>CM070632.1:49316276-51905427 GCA_036346255.1 Ampelocalamus luodianensis | reverse complement strand
ATGCGGTAATGTCACTTAACAAATACGTTGATACCGATTGATCCTCTCATTAGGTCCTCGACCACACAAAGTCTCGACCAATGTCTATGACCACACAGCATATGACAATCGTTCACGAATAGGTCACGATCACAGGTTCACGACCATCGTTCGCGAATGTGCTCATACCATTGTTCTACAATCAAAGGTTCACACTGCAAAGTCCTACAGACCGCCAAAGAAACGCATCATACCGCCAGAGATCAAAATAAGGAAATTTGCATTTCGCTTCAACTCAATTTGCAAAACATATTTGCCAATTGATACGATGATGCAAACAAGGGATAAAAACGAGATTCTCTACAAGTTGCAAACACATTTACTAACTTTTAGAATCACACCATAAGAAAAAGATACATGGACTAAAACCATTTGTAAAACACATTCGCAAACTAAAAATCACATGTCGCAAGGATTATGCATGAGCCTCAAACTCTTATGAAACACATTTGTAAATATAGGCAATATGCTAACGAGAGTTGAGAGCAAGTACAATGAGCTATCAACACATGACTAACTTTCGTTACTAGTCAAAACTCTCTTAATAGTAATGATAACCTATACTAGCAATCTTTTCCAACTCAAACATCAAGACCTGTGAAAGACTAGAAACACATCCTTAGCCCTAATCTAGTCATACCTTTGCCTTGCATACCTTCTTGAATCTTGATGACGCATATATTTACTTCAAGTCCGAATCATTGTCTTGACTTTGATAAACATGAAGATTTCTTTTACTGGATATTTGACTTGATGCTCATCAACACAGATGACATCCTTCATTCCGAAGTCTAGATATGCATCAACACATGATGCATCCTTCACTTGATCTCTATCAACATATGATGAGTCTTCTTTTGACTTGATGATCAACCTACAATCATCTCCTCTTCTTGAACATTATCAACACATGATGCATCTTTTTACTCCAAGCTTTTGACTTGATGACGATCAACTCATGATGTCATCCAAAGTCTCCAACCTCATGGAACATAACTCATTCATCCAACTCATGAAAATGTTAGTTATACAATGTGATTGTCATTAATCACCACAACATACCATTAACTCATAATGGTGGAACAAGATACCTCAATCTTTCCTCTTTGGTAATTCCTGACAATTATCTTTATTGCAAATAATTGAATATAAGATCATATGAGTATATATGAACTAAACAAGTCTTATATACTCATTTGATATGTTTCAAAGTAAAAATCCTTACATATATGTGGAAAGAGGAATATAGATCAATACTAATGAAACTACAAAACATAGAGTGAACTCTCTAAATATGTGTGCATACCTAATGTGTAATAAGAGCATATGCACATATTCAAGTTAATCCTTTGGTGGCCTATATTTTGATTCGAGGAATGCAACAAGATATAGGAATATGATGTCTAATGCATAACTCTTTGATTTTTACCTTTTATCCAAATGAGACTAAACAATAGAAATATTAGTCTCAATATAATGATTTATCATTAATCACCAAAATACTCTATTAACTCATAATGGCATGTCAAGATTCATCATCGCATCGCAACTTTCAGATCCTCTCGCCGCCTAATCGCGCCGCAGAGCTCGATGCACAGGCCGTACACTACAACTGCACCCCGGCCTCCTTTCTCCCCGCGCCACGCAGCACCGAAGCCGCTCGCTGCGCGCGTGCTTCGCGCTCGCGCCTCTACATCGCCCCACCAATCCCGCCGCCAGATTCCCCACCCTCCCGCTTCGGGCCGCCACGAATGCGCAGCACGCAGTTGTTCCCTATCTCTCTTCGATCGCCCCAAGCCTCACATCACTTAACTCCCCTCAATTGCGCCTAATGCTCGATGCCATCCGCCTTCTTCTCCAAGTTTGACCAAGTCGCTCCTCATACGATCTCCTTCTCTCGTGAGCTGAGTCGAGACGAGATGACGGTGCCACGTCCGTTCCCGACCAAGCGCTATCCATCTTTACCTCGGGCCTGTCTGATTCCATCGCTGGCGGAGCTCGCCACCGCCGCCGCCTATTCTTGCACCACCACCGCCGTGGAGCCGCTTCCTTGTCATCCTCGAGCAATTGACCGGTTCCCACGTCTCGTGCCGCCGCCGCCGTGACTGCGGCTCACCTTCCCCTTGCCGACGCCAAGCACCAAAGCACCGCCGCCTCGCACTCACCGCCGCCATGTGCCTCCTGCGCGAGCCGCCGCCTCACCTCCATACCTTCACCTGCGACTTTTTGGCCATCGCCCACCTCCTCCCACTCGTCTCGGTTTACACGCTGCCGAGTGCGCCACGCCTCCCCTCGCCTCTGCCTGTGCTCTGCATCTTCTTCTTTCTTTCTTTTGTTTCACTTCCATGTGGGGCCTACTTGTCATACACAGCCCTCCCCTCTCTTTCCACCTCTCTCACTTACAAATGGGGCACACAAGTCAGCATATTCTTTAATCTTTAATTCTGGAATAGGAATATTCTTCGAAATATTCCTTCCTTTTCATTTTATTTCATGTGAACTCCGATTCCATCGATTCTTGTTCCTAAATTCATCTAAATGCTTAATCTCTATTGGTACTAATTTTATAATTTTGGATTTTATTTGATTTTATGTTATTTATTTTATCTTGTTTCGCACGTAAAGAATCCGACGTTGCCAAAGCAAGTTTGGATCAACCTAACATGTGACCTCAACCTTCGACAAATGCAAGTCTCCTTTGACCATATTGTACATATATTTTCCAAAATCTATTTTAAGTTTCAAAATTAATATGCATTGCTATTTATATAAAATGATAAGTTCAAATCCTAGGTTGTTAGTTAATCCTAACTTTGTCGATGCCTCCATTTGATGTTGCTACCCTTGAATCATTGTCGCCTAGTACATAAAAACCTCATTAATGATTACATTATTGTCAAATAAGAAGAATACAATATTGCACTAATTGGATGAATAAAGTGAAGGACATCTTTGTGGATTATATAGATTGTTGAGATCAAATATAAAGTTAACTTGGTGGAACCAATTATATCATGGAAGTGTCTAGCACGTACAATCGATTTGATTGTCTAGGATCGGAAGGAGAGATTGATCTAAACCAATTTTAGTTGAATTAAATTGATTATAGTAAGTGATTGATGGATTATATAAATATATCATTGTTGGATTATTAGAATACATCATTATCTGATTACTTTATTTTTGGATTATAGAAATACATCACATCGGATCATAGAAATATATCATTGTTGGATTATACAATATATCATTGTTGTATGATTGGAATACATCATTATTGGATTATATCTTTGTTGGATTATGGATAAATATCATTGTTGGATGATTGGAATTCATCGTTATCGGATTATATATTTGTTGGATAATAGGAGTATATCTTTGTTGGATTATAGATAAATATCATTGTTGGATGATTGAAATACATCATTATTGGATTATATTATTGTTGGATTACAAGAATATATTATTGTTGGATTATACAAATACATTATTGATGGATTAATATAAAACAGTAGAACAAATGCCTACAAGCTATATCGGTCATGTTTATCCTATGGGTGGGAATTATTAATACCATTTGTGCCAATCAGCTTGATAAATGTATGGCAATAGGTATTGCCGTTGGTTTTCAAAATAAAATAAAATAGTGAAAATTGTTTAGACTTGACGGATGGTAAGGTCAGCAGCAAGTGCAGAGAGCAAGAGAAATTGTATTGTGGTAAGTTCACTCAAGTCATATTAAGGACCGACGCTTGTGACTATCCAAACCGAGCACTATCGCACAACCACATGTCCTAAATGGGAAGGACTCGTTCAATAATTCATCGAGTCAAGCATTACGCCTCGCAGCTATAGTTGATAGGTGTTCTCTTGATTATGGTAAATGTACTTCCATATCTTGGGATGTAGGTTATGATAAATATACTTCCATATTTTGGGTAGTGCAGACGATGGTAAATGAACATCCATATATGTCGGAGCTTGCGCCGCGATGGTAATTGACGCTCATGTCCGGGTAGGTTATCCCCCACAACGGTGAGCTCCGGATCGATGGTAAATGACATCCATAACTTGGGATTAAGCCTCATCTGACGGGCTAATGTTAGGAAAAAGTATTATAAAAGTCTTGTGATAATCACTTAGTCGCACACCTTGGAAGTGTGTGAGCGGACATAATAAGTCGATTATCTCAAAGTAGTCGAATGCATAACCTCGCAGAGTATAAAACTATTCGAATAGCCGTGCTCACGGCCAAGGCGTGCAAGGTGCATTTTCACATTATATATTTTGGTTTTGATTCCAAAGAATAATTTTGGAAACCAGAGATGGTTGGGACTCTGTAGTTTTTCCGCAACTATAGCCCTATCCTTTGAACCTTTGTGGTTAGAGCATTGATACTAGTGGTTGGTAGCTAGAACCTCTAGTAATGATACAATTAATTTATTTATTGAACTACTTTTTTTCAAATGTGCTTTATGAAAATCATGAAACTTTAAATATTGTTTTGTGCAAAAAAACCATATAAGCTCATTTGTTAAAGCTATGCATATGCATTTTTTTTAAGACTTGTGGAGTACTTTATGTACTTACATGCTACACTTAGAACAAAATCTCAAAAACCTTCAAAGTTGCCAAGGAGGAGCACTTTGAAGACCATGCAAACTAGGGTGCACTCCCCCACTCAATTGCTTGTGAACATATGGATGGATCATCACTTGGAGTTATCTTCATCCGCTGCAGCTTCATTCGAGTTGTTTAACCTTTGAAGGGTGGTAATTGTAAGTTTCACCATAAGATCATTACTCTTTTGTTCAATATTATACAATAGTTTGATGTTTGCGGATATGTGTTGATATTCAATAATATCACTATATGCACTAGCTACTGATACAAGGACTAGTGTAGATATACACAAAGGGTTTCAGATTCAAAAATCCGAGTCCCGACATTCTTGCTGCATGATTTAATCACCAAATGCACACTTCAAAAAAAAAAACTTGGCCTACTTTCTTCTCGTTTTACAAGCAAAGCAATGCCATACAGTTTCACATACGAAGAAACCCACCACTCCACCAGGCCACCACAATCAGCCACGGAGAATTCACACATAAATCCCATCAGGATTCGGGAGCAGCCATAGAGAAAGAAAAGTCCAACTCGAGAGCAAATTAAGCTGCCACATAACATAAACTAGTAAGCTTCGAGCCGTACTAGATCACACCTCCGATCTACCATCCTTCCTAGCTTCCTTGTCTCAATAGCCGCGCTAATATTCGTTCAGGATAAGATCACCCGTTAATTAATCGCCCACGGCCACAGGTGCCGTGAGCAGCGAGGCTGAGCGAGCACGCACCACACGGTTGGGTTAGGTCAGAGCCAACTAGCAGCACCATGCCTTGGATCTGAACACACCTGATCGAACTGACCGCCTCGCCAGACACCAGGTCGTCTTAGGAAAGCGGAAACAACGACGCCGCTTGGCAGACGGGAAGGGTGGGGGAGGCGTGTGGATGGGGGGCCACAGGGAGGACTACTGGCAAATGGGGGGAATAACTAACGAGAATGGCGACGAAACGGCGATGGCGACCGGAATGATTGGTTGGGGTCTCGGGGTTGGCGCCGTATTTCTCTCGCGATGGGAAATGCAGATTTGTTCCCACGAAAATACAGGGCCGTTCTATCAAAAATTAAAATAAAAAAAAAATCAAAGTGCGGCAAATAGGACACAAAACATAACACCTCGTCGTGGTTAATTCCTAATGATTGTTGAAGTATGAAGCATTGTCCTCACAAAAAATATATATATATACTCGAACATTGTTTTTGGATCCCTATAAAAAGCTGCTTTTGGATGAACCGAACAATGCGTGCCCTTTGAAACCATGAAAGAACCAGCTGATCAGTGATCACTGTCTAGTTATCAAATTCGCATTATGCGATATGGTTCCATCACATGATACCCTCGTTGTTCACCCATCACTTTGAAGAATATTATTTGTTCTACAAATTAGCCTCGTCTTTCCTTTTTCGTATTCGGGGCATGGTCATTGACGGCAGGGGGTTGGCCTCGGACCTGTCCAAATGGATTGTGTTTGTCGCCTGCCTAAAGTGCGATACTATTGACCCGGCTCAGATACGACATGACTCGACACCTAAATAGGTCATGCTGGTTCAGCACAACGCTTGTGGCGTGTTTGGATCGCGACTCACCCTCAATGGCCGAACCTGCATGACACGCATTTATCGCAAACCGCACGCCAACGTGCGCAGGCGAAGAGGAGGAGGCGGTGCACGCAACGGCGGGCGGCACGCAAGCGGCGGGCGCACATCATCGCACCCTTTTCTAGATGGGTTAAACAAGCCGATTCTCGCCCGTTAGGCTAATCGTGCTCGTGTTGGCACGACACGACCCGTGAGCTCACCGTGTCGCGTCGAGTCGACGGCTGAGCCCATAGGTCGCACGCCACGACCCATTTAACTTGTCTTGCTAGCCGGGCCGTGTCTAAATGAGCTCATGTCGCGGTCGCCTGCTTGGACACCTTTAGTTGGCCTATAGGTCAAATTCCGTTTGACAGAAGGAAAAATAAAGGATAAGTGGGAAGGTAAAAGAATAAAGAGTAAATTTCATTTTAGACAATGTAATTTTACTATTGTTTTACTTTGCACCACCCTTAACAAATCTTTTCACTTTGCACCATCTCTTCTTACTTCTTGTATCACTTTGCTGCACCAAGGGAATGTCCTGTCAGCGAGAGAAAAGCATAAAATGCGTGCAGGGAGCTTGCCGACAGCGGGATACCGCCGGTGAGGTAGCGACAAACTGAGAGAGAGAGAGAGAGAGAGAGAGAGAGAGAGAGAGAGAGAGAGAGAGAGAGAGAGCCATTTTGCCTTCGCCGCCGTTGTTATAGCCGCCACCGGCGATGCTTCGGCTATTCTTCTCTGCTTTCGATCCATTTCCTAGCTCCATCTATCTCCCCTCTCTCCATCCCGTTTCTCACCGCCGCCTCCCACGCCGCCATTCACCATCGCCGAGTACTAAAGAATGTGACCAAATCTTTACTCTAGTGTAAAGTGCAACATATGGTAATAAGAGGTGATATAAAATGAAAAGATTTGCTAAAGATGATGTAAAGTGAAACCATAGTAATATTACATAATCCAAAATAAAATTTACTCAATAAATAAAAGATGCTACTTCCGGTGGGTCTTACCTGGAACTGGAAAGTTTCCAAAATTGTACAAGTTAGCAGCAAGCTTCCAGGGTCATGTGATTATTGAATTATCATAATATCAGGTGAGTTGGAGGTGGATCAAAGTTAACGCACAAAAATATACAGAATAATTAATTTTTCTCCCCAAATGCCTTTTCCTACAAAGCAGGGGACACGTTATGAACTTATAAATAAATGTTCATATTTTTTTGAAGAACAAATAAATGCTCATCTAGTAAACGTAACCAACTGTCCTAGCAAGAAGGAAAGAATTTTCTGTATCGTATAACAATGTCTCATGCTTCATTGTTGTTGACAGACACCGACAGCTATGACCATTTATATTTCCTGTGGCTAAAGAACATGAACTCCTAGTAAAAAAGTAAGACGAGTTTTTGTCCTTGGTATATCGGCTGTAGAGGTGGCAAAATGGGCAATTGGCTCAGACGCCGTCCGGTCCGCTAGAAACAAATCGTCTTGGCTGACCATTAGCTTGGGTGTCGACTCAGCGCGCCGCGTGTACTCTCGACAGGGTAAGCACAGAGGAAGCCACCTCCTCCTTCTCCTTTGTGCCTCTACAACGCCTACCCACCGCCATGCCTTTGCCCCTCCTCCTTCGCCACATATGGTCATCGCCGACCGTGTACCGGCTAGACTATGCAAGGCACTATGACTACGCGAGTCGCCGAGTCGGTCCATCGCTAGGTCAAGGTTGCAACCTGCAACAACACACTCGCGTCGTCAGATCGCTCTACCGACTATAGTGTCCGCCATGATGCGTCGGCCGAGCCAACAATCCCATGCTCTGGTCCGACCCGACTGGCATGACTCATTTGATCATCTCTAATTGCTTGGGGCGTAAGAAACAGATTTAGGGCCATTTGAAACGCGAGAGTTTCATTGAATTCTTACGAAAATTAAAGTGTTTTTTTATATAATTTCTGCGAAATTCCTATATTCAAAAGGTCTTCGTTCTATTTCATGACAAATGGATTTAGTCGATTCGCACACAAATTTAAGTATTTTCAATTCCAACGCGTACGAGAAGCCCACGGATTTGGCCATCGGGACACGGTTAGATCTACGCCGTTGAATCGTAATGGAACGGTTGAGATCACACGAAACCCATAGCGCGGCTGCGGCGGTATAACGTATAACAACCACAACCCATTTCCGAATTTTCTATTCATTTCCATATTTGTTTCTCGTCGCCACCTCTTGTTCGCCACCACTTCCCTTCCCTGCTTCCCACCCCAACCCGTCGCTCGCTCCCATTCGCCTCGCGCTCCTCGATTTTGCCGGCGCGCGTTGCCTCCTCCTCCCCTCGCCGCCGGAGAGCGAGCGAGCGTGCCCGGCCGCGATGTACGGCAACGACAACTGGATCAACAGCTACCTCGACGCCATCCTCGACGCCGGCAAGGCGCCGCCGCCGCCACCGCTGGCGGGTACCGCCCTCGATCCTTCTCCGCGAGCGCGGCCACTTCCCACCAGCCCGCTACTTCGTCGAGGAGGTCATCACCAGCTACGACGAGACCGATCTCTACAAAACATGGCTCCGCGTACGTACCCGCCGCTCCACCCACTCCACGCGCGCCCGCACCCCCGCGCACGCGAATCCTGCTGCTTCCCTTTCTCGTCGTTGGTGAATTTTCAGCTTTTATCGATCTGTGTGCGACCGTGTGTGCGCGCGTGTGTGGCCGCAGGCGAACGCGATGAGGAGCCCGCAGGAGAGGAACACGCGGCTGGAGAACATGACCTGGAGGATCTGGAACCTCGCCAGGAAGAAGAAGGAGGTGTGCCTTTTCGTTTTTGGTTCGTTTCTTCCTTCGTGCTAGTTCTTCAGTTTTCGATATGGTAGGAGAGGGCGGGGCCGCGGGGACGTTGATAATTCGGTGCACAAGTTGGGCTCCGGCAAGTTGAGCTGTGGGTTAGATTAGTGGTTTTGCGTAGGAAGGACTAAAGGCTGTATTGATCTTGGCATAGGTGCATTTTAGAGATCACCAGGATCTGTTCGACCGAATGCGTTAGTAGAATGCTGATTGATCTCTCACCCTCTCGATGAACTATGGGAGGAATCAGAGTCAGAAGTACATGTATGTGGTAGCATGCCTACAATGTTAGGTAGGTTCTTGTCTCATCTGATTACGGATTATGCTGGGACAACATACCACACCAATGAAATTGCGTGCACAGTTGGATAATTTTTAAATTTGCTGTCATCATTACTTGGTATCCGGCTCTTCGTCTCTCTCCCCTGGTTAATTTGTCCGTTTGTAAAATGCTGCTTGATAAAGTGGTGCCATCTGAAAGAAGCTAGCACAGCCATTACATATGCTGGAAACACGGCAATTATTCCAGTACTCCCTTAGTTCCTGAATACATGTCACTCTAGCTTTCAAATTTTGTTTCTAAATACATGTCATTCTACAATTTCGAGGCAACTTTCTACCATTTTCTTCCCTTTGCATACCCCTCCCATTCATTATTCCCAAGGTCATTTACTGCTATGAACTAGAGTAACACATATCATCCAAGAGCAATAAGTGAGCTAATCAAGGAGGGTAATATGGTCTTTTGTATACACGTCTTGGTTGTAATGCAAAATCCTAGAATGACATCTATTGAGGAACAGAGGGAGTACCTATTGGTTGTACGGATACCAGAGTGGGACATGCTGCACTGCAAAGCTTTCTACTGAGCGATCCTTCAAATGCAGTCTATTTTAATTTTTCAGTGGCCACATATCAAATAGATGACAGAGAGAAGGTTGAAGACTAGCATGAAAGTATTCTAGATCTAGTTGGATAGATGGAGCAAGTGTGTGTCGCACCACTGTTCGAAACTTCGAAACACCAAAAAACATAAATGGTGCTGATGATGGAATAATCTGTTCTCTTTGGCAAAATCTGTAATAATTCCACATTCAAGTCGTTTAGTAGTGTGTGGCCCATATAGTGTTCTCCAATGCATTCAAAAGAGGCCCCTTTTTTTCCAAATAGAGAACGATGTGCGGAGAAGTGCACTGAACATCAGGGTTTGGGAGGAGTGTCAGGCCCATTTAGGTTGTTTCAGGGTACTAAAATACCCAAAACCTTGCATTTTGTCAAAAGAGATTTTCGCCATAGGTCCCCAATTTTTTCTCTGGTTTGCACATGAATCCTACATCTTCCAATTTATCCCATCAGGGCCCACATTTTATTACTTCCACATTTAATTCTACCCTTCGGCCCATTCAACATTCAATCTCTAACAGAGCTGATGAGATGGTGTCTTATGTGGTGGAAAAGACCATGCAAATTTTAAAGCAGTCCTAGACAGAGACTACCAAATTCACAGATCTTGACTAAAAGGTCTGGATTTTGAAACCGCTCCAATCTACCTTTCTGTTCCTGGCAGCCATTAGTATCCATGGTCAAGCAAGCAGATTTGCAGAGTTCCATAGGCACCTGCAAAACCATCTGGTCTTTCCAATTTTTCCTCAAGCTCAATTAGCAATTTCCATCTGCCTCCTCTTAAGCTTGGCAAAGAACAACTCATACAAATGAGAATATTGTTACAAAATGGAATCAGCTCAAATCAAGATGAGGTGGACTGCCCAATCGACAAGGAGATCCACCCAGAGACAACCGTTGGATACAACTGATTTATGGAAAAGCTGCATGTATGTAAAATGGCATATAAAATCTGTATGAAAAAGGTGACTGATGGGTGGTCCCTACTCCCTACTGTCAGTCAATGTTTCATACATTATTAGTACATGGTGTGTTCATACACCAAGCAGTTTTTTTTAATCTTTGTGGTTGTTGGGTTGACCCAGAATCATTGTTGCAGGGTAAGATTTGAATTGTTCCAACCAGGATCAGCAAACCGGTACGCACCACTTCATTGGCTGGCGGAACGGTACCGGCCGGTTACCGTTCAAACCGGAAAAATCCCGGATAAAAATCGCTTGAATTTGATTAAAAACCAGCCGAATTTCAAAAAATTAAAATTGAACTTCCAAAACCCGAGAAAACCGCCGATTTTGGATCCCTGACTCGCCGAATTTTTCCCTGGTTCCAACATGTTAGAAAACAAAATTGGCCTTTTGGGATTGCACAATCTCAAGCCATCATATTTTTACATCTATGATCTATTTCCAAAGCTATCACTGATTGCTACCTACGCTAGGTACATGAGATATATCCCACTTTAAGTAGTTTGTTGGTCATATTTCGACTTTTGTAATGAAAATTCAATGGGGTTTCCTTGTTAGAAAAAGTTGCCATTATATATATATATATATATATATATATATATATATATATATATATATATATATATATATATATATATATATATTTGCATTGAGCATTTGATGTTGCTTTCACTTCTATTCCGATCCACATTGTTCATCAAAAGGCAAATTTTCCTGCTCAATTTTAGTGTCGAGATTTCACCCTTGTTCAACAACTAAATGCTTATTTACATTTGTACTTCTATCTCTTCCATCTTTTATGTGTGTTTCTTTATTACTTAAGTGTTCTCATGCTCAGTTTGAGGAAGCCAACCGCTTGTTAAAACGGCGTCTAGAGACAGAGAAGCCACGAAATGATGTTACTGCAGATATGTCTGAAGATCTCTTTGAAGGAGAAAAGGGAGAGGATGCTGGTGATCCATCTGTTGCCTACGGTGACAGCACGACTGGGAACACACCTAGGATCAGTGCAGTTGACAAGCTCTACATAGTGTTGATCAGGTATGGAATAGTTTATTTAATAATTCCTATTTTAGTTTTGTAGGCAAGTTGTGCAACGTAAGATACATGTTAAACACTGCTTAAGCTGCAAGGGATTAATACATTTTGCACTGAGCTGTTATTCACAGATGCAAAATGACCTCGCAGTTAGTGGGGAAGAACTTTATTCTAATACCTATATACCATTGTGCGCCAAGAGCTCTCCCATTCTGTAGCAAAAGAATGGTATAAAAGAAATCACCATTCACAGATTTAGCCTACCTACTAATAATCAACCCTTTAAGACTCAGAATTGGTGATATCACCTCTTGTTCATATTCTCTACTTTGATATATGATGTACTTTGCAGGTTTGTCGGTATTTTGTGATCAAATATATTGGCCATTTAATTCCTTTATGCTGTATTGTACTGCAGCCTTCATGGCCTGGTCCGTGGTGAGAACATGGAGCTTGGCCGTGATTCAGATACTGGTGGACAGGTGTTGACTTACATAATTAAGTACAAGTGCATTTCGTTCTCAAGCATGAATAGCCTTATACTGTAGTTAATTGGGGTAGCTATTACTTCCAGTTGACCTTCTAAAAATGTCCACCAACAAAAAGGATCCTATAATGACATAATTTCACTTGCATCTTTTGTGTGCCATTTGATAGGTCAAATATGTTGTGGAACTTGCTAAAGCATTGAGTTCATGCCCTGGAGTTTACCGGGTTGATCTGTTGACAAGGCAAATCTTAGCACCGAATTTTGATCGTGGCTATGGTGAACCAGCAGAGACACTGGTACCAACAAGCTTCAAGAATTTTAAACATGAAAGAGGAGAGAACAGTGGTGCATATATCATCCGAATACCATTTGGACCGAAAGACAAGTACCTAGCTAAAGAACATCTCTGGCCTTACATTCAAGAATTTGTTGATGGTGCACTCAGTCATATAGTGCATATGTCGAAAATCATAGGTGAAGAAATCGGCCGTGGGCATCCAGTGTGGCCTGCTGTGATTCATGGCCATTATGCCAGTGCAGGAGTTGCTGCTACTCTACTATCTGGTGCACTTAATGTTCCCATGGTATTTACAGGGCATTTTCTTGGGAAAGATAAGTTGGAAGGCCTTCTCAAGCAAGGGAGACAGACAAGGGAACAAATAAATATGACATACAAAATAATGCACTGAATTGAGGCAGAGGAATTGTCTCTTGATGCATCTGAAATAGTTATTGCAAGCACTAGACAAGAGATAGAAGAGCAGTGGAACTTGTATGATGGTTTTGAGGTCATACTTGCAAGGAAGCTTGCATGAGAGTCAAGCGTGGTGCTAACTGCTATGGCGTTATATGCCTCGTATGGTTGTGAGTATACTGTATAAATCACAGCTTTGATTCTTTTTTGTTACCATAATAATCACTGGTAATTGTGGCAGAATTATATTTCATAGTCGGGTAATTAACATCAGCTGTAGTTGCTGTCCTTATTTGTTGTAGTGGTAATATATTTGTTAGTTTTCTATTCCTTGCTCTGCAGATAATTCCTCCAGGTGTTGAATTTGGCCATATGATTCATGATTTTGATATGGATGGTGAAGAAGATAGCCCATCCCCAGCTTCTGAAGATCCACCTATTTGGTCTGAGGTCACGAAATTTTCTTCAGATTTGCACATGCAATATCTCACTTACTAGTTTACATATTATTTTTTCGATCAAAACTTACTAGTTTTTTTATATATTCCATTATTGATAACAGTTATTACTGTTATGTTTATGCCTGTTTATCCGTTATCTTTTAAGTTTGTGCGTTGATAATTTGTATGCGATGACAGATAATGCGGTTCTTTACAAATCCTAGGAAACCTATGATTCTGGCCGTTGCTCGTCCTTATCATGAAAAGAATATTACAACACTTGTGAAGGCGTTTGGTGAATGCCGACCATTGCGGGAGCTTGCTAACCTAGTAAGATAAAACTTAAAAACCTAGCATTTTGATGTTTTCTACATATGAATATCATAAGCGTAATGCATTGAGTTTAGTAGCTGCTAATAATCTGAAATGCTCTTAACATTTTATTATGTTCTTACTTTTTATATTGCATTTCAGACGTTGATAATGGGTAACCGTGAGGCTATTTCAAAATGCATAATATGAGTGCAGCTGTTTTGACATCAGTACTTACATTGATTGATGAATATGATTTATATGGCCAAGTGGCATACCCAAAGCATCACAAACACTCTGAAGTTCCTGATATTTATCGTTTAGCAGCAAGAACGAAGGTATGTTATTCTGAGCACAAGAAACTGCTGGTGCCATTCTTTCCCTTGTTTTGAATACCTAGCACTGAAGTGCTTGTCTTCAATTGTCTATCTACTTTGATCTGTTTCTGATAGGTAGAAATCTCAAGATTAAATAAATTAAATCGTTCAAATGACTGAAGGATTCAATAACTGATTCTGTTAAGTTAAATCTTATAGCAACGATTATGTTATGTTAGGTAGAATTCACCAGTTCTACTTAAGTACTTATCCTGTACTATTTTATGTTGATGCTGATCGTCCATTGAACATATGCAGGGTGCTTTTGTAAATGTGGCTTACTTCGAACAATTTGGTGTCACCTTGATAGAGGTCATAATCATTGATATTTAAATTCAATTGTGCAGCCATTACCATTTGTACATTCTAATTACTGCCAATCTGTTTTTTCGTGAAGGCTGCCATGCATGGTTTGCCTGTAATTGCAACAAAAATGGAGCTCCTGTTGAAATTCACCAGGTTCGTGCATCATATTGTACCATTGTTAAAATCAAATCATATTAACTTTTTTTGTGCAAGGAAATCATATCAACTTATAGCTGGAATGAAGATCACACACTCCTTTCCTATGGATGTTGATGCAGGTGCTGGACAATGGTCTCCTTGTTGATCCCCATGATCAGCATGCAATTGCAGATGCACTCTATAAACTTCTTTCTGAAAAGCAACTTTGGTCAAGATGCCGAGAGAATGGGCAGAAAAATATACACCAGTTTTCGTGGCCTGAACATTGCAAGAATTACTTGTCAAGGATATTAACTCTTGGCCCGAGATATCCTGCCTTTGCGAGCAACAAAGACCAGATTAAGGCACCTATTAAGGGAAGGAAGCATATCATTGTGATTGCTGTAGACTCTGTCAGTAAGGAAGATTTGGTCTGTATTATTAGAAATTCTATTGAGGCTACACGTGCAGAAACTTTGTCATGTTCGACGGTTTCGTGTTGTTGACTTCCGGACAGTTGCGGAGATACATTCTCTATTAATATCTGCAGGCATGCTTCCTACTGATTTTGATGCTTTCATATGCAATAGTGGGAGTGATTTATATTACCCGTCACGGGCTGGTGATACACCAAGCAATTCCCGTGTGACATTTGCATTAGACCGTAATTACCAATCGCATATTGAGTATCATTGGGGAGGAGAAGGTTTAAAAAAGTATCTAGTGAAATGGGCTTCTTCAGTAGTAGAAAGAAGGGGAAGAATTGAAAAGCAAGTTATTTTTGAAGATCCAGAACACTCTTCGACATATTGTCTTGCATTTAAAGTGGTCAATCCAAATCATGTAAGCCTTTTCTTTCCAGAATCTTCTGGCGTTTGGTCGGAATTTTGCTTGTTTATATATTTTGTGGACTGTTCAAGTGTATCATTTTGTAATAGTTTTTTATGAAAGTTTTTTTAATTGTCACTTGTTTATGTATTGTAGTTACCTCCTTTAAAGGAGCTGCAAAAGTTGATGAGAATCCAGTCACTCCGTTGTCATGCTCTGTATAACCATGGCGCTACCAGGCTATCCTTAATTCCAATTCACGCATCACGGTCTCAGGCTCTAAGGTTTTCTTTTATTTTCTTACTTCACTCATTTATCATTTCTCTGTTCTGAACTTATGTACAATTGTTCCAGTATTGTTGGGCGTGGAGCACTTTTTAACTTGGTTTAAAATGTGATGTGGTTTATCTTTTTATTTTTATGTGTGGACAATCATCAATATTTTTAATAGAGGATTAGACATATTGGTTGAGTGAGGAAAACATTACTCCGCTTTGTTGCTTTGTTTGAAAATCCCAGCTAGAGCAGGCATTGTAAACTCCTAAATGACGTGCAACATCAAAACTGAGGAACTCCAGTGGTACATGGCTACATGCTACAGTGAATATTTGAGTTAGATTATGCATTGCCTGCTTATTTTTAAGAAAAAGGAGTGTATATTAGATGCTGTTTAGGTTAAATATTGCTGCTGCCTAAAAAGATCAGCAGCAAGCAATAGATAGTAACAGTTTTGCAGTGCTCATGGGCTTGGTGAAATGCTTTTCAGTTTTAATTCCCATATGCACCTAGCAGTCTCATGTGTACACTGCTATTAACAAATTTTTTCTGTTCTTCTAGGTACTTATCTGTTCGCTGGGGCATAGAGTTGCCAAATGTTGCGATTATTGTTGGTGAAACTGGTGATTCAGATTATGAAGAACTGTTTGGAGGTCTCCACAAGACAGTCATCCTGAAGGGTGAATTCAATGTTCCTGCAAATAGAATCCATACTGTCAGACGGTATCCTTTACAAGATGTTGTTGCACTTGATAGCTCAAACATCATTGGAATTGAGGGTTGCAGCACTGATGACATGAGGTCTGCTCTGAAACAGCTTGGTATACCAACACAGTGACGCCAAACACCATCTATTTTATTATTGATATGAAAAAGGACAATACAAAGATAGCAATGAATACTATCATTTCCATACTTGATGGAAATGCCGATTTTGCCTGTAAGCCATGTGGTGTATGTGTGGTCCTTGAGCTGTGAATAACATTCGAAATCTCATTCCCATTGAGACCCTGGTATGTGGAAATTTTGGAGTAAACAATGAGTCCATCCAGGAGTATAGATGAAACAAATTGGTTAAAATGTTGATAATGGTAACATTTTAAGGAAGCGTTAATTTCGCATAAAAAGCTTCCAAAATACTACAAAACTTGCCAAGCTTACAATGTTTCCTCTTCTTTTCTTTTTCTTTCTTTTTTATTTTTTGAAATGAAGCTTACTATTTTCTATTATTACTGAAGTGGGGGCATATGATTCTCTCTGCAACCCTCTTTACTCTTTTTTACTTTAGGGGGGCTGCCTTGTGATTGTGTAAGTATTGTTTGACACGATTCATCATTCTATATCGAAAGTTCTGCTGACATTGATGCAGTTTTGTTGCTTTCTCCTTGCATGTGCAAAGATCTACTACCATCTAGCTGATCTGGAAGAACAATTCTTAACTTCTCTGTTCTTCAAACAGTGTCTTGCGGTTATAGCATTAATATCCATATCCATCTGTTGCTGATGGTGGTTATGAAATTATTGTGGCAATTGTAATGCAGGAGCCAACTCTGACTTCATCGTATACAAAGCCTATGCTATATATATATGGATAATCATCATTATTCGATATGACTTCTCAAAGCAGCTGTAGTTTGGTGTAGTAGCTACAACAGTTACACAATGTTTTTCTTCTTTTCACTCCTTGCGTGGTTGCTTCCATGCCTTTTCTTTTCATGGAAACACGCATCTTTTCACTCTTTTTTTACCTGCCCCTGGGAAAACTTGCTCGGTCTTTATATTGCTTGTTCTTGTGTAAGTTATAGAACCAATTTTATGTTCACAACTTCTTATTTGATTGCTGAAAAGGGAGTTTGGTGCAGTTGATGTTAACGTATACCTGTTGCAAAATACCTGCAGTATAGTTGGATTGATTGGTTATCGGTTTATGGTTGGCCATCCGTATCAGGGAGTGTGATGCGGCTCCTCCTGAACATGTATACGCCAAACAATATCTAGTTAAAACCGTGCCTTTTCTGTGTAATGAGTAATGAATGACAAGTGGAATTATATTAGAGAAAAGTCGACTGAAAAATGGGGGTTGCACACTTCCACTTGCTTGTTTCTCGTTCGTTTCTAGATATGAAGAGTTGCGGTTTCAGTTAGCTTTACAGAATATGACTGAACTTTGCCCTCAGAAAACAAAAACGAACAAGAACATTATGGCTTGAAAGCTACTGCAATGTCTCTTGTTGGTAACTTAGTTTAGGTCAAGTAACCATCTAAACGTCAAGAAATGAAGACAAGAAAGTTTCTTCTGAAATTTTCATCTCGGATTACATGTGTACTCAACACGGATTACATGGTTAGTCCCAGGTTCGGGGTGATTTTGCGTGAAGGTGTTGGTTCGTGCTTGGTGTGTTTATCCCCTAGTGTATTTAGCTGGGACGGGTCACAAACTGAAGCAGTACATAAATAGACAAACAGAAAGGGGTCATGCGAGTTGTCTTGCAAACTGAAGCCAGTAAGCCACCTTTGACTCGATTCCAAGACGAGAGGATTATTCAGCGCTCTGAACCTGTTCACCATTCATGACCAACGCACCAATCGCTCGTGTTGTAAAGACCTGCATGTTTGTTAAAAAAAAAACGGTGTAGTTGTACGTTGAATCAGGCAACTTTCTGACTGCATTTCAGTCACATGAGATTGGGTTAGATGAAGTTGGCTGTTAGCTCCCAACTACTAATCAGGTTTGAACTCTGAAGTTGAAGTTGAAGTTGAAGTCGTTCTCTCTTCACTCGTCAGAGTTTGAACGGTTGCCTGCACGCCAGAGAGAAAACCTGCAGCCTGCTGGGACGCGGATCCTCTGCCTGCTGCTGGGAGCAAGAGTACAGGACGCTGTGCTGGAGAATTAATTGTGACAGGTGGGAAGATGGATGGATGGATGGATGGCCAGCAACTACAACCTATACGGGTCAAAGCTCAAAAGGGACCCGGAGCAAACAACAACTACCAAATTTCACTTGCAAAGCACCTGTTCGTGCCTTTAATTTGGTGTATATACACATACTTGGTGTGATTAAAAGTGGTAAACTACTAAACTTTATGTTCTGAAATTGTCATTTGGTATAAGAAATTGTGCATTTATAAAGACAGAGATGCCCATTTTACCAAAAGCTTTAGGTGTCAATTTTAGCTAACGCGACACCCTGCCGCCAGCGTCTCCGCCGCTATGGCTTCCACCGCCACCTTCGTCGCCTCATCACACCCCTCCTCTTCTCGGCGCTTGCTCTCCACCAACACAACCTGCCACCCCAACACCCAACTCGTTGACCATCCAACCTGCAGCTGAGAGCACCCTCGCCGCCTCCGCCTAAAGCACTATCCTAATTTAAATGTATTAAACTTAAAATTTTAAATTAAAATGTATTAAAATATACATAAAGTGAAAATTCGTAACTACTTTGCTTATCCTCAAGTTGATAAAAATAATAATTTTCTGCCAACATATTGATATTTATTTGACATTAGTATGGTCACTTTGAAATTAAATGGGAGGGTCCACATGGCCAGAGGTGGCCAAATGGGTGGCACGACCCGACCTGGTATGGGCACGATCGGGCACGACCCATTCCAACCTGTTAAACTTTCGTGCCGTGTCGGGTTGGCCCACGTGCCTAGGTGACGACCCAAGCATGGCCTAAAGGGCTATGTGTCGCGGCCGAGCCAAGATGAGTCCGCTTGGTCCGCTACCGCTACTTAAAAATACCAAAAATAGAAAATCAAAAGAAAAACCAGAAAAAACCTTAAAAATGTGTAGAATTTATAAATACATATGAAAGTTGTAAAAAAATAAGACAATCATATTGAAAATGTAGTAAAGAGCTTTATTAATATTGAAATGGTTGTCTCGTTAAAACATTTGCCAAATAAAAACTCAACATGAGAAAACCTTGACAAAGGAAAAAAGAGTATAGTCTATAGCTCTACATACATATTTGTTCTAAGTGTCATTGTTAAGGTGCAGATTTTCAAACATGTCCGACAACTCTATATTTTCCACAGAGTGTTGTGTTCGCGAATCAGCTTGTTCTTAGTCCTTCATGGTTAGAAGTATCTTCACCATCTCACTCGTGGGACGTGTTCTTCTCTCCTCCAATATTCTTCTAGAAAGATTGAAAGCAGACTCAGAGGAAACTGTCGAGACAGAAACAGTCAACACATCACGTGCAAGTATCGATAGCACAAGATATGTTAACTTATGGGTATGCCACCATTGCAAAATTTTGAAAACCTTCTGAGTTGAAACACTCTATGAAAAATCTCGTGTAATCGAGAACGAACTTATGCAAAATAGTTAGTATAGTCTACCCTGTAGCATCACAAAAAAGATCAAGAACATTAGCAAATGCTTCAATTTTACCTGTAGGATCTAAAACAAATGCAAATGCATATAGAAAAGGGATTTATCTCCAATATTTAAGGTATTCAGTTTTCATAGCAACAATAGTCTCACGTAAAACTAAGTTATTTTTGTATATTTTCAATTGAGTAACAATCTGTAAAATACTATGCATAATAATAGGAGATGTTGGATAGTACACAACGAACAAAGCAGCAGTGGCCTCATAAAAATTCTAAAATCAGAGTATCTTCTCAAAGCAACGAACCAATGTTGCTCAGCCAATAGTATACTACCGTCAATGCTATGATAGTGTATTTGAATAAAAACAGAAAAGTGCTCTTACATGGTAAAACTCTTAAGCATCAAGTAAGTAGAGTTCCATGTTACCAACATGTTCAAACTGAACTTTCTTGGATGTACACCTATTGCCCTGCAGAAGTTCTTATATGCTGCTATTCTTACGTTAGAATTATTTAAGAAAGATATCGCGTCGCGAAAAGATTTAAGATACACACCCAACCTCTTCAAACCGGATTTGACTATAAGGTTAATAATATGACAAGCGCATCGTTGTTGTAGCAAGAAGGAATCTGTGTATGTACTTAAGACTGGAGTAAGAATATCCATGACCTTAGAGTTTGCAGTGGCATTGTCTAGAGTAATTGAGAATAGTTTGTTTGTAAGACCAAAGTCTTCCATAACTTTGATAATACAGTCCGCAATATTCTCAGCTATGTGTGTGCTACATCAATTAATTTGAAACCTATAATTCTTTTTTCTATTACCCAGTCATCATTAACATAATAAGCAACTACACTAAGATAATCCTCTCTAGCGTGGCCACTCCATATGTCCAAGGTCAGGGCCACCGAAAATATGCACATAGAAAATTTATACTTTAATTTATCATGGCGTTCATTGTAGTATTTTACTAGATTCCTAATTGTTGTCTACCTAGAAACGGAAGAAAATCTAGGATTATCCACGCTCTAATATAATTTTGAAAGCATTAGACTCCTAAGGCTTAACGGTAAATCCTCGAAACAATTAAACAATAGAGGGATTGACGACCTACCTCAGGATCGTAGTCCCAACTACGTACCGTACTGTCGGAGTTATACTGTTGCTGTGTCTGCCTCATCACCAATCCTTGCTTGGTCTTACATCTTATAGCTTGTCTTTGCAAGTGCCCCGTCCCTCCTGTAGATTTTGCAGATAATTTTCGACGATAAATTTTGCAAACAGCATATAATACCTGATTTTCTTATGCGTCTAGCTTGGCTGTCTTGTCAAAATTTTCACACACTCGATGTAGAAGGCCTCGACCTCTTTGCTCCGATGGTCGCCGACGAAGATGTTGTCGAGAGCTTGATGACGAAACTCCGCCTTGCCCTTTCGCTAACAATCAGTAATTGGTTTGAGGAAGCCACACCTCTATGGATGCAACTTCCTCCGATGAAAGTCCGTAATCACTAGAGGTGTTCATGGGTGGCGCGGCCAGAGCTCACCGAGCTCGACCTCCCGGGCCGGGCCTAGGACTCCATTTTCGCCCAAAGCTCAGAGGTCTGACTTAAAAACAATAAAAACGTTTTTATTCATAAAATGAATTAAATATTATTTTTTATTCTAAAAAAACATTAAAATAGTTGTTTTCCCATAAAACAACAATTTCGGGCTGGGCTCGGGCCTGCCCGTTCGCCGCCGGGATTTTCAAGCCCGGCCCGACCTGGTATTTGAACAAGTCTAGTAATCACTAAGAGCAAAGCTATTGTAATTTTTCATAGCCAAAACTGCAAAATCGAAACAAACACTATTATTACTTTCATCTTAGCATAACAAAGACTAACAAAAAAATTAGAGATAATTAATTATTTGCCACTGACTAAGGGTGAATTTTAGGATTTGCCACTGCATATGAATATGACATGTGTGTCCTGGGACCACATGTTATACTCACATCATTGGCAAATCCTAAATTACGCATGTTTAGGCAGTGGCAAATGATTGAACCTCCCAAAAAATTATGCACAAAATAGTATTGTACCTCTTTTGCTAACTTGTTGCCGGAAATTGAATTTTTCAAAATTTGGCACACATTTTTTAAATTTTACCAAATTATCTCACAACGAATTTAAATTTGCAAACCAGAATTTGAAAGAGAGAATGAGGAATGGATGGGTGCTGAATGGGGGGGTATGGTTGCTATTTATAGAAAAAAATGGGGATACATTGATTTTTTTTATGCTATTTTTAAAGCCTAAATGGTCAAAAATATCACCCAATAGGCAGATTCCCCGCGGGTCGTGCCAGCGCGGCCCACTTGGGCCTCCTTTTTATTCCTGTGTAGTGTGCCACTGCCACCGCCTACCGCTTTGCTGCCGCACGCCACCCCACACCAGCACCACCCCCTCCCGGCCTCCTCCCTCCACACTGGCTCGCTCCGCATCGCCTTCTTCCTCTTCTCCCTCCGCTCTGGCCGCGGCCCCGTCCCCTCCTCCCTCTTCTAGTCTTCTCTCTTCGCACCGACCGCTGCCCCGTAGCCTCCTCCCTCTTCTCCCCCCGTTCCGACCGTCAGCCGCGTCGCCTCCTCCCTCTTCCTTCTTTCTCCGCGCCGACTCCTCCTTCCTCCTTCTTTCTCTGTGCTGGCCCCTTCTTCCTCCGCGCTGGCACTGCGCCACCCTCTTCCTTCTTCCTCAGCGCCGCCTCCTCCCTCCTTCTTCCTCAGCACCGACCCCTTCTTCCTCCGCGCCGACGTCGCCCCGCCCTCTCCTCTCCTCCTAGCTCGGCCGCTCGGGCTCCCTTCCTCGGCCTGTTCGCACGCGGGCCAAATGGGCCATGCACCGCACTACCGATACTATTTGTCTTGCGGTCGGGCCACCATCGTGCTCGGTAGCGCCCAAGCACCCAGACGAGCCTTCGTGGTCGGGCCGACACGCCCCATGAATAGTATGGGTCGTGCCTAGGTCGGGCCAACAGATGTCGTGTCTCAGCTAGCCCAAAGCCAGCAAAACACCCATCCGCCACCACTACACATGCTAGTTAATTTTGTTTGGCTAGTATTTTTATGTGGGTTTTTGTTCTTCAAAATATCTATTAATACAATACTTTTTTATCTTTCATAGCAACAGTATTGATGTAGTTGTCCTCTTGCTCTACCCGTACTTGTCCTTTTCACTTCAGAGCAATGAAGTCCCGAATTTTTGGTCAGATTGGCGCTTTTCGGTCCGTATTTACAAGAATAACCCTCGATTTTTTTTTGCAAAATGGCCCCCTGTAGCACGGCCACTATGCAGCAAGCCCTCCCCCGCCCACCACGTCGCCCCTACCGCACAACCACCGTGCGGTGGCCCCTCTTCTTCTCTCTCCTCCTGACAGTTAGGGTTTTAGCGCGAGGAAATTATGGTTTCATCCCGGTTTGAGTGCTATTTGTAGGAATTTTAAAATATAGCAAATAAGTTCAAAAAATTATGAAATTTTATGTGGAGTCTCCTGACATGGTATATTTGCTTGTGTAAATTTTCCATAATTTTATTCATTCTGAATTTTTCTCACAATTTCATATAAGTGTACTGTTTGTACGAATTTGTATATATAAAAAACGAGCTCCAAAAATTATGAATTTTATTTTAAAGGCTCCTCACACAGTGGACTTGATTGTGTAATATTTCGACAATTTTATATGTGTTCTAGAATTGTCTCAAAAAAATAGGATTTAAGTCGTGAAAATTTGGATTTGATGTTTCGGAAATTAGGGTTTCATGAATTCATGTGACTTAGAATGTATGAAAAAAGTCGCATTGTAACTCGTTGGAGATGCCGATATACAAATGGTGCATGAGTACACATATAACAACCAAAATATGCGTACAAATATAGCAAAATAAAATATGAATACAAATATACCAAAACATAATTGCATAAGACAGATACAATATGGCTCACTCGCTCGAGCCACAATCAGGTGTGCTCGCGGCGGTACGCCTCTGTGTGCTCGGATGTTTTGCGTCGAGCATGTCCCATGGGATACGTGAGCCAGCCCAGAGATCACGTGTCAGATTGGAAGGGGTATGGAGACCGTTGAGTGGGCGGAGGTGGACCAGTAGACTGAGTCTGACCCAGCAGAGTCTGGTAAACGTATATGTCATCCTGATGAGGCATGCCGACCTAGGGGCCACCTCTGAAGAATTCACGAATAATAGACTCTATAAATTCACTCCCGGTTGTCCACCCCAATGTACGATGGTCGCAACTCCGGCCAGCGGATGAGCTCGCCTTGGACGTACGGGGTGCCAACCAACCTGGAGGAACTATGTCCTTGAACGTATGATGGGACAGCGAACCCAAGTAGCTTTGCCCTGCTTACACTCCAAACCCTGGCTGCCATAGTCCAAACCTTGACCACATGTATTGCTCCCTAGTAGGAGCTGGGAGGCCCGTATCGTCATCGTCAGTCGATGTGAACTTGCTGTCACCCCCACAGTTAACTGAAGGCTGCAAGATGGAATGATGTTAGTACAAATAAACACTTTGGACGTAAACTGAGAATCTCGTACCTCCCGGATGTGCAGTGTAGATGACCGAGGGGAAGCGCTAGTCTGTGTACCGTACGCGGCGGGAGAACGACATGGTGTTAGAGGAACGTAAGGCATAACCAAAAAACAGAACGTAGATTTGTACATAACTTACCTCCGCGCTGATCTGGCCTGCGGATGACCGACAGGGAACACTACGACATCGGTCGGACTCGCTAGGTCCTGGTGACCTAGTGGGTGAGCACGCCCCCCACTTGGTGCCCGATGCGCAGGACGTCATCCGTCGAACGACCGCAGCTCGAGTTCTTTATTATTTTCTTCGACTCCGCGAAGATGTACTTCAAAGTTTTCATCATCCCCACTGGTGTTGTGTCTGGGCTGCGGATGGCGAACTCCAATATTCTTACGATGAGCTGCGCCCGCTCCAACTGTAACGACATACATAATATGTTCATTAACGAAGAGTACATATATCATCAATGAAACGACAAGAGGTTGTAGGTGTCTTATGGTGTCATCACGCCATGAAGCGCCAGACGATCGAATGAGCGGCGGAGGCTCACGGTGTGTCACCGCTCTAGGCGCGCCCGTGGAGGAGGGTGAATCTTGTGCACGCTCGTGGCATGTACCACTCTATGTACTCACCGTACATCCGACATCGTGCGACGCTGCTCATGCAAGACCTCCAAGCGCGCCTCTCCGTCCATGCCGTAGTCCATCGTTGTTGGACTAGGCGCCACCCCGATTATGCCGACCGCCCCGATTGCTCGCATTTCGGAAGGATTGATGTTAGAAAAGAAGATGTAAGAAGTGTAAACATTACTCGAATGAAGTTTGACTCATAGGTGTATGGCTTTGACAGAGTGTGCCGCTCGGGGCATGACTCGATGCACACCAAATCGTCGCATTACATACCGCGTGCGTAAGGCTCCACTATATGTGCGAACACCGTGTGGCGATCGTCGTCCACGCCATGCGTCTCGATGCATTGCACGGACAAATCCGGCGCGGCGCTACCATATGCATGAACTCGATACCATCGAGTCCATATAATGTCGCTGTCGTGTAGCGACTCGAACTCGTTATGGAACAACGAGTGGCACCTCGCCGGTCTGTCCTTGGCCCAACGTCGATGGCCAATAATCCACCGTAAGCCTATAGTGGGCCCGTCTATCGGCTCGTCCAACGCAACGTACGGGTGCATCGCTCTCTCGAAGGTCGGCCACCCAACAGAGAAGTACTCCCAACTCCACAGCTGTAGGAGCACGTAGCAGACGGCCAGGTTGGGGGTACCACTGGTGCTACGCCGTTAAGCGTTACACAACCCCCGATTGGTGACGCAAAGGATGGCTGATCCCCAGCTATACTGAGGCATCGGCCCAGCCTCCGCATCAACCAACGACTCGGCGACGCGGACGAAGCTGGGGTAGCACCAATCACCCTGTGTGGTTGAAAATAGGATCCAACCAAAGAGCCGAAGAAGGTAAGCAACAAGGTGCATCCTAAAGACCTCGTTAGGTGCACCCTGCGAGCATTGGCTGAATTGCCTTAGCCAAGTCCAGGGGACACCATGTGGACACTCCGGGATAGGTACGCCGAACCGATGCTCTAGCCTGGCCGTCCAGTCCACCGGCGGAGGACCCGGAACAAGTGGCTCACCCCGGATCGGGAGACCGGTGAAGAACGAGACGTCCTGCAGAGTGACTGTCATCTCACCTCACCGAAAGTGGAAGGTGTGCGTCCTTGGCCTCTACCTGTCGATAAGTGCCAATAGTAGGCTGGCGTCTAAGGTGAACTGGTGTCCGATGGAGACCATCCTCGTAAGGGGCGACAAGCCCGTGTCCCAGAGGATCAAAACATAGCGATCGTCTAGCTCCTAGTAATCCCTTCCCAACTGAAGCGGCAGGGGCGCAGGGCCATCCGATTCACCGACGATCCATAGCTTGCACCGATGGTTTTCATTGTAGAAGTGTTCCAGAAGCACCGGTAGAGACATAGCTTGCAACACATATAATAGAGGGAATATTAGTGAGAAGGTTGGTAATGACCATAAAGCACGACAAATTAAAAATTAGGACCAAATATACACTACAAATTAATGTACATTAATTTAGTAGTACAAAATTAAATACGGCTATTTAAACATGATCAAATTAATTAGGGCTAACTAATTACCCTGAAATGAACTTGTGCTACGTACTAACAATTAAAAAAGCATGCACATATTGTTCCATAAATCCAACATGGACATATGATATATTTAATGAATACATGTAACATCTTCGCTAAACCAAAACTTTATTTTGTTCTTATTTTTCTATTTGCAGTCATGAACTTCAACTAATTGTTTAAAACTAATTAATTAAGATAAACTAATTAATTATGCCTAATTATTTCGTAACTAATTAACCTCTACT
Organism: Ampelocalamus luodianensis; assembly: GCA_036346255.1. NCBI lineage: Eukaryota > Viridiplantae > Streptophyta > Magnoliopsida > Poales > Poaceae > Ampelocalamus > Ampelocalamus luodianensis. Next base: position 51,878,248 of record CM070632.1, on the reverse strand, counting down.
CAATAATTATGCACGTTAATACCTGTTCTTTCCTCTCGCTAAATAAATATTAATTGCATACGTGTGTGTTGATTGCATGGTGCATGCATACAGGAATAACTAGCAACTACTTGCTTGCATGGCCAGCAATGCATGCATCGCATGACATTTTGTTAACTTCAAATTACGGATTCAGAACTAATTAATTACGTAGCATTAATTTAACTACGATAATTCCAAAATGACTTATATAAGTACGCTTACAAAATGACAACAAACTACGTATGAAAATACTACTACTAACAACACAGTTAATAAAGAATTTAGAGACAAGGATATAATTACCTGCTAATGTGACTGCAAATGACAGTGCCTAATGACTTATATAAGTGCTTAATGACAGAGAGAGCGAGACGGCGAAACTTAATCGCTCTCGCTCGCTGTTTATAGCGCCTACGAGCCGAGAGTGGAAGCTCTCACATGCATGAATGCATGCACATGCAGGAGGCAGCGAACAGACGGGGGATACAACGATTAGATGGAGCTGACGGGATGAGACGACAGAATTTTCGGTGGAAAGGAGCCATGGCGGTGCAGTTGACAGATGGAGGGAGGGCCTGACTCGGAGGTTTGTCCGAACGACATGTGTCCCGTTTTTTTTGGTTTTTTTGTTTCACGAGAACCGGAGCGGTTCGGAGCGAAGGGACATGCGGAGGGGAGCCACGTGGCTGCCGCGGGAGGGCCACCGCACGATGGCCGTGCGGTACGCGATGACACACGGCTGTGCGGGAGGGAGGGCCGTGCAGAGGGGAGCGGAGGGGAGGGTACACGGCGAGGGCGGGAGGGCCACTGCACGGTGACCGTGTGGTAGGCGTGACGTGACGGGTTGGGAGGGCCTGCCATGTCATTCTAGTAAATACGGGCCGAAAAGGCGAATATGACCCAAAATTCTGAAGTCCCTCGCCCCTTTGTATAATTATGCCCAAAAATATGTAAAAGTGCCAATGACACACGAGCCCTGGAACGAACATATTTTGGTCATATCCATTTCAACAAATAAATTTCCAGCAATAAAACCGGAGTGCTACAATAATAGAACAGAAAAAAAAACAACTTAAATATATGTGCACAGTGCACCGTGCCATACGTGTCCTAGACTCCACATGAAAACTCCGTATAGATTTCTTGCCTTGTTTGCAAGAACTACCTGCTCCAGTGTGTGTGCCTTCTTACCCTTTTTGCACGAGCCAGAGCAGACAATGAGCCAAGGCCTTTATAGCCTTTCTGCTGTTGGAATTCCAGAGAGAGAAACAGAGGGGCAATTAAGAGAGAGAGAGAGAGAGACGAAGGAGGCCATGGAGAGTGAGGGCACAATGAGTGCCCACCAAGAAGTGCAGCCAGCCATGAAAGAGGAGATCAAGGGAGGAGGACGGAAGAGGAGGAAGCAGAAGAGGGAGGGGGAGAAGAAGTACGGGCTCGTGAGCTACCATGAGCTGCCGGATTACATGAAGGAGAACGAGTTCATCCTCAACTACTACCGCTCGGAGTGGCCCATCCTCAATGCCGTCCTCAGCCTCTTCTCCTGGCACAACGAGACCATCAACATCTGGACGTATTAGTTCATGATTCACTAGCTACCTCCTGTTCAGATTCAACTGCATGCAGCGCCTTTTCTTGGATGCGTTTTTTTTTTCTGTTTTTGCTGCTGCTGCTCATGTGATGTTGTTCCTGGGGATTTAGGCATCTTCTGGGGTTCATGGTGTTCTTTGGCCTCACCGTGCTGCATCTTGCCCAGTACTTCCCTCAGGTGGCTGATCTGATCGGGCATCTATCTTGGTGAGTTACTCTTCAGATTTTACAAGCATATGTCAGTGCAAATTGGTTGAAAATTGGTGAATGCGTAGCCGGAATTAGTAGCACGATAATGTTTCAGTGATTATGAAGAAATATTATCAAGTGTCAACTAGGAACCACATCATACTTGGTGCTGATTCATGGACCTACGATTAGTGGGAGTTTGTACTGACAATTTTGTACAATTAAATCTAGCTGTGTTCACAAATCTCACCAACTAAATTCAGTCCCAGAACACGTGACCCGGATAATGACAAGATCCATGTTTGCTTCAGCTATCATGTGGTATTGTGGTTGTTATGTTTATATAGTAGTTCTTGAATTGAGAAAGTACTGTTTTGCTCCTTATCTTCTTCCTGAGAATTAATCGGAGCCATCTGTATATTTGACTGCAGGCCAATCTCAAAGGTTGCTGAAAATGTCTCCAGTAATATAGGGGATGTCATCTCTGTGAGTTACTGCCATTTCCCGAAACCTTTCATTTCTATGGTAATAGTAACAAGAAAAGATACTGGAGCGCAGTAAAATGCCTTGGTAGATCCACATGTTTAGGAGATTCTGTGTGCAACTTTGAATGGCTCGACTTTTCAGTACTAGTTTGTTGCCTTTTCAGTAAAATGCCTTGGTAGATCCACATGTTTAGAGATCCACATGTTTGTTTGTTGGTAAAATGCCTTTTGTTGCCTTTTCAGTACTAATGCAATTTTGGAGGGCAAGGGTGGGTGGGGATTCTGATTGCTTCACTTGATGAACCTTGCTAAATGCAACTTTTAGGGTGCCTTTTCCCGGTGCCATGACAAAAGCCCGCAGATGTGTTGGTTACTTCACTTCATCACAAGTTAAGCTTTAGTGATGTGTTCAGAAGATTTGGTTGTGATCTTGTGATGTGATCAAGTTCATCCCGGTGTCATGGCCCCTACGACACGGCTCTGGTGTCGCGTCGCGGCTTTCTTTCCCCGGGATCGAAATTCTCGTGTCTGCCTGCCTAAAGAGTAACAAGACACCTCATGCAGCCACCACAAGGCAGTTCACCGTTATCGAGACTTGAAAGGAAAGAGGCTAGATGTTAGTGGGCTCTGAAAATGCCAACATTGGAGTACAAGGCGCAATTTGCGTGAACGTAGAGTTCATCCCATGTGATCCTTCCCTTTCTGTTTTCATATCAACCTTCCTTCTTCACATGGCGCACACAATTGATTCTTGGACTGTGACATGTCAGGACATGACATAGTTGGGCACGCATAGTAAACCTCCATTTGCATTACTACCTGCTTTTCCTGGCTTCCCAACTGTATATGACCAACGAATAGTGCTTGACTTGAATATGGTTGGATGTACTACTCATACTGTTACTGTGATATAATCGACAATAATTCGGTGTTTCATCTCCTGATGTGTTTGTAGGACATTGCTTTCAGATGTTTAATGACAGTAATGCTCATGCTGGTACTTCGTTACGATATGTGCTCGTTCATTCTCTCGACTGTCATGGAAGTAATTGGGTTGATGTTTCATGTTCAGGGCGCGGCGTCGTTCATGCAGACGAACCTGGCCCTCGCCTCGGCGGGCATCGCCGTCACGTCCCAGACGACGCGGTGGCCGTTCTTCGTGTTCCTTGCCGGCGCCATGTTCTGCCTGCTGAGCAGCAGCGCGTGCCACCTGCTGTCGTGCCACTCGCACCAGCTGAACCTCTTCCTCATCCGGCTGGACTACACCGGCATCGCCGTCATGATCGTGGTGTCCTTCTTCCCGCCCATCTACTACATCTTCCAGTGCGACCCGCACTGGCAGGTGGTGTACCTGTCCGCGATCACCGCGGCGGGGGTGGGCACCGTGTACGCGCTCATGTCCCCGCGTCTGAGCGCGGCCAGGTACCGCGCCCACCGCGCGCTGCTGTTCGTGGGCATGGGCCTGTCGGGCATCGTCCCCGCCGTGCACGCGACCGTGGTGAACTGGCACGAGCCGCGCCGGAACGTGACGCTGGCGTACGAGGGCGCCATGGCGTTCTCGTACCTGACGGGCACGGCGTTCTACCTGACGCGGGTCCCGGAGCGGTGGAAACCGGGCGTGTTCGACCTCGCCGGGCAGAGCCACCAGATCTTCCACGCGTTCGTCATCGCCGGCGCGCTCGCGCACTACGGCGCGGCCATCATGTTCTTGAGGGCCCGCGACGAGATGGGGTGCCCGGCCAAGTGAGAGACCAAACGGCATGCATGCACCGTGGAGAACGCATGATGACACAGCAGATCACGCAAGATCGAGAAGGTAGATGCATCGGTTGAGCCGAGAAGAAGAAAAACGTTTTGTTTGTGAGATTTAATTTTCTTTCTAGTGGTTAATTACAGTTTACAGCAGCAAGCAAGTGTGCAATATGCTGTTGTTCCATTAATGACAAGAATTAATTGTTACTACAGTTCCGAATCTGTACATAGAATTGAAGCTCATTACTGTTCGTTCGTTCGTTTGCTGTAAGATGCAAAAAAAGGAGAGGCAATGCAAGTGTTGCTCGCCATTTGTCAAGTTTCGTTGGGACGTCAGCGGCCGTGCCATTACTCCCGTTGTTTTCAGCTGTACACTCCATCGGTCCATCCTATCTTCTGCTGATCTGCACAATGCTCTTGGAACTGACAGGAATGGCAGATCGGTAGAATATCACGCACACATCGCGCTCGGAACACCGGGGCCTCATCAATGTGGTCGATACGCCCAACCGAACGACGTTTCGCGTGAGTCCATTCCTGCCATTTATGAGGTTCAGTCGGCACCAGGGCAAGGCGCTTGGCTGCACGTCTCCGTCGATATGAGATATCATTTGGTATCACCGTGTCAGGCTGGCCTAGCCTATCGTAGTGCCTGCCAACCCAGTTGTAGCCTTACCAGTGCCTGGGTGAAGTCAGAGCTACAACACGCGCTGCTTAAGACGAGTTAAGGCAAGTCGTTCTCCACGAATGCTCGCGTGCGCTCGATCCGACACGAGTCGAGTCGACTCCTCGACGGTGAGCTACGACCAGGGCCTCAACGACGCGGTGCGAGCTAATGCTCGCGTCGTCGCGTCCTTGCGAATTGCTCGGGCAGCCGCGGCTGTAACAGCCCCGAAATTTGGGACCATTACTCTTCACTACTGTCTAAGATGTGCAGTTGCGAACACAACCGGAGACAGCTTCTTTGCCGAGTGGTACACTCGGCAAAGGGCGCTCGGTAAACAGTTTATCGGCACAGACCCCTTTGCCGAGTGCACTTTATCGGGCACTCGGCAAAGGCTTTGCCGAGTGCTAATCTGACACTCGGCAAAGAAAAGTCGCCGTGACGGCGAGCGCCACCGTGACGACGTCTTTGCCGAGTGTCAAGGTCAAACACTCGGCAAAGGTCTCCGCTTTGCCGAGTGCCATTGAATCAAACACTCGGCAAAGGTGGCGTCTGTGCCGAGTGCCACCGGGAGGACACTCGGCAAACAGGCCATCTTTGCCGAGTGCCTGGCCCGTGGCACTCGACAAAGCATTGGTCACTTTGCCGAGTGTCATGGCCATTGCACTCGGCAAAGTGACTGAAAACAGCCTTTTTTATTTGTTTTTTACATCTCATCCAAACAAACAGAAGATATATATATATAACAAACATCATCAACATCACATATATATCATCAACATCACATATATATCACCAACACCACATATATATCACAAACGTCACATGTCTCACAATATATCACAAATAACTTCACAAGTAATCCAAGTGCTCCATCATCTACAACCATAATTGCAAATAGAAGTATCATTAACAACCACAAGTAGTATCACCAAGATGGCCAATGAGACTGATTTGGTGAAGGATTCACTGAAGCATGAGGATCGTTCGATCCCGCCGATTAATTCTGCACAAAGGAGAAGAGATTGCATGTGTGAGACAAGATAAATATATACCATACATGAATAAAACTTTCATACTCCACTAGGTTTGACCGTAAGCATGAACATACAAACTAAAACATTTATACTTACAGGAGTAGAATAGTAAGGAGGTGGAGGTGGAGCGAATAGCGAAGGTGGCAGAGCTACACCCGTAGCGGCGCCAAGACTTTGCATGTCTTGAAGAATCTCGCCATCCTCCATTGCTCGGCCGCCGCTGGCCTCCACCCTCTCCATCTTCGCCTGCATCTGCTCCCGTATCCTCCTCTCTTGTTCCAGCTAGGCCTACAATATATTCACCCCAATGTTACAACAATGCAAAGGAAATGTATGAAAAAACCAATGAACGACGGATAAACCAGGAATAACCTCGAGTGCCTCCACCCGGTGGTGTGAAGTGTCCTGCCGAGGTCGTATGGTCGGCTCGTGCTCGTCTTTGCTTGCTCTTGCTCGAACCGAGAGACGGGAGAAGCGGCCGAGTCGATTGCGCCGTCGCCAATCCAAGATCGCCCATGCTTCTTGCCTCCTCCCACCCTCATGACGACTTCTCCATCAAGGTTCTCGGTGCTCGGATCGTACTCTGGCCCATGGACTTCCCTTGCCATCGATGTGTACTCACTAAGGCGGTTGTGGACGGTCGCATTCTTTGACGCCTCGGGCCGATCCTCGGGTTGTAGTCGACGTCGGACGTCACCTTGCCCTTGTGGGCCATAGCAAATGCCATGAAGATGGAGCAAGGTGGCCACCATGTGACGCCGATCGCGAAAACAAAGAAGATGATTAGAAATCATGCGAGAATTGAGCGTTAGAATAAATAAATGAATTCGCGTACTCATGTTTCTGCGTATCCGGCGAGGTTGCGGCTACCTTGATGGTGTGCTACACTGGCATCATCAAACGCGCTCCGGCACAAGTTGTGCGTCTCCTCCACTCGCGTGAGCACCACTTGTGCACCATCTGCTCTCAAAGATCGGGATGCGCGCGCACCAATAAGGAATCATCTACGTGCCATCAAGTACATGACATATCGTAAGATGAAATTAAGCCTACTTAATTTCAAAAGGAATCGATATTAATGTTCGTATTTACTGCAGTGCGGTCCCGGTCAGCGTCATGGTTCTTGCGTCCCTTTGGTGACCTTCGTTCCAAGGACGGTCCGTGGTAAGTTACGACGGCACGGATGCGCGCCTCGTAATGCATGTCCACGACGAGTTTTTGCGACATTTGGTAGCCACCGCATCCGCCCCGCCTCATGTCCGTCTGTCATCTAAAGAAATCCGCATACAAACACGATGTATCCATTCATTATTTCAAGAATGTCCAATGAATACGATGTATTGAGCAATGTAGTGTGAGGAAGACTTACCACGCTCTTGCTTCACCCGCCCGCCTTGTTGTTGAATACCGCGCCCAATCTGCGCAGATCGGGGCGGCGTGAGTGGTCAAGCGAGTAGGCCGCCCGTCACTCGGCGTACTCAACGGGCGGGGACTTTAACGCCATTATCGTCCAATGGCATCGGTTGAGAAACCTTTGTCGGCCGTGAAGGAGTTTACGTGCGCGGCAAACATGTCGTGGAACGCGCTGCGGTTGCCTCGCTCCTCCTCCGCACGTCCTTGTTGACGTGCCTCGTGATAGTCATTTAACATGTACGCTACCCCAGCATCGCATCATAATCCTCGACGCGTGGTCTCACCACCTCCTCTCTCATACGATCGGCTTCACCATGGTAGACCCACGGGTATAGTCGCCAGTAAATCCATTCTTCCAAAGATGTTCCCCATGACCTTCTTCGTTTGTCTTTTCTGTTTGCACATTTCTTTGCAGGGACAACAAATTTTACTCGCTCCTTTAGCGACCACGCCAAATGCCCGTTCCAAGAAAGCATCGGTCTTGTCGATCCATTCATTGGTGACTGACGACTTGCGTGGCCGTGTACATCCACTCACGGTCTTCCATCCTCTAACATATATAGCGAGTAATATAAACATCAATTGCATCTACACGACGTTCCTACTATCTAATAGGTGAGGATAGGTCCTAATCCACGCGAGGATCCGTAGATGAGGTTAGTTTCCATGCTCTACTCCTATTCGAGGCAGAATTTGAAGCACCTCCCGTTGTTCTCCAAATACACGCCCTGCCGGGAGAGTGTGTATCAGGAGAACAACAGGAGATGATGCGAAACTGTCTCGGATCGGAGCGAACTATGAAACTAACCCCACCTACGCATCCGCGGGCTGTCTAAAAACGTGGACAATTGAAACAGATACGGTTTGATATGGAAATATCTGCATATTTCCAAGCGTATCTCTTTCGAGCGGAGACGCCTAAGCGGGTTACGTGATCTACGACCATGATACGGAAAGAGGGGTTATACCTAGGTGGCGGTGGAGTCGAGCTAGTGGGGCCGTGGCGGGTCGGTGCGATGGCGGCGGCGCGGTGCAGCGGACCAGCGGCGAGGAAGGCGATCGGGTCGCCGAGGTACTCCGCGCCGCTCCGATCGGCTCTTCTCGCAAAAAAGAAACATAAACTGTCAATACAAAATTTTCAAACACCTCCACGCACGGTGAGGTTTCCAAAACTGCAAGAAAACCAACAAAGACGATAGCCGACATGCACATATATATGAGCGGCACGATGGCGACATGCACAAGATTATATCCAACCACATATATATAACAATGTCACAACCACTCCTACGACTACTTAGACTACCACCACTGCTACTCTACCACTACTACTACCGCAACTAGTAGTAATACTACGACGACGACGGCGGTATGGCATACCTAGCGGGCGTCGTAGGCGGCGGTGGTGAAGGGCCAAGGCGCCGGTGGACAAAGCGACAGCCGGGAAGCGTCGGGGACGTGGCAACGGCGGCCGGGGCGCCTCCTCCTCCTCCTCCTCCTTCTTCCTCCTTCCTCCTTCTTCCTCCTCCTCCTTCTCTTCCTCCTTCTTCCTCCTCTCCTCCTCCTCCTCTCTTTCTCTTCCTCCTCCCGGCGCGGGCGGCGGGGGCGCAGCAGGAGGCGTGCGCGAGCGGGCGGGCGCGGCGCGGCTCGGGGCGCGGCGTGGCCCAGTGCGCGGGTGTGCGTGTGTGCGTGTGTGTGTGGCGGCCCGGCGCGCGAGTTAAATCCCCTTTGCCGAGTGCCCCAGATCTGGCACTCGGCAAAGAGGGGTTTTTTTTTAAAAAAAATTAAAATTATTTGCCGAGTGTCTTCTCATGACACTCGGCAAATATACTCCTTTGCCGAGTGTCTTCTACTGACACTCGGCAAAGAGGCTCCTTTGCTGAGTGTCATTTTTTGACACTCGGTAAACCATATTTTTTTTCCACTTTTGACCTCCAAACTTTTTCTGCAGTCCTCATACAATACCTGATACTCCATGTTTCAATGTGGCACATTTCTTGGACTTTTTCTATATTTCTTTAATTTATTTCAATTAATTGAATTTTCTTAGATAATTCAAATTATAACTGCTAGTCATTCGAATAATGAAAAAAAATGAATGGAAAAATGATATTCATGTTATTTAGTATAATGTGAGGCCGTAACCAGGAACAGACCACCAATTTCGAACATCTTGTTCACGAAACATGACCACGAACTTGCGGTCGAGTTATTTTTAAATTGTATAAAAAGCAAACGAAGTCCGAAAATCATGAAACTTGGGAAGATGTCATGATATCATATGTGGAGGCTGTGATAAAAATTTGAGAAGGTTTCGCGCAAGTTTTCACGTACGATGCTTGCAAACCGAAGAATCTTCGAAGAAGTTGTCACGTATTCTTCTGTTTTTCTTCGGTTTGCAAGCATCGTACGTGACAACTTGCGCGAAACCTTCTCAAATTTTTATCACAGCCTCCACATATGATATCATGACATCTTCCCAAGTTTCATGATTTTCTGACTTCGCTTGCTTTTATACAATTTAAAAATAACTCGACGCAAGTTCGTGGTCATGTTTCGTGAACAAGATGTTCAAATTGGTGGTCATTCTGTTACTACTCACATTATACTAAATAACATGAATATCATTTTTCCATTCATTTTTTTCATTATTCGAATGACTAGCAGTTATAATTTGAATTATCTAAGAAAATTCAATTAATTGAAATAAATTAAAGAAATATAGAAAAAGTCCGAGAAATGTGCCACATTGGAACATGGAGTACCAGGTATTGTATGAGGACTGCAAAAAGTTTGAGGTCAAAAGTGAAAAAATATGGTTTGACGAGTGTCAAAAAATAACACTCGGTAAAGGAGCCTCTTTGCCGAGTGTCAGGAGAAGACACTCGGCAAAGGGTTAACGGTGGTGCCCTTTGCCGAGTGTTCTGGTTTGCCGAGTGCCCGACACTCGGCAAACCTGATATTTGCCAAGTGTAATTTTTTGCCGAGTGCTCGGCCCTCGGCAAACCATCTCTTTGCCGAGTGCCAGATGTTGGCCGAGTTCTTTCTATCTGGAACTCGGCAAATAGCCTCTTTGCCGAGTGCCCGATAAAAAGCACTCGGCAAAGTCTGGGACACTCGGCAAAGAAGCCGTCTCCGGTAGTGGAAGTGAGTAATATCTCAAGCAAACTTTTGATTACAATAGAAACCAAATTTTTATTACGCAAGATTAAAGCTTAACAGTCTGTTTTAACACTAACATAGGTACCCAAGCTCATATTTAATATAATACAAGACAAAAGAACTTTCAAATGGATATTAGCTTTCTATAAAAGCTAGGAGATTTTCTTTCTAAAAAATAATAATAATAAAATAATAAAAAAGAACTTCCAATCCACAGACACGCTTTAGCGCGGCCGAGACCCAAAAACAGCCATCATCGCCGTCTGGTGATCCTGCCAAAACCTTCCTCATCAAGATCCTCAAGGTTTTCCCAGATTTTCTCTGTAGATATTTTGCAGATATTCCAAGAATGAGTATACAAACGTACTCAACAAGACACATGGAAAGGTTAAATAATCACATGCAAGGGGTTCAATGGATGGGTTAGGGTTTACCATATCAAGCATATGTGGATGCATTTTGAGTTTAAAGCAATTTATCTTTAAAACAGTAAAACAATAATAAATATAACATCATGGGTTTCTCAATATTTGCAATTACTAACTTAACATATCAAAATATCTACTTATGCCTCATGTACTGAAATCACCTATGAACACAGTTTCATTAACCGGACGCACGGCGTATTCGAATACCATTGATTATACTCTGCAGAGTTACCCAACTTCAACCACAAGATATAAGATATCTCAAACTCATACTGTCAGAACATAGACACGTAACACGTTCGTGTGCGACTAAGCTGAGATAACAAGGCATTTTCACTGTTCAACCTTCTTAGTCTCTACCCGATAGGTCTTACTACATACAACCCTCAGGAGACCACCGGCCAACAGTAGAACTAGAGCCCCGAGGCTGACGGGTCCATACTGTTGTGTAGATCAGCGAGTGTCCCTTCAGGCTCACTCCTGTTCTGCAACTGCTCTATCACACAAGAGCAGTTACCTGTCCTGTAGATCTTCAATCGAAAGAGCGGTGTACTAAGTCAGAGAGTAATGACCACACCTGTGGTTGAGCGATTTTCTGTGTCGGTCACTTGGCATAAGTTTCTTGTCCTTACTTATCTTACAGTGAGGTGATGGACCAACACTAACACGTGGCTGTCTACCCTCACCTTCGACTCACTTTTATCAAATCTATTGGGTTATCCAACTTCCTGGTCTCAACCCTCAACTCTCCACCAAAACCATTGACGATTAGCCAATACTGCTTTTCAGGATTTATAAACACATTGAGTGATAAAGCTAATTATATAGCTATCATTTTATGTAAACTTGTCAATGTGAATATGTCCTACAAGAATAGGTGGGCTTGTTTGTGGGGTAATAGGATTTATCTATTTATCATGGCATTCAAAATTATTATTTTAATATTTAAAGTAATTGACACAAATATAATAATGAAAGTAATAATATAAATACATGAAATATATGATCAAAATGATCAAAGGAATGCGACTTGCCTCCTTGCACAAAGTCTTCTAGTACTTTGTATTGTCTGGCGTCTTCTGGAGTTTGGTCGTCAAAGTCGTGACCTAACGTGAAATAGAATAAAATCCACTAAATAAAATCTGGCTTAACAAGGAATGAGCTGGGAACAACATGCAAATAAAGAAATTTAGAAAATAAACATAAAGAAAGGTGGTGTGGAGTGGTGGGAATTTATTTGGTGTTTAATTTGGCTGAACAGAGTTGAGAAATAGATTCACTAGCTCAAAACAGTCGAAAAGAGTATAAAATGTCAAATTAGGGTTTTGAGGGTGAAAAGTGTTCATATACAAAAATGGTTTGGTGAACAGTAATTAGATTTGTCGTTTTGGTTAGCGAACGGTAATAAGGGTTTACTGTTTTTCCGAAATGAACAGTAATTATCGGGTGGTGAATAGTAAATGGATTTTACTAGGTTGTGAGCAATGAAAGGTCGAATAGGGATGAACAATAATGGGCTAAGCCCATCACTGTGGCGGCCCAAGCCACCGGGCTAGGCCTTTTTGGCCCATTGCCAAAAATGGCTCTGAGCCGCGCAGACCCGAGCCAAGAGGGAGAAGGCCGATGGCGCTCTGACGGCGAGACCGGGTGGCGCGGGGAGCATCCACGAGCCATGGGGGTTCTATTTTGGGGCTTTGTGCTGGAGGGGGAGGTGCGAAAAGGGGCGTGCGGCGGTGAAGGCGCACGGCCGGAGTAGGGGAAGGAGGCGGCAGCGCCACGGTGGCGCTCTATCCAAATGGAGTGGCACAAGAACATCAGTGGGTGATGGGGGTTTCAAGGAAAGTGGCGGTGGAGCTCAAGGTGCACCGAGGTGCTCTGGCCACATGGGCTGTGGATGGTGCGGTGGAGGAGTTTGACGCTGACGAGCTCCGGCGAGATTGGGGGGTGGGGAATGTGGGGGAAAAGAAGCGAGATGATGAGGCGGAACTAAAGCCGGAAGGGAAAGAGAAGGGGAGGCAAGGGGATGGCGGATTTTACCTCGGGTTCGACAGGGAAGAAGCACAGTGGCGGCAGGGAAAGTCAAAAATTCGTCAGCGTTGGCGATGAAAGGGCAGAGAGGAGGTGGTGTGGTGGGAGATGGTGGTTGCGTGCTCTGGGAGGGATTTTATAGCTGAAGAAGGACGGTGGGAAGCGATGGCGGAGTGGGGCGTCGCGCGCGTGGGTGGCGTTGATGGACGAGCGTGAGCAGCACCGGGAGAGGGCAAGGTGGCGGTGGATGATGAACCCGAAGGTCCGATTGTCGGCCCGATCTTTCGATGAGAACGATAAGTTCAGTAGGCGTCGCTCAACTCTCACGATCCTGGCTACGAACACGCAAGGCTCGAAACCACGCAATCGCCGAAGCGATTGACAAGTCGTTATCAAGCCGTACGAATACCGGATGACGACGACCAAGGTCGATTCACGCATACACCGAAGAAGCACGCAAGAAAAAGATAAAGCAATCTGAAATTGCAAATAGGAATTGAAATATTGAATTGAGTTGGGATTCTGAAGCGGTATTATGGTTGGTCTAGTCGACACAAGCCAATACACGAAGTTGCAACAAGGCTAACTTTTAACTAATCAAAATCCAAAAAAACTAGAGGAGGTGCGACCTCCTTAAATAGGGAACGAGGAGCCACAAATCTAAAGGAACTAGCGGGGTGGGACTAATCTCGTGGGTTACTGTTCATGTGAACAGTAACCACGCCTCTAGGTGGGCCGCCGGCATATGGGCCAAGTTGAGTTCGATTACAAAGCCCAGATTGGCCCAAACAGATGATATGGTGCCTTCTTTAGATGATTGCGATCAGTCCAGAAAGAATTTGAAGGTGGGGCCAGATCCGTTCGAAAGAGGACGAAATAAGCTTTCAATCAAGTACTCGTGGACCTCCAACGGACTCTGTATATGAAAGTTATTCCCATTTGAAGTTGGTGCTGTCACGCTGATTCCGAACTGATCTGACCAAAACGTATCCAGCTTGGCACTTGCGGTAGCACCATGGCTTGTAGACATAGTACCATGGTATGTAGACGTAGCACCATGGCATGTAGACGTAGCTTGGTCCAATTGGATAATATGGTCTTGCATTAGCCGAAAGTCTTATTGGCGAAGATGTTGTTGAAGTAGAGGATGCGGCTGGTGGTCGGCGATGGTTGCATCCTTAGGTTTGATGTCCTCATCATCCTCCCTTTCTTGAATTGGAGTCGTCCTCGACTCAATCGTTGTCTCCACATCATCACTTTCCTGCAAAAGGTTAGTAGCAACAGGAAACAAAGAAACATACATATCTTCTAAAGGACACAAAGATTCTTTCCAAACCATACTAGAGCATTCAGATTGATGTTGTTCCAAGTCAATGCAAGCAGGTTTTGTAGCTAACATAACAGGTGCTTTCAATTTAATTTCACTAGGAGCTATAATCTTACGACCATCTTTTGTGTTCTCCTTACTTGTTTTCGCAGATCTTTCTAATTCATTCTTTAATATAGCAGCAGGAGATATTGGAAGCAAAGTGATTTTCTTTTCTTGATAGGTGAAAGTATAATGATTAGATCTACCATGATGTTCAGTATATCTATCATATTGCCAAGGTCTACCTAATAATAATGAGTATGCTTGCATAGGTACGACATCGCAATCAACATAATCATGATATGATCCAATAGAAAAATGTACGCGTACAAGTTTAGTTACCTTCAACTTACCACAAGAATTCAACCATTGAATGTAGTAAGGATGAGGGTGTTGAGTTGTGGTCAAGCCAAGCTTCTCGACCATATCTGTGCTAGCAAGATTGTTGCAACTTCCGCCATCGATGATGACTTTACAGGATCGTTCCTTGATGACGAACTTTGATTGGAATAAGGTGTGACATTGATTTTGTTCAGCAAGCTCCATTTGAGCACTTAGCACACGCTGGACAACTAAGTTTTGGTACATGTCAGATGCCTCATGGCTTATATGTTCTTCTTCAGTTTCATCACCTACATTGTTAGTTGCAACCAAAACATGTTCTTCCTCAATGTCACTAGCTGAAGTATACTCACCATTGTCCTTTATCAAAAGAGCTCGCTGATTGGGGCAATCACACATTAGGTGCCCAAATCCTTTGCAACGGTGACATGGTACATCTCTAGATCGCCCTGTAGAAGCAACGGAAGAAGCACTTTTTGTAGGAACTTGTACCTTTGCTAATTTGCTTGCATCCGGAACATGCGAAGGAGTGGAAGGAGAAGCAGGGGGCACAGGACTTGAGGAGGGTGCCACGTGTTGCTGCTGACTTGTCCGACCTGCAAAAGATCCTCCAAAATTACCCCTAGAGCGAGATGGTCGACCCTGCACTTCTCTTTCAGCTTTGCAGGCAAGGTGGAACAAACGAGTAATAGAATTGTATTCTTTATAATCAAGTATTTCCTGAATTTCTCAGTTTAAACCACCTAAATATCTAGCCATCTTAGCATCTTCTGTTTCATCTAAACCACAACGCAATAAACCAGTTTGCAATTCTTGATAATAATCCTCTACAGAACTACTATCTTGTCTTAAGCGTTGCAATTTATTAAGTAAATCACGAGAATAATATGAAGGTACAAATCTATATCTCATTGCTCTTTTCAAAGCATTCCATGTTCTAGGTATGTCCTGATGATTACGACCATATTCACTCCACCAAATAGATGCAAAATCAGAAAACTCACTAGTAGCAGCCCTAACTTTCTTATCTTCAGGGAATTCATGACAAGCAAATTTTTGTTCTACTGTAAGCTCCCATGTGAGATAAGCATCGGGATCATATTTTCCAGCAAAAGATGGCATAGTGAATTTAATTTTACCAACTGCATCTCTATGGTCACGTACCTCACGTTGATTTCTTCCCATACCTTGACGATTGTGATGAAGCCGACGATGGTTGCGATCGTTGTGAACAGTGATTCCATCTGTTTCCGTATCAGCAGTGTAGTTGTTCATTTCTTCTTCTTCCACTTCATCGGCCCAAGAGCGAGAGCGAGCAACGGATGGATTACGACGCGGTTGTGCAACGCCAACAGCAGCGGGGGCGGCAGCAGGAGGGTGAGCTCTCTCTAGCTGCTCCACACGTGTAGCAATCACAGCAAGATCGTTATTGGTGCGATCTAGAACTCGCTCAATACGCTCCGAATGTTGACTCAATAAGCGTGAAAAGTGTTGCATGATGTCTTTCGTGCGAGGTGTGAGAGGTGCATCTTCCTCAACATGGGGCCTTCTATTCTCCCCTTGTGACCCTGAACATGCCATTGTTAGTAGAAAACAAAGAACAGATCACAGTGTATATGTCCCTATGAACTATTAGGTTCTGGAGTTTCGCAAGTCACTCACACTCAAGCTTATACTCAGTTCTTACAAGTTCTTACCAATGCAGCAAAGAAGTGGTACAACCGGTGGCTGGTTTGTGATACTCTCACTTGCGATCAGACCAACGATTGCGAGGAACGGCATCTGCTGAGTTAGTAGGGAGTGGAGTTCGGAAGGCTAGTATGTAGCAAAGGAATAATAATTATTCAATTAAGTATGCAAAGTTGAAAAGTAGTTTAAGGTACTAGTCACAAGTGCTGGACCTAGTCTAAACCAAGCCTAGCTAGAGCAACTCACAAGAATGACTAGTAGCAACAACGGAAGGCTAGCACAAGAACTATCAGGAAGGCTAGCACAAGAACTATCAACGCAAGCGAGCAATAGATGAACTATGCTAACCTGAACAAGGCAAAAAGTCAAGGAAGGAGGTAGCTCTCATTTTTTCTTTTCTTTCTTTTTGTTTTTTTTTTTTACCTCAGAAAGCTACCGAGAATCAAAAGCAGGGCCTTTTTTTTACTGCTACAGTAACCAATTTACTGTAGCAACACGCGAACTAATATTTCTTTTCCTTTTTTTCCTCTTTTTTTTCTCTTTCTTTTTTTTTGTTCTCTCTGTATTTTTTTTATAATACAGAAGTTACTGGAACCGACTCGAACAAAGATCTTTAAAGGCTCCTGATACTGATCTCATGTGGACGTAGCAAGCAATCTCCAAGAGTAAACACTTGTCAGCACTAGTTAGCAAAAAAAAACTCCAAAAGCTTTGATCCTCACGTGAAAGAACAAGACAAGGATGACCTTGCCTCCACGTGAACTGTGCTGCCTGCTGGTAGAGAATAAAGAAATAGTGTGCTTGGGACTTGCGCTTCAAACCTGGCCTGCTGCGTGCTGCCTTTGGCTCAGTGGGAGTTGCCGGCGCTAGGACTTGATGAGGACACGGCTTTGCTTTGCTTGTCTGCTCTGTTGCTGAGGAAACGCAGAGGAAGCATAAACCAACGCTGCGCGATACGCTGCGACCGCGCGTCGCCGAGGCGGAAGCGAGGTGAGGAGGCACACGACTTTGCACCGAGGATACACGAGTAGATGACGTGCGGCAAGACGCAGACGGCTGCTGCGCGTGACGGCAGCGGCCGAAAACCGATCTGCTATTTTTTTGGCTGCCGAATCGGTTGCGCAAAACTAGAACAGAACTTAACGATTTGCGAGAGACCCTAAACTAGACCAATCTAGACAGAAAACCAGCACAATGACTCGACGATGCAACAAAAAATTCAACAACGCAAACTAAAAAGAAAAAATTGCAAAGACACAGATTGGTTTGGGCGATGAACTAAACCTATTTTTTTTTTATTTTCGTGGCTTTGGACTGTAGAAAAAAATTCTCACCGATGAACTGTAGCTCTGATACCACTTGATGAACCCGAAGGACCGATTATTGGCCTGATCTTTCGATGAGAACGATAAGTTCGGTAGGTGTCGCTCAACTCTCACGATCCTGGCTACGAACACGCAAGGCTCGAAACCACGCAATCGCTGAACTGATTGACAAGTCATTATCAAGCGGCACGAATACCGGATGACCTAACCACGAAGGTCGATTCTCGCATACATCAAGAAGCACGCAAGAAAAGATAAAGCAATCGAAATTGCAAATAGGAATTGAAATATTGAATTGAGTTGGGATTCTGAAGCGGTATTATGGTTGGTCTAGTCGACACAAGCCAATACACGAAGTTGTAACAAGGCTAACTTTTAACTAATCAAAATCCAAAAAAACTAAAGGGGGTGCGACCTCCTTAAATAGGGAACGAGGAGCCACAAATCTAAAGGAACTAGCGGGGTGGGACTAATCTCATGGGTTACTGTTCACGTGAACAGTAACCACACCTCTAGGTAGGTCGCTGGCATATGGGCCAAATTGAGTTCGATTACAAAGCCCGGATTGGCCCAAACAAGTGATATGGTGCCTTCTTTAGATGATTGCGATCATTCCAGAAAGAATTTGAAGGTGAGGCTAGATCCGTTGGAAAGAGGACGAAATAAGCTTTCAATCAAGTACTCGTGGACCTCCAACGGACTCTGTATGTGAAAGTTATTCCCATTTGAAGTTGGTGTTGTCGGGCTGATTCCGAACTGATCTGACCAAAACGTATCCAGCTTGGCACATGCAGTAGCACCATGGCTTGTAGACATAGTACCATGGTATGTAGACGTAGCACCATGGCATGTAGACGTAGCTTGATCCAATTGGGTAATATGGTCTTGCATTAGCCGAAAGTCTTATTGGCGAAGATGTTGTTGAAGTAGAGGATGCAGTGCAGCAGGTCGAAGCAGTGGTTGCATCCTTAGGTTTGATGTCCTCATCAGTGGAGGTGTGTGCTACATTGATGTAACATCCCAATCTTGGGCTTGTGTTTCAAATGTAAGAAAATCAGTAGAAATTAAAACTTTTTCTTACATCATGTATTTCCTGTTGTGTCAAACAATTCTTGTACAAGGGATTATGGAAATACATTGTCACAAGTCTAGTTGATCCAAATCTTGATATTCCAAAAACAATCTTGTCAAAGTTTGTGATCATCCTCTGGAAATATTTTTCCTAAGTCTCTGTGATGGTATGTGACCCCTCTGAAAAATTTCACAATTTTTAGAAATTGTTTGAATATTTTTAGAGGCAGTCAAACCTGTTTGACTCTCATCAAACATTAAACAGAGCCTTGCAGAATTTTTGGAGATTTATTCACAGTATAAAAATCTCTGAAAATTTTACTCCAGGTTAATATCTGAGTTAGCAAGCTCCTGTAAAAATTCATAATTTTGGAGTTAATTTGCTACCTCAAATAAATCATTCAAAGTCTCTGTTCTTATTTCAAAGTCAAACTTGGTTTTACTGTTACTTGGGTTCGAGTCAGACTCGGGCTCGAGCCAATTGATTCGGTCCAGTCAACTAACTGCACCGAGCCTCTCTTTAAAACGCGCGTTGGATCTCAACCGTTGGATCTAAATCGCACGGCCCGCGCGCGTGTAAGACTTCGGACCTTCCGGTTGCTTGCGCGAATGCCAACCGTTAGATCTCCATCCAACCGTTGAGATTCTCCGAAACCTTCGGACCCTCCGGTTGCATTCTTGAATCAGAGCCGTTGGATTAAGATCCAACGCCCGCTTGTCCCTCCGTTGTAAATCGCGTTTGCGACGTGGAGCAATCTGAGCCGTTCGTTTCTGATCCTAGGGCTCGGAACCTTTCCTTTGTGTTTTAAAGCCCGGGGGCGTGGCACTTTCGTAGCCGTCCGATTTAGATCGTGGGGCTCTGAATCGACCGAGCTTTTTGCGCTGGTCATCTTCAACCTCCCGCCGTGCGAAAACAGTGCAAGGCATGGAGATGTCATTTCATGCTCCCTACGGCTACCCTAGTCGACATTATGGGTCGTGGGAGACACATTCGGCCATGCCATGCCCTATTGCACCAGCTATTATCTTTTCCATGTCGGCCGCGCATTGTGCTCTGTGTTTTGCCGCCCGAAAGAGGTGTGGTGCAAACCCTAATGCTTTCATGGCTTTATAAGCACTCTCAATGCCTCTGGCATTTCTTTAGACCACCATCAAGCTTCATTTCGGTATTGGAGCTTAACACCTCAAAATGGCAAATCGCCATTGTTGACCCGTGGAGCTCCATTGGTGTTCTTGGTGTTCCGGTGGTCCTCCTTCACGTTTCTTTGCCCTAACCTCATCTATTTACTATCTTGAACATTTCCTCACTTAATTTTGGATTTGATTCTCGGAATTGTCCAATTTGGGGTTTGTTCAAATTCAGTAAATTGGTCATCTTCTTCCTCATTTCAGTGAGTGCTCCTTTTCTAATTATTTGCTCTTGTAGCTTCGTGGACCTTAATGAAGCTATGTTGATGCTTTGGTATCACTCATTTGCTCGGGGTCATTTTCAAACCTTCTTCTCCAAGTCAGGCAAGCTTTCACCGTGATCAAGCAACTCCGGCCATCTTTGAAGCTTCTTGTCACTATGTAGCTTCTTATTAGTCCTTAGAAGCTTTGGCACCGCTTCCTTGGACCGCACGTGGAGCTTTCGCTATTTTCATGTTTAGCAGTAAAAGCTCCCATTTTCGTTTTCCGGCTAGCCGGCGTTCTAGTCCCTCACCGCCGGCGAGAATGCCACCATTAGATTCGTAGTGCTATTGCGAATCCATTTTGGTTCTTGGTGGGCACCGCCGCGGCCAGTGTCGCCGGCGATTTGCCGTTGAAATCACTCGGGTTTTGCCGACACAGCAGCTCCCATTTTCGTCACTTATTAGGACACCTTAATTGCTAATCATTAGTTATTAATTATGTCTTAATCATTGTCGTTGAGCCACTGACCAGTGGGCCCAATATCCTTAGATCACTCTCTGGTTCAATCCCGCACTGTTCCGACATCATTAAGATTAATCATTGCTTAATTATTGTGTCGGCATTTAATCTCTGTCGGAAATCTCCTCTGGGTCGCTGACTTGTGGGCCCGAGGGTTTAAAATCAAATTCCAGAAGTCATTAGTGTCTATTTAATGATAATCATTAGAAGCATTAATCATGTCCTAACCGCCACTCTTAGTCGTTGACATGTGGGCCCAGTGCACTGTGCATGTGGGTTAAAACGTTGCGGTCATGACCCTAGGTCACTGACATGCGGTCCCACGTGTCAGCATCTCCCATTGAACTGCGATCAATATCTACCGTTCATTTTTAGATCTGCGGCCCTGATCTTTGTGTGCGTTCGGACCCTCCGGATGCCTTGATCGTTCTCGACCGTCGATCTTTCGATCAACGGCTGAGATCGTGTATGCAACCGCACCGTCCGAATGCATACACTCGTGAGCGCCGTTGGATCTTGATCCCACGGTGGGCTCCGTTTCGATTCGGCGTGCAGGCTGTTTCCGCAGCGTGAGCCGTAGGATTGTAGATCAAGGGTTGGGGTTGTCCACGTCTTATTCTTTTATTGGAGTTTGTGCGTATTTGGTAAGTATTTGTTTAACAACTGAAAATGATATAAAAACTTTAGAAACTCATAACTAATTCATTTTAATCGCTTTTAGATAATTCCACTGGTAATAAATTATGTTGTCACTCTAGTTTATTATAGAAATGGATTTAAGCATGTTGCGATGTGTAAAATTGGGTAGCTAGAAATAACTTGATTTACTGTCATTTTGAATATTCGAAATAGTTTTAATCTTGAAAAATGCATATCTTTTACTGTATAAATCCAAGTTGTGCAAAATCAATTTTGTTAAATTAAATCATTAGTATACTTTCATACAAAATAGGATTTGAGCATGTTCATAATTCTCAGTAAAATGATTTGCATTAGATTTACAACTTAGAAAAATCATAAGTAAATGTGTATAACTCCAAATTTAGTAAATCCAACTTTGCTGTTATTAGGATGTCATAATCTACCTACTATAAAAATTTCAGACCCTAGGTCATTCTATAAAATTTCGCCATGAACAGTGCTAATTATTAATTAGGTTGATTTTGAAGTGAGAAAGCGTATTCATCCATATCTTTTGCATACTTAGTCCTAATTGCATAATCCTTGTTCTTGTCATTGTCTTAGACCATTCCCTAGCTGTAGTGTAAATTTTATTAGATTTGGTGTGTTTTGCTGTTGAGATTTATTTGGTGTTCTTCGTTCTTATTTGCTTATCGTCTTTTGCGTTAGGTTAGAAGACAATATTATTAATCTTGATATTGAGCCACGCTGACCATCGGATCTGCACTTGACCGAGCAAGCGGATGTAGCATTCATTTGATCATATTGTTCCTACTATTTTTCAAATTCTAATATATTGTTTGCAAATTCTATGTATGCATTGCTATGTTGTTTTAAACTATTGTCGATAGTGGCCTACTAGATGCATTATCGAGGAAATGTTTATTCCTCTACCACCAAGCCTAGGTTACTTGTTGTGATTTTGGGTTATTTGGATGGACCCTTGTCACTTAGTAGTTTACGTGTCATTATGCTTAGCCATGCTTAGTTATCGGTAGAAATGGGCGATTATCGACTGTCGATAACTTTGATCACACAAACTATTACTATGTGTATAATTCAGCCTTGTGCTTTGTCTAAATTGCAAAACTAAAACTGAAAATGAAAACAATTTAGACTTGAGCACAATGGTAAGATGGTGTGATCTTCGGGTGTGAATGGAATGGTGCCGGGTCAATTAAGGACCGAACTACTTGTGAGTATCATTATCCGAGCATTAAATGCGTGCTAACCACACTAGAGGATATGGGACCTCTCTTAGTGAGTACTTTGGGTGTGTTAATTAATGAGTCGCGTGGTGGGTTGCATATTTGATTATATGCAACATGGACACGCTTGTAGGGAGGAACACCCGCCGAGGCGGTGTATCTTGCTCCACGTATGGGTCCTTGTGATCCATATTTCGTCGGCAGATCACTAAGGATTAACCCCATACGTGAGTCTCTTGATTAGCATGTTCCATTGGAAAGGGTTCGTAGGACTTAGCCGTCTTGACATACCAAAGGAAGTGTGCTTAATAGCTTGGCAAAAAGCGATTCAAGTGTGGGTACATTGGTACACCCTGCAGGATTAAAACTATTCGAATAGCCTCGTCCTAGGTTATGGACACGCTTGGATAAGCTTTTCAAGAGTTAGACTACAACATTTTAAAATTAAAACTTAATGGTGGTATGAATCAGGATTCATGCTATGTTGTGGTGGCTTTGGGGAAAGTCACTTCTAGGTGGATACTTGTTACTTATGTTTACTCATTGTTATTTAAATGCTTAAAACAGATTTTACAAACGTTGTTCAATCTATTACCATATTGCAAACGAAACTTGCTTTATGCGTCCAAAGAACCATATAACCACATTCCTTTGAATACAGCTTTCATGTAGCTATGTATAGGCTTACTACTCGTAAGTCTTGCGAGTACATTTTGTACCCACCTGCATTGCTTGTGTTGTGCAGAGGATGATAGTGAGTCCGATGGACCTCACTTTTGTGAGTTGTCTGTGTCGCGCGTTTAAGGGGCGATTAGCTTGGCGGCCGGTCGGTTGCCCTGTGGTGTTATGTGGCTAACCGGTCGTCTTTTGGTTTAAGCCATCTTATGGCAACTTTGCTTCACATTACTTATTTGGTACTTATGTCATTTGGCGGTCAATTTGTGTTGTAATAACTTATATTATGTATGTCTTTTGGTAGACTTGTTATAATCTGTTGTATGGAATTGATGCATGCTTGGATATGATGTATGTGTCTTGCTTGTTCGGGAGGCACATATTCATCGAGACGCGGATTATTCTATTTGTGATACTAGAACCAGAGGAAGGTTAAGTATTACAAGTTTAATAAACCGGGGTCTCACAGAGCTTGGTATCAGAGCCATACTGACCGTAGAAACCCCTAGCTTGGTCGTCCCTAGTATATTTTGAAAACTTACTTTCCAAATGTCAGTGCTTTCAAAATTTTAAGTAAGTTCTCAGATTTTACTCTTATCTATCTTAGTTTGCTCATCTCACCTTGTTCTGAACTGAATTTGAAGGTTGAGTTTTCCTCTCATCTCCTTTCAAAAGATAGTTGTTTACGGAGTAGATTGGTTTTGGGTACATCATGAGAGTTATAAAATGAAAGTATGGCTGTCTTGAGAAGATTAGGAGCTGCTGGGAGCTACAAATTTCGGCCAGAAGTTGAATAGGAAAATCTGGACAGCAAGCAAGAATTTTCTGGACAGCTAGCATTTAGGTAGTAAAAGTGCTAAAATGAGAGGTTAATCCCACTAAAACTTGTGGGAATAAAAGGGTAAGAAGTGATATGAATTAGCTAAGAGTCTAACCATTCTTTAGTAAATATTCCACCCTATTTCCTAGCTGTTTCGAACAGAAGTTAATATTCTGAAATTTGTCTTCCTAAAAATTGATTACTCGTTTTCCATACGAGTTAGTCATAATAGGAAGATGGTTGTTATTTTATGATCTTCTTGTAATTTTATGTGGTTACTTGAGCTTTTAAAGGTTGTTTTGGTTAGGGTTAGTTGTCTTCTTTGTCTCTGTTCGGAGTTGTGTTTAACCTATTTTTGTGGAACAAGATGACAAGAACCACCACAACAGATCGGCATTGGTTACGATGAGAGCTTCCCCTCCTCCGACCATGGTCGAGGTTTTGGCTCGATCGAGCGGAGTGCATGGACCGGACCGGATCTTGGAGGTCATTGCAAGGAACACCTCCGCTCCCGCCGCTTCGAGAGATCTGGAGGTGGTGGCCACCGATCTCGTGGTGGGCTTGCGGAGTTTCTCCGTCACGCACCGCCACTTTCTCGATCCGAGGATCCACTCGGCGCGGATGATTGGCTGCGTCTTGTTGAGCGAAAGCTCAATATCGCTCGATGCCGGGGAGAAGGAGCGGACACTCTTTGCATCCCATCGACTTGAGGGTGCATCACTCTCTTGGTGGGAGAACTTTCTCGCCATGCAGGCCGCAGCCACGTTGTCTCGTGGGATGAGTTTCGATCGCCTCCGTCGGCCCACATTCACGATGGCCGATGAAGCTCAAGAAGAAGGAGTTTCTTGCGCTTAGCGGGCGTAAGACTGTCTCGAGTATCTTTACGAGTTTAACCACTTGGCTCGTTATGCTCGGAGAGGTGGCCTCGATGAGGCTAAGCAGAGAAGTTCATGGATGGTTTGTCAGGAGGCTGCAGGACAAGCTATCTATAGTGGACTTTGCGACTTCCGTGCCTTGGTTGACAAGGCCATCGTCGCCGAGCACAAGGCGAAGGCGCTGAGTGAGTCATAGCGCAAGTGGGAGGCTCATCGGTGCGCACGAGCTAGCCTCACTCGTCCCGTGTTGGGCCCACACGAGGGCTCGTGCCCCGTGAGTTGTCTTTGTGGCGATTTAAGGGGCGATTAGCTTAGCGGCGATCGGTTGCCACGTGGTGTTATGTGGCTAA
This sequence comes from Ampelocalamus luodianensis, assembly GCA_036346255.1. Taxonomy (NCBI): domain Eukaryota; kingdom Viridiplantae; phylum Streptophyta; class Magnoliopsida; order Poales; family Poaceae; genus Ampelocalamus; species Ampelocalamus luodianensis. Next base: position 51,853,166 of record CM070632.1, on the reverse strand, counting down.
CCGTCGTCTTTTGGTTTAAGCCATCTTATGGCAACTTTTGCTTCATTATTACTTATTTGGTACTTATGTCATTTGGCGGTGGTTTGTGTTGTAATAACTTATATTATGTATGTCTTTTGGTAGACTTGTTATAATCATTGTATGGAATTGATGCATGCTTGGATATGATGTATGTGTCTTTGCTTGTTCGGGAGGCACATATTCATCGAGACGCGGATTATTCTATTTGTGATACTAGAACCAGAGGAAGGTTAAGTATTACAAGTTTAATAAACCGGGGTCTCACAATTGAAGGCGAGCAACGGCTGCTGACGAGGTGGCTCGGTGTGCTGGCAGCTGATGGGAGCGAAGGAGGAAGTGATGGTGTAGGGGCATTGACGTAGAGGAAGAAAAAGGGGAGAAGGCGTACGGGGAAGAAGGCGCTTCCAGGTGAGAAAAAACGGGAACGCTCGAAAAGGAAAGCGGAAAGGGAAGAAAAATTGTCAATTTGGGAAAGAAAATGAAAATAAGTCAAAAGCTTCAAAAAGTTTTGAAATTCAAAATTTTCGGTTGTTTCAATTGACGCTTCACGGTCTTGTGGGCCATCCTTCTTGACTGCTCGACACCGCGTGCCACTGCTAGGTCGCGCGTAAGCGTCTGTTTCGCTCGTTCGACAGCTCGTCTTGGGTTCCTTTTGTAACAAATTATAAAAAAGTATAATTTTTGTAAATTTCATGAAATTTGATGTCATTTGCTGAGGTTTTGATTATTCTTTTGAAAGTTGTGTTCAGTTTCAATTTTGACAATCTGCAGACTGATTTGTGAATTTTATAGTTTTTGCAGTGTCGAGTATTTGGAGAAAATTTCCACACATGATTTGATCTATTATAGTTTTACTTTTTACTCATATTTTTCAGAATTTCAATACAATTTATAGTTGACTTTTTACCTCAGTTTAAAACTGTAATTAATTTGGCTAACATGTCAGCCTGAAATTCGTGGTTTTGACAAGTTTTTTTTTGGAGGGGGGGGGCGTGTTCATAAATGTTGAATATCTATCTTCTATACATTTTACGGTACATTCTATCGGTAGTATATAGTGGTAGTATAAATCAAATCTGGTCATTGATTTGTTAAGGATGTAATAGACTTTTCTTTGTATTTATAATTTTTTTTTTCATAAAGGTATTATGGACTTTTCCATCCAGTGTTGAAAATATTAATCTTGTGCCATATGATCCTCACATGAGCAATTACAATTCTACCCTTTTATGATTATATTACTCATACCACTAACTAATTTGAACCATTAGATTAAAAAGAATAGACGACACATATTAAATTGAGTGTACCGTAAAAGGCAGAGCAGAGCCGAAGATGAGGGCGGGATGAGGAGGCGCCGGCCGCTGGCCATGTGAATGAGGTGGGAGTGATCCTGTGGACCTTGAACGGGGCCGTACTAGGTCGCAGGGGTGCATTCGCGGCACCGCACGCCCGCGGTACAAGTTGAGTCGAGGTAGGGGACGGCCCGTGCGGGCAAGGTGCGTAACGTGCGTTTGTGCGGCACGGGTTGAGAGTGGGGAGCGCTGCGGTCCAGGCGGGTAGAAATGGACACGCGCGCGCATGCCCGAGGCCCGAGCCGAGCTACCGAACGGGTGGAGCGGAGGCGGCCGACGTTTTGCAAGGACGCGACGCGCCGTGGCTGCCAGAGCAATTTGCAAGGACGCGAGCCGTCGGCCGTGGCCCACTAGAGCAGCTCATACCACGTCGCTGAGGCCTTGGACGTAGGCCGTAGCTCACTGTCGAGGACTACAGTCGAGTGGTGTACTGGTGGTTGATCCCCTGTGTATATATACACCCTTCAGAATAACTATCCCGTACCCCATCCCTTCCTTAAGGTGTGTTTGATAGAGGTACGAAGTTGAACGAGATGGTTCGGTTCAAGAAATGAGTCCATCCAATCGTTTGTTTGGTTGAATCGTAGCAAACGATCCCAGATGAGATGGTTCAGGCTAGGAGAATATTCCACTTTTATGTTGTATCATCCCATTCGACAAAATTAGTCGAACAATATGGTTCACCCTCCCACTCTCGCACGACACAAAATCAACGCCACCTGTCCTCTCCCCTTCCAGCCAACCCGGCGAGCTTCATCCACCGCCACCCACGTCACCTCATGTTCCCGGTCACGCCATGCAACCCCCCCCCCCCCACCCCAAACCAATTTCGGTTATCGTCCATGGGATAGTAGCCACCAATATTCGTGAATTCTGAATGTGAGGTAGCAGTTCATGAGTTGAGCGGCGAGCTTCAACCAATTTCGATTATCGTCCACGGATAACCCCACCCACCCCCAAGCTGCGGTAGATGCCTACCGATGCATGATAATCCACCAATATTTGTCTTTGTTTTCTTGCAGTACCAATAACTTCTTATTTGTAGCTACAATTCACGAGCGATTTTTACCAATAGCTTTTTGACGATAAGAGAGGCAGAACGATATAGGTTATGTTGGTCGATGATAGCTGATACTTGGCAGACGGTAGGTATCCACTCTATGGTAAAAGTGAAGATAGCAAGTTTAATATGAGCATGATTTTAACGTGATTACAGTGATTGTATACCCATATATGATGTCTCATTAGATTCGATTGTAGTATACACATACGGAATATTGCAGTAGACATATAACCAGACTGTTGTATACATAGATCAAAACTGCAGTAGATACAGGACCAACGACTATAGTAGAGATCACCCAAAAAATGCAGTAGACACATAACCAAATTGTAGTAGCGGTCCCACATGTGCTAGCCATCCCACCACATTAACCGATGTGATGAGATGTTAGATGTTTTTATTTTATTGAGTATGTTCGCAATAACTGCAGTATATATATAAGTGGTTGATTACATGTTGCCAACGTAAGTGGTTAAAAATATTTTCCAACTCACTTGCAGTAGTCCCATAATGATACTGCACCCGTTGCTTGCGTTAGTCCTGGGATGGCAAGAAAGCATAACCTTTTTTGCTTGCAGCCTTTAGGGGGATGCACTCATCTATAATCAGTTCATCACATAATCCCTGTGGTTTCAAACACACACACACATACAATCCATGTGCCCTTCACTTTCACATAAGAAACATGCCCCTTACTTTCCATCGTATGGACCCTGCTTTTTAGTAAGAACTAAAATCACATTACTTCTCAACTACATGTAGGAAGACAAATGTGGAAATGGACATAAACACACAAGATTAGATCTGTTACTTGTCCAATAGCCCCATAAAGTACTTGAGCGCGTGGAGTATATCTGTTACTGTTCATAGCACCGATGAGCTACACCACTCACAGGGATAATAGAGCAAAATGTGCTCCAGGCACACAGTCACCTCAGGAATGGAATGGCTACCTCGTCCAAGAGGCCATCTTCCGTTCATCAGGTACAGTAGTAGAGAGAAAAAAAAAAACAGAAAGAAAGGACGTCACTTCTAAAGGTTTCAAGGGATTTCACGAGATGACCATTGGCGAGCATCTAGCGCAGAAATGCAGGCAATATATATACTGATTTCACCAAAATGCTGTTTGCAAATACCAGGGAGACGAACATAAACTGATTTCTTGCTATCTTTCTTCTGATGCATTTACTTGATGGGGTTTAAGTTTGTTCCTTGACGATCTTCTTGTAACCTGATCTGCTTTCTTGCCCTCCCTGGTCGTAGGTTTGTCCGAACCTTGCTCACCGCTACTATTGGCACTAATTTTGTTTGGTTCCGCAGCCTAAGCATCATTATCAGTACCTGGTTTCTCCTTGGCACCACCATTTTTCCTTGTTTTTCTGGAACGGGCACCTGTAACATCTTTGTTTTGCTGTCCCCTGGAAGCCCTGGAAGTTACCACTCTCTTTCTTGGCTTCAAATTATCATCTTCTCCATCTGTCTCTGCTTCCTTGGCATCACCATTCTCGCTCACTTGCCCTGGGTTAGCAGCTACCGTTTTGATAGATCGGATTCCAGCCAGTATCTGAAGTTGTGGCACGTAGGCCGTCGTCTGACCAGAGAGTAGAAATCAGAGGTAGATATATTTGGGATAGTAGAAGGTCTAGCACTGAAGTGGTATTGCTCACCCTGCCACCAGCTGTTATGAATTCAATTTTCTTTCCTGCAAAAACCAGAAGCTTGATAAATCCAAAGAGGATCAAAAGCTGGGAAACACTGACAAGATTGGCAAACATGGCTAGCAACATTGCAGTACTTTAAGATAATTGACTGCACTTGCCACTTCATCATATCAAATAGCAGATACGAGTGAAGGACATGCCCAAATTTTTTTTCAAGACAACCACGATGGAACTTGAGGATAAACTCACCATTGACTTTACCAGGCTTCTTGCCCCAGCGGTGATGAAACAACCAATCCTCTGGAAAGCGGTCACAATCAGCATCAACTTCAACTGCATATCTCACAACCTAATGGTTTCTTGCGTTAAGGTTTAGTATTCTGCAAGGCTAAATCAATACAATATAGTTCTTCAAAGCAGTATCAAGTTAAACTCACCTCTTGTATGCTTCGGTGTAGTGCTTCACAACTCTCCCTTGATAAACTTGAAGCAATCTGCAACGGATGGATCCTAGACTGAAAAAATAACAAGAGTTAAAACTTCAAACTTAAATTTCTGCATTGCATCTTTTTTGAAACACACACACTACATTTCATGCAAGCTTCACCAGCTTTTGTACCAATACCTGGTAAAGCACCTCATCTGCAATCCAATTACCAATGCCTGATATGAAGCTCTGCTCGTCAAAAAAAAAGTGCAACAGGTCAAGTATGTATATCATAAGAAAATAATACGAGTTAATTCTGTATATGGTAGGAAAAACATATTTGCAGAGGAAAAAACTTTTATTGATTGGATGGTGATCACCTGATCAAGTAAAAGAGCTTTTATTCCAATCTTCTTTCCACTCAGGGAGTCCACAAAATTGTCAATAGACATCGGCTCAAAGAGAGCATCCGGACCTAGTTCAGAGATTGGGGGTACAGTTTCAGGCTGCAAATAATACTTGAGTGAGGACATCTGTACAAAATTAATAGAACAAGAATAGTCGGATAATTTAGAAAGAACTTGTGAAAACACTTACATCATCAAACAACCGAACTCTTGCAAAGCGCCTCTTATCAGTGAAGGAAAACTCCAAGCCATCATCAAGCTGATAAACAAGTAAATAGGCTAGACACGTCAAAGTTCAAAACCAACGTCAGATGAGCTACATCCAGAGTTTTAGGCAAATAGAGTAGCATGAAATAATTGAGATCAAACAACACTGCAATACTAAAAGGCAGTCACCGTACTTGCCATGGCTCCTGCCTATCCATCTTCATGAGGGTCTAACCCGTGGGAAAAACTCCAGACTTAGCCACATATCCATGAGTTATTTCGGGTTTTTTTTTTCACAGGAGTTAATTCGTTGATACCATGGACCCTATTTATGGCTGCGACTCCCCAGGCCCGAAGGTCCTAACTCTAGTCCTGGCAAGTGAACCGGGACCTCCAGATCCTAATTGCTGCGATTCCCTGAACCTATAACGCTCGCCTAGTCCAGGTGAGCCCTTTAAAACCTCTGTCCATGGGTTTTTAGTTATTGGCTCAGCTGAAGATGTGTTCAATAAGATTGTTGGAAGATATTGGCTATTCAAGCATGATATTTCTTGCTTATCCACTATCACTGTTATTCTACAATAACCAACAAAAGTGTGCAAGAACAGGGATTCTATGTCGCTTTCAACTTGTGAACTGCTACTTCACACTCAGAATTCACGAATTTTTTACAAGCACAACTGAAAAAGCAATGCATTACCATAAAGAATGTCGCATTGAAACAAAATTGAAAAGAGATATTGTGTTTCGGCTCCTTACTTCAACAAAAAATTTAGAGTACTTGGAGGGCCACTCGTCTGTTGAGTTGACAACTGATCTGAAACCGCACGCTTAATTATTTCGTAAAATCGTATTAGCGAAATAACATAATCGCAAGATATGAAATGGAAATGACCACTTGCCTCTTGTACTTTGTGACAGGAACACCCTTTATATAGATCGCACCTGCCATTCCTGCGACCCAAAACATGTTCTTATCAACCCTCGGTGTATGCCAAAGTAGGAAAAAAAATCATGTTTCCTCTCCTATCTCTCCATCTCTTCAAAGAATTTAATCGATAACTATCATTATGTTTATTATCAAAAGGGCAATTAATCGAATTCAACATAGCCAGACGTGGGATTGCTAGGAGAATCAAGCTTAAGCCATCGCCAATGAAGCTAGTGTACGTCCAATTGCTCCAGAAGGACCAGAACAAAATAGCAAAGCAAGCCGAGACAAGTCAAGCAAAGCAATAGCAGGGTAATCAAACTGGTAGTAGTAAAGACTGATCCTAGGCGCGTACTGACCGAACTGGAAGAACGGGAAGGGCGGGGCGTCGAGGCGGATCCAGAGGTTCTTGCCCCGCCGACGCGCGGCGACGATGGTCCTGCCGACCATAGCGCGCTCGAAGGCCACGTGGGTGACGCCGGCCCCGGCCACGACGATCTTGGGGTCGTCCGCGACGGCGCAGCGCGCGATGCGCCTCCAGCGCCCGCCGCGCCGTCTCCACCTCCGGCAGCTCCGGCATCCCCGCGATCCCCACTCTCTTTCTCTCTGCCTCTGTCCCCCCAAATCCAAGCAACTCTAGAGCGACCTCGGGCTAGCGAGTCCACTCGATTTGCACCAGACCGAACCGCGTGCTGGTCCGGTTTTAGGCCTTTAGCCCAAGCGCTTATGCGATGCGGGCTTGCCCGCGACGCGCTTCGGTGCGGCCCAGGCAAGGAGATCGTGCCGAGGCGTATGTGAATATGCGCGTGAAACTGTGAGTTTCCACATCCACGCGCGGGTCGTGCCGGGAAGGGGAGCGGCACAGGGCGCGCGTGCGTTCGCGCGGCACGGACACGGTACAAATTGAGTTGACGTGGGTCGCGGCCTTTCAAAACAATCCAATTATTCTGAGGGGTGTATATATATACAGGGGATCAACCACGTAGAGCGTCTTCAATAGTTAGAGATAACCTTGTATCTAACATATACTATATTATTTTTAGAAACAACATCTCCAATAGATAGTCTCTAGCATACTCTCTAACATTTATATTTTATAATTTTTCTTTGAAACGGACCTACATATCAATTAGAGTAGATTAATATATTATATTTTGTTTCGCATGTACGACAGTCTCTTTAGGAAGAGTCGATCTATACTCTCTCTCTCTCTCTTCCCCCTCTCCCCTTCACATATGATTTTGTTGATGTGGTATAACTAAGAGACGACAATAAATACACTATTGAAGATGCTCTTATATTGACACCAGTACACCACTCGACTGTAGTTCTCGACAGTGATCTACGGCCTACGTACAGGGTCGTTGCCTCAGCGACGTGGTACGAGCTACTCTAGTGGGCCACAGCTGGCAGCTCGCGTCCTTGCAAATTGCTCTAGCAGCCGCAGTGCGAGCGCACCGTGTCCGTCCCGCTCAAGTTGTGGACACCGCGTCTAAGGGTGTGTTTGGTTGGGTGAATTAGATTAAATGGGTTGGATGATACATGATGGATGGGAGGACGGTAGAGGTATGCTGTTTGGTTGGTTGTATAAGATGGTACACGAATATATTTGGTTGGCTATGTGAGATGATCTAGGATGATATGTGATGATGTTTGGTTGAGGGGGATAAGGTTTGTTCAATAATCTTATCCCTACTTGGGGAGATTACCTCCATAGTACTTTTTTTTCTTTTTTCTTTTTTCTCCTTTCCATTTTCTTTCTTTCTTGCTGCTTTGTCGACCGATAGTCCCCTTCTTTTCTTCCACCGACGTTGCTTCTCTTCTGCATCTCCTTCGCGCGCTTCCCGGTGCCGTCACACCTTACTTCCCCGTCGCCGCCTCCGCGCCTCCCCAGCACCGCCTCGCCTAGGATGCCACCTCTGGCCGGCGTCACAGTGGTCGCCTAAAGCCACGTGAGCGGTCACCTAAAGCCACACGAGCGAGCAAACACGATCGGGACGAGGTGGTTCGTCCGATTTTTTTTGAACGAGTTGATACAACATCTAAGTAGAATATTCTTCAAAGTTGGATCATCTCATCCGGGATGGATTGGTCCCATCCCTTCAACCAAACATAGGGACGGGACATATTCGAGATGATCCGATCAGGGTACAAGCTCATCCACAAAACCAAACACACCATAAAATGTCGACCACCTCGGCTCCACCCCTTCGGCAGCTCGGCTCGAGCCTCGGGCACACGCGCGTCCGTATCTGCCTGCCTGGACCACAACGCTCCGCACTCTCTACCCGTGTCGTGCAAAAGCACGTTACACACTCGTCCACACGGATCGTCCCCCTACCTCGACTCAATTTGTACTTGTGAGGTGTGCGATGCTACTGAATGCACCCATGTGATGGCGGAGCTAGGAATTTAGCAATAGTGGTGCACACTTCAAAGATAAAAAAAATCTTGTGCGGCACATAAGCCATCTCGAAAGAAAGAAATAATATCTATATTCCTTTTCATTTCAATGATTCAACTTGCCCTACATATACAAATCACATGAAATATTCAATTTTGCAATCCCTAATTGGCCAAACACAGAAACACCCAAATCCTGAAATCCAATCCCTAATTAGCATAGCTCGAAAGAAAGATATGGGACTTTACCTGAGGGTTGAACGCTTGAGCTCCTAGCGCTAGCGGCCAGCTCCCCTACGCGGCTACCGGTGCTCGGCTGCAACGCCCAGCTCGCCCGACGCGGCGATGACGACGGCCGAATTGAAGAATCACAGGAAACATTCAACTCAACTTGCCCTATATATACAAATCACAGAAAACATTCAATTTTACAATCCCTAATTGGCCAAACGTGGAAACGCCAAAATCCTGAAATCTAATCCCTAAATTAGCATAGCTTGAAAGAAAGAAATGGGACTTCACCTGAGGGCAGAGCTCCCACCGGCCAGCTCCCCTGCACCGCTGCGCGTCTGCAACACCCAGCTCGCCTGACGCCGACGGCCGAATTGACGTGCGGGCGTGCGGCACCCAGTCGCCCAGGTCGCCTGCCGCCTGCTGGCTGCTTGCTTGGTGTGCAGGTGCGGTGCATCTCGTGCGTGCCTCTCTCTCTCTGTGAGGCTGTGAGCTCAGCTGAAAGCCTGAAAGATTAGACTAACTGATTAAGAGTTGAGGACTTAAGGGTATGATTCACTGGTTGGTTGGTGGGCTAAATTGCTAAAAGATCATAGGATGTGCTTGGTTGCTAATTGTGCTGAAAAAATAGACTGCCCAGCCCAAGCAAAATGGATGTGCATTAGCATGGCTAATGATACCTAGCTTTTTTTGCAGATTATTTTGGGGTGTCGTGCACGGGCACCGGTGCCCGCGATCGCAAAAAAATTCTATAGGATCTGGTCTATAACTTCATCAATGTAGATCAATTTCATCGCGTGACACGTGTCTTTTCACGAATTTCAAAATGCACAGCCCCATAAATCATGGATGTGAATTTTCACAAATTGAATAATGAAAGCTAGCATATCACGCTTTGAAATTCGTGAAAAGGCGCGTGTCACGTGATGAAATCGGTCTACGTTGATGAGTTTGCACAAGTCTATAAAAAAATTCCCGCAACCTAGTACGGCCCTGTTCAAGGTCCACAGGGATCATTCCCACCTCATTCACATGGCCGGTGGCCGGCGGCCGGCGCCTCCTGGTCGCCGCCCTCATCTTCGGCTCTGCTCTGCTCATCATCACGCGAGTCGCCCATCGCCAAGCGCGCGCTCAACAGCCGGCCGCGAGGGACTCGCCGGACGTCGGTGCACCGAACCGATGGATCGAGCAATACGGTCGCCACCTCGATCCGATCCGTCATTAGTTACGTTTGCCCAACCAAAGATTAATTAGCTAGATTTCATGTGATTTAATACTTGTTGATAGAATCCAGATTAACCGGGGATATGTGCAAATATTACATTAGATTATTAGTATTCTTGACTACAGCTGTACAGATCGATCGGTCCCCCTTGCTTGGCTGATCAAGAATTGACAAGACACGGGATGGGCTCCATCAATTAATTAACCCGTACAAGGAATTAATCCAATCATTAAGCCCTAAAGTAGGCACAAAGTAACTCGAGTAATCTTGGGCCTAGTGGATCGACGAGGCGAGAAGAACCGACCCACTAGGCCGCCGGCGCGGACCAGGGCTGGGGCGGCAGATACAACCGATAACGCCGCATGGTTGCCGCGGTGACCTTCGCTTCGACGAGCAGCTCCTCCGCTGCCGCAGCCTGGTTCCGCAGCGCCACCACGAGCGCCTACTCGTCGGGCCTCCCCTCGAACGGCGCCGCGCCCCACCTGAGCTTGCGCACCAGCTCGGCCGTCTCCTCAACCATGGACGCCGCTCCGATCTCACCGATTGCCGCCGCAGCCGCCTGGTTGGGCTTGGGAATCGTCCCCGCCATCGGCACCATTGTCTGAGACGCGTCCCTCAGGACCCTCGCGCCCTCCGGGTCGATAAGGTTCTCGTTCGCCGCCATCCTCCGTGGTGATCAGTCAATTTTTCTAACAATCTGATGTTCTTCATGAGATTCGTGTGTTGTCGCCTCCGTTTCCGGCGGGACCGCCGCCTCTGTATTAGTTATATGGCGGTGAGTAATAGTAGACATGATTGTATCGTTTTATTTTACAGACTATTGAATAATATATTATTAAATGAACTATTATTTATATTGATTAACAAGTATGTGATTTATTTGTGAAACTCTTTATTCATGTTATGATTATCGTAACATCGAAGCCTAAACAGTGGGTATAGAGTACCATTTGTCTTGAGGGACCGAGAAATAGAGAAGCCGAAGGTCATAAGGGATGAGTGTGTTGTATTATGAGTCATAATGAGGGAACCCCTCTTACATGCTCTTGAGGTCATGTATATATGTATGTAGGAAAAATACCAACTACTCCTAGGTGTAGTTACTCCCACTCCATCCTCCGTTCCTTGCTTGATGAGATGCGTGCGCTGTGTCGAGCCTAATGGTCTTTGGATATCATGGATGTGCGAGACATGATCCATTTCCCATTTCTCGACACCTATACACTTCTTTCCATATGTACTCCTTTTATTATACGAGACACTATCATAGAAACGTTATATACTTCGCATACAACTACTTTTAGCATAAAATATACTCCTATGCAAACGTTACATACTACCATACACCTAGATGCTCTTTTAACCATACATATACTCCCATGCAGACATGACATACTCCCATGCACCTGCATACTCCTTTTTTTTATGCCCCTAGTTCGTTCCTTAGGCTATTCTCTGCAGCCAAATAGGAAGTTGTTCCATAAAAAAAAACGAATGGATCGGTTAGTGGTCACGTGAGTATACATGCTCTATGTGCAATCTAATGACCCAAAGATACATACTCCATTCAACGGAGTATACAAAGAAAAGCACCTTGGACCCAGGCATACTCCATTCGACAAGTGATATGTATATCACACCGACGAGTTATCACCGCTTGAACTCGTTAGATGTATACGATGCATACGACATATACAGTGCCCACGACGTACTGAACACCCGGATTCCCAACCTCCCATAACATCAGCACCTACCATGTTTAAGCTTTGCCTTATCTTGGCATGTAATCAGCCTCCCGTAACATTAGCACCTACCATATATAGCTTTGCATTATCTTGGCATGTAATCCTGATTTATCTTTTGATAGTTAGAGCTAATTGCTCCATGTATTTCATATATACGTGAAGCTGCCCAAGGAATCAATCTATGTGCGTGAACTATTTCTGCCTTCAGAGCCTTGGTATGTTAGTTGTGGTATCCGACCCAATAACCCGATCAAGTAGGTGATATCCCGAGGTAGATGGACGGTAGATACAATGGAAGTAACTACACCTGGGAGTAGCAAAAAGGCTTCCTATGTATGTATATGTGTGTGTGTGTGTGTAGGATGAATACCTTCTACTGTCGAGAGTAGTTATTCTCACCTCTGATATACCACCTAAAAGAACTTACATACTCCTTTATCACTTTGGGTATACTCATATATCAATTATAAGATTCTTCAATGTGATCCATATGAAAATTTTGCAAAAGAGTTCATAGTTTTTAGCATATTTTATAAATACATTTATATTCATATATAAAAGGAGTATGTCTAAAAAATTATACATATCACCGCCAAAAAGGTGTAAATACCACATAAGTGGTCTTATATACTAGTATACTACACATATATACTCTGAGTTGTGCAAGATACTCTCTACGTTGTGAAATACGAAATAGGGAGTAACTACTCCCGGGAGTAGAAAAAAAAGCTTCCATACACACACACACACACTAGTTAAGTGCCTATGCGTTGCTACAAAACATCTAATGAATGTAATCATTTATCGATTAAGTAGATATAATATATCTCAATTCGTCTAGGTGTGCGGAGTAGAACAGAAGAGCAGGGGCGGAAAGGAGGAGGTGAGTGAAGAATGTAGACCCGTCATTATGAGTTAATGGAGTATTTTGGTAATTAATGACAATCATCATATAGAACTAACATTTTTCATAAGTTGGATGAATAGGTTATGTTCCATGATAATAAAGACTTTGGATAGCATCATGTGTTGATGATTATCAAGCTAATGTTCAAGAAGAGGAGATGATTATGAGTTAATCATCAAGTCATGAGAAAACCCATCATGTGTTGACGGGGGTCAAGTGAAAGAGTGCATCATGAATTGATGCATATTCAAGTCAATGACCGAACTTGAAGTAAAGATGGTGTCATCAAGCTTTAAAAAAATATGCAAGGCAAAGGTATGACTAGCTAGAACTAAAGATACACTCCTAGTCTTTTACCGGTCTCGGTGTTTCGTTGAAAGATCGGATTGCTAGTATAGGTTGCGTACTATTAAGAGGGTCTTAACTAGTAGCTTGAGTTAGTCATGTGTTGATTGCTCGTTGTGTTTGCTCTAGCTCGTTTGCATGTTGCCAATATTTGCAAATATGTTTTGCAAATAGTTGAGGCTCATGCATAATCCTTGTAGCATGTGACTTTAGTTTGCGAATATATTTTGCAAATTGTTTAAGTCCATGTACCTTATTTCTTGTGGTGTAATTCTAAAAGTTGGCAAATATATTTTACAACTTGTTGAGAATCTCACCTTTAACCCTTGTTTGCATTGCGTGGCAAATGTGTTTTGGAAATTGAGTTGAAGCGAAGTGCAAAATCTGTGTCCTTGATTTGAGTTTTTGGAAAATTGTTTTGAAAATCGGTATGACCACTGGTGATAGGTGGTACTATCGCAGGTAGGTAGTACCGATATTCGTATAGCGGTACGTATTTTCCAGAGAGCTTGTTTTTATGAGTTTCTGATTCCCTTTGAAAATCGATATGACCGCAATTGATGAGAGGTATTACCACAAGTCGGTAGTACCGAAATCTAGTTGGTAGTATGTTTTTAGCAGAGAGGTTTTCGTAGAACCTGGTCGTAGTACCTGGTTAGCGGTATGATCACATTTGTTCAGTGGTATTACTGCACGGTGGTAGTACCGATGTTTTGTTGGCGGTTCGTTTTTTGCAGAGGAGTTTTTCTGAGATTTCTTTGGCTCTGGAAAACGGTAGTTCCGTTCTAGCTGAGCGGTACTACTGTGCTGCGGTAGTACCAATTTCTAGTTGGCGGTAGTACCACACCTTTTTCTGTAACAACTAGTTCAGAGCATTAAATGCGACTCTTTCGACCGTTACTCTTGAAATCGGTAATATCGGGTTTGAACGACGATATTATAGTAAATCCTATTTTTTTTCTAGGAAAGTGGTCGTAGCGGCTAGTTTTTCTTGTGTGGGTATAAATAGTCCTTGTGGCCGGTTGTGGGAGTGTTGCTCGTGTTATTCCCATTCCTTTTAGCAAGGAGCAAGCCCTCTCATCTCTTATGTGCATGTGTTGCACTTAGTGAGCTTAGAGAGCAAATTCTAAGTGCATGTATTACATTAGGTAGTTGATTGTGTATCCATTGAGCTTAGACACTTGATTCGTTCAAGTGAACGTCTTCAACTTGTTACTCTTGGTGTTTGCCGACACCTAGATGACTTGAAGGAGTTGCGCTGGTGATCTTCTCAAAGAAGGTTGTGAGAAGACCTGAGCAGTTGTGAGTGGTTTGGTACTCGCCATCTCCAGAGTGGAGGAAGAGCAACCCCGAGTGGATCGAGGTGTTGGTTCGTGTTGTGAACCGGTCCAAGTAGTTGGACTTACCTCGGAGGTGTTTAGCTTAATTTGTGGAGCTGGTCCAATTCGTTTGGACTTAACTCATCGTGGACTAGATGATTTAGGCTTTAATTGTACAAAATCGAATTGTTATTAACTTTTGTATTAGAATCGGTTTTAGTCAAAAGGTTTTTAAAAACGCCTATTCACCCTCCTCTAATCGGCCTACTCGATTTTACAGTGAGGCCCGTCCAGATCCGGCCAATGGAAATGGCGACGGGCGACGGGGCGGAGGCGTGCGGAGCAGAAGAGCGGGGCTGGAGGCGAGGACGGAGAGGAGGAGGACGCACAGATGGCGTCGCAGGCGATGCCGGGAGAGGAGGAGCAGGGAGCGAACGATGCAAGAAGATAGTTTAATGATAACGTGACCTACATGTCAGTAGAGAGGGACAGTGGTGGGAGTGTGGGGAGGATGGACGACTACCAACTCTAATTTTTAAGTAGTATATATATGTGTATATATAAATATGTGTGTATATGTGTGTGTGTGTGTATGTGTATGTATATGTGTGTGTATGTACACACAAACACTATTGTCTGGCTAAGCGTAGAATAGTTATTCTACGCCTAGCCAGTCCACCTCGCGCGATCTAGGCCAGGTGTGATACGCGCGCGTAATCCCCATATAGTCCGCCCACCAACTATAGTCGGCAGGTCAGAAACGTCCGCACCCCGCTTGAGACTCGATTAGATGGTAATTAATATGAGACATGACAGTAATTCGTGAATCATTTTTTACTACCTATTTCACGGCACGTGACTTTTTCGAGCTCTCGTATGTTTGATAGTAAAACATAACAGATAAGCTAATAAAATTGTAATGTATTTTATTGTTGAATCACATACGTTTATTTTCTATCTGGTCACGCTCCCAATATATCCCCCCAAGGCACGATGCCCCATCCAGTGAGGATTTTGTTTTTGCTCGAACAATAAAGTTAAGCAAAACAACGTAGTAAAATTATACATACAAAGCAGTAACAACTAAAGATGATATTTTTTTTACATATATTATGGGTTATTCGGCCAAATAGTGTGGCCAAATACAAGGGTGAGGTAGGCCAGAACTACCGTGGGTACGGGAGAGGAAGAAGAGCTAGAAGGTATTTTATTTACTGGTTGTGTGGAAATAATATGGGACTTGTGTGTGTTTCTTTATTAGCGGATGTCCATCCTTGTGCGTCGCAGATGGAGGAGATGAAGAGACGATCGGGTAGCTCGAAGCGAGTGTACATTTTGTTTTGAAAAAATGAGGGTTGATTGAATTGGTACAGTGTTTTCATCTCTCGCACTGCAAACATACCAAAAATTAGAGAAGATAGTACAATGAAATATAAGACACAATATAGTAAAAAATGTTACTAGTGCGATAATTCCAAACAAAATAGAAGTTCAGTAATTTCTTATGTATTTTACAGTAAAAGAGCTATCACATATCATTTATAGTAAATGTCGAGTTCGCGAATCATTGCGCACCAGTAATGTTCAGCGGGTAGTTCAGAGAAAGTTAGTGTGACTGTAAAAGCGCATACAGGAAGTGGTAAAATGATCATTAATAAAGTAGTAAATCTATATTCTTTGTTGTGTTTTCCAATGTTACTGTATCCTTTTTATATTCCAACAATAAAATAAAGAAATCATTCTGTTATGTTATATGTACATACCAAGAAACCACAGAAGATAAAACATGTTAAATATACTTGGCCAAATAGTATGGTGGTCGTATTTTATTTTATTTTACATTGCTGATTAAATAAAGGTAGGAAAGAAGGGAAAAGAAAGGAGACCTTAGTGGCCAAGCGGGACCCTATCACGACCCTCAAGCATTTGTAAGCCCGCTCGTAGACTTTGGGGAGGGGTGGACCGGGAATACGTGGAGATCGTCTCCACTGCTCCTTCAGCGGTGGCGAGTTGAGCTTGGCACGAGCGAGTGAAGGAAGTGTGTCGCCGATAGTCCACATCGGGGCGTTCGTCTCTTCCACGATCTTAGCGTCGTCGATTCTTGTGTTTTGCTTGCTCGTAGTTTTGTTATCATTGCGAGTGGTCATATCGAGAAGTTTTGTCGTACATTAAAACTCATTTTGGCATCAAATAAATCGCGTTAATAGGATAAGTAATTAGATACATATCAATGGCAGTAACAATTCATGTCACTTACGATGAATACAACCGAACATCAAGAAACCGCGCCGTAGTACGTGATAATGGGGCGAGGACGATAAACACTAAGTGAGTTAGTAGTAAAAATAGATCGGGTACACATGTGCCTACCCGTAGTTTCGTTATCACCGTACCAGCGTTCCTCGGGAGTAACTTTATTGTTAACTAACATCCGATGGTGTACCAGTGATTTTGGTTTGACTGTCGATTGTGGGAGTAACAATTTGTTTACTGTCGATTTAGGTGACACACGATCTTTTTTTACTCTCGATTTCACCGCTAATGGCTTTGATATTGGGCTTTACTGCCAGATTAGACGATACCAGGACTTTTACCACCGATTGTAACGTGCTCGTGTGTGTTTTACCATCGATCCCAGCGGGAAGCTATTGCAGAAATGTGTATTTGAATAGTGCTACCCGTGTGTGTGTGTGTGTGTGTGATATATATATATATATATATATATATATATATATTTCTCTTCTTGCTCTTACCTTACATTGATGGACAAAGGGACATTTTGGTACATTCATATGGGTATAGTCATACACCTAGCCTATGTACATGGTCATATTCCCTAGGGCATACTAGGTATTCCGGACAACCCTAGGGGATGGGATGGGGCACGGCTATGACAATGATGTTATTCTAAATATTCATGATCTTATATCAATATGTGTGACACTATTGATTTATAGATCAATACATATATTGATTAATGATCATGTTTCACGGATCATGGATATGAAATATCAAATCAACAATATGGACATATGTTGGAGAACATGATGTTGGATTGACTCACCTTGAGACATTACGAGAATTGTTACATCCTTAAGTGTCGTCGGTTGGTCTCGAACCTAGTGTATGTGGGATTATTAAACCCAAGATCGTCATGGTTTCCTGCGTGTGTGTTTGCTTAAGGGTTGCTAAACGCTAGCTACTCCATAACTAAGTAGTCATAAAGGTAGGTTTTTGGTTTACTGTGAAACATGTGAAAGAATATGAGCGATTAAGATGGGATTTATCCTCTTTAACGAGAGTGGTATCTCCGGGCTTCTCGATGGGATGCCGAATATGGTTGAAAAGTTAATCGCAAGTGTATAATCCACTACACGATCGAGTGAAGGATTGAGCTATCATAGGATGGCATGCATCTCACCTTGAGTTCGATCTGGTATCGTGAGGTAAAGGATTAGCACATGAGCACTATAGGTTCGTCCGATATGATCTTTGTGTGTATTCGTGGGTCGCTATGTCCTGCTAGGACCGCTACCGACTTGCAATCGAAAAAGAGTTTCTGAGTCGCGGCCGAGTGCATATGAACCTACAGGGTCACCGAGCACACACTTAATGAGCCAGAATGAAACAGTTCAAACAGGATCCGTTCGTATGGGTTTCGCACCGTAATGGGCCCCTAGCATAGGGCTCCACTAAGGGAGCTCTTTATAATTAGAGACGTGGGGCTTTGGGGAGAATGTCACACAACCCATCAAAATCCTAGCCGCCACCCCCTCCCCCCGAAGATCCGTTCGTATGGGTTTCGCACCGTAATGGGCCCCTAGCATAGGGCTCCGCTAAGGGGGCTCTTTATAATTAGAGATGTGGGGCTTTAGGGAGAATGTCACACAACCCACCAAAATCCTAGCCGCCACCCCCTCCTCGAAGGGCCTGTTGTGCGCGTTGGTGCTAGCACACTGGCGCACGACGTTCTATCTCTGGACGTGTAGATACTGTAGAGGTGTTTCTGCGGTCTTTGCTACACCGATCAAGGAAGATCCGTGACATACGTGAGGAATGCGAGCTCTTTGGAGCGCACGATCAACGGTCAAGGGCGTTAGACGATCGGCTACTTCCACTATATCGATGACGTTAGACCGGACTGCTCCAACTCTTCTTTCTCTGCACTACGCGTCTAATGGTAACGATCTATGATCTCTTACTTGCATGACTTCTTGGTTTACGCGATAGAAATTTTATATTGCGCTAGTGTACCATACATGTATCCCAACACTCTGGGTCTGGGCAAATGACGATGGGCATGGTTTGGGCAAACCTACCACCAGGACGGGTAAGACTCATATCAGGTCACAAGTAGATCGTCAAGGAACAAAGCGAAACCCCCGTCAAGTAAATGGATGAGGACAAAGATCACTAGGGGAAATAGGGATTTTTAGTAGTGCCTCCATGTTTGATGCTTTCCCTTCTCTGTTTTTTCCTGAACAACTGTACCTGATGAACAGAAGGTACTACTTCTGCAATCATCCTATTACTGGGTGACTTATCCTAGGAGCACATTTTGCTCTGTGAGTACTGTTATAGAGCTTCAATGCTTTGGCCTATGGCCTATGAATAGTAACTGATCTAGGCTATGTGTCCGTGTTTAAGTACTCCAGAATGCTATTGAACAAGTAAAAGACCTATCTTGTGTGTGCATATGCAGTTCCATATTTGTCTTTTACATGTAGTGGTGGAAGTCCTTGCTGAAAAGCGATAATGAAAACTTTGATGCCATGCATGTTTATCATGTGAAGTGAAAAGGCAGTGTGATTGATTATGTAGCGATGGCTGATGAGTGCATCCCCTAAATTCTGCAAGCTAAAAGATTCTGCCTTTTGCCATCCTAAGGAGTAGGACACTGTACATCATGCAAGCAGCAAGAGGTGCATGCAATATCATTCTGGGATTGATAAGTTAACTGAAAAATACCTTTAACCACTGATTATGATAACAAGTAACTGTAAGCCATGGTAAATTGTTAACTAGCTAGCTAGTTATGATTTACTATGGTCAAGGGACCCCCTTCCTGCCTGTTTAACTGAAAACTGAAGGCTGCATGTTCATTAATTGTTAAGTCTCATGTCGTGTTGTAAGCAGAGCCTTGTGGCACTGTACAAGAAGACAGCAAGTCATGCATACTCACAGGCCATATCAAACAAATAGTAAAAGAATGCCACTCAGTATTCGTTTCACGGGTGGCATAGCGCCAAAGGACACATGCATGCTATCTCGTCGCTTTTGCACCTATCTATCATGGCGGTCGGCTGCAGAGGCAGGCCGTCGTCAAACTTTTCTCTAGGGTTTTGCTGCCGTACGTCTGTGACTAGACCCCCTTGGTGATATGTGTGTGACATGTCACATTATCATGTGAGATTTCGAACCAAGGACCCAGCCAACTATCCTATGTCTCACCGACGTCAAAATCAAGCATAGATCCAATCCAATATTACATATATGGACCAAATCACAGACATTACGTACATACTTAATTGTCCACTGTCTGTCGTAGTCATGCATGAACTCGATCACTTGATAAGGCTGAAGTGCAGAATCACTAACAAAAACAAGTCTAGTAATATTTATTATTGAAAACATGCAATACTAATTGTTCCTTGCTCACCATGATTCATGACTAAACAATTAATCATTAATCAATACATCTCTTGCACCAAACCACACCATACCACAAATCAAGCAAGCAGACCAAACCGAAACAATTAAACGAGTTAAAAACCACAAGAAACAAACATGGATCGGTTCATCCTTAGCTGATCGATCTGTTCCTCTAGCTAGCTAGTAGACATCCACTCATGTCTCCACACTCTGCTACCAAGCCAAAGCAACCAATCAACATTCCTCGTACTCATGAAGCCCTGCATTTGCACCACAAAACGTTGTGTCAGAACTCAGAAGCACTTGCAGTTACAGATCTGTATGTGTATATGCAAGCAGTCAAGTCCGCACATATGAATGGCTTAGACGGTGCAGGTGTAGCCGGGGGGCGGGGTCTTGCCGCAGGTGAGGAGGAGCTGGAGGGCGAGGGGCAGGTAGATGTTGATGTTGAGGAGCTTGAGCTTGATGGTGGTGCAGAGACAGACGGCGGCCTCCAGCTCCACCAGCCCCTCCAGCAGCGGGCAGCACGTGTTCACCGCCGGGTCGCCGAGCCCGATGTGCACCAGGCCGCCCAGCAGGTCCACGCACGCGCCGATCTTCAGCGAGTCCACCGGGCACGTCTGCGACGACGGCGACGGAGGAGGGCGGGCACGGCCTGTTGCCTCCTGGGGTGCGGCCCGGCGGTGTCGTCGTGGGCGGCGGGTACGTCACCGGCGGTGTCGTCGTGGGCGGCGGGTACGTCACGGGCGGTGTCGTCGTGGGCGGCGGGTACGTCACCGGCGGTGTTGTCGTGGGCGGCGGGTACGTCACCGGAGGCGTCGTCGGAGGACTGGTCACCGGCGGCGGGTAAGTGACTGGAGGGGTGGTGATCGGCGGGTAGGTGACCGGTGGGCCGACGACAGGAGGGGTGGTGATCGGCGGGTAGGTGACCGGCGGGCCGACGACCGGAGGGGTGGTGATCGGCGGGTAGGTGACCGGCGGGCCGACGACTGGAGGGGTGGTGATCGGTGGACGCGTGACCGGGCCCTTCGGCGGCCCGACGACCGGTGGGCGGGTGACCGGCGGACGAGTGACCGGCGGGTAGGCGGGACCCTTGGGCGGGCGGGTGATCGGCGGACGAGTGACCGGCGGGTAGGCGGGGCCCTTGGGCGGGTGGGTGACCGGCGACGGGTAGGTGGGGCCCTTGGGCGGGCGGGCGACCGGCGACGGGTAGGTGGGGCCCTTGGGCGGGCGGGCGACCGGCGACGGGTAGGTGGGGCCCTTGGGCGGCTTGGGGCTCTTGGGCTTGGGAGACGGGTATGGGGGCTTGGATTTGGGCGGGTGCGACGGCTTGGGGCTCTTGGGCTTGTCGCAGTCGCAGGAGAGGATGGGCGTCACGGCGGTGGTGAGCAGGAGGAGGAGGGTGAGGAAGAAAGGCCGGAGCTTCTTCGTGCTGGCCTCCATGGCTGGCCGGCCGCTGATGGAGAAGGAGACCTAGGAGAGTAGGAGTGTGCACTCTAGGGTTTGTAAGTAGTCTAGTTATATAGAGTGAGGAGCTTGCAATGGAGGGCCGGCCGCCACCCGTGATATCTTGGGTTGCTAGCTAGCTAGGGTTTTTAGTGAGTGAGTGAATGCATGGAATTGAGTGAGTCAAGTTATTACCATATGGTGTGATTCTTTGAAGTAAACTTCACTTTAAGAGTTTGTGATTACTTTTTTTAGTAAGGTGTTTGTGAATTGTGATCTACCAGCATGTACCAGCAGCTGCAGCTCCAATAATGGTAATGGCCAGCAAACGGGTCAGTAACAGTACTGCAAAAATCGTGAAAGTTGGAAATAGCGTCGGTACAAGTAACCCAAAGCCCGACCCGTGAGTGTGACACCGAATATGCTAGCTATTTAACCAACGTATGCATCTTTGCAGTGTTAACTAACAATTACTGCACCAGCAAATTAAGTACGTTCGCGTGTTCAAATGAATCATGAATTGAGAGTAAATGATGACTAGTCAGTCAGTCTAGATGAGCTGCATTGCATGCCTGTATGTGCTTTGGTATTTTCCGATCGTATTGTACGCGCCCGCACGTCGCACATGGCTAGGCTAGAAACTATGCATCGCTCGATGCCGCCGGTCAAGTACAGTGCAGTACGTACGTCGCGGGATTTCGGGTCGGACCGATCGCTCGCTGCGCTCGACGATCGACTGTGCCGCGTGCGGCGCGCCCACAAGCAGTCACGAGCGCCCGCGCGCTTACGCACGTAGCGACGATGCGAACGCGCCGCGCAGAAGGCCAGAATATATCCTAGCTGTATCCGATTGGACTGACAAGTCAGCATGCCTGCACGTCCCAATGTGCAGCACGGAGAGTTAAATATTAGCCCATGCGTTACGACCTGCTCATATGCTTCATCAGCCCGTACGTACATAGCTGTGGAGGCCGGCGGAGGCTGAACAGGGTGCTTGGTGGCCTCCCCCTTCGCTTAGGATGTGCATCCTCTGACGTTTCTATTGGAATGTCATGGATAAACAGTGTTGTGACATTCGATAGATCTAAGCCGTTGGATCTGAGAAGGACGGTTCAGATCAAGAGCTACAGTGATGCTACAGTGTTCATAAATAGTACCTATCGCCACTGATCTTGCTATGATGTTTCAAAACATTACATTACCCTGATCTCAGCCTCTCGTTTCCAATCCGACGGTCCATACGCAATGTTATAGTACTATTCATCTATGACATTACTATGTGATGGTACGGGATGCGTTTCCCTTTGCTAATGGGGCCCACTCATTAGCTTAATCATTTCTCCTCCTCAACGAAGCTCTCTCTATTTCACGACGACAATATCATTCCTCTTTCGTGTATTTCTTTCCTATATCTCCTAGAAATACCCCCATCAATTTAGCCAAGCAATCTAGTGTAGCACCCTTGAGATCATTGGCCACGTCAAACGAAATGGGGTGATCGACTGCCTCCAGTGTAGCACCTCCAACCATGAACCAGGTACGCGGACATGGATCGATCCTCTTCCTGATGATCCGGTTACCAACCTGCTTGTTGATCTCGAGGCCGATGGCGCGCTTGGTGATGTCCTAGACGCATCCAGTGCGGCCATGGTAGTACTTGCGCGTCATCTTGAGGTCGACGTGGTCGCCGATCGATGGTGGCTCCCGACGATGGTGGCTCCCACGGGGATCCTCCCGGCATGCGCCAACCAGGTTGCTCCCCACAAGATGACCGGGCAGCGCCCACGAGCCGTGGCGGCAGCTCCACGCAGCTCTAGAGGGTCGTCTCACCGCCACCTCGTTGCCCGCGACTCGCGGCTAGGTCTTAAAGAGAGGGAGGAAGGAGCGACACGGGAGTCTGAGCGCTATAGAGTTCTATATATTATCAACTGCTCCCACTTCGTGTAATGAAGAATTGGATCTAGATTTATTACCAAATGAAAGCAAACTTCATATAATATCGTATCTTAATTAGTATCTGCCGGACCACAAATTACAATCATAATTATTAAGTTGGCCCTCCCTTACTTTTTGCTCAGGCTCCTCCACTGCTACGCGCTACTGGCCGGCCGGTTCCGCTGCGTCGGCGTCGGCGTCGGCGTCGGCGTGCTACCCATCACTCCGTCATGCATCCATCCATGTAAGAAGACTTAGCAGAGACCGGCCGGATGCGCTCGTCAGCGATATTTTGTGCGTGCGTACGTGGGCTCGAGCATTCGAGCTAGCTGCGGCGATCTTGCGACTGTGCATGCATGTACATGCATTGACGAAATGTGACGATCGATTGAGCTAGCAGTCCGTGATCTTGTGGGGTACGTGGCCTTATGCAACTCCGTGACCGTGACCCGGCAGCCACGCAATCCCTATTGCTACCTTTTTTCGCTTGCCCTGGCCAGCACTTTTGTCGTCTTGCCGCAAGTTGTTCCGGCTCTCTCGCCAATCTATGGGCGCGGTTTTCCGTGACGAGTGTTGCGCTTAGGGTCGATGTGAGCGTGTACTTCGAGGTCGTGATCGTGTTAAGATCGAGTTTTATTTAGGCTGCTCACAGCACTCCACCCCGGCTGGTATTTAAGCCTATCATATAGGTAAAATAATGATACGACATCATAGTTAATAAAGAGATGTGATACTCTAGTATCTAATTTGGATATTGGTTCGGTCTCGAAATTCAATGCAAAAAAATTATTGTGATCGATCCACAATACTCAAATACTAGTAAAGATCATACATGTAATTAAATGAAACAGCCTAAGATACTACACCAAGAAATCATGCATTGAAAAGATAATATCCTAACACTCCTCATGCACTAAAGAAACCGCACTAAGATATTGCCCATTAGAAACAACCTTAAGTTGAGAGCATGTAGTTCCGAAATATATACTCCACTGCTTGTGTTTTAGCTCCACGCACGTAGAACAAGAAAAGAAAGGAGTTCACACTACGGTTTTTGACAAGAAATCGGGAAACTTTGAAATAGCAAACACGTGCAGTTAATTCATTATTTTGCTGACACAAAATTGCCGTGCTATTAATTAATTATTTTCTTGACACTTTGGCACAAGTTGGTAGTGCAATTTTGGGCACCGACCATACAAAACCATATGGCCATTTGGTAAAAAAAAAAAAGAGACCCTAAATATACAGCCCCATCCAATGGCCAAGATTAATTGAGCACACAAGACAAAAAGGAGACAGATCAAGCACCAGTTTTTGTGTGCTACTTGTACGTATATACGGACCATGCAAAGCGATAGCTAGACGGATTCACGCAATCTTCCTGCTGGTTTAGACGTTAACACCTCCCATTGGATAACATCCAAATTGTTAGCTATATATAATATATATGGCCCTTAGATAATCGAGGTCCCAGCTGACATGTTTGGCCACATGAGCTGATGCAGAGTATATTTGGATCTCTGCGTGGAAGTCCATGGTTGCATGAGTTGCCCTTTTTTTTAAAAAAAACTTTGTTCTCGTCCTGATAATAGATCTGGGCAGTGCATCAGCGCATGCAGTCCATCACTCCATGTGCGTTCTTGTGTCTCGGTTAGGCCGTAGACGTCGTTTCAAAGGTGTGAGGTGTTTTTCGTCATGAGCCGCAGGCATGTCATTTGCCTCTCCCAGCTAGTAATCGTGCAGTATAATTGACAAGGACAAACTTTATTCATCGCATAGGTAAGCGTGTTATATGTCGCATTGCGCCACTTGCTTGCCAAAATAGATGCTCCAAAGCAATCCAGTCGGTCGTGTGTCGCATATGATTCAGGATTTTCGAATGAGTATTTGGAGTTACAAACATATTGTGCAATATAAAACATAAATGTTCATAATATAAAAAACCAATGTTAAGAATTACAAGGTATGAAAAACAAAAACTTCACATAAATAATTGGACATTTAAGAAAGAATAATCTTCTCTTTTAACTAACAACTGGAGCACACCATTCTGAGATAGTCTATAGAAGATAGTCCCAGATTTGCTTAATACTTAATAGAACTGGAACAACCATTCTAAGATAGTCTACAGAAGATAACAAGCACAATAGGTCGCACCTGGCAAAGAACATCTAATGTACTCTATCCCTCTTGATTATCTAAGGGACTCTAGTAGTTTGTCCTATGAAAACTATTTGAACAAATAGTAGCAAATGAATGAATCAGAATTAATTCTTATCGCAGTCTCACAGAACAATATGACACAGACAAATATTAGAACAGAAACCAAAACAAAATTAAATAGCAATCACATAAGTGTACACTTCACATCTAAGAAATTAAATTGAAAAACATAAGCAAGGCATAGTCCTTATTTGCGCATTGGAGAACATACTCTCTCTTTTTATATGAAACATGTTAATTCACTTTAACAGGTTATAGTGAGTCTAAAGCCAAACTGAGCTAGCTACTGAGTGTGACATTACCAGTTCATCCCCTTCTACATAATCTGATCAGGAAGCTAACACCACATGATGTATTTATTCACAATGATGGCATCAATTAGCTAATCATTGCAAAACTACTTATCCATATCATCGAAATCATGCGCCAAGCGCTCACTACTAAACTCAAGTTACCCCAATATCGGAATAAAATGAAAACCAAATGTTTATGATTGGTTCACTACCAAGTTACCATTCGCTGCCACACTAGTGAATTACTGATGACTGATCCATCCCTCAGTTCGGCATAGGCTAATCGCTGAGGCACTGCCACACATGCTGATGGCAAGAACCATTCGTGATTTCGTTCTCCTCTAATTCCATGAGCGCCAGCCGCAAATCCAATCCTCAGACCAGATTCGGATGCATACAAATCTCACACCAAGAGGACAAAGGCAAGCAACTAGCAAAGAAGAGCTCACCTTGACCTCGCCGCATGCCGCCACCGCTCCTTGTGTCAGACCGTCGGTGGTTGCTCCTGCTCGGGCTTGGTCTCGACACTGCCGTTGCCGGCGCGCGCCTTCGCAGGCTTCCTCCCTTGTCGCTCACGCGCGCCACACCTCCATCCCCAGCCCCGGCTCCGCGCCACCCCTACCCCACCGCCGCGCCTCGCTGCGCATCCTTTGTGCCGCCGCCGCGTGAGAAGGAAGAAAGGGGGATAGGGTTCATTCGTCGCCCCTCTGCCTCTGGCACTTGGTCTCGGGGCCACATGGGAGTGGGAACAGGGTTGGGGGTTGCCGAGACGCTGAGTAGTGGCTGTGGCTTGGCTTGGAGTTGGCCCGTGGGCCCATGGTGCGTGCGGCTTGGGACTGAGTGGGCTGTGCGGATGGAGCTAGAGCCTGGAGTGGGTTTGGCTAGCTGCGGCGGGCTGAGTCGGGAATTCAGGATGCACAGTAGAAGGTATGCATTTTAAGTATACTTACTAGTATATATATCTAATAAATACTAGGGTTTTTTTCAAAAAAAAAAAGGTGTACATCTGTGCATCCATGTCCTTATACTAGATCCGCCCCTGGTGTGCGCCTGCTGCTTGTATGTACAGTTTGCCTTCTAACATTTTTGTAGAGGTCACAAGAAGAGGGTTGAATCTTGACGGTACATCACTTGGATTAACCAGAAGGGTGAAGTGAGCAGAGCTACAATCACGTCTCGTTACACATGGAGTGGCGGAACTAACTAGGTCAAATAATTAGGGTATGCAATTAAATCTATCACATGAGATTTCGTCCGATGTTGAACGGTGTAACACCCAAGGTTCAAATATGCTCCTCGCAAAAAAAAAAAAAGCGGGGGTTCAAATATGCTGCAAACTAGTACAGTTCTATATCGGTCACTCTACTTTGGCAATTGAACTAATAAATGTGAATTTCATGCGTTCTAAGCAGAGCCTTATGATTTACATGGACTGGGCGCACCCGTGAGCCATGAGCTGCAGGAGTAGAGGACTAGAGGGGATCAGATGGGCCATGTGGCCCATGTCGCCTGAGCCAGCCTGGCCCGGCCCAGCACGGCTTGACACTGTACATAGGCTAAGCCGACACATCATATTTGGGTCGGCACCCTGATCCACCGGGTTGGCCTAACACGACACAGAAACGTTGGAGCCAGCGAGGAGAAGGCCCCGACGAAGGCGGTAGGGCGCCGACGCCGCGAATGAACGAGTTCATCGTGCGCAGATCAGCAGCTAGACCGGCCGAGCCGAGTCTAATCTGGCGTGCCGGCACGACCGCATGCCATTTGGACACCATTACTGAACTGATAGACTAAACCACCGTGTACAAGACGTCTCATATGGCGAATATATGAGTGTTCTAAATTAGGCTTTGCATGTATGTGTGAGCCTCTTTGCAAGGAAAAGGCAACGAAGCCCACGCTAGTCACATTGCCACCACCAGCCACCAGGCACAGAGCTCCCATTCTACTCCGTTTAGTCCCACCTCGCGAAACAAACCGAGGAACACACAACTTAAATACTTAGCTCACCACCATGCACTCGCCGTGCTCAGCAGCGCGAGCTTGTAACCCAAGCCGGGAGGTTGCTATAGTTGGCCTGGTCCGGGGAGGCTTGGGCCTCGCACTGTCTACTCCAACGGACCACCATTTTTTTTTTTGTTTTTCTTCCTTTTTTCCTGTTTGTTGCTTATTCAGTTTCTCATCTTTTTTTATTTGGCTCATCCATAAAGCAAGCAAGCAGTACACACGATTGTTTAGGTATTCACTCGCGTACGTTCGCTGATATATCAAAGAAAAAGGGAAAATAAATTTCAGTTCAATATTTTTTATTTCAAAGTTCAACTGATTTACAATTCAATCGACCCGTAAGGACGGAGCACATTTTTATCCGTATACCGTCAATCATCAGGTGCTGCTATGTGAAGCGCATCGCATCTCATGAGTAAGCAATTAAAGCATTGACAAAACAAAGTATTTTACAGCACGGAGAACCAAGAGGAGTATTTTATAGCACGGAGTACGGACACACGGATCGAATACGAATCTAACGGTAGTCTTTCGAATATTGTCAAATACAAATCGAACATGTACTCAATTCGAATATCTTCATAACTTACGTAATGACAATATATTTACGATACTTTATCCTCTTACATGCACACCTAATCATTTTAGTTTATTTATTTCACATAGAAACATGACTTCATATTAAACTACGAATACTCATTCAACTAATTAGCTATAGTGCAATAAAATATGTATATTATTTTATCGAAACGAATAGTACAGATAAAGTAACATTTCGGATGACAACACTCCATTCCGTATCCATATCCATATTTTTTATACGAATATGAGAGATTGTTAATTGGATGGAAAAATTTAAACCATATTAATATCCTATCGAATACGGTAGTTAAAAAAAACAAATAATCTCTACTACTTAAAAATTAGAGTTGGTGGTCGTCTGTCCTCTCACCCACAATGTTTTGCCTTGAGCGAATCCTTTCTATCTTTTGTGTCGATAGGTAGGGTCATTTCTCTCGTAAAAAAATCTCCTACCCTTCCCTTTCTCTCTCCCCCTCCCAACTGAGCACCATCGCCATTGGCCTCCTCCCACTTGCCGACGCCGCTGTCTCCCCCTCCCTACTCCTTCTCTCCCAGTCCGAGCCACCCTCTGGCCATCTCCTCCTCCGCATGGCCGCCGCCGCCGACGGAACGCTTCATCCCTTCGTCGGGCCGCCAGGTTGAGCTTAGTCGGCCATGTTCTCCTCCCCCTAGCCGTCGCCTTCGCGTCCCTCTCCAGCGTTCCATGCCACCTTGCCATGCTAGTTAGCGCAACTGATGATGGACTGCCACCCCAACCCCGCGGACGGCAGCGACGACCCAAGCTTTAGCCACCACGTCCTACGCTTCCCACCTGCCGTCGGCGATGTCACCTGGCCTTCTTTCCTGATGAGGGCATCTCTAGCTCTCCATCTTCTTCTCATATAGCTGCTGATCATTCTAGAATTGCCTACAGGTCCAATTACTAGAGCACGTGCCAAAAAAACTTCAACAAGAGGTGAACTCACTCCTAGCTAGCATAATCATATTTTTTATGAGAAATTTATATTGCCTAATGCTTGTGCTTTATGTGTACTTCGATTTCAAGAACAGAAACAAAATAATGGAGAAATTGTTGCTGCCAAGACTTGTTTCCTGCTGCATAAAATGA
This sequence comes from Ampelocalamus luodianensis, assembly GCA_036346255.1. Classification (NCBI taxonomy): domain Eukaryota; kingdom Viridiplantae; phylum Streptophyta; class Magnoliopsida; order Poales; family Poaceae; genus Ampelocalamus; species Ampelocalamus luodianensis. The sequence goes on along the minus strand of CM070632.1, from coordinate 51,823,670 downwards.
TAGACCCCGAGAGGAAGGCGTGGGACGAAGGGAGCCCATCAAATGAGGAGTCCGAGTCCCTCTCGGAGATGTGCATGCCAACACAAAAATAGTAGGAGTTCAAAGGGATTAAGCTTGCTTTATCCAATAAAAGAAAGTGCACCAAGGAGATCGCATCAAAATAGGAGAGGGCCTACGTGCCTATTTTTGTGCCGCACTCTATAGGGTCGGTTGTATCCAGATTTTTAGGAAGCTATTTTTGAGAGTCCGAACAGAATAGGAAATTAGAGATTGTCTAGGAATTTTAGGATGCCACAATGGTGGATTGGCGCCCAAGTTTAGGGGTCGGCTTTATATCTTCTGTACCTACATCCTTTTTGACTTCAGACTATGTTTAAAGTTTAAAGAACAACGTATGTTTGTCTCTTACTCCAATTGCCATGCGAGGTTAGATTGCTAGGGGATTGAGCGTTATTGTTCTTGAAACAAGGTCAAGTTGTTGCTCCGCCTGGGAGTTGGGGCTCGGTGATTTTCGCTTCGTGATCAGCGACTATCGAAACCACGGTGTGTGTGGGCGAATTTTCAAAGAATTGAGGGTCCGTGTATTGGCGTTGGCGCGTGATGTTTAGCTAGCAAGTTCGATCAGAGGCATCAGTTATCAAGGGTTCTACATCGAAAAGATCAGGCACCCCGTATCATCATGATATCAAAGCCCAAGGTTTGCTCGGTAGAATCGTTTCGGTAGAACCAAAATTTGCCCTGATTTTGGTTCCCTTCTCCCGTTCTAATCATCTGGTGATTTGTAACGAACAAGAGGCAGTGGGAGGCATCACTAATCACGTGGGAGATGTTGCTAATGACACAGAGGATGTTGAAGTTTATATATGTGAAAGAAAAATGATATTTATTATGCGGTTTATGAACCTGTCTACCGATATATATCACTCTTTTGGAGTTCCGTTCCAACACACAGAGCACTTAACTAGTTCATATCCGATCAACACCCCTACTGGCTATCAGGTAAGGCACCGTTCCCCACAAACAAAGTAAAATGGGATCACATGCTCAGTTTGAGCATGATCCGAATGCAAGGGAGTGCACGGAATGACGTACTGATGCAAAACATTGACAACAAGGAAAGACAAACTGACGCAAAGCATTGACAAGTAGCATTTCTGTTGCAACAAGTGACGGGCCCTCAAGATAGCAACACAGAGGTGTTCGCAAGCCCACACATTATGGATTTATAATATGACAGCAAAGTTTCAATTAAGTCCACAAATCCCACATGGCAATTCCAACACACGCACTTTAAATAACAGTATTTACGAATCTATCAGATAAGAGTAGCCCTCCACGTGACAGCGGCTATAGCAGCTTGAGAACATTGAATGAATCATATATCTGCCAAAGAGCGACAGTGGATGTTAGTTTACAGAAAGAAAATTCAATGAATCAAAGCATGAAAAGAAACCATGTCGCATTATAAAAGCAATGTGCTATGTGTTGTTTACTAACTACATTTTTATCGAATTCAAATTTGTACTATGCTACTAACAGTCATATCACAAATAATGCGATATTCGGCCCCCATTCACTTACTTAGCAAACAGTAAATTTTTATGACCATTGTAGGGCATAGACAGACTAGTGTTAATAGTATTAGTTCTAGAAATTTGAAACACTGCATCACAAAGAAAAATATCTCAGCAAGGAAGCACTCATCATACCCTTTCTTTCGATTAATTCTCTGTACACATGATTAGCTTCACGATTAATGCAACATAATTCACTAACATTCGTCCAGGTGTTGGATCTTGTCAGTGTATGCAATTAACTAGAAGTTTAAAAATCTAAAATCCTGGAGGTAAAATCAGCAGAAACTGCAGTCTTAGAACTCATCCAGGTGATTGACACACTGGTGTTTTGCTTGCAAGAAGAAAGATTTACAACAAAATATGAGCAAGCATCTCTCATATCTAAACAAATTCCCTGCTCTGATATAGGGGTTGGTTCTCTGCAAAGGACGCTATAGAAATACAAGTTGTGTAGCTGGTTGTAAGAAAAGATAGTCCCTTCCATCCAAATCATGGCCACGCAATGAATGCATATTCAAAAAGAAAATGGAAAAATGATTTCATCATTGAGGAGCACAACATAACAAATTATCAAGGTGCATCATGAAGCATGTTATTTTATGGTATATACTATATACTGCAAAGAGGCTATGCTACTTTTGTTAACATGCAAACAAATTGAATCAATGGTACTGTACAACTTACTTCATGCTATTGGCCTTAATTTTACATCTTAAACAAGGACTTGTTACCACCTAAGGAAACCAAATCTCTTTCAAAAGAATGGTCTCAGATTGACAATGAGATTAGTTTACTACACATGAAAGCTCTCTGTTGTCAATATATCAACATTTTACTTCAAATATTCATTTAGTAGCATACAGAAAAGTAGGATAAAGCAAACTACATGTGTGAATTATGGACTGACTGACAATCTCTAAGACTTGGGAGTTGTATGACCATAGAAAAAGATCAAACATAAAACGCCAAAAACTTTTCCATCTACTGACCAACATAAAGAGCTTAACCAAATTTTTTATCTTCAGTACTACTGAACGTTACCTCAGATCTAGACAGGCATATGCTTCAGAAAGGGCAAAGACATGCATATGATTCACAGTATGACAAAATATGGTTTATGTTTCAGCGAGCAAAGAAGTAGCATCCACAAATGAATAGACTTCACATTGGAGCATTTTTCATGCATCACATTATCCCTAGTATTTGTCATTCACACTTTCAGCTGGCACAAGCAAACTATGGAACAGCTAGCTAGCAGTCATGAACAATACTGTAGTAGTTCCTACAATTAAGTTTCTTAGGGCGAACATGTCTTCCCAACTGGACTTGTTCAATAACACTAGGAACATACAGCATAGTTCTAATTACAACACATGTTCAGGATCCTGGCAGTCACCATATGGCATATGGTATGTCACAACCTAAACTGCATACCTCACAAATAATCAGTCAAACACAAGATGTGCTTTGCCACATGAATGACGCTTTTCCAGACTGCCAATGTTCTAAATAACAGTAAACGAACGGTCACCCCACCTTTTAATGTGTATATGGTAAGTGGTCTTGTAAACGGCTTTACTATTAAAAATTCAGAGAAATATGACATGTGTTTGTATTAACAAAATAAGCATCTAATTCATCTTCTTTCATGCATATAGAATGGAACTACCAGGCTATCAACAATTGTCCACAGCGGTGACATGAAGAAAAAAGATGACATGATGTGAATGTAATTAAAGAATCATAATCGAATGAATGAACAGCTCAAGTGGCAATGAAAAGCAAAGCTAGCATTCATCTCATGTATGTCATAATGTTCCATGTCATATGGCAATCTTGCAACTTTACCCAATAAATGGGCCTGTTAAACTTTAACGTCCGTTAAACTGAATAAACGGCCCGATAAAACGGACAAACCTTGAAATGTCCATAAACGTAACGGGCAGGAGACCTTTACCGTTTTAACGGCCGTTTACAAGGCCTTAACGGCTGTTATTTAGAACACTGCAGACTGCTATTTACAGAAATTTCCATCAACGGCATCGTCAGATTCAATGATAATATCATAGATCAATGCCAATTTGCCATTTTCTATCCAAGTTACGCCATGATAGTTGTTCCAGAGAGCGTGACAGAAGTTTACAATATCCTCTAACCTTAGCTCTTACTGTTGTTATGGGTAACATGTTAGGTATGACAAATCTTAAATTGTTAAAAAAAAAAATAGGTGTAAAACTGAACTAAGGGTACTCCGTTGTTTGCTAGACTTATCAGACAAAAGGTATAACTCATGACTCACAAAGCAGCTTGGTTCTGTGGATATACACCATTACAACCTAACCGCCATGGCATTCCCCATCAGACTTACTATAACATTATCCAACACAGTTCTAATAGTAAAAGGCCAACAATATTCGAACCGTGGAATGGCAGGTAAGTATATTCCTGTATGGGGCTAGGGCTAGCCATCTATTATCACCTGAACTGAAATCCCTCAGCCGCGGGCCTTGAGCTCGGCAAGGCGGCGGAGAGGTCGTCCTCGTCGACCTTCTCCTTGTCCTTGGCAGCGGGGATGGCGTGCGCCGCAGCCTGCGGCAGCCCAACAGAGACCTCGAGGCCGTAGTCGTCGGCGACCTGCTGCATGAGGCTGTTGACCTCGGTCTCGGGCGTGGAGAGCGAGGTGGACCCTGCCATGGCGCCCTCCATGAACTCGGCCTGGACCTCCATGTTGACGAACTGGCGCTCGAACTGGTCCATGGTCTCGGACATCTTCTGCAGGTTGCCGGTGGCGAGCGCCGAATCGAGCGATTTGGTGATGTTCTGCATGGACTTGCCGATGACCTGCATCTTGGCCTGAGTGTCGAGGCGCGCGACGACGGCGTCGAGGCGGGAGGCGAGGCGGAGGTAGTTCATGTGCTCGGTGCGCTTGCGTATGGCGTTCTCGGCGTAGATGCGCGCGCCGTCCACGTTGCCCTTCTCGATCGCCTTCTTCACCTTGAGCTTCTGCTCCTTCTCCTCCTTCTCGCACTTGCGCGCCTGCCGCTGCAGCGACTTGGATGTGAACTTGAGGTCGAAGATCTGGTTCATCAGCTTCTCCGGGTTCCCCATCGCCGCCGCGAGCTCGCTAGGGGTTCGGTCCGATCTGAGACTCGGCTAGGGTTTCGGGGAGATTGGAGGCAGATCGGGCTGGGGAATTGGAGAATGGGGGCGAGAAGAGGGGAGAATCGGGTTGGGGATTTTTATCGGGGGGTTCGATTCGATTTGGAGGAGACGACCACGCGGTTTGGGGCTTCACGGCTAAGTAATATGCCGCCGTTTGTGGGGAGGCCGTGTGAGTCTGCGTGTGGGGTCGGCCGTCGGCGCGTGTCGCCCGTGTCATGGACTCGCACGATATTTCAACTACTCCGTTGGGCAGTTGGGCCAGCGGTTCAGGGCTTCAAGCTACACCGATGACTAATCTCTTATGGATTTTGAGTTCTATTCTCCTCTTCGAAGATAATATAGTTGTTTTGATGATATAAACGGATCAGGTTATTCAGATTATTCACATGGTGTTCATATCAAATGGCGAGATACCTTTCTCTATGATCACTGTTGAGCTTGCATAAAGCAAATGTGGACTAGATAGTCATTAATTGCAAATCGTCCCACTTTATCACCGCTTCACCACCAAGGCTGTAACATCAGAACGCTACCGTCTCATGTCTTCCCTAAACCATTATCCTTTAGACCCGGCCCATCTCCGTTCATAGATCCGGAATTTAGGCTTTTTAAACGGTTCAAAATCTTGGTCCATCCACAGAGAGGTAAACTGAGAATTTAGGTTTCTCAAACAAGGCACTAAGTTCCCAGTAATAGATCAAATACCACATCTTTCATGAGTCACTTGATCATTTGCCTTTTGGAGAAAAAAAATATCAATTTTGCCAATGTCTTCTTCCTTGCTCCATCCCTCACCTCCCCAGCAACCATGGTCTCCTCCCTCCTCTCTCCTTACCCACCACCAAACCTCACTTCCCCCCGCCCGACCGCTGCACCTCCTCTGCCCGCACCTGTGCCACCTATAAGATCAAGGATAACCGACTAGAGGGGGGTGAATAGGAGGTTTCTAAATTTTATCAACTAATTTAAACCTTAAGCAAAATAGTTCTATCAAAGCTTTCTAGCATAAACAAGATAATAGAACTACTAAGCTACTAAGACAATAAAAAACAATGTCAATACTAGATATAATTCTAGTTAAGCAAATCAAGCACAATAGAATTGCTAGAATTATAAATGCGGAAAAGTAAATACAAGAATAAACCACAATGAAGACTATGAAGTTTTTCCCGTAGTATCGAAGACTTGCCGGTCTTCACTAGTCCACGTTGAGGAAGCTTGAACCAATCAAATCGGCTCTACAAATTAAGCCTTCCCTCGATTCCACTAGTGGTTATTCTTCCTCCGCTCCGAGATGGTGAACACCGAACCACTCACACCCTAAGACCGGCCTTTTCACAATCTTCTTGAAGAGATCACCGCAAACTCCCGTCAAGCCGTCTAGGTGTTGACAACACCAAGAGTAACGAATCACAATCTTCGCTGACGACAAACAAGTGCAATGGATCAATCTAGAAATAATGCACTTGAATTTTGGCTCAACAACCTTACAATGAATACAACAAGAGTGAATGAGGTGTGGAGTGAATGCTTTGGCTCTAATATGTACATGTGTAAGCTCTCTATCGCCTAAGAGTAGGTGGAGGGTATTTAAAGCCCTCACACACAAATTCGATCGTTGGGGGCCAAACCCTGAACTTTTCAGCATAAACGGTAGTTCCGCCGTTTATTGGACGGTACTACCGCTCCTACCGAAAATAGACATCAACGGTTAGCGCAGACGCATTAAATGCTCTGAGAAAGTCATTGGAAATTCGGCTCGGTACTACCTCCAACTATCATGCGGTAGTTCCGTTTTAAAGGTAGTTCCAAAAAAGAGCTGGTACTTCCGCTTAGCTTTGAGGTCCAAAAACGACACTCTCTGAAAAAACGTATCGCTACTTAAATCGAAACTGAGTTGCGGTAGTTCCGCAAGATGTACACCGGTACTGCCGCACTTCCAAAGAGCAAACCAACTTCAAGAAAACGCTGCTCAGAAAAAATGTACGCGCGAACGGCGGTGCTACCGCAATGCGGTAGTTTCGCACCAAGCACGCCGGTACTTCCGCTAGTTCAAGAATGAACAGAACAGCTTGCTCGATCGGACTCGCCACGTGGACGGCTCAGATTAAAAGGAACGTTTTGGACTACGCTTCTTAGCCACACGATCGAAGTGACTTTCGGACAGTTCGAACAAACTCAATACGTGGACGGTTTAGATTGAAATGAACGTTCTCGCCACGCCTCTAAGCCACACGATTTAGCGCTCGACGATCAGAACGATCACCGGTAGTTCCACCAAGGAACTCGGAACTACCGTTGAGTGGTAGTTCCGCAAAATACACCTCGGTACTACCAAAAGCACAAGAACTATCATCCCAGCTTAAAACAAACGGAGTGGCCACGTGGACCGCCCAGATCAAAAGGAACGTTCGAACCGAAGGTTTTAACCACACGATCTGAGCAACTTTCGGACGGCCCGAACAGACCAATGGCTCAGATTCAAAAGAACGTTTGGACCACAGGTCTTAACCGCACGATTTGATCATGCGATCGGACGGTCAAACGTTCACGGTAGTACCGCTAAAAGAACACCGTTACTACCGCTTAAGCGGTAGTTCCACAGTACACTACGGCACTACTGCTATCACGAGAAAAAATAAATGCTTTCGATTAAAAAAACTCCAAATGCATGCATGATCCTAGAGTGATCCAAAATGCACAAGAACAAGTTTTCAAGCTACTAGTCATGATCCCTCTTAATAGTACGACCTATAATCCGATCTTCCAACCTTTTCTCCTAAGACCGTGAAACAGAAAAATGATCCTAGACTACTTGTACCTTGTCTTTGAACCATATTGATCTTCATATTGTCCTTTCGCATGCATCTCCATATTGTAGTATTCATCATCGAACTAAGCCTTGTAAATACTCATTTAAACATGTTAGTCCCATATACCATATTATCATTAATTACCAAACAACTTTTAGAGGCCTAGATGCTTTCACCGCCTGGACTCCTACGCCTCCATTGTCTCCGCCGCCCCCGAGCTCCACTCTACTAACTCCATGTAACACTGCTTTGCAAAGCCAAGATGTAACCTACAACTACCAACACTAACAAACACTACATTTTTTTTATCAAATCAAAACAAATGACAGCTAGACGCCATAGCTAAACATTGCTAATAGCATGGCTAACATAATTTTAGCAAGGAACTAAATACCAAACCCATAATTATGACAATTCAATCAAGATCAACAGCATCATGAATAAGCTTCAAATAGTTAAAGGTCATCAACTAGCATAGATAAAATTTGTAGGGAACTATTGGAAGCACAAGGTAACCAATTATTACAATAAAATTTTATAACAGGATTATGATAACAGAAATAATATCTAGGTGATGTGATATGCAACATAGTGTAATCATTTCGTGAGCTATTTCCACCAGATGCATGTTGTCCTCAACGATCACCTAAAACAATAAATGGCAAGAGCGAGTCTAAGACTCAGCAAGTACAAATAAACAACATATGAAACATTAAAGCATTGGCAGATCATTCTCAATATCTCAAATATATATGTAAATGTCATGAATGCAATCCAAATCATACATATGTCTCCACTTCTCTTCTGCATATATCGGTATAGTTAAATGTAACACCCATCGGTGTTCACTCGCTTGCATTCTCAAATGCGGGAATCTAGTGCCCGTCCTTTTTCATACGGGGATCTTATTGCCTATATCTTAAATATGGGGATCTCATTGAAATGAAATGAAATAAAATGAATACATTCCATACTTTCCGGTATGCATCATCAATTAACGAAAATATATAAACAAATAGAGATACTCATACTTCACATGAATAACCATAACAACAGTCATATAGCCAATTTATACCACCAAACATCCACTATTACTCTAAAATGTACTTGCCTTTTAGAAGCGACAACTGGGTTGATGTGAAGAAGACAACACACCCGATGTTTCCCCATCTACAGTAAATATTCAGTCACAACGCTGACCATAGCAATTCAAAACACACACTAGACGTCATCAATCCTACATGAATCTCAAATCCAACAATTTTATAACTTTTAATCTACCCAAACAAATTCAGAACCGAACAACAATATTCCAAAAATCATAACTTTCATTATGTTTATCCAAAAATTGCATCCTTAGTATCTTTGAAAACCTTAAGTAATTATCTACAACAGTCTAGTTTGTAAGATTCCCTAATTTGATCATTAACTATTTTTAATATACAGATTACTTCAACTGCCAGAATCTGACAGACATTTTGGACAGCAGGATTGAAATAATCATAACTGTTAGGTTTATCCAAAAATTGCATTCTTGGACATTCTGGAAAGCTTAAGGAATTATCTACAATAATCTAGTTGGTCAACGTCTCTGATTAGGTTGTTAACTATTTTTAATCTATCAATTACTACGACTGCCAGAACCTGACAGAGACTCTGAACAACAGTATTGTAAAAATCATACCTTCCATTTCGTTTATCCAAAAATTATGATCGAGCACTCTACATAAAGAACAAACAAAGATCTACAATTCTCTAAGAGATGACAAACCCAAATTTCGCAGTTACAGAGCCCAAAATTACATCGCAAGACTATCAGTAGGGAAACCGATGTGCTACCCGACATCACCCGAATAGCAAAAGAATTAAACAAAACAAGGGAAAACTAAATGTCACCTTTGAAGACCACGAAGACGACCACCAAAACACACGTGAGACTCCCTTTTCTCCTCCTTCTCCCTCTTCCTCTTCCTCTCTCCCTTGGTCGGCAGCACCAAGGACCTTCCTCCCTCACCTCTTGGCCAACAACACTAGGGAAGCAGCACAAGGTGGCAGGGCAGTAGCCAGGGGGCAGGAGTAGTAGGAGGGTGCAAGGAGAGGGGATGCTGGATAGGAGTGGGTGCAAGGAAGGTGGGGGTGGCGGCTAGGGTTGAGGCTGCCTCTCCCTTTTTTGACCGGCTGCCTCCTCCTCCCTTGGGCCTCGTCGTCGTGGGCCGAAAGCCCACAACCCAAGTTTCCCACTTTAGGTGAACCCTCCTGCTAAAACCTGTTTAATCCTTCCTCTAAATTATTTACACTCTCTAAGTGAAACAAGGTATTACACTCTGAGGTCCCGCCGCCGCTCGGGCCTCCCGGACACCATGCCATGGCTACCCTGGGATGACTCCTCTGCTTCGGATTGAGTCTGAGCGCCTCTGGAGGTGAGCATGGGGAGGTAGAGGTGGTGCACAGAGAGGAGAGCCGAGAGGAGGTGGCGGAGGTGCAACGGCAACGGCCAGAGCTCCGGGTCGACCATGGCCGGAGCAAGGAAGAAGAGGAAGAAGAAGACATGGGCACGATCACCGAGCGCGGCGAGGTGGGACGCCATGAAGAGCTCTATAGTGAGGAATCAGCGGAGATCGCGCCTGGGCTGAGGTGCTGGTCGGCCAAGGCGAGCAAGGAAGAAGAGGAAGAAAGGGAAGAAGAAGATATGGGCAAATTTGTCCAAAAGGGCAAATGATCAAGTGGCTCATGAAAAAATGTAGCATTTGATCTATTACTGGGAACTTAGTCCCAAATAATCGAAACCACATATAAGATATGGTAAATGATCAATTTTTCCTTTGCAAAATGCTCTTACTCCCTTGCTCTCAGCCTTTAGGAAAATCAATTTTTCCTTTGCAAAATGCCCTTACTCCCTTTCATAAGGACGAAATATGTTGACTAGTATTGCACATTGGAAAATTATGATTTTTTAAATAACCCACGGTTTAATTAAAATGACAAAATAAATAGCCAACAAACAAAATTACAAAATAATACTCTCGCCAAATGATTTGGCGATAGGAGCCTATCGAACAAATGAACAAGTGACAAGGTCATCGACCAAATAATACTCATCACTAATTCATTTCACAACAGAGCTCAGAGCCAAACGAATTGGCGATAGTTTGATGGGAAGCTTATGTCGCCAATTCATTTGGCGACAGACCATGTCGCCAAATGAATTGGTGACATGATTTGCCACATCACTTATCGCAAATTCATTTAGCTACGTAAGCCCGTTTTGTAATTTTATTAAACGAGCATTTATTTATGTAATTCTATTTAAAATGTATTATTTTTAAAATGGAAAGTTACATCCAATTGATTATTATCATTCGCACAATTCAATGAGCCATATTGCTAACTTGATGGTAAGGCGCTCTACGTTGCGCCCACCCATTGAATATATGATATTTGATGGTTGTTTTACGGCGTTTGGTGTGACATAATGAAATGTGGCACACAATGCATGAAATATTAGGAGCATGCTCTATTGAATTTTTTTTGTGTTATATGGATTAGAAGCAGCTTCCTTCAAAAAAGATATGAAGTCCAAAAAAGTAACAAGACGCACTTAGTTTTTTTGGATTGCTAACATGTGAGATCATGTATTAACATGTTATATAATTGCGCTTATTGCTACTAATGCACTAATACCTAGAGGATTACATGTAGAAACATAAGTATACAGCAGATCACCTTACTTTCAAGGCAATAAATTGATTTCATTTTTTATAAACTTACTTCTTAGGCGCATTTCAAGAAAAATCCTCTGGCTCAGCAGCCAGCAAAAGTCCGTCCTAGATAGGATACATAAAAGCATTTTGAAATGACTAATCTAGAACTACAAAGATTTTAGTAGATAAGATTAGAATGAAAATGCTTAAAATAACAAAGAGCACAAAAACATTGAAATGCAGGGGGGAAAGAAATGTGAAATAATAGTGTTAAACACGTTGAATATTCCTATCAAGTCCAGTATACTTGGTTTAGTTCCTCTAGCCCAATTCCAAGGTTAACAATAATCAAATCCTGTGATACATAGCAATTACACGAATGTCCTGAATTCAATTGCTAAGTAAGCATTAAAATCACTTTCCATACAACAATATTCGGACAATACACATGCGGTTTGCAAAGAATATATTAGAGTTTTCATGGTACCACCGAAAGAAAGGGTTAGTTCTAGAGTTCAAAGTGAAACCACTTGGGCCCACCAAAAAAAGATGCACTGAAGGTATCCTTTCAGGTCCATGTTCCATGGCTTCAATCTCCATCATATAATCTCTAATAATTTCTTAGAAGGCTGTCAAACCCTTTAACTCCTAAATAAATAGGAATATATTATGTAAAGAAAGGGTATTTCTTCATAAACATGTTAAAGAACAAAGATCAAGACATCATCTTCTCGGCATGGCATTCCTTGGTTGTCACTTGGGTGAGGTCATCCACAAATTGGCAACAGGGATCTTAACTAACAAATCTGAAGTGTTGTTGTATATTCTTTTGTATAGTTAGGGATGTTTACATGAAGAAATGTAAAAGGTGCTAATATTTTCCAAGTGAGAAAGATGTTTACATTAGCATTCTTTTGTATAGTTAGGGATGTTTACATGAAGAAATGTGGTAAATATTAGCATCTTAATATGAGAACACAAAGACAACAATGCCTACCTAGAATCATAAAATAGAAAGAAGGAACCCATCTTACCATTTAAAAATTGTAGCATGTTGTATCTACAAGGGCAAACTAAAGAGCCCTAGAAGCACAAAAAGAAGCTTGGCCTGCAACAATTCAAGAATACCAATTTAGCTATAACATAAATATTTTAAAATGAGAATACGCAAACATGACAAATCAGAGGTAGCATTGGCGACTCATAAATAACCTGCCTTGCAAAACCTAAATAATTAAAGGTCGAATGGAGATAATAATTTAGAGTTCAAGTACTACAACAGGGTAGCTGATTTTGGACTCCTGAGTATAAGTGAGTAGCTATTTTGCTCCCTCGAAAAGATGGGCCGATTTGTAAGACAGAAAGTTCAAAAGTTTTTGTTTAGGTTGAAAGTTCAAAAGGTTGATGTGGCAGCCTATCAGAGTAACTATGATAGAAAGCCTCACTTGGAAACTAATCCATAAGATTTTTCTATATATATCATCATCACATAGAGCAGCCCATCATGACTAACAAAATCACCAATTTAATAGAACACAAAAAAATAACTATGGTAGTAAATGCCGTCTGAGAGTAACTATGACAAAAAGCTTAATTTGGAGATAAATTGTGTAGTTACAGATTTTGTAATTGGAATAACCATCTTACATAGAAACCGACAAAAAAACACCAAGTCATCACTGCTGAGGAGCACTACCAAAATCCATGCTAGTTAGAGTAAACTTGACGAGGATTTAAATCTCTATGTAGTATTTTAATACATAGATAAAAGACCGTATGCCTTCATGATCATAACCCCTAAGGCTAACGACCTCCGTGGTCGTAAGGATTTCAGAGGTTACATCGTGGGTACCCAGATGACTGCTCGTAGAAGCAATGAATTGGTATTTGGATATGATTCCAAGAATATTCCTCCCGTGTGGTGAATGAAGCACATGGCTTATTTGCTCCAAACCACACAACGTTTCCATTTCTAAGACACCGATAATAATCACTATATGGTTATTATCCCCTACATACATCAACTATCGAACGGTTGATACATTGTCAATCGCCGCCTTCCTCGACTTGTCACGATACTTCCAACAGCGCCTCTTCGAGGAGTAATCGCCACCACTTCATCAACTACTTAAAGGAGAACACAAACGGTAGAAGGCAATCCAATTCTAAGATCAACAAATGATTGGATTTCATCCAAGCATTGGCATAGCAATCGTAACACCAAGTGTAACTAGGGCTAGTCCATCGCCTTATCGAGGGCATCCTGTAATATCCAGTTCATAGCAATAAAGAGCGCCTCATTCTCTCCTAAGAACTCTTTGCCATTTTTCTCTATTTATTTTGTAAGATCAAGAACTCGATCGTCGACAAAATTCAATGTGTTTGTTGTCAAAGGAAGGTATGAGAATGTCGCCATCGCTCAGATTCATCATTAGTTGTAGGATCTACATGGATGCCAAATAGCTTAAAAGCTCGAGGACTTTACATCCGATGATACACAAGAACAGATTACAAGGACACATTAGGCAAACAAAGAAAAACATAACTTGTAGACTTCCATCTATGGAATCAAACAAATAGGCATTGAGTACATTTCTAGCAGCATATAGTAACTATACATTTTGTAAGCCTTGCCATGTATAGAATTGATCGAGTATTACCGTAATTTGGAACTAATATAAGATGTGTTATGTACATAGCATGTGTAACATCCCAATTTTTAGGGCTTTTTAAAAAATTTCAAAAAAAATAACCATTTGGTTTTGTTGAATTTCTAAAGCTTAACTTGAATTTTTGGAAGTTAAAAGCAATTTAATATGAATTAATCAAACTTCAACTAATTCAAAATTTGATTTGTCTTAAGTTTATTGGAGTTCTCTAGTATTTGGAATTCCCTTTCCCTGTCTGTTCTTGACGAGGATCTAATAATCCTCATTTTATTATTCCATAATCATTTAATATGACTTCACATGGTATACCTCTTTATGTTATAAGGGAGGAGTAAGTTAGGTGGTCGTAAGCTCTTCTACGACCACCCCCCTAGTCGTAAGTATTTATACGACTATGGTGTAATCGTAAGTCCTGCTACGATTACGTCCGATTGTAAGTCTTTCTACGACCAGTACCCAGTCGTAAGTTCTTTCTACGACTACCCCCTAGTCGTAAGTCCTGCTACGACCAGCCCTGCTGGGACTTCCTCACAATTAACTGGGTCCACTCGCCAGAAGGCCCATTTATTGGTGAGGATCCGAGCAGTCAAAATACGTAGTTATACCTAAAATAACTACAGATGATTCTCCACTATCTCTTATTGGTAACCGTTGGACAGCGTGGGGAGGTTACTACTCCGGTAATTACTCTCATTATTACGCAATAATGAGCGCCTAATTGACCTGGAACAACAACCACCCCCACAACATAGTATAAATAGGTGTCTCTTGGAGATAATAGGGAGACTTTTTCAGAGACAACAAGAGTGATAGCGCAAGCCTTTTCACTGATTGTAATCAGGATACCCAATACATTACACAGGGGTAGGGTTGTTATTCTCATTGGAGAAGGCCCGAACCTGTATAAAAATTCCCGTGTCTCCTTTGTCTGCGTGATCAATTGTGGAGACCCCCCGAATCAAATAATCTTTACGTAAGATCGATTCTAAAACACCGACGCTTGGTAACCGTCCGTGGGGTTCTTCTCGTAATTCCTTGTCACGATTCTTTCTTTTCTCTTTGATGCTACCATGGCAGGAGAATGGAACGAGGAGAATTGGTTCGACTTGGCCGATTACGCAGACATCGACATGGATGCCGGCTTCGACTACGAGCTGAGTATCGAATCATCTGACGGTATTGCCGCCTCTGGAGATCTTCTATCAGATCTCAGAGATTGCATCACCGACGGAGTTCAGGAGGGATCCTTATCCCCACAACAGTACGCCCAGCTGAGGAACCAGCTTCCTCAGGGGGCAAGGGTCAACACGACCACCAACAGGGCTGCCTCGGGACAGATTCGCAACACGACGAGAGCCTTTCCTCCAAGTGTTCGAGTCCCCCTAAGGTAGTACGACTTGGCGAGGCAGGTTCTGGAAGCCATCATTCCAAAGCTCCATCGATATCTGATGGTCCTCTTTCTCCGGATAATTCCGCAGAGAAGAGGATCGAACACGTTGTTCCTCCAACTCCAACCACCCCGTCGCAGACGCACTGCAGATGAGACGCTTATAACCCGAGTTTCTACGTGGAGGGCTTTACTCCAAGTCGCCAGATGGTGTCACTAGACTATTCCTCAAGCGAGGAGGCCTCGAGCGCAAGTGGAGGTCATCCACGGGAGGTCTTCATCATTCCCCCTGAGAAGAATCATTCTCCCAGAGGAAGGACTGACGATGCTCCCCGACGAGCACACTCTACACCCCCTCGTGGCAATGGCAAGGACACCACCGCTGGCGAACGAGATGAACACTTTAATGAACGTGCGGGACATCCTCAACATTCTCGCACTCCATTAAAACCAACTGAGGGGTCTGAAATAGGCCATTCTGAGACAACCCGACGAAGAAAAATAGCAGCTCAGAAAAATTTACCTGAGCGTGCTTATTTCTAGTCGGAGGAAGCTCAAGAGCTCCAGCACATCAACGACTTGCTGGAAAATCCAACCCAAGAGCTCGCAGAAGAGATCGCACAAAGGCTTCGCAGCACGATGGCAAAACTCGAGCGTCCTCGTCGACAACAACCAGGGAGTCGTAGCAGTACGACTCCATCTTCTGCCAGCCGTTCGGATAACTCATCGCACGGGAAACGATATGATCCTCGCCACGTTGTTCTCCGATCCGAGGAGGACTCGTTGGACATCTAGAGACCAACCAGCCCCAAGAGAGGTGATCTCTCACCACTCGAGCGCAATGTACGGCGGCAAGCGGAATACGAGAAGTATTTCCTCGTAAAGTCGGGCTTTTCATAGGTCCACCACCCGTGTCGGGTATCGCCGAGCACGATCACCTGGCGATGTTAACCCTTCTTTTACAAAGAAGGTGCAAGAAGTCATCTCGGATGTCGGCGTTTTCACCGATCTTCGAGCGATTCACGTCGCCTCATTTTCGACTAGCGAACATGGAGAAATTCGATGGAACCCAAAATCCTATCGAATTCCTCTATATCTACATTACAACTATCCGAGCAGGAGGAGGAGGAGAGCACGTAATGGCAAATTACCTTCGATCAGACTCGAAGGATCGCCGATTATGGCTTTTAAACCACCATTCGAATCGATCTACTCGTAGCAAAGACCTCTGCGATCTTTTGTTAGCGAACTTCCGTGGCACCTACAACCGCTCGAAAGGAGGATGACTTGCACCGATAAGACAAAACGATCATGAAACTCTACGCTAGTTCATCAGCGCCTACCAGTTCAAATTTATTCGGAAGTTTCGACTCATCCGTGATCGAGCTTTCCAGGAGTCCGCAACATGAGAATAACAGAGGACATCGGTTTACATCCTTCGCCATCACACCGAACTCTTCGAGATGGCCGATAGATATGCGATCTTCACGAGGCGATGAGTGGAACAACACTATCGATCGTGAAGATAATATCCTCGTGAGGTAGGCGAAAGTGGTAAGAAAAGGAGAAAAGGCTAGGAAGTCCAAGAACAAGACCAAGAGACACAAATCTCCTACACCGGTTCTAAGGAGGTCCTAGCCGAAGCGACAAAGAGCGCGCAACCCCAAGCGTAATCTCGATCGAGGTAAAGGTAAGCGCCAAGATCGAAGAACGACAAACCTGTGGTGTCCTTTCCACAAAAATAAGGGCATGACTCAGAATCGCCGAGTTTTTCTACTAAAACTCAAGACTATTACTCGCAAAGGGCCACTTCCTACTCTTGAACAGTAGACCGCATAAGTGGACGAAAGGAGTCGATGACGAAGAGGAGATGTCGCTCCAGATTCGCAACACACCATCGATCACATCTATGGAGGATCATCGGATATGAGTCACGAGATCACAAAGTCGCCGAGCGAGGTAAACACAATCGACTCACCTCGTCAATAAATTACCGAAGTGGCTCAAGTCACTATTACTTTCGAGAAAGGTGATTGTTCAATCCCTTCGACTAGATCAGGTCGGTTCCCAATCGTGGTCGAACCCACCATCAACAATTGTCGAGTAAATCGAGTTTTAGTTGATGGTGGAAGCTCGCTAAACATACTGTTTACGAGTACCCTGGACGAGATGCGGTACCGGGACAAAGTAAGACCGGATGATATTCATTTCATGGAATCGCATCGGTGTTCGCCAAACCGATCGCCAAGTTTCTCTTCCTTTAACGTTTAGCTCACCAAGCAATTTCAGGACAGAGAAGGTCTCCTTTGATGTGGTCAATTTCGATACGACATATAATGCCATATTCGGACGACCTACTTTGGCAAAATTCTTAATAGCTACTCATTATGGGTATCAATGTATTAAGATGCCAGTCCCAAAGGAGTAATCACAATATATTGTGACAATAAGATGGCGACTCATGCGACCGCCATTTCTGAATGGTTGGAGAACTACCAACTCGAGACGAAAGTCACCTTCGACTAGCAAGTCGAAGCCTCAAAGTCGCACCAAAGCCGAACGACTGTGTCAAAGAGGTTCCTCCGACGCGAGAAGCCCTCAAGATCGCTCGCATAGGGATTCTTCCGACCCCAAATAGGAAGACGCCATCATCACTTTCCTCCGAGCAAACACAGATGTCTTCGCGTGGCAAGCATCCGACATGCCCGGAGTCCCCAGGGAAGTGATCGAGCAAAGCAGCCCTACTACCGATAAATTACCCGTGAAAAGAAGTTACGGAGATTTGCCCCTGATAAACGAGATGATATTAGGTTAGAATTGGACAAGTTGCTTAAAGCATGCTTCATAGGAGAAGTTAACCACCTAGAGTGGTTGGCCAACCCTGTAATGGTTAGAAAGTCTTACTAAAAAAATGGTTAGAAAGTCGAACGGCAAATCGCGTATGTGCGTGGACTTTACTGATCTTAATAAAGCTTGTCCAAAAGATGATTTCCTTTACCTCGTGACGATCACCGTTGACTCTCGCAGGATGTGAGATGTTGAGTTTTCGGATGCATACCGTTACCACCGATCAATATGTGTCGAGAAGATGAAGAGAAGACCGTATTTATTACACCGTTTGGAACATTTTGCTATGTCAAAATGCCATTCGGTTTAAAAAATGTTGGGCTTCTTTTCAGCGTTTGATGCAAAATGACTTTTGCTCCTCAACTAGGTCGAAACTTGGAGGCCTACGTTGATGATCTAGTCGTAAAAAGCAGCAAACGGCTCAATCATATCACAGACTTGCAGGAGACTTTCGACAACCTCGTAAAATACCACTTGAAGCTTAATCCCCAGAAGTGTGTGTTCGGGTCTCTTCACAAAATTGCTTGATTCTTGGTCTCGCACGAGGAATCAAGCAAATCTCAAAAGATAAAACCATCACTCGATGCGCCCCGACCACGAAAAAGAAGTCCGAAACTCACAGTCGCATGGCGGCATTAAGTCGTTTCATCGCATGTCCCGGAGAGAAAGGACTGCTCGTTCTTCAAACTTCTAAGGAAACATGAGGGTTTCGAGTGGTCGGAAGAGGCTAACCTAGCCTTTGAGGAAGTCAAGAGGTATCTTACGAGTGCTCCTGTTCTGGTTTTCCCGAAACCAGGAGAGACGCTCTTAATTTATCTAGCTGCCACGCCACAGGCAGTGAGGGCAATTGTAGCAAGTAGGGCTTTTGCTTCCCCTTGATATCTTCTTTTCTTGCTTATTGTCGGCTTGCCTCTTCATTGAATGTCTTGGTTTGACATCCTTTTGATTTGGGCATACCGAGGCAATGTGTCCTTTCTCATAACATCCAAAGCATTTGATATTCGAGTATTTCTTCCCTTTTTGCTTTGGAATGCTCTTCACCTTGTTCTTGGCGATGAAACCAAGTCCTCTTTTATAATCTTCCTTATTAGGGCATTTGGAGGAGAGGTGACTTTTGATGACAATCAAAGCACTTGATGTTCTTGTTGTGTCTTTGATTGTGTCTCATCTTGCTATTTTCCTTTTCTTGGGAGTGAAGCCGATTCCACTTTTGTCATTTGAGCTTCGTTGCTTGCTCAAGATATCATCAAGAGTGGTCTTCCCTTTGTGGTTTCTATCCAAGTCATTTTTCAAATTTGTGACTTGGGCCTTGAGCCTTGTGTTTTCCTCTACAAGATTAGTTTCAACAAGCATAGAGGAAATAGAAGTATTTTCACAAGTGCTACAAGGCATATCAATTAAATCATCACAAGAAGTGAATATGCTAACCTTAGATGCAATCCAAGGGTTAGCAACTACACATGACATATTATTTAATAAATCACATGTTATGCCTATATCCACTTTAGACTTAGTGAGCTCATTTAGGAGGAGAATTTCATGTTCCTCTTTAGAACATCATAATCATTTTGAAGTGAGACAAACTCTTTCTTCAAAACTTTGAATTTAGATTTCTCCTTTCCTAAATACTCATTAAGTTCTTCAAGTATTTCGATCAACTCATCATACGTAGGATTATCGTCATTTACCTCATTTTTACCTTTAGCCATAAAGCAATGAGGCGAAGTGGATGGAGTTGATGTCTCATCATCGTCGGAGCTAGAGGTTGAGCATTCTTCTCCCGACATCCATTCTCGTATGCAATCATCACTTGTGGAAGTGGACATTTCATAATGGCATTGTAATTGTGTCCACATCTCATGAGCATTCTTGAGATCGCATACTTCATTAAACACATCTACACTCAAAGCACTAAATAAAGCGTTAATTACTTGAGCATCTAGATGTAGACATTTCTCTTCCTCAATTGTCCAATCAAGACTATCCAACGGAGGAGAAAAGCCAACACCTACAATTCGCCATATATTTAGGCCCATGGCCTTAAAATGACATGACATACGGATTTTCCAATGTGCATAATTTGTGCCATCAAATTGAGGTGCTTCACCTAGGTGCATAAAATCTCTAGTCGTCATCCTTTACTCTCTAGACGGTTAAGTCTAGTAAATGAGAGACCAAGCTCTGATACCAACTGTAAGATCGAGGAGGCCGACTAGAGGGGGGTGAATAGGCGTTTTAAAAACTTCTATGCGCTAAAACCGATTTCTAATGCGGAAGTTAATACAAATACGGTTTTGCACAATTAACACCTAAAACCACTAGTCTCAACTAAGTGCACCAACAATACAAGTCTATTGATAATAATCAATCAAGCATGGACTTGTAAGCAATTCAATTTAAGCAATGTAGATAGCACATAGCATGGCAAGCATTCATACACAATAAATAAGCAACTTAATTATATGAATGTAAATTGCAATATGGTAGAGCTCAAGAATGCAAACCACAATATGACACGGCGATGTTTTACCGTGGTGCTCGGAGATTTGCCGGTCTCCCCTAATCCACGTTGAGGGAAACCCAAACCAATTGGGCCGGCTCCACGAATTGAGCCTTCCTCCGAGGTATCAACCACATCGCTCCATTAGGGTTGCTCTTACTCCACTCCGGAGATGGCGAGCACCAAGCCACTCACAAACGCCTGGGTCTTCTCACAAGCTTCACTTAAGAAGATCACCGACGCACGACGCCACCACGCCGTCTAGATGTCGGTAAACACCAAGAGTAACAAGTCTCCAACTTTCACTTGAACCAATCAAGTGTCAAAGCTCTCGTGGATACTAAATCCACCACCTAATGCAACACATGCACAAATGGGAGTAGAGGGCTTGCTCTTAGCTCAAAGGAACTCAATGGGGCACCAGCAACCTCCCCCTCACATAGCCAAGGTGAGTATTTATAGCCCACACACAAAAACTAGCCGTTGGGAGAAGATTCTAGAGAATCGACGAAACCGATCGGCCGCTAACTAATGGCGGCCGACCCTGCGCTAATAAATATAAAACTAGCCGTTCGACTCACAAACGGTCGACCGCCACCAATGGCGGCCGACCGCCAAATCGGTGAGATCGCGCAGGGGTCGCCGACCGCCAACCGAGCAACCGAGCAAATCGTAAAACATCTCTTCGGAAAACGCATCGCCATACAAATTTCAAGATTACCGCACTCTCGTAGTACCGTTTCAACGCCTTGCATTACCGCACTCAGAGTACCGATTCTTATGGCCGGCACAACCGTAGGTCGGTCGCATCGCTTATCCATGGCGGTCGGACCGCTACTAACGGCCGATCGCTACTACGGCCGATCGCTACCAGAGGCGGCCGACCACCAACAATACCAAGATCGATATCAAACTTTGCACATTTTCTTTAACTCAATTTGCAAAACATATTTGCCAATTGATGCAACATGTACACAAGAGATGAAAGCTAGATTCTCAACAAGTCACAAAAACACATTTTGCCGACTTTTAGAATCATACCACAAGGAATAAGGTACATGGACTTAAACCGTTTGCAAAACACATTTGCAAACAAAAGTCACATGCTACAAGGAATAACCATGAGCCATAACTATTTGCAAAACGCATTCGCAAATATAGGCAACATGTTAAGTTGAGCTAGAGCAAACACAATGAGCTATCAACACATGACTAACTCAAGTTACTAATTAAGTCCCCTCTTAATAGTACGGTAACCTATTCTAGCAATCCGATCTCCCAACCAAACACCGAGACCGGTAAAAGACTAGGAACAAAACCTTAGCCCTAGCTAGTCATACCTTTTTCTTGCGCAACCACTTGAAGCTTGATGACGCACATCCTTACTTCAAGTCCGGGTTGTTGACTTAATGTCCATCAACATATGATGACATCTTTCATTTCAAGTCTTAACATACATCAACTTATGATGCACTCTTCACTTGACCTCCATCAACACATGATGGATTCTTCTTGACTTGATGATCAACTTATGATCATCTTCTCTTCTTGAACTTGATATGCATCAACTCATGATGCATCCTTTACTCCAAGCTCTTCACTTCAATATCATCAACCCATGATGATGTTCTTCTCTTGATATCATCAACACATGACGATATTCTTTTTCTTCAAAAACTTGACTTGATGATGATCAACTCATGACATCATCTGAAGTCTTCAATCACATGGAACATAACCTATTTCACCAACTTATAGAAAAATATTAGTTCCATTAATATGATTATCATAAATTACCACATCAAACCATTAATCAATAATGGTGGGACAAGATACCACAATCTTTTCCTCTTTGGTAATTGATGATAATCACTTCAATAACAAGTAATTGATTGTAATTGATATGAGTATATATAAACTACAAAGGTTATATATACTCAAAAGATATATGAGCATATATGAACTACGCAAGCCTCATATGCCCAGATGAATATATACGAACTACACAAGTTGTATATATTTAAGGATATGAGTATATATAAACTTACACAAGTTACATATACTCATATGAATATATTAACTACACAAGTTAAATATATTCAAGAATATGTTTCAAAGTAAAGATCCTAAAAATATGTGGACAAAAGAATATGGATCAATATTAATGAAACCACAAAATATAGAGTGAGCTCCCCCTAAATGTGTGCATACACGAGTGTGTTATAAAGACATATGCACATATTCAAGTTAACCTTTTGGTGAAGTTCAACCTATATTTTGAGTCCGAGGAATGCAACAAGATATAATAAAATGATGTCGAATGCATACCTCTTTGATCTTTAAATCCAACTGAGACTAAACATGAGATATAGCAATATAGAGGAGTTAGTCTCTTAAAAGATTTATCAATTATGAACATACTGCTTGGATTTTTCTTTTATCTCTAAGTCGAGACTAAGCAATTTGTATGACAATACAAGTGTTAGTCTCATAACGATTTGCCATTTGGAAAGCATACCTCATTTGATTTTTACCTCTTTATCCATTTGAGACTAAACAAAGAGGTATAGCAAAAGAGTGTTAGTCTCATAAATAGATTTGTCATCAATAAACAAAACTCCATTAACACATAATGGTGGGTCTAGATTCTTCACCCACCCCAAAGCAACGGGCGGGCCGAAAGAGCGAATGGCCGATAATGAAGGGAATCAAGACCCGAGTCTTCAATCACTTGTCAAGTGCTCGGGGCTTGGGTACAAGAATTACCTTCAGTAATATGGGCAATTCGTACGATAGCTAGCCGAGCTACAGGAGAAACACCTTTCTTTCTAGTCTTTGGTGCAGAAGCCATGCTTCCGTCAGAACTAAAGATCAGTCAAGACGAGTCGAAAAGGTTAACGACTCCATTCAAGAACAACTTCGAGCGACGACATTAACTCGCCGAGAAAAAAGGGACCAGGCCTTAATTCGATCGCCAGCCTACCAACAAGCCCCGCGCAGATACTACGATCGTAAGGTTTAACCTCGCACCTTGTTTGAGGTGACTTGGTATTGAGGCTTATCTAATCCCACCTAATCGAACAAACTTTCCCGTAAGGTTCTTACACCGTGGTCGGGTTACGCGCCCGTGATCTGTGACGACTTGCAATGGAGGATGGCGCGTTCTCTCAAACTCTTGGAACATTGACCAGTTACGCAAATTCTATGTGTAACAAGCTTCTACGACAATAATTTTTTTTGTCTCTCTTTGAATTTTGCTTTTATTTTCGACCATTATTCGTATGCTCATTTCCCTTTACACTGGTCGGAGAAAGGACATCAATACTTGTCGAAGTCTCCTCTCGCATGTGGTCCTGCCCGCTGGAAGGAGCTTCCTAGTATCGCTTTGTTCTTAACTTTGCTACCAAGACAAAGTTTTTTGGGGCTCGAAAACATGATCGAAAATTTTTAAGCAAATTCATGTCACCTTAGTTTATTTATTCATTTTGAAAAATACTCTAAGAAGAACGCTCTTTTGAGATTTGTTCGACCATTTCTGGTAAACTTGATTGGTTTTAATCGGTCTGAGGCGTAAACACACCTAGTCGAAGCTTCTCCTTCTCGCACGTGATCCTACCCACTAGAAAGAACATCCTAGCGCCGCCCTGCTTTCTACTCTTGCTACCGTGACGAACTTATCGTAAATCAAAACAATCGAATAAATTTCTAAGGTACTCTAGCCGCTTGTTTCACTCAAATTGTCGTTATTGATTTGATTAATCTAGTTGGAGATGGTAACATCACCTAGTCGAAACCTTTTTCTACACGTGATCCCGCCCACTAGAGGAACTTCCTAGCATCGATTCGCTTTCCATTCTTTTGACTAGAGCAAGATAATCGATTCTCGAGAACTATAAGTCTAACAAACCTCTCTGTTTTCAGAAACCCTTTCTTTACTATTTGCTTAGTTTATTCCAATAAACTAAGTAAATAGTCGGGGGCTAGGATAAAGTTATAAACATGACTTCATTTCTTAGTCCTAGTTTTTTCCGAGTTGTCATCTTACGAGTTACTAACTACTCTACAAAGATGATTCGCAGGGAAAAAGAAGAAGAAAGGAGGAATCACACATATCTGGTCTGATCATTTCTTCCTTTTTTATTATCTCACGAGTTACTAACTACTCTACGAGATAATTTGCAGGAAACAAGAAAGGATCATATATTTATACATCACCAAAAAAAGACTTGTTTTTACGAGTTCCTATTACAGACTACTCTGATAAAGGAGATTCTATCTGCATCTCCTCCGCGACCTTCGCCGACCGATCGCATTTCGATCACCGCCCCGCTTGATTCTGTGCAGCCAAGTCGGCTTCAATAGAATGTGGATTAAGGTTAGGGTCACGGGCCTTGAGCTTTGCTAAAACAAAGCTCACAGCTCCTTTAACCGCTTCCCTTATCGAGTCATTCTGGTTGGTCTTCAAAGTAGACACCAACTCTTGCAAGGTACCGACTTGCTCTCCAATGGCACTCGTATGAGCGGCCATCGTGTCATCGCGGGGAGCGACCTTCCCGGCACGAAGCCCATCGAGTACATTGTTCAAAAGCGAAATGTTGTCTTGAAGATTAATCTTCATCGACTTCATCTCCTCCTGGGTACAAGTCGAAGCCTCGTGGAATTGCTTTATTTCAATTAATCGCTCTGAAAGGAGTAAGGATTGATTAGATAAACAATTCTATGAGAAGATAAAACTATTTAACAGCAGGTAAAAGTCGAGTGCATCAGCTAAGGTCTTTTCATCACTCTTAAACATGAAAGGTTAAGGGAATACACAGACGAGCAGTCATAAGTATTTCTACGACTAATGGATAATCGTAAGTTTTTCTACGATTACCCCCTGGTCGTAAGTTCTTCTACGACTAGTACCTGGTCGTAAGTTATTCTACGACTAGTGTCAAGTCGTAAGTTTTCTACGACAATCTTCTACAAGTACTGAGTAAGTAATCAGTTTGTAAAACGATTACGAGAATCGGTTACTCACCACCTCTCTACTTGCTTGCAGAGCACTGCCTTCTCTTTTCGTAGTTTGACAAGCTGCCGATTGTACTCGCAAATCGTGGCAACTTGTTCTACGGCTCTCTGTAGGGGAGAAAAACGATAAGAGACAGGGATAAAACCATACATAAGTATCAATGAATACTTACATGGATATTATCCGCGATGATCCTTCAACCCATCCATCTCCTCGACTGCTTCCACCAAACCCTTCGAGACGCTCATTATCAAGACATCCCCGCAATTGGGAATGTTGTTGGGGTAAGGAACTCGATTGTAGATTGGTAGGCTAAGATCCTACGATAGAAGCGAGGCCAAAGAAATCGAGCAAAAGTTAAAATACTCTTCTTCCTCTAATTTGGTGATGGGAGCACCGCCGAGGACCGGAAGGAACGCTTCAATCGCCTCCTTACCAAAGACGGTGGTCGGAAATCTCACCACCGCCGACTTCGATGTCTCCTCATGGCCTCTCCTCGCCTCGCGGCCGCCCCACGACAACCTCGGTGGTCGTAGCAACTTCGCGCAACGACTTCCTCCACCGTAGGAATAGTAGCCGGCTCAACATCGCCACGATCACATCTTCGCCGGTGAAGAGGTGACGGCTTCTCCGTAGAAGCATCCTTGGGGTCAAGGCGTTGGGCTAAGACCAAAAGTAAGTTAACTTGTGAAAACAAAGGGTAAATGATGTTCTTACACTTCTGTTTCTCACATACCTCTGCGTGCTGGATCTAACCCGAAATTTGGGAGCAACCTTCCCAATGGAAGGTTTCTTCGACTTCTTCTCAACCTTTGTGGGTTGAGATTCGATCGAAGGAATGTGAGTCTCCTCTTCTCGACTCCTCGAGTGGCCGAGACCCGTCTCGACCACCTTAAGACCACTGCTCTCCTCGGCCTCAGGTCCTACTGGAGCAGCAGTTTCCTTCACAAAAGACATGAAGCTTTTCCAGTTCTCCTTAGCCACGAGAAGCAGAAACTGCGAAGGTTTTGTTGTCATAATAGAAGGGTACCTTAACCTTGGGGGCTTTGCGCTTGAGGGAAAAAGCGGCTTTTCTCGCTTTCTTCACGCTGCAAGTCCGCCGCAAATTTAGCAAAAGAAGCAGGAGGAGCCGAACTCGAGCCACCCTTGTCGCCGACCTTTACAAGGCGACGCTTCTTGGCTGGAGGGGATTTTGCTCGCTCCACTTGCGCAGTCGCCCAATGACCACCAAATCGACTTCCTCATCGTCTTGGCGGTCTTCTACGCCTACTTTTTGTTGAAGATCAGGAAAAAGTGGTCGTAAGTTCTTCTACGACCATCTCACAAGTTGTAAGTATTTCTACGACTATGGTGTAATCGTAAGTCCTGCTACGATTATGGCGTAGTAAGTCTTTCCACGGTGCCACTCAATGTAAGTTTTTCTACGACGAACCCTTTAGTCGTAAATCGCTTTACGATTAATAAGTGCCTAAAACGAAGTCGTTTTGACACCTTTAGATGCTCCACCTTCTCTTCTCTGGCCAAACCGCAAGAATTTGTGGAGTCACTACACCGATTTGATTCTTCGCAGACGAGCTCGACGCGAGCGCCAATTTCCACTGTGGAAGATCCGACACACGAACAACACGATCAGCAGACTAACCAAGGACAAAGCCAAAAAAAGTGAGTTTTCTACTTACTATCCTTGTAGTCCCTGGTTGGGTCTTCTTTCCCCGAGTACCTCCACATAGGAGGAACTCGTTTCTTCAAGGGGCTAATACGGCGCGTGATGAAGTCCTTCACCACGTGACATCCGGTGAGCCCCCCCGACTTCAAGTCTTTGATGGCTTGAATGTAGGGGGCTATCCGATCGAGATTACTAGGAGTCGAATCCCAGGAAGGGGACCTCTCACGCTTTCCGACAAATGAGAGGCTATCTTCCTTGGTAACCTCCTAGTAAAACCACTTCTTCTTTCACCCCGGCCACGACGACCGGGTGAACATCTGAATATACTCCTTCGACTTACCGTCGTGGAGCTTCAGACTGCAACTCCCAGCAATTCCGGCCTGCCGACCCATTCCGTAATAGTACTGAAAAAGCTCGAGGTCCGCCGGAATCCCCAGGTAAGCCTCACACAGATACACAAATACGCTCAGCATTGTGATAGAATTAGGACCAAGGTTCACTAATTCCACCCCAAAGTGCTCGAGCGCGAGTGTGAGGAAGGGGTGGGCAGGTAATTGGAGGCCACACTCACAGTACGCCTGGAAAACGAGAATTTGATCTTCCTCCCCCGACGGCCAGTGTTCTCCGTTCGCCGCAATCCACTTCACGAGTAGCCTCTCGGGAATCTTCTCGGCGGCGACCAGAGCAGTCATCTTCGCATCGTTCATTTCCAATTCAGCCCACTCAGAGACGGTTCTAGCCATCTTTTCTGAAGAAGGGAAGAGTTGGATTTGGGAAAACTCCAAGAAAGCGCACAGTATCACCGGCAGCGGAAGAGATGAGAAAGCAACGAACAGTCGGGGTGATTTAGAGAAAAGGTAAGAACCCTAAGTTCACCCCCGCAGTCCGTTTTATAGCCGTACACTTGAAATGAAACGCCGTGGAAACCCAACGGTTTCCACCGCTTCGGGAATTTCTCTAACGGACAGATCTTTAATTTGCCCGTTCGAAAGTACCGAGTCTCTTTTCACACCTCAAGTGAAATTACCTTCTTGACCAAGTATCTGTCTGATCAAAAGAAAGGCCGATCAGAAAAGTTTTACTTCCGATCATAAGGCCATGATTACTCCAAAGTTGTAAGATTTTCTACGACTACCTTGTAATCGTGAGATTTCCAACAAAATGTCTCGACCAAGCACATGTTGAAGAGTTTTTCCTTCAACATTTTTCCTACAACCTCCTAGTGGTCACAAGATCATCTGCGACTCCTCAACCAAGTAAGTTATTTTCACTTGAAGCTGGAGGGCTAGATGACGAGAATCTAATAATCCTCATTTTATTATTCCATAATCATGTAATATGACGTCACATGGTATACCCCTTTATGTTATAAGGGAGGAGTAAGTTAGGTGGTCGTAAGCTCTTCTACGACCACCCCCCTAGTCGTAAGTATTTATACGACTATGGTGTAATCGTAAGTCCCGCCACGATTACGTCCGGTTGTAAGTCTTTCTACGACCAGCACTCCAATCGTAAGTTCTTTCACGACTACCCCTAGTCGTAAGTCCTACTACGACCACTCGCCGCGACTTCCTCACAATTAATCGGGTCCACTCGCGGAAGGCCCATTTATTGGTGAGGATCCGAGCGATCAAAATACGTAGTTATACCTAAAATAACTACGATGATTCTCCACTATCTCGATTGGTAATTGGACGGCGTGGCGATGTTACTACTCGGTAATTACTCTCATTATTACGCAATAATGAGCGCCTAATTGACCTGGAACAACTACCGCCCCCACAGCATAGTATAAATATGTGTCTCTTGGAGATAATAGGGGAGGCTTTTTGAGAGAGACGAGAGTGATGATAGCGCAAGCCTTTTCACCGATTGTAATCAGATACCCAATACATTACACGGGGGTAGGGTTGTTATTCTCATTGAGAAGGCCCGAACTCAGATAAAAATTCCCGCGTCTCCTTTGTCTGCGTGATCAATTGTGGAGACCCCCTGAATCAAATAATCTTTACGTAAGATCGGTTCTAAAACACCGACAGTTCTGTTTTTCCATCAGCCCGTTCCTCCTCCTCTCGTTGCTGGCCGCTCCACCTCTCTGTTTTCTCTCGGTTTAGACCACCCTCTTTGTTGTCGTTCGGTCTCAACCAGCCCTTCGGTTTCAACTAGTCTGTTGGTCTCGACCAGCCCTTCTGCTTTCGACTCACCGTTTGCCTCGACCATTTCTTCCGGTTTTGACCAATGCGCCGATCTCGACCACTCTTCTGGTTTTGACCACCCCCTCGGTTTCGACCGGCCCCGCCTGTCAGCCCCCTCACCTTTTCCTTCCTCCCGTTGCAAAAGTCGTCACGCATTAAACGCCGTCTACGTATTTAATTGCCCGTCCTCCGTCGCGTCTGCCTCCATCCTGTCCCTCTTTTTCTCAGCGACGTGCGCCTTAAATGTCGTCACCTCCGCCACGATTTTCCTCCTTTTTCTCGCGACATGCGTATTAAATGATGTTGTCTTCGACCCGCGCGCTCTTTCCTCCCTTTTCACACCGCACTATTTTGTTGCCCGATTCTCCTTCCTTCCTCTATAAATAGGGCGCTGAGAGCCTTTGCCCTCCTATTTTCTCCTCAACTTTTCAGCTCTTCCTCTTTCTCTCCCTCGTTTCATCGTGCTCGAGTTTCATTGGCGCCTACCGAGCTCGCGCCACCGCATCTCGCCACTGCCGCCAAAGTTTCTCCTACCGACGGCCGAATCACCTTCCTCCTCGCGTTCGCGCCGCCGTTGATTCCCAAAGAACATCATCCACTCGCTGAGTTTGCCTCGTGACGCTCTACGCCGTGCTCCCTTCCTTTATCCGAAGCACACCGGCTCACGAGCCCGCGGCGCACCGATCGCAGACACCACCATGAATCCCGCTTGCACTCCTCATCAACTGTGTACCACCTTCGCCTATTCAGGTGAGCACCACGTGCACCCAACTCTCCCTCTCTCGCTCTTGTTGCTGTGGTTTGCCTGAAGCCCCGCGCTCTAAGTTTAAGCCCCGCATCAATTCTTGTTACAGAGCTCCTTGAAGCAATCCTCCCATTCTGGTTCAGTTGTGTTTCGCAGGAGCCACCGCTTTTCCGCTTCTCCTCCAGTCCCGGCTGGCCCCCTTCATTTCCATCCTCCTTCGCCTTCGACTGCGAGCTTCCCCGTCGTCCTTCAACCTCCTCGTCGCCGAAGAGTTCGCTGGAGCCCGCGTCGTCTTCAACCTCCTCATCGCCGAAGAGTCCACGTCGTCTTCAACATCCTCGTCACTGAAGAGTTCGCTGGAGCCCGCGTCGTCTTCAACCTCCTCGCCGCCAAGAGTCCGCCGAGTCCGCGCCATCTTCAACCTCTTCGACCGCTCGCTCGCCTCTCTCCCGCCTCCTCTCGCCTCGTGAGTTTCCGCATCGTGTTTTCCTTCTTCTTTCGACCGCGTCGAGTAGTCGAATCCTTCTTTCTTCTTTGACCACCTTGAGTAGTCATATTCTCCATACGACCTCGCTGAGTAGTCGATCCTTCTTGTATCATCTATACGACCACGTTGAGTAGTCGATCCTCTCTACGACCACGCTGAGTAGTTATATCCTTATTGTATCCTCCATACGGAAATGTTGAGTAGTCGTATCCTCCCTACGACCACGTTGAGTAGTCGTATCCTTCTTGTATCCTCCATACGACCACGTTAAGTAGTCCCATCCTCCTTCCGACCAGTCGAGCCCCCTTTCAACCAGGTAGTCGAGCCTCCTTTCGACCACCTGTATTCAAACCTCCTTCCGACCTTGTGATTTCAGATCTTCCGAGAGCTCGTTCTCCTTCATTCGAGCTTCGATTCGAGTGATTCAAATATCTAACTTCTTCTAAATTCAGTACATTTTCTTTTGGCTCTAGTTTGGTAGTTTCTTTGGAGTTTATTTGGATTGGTTTTATTTACTTTCTTTTCGCACGTATAGATTCCGGCATTTCCGAAGAGTTCTTGGACCCAACGACCTCGATCGAAGCATCCCAACTCTTCAACGAAGGTAAGTCGTAGACCTTTGATCATGTTATACTAAGTTTACAAAATTATATTATTTTATATCAACATACATGGCTAGTTATATAAAAATAGTTTGAGAAATAGTTAAATACCTACTCGACAGTATGACTCATTGAATAATTGTGATTGACATGTTGACATATACCTTTGGACACCGTAGGTTGGGTAATCTTAGTTGGACATTATTGCAATACCAACATGGGTGCGTATTATGCTTAGTCCTGCTTTAGTTATATGATGCCTCTCGATCATATTGATTCAATGATGTTAAATTTGACTAAGTGATTATGGAATTATGGCATTTGTTACAATGGCATGTGTTGTCGCTAATGTTAAAATTTGTTGTGCCATGAAAAGGGTTGTCTTTTGGTCAGGTTAAACCAAAAATGATTTTATACTAAGGCGAATGATCGTGCAGTAAAGGGGGTGCAGGAAGCACATTGGGACGAGGATGTTTCGTCTGAGTAGTCACTAAGAACTTAACTTTGTGCACTATTGATCTGAGCCATACCGTGCAACCACAAGTCCATTTATTTGGTGGACTGGCCAACTAATTAGCAATGCTTTGAGTCGGTTCTGTTTGGGTTGATGAGTGACGCAAGAGGGGGCCTGTGTGGCGAATCCTTAGCGAGCAGAATCGAGGCAAAATGGAGCTTTGTAAAGGCCTTGTGATAATCTTAGTCGCACACCTCGAAAGTTTGTTAAACAGACAATATAAGATGATTATCTCTTGTGAGTCAAGTTGTACAACCTCTGCAGAGTGTAAAACTATTTGAATAGCCGTGTCCCCTGCTATGGACAATGCCCGATGATTTCACACGAGGGGTAGATTTTTCTCAAAATTATTGTCTTGGTTGGCACGAGTGGTTTGAGAAGTGAACAGGGTGTTCACGAGTGATTTGGAAAGTGAACACGGTGTTCACAAGTTGTTTCAAAGAAACTTGATTATTTATGTATTAACCTTTCAAAATGTGTTTTACAATATACCTATTGTATCTAATGTCAATACTGTTTTCTGCAAATTAAACATAGAGGTATCCTTGTCAAGCCTTGCATGAATATTATTTGCATACTATTCACTACGATTTGCTGAGTACTTTATGTACTCACGGCTTTATGCCCCTATGTTGATTAGTCGTTGAAGAAGACCCTAGGGAGCACAGAGCTCTACGAGGACAACTACTTTGAAGACCATGCAGACTAGGAAACATCCTCCACTTGATTGCTTGTGGGCATATCGAATGGCCTCTACGAGTTGGTTTTGTTCCGCGGCAAGTTTACTCTGGTCGTAGATCTGGTCGTGGACCTGGTCGTGACCTTAGCCCTGCGTGACAAGCTTTGTAAAATCTTGACCATAAGGTTCTTTTGCTGCTATGTATTATTAATTTGTCTGCTTCATTAGTCGTTCTGTTGTATGGATATAATTTCATCTACGTTGCAACTGTATGAGCTAGCTACTGATCTGGGACTAGTTCAGAATGCACAAAGGGTCTCGGGGTTGCATACTCGGGGTCCCGACAACATGAATCAGAAAACCTGACCTTGCTGCGTGCAAAACCTGAAGAGGGTTTATGCGGACTTGGCTGGGTTGGCAAAAATGAACTTGCTCTTCGTACGCTGTGTGAGGAACAGGTTCATCATTTTGTTGGCAGGGAGGTACCACCATGGCACATTGATGAACACCTGCATACCATGACCCAACCAAACTTATGAGCGGCGACGACACGGACGGCGTGGGAGGAGATGGGGAAGGGCGAGCGAGTGGGGTGGCAGTGGCGACACTTGGGGCGAGAGCGGTGACCTCGGAGGGATCGAGAGGGGTAACGCTAGGGCTAGGGACGCGAGTGGGGCTGATGCATCTGGGCCGTCCGTGCTGAGGCAGCGATCCAACGGCTTTGCACCCATCTGATTATGACTGCACGATCGCGATCCAACGTCTGTCGACAACCGAAATAGGGACCTATATGTAATTTCAAGAACTGGAGGGGTTTTTTTCCGCAATATTGCCAACATGGATGCTCCCTGAGCTCACCATTCCTTGCAGCTTTAGATAGGAAAGAGATTCAAATTTTCGCTATAAAGGGTTATTATATGATTCATTGCTCAAATTACCATCGTTTATCAATATTTATTTATGTACTTTATTTTGCGCGAAAGTTGAAATTAATTAAATCTCTGCTACTAAAAACAAGGACATGGTAGTCGTCCATCCTCCCTTCCCCCTCTTACTCGCAAGAAATTGGCACCGACATATGGGCCACCGCAATCCAAAGAACTGTCCCTTAACTTGCTTCTTCGCCCACACTCCGACTTTGCACACCTCAACCACTCCTCTCGCCTTCCCCACGTGGCCATGCCCTCGAGGCCTTAACCGCCCACCACTCTCCCCTCCGGCCTCCGGCCTCACATGCGCCATGGGAGAGGCCAATCTCCCTTGCCTCGTCCCCTCGCTATCCATCCCTCCCGGCAATGGCCACCTCTCGAAACTCGAATCCACCCTCTTCTCCAACCCCACCAGTCCTCTCCTCTCCGTCCTCTCGCAGCAAAGCACTCTCTCGCTCTCTCATTCCCTCTCCTAAACTGAGCCAACAAGCTCGAGAGCTCGAGGAAGGCCCGATCCACGCCGGTGAGCTCGAGGAAGACCAGATCCAGCGTCAGCAATCTTGGCGATGGCTGTACCCACCGTTAGTGGGCTCAGGGAAGGATCCAAAGTCGGTGAGGTTTAAACTCTAGGATGATGGCAAGGCTAGCGCCAGAGCACCACCTTAGCACAGATCTACCGCACCTCACTGGAGTCGGGCATCGAGGGAGGATCGATCCGGCAGCGATGAGCTTGGTCCAAGGCAGGTACGACAATGGTCTTCTATTCATGATCAATTCTTGCTCCATAACTTGTCCCTGTAGAGCATTCAATTTTTAGTCTATACGTCCATGGATTAGTCCAGGTATGCATGCCAAATTGCATTTCATGACTGAGACCCAAGTGCCTCTCAGATATGATATTGCCCGTGCGTTTTAATTTGGTGATAATTCATGTGGTCTTACTGTGTGTGCATATTTTTTTCTTTTTGAAATCTGTTGCGTGTACAGATTTTGATACTGGAATGATTCGTTGTGTTGCCTTTGCACTTTTCTGAAAGTTGAGCAGACATCATTCAAAGGTATGCATCCTGAAGCCACAAAATCCCCACTAAACAAAATTTTGTGGCCAATCAAGACATTTGCCCTATTCGTGTGATCTTTAATGATAAGCCTATGAATACTCCTTTTACTAAGATCTCTAACTGTGAACATTCACAGCAGACATGGGAGCTATATGAAGTAGGGAAGCTCAAGGAACTAGATGGTATATCTCCTTGAGATTGCCCTAATGGCTTGTTTGGATAGGGAGGTATTAGCATGGTAGTTAGGATCGCGATTCTACTCTTAGAGTCTTACGATTCTACGAACCCACGACAGCCTGTCGATCCGAGTCTCACTGTCGATCCGATCCTACTCAAGGTAGTTAGGATCGCGATCCTACTCTTAGAGTCTTACGGTTCTACGAACCCATGACAGCTTATCAATCCTACTCGTAGAGACTTAGGGCAATTTTTTTTAGAGGCCAGGCTTTGCTGATATTTTGTTTTAGAGCAAAATTTGTTGATATTAATTTCTGAGAATGAAACTATAAATAAACAAGGAGCGTGCAAAATATTATATCAGTGTGGTAATGTTGTTCTCTCAGAGTTCGTAACTATATCACCCATCATGTCGAACCATTATGCTTTTCTGTTGTGTGATAAGAAGTGTTTTGCCCATTTTTTGGTAATAAGTAAGTGGTAAACCTTATAAGAATCATACAAACTTATAGTATAGATGGTAAATATGTGTATTTTTACAAATCCGTAGAATCGCCGATTCTACGATTCGATACTATGATTCGATCCTACCAGAGGCAAATCGATCCGACTCGGGATCTCGACTCTGACTACCTTGGGTATTAGAACCAATCCCTTTTGATTGGAAGATATTTTAGTTCGATTTCTCTATCAATCCAAATAGATTGAGTTGTATCACAGTGTATCCAAACAAACCCTGAGGAGGGATGTCTGGTGATATATATATGCATGGTTTCTGACTTGGCAACCCCTAAGGCGCATGATGTCATCCCAAATTTGAACTAGAATAGGTCATTTTTCCACTATACCATATATATCCAGCAAAACTCAGAAAAAAAATGAATAGCCTTGTCGATGATCTAGTATCGATCTTATGAATGTTTGGGACTTTCCTTAAGTTAGATCCACGCAAAGAAAGACACATGGATTTAGACATGTTCTTCTCCTTAGAGAATAACAACTCTACTCCTGTATTGTTGTATTGACTATGCTTTTACAATCATTAAAATTAAGGCTTAATGACTTCTTGTTGTCATCTCCGATCGATCTGCCAATATGTTCACTGACTTTAGCCTTTATATAGCGTGTGAAGGGTGACAACCATCGAATTCAAGAGGCGCCTTAACGCTTGATGAAATGCGCACGTTGATGGAAGTTATTGTCAAAGAGATCACCTCCCACGTGTCTTGCA
This sequence comes from Ampelocalamus luodianensis, assembly GCA_036346255.1. NCBI lineage: Eukaryota > Viridiplantae > Streptophyta > Magnoliopsida > Poales > Poaceae > Ampelocalamus > Ampelocalamus luodianensis. Next base: position 51,787,714 of record CM070632.1, on the reverse strand, counting down.
GTTATTATCAGAGACAGGCATAATACGTGCAGTTACTCTGGAGAATAACAACACATATTAACTGCTGTGTGTATTAAACATAGCGCATAAGAGTCCTTAGTCGGTTGGGCCCATATGTCTGTAGACTTTGTCGACTATAGGGTAGTCGTAATTGACCTGGTCGTAGAAAGACTTACGACTATGATGTAGTCGTAGAAAAGCTTACGACTATGAGGTGATCGTAGAAAGGCTTACGATCACCATACGGTCGTAGGAAATTTTACGACCATATAGGGTGATTGTAGCGTTGTTTACGACTACTCAGTTAAGCTTATCCCCTTATGAACGATAAGGGATATACTCATAAACAATATGAAGACATTGCTATCTATAATAATAATTACAGATAAACAACTTAATTAATTGAGGATTATTAGATCCTCGTCAAGCATACTGCCAGAAATCCTATTAAGCTCTGAATTCCAATTAGAAAAAACATGTAACAATGTAAGGAAAACAGGGGTATCCAAGCAAGGAAAAGGGGAAAAAAAACTCCAGAATTCTTATAATATATACATGATGCAATTGAAGTGAACCTTAGAAAACTTTCCAGCAGACCAATTTCCATTGTGCATTACATGGATATTTAACATATTTTTCTTCCCATATTTCATGGTGTATTACAAAGATTCAATCAAATCCCATATTCTGCTTACTACCAAATAAATGCGCATTGAGCAATCCCTTTATTACAAAATTATGTCTTTATCCTGGTTTATATACCAAGAGTTGTACAATTTGTGTTACTGAATCCCAAAAGCTGTACAATTTGTGTTACCTGAATGATTGGTCCGTACCTTGGATATCGCATGTACTCTTCAATGTGAAGGCCATGAGATGATGCAGATATATTTTTTTTAATGACAAAATCTAGGTTTTGTAGTTTCCATTAGTTGTAGACCAGATTTCTTTGGAGATAATACTAATTTCATGTGTAAATAAATATAAACTTTTGTGCTTGCAGTTGCTAGATGTTTCACTGGGGGGCATTGATCCTGCAAATCAATGAGTTGTAAGATGACCCACAGTTAGATCCATCTGTGGGAAGTAGTTAATGAGTTGTACCTGACATGAGTTGTAGACGGTACGGCATGTATTCCAATTTTCTCCGTTAATCTTTTGCATGTTACAGAGTTTGATGCCTGAGTTCTACTTTTGTTTGTGTGACATTCGTGCATGTTTGATGCATTCCAGACACAAGCTTTCATTTTTGCAATTTCTAATTTTTTCTCTTTTTAATCTGCGGCCTATATCATAATATCAATGCTCTGTATAATCCATAATACGTTTCGTAGTAACACATAGATAATTAAATAGTTTAAAGCACGAGCTAAACTCAACGCAGTCATATTGAATAAAAGAAACCAACCAGACCGCACCGGCGCACCCGAACCGAATTTGGAGGTCGGACGGCTCCGGCGTCGCAGGACCTTCTCGTCTTCTTGCTCAGCAAGAAGCCCAACTTGGCCACATAAGCCCACCTCCGGAGCTATTCCTTCCTTTCCTTGCTTCTCATCGATCTCAACGCCTCCGCCTCCGCCGCGAACTCGCAGCTCCGGCCATGTCGGTGAGTCCCCCGAAACCCCGCGCGGCCGCGCCCCACACCTTCCCCTCGCCTCAGATGCCAATTTTCTGATGGTTCGGCACGCGCGGCTCGCAGATCTTCGAGTACAATGGCGCCGCCGTGGTGGCGATGGTGGGGAAGAATTGCTTCGCGATTGCCAGCGACCGGCGGCTGGGCGTGCAGCTGCAGACCGTCGCGACCGACTTCCAGAGGGTGTTCAAGATCCACGACAAGCTCTACATCGGCCTCTCCGGCCTCGCCACCGACGCCCAGACGCTGTGAGTCGCAGTCAGATCCCCTTTTGCAGTTTTTTTGGGTTTGGTTACATCTGATTTTGGCGGCTTAGGGTTTAAATTGACGATGTGTAGGTACCAGCGGCTGGTGTTTAGGCACAAGCTGTATCAGCTGCGGGAGGAGAGGGACATGAAGCCCCAGACCTTCGCCAGCCTCGTCTCCGCGCTCCTCTACGAGAAGAGGTAAGGATTTTACTAGCCAACACGAGTTGGATTGTGTAGTATACGAAGTAGAGTAAGCGGAATGATGTGTGTGTATAAACTTAAACGCCAATCGAGATCTAGTATTGTGCAAAAAGATGCAAAATTTGGATATGCTAACTGTTTAGTGTTATTTAGGGCATAACAATGTCTTTGTATGATGTCCATAAGAGCTTTGTTATACGAAGGTAGAGTTATTTGAGGCAGGCAGGCAGCTAGTTTGATGTTTCAATGTAAATATTAGATATATGCAGTGTTTTTGGAGCAGATGGAAAATAATATCATGACCATACAAATTATGGTTATAAACATTTACTACTTGTATAACCATATTTGGGATTTGTGGCTTTTGTGCTAAATGGGCATCCTAAGGAGTATGAATCGTAACAGCAAAGTTGTTACTTTTGCCTCAATTATTGACATTTAGAACCAGAAAATAAGCACATATGAATCTTTAGGCAGGGTTACTAACTCGCTAATTGTTCAAATGTATTCAATATCTTATGCCATGATGATTGTTTGGGGATGTAGTACTACATGTGGATATGCAATGTTTTACCATTTATATTTGCCCCCCTTTTCACTATAGGAGTAATTCTGATGAACTTTATGGGCTTATGTGAGATTATGTTGGTTATGTATTATGTAATACTAATGGTGCTTTTAAAGTATTAGTTTGTGCAAATGCTTATTTTTTATTTGCAGTCCAGCAGTAAGAAGTTAGCTGAACATCAATCAAGCTCATCTTTAACTTGTAAAATAAATTTTGACACAACTTGAACGACCTATTAAGCTTTTTAGCTATGCAGCAATTAGCCTTTTGTATGATTGGCATATCGACAATTAACCTTGTATGCAGTAATTAACTCAGTAATTAATTTTTGTATACTAGTGTTGATCTATGGTTTATCTATGCTATGCTAAACCGTTTTTCTTCATTTTGTATTAATTGGATTAGGGAGAAGGTTTATCTAACTTTTCGTGCTACATGAAATTTCAGATTCGGGCCATACTTCTGCCAGCCGGTTATTGCTGGACTTGGAGATGACAACGAGCCATTTATTTGTACCATGGATTGCATTGGTGCAAAGTAGGTATCAATTTCATTTGTGCTTTGTTTTTCCACAAGTTTTTTTGCCTTTTGATATATTTCATATGCATCTGGTTGACTATCTGCTTTTCATGTGCTGCCATTTACTCCACTGAGTACTATGCCTGTTTTTGTTCTTGTTGTTCATCTGGAGAAGATTCCACATTCCAGGGGTAGGGGAAAGTTTTCTTTACAATTTTTAAGATTTATATATATGTCCGTCAAATTTGACAAAGATGACCTCTAAACTTAAAAAATCATTAAGAAAATGCCCCCATATGAATAATATAATTTCTGTATTCCCCATTGTTGTTCATTTGATCCCCCATCTTGACATGCTCAAACACAACACATACAATCTCTCTGTCCCTGACAAATGCATGCCTTCTGGGCATTGGTAACTTGCTCCTTAAACCAGAACGTGCTTGACTTTTTTTTGTTGCTTTTCCGAATTTGATAATCCTTTTATCTCCTTTTTCATTTCATCATGTACTGAAGCGAACCTTGATACTTTATTTCATAATATGCCACTTTCTTTTGCTTTTGTCTGGGTATCTATGCCTGATATGCCTTGTAGTCTCGTTATGCCTCTCTCCCATCTTCTTGTGAGCTGACTGAGGATATTTATTCCTATGCAGGGAACTGGCTAAGGATTTTGTTGTCTCAGGGACAGCATCAGAATCTCTATATGGTGCTTGTGAATCCATGTACAAGCCGGACATGGTATGTGTTTGTGTGATCATTTTTAGCCAATGTAACATGCTTTAACTTGATCTTGTGAGACTAAATCACTTTAACTTGATCTTGTGAGACTAAATCATGGGAGACATCAAATTTGCATTTCTGTTTTGGGTCTGCTGCATTTATACAGTTTCATTACTTTGTACTGTAGGCTGTAGCTTTTCTACCATTATTTTGAATGATACAAGTCACATGAAAGATGAAATCATCTTATTTTGCATGACAAAAGGAACCTGAAGAACTCTTCGAGACTATATCACAAGCTCTGTTGTCATCAGTTGACCGTGATTGCCTTAGTGGGTGGGGAGGCTATGTTCTACTTGTGTAAGTTCACTGCACTCCTCAAATACTGGAATTCGGCTTTAGTTGCCTTCTGTTATCGGCTTTTGAATTAAGCTGTATACACCTGTCTCTTTAGTGTTATCCACCATGACTGTAAAGAAATTGACAGAAAACGATAGAAGAGAATAAGAAATATAGAATCTATTTACCTACATAAGATGCAATTTCTGAATAACATCATATGGTTTTTCCAAATTAAGTATAATAGATCTCGAAGTTCTAGCGCATTCATGTACAAGTCATTTCACCACTTCATTTGCTTAAGTATCAATCTACTTCTTTGACATCTTTTTCCTTGGGTTTGCAGGACACCGGCTGAAGTACAAGAGCGAGTGCTTAAGGGCAGGATGGACTAAATTATCGCCTAGAGTTCTTCAGCCATTTCCGATGCTTTGATGCTTGCTGTTTCTGGTCTCACATCAGTACATCCGTGTTGTGCAAGGTTCAATCAAGGTTCTAAAAATCGGTAACTGGTACTTGACAAGTCGACCACCTAATAGTGATTATGCGGCATAATCGGTAATTACACAGTAGCAGGGCACTCGTTAGGCCCTTACTTGTATAAGGTCAAGTACACAGTCTAGTAGACCTGTTTTTAGAACACTGGTGTTGTGTGTGGATTCTGAAGTAACCTTGTTATCAAAGTTGATGTTATATTTACCGTAGAAGAAACATTTGTTTTCATTGTATTTTTACGCGTTCTGCCTATGACAAGACATCAGTGCTGCATGCATTGTGCGCCTCGGCGCTGTTCTTGGCCTTGATGATGAAATACTGATTGATATGGATGTAGGACGGATGTACTTGGTTAAATTTGCTTGCCAACCTATGCTGGGGGCTCTGCATGGCAATTTGACGAATTTTTTTAGTGGTTAAGGGAACTATACGCAGCACAAGTTAGTGTAGTCACCGTAAAGTAGGTTGTTCACCTCCGCACCGGAATTGAACAAACCGAACTGAAAAAATCGAACTGTACCGATCAACACGGTTTGATCGGTATTCGGTTCGGTTTCCAGAAATGTGAGCTTTTTGGGATACGTTTTTTTGGGTAAAAACCGGCTAAAAACCAAAATTTGTTGCAAGCACTAAGCAGAGGGCGGTGTTGCTCGCACTGTGGTTGCCTGACGGTGAGGCGGCTGATGAGGATGAGGTGGAGGAGGAGGTCCGGGAATGCGTGGCGCGAGACAGAGGGGAGAAGGGAGGAGAGGAGCTCGGAGGAGCAGCGTAGGGGGAGGGAGTGGAGGAGGAGCAGCGAAGGGGAGCGGTGGGGACGCCGGGACGAGGAGGGGTGGAGGGAGGCGAGGAGGCCATGGGGCACCCGGGGCAAGCCGAGGAGCAGGACAAGGTGGGAGAGGCGGAGCGGGGTGATCTTGGGGTGGGGGAGGAAGCAGGAGAGGGAGGCAGCGAGGAGGAGAGGTGGGAGTGGAGGGCGTTGAGCGTCGGGACGGTGACGCCGCCGCCCGCCCAGCGACGAGGCCGGTGGTGATGATGAGGTGTGGAGGAGGAGCATGAAGGAGCGGCGTGGGGGGAGGGAGCGGAGGAGGAGGGCGAAGGGTAGAGGCAGGGACGGGGAGGGGAGGACTCAGAGGATTGGAGGAGGGCGGCAAGCCGACAAGGAGGCTGTAGGGGAGGAAGCAGGAGAGGGAAGTGACGACTGGACGGTTGGTGTCTGGTGGTGGTGTGGTGCTCTGCTACTGCCTCGAAGAAGTCCTAGGCTCCATGGGCCATGAGACGCAATGGTGCATCAAGCCAATTGGGCCAACCAGGCCAATTAGGCTTCTAGCCCAACCAACGGATGGTGTTGATCACCAAACACTGGAGTGTTGGACAGACTTCTGTTGTTTGAGTGTCTCTGGTTATTGCTAATTAGTTATCGCGCTAAAAAGTTGTTGTATCTTTACACAATTCACGTCAACTTTAGTAAATATAGTATTTACCGATACTGAATTGTATTTTAAATAATATCATATTTACCGAATTAACAATTCCGTACGCACCGTATTTACTGGAAAAAAACGAATGAACAGTTTCTACCGTAAAGAACCAAACTCTCGTAGGCTAGTAGACGCCTTGGATGTTCAAGGGATCGATATGTTCTGTTCTGAAGAGTAGGCTAGAGCGAAGATACGTGGCAATTGGCATATATGATTGTAAAGGACTGCACGCTACTGGTTACTTGAGAAATACGCATGTTACGGAGTGCATTATGCTACAGGTCCTGTGTTAAGAACAGCTGGTTCTTTCAAACAGCGTGCTTACACCTTTGCAAATTATTTACTTCACACAATGCAAGTGATTGGTATTGGTAGTGATGTCGATGACCCGGGATCAATTTTTCATGTCATGTTAGAAAACTTATACCACCAAATAATCCCATCCAATTGGCTGTAGGATTTGCATCCTTGTCTAAAAATAACTAACAGTTTATCAATCAAATTACAATTAGAGACCCATTGACCAATGTTGCTAATATCTCTATCTGCTCTTTTTTCCCCTTCAGAATCTTATGATCCTACGATCCAATGCGACCATTCTGATTCATCTTGATCTGTCCAACTATATTACATATTGGTCCAGATATGATAATCTTAGAATCACGATTTTTGAGTTAGGATCTCATGCTCTTGATCCTGTCAATACGAAAAAAAAATAATATATCCGGTAGTGAACTGCTTTCGGGATAGAGCCTTCCTCATCACTAAGGGTCCGTTCGGGACGTATATTTTTTCCCCGATTTATGTGAAAATCGAACTATTTTATTTTATGTGGAATTTCTGCAAAATTATGGAGAAACCCTAGGTTCGAAACAGGAGTAGGCAAAAACCCAATTACAACCGTGAGCCAGAGACGTTCTAAAAGTTCCCTTAATACGGATGGAGCTAAGCCGAAAAAAATACTTGACTAGTCATGATCAAACGGCCGCCCGCCCGGCACGGCCTGAGCCCATTTAACTTGTCAGGCCATGCCGTGCTAGCCCGTAGGCCGAGGTGCTGATCTAAGCATAACACGCCGGCCGATCGAGTCAGGCTGGGATAAAACGCAACAACTCACGCCTGGCCTAGCTCCCAGCACCAACGCCATCAATAATAGGGTTGTTCACTTCTGCACTGAACCGAGTTGATCAGTATTTGATATTCGGTTCGGTTTTCATAATTCTGTTTTTTTTAGGATTTGGGCTTTTCGGTAAAAAAATAGCTAAAATCGAATAATCCAATCAAAATGGTGGACGCCGCTCGGCCCTACAAAATGTACTAATAAACGCAAAAATAGTGTATTGGCATTGCAAGTCTGCACTGCCGTGCCGTGTACTGCTGATTGCCGCTTGACTGGTGGGTCTGTAAGTCCTCGACTCGTCGTATTGTTTGCGATTCGTGTTAATTTTGGTAATTTTGGTATTTATTGATACCGTACCAAAATAAATTGGTATTTATCGATACCAAATCATATTTTTTAAATATTGTATTTACCAAACTAACTATACCGTATTTAGAACCGTATAAACCGAAAATACGAAGGAACAGCCCTATTTCGGCAGACGGTGGTGGAAGGGAAGGGAAGGGGAGGGCGGACGCTGGCGTTGACAGTTTGATGCGACCGCGGGAGCGACCGCGTCTGCCTCGGCTCTAGCCTCTCTAATCTCTAGGAATCGTCGGCGCCACGCCTCGGGAGACTCACCCCCGCCGCATCGATTCCTCCCGTCCCACTCCACCCTCCCCACTCGCCTCGATCCCACCCCACCTTACCCCTCCTTGGAGGCAGCGGTCGTGACGGCGATGGCGACGTCGGCGGCGAGGAAGAAGACCCACAGCCCCCCCAAGCACCGCCACGACGGCACCTCGCCGCTGCCGCTCGGCATGGACTGGAGCCCGCCCCCGAAGAGATGGGTAAGCGCGACCCCCCTGAAATTGCCTTGCTCGTTTCGATCCGGCTCGACCGGCTTGGCTTTGGCCCCCGCGTTGATCTGGAGGTAGATGCGGTTCCGGTTGGTTGGCGCTGGGAATCCGCGATTCTGCGGTGTGGCGATTACTAGCGCTAGATTTGGTGTTGCTTTGGTCAATTCCGCTAGGTGTCGGTGGATTTTCTCTCGATCGTTCGAGTGGGCAAGCGATTTCGAACTGGATTTGGTTGCAACTGCGAAGTGCATAGTAGTAGTATAATTACATAAGACAATGTATTTAATGTGTTGGTTGGGATCTGCATTGGAATTTACGGATTAGTGTCACGTTGTGCGTGGTTGCTGGTTCAGTGGTTTGGACCTTGTCCTCGACTAGGGTTTTGAATTTTTCGTGTCTCTTGCTATTAGTAGTTTGTGTTTTTCAGGTAATATTTTGCTGGGAGTGAGTTTGGGAGCATCTATCACATTTCAGCTTCAAATGATAGGCAGGTTGCTTTGGTTGTATTGTATACTAGTATGTGCTGCCTGCTCATTGGTAGCGAGGTTGGTTTTGTGGAGTTCATCAGACTGAGGGCTGTAGCTTCGCGTACTGGGTGTATAGTTGACTGTTGTATTTGGGTGCGTAAGTAGGTTCATTGATTTCATGTGCAGATGTAGGCTGGTTGACGATTTTATTCTTTCGTTATTATTCCATGTATTATTAAATTGATCTTTTAGACCTGCCTATGTTGTGTCAGCGAACATGCTTTGTAATTGGTTGATTGGCGATGTCTTTACTGCACTTTCACCTGAAATGATCTTACACAACAAACTGAATAAAAACTTAGTACGGAAGATCATGATGGTTAATAATCAATTGCTTTGCAGTTTGCACTGATTAACAAAATTTAGTAATGCATAGACAGCTGAGGAAGTTCCATCAAGAGCACATAATTATTTTTAGACAGGGCATACGAACATGATGCTGTGAAAATATTCATTTGCTGATGCCTCTTATGAGCTCTTACTTATTGATTGCATGCAGGAGGGAAGGAACACCATATGGCCACATAACCCTCAAACAGGCTGGAGTTACTGTGTGACGATACCTTCTTGGATTGCTCAAACACCTGAATCTGGTGTGACCCCTGACAACTTCCTGAAATCTGTAGTTGTGAGTATTGTTTATCTTGTATCCTCTTGTTTTCCGCACTTATGTCGGTGCAGAAAGGAGTTCAGTTAGTTAATTTAGTTGCATGTCCAGATAGGCAATGTCATGTCGCTGGTATAACTTTGTGCTATAACAAAACGAGCTAGGAGTGAATAAAAGTGAGAAAACTTTGGTAGACCAATAAAAAAATGACAAAAAGTCTGTTCAGCATTTATCAAGCCAATAACTAAGTTTCCTTCAAAGGCTATCCCCCTTTATATTGTGTAGACATATTAATATATTATTGACTTTAAATTCTAGAACTCCAATGTGGCTAACATGGTACCTGTTATTTATTTATTTATTTATTTTTTTGCGTCATAGGATTAGTTGTGACCAACAGGCAAAAGGATTTTCTGTTCTATATATAGTGTGTGGTCTTGATTGATCTAAACTTTGCTATTTTTGTGTGTATGATCTCTCTTTAATGCCCATAAAGGACAGTTTTACAGGATACATGTTGGTATACAATCTCCAGAAGGCGCTAGCTCTAGCCATGGAGTTCTTCGAAGGTTTAGTGATTTTCTAAAGTTAACTTCTGATGTAAGTTGAGACTATATTTTATTGTGTCACATGTCACGCATCTTACAATTGTACTATTCTTTCTTTAACTAGAAACCTGCTAACATTATCTGTTGGCGTCAGCATTACTTAACCGAGAATAGCTAGTAGTATACTGTTTCTGTACATTTCTATGGGTTAAGAAATGCAGAATGAGGAAGAGTGAATTGAAAGTAATTTCAACTTTTTAGGTCAGGAATAGTTGGTTTCGTGTGCTAAAAGACATTTTAAAAAGAAGAAGAAAACCCTCTTTATATCCTAAGCGGACTGGCAAAACTGCTCAAATTGGCAATGGTATTTGGACATGTAACCAAACCTTTAAGAACTGACTGTACCAATAATTAATTAATAATGCCTTCAATGTGCACTGTTGAAAGTGACTGCCATTACAACTTGGTGAAGTCTCAGTTGCATTGCATAGTTAGTGATACATCGGCAGATACTTTACAACAGAATGTTCTTACAAGTCTACTTGTTTACCCTATGCTCATCTGGACCAACGTTAGTTTGTTGTTTGCACAGATTTTTGCATCATTCACCGCTTCCTTGACTTCAGAATTTCGCTGGTGTTGACTTGTTGGATCATTCCTTTTTTTTCTTCTGAAGTTGCCATGTTGAGGACCCTTGCATTATGTCACATGATGATTTTTTGAGTACAATAAATTATGGCATTTGCAATTTTCATTTTCAATATGTTCCTGACAACAAAAAAGTAACTATGTGCTTTGTAATGCTAATTCAAGATTTTTTTTTTGTTCGTCAGACTAAAATTCTCCTGTATTGCAGCTTAAACGGGCGTTTCCCAGAAAAGACACCCCCTCTGCTCCACCGAAGCATGCCTTCTTAAGAATAAATTCAAGCAGGTTACTTCTAGAAGAGGTTAGCTGTATCCAATGTCAAATACTACATTCTTTTGTGTTATGCCTTTTGGACTTGTGGTTCTTAAAATGCTTTGTTTGCAGAGAAGGAATGCTTTGGAGGAGTGGATGCAAAAGCTGCTTTCGGACATTGACTTGTCAAGAAGTGCTCCTGTTGCTGCTTTTCTTGAACTTGAAGCTGCCGCACGTTCATGTATGTGCCGCTTGACATATGCCACCTAAGGCATACTTTCTCCTAATTGTGCATTGATCCATGTATTAATGTGCATACTGAACATCTTAGCTGAGAATTTAATTATTCTATTTTACCGAATTCAGATTTCCAAGATTGGAATCAGCATCCTTCTGAAGCAGGTTCTTCAGCAAAAAGCAGTACAGACTCTACTCCCCATCCCGATGAACCTGGTTCAGGTGCTCTCTCTGAGTCCAATCAAATAAATGCTGCACTTGCTCGTGGTACCAGTCTGACAGGAGCAACTGGTAATGGTGTGCTGGGAGAATCTATCTTAGATCAGCGCAATGAGCATGTTGGAAATGTGTTGAATCACAGGAAAGAGAGCCTTGTCTTTTTGGAACATGATGGAAGGAATGGTTCGGTAGAGACTTACAAGGGAGTTGTTTCTGAAGAGGATCGCGATTCTAATCCTGGCCATGCTCGGAAAGACTCTGCTGAAAGTATAGGGAGTGATTTGAGTTCTTTAAGAGGCAGTGAATTATCGGCTCCAGGGGTTAGTAGTTCCCTATGGGATGGTCCTGTGGATCTCCCAAGTGGTGTGGATGGACATACACAAACAGAACATACTGGTTTAGATATGCAGCTTTTGTACGATGCGGATGCACAACAAGTCATCCTTCCAACTGACCAAAGACAGAAGTTGACTAGACTTTTGATCACCATGCAACGGAGAATAGGGACAGCAAAAACCGATACGGAGGATCTCATAGCACGCCTAAATCAGGAAGCGGCTGTCAAAGAATATCTTACCACAAAGGTGTCACTTTTTATTTGATAATCATTTTTATGCTTTATTTTGCGTCAGGTTCTTCTGAATCTTCAAGGATCATGCTTGTACACACAATATGCTTTCATTTTACATGTTGTGAGTGTGACATCATATGATCGTCAAATTACTGTGCTTTGTTGTTTTTGTGCACTCTTCATTGACATTCCATTTTTTTTTTGGTCTCATATATCTATTCTGTGTATTCTAGGTTTTTTTTTGCTACTTATGATTTCTGATGCAGGTCAAAGATTTGGAGGTTGAGTTGGAAGCTACAAAGCTGAAAGGAAGAGAGACATTACAACAAGCTATCTGGGCTGAAAGAGAGAGGATTACCCAGATGCAATGGGATATGGATGAGCTCCGCAGGAAGTACTCTGAGATGGAGTCAAACCTGAAGATTGAACAAGTCAGTTTTTCCTCTGTTCTCGTGGCTTAGCTTTTTTTATTAGCCATATTATGAGGATTTTGATTATCTTTCCCTCCACATATTTGCAGAATGAGAAAACTCATGTGGAATCAGATAATACAACTGCTAGTGGTGAAAAAGAAATGTTAATGGAAGAACTAGAAACTAAACGAAAAGAAGTTGAGAGTTTGCAGCAGCATCTTGGAGAAGTTGAGGCAAAGTTGAAAGCAGATATAAAGGTTCTTGTTAAAGAAGTCAAGTCTCTTAGGAACTCCCAAAAAGAGATGCAGAAAGTGCAGAATCAGTATCTTGAGGAGAAGACTGAATTAGAGGTATAATGCTACCCATAAAATTATAATCCTTTCTTCATTGCAGAATTATTTAACAAAGGCAATATTTGTGGTCTTCCACAAATACTTGTTGGCTCTTATAGACAGCATATTCGACATTACTAGAGGCTTGCTGCCACTAGATTAATCTTTCTATGCATGTTAAAAACTTCAAACCAATTAATCCCCTATCAATTCATGTACGTTTTCTGAAATTCAAGCTTCTATTCACTAATAATATCTGAAATTTCATGCGATCAGCGTTCTCTCTCTAATATGTAGTTTTACTATTTGTCCCAGAGGATTATTAATAGAGAGAAGCAGCGGTCAACTCGTGTAAAGTTATCCCGTGGAAAAATTCTTCACGAATGCAGACTGCTCCATGAGCGTCTACAAGAATGCAGTGCTAAATTTCTTGCAGAAGAACAAGACAACTTGACTATTGATCCATCATCTTTGCCTGATGCATTAGACCTTCTGGCAACATCAGACAATAGGATACGCCTACTTGTTGCTGAGGTATTCTTTTTAATCTTCTGGTATGCTGTCATCATTTATTTTAAGGCCCTGCTTGGCCAAATTCCAGCTCTAGCTTCTCGCAGAGAAGCCAAAGTCATACATTGGAGCTCCAATTCTAATTGAGAAGTTGTAGCAATGGAGACATTTGAAAGAAATGCTGAATTCCTTTCTTCAAAATTGAAAATAATAATTTTAACCTACAGATAAAGGAGAATGTAACATAAGAATATGATAATTTTGACATTTAATTTTATCCTAAGTTCCTAACATTGAGGGAAAGTTATCGACAACAGCTTTTGTTATCATTTGGAGGACAAGTAGATGTCCTACTTTTGTGTTAGATGGACCTGACCTACAACTCTTATTTTTCGTCTCGGAGCTGGAGCTCTCCTTGAAATAGCCTAGCTTTAGTGTGTCTCTTTTCTGAAGCTAGAATGCTTTTAGTGTTCAGAAACCGAGTGTAGGTTGTGTAGTTAAGTGAAGTTGGACAAAATTAATTAGCCTCTCAAGATGCCAGTTTTTTGGTTAGAAATAGGGATCACAGATTGAGAAGTGAGATCCACACATAATTCTGCTACCATTTGAACTCTATGGTGCTAGCTCTTGCTTGGAATTACAGCTTCCTGACATTAGCTTCTTCATAGGAGCTTTTGTCAAAGCTTGATAAATGATAACACATGTCTAAGTTGATTTATAGTTTTCTTGGGTTCTGGTTGAGTTGGTAGTTCGAGCCACCTTATTTGGCCTTGTAGCTTTGATCAGTGTCACCTTGATGGCTGTAGGCGTTTGATTATGACAGGAGCAAGTTGTAGACTGTAGAATTTCAAATTTGGTAAACTAGAAAACAATATTCATGGACCCATATGCAGATCGATATCATTTAAAAATTAGTAAAATACTTATTACTTTTTTTTTAACTAAAACGTTGCTGATCTTTTAATTAGGTCATGATGTTAATGGCTTCAGATCGCATACTGGTGCTAGCAGTTATTGACATTTGCCATTATGTAACGAAGGCAGTCTTGCCAAATGCCCTTTTGCCTCAGCCAACTTCCTAGCTACAGATGACATTATTTGCAGCATGCAGGCTTACATGTCCATTCATAAATAGATTTTTTTTATTCAAAGTTATGATTCGGTTTTTCGCTCACTTCGCCTGAAAGCGTTGCATCAGTCTAATTACTACAGTCTGGATTCTGGAACATCCACAATCCATTCCAATTTTCAAATGTAATTTCTATCATTTTCTGCTGACTTGAAATGTGGGAATTTGTACTAACTCTATGCTCTGCACTGATCTCTCTAGGCTCAACTTCTAGCGCAAGACGATGAGCACGGGTCTTCTGATGATGGTGACAATTCCGATGGTAAATCCTCAATTACCATGGGCAGCGAAGATGCAAACATTACTGATGAAGAGACAACAAAAATGTTGTCCGATCTGCTTATTGACAATGCGCAACTGAGGATGCGCCTGAACTCTGTCATCCGTAATGCTGTAAATACTGCTGTGAAGCCGGAGAAAGAAGATAGTGATGGAGTTGTCCCAAGAAAGACAGTCCTTAACTGGTTGTTGGACAGATAGAAACACCAATGTATATTCTTGTGAATTAGCTCTTCTAGTTATGCGGCCTGATCAAAGTTATATGATGAGTATTCCTATAGCGCCAGAGTAACAGCAGGAAAAATCAAAACCATCCCTCCATGCGGAGGCAGCATGCCGTGGTGTTGTATTATTGTTTGTTTACATGGAAATTCATCGAGCATAATATATTTAGTGGGCTCTTCTGAGTTCTGAGCCTAGCCTCTTGTCGCGAGAACAGTAGGTTCGGCTGGTTATGTGGAAGTTTTCAGAGGAGTGAGAGAAAACATAATAAGCCCCCCCCCCCCCCTCCCCTTTTTGCACCATACTTCTATATGTATTTGCAAAGCTGATGATATCTGTATCTTTATATAGATGTTTCAGCTGGTGAGTTCAGCTCTCCAGCCGGATTGTACACAGTTCACTCTAGATTAATCTTTTGAAATAATTCCATGTAGCTTTTCCACTGTTAACTCTGTAATTTCCTCCCATGGAGTCCCACGGTTAAAACTTCAGATTTGTCTTCTTCTCATGGAGCATTCTACTGTCAAAAGTTAAAACTTAAAAGAAATGTGATCTCATGGAGGAGAGGATTCCACTGTTAAAATTGTATGTGTATGGATGCTGGATCCTGAATTCCTGAGACAAGTTGAAGCACAAACTATTAGCATTCGTGGCTGAAGTGCATTGTACGGATGCTAGTCGCCACCAGGAAGGTTTCAGGTCGTTTTCTCGCCTTTGTTTACGGTTGCTCGATTAAATCCTGTAACGCCAAAACATGTCGATACAATATATGTGCATCTCGCAGCGATTCCAACGGAAGAAGCGTGACAAGATCAAACTCGACGACGTCGTCCTCTTCATTCTCCGATCACAGTTCCACCGAGAAAATGGAATTGTCTCAGCCCGACGCCTCGCCGGTCAGAGAGAAAAGGCGAAGGACGAGGGCGTGGGCCCGCAGCGCCACGGAAAAAGTTTCCAGCGGGGCCCACCTGTCCACCAGACAGCAGCACGCAGCTAGCAAAGCTGCCGTGTGTACGTACACGTTCACATTCCACTGCCAGAAAAGAAGGCAAAAGCCAGCGTAAACGAGAGGAAAACAGCGCGATAGCCGATAAATAACCTCGCGAACAACACGAAGGCGTCACGAACCCAACCAACCAACGCAACCCGACCCATCAGAAGAAACAAAACCCAGGCGGAGCGAGCGAACGAACGGCGCGGCTCCGACGAGGCGAGCCACGACCAGGAGGAGGAGGGGGAGACCGCGGGGCGAGGGTCCAGCCGTGGATCGCCGGGGGAGGGGGAGACCGGCCGGAGCGCGGACCCGATGGTCGGCGGCGGCGGCGAGTAGGGCAGCGGCATCGGCGGCGGCGCGAGGAGGCGAGGGGCAACATGTCTGCGGTAGTCTGTGGCAAGAGGTCCTCCTCCATCTTCGCCGACGAGCTCGTCCCGCCGTCCCCTCCCTCCCCTCATTCCTCCCACCACCACCATCCGGCGAAGAGGTCCCGCTGCTCGCCGCACTGCGCCTTCGACGCCCACAGGCGGGAGGCGCTCCTCCACCAACTCCTATCCTTCTTCCCCGACATGGATCCCCAGGTCCCCATCCTCATCCCTTACTCTCTCTTTTCATTTTTTTTTCTTTTCCGATTTTTAGGTGGTAGGTGGCGTTCTTTATTACTTTCGACGCGGAAAGGCGGGTCATTTCTTGGGATTGCGTATTGACGCCGAGGCGTGTAGATGCGGAGAGATGGTGATCCTTGGTAAATTCCTGGTCTGATTTCCAGTGACCATTTTGGGAGGGTTCGGTGCTTCGATGAGGAGATGCGCCTCCTTTGTTGCTAGATTTGTGATCCCAGCAATCTTATCATGTGCTTACGGATTTTTGGGTGTGGAATTGGCTATTCTGGTGCCTGGATGCTGAAAATTGGCTCCTTTCTTCAGAAAGTGGGCATTTTTTGTTTCCTTCCTTGATGTGGAAGTGGAAGTGTGGAAGTTATCCCAATCTGAATTAGGCTCTCTTGAGGCGTTCTGATAAGATGATAGCTAAAGTTGATGCGTATTCTGTGCTGTACTGTTGAGAAAAGGATCAAAATTTGAAGGCTTTTTGGGATATGCTGTTACATAAGATTGTTTGTTTGACAGCATTGCATCTACTGCTATCCTGTAGATCTTTTCTTTACAGCTCTGTGGGTTTAGTGCTCTGATGTTTTTAGGTAGGAAAACGGCTAGTTCTACGGATAGGTGTCAAATTGATTGATGGGTACATGCTTATGGGATCTAGCATTGGATGGGCAGTGTTATGGCCTATGAGTGAGCCTTTTCTTTTGCGACTTGCAAGGAAGTGTTTGTTTATGGTAGTACATGCAATGTTGCTTGGAGCATTGCAAAGCTACAGCGTCTCATTTGAGCACAATGTGGTTTCCTGCCCGCAGGGACTCAGACAAGGTTTGATGAGCATTGAGTGGGCGTATTCACCACAGTAAATGTTTGTTTTCTGGGGCCAATTCATGCACCTGTACTTCTTAGTTCTGCAAGACATTTATGTGCAGCTGCTGCAGTGCCCCCTTTGTGCCAAATGCATTTTTCTGACTGCTATAAGGTTGCCTTCGTGTATGGAAATTTATCTTCTTGTTAGGATCCTGATGGAATGAATTGCTTCTGGGCTGTATTAACTAGATCTTCTTTGTACTACTAACTAAATGTGTAGATATTTAGTTTTTCCTACTAGTATCATCTCTGTAGACTGTAGCATATAGCTGACTATGGTTGCTCATAATGATTTAGCTGCTTGAAAGAGCTCTTGAAGCATCTGGAGATGATTTGGATTCTGCAATAAAGAGTTTGAATGAGCTGCGCTTGGAGTCAGCAGAGGCTATCTTATCAGCTACTGGTTGCAAATCTGAAAATGGGCTGCCCACAGCAGTTCAGCCATCAGTCGAAGGTTCATTTTCTACCAAAAGCTATTGCATTGATGTACTCCTTGGATACAAGCATATAGTAATACTCATACCCTCATACTTCCTCATGCATTTGTCCTTGTTGTACTAATGCTGGACACCAAATAGTGCATAACTGGAAGTGTGGGTCTTGATACTCTCTTGCGAAATTGTTCATCAATATTATGAGAGATCTAATCTTGCAGGTTGCCGTTGTTTATATTCTTATTGTTATATTCTACAAGGTCATTTGCTGCCCAATTCAAAACACAGGTTGCGATTGAATCCAATCATGTCATATAGAGTATGCATGCTGCTGTATGTGATTAAGTAGATATAGACTTGGATCACCGCGGTACCGCATAGGCGCATAGCCTATTGTGCCTTACCATTCGCATATCTTCACCATCTATTACAGTAACAATGCACCCCCTACTCAGTATGACACGAAGTTTGTCAAGTTCTTGCAATGCATTTTGTGGTTAACATACTACAGGACTGCTTTGTATCAGCTACTTTCACAGCACATGAATTGGTTGCATCTCACTTAGTGTTAATTTCAAAAGCTAGAATGACACAAGCAATGTAGCAGACTGTATATTGACAAGAGCAACAATTTTGCATACCTTGGCAGGCATTGTTACCAATGGTGGTGTGGATATAGCTACCCAACATCCCCCTGCTGCAGATAGTCATCAGACAAATAATAGTGGCTCTGAGTGGGTTGAACTTTTGTCAGAGAGATGACAAATGCCTCTGACATGGATGATGCACGGTTCGTGCGTCAAGAACTTTGGAAGTTTTGGAGAAGTCCATTGTGGAGCGTGCAGGAGCTGAAGCAGCGCAGAGCCTGCATAAGGTACTCATGCGGCACTGTAATCTCTAAGAATAAAGAAGTGTAGTTTTTGGCCAACTTGTAAAAAACTGCATGATTAAGGAGGAAATAATAATGTTTAATAGTTATATATTTTTCTTGCCATATACATATAGGAAAATACGATGCTTAAGGAGCAATTGACAGTCGTTCTGCGAGATAATGCTGTCCTGAAGCGGGCAGTTGCCATTCAACATGAGCGCCAAAAGGAGTTTGATGAGAGGAGTCAGGAGGTTCAGAGTTTGAAGCAACTTGTTTTGCAGTATCAGGAACAGCTGAGGACACTTGAGGTAATCCTAGCCCCTTCTGCAAGTTTGCTCCTTTTCTGTTTAACATATGAACTGAAGAATCTTTTGGGATCAACCACACATTGCAGATAAACAATTATGCGCTGACGGTGCATCTCAAGCAGGCTCAGCAGAACAACTCTATGCCGGGGCATTTCAATCCTGACGTCTTCTAACTTAGCTGCAGGGTGATGCCCTTCAGATTAATAATCTATGAAGATGTGTTATGTTGTGTGGGATTTACCTACTGCCTCTGGGATAGATGGATGGATTCGCCCACCCATAGGTTCAAGATTTTCATGCTACATTTATCGATTTAAATGTGTTGCTTTGATGCAATTTGCCTTTTCAATATAGAACAATTTTTATATGCTGTTCTTGTGTGGCCCTCATCACAATCCAGAAATACTCCACGCTATGTATTCTTGTTATCGATGTGATTGATGTACAAACATATAGGAAGTTCTATGCCGCTATAGGAAGTTCTATGCCGCTGTTTGGAATGTAAGAAATCTGCGCGAATTACATAGGAAAAAAACTATCTTTACAAGTTTCTTCAAAACAAAACATCAGTATACTTTTGGAAAAGGAATTCTAAAACGGAACTATTGCTATATTCTATTGTGCACGAGTCCAAATTTTCCACACGAGCCCGAGCTGCACCGGTTGCCGACTCTGAAATCGGACGGTCGCGATCGAGTCGGTGTCGCATCACACGGCACCCGGCCGTGTCCTCCAAGGCTTCGTCCTCCCTACTCCCTAGTCCCAGCCACCGTCTGCTATGCATAAAATCAACAACCCACACGCCTCGCCTTAATTCACAGCCCGCCTCTGCTCTCTTCGTCTGCTCCAAGGAAACCGCGAGGCTCGCAGCGAATCCTCGCCGAAACCCTAGCTCCAGCCTAATGGCGGCGACCGTCGCTGGCAGCCGGAAGCGCGGGCCGACCGCCTTCCTCGACGACCCCTTCTCTCCCTTCCAGTCGCACCTGGCCAAGCGCGGGCGGTGCTTGCCGTCCGCCGCCGCCGTTGCGGACCTTGGTCTAAGCTTGGAGTTCGACCCGATCGACGCGCTCCAGCTCATCTTCCCCGACGCAGATCCGCAGGTTCGTGCACATCGATCGATCTCTATTTACTCTGCTTTGCTATTCAAGTTCTGAATCGATCACGTCGTACAGACTGACGAACCAAAGATGAATGAAGTAGGGATTGCAGAAATTAGCACCAGATTTCTCATATGGGCACCAGTTGCTGGTTTACATAGGCAAATCAAATTATCAATCAGTGGATAGGCTTAAGCTAATTAAGGTCTCCCTGAACCCTGAAACATGACCCCTGATTTTATTTTATTTTTTGTTTATGTCACGATGGAAGGCTTAGGGCGTATCTTGCAGTGTAAATTGGTGCGAATTAGGATGTCAATGTCTAAGTTTTTGTTTTTGGAAACTTTCAGGTTCTGCGGGACTACTTAGAAGCGTCAGGAAATATCTTGGATGCCGCAATAAGAGGCTTCAAGGATTATTTGGCATCTGGAAGCGCAGAACCAAGTTCTGCTACGACCAATGCTCCATCCTGGAACACAGGAAACGATATTGTCTCCTCTGAAGGTATGAGTGCATGACAGTACTAGTATGATTCAAAATTGAGACCGTCTCTTTTCTTTTCTTGCTGTGATCACAGTTTTCAGTGATGCTTTGTTCAGTATCTGCATATATTTTCAGACCAACACTGATTTTACCATAGGTGCCTTACTTAACTCTTAACTGTGATATGTCAATGATTATTGCAGTTGCACCTGCCGTGCCGGTGATAAACATTCCGACAAACGGTTCTGAATGGGCAGAGCTAATTGTCAAGGAGATGTCATCTGCTTCGAATTTGATTGATGCCAAGAATCGAGCCTTCAGGATACTCGAATTGTTTGAGAAATCCACTTCGGACTGCAGTAGTCCAGATGCAACACAGAAAATGCGCGAGGTAACCAACATACCCGAACTTGAGTGAATACTGCTTAATTGCCAACTATCTTCTGTGCTCACCTGTGTGGCTGTTATGCTTGCCTGGTTCATTCAGGAACACAGGATACTGAAGCAGATGCTAGGAGGCCTGCTTCACCAGAACAGCATCCTGAAGCGAGCATTCCTTGTCCAGCACAATCGGCTCAAGGATTACGAAGATATGGTGCAGGAGCGGTCTCAGTTCAAGGAGATCGTCAAGAAGTACCAAGAGCAGATAAAGGCACTAGAGGTTTGTGAACTTAACAAAATTTGCTTATTTTGCATTCTCCACTGTTCGTTTTAACAGGATAACTTGTTCATTCTTCTGTCGCCTTACAGGATAGGAATTATGTCCTGTCATTTCATCTTGAACAATCGAAGCAACAGAACAGCATCTCTGGGCGTTGCAACCCTGACGTCTTCTAGGTAGTACTGCAGCTACGACTGCTAGCTTCACATCTGCAGTTACTTCCCTGAAATTTATGCTACTTCGATCCACGCTTGGAACCAAATGCGCAAGATCCTGAAGCTGCAGCAGCCAACGAAAAGATAAACAAAGAAAGCACATTGTTCTAATTTATCGCAACGAGTTTGTGTTCGGCTTGATCTTTTGAATACCACAGTTATTCTTGTTGATAGGTGAGACAAAATTGAGTGAACCTGTTTGTTTTCAATTCTTATAGCAACTTCAAGTTGCTCTCATACTCCTGTTAATTCACTCTGAAGATACTGTGAAAGAAACACTTCCTGAGGTGTCATGAGTCATGACTGTACAGATTACAGACAATACATATCTTTATATTCATCACTGTTCTCTCTTTTCTTTGGACCTGTTGCTTCATTGCCACATTGCTTCCAGATCTGAATACAAATCTCCATAGTATAATTCACCCGCCATTCACCCGCTCCTCGCTTTTCACATCTCCTGTTAATTAAGCATTGACCATCTATCCAGCCAGCTGGCCACATGGCACAATCTCTTCTGTTTCTCCTACATTATATCATTACTGTGCTGCTACTGCTACACATAATAGCTAATAAGCTTCAGGCACAAAGAAAGATGCATTCCTAAGGCATGGGACAAGATCTCCAGCACTACTGCCATTACCTCCTCTTGGCAACCATCCTGCTACTGCCTCTCCTCGCCGCCAAGCTCCGGCCACGCGAACACGGCAAAACCTGCCTCCCGGGCCATGGCAGCTGCCGGTCATCGGCGGCCTGCACCACCTCGTCGGCGCACTCCCGCACCGCGCAATGCGGGACCTCGCCCACCGGCACGGTCCGCTCATGCTGCTCCGCCTTGGGGAGCTCCCCGTCGTTGTCGCGTCGTCGGCTGACGCGGCGAAGGAGGTCACGAGGACCCACGACGCCTTGTTCGCCACGCGGCCGCAGACCGCCACCATCAGCGCGCTCACCAGAGACGGCCTTGGCATCGCGTTCGCGCCGCACGGCGAGCACTGGCGCCAGCTCCGCAAGCTCTGCGTCACCGAGTTGCTCAGCCCGCGGCGCGTCCGGTCTCTCCGCCGCCCGCGGGAGGCCGAGGCCGGTAGCCTCGTCGCATCAGTCGCGTCGCTGTCGTCGTCGTCGTCCAAGCCCGTGAACGTCAGCTCCCACCTCGCCACGTATGTCACCGACTCGGTGGTGCGCGCCGTGGTGGGCGACCGGATCAGGGACCGCGACTCGTTCTTGGAGAAGCTGGACGAGGGAGTCAAAGTTGCCGCGGGCTTCAGCCTCGCCGACTTGTTCCCGTCGTCCCGTCTCGCGCGCGCGTTCAGCGGGACGGCGCGCCGGGCGGAGGCGCACAGCCGCGCGATGACCCGACTCATGAACGGCGTCATCGAGGAGCACCGCGAGAGAAGGGCGGCCGGTGCCGGCGACGAGGAAGAAGACCTCATGGACGTGCTACTTAGGATCCAGAAGGACGGCGGGCTCCAGGTCCCTCTCGACATGGGAACCATCCGTGCCGTGATCATTGTAAGCGCGCTCTCTCTCTCTCTCTCATGTGTTCGACAAAATTATTTTCCAATGAGTTCGACGAAATTGACATGTTGTACTTGTATATTCGTATGATGTATCATGCATTTAGGATCTTTTCAGCGCGGGGAGCGAGACCACGGCGACGACGCTCCAATGGGCCATGGCGGAGCTCATGCGAAACCCAGCGGTTCTGCACAAAGCTCAGGCCGAGGTGCGCCGCGTGCTCGCCGGGCAGAGCCACGTCCTGGAGGACGCACTGCCAGAGCTGCACTACCTGCAGCTGGTAATCAAGGAGACGCTACGGCTGCACCCCGCGGTGCCGCTCCTCCTGCCGCGGGAGTGCCAGGAGCCCTGCCGCGTCCTCGGCTTCGAGGTGCCCAAGGGCGCCATGGTGCTCGTCAACGCGTGGGCGATCGGCCGTGACGCGGCGACCTGGGGCGGCGACGCCGAGGAGTTCAGGCCGGAGAGGTTCGAGGGCAGCGCGGTGGACTTCAGGGGAACGGACTTCGAGTTCGTGCCGTTTGGCGCGGGCCGGAGGATGTGCCCTGGCGTAGCGCTCGGCCTCGCCGTCATGGAACTGGCGCTCGCGAGCCTCCTCTTCCATTTCGACTGGGAGCTCCCTGAAGGCGCCGCTCCGGGTGAACTGGACATGGCGGAGGCGCTCGGGATCACGGCGAGGAGGAAGAGCGACCTGTGCTTGCATGCTACCATTCGTGTGCCTCTTCCTAATACATAATAAACATCGCGATGACCATCGGACTGCCACAATTTGGGCTGATTTTAACAACCAAAACAGTCAGCTGACGATTATCAAAACCCGTAAACATCGGCTAGATGATTTCTTCCCCAAAGGCCAAAACCAGTCAAATTTCTAACCTTTAAATGTGCCTTGATATTTGCGCTTTAGCTTTGGCGGCGACTTCTCCGTCAAGCTTCGTGGCAATTGGGGTCGGGGTTCATCGTACCATGACCTTAGATCTTGGACGGGGTGGCGGCGGTACAGCGAGGCAAGGGTGGTGCAGCCGGCCGTAGGATCGGGGGACAATGGTGGGCGGGGTGACGGATGGCGAAGGCAACCATGAGTAGCGAGGTTGGTGTTAGGGGCGGTGGGAGGTGGTCGGTTGTTGTGAATCTGGTGGCATGAGCTGCCAGAAATGGGAAAGAAGGTGGTGGGTTGGCAACGGCGAAGGAGGTATTCGTTGAAGGTGATGGGCCTCACCCACGCCAACGAGGCAGGGGGCGTGTAGGCGGGGTGACTGCAATGCAAATAGATAGGGAGGGGTAGGGCGGGAAACGAACCAAGCTGAGTTGGCTCGAGCCGCTCGGCTAAAACAGTGGATCGGTTTGGCTCGGATCGGCTCGTTTCGGGAATGAGCCAAAAGCCTAGCTCGGCTTGGCTCGACAGTAGGCTCGAGCTGGCTCACGAGGTTGAGCCAAGCTACTGTCCCTCTACCACCTCTCCATGACCCCATCTGTGCATGGCACATCCACCACGCCACTGCACCTCCTCCTCCATCCAGACCAGCACGGAGAAGACCATCGGCGCTCCTCCTCCCCTCCTCCTCCGCCTCCGCCTCCCCCGTCCGAGCTCCTCCTCTACTACTGCCTCACCCCCATCACCTCCTCCTGCTCTGCCCACCCCGACCTCCTCCACCGCTTCATGCCCTATGCTCCCTTCGCTCCCTGCCCCGACGATGCCCTCTCCGTCGCCGAGCCCCTCCTCCTTCGCGACTCGATGATGAGCTCGTCCGCACTAGGGAACAGCACGGGCGCCGGGGCCACGGCAACAGAGCTACCCCTGTGATAGGGGGAAGCTTCCTCCTCCCCGCAACTTTGAATTCGGCGGCGGGGCGGTGGCGTGGAGGGCCAGGGGCAAATGACGGGGGTGATGCGAAAGGGGGGGTGGCGGGCCAAAGGACAGGCCGGTCGGGCGGGGTGGACTTGATCTGGAATGGACTGTGATTTGTGGGACTTGGGGGCAGTCGGGAGGAATCGGGCGGCAGAGGGAGGCAGTAGGCAAACGAGCCGACCGAACCACTCGCGAGCGGCTCGAACTCGGCTCGAAAATATTGCGAGCCAGGAGCTTGGCTTGAAAATTCACAAGCCTGAGCTGACTCGCAAGTCTCGAGCTATTTTTCTAGCCCTGGGGAGAGATCACAAATTCGCGGAGGTAGGATGGGGGATGGAAAGAGGTGGCAGGGAGGGGAGGGGAGGAGGGACACGTGGCGAGTACCAGGTAGGGTTGACCCAATTAAAAAATTAAAATTTCGGGCCAGCCAGCCCAATAGCCTTGGTAGACTGTTTCTTGAAATCTAAAAAAATGTACTACAACATAGGCCTAGCAGGAATTATGGTTAAGAAGAGAGCCGAAATCGAGTGTGTCCATGGACCTGTTTTGACTTCAAGTCGACGTCGAAACCCTGTAAATTCGATCACCTGTTCATCTTTTTTTAGACCTTCACCTGCTCCTTCGTACTAGAGCTGACCTTAATCTATCCAATCAGCTGGAATCATCACACGACATCTTCTATGCATATACTGACCTTAATTGAGGCGTAAACAAAAATGCATTCCAATTAGCATGGACCAAGCCTACCATTGCCTCTTCTTGGCCACCATCCTACTACTGCCTCTCCTTGCCGCCAAGCTCCGGCCATGCGAATACAGCAAGAACCTACCTCCTGGACCATAGCAACTGCCGGTCATCGGCGGCCTATGTTGGAGTTGACTTGAATCACTCGACTCCTCTCTCTATCTCACTCTCTAGGTGTTTCACACACGCACACACAACAGAATCACAGGAAGAAACAAGAACATACATGCACTGCTGCCGAACTACATTCTTCCTGAGTCTCTCTTATTTTTTTTCATGTTTTTCATGCATGGCCAAGTACATAAATATACAAACGGCACACGGTCAAGCAAGCAGCAGCTTGATCCTAAACTCACGCAACTACCTCTCATTACTCGGCCCATTAGTCACACGATGACTCCTCACGAAGCGCTCTCCTCCTCATGCATGCATGCAAACACACACATGCCCCCGTACAGCCTCAAATTGCAGCATGCACACATTCCACCATGCAGCACTAGCATTCCACATGCAGCAATAACACAAGACGTGCACTAAACACATGTGACACATCTAACTCAAAACACAAGTCCTAACACACACATTTAAACGTACTTAGCATGATAAGATTAATTCTAACATTCTCCCCCTTAATCTTATTATGTCGACTCACCGATGCAGATCACCTGCACCTTCTTGCCACATACAACGACTTTCTCTTCATGCCAAACACAGCGGCTTTCTTTCCTGCAGGACTCGCAATGGTTTTGCACCATTGTTCGTGCATGTCTTGCAGTGGATTCACACCGCTATCATCTCTTGTTCCCCGGTGGCCTCACACCACCGTCATTGTTGTTGGTCTAACACCGACTTCTCCTCGAACACGGCCTCCATCATGAGTGAGACATCATTGCAGTCTCTCACCATCAATTGATGCCTCCTTCGTGATCATGGCACCTCCTCATGACTCTTGCACCCCGGCGGGCGTGCTTGTTGGCCTCGCACCGACTACTCGTGCTATCATCATTAGCTTCACACCGATAATGATCACCGTCAGCTTCACGCCGACTTTTCTTGGGACGATGGCCTCCACCACCTCCATCGACATTACGCCGAATCTTCTCTCGATGGCTTCACTCCACCATTCGTGCACATTTCCCAGTGGATTCGCACCACAGGTCTTTGCGGTGCCATCACCATAGCACCATGCTGCCACTGGCCACCACCTCGCGTGGAGCCTCGTTGCCTCACGCCTTGCTTGAAGATCTTGAAGCTCTGGTACCAGTTGTTGGAGTTGAATCACTCAACTTCTCTCTCTATCTCACTCTCTAGGTGTTTCACACATGCACACACAAAAGAATCACAGGAAGAAATAAGAACACACATGCACTGCTGTCGAACTACATTTTTCCTCGCCTCTCTTATTTTTTTTCATGCATGGCCACACGGTCAAGCAAGCATCAACTTGATCCTAAACTCATGCAACTACCCCTCATTACTCGGTCCATTAGTCACACGATGCCTCCTCACGCAGCGCTATCCTCCTCATGCATGCTTGCAAACACGCACATGCCCTGCACAGCCTCAACTTGCAGCATGCACACGTTCCACCATGAGCACTAGCATTCCACATGCACCACTAACACAAGACGTGCACTAAACACATGTGTCACATCTAACTCAAAACACAAGTCCTAACACACACATTTCAGGACTGTCTATTCATAAGTTGCCTGAAATTTTTTTAAGTTTAAATCACTTTTTGTGACCATTTGATTAATATCCAAATCATATGACATCCATTGGATCAATATCCAATCATATGACAATCATGTGACACACGCATCTCTACACAAATCCAATGATCACAACAAGTGACTTAAACTTAAGAAAATTTCAGGCAACTTAAAACTAGCAAAACCGTTAAACATACTTAGCGTGACAAGATTAATTCCAATCGCCTACACCACCTCGTCGGGCGCCCTCCTGCATCGTGCCATGCGGGACCTCGCCCGCTGGCACAGCCCACTCATGCTGCTACGCCTCTGTGAGCTGCCCATCGTCGTTGCGTCGTCGGCTGAGGCGGCCAGGGAGGTGATGAAGACGCACAATGCCACATTCACGACGCGGCTGCAGACGGCCACCATCCGTGTGCTTACGAGAGATGGCGTCGGCATCGGGTTTGCACCCCACGGGTAGCACTGGCGCTAGCTCCGGAAGCTCTACGTCACCGAGTTGCTCAGTGCGTCGCGCGTTCGCTTCCTACGACGCGCCCACGAAGCCAAGGCGGCCAACCTCGCTGCCTCGGTCCCGTCATCGTCATCGCCGTCCAACACCATGAAGATCAGCTCACTCCTCGCCCGGTACATCACCGACGTGGTCGTGCGCACTGTGGTGGGCGATCGGATCAGGGACCGCGACGCGTTCTTGGAGATGCTGGACGAGGGCATCAGAGTGGCCGCGAGCTTCAGCCTCGCCGACTTGTTCCCGTTGTATCGTCTTGCACGCGCGTTCAGCGGGACGACTCGCCAGGCGGATGTGCACAGCCGCACGATAAGACGTCTCATATTGGTAGAGCTCCTAGATTACACACACAAGAACAGAAAGAGATCAAGAACACAATCACACACACGCGCCACACAGACTCTCAGTTGGGGCAATTTTCTCTGTATTTCTCTGAAAATGACAACTTGCTTACGAGCTACAGTTAACTGAACTAAAAACGAAAATAGAACAATGTTTCTTAATAACATACTAAACTGGAATTCAGGGAATGTGCAGACTCACGGTCCACGATCCGAAATAGCTGGGCACAACGCACACTACGCCGACGCATACCATGCCACAAGACTCGGCCAACTACCAACCAAGTACGGATTATTTCCAACGATCACCCCCTAATCCTGACTTATGCGGTCGACATTTCTGACGCCCAGTAGTTCTCTCATTTCAACAAACTTGATTCTTCTTAGCACTTTGGTTAGAACATCAGCACATTGCTTATCAGTGCTGGCATGCTCAACAATGATCATCCCTTCTTCAACACATTCACGAATAAAATGATACCTTGTGTCACCATATTTCCACAGAAGTAGAACACCACTCCACTAGTACTCTTTGTCATCCAGATCACCAGCAAGGTTGCTATCACTATAGCCCACCAGCTTTTCTTCCTTGCTCTTCATATACACCAACCCAAAGGTAAGTCTCCCTTTCGCATATCTCAATATTTGCTTAACTGCATGCAAATGAGAACACTTTGGGTTCTCCATATACCTGCTTACTATTCCAACTGCATAAGCCAGATCAGGACGTGTATGAAGTAAATACCTCAAGCTCCCTACAATACTTCTGAAATCTGTAGGGTTCACTTCTTCTCCTTCTTCATCTTTGTCAAGCTTCAACTTTGGCTCCATTGGATATTTAGAGGGGTTGCAGTCACTCATCCCAGCCTACTGGAGGATCTTCTTGGCATATGCAGATTGCTTCAAGGTGATGCTATTGCCCTTCTGCTCCACCTCGATGCCGAGGTAAAATGACAATGATCCAATATCACTCATTTCAAACTCACTCATCATTTGCCTGTTGAATTCCTCTATTTCTTTCTCACTAGTGCCTGTGACAATCAGATCATCAACATACACACCAACCACCAGTGTCTCAGCTCCTGAACTTCTTTTGTGCATGGCTTGTTCTTGCGGGCATTGGTTGAACCCTAGTCCCCTCATACTGTTATCCAGCCGAATGTTCCACGCTCTTGGAGCTTGTCGCAGCCCTGTACAAGGCTTTGGTCAATCTGTACACCATATGCTCCTGGTTCTTCACAACAAACCCTTCTGGCTAGCATACATAAACTTCCTCCTTTAAATCATAGTTCAAGAACACTGACTTCACATCTAAGTGATGCACCATCCATCCATGCTGAGCTGCAAAAGCAACTAACAATCTCATCATTTCCATTCTTGTCATGGGAGCAAACACCTCGTCATAATCAATGCCCTTTTGTTGAATGTATCCCTTCACAACAAGTTTGGCCTTGTGCTTGATCACATTGTCGTTGGGATCTTTCTTCAGCTTGAAAACCTATTTGACTCCGACGCGGCAACTCGGTCAAGGACCAAGTCTTGTTCTTCTCTATGGCATCGATTTCTTGCTGCATTGCTGCTCGCCACTCCTCTGCTGCTGCCTCTCGGTATGACGCAGGCTCCTCAGCAGCCAGAAGATACAGCTCCTCGGGATCAACATGGACTTCTTTTGTCTTTGAGTAGATGTCACGTAGTGAGCGGTTCCACTTCGGTGTTTCTTCGCTTGAGGTAGAACTGGAACTGTTTGGAGAAGGAAACATAACACCGGTACCATACCCGATGTCACCGGCTGCACCAATGATCCTGGTGCCGATAGTAGTGATGCCAAAAGCGGTGTTGAGGACATGACCGGCGTCGCAAGTGATGTCGCTATGATTGCTGGCGACGTTGCACCCGACGTCTGTGCGCCTCCAGAATTCCCAGTAGTGGGCTCTCCTGGTGGAGTGACCTCACCAGGTGGTAATCCATGTGCCGGTGAGACCGGAGCATGAACCTCTTCCGCCTCATTTGGCCGCACCAGTACACCTTCCGAATCGCCTACAACATCATCAATTGTGAAATTAAACCACACCTGCTGGTTCCGGTTTGCTTCTTCGCCCATTCCCATCTCCTTTGTTCCTCGAATAGGACATCCCAGCTCACGTGCAGTTTGTCTGAGTCTGGGTCATACATGCGATAGGCCTTGCTACCTTCCTCAACTCCTAAGTGCACCATTGCCTTGCTGCGGTCATCAAGCTTCTTTGTGTGTGCACTTGGAATTTTGACATGTCCAACACATCCACACACCCTCACATGTTCTAGGTTTGGCTTCTTACCAGACCATGCTTCATATGGTGTCATGCCATTCAGGGCTTTAGTTGGCACACGATTTAGGATGTAGACTGCTTGCCGAACTGCTTCGCCCTACATTCTTCCGGGCAGCATCATGGTCTTGAGCAAGCTTCGTGCCATCTCCATCACAGTTAGGTTTCTTCTCTCCACAACACCATTCTATTGAGGGGTATACAGTGCAGTCAAGTGCCTTACAATGCCATCTTCATCACACAAGGTTGCAAAAGCCTTTAGCTTGTTCTCACTCTGATTCTCCACCGAGTTTTGAATTTTTTGAATGTAGCTAATGCATCACTCTTGAACTTTAACACATGTATCCACATCATCCTGCTAAAGTCATCAACAAACAACAAGAAGTACTTGTTACCTGCACTCGTTTGCGGTGTGATTGTCCCACATAGGTTAGCGTGTACCAGCTCCAAGTTCTCAACTGCACGGTACACTATCTGAGCGGGGAAGGGGAGCCTTGTTTGTTTTGCGATCATGCAACCGTCACACACATGTGTCGGGTGCTCAATTCTTGGCAAACCGTATGCCATCTCCTTCTCTGCCATGGACTTGAGCTCCTGGAAATTGAGGTGCCTAAGTCGCGCATTCCATAACTAGGCCAGATCAATGAGGCTTGCTGCCAAGCAAATGGGCTTGCAAGTCTCGAGTGATATCTTGTATAGCCGGTTGTACGAGCATTCCACCTTGATCAGCAACACACCGCTCCTGTCATACACCCACAACAGGTTGCCGTGCAACACTATTTTGCTCCCTTCCTCAGCTAACTGACCAAGACTTATAATATTACTTCGCAGGCTTGGGATAAAGTATACCTCATGCAATAGACGTTGCTCGCCGTTCTTGCACTTAAGGAGAACTGACCCTTTTCCCCTTATCAGGACAGTGGATCCATCGCCGAAATGCACTTGCCCAGTGATGTTCTCATCAAGTTTGTTGAACTTGTTCTTCTCGCCGGTCATGTGGTTACTTGCCCCATTATCAAGGTATCACACGGCTGACCCTCATGCCATTACCCGTGCTCAGTGCCGGATGCTCGTTGCCTTCATTTAGTAGTGCCATCCCTGGCATCTCCTCCGTGTAGATAACCATGAGGAGCGTCGGCTCATCCTCCTGAGTGCGAGTGAGATTGGCTTCTTCCCAGTTGCAACGAGGTTTGCAACACTCAGAGGCGTAATGGTCGTAGATGTCGCAATTAAAACATTTCACTTTGCTTTTGTTGTGGCCACCTAAGGAGCCACGACCCCCATCACCCTCCTGGTGAGATGCATTACCACTCCAGCCTCCCTTGTTGCTGCTGTGCCCATGACCGCGTCCCCAGCCGCGGCCACAGCCATAACCGCCGTTCCCGTCATGCACCTTGGCGCCTAAGGAGGATTCACCTCCTCCTTTCTTCAACTTCGCCGTCGACTCTTCCTGAGTGAGCAGGAGGTGTGAGCCACCAGCATCGCTAAGTATGTTGATTCATTCCTCATAGGCCTTGAGACGCCCAAGATCATCTTCCAGAGATATATTATCAATATCTTCGAATTGCGCGATCATCGAGATGACCTACAAGAACTTCCCCGACACCGCCCGGAGCAGCTTCCTCACAACATACACTTCCTCCATCCTATCACCAAGGGAGCGGATCTTGTTAAGGACAGAGGTGAGTTTCATACCGAAATCGTTGATGTTCTCGTTGTCTTTCATCCGAAGGGCATCAAACTCAGTTTTAAGAGTTTGTACTCTTGCTTTCTTCACTTGGTCTGCCCCAAGATGCATGGTTCTTAGAGTGTTCCATGCCTCCTTCGCCGTCCTCTTCTCGGCGACTAGCAGCAGCGCATCCTTAGGAATGCCCTGATAAATGGCTGCCAATGCCATTTTATCCCTCTTGAATTCCATGGCCACACCGGCCGTGGGCTCAACGGCATCCCACAGGCCTTGTGCCTCCATATAGACCCTCATCTTAATGGCTGTCGTAGGGGCGCCACACCGGCCCCACGACCTGGCGAAGCAAGGCGACCGAAGACCCTCCGGAGGTCACCGAAGACCCTTCGGAGGAAACCGAAGACCCTCCGGAGGTCACCAAAGACCCTCCGGAGGTCACCAAAGACCCTCCGGAGGAAATCAAAGACCCTCCGGAGGTCACCAAAGACCCTCCGGAGGAAACCGAAGACCCTCCGGAGGTCACCGAAGACCCTCCGGAGGTCACCAAAGACACTCCGGAGGAAATCAGAGACCCTCCGGTGGAAACCGAAGACCCTCCGGAGGAAACCGAAGACCCTTCGGAGGGGCCCCGGAGCACTCCGAAGGATGGCCCGAAGGCCTCCGCGGAGTGGCCCCGACGCCCTCCCCCGAAGGACACTCCGAAGACCCTCCGGAGGATCCCGGGGACTCCTCTCCAGGAAGAAGGCGGAGCGCCAGCGAAGGGGCGCGGGGCCCGCACAAGCCATAAGCCGGGTCTATTCCCCCCACGATACACCGTGTCCAGGAGAACACGCCATGCACCGGAGGCTACAAGTAGGGTGCAAAAGACCCTGCCACCCCTACGAACAGTGTACTTAGCTAGGGGCATGCTTGTACTTTCAGATACCTTGCCAAGAGGCTATAAATAGCCTCCCCCGGAACCATGTAGAGGCAGGTTTTTTCTGCTTGGATAAATGAAATCCGAACCCCTTTTTAGGACCCCCTGTCCTTCTGACGCAGGGGGCCTCCCCTTTTCTACTGTCTAGTCTCACCACTACGACAGTTGGCGCCGTCCGTGGGGTTCGGCAAGAAGGTCACACAAAAAAAAAAACAAACACACACCACAATGGCCCCGCGAAGGGCACTGCCCAAAGTCTCCGCAACCGAAGCTGCAGCAGCGGCCGCGGCCCCGAGCACCCCAAAATCAAAGCGGGGGCGGCCCGCCTCGGCCGCCGCCGCCACGCGAGTAGCCGAGGAAGAAGCGAATAACTCCACCCACGGAGGCATAGTGGGAGGTGACGCCCCACCGAAGCGTCTCTACCGAATACGCAGGCCCCGGGTGTCACTCGGGAAGCGTATGAAGCACTCCAGCGCGAGATAGGGGACCTTCGCCGAGAAATGCTTAGCCTCCAAGAATGCCAGGAGGCATCACATCGCAAATCAACCGCAAGAAGACGCCACAAGCAGAGGCCCACCAAGCAAGCGCAAACCCGCAGCTCCGGGGAGACCCCAATTCCCCGTTGAGCACGGGACTGGAAGCTGCGCGATGGCCAAGAAACTTCAAAATGCCGGAAGTCACACCCTTCGAGGGCGGTACAGACCCCTCGGAATTCCTGCGCGTTTACGAGACGGCAATCGAGGCAGCAGGAGGAGACGACACAACGAAGGCAAAAAGCATCACTCTTGCCCTCAGGGGCGTGGCCTTGACATGGTTCTTCACTATACCCCCCCGCTCCATCTACGCCTGGGAGCAGTTGCGTGACCAGATACGCAACAACTTCCAAGGGAGTTACAGCGAGCCCAAGGACGCAGGACACCTATTTGCAGTGAAGCAGGCACCAGGCGAAACCCTCCGAAGCTTCTTTAGAAAGTTCGCAGAAGTAAAGTGCCAAGTCAAGGGGGTCAACGAGACAACCATTATAAACGCCGCAACTTGCGGCTTACAAAAAGGCCCCCTATCGGAAAAACTGGCGCGCAAACCACCCCGCACAGTGGCGGAACTTTTCGACAAAATAGAAGAATACGCCCGAGCGGAGGAGGACAGCACCCGGAGGAACAGCGCCACCCCGACAGAAAGGCAACTCAAGGAGGATGCGGCCGCCACCTCGGTCGCTAACAAGTCACGCATAAGCTACCGGCAGAAGGGCCGAGGCGTACCACGCCGACGGCGATGCTCCCCGACGCAGTGGGAGGGGTGGCGGACCACCGCGCCGCGGCAGGGTCGCGCCGTAACGCCGGCGGCACCACGACACCCGAGGAGGAAGCAGCAGCGCCCGCCATTCGCGGACCTTCACGCGGCGGGTCGCACACAACAGCGGAATGCCGCACCATCGCGCCATGCAGACTACATGCACCGCAGCTCGCCACGGCGAGTTGGAGGATCGAAGGAGGCAGCAACCTCTGCTCGCCCCGCCGCGACCACGCATCGAGGGAGGCCACGGAGGGCCACCCCCCAGGATCATCAACATGATCACAGGAGGATCCTCGCTAGGCTTAGCGTCAAAACGCCAACGCCGAGCCTACGTCCGGCAAATCCACCACGTGGCTACACAACCAGCCTCCCACCACCCGCCACGCCGAGGTGCCCATAACATTCGGACCTAGCGACGCCGGGGATAAGTTTTCCCACCAAGATCCTCGTCATTTCCGCTAACATCGCCAACTCACGAAGTCGCGCGTCCTCATAGATGGAGGAAGCTCGGCGGACCTCCTCTTTGCCGAGGCATTCGACAAGATGATGATCCCCAGGGATCGTCTATCACCACCAGGCATCCCCCTGGTAGGCTTCGGGGGAAGGCCCATCACGGCCCTCGGCCAGATAAACCTACCCGTCACTTTTGGCGACACCGCATCCCGCACCGAGACAATCACCTCGACGCCGCCGAGATGCCATATCAAGACAACGCCATCCCTGGAAGGGCCACACTCAACACCTTCGTGCCATAGCCCATCATAATTACCTATGCATGAAGCTCCCCGCCCGTATGAGTCATCACGCCCGAGCGGATCAAAGAACTCGCTCGTCGGCCGAGATGGAGCCTCGCCTCACACCCGGCGCGTTCACACAGCTTGACACCACGGAGCCACAAGGCAGGCCCCGAGAGGCAAATGGGCCCGAAAGCAAGGCCCGGCGGGCAGCTACGGTGCGCCCGGGACACCTCGCCGTAAAAACGGTGTCCTTGGCGCAGAGCTCACTGAGGAACAAAGACAAAGAAGATCCTCCACGTGTTCGCGACAACGCCGACGTCTTCGCATGGAGCCCGAGGATATCCCCAGATAGCTAGGGACACAATCGAGCATCGATTAGCACTCCGGCCGACGCAACCCCGTGAAGCAAAAGCTAGACGCATGACGACCAACGCCTTGAAGCGGCAAAAGGAAATCGCGAAGCTTTTAAAGCCGGCGTGATCCGCGAAATCAAGCACTCGAATGGCTCGCCAATCCACCTCGCCCAAAAGCTCCGCCAATGGCGCATGTGCGCCGACTTCACCGACCTCAACAAGGCATGCCCAAAGGATGACTTCCCATTACCACGCATCGACCAACCGGTCGACGCCACATCGGATGCGAGCTCATGAGTTTTTGGACGCGCATCCGGATATCATCGATATTCATGGCTAAGGAAGACGAGGCCAAAATCGCCTTCATCACCCCTATTGGCACATATCGCTATCGCGCATGCCCTTCGGGCTCAAAATGCGGAGCCACCTTCACACGCCTCATCTCAGAGTCCTCGCGAGGCACCGGGCAGAACGTCGAAGCATATGTTGACGACATTGTGGTGAAAGCAAGATCGCGGCTCACACCACGCAGCACCTACAAGAAACCTTCGCCACTCCGAGCGGAGGGCATAAAGCTCAACCTGCAGAAGTGCGCTGGTGTCAAGGTCGAAAACTCCTAGGCTTCCTAGTCTCGAATAGAGGAATCGAGGCAAACCCGAAAAGATCGGGCAATCCAAGAAATGCAACCACCCCCAGCCCGGAAGTACAAAGCTCACAGCCTCGCCGCCTCACGGCTTTTTGTCAAAATCGCATGAGCGAAGGCCGCTCTTCTTCAAACCCTACGAGGCGCCGAGCCATTCGGTGGACAGCAGATCACAAGACGCATTCAAGAGCTCAAGAAGTACTCGCCATGCTACCAAGTCTCGCCACCCGGCCGGGACTCGCGACTTCTCTTGTACCTTGCCGCGTCCGCCTCCGCGGTCACCGCAGTCCTCGTCCAAGAAGACGGGCAACGGCCCGTCTACTACATCTCCGAAGCACTCCAAGGAGCCAAGACAAGATACGCGGAGTTGGAAAAGCTAGCATACGCCCTCCTGATGGCCTCGCGCAGCCGCCATTATTTCTCGCCATCCAATCACCATACCAACCTCATACCCACTAGCTATGATGCTACGCAGCAAAGATGCCGGACGAGTCGGCAAATGGGCCGCGGAGCGGGCACCTTTGACATTACGTTCGCCCCGCGCACCGCCATAAAATCTCAGTCGCTGGCGGACTTCGTCGCCGAATGGACCCCAGACGGAGCAACCGCCGCACCGCCGAAACACCATGGACGCCGCAACCGACGGCTCTCGTGTGTCGCGGAGCAGCGCAGCGCCATCCTCGTGGCTCCGGACGGACGAAGCATCTCACACGCCGCACGGCTCGACCGCCACCACAAACAACGCCGCCGAGTACGAACACTCCTCCTAGGCCTCCGCAAGGCAAAGGCACTAGGAGTAAAGCGGATCATAGTCAAAGCGACTCGCGCCATAGCGGCCATTTCACAAAACTTTGAGACAAGGGACCCGAATGGCTCAGACTCGCCACGTGCACGAGCCGTGGCCAAGGGTTCCTCGATCACCATCCGCACGATCCCCGTGAGCGCCAACGGCGGCCGACCGCCCGCCAAAATGGCTGCAAACGAAAGTCCACCGCCAAGTTTTCTACGAGATATCGACCAAACCGCCCACCTGCATAAAAACTCCCGCCGCCCCGCCGGCACCAGGGCTCCGCCAGAGCACCAGGCTCCGCCAGAGCACTGTGGGCTCGCCCGCGCCCAAGGCTCCATTCGGCACTAGGCTCCACCGAGCCCCACGAGCCAAACCGCGCCAACGCCAGGCACCAAGATAGCCCATGTCGCAGGGCGCCATGTGGCGCACATCGAAGACCCGGACTGGCGCGACACCATCATCGCCTACTTAACAAGCGGAGAACCCGACGACCCCATCGAAGCAAAGCGGCTCAGGCACCGCGCTAGGAACTACCACCTCGTCGGAGGAGACCTGTACAAAGGAGGTGTCTGTACCCCCTTTCTTCGGTGCATTTCGCAAAGAAGAGGGTCAAGACCTCCTTGAGGAAATACACGAGGAATCGCGAGCGCATCGTGCTCCACGATGCATCGTAGCAAAAGCCTTCCGGCAAGGTTTCTATTGGCCAACAGCGCTGCGGGACGCGCAACACCTCGTCCAGCGATGCCAGGGTTGCCAGTGGGGCAGTCACAACCCAAAGGCACCTCCAATCCCACTACAGCCTCTACCGCCGGTTTGGCCCTTCGCAAGATGGGGCCTCGACATCATCGGCCCCTTCCCCGGCAAAGGCAACCTCGTTCGCCTTCGCCGCCATCGAGTATTTCTCAAGATGGGTAGAAGCGAGCGCCCCAAAGATAACGTCACCGCGCCCAGTTTCCTTTGGAAAATATTATTTGCGACACGAGTACCTTGGGAGATAGTCACCGACAATGGCACTCGGTTCAACTCGCAGCCTTCGGATCATTCGCCAAGGCACTGGCACGCTATATGCTTCGCATCAGTGGGCCACCCGGAGTCCAACGGAGCAGTCGAAAGGGCAAACGGCAACATCATGGCAGGACTCAATAGGCGCTTAGTGGGCTTACCAAAAGGGCTCGCCCAAGAACTTCGTAAGGCCCTGCAGGTACCCGACCACGCCAACTAGAGCAACCGGGTTTCTCCTTCAAACTCCTCTTCAGGGACGAAGCAATGACACCCGAGGAGCTCGCCGCGAGTCCTCCGTGGGCCAAAGCGATAACCAGAAGAACGACAAGTGTCCCCGACGCGTTAGAAGAACACCGCGTGCAGCCATATCAAACATGGCAAGCTACGCAGCGGAGTCGCGAGGGCGCATAACAAGAAGGTCCGATCCGCTACCTCGCCCAGAGATATGGTCCTCGCGCGAGTAGCAAACCCGCAATGATTGGCAAGCTGCGGTCCAAATGGGAAGGGCCCTACATCATCACCCGCAGCACGAGCAGGGCTCCTACCACCTAGCCACGCCGAGGACAGAATGACCATACATGGAACGCAAAGAGTCTTCGCAAGTTCTACCCGAGGAGTTGTATTGAAAAACGAAAACAAAACCCATTGCGGACGGACAATGACCCTAACCCACAAGCGAGGGGACTTGTACTAAACCACCTGTAACACCCTTTCTTTTTGGACATTTTGCGCCAATGAAATGAAAGACCTCAGATGCCCGGACGACACGCTACCGCCTTCTGACCGGTGCACATGAAAACCCTCCGCGGTCCATGTATAAAAAAACGACACGCGCATGGCCTTCGGCCCGGTGCACATGAAAACCCTCCGCGGGTCCATGTATAAAAACGATACGCGCATGGCCTTCGCCCGGTGCACATGGAAACCCTCCGCAGTCCATGTATAAAAACGACACGCGCATGGCCTTCGGCCCGGTGCACATGGAAACCTCCGTAGGTCCATGTATAAAAAAACGACACGCGCATGGCCTTCGGCCCCGGTGCACATGGAAACCCTCCGCGGGCCCATGTATAAAAAAAAAACGACACCGCGCATGGCCTTCGGCCCCGGTGCACATGGAAACCGCCGCAGTGCATATGAAAAAAAATCTTAGGGCCTCCGGCCCTATAAAAAAAGGTAGGGGCGGCCGCGACGCGCCGCCCCCTTCGAAAAATTACATTTACAGGCTCCTCCGAAACCCTATCAAAAAAGGTAGGGACGGCACGCGCCGCCGCTCCCCTTCGAAAAATTACATTTACAGGGCTCCTCCGAAGCCCTATAAAAAAGGTAGGGGACGGCACGCGGCTTCGCCGCTCCCCCCTTCGGAAAAATTACATTTACAGGGCTCCTCCGAAGCCCTATCAAAAAAAGGTAGGGGACGGCACGCGGCCGCGCCCCCTTCGGAAAAATTACATTTACAGGGCTCCTCCGAAGCCCTATCAAAAAAGGTAGGGGGCGACGCGGCCGCGCGCCCCTTGGAAAATTACATTTACAGGCTCCTCCAAGCCCTATCAAAAAAGGTAGGGACGACGCGGCTTCGCGCCCCTTCGGAAAAATTACATTTACAGGCTCCTCCAAGCCCTATCAAAAAAGGTAGGGGACGCACGCTTCGCTCGCCCTTCGGAAAATCACATTTACGTGGCTCCTCCAAGCCCTATAAAAAAGGTAGGACGGCACGCGCCGCCGCTCCCCCTTCGGAAAATTACATTTACAGGCTCTCGAAGCCCTATCAAAAAAGGTAGGACGGCACGCGCCGCCGCCCTCTTCGGAAAATTACATTTACTGAGGCTCCTCCAAGCCCTATCAAAAGAAAGGTAGGGGACGCACGCGCTTCACCCCTCTCCTAAGAATTATACTGAGCATGTGGTTGGCCGAGCCTTACCAAAACAAAACACACACACGCATACACATGAGCCTCTCAAGGAACGCCTCACAATTTTATTGCTTCAAGCTCAACAGACACAGCTCCGCACACAACAAAGACAACTCATACAAACATAGTACAGCAGCGCCAAGCGGACTCAAGCTTATGGAACAAAGTCCCATTCCTCCACACGCGCGCCCACGCCAAAGAGCTCCTCATCCGACGCGTCGATGCTAGCAACTCCGGCGGCTCCGCATCAGAACCTCGTGACGCGCCCAGGACTCGACGAGTGCCGCCGACACGGTGCCGCGCGAGCGCAGACTCAAGACAAGACTTGAGCGGTCCGCGCCAAAGACCACCGAGCTTAGCCTCGTGGACGCCCCAAAGGCACGATCTCCGCACGCTTCCGCCGCTTTCCTTTTCCGCGCACGATGAAAATCCTCATCGAGCCGGTCGGGTTCGCCAATTTCAGCGCTTCCACTTCGCACCATGGTACACCACCCCTGAGAACAACCGCAAAGGCCGATGGGTGCGACGCCGCTCATCTTTCAAGCCTCGGCGACAGCGCTTCTTTGACGCTCAGGCCCCGAGGGAGCGAGAGCGCACCGCAGCTTCGTTTCACCAAAAACCGTTCTGCACATACGAAGCATAATCACAAATACAAATCGCACTGCAGTAGCGAACCTTTCACCTTTCATTTAAAAACAAGAGGGTGTTACACAAAAGAGTTTCTCCTACAAAACGCCTCACAAACAAAGAAAAGGGCACCAAAAAAAAAGAAGAAAGAGAAAACCCTAACAGCGCTTATAACCCAAAAGGCGGGGTCACACCTTATCCGTGGGGTGGACCCGCTTGTCGCCCTCGTGTCCTCCACGGGGCCTTCCCTTCTCCTTCTCGCGCGCGCAAGCTCGGCGATTCCGTCCGCCATCATGACCCCGAGAGACCAAGCATCTTGTAATGCAACCCTCCCGCCTTCCCGTTCGGTTCGAAGCGCCGCTACCTCCTCCGGCGTGGCCACCGCGACAGATCGCGCGGCAAGGCTATCGAGCATGCGCGCATCCGGCTTTGTCGAGCGGAAGCAAGGGTCGCGACCAGCGACCTTCGCGCAATGGTCTCCAGACTGAGCGGGCGCCGAGGCACACTTCCCCAGCGGCAAAGCCTCCCGAGGGTAATGTCCATCTCCGACGGACGGTGAACTCGCCGGGGCACGGGCGCCAATCGCGACACGCCCTCGATGACCTCCATGGCTCGCCAGTACCGTCCAACGGAGGATGATAGCGCGCTCGGCAGCGCACTCTCTCTCAATCACGCCTTCTTCGCCAAGAGTCTTCACACGATCCTCCGTGGCTCGCACTTGGCGCCAGGCTGCGCGCTTGCCGCTAACCGCCTAAGGCCCGAACTCGCGGTCGAGCGCCGCGCGCTTCTAAGCGCCGCCCGAGCATGTCCATCCTCGACCGCTTTGAATTCGGCAAAGCCCGACGCCACATCGTCGCACGGCTCCTCGCCAACATTATGCTCGCATAACCAACTCCACCGCCAGAGCAACAACAAAAAAACACAAAAACACATCGCACGACCTTGGCGCATTAGCCTCAACACTCAAGCATCTCGTAAAGGCATCCGCGAAAAGAGCTCCTGAGCAGCAGGCGCGGTTAAGTGCTCGCCACAGCCTCGCAAACTCGCGAGGCGCTCGCTAACTCTGGTCGGCGCGCACATGGGCCCCACGCCCACCGTCATTGTGGCTACGCGGGCCTCGCCCTTCGACCGCACACTCAGCAGAAGCAATGGGGCCGAACCACCGACAAAGACGCCGCGCCACCACCTCCGAGCCATCCTCCCCTCCGCTCAACCACGAAAATCAAGGCCTTGGCAACACAAGACAAAGCAAAACAAACATAAGACTAGCACGAATCCGCGACTTATCGCGAGGCACCCGGAGTGGGAGGAACTCGCCCAGCAGCACTCGGCCCGCATAAACGTTCGAGGGGGTACTTTTCTCCGAGGAGGCCTCGGAGTCCAGCCCAATGACATCGAACGAGCCCATCGCCTCGCCGCACTCGCGAGGCCGTTTCGCCAACCGCCGCGCAGGTGGCTCGCCGCTACTAACACCCCGAACGCCGAAGGGATCAGCATTCGAAGCTGACCCCGAAACCTCCACCCCATCCGAGAAGTCCGCTGAAGGATCCGCCCACCCTTCGACGGGCGAAGGCACTACACCTGCCAGCGGCGGAAGACTAGCCGACATGGGGCGCACTTACGCGCAGCGAAAGCGACCAGGATCGCCGCCGCTCGCCTTCTACCGGCGGGCCCGCTTCTTCCGCACTCGGTCGACGCTGACGAGGCGAACCGACGCAGATATGCGCGCGTTCGGGCCGGCCTCGCGCACCACCAAACCACGCCGAGTGCTCCTCCCCGTATGGGCCGAGGAGTAGCTCCACTCGCACACGCTGCCTCTTGAATGGGCACAATAAGAAAAAAATAAAATAATAAGAAATAAAAAAAGGGGGAAAATATATATATAAAAACATTGTATACGATCAAGGTTCACAAAGCACAGTAATGATGCCGCGCCACCGACAAACAAACGGCGCTAGAACCTTACTTTCGCGCTCTGTGGTAAGAAGAGGGTTCCTGAGCCGAGGAACCGCGCCGACCGCTGGGCCCGGCCAAGCCGCCAAATTCGAAGCACAAAATTCTCCACCAGTCGCGGTGGAGAAGCGCCATCACGCCCAGAGAAGCCGCAGGAGAGACTCTCACGAGGTGAGCTCGATGTCGGGACTCGCGACGCGGTCAGACCGCCACCCCGATCGCAGTCGCTCTCGTGGACGAGGTATGGTAGAACCACCTCCGTGTCCAAGCCGCCTCCCGCCGTTCCGAAAGCAGCCGGGCGGTAGATACATTTGGCACACGACTTCTACCGAAAGTTTACATCGCCAAAATTTAGCGCTTCCCGCCGCCGTTATTCTTTGGTCGACAACAGCATCGTGCAAAAAGGCGAAGACACGACCTTCACTCGCCGCCCGGCCGCCAAGCATCCATTCAAGACGCCAACTTGACAACAGAGTTAGCGAAGCCGCGCGTAGCTCTACCCTATACAATCGAGGACGCCCTTCACTAAGCCAACACAGGGATCGCAGCCCGGCACAAAAACGCGACGAAACCACCGCTCGCCTACCCGAGGCGACGGCATCAAGCCGCCGGGACCCGCACCACCCGCAAAACTCCCTAACTTGCCTCGCCCACGAGGGTCCGAGCGCCGCCCCACACCGTGAGATCTCCTGCAGTCGCCGTGTAGGACGCTCCCACCGCATCTCCGCTTCGCCATCGCAACAACAAAGCAGAGAAGAATGCACACCTAAAAGAGAATAAACCTCAAGGAGAGGGCAGAGCAAACTATTTATAGAGTGTAAGATAGCCCAACCATGCCACCCCATCAATGCAACGGCACTAAGTACGAGGCGACGACACATGAAAAAAACGGCTATCAGTTAATAACGGCGCATGGGCGCCAAGAGCCGGGCAAGGCGATAACGGCCCCACCGCCGTTGTCATTAAAAGCAGCACCACCACTCAGACGCGCGCCAAGGCGCCGCTAGAACCAATGCGACAAAAGCTTCGCTATGGCGAAGCCGCCACGCCGAGGGACGGTGCGCCCGACTTACAGAGAGCGGCGCGTTTCAGCCATGGCGGCGCACTGACCGCGAGGCTTGTCGAGGGGCGCCACACCGCCCCACGACCGGCGGAAGCAAGGGCATCAAGACCTCCGAGGTCACCAAGACCCTTCTGAGGAAATCGAAGATCCCCGAGGTCACCAAAGACCGAGGAAATCAAAGACCTCCGAGGTCACCAAAGACCTCCGAGGAAACCAAGACCCTCCGGAGGTCACCAAGACT
The DNA here is from genome assembly GCA_036346255.1 of Ampelocalamus luodianensis. Taxonomy (NCBI): domain Eukaryota; kingdom Viridiplantae; phylum Streptophyta; class Magnoliopsida; order Poales; family Poaceae; genus Ampelocalamus; species Ampelocalamus luodianensis. The sequence continues at coordinate 51,744,336 of CM070632.1, read as the reverse complement.
CCGAGGAAACCAAAGACCTCCGAGGTCACCAAAGACCTCCTGAGGAAATCGAGACCTCCTGGAAACCAAGACCTCCGAGGAAACCAAGACCCTTCTGGAGGCCCCGAGCACTCAAGGATGGCCCGGCTCTCGCGGAGTGGCTCCCGACGCCTCCCCGGCGACACTCAAGACCTCCGAGGATCCCGGGACTCTCTCCAGAAGAAGGCGAGCGCTGGGCCGGCAAGGCCCGCACAAGCCATAAGCCGGCCTATTCTCTCACGATACACCGTGTCCTGTGAGAACACGCCATGCACCGAGGCTACAAGTAGGTGCAAAAGACCCCGCCACCCCTACGAACAGCTGTACTTAGCTAGGGGCATGCTTGTACTCAGATACCTTGCCAAGAGGCTATAAATAGCCTCCCGAACCATGTAGAGGGTGTTTTTTCGCTGGATAAATGAAACTGAACTCCTTTAGGACCCCCGTCCTTCCGACGCAGGCCTCCCTTTCATCGCTCTAGTCTCACCACTACGACAATGGCCTAAGTCGCCTAGTTGTTGCGAGAAAGCATGGATACTGCAGAGAAACGGAGTTCTCCGTGGCCGCCGCCCTCTCCATGAACAAGAAGGCAAATGGCGCTCCTGTCATTTCTGAGTCGCCGAACCATCTTCTTGGCATGTTCTTGTGTGTTCGCTGGCTCGATACCACGATTGGTAGAGCTCCCATATTACACTCACAAGAATGTAAAGAGATCAAGAACACAATCACACACATGCGCCACATGCACTTCGCCAGCGCTTTTCTATATTTCTAAAATGACAACTTGATTAGGGCGTGTACAATGGTATAGACGATTGTTGTCTGTAATACTCCATGTCATCTATAGATAAATTAAATACAACTCATACAATGAGTTGTCTTTAAGTTATGTATATATGACCCCACAAACTGCATGCATAAAGATATATACAACAACAAAATAGTCATCTATAAAACCTTATAGACTGCCTCATACATGCCGCATACTTCATTCTCTCCTTGTTCTCTCTCATCCATATCATTAAAAATCTTACGTGGCAAAGATTATAGATCGTTGATGTCACTTCACAGACATGCCTTTACGAGCTACGCTAATCAACTAAAAACAAAAATAGAACAACGTTTAGTAATGTATCAAATCGAATTTAGGAATGTGCGACTCACAAACCCACGATCCAAGATAGCGGGCACGATGCACACTATGCCGACGCATACCATGCCACGAGACTCGCCAACTACCACCAAGTCCAAATTATTTCCAACATCTCATGGACGACATCATCGAGGAGCATCAAGAGAGGAGGGCGGCACTACCGGAGACGCAGGAAGAAGACCTCCTAGACGTGCTACTTAGATCCGTATGATGGCGGGCTCCAGCCTCCGTGCCTCTCTCGACATGGGAACCATCCGTGCCGTGATCCATGTAAGCCGCACTCGTGTTCGACAAAATTGTTTCACCAACCTAGTTTCCAAACATGTTCGAGGAACATGACATGGCCGTACGTATGAATCATGCAAGCATGCATGCATAGGATATTTTTAGCGCGGGCGGCGAGACTCGCGACGACGCTCCAGTGGGCCTTGGCGAGCTCATGCGAACCCCTGACGCCGCACAAAGCTCAACCGATGGGGAGGAGCAAATACGGCTGGGATGCAGCTGTAGCATCCTTAGCTTTGCATTCCAAAGGGTGCCATGGTGCTCGCTAACGCAGGGCGATCCGCTGCACTTACGCGCAGTGGCCCCAACGCCGGTGAGATTAGGCCGAGAGGTTCGAGGGTAGCGTGGTGGACTTCGAGTCATGCTATTTGTCGCGGCCGAGGATGCCCACAGTAGCGCTTGGCCTCGCCGCCATGGAGCTCGCCTCACGAGCCTCCTCTTCCATTTCGAATGGGAGCTCTCTGCAGGCGCCGCCCCGTGAATCGACATGGTGGAGGCGCCGATCCGGCGAGGAGGAAGAGCAACTTGTGCTTGCATGCTATCATCGTAGCCTGCTCGTAATATATACGTATTTGTGCCGCCGCTACATCCACCATCCGATGCTCAAAAGATGAGCGCCGCTTTGGCGACTGGGCAATTAGAGCCTTTGGCGCCGCGAGTGGAGGCTAAGAGCCGGATCCGCTTTGATGGAGGTGATGGTTCTCGTAAGCTAGAGAAGCGTAAGTAAACGAGAATGCGTAAGAAAGGATTGGTTCGACACACTGTAATTGTGGCCTGTAGCTTCTATTATAACTATGTGATCGTTTATTCATAGTTGCTTCAAAATTTTCTTAAGTTTAAATCACTTGTTGTGACCATTGATCAATATCCAATCATATGACATCCATTGATCAATATTCAACCATATGACAATCATATGACATACCAATCTCTACACAAATCCATTGGTCACAACAAGTGACTTAAATTTAAGAAAATTTCAAGCAACTTAAAACTAGCAAAATCGTATAACTATACACAACCATGATTACAGGAGCCATAAATGGCTAGATTACATAACACTAATCACCAATGATTGATTCGTGATTGGTTCCTATGTACAGACAAGTTAACTATTTCAACATCCCCCCTTAATCTTAACCGGTAGCCACAAGGTTGAGATTGCTCCGTATAGCAGTTGAAGGGTGCTCGCTGGTTTTGTAAACACATCTCGCAGCTTGATCCTTTGATGAGATGAATCGGATCTCTAGATCCTTAGCTACCACGCGTTCTCATACAAAGTGGAAGTCAACTTCTATATGCTTTGTACTTGCATGAAATACTGGGTTCGCTGATAAGTTGGTCGCACCTAAGTTATCACACCAAAGAACTGGTGGTCTTGATTGAATATACCAAGTTCTCCAAGAAGCGATCAACCCAAATTGTTTATGTTGTGCCATTTGCTAAGGCCTTGTATTCTGACTCAGGCCGGATCTGCCATCGTTGTTCATTTTTTAGAACTCCATGAAATCGTGTTCGAACCAAAGAAGATTACAAACCCGCTCAGGACCTTCTATCCAAGGGCTACGGTAGGCTACACTAGCGTAAATTAAAAATTCTACCCGTAAACCAAGATCACGGCAGCTTATAGATCACGGTCTTACCACTTGACGCGCAGTGCGAAGTTGTTGCGCACGTCAGCAGCGGTAGTCGCATCTAAGTTGATGCAAGACGCTAGCGCAGTAGTCGCATTTACTTCCTTGTCCTCGCCGTGGCGCCCCACGCATGCCTCCTCTTTGCGCTCGTCCCAACGCCACGTATGCGCCGCTTTCAAAGGTATCCACACGACGGAGGAAGCGACGATGCCGGACTACTAGATCCGCGCGAGCGACTAGGGCGGGAGGGTGGCGCTGTGGTTTGAGGATGTCACGAAAAACTCATTCATCAACCAATACCGCTTCTCCTTTTATAGACGCCCTTATAATGGGCTTCTACGAATAGAGGCCCATTAGGACTCAATACTCACCAATTCGGATCTAATCCGAATTAGGCTTCACTTCTCAAGTGTGTGACCTATAGGTTCACGTATGTTTAGACATGACGCAAGTACACATACTTGGTCAATAGTTGGTAGCGCTTTCTCAGCAAGACGTACAACTCCTAAACGCACGTAAAGATCATATCGACTAACCATCACAACGTTATGTACATACCAATCCCTTTGCCTCACGATATTCGGCCGCTCCAAGTTCGACCACTTTTTCGATCCCGTGATCCGAATCCCTTACTAGGTTAACTCTAACCTTAAGTAGCATGGCCATGCATTTCTGGATCCGATCACCGAGGCCCAGAGATATCTCTCTCGTAGAGAGGGGCAAATCCCATCTCGACCGACCATGCCTCGCAAAGATGCTTCATGACAAACCCAAAGCTACCTTTATAACTACCCTACCACATTTGAGTAGCGCTTGATAGCCCCTAAGTAGGTCGATTCACATCTCAAGTACATGTGACAATCTCGTGTCTAAGGACAAGGCGCATACATTGTGTAGAGAGAACCATAAGAATAATTACTATATCTCATGTTGGGTCGGTCCAACCCCATGTTCTAAACATGTGTCCACATTATTGGTTTGACATCTCCATGTCTATGACTCGTGAAACATGGTCATCAACCGATACATGTGCTAATCCATCATTCACGCAGTGTCCTCACATGAACTCCGACTAGGGACAACTTTAGAATAACCATACAAGTAAAGAGTTTCACAAACAAGTCACATACTTGTTAATCAACACAAAGGCAATATTCAAGGAACATTTATTAAATCATGGATACAACGTAAATATCATCATCAATATGATTGCCTCTAGGCATATCTCCAACACTATCATCACTAAGGCCGCCCAATCAAGATCCGAGAAGGTGCTAAGCAATGTCAATGTGGACTTGCGCACGCACCAACCCCGTGTTAGCTACGCCTTGAGATAACGAATTATCCTCTTAACCATCGAGAAGTGTTATGTTATAGGTGAATGTAGAAATTTACAAACACGATTGACATAAAAGACAATGTCAGTCATGTGAGTGTCGACATCAAGGGCACCAACAAGAGTTCTATATTTTGTGCTTTCATCCAGAGAGTAATCGCCCACTATCCTGGCAAGCTTCTCCGGTTGACATTAGCGTTGTCACGGTTTACGCTTTTACCATATTGGCCCACCAAGTAAATCGCCAATGTATTTTTGTTGAGACAGATAACCCTCGCATTTCTTGACCTCAATGCCAAGAAAATAATAAAGATCCTAAGATCCTTGATAGCAAACTCGGCTTGCGCTGGAGAAGCAAGTTTAGCGGTTACAGATGCGCATTTAACTGCCACAATGATATCATCAACATAGATAAGCATGAAGATAGTCACTAAATGATTGTAGATAAATAAGGATGTGTCACCTTGGAAGCAATAAAACCCAGATCTCGTAGTTTGGAGCTCAATCGAGAATACCATGCACGAGGAGCTTGTTTGCATCGCATAAGGCTTTCTCTTGAGCTTGCACAGATAATGGGACCGAGGATTGACAAAACTCTGAGGTTGCTTCATGTATACTTCTTCTTCAAGTACACCATGAAGAAGGCATTCAACATCCAGCTTGTCGCAAACACCATCCACGAGACAAAATGGACAGTAACAAATCGCATAGTAACCAGCCACATCGTACTAAATGTGTCCGTAATCAAGACCAAAACGCCGCTTGAAACCTTTGCAACCAATGTGTCTTGAAGCGATCAATAGAGCCATCAACCTTCTCTTCGCTTTAAATACCCATTTGGAGTCAACAATATTGACCCCACGAGGCGGAGAAACCAATTCCCACGCCTCATTTTTTCAAAGAGCTTCAAACTCTTGATCCATGGCATGCTTCTACTCGATGTTGCAACACATCTTCATGAGAGGTAGGCTCAGAATGCATAAGAACGCCACCGGTCAATGTGGTAGAACACTATACCATCACCAATTGTTTGGGCTTGCTCACATTATCCTAAAGACAGATGCACATGGAATGTTGTTCGAGAGTCAAGCACGGAGATACCACACCCGAGGAGATCCAAAGGCGCGAGTATCCGGGTCGAGAGGAGATGCGCTGATTTTCGTGAGGATGCCGGTCGCGTCCAATTCGGAATCACGCACCCGAGGAAGCCGTGTTTAGCGCGACAACACATCACGCGCCCGGAAAGGCGTGTCAACCGTGTCGAGCGCGACAAAGACATCGCGCGCCCGAGGAGCCGTGGTCGATCGCGCACAAGACCGATCCGCCGGGCTATTCAATGTAGCACCCGATCCCGCCATGTTGTGTCATGCGCAATTATGGGAATCGCGCGCCCGAGGAAACCATGTCGAGCGCATCAACAAATTACGCGCTCGAGGAAGCCGCGTTGAGCGTGTCAGCACCCGATCCGCCCAGGCCATTCAATGCCGTGCCTGTGTTGACAGCACCTGATCCCGGGCCATTTAATGTCGTGCCCAATTCTAGGGATTGTGCAGTGTCGACATCACCCAATCCCGGGCCATTCAATGCAACGCCAAATTTTAGGGATCGCGCGCCGAAGGATGCCGTGTCAATGGCATCAACAGCACCTGGACTCAGGGGATTTGGTGCAGATTGCAAGGCAGTAGAGCTATCTCCATTCTGGATATGCTATGGCTGCTCCAGTTGATGATTTTCTGCACACATAGTGTCCACAGGCAAAACAGTACTATTCTTCATTTGGTTAAGAGATAACAGAATAGATTTTTCAGAAATTTATGGAGACAAAGGAATGCCCGAGCCTGTGGAGAACGGGAAAACATGCTCATCAAAAACAACATCACGAGAAATATAGATGCGAGCAGTAGGCACATGCAGGCATTTATATCCCTTGTGGAGATTACTATAGCCAACAAACACGCACTGAGCTGAGCGAAACTAAAATTTTTGAGTTTCTATGGACGCAGATTTGGCCAACAAGCACATCCAAAAGTGCAAAGAAATGTGTAATCAAGTTTGGTTGCATGAAGCTTTTCAAGGGGGGACAAATTTCCAATGACTCTACTAGAAAGGCGATTAATAAGACAACACGCCGACAAGAATGCTTCATCCCGAAAGCGTAGCGGCCTAGATGCTTGGGACAGAAGGGAGGGACCAATATCAACAATGTGCCTATGCTTTCATTCAGCTAATCCATTTTGCTGATGCGTGTGAGGGCAAGAGACATGATGGGCAATGCCTTGCTGTCAGAAAAATGGATTTAATTTTTGGTATTCACCACCCCCAATCAAATTGGACACATAGGATTTTTTTTTATTAAGGAGTCATTCAACATGTGACTGAAATTCAAGGAAAACACGAAAGACATCAAATTTATTCTTGAGAAAATAAATCCACACAAACTTGCTATAATCATCAATAAATGAGACATAGTATTTATATCCTCCTTTAGACCAATGAGCCGGCCTCCAGACATCACAGAATACAAGTTCAAGTGGCGCAGCAGAAACACTTGACGATCTAGGAAATGACAACTGATGACTCTTGCCTTCCCGACACACATTACAAACATAATTATTCCTTGAACTAGACACAGAAGATAATTTATTTGAGGCTAAAACTTGTTGAACGACACGAGATGACGGATGTCCTAGATGACAGTGCCAATCCTCATACGTGAGCTTGATTGCCGACATGGCTCGTGCAGGTAGCGGTTTAATGGGGTATAATCCTTTCTCACATTTACCATGCAGAAGAACTTTCTTCGTAACCTAATCCTTCACAAAAAAAATGATTGAGATGGAATTCAAGGAAAACATTGTTATCGGCAGCAAGACGATGCACAAAGAGTAAATTCGAGAAGCATGTGGAACATGGAGAATGTTCTTTAGCTAAAGCGATCTAATAGAAGTGGATATAATGGATTGACCACAATGAAGGATAGCCATACCTATGCCATCGGCCGTCTGAACACGAGCGACACCATTGTACTTTTCCCGAGTTATGAGCTTATCAAGCTCACCGTAATATGGTATGTTGCCCCAGACGTTGTACTAGTTGGGGTGAACACCATATGACGATGGTGTAGATGCCGCACTAATACGCCATCTTTGTGTCCTCCGAATGGAACACAAAATTGTATCACTGATAGCATTTTATGACGACATGACCCACCTTGCCACAGCAGCTAGCAGTTGGTTTGGCCTTCCTTGATCATTGCGCCGTGGTCACTCGCCATTGCGCTGGCCAAAGTTCTCTGCCACGGTGACCTCCTCCTTGTCCTCTGCGCGCACCCCTTTATCCCGTGAGATAAAGTTGGCCGAGGAACCCGAGCGCAGCCCAATAGGTGTAGTTGTCATTACACTCCTTGCGCATCTCAAAGGAGACTGTTGAGTAGAGGTCGCCGAGAGACATCGATTCCACCTCATGGTCACCGACATGACAAGTGAGTCATAGTCACCGCCCGCACTGGTCAGAGGTAGGTAGCCACCTCTTCGCCTTTCATCGGGTGGCCCGCCGAGGCCTGTGGTGTCGGCAATCATCTTCATCTTGTTGAAGTATTCGTCATGGAGAGACCTTTCTTTAGGAACATTGCCATCTCCATGCGTATATGGATAACCCAAGCTCTAAAGTGGGTCGAGAACATAGTCTCAAGAGTAGTATATACCTCACGAGCCGTGGTGAAGAGAATGACTTGGCGCTAGAACATCCTTGGTAAGAGACGCAGCAAGGCGCCGAGGACCGCTTGGTCCCGCCGGCCATCGTTGATATGCCGGTTCGACGCCGATTGGTCTCCATCAATCGTGGGTGCACTCATCTTTGGAGGAACCAGGATGGATCCATCAATTTAGCCGAAGCCCATGACTTTGGAGAAGAGGCATCACCGTGGTTTCCAAAGGAGGTAGTTCTCGCCGCTACCTTGACATCGAGGAGGTTCATGGACAAGGTGAAGAACACCAATGTTGGGCGATTGGCGTCACAGATCGAGAACACCGAGGATGTTGAACCATTTGTAGCGTGGTTATTTTGTCGCCGCTGAGCAAGGGCTCTAATACCATGAAAGTAAACGAATGTCAAGAAAGGATTGTTCGTCACAATCGTAATTGTGGCCTCGTAGTTTCTATTATAACTATACACAACCGTGATTACGTGGCTATAAATGGCTAGATTACATAACACTAATCACCGTGATTGATTGGTGATTGGTTCCTATGTGTAGACAAGTTAACTATTTCAATAAGGCGAGGTGACAAGACATGAATCTTCAAGCACATCCAAGGGTTAGAAATTCAATCAGAATCACAAAATCATAGTTAAGTATCTACAACCAATTTCATGATTTTAAGGTCGTGTGATCATTTTTTCCAAGTGTATGATGGTCTTGTGTATGTAAATTGTGAAGAATTGAAAGGAGACATGCGCATCGATGGTATCGTGGATTGTATGCTTTCCAACCTACCAGTTCCATTTTGATCGACATTGTTTTTTCTTTTCTTTGCGAGGAATTCATTGATATCGCTTAGCACATGCCATGCCTTTATTTTAGTTTGAAAGTCCATATTACACCCTTGAACTTTACATGCAGTCCAAAATCCCTTAAACTCCAAAACCGCTTGGTTTACACCTGAACTCCCAATACCATGTCACCTCGACCTCGGGCCAAAAACAATCGTTTTTGGCCACGCTGGCATCCACGGTTGGTTTCGCACGCATCGCTTCACTTAAACACCGCTGGCCTCCCACCGGCCCACAATGCATCGCCAAATTCACCATTCTATTCTTCCCAAATCGAGAACCCTAGCGCACGATCACCTCGACAAAGAACCCTGCGGCAAGCACGCGATGATCCTCGACGGACTCAAGGCAAATGCACAATGATGACCATTCTAACTGCGACACTGTGGCGCTGCAACTGACAGAGGTTAGTTCGCCTTTATTTGTGTTTCCTAGATTAGGTGTGAATTGTAATGCACATTCACCATCTGCGCATGTAGGACATGGATTTGTTAGACCATTTGTGTGTTCGATTTCATTTTGGAGGAGAATTTTTCAATGATGGCAAGTATGTGCATTATTTGGGCGGTTCTGAGGCACTATCTTGGATTGATAGAGAAAAGTTTCTTTGCCAGAGATTAGAGGCCACCTGCAAGACCATTGTGAAATTACTGAAGACAGTTTGCTCCACTGGCTATTCCTTGGGAAAGAGCTTGCCAATGGTCTGAGGGTTTTGACTGATGACAAGACATGCATACTAATGAGGGATTGCATTACTGATGGTGGCGTTGCTGACATATATGTTGACTCAACTGAACAAGAATCAGATGGAGATGAAGACCATGAGGAAGGAAGTGACTTTGAGGAAGAGATGCAAGATGTGAACTGTGTAGAAATGGATGCAGAGGATGATGAAGTGGGAGTTACTGGGAGCAAGCAAGATATTGGCAAGAAGATTGTTACCCAAGATGTGGGTAATCGAGTGCTACCGCATAATTTGTAACTTCTAGAAGCAAGCAAGTCAGATTATTCCATCTACTCCTAAGGATAGATGTATGAACTAGCTTCGCTAGATGCTCTATGGGTCATGTAGCAATGAAAAGAGCAAGGTGGATAAGAAGAAGCAAGCTATTGTAGCTATGGAGGACACATGTAGCAAGGCAAAGTGATTACCCCCTGTGATTGAGAGTTCAGAGGATGATGAGGGGTCAGAGAGATCAAGGAAAAGTTGAAGGAGTTCAGAAGAAGCTTAAGGTGTGAGAGACATTGAACTCGATGCCATCTTCTTTGAGGGATCTCATCCACACTGTTGATGCATTTAATGAAGCCATTGTTGACAACTAGAATGAGACCGAGTACTATGACACACGATAATGAAGGTTCTTTTGAAGAGGATGATCATGCAAGATTGCTAGATTCCACCAAGGGTGAGTACTCCAAGGTGTTTGATTACCGCCTAGAACTCTTGAGGAGCATCCCAGAAGTATCATGTAGTCCACCTAGACTCATGACTATGAAGACCCAATATTCCAAAGATTTTATATGTGCCTTAATGCTTGTAAGAGAGGTCTCCTAGCTGGTTGTAGGAAAGTCATAGGACTTGATGGTTGCTTCTTCAAAGGAGCAACTTGTGGTGAGTCGCTATGTGCCACAAAGTGGATTCCAACAACTGCATGTACCAATTGTTCGCCAAGGGTTGAGAAAGAGACAAATGATTCTTGGGATTGGTTTTGTGCATTGTTGTTCAAAGATGTTCAAATTGGTGATGGTGATGTTTGGGTGATCATATCTCACCAATAGAAGGTATGCATATCCACACTAATCAGATTTGTAGAATTGTAGTTCGCTTGAAAAGTAATATCTATTCTTGTAGGGTCTCATTAATACTATTGCCAATCTGGCAACTAAATGTGAGCAGTAATGTGTGTAGACATATTTATGCCAACTGGAAGAAGAATTACAAGAACAAGGAATTTTAAGAGGTTCTGGAGGTGTGCCAAAGCACCTTGCATGATGATGTTCAACTTCTACAAAGCTCAATTGGCAATGTAAGACACTGTATGAGCAAAGCTATGATGAAGACTCACCCACATCATCGAGTAGGGCTTGGTCTGTTGGATTCCAATCGTGATTCAATGACAATAACATGTGCGTAGTCTTTAATAATTGGATCATTTCACTAGGTTTCTACCTATTATTAGCATGCTTAAGGTGATTAGATGCAAAGTGCTATTCAATTGAAGAATTCAACAAGACCTATGAGCACCGTCAGAACTCGTGGAGGGTATTACTGTGGCCCACCTCCGAGAGACCAAAACCAAGAGCTCCTGTATGTGAAGATGCTAGGAAGGCCAAGGAAGGAGAGTAGAAGGAACTGAATGAGAAACCCAAGAGCGTAAGAGTATCTAGGTTGGCACCATCATCAAAAGTGATTTTGCAAAGATATTGGCCACAATAGGGGATCCTACAGAAGAGAAGAGGGGAAGCTACTACAAATGCTCCTATACCACCACTGATGCAATGGTAATGTGCATTGACACCTTCTTGTGTTTACATAATATGGATGCTATTTTCTCGCTAATGGTACATTGTTCTCGTGTATTATTACTGTGAAGCCAGGGAGTGTGGTGAGGAAGAGGAAGGCGTGGATCAGACACGCCTTATTGCCAAAAGAGGATAAGTGGTTCAGACACCGCACTTAATATACAAGAACAACAATCCAAGATGTAAGTCACAACACCGACATATTCCTCCCACGCCCCACTTTGATTACAACATGCACATAACTAGCCATGTCTTCTTTCCATATTGCACCGGTATGCCTGTCAGAGATAATCAAGACATCGCCTAAAGCCAATGTGATAACAACCAAAGGGGGTCACCACTATGAACTTCTTCAGCTCATGTTTCAGCTCACAGCTAGCTCTACAAGAAACATCAATCTCAACTCGTAGTCTGCAAAAGTTTATGTCAAAGCACAGGAACCTTCATGCAAGGCCAAGAAGCAATCTTGACTAGGGGCAACAAATAGATGCCTTCCAAGTGAGTCTAATATGTTAGACTTGACTAAGGATTGTAATGTGATAAACTTATGCATATATTTTGCCAACTTATCTTTGTAGAAGTTGAATGTAATGTGCCAGACTTGAGGATACATTCGACAGACCTGAGTATTTATGAAAGTATTTTAATGAATTGTGATGTCCTTCTAATATGTCAATCTGTGATCAATTTACTTACTAGTCAGAGGGATTAGAATAGAAAGAAGAGCTCAGAAGTCAGAATGGAAGGTAATTATGGTGTTGAGTTTATGAATGAACAAGTTGGTTCGTTGTTACTAGTAATCAACCAAACATGATAATCAACATACTTCACAACATGTTCCTTTCTTTCACATACTTGACAACACATGGTTACACAAATATGGCAGCTTATCAATTACAACCAAAGAATCTCTGCTACTAGTTACACAAGAGAGCAACTACAAGCAAAAACATGACACCACTACAGCAAAACACCATGTTCTTTCTTTTTCATACTTCACAACTCTAGTTTTCTTTTCATGCAGCAATCAAAATTCCTCTCATAGTAGCCACTTCTGATTTATGCACATCCATCATACCATCCAGTTTAGCCCTTGACTCAGCTTCAGAAGCTCTCAAAGCATTGTTCTGCCTCCTTAGTGACCTCATAGTGTCTCGCAGATCCAACGTAACCTCCTTCACAAAGAGAGCCATCTCTGTGTCTGCCCAAACCCAAAAATTGCAACCTCCAGCCTACCAAATTGACTACAGTACAAAACAATTACAGTGAAGAAAACCAATTCAACGAATCAAATAATAATTTATAGCATCACATTACTCACCCGCGCCCTCATACAAGTCATGTACCTCTTTCCTGGGTTTGAATTACTCCACGAAATCCACCGCGTGACCTTCCGTCCGCAGTGGCACATCACTGCGGGCAAATACTCCAACGGGGGCTCGCGGTACGGTATGGGTGACGACGACGACCTGTCCTTGCCACCAACCCGCCCACACCTAACGAAGACTCGATCTCCCATCGCCGGAGCGAGCATCCTCGCCGCCACATCGTTCCGCTGCCACGAGTTGAAGTCGCCGCCGCCTAGGGATTTCGGAGGGTAGCAGCAGAGTGGTCATCGCGCGCTGCCGCGGGGTCGCTGCCGAGTGGAAGTCACGCGCCGCCGCGGGGTCGCCGCCGAGGGGTCGTCGCGCGCTAGGGTTCTACGATTTGGGAGCTTTGTGTTTTGGCGTGGTATGCGCGAAGCGCGCAAGTGACGCGGGGTGTTTTAAGCGGCGGGCGCCGACGCTGAAAACCGCCAACGTGGATGCCAACGTACAAAAATCAGTCCGTTCAGCGAGGGGGTCGGGTGACATAGTATTGGGAGTTCAAGGGTGTAAACCAAGCGGTTTTGGAGTTTATAGGGATTTTGGACTCATGTAAAGTTCGGTGTAATATGGACTTTTTCCTTTTAGTTTCAGCTTGTGTTAAGTTGTTTCTCAGGGCAGTCAGCCAAAATCTGCTTATAGAGAAGCCTAAGCCCAAACAAACCTTTGAAGTCCTGGAACACGTTATGGCTTCTCGAGCTTACAAGGAAGCCGAATGATTATTTTACTGAGAAGCTCAGTCTCCACCAGCTAAGCCCTGCTAAGTAAAGTAAGAAGGCGCTGGAGTATATTCCAACAAAAGGGAATAGGATGTCTTGATTATAGAACAAAATTGTTGGCGCAAAAGAGGTAGTTTTTTTTTTTTTTTGGGGTAAGAGTCAAGTATACAGAAGTACTATTTTCCAAGGCAAAAGCGTCCATTAATTGTACCATCGGTGATCGACATGCATATTGACAAGACAAAGAACTTACAGACATATATTTCAACGGTTTACATGCCTTACAAAATTACAATGATATGAGCACGGCTTATTTGTAGTTCTATTTTTGAAGAAACAAATACCTTTCAAGTCGTTGCATACAACACGTGTGAGTGACGAATCAAACCAATTGATGCAGCAAAAAGTAGCGCCTTAATTGTGCGCATACCTAGGTATGTAAGTACGTTCCAGCGAACTATGTAGCCCATGTCCCGAACCTGGAAATTTCCCAATAAGATTGTGTAGGAATAGCCCAGTTTCCTACCCAAATCACGAGGATTCCTATCCTTAAGCGGATGACAGGCCTGGCGCTGCAATGATTTGCATGGGGGCTAAAGCTGCAACGGGCGGCACACGGACGGTTGGGCGCAGATACAGGTCCTCTTCCGGCTCAGGTGATGCCCAGCTCCTCCGCTATCGTCCAGCCCGTCCGGCGTACAACCGGCGGGAGCTGCCAATCAAAGTGGTAGAGAAGCGCCGGGCGAGCGCGAGCCCATGTTCGCCTGGCAACGCCATGCCGGCACATCCTCCGCCCTGCCCCAAACGGTATGAATTCAAAGTCCGTGCGCTCTTGCAATGACCGTGCTATCCTCGGCGCCCGCTTAAACATCTCGGCATCGCCCCAGTACTTGGGATCCTCGCCGATCGCCCATGCGTCACGTAGCACCATTGTGCCCATTGGCACGCCGTGAACCAAGGATCTTGCATGGCTCTTGCATTCTCTGGGATGAGGAGAGGGGTTCCGTGGTGCAACCTCAGTGGTTTCTTGATGACGAGCTTTAGGTACTTGCAGTCAATGAGGTCGTCGTGATGTTTGCCTTGCCTTGGAAAGTCTCTCAGAGCCCCGCTTGCAACTTTCGCAGAATCCTCGTTCTCATAAGCCGTGACATCGCAAATTGAAGCGCTGTCGCTGTTGACTCGCCCCAAAGAGAAATAGGTCCCGCCAGTGCCACCATGCCGCCGATGTGTGACTATGGATATCATGGGGATATGCTCGCGATCTTAGGATGATGTGACAATTGGCAATGACGTTGAAGGTTTGCGTAAAACACGAAGTTTTCAGTCAAAGTTCGTTCGCCAGTTCTCAAGCCGCCCGATCTGTTGGTGGCGCCGATCGCCATGCCTTGGGTGAATTAGGATCGCGTCCGACCGCCGATGAGCGGTCCGACCGGTTAGGGCTGGCTGCTCGACCGGCGCCCTCATGAGCGGTCCGACTGGCCATATAAGTGGCATTGATTTTT
The DNA here is from genome assembly GCA_036346255.1 of Ampelocalamus luodianensis. Lineage (NCBI taxonomy): Eukaryota > Viridiplantae > Streptophyta > Magnoliopsida > Poales > Poaceae > Ampelocalamus > Ampelocalamus luodianensis. The sequence goes on along the minus strand of CM070632.1, from coordinate 51,729,251 downwards.
GAGTTGGGCCAAAAATAGAGGGTGTAGGTAAGTGAGGAGTTTCACCGCACTTGGTCTCATAATTTTGGAGCCTCCAACAAAAGTTCTATTCGCTTTAAATTTCCAGAGGTTGATTTCGGATTTCAAGCCAAATTTTGGCTAAGTCCCGGTGGCGGTCGACGCCTTCACGCAAGGTCGATCGGGCATGGGTCGACCGCCAAGTGGTGGCGGTCTCGACCGTTTTCACTTAACTCGCCCGCCGTGTATGCGATGGTTGCTTGTTAGGTCAATCTCATGGGTTTCATTGCATATGTGTTGCATGATGCATGTTTTGACTAACGTGGTCAAGTTGTGAAGAACTTGTTCCTGGTTTCGATTTGCTTGTTCATTGTTGTGCAGTTGCTTGGTGGTCAACGACGGTCAACGACGAGGACGACGGACTAGGCTTGGAGAGCCGAGGTTCGTAACGATCGACGATGCGGGTGAAGTCATTGACTCAAGTATGGTGCAAGATGGACAAAGGTGACCGAATCCGCAGGCAGCGATCGTTGGACTGCGCGCTGGGGGTCTGCAAGTGCCATGGTGGTTTCTGGTGGAGCCGGATGGGAGAGACTTGCCGACATGATGAGAGCCGTTGGATCAACCTACATGTGCATGGAGCAAGCGAGCGCTTTGCACAATCGACTCGGTCTTCTGAGAAGGACCGAGAAGGGGTATTTTGGCAATCTTACCAAATACCGCCTTGGTGACCTTTACAACTCCGCGCAAGACAGGCGTGGAGAAGCGGATTAGGTCAAGAGGAGATGAAGACGGCGCTTAAAATGCGTGTGATGTGACCCGCTTGTTTTGGGCCTTAACGGGAGCCCATTATGGAAACTCTTCTAGAAGGTCTAGGTCTCCACTATAAATAGAGGAGGAGGTGGCTGCACCCTCACCTTTCATTACTTGTAAACCCTAGTTTTTGCTTGTATGCTTAGGGAGTTGATAGTTGAGGTTAGGTTCTAGAGAGTTGATTTGATTTCGTGCTCATGTATTGAGTCTTTGTCCTCCATTGATGGAGTTGTCAAACCAATACCCTATCAAATCAATCCAAAGAAAGTTTCTCAAAGATGAGTCCATTTGCTTTCTTCTCTATTTGGTGATTTTGAGTCCTTCTTTGATCCGCGAAGTTTTACTTGGTTTCGCCGTGATCTAGCTTGTCGTGACATGTGGGAATACATCTAGGATCATCAAGATCATCAATCACCCACGAGCAAGTCTTAAGATCATATTTGCTATTTGACTAGGTTTTTGATCCACCTTCACCAATTGAAGAAAGGTCTGAACTTTGGCAAGGATCTTCACGATCGCTGCTTGAAATAGGTTCCCGACATCCTTGAGAAGGTGTGTGTCAAGTTTCACGTAAGTTTGATGCATCGAATCAAAAGTTATATCAATTTGTGTTTTGGTTTTTCTGGCCGATTTCATCGCTCATTGGCCCGAGGTCCGACCGCCATATTGAGAGGTCACCATTTCCAAAGGTCGACCGATTTCTAGTTGGAGGTCGACTACCAACTCATTTAGGTTTTGAGTTTTTATGTTTTTGAAGATTTTGCTTCTGTGGTTTTGATTGATTCAATACAAGTCTTCCATTGCAGCATGATTGATTGATCTTCAGCTAGCTTTCTAGCTATTGGAGTGAGATTCGTATTGAATTCAATTAGGAGAAAAAGAGATCGTGTTCTATTCACCCCTCTAGTTGCCTTTTCGGTCCAACACCATCATTATGTGGTGGCGAGGCAATGTGTGGAGGACCGCATACCGACATCTTGATTTGAATCTCCATCGCATTGACCTCGAGTTTCAATGGGCTTATCCTTCGATGAGCTTCCATCGTAATCATTGGAGAGCCTTTCGCAGTTTTCACCAAGAGTTTCAACGATGGAGAATAATCGTGATCGCACTCCGAGGTCTCTGTAATGGTCTCACTGATGCGGCGAATCACGATCCTATGCCGAGTCTTATTATCCCCATCCGTTTATCACCGGCTTTTCATCGATTAACCGCTACTAAGTCGTTTGCTGGTTCTCGAATTGCTAGAAGTCCGCCGGTGAGTATCTATCAACCATGATCGTATCAAAAGTATATTGACTTCGAAGTTGATGAGTTGGGCTTCTTCTTTTTCTTGCGGTCGCTGAGTCCGGCTTGCCGGGTTCTCGCTTTTCAATCGGCCGGAGAGCTCTCTTCCGAAACACCACCGATCGCATAGGTATCCTCATCCATCCTGGCCGATTTCGCTTGTTTCGCAACAAAGCACCGATGGAAGAGGAGGATGATGAAGAGGCTCCATTTTCTCCGCGCGCGCGCATGCATGCGCCCATGTCAAGGTTGGCGAGTCCGCCGTGTCGCATCCAATTCTCTTTGTCCCAACTTCCCGACATAACCGCATGAGCGATTACTTGCGGGAAATGGACAAAGAATCGGTGAGCAACACCAGCTTCTTCCAAGATTCCACGCCGCGCCCCACGGACGGCGCCACCGCCGATTTATCAAGACGCCGATCTTACTTAAAATAGAAAGGAGAAAATGACGGGAAATCTCGTGGAATAATGGACCGCTTATTAATATGAACTCGAATTTACAAGGTATAGCTTAAGGACTCGCTGCCCTCTTGCTAACTCGTAACTATTACACGATCTATGGCTTGTGCTTTTGTCTTCCTTCTTCCTCGTTTGTCTGCTCTTGATCCGCCTGTGTTCCATCTTTAAATAGCCCTCAAGAGGTGGCGCTGCTTCCGAGAAGGCGCTGATAAGCGCTTGCGCTCTGCCTGAGTCAAGGGACGGTTGATACATAATCAACCGCTTGGTGGTTATATGTCTATGAAACATATAATCGCACGAGGTTGTTCACGGTGTGTCTTGGATAAGATACGCCGTATGGAATATGCATGTGTTCCATTCATCATAACAGAGAATATACCTTGGAATCGCCTACCTTCTATTTAGTAGCTTCCTCCGGCCTAAGCTTGGCTTGTTCTCGTCCGACTATTGTGGTATCCATTATGTAACCTCCGAATCTCTACGACTAGTGAGGTCGCACCTCAAAGGTTACGACCATGAATACGTATGGTCTTTTATATATTAAAGATAATATATAGAGGTTTTAACTCACAAGACCCATCACCAAATTTCACCTTGCTCTCACATTTGTGTCGAGCTCAACAAATTTCTCCTCACTTCCAACATATGATTACTCTGATCCCACCGCGCTTAATCCTATCCTCATTCAACATGACTAGTTCATGTTCTCTGCCCTGCTTGCACTGTGTCTCAAATTTCCACCATCACAGCTTCTGTTCATCGCCTTCTTTCTTCTCAACAACAAATGCTCTTTCCTTCTTCTTGATCTACACTTAGAGGTGAAATAACCATGGTTTTGACAATTGTAGCACCGCATCTTTTCTTGTAAAACTTGTGTTCACGGCCATTGGAGTCACTACCATTTTCTCCGCTGGCGTGCTCACGCTCGCCGCCACGCCACGATCGGCCCTCTAATGCGCAAGGCCCACCTCCTTCTATTGGTTTGGAGCCGTTGTCGACCTCACCATCCTTCTTCGCCGCTTCCCACTCAAGACGTGTCGAGTAGGTGTTCTTCTTCCCGCCACCATAGCATCTGACTCTCCTCGCGGCGCTTGAGACGACCGATTAACTCTCCAACCATCATCGCCTTGAGGTATCCAAATTGCTCGAGCGCAGTGACGAGTAGGCTAAACTTGCCTCAGGACCGCATGAAGGAATTTCTTCACGTATAACTCTCTCCATCTTATCATCTAGGCTTCGATCTGGCCGACAATGGATGTCAACCTCATGGCGAAATCATCAACGAAATCGTTGTCTTCATGCGCAGATTCTCGAACTCGCTTCTTGAGATTTTGCACACGCGCCTCCTGACACAACCGCACCAACGCATCATCTTCAAGGTGTTCCAGCCTCCTCAGCCTTCCTCTCGCTAGTAGCAGGAGCAGTCTTCCAACACAGCCTTGAAGATTGCCGCGAAGCCATTTGATCCTTCTTCTCGCCGCCGATCGCTCCATCTCTAACACTCGTGTCCCACACACCGCGGCACGCATGAAGACTTTCTAAGAAGGGTAACATGGCTTTGCAGCGCACTCCGCTAAGAGAACCTCCGATGGGTCGCTTGAGTCTTCTTCTCAGATTTTCTCTTGCTTTATCTGCAATTCAAGAAGAGGATCTTGAAAGTATTCCTGAGCCCGAGATGGCACTTTTGATTAAGAAGTTCACACGGCCTACAACAATATGAGAAACAAAAAGAGAGGCGCACCTGCACATTTGTTATGAGTGTGGAGAGCTTAATCACATCCGCAAATTGCCCAAGTTCAAAGGTAAGAGCAACTACATAGGATGAAAAGCCACTTGAAGAAGCCTCGTGGACGCAAGTCCAAGTTTGATGATGCCAAGCTCAGAAGGCTGCCGCCACCGGTTCTGCCGCTCTGGGGATCGATCCTGAGCGATGTGGACTCGGAGCGAGGAGGACAAGGAGGAGGAGCCTCAAGACAAGAAGGGAAAGGCCAAGGACTTCACCCAGATGTGCTTCATGGCCGACTGACGATATTGATGACAACAATGAGGTATCTCCTCCTATGATGTTCTCTTTGCTAGATGTGAAACTCGTCTATGAGCAAATGCTAGGTCGATAAAGCCTAAAATTCATCATGACTAGGAATGAGGAGTTAGAGTCACAAGTAGATAAACTCACATTAGAACTTGTGAATGCTAAGAGTCTTGAATCGATGAATGTTCATCCCGCTATGCTTTACATTTTGAACTAGCTAAACCGCACCGCTTTCATGATATTGCTTTGCAACAACTTGAAAATGCTAGGACCTGAGCTAATTGAAGTTAAATCTACTCCTTGCAAAAATGCTTAGAGTCTAGCAAGTTGATTGTTTCGTGTGATTGAAGCTAGCTCTTGCTCACTCGCTTAGAACGTGAACGTGAAGTACATGATGTTGTAGAAGCAATAGAGTTAAATATGCCAAGCTTAAGGAAGATAATCTCGCTACTTGTGCTTCATGAAGCTCTTAAGCTTGAAGTTGTCTTTATAAGAAGAAGGTTAACGCTAAAACTTGTGATTCATGTGTTAACTTTGGAAGAGAAATTGCTTACCTTAAGGACACATTAGAAAGATTCTCCGATGGTAAGAAACAAGCTAAACATGATTCTTGACAAGTCAAAACTCCTTATAAGAAGCAAGGGTTAGGATACAACTTTGCCCAAGACAAATCTAGTGGCATTCAAATCTTAAAAATGGCTTAGTTGAATTTGATACCCAACCCGCAAAGATCACTTTCAAATCAGCAGTTTTGCCCCAACCATCTATTCACCAAAAGGTGCTTCTCCCTGGTACCAAGTACCATTGCACCTATTGCAAGAAGGATGGGCATTTGGTTGAGTTCAGTTGCATGAGGTTGAAAATGCTAAGAAAAATATTGCTAGAATGTCATCTAATCAACCTAGAGCTTTTGTGAGACATGGTAATTTAGAGAGGAAGAAACCTGGTCTAGGATTTGCTTCACATGCTAATCATTCTCATACTCCAGATGTGATAATTCTCATGTTAGAGTCACCATTGCTCATAACAGATTTCAAATAGAATCAGGATAGCACTTCGCTTGCATACTACTGGCAGACGCAGGTCTCAAGATCGGGTTCCAAGTCATGTTTAACTAACCCCGTATTGAGACACATCGATCTTTTGTGCCTTGATTTCGTGGATCGCCGCGTAGGAAGGACACGTGGTTCGCCGACCACTGCTCACGCCACATGACCGGAGACTCAAAATGGTTCACCTCCTTCACGCGCCGATAGGTGATGTCCTCATTACCTTTGGAGACAATACTCAAGGGCGGATTGAAGGAACGGATCAATCAGGAACGACAATTTATCCTAAAGGACGCCGCCTTGTGGACAAGCTCAGTTTAATCTTACTCGCCTCACACTTCTTGATGATGGCTATGAGACTATATTTAAGAAAAATGCTTGTCGTGCTTGATTCTGCAGTGAGCTCGCTTTTGGGATTTATAGAGTTGCTAGGATCTTTGAGCCGATTTTTCCGAATCTCTTGCCGTTCTCTTAAATGTTTGTTTACACCTTCTTCTCGAAGTTCGCTTTGGCATCGACGCTTGGGGCACATTGGTTTTGATCATCCGACGCGAAAGTTAGCAACCTTGATCTCATGAGAGGTTTGCCTAAACTCAAAGCCGCCAGGATGTCAGATGTGCGCTCGTAGGCATGGCAAGCAAGTTGCCGCTCACACCCTTCGTTGACTTTGTCATGACCGACTGACCGACGCTTGCTTCATATGGATACCGTTGGTCCCGCTAGGTTCGATCAATTGCGGCAAGTGGTACATTCTGTCATAGTTGATGATTTCGAGATACACTTGGGTGTTCTTTCTTGCTTCAAGGATGAAGCTTTTGGTCATTATCGTGATCTTGTTCTTCGCTTGGCTTCAACTTTCGTGCATTGAGAGCGATCCGCAGTGACAATGGCACGGAGTTCAAGAATGCCTCGCTTGCCTTTTTGTGCCGAGCGCGATTGAGCATCGGCTCTTTTCCACACGCCCTCAATGTAATGGCGCTGTGGAAAGGAAGAACGAACCTTAGTCGAGATGGCTAGGACGATGCTAGATGAGTATAGCACACCGAGGAGATTTTGGGTCGGTTATTGCTACAATTGCCATATTTCAAACCGTGTCTTCTTAAGACCTTCTTTGGGCAAGACTTCATATGAGCTTCGATTTGGTAGAAAACCCGTTGTTTCTCATTTTCGAGTTTTTGGAGCTAAGTGTTTCATTCTCAAGATAGGAAACCTAGATAAATTTGAATCAAGGACTTTTGATGGTTTATTTCGGTTATCCCGCATATTCGAGGGTTTTCGGTTTTAATGTTGAAACTAACATTGTCCAGAGACATGCAATGTCACTTTTGATGAGACTAGCCCTGGAGCTAGATCCGACGTTTCAGGTGATACACAGGTGACAGAAAGTATTTTTATGGAGGAAGATGATGACGAAGCTGATACTTGTCCTCCACCCGTTGGAGGCTCCCGCCCAAGCTCCGTAACTCGCACATCGCTTCACCTCCAATTGAGGCTCTCGCCGATCTTCTTCATCGCAGACTCCGACGGAGGTTGAGGAGATATTGTCTCCCGCGCTCCACTTCACATTCGAGGCGCCATCCTCCTGGATCGATGATTGGTAGTCTTCATGAGCGAGTCACCGCCCCGTATCACGATCCGAGTCCCTACTCATCTCGCATTTGTTGCTTCTTTCAACCCCGCGATATATCACATGCATTATCCGATTCTAGCCTGGTTAATGCCATGCATGAAGAGTTAGAGAATTTTGAGAGGAACAAGGTCCGAACCTAGTAGAGCCTCCTAGTGGTCATAATGTGATAGGAACCTGCTGGGTGTTCAAAATAAACAAAATGAGGACGGCTTCTGTGGTTAGAAACAAGGCAGTTGGTAGCCAGTGGTTTTAGCCAAGTTGAGGGGTTAGATTTTGATGAGACATTTGCTCTGTTAGATTGAAGCCATTCGGATTCTCGCTTGCATTTGTCGCTTCTAAGGGCTTTAGATTATATCGATGGATGTTAAGAGTGCCTTTTGAATGGTTTTTAGAAGAGGAAGTGTATGTTAATAACCCTGTGCTTTGAGAACCCCAAACATTCACGCCATGTTTTTAAGCTATCCAAAGCCTTGTATGGTCTTAAGCAAGCCCCTAGAGCTCGGTATGATAGACTTAAGACCTTCTCGCTTAAGAATGATTTTGAGATGGGTAAGGTAGACAAGACCTGCTCATCCTTAGCGTGGCAATGACTTCTTGCTTGCCTCGATTTATGTAGATGATATTATCTTGGTGGTTCTTCTCATGCTCTTGTTTCTAGTTTTTCCGAGACCATGTCCAGGAATTTGAGATGAGTATGATGGGAGAACTCAATTACTCGGGCTTCAAATCAAGCAATGCAAGGAAGGGATCTTCATCCATCGACGGCACACCAAGGATCTTCAAGCGCCGAGATGGTGATCGCAGTTTCCATCGCCACTCCCATGGCGATTTCGATCGTTTCGATCCGATGAGGAAGGAGAAGCCGTGGAATCAACGCGAGTACCGCAAAGATGATCGGCTCCCTCCGCACTCGATCCTCAAGACCGGACATCCACTTGGCGGTTTGCCTCAGGCAGGTTTCGTGCGCCTCCGAGGACTTCCCATCGCCAAGCCGTTAAGCGCATCTTCGGTATTTACACTCTACCCTCCAATATGGCATTTGGTTTTCCCGCTCTTCGCCCTTGTCCATTCGGGGGTTTTTCGATTCTCGATTTTATGGTCGTCTGGCTAGATAGGAAGAGTACCTCGCACTTGTCACTTTTTAGGCACTTCTCTTGTCTCTTGGTCTTCTAGGAAATAATCTGTTGCACAATCCATCTAAGCTGAATATGTAGCCGCTAGTTGTCAGAGTCGATTTTGTGGATGGTGTCCACTCTAAGGATTTTGGGTTGGCATTTGATAGTGTTCTTCTTTTTCGTGATAACACTTGCTATAAACATTGCTAAAAACCTTGTGCAACACTCTAGACCAAGCACATAGACATTCGCTATCACTTTCTTAGAGATCATATCGAGAAGGGTGATATTGTATTGCATTTCGTGGAGTCCGAGGCCCGCAGAATGATATCCTCACCAAGCCTTTAGATCCAACTAGGTTTACCACCTTGAGAAGTGAGTTAGGGTAATTTATCCTCACGGTTGGTTTGAGGGGTTGGCCTGCTCAACTTTCCTTGTTCTTCCGAACTTTCCTTGTTCATCCGAGCTTTTCCGATCTTTCCGATACCTTCTTCTAGTGGTATTTTCTTTTGATCTTTTAGGATTTTTAAGTCTTTGTGCATCTCATTGTATCATACTGCATTTATATGAAAAACAAAAAGATGCATTGTAATATAAGCTTTTATGCTTGTCTTTAAAATTGATGAAGCTTTGCTTATTACCCTTTGAGCTTTAGTATTTCAATTCCGCTTCAATGTCATGTCTAGTTCTTTGACTTGCTAGAATTATCATGCTTTCACATGTGTAGCTAAGTCTTTGCTGAATGAGCCGTAACTTTAAGACAACTTGAACTAAAAACTGCAATTTGTGGATGTTTTAGCTTAGTTGCGCATTAGTGCTCCTTTGTGACATTGGCCTCACAAAATTGTCGTGTTAGATCTTGAATCTAGTATTGATCATTACTTGAGCTTCTTGTTCTTTAAGAATCTAAATCGCTTTGTGAAAATGAAAATCAAATTTAAAGATTGTCTTGTGCTTAAAATGTGCCAAACTACTCACGAGACTGCATGTCATAGACATGAACTTGGAGGTAGTTTGATGATCCGCACGATCTCATGGGGACCGCTTGTCAATCCGACATGAACCTCAAGATTTGTTGCCCCGGTAGAAGCTTAGGAAGAGTTTGTGGATGGCCCTAGTCCAGATCTTCTTCCTAAGATATACCTTTAATCAATTTCAATATTCATTGCAAATGAAAACCGTTGAAAATGGGCGTTGAGACCATTGAGCAAAATGATTCAATTCAGACTCGCTTGTCTCTTAATGTGGTCATTGTTAGCTTTTTGATCTCACATTGACATTTTGACATGGCCAAGATCATCTTAGGATCCGTTGATGAACTTGCTAGATTTGAAGCTTTGCTTAAAATGCTAAAATTCATTGCTTTATATTGAGCCTTCTAGCTTTAGCTTTGTTATATATGTCTTATCATGATTTTGCTAGCGATTCAAAGCCGATATGTTGTTTGTGCAATATTAGAAATGCTAGCTTGTTCTTTTGGGTAATCTCCAAAGCTTCTTGTAATCCAAATTTGACCAATACAAAAATATGAAGCCACCCATTGCATTTCATGCATGCTCCTTCTTATGTTTTTCCTCATTCTCAGTATTTATTATCTCGGACGAGAGGAAGGCGTGATTCCTTGATGACTCCATTGTCAAAGGGGGAGAAGATATTTCGAGATGTGTAAAGGGGAGGAGATATAAAAGTGTTAAAAAGGGGGATAAAATTGAAGATTTTGAAATTTTTCAAACTGAGGATCATAGTGAGGGGGAGTTTCATATTTGCATTCGCTTGATCAGACATACATTTCGAACTTAAATTGCAATTCTTGAGCCTCACGATGATCAAAGGTCATATCGAACAATTGTTCTTTCATATGGACCTTAAGTGAGATTTTGACTCTTCTCGAAAATGAAGCTTTCGCTTTTTTGCCGATCTCACTTGCTTATACTATTCTCAAGCTTAGCTTGGTCATTTTCATTGCTTTCTCTTGTATTTGGACCAAGTTGTGCCTTTGCGCTTAAAACGATTTAGTTTTACCTTTCAAACCTCAAAATTTGTATTTCTGGAGATTGCCAATGTGTTCATCAAGGGGAGATTGTGTATATCATGGGATATGCTCATGATCTTAGGATGATGTGACAATTGGCAATGACGTTGAAGGTTTGCGAAACACGAAGCTTTCGCAGTTCAGTTCGTGAGGTCTCGCGGCCCGACGGCCTTGGTGGCGGCGACCGCCATGCCTTGGGTGAATTAGATCGCGCCCGACCGCCGATGAGCGGTCCGACCGGTTGGGCGGTTCGATCAAGGCTCGATGAGCGGTCCGACCGGCCATATAAGTGGCATTGATTTTGAGTTGGGCCAAAAATAGAGGTGTAGGCAAGTGAGGAGTTTCTACCGCACTTGGTCTCATAATTTTGGAGCCTCCAATAAAAGTTCTATTCGCTTTAAATTTCCAGAGAGGTTGCGGATTTCAGCTGAAATTTTGGCTAAGTCCTCGGTGACGGCCGATCGTCACGCGGCCGATCGAAGGCGGCCGACCGCCAAGGGTGGCGGTCCGACCGGTTTTCACTTAACTCGCCGCCCGTGGCGCGATGGTTGCTTGTTAGGTCAATCTCATGGGTTTCATTGCATATGTGTTGCATGATGCATGTTTTAACTAACGTGGGTCAAGTTGTGAAGAACTTGTTCCTGCTTCGATTTGTTTGTCTATTGTTGTGCAAAGTTGCTTGGTGGTCAACGACGGTCAACGGCGAGGAAGATCGGACTAGGCTTGGAGAGCCGAGGTTCGAACGATCGATGATGCCGTGAAGTCATTGGACTCAAGTATGGTGCAAGATGGACAAAGGTGACCGAACCGCGTTCGGTGACTGCTGGACTGCGCGCGCTGGGTGTGCAAGTGCCATGGTGGTTTCGGTGGGAGCCGGATGGGAGAGACTTGCCGACATGATGAGAGCCGTTGGATCAACCTACACGTATGAGTGCGAGTGCTTCAGACATCCGACTCGGCCTTCTGAGAAGGACCGAGAAGGGTATTTTGGCAATCTTACCAAATACCGCCTTGTGACCTTTGCAACCACGCGCAAGACAAGGCGTGGAGAAGCGGATTAGGTCAAGAGGAGATGAAGACGGTGCTTTAAAATGCGCAAGCGATGTGACCCGCTTGTTTTGGGCCTTAACGGGAGCCCATTATGGAAACTCTTCTAGAAGGTCTAGGTCTCCACTATAAATAGAGGAGGAGGTGGTCGCACCCTCAACCCTTTCATTACTTGTAAACCCTAGTTTTTGCTTGTATGCTTAGGAGTTGATAGTTGGAGGTTAGGTTCTAGAGAGTTGGATTTGATTTCGTGCTCATGTATTGAGTCTTTGTCCTCCATTGATGGAGTGGTTGTAAACCAATACCCTATCAAATCAATCCAAAGAAAGTTTCCTCAAAGATGAGTCCATTTGCTTTCTTTTCTCTATTTGGTGATTTTGAGTCCTTCTTTGATCCGCGAGTTTTACTTGGTTTTCGCCGTGATCTAGCTTGTCGTGACATGTGGGAATACATCTAGGATCATCAAGATCATCAATCACCCACGAGCAAGTCTTAAGATCATATTTGCTATTTGACTAGGTTTTGATCCACCTTCACCAATTGAAGAAAGGTCTGAACTTTGGCAAGGATCTTCACGATCGTTGCTTGGAATAGGTTCCCACATCCTTGAGAAGGTGTGTGTCAAGTTTCACGAAGTTTGGATGCACAAATCAAAAGTTATATCAATTTGTGTTTTGGTTTTCGGCTGATTTCACTGCTCATTGCCCGAGGTCCGACCGCCATGTATTGAGAGGTCGACCGATTTCCAAAGGTCGACTGATTTCTAGTTGGAGGTCGATCGCCCAACTCATTTAGGTTTTGAGTTTTTATGTTTTGAAGATTTTGCTTCGGTTTTGATTGATTCAATACAAGTCTTCCGCTGCATGATTGATTGATCTTCATAGCTCGTAGCTATTGGAGTGAGATTCGTATTGAATTCAATTAGGAGAAAAAGAGATCGTGTTCTATTCACCCCCTCTAGTTGCCTTTTTCGGTCCAACACCATCATTATGTGGTGGCGAGGCAATGTGTGGAGGACCGCATACCTACATCTTGATTTGAATCTCATCGCATTGACCTCGTGTTTCCAACAGCTTATCCTTCGATGAGCTTCCATCGTAATCATTGGAGAGCCTTCGTAGTTTTCACCAAGAGTTTCCACGATGGAGAATAATCGTGATCGCACTCCGAGGTCCTTGTAATGGTCTCACCGATGCGCGAATCGCCGATCGATGTCGAGCCTTATTATCCCCATCCGTTTATCACTGGGTTTCATCGACACCGCCACTAAGTGTCGGTTGGCTCCTCGGAATTGCTAGAAGCCGCGGGTGAGTATCTATCAACCATGATCGCATCAAAAGTATATTGACTTCGAGTTGATGAGTTGGGTTTTCTTCACCTTTCTTGCCGGCCGCGAGTCCGGCTTAAGCCTTTCTGCTTTCGAACCTGGCCGGGAGCGTCTCTTCCGAAACACCACCGATCGCAGGTGTATCCTCATCCATCCGGCCGATTTCATTGTTTCGCAACAAAGCATTCCGGCGGAAGAGGAGGATGATGAAGAGGCTCCATTTTCCTCCATGGCGCGCATGCATGCGCCCATGTCAAGGTTGGCGAGTCCGCCTGTGTCGAACCAATTCTCTTTGTCCCAACTTCCCGACATAACCGCATGAGCGACATGAGTGTGAAATGGACAAAGAATCGTGAGCAACACCGCCTTCCAAGATTCCACGCCGCGCTCCCACGACGGCGCCACCGCCGATTTATCAAGACGCCGATCTTACGAAAATAGAAAGGAGAAAATGACGGGGAAATCTCGGAATAATGGGATCGCTTTATTAATATGAACTGGAATTTACAAGGTATAGCTTAAGGACTCGCTTGCCTCTTGCTAACTCGTAACTATTACACGAATCTATGGCTTGTGCTTTTGTCTTCCTTCTTCGTTCTTGTCTGCCCCCTTGATTCGCCCAGTTCCATCTTTAAATAGCACTCAAGAGGTGGCTACTTCCGAGAAGGCGCTCGATGCGGCGCTATGCCCGTCTGAGTCAAGGGACTGGTTGATACAGAATCAACCGCTTGTGGTTATATGTCTATGAAACATATAACCGCACGGAGGTTGTTCATCGTGTGTCTTGGATAAGATACGCCGTGATGGAATATGCACGTGTTCCATTCATCATACGGTAGAGAATATACCTTGAATCGCCTTACCTTCTACGAGTAGCTTCCCGCCTAAGCTTGGCTTGAGCCTTCGTCCACCAGTGGTACCCATTATGTAACCTCCGAATCTCTACGACTAGTGAGGTCGTGCACCTCAAAGGTTACGACCATGAAGACGTATGATCTTTTATATATTAAAGATAATATATAGAGGTTTTAACTCGTCAAGACCCATCACCAAATTTCACCTTGCTCTCACATTTGTGTCGAGCTCAACAAATTTCTCCTCACTTCCACCATATGATTACTCGATCCCACCGCGCTTAATCCTATCCTCATTCAACATGACTAGTTCATGTGTCTCTGCCTCGCTTGCACCCAGTCTCAAATTTCCACCATCAAAGCCGGTTCATCGCCTTCTTTCTTCTCAACAACAAATGCTCTTTCCTTCTTCTTGGATCTACACTTAGAGGTGAAATAGCCATGGTTTTGACAATTGTAGCACCGCATCTTTCTCTTGTAAAACTTGTGTTCACGGCCATTGAGTCACTACCATTTTCTCCGTCCGCCGTGCCCACGCTCACGCCACGCCACGATCAGGTTCTGGCGCTACCGCGCCCACCTCCTTCTATTGGTTTGGAGTCGCGTTGACCCCTCACCATCCTTCTTCACGACCGCTTCCCACTCTGCACGTGTCGAGTAGGTGTTCTTCTTCCCGCCACCATAGCATCTGACTCTCCTCGTGCGTTTGAGACGACCGATTAACTCTTCAACCATATTCGCCTTGAGGTATCCAAATTGCTCGAGCGCAGTGACGATAGGTGCAACTTGCCTAGGACCGCACGAAGGAATTTCTTCACTGATAACTCTCCTCCATCTTATCATCTAGGCTTTGATCCGCCGATAATGGATGTCAACCTCATGGCGAAATCATCAACGAAATCGTCTTTCGCGCGCAGACTCGAACTCGCTCTTGAGATTCTCGCACACGCGCCTCCTGACACAATCCGCACCAACGCATCATCTTCAAGGTGTTCCGTGCCTCCTCGCAGCTCCTCTCGCTAGTAGCAGAGCAGGTCTTCCAACACAGCTTGGAAGATTGCGCGAGCGCCATTTGATCCTTCTTCTCGCCGCCGATCGCTTCGCTCTAACATCGCGGCCCCACACACTCGGCACGCATGAAGACTTTCATCTTCACCGCCACACCGCATAATTGCTCCTCGTGAGCATGGTACCGAGGGTGGCACCGCCTCATGCGCCGCTTCGATGCCCCCTACCGATGACACCACCGTGGTGAAGTCGAACGCGCATGATCTTTGGCATGTAGTACCGTAGCTCTAATACCAAACGCTGGCAAAACAAACCAGCAAACTCATGCACACACGCCGCCAGTAAGCTGGGCACACACTTCACAATCGCTAGCATGCAGAAGACAGATCAAACAACACACACGAACAAAACACTCCAAAGGAGAGTTTTTGCGATGCTACACTCCTTATGTCTTTTTCTCAGATTTCACCAAAGAACTAAAAAAGACTCAATTAACTTTTTGTACAATAGAAAGGAGATTTACTAAACAACATTCGATCGCTTTCTTTTATCAAAATAATCGAATTTTCGCCCATCCGATATGCTTTGAGATTTGCACTTCTCCTCATATGATGAATTGGGTCTGAATTTATTATGATTTTTTCCGGAACATAACTGATTCACCACATTGTCGTATTTTGTTAGTATATAATTTTATTTTTTGTCTTTGTTTTTGCTCAATATCTCAAAGTATATGTTAGATTTTCAATCATGTGATGGAAATATAAGTTATTAAGACTTTGATAATAATTAGAGTGACCAAGAAGAAAATTTACATAAATTACTGTAATTTATGTATAATGAAGTGGTAAATAAACTAAAATTTGATTGTTTTGGATTGAGAAAATAATATCTTTCTTTCTTCTTTCTCTCTCTATATATATATATATATATATATATATATATATATATATATATAGAGAGAGAGAGAGAGAGAGAGAGAGAGAGAGAGAGAGAGAGAGAATCACTATAAATCTTAATGACTAATGCGGTCTATGATTAGTGAGAGAGAGGGAGAGAGGGTGAGAAGTGAGATTGAGTTAGGGATATAGGGGGGGGTGATATCCTGGGCATTGAATCTCCATCCGATGGCTTCAAAAGTGACTCGATTTCCATGAAAAATCAATGATGTTGTATAGACACTCATATATATATATATATATATATATATATATATATATATATATATATATATATATATATATATATATATATATATATATAAAGTTAATATTGTTCTCAAGAGATAAATCAAGGATTTGTCTATACATAATTCGACTGCTTTCTCTAAAAATAGTCACATTTTGAAAGTTCATTTACAACTCTATTATACATAAATTACAATAAATTATTTATGTAATTTTGGTTCTTGGTCACTGTAATTATTCTTGAAAGTCTTAAGAACTCATATGTCCATCACATGATTCAAAATCTCACATGTACTTTGAGAGATTGACAAAAAATAAAGACAAAAAAAATTATATACCAATAAAATACTAAGAATGTAGTGAACTGTGTTCTTCACATGTACTTTGAGAGGTTGAGTACAAACAAAGACAAAAAATAAAATTATATACTAATAAAATACGACAATGTGATGAACCCGTTATGTTCTTCATATGTACTTTGAGAGGCTGAGCAAAAACAAAGACAAAAAATAAAATTTTGTACCAACAAAATACGGTAATATAGTGAACCCGTTATGTTACGTGGTGAGGAAGCTCGGCCGGACCTGGACGAGGCCAAGGTCTCAGGTATACGTCAAGAAAGCAAGTATGCATGCATGCATGGCTCGATCTCCGACATCAATAGATAAACAGAGTGGCAGATCGGACGTACGCAGCAGGAATTTTTCAGCGCACAAGTGATCTCGATCGGTCTCGCACACACACAAACCAAACCAAACCGGCCGAGGAGTCATGCACATACCGTATTTTCTCAATTTTCTCATACCGTATTTTCTCAATTTTCTCATGTGGGGTAGAACAACACAGTACGTGTCCTGTGTTCTTTGGGAAAGGCATTTAATCATTCACACATTGACTCACGCACAGTGCAGAATCTCACACACACACACAAAAAAAAAAAAGTGACAGTTTTTTAGTAAAAAAACTGTCGAATGCTAGCTAGCAATTCCCTTATTGAGTTTTGCTAGAAAACTTCTGCATCAGTTTTTTAGCTTGAAAATAATACATTTTGAACCATTTGATATGCGTTGAGATGTGTGTTGAGTTTCTTTTAAAACATGTTTTTATGATGAGTGATATCGATCTCATCCTACTTGTTCAAAATGTGATCTGTTTTAATCAAAAACAATGAAGTTTTCTAGACAGCCCATAACCCAACCCACATGGCATTTGCACCCAATTCAACCCAAACCACTTCTCGTATGAGTTTCAACCCATTTCCCCATTTTAGAACCCAGATCGCATCCAGCCAGAGACTTCATAATAGAATGTTATCCAGAATATTTATGTTTAAACTCCAAGGTAAGAAAGAATCCTAAACTAGAAACACTACTTTCATTGCCCTCACAAACCTGACAACATCACACACTGCACTCAATCAACATGATAAAAAAAAATCGAGATTAATGCATAGTCCCTCCAATCAAGTGAGAGCACATACCCTTTCCAGCCACTGTCCCTTGTGTGATCGATGAAGTTGAGATCACGAGGTAGCTTCGAGAATACGTCCATCAAATCTGCAACAAAACCATCACAAAACTAGCAACTTAATTCACCAAGCATCAATGCAACTATGCAAGGCCAATCGAGAACCCAGATGAACTCCCAACCTTGAAAGGATCAAGAAATAGCAACAGAATTTGATCCAACCAAGAACAAGAACAACACTCCAATATGGAGAGGCTACAATTACATAAGATATCAAGAACACGTGAATGTAATTGTTGGCATCAAAATCCATACCATCCTCGGTGAAAAGCGGGTAGTCGAAGACTGAGAGGTTGATGAACCAGTCCCACTCGGCGCCATGGCCGCCTCACCCACGCACGCACGTATGGCAGCGTGGTGTTCACCATGGTGGGGGCCCCGGTAGGTGACGAGGTTCGCTTTCTCCACCACCTCACGCGTTGCGCGTCGCGAGGATGGGGTGCTCCGCGAAAAGGCGACGAGCCCTCGCGGCTCGAGTCTGGCCGCGCGCCGAGGTGGAGGATGTAGTGGTTCCCGGGTGGTAGAGTGAGGAGGCAGGGCGCAAAGATGGCTGGCCACCATGAGCGAGATGAGGTATGCAAAGTGCGGGGTGAAGTTGGTACACGGGCTAGATCAAGCGAGAGAGTGCGGACTTGACAAAGAGCAAGGTGCAAACACGCTGGGAGGAGGAGGCGGAGGTGGGAGGGGAGGGAAGAGTGAAGGGGGAGGGGAACGGAATAGGTGGCAATGAGAGGAGGAGCAAGGCGAAGAGGGCCCCAAGAAGGATTTGAGAGCAACACCACAAAGTTGACGGTGGCAACACACGGGGAGGGGGCGGGCTCCATAGAGGGCGAGGCAGGGGTGGGACTTACGCCACTTACACAGTTACACGTGATGGTGGTCGGTGGGTGGAGACAGGCTGAGAGTTGAATGGGCTTCCAAACAATATGAACCCATGGATTGAACCCACATGAACCCGAACTTTTTGAGTCCACACCAAACCAATTCAACCCGTTTTCAGTGCAAACCTAAACCAAACCAACCTGTTAGTCGCCTCAATCCATTTCAACCCACTCAAAGCCAATCCAAAGTGAAACCCAATCCATTACCAGCCTACCCCACATGCGCAAGCTATAGGGCTATCAAGACAAGTGAGTCCACCATGAGAGCGGACTCTGTATCGTGATCCGAGTATGGTGTCGGGTGTCATTTTCCTCTTGATTAGCAGAGATGATGAGTTGAACTCCACGCAAACATTTCACTTGGAGCTTGTACGTCCCGTGTACCTTCTTGCTACAGCTCCTAGTTCCACGATCTCTTCTCCTCGAATACAACATCTCTTGAGACATGGAGTTTTTTGTGGTCGGGTCATACACCCGATAAGCTTTGGAGCTTTGTTCATACCCCAAGAACACCATTGACCGCTTCGATCATCTAATTTCTTCGATGTGGCTTCACCACTTTCACATGAGCTATGCAACCAAAAGTATGAAGATGATATACCTTCGGTTTCATGTCGCCATGCCTCGTAAGGTGTCTTCCCACTGTGCTACGTGTGGGAGCGCGACATGAGGTAGACTGTCGTCAGCACTACCTCTCCCGTAAAACACTCGACCTTCCCCGCTTCTTCAAGAGGCTCGTGCCATTGCACCACTATTTGGCTGCGCTCTCGACGACTCTATTTTGTTGCGGGAATAAGGTGCATGTGTAATGCCTCACACCCGCATCTCCACATAAGCTTTCAAACTCATGTGATGTGAACTCTCCACCATGATCAATGCGAATTGCCTTCAGCTAGAGCTCTCTCTCCATTTCAGCCCCAGTCTTCCACTTCTTAAGAGCAGCTAGTGCCTCATCTTTGCTCTTCATTGAAGTGATCACATATACCGACTATGGTCATCAACAATTAGCATGAAGTATCTCATACTCTCCGTGTAGCAGTGATATGGGGCCACACAGATCACAATGCGCTAGTTGGAGTCCCTTTTCCGCATGAAAACTTGCCTCCTATGGGAATGGCACACGACGTTGTTTTCCTACCATGCATCCATCACATAGCTGATCGACTTGATCGAGCAATGGAACTCCTTCCACCATCTCCTTTGCTGCCATGGATCTTAATGCTTGAAAATGAGGTGCCCATACCGGCATGCCACAACCATGCAACATCATTGTGTTGCGCCAACGCATATATCGCCGAGTCGCCGAGATCAAGGAGATACAACTCGTTATTGGAGTGATTGACTCTAGCCAAGAGCTCGGTCGACCATAGATGCAGATAGCCATTCTCCAACACCGCTTTACAACCGCTTGTCAAGCTGTCCCAAACTCACGATATTGCTCTTTAGCTTTAGAATGTAGTAAACATCCGTAAGTCCTCTATGTTCTTCGCTCCGGCACTCGAACAGGACAGTCCCCTGCCCACATATGTTCACTACAGACCCATCACCAAATTTCACCTTGCCTCTCACATTTGTGTCGAGCTCAACAAATTTCTCCTCACTTCCGGTCATATGATTACTTGCTCCTGTTTCCAAGTACCAAGTATTGCTGTTGTATTCAAGGATCAATCCAAAACCAGTACCGGGCAAAATCCCGCTCAGAGGCCGGTAATGGTTACCGGCCTGTTACCAAAAATTCCAGGAAAAACTCGGTCGAATTTTATCTGAATAAATTTGAATTTGGGATCTAACCGTCGGGATTTTGAATTTGAATTTGAATTTGAAGAATTTCGGCCGGTATTTTGGATCCCGGTCCCCACCTGGAAATCCGGTTACCACCGGTAACCGGACGGTTTTTTTCCATGGCTGTACTTGCTCTCGGATCCTAGCCGCGGCTTAATCCTATCCTCATTCAACATGACCAGCTCATGTGTCTCTGACTTGGTTTGTACCAGATCACAAATTTCCACCATCAGCAAAGCCGGTTCATCGTCTTCTTTCTTCTCAGCAACAAATGCTCTTTCCTTCTTCTTGGATCTGCACTCGGAAGCGAAATGGTTGTAGTTTTGACAATTGTAGCACTTGCTGCCACTTTCTCCATTCCCGCGCCCATGCCCGCTGCCACGGTTGCGACCGCGCTAGCGTCCACCTCCTTCTTTTGGTTTGGAGCCGCTGCTGGACCCCTCGCCATCCTTCTTCGTTGACTGGCTTCCCACTCGCACGCGCCGAGTAGGTGTTCTTCTTCCCCGCCACCATAGCAACGACTCTCCTCGTGCGCTTTGAGATGGCTGATTAACTCTTCAACCCACTCGCACGCCGTTAGAGTAGGTGTTCTTCTTCCTCGCCATCACAAATGACGGACTCTCTCCTCGGCGCTTTGAGACGCCGATTAACTCTTCAACCGCCATCGCTTTGAGGTCTCCAAATTGCTCGAGTGGTGACGATAGGTGCAAACTTGCCTAGGACCACACGAAGGAATTTCTTCACGGCATAGCACTCCTCCATCTTATCTCCTAGGCTTCAGATGTGGCTGACAATGGATGTCAACCTCATGGCGAAATCATCAACCGAATCGGTGTCTTTCATGCGCAGATTCTCGAACTCGCTCTTGAGATTCTGCACATGCGCCTCTGGCACGATCCGCACCAACGCATCGCCTTCAAGGTGTTCCAAGCTTCCTCGCGGTGTCCTTCTAGCTCTGATACCAAATGTTGGCAAAACAGCTCTGGCAAACTCACACGCACGCGACAGTGGACACACACTTCACAATCGCTCGGGGGCGTGCAGGAAGACAGGATCAAACAACATACAAGAACAAAACACTCCAGAGAGAGTTTTTGCGACGCTTCACTCCTTGCGTAATTTTTTCTCTATATTTCGCCAAAGAAGTCAAAAAAGAATAACTTTCTCTACAACAGAAAGCACGGAAGGCAGCGGCCGATCCGGCTATTACGCTATGACTCCACAACGTAGTCACGTCCTCCACACAACTCGGATCATGGCTGACACACACGCACATGCAGAAGCATGCAACAACATCTGCATCTTGTTTGACAGACTGCAGGACTATGCACTTGACTCTTAGCAAAGTTAACGCAAGAAACAAGAGAAACAAGATTATTAACTCTTAACAACCACGGCGTTCCCCTCGTGAGCTTGACTCATGCTCTTGATCCGTGCACGTGCATGCATGAGCCAAATCCAGGATATGGACATGTGACAACCAAGGCACGTGCATGCATGAGCCAAGTCCAAGACATACACATGCACGAGTAATTTTCAAATTCAAGATTTTTTTTTTTTTTTGTTGTTGAATTTGCTCTTGAGCGGTACAACATTTTTTTTGCGCACTCAACGCAACACAGACACATAATAGAGCTTCTCATTAGTAAAAGGGGAGGATGAGATGATATATATATATATACATCTATCCTAGCATGTATAATGCCTTTTATTTTCATTTTTACCATGGTTTGATCGAGCTGTGTTACACTACTACTAAGTGCGCTTACATTTTTTTTAGATTTGATTTGCAGTGTATTGGTTAGATTTGATTTGCAGTGTATTGGTCTAGCCTATATATGACACGCGCGTCTCGCCGGCAACCCGATGGCGGTGCCAATTCTCCCCACCCCTCGCTGGCGAAGGGTTCGCAGAAACCATCACCGGTTGGGATTCCATCGAGGTCGACTCCACCCAAGGGGACTCCTAAGAGCCGCTCCACCTCCTCCTCTCGAGTTCGTTCTCTTTTAGATCTACTACCGCTCTTACTCATCTTAATCTGCGAGTTTTTCATCTACAAGTTGCTTCTACAACTTGCCCTCCTCCGCATCGTAAATTTCAAAGATAAATATGATAAGTGAAATAAAATGGGTCCGCCTATAAAGGATTCAGCTGTTTTTTCAGTTCAAAACAATCAAATTTTAGTCCATTTAATACCCCATTATGCATAAATTATAGCAAAATTATTTATGTAATTTTTATTCTTGGCCATTGTGATTATTCTCGAAAGTCTTAATACACTACTACAGAAAGCCTCATCACAGACGGTTCGGAACCGTCATCACAGACGGTTTTCGACCGTCTGTGTTTTTGTACGTCTGTGATAACAGCGTTATCACGCACGCGTTCAAAACTGTCAGGATAAATCACACAGAACGTTCGGAACACGAACCGCTCTGTGATAAAAGCTATCATGCATTTCGCTCAATAAGAACCGCTTGTGATATTGATTGGTTCGCATGCGGTTCGTGTTCGTAACCGCTCAGATAGTTTTTACGCTGCATTTATTCGTGTTCGAACCGTCGTGATAGCGCTTATTGAAAAAAAAGAAAACGGGTGATGAAACTTTGGATGCTGTTTTGAGGCCCTAAACGACCTTTTTTGGGGTTTCCACTTTTCGTTAGCTTTCCAACGAGCCGAAGAACATCGCAATCCGAGTTTGTATGCAAAAGTTATGGCGGTTTTACCGGACAGTGCGCGATCTGCCATCTATATTTTTGCCCAAATCAAATAACTCAGCATGAACTACACATGCACAGAGAGCCTCCAACAATAACCCATTCATAGAGCATCCAACAATAACTACACATGCATCACCCACATCATAGTAGCATCAACTCAATCCATTCACAGAGCACTAACACTAGCTCTCAGTAATCCACATCACAGAGCAAAGGGGAGTAGAGAGAGTGAGGTCGTGGGGGAGGCCGGGGCGACGAAGTGAAGGAGGCCAGGGGCGACGAGGTCGTGGGAGGCCGGCGACGACAAGGCTGGGGCGAGGTGGAGGAGGCAGCGGGCGACGAGCTCGGGGGAGGCCGGAGTGCAAGGTCAGGGTGAGACGGCAGCACTTTGTTAGAGGAGCGATGGCAGAGGAGGAGATGGAGGTGTGAGGTGTGAGGAGAGATCGCAGACGAGGCCGAGGCGAGGTTAATATAGAGCGAGTTTCGGCAGCCCGCCCATTAAGTCCAAATTTTTGTTTTCCCGCCAAGTATCAGAGACGGTTCGTGAATAGAACCGTCCGTGATACGTAACTATCAGAGACGGTTCGTGAATAGAACCGTCTGTGATAATTCACAGACGGTTCTTAAGAAGAATCGCTCGGATGTCTCACGACTATCACGCATTTGCCCGTGAATAGAACCGTCAGGATATTCGCTGACGGTTCTAAGAAGAACCGCTCGTGATGTCTCGCGATTATCGCGCATTTGTTCTATTCACGAACCGCTCGTGATAGTTACGTATCACGACATTTCCAAAGTGAACCGCTCTCGTGATAAGTTAACACGATGGTTCCAAAGGAACCGCTCGAATGAGACGCCTAGTATAGCATGTTTTGTAATAGTGATAACTCATATTTCCATCACATGATTCAAAATCTAACATATACTTTGAGAGATTGGGCAAAAATAAAACAAAGACAAAAATAAAATAAAATTTAATACCAACAAAATCCAAAGAATGCGATTAACTTGTTATGTTTCAAGAAAAAACATAATAAATTCGCACCCAAATCATCGATGAGAACAAGTGCAAATCTCAAAGCATATCGGTCAAATAAAAATTTGACTATTTTGAC
The DNA here is from genome assembly GCA_036346255.1 of Ampelocalamus luodianensis. NCBI lineage: Eukaryota > Viridiplantae > Streptophyta > Magnoliopsida > Poales > Poaceae > Ampelocalamus > Ampelocalamus luodianensis. Next base: position 51,705,387 of record CM070632.1, on the reverse strand, counting down.
AAAACAAAACGGTCCAAAGGTTGTTTAGCAAAACCAAAATAAAATAGTAGGTCTACACAATTTTGGGTTTAATTCATTATATTGATGGCAATAAAAATAATTAAATACGATCACATTTTCTAAACACTTAAATTAATGGCAAATATAATATTAAATCTTAAGAATATTAAATTTGTTAATGTCTTATTTTGTATGCAAATTTATATGCAGCATCTATTCAATGAACATTCACTTGTTAATTAACTAGTTAACACTTACTTCCTAACCAGTAAAACTATACATTGTTCAACTTCACATTGTTCAGGAACTATGGGAGTTGGTCCAGGAGCCAACCTCGGAAGCAGCACTGTCAGAAGCCGAGAGGTTGAATGGGGGAGAAGTTCTGGCGATCTCAATGGTGGCAGTGAATGGCTCAGAAACTCCGAAGAGTATGGCTCAGAAACTCTAAAGACAGTGAGACTTAAGGGCAGCTAGCATTCAAGGGCTTGATGTCACCATCCTGATCGATTCTGGGAGCACACATAGCTTTGTGGGAGAAGCTCTGGCAGACAAGTTGCGAGGAGAGCGGAAACCACAACAAGCAATGAAAGTCATAATTGTAGATGGATGTACCTTGGCTTGTTTAGGGGAGTTCTTGGATTGTCACTGGCATGTGCAAGGGGTGGAGTTCATAACAACCCTAAAAGTGTTGTCACTCGGTCGCTATGACATCATTGCGGGAATGGATTACTGGAGCAAAGACAAACCGATGACTACACACTAGCGCAAGAAGACTTTGTCGTTCCTATACCAAGGCAAAGGGTCGTGCTCGGGGGATGAAGGTGGATACTCCTCACTGTGTTTTAGTGACGACTCAAGTGGAACAATTACCCCGGGAGGATGGACGATAGTTATGTTTAGTAGAGACTGAACAACCCGTGGTACCTAACACTGTTCATCGTCTATAGTCGAAATTTGTAGAGGTCTTCGAGGAGCTGCAAGGTCTGCCGCTGCCACATGAATTCGACCACACGATTCCATTACTCACAAGGGCGCAGCCTGTTAACCTACGACCATACTGTTATCACCCGATGCAGAAAGACGAAATGGAGAGGCAAGTAAATGAGATGCTCAGACAAGGTATCATCCAACCCAGTGCCAGCCCATTTGCATCACTAGTGCTGTTGGTACCAAAGAAAAATGGAACGTGGCGCTTCTGTGCGGACTACCGTCATTTAAACGCTATCACCTCAAGAATCATTACTTGTTGCCGATCATCGAGGAGTCGTTGGACGATTGGTGTTCGCAGTGGTTCACTAGCTTGGATTTGTGGGTGGGCTACCACCATATTCGAATGAAGCCAAAAGATGAACATAGGACTACTTTCAAAACACATCACGCCACGAGTTCAAAGTGATGTCATATGGCTTAACTAGTGCGCCGCTACCTTCAAGGTTTGATGAACACCGCTTTGGGGCCATTGTTGCATCGGGGTTTTGGTGTTTATTGATGATATACTTGTTTACAATGCACCTTGAGGATCATGTGAAAATGCTACAGAAGTGCTAGAAATTTTGACACACCACAAGTCAAGGTCAAGTGATCAAAATGTGTGTTTGCTCAAAGACAATTGACGATTTAAGGCACATTATCAACCAAGAAGGAGTGGCTATCGCCCCAAGAATATCTCTCGGTCCGAGGTTGGCCAAGACCGTGAATGCTAAGCAAAGCGTGGATTTCTGGTTTAGTGGGTTACTACCACAAGTTTGTGTTAAATTTTGGAATTCTCACGCCACTCACCGATTTGTCAAGAAGAATGTGGTTTTGTCCGACCGAGGACAAGGAGATCGCTTCGTGTTTTCAAGGACGCTCTGATTTCACCGCTTATCCTGGCTTTACCAGACTCCACACAAGTATCTGATGTCGAGACTGATGCATCTGATCGGGGAATAGGCACTGTGCTAATGCAGAACAAACATCCTGTGGTTTATCTCAGTAAGGTATTAGGACCATGGGCACAAGGGCTTTCCACCTTCGATAAGGAAGGATTAGCGATTCATTTGGCATTGGAGCACTGGTGTGCATATTTGTAGTTCGGGGAGTTCATCATTTGGACAGATCAACAAAGCCCTGTGCACCTTGGGGACCAATGCCTGACTACCATGTGGTAGCAAAAGGTCATGACTAAGTAACTGGGATTGCAATACCATATCATATACAAACTCGGGACAACCAATCGTGCAGCAGACGCTCTGTCACGCAAAGAAAGGGGGACGAAGGGGAGATCGCGACTATCTCTACATTCGTACTAGATTGGATGGAAGATGTCACATCCCAAAATTAATAAAGAGGTTTATTATGCATTTCATTACCATGCATCATGTTTTGAAACTTTTTATTTTTAATATCGCACTTGGAAAATCTCAAAATGCTTATGAAACATCCACTTTAAATTGAACTCCAATCATAAAACTAAAATAATTGCTACTGAAGTATCTCTGGAAATAATTTATTCAAATACTATATTAATTATCATGAATTAATATAATTTTTCCCAAAATTTTTGGGACTGGTTTGAACCCTAAGAAAATTCAAACACTATTAAAAGACCTTATCTAAGTTTGAATTTATATATTACAAAATATATTATGAACAGTAGGGTTCAATAATTTTTATGGACACTAGGCTATCCCAGGAACCCCCATAAATTATTTCATGATTTTAGGAATGTTATTTATATTTTTAAGGCCTCACCAAACTAGAATCTAAAGAAATTCAATCACCAATCCTCAGCATCTGCTTTCGCCCAACCGCACCTTGACTCGAGCCCGACCCAGCCTCTTGACTCGGCCGAGTCAACTAAGCGCACCGCGACATGTGCCTTCGGATCGGAGATCAACGCCCGCATCGTGCATCCTCCGACCTGTCCAAGTCCCCACTAATCTCATCCGCCCACGAGATCCAACGGTGCGCATCGAATCACTTTACTCACGCTCGCACGCCGCCTTGTCTCGGCCGACGACGTGGCCTGCCGCCGCCTTCGCCTCGACCACGCAGAGCCGAGCCCACGCCGCCGAGGCACCGCTCGCGCCGTTGAGGGATTCCGACGCCGCCAATCCACCGACGCCGCTGGCCACCCGGCGCCTCGCGTAACGCCGCTCCAATGCCGCATCGCCGCATAATACCCTCGCAACCCTCCTTTCTCCCCACTTTCCTCGTTGACCGAGGAGAGGAAGCGTGTTCTTGCTCCTTTCACGGGTGAGTTTTCTCCGCATGATTCCTCTCTCGACCGTGATCCACCCCGCTTCCATTTTTGGTAATCTCGACTCCTATCTTTGCTTGTAGCTCGCCGACCATTCTCGTGCTTCAGCTCACGCCCAGAGCACGCACCGAGGACACTTTCGTGCCATCTTCGTGTCCCGAGGTATTATCCTCAACTTTGCGCCACCTCACATGCTATAGGTCACCGAGAGAAATCCCTAAACTAATTTTGGTAATGCACGGCAGATCTTGTTGAATCAAGTTTGCACCATTTCCGACCGTGAAGCAACTTTTCACCTCCCACCTTGATCCGTAAGCCATTGTCCAATTCCTTGCTCCTATGGCTTGCTCTAAGCTCCTTGAGCTAACCCAAGCTTTCACTTTTCTTCATTTTACTCGGATCTTCATCTCTTCGCCGAGCCGTGTCGTCGCCATTTTCTTCTCCAAGACCGACCAAGCTCCAGCTAACCTCAAGCTTTCCCAAAGACCTTCCTCCGCTCGTAGCTTCGTTAGTCCCTTGTACCGGCACTCGCCAGTATGTCGCCGCGAGCTACGATTTCGCTGCGGTTTGTCGAGAACCGCCGCCGCTTAGCTCCGGCTAGCCGGCGGCTGGCTACCTCGAGGTCGCCACCACCCTCAAAGATGCGTAGCGTTATTACACGCCTATCACACCTTGGCCGCGCCGCCGGTTGAAATCGCCACGAGCCACGCAGCGAACGGAGCGTGTCGGGTCGTCCGCAGACATCGTAGTAGGGTCATTAGGACCGTGATTCGATCTTTAATTAGCTAATGATGAGTTAACCATTAAATGATGTCTTAGCCGGCCTAATGTTTCACTTACACGCCGCCCCACGACCGAAAACGGGGCTTGAGTTTAAAGCCGCAGTGGGTCGACATGTGGGCTAGCCCTTAAACCTCGCGCACTGCGTTCGGGCGCGTGGACCTAGTCCATCGACCGCCCCACCGACGGCGGGTCCCACACGCCGAGCTAAATTTAAATCGAGTTAAATTAGAAAAGCACATTGTTCACCGCCCACTGGTCAAGAACTTTGGCTCACGCCGCGCCGTGAGAAAAAGTTTAAACGACGATAAAATCCAAAATCCATTTATTTGCAAGTCAAAAATATGTATAACTTTGAAAATGCATAACTAATTCATTTTAACTCCAAAATGAATGAAACCACTTCGATAATTTTCATATTTAATGAACTTTATATTAAAATTGGTTTCAAACTTGTCCCCTGTAATGAGAGCATTACTTTGGAAAATGAGCTATTAACACTATTATTGTTACAAAAGAAAACACTAATAACTTTGAAAATTCATAACTAAATCATGAAGACTCCTTTTGGAGCAAACCCAACTGTTTTGAACTTATAATAATATTGCCTATTTACCCATGTAATCCATGTACTCACTATTGTTCTACAAAATTTCACTTCATAATTAAATTACATAAATAAAGGCTTATTGAAATCTGAAATTCAAACCACCATAACTTTCACATACTAAATCAAAATGAAATAATTCTTTCACCAAAACCACCTTAAATCATGACTCAGCTACTGTAGGAAAATCATGCATTTTTGAGCATTTTGAATTTTGAGGTATTTCGATGTTTATTCAGATTGCATTTATATAGATTCCGAGCCTATTGATATCGACTCTACGCGATCGAGAGTGAGCAATTACTTTTCCAGCAAGGCAAGCATCCTTTGAACTTTCTTTTTGCATCATATTTGATCCCGCTTTGTTAGGATAGATGCAATGATAATTGCTTGCATGCTATTTTATAATGTCGCTATTTTTGTGATGAGTAGTTAGACACATCCTATTATCTTGTCATTGTGGCTATCCATGATTTGCCCCAAGATGAAATAATTATGATAGGATGTTTGAAATATCGTTGTTCGAGTTGCTTAGCCATGCAAGTCTAGAACCAGAGCTCGATTGTCTGAATAGCCCGACAATTTTGGGATAAACACAACTTTCTTTATATACTTTGAATTCAGATCTTCGATTCGTCTTATGAGTTAAATTTTGTCATTTCTAAATGAGCTTTTGGTCCGACAAGTGTTGGTTAGTGATGGTGCTTGTGCACTAGATTTGGGTATGTGGTTTGGCTTGTCCGACAATTAAGGACCGAACTTTGGGTTGTTGCGATTCAAGCAAAACTCGTACTATCACACGCGGTATATGGGTGCCGTATGGTTAAGTAGGGGAAGGTTTTATTGTGTTGAGTCCCACGGTGGTGATATTGTAAGGGCATGGGACCGTGAAATCCCGTGTTCCTTTGGGCCGATAGGATGGGGCGTTAACGCCTTGTGTTTCCTAGGATATATAGGATGGAGGCGTTAACGCCTTGTGTTTCCTAGAGCCATGGGTTGAGGGACTTAGCTCAATGGGATCTTCTTGCTAAAAACGATCAGATCTCGATTTATCTACCGCATACCATAGGAAGTATGCTATATTCGGAGGCATCCGGAGGCTTACGGGCTAATCAAGTCGTGGGTAAAGTAGTACACCCGCAGGTATAATCTATTCGAATAGCCGTGTCCACTGTTATGGACGACCGCTTGAAATTTGTGGTCGCTTATTGTTAGACTTGGATTTAAAATTGTGGGTGAACTTGGTAATTATCATGAATGGGATGTTCATGTTTGTGTAGTATCAAAGTGGGAAGCCACTTTGCCATTGGTATGCTTTATTTGTTACTCAGTTCATTACTTATTCACATGCTTTATTCCTACTTCAAACCTGATTTTGAAATGGCACGTGAAAAACTAGTATGTGTAGGTTGTTCAGTACAAGGTCGTCTTCGCAAAACTAAGCCAATATGAGCCTTTCCTTTGAATGACCTTATGCATAAATATTTTTATTTGTGTAAGACTTGCGAGTACTCTTTGTACTCAGCCAGATGTTTGCTGGCTTTTACAGGTGAGGAAGATTTAGAGACCGACGAGCTTGTTTGTGTCGATTTAGGCGACACCGATGAGTAGTTTGCTATCATCTAACTCCCGCTTGGTTGCCGATGGGTTATGGGGCATACCATTGCTGGTCTTTTGGTTTATTTATGTGTTTCGCTGCTACTTAATACTCTCTTTTAAATTTGGCCGGTCGGCCACTTGTATTAATTGTAAACTTGGAACTATGTTGTATGCCTTCAAATATTTATGTATGGATGTTGTATGGATGTGATCAACGTTGGATGAGAGTATGCTTATATTGGTCGCTGATCTTGGGAGCCAATATAAGTCATATTCGCTGTTCATGGCTTCCTATTTAACTCACTAAGTGTAGCGCTTGACTTGTTGGAGAACCGACAATCATATAGTGCTCGCAGAGGAGCGGCGCACATGATCGTCGGAGCTCTAATCTGAGTTAAGCCTTTCATTTAGATGGAGTTAAGTTGGAATTCATTTACCGGAGACTTAGAGTTATGTCCCTAAGACCATGCTTAGTCTCGGTCTTACGGAGATAACTCCGGGGTCCCCACAGAAGAGATTGTAGTAGGTTATCAACATGACCTGCAGGCCAACAAATTGTTAATGGACCTGGCGGTCTCAGGAAATGGCACATCCAAGTTTCAATTAAGTAATGGTATTCTCAAATTGGGAGACCGGGTGTAGGTGAGAAACAATGTACCCGCACAACGAAACATTTTGAATTCATTGCACTCCAGTGCAACAGGGGGCATTCAGGATTCCAGGTAACCTACCACCAGATTGGAAAACTATTTGCATGGCCGGGAATCAAACGAGATGTGTGAGAATTTGGACCAATGCTCAGTTTGCAAACAAGCGAAGGTAGAGCATGTGCGCTACCCTGGGTTGTTGCAGCTGTTGCCAGTGCCGAATCATGCTTGGCAAATCATATCAATGGACTTCATCGAAGGTCTCCCCCGATCCTCTGGACTCAATTGCATCATGGTTGTTGTTGATAAGTTCTCCAAGTATGATTCATTTTGTAGCTTCATCGCATCCCTTTACCACCTTTCAAGTGGCTCAAGCTTTCATGCAACAGATTTTAGGTTCCATGGGTTGCCGCAATCTATTATTTAGACCGAGACGAGTTTTCACTAGTCATTTGTGGAAGGAGCTGTTCCGCAACACAAACCCATCCGAGAATGAGTTCGCGTATCACCCCCGATCGATGGCCAAACGAAGTGAGTGAACCAATGTGTGGAAGCATACGCGCAGCTTTGTTCATGCATGCCCGAGCAAGTGGTTCGTTGGTTAGCGCTGCAAAATTTTGGTATAATACAACATTTCATTCCACTCTGCAAATCTCCGCTTGAGGTTCTATATGGTCACAACCCATGACATTTTGGCATCCGCATAAAGAGGTGTGTCGAACTGAATTGTGATGTGGCTTTGGGAGAGAAAAGCGATGATGAGTTGTTGAGGCAACACTTGAGTCACGCAAATCGCGTATGAAGGCCCAAGGCACATGAAGAGATCCGAGAGATCATTCCAAGAAGGGGACTGGGTGTATTTGAAATTGCAACCATATGTACAAGGTTTAGTTTTTATCCGGGCTAATCATAAACTAGCTTTTCGCTATTTTGGCCCTTTCCCCCCTCGTTACCCCTCGAATAATGCTCCCCGACCATAGATCTCCAAGCGATCAGATTCTTGTCGGGAAGCATTCTGATCTATCCAGAGCTTCAAGCTTCCTGTCGCTCAGATGAGTGATTGAGTCCAACATTGTTGGTTCTTGGTCGAGAAGATGAAAGAAAGTTGAAGGAGATTTTTTGGCGGAGGTCGGAGGAGATTCTAGATGAAAAGGTGAAAAGGGGATTCAAGGAAAATCAGAGAGCGTAAAAGCCCTAAAGCCGTACGCAATGGGGGGTTTTATAGCTACACTCCATTAACTGCAAAAAGGAGTTGCCCGAAAACCCAATGGGCACAAACCTCTTCGGCTTCCCAGACGGTTTTTCAACTTTAAAATGAATACAGACCACCTCGATATTTACACCATTAAATGAGGGCTATCCCGATATAGATTTCATCAGAGAGGGTTCACACCATCAGTTCGAGGGCTAGCTGACGAGGATTAAACTCTTAATATTACTTTAAGATTTAAATAAAGCATAATTACATAAACCCTTACGGTCGTAATCCCTGAAGGTAACGACCCCTGTGGTCGTTGGAACCCTAGAGGTTACTCTATGGGTACCCTGGTCAAAGAGGTTCCGTACCTACTGCCCAACCAGATGATTGCTCGTAAAAGCTCTGAACTACCACTTGGATCTGATTCCAAGTATATCCTTTCCGTTTGACGAATGGAGCATGTGCTTTATTAGTCTCAAATCACACGAAGTTTACAACCCTGAGTCACTTACAATAACTATATCACGATTATCTCATCTCTTGCTAACACCAATCGCCGATCACATTATCTACGACTGACACGTCACTTTCAAGAGGTGTCTTCTCTAGGAGTAACTGCCACCTCTTCATCAATTATTTAAAGGTGGACGATGAAGAACCAAGACAATCCAATTTGGAAGATCAATATGCAATTGGATTTCATCTGAAGCAGTAGTATAGCAAGTGTTGCACTCGGTATACTTAGGGCTAGTTCATCGCCTTTTCCAAGGCACCCCTGTAATAGTCAGTTCATTGCAATAAAAAGCAACCTCATTCCATTCCAAGAAGTCTTTGCTATTTTTCTCTATTTATTTCATAAGATCAACGACTTGATCATCGACACATGGGTAAAGTTGTACAACTCTGCAGAGTATAAATCTATTTAAATAGCTGTGCTCGCGGTCATGAGCGTGCTTAGTGCGGCCAGTATGGTTTTAGTGTTGATTTTTCATAAACTGATTTATTGGAAAAACATAAGCAATAACTTGTGGGTTTTTATTTGAGTTAACTGCCATGTTTATGGATGAACATAAATTTTTGCTCTTAGCCAGGATCGTGAGTTGTTGTAGTTATTATTCGTGGTTCATTCAATTATTTACTTACTGTCATGTATCTATTTAACAATTCTTTCAATTTCGTTGCAAAGTACTACTTATGAATATTGCAAAATAACTTGTAGAGTAGAGCCTCATCCTTTGTTAGCTTTGTATGTATATAAAATTTATGATACAATACAACTCTTGCTGAGTACGTATTGTACTCGGTCTTGCTTACATTGTTGTTCAGAGTATGAGGAAGAGCCAACGCCAGACGACGCTTTCTTCGCACCTAGAACCAGAGGGTTCGGTGTCGGATCTATCTAGGGTTTATTTCTTGTCGGTTGCCTTTGGGTTATGGATGGGCATACCACTAGAGATTGTTTACTTTCATACTCTGTTGGTACTTGTTTTATTTGGCCGATCAACCATTGATGTAATTATTATCACCGCTTAAGTTAAGTATTATTTTGCTTTACTTTACATATGTGAATGCCAAATATTGTGAATGTATGTACTAGCCACTGATCCTAGAACTATTATGGTACACACATAAGGTCTTCGAGTATTCCACGTCTAAGGGTCTGACGGTGGTGAGTGCCATGGTGTCGAATCTGGGATAGTTGGGCAAGCACCTTGCTCTGATACCAAGTGTTGGATTTGAGTCTAGGATCAACACGCCCAAACTAACACAGATTGTGTTTGTCTTACGAGGAACAGTAAAATTCAGAGATAAGAGGAACAGGCAAAGTTCAGAGACACGGTATGTTGGGGCAATTTTCGCTTGTATTTCTCTCATCTAACTGAATGCAAAGACTAACTACTTGTGACTCATGCCACGATCCGGTTTTGCCGGACTCAACTCACTCGACGCCAGCGCATACCGCGCACTTACTGAAAACACAAACGCACGCTTGCAATCTAACCTGAAGACTCGGTTCAGCTAACAAACTTGACCAAGTCTGGATTACAATTTACACATTATGCACGGCTGCATGCATGCACATCCTACAAACTACACACAAGCTAGCTGATCACGCCGGCACGCTCACGGCGTCCATGAACTCCTCGTCGGCGACGAGCCTCTCGAGCGCGTCCGGCGCGATGCACACCTCCAGCGACATGCTCCCTCCCCGCTCCGGCCCCTCGAACACCGTCGCCTTCCCGTCTATCTTGTTCCCGGAGCCGCTCCGCACGGCCACCGGCTTCCCCCACCCGAAGTCGTTCCCGAACACGTCGAATCGCGGCGAGCTCCCGGTCACCAGTGCCGCCCCTCCGGATGACAGGTTCCCTACGTACGCGAAGTCCGGCTCGCGGACCCAGCGATCCAGCGATTCCCTCATGGTCGCCTCGTCGAAAGACGCCACGGCGCGGTTCAGCAGCCACGCCGTCCACCCCAGCCCCTTGTCCAGGATCTCGCCGACGGTGGAGCTCGCCTTGCCGAACACCACGGCGTTGCCCACGTAACCCGGCAGTATGCCGTTCACGCGCCCCCGGCACCCGACCAGCAGGGAGTAGAACGTCTCCTGCCCTGGCGGGAGGCGCCGGGCTCGGGACACCGCCCGCCAGAGGTGCGCGAGCAGGGCCTGCAGCGAGGAGATGGTGGCGGTGGCCGTGCCGGCCATCTCGTCGTTCGCTCTCTGCTTGAGCTTCTTGACGCTCGCGGCGGAGAAGGTGAAGAAGCATTCCTGCACCGTCGGGTACTCGAAACGCTGGACGATGTGCTGCAGCTTGCTGAACGGCATGGGGATTGGCACGGGGCTAGTGTCGATGAACCACCTCCGGAGCACCGGCGCCGGCGTGGATATCTCGCGTTGGTCGTCGCTGATGCCACCTCGGTTGATCTCCGACCAGGTGTTGAAGAATCTCCAAAAGGTGGTGCCGTCGCCGACGGAGTGGTTCATCGACATGCCGATAAACACGCCGTCGGCGAGCTCGGTGACCTGCACGCACAGCACGGGGCGCGACTCGATGGCGGCGTCCGCGCCGAGCACCTCGTTGAGCGGGTAGAACGACCAGACCACCGACGGGGTGTACAACGAGCCAACGACGTCCGCGACGGCGACGCTGGGCGCCGCCGCGTGGATGAACTCGGCGCCTTCTCCAGTGCAGCGCAACAGGACAGTGACTATCCCGTCGCCACGCTCCTCGGAGATGAGGCGGCCGGCGAAGGGGTAGTACCGGCCCAGGGTTCGCGCGAAAGAGGACGCGAGGTTGACGACGAGGCGCTCGCCGCCGGCGGTAGGCTTGGGCAGGAGGATGCCCTTCTGTATGTAGTCTACGCTGATGAGGCGGAGGTCCCACGGCGTGAGGTGGATGTTCTCGGCCTCCTCCGACGGCGGCACGTGACCGTTCGCCGTGAACGCGTTCATCGGCGACGATGGCCGGACCATGCGCCGGGATACGATCCGGACGCGGTCAGCGGCGCATGCTTCCATGTGCTTGTTGCTGCCCATGTTAGACTCTGCTTTCTCGGAAGTCGTACGTGTGTATGATCGAGGAGTAGGAGTGGGCTGCTTGCTTATGAAATCACGGAGAAACTGGTGCTCGATATGATAAATCTTGGAATTGTCAAAACTTGTGATTGTTTTTTTGAGTTCAAAATAGTCACATTATGAACCGTAGGATGAGATCAGATATCATTCATCTTAGAAACATGATTAAAAAAAGAAACTCAGCACACATCTCAACACATATCAAATAACTCACAATGTAACTGTTTTGAACTAAAAACAGTCGTAAGTTTTCTAGCAAAAGCCATAAATCTTATGAAATCACGGAGAAACTGGTGCTCGATATGATAAATCTTACTGGCGGCTGACACTCCCATGTGAGTAGTGTGCCTACTGGCAAACGGTCATGTGAGTGTTCCTACTCGGCTGAAATTACGGTGCAGGTGCGTACTTTTTTTAACTGAGATGTAGTCGTGTACATGGGTAGAAAAATACTCCCTCCATCCAAAAAATACAGTGTGAATATTTTAATGATCGTGTCTATAAATATTGGGCGTGTTCCATATTCTAACACAAAATAAATGTGATTTTCCTTCTATATCTCTTATAAATATCTAAGTTCACTCGCATTCTCCATACGCATGTTTTGAATATAGTACTTAGAGATAATAATTAGGAGTATTATAGTCATTTTCAGTGTTCTTATTGGTTTATGTGCCATGAGAAAATACACCCTATAAACTGGACGGATTGAGAACGTAAACGTAGGTAACAAATGCGAGGCCGAATTTATGGCAGGAAAGACTAACTGGTAACACCGTGACAACAACGACAGAGAACCTACAAAAGGCAGGAAAGAACAAAGTGAAAGAAGCAGAACGACTTAATGAGGAGTAGACCTAAAGGTGAAATGGATAGCGTTGAGCAACCACAGCAAGAACATACATGGAGCTGACCATCTGTATGTGTCGTGTAACGATATAAGCAGACAGGTAAGAACATGTGAGCAGACAAAATGCAAAAATAAAGGAGAACGACATCGCACAGAAACGACAGGCACGCATGCAACCATAACAAAAGCTGAGCAAGGAAGCAGACTGGAAAAAGAAGCGAGGCACACAGGGGCAAAACTATCGTATAGGCAAAACCGACTGGCGTAAAGCATAAATGGCGAAATCGAACCGAGCACAAGCATCAGTAGCAGAATGAGATCAAGCAGAAGCATGCAGGGGCAATCGATCGCGCATACAGACACAACAATGTAAAAGAAAATCGAGAATACTGAAGGACAATACTATACCTGGGATCGGACCCAAAGAAAATGACCGACGGCCTTCCGTCGCCGAGGTGGAGTCTAATCGAAATGCAAGAACCAAGTTCCTTCCCCCGCTAACGACAATACTGTAGCAAGCAGAAACACAACCTGCAAAACCCCCTAAATATCAAAAGCGTCATAGCAAGAACAAAGCATATGGATGGGCGAAATCGAGATAGCGAAGCGAAAGAAGGAAGCAGTGAAAAGGTAAGGGGGTACCCTATATAGGTAAGGCACGTTTTGTCGAAAGAACATGAGAGCAGACACAACGCGAAAGAAAAGAAGCACGAGAACGCACATAAACCGTAGGTTCGCATGCCAGCATAACAAAAGATGAGCAAGCAAGAAGACCAAAAAAAGAAGCGACACACACAGGGGAAAAATTATCATATAGGCAAAACCGACGTAAAGTATGAATGGCAGAATCAGACCGAGCACAAGCATCAGTAGTAGAATGAAATCGAGCACAAGCACGCAGGGGCACTCAATCGTGCATACGAACAGAACAATGTAAAAGAAAAACGAGAGCTCTGAAGGAGAAAACTGTACTTGGGATCTGACCCAAAGAAAATGACCGGCGGCCTTCCGTCGCCGAGCAGGAGTCTAATGGAAATGCACCAACCGATGTCCTTCCCTCGCCGATGGCGATGTTGTATCAGCCGAAAACACAACCTGCAGAACCCCCTAAAAATCTAAATCGGCATAGCAAGAACGATGTCACAGCCCCAACTAATTAAATTGGATTAATATGTATTTCACTAACCTGCATTATCAAATTCAAATCATTTCATAATATATTGTACTTGGAAAATCTAATTTGAGGTAAACATACACCTCAAAATTCAATTTTTAATTCAAATCAGTGATAAAAAGTTGTGATCATCATCTGGAATCAATTTATTTAAAAACTACATTAATTATCACGAATTAATATAATTTTTTCCAAATTTTTGGGACTAGTTTGAACCTAATTAAAATTCAAACAACATTCATAGACATACAACATGTTTGAATTTAAAAATCACAAACTATATTATGAACAGTAAGTTTTTATAATTTTTATGGGAACTATATACTCCCAGAAACCCCCACAAATTATTTCATAATTTTTGGAAATTTATTTCTATTTATAAAGCTCGGTCAAAGTAGAGAGAAATGAATTAGATTGCAGTCAAACCCTAGCCCAAACCTAGACACTGCTCATTGGACTCGAGTCCGACTCGCGACCGGCTCGACCCAACCCCTAGATGCACCAAGTCATGCAACCCTTGGATCGGAGATCGCGCCCGCATCTCATCACCAGTCGACTGTCCAACCCCTTCTTGATCTTAGCCGTCCGTTTTAATCAAACGGCCGAGCCGCACCGCATCTCTCTCTCTCCGTGTGCCGACGCACTGTGCCCGCACGTCAGGGCCATCTCCTTCCTCTCGCTGACTCGCGCGCAAGGCGCGAGCTCCACGCGCCCGACATGCTCTCGCCGCCGCGTGACAGCCCACTCCTAGAGCTCCGCTTTCTAACACCGCCTTCTTTCCGTCAATCCCGGTTTAAACCCCACTCTCGCTCCTCCTTTGCCTCACTTCTCCTCGCACCGAGAGGAGGAGGACGCTGTGCATGCTCCATTCTCGGGTAAGCTCAAAGCCATGGCGCCCCTAGTCTTGCTATTGCATACCGTGTCCATTTTTCCTTATTCCGTGTTTATCATCGCTTGTAGAATCCGGCGGCGACGGTGTCCATCGCCGCCCGAGCGCGCACTGAGGCCGCCCGGCAAACATAGCCTCCAAGAAGCTCCATCGTTTCTTGTGCGTCATCTCGGGTCATGTGATATAAGCCTCATTTCCTCAACTAATTCCCCAATTCTTGACAGAGATTTGGCAATTTGGAACTTCCTCTTTTCGCCGCAGCTTGTTGTTCATCCGTCATTTGTCGTAATCGGTAAGCCACCCTCCAATAGCTTGTGATGACACCATCCCGAGGACTTCTCTTAGCTTCTTCAACACTCCTTTGGCTTTGGTTTTGTCCGGGAGTTCTCTCCGCGGAACCCTAGCGCCGCCGTCACCATTACGGTGTCGCCTCGAACCGAGCTTCTCGGCCTTTTCTTCCCTCCGTAAGCATCGACCACCCTTAAAGCTTAAGCATGTTTTCTTTACTTCAACACTCGACCAAACGCCGCTCGCACTTAAGCCGTATGGTCACCTCCGCCGCGCGGTGCGCCGCTTTCGCCATCCCACTCGATTGAAGTCACCCCTAGGATCGCGGCTATTAGTCACCCATTCATGGCCTTGTCCGGCGCCGGTGTGGACCACAGCGCCGGCAAACCACCGGGAAAGCCCACGGAAGCGCCCGGTTCTGTTGTCGTACAACCCATCCGAAAACAGCAGCGATTAGGTTAATCTAATTGTTGTTTAGTTGAGTAAAAGTTGTTTAAAGGAGTTAATATCTCTATGACTTGTGGGCCCGTATAAACGGTTAAGTGGAAGTGTAGATTGTTGGTACGTTTCTGCTAAGGAAACACGTATTATTAGGCTGCTTAGAATAGTTTTACGTCCCCTTGTGTAGGAGACGTATTCCAAGGAGTACGCTTTCAGCTTGGTTTCGGTCGGGACCAAGTCATTGTTGACTGGGTCAATACTTTGACCCGGGTCCCACTGGTCAGCCGCGTTAGCTAGCTGCGGGTGCGTGAGAAGAATACTGAGTTCTTTTAGAAAATCTGGAAAAAGAATTACATATACACTGAAAAATATGTATAACTTCTACAATCCATATCTAATTCAAATCAACTCCAAATTGAATGAAACCTCTTCTGGTAATTTTTATTGTTAATGTACTTTATGTTAAAATTTGTTTCAAACTTGTCTCTGTAGCAGAGAGTATTAATTGGAGATTAATCCACTAAAACCATTATTTGTACAGTAGAAAAATGACTGATAACTTCAAAAATGCATAAGTAATTATTGGGAGCTCCAAAAACAGTAAGACCACTTTCGATAATTTTCATTTTCAGTGAACTTAATTCTAAAAATGGTCTCCACATTACCTCTGTCACAGAAACTATTTTTGGGAGAATACACTCCTTAACTCCATTATTTGTATACTATAAAAGGCTGATAACTTTGAAAATCGATAACTAAATCATAAAAACTCCAAATGGGACAAACTCAACTATTCTGAACTTGTGTTAATATTACCTATTTACCTATGTAATCCTTTACCCCGCCACTGTTCTACAAAATTTCACTTCATAATTAAATTACATAATGACGGCTTATTAAAATCTGAAATTCAAACCATTATAACTTTCACATGCTAAATCAAAATGAAATAATTCTTTCACCAAAAATCCTTTAAAATCATGACCTAACTACTGTAGAAAAATCATGCATTTTTTAGCATTTTGGTTTTGAGTTGTTTTCTGTATTTATTTGATGTTATAATTATATAGATCCCGAGCATATTGACATCGACACTTACGCTACCGAGAGTGAGCAGCTACTATACCAGCAATGCAAGCATCATTTGAACTTTCTTTTGCATCATATTTGATCCCAGTTTTGGTTAAGTTAGTGCAATGATAATTGCTTGCATGCTATTTTGATTATGTCAATATTTTTTGTGATGTGTAGTTTAGATATGTCCTATGCTTGAGGATAATCTTGAATTATGTCAACTCCTATATGCTTAAGATAGGACGTGTGAATTATGGGTTATAGAATTGCTTAGCCATGCAAGTCTAGATACGGTAGTTCGATCGTCGAGAATAACCCAGCGGTTTTGGAATACACACAACTCTTACTTTATGTTTTTACTTCAGATCTTTGTAACTGTTTTATGAGTAAAATTTTGTCATTTTTAAATGAGATTTGGTCCGGACAAGTGTTGGTTAGTGATGGTGCTTTGTGCACGAGCATTGGGTAAGTGGAAGGACTTGTCTGGACAATTGAGGACCGAACTTTGGGTACCTACTGTTCAAGCAACACTCGTGTTGCCACACGCGGGTTGGGAGCCGTATGGTTAAGTAGGAGGAGGGTTTTATTGTGTTAAGTCCTTGGTGGTGTAAGGGGCATAGCGACCGTGAAATCCTATGTTCTTTGAGGAGCCGATGTAATCCTTTATAGTGTGCAAGGGAGCACCAATTCTTTTGTTTTGATTGCATCGGTATTTCCAATATAACTTGTGAGCCCCCTAGCAAGTGCTATCCGACGCTTGTACTAGGCAAGGAACCATCTCATAAGGGGGACTTAGCTCAATAGGGCTTTCTTGCTGAAAATGACTGTATCTTGATTTACCCGGCCGGCATACCATAGGAAGTGTGCTATTTCAGAGGCCTCTGGAGGCTTACGGGCTAATCAAGTCGTGTGGGTAAAGTAGTACACCCCTGCAGGGTATTAATCTATTCGAATAGCCGTGTCCACGGTCATGGACGACCGCTTGAAATTTGTGGCTGCTTATTGTTAGACTTTCAATTAAAATTGTGGGTAAACTTGGTATTCGTCATGAACGGGTTGTTCATGTGTTTAGTACATCAAAGTGGGCTGCCACTTTGGTCTTTGTATGATTCAATTGTTTATTACTGAAATGCTTTACTACATGTTTTACTTCTACTTCAAATCTGATTTTAAAATGGGCACATAAAAACTAGTATGTGTAGGATGTTAATCATTGCGTCTCTTTCGCAAAAATTAAACCAATATGAGCCATCCTTTGAATGACCCTTATGCATAACTATTTTTATTTGTGTAAGACTTGCAGTACACTTGTACTCACCAGATGTTTCTTGGCCTTTTCGGTGAGGAAGGTTATGATTATGATGATCTCGCTAGTGTTGACTTGGGCGACACTAATGAGTAGTGTGCTACCATTTAACCCCCAGTCGGTTGCCGATGGGTGATGGGCATACCACTGCTGGTCTTTTGCTTTATCTATTTAAGTCCGCTGCTACTTGATACTCTACTTTAAATTTGGCTGGTCGGCCGTTTGTAATAAGCTGTAGACCTTAACTATTATGCAGTATGTCTTTTATCTCTTGTTGTATGCGTTGTATGGATGTAATCAACGTTGGATGAGAGTATGAGTATATTGGTCGTTGATCTTGGGAGCCAATATATATCATACTCGTTGTTGATGAATTCCCATCTAACTCACCAAGGGTAGTGCTTCGAATCGAGGGAGAATCGACAATCATGTAGCGCTCGCAAGGGAGCAGCGCGCATGATCGTTGAGGCTCCAGTATTCGGCTAAGCCTCCCACTTGGATAGAGTTAAATTGGAATTCATTTACCGGAGACCCGTAATTATGTCCCTAAGACCTTGTCTAATCTCGGTCTTATGGAGATAATTACCGGGGTCCCCACAAACGAAGCATATGTGGGACTGGGCATACACAATCTCAGTCTGTTAGGCAGGCAGCGCTTTGCGGCTTCGTTGGTTGTGGCTCCAGAGGACTTGGAGTTTCTGGCCGTGGCAGGGTCTTAATTGCATTGTTAACCAAGCTGAGCTGAACTTGTTTCAGAGCTCCATTTCAATCAGTTTGGGCGACGATGAGGATTGCTTGTTTTGGGCCGACAGATGGTTGGATTGTCGTAGCATTCCCTCATTAGCACCTACACTAGTATCATTGGTTCCCTGCTCCATAAAGAGGTCGAGATCTGTTACTCAAGGTTTGAGCAATGGAGCTTGGATTTCAAATATTGTTGGTTGTCTTGACATGCATGCCATTTCTGAATATTTGAGACTATGGGAAAGGCTGCAGACTTGCAACACGGTCATCGGCCAACAAGACGTCGTTTCTTGGCGATGGGAGGCCTCTGGATTTTACTCTTCTCGATCGGCTTATAAGGTTTTCTTCGTTGGTTCCTCTCTCTTTGATTGCAAAGATGCTCTTTGGAGGAGTTGGCGCCGCTCAAGTGCGAAATCTTTCTTTGGCTAGCTATTCGTCGACGTTGATGGACGACCGATCGGCTACAGTGCCACGGTCTCCCAAACCAAGGACTGTGCATTTTTTTGCCTTTATTCAACGGAAACAATAGACCATCTCATTGTAGGTTGTGCGGTTACGATACAGATTTGGGGTTGCTTCTTTACGCGTTTAGGTCTTAGTCGTTTTGTCCCGATTGGTCAAAGAAGCATTTATGATTTTTGGACAGCGGCACGTGCCAAGCTCAAAAGTAAACAGAAGAAGTGTTTGGATTCTTGCATCATTTTAGTGGCTTGAATGATTTGGAAAGAACGGAATTATAGGATCTTCAACCAAGCTCCCACAGATTTCTACTCCTTGCTTCAACGTATTAGAGATGAGCTCGTCAATTGGCGTATGGCTGGAGCATGTTGCTTGGAGGTGCTACCGCTTCAGGAGTAATTTCATTTTGTTTGGGGGTTTGGCCCTCAATCTTTGTGTTTGTCTTTTTATACGGTTTTTTTTTTCTCTTTTGCTTTTGCTGCGGCCTGTTTGGCGCATCTTGTTTTGGCTTTTTGTATTTGGTTTGATCTCCACTAAATAAAATGACACACAAAGCTTTTGCGTGTTAAAAAAAAAAAGAAGAACGAAGCATATGAACTGGCGAAAGAAGGTAGTAGTAAAGAAGGAAAGGAAACACCAAAGACGACAACGCTCGGGCACAAATGGTGTCGCAGCACTAGCCACAACGACAACCTGCAAACCCCGAAGAAATCAGCAACAACGGGGCAAATCGATGGCCGAAACTGTAAGAACGATTCCAAGGAGGAAATAAGCAAAAAGGAAAGCAGTCAGCTTGGATAGCGAAGGGACCACACGGGAGAAGAAACGCATCACGAACCGACGGGATGTCGGCACAGACGGGCAGCATGCACAGTAAACAGTACAAACCGGAATCGAGACGGATGAGCACCGAGTAGGAAACAAGCTGGCAGAGGATCGGGCAGAGCAGGACGGAACGAGGTGGAGCAAGCAAGAAAGGGTGCACTTGCCGCGGGAAGACAGCGAAGCGAGAGCAGCGACCGGAAGGAACGGGAAGGGGAGGCGTTGAACATGTACAGGCAAGTGTGTTGCCCTTCCATGCTCCGCCAAGAACAAACGGCGGACGCTCCTCCACCAAGAAATGGGCCCATGAGAGCATTCGCAGTGTGCGATTTAGAATGGGGTCTTAGAGGAGAGAGGAGAGATGAGAGGGGTCTTACACATTGTAGCAAGGGGGTTTAGGGGAGAGAGAAGAGGAAGGGGGACTTAGCTAGGAACTAGTTCTTAGGAGGAGAGAGAAGATGATTGAGAGAGAGGTTTGTGGGTCTCACCAATAGGGGTTTAGCTAGCAAAAAGGTACTACACATGGTGGTATTTTTTTGCACAATTAAGATTTCTTAAAGGGGTTTATACATTGTGGATGCTCTGAGGACCAAGCACGAACGCACGCACGAGCAAGAGAGAAATCAAATAGCCAAGCCCAATGAACCACGAAAGTTCATTCTTCGTTGCACAACTTCACTAGTAAACTAAATTTCATCACACGTACGTACGTCGGTGATACAGCAGCATTATGCATGGCTGCATGCATGCACATGCTACAAACTACACACAAAGCTAGCTGATCACGCCGGCACGCTCACGGCGTCCATGAATTCCTCGTCGGTGACGAGCCTCTCGAGCGCGTCCGGCGCGACGCACACCTCCAGCGACATGCTCCCTCCCCGCTCCGGCCCCTCGAACACCGTCGCCTTCCCGTCCATCTTGTTTCCGGAGCCGCTCCGTACGGCCAGCGGCTTCCCCCACCCGAAGTCGTTCCCGAAAACGTCGAATCGCGGCGAGCTTCCGGTCATCAGTGCCACCCTCCGGATGATAGGTTCCCCATGTACGTGAAGTCCGGCTCCCGGACCCATCGATCCAGCGATTCCCTCATGGTCGCCTCGTCGAAAGACGCCACGGCGCGGTTCAGCAGCCACGCCGTCCACCCCAGCCCCTTGTCCAGGATCTCGCCGACGGTGGAGCTCGCCTTGCCGAACACCACGGCGTTGCCCACGTAACCCGGCAGTATGCCGTTCACGCGCCCCCGGCACCCGACGAGCAGGGAGTAGAACGTCTCCTGCCCTGGCGGGAGGCGCCTGGCTCGGGACACCGCCCGCCAGAGGTGCGCGAGCAGGGCCTGCAGTGAGGAGATGGTGGTGGTGGCCGTGCCGGCCATCTCGTCGTTCGCTCTCTGCTTGAGCTTCTTGACGCTCGCGGCGGAGAAGGTGAAGAAGCATTCCCGCACCGTCGGGCGCTCGAAACGCCGGACGATGTGCTGCAGCTTGCTGAACGGCATGGGGATTGGCACGGGGCTAGTGTCGATGAACCACCTCCGGAGCACCGGCGCCAGCGTGGATATCTCGCGTAGGTCGTCGCTGATGCCACCTCGGTTGATCTCCGACCAGGTGTTGAAGAATTCCCAGAAGGTGGTGCCGTCGCCGACGGAGTGGTTCATCGACATGCCGATAAACACGCCGTCGGCGAGCTCGGTGACCTGCACGCACAGCACGGGGCGCGACTCGATGGCGGCGTCCGCGCCGAGCACCTCGTTGAACGGGTAGAACGACCAGACCACCGACAGGGTGTACAACGAGCCAACGACGGCGACGCCGGGCGCCGCTGCGTGGATGAACTCGGCGCCTTCGCCGGTGCAGCGCAACGGGACGGTGACTATCCCGTCGCCACGCTCCTCGGAGATGAGCCAGCCGGCGAAGGAGTAGTACCGGCCCAGGGTTCGCGCGAAAGAGGACGCGAGCTTGTCGACGAGGCGCTCGCCGCCGGCGGTAGGCTTGGGCAGGAGGATGCCCTTCTGTATGTAGTCTATGCTGATGAGGCGGAGGTCCCACGGCGTGAGGTGGATGTCCTCGGCCTCCTCCGACGGCGGCACGTGACCGTTCGCCGTGAACGCGTTCGTCGGCGACGATGGCCGGACCATGCGCCGGGATACGATCCGGACGCGGTCAGCGGCGCATGCTTCCATGTGCATGTTGCTGCCCATGTCAGACTCTGCTTTCTTGGAATCCTGGTACGTGTGTATGATCGAGTAGGAGTGGGAGTGGGCTGGTACGTGTGTATGATATGGATTGAGGAGTAGGAGTGGACTGCTTGCTTATACAATCACGCAGAAACCGGTGCTCGATATGATAATCTTATTGGCGGCTGACACTGATCAGTGGTTGATCTTTTAATATGTGTTGAAGATATTGCATATCTTTCCTCGTCAGTTTACATTTTTAGAAGGATTAATTGGCACATAAAATTTAATAGAATTTGGTGATATATCTGGGATGGCTTTGTCACCTTTAGAATCATGCTTGGTGACTATTTTTTTTCAAGAGTACATACGCACACGGCACACCACAAGAGTCCCACGGTGGATGCAAACATATATCCTCGGATACCCCACACCACAACGTGCGCCCATGTGGCCATGCGAGTGTGCCTCCTCGCAAACGGCTGAAATTACGGTGCAGGTGCGTACTTTTTTTATTTATTGAGATGCACTAGTGTACATTGGGAGAAGATTACTTCCTCCATCCAAAAAATACAGTGCGTGTATTTCAATGATCGTGTCTACAAATATTGGGCGTATTTCACATTCCAATACAAAATAAATATGCTTTTCATCCTGTATCTCTAATAAATATCTAGCTTTACTCGTATGGAGTCTCCATACGCGTGCTTTGAATATAGTGCTTAGAGATAATAATTAAGGGTGTTCTAGTCATTTTCAATGTACTCATTAGTTTATGTGCATCGAGAAAATACACCCTGTAAACTAGGGCGGCTTTTGGTCGATGAGTTGGCATCCACGCGACGCCACGTCAGGAACGGAGTTCTTTTGGGCAACTTGCATGTATTTTATATCAATTATCAGAATAAAGTGATGAGTATTAATTGCGTAGGATATACGTACAAACCATCGTATTCGTGCATACGCACGCTGTGTGGATCATCGATGTGCTCAGCTGGATTAACAAATGCCGACCACGGCGACCAGTACGTTCGAATCATGCGGTTAATGCAAAAACTTTCTCGTACGATGTACAAGTACAACTACTAAGTTAGCCATCACGAAGCAGGACAAGTAAACAAAACCACTAGGACGTCTATAATTTGGGGTAAGACTGAGCCACATATATGATATATGTGTGGCGCGCACACATATATTGTCGGATTTCGAGCAATGAATACCCAAAACTCTTGTGTATGTATTATACTAGTCCTATGATCAATGACTAGTACACACATCCATACAGAATTATATATAGCATGAAACAAATATGGTACATAAATTTAAGCGATTACATAATTTACATTACAAAAGCCGACCGACCAAATAAAAGATCAAGTATCAAAAGTAGCAAGTGAAACAACGGAAGCATAAGTAACAAACCCAAAAGTGCAACGGTATGCCCACCCAAACCCTCAGGCAACCGACAATGATAGGACTCTAGCAAGACCCATCCCTGTACCCTCCGGTACCGAGAGCAAAGAAGACGTCGTCCGGAATCGACTCATACTCGTACTCTGATCAATAATTTAAGCAAGATTGAGTACATTTTGTACTTAGCAAGACTTGTAGTGTATCGCAACATAATTATATATGCAAGGCTATCAAAAAATGAGGCTCTACTCTACAAGTTATTTTCAGCATTAAGCAAGTTTTATTTGCAATAACAATATATAATACTTTGCAACGGAATTTGTAAAGAGCAGTTGACATATATCAAACTAACATGTATGTAACTCAATAATAGCAAAATCACAACCCTCCTCGGCTGCGATCAATATTTTATTATCAGCCATAGCCATAATGCTCACACAAACCAATCATCCCAACATTCTCCAACGAACCGTTTTTGCAAAAATCAAGACCATACCCGATGAGGCGTCACTAAGCATGCTCATGACCGCGAGCATGGCTATTTAAATAGATTTATATTTTACAGAGGTGTACAACTTTACCCACAATATATGAGTTCTCTATTTTGTCCGGTATCCGTTGATACCACTGCACACAACATGATAGTATGCAGTCTAGAGTCCATAATGAAGTCTTTACATCACCTAGCCCTAAACTTGCACTAGCCTAGCAAATAATAACCCTCACTTCGATCCCGAGTACCCTAGTCAAAGTGAGGCATTCACTGTTGTATCGAAAGGCTTTGGTCCCAACGTCTCGGTGAAGGGAGCCCCTTCGAACAAGCCTATCTGGTCATGCTCGTACTACTACGGCCTACCAACATGCAAGACTAGTTTTCGATGACTTAATTAGCAAAGGTCATCCCATATCGGCACACGTGGTTATGCGCTTAGACTTAGATATGATTCATCGACGTTCAATCCTTAATTGATCCGGATAAGGATCTCCCTATCTACTTGTGAGATATACTTCTCACACTCGATTATAATGTAACTCGCCGCGTCATAAACTAAGTTTTCCATTTTCATTTTTATACCAAATAATAGAGGCAACCCTCCGGACCATGTTTCCAAATCTACCAAATTCATACTCACCATTTCAACATTTATTCAATTTTAGAGAAATTAGAACCCGACTAAGTATTTATGCGATATTCACACTCGAAATACCCAAATCGACATCATCTATTGCCTAAACCATATCCCAAAAGCTACAACAGTACGGATACCAATATTTCAAGGATGATCATGCATTAAATAGGAATTTATCTACCGTTATCCCTAAATATAGCAATTTTAAGCAAACATATACGCATGCATAATAGATTTTTGCAAAAAGAAGTACAATAATTAAAATAATAGGATCAACATGATCAAAGGGGGTGCTTGCCTTGCTCTGGTGTCTCTAAATATGAGGATAGTGGGTCGTCGAATAATTCATTCGCAGTATCGTCGTCTATTCAAAAGAACCGATAACGAATCACAAAGAGGAAAAAAAATAACAGCAAAAAAATCCAAATATTTTTGTATATTCAGACATAACATGATTTTATATGAATTTATAAAAAAAGATTCATTCAATTTGGAGTTCATATGCAAAAATTTATTAACGTTTTAAATTTGCTTGGTTTGAAAATCATGAAAACAAATGAAAGAGTGACGTCAAAAGCGTATTTTCTGAGGATTACGCTTTTTAACAGAGAAAATGTATTTTTTTTCTGAACTGAAAGCGAATTTTCTCATTTTTATATTTTTTTTGGATTTTATTAACTTACATGTGGACCCTACTTGTGAGTGACTCATATTTTTATTTCTTGATTTTATTTACAAAGACAAAGGTGGTCCCACATTTCATAGACCCATTAATTACTAACTAAATGATTGAACCTATTTTTTATTTTTATCCACTGACAGTTGGGGTCCACATGTGAGTCTCTTGGTTTTAAAACATGTCGATGACATATTTACTAAACATGCTTTAAATTAGATTTTTTATTAACTTTTGATCGGTTCCACATGCTAGTAACTTAGCATACTTAATCACTATAATTAGTGTTAATCAAATCCTAAACGCGCGGGACCCACTTGTCGGTGAGAGAGAGAGGAAGCGAGCGACGCGCCGGCGCCATGGCAAGCTCGGCGGGCGCAGCGGCGCGATGTGCGGCGGCGTTAAGCGGCGGGATGGAAAGAGGGAGCGGCGGCTATGGGTGGTGGTGGTGGCGGCGAAATGGCGGAGGTGGCGTCACGATGGTGAGGAGCAGAGAAGCTCTCAGGTCTCGACGGACGGCACAGAGGAGGCTTTGCCGAGCTAAATGAGGGGCATGCTGGACTCGATTAGTCTAGACGATGCTAACAAGATAGGCGTGGGTCCTAGGGTCACCGGAGGCAAGCCGACGACATGCGACCACTCGGCGGCGCCATGGGTGGCTATGGGGAATATGGCACAAGCTACCGCCTCTACAAATTGAAATGCGCACGAGGTTGAGGAGCTCACCACGATCCACGAAGGTGAAGATGGTGAGTCGGAGACATCTTCAGAGCGACTTCTCGACGATGAGCGGCGAAGACAAAGAGGTCCTCGGTGAAGGCACTCACGTTGATGGAGGTGCTACAAGAAGTATCACATTAGCTCATTGGAGTCCTAATAATGGTGTAGATGCGAGGAATTGGACGGTGACTCACCAAGCTTCGAGGAAGATCAAAAATGGCGGCAACGACCAAGAATGAAGAAGATGGAAGTAAAGCTCGAATTCACAACGAGTTTGTCTGCGTTGAGCAAGGGGATTGCATCAATGAGGTATGGAACACGTTGTGATGGGCTAGGGTTGAGCTCAAACTCACCGGAGCAATGGGAACGTGTTGGCAAAGATCTGGTGCGCGCCAGAGTTGAGGACGAAGGCTATCGCGTTCGTGCTCCAAGGCTCCAGAAGCTGCATTAAGCAGAGAGGGAGGATGAGTGAAGCTCAAGGATTAAAATGACATGCTTGTCGTGGGCAAGGAAAATCACCAGAGCGGCGGAGCTGAGGAGGCGTGCACACTGGCGTCGAGAACAATGCACACATTCCCGCGAAACTAAGGAGTGGTAAACTCGGGTTTGCACAAAAATAGAACGGGAGCGAGCTGAGGAAGACGATGACGCAATCAGGGCTTTAAGTATAGAAGAGAATTGCGTGAGAACGAAGGCGAGAAGGTGGCGGTCCGCGAGAAGCTCGCGAGCGCTCTCTAGCATCTCCACCCTGTGTGGGAAAAGGAGGCGATAGGTAGGTTGCTAGCATGGGCGAGGGTAGGCGAAGGCGACGAGAGTAGGTGAGGTTGCAAAACGGTGGGTGACGATCGAAACCAACGGGCGAAGCAGGCATGTGCGCAACGCATTGGCGTGCGGAGTTGAAGGCGAGCTGGACGAAAGGTTCTGATGGGTGGGACAGCGTGTCAACAGCAGGAGAGAGAGAGCGGGGGCTGATGTGGGCTGGAGCGAGCGCGTGAGTAGTGGGCTAAGCTGGGTTTCCGCCCATTAGGTAAGCAGGAAATTCAAAATAGGTTTTGAATTTTTTCTAGAAAGGCTGAGAACTTGGCGAAGTGTTTAAACATAGTAGACATGCTCCACAATTTATGAAATTTTTGTGGAGGCTCTTGTGTGATGTAGATTGTTGTGAAATTTTTCCAGAATTTTATGTGTCCGATATTTTTCTCGAAAATTCTTTCAAGATGTTGTTTGCATATAATTTCACTATTTGATTTATGCAAAAGTTTAAAAACATGCTCAAATTTTTCCCACACATAAACATGCTCAAAATTGTTTCCTCATTTATTCTCAATATACTTTTCCAAAATTGGAATTTTGGGATGTTACATATATATACACACACACATAGGATTGTTGTATATCAGCCTGTTTTTGAGGTCCGATTATGTATAGATACTTTACCTAAACAAAGGCTCATTACGGGCCATCGGCCCACAAGGAGTATTACTTAGTTTAGTCTAATATAGCTTATTCATGTACCTGTTTTTGAGGTTCGATTATGTATAGATACTTTACCTAAACAAAGGCCCATTATGGGCCATCGGCCCACAAGGAGCATTACTTAATTTAGTCTAATATAGCTTATTCATGTACGAAGGAAGACCTCCCACTCCTATATAAAGGAGGATATTTTTTTTCCAAAATAATCTTTTTTTTATTCGGAATTACAGAAATAATATCACTTATTTTTTTTACATAAATGACCTCGTGTCGCCGTACGGTTGGGCGACTTGGTATAGTCGCCCAACCAGAGCACGACACATGTCATAATCGCCGAACGGAATGGCGATTTATTATTGTCGCTCGATGGTTCGGCGATTTCATCCTTGTCGCCCAACCACTGAGCGACTTTTGTAAGTCGCTCAACCAGTGGGCGATTTTTAGTTCCTAACTGCAGTTTTCACCATATCCAATTGGAATAATTGTGTTATAATACGTATCACATTTCGCATATAGTACATTTAGCAAATCTTATGGTATATTGGTCCTTTTTTAGGAAAGAAAAATGTAGTGTTAAGGTTGATTGGTCAGTTTGTTATTTTCGTAGAATATCAAGGATACGAAATTTGTCAGCCTCGCAATAACATTTTATGATCGTTGTATATCGTTGTAGTGCGCTAATTTTCTGAAGAATTTTATGAGGACGATTGAGATAGTATTGAGTCGTCAGGACGAAGGTAAGTGGTATTGCGATGTGCCAGGAAATTCATACACGGGGGAGAGCTTTTGAGGAAATGACGCAACGATAACAACATGATAGTTGATCCAACAAGGGGGTTACATGGCACACAAGCTAACGAAGCAAGGACGATACACATATGCCTCTAGGAAAATAGAAATACATGGGACATGTGGATGAAAAGGTCGAACTACTGCGTGGAGCGTGGCCATTTGCCCTTGTGGCCTAGCTCGGCGTTGTACTCATCACCTCGCGCCTTAGCTCTCGCCGCGATGGCCCTCTTTCGCTCCCTCTCGGCCTCCCGTCGCCTGGCATGCTCAAGCTCCTGCTCCTCGCATGCCTTGTCCCCTTTGTCCTTCTCGTCTTTCTCGGACTCTGACTCTGCGAGACGCCTTTCATGGTTCTCGTAGTCCTCCCTGGCCCAGCCCTTCCATGTCAGAAGCATCCATATGTCATATGGGTGAATCTTGTCGTCGATCCACTGGCTGAAGTCACATAGGCGCGGCGGAGACTGCGGTGGGAAGAGAGACGTGGGTATGGCGTAATGGGAAGAAAAATAGTAGTGTGCACTGAAATACGATTTCATTACCGGCTGCCTGTAGCTCTCTGTGTCAAACCTACGGTCAGGGTAGTCCGCGCTGTAGTTTGCGCAGCCCCAATAGCGCTGCCCAATGGTCCACTCGTCAGTTGATTTGACGCACTTGCAGGCGTCCCTACACCAGTAAAGGGGTGGCGCCACCCCCATGGGGGGCCTTTCCGGAGGGCGTTCAGCTGGCATAGGAGGGGGGCGCGGCTCGACCCAGAATCGTTGGGAGTATTGCGAGGAAGCCTCTTTAGATCCACAAGCTCCAGAAAAGTTTGGTATGTGTAAGGCTACTGACTAAATGCATGATAGCGAACACTGGTCTAGTGGGGAGACACTCAGTCCTTCAAGAGTTTGCGAATTTTCTCCCATTCCTTCTCTTTGTCCATCTTATGTAGATAGTGTTGTGGAGTTCCTGGCCGAGCAACATTGTATTTATAGTGGGAGTCATTCCTTCTCCTTGCCCCGTCTGGTCTTATCACTGCGTAAGGCTGCCCCGTTAGGTCTTGTCACTGCGCAAAGCTGCCCTGTTTGGTCTTGTCACTACGTAAAGCTGCCCCGTCAGGTCTTGTCACTGCGCAAAACTGCCCCGTCTGGTCTTGTCATCGCGTAAAGCTGGGTCATCTGGTCTTCTCACTGCGTAAAGCTGCCCCATCTGGTCTTGTCACTGCGTGAAGCTTTATGAAAAAGATTTTAAAATTTACATATTTCAGAATCCTATGGATTCGGAATCATGTATCTGTGCTTTTTGTCTTAGTATTTCATAATGGGTGACGACGTTAACACCTGCATCGGCTGTTATGCATTGTAAAATATTAAAAACATCATTGTTACCATGCATATTTGTAATGGGTGGAGCTATATGGAATTTTTTTTAAAATTTCACATATTTCAGAATCCTACGGGTTCGGTACTATGTATCTATGCTTTTTGTCTTACTATTTCATAATTCCTTAATCCAACCAAAATTATAAAGTAATTTCTATCATTTTTATTGTGCAAATAAATACATATATTTAACATTCCATAACGCACAGGTTATCGACATGTTTTTATAATACAAAAATAACACGTTATCGTTCATTATGTCGGACGAAATTAGCGCAGCACGCGGAATAGCACAACTAAATTTATTTTCACCGACTATTTTTTCTCTATATAAACTACTAAACTAATTGTATTAATTATGCTATCCCTAAACATATGCTAACAATATGTTACTACACATGATGTTGCTTGCTAACCTACAATGGTTACTAATTAATCATGCTATCTCTAAATATTTATTAATAATCTATCACGACATATGACGATGATTGTTAACCTACCATGGTTTAAAGAATATATTTGTACAAAATAATACTACAAACTCACCGTCGTGATCGTCGATGCAACGCGAACTCTTTTCTCCTCTTCTTCTTCTTCTTCCTCCCCTTTTTCTCCTCTCCTTTCTCCCCTCCTCTTTTCTTCTCCCCTTCTCCTTTCTCCCCTCTCTTTTCTCCTCCCCTCCTCTTTTCTCCTCTGCGCTGGTTTCTTTTCGTCTCACTCAACCGACTAGCGACGGTTCGATTGCGCGCGCGTTTTATAGCCACCCGAAATCGCCATACAGTTGGGAGACTTGGGCCTAGGCGGAACATAGTCACCAAACCGTATGGCGACTAGGGCAATATCGCCAAACCGTATTGCGACAATGCCTCAGTAAGTGAAATCGTCATTTCGTTGACCGATTCGCACACGTCTCACACTCTGGTTGGGAAACTATACCAAGTCGCCCAACCGTACGGCGACACGAAGTCATTTATGTAAAAAATAATTAAGTGGTATTATTTCCGTAATTCTGAATAAAAAAAAGATTATTTCGGAAAAAAATTCGGCTTGTGACTCTCATTGTGCACACAAGCCTACGGGCAAAGAAATCAATAAAGAGAGAAAAATGTAACTATACCCTTGTATTATTCTCTATTGTTTATTATTTACAAGTTAAGAGCTTCGTTCGTCGGCAACACAACCTCGATTATACAGCGAGAATAAATTACCTAGCTTGTCGCCTTGTCAAGCAATTCCTTGCTCATCGTCCATTCAAGGCCGTGTGTTTTTACTCTATCACAAAACCTTGTATGTATATCACGCAGTTGCTATAAATAATTATTATGTTTAGTGGCATGGAGTGTTTTTCTTGTAGCATGCGGTACTTAGCTAGCCAGTTATCAGATTATTGTAGCAACTCGCGTGCGTTATTCCTCGGGAAAATAGACTCGTGTTATCACATGAACTCTAGTGAGTTGCTAAAATTCACACGCACCTACTTGCTAAATAATATGGGAGTAAATAAACCTGCTAATTCTTTTAATTTCTATGCTGAAGACCCGTAGTGTATATTACATGTCTAGTTTCTACTTGTAATATTGATTTGCTAGAACTTGTATACAGTAAATATGCATGTATTATGGCCTATACAGTCAGCCAGCCAGGCTTGTGTTAGCATAGTCAATACACACAGCTTAGCCGCCTAAATGTAAAATATAAAAAGAAGAGTTAGCGCCGTTATATTGCCGCCATTTGAAGGTCCAGGACTGAGTTAATTGGCTCTTGATTCCAAGCCTTGATGATCTATAAATAGTCCAATCATCTTGGACCCCGGCCGGTATGCACCGTGACTCACTTCTCAATTAGTCAGCCACCAATTATATCGATGCCTTACACCAGTAACTCAATAATAGCAAAATCACAACCCTCCTCGGCTGCAATCAATATTTTATTCTCAGTCATAGCCATAGTACTCACACAAACCAGATTATCCCAACATTTTCCAACGAACTGTTTTGCAAAAATCAAGACCATACCCGATGAGACGTCACTAAGCATGCTCATAACCACGAGCATGACTATTTAAATAAATTTACATTTTACATAGGTGTACAACTTTACCCACAGTATATGAGTTCTCTAGTTTGTCCGATATCCGTCGATACCACTGCACACAACATGATAGTATACAGTCTAGAGTCCATAATTAAGCCTTTACACCACCTAGTCCTAAACTTGCATTAGCCCACCAAATAATAACCCTCACTTCGATCTCACTTCGATCCAGGGTACCCTCGTCAAAGTGAGGCATTCACCGTTGTATCGGAAGGCTTTGGCCCCAACACCTCGGTGAAGGGAGCCCCTTCGAACAAGCCTATCTGGTCATGCCCGTACTACTGCGGTCTACCAACATGCAAGACTAGTTTTCGATGACTTAATTAGCAAAGGTCATCCCGTACTGGCACACGTGGTTGTACGCTTAGACTTGGATATGATTCATCCGACGTTCAATCCTTAATTGATCCGGACAAAGATCTCCCCTATCTACTTGTGAGATATACTTCTCACACTCCTCAGATTATAATATAACTCGCCCGTGTCACAAACTAAGTTTTCTATTTTCATTTTTATACCAAATAACAGAGGCAACCCCTCTGGACCATGTTTCCAAATCTCCCAAATTCATACTCACCATTTCAACATTTATTCAATTTTAGAGAAATTAGAGCACGACTAAGCATTTATGCGATATTCACACTTGAAATACCCAAATCGACATCATCTATTGCCTAAACTATATCCCAAAAGCTACAACAGTAAGGATACCAATATTTCAAGGATGATCATGCATTAAATAGGAATTTAGCTACCGTTATTCTCAAATATAGTAATTTTAAGCAAACATATACGCATGCATAATAGATTTTTGCAAAAAGAAGTACAATAATTAAAATAATAGGATCAACATGATCAAAGGGGGTGCTTTCCTTGCTCTGGTGTCTCTGAATATGAGGATGGTGTGTCGTCGAATAATTCATTCGCGGTATCGTCATCTATTCAAAAGAACCGATAACGAATCACACAGAGGAAAAAAATAACAGCAAGAAAATCTAAATATTTTTGTATATTCAAACATAGCATGATTTTATATGAATTTATAAAAAAAAATTATTAATTCAATTTGGAGTTCATATGCAAAAAGTTATTAACGTTTTAAATTTGCTTGGTTTGAAAATCACGAAAACAAATGAAAGAGTGACGTAAAAGCGTATTTTCTTAGGATTACGCTTTCTAACAGATAAAACATATTTTCTTCTCGAACCGAAAGTGGATTTTCTCATTTTTATATTTTTTCGCATTTTATTAACTTACATGTGGGCCCTACTTGTCAGTGACTCATATTTTTATTTCTTGATTTTATTTACAAAGACAAAGGTGGTCCCACATGTCATAGACCCATTAATTACTAACTAAATGATTGAACCTATTTTTATTTTTATCCTTGTGGTTGGGGTCCACATGTGAGTCTCTTGGTTTTAAAACATGTGAGTGACACATTTACTAAACATGCTTTAAATTAGATTTTTTATTAACCTTTCAGCCAATCCCACATGCCAATAACTTAGCATACTTAATCACTATCATTAGTGTTAATCAAATCCTAACACACGAGCGGGACCACTATCAGTGAGAGAAGGAGAGAGGGAAGCAGAGCGCATGTGGCGGGCACCATGGCTAGCTCGTCGGCATCGAACGGCACGATGTGCAACGACGTTAAGCAGCGGGATGGAAAGAGGGGAGCAGGGCGAACCTATGGGTGGTGGTGGCGGCGACAGAAATGGCCGGAGGTGGCGTCACGATGGTGAGGAGCAGAGGAAGCTCTCAGGTCTACGACAGACTTCGCGTAGGAGGCTTTGCCCAGGTTAAATGAGGGGCACGCTGGACTCAGTTAGTCCAGAAGATGCTAACAATCTAGGCGCTGGGTCCTAGGATCACCAGAGGCAAGCCGACGACTTGCAGCCACGGCGGCGCCATGGGTGGCTACGGGGAATATGGCGCAAGCTACCTGCCCTCTACAAATTGAAATGCGCACGAGGTTCAGGAGCTCACCACAGTCACGAAGGTGAAGATGGTGAGGTCGGAGACATGCTGTAGCGACTTCTCGACGGTGAGCAGCAGTGGCACAGAGATGTCCCTCGGTGAAGGCACTCTATGTTGATGGAGGTGCTACAAGAAGTATCACATTAGCTCACTGGAGTCCTAAGAATGGTGTAGATGCGAGGAATTAGACGGGGACTCACCAAGCTTCGAGGAAGATCAAAAATGGCGGCAACAACCAAGAATGAAGACGATGGCGGTGAAGCTCGGATTCACAGCGAGTTTACTGCGTTGAGCGAGGATTGCATCAATGAGGTATGGAACACGTTGTGATGGGATAGGTTGAGCTCAAACTCACGAGTGTCGAGAACGTGTTGGAGAAGATGCGTGCGCGCTAGAGTCAAGGACGAAGGCTATCGCGTTCGTGCTCCAAGGCTGCAAAAGCTGCATTAAGCAGAGAGGGAGGATGAGTGAAGCTCAAGGATTAAAATGACACGCTTGTCGTGGGTGAGGAAGATCACCGAGCGCAGAGAGAGGAGGCGTGCTCATTGGCATCGAGCGATGCACACGTTCCCGCGAAACCAAGGAGTGGTAAACTCGGGTTTGCACGAAAATAGAACAGGAGCGAGCTGAGGAAGACGATGACGCAATCAGAGCTTTAAGTATAGAAGAGAATTGCGTGAGAATGAAGGCGAGAAGGCGGTGGTCGCGAGAAGCTCGCGGCGCTCTCTAGCATCTCCACCCTACGCGGAAAAGGAGGCGATAGGTAGGTTTCTAGCATGGGCGAGGCGGCGAAGGTGCGGGAGTAGGTGAGGTTGCAAAATGGTGGGTGACGACGAAACCAACAGGCGGGCGAGCACGCACAACGCTACTGGTGTGCGGAGTTGAAGGCGAGGTGGACGAAAGGTCCTAACGGGTGGGCAGCGTGTCGACAAAGAGAGAGCGGGCGATGTGGGTGGTGGAGCGCGTGAGTTGTGGGTGGTGGGTTTCAACCCATTAGGTGACCAGGAAATTCAAAATAGGTTTTGATTTTTTTCCAGAAAGGTTGAGAACTTGGCGAATTGTTTAAACATAGCAGACATGCTCCACAATTTATGAAATTTTTGTGGAGGCTCTTGACGTGATGTAGATTGTTGTGAAATTTTTCCAGAATTTTATGTGCCCTGTATTTTTCTCGAAAATTCTTTCAAGATATTGTTTGCATATAATTTCACTGTTTGATTTATGCAAAAGTTCAAAAACATGCTCAATTTTTTTCCCACACATAAACATGCTCAAAATTGTTCCCTCATTTATTCTCAATATACTTTCCCAAAATTTGGATTTTTTTGGGATGTTACATATTTATATACATAGGATTGTTGTATATCAGCTTGTTTTCAAGGTCCGATTATGTATGGATACTTTACCTAAACAAAGGCCCATTACGGGCCGTTGAACTACAA
The DNA here is from genome assembly GCA_036346255.1 of Ampelocalamus luodianensis. NCBI lineage: Eukaryota > Viridiplantae > Streptophyta > Magnoliopsida > Poales > Poaceae > Ampelocalamus > Ampelocalamus luodianensis. The sequence continues at coordinate 51,670,440 of CM070632.1, read as the reverse complement.
GGAGCATTAGTTAGTTTAGTCTGATATAGCTTATTCATGTACGAAGGAAGACCTCCGATTCCTATATAAAGGGGGACATGTGGCTTTCATTGTGCACATAAACCTACGGGCAAAGAGATCAATAAAGAGAGAAGAATGTGACTATATCCTTATATTATTCTCTATTGTTTATTATTTACAAGTTGAGAACTTCTTTCGTTGGCAACACAACATCGATTATACAACTAGAATAAATTACCTAGCTTGTCGCCTTGTCAAGCAAATCCTTGCTCGTCGTCCATACAAGGCCGTGTGTTTTTACTCTTATCACAAAACCTTGTGTATGTATCACGCAGTTGCTATAAATAATTATTATGTTTAGTGGCTTGGAGTGTTTTTCTTGTAGCATGCGGTACTTAGCTAGCCAGTTATCTTATCAGATTATTGTAGCAACTCGCGTGTGTTATTCCTCGGGAAAATAGACTCGTGTTATCACATGAACTCTAGTGAGTTGCTAAAATTCACACGCACCTACTTGCTAAATAATATGGGAGTAAATAAACCTGCTAATTCTTTTAATTTCTATGCTGAAGACCTGTAGTGTATATTACATGTCTAGTTTCTACTTGTAATATTGATTTGCTAGAACTTGTATACAGTAAATATGCATGTATTATGGCCTATACAGTCAGCCAGCCAGGCTTGTGTTAGCATAGTCAATACACACAGCTTAGCCGCCTAAATGTAAAATATAAAAAGAAGAGTTAGCCGCCGTTATATTGCCGCCATTTGAAGGTCCAGGACTGAGTTAATTGGCTCTTGATTCCAAGCCTTGATGATCTATAAATAGTCCAATCATCTTGGACCCCGGCCGGTATGCACCGTGACTCACTTCTCAATTAGTTAGCCACCAATTATATCGATGCCTTACACCAGTAACTCAATAATAGCAAAATCACAACCCTCCTCGGCTGCAATCAATATTTTATTCTCAGTCATAGCCATAGTACTCACACAAACCAGTTATCCCAACATTTTCCAACGAACTGTTTTTGCAAAAATCAAGACCATACCCGATGAGACGTCACTAAGCATGCTCATAACCACGAGCATGACTATTTAAATAAATTTACATTTTACATAGGTGTACAACTTTACCCACAGTATATGAGTTCTCTAGTTTGTCCGATATCCGTCGATACCACTGCACACAACATGATAGTATACAGTCTAGAGTCCATAATTAAGCCTTTACACCACCTAGTCCTAAACTTGCATTAGCCCACCAAATAATAACCCTCACTTCGATCTCACTTCGATCCGGGTACCCTCGTCAAAGTGAGGCATTCACCGTTGTATCGGAAGGCTTTGGCTAACACCTCGGTGAAGGGCCCTTCGAACAAGCCTATCCGGTCATGCGGTACTCTGCGGTCTACCAACATGCAAGACTAGTTTTCGATGACTTAATTAGCAAAGGTCATCCCGTCTTGGCTGCGTGGTTGTGCGCTTAGACTTGGATATGATTCATCAGAGCGTTCAATCCTTAATTGATCCGGACAAAGATCTCCCTATCTACTTGTGAGATATACTTCTCACACTCCTCGATTATAATATAACTACTTGATGTCACAAACTAAGTTTTCTATTTTCATTTTTATACCAAATAACGAGGCAACCCCTCTGGACCATGTTTCCAAATCTCCCAAATTCATACTCACCATTTCAACATTTATTCAATTTTAGAGAAATTAGAGCACGACTAAGCATTTATCGATATTCACACTTGAAATACCCAAATCGACATCATCTATTGCCTAAACTATATCCCAAAAGCTACATGATAAGGATACCAATATTTCAAGGATGATCATGCATTAAATAGGAATTTAGCTACCGTTATTCTCAAATATAGTAATTTTAAGCAAACATATACGCATGCATAATAGATTTTTGCAAAAGAAGTACAATAATTAAAATAATAGGATCAACATGATCAAAGGGGGTGCTTTCCTTGCTCTGGTGTCTCTGAATATGAGGATGGTGTGTCGTCGAATAATTCATTCGCGGTATCGTCATCTATTCAAAAGAACCGATAACGAATCACACGGAGGAAAAAAATAACGACAAGAAAATCTAAATATTTTTGTATATTCAAACATAGCATGATTTTATATGAATTTATAAAAAAATTATTAATTCAATTTGGAGTTCATATGCAAAAAGTTATTAACGTTTTAAATTTGCTTGGTTTGAAAATCACGAAAACAAATGAAAGAGTGACGTCAAAGCGTATTTTCTTAGGATTACGCTTTCTAACAGATAAAACATATTTTCTTACGAACTGAAAGTGGATTTTCTCATTTTATATTTTTGCATTTTATTAACTTACATGTGGGCCCTACTTGTCGGTGACTCATATTTTTATTTCTTGATTTTATTTACAAAGACAAAGGTGGTCCCACATGTCATAGACCCATTAATTACTAACTAAATGATTGAACCTATTTTTATTTTTATCCTTGTGATTGGGGTCCACATGTGAGTCTCTTGGTTTTAAAACATGTGAGTGACACATTTACTAAACATGCTTTAAATTAGATTTTTATTAACCTTTCACCAATCCACATGCCAATAACTTAGCATACTTAATCACTATCATTAGTGTTAATCAAATCCTAACACACGGCGGGACCACTATCGGTGAGAGAAGGAGAGAGAGAAGCGAGCGCATGTGGCGGGCACCATGGCTGGCTCGTCGGCATCGAGCGGCACGATGTGCAACGGCGTTAGCGGCGGGATGGAAAGAGGGGCGGGCGAACCTATGGGTGGTGGTGGCGGCGAAATGGCGGAGGTGGCGTCACGATGGTGAGGAGCGAGAAGCTCTCGGTCTCTGACGGACTTGGCGTGGAGGCTTTGCCGAGGTTAAATGAGGGCGCGCTGGACTCGGTTAGTCGGAAGATGCTAACAATCTGGCGCGGGTCCTAGGATCACGAGGCAAGCCGGCGACTTGCGACCACGGCGGCGCCATGGGTGGCTACGGGAATATGGCGCAAGCTACCGCCTCTACAAATTGAAATGCGCACGAGGTTGAGAGCTCACCACGATCACGAAGGTGAAGATGGTGAGGTCGGAGACATCTTGTAGCGACTTTCGGCGGTGGCGGCGATGGCACGAGAGATGTCCTCGGTGAAGGCACTCTATGTTGATGGAGGTGCTACAAGAAGTATCACATTAGCTCACTGGAGTCCTAAGAATGGTGTAGATGCGAGGAATTAGGCGGGGACTCACCAAGCCGAGGAAGATCAAAAATGGCGGCAACAACCAAGAATGAAGCGATGGCGGTGAAGCTCGGATTCACAGCGAGTTTACTGCGTTGAGCGAGGATTGCATCAATGAGGTATGGAACACGTTGTGATGGGATAGGGTTGAGCTCAAACTCACGAGTGTCGAGAGCGTGTTGGAGAAGATGCAGTGCGCGCTAGAGTCAGGGCGAAGGCTATCGCGTTCGTGCTCCAAGGTGCAAAAGTTGCATTAGCGAGAGAGGAGGATGAGTGAAGCTCAAGGATTAAAATGACACGCTTGTCGTGGGTGAGAAGATCACGAGCGGCGGAGAGGAGGCGTGCTCATTGGCATCGAGCGATGCACACGTTCCCGCGAAACCAAGGAGTGGTAAACTTCGGGTTTGCGAAAATAGAACGAGGCGGCGAGGAAAGCGATGGCGCAATCGAGCTTTAAGTATAGAAAGTGCGTGAGAATGGCGAGAAGCGGTGGTCGAGAAGCTGCGGCGCTCTCTAGCATCTCCACCCTACGGGAAAAGGAGGCGATAGGTAGGTTTCTAGCATGGGCGAGGCGGCGAAGGTGCGGGAGTAGGTGAGGTTGCAAAATGGTGGGTGACGTCTGAAACCAGCAGGCGGGCGAGCACGTGCACTGTGACTGGTGTGCGGAGTTGAAGCGAGGTGGGCGAAAGGTCCTAACGGGTGGGGGGCGTGTCGACAAGAGAGAGCGAGGGCGATGTGGGTGGAGTGGCGCGTGAGTTGTGGTGGTGGGTTTCAACCCATTAGGTGACCAGGAAATTCAAAATAGGTTTTGATTTTTTCAGAAAGGTTGAGAACTTGGCGAATTGTTTAAACATAGCGGACATGCTCCACAATTTATGAAATTTTGTGGAGGCTCTTGTGTGATGTAGATTGTTGTGAAATTTTCCAATTTTATGTGCCTGTATTTTCTCGAAAATTCTTTCAAGATATTGTTTGCATATAATTTCCTTTGTTTGATTTATGCAAAAGTTCAAAAACATGCTCAATTTTTTCCCACATAAACATGCTCAAAATTGTTCCCTCATTTATTCTCAATATACTTTCCCAAAATTTGGATTTTTTTGGGATGTTACATATTTATATACATAGGATTGTTGTATATCAGCTTGTTTTCAAGGTCCGATTATGTATGGATACTTTACCTAAACAAAGGCCCATTACGGGCGTTGAACTACAAGGAGCATTAGTTAGTTTAGTCGATATAGCTTATTCATGTCTGAAGGAAGACCTCCGATTCCTATATAAAGGGGACATGTGGCTTTCATTGTGCACATAAACCTACGGGCAAAGAGATCAATAAAGAGAGAAGAATGTGACTATATCCTTATATTATTCTCTATTGTTTATTATTTACAAGTTGAGAACTTCTTTCGTTGGCAACACAACATCGATTATACAACTAGAATAAATTACCTAGCTTGTCGCCTTGTCAAGCAAATCCTTGCTCGTCGTCCATACAAGGCCGTGTGTTTTACTCTTATCACAAAACCTTGTGTATGTATCACGCAGTTGCTATAAATAATTATTATGTTTAGTGGCTTGGAGTGTTTTTCTTGTAGCATGCGGTACTTAGCTAGCAGTTATCTTATCAGATTATTGTAGCAACTCGCGTGTGTTATTCCTCGGGAAAATAGACTCGTGTTATCACATGAACTCTAGTGAGTTGCTAAAATTCACACGCACCTACTTGCTAAATAATATGGGAGTAAATAAACCTGCTAATTCTTTTAATTTCTATCTTTGAAGACCTGTAGTGTATATTACATGTCTAGTTTCTACTTGCAATATTGATTTGCTAGAACTTGTATACAGATAAATATGCATGTATTATGGCCTATCTGATCAGCCAGCCAGGCTTGTGTTAGCATAGTCAATACACACAGCTTAGCCGCCTAAATGTAAAATATAAAAAGAAGAGTTAGCCGCCGTTATATTGCCGCCATTTGAAGGTCCAGGACTGAGTTAATTGGCTCTTGATTCCAAGCCTTGATGATCTATAAATAGTCCAATCATCTTGGACCCCGGCCGGTATGCACCGTGACTCACTTCTCAATTAGTTAGCCACCAATTATATCGATGCCTTACACCAGTAACTCAATAATAGCAAAATCACAACCCTCTTCGGCTGCAATCAATATTTTATTCTCAGTCATAGCCATAGTACTCACACAAACCAGTTATCCCAACATTTTCCAACGAGAATAAATTACCTAGCTTGTCACCTTGTCAAGCAAATCCTTGCTCATCGTCCATACAAGGCCGTGTGTTTTTACTCTATCACAAAACCTTGTATGTATATCACGCATTGCTATAAATAATTATTATGTTTAGTGGCATGGAGTGTTTTTCTTGTAGCATGCGGTACTTAGCTAGCCAGTTATCAGATTATTGTAGCAACTCGCGTGCGTTATTCCTCGGGAAAATAGACTCGTGTTATCACATGAACTCTAGTGAGTTGCTAAAATTCACGCACCTACTTGCTAAATAATATGGGAGTAAATAAACCTGCTAATTCTTTTAATTTCTATGCTGAAGACCTGTAGTGTATATTACATATGTCTAGTTTCTACTTGTAATATTGATTTGCTAGAACTTGTATACAGTAAATATGCATGTATTATGGTCTATACAGTCAGCCAGCCAGGCTTGTATTAGCATAGTCAATACACACAGCTTAGCCGCCTAAATGTAAAATATAAAAAAAAAGAGTTAGCCGCCGTTATATTGCCGCCATTTGAAGGTCCAGGACTGAGTTAATTGGCTCTTGATTCCAAGCCTTGATGATCTATAATAGTCCAATCATCTTGGACCCCAGCCGGTATGCATCGTGACTCACTTCTCAATTAGTCAGCCACCAATTATATCGATGCCTTACACCAGTAAGTTACCTACCTTACATTATTAGTACAAATGTGCTCCATTCTTTAGGTACAGTGTCTCTAGTCACAAAAAAATGACATATTTAATTTTTCATAGTCGGTAGATGTCACTTAATTTGACCAGAAAACTTTATCATCGCATATTAAAAGAAAAGAAGTATAATGTTATGAAAGCATCTTTCAGACAGATTTTATATACCTCCAAATTATATACTATGTAATATCATTGATCAAAATTAATAAGGTCTGAGGTACACGTGTCCTAGGACCGTTACTCTTTCTTGACTGGGTAGCTACCGAAAACTTCACCTGAAGCACTTAGCCTGACGTGTCTCCATGTTAATTATCCTTTCCAGAACGACCGCCCCATTAGCAGGCATGTTTTCACGATGCACAAATGAAGTTTTCCAAATTATGGTACGAATACAGCAAGGAAGTGTATAGCAAACGGAAGCATGACTGAGTGGATCAGATTTGGTGATCACATTAAATATATGTTTTTGAAGGACTGACTTGGTGACGATGTCGCATCGTCTGTCATTCCTATGAGAAGATATGGGTAAGCAGTGCTATGATATTTCTTAGATCTGAATCACTCGATCCAAAAAGAACGGACTAGGACAACGCTGCGCGTTGCTAACAGCGCATGCTATGTCACAATATTTAGGAACAGTACTCATAAATAGTATCGTGAACAGCAGTTTTGCTACTGATGTTTTGCTCTCATCCGTTAATTTTTTTATCCGGCGGATGTTACGCAATGTTATGGCACTATTCACGTGACATTACTTCTTAATATCGAAGATTCGGATCCCTTGGTGATCGTGACAAGATCGATTAGAGCCATTTGTCAATCTCACTTATCGGGTTGAAAAGACAACTTTTTCTAATCATTTTACACAAATAAACCAACTTTTTACATAAATAACGCCATTGGATGGCCCACCCGACGACTAGACCCAATCACGCGGTGGGCCAGCGATTCGAGTCTATTTACACTCGATCGTCGCGACGAGCGGGCGGCGTTGACCGGCCGAAAAGACCTTTGGGCCGTCTTTGGAAAACCCACACCATAAAAAGTAGGACATTGTAGGACCGAAAGCGGCGACTAGAGGTGGTGAATAGGAGCACTATCTATTTTTCGCTTTGATCAGTTCAAATATGATATTGACTCTAATAGTTGTGAGAACTATGAAGATCAATATATATATATAAGCGTGTGAAGACTTATGCTGAATCCCTTCAAACCCTCAAAAGAAACGACAAAAATACAAAAACAACATGTTGATCGATGCGATGAAGCATTACCGGTTATCTTAGGATGAGCGATTATAACAGCCCCAATTCTATAAACAGTAATAATCGCATTATGAGCAGTAATAGGACACTTTGTTCATAGCATTCTGTTCCTAATTACCGATTGGGAGTTCTTTGTTACCAAGAAAAACTTCCTTTAGCCAAAGACCAAAAACTTATTTAAAGTTTTCAAGGAAATACAAGATAAAACTTGTATTATGACTGGGAAGTATTTTCTTTAAAGCCTAAATAAATTATCTTGACTAAAAATAATTTTTGTTGCATTTTTAGGAATTATTTTGGCTTAAAGAAAAATAATTGTCTTTAAATGAATATTTTCGGGCTAAAATAAATATATATGTATTTTACAAAGTGATCATGTGATTTTAAAATTTATCTGGGAAATATATCATCCCAGTAGCCTCCAGCAAAAATTTCATGATTTTACAAATTTATTTGTTATTTTTAAAAGCCCAGTCAAACCTTAAAGCATTTGAATAAGGTTTGGTCAACTAATCTGGTCTGGACTCAAGACCTAGCACTGTAGCGACTCAAACTTATGCGGTTGGGTCCAACCCAGTGTAACCGGTCGGCTCTGTCACGCTCGGCGCGAGTCAATCTCCTCGCACATTGTGAGCCGTCGATTTTTAATCGAGCAGGCGAGGCTCTGACGCCACGCTATGGCGTCGCGTGTGCGCCTAATCTCGCCGTTGGATCTGATCTAACGATCGAGTCGATGTATGCATTCGGACGACTCGAGTCCTTCTCAATTTCCACCGTTCATTTCCGATCCATGGCGCTACTCTTTTCTTTTTAAACCTAGAGGCGCGCTTTTCTTTGGGCCGTCAGATTCAAATCTCACGGCGTCCTTTCTGCGCGTCTTTGTTAAGGCCCGCGTTTCTTTGGGCCGTTGGATTTAAATCGTAGGGTCCAGGTCAGTGTATGCAATCGGACCATCCGGTTCATTTTCCATCTTGACCGTAGAAATCAAATCTAACGGTGCGCGTCATCGCCTCAAAAAGGGTGGCGTGTATTCCTTTTATTTGACCGTTGGATTCCAATCCAACGTCCAGTTAAAGTAGGCCCGAAATCCTTTTGGGCTCCGTTTTAATCTCGATCGACCGATTGAGATCGCACGACCCATATTATAAGCTGCCGATTAAAACCTTTTAACCTCTCTATTTATCACAGCCGCCCATTTCTAATCGGACGGCTGATGTTCTTTTGAGGCTTTAGGAGGCGCGCAGCGTGACTACAGCGGGACCCACATGTCGATGATTCTTATCATCTTCCTTGTCTCTCTGCGTGACTTTCTCATAAGCAGAGGAGAGGATTTATCCCAAAGTTTATGCAACTAATTTTTGGGATAATTAGCCTAAATGGACACCTCATCAACTCTAGACCTTTCCATTTTGCTCAGTAGTTCAACCTCTATATATATAAACCTAGCTTTTGTTGTTACAGTGTTGACCGAAGGAGTTCTTCATTCTCCATTGTTGTCGGTGGAGTTTCTTGCTCTTGTCCATTGCTTATCCATCTTAAGCCTTGGTTTCACCTTACACTAAGGTTTTGACATCTTTTGTAGGTTAAAACCAGAAGGTTATCTCTCTGTTGATCAAGATCGACTTTCCCAACTTTTGGTGTCTTTCCTATTCAGTAGCTAAAACCTAGTTTTTAACATCCGGGGCATCTTAAGGACCTTAGGAGATCATATGAATCATCCTTTTAAACATCAGTAGCTTCAACTTGCTTTAAACTGAAAAGTGGTTATTCTAACTTTTCGGTATTTCATGTCATTTTCAAGAATTAGGGTTTCCCCTGTCAACTTATCATCCTAGTTAGGTTTCAGCTAAACCCTAGTAGCATAATAAGTTGATCTTTCAATTCTTGTCATCATCTATTTTGCCTCATAGCTGAAATTTGTCTCTGTCTTCTTTTGTCGACAACAGACAAAATAGGTTTTCTTTAGCTTTTGTAATCTAACAAGGTAGGGTTAGGTTAAGATTAGTTTAGGTATTAACTACCTAATAGATCAGACTAAGCTTCATTTTAGAACCTTTGCTTGGTCTATTTTCCTTTTTCCAAAATCTATAATCTGTCCTGTTTTCAGCTCTTTTCAAGATCTGAAAACTGCAACTTTGGTTCAAACACTAGTTTCTGTTATTTAAAAGTTGTGTATTATAATATGGGTTATTATTACTATTATGGGTAGTTATAACTTAAGCATACTGCTAATCATGCATTTCCATGTTGATCATGCATATTTCTTCCATTTTGTACTTACTGTCGACTTTGGCATTTATTGGATTTTATTGCTTCTTATAGAATCTGGTTCATCTGAAGTTTTTGAATCTGTCTCTTAACAACCTGAACCTGCAACAGAAGTGTATTATTATCAAGGCAAGCTTCCTCTCTGCACCATGTTGATCCCAAATTTTATACAATAGCTTTTACAAATACAGTGACACCTGTGCATGCTATTTTTACGAAAATACAAAGCGTGATCATTAGTAGTTAGATATGACCTAACATGATGGATTATCTCAATTGTCACCATACACTCAACCTTAGCATAGTAAAGTATACTATAATATATTTTGATTTGGCTTAGACATGTAGTCTAGAAACTTTAGAGTTTGACAAGAATACCTTGTCAAACATGGGAATCTAAATGGCTTTTGTTACTTTAAACTCTTTGTCGGTTTACTTATTTGAAATGAGTTTTATATTTAACTTGATCTGGACAAGAGGAAGCTAGTGATGGTGCTTTTGTGCGAGATTGAGATTTGTGGTGGACTTGTCAGGGTTAGTTAAGGACCGAACTCGACTATTCAATTCAAGTCCCCACGTACTTCCACATGCGATGTATGGACGCTTTGTTTGGTTAAGTAAAATGTTAAGACTATTGAGTTGGAAACAGAAAGTAAGAATATGTGTATTGACCTTGTATGGCATAAATGCTTAGGTCTTATGACGTGTTGTATGCCATGTGAGCTTGTATGTCGATGTCGGATGTTCTTAGAAGGGTGAGGCGTATATGTGCTCGTAGCATATCGTACCTTAAAGATGCCGATTGCATCCTAATATGGGTAGTGAGCCCGTTCGCATTAAATTGTTTGGATCGGCAATCTTGGCGCAACATGTGTGCCGGTTAGCGGATGCTATCGATCATTGTTTAAGCGAGATCGGTTCACATGGGGTCCAACTCAATAGTGTTAGCTTGTTGAAAAATACCAAATCTTAGTTTCCCGGTCGGCATACCAAAGGAAGTGTGTCATCATTCGGAGGCATCCAGAAGGCAGCTAACTAAGTCGTGTGGGTAAAGATGTACACCTGCGAGGTATAAAGCATTCGAATAGCGTGTCCACGGTCATGGACGATAACTTGAATTGATGTCACCTGTATAGAAATTTTGATTTACAAAACTAGTTTCGGTTTTTGGCTTTGCATGAGGGATTCATGCACTGTACTGTTTTAATTATGTCATTTACTTACTGTTCTATTACAACTTCGATTTATTAAATTGCTTTATCAAAATTTAGCCTTTCTAGGTTAAGATGTATTGCTTTATGCAAATCTGAACCTTTATACCTTCCTACTGTAACCTTATGCATGTACAAATTCTACTCCATTGAATAGGTTCTAATAAACACTTTCTTTTATTAGTTTGTGTAAGACTTGTTGAGTACCTTCCGTACTCAAGGTGCTATCACCTATTGTTGCAGGTGAGGATGGTTATCTTTATGAAGTACCCGTTAGCGCCGATCAGGGTGACGCTAACGAGTAAAGCTACTTCTTTCCTCAACGCAATTGCCTGCGGGTGAATGGGGCCATTGGTGGACTTTGAGCTTTTATTTTGCTTCCGCTGTTGAACTTGTTGTAGTGACCAAGTCACGCTATAATGTAATCTGAGCAGAGATTTGTAAACTTATGTTTAATTATGTAAATGAATGACTTGTATGTGTGTGATGCAATGTTGTTGAAGGATATATATATGCAATGGTCGTTGATCCAGGAACCATTGTGATATATATATATATATATATATATATATATATATATATATATATATATATCAGAATCCCGTTTATTGGAATTGTTACTTGTTAAATTTATACCTTTAGCATGATCTTTAATAAAGGGGCGATCTTGTTCCTTCATTAACAATTATGCTACGATATGAATTTAATTAAGTACATTTCCAATAACCAGGGTCCTCTAAGCGATCTTAGGTTGTCTGCGGTGAGCAGAAAGAATAGTAAATGACACAGCGAAAACAAAAATTGACATAACTTTTGATCCGTAACTCCAAACTTTACGAAACTTGAAATACACATTCCTAAAGATGTTAAGAACCTATTCCATGCGACGATCGTGAAGATCCTTACCAAAGTTCCTATCTTTTTCAGTTTGAACGAAGGGTGCTCAAAAACCGAGTCAAAATCGAAATATGATCTAGAGACTTGCTCGTGGGTGATTGATGATCAAGATGATCCTAAATGTATTCCCACATGTCATAGCAAGCTAGATCAAGAGAAGAAACCAAGCAAAAACTCGCGGATCAAAGAAAGCCCCAAAATCATCAAATAGAGAGGATGAACACAAAAACGAAATAGAGACTCATCTCAAGAAATCTGATTGGATTGATTTGAGATGGATGATTGTTGGTTTACAGCCACTGCAACATGGAGGACAAAGCTCTATCCAAGAGTACACACTCAATCCAATCCCTAGAAACCCTAGCTCTCCACCTTTCTCCCCAAAACCCTAAAACTCAAAATAGGGTTATAGAATGGCCAAAGTGCAGTGCAACCAGCACTTAACCCTATTTATAGTGGAGGCTAGCATCTAGGTAATATTTCATTAGGGCACCCATTAAACCCTAACACACAATGGGTTAACACACGCACGCATCTCAAAGCGTCGTCATCACCATCGATTGACCTAAACCGCTTCACCATGTGCCGACCCACGCCGCAGTTTAGCCAAAGGTCACCAAGGCAGTATTTGGTGAAATGACCAAAATACCCCCTTCTCGATCCTTCTCCACGGACCGAGCCCAATCCTCGTGAAGCAATCCCATGCTTCGCCACGTGTAGGTTAATCAACGGCTCCATCATGTCGACAAGTCTCTCCCGTTCGGATCCCACCGGCACCATCGAGGCACTTGCACCGACTCCTGCGCCGCTTGATCCAACCAGTCGCACCGAACCGCCCATTCGGTCATCCATATCCATTATGCGCCCCGTTTGAGTCCTCTGACCTCACCCGGCATCCTTGATCGTTCTGGACCTCAGCTCTCCAAGCTTAGTCTCGATCCACCTCGTCGTTGACCGTCATAGACCTACAAGCCACCTGCACAGCAATAGACCAAGAAACCATTTTCGGGAACAAGTTCTTCACAACTTGACCCACGTTAGGCAAAATATGCCATATGCAACACATATGCACAGATGAACCAAAATCAAATTCTCCAAGAAATTTTACAATCAGCTTAATTCATTCCACAAGCGGTACTACCACCATATATCCATCGGTATTACCGCATAGCGGTCATACTGCTCAATCAACTGCAATCATACCGCACCTCAGAGAAACCCAAAATCTCCTAAAAACACTCTCTCTGGAAAAACCATACCGCTCTCAGCGGTCACACGATATCGCGGTACTACAGCCAACCAAGGCGCATGATCGTGCGCTCAGAGAAAATCCACACTCCAAAACATGCCTTCTGGAAATTTCCAACCGTTAAACAAAATCCGGTATCATCGCATCGCTGTGTTACCACCACTTGCCCTACGGTACTACCGCTCCACCGAAACGCGCAAAAACCTTAGAACCAAACGTCCTTCATTTCCATTGGCGGTTATACGCTGCGTGATAATACCACGACCACAATGCGGTACTACGCAAAAACGACACTTGCGATTTCCACGAATTCAACAAACTCTCAATGCAATTACCAATTGTTTCATCATCCTAAGATCATGAGCATGTCCCCATGGCATCCATAATGTCCTCATGACATCCACAGGCGATATATCGCATGCACGACTTGATTTTTATCATCAAGTATTTTCTTTTCCAAAAGCGTGTTTGTATCGTAGTGGTAGTTCGGGTTGAAAGTTCGTGCGTTTAGTCATTTGTACCATAGGAATAGCCAGACAAACATATGCACACAATTAGACCCTACAAGCCATGTAATTCATACCTTTATGGTGTCTTATGTTGGGCTTGCAATATCATCTTTGTTGCTCGATTCTAGTCTCGTTCAAACCTAAGCTCATAAAATATTTTGCCAAATTTAGGGTTATTTTTGTAAAAACTTAAAAGGTGAACATCCACGTAAAATGATTTACAAATAAGTGTAGTCACCAAACTCTAGCTTTTTATCGCTAACAATTATTCACAAAAACTCTTCCAACCATTTAATTTTATAAAATTAAATCTAAGTCAATTTAATTCATTTATTTTAAAAAATATTAGCCTACTATCGCAGGGCGAAGCGGCGGGCTCGATTGTTGGCACGATCTCGATCGCCTCGATCGTGTTGCAGTCAAGTGATTGCGTCCGGCACGAGTCTTAGTCGTGCCATCAGCTTGCGAGTGAGACACATGACAGACTAAGGTCGCAGTCGTGTTTCTGTCACATGACTAGGCCTCCCACGTCGGCTAATTGCTAGCCCACTGCGCAATTGGGTCTAGTCGCCTGGTGGGCCAGCGACTGAGTATTATTTTTGTAAAAAAAAATCGTGGTTTATTTGTGTAAAGTGATTAAAAATAGTTTATTAAAAAAGAAACTTGAAAAAGAAGGAAACAACATGAAGGGGACGTCTACTCAGTTCAATACTAACTGACTTCTCGCAATCTCGCTATCTCGCTGTACCTAGCTCATCAAACTCATACAACCACCTTTTTTTCGAGGAAAGAGAGTTTATTGGTTAAGGAACATTAGCATCACAATATGCAAGCACTAGGTAATCGATACAAGAAATAGCTCCAGCTAGCCAAACCGCCAGTATATACACACCGCTGATTCAGCTTCCTCCGGTGAAGAGCAAAGATGCAGAAGTTGCCATGGAGACAGTCTCACATTGCCCTGATCATCACGGATGACTACACCAGCACCAGCACTCGCCTGTCCCGTTTCAGTAACATAGCTTCCATCTACGTTAATCTTCACTCTTCAGTCATCCCCTAGCACCTAGCTACGATCGCCTTTCCCTTCACATCCAAAGCATCAGGTTGTCGGACTTGATACAGTGTATTGCTAAATAAGTGCTTCCAGACTGCGCACCGAGCCTTCAACAGAGAAACAGCCACCATGTGTCAGTGCATTCAGGGTTCCGAATTTCAGCTGAAAATCAGTGATATCAGATTTACCGGTGGGGGCGGTAGGAATAAAAACCGGTTCAAAAAAATCAGTTTGGATGAATTTTGTCCAAAAAATTGAATTTGTTTGAATTTTGCTCGAATTTGTTTTTTATTTAAAATCCAAAAATTTCAAATTTTGGTTTGAAAATTTCGGCCGATATTTTCTGATTTTCAGCCTTACCGGTCCCCCAGTAAAAAAAAATGATTCCGGATTTGAAAACCCTGAGTGCATTACGATTATCGCCACAATCAGCGACAACTTATTCAGCTTCAATTTTTTTTGAAGATGAATCCGTAGCCTGGGAGGGGGTGTCCAGATTTTGGTTTGTCCAAAATTGTCGACGCGTCTTTCTGTCGAACCATCGGTCCAGAGCTATCCAACGAAGGAGGAAAACCAATTTCCCACTTTTTTAAGATCTTATTCCTACCTTTGCCATAGTTTGCGACGACAAAATTGTGAAACCCTAACGGCAAATATGCAGTCTCCCGTTCGTTTTGGATTGTCTATACTAATCTTCTTCTTCATTTGAGAAAGACTGTCTATAATAATTGTTGTGGACCCATGGACCATTGTCACTTAATCTCTTGGTGCCCATGAGGATTTAGCAAAAGCCCAGTTGGACTTAGTTGGATTATAGTCCAGTCAGTAATTGCCACCCAGCCCAAGTGGCAGAACGGACAATTAATGTGTTGCTGATGCTCCTTCCTGCTCAATGGTGGTTAAGTACGAACTCTTGAGAGTTGAGACACAATACTATCGGTGAATCAACAAGACAATGTTGATACATACAGTGCACAGTACAGGCTCACTCTTTGCTCACGGTCGCCGCGTCCATGAATTCCTCGTCGGCGACCAGCCTCGCGAGCGCGTCGGGGGAGAGACACACCTCCAGCGCCATGCTGCCCCCGCCGCCGCGCCCCTCGTACACCGTCGCCTTCCCGTCCATCTTGTTCCTGGGCCGCTCCGCTCCGCTCCGCACGGCCACCGCCTTCCCCCACCCGAAGTCGTTCCCGTACACGTCGAACCGCGGCGAGCTCCCGGTCGCGAGGCCTGCCTGCGGCGCCCAGCAGCGTACGTGAATTGCGGCTCTCGGTGCCAGCCAGCGCTCAAGCGAGCTCCTCATGGCTGCCTAGTCGAACGACGCCACGGCCCTGTTCAGGAGCCGAGCCCGTCCACCCCGGCCCCTTGTCCAGGATCTCGCCGACCGCGCCAGGCACCAAGGCGTTGCCCAGGTAACTGTTGGCTCAGCTTACGGAGATAACTCGATCATTGTTTCTTCTCTAGAACGCTCTAGAACGCACGTACAAAAAAGAAACACAGATAAATTTTGTGCTGCACAACTGCATGTAGCTTTTCTTCTTTCTCTCTTTTTCTCTTATAAAACAAACTGGTTATAATACTTTTTATAGCTACAATATAACATGTAACCTCCCTACTAATACATTCAAGTAGACCACTACATGAGAACCAAGCATTGCTTGGCCCACTAGGACCATGCGTCCATTTAGGAGGATTTTCTTTGAGTGGGAGGCGATGTGACCATCGCAAGTGAGGCATTTGGTCTTGACCGTCATTTCTTCGTCAAGCTCCGCTTGTTCATTCTTGATTATTTCTAATGTTAACCCGGCGGGATGCCGTGCATGCACCATCGGAATCAGATGATCACCGTGTACCTCGTCTCCTGCGATGGCTCCAGGCGGCGGGCACAACACACACACGCCAGAGGTGTGCGAGCAGGACCTGTAGGGAGGGAGACGCCACCATCTCGGCGTTTGCGCTGCCTTGACTTTTGACACTCTCGGCGGATAAAGGAAGAAGCACTCTGTCTTGCCGGTACTCGGCCGCCGGGTAATACCCTCCGGCTTGCGAGCAGCAGCAGGATCGAGCGGGGTAGGTGTTCAGAACCAACGCTCGAGTGCCGCGGCGGCGTCGAGATCTCGCGATCGCCGACATTGCCGATCCGGTTGACCGTCGACCATGTGTTGAAGCGCGCGAAGGTGAACCCGTCGGCGACGCCGTGGTTGAGTGACATGGCGATGAACACGCCGTCGGCGAGCTCGGTGACTTGCGCTGTGAGGCGGGAAAGAGTCGGCGCGACGTCCGCGCCGAGAAGCCCGTTGAGCGGGAACATGGACCACACCACGGGCGGGACGTAGAGCGGGTCGGCAATGTCGGTGACCGTCACCCCAGGCGCCACCGCGTGAACGACCTCGACGCCCTCGTTGGTGCAATGCAATGCACAGTGATGGCGCGCGCAATCGACGACGAGGTGTTGGACGAGGTGCTGGCCGCCGGTGAGAGGCTTGGGCATTAGTCGCTTCCTAATAATATACCAGGACGGAGATAGGGACCAATGGGAGCCCTTGTCTTCCCCTTAGTCGATGAAATTATTTATATAGTTCTTAATTTTTTATGTAGAATAATAAAATATTTCTACTTAACATCTACCAATGTTTAGTTATCACTATATACTATGTTTAGTTATCACTATATACTCTCTAGGTAAAAATTTTCTGGCTCCTGAATATACCTCGTACCTCCGGTGCAATGTACCAACGTGCGTAGCACTAGCATGTGTACCAGATACAGCTGACAGCGCAATCCTGCAGGCCACGTTCCAACACACGCTTTGGTCGATGATAACATGGATGAATGCATGACTGACGTGTTTCTTTTCTTGGCTCGTGCGTATAACCACTCGAGCGGCATCAAGAATTTTAAATCTGACAGGCAAAATAACAGAGAAATTCGATGCTACATTCTTCCAGCAGCATATGATACTAGTATAAATCAAATCTAACCATTGATTTATTAAGAACATAATATACTTTTCTTTTTATTTATATTTTTTCATAAGAGTATTATAAACTTTTCTAACTTAGATTCAAAATATTAATCTTATGTCATATGATCCGCACATAGGCAATTATAATTCAACCGCTTTGAGGATTTTACTACCTATACTATCAGATGTAATATAACTAAATCTGAAGTAACATGAACCATTAGATTAAAAAATAAACAATTCGAGCTCAGGTAATAAGAGCTCAGGTAATAAGGGTATATTTGGAACGAGAAAAACCAGAGAAGTTAGGGAGACCAGCCATCCGTAGGATGTAAAGCGGGGTGGTGCTGACGGCGACGGTGACGCCGGGCGCCACGGCGTGGACGAACTCAGCGCCTTTGTCGTTGCAACAGAGCGAAATTGTGAGGCTCGGAGGTGACGCCCCGTCGTTGATCTCTGCGACTGTGTGGCGATCCGCCAAGGGGTAGAAGCGGGCCAGGGCACGCGCAAAGGACGACACAAGGTGTTCGACGGCGTGCTGGCCGTTCTGGATGTAGTCCACGGTGATCATTCTGAGGTCCCACAGCGTCAGGTGGATGTTCTCAGGCTCCGGCGGCATGCCGTTCCGCAAGCTCGTTGACTCCCGCCGGACCATGCGCCGGGAAATGATCCGGACGCCGCCGGTGGAGCCTTCCATTTTGATTGCCACCCCAGGTAGTCGGAGGAGTGGTTAAGCAGAGGCCGGAGGTTGTTTGCCTCGTTCCCTTATCTAAAATAGGAAGTCCCAGTAGTAGTCAGATTCTTCATTCTTATCTGAAACTGAGTGTGAATGTGAGCTTATTGGCGCCTCTGCCTGCCCCTGGTAGAGATAGAGAGAGTTTAATGTATTCACTGTTTCTTTACCATCCAGAAATCCCCAACATGACACCTATTTATAACACGTTAGGTGAGATATCCCAACTTACCAAAGCTGTCCTTACTAGTGCGATTCAGAGAGTCCAGTTGCTGTTGAGGTCAGCTTAGTTCTGAATTTGAAATGAACATAAATAACATGAGTTGCAAAAAATAGTCGCATTGAGCAGTATTCTTAATAGTAAGCAGATATTAATATTACCGAGCTGAATCATTTAAAGTTGAGCAACAGGATAGTAATGGAAGTGTCCTATTTGTATCTGACATTGTATGTGTTTCTGTGTTGGAACGATCAAACAAACAAAAGGGTTATCAGTGCATCAGGGCCCAAGATTAACGTCAACTTGAAACATAAATTGCTAAGAGTCTAAGACTATTTACCTTATCATGAAAAATGCATACCGATTAAATCCAATTGCCTCTACTACTTGGCAAGAGAGGCAGAAAGTCTTCTGCTATCTTCTTTCACATCCTCCTGGGTGAGCCAAAATACCACAGCATGAAATCGAGAACATATGTAAAAGAACTTGGCAAGAGAGCCGAAATACCAATTCACAAACTGTGGCTAAACTGTTTCTTTCTGGAAAAACATCCAGCATGTTAAGATGGCGCGCAAAAGTAACTTCCAGCTAGTAGTTCAAAAGTGAGAACATAAAAAAAAAACTACCCTGTGTTGCAAGCTAGCACGATGAGATAGTATCAATTTGTAAATAAAGCTCCAGGAAGTAGCGTGACAGTGAACAAATATCACAAACCAATATGTTACCTCTTGAAACCTTCCAATAAGCTGCTTGGCCTTAACATAAAAAACATGGTCCAAAAATAACCTCTCACATTCCAGCTTTACTATTACCCTCCAAAAGCTTCATTGCACTTCACTTCCTCACTACTAGATATATCAGTATCTGTCATCTGGTCAGACTGGCCACCATGCGCACCATGGTTCAAGCAATCATCTTGCTCGACTGGATATATGTCATATTCTGACTGGAGCAAGGAATGACTTGGAATCATATTTAGCTCCATGGTGCTCATTAATGATCTAACCTTAGCTAGTTCTGGCCAGCATTTTGCTCGTATATACATGATTGCCATCAATTTGTAGTGATCAGGATCGTTTGTCCTCATTGTCAACAGCTTCTTCGCAGCTTGATCCCCAATTTCTGTATTACCATGGATCCGGCAAGCCCCAATAATAGTTGCTAACATTGCAGCAGTTGGCTGGAATGGCATCTTGTCAATTATCTCCTCAGCCATCTTCAGCAAACCTTCACGGCTATACAAATCAACCATGCAAGAAAAATGTTCCACTCTTGGTGCAATACCAAATATAGAAACCATCTTGGCAAATAGTAGCTGTCCTTGAGTTACCAACCGAGAGTAGCTACACGCTGAAAGAACAGCAACCATGGTTACATGGTCCGGCTCTATACTGTTGGCAATCATCTCATCAAAGAGTGTCAGTGATACATGCCCCTCTCTTTGCATTCCATAGCCCAAAATCAATGAAGTGTAGGCATGCCTGTCTCGACACTGCATCCGGTCAAATACTCTCTGGGCAGCTGTCATCTGTCTAGACTTTGAGTACATGTCAACAAGTGAGTTTTGCAATAATTTAGAGCCATCCAGTCCATGCTTAAGGATGTAGCTGTGCAGCTCCCTTCCATGACAGAGGTATCCAAACCGTGCACTAATGGAAAGCATAGTTAGCACAGTAACATCATTTGGACAGACACCGGAATCAATCATCTCTCTAAAATGCAAAGAAGTTTCCTCAACCTGGTCCATGAATCCAAATCCTGCTAGCAGCGAGTTCCAAGTTGTGATGCTCCGAGTTGAGCACATTCTAAACAGAAGGTAGGCAGAGTTTATCATCCTGCACCTTGAGTACATTGTGATCAATGAATTCACCACACACTCAAGCCTATCAAAGCATAGATGAACGGCCACCCCATGCAACTCCTGCCAACCCTCAAATACCCATTCCTACCACACGCCTTGAGGCCAATCACCATGGTCACAAAATCCACCCCTGGCCCATGGCAATTTCTCATCTGAGACACCAACCTAATCACCTCATCG
Source organism: Ampelocalamus luodianensis (assembly GCA_036346255.1). Lineage (NCBI taxonomy): Eukaryota > Viridiplantae > Streptophyta > Magnoliopsida > Poales > Poaceae > Ampelocalamus > Ampelocalamus luodianensis. The sequence goes on along the minus strand of CM070632.1, from coordinate 51,649,816 downwards.
TGGTTCCCTGCCTTCAAGTTTCCTGATGCAACTGCATTCCAAGTGACAGTGTTTGCCCCAGGAACCCGCTGCAGCAGTTCAAATGCCTCACTCCACATCCCCGTTGATGCATACCCGGACACTATTGTGTTCCAGCTAACAACATCCCTCACAGACATTCCATCGAACACCCTGCGCGCATCCTCCAGCTCCCCGAACTTGACATGCATCCCTACCAAAGCATTCCAAACATACATGTCCAGACCATATCTACTCCTCCCAATACGCCTGGCGACCTTCCGGCCAATGGTGACCTCCGGAGCTCGCCACAAGCACGAAGAACCGACGGGTACGTGAACCTGTCGGCGTCCACGCCCAACGCCAGCATCTTCTCGTACGCCAGGATCACGTCTTCCCAGCCTACGGCCCGCGTAATCCCATATGAGCAGGTTCCGGGGAAAGCCCGCGCCTTTCCGGCCGCCTGCTCGACAGCGGCGCGCGCGGCCGGGGTTTCGCCGAGAGCTATGTAGAAGGAAGCAAGCCTGGGGAGGACGGAAGGGTGGGCGTCCAGGCCGAGCATGGTGGCGCGCGCGTGGAGCTGCTCGCCGGGGCGGTGGGCGCGCTGCGCGGTGCAGGAGAAGAGAAGGGCTGAGAGAGAGGCGGAGGAGAGGGATGAGATGGGTGGCGGCGGCGGTGGCGGCGGTTCTTGGGCGGGTGCGGCATTTCGCCAAACGGGTGGAAGGCAGCGGCGGATGCGGAGGAGGTGCTGCTTGGGGAGCAAGGCGGCGGCGGCGGCGGGAGGTGGGCGCATCAAACGGCCGCCGCCGTCGCCGTCGCATCACACCACGGAGAAGGCGGAGGCGGAAGCTGGTGCGAAGCGGCAGGTTAATTGGAGAGGCTCGGCGTTTGGGCACGCCAACATTTCGTTGCACTTGCAAATTGCAATGCAGGAGTTTAAGAGATGGGTTTTTTTTCCTTCCTTTTTCCCCTTTTTTGGGGTTAAAGTAAACATGGAAACTGTACACATAGACAAATTATGATAAGACCATACTTAGACAAAATCACAAAAAAATTAGTACATGTATTATGCATACAACCTGTCCTCCATTATTTCTCAAAAAAAAAAAAAAAACTGTCATCCATTAGTATTTCTTCTTGCCTTGATGTATCCTGATTTGTACTCCACTTTATTTCTAATGATAATGATGAGGCCACAGTACACAAGGTAATCTTTTTTTGAAACTAGTACACAAGGTAATCAGTACAAGACATTTTGCATTGCAGCCAGCAGCAAGAATTATAAACCATGACAAGCTGGGGATGGTGTGTGCTGACATTCAGTTGTCTGAATCTGATGAAAGGCCATGTTCAATTGCTGGAATTGTTATGATTTTGTTTTCCTCTATAATGGAAAGTTACACAACCTGTTCGTTTTCTACCTGTCTTTGGATGTCAACAGCAAGCTTAACTTGCCTGGCATATTTCATGAACAGCACTGAAATAACAGAAAGTTGTCTTCAAATTAAAAACAACAGAAAGACATTCAGTATAAGATGAGAGGACACCAATGACCTGTAATTTGATTATATTTCTCTCATCATCTACCAAGACAGGTATAAGAATCAATTTCCAGGAGGGTAAGGGTACTCTCGAGATATACAATTGGTGACTGTGGACAACCAACCTTCGGCACACATTTCGGACGGCCTATGCTAAACTTGGACAGATGATGAATCTCTACAGGAACAGGTTTTCTTTTGTTGCTAGAAACCAAACCACAGCACAGCAATGGAGTGGGAACTACTAGCAGAACGAAACCTCTCCGCTTGAGGGGGCAGAAAGAAGAAGGGGATCATACGCTACTTTCTATCGTTTGATGGCTGAAATGGGGGGTCGTCATTCGTCAAGACACTGAACTGAGCTTCTTAGCGCTACAACCTGCCATTCTGGGTAGCGTGCAGCAGCGACTCCGACTGGTCTCTCGGCGTGATGTTTGCCCTTTCCCTTGTCGAGGCGGGCCTTTCGTGCAGCTTGTTGGATCTGCCGTTCATGCTCTCTAAGGATCTCTTCCATGTTTACTCCAGGAGGCATTAATGGTCGGAGTAGTGGATTCTGTTCTTCTTAGTGCCATTGACCTGAACATATAGAGGAGAATTTCTCAGCATATGGCAACAAAGAGAATATTACTCTCTGGAAGCACGAAGGGAATATCCTTCATGTAGGGCCATTTTCTATTGTACTTTCTTATAAGACATAAAATTGTTGATCTTGACACTGAAAGGATATCAGAATATCAGGAACTGAGAAAAGAACCGTGCATTCCATGGTATATGACCAACAGCCATTTTGTGAAGAGATTCAGGTAATATCTACTCCAAATTCAACCAAGAAGAACCATCCTCTTGCATGCTCATAGTCATAACCACCAAAAAATAGTTGTGCATGGATTCCTAGAAATTGATCATGGTTTTCAAGGGCTTGAATGCTATGGATCATGTTCCTTATGAATGTTAAGACTTATTACTGATTAGGATAATAAGTGAAGATGATTAGGATAATCAAACAACTCACCACTGTAGGCTCCTTACTTGCCACCTCATCATCCTTCCGATGGGAAGATGACGGTCTTTCTTGGAATTGATGTGCCCACTCAGGTCTGTCAGAGGGGTCAGCAGCAGTGAGTTGACTGTATCTTGAACTCGACCGATGCTCTCTCAGATACTGTCTCCTGGTGCTGTCCCCAAGGTTAGACAACTTAGCAGCATTGCCTCGCTGCCCAGTTGCAGTAGATAGGTTTGACATCTCAGCAGCAACAATTTGAGAGGTGCAAAACCTCTGGGCATTCGGATCTGTGCCACTTGATCGGCCCAAAGTAGAGGATGAACGGCCAGCATTCATCAAAGGAACACGCTGGGGCTGGCCATTGTCTGCAGCTCTTCCCGGAGGATCAATTGGAAAGCCAGTGACAACATCCTCCTTTGGAGTAAACTTATTACTACTGCTTTTTGGATTAACCTGAACTCGTCGTTGCTGCAAAGTCATGGAACAACAGACATTTGAGTAACAAGAAACAACAGAGTATCTGTGTTTAACAATATGACAACATTACTTGTTATATACAGTATATTTATTTCTGGAGTTGAAACGATGCATGTACATTATGTGGATGAATTGCTGTATGGTTACACTGAAATTATTGTATAAACTAACTTTCAAACAAATTGAGAGACAATAGCATTGCATCACATATTCATGGTACCCAAATGATTCTGCTAGCATGTGGTATTTGAATGGTACATTCCCCCCCTCAAGGATTCAAAATCCTGCAAGTAATAATACTTTGAAAGCTCAATAGTGCTAGCATTGTGGCACGAGAAAACCCTTGACTCTGGAGATCCTTGAGTATGATGATTATCAGCTTATACTAAGATATATCTACAATTTAGATTTATTTTCATAGTACCTTCAAATCATTATTGCCATTTGGTGCTGGAAGTTGCTTCCTACGTCCAGTCTCAGACTCCTGTCCTTTAACTGCAGCTGCTCTTTGTCTGTGGACAAAAACACATGCTTAGGTAAAATAAAGAAATGTCCAACAAAAGACGGTTCACGGTTGCTACCATACATTCCGTCTGTCAAAATGTTGATTCCATGACATTTGTCTTAATTTCTACATAGGGAATTACCTCCTAGCTTCTTCATCTCGAAGCTTAGCATCATATTCCTTGCTTGGAGGATATTTTGGTAGACTAGATGGATCGCATGCATAAGGCTTCGTTGTGAAGAACTACGATAAAGTAAAAGGACAGAATATAAACCAGAAGTTAAGAGGGGCAGTTTCAGATATACAGAGAACCAAATCTTTTATGAACTAATCCATAAAGTGAAAGGGAAAGAACAGAAATAACATCTCTCAATATCAACTTCAAAAGATATTATTCAATTCTTAAAAACAATGTCATGAAACTCACGATATATGAGTAGAAAGTAACAAAGAAGTTCATGTTTTAAGATTCAGTGGCCAGATGTCATGCCAATGGCGTTTATATGTCTTTGCAGGACACAAAAGCAGTTTTAGCGAATTGTACACATATCCACACGTTTGAGAGAGCATAGATTCTCTTCAGGGCATAATACACCAGCCATACAAACCAATAAATATAAGGGCCAGAACTTACTTCACTTTCAAGGGCAGAAGCAGCGGTACCCCTATTCTCAGGTTCTACAGCAAGTAAACGTTCCAAAAGTACTAAAGCTGAAGGAGGAAGTCCTTATATACATCATTCACACAACGGCGATCACGGATGTTGTGGCTTGAAGATGGTAGCACGCGACAACTTCAAACTAGCCCAGAACTCCTCTGATGGTGAACCACAAAGCTTGAATATTTTGTGCAACTGTTCCACCTGAAAGAGTTTAGACAACAAAAATAAACAATGGATATTCACATAGATTTGCTTGTCAACAGTCTAAAATTATGAGCATACAATTAACAAGATGACCATTCACCTTGAAGATAGAAAGTTTACTGGGAACATTGCTAACTTTAAACTGATATTGGTCCATGTAAAAATAGGCCTGGTATCATGCAACCTGTAGTATATGCTAATCATAAAATATGATGTGGGGTATACATATAGGAACTACATAATTATTACTAAATGCACAAGCTACAATCATCTTTTGCTAACTATTTTAATTTATGTTCGTGTATTTGGCTCTATGAGCTGATTAATTTTATTTTGAAGACACTGAGTACACAACATCCTGTTTATTGCATAATTTCTCCTAGTCCTATTCCTTACCATGTTCAAAATTTATCAAAATACAGGCTTCATTGTGTCAAGCATTCACCTTCAGCAGCTTCATATTTTTTTTAATCCAGCCCAATTAAATTTTGACCTTAAGTGCCAAACAAGAAACGACATAGACTCGTAGCATTGTTGTAGTAGATAATTTCAGGACTATCGCAAGTAGAAATGTAGTATTAGTCTTAGATTGCAACAGTATGAAAGTTTGAGCAGAGTATGAACAGCCAAACAGTACCTCAGTTCGTCCTGGCATGATAGGCTTCCCTGACAGCAATTCAGCAAGAATGCAACCAGCACTCCAGAGATCAACAGCAGCACCATAGTTAGTAGCACCCAACAAAAGCTCAGGAGGCGGTACCACAATGTTACCACACGACTTGTCAAATGCTGCTTTTGGCTCGGGTTAAAGAATGTAGCTAGTCCAAAATCTGTTATTTTGAGGGCACCATTATTGTCAAGAAGAAGGTTTGCACCCTTTATATCCCGGTGCAAAACACCACGATTATGACAGTGGTCAAGCCCAGAAAGTAGCTGTTGCATGTAACACTTGACCTGAAATGGACATTTTCCACAGTATGGCATGAAAACAGAAGGCACAATAAAAAACCTTTGAAATGGAAGATCAAAGGACATGTCTAACCTGAGGCTCTGTGAATTTTATGCCAGGTGTAGATGCAAGTCCCACAAGATCATGATCCATGTATTCAAATACAAGATACAAGCTACTAGACATGCGCGAAGTCACCAAACCTTCAAGCTTAACAACATTTGGGTGATCAAGTCTTCTTAAGATGTGAATTTCTCTTGCCATAAATCGAACACTCTCAGGGTCCATATTGGCAAACCGAACTTTCTTAAGTGCCACAATTTTTCCGTTCTCAAGGTCGCGTGCTTTGTAAACGCTACTGTAGGTACCTTGCCCTATCTGAAATATTAAAAAAGTGAGGGTAAGAAAAAGTGTAGTTGCATAGAATCAGTAGTTCAATAGTAATTTCAATTCTAATCAATCAGATTGTTTTGCAGAAGTAAGAGGCTTGTCAGGAACTTCTTCTACAATGCTGCAGTCTATTTGTCTAACTACACCACACCTTCAAGAATGATATTCCAAAAATAGTTTTAGAAATGTATCTACTTTTGCACCTAACAGAATATCCTATGCCATTGGAAAATTCAAGCACTTCGAAACAGTCACACACAAGCATGATCCAGAACATAGATGGCTGATGAAGGTCATGAAAAAACAGAAACAAGGTGATAAATTTGTTGGAAAAGCTGTAAGGGTCAACATAAGTATGAACCTTGTCTAATTTCTCGAAAGACTCTGCCTTCCGAGGCTGCCACCCGCGGACCGCCTCTGCCGCCACCTCTGTGAGCCACCTCGGCCAGCCAGCCGCCACATGCTCCCCCTGCACTCCATTCGGCACATCTGTGATCCTCGGTTTCACCTCACTCCTGATGCCACCACTCCTTGGCTCTTGCTCTGCCACGCCATTTGGAGCACGCCTCCAATTCCCAGGTGCAGCAACTGGCCTCTCTGCATCAACCACGCCAACCGCCAACGTGGCCGCCTCATCTGGCAATGCCGCCACAGCCTCAACCACCGGCGCCGGGGGCTTCCGAATTAGCCTCGCCGTGCTTGCATCGTTCCCGACGCGACGTCCGGCACTCGAGGACTTGGCTGCCACAACCACCCCTACTTCATCCTCCTCTTCCAACTCCTCATGCCTCTTGCTGGAGCTGTAACTAACCAGACGCTTCAGTGAGTTGCTCGACGGGCGCCGGCGAGGCTTCCTCTCGCTGCCACGCTCGTCGCCGCCATGGAATTGCTTCGAACTGACACAGCCCATAGCCCGATTGGGCGGTTCCGGCAAGAAACTTCACTCCTAGAAAACTCAAACAAAAACTTCAAGAAACCTTCTCCCAGTACGGCGCCCGCATCAGGTCACGCATCAAGAACCATCATTTCCCGCCGAATTGAAGTACCAAATCGGACTCCTCCGCAGATCCGAATCAGAACACAGCACCAGCACTCGAAACTACCTCCAGCCCCGCAACTGCCGAATCAGGAACGCGCAAACCAGAACCAGCGCCAAGACTGTAAAAATCGGGATCTTTCTCTAGCCCTTTGCAGAATCCAGCGAGTCGGGTAGGGGCAAATTGGGGTGGAGGATCCGGGGGGTGGGAACAAAATCGAAGCTTGCCGCCGGAAATCGCGAGGCGTCGCCCCGCAGGAGATCTCTCTCTCCCAGTGATGGCCTTTTCTTGGGTCCTTCTGTTTGGTTTCTGGCAAGTACTCGGTCTATTTCCCTTCTCTTTTTTGGTATTTTTTTCCTCTTCTTTATTTTGCCTCTCAAGTCAGCAATTACGATGGTTGGCGAAAAAAAATAAGGAGAGAGAATAATTGTCAGAGAGACGCGTTAATACGAATGTTAATGGCAATAGAGTACTAGACAAAACTCGTACTCGCCGGTTTCAAATTTGAATTCAAGTCCTAGGTTTGGAATTTTGAATTGAATTGGAAAACTACCCTTGGCATCTAAGAATTTTCAAGGTCAATGACTCAAAGTTCTAGTACACCTCTTGAGAGGGTATGGTTTATGGATATGCTAAAGTAGTAGCTAGGAGGAAAATGGCAACAAGCTAGAGAAAGAAAGAAAAAGTTGGTCTCGAGAATGCTTTTTTTTTGCAATTTTAATTCCATGTGCTAACTTGTAGTTCTTAATTTATTATTAATGTTTTGAGGATTTAATTCGTCTTTAATTTTTTTCAGTGAGAAAACTAGATCTAGCTAGGTCTAAGCGGATGGTCAACATATGCAAACACACGTTTTTCCATGACTATTCAGCCAAGGTGCAGAATCAAACTGGATTGAGCTGATAGCAACACCCTCTCTCTAGGTGACTGTCAGTCTCCTGTAGATCTCCACTGCAAAAAGATTAGGTCGTGAGAGGAAAGGAGGTAAAAATATTTTCCACGCACCACTAAGATATATAGTGGTGTTGGTGGAATTCAGATTTAGCTGCAGTCATCAGACGTCGCGGGGTTAGTTGGAATCAATTATCTCCTAGCTGCAGTCATCAGACGTCGCGGGGTTAGTTAGTTGGTATCCAATTATCTCCCTATTTATTTATTTTTGTTGAAAAACGAGCTTCTTTTAGCGATTTATAGCTGTTCCATCTAAACAGTTCACCAATGACTTGCAAGCAAGCATCCAATGCACGCACTAAGAAAAGAGGAGGCTTTCCAATGATTTGGTCTGTGTGGTCTTTGCTTCTGCTTGGAAACAACTCCTTGTGATTGCCTGAAAGGAACCACCACAGCACAGCACAGCACAGCACCATGAATTGATTTTATACTCAAATACAAGAAGAAGCGATCAACAGCATGGAAGCAAGCAATGGCTAATCTCTCGCAAAAATTGAAACGTAGGAAGCCATCGGAAGGACACGTGAGGCCAGTTGAACGGCAGCTATCAAATTAAAGTAGGAGACTGAGGGCCTGTTTGTTTCGGCTAGGTTTTTCTGAAAAATGGCTTCTGGTTGTGCTGCACAGTTGAATGGTTGGGCTTTTCTGATTTGATGTTTGGTTGTCTGGTTTTTAGGTAGATTGGCTGCACTTCCGAGATGATAAATATCTGAAATACCCCTGAGGACAGTAATGACTTGTTTGATGTAGTTTAACGCAATTAACAATATTTAATGAGAACTAACGACAATTGACGAATATTAACGACGACTAATAAACATTTATTACAACAAATAGTTATTAAAAACAATTGTTATAATGAATTTGACGACTACTAACGGTAGTTAACGACAAATGACTATAACTAACGATATTTGACGACAACTAACGACAAATTGACCGCAATTAATATAATTAATGATAAACAATTATTACAAAAATAATTGCAATAAATAATCATATTAAACAATTATTGCAGTGCATAATTAATACAACAAATAAATAATTATTACAAAACATTATTATAGTGAATAAATCCATGCCCCCTCCACTTTTTCCAAGCTTAGGACCAGCATCGGTAGTGTTAGGCACCCCACCCTCACACGTACCCCAAAAAATAGAAAGATTAATATAGCCCATTCCAAAATGTTTTGTAGAGCAAACCAATCATACAGTAAATCAAAGATAATATATTAACCGATCTAATATCAATCAAGTAATTTGATTTGTAACTATCAACAAGAAGTTGTCATGCATGCCCTATCAACAACAGAATTACATATATCAGTATGTAAATAACATTGTAATGATGGAACATTTAAAATGAAAACAATGAGATATATTCATTGTCATGTAACACAATAAAAGAAGAAGCGACATCATCACTACAAAGGATATGACTGCGATTACATAAGCAGACACCACAAGGTCATTGAATCTATCAACTGACTTTAGGAACCTAACAAAATAACATAAAAGGTGGAAAGGTTTACATGAGGTAAACAATGTAAAATATATATTTTTGGATGTATCCTATAGCCAAATTATAGACACATATTTTGGATGTTTGTAAACCAAACCGAGATCACGATTCACATGACAAGCTGATAATTTGCATGCATATTATAACGAAAGTACTCTTGTCATGCAAACATTGCATGACTAAAATATGAGCAAAATCTTTGAGTTCTTGCATGATCACGATCATAAGCACACTGAAATAGCCGAACAATGACACCTTATCATGAACACTGAAATATTAGCGGTAAAAACTAGCTTTGTCATGATACTAGCTAGATTATCATGAGTACTTATCTTACTAACTTTAATGTCACCTTGAGCAATGACACCTTGAATGTAATGATATCTGATGTCAACGTGTTTCGTTCTCTCATGAAACATTTGATCCTTCGTAAGGCAAATATCACTTTGACTATCGTAGAATATTGTAGTGCAAAACATATTTTCACAAAACTCAGTAAACAAACCTCTTAGCCAAATGACTTCTTTGCAAGCTTTAGAAATAGCCATATATTTGGAATCTGTAGTGGATAAGGCAACAGTAACTTGTAGGCTTGCTTACCAACTAATGGTATATCCTCCAACAGTGAACACATAAACAGTAAATAGATCTTCTCTTATCCAAATCTTCAGCAAAATTTGAGTCCACATAACCAACGTTTCCATCTTTAGTCTTCCCAAACAGTAAATAAGCATCATATGTGCCCCAACAAGTATCTGAAAATACATTGAACTACTTTCCAATACTCTTTGCTAGGATTAGTCATGTATCTACTAACAATACTGAAGAATCTAGACCCGTTATTATGAGTTAATGGAGTATTTTGGTGATTAATGACAAATCTAAATGTGAGACTAACATGTTTATTGACTATGATATTATTTAGTCTCATTTAGATGAAAAGGTAAAAATCATGGAGGTATGCATTTGACATCATATTCTTATATCTTGTTGCATTCCTCGGATCCAAAATATAGATTGAACTCCACTAAAAGTTTAACTTGAATATGTGCATATGTTTTTTTATTATATATTTGTGTATGCACACATTTAGGGAGAGTTCATTCTTTTTGTGGTTTCATTAGTATTGATCCATATTCTTTTATCCACTTATATTGGAGTTCTCTACTTTGAAACATGTCATTTGAGTATATAAAACTTGTGTAGTTTATATATACTCATATTACTTTATATCCAATTATTTACAGTTGTGTTATGGGACTAATATGCATGCTAAGATGTTTTGAAGGTTTAGTCCCAGATTATGGATGACAACATAGAAATGGCAATGCAAAGACAATAAAAGGATCATGGCTAGTAGCTTGAGTCATGCATTGCATTTAGAATTCCTTCTGGAAGAATTTCAGTGGAAATCGGTATGATTGTATTTGGTGAGCGATACTACCATGGTGCGGTAGTACCGGGTTTTACTTGTCGATACGCTTATTCCAGAGAACATGTTTTTGGGAGTTTTCATCTCCCTTGAGAATCGGTATGTTGCATGTCTTTAGCGGTTCTCTGCGATCTGATAATACCGATGTTTACATAGCGGTATGTATTTTTGAGAGAGGGTGTTTTTCTTTATTCTTAAACCTTTGGAAATTGGTAGTACCACACATGAAAGCGGTACTCTGGGAGCGGTAATCTTGAAGTCTAGTTGGCGATAGTCACACTTTGACATAAATGGCTAGTTCATAAGCATTTATGCAGGTATATCTTGGTAATTAATGTCAATCACATTGTGGAACTAACATTTTCCATGAGTTGGTTAAGGTACTACCGTGGTGCGGTAGTATCGGGTTTTACTTGGTGATACGTTTATTCCAGAGAATATATTTTTGGGAGTTTTCATCTCCCCTGAGAATCGGTATGACTGCATGTCTTGAGCGTTACTACCGCAGTACGATAGTACCGATGTTTACATAGTGGTATGTATTTTCCAGAGAGGGTGTTTTCTTGATTCTTAAACCTCTGGAAATCGGTAGTACGCACATGAGAAACAATACTCGAGAGCGGTAGTCAGAAGTCTAGTTGGCGATAGTCACTTTTGTGAAATGACTAGTTCATAAGCATTTATGCAGGTATATCTTGGTAATTAATGTCAATCACGTTGTGGGACTAACATTTTTCATGAGCTGGTTAAATAGGTTATGTTCCATGATGATAGAGACTTTGGATGACATCATGAGTTGATCGTTACCAAGTCAAGGTTCAAGAAGATGATGCATCATGTGTTGATGCATATCAAGATCTCGAATAGGAGATGATTATGAGTTGATCATCAAGTCAAGAGAAGACCCATCATATGTTGATGGAAGGCACGTAAAGGGTGCATCATGGGTTGATGCATATCAAGACAATGACACAAACTTAAAGTGAAGATGTGTGTCATCAAACTTCAAAAGGATGCTCAAGGCAAAGGTATAACTAGCTAGGGCTAAGGATGTGTTCCTAATCTTTTACCGGTCTTGGTGTTTGGTTGGAAGACCGGATTACTAGTATAGGATTGTCATACTATTAAGAGGGGTCTTGTCTAGTAGCTTGAGTCTCATCATGTGTTGATAGCTCATTCTCGCTTACTCTAGCTCTTCGTGGCATGATGCTATTATTTGCAAATGTGTTTTGCAAATAATTGAGACACATGCGTCTAATCCTTGTAACATATAACTATACTTTGCAAATAGTTGAAGTCCATGTATCTACTCCTTGTGGCATGATCTAAGTTAACAAATGTGTTTTGCAAATTGTTGGGATTCATGTGTGTTCCTTTGATATGGTCTAAAATTGCTTGTTGCTATTTCTTTAGACATTAGACCATGGTTGTGACTCTCTGAAGTTCTTATACTTTCTGCATTGATTTAATATGTTTGAGATCATGCAATTAGATGGGTTGTGTAACCCTCTGAATAAGCTTTCAATAGAGTCTAAGATCACTCAATTCTGACATCGGAGTCAAAAGTTATGATCTTTTTACCGAGTATCGTATGTACTAAAAAATAGGTTGCGGTAGTACTGCCCTTATAACAGTGGTACTACCGCAGCCCATTTTTTAGCACAGACGACACTCGATAAAAAAGATCATAACTTTTAACTCCGATGTCAGAATTGAGTGATATTGGACTCTATTGAAAGATTATTCAGAGGGATACACAACCCACCTGATTGCATGATCTCAAATATATTAGATCAATGCAGAAAGCACAAGAAGTTCAGAGAGTCACAACCATGGTCTAATGTCTAAGGAAATAGCAACAAGCAATTTTAGACCATATCAAGGGAACACACATGAATCCCAATAATTTGTAAAACATATTTGCAAACTTAGATCATGCAACAAGGAGTAGGTACATGGACTTCAACCATTGACAAAACACATTTGCAAAGTATAGTCACATGCTACAAGGATTAGACGCATGAGCCTCGACTATTTGCAAAACACATTCGCAAATAATAGCATCATGCCACGGTGAGCTAGAGCAAGCGAGATTGAACTATCAACACATGATGAACTCAAGCTACTAGACAAGACCCTCTTAATAATGCGACAACCTATACTAGCAATCGATCTTCCAACCAAACCTAAGACGATGAAACACTAGGAACACATCCTTAGCCTAGCTAGTCATACCTTTGCCTTGAGTATCTTCTTGAAGCTTGATGACACACCTTACTTCAAGTCCGAGTCATTGTCCGATATGCATCAACCCATGATGCATCCTTTACTTGACCTCCATCAACACATGATGGGTCTTCGCTGACAATGATCAACTCATGATCATCTCCTCTTCGACATCTTGATATGTATCAACACATGATGCATCATCTTCTTGAACCTTGACTTGATGATGATCAACTCATGATGTCATCCAAAGTCCTCGTCACCCTGGAACATAACCTATTCATCCAACTCATGAAAATATTAGTCCCACAATGTCATTGACATTAATTAACAAGATATACCTGCATAAATGCTTCTAAACAAGCCATTACTTTCAGGTGCGGTACTACCGCCGTTGATCATGCGGTAGTTCTGCACAACAGCATCGGTACTATCGTTCCACAAAAGAGTAAACCAATCCAGAGAAACACATTCTCCGGGAAAAAACATACCGCCACTAAGGCCGGTACATCCGGTGTTGCGGTAGTTCCGCTCAAGGAACGCCAGTACTACCGCTTATGAAGGAGAGCAACACATGCTTGAAAACACTTGTTCTGTAAATAACGTACCACCACTTAATCTCCAGTACTACCGTACATCTGTAGTACCGCTTACCAAATACGGTCGTATCGATTTCCACTGAAGTTCTTTCAGAAGCTTTTCGAAATGCAATGCATGACTCCTTTGTCTTGAGCAAGGTCAATCTTTTATCACCTTTGCATTTCTCTTTTCATGTCATCATTCAAACTCCGAGACTAAGCCTTGAAAATATCTTAGCACACACATTAGTCCCATAACACAATTGCAAATAATTGAATATAAAGCAATATGAGTATATATGAACTACACAAGTTTTATATACTCAAAGGATATGTTTTAAAGTAGAGATCCTCAATATATGTGGATAAAAGAGTATGAATCAATACTAATGAAACCACAAAACATAGAGTGAAATCCTCCTAAATGTGTGCATACACGAATGTATAATAAAAACATATGCACATATTCGAGTTAGACTTCTGATGAAGTTCAACCTATATTTTGGATCCGAGGAATGCAACAATATTTAAGAATATGAAGTTGAATGCATACCTCTTTGATCTTTAAATCCAACTGAGACTAAACATGAGATATAGCAATAGAAGAGTTAGTCTCACAAAAAGATTTATCATTATGAATGTATACCTGTTTGGATTTTTCCTTTTATATCCAAGCTGAGACTAAACAAGGTATAACAATAGATGTCTTAGTCTCACAAATAGATTTATCATTAATACATACATCTTTGTTTTTCACCTTTATATTCAACTGAGACTAAACAATAGACATTACAATAGAAGTGTTAGTCTCACAACTAGATTTATCATTAATAACCAAAATACTCTATTAACATATAATGGCGAGTCTAGATTCTTCACTTCGCCATGACATGGCACCACCGATCATCTCTGACTGAGCCGGGACTAACCCCAACTTAATTGTGCTAAGCCCGTGCTTGTGCACGCTGCCACCTCCCTTTCCTCGTCGCCTGAGCTCACTACCAGCGAGCTTCCCGCTCACAGCTCTCCATCGTTGTCGCACTGTCGTTCCGGGTGCCTCCGTCATCCTCAGCGCCTACCACCGCGCTTCCAGCACCACCTCTCCGCGTTCTACCTCATGCTGGCATGCTTCATTCCTATCTCATCTTGTCACTAGGAATGAGCTAACGTCGGGAGAACCGCCATGTCCTCTATCTCTGCTAGTTGTGGCGTCGTCCTGGTTTTTCGGCTATCTTCAGCTAGCTCCTCCTCAGTGTTCACCTCACCTACACCATTGTCTCCATGCCCCACTTCATCCCATGCGCACACTCCCCCGTCCTCCTTGCCGTCGAACTTCATCATCAATGAGATCCCATTCTCTGCGTCGCCACTGTCCTCATGTTGTTCCTGCCGCTCTAGTCCTCTTCAGCGCAAAACACCACAACGCATGCAGGATGATCAACCGCACAGGGCCTCCACTAATTAAAGGCACCATTTTCAACCTAACATTTGATTATTAATTGTTAATCCTGATATTAGTAAAAACCGTCCCCTCAAGTTTCTCTTTCTCTCTTTATTTTCTTTAGTTGTGGCACAAAGCTACTACTTTCTCCTAATTATCATAAGAAAAATTAATTCTTCCCTACTTAATTCTCATTCTGACGTTGGTGTCACTTATTGTGAGTTTCTTTGTGAGTTCAAGGCCTCAAGAGTACTCTTGATCTTTGTACATCACCGTCATAGGGTTCTGGTGTTGCGTCACTTATTCGGCGCAACAGACGATTTGTGTTGCGTTGGGGCCGCTGGGAACCATACGTGCATGGTTGCTGATTGTGCCTAGCCATTGTTCTTAAAATTTCAATACTACTCCACTTATTATTGCAATTATTTCTTATATTTGTGCATACGGTGGTGTCCTATTTTTTGACCATGTTTCCTATAAATTAACTTTGGTAATAATGTTGGTGAGTCACGTCGGCGTTTTAATGTTGAACATGCTACCTTAATGGTAACATCGATAACATTGATATTTATTTTTCTACATATATCGCTTAACGATAATTATTAGCACAGGGCCCCTAAAATGACAGGTACGACCCTGCATGTATGGATCCACCTCGTCGTGTTCTACCTTTTGCTCGCGCCCCCAAGATAAGCTTCTGATCCTTGTCGTCGGATAGCCAAGTATGGATCGGGTTGTTTTCAGGAACTATTATTGTGAAAGGAAAATGTAAAACTACATGTAGTCCTCCAAACCATCTTCGCAATGGAAGCAGATCCTCTACAGTGAAGATGTAAATGCAGAGGATCTACAATGATTTGCATTAAGGGCATTTGCCCACCATCCGATCAAAAAACAAGTATCCAGATCAAGCGCTACAGTCAATCTCTATAGTAACTGCTACAGTGCTGTACATAAAAAGGGTACTTCAATGTCAAAAAACATATTCATAAAAATCTTTGAAAGAAAAATATTTATTTCTCTATAGTACAATCTTATTCTTTAGCAAAATTAATATCATTTTCCAGCGGCAGCGAGCATCCAAAACTTTTATGGGCAATAAAGAAACAAATAATTTGGTATTGGAATAATCTGAATGGAACCATCCCAAAGAAATTCCAAATCTTACCATAGTTTCCCTTTGCACCACCATTAACAAATCTTTTCACTTTCAACACACCTTTGTACCATGTGTTGTACTTTGCATCAGGGTAAGGATTTGGTTTCCTTCTTCGGTGCTCGCTGACGATGAACGACGACGTGGAAGGCGTCGGCGAGGCACGAGATGCTGAAAGGGGAGGTAGATGGAGCTAAAAAATAGGTTAAAAGTGGAGAAGAATAGCCGGAGTATCGCCGGCGGTGGCCATAGCAGTGGCGGCGACGACAAAATGGTTCTCTCTCTCTCTCTCTCTCTCTCTCTCTCTCTTTCGAGTTGCTTCCACCTCGTTGACCGTGCCTTGTTGCCGGCAAGCCCCCTGCACATCTTTCATGTTTCCCTCTCGCTGACAGGACGTTTTCATGATGCAATGTGTATCAAAAAAGTAAGAAGAGGTAATGTAAATTGAAAAGATTTGCTAAGAATGGTGCAAAGTGAAATCATGGCAATGTTACATGGTCCAAAGTAAAATTACTCTATTTAATATGAATAATTCGAATTAAACCGCAAGTAGGATAATATCTAGCACCATAGCACCATCAACAACCATTACTTGCCCACTGAACAAAAAACATATCATCCCGGAAAATGCTCACTTAATATGAGGATATACTAAAATGGACGGTATGCCAAGCCCAGGTTAAAATCTGATTGGGCTGGGATTTTTATTGCACGTGAGCTGGCCCATGAAAGGCAGCAACCTCCGCGGCCGAAGCAAAAGCGAAACCTCATCGTCTCATCCCCTTCCTCGATTCTCCATAGCCAAAACCAAGCCTGAAGCAAACAGTACGAAAGGGAGAGGATGGGGAGGAAGAGGAAGGAGCTGCTGTCGTCGGCGCCGTGGCGGACGGGGGAGGCGGCGGATGACGACGAGGAGGTCAGGCTCAGCCGCGAGGGGAAGGTCAGCGTGACCAGCAACCCCGGCGAGACGCCCACCATGCACGTGCCCCGCAAGCGGCAGGACCTGGACCTCACCGTCGACGACTTCGACGAGGAGGAGATCGACCCCGAGCTCCGCTATTCCTTCCAGCGCAACAGCAGGGTACGCGCCATGCACCTTTCCTCTGCCCTCTTCCAATCTTTCCCCCTACCTCGGAGCCCTTCTTATTTCTTGATGTGGGGCGATGAGCTCTAGATGTTGGACGAATCCTATACTTGCTAAGGTTGCAATTGTTAATGAAAGGATTTGAATCAGGGACAATTAGCAAGTTTAGGGTTCAAACGATCAGTAATGCCGTGAAATTAAAACAATAAGGAAAGTATTTCTGGATAGACGCAACATAAAAATGTTAACTTTGTTGGCCAAACATCACAGGGTTGTACTTAGGCCTGGTAATGGTTCGGGTTCAAATGGGTTGGGGGTGCGAACTTAACATACATCCGTTTTAACACAAGTTCAAATGATATAGTACATAAGTTCAAATGTGTCAAATTACATGTTCGCACTATAACTAACATCACAAAAATATTTTAAAAAAATTACAACTTGATACAATGTTCCTTCATGCTTTGAAAGCGCATCATCAACTTGTAGAAAAAATTCACGCTCAATGTACGTAACTAAGCAATCATTCAAGTATCGTTCACCCATGCTACTTCTTAGCTTGTTCTTCACATGATTCATTGCCGAAAATACCTTCTCTACACTTGCAGTAGCCACAGGAAGGATTAATACCAATTTGAGCAGCAATTAAACAAGTTTATAGCGATCATGCTTCTTTGTCTCAACAAGTTCAATAGAGAGCTCACTGAGATTCTTCACGCCGCACTAGATTGCAGCTCATGTCTCATGATAGCCAAGAATTAGAGCAAGCAGCGGACACAAAAGGAGGAAGCAAAGCAAATAAGCAATGACGGAGGTGGTGCTCCTCTAGGCCCGACCCGACCAACCTGGCAACCTCGCTTCCCCCCACAAGCCGCACCTCCTCCCTGTGCTATTTAGCCAATGCCGATAGCAACGTGCTCGGTGTTCTAGAGAAGCAGCAGCAGCCGGAGAGCCCTACAGGAAGCTTAGGGCTCCAAGAATTAGAACGGCACGAGCAAGTCCTTGACTAGTTGTAGTTAACTTGGGCTTGATGCCTTGGTTCTCAGATTCTATAATCTGTTGGGCCTAATGTATCGCTAAATGGGCTGCAGGAGTTGAGAAGTATGTAGGTTAGTATGTGTAGTATATACTTTATGTATTAAGGAGGGTATATACTAGATTTTTGTGCAAAAATTCTGGGGGTGCAACTGTACCCCCATGCATCTTGGGTTGGGTTCAAGGAATGGGTACAATTGGATGGATTCAAATGGGTTGAAGAGCAAAACGGACTGGGTTGGATTGGGTTTGCTTGTGAAATGGGTTGGTTTGGGTTGGTTCGGGCGGAGTATTTTCGGTTTCATTCGGTTTGAACCCATGGGTTCTGTGTGGTTTTGGACTTTGGGTTGAGCAGTAGGGAAGAAAACCGCAAGAAAGTTTCCTCCGCCCCTGATGCCCCGAGAGGCCGAGACCACCACCGCCATGTTTCCCTCCTCTGCGACAGCCAGCGCGATCCGATCCTGTTCACCCCGCGCCGAGCCGAGCTGTCTCCGGTCGCCAGCATCCTCTCCTCCTCTTGTGCGCCACGCATCACCGCTCGTACCAGCGCCTTCATCTAGCTCCCACGGCCGTGGCGTCGCGGAGAAGGAAAGAGCGTGCGGCCTTAGCGCTGGGCAGGCCGGAGGAGCGGCGGCGGCGAGGGCCGCGACCTCCAGGCCCAGGTCCTGCACAATCACCACTCCCGCACGTAAGCGCGCCTCATCCTCTCTCTTGTCACTCCAATTACGACCGTGCGTTGCATCCTCTCAGTCTCAGGGCGGGCTCGTAAGATAGATCAATTGTTGATGCGTGCTAATGATTGCACAATTGTTCTTTTGGAGGGTTAGATTTGTTAGTCTTAAACTTGTTAGTAGCTTTTTCTTTTTTAGGATTGTTTGATTAGTGTTTACTTCTGAACATTGTTCAGTTCAGTTTCTGAATTCAGTTTTGTTTTGGTACTGTAGCAATTCCGAAACAGAGTTGGTTCGAAGATTCCAAGTCGGATTAGAAACTGAATTGGAACTCGATTTGTAACTCTTTGAGAAAATCTATAAAAAGGTGAAAAACAGAAAAGTCACATTGATCCAGTCATCCAGATGTGGTGAAAATTGGAAAACTCGATCTTTGTCTCTCTGTTTTCGTAGTTCTCTGTTATTCAGAAGTTCAGAGCTTCGTTTTTCAGGGAAACGTCCTTGCGTTCGAAATCGATCCTATGCGTTTGTGTTCCAACAAGAATAGAGTCTGCTGCCTTCTGTTGCGAATTTCACCATTCTCTTTCCCGCCGTTTTGAGTGGAGTGGAGTGAGATAAAATTGCTCTTCTCTTGCTAGCTGGATTGTCCACAATACTACACATTTTTTGTTGTTGTTGTTATGAGCAGAGCAGCCAATGGTAGCAAAAGTTCCCGAATTCAGGTTATTACAGTCGTGTTTAGTACCAATATGAACTTAGTTGGATGATTGGGACTGTAGGTGCACCAAGGAGGCAGTCGGGCTAAGCTTCAAGCTGCTCGAGATGAATCCAGAGGCATACACCGTGTGGAACTACCGGAAGCTTGCACTTCAGCACAACCTCAGGGAGCTTTCTGACCCGGAGTCTGCCAAGTCTGTTGTTGATGATGAGCTCAGAGTAGTGGGCTGGGGATGGGTTGAAATGGGTTGGGAAAATGGGTTGAACCCATATTAGGGAAATGGTTTGGTTTGGTTTGGGTTGAAGTGTCATGTGGGTTGGGTTGGTTTGGGTCTTCATGGATGATTAGTGGTTTGGATTGTTTTGGGATAATGCAAGTTATTACTGTGGTGTGGGTTGGGTGTGGGTTGGGTTGTAGACCATTACCAGGCCTAGTTGTACTTAATTGTTACCCTCACAGTCCTAACCACAATAATTAAGACAAAGGATGAACCAGATTCTTGTGAATAGCATCACAAACTAGTAAATTGTATTCACAGAAATCATACGTTTGCTTGCAGCCCTCACAATTGTTAACTCTGGATTTGCTCTCATGTCACATTTTCCATCTTCAGTGAACTACTTAGATATTGTTTGGCCCGAGACAGCGTTGCACCGAAGAAAATCACCCTCTTAGCTAACGCATGGTATAGCTTATCTGCTATATTTACCATTCTATCAATGTGCTTAATCTATCCTGCCGTCGACGTGTACAATTGTCTATACTATTATAAAAGGGCTTGGTGGTGGTGATGAGTCTGCCATCTACCACCTCCTCTCCCCACCTTTTGAGTTGGTAGGATCTTTTGTAGATAAATATGTATATATGTATAAGTTATTTGAAGGATCTTCTATGGATAGTTAAATTATATGTGCTTGTGGCTTGTGAGTTGTGATAAGATTATACGTAGCTTGTTGATTATATGCAAATTATGTATGAAACTTTCATTTGTAGGATAACTACCTTATGGATATTGGTTTTCTAAGTTAATAACTTATATTATGTTTATTTGACATTGCAACGCACGGGCACTCGGGTAGTATAAATGAAAGGCCATGTCCTGTATCCTCCATCATGTATGGCATTCGTTACAGTTAGCCTCGACATTTATGCTAACTTGTTCATTGTAGTAGTCCCCAGCCACCTTGCTACTTGAGCCATCCCACCATCAGAACCTGAAAACAGCCATGTAGATAATCGGGTGTTGTTTGCCCAAGCCCCCTAAATGAATTTCTGTCCACTCTGGTCTCTGCCACATGCTCATACATAATTTGAGTTTGAGCAAACATCATCGGGACCTGAAAGTCATCAAACACGGATATCTCACCAAATGGGCACCATTTGTGATGAGTAGGATTTGTAACATGAAAGGCGAAAGCCACTCACCATGGCGCCACTTGTCCAGTGCATTGTGCCACTACTTCCAACTTTCAAGATCCTCCTTGATGTTTATAGTCAACTGTGCTTTTTGACTGCCTGCACACAGCAGATGCTAACCCACATATGGGCTTATCTTCTTTTTCGTGGTGTAGCTTAATTTGATCTTCAGTCTATCTACGCTTTAAAAATTGAAAGTGAACTAATAGCTTGCGTTTATGCTCTCACTCTATTGTAAACTAAATGAGATTGCTTCAAAGCATTTATGGTTGAATCAAGAAAAGGATTAAAGGACCAACTGAAAACAGTGTAATTATAGCCCCTGGTGATTATAATTTCCTTTTGAAAAATATGCTTGTCTCTATTTGGGGTTGGGCATAATCACTTAAGCCTTAAGGTTATTTAGCCGCTAAAGTGCACTGCAGTCACTATCAGAGAGATATCGACTTTTTTATTTGGCGACACAGAGATATTGTCTTTGTATATGGTTCTTACTTAATACTTCATTCATTTAGAAATCTATATAGATATAAAGCCTAGACAAATATTTTACTTATTTTGAATTGACAATACTCTTCAGTGAGTTTAGTTCTTGTTGCCATGGATAATATGTATTGAATATTTGTTGGTGGTTGCCTAATTATCTTACAAGAAGCTCATTGTATAGCAGTTTCTGCGGAGAGTTTTTAGCGTGGACACACTTGTCAAGCCTCTTCCTCCTGTGATGGCATACAGTGTTTCCCGTAATGTAAACTTCTTCTTCCGGATCTTCACACAGTTCTGGGGTAAGCTCTGTTGATAGCAAGATAGTATTGTTTGAACGCTATTAGGTTCCCCTGGTTTACTCTTCTGATCTTATTCAGCTTGCTGCTATGTGTACTGTCATGTTACTTAGTTGCTAGAAATGTCATGATTGTTTGAAATTTAAGAGTAAGGGACAAATGACACTTTAGTTCTTGATCTGCAGACGGATATAATGTCTGAACTCTGAAGAATCATCCACTTCCAAAATACACAGGCCCACTTTTTTTCCTAGTAAACATATTGGCAATAGAATATGGGGCAATTCGCTATATGCTCTTGAATAACTTGGATCTTCATAATATGCCACCGGTGCCTCACTGACATATGAGCCCTGGGCCCACATGTCAACCTCACAATAAGTAGCATATTGTGAATCATGTAGTTATTAAATGATATATTGTGAATTTTCTCGTAGAATAACCCTGTATGTTATACTACTCATATTTGATAAATAGTATTGATGTCCTCCAAATCCCAAGGAAAAAAGCTACTTCCTCCGGTCACAAAAGGAAGTTGTTTTGGGTTACGTGTCGTCAAATATTGTTAACTGTGGCTATCAATATATTTTTAAATATTTAGATTGAACGTATGAGAATGATACTTGTAGATTTGTCTTGAAAAGTACTTTCATAATATTATAATTTTATTAGGTTTTATAAATATATTAGAATAAAAATAAGTGGTCAAAATTGTATTTTGGGGATCATGTCAATGTCCAAAACAATTTCCTTTTGTGACTGGAGGGAGTACTAAATAACATTGATTTCTTCTTAATGTCATTGGATCATTGTTCACATATCAATATCAGTCTTATTACTTTTAAGTCGTTTGAAATTTTCTTAGTTTAAATCACTTGTTGTGACCATTGGATTTGTGTAGAGATTGATGTGTTATATGATTAGATATTGATCTAATGGATAAAAAAGATAACTTATACTTAAGAAAATTTCAGTCACCTTATAAATAGACAGTCCCACCTTATGTCCTCGTTCAAATTCCACATCATCAGTTTTGTTTTTCCTTTCTTATTAAATCTTCTACTTCATCAATTGCAGACGAGGAGGAATTGCCAATGCACAGAGATCTCTTGGACTGGGAATGAAGATGGCTCCCGGCGGGTTCGCTGATGACCAATGTGTAGTCAGACCAAGTCTCTGCATTGAAATTCAGAAGTCGTCGTGCTGGATTCTGGAGGCCTTGTTATATGTTTGAAAAGACACTGGTTGTGGTCTGTCTAAGTTTGAATTCTAGTGTTTGTTTCATGCATTTTCTGCTAGTAAAACTGGCTGTGTCGTATATTCAGATCTTGTATTCAGAAAGGTTGGTCCTGTTTGCGTTTAAAGGTTAATGAAGAGGGCTCAGTTCGCATATTTTGAATCAGATACGGCACCTCAATGAATTTGAGATGTATTTTCATCCAGATTTTCATTTCATGTCTCCTAGCAGGACATGTATGCGGTGAAATATGTTCACGTGAAATACCAAGCTGTGTGACATGGTTCATCCATATCGTGCCAGTACAGAAACGTTAGTGAAACAACTCTGATGTCGGCAGTTATTAACAAGTTGAGCATAAGAAAGGTAAGAGTAAACAAGGCTATCAAGTCAGTGTTCTTGTGCTTAGTTCGGGCATTTGTTAGACCAGATGGAGAGCTTCTTTCCTGTCACTCAAAATATAGAAGAGCTTTTCTTTTCCTTTTTCTCAAAAAATGGGGAAAAAGAAAATCATGTTGTCCACATTTGTTGGACCATCAAAGCACCCTAACTAGAAACCATAAACTATGCATTCTACAATATATCTCTAGGGATCAGATCATCTCCAATTCTGCATGTATAGCCGGACATCATTTTCCTTTGTACTAACTGACCATGCAACTTAACAAGCTCTGCATTGGCTGCTTTCGGTGTTCCAAGATTCAGAGCCAAAGGCAGTGGTCCTGGATGGTTTGCTCTCTCTACCTTTGCGTCCTAAAAAAAGCCGGCTTTCTAGAGGCAGAATTCACACGCTTTGGCAGGCGGCTTGTAGCCAATCACTAGTACTTGTTGTCGTGCTTTGTATGTCCATGCACAACAAAAAGAGAAGAAAATTCAGTGTACCATGGCAGACATCAACAAGTGCTTGGTCACATTGATGAACATTGTGCCACTAGCATATTGGCAACTGGCAAGTCTTTTATTTGTCTATGAAGTGAGATTAGACTAGGTTTAGGCTAGACTAAGGTACTTTTCAGTATGTTATCATGATATCACAGTTTGATCCAAACATAAGTCCAGAAAAAAAGAAAATAACATAACAGAAGAAGATCGATCTAATTCGCGAATAAATATTCTACAGTTGTTATGCGAAAGGTGACAGGTTTAAGTTTCACCAATGGAAATTGAGTTACTGAATACTGCTAAGAGGATTTTTCAGAAGGAGCTAGCGCAAATCGTTGTGCTCAATGCTCATAGTTATGAGAGAAAAATAAAAGAAATAAGAAAGTATAGTAAAGTGGCCTAGTTCTTGTGTGCAGTTTTTTTTTTTTTACCGGAGGTGGCTGGTATGGCCGAAAATCGGAAAATTTCAGCCAATTTCAAATAAAAATTTATTTTTTTGGATTTAAAATAAAAAAAAAATCAAATTCGATCAAATTTGAGCGAATTTCAAGCGAATTTGATTTTTTTGGGGGCAAAATTCATCCAAACCGATTTTTTTGGGATCGGTTTGTATTTCTACCGGACCCCACTGGTAGCACTGCAATTTCCGATTTTCGGTCGATTTTCTGCCGAAATTCGGAACCTGCTTGTGTGATATCGCTCCAAAGATACCCCATTAAACTAGAGCTCCAGCTATAAGAATCTTGGAGGAATTTGTTCATGTACTAATTTGTGCAGCTGCGCACCTCAGTTATGAAACGAGCACTAATGCTGTTGTTATGATTAACCCAGAATTTTAATATTTAATACAACTCTCTTTTTTCCTAAGGTAGAATATATAACAGCAATCTGTAGCCATGAAGCCGTGAACTCAACTTTGAGGATATATAAGCAATAGATTTTCAGGTTGCTTTAATCTGATGATGTTACCGAATATGATTGGCTGGACTTCACTCTTGATTCTCTCTGTTTGTTCATATATTATATAATTATAAGACTCATTTCAATATTTGGATGTGTGAAGAGGGCCACACTTCTGGAGAGCCATTGCTATATTCCCTGATTAATTAAAATGGCAAAACTCCACTTTCAGGGAGGCTTTCTAGCTACATTATTATCATCCGCCTCGCGTATTTGTGACAAATTGCGCTTTATCTGAGTATCATTTGAATTATATGCCTTCAAACAATCTTCTTGTTGGTGACTCTAGATGTGTATATATATTTAGAACCATAGATAACCTAGATTGGTACTATGTATTTGAACGTAGACTAATTATTAAGTTTAGCTTACAACAACCAACGAATAACGCCAAAGAACCATGCACAGGAACTAGCACAATTACATATCCATGACTAACTAGGAGTACAGAACTATAGATCTTTAACTGTAGAAGGAACATGCTATGCTGATGGATAGAGAACACTGAAAAGAGCTAGCATCTAAAAGGTCTCAAGTGTCATAGGCCAAGCATGCAGGGAGGAGATGGCAGCAATCTTTCCTTTGAGAATGTCCAATGAGCACTCACTCACTCACTCGTTCTCCTTTGCCTTTGCCTTTCATTAAGCAAAAGCCAATTGGAATCTGTCCAAGCTTTATGCCCAAAACCACTAGCATCTACTATGAAGCATCCCACAAGGAGATGTCTCCTCATCTCCATGGCCACCAGGTGGCTGCCGCCAAAAACACCTCCATTTCAGCGATGAATCCAGACTGACATCTGGGAAAGAGTTTTTTTTTTGTGATTTCCATAGACTTTCTATGCAACTTTTAGGGACTCTGTAGCACTTCTTGCCATCCACTGCTGTGAAGGAAAGAAAAGAACAAAACACTGGTGTATCTGAAAGGTGCACCTTCAGTTATATAGATATGATCTCATCGGTATCAAAAAAGAAAAGAAAAAAAAATGGAACATGCTTTTACGTTCTCGAAAAAGATTAGAGCAATGGGATTAAAGGTTTGTAGGCGAACTGTCCTATTTTGGCCTAATATTTTTTGTTGTGAAGATCAATGCACAAATTATATGTGATATAGATAAATATCTTGTAATCTTTAAGTAACAAAAGAACACTCCGAATCATCTTAGAGACAATGGGCTTCTTTAGGCTCATCAGCTCCAAACATTCTCTCCAGAATTCAGATTCATCCATATCTCCAAAACCCAGCTAACTAACAAGGATACCTTTCTAGAACAACCGCTCCTCCTTTATTTCAGTACATACCGCGTTAGGACGTGGGTAGAAGGGACGAGACTCGTCGAAAGTCACATCCCGAGAAATCCGCATCCGTCGACCAACAGGATCCCAGCACCGATATCCCTTGTGCTCGACCGCTGTATCCCGAAAGATACACTCAACGGTGGCGATCGGTTTGGTACGTTCTCGAGGGGCGAGAGAACATAGCAAGCGAGCCAAGCGAGACGAAGGGCGAGTAGTCGGAAGAAGACCACAAAGACGCTCAACAGAATCGCACCTGAAGAGCGAAGAGGGTGGATGTTAACGAGATAGGTGGCAGTGGAAACAGCATCGCCCAAAAGTGAGGTGGAATAGAGGCGGCAATCATCAGTGCACGAGCCGTCTCAAGGAGATGACGATGCTTGCGCTCAGCGACACCATTCTGAGCATGAGCACCGGGACGGAGGCGGCGAGAGTACCGCTCGATGGGAAGGCTGCGCAGTAACGAGAGAGGTACTCGTCGGTAGTCGGCCACGAAAGACACGAATAGGGGTGGAGAACTGTGTATGGACCATAGTGGCAAATTGTTTATAGATAGATAAGACCTCACTACGAGAAGACATAAAATATATCCAAGTGTGGCGAGAAAAATCATCTATAAAAATGATATAATATCGATGACCCCCTTTCGAAACGAAGGGAGCCGGACCCCAAACATCTGAATGAACAAGATTAAAAGGACGCTGAGACATCGATCGACTATGAGGATAAGGAAGCTCAATCTTTTACCTAACTTACACGACAATCTAAAGACACATCTTACGAGCAGACCCGAGAAGACCACGGCGAACCAAAGGCGGCGGGCGAGATCCACACGGATGACCAAGGCGGTGATGCCACTGCTGAAAAGAGCCGGTAGGCGAAGTAGCGAAGAAGAGAGAGACCGGCGGCAGCGGTAGCGGCGGAAGGAAGGTGAAGCAGTCAAGCTCCTAGAGACGCTGTGAGTCAAGGCGCGAGGCGAGAACCAACGAGCTCCGTGTAGCGGTCCCGAACACAACAAGAGTCGAGTCGAGAATGACCCGACAACCAAGATCGATGTCGCCCGTGAGAAGAAATCGCATGGTAAGGCGAGGAACATAAGCAACGGAAGAAACATGAAAAGATGAGTTGCTAAGAGGGCCTCGACCGAGAGACGAAAGAGATGTACCATCGCAGTAAGAACAACGGCGGGAGAATCAAGGGGTGTAATGAAAGGCAGTGGAAGGATCGGAGTCATGTGAAAAGATGCTCGAATCAAGAATCTACGGGAGGTACGATCGTGTAGAAGGTGATTTCTCGGTGCGAAGAGTCGATGTGAGCACGCAGCGGCGTCAAGTCCGCTATCTCTCGCTCGAGAGAAAGCTGCTGAAGAAGTCGATGCGGCGTCGATGTAGAAGCACCATGCGAGCTAGTAGAAGAACGACGAGAAAGATGCGCGCTTCTTATAGCACTGGGACTCAATGTGGCGACCTTATTGCAGTAGGAGCGGTGAGGCGACCACCGCCGGATGGAGGCGGCCACCACCACTTGTGGCGGCCGGAGGAAGCGATGTCGGCAGCGTGGAGCCGTCGGTGTAGCGGTGGGCGGGCGGCGAGCACGGAGGAGTGGTAGCGAGCCGGCACCACTCGGCGAGTCTCCTCCGCACGTATCTCGGAAGAGCCTCCGAGAGTGACACGAGGGTGGCGTGCAAGGAGCTGGGCACGCCGCTGCTCGAACTCAGGACGAAGGCGAGTAAGGAACTCGTAGATCCGCTGAAACTCCGTGTCGACGCGTCGGCTAGGCGACAGCGGGAGCGGCGGCCGGCAGGTCGCGAGAGAGTCGGTGACGCCCGGACAACGAGCTCGAGCGTAAAGCGTCAACAGTAGCATCACTCTGCTGAAGAGAGTGCTCCTGGCGGACCACGGACAGGTAGAGAGCATCACCGGAGGGCTCGTAGCGCTGACGAAGGTGAGTCTACATCCGGAAGCGATGGGAGTCCCACAACCTCAGAAGAGAACTGAGGCTGGATACTAGCGATGAGGACAGCAGCAGCCCGGGCGTCGTCGTCGTACCATTGAGTGTAGGCGGTCAGGCGATCCTTGTAGAAGTCCAGAGCCTCCTGGTAGGCAGAGATAGCCTCATCATCAACAAGGCGGCGGTCGGCAGCAGCCTTGCCATTTGTTGAAGCGGCGCAACAGGCGTAGGCTCCGTCGGAGGTGTAGGGCAAGGCGGACAGGTAACATCGCCAGAGAGGACGCCCCAGAGACGAAGACCACGCATGTGGATGCGCATGTGAGACACGAAATCGGTGTAATTAACACCATCGAAGATCACCGGACAACGAGGGAGGGAAATGGTACCCATTGGTAGGCGGCGCTGGACGACGCGACGACCAAGGCAACGAAGTCTAACAGGCGGCGCTGAACGGCGCGACGGTTAGAACGATGTTTTTTTTACTCTTTCCTTTCTTTTTTCTATCGGGCCGGCTGAGAGACGGCCCAAAAACGCACGACCGCATGCACGGGAGCCCTCTAGGGTTCCCCTCCCCCTGGCGGCGTGGAGTGGAAGCCTCCCCGCGGCGCCGACGATGGCGACCCCCCCGGCGGCGCTCCTCCACCTGAGCGGCGCTCCCCGGGAGGCTCCCCAGCGCCGCTTCCCCCTCGCTCGACGCTCCCGCTAGGCGGCGCTTCCCCCATGGCGCTCCCAGTGGTGGCGGCGGGCGGTTCCGGAGAGGAGAGAGGCGGCGGCGGCGAGGCGAGGAGGCGATGGGGCGGCAGATCTAGGAGGCGGCGACACCGGGACCGAGAGGAGGCGGTGCGGATCAGGATGACGGCGCCGGCGGTGACGGCCGGCGAAGGCGGCGGCGGCGGCCGACTCAAGCGAGGCGAGGCGGCTTCTCCGTTCGAGGCGTCAAGATGACGTCAAGCGGCGACCACTCGGATCCGAGGGCGGTGGCGGCGGCGACAAGCGGGCGGAAAACGCTAGGTTTGCTCTGATACCATGAAATGAATAGCGCTTGTATTCAATATGAGGCCAATAGGCCAGTATATATACACAAGTACATACGGTGAATATGCAAAGAACCCCTTATAACAATGGGGAATAACACACTATACATATATATCTCTAACAGAAATTACTTTATGTTCATGTCAGGATGTATTTTCGACGAGGAAACATCGTTTTCATGGACAAGGTACTCTCTTTCACAAAATGCACTTTCATGTATTCTCAAGTTCACCCCGTATTTTCTGCGGGCCAAAAGTAAATGTGCAGAGGGTGATAGAGGTGAAAATTTTGTGCGCACTAAGAAGTGATGTGTTTTAAATGCCAAAGAATTCTTTGGCATTACAAATTGTTTGGCAAAGATGCTTTGTCCAACAAAAGAGAGAGAGAGAGGAGAGAAAAAGAGGGGTTATTGACATGACACCAAATGAGCATCGTGTTTTAATTAAGCTAGCAAGGCTAGCTATCTTTATAACAAGACATATAGTCGTAAAGCAAAGGGAGGAGGAATTCATAGGCATTAGCCACCTAAATAATTGCGCGGCAACAAAACCTGCAAAATTGCAATACCAAGGCGTCTCCGGCTCTTATCTCGCTTGCTTGTTCTTTTATTACCATTTTTCCCTTGGGTGTGAAAATCAGCTAAAGGTTGAAACACATGTGAAAATCTGGTGCGAAAGTTTTCAAAAATTCTTTTAAAAAAGGAACAGATGTAGAGAATGATGCTCCTATCTTATTTGTGTAATACCAAATTAAGCATCTCCGGCTCTTATCTCGTTTACGGTACATCCTACTTAGTAGTAAGTGGACAACAGCCTGAATTTAAGCCGTAACCGGCCTGTTACCATCAGGAATCAAGAAGGCAAGAACCGCACAAGCAATCACTACGGGCTCAATGATTGAGTTGCATATAGATCATAGATGGAAGATCACATGTTCTATTCCAAATTCTTGCACGTACGGGACCATGCAGGTGCAAAGATCTGGAACCTTGGCGCCAATCCGTATACGCATGCATGCATCTTGATTTCAGCTAGCTAGCTACATGCATGCCCCGTCCAATTAATGGACGGACACGATGTAGGGCCATGTATCTAGGAAAGCAGCATGGCCGTGCGATACATGCCATCAGTCAGTTCTCGCATGTCTCGTCGTCAGGAGCGCAATGCATTGCAACGTACGCAAGCACATGCATGAGCCAAGTGGCCCAAAAAATATATTCTCTGACAGAGAGGAGGCCGGGAATTAGCTAGATTACTTGGTGCTGCGCCCACTATATAAATGGCATCTCTAGTCTCACACTCTCACTTATGCTAACCAAGAGAGAATAGTCGCGCAGAAAGCTGTAAGGTTTAACCGCAGCAACCTCGAAGCTAGTTCAAACTAGTGGGAGGTTGTGTGCGGGAGGAGGAAGAAGAAGGATATATATTGTCATCCATGGCGAGAGGCAAGGTGCAGCTCCGCCGCATCGAGAACCCCGTCCACCGGCAGGTCACCTTCTGCAAGCGCCGCGCCGGTCTGCTCAAGAAGGCCAGGGAGCTCTCCGTCCTCTGCGACGCCGACATCGGCATCATCGTCTTCTCCGCGCACGGCAAGCTCTACGACCTCGCCACCACAGGGTACAAGTCTCTCTCTCTCTCTTCGCTTAAGTCATCTTCTGGTGATCTCTGAGCTCCTCTGACAAGTGACAATCGTGCTGATTAATTTGCTGGCCTGATAGGACTATGGAAGAACTGATCGAGAGGTACAAGAGCGCAAGCGGAGAACGCATGCAGACCGATGGCTGCGGCGACCAGAGAATGGTTAGTCGTTGCTAGTCGTGTTCTTCTCTTGTCCCACGCAAAAAATGAAAGTTAGCATCATATATTCATTTTCCATGTCTGATCGCTTGAATATAATGTAATATTCACTTTTAGAAGTCTAATATTAGTGTCTTTTTTTAAACATGCATCGCATGAGCTGCTAGTTAACATGAAAATCTGGATGGCACTGTACTTTTTCAGAGCTTACTAGTGCTAATTTTCTCATGCATAGTACGAAACTGCTAGGTGAAGTTAAGAGACATGGAATATATGCTGTGCTTATGTTGCCATCTGATCTATTTAATTACAGCAGCGTTTATAACTCTTTGGCAGTGCAAATCCTCTCTGTTTGCAACGTTTACACCAGTGTTCAACTTTCTACTAGGTTCAGGCAATAGACACCCTCTCTGTTACATGTTGCCACTAGCTGCAACTTTAGAATATTGCCGCTATCGCCCCTCTCCCTGTACTAATTTAAAACTTGACCATGTATCTGGCTAGGACTCAAAACAGGAGGCAATGGTGCTGAAACAAGAAATCAATCTACTGCAGAAGGGCCTGAGGTAAGTATTCACAGGTTGCACTACAATTTTGCTACAAGTCACATTTTTAATCTCAGAAAGGAGATGAAAGAACACAACCTTTCCAACACATCAAGTTTGTTCTCATACACCAGCATATTTTACCATTCAAATATCCCCTGAGACCATGACAGCTATGTTTACTTAGAGGTTAGGGCTGTGACATGAATCCAGTACATTCCATGGCATAGTCCATAGTCCATAACTCCATATAATATACCAGTGGTTGTATTTGCAAGCAACGTAAACATTTCTCTGAGTGCTACAAACTTAAAACTTTTCCTCTTACATTTCAGTTAGTTTCATGCACCAAACCAAACTGTTGACTCAAAAAACTTGGTCTGTAAAAAGGAGAACTTCAGATTTTACTCATTTTAACGAATTCTACCACTTACTCTTGACAAAATAAAAAAAACCATGGCAGGTACATCTATGGGAACAGGGCAAATGAGCAGATCACTGTTGAAGAGCTGAATGCCCTAGAGAGGTACTTAGAGATATGGATGTACAACATCCGCTCGGCAAAGGTAATTCACAGAAAGTCTCAAAGTTTCTTAAAGAAATATTGTTTCAAACATTGCTAAAACCTTCTCATCTAAAAGATGCAGATAATGATCCAAGAGATCCAAGCACTGAAGAGCAAGGCAAGTCAAATAGTCTTGTTTACCTCTATAAATACCCAATAAAACATTGGCAACTTACTAAAAATATAGCTGAACTCTCTATATGCAGGAAGGCATGTTGAAAGCTGCTAACGAAATTCTCCAAGAAAAGGTATCGATTATTGATTGGCATGGAACAGTAAACTTCCAATGTTAAACTTGAATATACAGATCTTTGTACCATGCCATGTAAGCAAACTGATGGTATAAATGTGTTGTTGCTTGCAGATAGTAGAACAGAACGGTTTGATTGACGTAGGCATGATGGTAGCAGATCAGCAAAATGGGCATTTTAGTACAGTCCCACTGATAGAAGAGATCACTAACCCACTGACTATACTGAGTGGCTATTCTACTTGTAGGGGCTCAGAGATGGGCTATTCCTTCTGACGGTAATAATGCCCTGGGGGATTACTTGTGTTAATTATTAGTGTGTAATACAATTAATAATGCTTGTATTATGGTTTGTACTGCTACTTTGATGCAACTTGTATGAGCTATAGTCCCTCAGGAGCGCCCTTTAGTATTGTATTGCCTTGAGTGGTTGTGCTTTTATTTTCCCTAAAGAACTCTTGAGGAGCTCTGATGTTGAGCTATTCCAGATAATTGAAACCTTTGTTTGTTGTTGCATGGAATATGTTTAGATGTTACAATCCTTTCAGAGCAAGTGATTTTACATGTGCACAATTGGACAATATTTGTTTGGCATGATCGATCTCAGTTTGCATGGATTAAGGTAAGCAAAGATGATATACAAAGAAAAATCGTAGGCATGAGAAACCATGGTTGGAAATCACTGATACAGTAACACCGTCAGAAAATGTTCTGCTAAATCATACCAGTAATAGCTCCAGCAGCACCTGTGGTAGAAACAACCTTCTAAACTCAGGATCAGTAAATGGACCACTACTCATGTTATGAACATCATCTGCCTAAGAAAGGCTGATACAAGATAAGTTTTTGTCGTAGTAGGGCACCAAGAGGTGCCTTGCCCCCTAGGATCGTCGGCAATACTCAGGGAGCCTTAGGGGAAGTCATGTGTGTATAGACCAAATCCATAAGGTGCATCTATATAAATATACCTACATGTCCGTGTGTCATTTGCTGTTGAGAAGACCATGGCAATATGATAGAAGTGTGCAACATGATGGCCGTTCCAATAGATATGCTTTTAAGTGAAAGGGGAGGACAAATAAACTTAATCCAATGACTCCTAGCCAAATACATGTTAAATTTCAGCAAAAAAAGCTTGCTGAAAATGAAGGTAAAAAGAAAGAAAAGAGTGATTTTCACACATTGGTAAGTGAGAGTCATAAGCCAAATATGAGAGGAAAAACTAAAAGGGAGGGAGGGTTGATTATGTTAGCCACAAAATAAAATTTGAGAGATGTGAGCAATAACCCATTAAAGATGCACTTTATACGTGTATACAAAGATGCAATT
This sequence comes from Ampelocalamus luodianensis, assembly GCA_036346255.1. NCBI lineage: Eukaryota > Viridiplantae > Streptophyta > Magnoliopsida > Poales > Poaceae > Ampelocalamus > Ampelocalamus luodianensis. The sequence continues at coordinate 51,616,196 of CM070632.1, read as the reverse complement.
GTTTTACTTTCAACTAACAACTTAACATCTCTTTCTAGTGGTGTTTTCTCTCTTTTGCAGGCATTTGAGGACGTGTTTCCGGATGAGATACCAGCGAGACTTCCGCCATTGCGTGAAATAGAGCATCAAATTGATCTAGTTCCCGGCGCATCACTTCCAAACTGTCCACCATACCGGACCAATCCGGAGGAAACCAAAGAAAATCAGCGTCAAGTGCAAGAGCTACTTGAGAAAGGGTATGTACGTGAAAGTCTTAGTTTTTGCGCTGTTCCTATAATTTTTATTTCTAAAAAAGATGGTGCATAGAGAATGTGTGTCGATTGTTGTGCCATTAACAATATCACTATTAGATATTGTCATCCTATTCCTAGGTTAGATGATATGCTAGATGAACTTAGTGGTTCTGTTATATTCTCCAAAATTGATTTGATGGGTGAATGCCATCAGATTAGGATGAAACTTGGTGATGAATGGAAGACTGCTTTTAAGACTAAATTTGGATTGTATGAATGGTTAGTCATACCTTTTGGTTTATCTAATGCACCTAGTACATTCATGCGATTGATGAATCATGTTTTAAGAGCATTCATTGGTAAATTTATTATGGTATACTTTAATGACATTTTCTATAGCAAAACGATGGATGAACATATTGATCATACTACAAGTGTTAGAAGTGCTTAGAAATGAGAAATTGTATGCTAATCTTGTAAATGCATCTTTTGTACTAATAAAGTTGTGTTCTTAGACTATGTTATTTTTTGTCAAGGCGTTGAGGTAGATGAATTTAAAACTGAAGCAATTAAAAATTGGTCTACCCCTGCGAATGTTAGTCAAATAAGAAGCTTTCATGGTTTTGCTAGTTTTTATCATTGTTTTGTTAAAGATTTCAGCACCATTGCTGCCCTATTAAACGAGTTAACTAAAAAGAGTGTTGTGTTTGAATGGGGTGCATCACAAGAAAAATCTTTTCAAGAGCTAAAGAAAAGGTTAATTGAAGCAACATTGCTTGTTTTGCCTGATTTCACTAAGACTTTTGAAATTGAATGTGATGCTAGTGGAATAGGTATTGGTGGTGTTTTGATGCAAGAAGGAAAACCCGTAGCATGCTTTAGTGAGAAACTAGGAGGTGCTCAATTGAACTACCTTGTGTATGATAAATAATTGTATGTTTTAGTACGCGTGTGTGCTTGAAACTTGACAACATTATCTTTGGTCTAAAGAATTTGTTATTCACTCTAATCATAAAGCTTTGAAATATTTAAAAGGCAAGCTAAATTGAACCGTAGACATGCTAAATGGGTAGAATTCATTGAAACTTTCCCATATATTGTTAAGTACAAGAAAGGAAAAGAGAATGTGGTAGCTGATGCCTTATCTAGAAAGAATGTGCTTTTGACTCAATTGGGCGTAAAAGTTCCTGGATTGGAGAATTTGAAAGATTTATATGTTTTCGATATTGAATTTTCAGAACCATATTATAAATACAAAGATGGAAAAGAATGGGACAAGTTTCATGTTCATGATGGGTTCTTATTTCGTGCTAACAAATTATGTGTTCCAGATTCGTCCGTGTGTTTGTTTTTATTGCAGAAATCTCATGCAAGTGGATTGATGTGACACTTTGGGAGAGACAAGGCCTTCATGATGTTGAGCGATCACTTTTATTGGCCTAAAATGAGGCGTGATGTCGAAAGGTTTGTACAGCGATGTGTGGTATGCCACAAAGCAAAATCTAAATTAATCCACATGGTTTATACACCCCACTTCCTGTTCGTAGTGTGCCTTGGGAGGATATTAGTATGGACTTTGTTTTAGGGATACCTAGGACTAAGAGGGGAAGGGATTCAGTTTTTGTAGTTGTGGATATGTTCTCTAAAATGACACATTTTATTCCCTATCACAAAAGCGATGATGCGTCGCATATAGTTGACTTATTTTTCAGGAAAATTGTAAGATTGTATGGCATGCCAAAGACGATTATTTCAGATCGTGATATCAAGTTCATGAGTTACTTTTGGAAGACTTTGTGGGTCAAGGTTGAGACAAAGTTGTTGTTCTAAACAACTTGTTATCCACAAACGGATGGACAAACGGAGGTGGTGTATGATTTTAAACCAATCATGCCACTTGATTTGCTGCCACTTTCACTACATGGACATGCTAATATGGAGGTGTCAAAATGTGCTGAATATGTGAAGAAAACTCATGTCAAGACTAAAGAAGAAATTAAAAAGAAGACACGCTACTATGCTGAGAAGGCGAACAAGTCAAGAAAGAATATGCTATTTGAACCAGGTGACTTGGTTTGGGTGCACCTACACAAAGAACGCTTTCCGGACAAGCGTAAGTCCAAGTTGATGCCTCGAGGAGATGGTCCACTCAAAGTACTTGAGAAGATCAATGACAATGCATATAAGATTGAGCTTTTGGGAGATGATTATGCTGTGAGTTCTACATTCAATATTGCTGATTTATCACCATTCTTTGGACCGAAAGAATCAGAGTCGAGGACGACTCCTTTTCAAGAGAGGGAGGATGACGAGGACATCCCGATTGGACCGATTACACAAGCAAGGGCTAAATTAATTAATTAGCAGGCGAACTCGCTTCTAATTAATTTTAATCTTAATTATCATGAATATATGTTACTGCCTAATAGTTTCATATTGTGTGTGTGTAGTTTTATACGTACAAAAGCATGGGAGACCACCAAGAATCAATTTATTATTTTCAGAGAGAGCTATACGCTTGTTCTTTCTAGGGTTTGACACACAGTTACAACCTAAAGGGGAAATTGGGCGTTCTCAACCCCGTTGTTCTTATGATTCCTTGTGTTTTGCAGGAGCGGTGACACGCCTACTTTGTGTGGCCGGGTAGACGGGATCACGAGCGTGCGATTGGATTAATTCTTTTGTCGTAGGTTCTTTGTTTGTGATGGTTGACACCGAATCTAAAGTTATCATCGATCCTACGTCGTGAAGATCGGACATCCCCCGTATTAGACATGCCATGAGATCAGCACCTATGACAACCGGAACTACCCTTTAAGGAAACAAACAAAATAATCATGCCTATATTGAATTATGGTATGACTTGTAGAGGATTTTCATTACTCACTGTCTAGCATTTAGTAGTATTCAATTGATTTATCTAGTTTACATAAGTTATATGGATCAAATTTCCTAGTAAAAATCATAGGAAATACTACTACATGTTTTTTCTATGCAATTAATTCTATTTTTTATCGTCTATATTGGTTAAAACTAACTAATTTGGCTTCTAATGTCTACTCTGTTTTGCTTGTTATCCTACCGACTACACGGTGACTTTCTTCATGCATATAAGGCTGCTAGGGCATATGATCTTGCTGCTCTGAAATATTGGGGTGTTAATGTACTACCAACTTCCCTATAAGTGTCATGCTTTCCTTATTCCCTAAATAGCTCAGTTCATAATGTATATGTTTTCCCTTTTGGCACTTGTTTTGAAATCTTTCATGTTGTCCTATTCCTCTTTGATTCTCATATTTGCTTTGTAGGGCCTCCAAGGTGGGAGTCATGGAAATACCTCTGTTGATGTTGACGTTCTCATATTAGCTAGTTGGTATTTTGATGGGAGTCATGGAAATGTACCATATGTATGAACTAAGATTTTGTTGTATGAACTGCATGTTTTGTGCTGTATGGAAATGTACCACTGTTCTGGAGTCATGGAAATGTAGCACATGTATGAACTAAGATTTTGTTGTATGAACTGCATGTTTTGTGTTGTATGAATGATCCAAATGAAGTGTTGTTGAATGTTGGGATTGAGTATCTTGTTTTATGCAAAATGCGTGTTCGGCTTCTGAAACCGTACTTCAGATTCTGAAAATGCTACAGTATCAGTCCTAGAACTATTTAGTTATGAACTTTGAATATATTTATGTATGCAATCAGAAAATGCAACATGAGATTCTGCAAACAACATTTCATCACTTGACAATCACATTATCAGGTTTGTCTTATCAAGATTACAAAATGTAGCATTCCAGTGAAGTCAACTGTCAGGATTCAGAACCTTTGTTTCCAGTCTTTCTCTTGTCATCACACATATGGTAGGACTCTAGGTGCTAAATGCAATACACAGATAGTCATTCATACATAATTTTTCATTCATACATAGATAGCAATTCATACTCTGGGGAGAACAAGATTTGAAATCATACATTATTTTTCAATGCCAGAAAGGCAGTCAATACTACATGGCGCATGACAGTTCATGGATACATGGCACATTACAGTTCACAAACACAGTTAATCGACAATCTTTGCAATGGAAATTCCTAGAAAGAACATTAAACATGCAACAAGAACCATTTTAAACTTCTCATCTGCGGTCGCTGATTTCAGAATGGACTTATTAATTTGGTCCAATGACTTGTTCATTTTAGCCAAATGTGCTAACACATGGTCGTCAACATGGGATACCATTGGATATGTTCGGTGTGCATTGCTGAACTTCACATAGCGTTCCTCTTTGATGGGAGTGTGGCCCGATCTTCCGATAGGTGCGTCGTCGATTGTGGAGAACACGACGTTGATGATCCAAAGGCTCCGACCCGAATAGATCGATCCCCTTGCAATCATTACACCACTGCTCCGTTGGTTATCAACCGTGCCAAACGCGGTTGACCTCGCCAAGAAGGCTATCTCCTGCAAGCGAATCGAGAACACAAGCAAGAGAGTAGAAGATGCAATCTGTATTGCGAATAATAATTGAAGCACACAAGTTGGGGTTCCTCAAACCGATGAACGGCGAAAACTGCAAAGCAGAATATTATCTAAGAAAAACCCGCCTATCCAAAAGGGATGGCAGCCACTATATGAAGGAGGAAGGGGGCGGTGGCACTGTTCACATGTGAATAGTACCACACGTGAACAGTAACCAAAACCCTAGGGGTGGGTTGGCCATATGGGCCACATGTCCCAAATCAGCCCATTCATGATATAAGTCAGCCCATTCATTACATAGCCTATGGGCCAACAAGAGGTGACGCAGCACTAGGGCGTGTAGACATAGTATGATGGCATGTAGACGTAGCTCGGCATGTAGGAGTAGTAGCAGCTCGGTCCAATTGGGAAATATGGCACTGCCGTAGCTGAAAGTCCTGTCGCAAAAGGTGTGGTTGTAGTAGAGGATGCAGTGCAGCGGGTCGAAGTAGTGGTTGCATCCTTAGAGTTGATGTCCTCATCACTCTTTTTTGTCTGTTCCATGAAATGCAACCCACCGGATATGTGCGATATTGATCTTTCCACATGAAAGTGTCGCAACCGCTAGAATACTTCTGCACAAAAACATTGCAAGGTGATAAAACAAAAGTGTCTCCTCAAACATCAAACAGAGTTAGGCATTTGTACAATCTTACGTCGTTGTTGTTAGGGCATTTCTAATACTCTTTTCCTTGATTCTTTGAGCTCCCAGACAATGCCCAAATCATCTTCTCACCGCATTTTGGCATGACACAAGCTATAGACCCCCACAAGGCCCTGACGCAAACGACTCAGAAACTACAACACTTTCTTCTTCTCCATCAACTGTCAAGACTGCACTCTTGCCCCTGAAAGAAACCTATCAGCACGGGGAGGAAGGTAATCCGAAGTGTAACCAGATTGGGCACGGGGAGGAAGGAAAATGGAAGTGTAGATGCCAATAGGAATTACTCCTGCCCCCTCTTGAACCCCAAATCGAAGTGGAAAATTAAGCACGGGGAGGGGGCACTCGGCGCGGCGCAGGCGCAAGGGCCCACGGATGCAGCGCACCAGGGAGTGGACTCGGTGCAAGGGGAGGGGGGAGGACAACCCTGAATGGATCGAGTGCTTATCTCACACGGGGCCTCGCCGCGGCACAAGTGGGGCCCGTGCGGCATGGGGCGGCGCGAAGATTCGGCGAGGCAGCTCGGCGAACTACAATGCACAGGGAGGTGGCGCTGCGCTAGGAAGGGGGCTGGGTGCAGGCGGGAGCGCAGGGTACGACACAACACGGCGTTGGGGAGGAGGCGCATGGGGGTGGCGGCGCGGCGCAGTCCCTTCAAACCCTAGCGCTCAGGTTCGGTTTGGGAGGGGGGAAACGCGGTCGAGTGGGAGGCGGGTGGAAGCAGGCGGGCGCGTTGTGGAAGAATGCTTGGGCGGAGGTGGGGGGGGGGTCCGCAAATGGGCCGTAAGTGAGAGGTGGGTGCGACGACGGCCGTGGATCGCTGGATGGACGGCTCAGATGAGTCATGTGCATCCACATATGCACATATGTGCACAGGATATGTCGCCTATATATGTAGCCCTAAGGGCATGAAAAAGGGAGGCTTTCCCTCATTGATACTCATAATACAATGCCCATACCTCTCACGCTTTTTGGCTCATCTCATTCGGTTCCCTATGACAAAATAGTACTCAGTACTGTCTAGTTTTGATGTTACAACAACTTTATATGCAAAAAAAATCGCCATGGCGCCTACAAGATAACACAACACTGAAAGAATGGCCCAAGGAAACATGCTATACTTCATATCAGCAAGAACAAGACGATCTAGTGTGGTTCTAGCATTTGCCTATCCGAATGAAATTATAATTATTAATTGCATCAGACGAAACTGCAACCTCTGAAGCATACATCAAACTTTCAGGCTCCGAGACCAAGGCTCACTTGGTACGCACTGCATTTGCCTATCCGAATGAAACTGTAATTACTAATTGCATTAGGCTCAGTTTGCACCGAGACAGGAAGGCTGACATAAATTCTTTGCCGAGAGAGAGAAGGCTGACAAGAAGGGGAATGCAGATACGAAACTATGCTCAGATGCACCTACTATAAACCACACATATGATCATCGTTCATCGACGCCAAAAGAAATTAGCCACATGAAATGGTTTTGAATGCAGTATGCAGCATTTTTATCATCTTTGAGACCAATCAATACTTACAAGCCGCAAAATAGTCTTGAGAACAGATATATTGGAAAGGAACATCATTTAGTTTTGCACCAGTGCGAGCATGAACATTGTAGAGGACTGAGAACAAACAGAGCTCATAGTAAAGACAAATACATCGTCCAGATGATTGTCACAACCAACACGTGCACCTTATTGGAAAAGAGTAAGCAAAAAGCTACAAATCCCACACTAGAGAGACCATTGCTTTGTCAAGCTGGTGTGCTCAAACAGACATCAGGCAATGTGAGTTCAGCTCTTCTGGCCTGTTCACATAAGCACAACAAATGCAGGAGGGTTAGAATGAACCAGGAATCCTTTAGTAGCAAAACAAGGGTGGTAAATACTGTCATGCAAATTACTCCAATCAAACGTGTATTCTGAAACTAACACAACTTAATCCTATGCTTTTAGACTTTTAGTTGCCCTAATTCACTCAATAGCAATAGGATGTATCATTGAAACCTTGCAGTTGCACTTTTACATAATACATAGACACTACTGGAACCGCTATCGTATAATGTCCAAACTCCCAACTCCTAAGACAGCTAATGAAAACTTGCAAAACTAACAAAATACTATTATGCAGTCAATTGACTCCGATCAGTCGCGTGTTAACAAGTAATCTCATCCTTGCAAAAAAAAAAAAAAAAAGAAGGTAATCTCACGCTGAAACTGATACAACAACATCTTATACTTTAAACATTCCTAATTCACTCGAAAAGGTATATTATCGACACCACACAATCCCAGCTTAACATTCCCAATTCACTCATCGACAACTCACAGTCACAACTTTTACTTAGAAAATACTGGAATCACTATCGCAGCATGTTTCTCTTTCAGAGGGATAGATAGGTACTAAACACAGCAATTTTTAGAACTGAATCATCGGATAAGAATAAATAGAAGGCAGGATTCGAGGCCACAAAGAATATACACACCTGAGACCTTGTCCTCCCACCAGTAGATGAACCTGAGGTTGGCCCCCTGCTTGTCCATCTTGTAGAGCTGGTACCAGTGCTCCGCCACCTCCGATCCGAAGACGGCGCCGCAGAGCGCTCCGAACCCGGTAGCCAGCACGACACCTGCAGGCAGGCAGCCACCACATCTCGGTCAACAAGAAGCAACAACGCAGGTCAAGAATCTAGATCGGTCAGGAAACCGCAGCCAAAGGGCACAGCCGCAAGGGCGCGATTTGTCGTACCGTGCGGGCTCTTGGAGTACTTGAAGGCGACGCCGCCGAGGTGCGCGCTGCCGACGAGGGCCCCGCCGAGCGCGAACTTCCTGGACTCCCTCAGGGCCTTGAGCTGCAGGCGGAACCGGGAAGATCAGACAACAAGCAGGTGGCGAACGGAAGGAAGGATCGGATCGGGAGACGGATAGGACATCAGACCTGCGGGCCGTAGACGGGGTCGGAGGCGATGAACTCGTCGACGTCGGCGTCGGACCACTTGGGGAGGGGCTTATCGCGGCCGTAGACCTTCTTGAAGTAGTCGAGGAAGGCGAAATTGCGCGCCCAGTGCTGCTTGACGCCCTCAAAGTGCTCGCCGATCCCCATCGCCGTCGCCGCCGCCGCCGCCGCCTCGATTGGGTTGGATTCGATTCGATTCGACGGCGAGGACGAGCCGTGCTTGCGTTGTCAGCCAGGTGGGGAAGGGGAGGGAGGGCGGAATGGATGATGACGTCGACCGACTCTCACGGGCCCAAACATTTTTATTATGGGCTCGAATGAGCCTCCGGTCTAGCTAACATAGTGCTATTGGGCCAGGCCCAAAGCCCACCGCCATGTCCTTGTCCTCCTCCAACTCCGCTTTACTTCTCCTGACACCTGCTGCATCTGCACGCCCACATTAAAGCAGCAGCAGCAGAAGCCATGCAATGCACATTTGCAGGCTCCATGTATCTGCCGGACAATTTTGATCTGACTCCAAGTCGAGCGAGAGGATCATCCGATCCGTGCGCTACGGATCGATCGAGCACACGAATCACAATTCACAGAAGTCGTCGTCGTCGTCGGTAAAAACTCGATCGATTCCCTTCCTGCGTCGCCTGCTCGTGCCGCTGTTGTTACTGACGCGTGCACTGTGTCTGCATTCCGCAGTACGTTCAGCAACCTGACTCGACCTTTCTATTTTCTTTCTGGTCTCGCATAAATGCATCTCTATCTTTCACAGTTCACAGTCGTCGGCCATGGCATTTAACTCCTGCGGCCTACGCCCGGACACGTCGACGTCGTACTGTGTCGCACCTATCTGCCTACTTATTTACTCCGACCCATCCATCTGCCTGATCCTTTAATTCACCGTGGCAAGCGCGAGCCATTCTCTAGCTAGCTAAGCTTGAGCAACCATTGCATGCATGCTTACACTAACAGTGCCAGATCGACAAGAGTGACAAACACAAGACTATGGTCGTGCGACTCGTCGGCCTCCGGCGCCTGTGGCCGCTGCTGCTCCTCGTGGTGGCGGCGGCGGCGGCGCAGGGCGAGGGGGCGCCCTTGGTGCCGGCGCTGTTCGTGTTCGGGGACTCGCTCATCGACAACGGCAACAACAACAACCTCGCCTCGCTCGCCAAGGCCAACTACTTCCCCTACGGCATCGACTTCGCCGCAGGACCCACCGGCCGATTCTGCAACGGGTACACCATCGTCGACGAGCTCGGTATGTATGCAACTCAAGATTCTGAACCATGCATGCATTCACCAATTGTATTGCACTCTAGAGGGGACAAAAGAGAGAAGCATTTACCAGTATGAACATTCTGAAAGATCTACCTAGCTAGGAGTTTCAGAGTTCAGGCTTCAGATACCTTGTGTTAGTGTGGGTTACAACTTGCAGTAACAAGTCCTTTTGTGCTTAATGTCTGCTACAACCAAAGGAGAGGCAAAAGTAATTATGCTTTCTGAATTCTGTTCACTTTATCCATGTCTGATATGTTTGCGTCACTAATCTTTAATTTCTCTGTTAAATATGTTTGGGATTCCTAATAGATCAAGCGTACAAGTAGACACAATCTAGTGCGTCCTCAGTAGATGTACTGTACTGTACTGTGATCATGTTGTTATCCTTGTTGACCTATACCCCACCGAGCATTGATTCAACGGAGCTCAGGCAGTAGTCGAATTTACTCAGCACACAGACTTACCATTCGCATTTATGGAGCACAATAACTATCCCCACAGATCTGAAATGCAACAGCAAATGGCATTTCCTATTTGGACTTCAAAATTTTGTGATGACCGACTGTTGAATACTGGTATTAAGTACACTGATCCAGCCTGAGTAGATGGTACAGCTACGACAGGGTTGCATCTTGCGTGTACACGTACTACTACGCCCAAATGAGCAAAAATAGGCAGGACCGAGTTCGCTGGCTTGGCTTGCTTGGATCAGGTTCATGTTGAGCAATGAATGAACATGCCTAGATTTGATTTAGCCAACAGTCTATTTTGATGCATTTCAGTCAATGGATCTCATATTGTTACAACTTAGAAATGAATTCTCAGCTCCTGATGATCAGTGCCATGCCACTTGACCAAACAAAAGTTCATTTAATTTGTCTTCTCAATATGTACTAGTTCTAGTTGTATCACAGAGTTGATCAACTGCAGCATGCATGTTTATATGTTTGTGTTGATTATCTGCAGCCGCGCTGCTTGGGCTGCCCCTGGTGCCACCGTACTCCCAAGCATCCGGCCAGCAACTTCTACAAGGCGTCAACTACGCCTCAGCTGCTGCCGGGATCCTCGACGACAGCGGCCAAAACTTCGTAAGAATCCATGCATGCATCCTCTGACTCCCGACGAGACAGAGGACAAATGCAGGAACCGAACTGAACTTCGCAATGTGGTGCGCAGGTAGGGCGGATACCGTTCAACCAGCAGATTCAGAACTTCGAGTCGACCGTGGATCAGATCGCCGGCGCGGTCGGCGCGGAGGCGGCAGCCGGCAGGGTGGCCCGGTCCATCCTCTTCGTGGGGATGGGGAGCAACGACTACCTGAACAACTACCTCATGCCCAACTACAACACCAGGAGCCAGTACGACCCCCACCAGTTCGCCGACCTCCTGGTCCAGCAGTACGCTTCCCAGCTCACCGTAAGAACCAATCGGAATCGCCAGTTAATTTTTTACCATTTACTACTAGGCGCATGATTGGTATATATGCTTCATGTTAATATGTGTGAGTTGATGGATGCAGAGGCTGTACAAGGCCGGAGCGAGGAGGTTCGTGGTCGCCGGAGTGGGCTCCATGGGCTGCATCCCGAGCATCCTGGCGCAGAACTTCGCGAGCCGATGCTCGCAGGAGGTGGACGACCTCGTGCTGCCGTTCAACGCCAACGTGAGGGCAATGCTCGACGGCCTCAACGCCAACCTCCCCGGCGCCAAGTTCACGTACCTCGACAATTTCAGGGTGTTCAAGGTCATCCTCAGCGACCCTGCCTACTACGGTAAGTTAATGGCGTGCGCATCGATCACGCTGCGTGTGGCACGAGTCTAACTGGTATGACACTCGTTTGAGCCATGACGAACTGATGTATATATCGTAGTCCAACTAGTAAGACGTCTAGATGGATCAAGTACATCGCTGCTAGTTAGAGTTTCGGCTCATTTAGCCTTATTTTGAGACAAATAACAAAACTAGCCCATCCTCCGTGCAAACGAAATGACATCCCTACCGTCCAATTTTGCCTCGAAAAACCACGCACAGTCAGGGGAGGATCTACTATAGCGTACATGGGTATTTTTCTTTGGACATAACAATGTATTTGGACACCCCTAGACTAACATGAGAGGACGCCTTAAACCACAGTCCAGTCGAATGTGACTCATCTTGTCTCAGGGATCCCCAGTTATTTCGTTCTGGATCCGCCACTGCGCACCATGATCCCAGATCACGGCAAGCGACCTGCCGCGCTCCCAAATCATGACACGTGACCTGCCACAGACGCAGTCAGCGGCAGGATGGCATGCCAACACGGCAGGTGGTCTGCACACATTCTTGCCGCTGACCCGGTGCGTGGCAGGCCACGTGCCGTTGACTGGGTGCGCGACAGGCCACGTGCCGCGATCTAGGAGGGGTGTATTTTTGCCATTTCGCTGGCGGGTGAGAAAAGCTATTTTTTCTATTTCGTTTTTAAAACGTGCCCTTTTAACCTTGGAAAAACGTGTCCTTTTGGCCGAAGACTCGGCTAGGCAAGGCGAGCTGCGACGGATTAAAATCTGATGTGGTTTATAAATTTCTACAGGGTTCAATGTGGTGGACCGGGGTTGCTGCGGGATCGGGAGGAACAGCGGGCAGATCACCTGCCTGCCGTTCATGCCGCCGTGCGCCGACCGGGAGCGCTACTTGTTCTGGGACGCCTTCCACCCGACGGCAGCGGTGAACGTCATCGTCGCGAGGCAGGCCTTCGACGGCGCCGCCGACGTCGTCTCCCCCATCAACGTTCGCCGGCTCGCCCAGCTTTGAGCTAGCTACTATATATAGCACTTAATAATCTCAAGCTTGATTAAAACAATGCTAGCTATGCGTGCATGCATACACGCCTATACATATGCAATCTTTGATTTTGCAAGGCCTTGTATCCTCCTTTTATTTTACTAGTGGCCTGTGCGCGCCGTTTGGCGCGCTGAAAAAGATGAGGTCTTTGTTAGCCAGAATGCCAGAATAAACAGGTTGGGAGGGACTAGGGAGAATAATGTTTGTTCAGACTTCAGAACCAGAAAACTGTATGTAGTTTGATAGTATCATCTATATGTCTAGTAGAGTTTGTACGTCAATTGCATTGTAGAGTTTAGTATGGATGGAATATTGGCGTGCATAACAATCGTTACGATAGCCGCAGTATGCGACAGGTCGCAGAAATAGTTCAGGCAAACTGAAATGTACGCAATAGTAGACGTTTGGTGAACTGCCATCAGTGGCCACCGTTGTTGGCACATAAGTTTGCAGACTAAGTAAGGATGCGTCCAAAATATTACAGCATGTTCGAGAATACGATACAGTTCATAGATTGGGCACGTAGTTACGGACTAAGTACAAAAAACACCCGAACTCTGTGATAGCAGGTTGCAAAACCGGGTGTAGATATTCTGTTTAGAGGCGGAACAGATGCTGCGCGGCAGCATCGGACTACCTATATTCTGTTACACATAAAACGCAAAGCGAAGCGAGATAACGGAAGTCATGTAGAACAGCTTGAAAAGTAAGGCATGGAAAAGTAAACGTATATACTATACCTGTGATCTACTACGAGGTCTTCTCATTTGGGTGTCCCTTTTTTATAACAGAAGAGGGCGATGCATTGGTAGATAAACCATGCTCCGAGCTGTAGAACATAGGTAATATGTGAGGTTCGGATGCGAGAAAACAGCATTTAGCTTAAGATACATGGAAATGCGAGATAGCAGATCATCTTATAGCGGCTACATCATAAGTATAACAAGAACTCTAATTTTGTATAAAAAGAGCAGAAACAACGGGCACCGGGTGTACATCCTGCATGCCTATATTCGTAAAGATATAAAATGGATCTTTGAGTGAGATCCAAAACAGGTATTTATGTAGGCAAAGTATGAAACAAAGAAATAGATAACGTGATGATATAAATCTTCATACGAAACATATCTGAAGCATTCTGTACATATAGTACGACAAGTGTATTCATGTATCTATGTAGTACAGTTATGGGACAAATAAATCGGTAATCTACTGATATGTATTCGCATATGAAGCAGATATGAAGTATTTTGTAGATATAGTGGAACAAGCTAACTAATGAGATGAAAGAACAGTTAGAACAGTTCGCAGGAATCCACAGTTGAGCGTCAATGAAGAACTATATTAAGGCAGCAAGGAGTAGTGCTGAAGTGCGGTATGTGTTAGGAAAAAAAGGGGGAAGAGGTAAAGCATTGAACACACACTAATCTGCGGGCTGATAACAGTGGTTACTGTTAGCATGTCAATCACAGGCGGAATGTTAGCATGTCAATCACAGTGATTAGCACGTCAATCACAGCAGCTGCATATTGCTATATTTGTGCATACGCAGCTGCTCTGCTGTACTTGCCATAATTAGGCTCCTCTAATCTCTCTAACATCTCCTCCTGTGATTGACCTCCTGTAATTAAGGATCTCTACTGATTTCTTCACTTGTACATGTAACCATATATTGTCAAGCAATACAAGGAGATAATTGTGTTGTGTGGTCAATCATATCTTTCTTCATGGTATCAAACGCCAAAACAATCTAACTCTAACCCACTCTCCTCTCCACTGCTCTCCCATGTCGTCGCCGCCATGAGTCTGCCGACCACCTCCCTCCAACACGGAAACTCCACTGTTGGCACCCTCAGCTCCGACACCAACGGCTCTTCTTCCTCAGCGACGTTCCCATCCTCTTCCGAAGCCATGTTCCGATCACTCTGGATCTCAAAGAGTCCAACTACTCTACCTGGAGTCAGTTGTTCACCGTCGTGCTCAGCAAGTTCGGCTTGCTCTCCCACATTCGTGACGGTGCGCCATCTGTCGACGATCCCACATGGTCCCTCGACGACTATAGCATCGTCCCGTGGTTCTACACAACGGTTTCATCGGAGATCCTCGCCTTCGTCCTCACCCTCAACGACACGGTGCGCTCCGTCTGGTAGCGCATCTTGAGCAATGTTCAACGACAACAAACGAACACGCTCTATCTACATCGACTTCGACTTTCGATGCCAATGCCAGGGCGACTTGTCCATCGCCGACTACTGCGCACGGCTGAAGAACTTCTCTGACCAGCTTCATGACGTCGACACGCCCATCGCTGACGACACACTGGTCCTCAACCTCATCCGCGACCTCAACCGTGGTACCACAACGCGGCCTCCATTCTCCTGGCGCGGGCTCCGTTCCCTTCATTCATGGAGGCGCGTTCCTACCTGCTGCTTGAAGAAAATCGCTTCGCCGAGACATCCAAGATGATGACTGCCACGACCCTGTGGTCTACTGCCGCGCCTTTTCCAGGTGCGCCATGGCCTGGCGTGTCTCTGTGTCGGGACCCAAAAATGCAATTCTGGATCATCTGTGTATAATGCACTAGTTCAGGATCACGGTAATGCACACAGTGTCAACATAGATGAATATCGATCCACACAAGACAAATAATAAGACAAACGATTAATTTGAATAGCAAATAATAGTTTTGACCTTATAGTCGAGTTTACACTTATTAAGCCATGCAAAGCTAACAGTAAATAAAGCAACAGCGGAATAAAATAAACTTCAGCAGAAACCCATCGATTCACCATAGACAACCGACTGAGATCAAGACCTAACAATGACCTAACAACCGTACTCACAAGTCGTACCACAGAATGCAAATATACATAATGGTTTATTCCAAAGGAATTGCTTCTGTGGTTTTTTTTTTTTGCATAAAAGCAATATTTGCGATGGAATACAAATAATATATTGAAAGCATAATTGAAAACAAATAAACAATAATAATTTAACATTTGATTTCACAAAGGACACAAAGTCTAATCAAATTATTTCACATAGCCATATGAGTTTATCCACACAGCTGTCCCTTCCCAATTGTTTTATGAAAATCTACCCCTCGTGTGAAATCCCCGAGCATATTCATGACCGTGGACGCAGCTATTCGAATAGATTATTTAACACTCTGCAGAAGTTGTATACTTTACCCACATGATATAACTAGTGTATCTAGCATTAATCATAACAAAACATTTTCGAAACTTCATCTCAATAATTGACACTCCCGATGTGTTTTACTGACAGCACCAACACCCACACAGAAAATTAGTCCGTCACACACCGTTGGACCTGGAAGCGGCGAACCGTCCATTGATGTGAATCGCCACAAAGATTGAAACACACCTCCACCCTCGCACACAACTTAACATATTCGCTTGAGTAATCAATATCAAGACTCCGTAACTTACTAAGTTAGGTCCATCCCATACCAGGTATGTAGTCGTTCGGTAAAGCTCAGTTCAATGGCGCACAAAGTTAAGTTCTTAATTGACCAAGATAAGACTTTCAATTTCTAACTATGTCATGAAGATTATGATGCCCAGTCACAAGGCTCCACCAGTCACACAATTTTCACCACTTGCCCTAATCTAAATCTTTTACCACCCAGTTAGTTAAGTGCAACACATGCCATCAATGAGTAATAGCACACAACACACAGTTTTACACAAAGTTTCATATTCACTTAGTCAGATTTATATTTGCAACTCACATGAAATGATGATTCGTAGTATGGCTAATCAAACTACTCGTATCTAACCAACCTACGTTGGTGCTACGATAATACCAACTAAATAATCAACCAATCTAGGGTGACAAAAGATCATGATATATCAATAGACAAGGTGGATATAAATAATTTGGATGAATAACTAATCTCAAAGCATTTAAATAATTACTTAAAGTAAATGCAATAATTTGAACCAAAGTAATTTTAGAAAACTGGGTGCAACATGATCAAAGGTACAACTTGCCTTGGAATAGATCTTGGTACTAGTCTTGGTCTTAGTGAACTCCTTCTTCCTCTAAATCTCCCGAAGTAGCAACGTCTACTCGCAAATGAAGCAAATAAACAAAATAAATAAAAACAAAGAGAAAAAACAAACTCTAAAATTCAAATTAAAAAAACTCAGTAAAATAGAGCTCAAATTTAGATGAATTTAGAAAATTTAATGGGCTCAATAGGAGTTCGGATGAAGAAGATATGGCTTTTGGAAGATCTAATCTAAAGAAAAAACAAAATTGGAATTTCTAGAATACTCTGAATTATTTTTCTACTGGAAAATTTGATTAGGATGTCAGCCTTGGAATTTTGAAAATAAAAGAAAACCAGAGAAAAAGGTTCTGAGGCTGACATGTGGGACCCACATGGCAGTGGCTGGGTCTACGGTAGACTAGGTCTACGAGGTTTTGGGCTCTGGGTTTTGGCTCAGTGACACGCATGCACATGTGGCGGCTGATGCGGCACCACACAAGATGACAATATGCACGAAGGATGATGTGGCATGCCATGTTGACAAGACGATGGTGAGACTCGGGTTCCGAAGGTCGTCGGCGATCGGTGGCGCTTCACCGGTGATGAGTGGTACCAGCGTATAGAGAATGCTAATGCGAACTCGTTGGTGGGCTTACTGGTGGTCGAGGACGACTGAGGCAACCAGCGGTGAGGTTTGTGCAGCGGAGCACTTCGGCTATTGTTGAAAATCCGCGCCAGCGACGCTCCGGCAACGTGGGTGGGTGCTCTGGGTAGCCCGTGCGACGGCGGACTCGGTGATGCAAATAACGTTGACGAGGCTCCAACGACAGCGGCGAAATCACAAAACAAAAAGCTTCAAGAGGAAACCCTAAAACTCCAAATGCGGTGGCACTAGGGTCTCGGAGGCGAAATAGATCGGGGGTTTGGGATGAGGGCAACAAGGCGAATCCGGGGGTGCCTTTTATAGGGGGCAGGCGAGGCTGTGGAGGCGTATTGGTGGCGGAGTTCAATTCGGACCCGAGAGGAGATACGAAGATTTGGTTGCGATTCGGAGAAGATAAGAGTCCAAAACAGTTGCGGGGAGATCAAGGATTTGAATGACAAGATCAGCGCGAGATTTGTGGGCCGTTTGTGTCGTTGTCAGACGAAGCTCCAAGAACAACAATGGCGGTGTTAAGCGAAGCTCACGCGAGGACGAAGAAGCGAGGATGACAACGACCTGACAGCGGGGCCTACCGGTCAGTGAGCACGAGGGAGCGGGCTGGCGCGGAGAGGAAAGGCCGTGCGGGCTGGGCCGGATAGAAAAGGAAATGGGCCAAAAGAATAGGGTTTCGGTCTAAGGCGATTTATGATATTTTAAATAGATTTTCTATTTTATAAATACCAAAAAATGCAAATAGCAATTAGAAAATAGCAAATGAACTCGAAAAAATTCTAGAAAAATCTAGAAAATATATCCAAACACATAGAACCAAAATAAAATAGTTTTGATAATAATTAATGTTGATATTAATCACATTAAATTGTTTTGCTATTAAAAGTCTATGTTAATCTTTATTAAAATTCAAATAAAACCTTGGTGAATTTTTCCAGGGACTAAACTATTTAAAAGATTTTTAAAGCTCAGAAAATTGAGATGTTACACTATCTCCACAGCCTCGCCACAGCGTGTCCTGGCCCGTCGAGCACCAAGCTCCGACCAGTGTGTTCTGGTCGCACGCGCCCGCGCCCGGTGCACCCTGGTCCGGTGCAACCACCCCCTCGCATCCCTCCGGCAGCTCGTCATCATCCAGGTCGGGTGACAAGAAGGGCACGGGTAAGAAGAAATACCCGTTCAACCCCTGGACCGGCGAGTTCCAGGGGTAAAACAATGCCTTCTGTCCCAAAGGTGCCACTCCAGGTGCTCCGTGGCGTGCACCAGCACTGGCGCTCGGCATCCTTGCCTCCCTTCCGCCCGCTGGCCAGATGCATATGCAACAACCGATATATCGTCCGGCCGTGTAGGCGTACAATGCTTCCGTCGACGGTGCCGCCAACATGGCACCAGTGCAATCCTCCACATCAACCTGGGACCAGGCCAGCCTCCTCACGGCACTGAACAACATGTCTATGCAGTCAAACCAGCCCGGTGGGGATTGGTTTATGGACACCGGGGCTACGTCACACATGTCCGCAAGTGGTGGTAATCTCTCCTCTCTTTCTCCTTTCGATTCTAAGTCTCATATCACCTTTGGTAATGGATCCAGTCTTCCCATTACTATTCATCTTCATCTTGGATCCAGTGGTGGTCATACATCCATCTCCACACCAACCACTCCACTTCAACTTTTGAATGTCTTAGTCGCACTCAATCTTATTAAAAATTTGATTTATGTTCGCTCCCTAACCTGTGATAATTCCGTGTCGATAGAATTTGACCCCTCTTGGTTTTGCTGTTAAGGATCTGCGCACCAAAATGGAGATCCTGCGTTGTGACAGTTCGGGTGATCTCTACCCACTCTCCACAAATAAACATGCCGCCACTGTGCACTCCGTCGAGCTTTGGCACCAGCGTCTTGGACACCCCGACCGCGACATTTTAGCACGCTCTTTACCTTCTTCTTTGCATTGCAATAAATCTGCAAGTCTTTGTCACGCTTGCCAACTCGGGAAACATGTCCGTCTTCCATTCTCTAGTTCGACCTCTGTTACGCATCTTCCTTTTGAGCTTATTCACTGCGATGTATGGACCTTGCCTATCTCGAGCAATTTCGGTTATCAATACTATTTGATTATAGTGGATGACTTCACTCATTTCATGTGGACCTTTCCATTACAGCTGAAATCCGATGTGTTTCACACCATCATCTCCTTTCATGCCTATGTGCGCACACAGTTCAATCTTTTCATTAAATCCATTCAAACAGATAATGGTAGAGAGTTCAATCTTTTCATTAAATCCTTTCGTCTTTCTTGTCCATACACATCCGCACAAAATGGGAAGGCCGAAAGAGCAATTCGCTCTACCAATGATGTTGTCCGCACACTTCTTTTCTATGCTCATATGCCACCACCCTTCTGGGTAGAAGGTCTTGCCACCACCACCTACCTTATTAATAGATGCCCCTGCAAACTTTTGCATCATCAAACACCTTTCGAGCGCCTATATAGCACACCTCCAGATTACTCTCATCTACGTGTCTTCGGCTATTTATGTTACCCCAACATCAGTGCGACTGCCAAACATAAACTAGCACCTCGCTCGGTGGCGTGTGCATTCTTTGGTTATCCTTCGGGCCACAAAGGATATCGATGCTACGACTTTTCCACTCGTCGGATCATCATCTCTCGCCATGTCACGTTTGATGAGCATTCTTTTCCTTTTCAACAACGCCACTCTTCCTCCTCCCTTCCACAGTCTCTTGATTTTCTTTCTACCGACGATGATATTCCAGCAACCTCGTTGCCCCACCATTGTTCATCATATGTTTCTGCAGCTCCCACCACCATGCTAGACTTGCCTCCAGCTTCCTCAAGTTCGGCTGCCACCCCACCAAGCTAGCTCCCTCCACCCTCTGTCACCCCACCTCCACTTGCTGCTGTGCTACGCCACCATATGATCACGCGTGCTCGCGATGTCATTGTCCAACCAAACCCCCGCTATGCGCAACTTGACACCACCACAGTTCCCTCACCCATTCCCAAAATAGTGCGCTTTGCCCTCAAGGATCCATCATGGTTTGTTGCCATGCAAGAAGAATATCGTGCTCTTTTTGACAACCAAACCTAGGTTCTTGTGCGGTGGCCCTGTGGCGTCAATGTTGTGACAGGGAAGTGGGTCTTCCATCACAAACTTCTTCCTGACGGCACTCTTGATTGCTACAAAGGGCGATGGGTCGTTCATGGCTTCTCACAACGCGTTGGAGTCGACTTTGATGAAACTTTTTCTCCGGTTGTCAAACCAGCCACGATTCGAACTGTTCTCAGCCTCGCCACCTCTCGCCACTGGCCGGTGCATCAACTAGATGTTAAGAACGCCTTTCTCCTTACACCTATATGGAAGTAGGCACTAAAAATAAAGGTCCAAATGACATTGAACTTGTGCAGTAAATTTTATCTTTCATGCCAAATGGTCCACATATCTTATGCAACAAATTACATCTCTTTTTTTTTCTTTCTAAATATCGGGACAACAACGTGTATGGCTACCCTAAACCCAAATATTTTGTTCATTCTCTACTTCACATTACATTGTTTTCTCCGATTTTGCATTCCGAACTACGCGGACACTTCAACGTATTACCAAATTTTAAAAACAAAATTACAAAAATTTTAAAATCCAACTACACATAAATAAAAAAAGACAGGATCCTCCTGTCGCCGGTTCAAATGGCAACAGGGTTTTGTCGCTAATAGAACTAGCTACAGGAACCTCCCCCACTGTTCCCTACATGCGCCTACTTTTGTAAAAAACATAAACTATTTATTTTGTAATTATCTTTTAAAAATCGTATTGTTTTTAAAAAATCACGGTCGTCTGGTCAGAACTAGCGATTGGGCGAATCGTTGCATCAATCCATGCTGTGGTTGGGAAAGATGATGTCAGCTTTGAGAGTGCTGATCAGGACAAGATATCTGCTGTGGAAAGGAAGACTTCATTGCTAGCAGAGAATTACAGGCAGGTCTTGTTAGGTATCGGACAACTTGAGCAGGTTTTAGCAGAGGTGATGCCTGATTTGTGGCCATGGGGCAATGTGATCACGCTACCATCTTAGGTATCGCTTCAGAGGAATTGGTTAGCAAGAGAAATAAAGCAAATTTCCTGCAGAAGGTGAGCACCTTCGGGGAAGAAAACTGTTGGAACTAAGCCAAGATCACACACACAATTTTCCCGTGGACACACACTTTCACGAGGGAGGTGATGAACACAGAGAAATGGCGACGCTGCCGCTGCTAAGCGTCTTTTCTGATTTCTATTATTCAACTCCTCGTTTTCTCCTTTCTTCATGTTACAAATAAATAACCTAGTACAAGAAAGCTTATAGGCTGAACAAGGAAACTAATCATATTACCTAAGCAAGGAATTACTTGCCCAAACTAACTCCTGAAAATCTAGAATCACACCATGATCCTAACTTACCAAATATCTAACAAATTTACCAAGTAACACACCCGGTCATTAACTAACTAATCATGGACCTAGATAACGCAACACCTCCTCCCTAAGTGCTCCACTATATGCATACGTTCGGCCACTTCTGACCCATGCAAACATATGAACTCTCAACAATCTAACACAATGTGCACACATTTGGACGTGTACATAACATGCAAGATTAATTCCCAACATTCTCCCCCTTAATCTTGCATGTCAACTCACAGGTGCGGGCCACCCGCAACCTCTTGCCACGCGCAACGGCCTCCTCCTCTTCATGCCACATGCAGCAGTATCTTCATCTTGTGGACGACGCCTTTTCAACGCCAATATCCACCTTATAGCGGCCTCACACCACTACTCACGTCTTCCAACGCGAGTGAGACAACATTATCTGCGGCCTCTCAAGGCCAATCGATGCCTCCTCCGTGGGTACCTTGCGCGACTCATTGCGGCGTTGTCGGTCTCGCACCAATTCCTCCTCGCAACAGCATCACACCGCTACCACTCGGGTTCACACCGAGGCGTGCTTGTCAGTTCCACACCGACTCCTCTAACAACGATGGCTTCATACCACCGCCTTCGGCTTCACGCCGAATCCTCACAACGGTTTCACACCGCTGTTGCGCTCCACGCTGTGTGCGCTTCCGCGTGCTGACTACACGCCATCACTGTCGGCATCACACCAACTTTCTCAACGATGGCCTCGGCCACCGCTACCGCCTCCATCTTGCCCGAGTGCGCGTCACCCGCGGCCTCCACCTCGCATGGAGGCTGCCATTGCGCCACCTCCGGCCTCCACTCATGGAGTCTGCCATTGGTGCGCCCGTCGTCGCCACACCACGCTAGTCTCGCCGTTCGTGGCCTCCAGGACGCTGAGTCGTCGCAAGCCCCAGTCGCGCCGCTGCGTACGCCATCATGCCGACCAGCGAGTCATCGCCAGACAGCTTCTCCTCGCACCTTGCTCTGATACCAATTGTTGGAACTAAGCCAAGATCACACACACAATTTTCCCGTGGACACACACTTTCACGAGGGAGGTGATGAACACAGAGAAATGGCGACGCTGCCGCTGCTAAGCGTCTTTTCTGATTTCTATTATTCAACTCCTCGTTTTCTCCTTTCTTCATGTTACAAATAAATAACCTAGTACAAGAAAGCTTATCGGCTGAACAAGGAAACTAATCATATTACCTAAGCAAGGAATTACTTGCCCAAACTAACTCCTGAAAATCTAGAATCACACCATGATCCTAACTTACCAAATATCTAACAAATTTACCAAGTAACACACCCGGTCATTAACTAACTAATCATGGACCTAGATAACGCAACACCTCCTCCCTAAGTGCTCCACTATATGCATACGTTCGGCCACTTCTGACCCATGCAAACATATGAACTCTCAACAATCTAACACAATGTGCACACATTTGGACGTGTACATAACATGCAAGATTAATTCCCAACATTCTCCCCCTTAATCTTGCATGTCAACTCACAGGTGCGGGCCACCCGCAACCTCTTGCCACGCGCAACGGCCTCCTCCTCTTCATGCCACATGCAGCAGTATCTTCATCTTGTGGACGACGCCTTTTCAACGCCAATATCCACCTTATAGCGGCCTCACACCACTACTCACGTCTTCCAACGCGAGTGAGACAACATTATCTGCGGCCTCTCAAGGCCAATCGATGCCTCCTCCGTGGGTACCTTGCGCGACTCATTGCGGCGTTGTCGGTCTCGCACCAATTCCTCCTCGCAACAGCATCACACCGCTACCACTCGGGTTCACACCGAGGCGTGCTTGTCAGTTTCACACCGACTCCTCTAACAACGATGGCTTCATACCACCGCCTTCGGCTTCACGCCGAATCCTCACAACGGTTTCACACCGCTGTTGCGCTCCACGCTGTGTGCGCTTCCGCGTGCTGACTACACGCCATCACTGTCGGCATCACACCAACTTTCTCAACGATGGCCTCGGCCACCGCTACCGGCCTCCATCTTGCCTGGAGTCTGCCGTCACCCGCGGCCTCCACCTCGCATGGAGGCTGCCATTGCGCCACCTCCGGCCTCCACTCATGGAGTCTGCCATTGGTGCGCCCGTCGTCGCCACACCACGCTAGTCTCGCCGTTCGTGGCCTCCAGGACGCTGAGTCGTCGCAAGCCCCAGTCGCGCCGCTGCGTACGCCATCATGCCGACCAGCGAGTCATCGCCAGACAGCTTCTCCTCGCACCTTGCTCTGATACCAATTGTTGGAACTAAGCCAAGATCACACACACAATTTTCCCGTGGACACACACTTTCACGAGGGAGGTGATGAACACAGAGAAATGGCGACGCTGCCGCTGCTAAGCGTCTTTTCTGATTTCTATTATTCAACTCCTCGTTTTCTCCTTTCTTCATGTTACAAATAAATAACCTAGTACAAGAAAGCTTATCGGCTGAACAAGGAAACTAATCATATTACCTAAGCAAGGAATTACTTGCCCAAACTAACTCCTGAAAATCTAGAATCACACCATGATCCTAACTTACCAAATATCTAACAAATTTACCAAGTAACACACCCGGTCATTAACTAACTAATCATGGACCTAGATAACGCAACACCTCCTCCCTAAGTGCTCCACTATATGCATACGTTCGGCCACTTCTGACCCATGCAAACATATGAACTCTCAACAATCTAACACAATGTGCACACATTTGGACGTGTACATAACATGCAAGATTAATTCCCAACAAAAACAAGGCTCTTGCTGAAGAGCTCGAGATAGTGAAAGCTGCTCGAGACGCAAAGCAAAGGCAGAGTTTGAACAGATGGAGCATAAATTATTGACAACTAAGGAGAAGCTCAGCATGGCTATTGCCGGGCAAGACGTTGGTCCAGCATCGCAATTCCTTGAAGCAGGCGTTGGCTGAAAAGACAGGTGAGCTGGAGAGGTGCATGTCAGAGTTGCAACAAAAGTCTGATGCATTGCAAGCAGCTGAGGGTAGAGTCGAGGAGCTCAAGACGTTGTTAGATGAAAAGTCGAATGAACATGAGAAATGCTTGGATGAGCTTCGAGGAACATACAATGCATGGGAAGCTGCTAAGGCCAGATTGAGCAACTGAATGAAGCAAACACTGCACTTGACTTACTTCTGTTCAAGGCTCTCTTTCACTAAAAGATGGGGTTCTTCAACGCATTCAAGAGGTCATATCGGAAGCATCCTTTCCTGAGGATTTGCTTTCCTTGGAGATGACTGACAAGGTTGGAATGGTTGGTTGAGCAAAAGAAAATTGCTGATATGATATTCTCAGAGCAACGCAAAGTTAAAGATATCCTAGGCTCAATTGACTTTCCACACTCAGTCTTAACTGGCGAACTTGATTCACAAATCACTTGGCTAGTCAACTGGTTGAGCTAGGCCAAAGACGATGCAGTCCGGACGCAGAATGAGTCTTCTGATATGCTGTGTAGACTGGCTGTTGGACATTCTTGCCCTTAATGATGAAAAGGATAAAGTAGAAATGATGCGGATGAACCTCTAGACGAGATTGAATCCTTGGATTGCCTGATCTTTTACGGTGAAAATTCTGAACAAATATGTGGAGCACGAATTACAAGATGCAATTCGCACTAGGATAGATAAATCTCATACCCGCGCACACCACGGTACACGAACGAGAGCAGAGATCAAACAAGATCAACACACAAATTCAATCAACAAGATTAAACCTGAGTAGCAATCAGAGATATCCTAGATGAAAAACTCTTAAGAACTCGCACACACGCGATAACAGAGATAGACCCTATTGGCAACACGCCAAATAACTCAACTCCTCAAAAATCTAAAAAACTCCCTTTACCATGGGTTATGCCCTGACCTTATATTGGCACCTAAGGGTGCGGCCAAACACACACGACCTAAGGTCGAGACCAACACATGCACGGCACAAGGCCGATTCTATCTCTAACTCGTGCTCATATGGCACGTTTACATCTTGGACTCTTCTAAACGGAAACAATCTTGAAGATAGAAACTAAATCACAAGTTGATTCTGATCCAAACTGAACCAACATAGAAACTGTGATCTTGACCTTCCTTACAGGGCACAGTTAACCCCTTTGGCACGCGGCTTTCCTCCTGACGCGGCTTTCATTTTGGCTTCCTTCCTTTCATCTTTCTTACTTGCCCTGTTAGATTCAGATCACCTGATCATAGTCATGAATCATTTGGTCGTGATCGTAAACCAACTGGAAGTGATCGTAGATCATCTAGACGTGGTCATAGATGTTCTGGACGTGGTCGTAGGCCACCTGAACATGGTCGTAGGTCACCTGGTGGTGGTCGTGAACCACCTGATCGTGGTCGTGGACTGTTCCCACCCAGTACTGTTCCCGTCAAGTACTCTTCCCACCAAGTACTGTTCCCATCGAGTACTGTTCCCGTCGAGTACTGTTCCCGCTGAGTACTATTCCAGTCGAGTACTATTCTCGACGAGTACGCCTTCCGCCGAGTATTGGTCTGGTGAAATTGGCCGTAGACCTCTATAAGCTGGTCGTAGATCCTCTAAAACTGGTCGTAGACCTTCCTGAGCTAGTCATAGACCTTCAGAAACTGGTCGTGGACCTTGCCCTCTTCTGGCTCTACTTGCACTTGGTTCACTCTTGGCCAAATCCGTAACAGTGCTACTTGGCATTGTATCAAGAAAGCATGTTGAAAGAAGCCAAAGTTTCCTAGGGACACTCTAGTTGATTCAGGCCCTGTTTGGCATGGCTTCAACTCCCAGCTTCATGGTCTGAGTAGGTGGAGCCGTGCCAAATGGTACAATTCCAAGAAAAAAAAATCAAATCTGGAGTTTGAGAATCTAGAACAGGTCGTAGTGTATTTTCTCAGAGCCGCGAGGAGGTTGCCCCCCCCCCCCGCATGGAGCACCAATCCTATTTACCTAATTGCCCACGGAGTTCACTGGGAATTACCTGCAACTGCTATCGACCAAAACCCCATCCCCATCCCAAGCCCGAGCTTCTGTTCGATTCCCCTCCCATCCCGTTTCGCCACAGCCACAGAACCCTAGAGAGAGGTGGTGACCAGGGTGACGGCAGTGACTAGGGCGACCGCGGCGGCTTCCTCCCATTGCGTTTCTTCACAGCCACAAAACCCTAGAGGGAGGCAGCAACTAGGGAGGCGACGACGACCAAGGCGGTGGCGGGTGATTCCTCCCCCGTCCTCGTCCTCTCCCCGACGTCTTCCTCCCCGGCATCTTCGTCCCCGGCATCCTCTCCCCAGCGTCTTCCTCCCCCAACCACACAGCGAGTCCCCATGGCATACTCCTATGTGCCCCTATTGTTATTATTTTGCCAGATCAGGAGAGTTCTTTGGAGCCAGCATTTGATTTTGACGGGGCACCCTCCAGAGAACCGTGTGTAGATGGAGGATAGAAGACGAAATCTTCTATCCTGATTTCGCAGCACAAGGATAGATGGTTAATTGATTGATGCTGATTGCTGATTTGTAGAGGCTGATGGTTAATTAGTTGTATTTAGAAATTTTTTCTATGCTAATTGCTCATGTAGACATGGTGTCGGACCCGGATTTCCTAATCCAAAATCTTCTGTGATAACACTGTGCTATTCCCTGGATCAGTAGATAGCACTCACAGATACATTGCGGAATCATTTCATACATGGAGTAGAACCATACCATTCATTAATTTAGCACAACAGAGTTTACCTAGACCGCGTCGGGTCGAGTTTTACAATAGGGCCGAACAGGCCAAAAGATTACATTACAAAAGCGAAAGCGACAACGGAAGCAGAAGGGGTGAGAGCTCATCTCTCCACAGGCAAGCGACTGGGGAAACCTGTGTGCGTCCGATATTAACCAAGGCTTGATAATATTGATGCACGCATGTACCGACGAGTCAAGCGGATGGCGAGACTAGAACATCTAAAGACTACACTACGCTTCGTCATCTCCCGGACCTCCAACTTCTGGATCCTCGTAGTAGTCGTAGTCTCCAGGGTTTCCTGCTTCTGAGGTTTTTGGGGAAAGAGTGAGGGTGAGCACAACTTCCGTGCTCGCGAGCCAATACACAATGCAATAATATACATGCAAGGCTTACAACGATGGCTCGGGTTCTTTTATTTGCTAAAGCAATATTTTCAATTATCATAATTACAAAGTCCTATCACTTAGCATTTTTAAGAAATTGCATTTTTATAATGAGAGTAATTGTGCAATATTTAATAACAGCAGAGGTTCCCTCCATCGGAAACTCTACCTGATGCTTATTTGACTGGGGCTTATCCCCTCTATTAACATCACTGAGTCTGAAAACTCACGCAAAAACCAATCTCTGGGCTAGGTGAGCCTACCACATTTTCCATTCCATCCACAATAGTTTTCGAAATAGAACTAACTCAAGTTAAGTTCCCATGTCCGCCTTTGACCGTAGGCACGGCTGTTTAAACAGTTTAGACTCTGCAGAGATTGTACACTTTACCCACAAGAGATAATCGTCTTGATACGTACACACATTTCCGTAGACATGTGAATCAAGGGGAGATCATCACAAGGCCTTTACAATGCATCCAGCAGTATTAGTTACACCCGCTAAGGTTTTGTCTTCAAAGGGTTACGACCGTTTAGATCCGTTAACCCTTACCTAGACCCCCCTCTTGCGCCCTCTTAACGACTTACGTCGTGCGCCCCGACACCCTTCGCCATAGAGGCTTACGGCGTCGCAGGACATCTACCTGGTGCAACTCGTACTGAGGGATACAAATTATTTAGCCAGGTTTGTACTTTACAGACTTGTGGTTATACTTGTTTTACACGGGAGGTCATGACAAGATTAAGTCCTTAGGGTTATCCAGACGGTTCATTCCACATACCAACCACAACACAACAGTCCTTGGGCTACATTAGCACCCACTGTCGTACCACCCATCACACCAGCCGCCCAGACATGGTAATAGCAATTTAGGGTTTTTGAGAAATAAAATACAACAACTTAACCATCTCAGTCATTTACCCATAATGATTGCCCAAATCATTTTATGTTTGAAGAGATGATGATTATGACATTTTAATATCTCGGTACTTAAGCAAGGCTAGCATGTCGCTTAAGTACAACCTATAGCTAGTATTACAATACAGTTACTAGGGCGACAAAGATTAAGAGATTCAAGTTGTTAAGGATGGCATAATAATTAATTAATCATCAAGTGGGTATTTATCTACCTTAAGCTTTAACATACATTTGATTAAAGAATTAAAGCATGCGATTTGCTATTTTTAAAAGAATATAATTTACATAAAATGTAGGCTCAATATGATCAAAGTATTGACTCGCCTGGGATATAAGTAAGAGGATCTTGATAATCTTGGGTTTGATCAACTTGGGGATCTCCGACATCTTCAAATCCTAGTCGGACGAACGTACCGGAAAAAGGCATAGACAAGCAAAAAGGGCAATTAAATACAAATGAACAACAAATAAACGTCAAATTAAACAAGACCTATGCCATTAGCAAGATCTTGAATTAACAAATTTTTAGAAATTTAAATCACCATTTTTGGAGTTAAAATGGGGGAGATACTAATTTTTAAAGCCTCTCTTTTGAATTGAAAAAGAAAAAGGAAAACAAAATCAATGAAAAAAAAAAGAAACCAGCGGCGGGCCACAGCACAGATTTCGGCCCAGCCCACGGCTTGGCCGAAACGGCACACGCGCGACCCAAGGGGCACGGGCGCGGCCTGCCCTAAGAAAGAGAGAAAAGGGGGCGGCAGCTCGGCTCGGCCGAAACGGGAGAGGGGAAGCGAGCGGGGGGGGGGAGAAAAAGGGCGATGGCGGCGCGCGGGGAAGCTCGGGAGCGAGCGTCGGCGATGAGTGGCGGTGCGGGGAGGCGGCCGGAGAGAGCGGCGACGCACGGGGAGGGAGAAGAAGGGACGGCGCCGAGGGGATGGCTCTGGGGTGCGGCGGCGGCGACGGCGAGGAGCTCACCGACGGCGGCGCGAGGGAGACAATGGCGATGACGACGGCGACGGGGAGGCGCGGCGCCAAGGTAAGTGCTTCTCCGGATCTTCTTCTTCTTCCTTCTTGCTTCTCCTTCCTCGGTTTCTTCTTCTTGCTTTGGGGGGGGGAGAAGGGGAAAGGGGAGGAGGTGAAGGGAGGAGAGAGCGCCGGGCTTTTAAAGCCGAAGAGGAGAGGAGCGGGGAGGCTCGGGAGAGGGGGCCCCGGGCGAGCGTGCGGCGACGGTGATGATGGTGTCTCGGTGGTGTGCGGGAGGGCGCAACAGGGGGTTGGGAGGGGCTAGGGGTGGCGCGCAGGGTTAGCGAGGGTGAAGGGGGTCCGGCGATGGCGTACACAAGGGGGGAAAGAGAACGGTAGGGGGAGCTCACAGGCGTGCTTGCGCGTGGCAAAGAGAGGCGGCGGGAGCACGAGGCGTGGCAGAGGCGGCAGAGGGTGCCCGGAGGTGGCGTGCACGCGTGCGGAGACCACGGGCGTGACCCGACTGCAGGAAGGAGGAGGCGGAGTAGGTGGCGGCGCGGCGACGATGCCGGGCACGCGAGGGGGGGGGGGTCCGGCGGGGTTGACCCGAGGAAGGGGAAGAAAAGGGGATGTTACAAATCCTACCCACGTTAAACGAATCTCGACCCCGAGATTCGAGCTACACGGATTAGATAGAGAACGTACCTCTCATTACTCCTGAAGCGGCTTGGGCTTCCGCGACGATGACATGGTTGACATGGCCTTGGCTTCAGCTTCGGCTTGGAGTGGAAGCGGCTCTGGATGCCTGCGAGACTTGATAACTTTGGCTTGCAGCTGAAGTCTGGCCTCGTGCTGGTGTGGCTCTCAGGTTGTACTTTGGTGCGACTGGTTGAGGGCACTCGTTAGCAAAATGTCCTTTTTCTCTGTAGTTGTAACAACGAAGACGAGCTATCCGATTGTGCGCTGCAGGTCGTCTCGCAGGGCGGTGAGCACGGAGAACATTCTCATTACCTTCCATTTCCACCAAGGTGCTCTGATATTGGTTGTCTTTGCCAACTTCATTCATGACGATTCTCACCGCGGCTTGGAAACTCATCCGTCGCAACTCGGCTGCTTTGGTTAGTAATAGGCACAAGGAGCAATCTTTGGGGCAGTGATCTTGTCCTTCGCAAAGGAAGCACGTAACCTTACTCATCGGGCATTCACCTGGCTGGTGATCCTCATCACAGTTGGGACAGTTTACATGACATTGGTCTGCCTGATGTCCTTTTTGTCCACAACGCGTGCATGCTACTTGGTTCTTAGGGCAATCTTCCGATTGATGGTGTTCCTCACAGCAGAGATAGTAGGGAACTGGGCACGTGTAGCAATAGTGTCCACATTGCCCACATGTGAAGCATGCTCCTCTTGTATCTTGTCGTATTGGAGGACATAATTGGGCGGCATGTCCTGTCTTGCCACATTCAAAGCAAGCATTTGGCAGAGCTTCTGGGCCTGGTAGAACTTTGGCTGGTGCAACTTGCTTTTTGCTGGGGCTCTGGACGAGTTCTTCTTTGCCAAGGCTGAGGTTGGTGGCGATGATATTCCTTGCTAGTTCTCCAAAATTCCGTTGGGGATATTTGCCCACTTGGTCGTGGCTTGGTGTCTGTGTAGACCTTGAAGCTTGCGAAGCCTTATGATTCTTGCTTGGAGCCGAGGTCTGGCCTTGGATTGGAATGGCTCCCGAGTTGAATTTTGCGGCAGTGTTATGACGTTGAGGGTACCGATTAGCGAAGTGTCCTTTTTCTCCACAGGCGAAGCAGTGGAGGTTTGCTGCGGGATTGACTGCTGCTGGTTGCCCGGCGGGGCGAAGAGTGTGGAGACCATTTCCACTGAAATGCGGAGCTGGAGCTCTTGGTGGTTGGGCTACTGACTGATTGAATGACGAGCTGCCAAGAGATGCTAACTGCTGGGGGGTAGTTGTCTTGTTGCCTTTGCGCTGTCATCTTCTTACGACTGGCACCACTCTCTTGGACTACTGCTCTTTTGGGTGCCATCTGAGGCGGGCAGAAGAGGTTAAGAACTAGAGGAGATATATGAGGGTTGTTAGCTCTCTAGAGCACAACAGAAGAACTTCAAACCAACGAAGGAAAACGATTAAACACAATACAAAGCCTAGAATGGCTGCATTATATTAAGGGGGATTAGGTGTTACATGACTCCTGAAGCATAGCGTATAGGCTAGGCTAAGCCATGACACAAGATTCAAACACAACGTCTACTGATTGAGGTAGAAGAGAGAAAAAGGTGCTTGCAGACCAAAGGCTACCTAGCAAGCACTGCTAGTTAAACTAAGCTAACTACTCCTCAATCGGGTACTGACCACAGGCGGCGCAGTTGCCCAGGGAGTGGGAACGGGAATGGTTGCGACTGAAGTCGGGAAACCGAGAACAAGAGCGAGAACGAGAAAGGCTGCGTCCTCAATTGGAGTCTTTAACGTTGATGACAGGCGACAGAACGGTATGTCGCATGCTCTTGCGTGTAGCGATCCTGGTGTGGGGTTCAAGACATTTGGTCGACGCCAGGTCGCTGAGGATGACGGCTGGTGCGGGCGAAGCTGGGGCGTTCATCACGACGGCTACTATAACAGCGGTGCTCCTTTCCTGATGTCGAAGATCTTCGGGTAGCGTTCTTCCTCCTGGAGAGATGGGAAGGAACAGAAGGGCGACCTCAACAAGAGATCCAGGTGCACCTGGCACAAAGGAATCGAGGCGAAGCACGCTATGTTCTAAACAACATCGGAACAGCGGCTCCTAGGATGCTCGATCTTGAAGCTGTGAGCGATGAACTCAACCTCCATGGGACGAGACTCTCGATCTAGAACCTAGGTCTTCCGGCCTCTGAGGATGGGCTAGTGGTGAACCAAGGTACTGCTTGAGTTTGCGGAGGAATACCGGCAAACTCGTCGTCGTTCTCACCGTGAGAGAAGAAATCCCGCGGGCCATCGGACGACGATACGGTTTATCTAAAAAAAATTTAAAACAACAGAGAGAGCCAACAACGGAGTAGGCTCACAAAAGAAGGTAAGTAAAGAACTAAGAGATGTGAGTAAGAACAATAGATACATTATATTTTTGCCAAAACTTTTCTTAGTTTTTGAAAATAAGACTCAAGTCCTTAGGCTCGACCAGTCTAGCTAAGGCTCCTACAGTCGTATGCTCTGATACCAGCTCTGTCGGACCCGGATTTCCTAATCCGAAATCCTCTGTGATAACACTGTGCTATTCCCTGGATCAGTAGATAGCACTCACAGATACATTGTGTCACATCCCCAAATTAATAAAGAGGTTATTATGCATCTCATTAGCATGCATCATGATTTGAAACTCTTTTATTCAAATACTGTACTTGGAAAATCTCAAAATACACATGAAACATACACTTTGATTTGAACTCTAAACTAAAAACTGAAATAAATGCTACTAAAGTATCTCTGGAAATAATTTATTCAAATACTATATTAATTATCACGAATTAATATAATTTTCCCAAATTTTTGGGACTGGTTTGAATCCTAATAAAATTCAAACACCATTGATAGACCTAGCCTAAGTTTGAATTTTTATATTACAAATTATATCATGAACAGTAGAGTTCAATAATTTTTATGAACACTAGGCTATCCCAGGAACCCCCAGAAATTATTTCATGATTTTAGGAATTTTATTTATATTTTTAAGCCTCTGGTCAAAGTAGGAAAAACAATTTAAATATCAGTCAAAACCTTAAACCCAAACTAGTCGCTACTGTTCATTGGGCTCGAGCCCGACCTGGCGAGCTGACTCGGGTGAGTCGACTAACTTACGTAAGTGAAGTCTTACATGGACCTAAGAAAACATACCCACATGTACAAAAATTGCTCTAGGTCTCCTTATGGCTTCAAGGAAATTAAGTTATTACTTTCAGGCCCACAAAGTGGTCGTACATACCGGATATCCCCTTGGTCAAATCCTTGAAAACAAGGAATCATCAGGACGAATAGCAAAATGGGCAGTCGAGCTTGGGGCGTTCGACCTCTATTTTATCTCACGAACAGCAATCAAGTCTCAGGCAATAGTCGAATTCATTACCGAATGGACAAACCCTGAACCCACCCAAGAGCCCAAGTACGGACACCATGATGAGTGGGTCATGTACTTTGACGGCTCTTTGATTCTTAAAAGCTCGGGGGCTGGAGTTGTCTTGATATCCTCTACTAGCAAACACATCAAGTATGCCATCCAGTTAAACTTTCCCACTGCAAACAATGTGGCGAAGTATGAAGGTTTACTGGCAGGACTTCGAGCATACAAAGCGCTCAGGATTCATAGATTACTAGTGAAAGGCGATTCTCAACTAGTAGCGAATTAAGTCGGGAAAAAGTATCAATGCTCAAGTACCAAGATGTCATCTTATTTGGCGGAAGTATAGAAACTCGAAAAGTATTTCTTCGATTTTTAGATACAACATATTCCTAGAAAGAAAAACTTTCTGGTAGACCAGTTGGCACAGATGGCCTCCATAAGGTCACCCGTCCCGCCCAGAGTTTTCCTCGAGTAACTTGATTCACCCTCGGTAGTCGAGCATTCTGAGGACATAGATGTTCACAAGGAAGCCATACTCCTCGATTCTACGAACATGGATGCTCCACAGGAGGTCATCAAGCACGATCCTGGTAGAAATTGGATGATGTCGATCTACAATTATCTTCAGCATGACCTAATTCCAGAATATGGTGTAAAGGCTAATCGTATAGCACGAAAAACCAAATCATACACTCTTATTAAAAGTACCTTATACAAACGAAGATCCCACGGAGTGTTGATGAGATGCATATCTCAACCGGATGGCATTAAGTTGCTGACCGAAATTCATGGAGCAGTATGTGAAGCACATCATTACTATAGAATACTAGTCAGTAAAGCCTTTGGGAAAGGATACTATTGGCTAACTGCCCTTCATGATACAAAAGAGCTCATGATGAAGTGCGTACAATATCAGTTTCATAGATGACAAGCACAAGATTGGCAAACAATTCTTCTTTCTTGGCCTTTTGCAATCTGGGGACTAGACATTTTGGGACCTTTCCCACGTGCACCCAGGGGCTTTGAATTCCTTTTTGTCATGATTGACACGTTCAGAAAATAGATCAAAGCTGAGCTAGTTGTCAAAATAACAACTGAAGCCGCTAAGAGGTTTCTCACAAAGAATGTGATCACGCGATTTGGTGTACCCAGTCATATAATCACAGACAACGGTACCTAGTTCTCCAGCAGAAATTTTTAGGATTTCTGCGATGATCTAGGTATCAAGATACATTTTTCTTCTGTTGCTCATCTACAAAGCAATGGGGCAGTTGAGCGAGCCAGTGGTATCATAATGCAAGGGATCAAACGACGAGTGTTCGACCAGATAATAAAACGGTCAGGAGCTTGGGTTTAGGAACTTCCTTCTGTATTATGGGTCATTCGAACCACGACCAGTCATGCGACCGGTGAAATGCCAATGTTTTGGTTTATGGGGCTAAAGCCATGCTTCCTCTAGAACTCAAACTTGGTTCTGCTCGAACTGATTGTTTCAATAAAAACGATCAAAGTGAACGACGACTTGACGACATCAATTTCCTCGAAGAGCGATGAAACCAAGCCTTAATACGATCAGCAATCTACCAACAAGTCATGAGAAGGTACCACAGTCGTAAGGTGCAATCTTGCATCCTGGCTGTAGGTGATCTGATTCTCAGAAAAATTCAGAACTAGGCAAATTGCAATAAACTTTCTCCCAAGTAGGAAGGTCCATACACTGTGGTCGAAGTCACCCGACCAAGTTCGGTACGATTAGCAATGTCTAACGGACAAGTTTTGTCTAATTCATGGAATATTGATCAATTGCGTAAGTTCTTTGTCTAATTTTTTGTATATACATTGTCAATTTTCATAAAGATGCATTTCCTTTTTCCGTTAAGTGTATTTATATATTTGTCATCCTTTATTTGGTCGCATATCATTATTGTTTAACTGGTTAGAGAAGACACTCATTCTCTCCAATATCCTTATAAAGGGTCTTTATTACTCCTTGGCTTCGACTTAATAGTCAAGCGCCAACAACAGTCCTAGTCGTGATCATTGCATCGATGATTCCCACACGTGACCATACTCTTTTCTCAAAGAAACATGTGAGTAAAAAGAGCATGTCATAAACAATTTTATATGATTTTATATATGCTTAAGAATTTGAAGCTTAACTTTCTTCATTTCAACATTCTGTTCTACTCTTGTTTGGCTACTGATCGAGACACAGAAAGCCTCCTGGTCGAAGTGTCTCATCTCTGCACGTGGTCCTGCCCACTAGAAGGAGCTTCCTAGCAATAGTCCTTTTTCTTACGATCCTCGCTGCCGGTTGGACCTGAGCATGAGCAAGTCTCGCGAAGTGTTTTTTCATGTCTTCGGTTCTTAGCATACATTACGACCAGTATTGGATGGTATATATAAAAACAAGCCCACTCATCGTTTTATTTTTTGCATATATTCTTGCATAACTTCTTATCATCAAATTCAGTCCTGTGACATCTTCTGACCATATTTGGTATTGTACAGTATTTTGATTATGGAAAAGATCTGAGCTAGTTGAAATCGTACGCTGGTTCCGACCAAAATGATTTCCTAGTATTAACCAAATCGTTTTTATAACATAATCAGCACCTACTTTGTACCATGGTCATAGCCATTACTACCTTTTCTTGGTCTACTGCTTTTTTAGTAATGTTCATCTACTAATATAAGCAGTCGGGGGCTAGAGAGTATAGGAGTATTTAGCAACATTAAGAAGACGAAACAAGGACATCATTGATGATAAAAGGTAAGTTTTATTTACACAGTCTAAATATTACAATCATTCAATTGTTAGAGCCACCAGATTAGTCGCTACGTGACGGAGATTCGACTTCCATTTCCTCTGCAACTTTATCTTCGAGAGGCCTTACTTCCTCGATGAACTTGGTTGCTTCTTCACCCGAGCAGTCAAAGTCTTCTTCGATAGCTCCAAGGTGAATTGAGGGGTCGGAAGCCTTCAATTTTGCTAAAGCAAAACTGACTCCAGTCGCGATATCTTCTTTCATTGTCTGGGCATGGTTCTCTCGAAAAGTCCTCATCACACATTTGAGGTCTTCAAGCTGCCGGCCAAGAAAGTTGATCTTCTCTACAAGATCTCTTAAGATGGGTAATTGCGTCCCTGGCCCCAGGTCAAACAGCATCTTGTTCAGAGCCTTGACACTTTCTTCAAGACTCGCTCAAGTTCACCACAGGCCACGCCGAACTCGAGCTTTTTCTTTCTAGTGCTTGAGTGTTCTCTCGCATTGTAGACTAACAAATAAAGTATACATAAATCAGAGATATGGTATAATAGTCAAGTCTACGACCAGTTACCTTTAATTTTCTTCTCACAAGTTTCAAAAATCTCCTTTTGCCTGGTCATCACATGCTCGATCGACTGGTCTTTGTTCTGACATTCTTCTTGAAGCTTGGCTATTATGGCTTCCCTAGTCGTAACTTCTTCTTTGATTTTCTATGAATATGTCAGATTTAGATAAAAGGAGAAAGAAATTAGTTGGAGAATCAGGAAAAGAAAAGTTAAGAGCAAAATCCTTACTTCTCAATTCGGAGTTCTTCTGCTACAGGAGCCTTATTCGCTGGGTCAGTCCTCCGACCACAACATAGTTCTCGACCATGTGCTACATAAATGGCATTTTTCTTTAAGTTTCCTAGGAAAATTTAAGTATTATGAAAATAGTCCTGGATATTTAACCAGATTGCCATGCCATAATATTCAGCAAAAATAATATCATTTGACCAGACGGTTCGATGCTTTCCTTACTTTTTCTCTCATATCTTTTTTGACCCCTTATCCTGGTCGGACAGGGGGAAGGTCATTTAGCTGGACTTTTTTTTTTCTCTCTGAACGTGGATACATACCCACTGGGAAAAGTATCCTGCAATCAACTAAATCCTCTTTTTCATTACCAAGATAGGAACTTAAAAGATATGATCAAAAGTAAAAACTTTATTCCATCAAATCCAAATATTACAAAAAAAAAATCCTAGTTACATTTCTTCTACGATCCTTCTTCTGACTGAAGATGGCACTTCAACTAGTCCTTCAAAGATTATCTTCAGAATAATCGAAGTCAATTTCCAGCAAAAAGAGGCAGGAGATACGTAACCCGACAAAGCTTCGGTTCTGCATCTTCCTCTCAATGTGGACCTTCAGTCTTGATCGGAAGTTACACATAATAGATAGTGAAGGGCTCACTTGTTATTTGTGGGCCATATTCACCTTGACAACAAAATCTATAAACCAAATTGACTTTCCGACCACCCTAAGGCCACATCCCATAGATTTGGGCTTTTTCCATGATGATCAAAAAGTCAATTTTTCCCATGACTTTTGTTCTACTAAAAGATACCAAGGTGATACGAGCTTTGAGAATGGAAATCTCATTTCTGAACAACCATAGCTCATCAACTGAAACTAGAGAAGGCTTGAGGATGAGAAGCTTATGAGCAGAAGCAGAAATAAAAAGGCTAGAGGTTTGTAAATGGATTTTTTTACCTCAAGATCTATCTTCTGGGGGCTATTGATAGCCTTTAGTTCACGATAAAGTTAAAGAGGATAAGGATGGGAGCCAAACAGGTATAATACTCTTCAGTTCCCAAGGCAAGTTCTCAACATTAAAGTGAATACAAAACCACCTCGCATGTCATGGCGTTAAATGAGGATCTGCTCGGTACGACTCCATCGAAAAAAGTGTTCACACGACATATTCCTTTAAAGTTCAGGAGCTAGCTGACGAGGATTAAAACCTCTATGTATTATCTTTAATACATAATAAAAGACCATACGTCTTCATGATCGTAACCCCTAAGGCTAACGACCTCCCTGGTCGTGAGGATTCCAGAGGTTACATAATAGGTACTCTGATCGGACAAGGTCCTATACCTAGTTTCCGACCAGACAGCTGCTTGTAAAAGGTATGAACTGATATCTGGATCTAACTCCAGGTATATTCCTTACCATGTGATGAATGGAACACATGTATGTATTCCATGCC
Source organism: Ampelocalamus luodianensis (assembly GCA_036346255.1). Lineage (NCBI taxonomy): Eukaryota > Viridiplantae > Streptophyta > Magnoliopsida > Poales > Poaceae > Ampelocalamus > Ampelocalamus luodianensis. Next base: position 51,577,463 of record CM070632.1, on the reverse strand, counting down.
ACACGACGGTACGTGGTCCTAAAACACTGACAGTAACTACCACATGGTTAAGCATCTCACAGATGTTTCAACCGTGTGATGGTTGATACTTCATCAGTCGTCGCCTCGCTCTGACCAGTCACGATGCTTCTCAATAGGTGTCTTCTCTAGGAGTAACTGCCACTACTTCGTCAACTACTTAAAGAAGGACGCAAACAGCAGGAGGGGGAGATGGGATCCAAAACCAAAAGATCAATAGAAGAGTTGGATTTCATCCGAAGCGTTAGCATAGCAAATATTACATTCAGTATACTTAGGACTAGATCACCGCCTAGTCGCAGGCACCCCCTGTAATAGCCAATTCATATCAATAAAGAGCAGTCCCATTCTATCGCAGGAAATCCCGTGCCATTTTCCTCTATTTTATCTTCGTAAGATCGGCAACTCAATTGTCGACACGTATAATTGATGTTCGCGCAGCTTGTCGAGTGTCAAATCAATCTTGGAGAAGATATATGTACCATTCATTTGATCAAACAAATCATCAATCCTTGAGAGAGGATATTTGTTCTTGATGGTGACTTCATTTAAAGAACGATAGTCGACACACATCCGCAGACTGTCATCTTTCTTCTTTACAAACAGCACGGGGTTTCCCCTTGGTGATGAGTTAGGGCGAATGAATCCCTTGTCCAACTGCTCCTTGAATTGTTGCTTCAGTTCGGCCAACTCATTGGATGCCATTCGATAAGGTCGCTTGGATATAGGTGCTATTCTGGGTATTAAATCGATGACAAAGTCCATGTCTCGATCCGGTGGCATTCCTAACAATTCATATGGAAACACATCGGGTTATTCGCATACCATAAGCACCTGACGAAGCTCTGGGATTGAGATGGAATTGAGCTTGTACTGTTATGATGGAGTGACATAAGTGGAGGTAAAAAGGATGCGTTCCCCGTCAGAATTGACCAGAGAAACAACACATTTTGCGCAATCGATTACTCCCTCGTGTTTGGCTAGCCAATACATCCTAAGAATTATATCTATCCCAGGTGTATCTATCACAATAAAATTTGGCTCAAATTATTTTCCATTAATTTCCATTCGGACTGTGAAACAACCAAGTTTTGTTCACATAACTGATCCGGGGGAATAGACTACCATATTAGTTTGGGAAAATTAGGTCAATAACATCGCGAACATCGAAAAATTAAATAAATGACATCCTGGCTTTTTCCCAAAAAAAAACATATAGAAATTGAGCTCAAAAAATTATCAATTTTTTGTGGAGTCTCCTGACACAGTTTAATTGCTTGTGTATTTTTTTTCAAAACTTTATATGTTATGATTTTGTCTCTAAAATTCATTTAAGTATACTGTTTGTATGAATTTCCTAATATAAAAAATTAGGTCCAAACATTATGAATTTTTTCCCATACTCCTTACATAGTGGACTTGATTGTGTAATTTTTCTAGAATTTTTACAAAAGTAACATTTAGTGGATAGAAGCGTCCGTCTTTTATGACCGGAGGGAGTAAGTAGCTAAAAGACAATACGTGGGAATTGATCGGCACTTGAAATAAAGACTCCTAAGGACTCCAGAACAGCGGAGGGTGGAGTACCATGGTACTTAGCCTCCTCATGCCCGGCACGAGGAAGATGATGTTGCTTCACCATCTGCGAAGACTCCTCCATCCCCGAGCAAATGGCCATCACCCGACGGCGGTGACCAATCACTGACATGCGAGGACGTCGAGTGCTGGACCGGATGCGGATGATGAGCTCCGGTAGCTCCTCGGTGGACACCAGTATGGAATCCTCCCCATACAATAGCTCCTATGAGAAGATCCCCTGGGCCACCATCGGTGCGATGCTGTCCTCCAGGGTGCAGATCCTCCGGTGGGCCTCCAACAGCTCGTGGGACACCCGACGGAGATATTCGTCGAGAGATCTCACAAGGCCGGCGAGGTGTAGGTGGGGAGTGAGGAACTGCCTCCCTTCCACCCTGCAGGTGTGTTCCGCCTGGTCCGCGGTTCGTGCCGAGAAATGAAAGAATGGATCCTCTAGCTCCGGCAGTTCGTGGCACAAGCATACGATCGCGGCATAAGCAACATAGTGCAGCGACATTAGGACCGTCGAACCCCTCCCGTAGTAACGGAAGGTGGGGTCCCCAAAGTGACATCCCTGGATGAGCACCTGGGTGAGGTACTCAATGGATACCGCACTAGAGGGCGTGTTGTAGACCATATACTGAGGTGTATGCGGCAACTCCACATGTTGCAGCATCACCCATTAGGTGTGTTATAGCGTACCTTCCTCGAAGGCACTAATGCGGTACTAGGGCTCTCAGTATGTGGACATATACAATTTAAGAATAAGAGAAGTTAATGAACATGTAATAAGAGACATAGATAGGAAATGACATTAGACAAGAAAAGAATTTCAACACAAGTTTTACCCATTCCCTATTTTATTTAACCAATCTGTATGGCTCAAAATTAGGTCATACTACCCCTTGGTCTTTATATATAATTAGACCTTCGTAATATCACTCAATTTAACTCCAAATGAAGGGAGAAGGGGTTTAAAGAATATTACCTCACATTATTTTCAGCAAGTACTATGTTCTGAAATTTTGGGGGGGAATGCATCTAGAGTGATATCCTTATTAGTTCAAGGAGGAACCTTCAAAAGAACTTTGGTAGGATGTTTTAAGGACTTTTTCAAAATATTTTGCCTTTGTTTCAATGTCCTAAAAATGATTAAAAACCTTTATTTTTAGAGAGCATCCTATCTCTCAAAACTAGAGTTATTTTGAATGAGATGAGAAGAGATAACCAAAATAATGATTTTAGATAAGAGGAGCATTCTAAGAGGGATAAGATTAGCAAAAATTTCTAAATTTTCAGAACCATGTGTAAGATTAGATTAGGTTGTATTTTTAAATATAAGTCCTAATCTAACGACCATCCTATCTAGGGCTTGTTTTACAATCAGTATGGCTCTGATACTAAGCGCTGTCGGACCCCCCGTTGTGGAATACCCGAAAACCCTATATGTGTACCGTACTAGTTCCATGATCAATGGCTAATACACACATTCACAATATTTGGCATTCACACCCATACATTCACATATACAAAGTAGAGAAAAAGGGTATTTAACTTAAGCGTGTAAAGTTATTACATCAATGGCCGACCGACCAAATAAAAGCAGGTATCAACAGAGTAAAAGTAGTGGTGGAAGAGGTAATGAAAGTAAATAAATTCTAGCAACATGCCCATCCAACCCTTAGGCAACCGATAAGAAGCAAGGCCTAGATAGACCAATCACCGACCGTCTGGTTCTAGGTGTGAAGAACGTATCAACAGGCGTCGGCTCATCTTCAAACACTGAACAACAATGTAAGCGAGATTGAGTATAATACGTACTCAGTAAGACTTGTAGTGTATCACAAAGTTTATATAAATGCAAGGCTATGAACGGATGAGGCTTTATTCTACAAGTCGTTTTGCAATAAGCAGATTTTATTTGCAATATCAATACGTAGTATTTTACAACAGAAAGTTTAAAAGAGCAGTTAAACAAGTACAAGACAATGAGTAACAGAATGGATAATAACAACAACTCGCAACCCTCCTCGGTTGCGAGCAACGAAATAACAAGTTGCAACCCTCCTCGGTTATGAGCAATATTTTATTTTCAGCCACAGACATGGCAGTTAATTCAAATATAAACCTCAAACAATTCCCATGTTTTTTCAATAAAACATTTTTTTGTAAAAATCAAGACTATACCCGATGTGACCGCACTAGGCATGCTCATGACCTCGAGCACAACTATTTAAATAGATTTACACTCTCCAGAGGTGTATAACTTTACCCATAGCACATGAATTCTCTAGTTTATTTGGTATCCATCGATACCATCGCTCACTATCGTAGGTAAGCAGTCTAGAGCACGTGTCGAAGCCTTTACATCATCTAGTCATACCCTTGTACTAGCCCGACGAATGTTTATCCTCATCTCACCTGAGGACACCACCGTCTCGGTGAGGTATCCGCCATTGTGTTTGAAGGCTTTGTTTCCAACGCCTCGGTAAAGGGAGCCCCTTCGAACATACTAGTACATTCGGTCCTGCCCGCACTACTACAGCCTACAAACGTGTAAGGCTAGTTTTCGATGACTTAATTAGCTAATGTCATCTCATACCAGCACATGTGATTGTACGCTTAGGTTTAGATTGATGGCACCAGCGTTCAGTCCTTAATTGACCCAGACGAGGATCTCCCTCTATCTACTAGTGCGGTACACCCCTCACTCTTATTAGAATAGAATATAACTCGCCCACATTGAAAACTAGGTTTTGTATTTTTATTTTTATACAAAATAACAGAGGTACACCCCTCTAAATATTTTTCATAAATCTTCCAAATTCATGTTTATCATTTTGTCCTTTTTATAACTTTTAGGAAAAACTATCGCTCTAGTAAGCATTTGTGCAATATTCGCACTCAAAACTCCCAACTTGATATTATATATTATATAACCCAAAAGGTAATGGTTACAACAGTAAGAACATCAACATATCAAGGAGGATCATGCAACGGATAGGATTTACGACTACCGACACCCAAAACATAGCAATTTTCTACTGAATATATCAAGGAGGATCATGTAACGGATAGGATTTACGACTACCGACACCCGAAATATAGCAATTTTCTACTGAACATACATGCATGAATAAAAAGATTTTGCAAAAATAAATATAATAATTTAAATAATAGGATCAACGTGATCAAAGAGGGTGCTTGCCTTGTTCTGGTTGTTTTGAGGAGGAGGATGGTTAGTCGTCGAAAATATCGCTCAAATAATCAACGTCTAATTCAAAAAGAGCCGAAATTGAATTAAATAATGCAAAATAAATTCCATAGTAACCGAATCCAAATATTTTTGCATATTCTGGTAGATCATGATTTTAGATGAATTTAGAGACAAAAATCATTCAATTTGGAGTTTTATGCAAAAGTTATTAAGGTTTTAATTTGGTTCAGTTTGCGAATTTTTTAAAAAAAAGATGACATCAACGGTGCATTTTCCGAGTTTTACGTTTTCTAGCAGAAAAAGTCTATTCTTTCATGCGTTCTATTGAGGTTTACGCTTTGCAGTAAGGAAAATGTATTATGCTTTAGCCTCACTGAGGTTTACGCTTCCCAAACAGAGAAAACGTATTTCCTCTAAACTTAAAAGCGTACTTCATATTTTCTATTGATTTTCTTTAGTTCGACAGGTGGGGTCTGTTTGTTAGTGTCTAGGCTCACAAAGCAGTGCGTAGACCAAAGGTCTATGTGCACTGTGTGCGGTCCACCAGGTGGTTTACTGTGCATTTAAATGCGGTGGGACCAGCATGTTAGTGACTTTAAAGGAAACCAGGTTTTTAATGAACTTTTTTGCTGTTTTTCAGGGCCCATGTGTCAGTGAGACTTAGCAGTCATTAAATCAATGCTAATTACTGCTTTGTCTTAACCCAATCGGGATTTAGTTTTAATTACGTTGCTACAATGCATGTTCGTTTCGTGTAGCACAGAGCGCTTGCTTGCCACTCTTGTCACGGGCGCGGTGACCACGACAATGCCGGGGAATGCCCAAAATGGGTTCCCTGCTCCCATGCGCACCTGATGGTACCAGCGGCGAGGGCTGGGTTGGCCCGATGAGGCGGCACAACAGTGAGAAGCGGCGGTGCTGCTACGACTTTGAGCCAACTAAAAAACCAGTGGTGTCTTAAGCTAACTGGTGCGTGCATGAGCTACTAGAGGTAGCTAGGAGCTCACCGGGACCAAGAGAAAGGATGGAGGTGACCGAAGGAGGCCTGGCGACATTGACCGAGGCAGCGACGGGGAGCTTCACGTGGCAGAGGCGTTCGGGCGAGGGAGAGCTCCTTCCGATGGTCGGGGAAAGACGAAGGAGGTGTAGGGGTGCTCTGGCCGTGAGGAATTGACGCGGGGTTCACCGAGGAGAAAATGGCGATGAAGGCAGTGTTGTCGGCCGGAGTTGGGGAAGAACTACAATTCGGCAGTTCCTGTGGACCAAAGAGAGAATCAGTAGGGGGAGTTTCTCGGGTCTTGGAACACGTACTGACGCAGGTGGCGAGAGAAGAGCTTCACTGGTGTGGCCAGAACGGCAAGGTAGGCGCGGCGGCTAAAATGTGGCTTGAGCTTCTCGATGGAATTCGGCGAGGAAAATGGTAGAGAAGGAAGGGAACGATGAGGGCAGGGAAATGGAGAGGAGGTAAAGGTCCTACGAGTCCTGGATGGCCTTAAATAGGCGATGGGGGCGGAGGGCACAAGAGGGAGCACCACGGGCACCAGCGGTGATGCACTCGGGTGTACAGGCAGGCATGGGCGAGGAGAGGTGACGGGGGCAGTTAGGCAGCGAAAACCGGGGGCGGTGCGACGAAACAGCGGGCACGCAGCGACGCACTCTCAAGCGTGCGCTAGCGAGGCCAAACTGAGGTGGACGACGATGCCTGGCAGTGGGGGCCACTATCCACAGAGAGAGAGAGAGAGAGAGAGAGAGATTTAAGTTAGGCTTTTTGGTTTTAAATGCTGAGATGTTTGCTGAATTTTTATACTGAACAAACTAAGTCCAAATTTTATGAAACTTTTTGTGAGGGCTCCTGGCTTAATGTAGTTCCTTATGTAAATTTTTTAGAAGTTTATCTCTTCTGTGATTTTCTCTAAAATTCTTATAAGTTTATGTTATTTTGTACTTGTATTTGTTTTTCTTAATAAAGTTCACATAAGTTGTTTAGTAAATTTTTCCCTGGGAGGTTATGCCCAAAATAATTCTCTCAACTATTCTTATTTTGTTTATCTAAATTTCTTATAAGTGCATGTTTGTTTGTATTTCATTATTTGCTTTTAAACAAAAGTTCAAAATTCATGCATGATTAGATTTTCATTTGTAATGTGCTCAAAATTATTTTCCTAATGCATTTATATTATATATTCCTAAAATATGGATTTTAGGATGTTACAATATATCTGCATAGCTGAATTGATGGTCTTGTGGTATTCAGTGACCAGACCATCAATTCAGGCTGATGGAAATTTTCCCAGTCTAGATTCAAGACCGAACAATTTCCATCCGAATGAAACATACGGCCGAACAAGATTGGTGCAGAATAGTCGCTAGAAATTGCCGTGTAATTCACACCTTTTACTAACATGCACACACTTGTTTTTCAGAAAAGAACCTGTAGAGAGTTGCGGTGTACGTCATAGTCTATATAATAACGCCACGATTATTCTATTGTCTATATAAAATACATGAGTTCAATAAATACTAGTTCGAGTAGTACTGTTCTACTCAACTGCCGTCTATGGCCTCCAAACGAAAACTGCCGTCTGTACGTCTATGACCTCCAAACAAAAACTGCCGTCTGTATATGTAAGTCTGTGTTCAATAGGATGATATCAGTTGTCTATAATTTTTTTCACGTAAGATTTTGAATGATATCGATGAGAGAGAACGAGGAGAAAAAAAAAAAGATGCCGAATTCACTTTGTTGTGAGAAGTTCTAAACCAAGGATATGTTTCTGAAATGTATTGCATATTAGATTAGAATCTTGTATATACCTTTGCAAATTACCTGGAGTAGCTGGGCAATTTTCCTATGCACTGACAGAAAAAGAATCCGTGGAAGAATTCAACCGACGAGACGTACGTGGCCGAGCTGGAAGCTGCGCTGCAATTCCTTCCGTTTGCCAACGGAATAACATAGGTTTCTTCACTGTCAAATGTCAATCTCACCGCGACGTCGACGGGCAGAGATATTATTCTCAACTCAACCGAATAAGTTGGCGTCAGCTCGTGATCTTTTCTATATAACACTTACCTCCGTGCCGATTGATGGACATGCATCCGATATCTGTAGTGAGCTGCACAGCACTGCATACGGTGGTGAGCTAGCTAGTATGAAAGGCGGCAGTGCTAGTACTGGTAGGACTTGTTCTGCATGGTTTCTGCTTGTGATGGCAATGAGCTTATTTGAAGCAAAGACGGCGCGAGCACAAAGCAGTAGTGCTGTAACTGCTGTCCATGTCGGTGCTCTGATTGACCTCGAGTCACCGGTCGGCAAGGCGAGCCGGACAAGCATCTCGCTCGCGTTGGAGGATTTCTACGGCGGCGCTAATGGCGGCGCGGCGTCATTATTGTAACCACACCACTTGCCTCGACCCCTTAGGGCATCTCAATAGTTTGTCTCATAGGTTGTCTCTTATACCATCCATGTCATCTTGAGACAATATTAGAGACAACTATTCCAATAGCTTATCTCTTAGGTTGTCTCTAACACCCTCACAAGCATTTAAACTTTGCATGGGTCAAATAAACATACTGATCAACACTAACTTCAATCTTTGTAACCTACATGTGTTGTTTGGTTGCATCTACATATATAAACAAACAACAATTCTAACACCAAGCCCCACAAGTATTCATGCTTTTCATGATTCTAACCCTAGATGAACAACAAATCGACATATCATACCATACATCATCCAAGAGATAATAAATCATACAAAGTACAGATCGATGACTCATCACAAAGCAGATCGATGTATGTAATAAATCGAAACAAGTACTGCAAAGTACAACCAAATAAAGTCACCAACAATTTAGCCATAAGTAAAAATAGAACTAAATAAAATGCCCAACAATGTAGCCATAACTAGCACTTTCTTGAGACAGTACACACATAACTAGCTGCAACAAAAAAGTGATCACTCGCAATTCTTCAGGTGCTTGCAAATAAACCTGTGTAAACACCAAAATAGTATGGTTAGCAGCAATTATGGAAAAAATATATCCAAAGAGAACTTTAAAGAAAAAAAGAAAGGCATGCATATATAACATATCATAAATGTAACAGTTATGCACTCTGTACAAAAACACATAAAACCACCAAATTGAAAATAGTAACAAACAAATTGTAAATTTCATTAACAGGAACCCATTTAGTCATCTATTACCTTATTTTGTTAACTTTATGTGAATTAGCTGAGTATAAAAGGGCTGTCTCATGGATATATTATTACTATTTTGCAAATCATAATGGTTTATATAAATGGTCCAATGGAGAACTTCAAAAATAGCATAGCCTGCACATCATTTGATGTCAGTAATCAACTACTAAAACTCACCCATCCTGTAAACATTTAAGAGCTTTTTTGATGCACTAAAAGCTAGTTGGCAGCAGACCTGGGAGACTCAGGACTCGGGACAATTTTTGGCATTTTGATGCAGGAATATACTTGACTTGGCCATTTTCTATTGCAAAGCTAGTTGGCATTTTGATGCAAGACACAGTACAAGACTATAGACTAATGACAACCTCATTCTCTGTTGCAAAATATTTGAATAGGTTGCAGAGACTCTAGCATGAAATACAAGCACAACATGGTATTGATGCAGCAGTATGACTATGACATCTTTGGAGTGTATGGAATTCAATTCAAAATTTTATGTTGTGTGGATAACTGGATGTACTTGACTTAGCCAAAGCTGTTCTAAATACAGAAAAGAAACAGTCTAGTACCATGGAATAGTCCAACTGATTTTTTATCCAATTATCGTATTAAATATTAATGTGTAATTACAAAGATATGAAAGAGCTATGTCTCTATATTTGGTAAAGCTAGTTACTAGTTACCAGTTTCCATTGAATAGATGTCTAGTATTCAGTGACTGCCTAATACAGGATTAAGATGCACATAGACACTCAGTAATGCAGAAATACTCAGCAATCTTATATCATTTCTTAATACATGAGGAAAGTCTATTGATACTCAGAAGTACTCAGTGAACTATGATATATCAAAAAGAGAAACAACAAACAGGAAAAGGTATCTTGCAACATTGTACAGCCTCTTTTTGTCATCACTTGTGTTCTGAATTGACCATACTATGTACACAAATTCAGAGAGCCCGAGTCCATTCCCTCTCATTCACTGGGAAAATGTCTCCTAAAAACCCTTGCATGTATGCATTCTTTTTCTCACTAGTTGGGTCTCCTTATTCAGTACATACTTCGAGTAGAGTGTTCTATGAATTGGGAAAGCACAATAATTTATCAAGCAAAACTGCAAAAACATTTACTTTGCCTAATTACAAAAGTGAACCAAATAGACAACATTCTGGTATTACAGAAGTGAAACTACCAAATATAGAATCCTAAGAGAGTTCACCAAGAAAAATTTAGAAAGATCAGTAAGACAAAAACAATAGCAAAATTCAGTCAAATAGTCCAATTGATTTTCTGTCCAATTATGGTATTAAATATCAATGTGTAATTACAAAGATATGAAAATTTGATGCTTATCTGTGACAAGACAAGCAAACAGACTGAATCTTATTGCTAATTGAGAAGAAAGAGCTATGTCTATATATCTGGTAAAGCTAGTTACTAGTAAATAATATGCATCAGTAGTATGCAAACAAATTACAAACATGCAAACTGTTACATTCAAACCTCAATCAGATCGACTGCTAGCTGCTGCTACTCCAGCAGTACATGAACATGCAAACAAATTCTAGCTGGATCTGCTGCTAGCTTTTGCTACTGCAGAAGCTGCTAGCTGCTGCAAACATGCAAACAAATTCAGAGTTTGGGGCACATGAATGCAATGCACATGTATCTCTGGTCTTTGTCGGACCCGGATTTTCTAATCCGAATCCTCTGTGAAAACGCTGTGCTATTCCCTGGATCAGTAGATAGCACTCACAGGCATTTCTGGATCATTCATACATGGCGTGAACTAAAGTATCATTATTACAATCAACAGAGTGACATAGACCACGTCGGTCGAGTTTTACAACGAGGGCGTCGGGCCAAATTGATTACAATACGAACACCGAATACGATAGCGGAAGCAAAGGGTAGAGCTCATCTCTTCACGAGCAAGCGGCGGGCAACTCTTTGTATCGATCGATATTACCCAAGGACCGGATAATATCGGTTTATGCGCAAGTACCAACGAAGTCAACTTAGACTGCGTCGAGGCCTAGACTACAGATCCTAGACTACTCTTCATCGTTTCCTTGCCCAGCAACTTCTGGTTCCTCGTAGTAAGCATAGTCTCCTCCATCAGCGTCATCTGAAGGGTTTTGGGGAAGAGCGAGGATGAGCACAACTACCGTGCTCGCGAGCCAATACACAATGCAATGATATACATGCAAGGCTTACAAGGATGGCTCGGTTCTTTTATTTGCAAAAGCAATACTTTCAAATATCATAAGTACAAATTCCTAGCACTTAGCAGTTTTAGCAAATGTCATTTTAGTTAAAGAGAGAAATCATGCAATATTTGTATTAGCAGAGGTTACCCCCACCTTCATGCTTATATTGATTGTGGTTACATCCACCACTAAACGACACTGGGTACAAAGACCCAGGAATAACCAATCTCAGGGCTAGGTGAGCCCGCCAAAATTTTCATACCACCCACAAAGTTTTTGAAATAGAACTAACTCAAGTTAAGTTCCCATGTCCGCCTTTGACCGTAGGCACGGCTGTTTAAACAGTTTATAACTCTGCAGAGATTGTACACTTTACCCACAAGAGACAATTAACTCGTTGCCCTACACGATTCCGTAGTCGTGTAGTCGAGAGGTTGTCACAATAACTTTTCTAAATATCTCGCCTTCCTCGTCTCACCCATATGGGGTTATGTCCATACGTTGCGCGGGATGTCCACCTCGGCGGCCCGGCGTGGCGTGGCTACACCTCGATCGCGAACTTCACCCTTGACTCGGTGTCCCATCCAAGCCCGACATACCCGAGCTTGTGCCCCCTTTTACCCTCCGGTGAGATGATTTTCAGGATTTGATAAATGTACTAAGCCAAGTCGCGGTTTGTTGCGGACTTGTGGTTGTACTTGTTATACACAGGAGGTCGTGACAAGATTAAGTCCTTAGGGTTGTCTGGACGGCTCAACCACATTCCCGCCATTCTCGTGCTACATCCGCACCCACCATCTTACCATCCGCCAGACGGGTATTAGCGATTTAGGGTTTTGAGATGTAAAATACAACAATTCAACCATCTCGGTCATTTACCGCAATGATTGCTCAAATCATTTATGTTTGAAATGATGATGATTAGGATATTTTAATGTCCGGTACTTAAGCAAGTCTAGCATGTCGCTTAAGTACAACCTATAACTAGTATTACCATATAGTTACTAGGGTGACAATGGTTAAGGATTCAAGTTGTCAAGGATGGCATAATAATTAATTATTCAACAAATGGGTAATTAACTACCTTAAGCTTTAATATACATTTGTTTAAAGAATTAAAGCATGCAATTTGCTATTTTAAAAGAATATAATTTGCATAAAATGTAGGCTCAATATGATCAAAGTATTGACTCGCTTGGTTGTAGGGAGAGAGTCCGGTAGTCTTGTCCTTGATCAACGTGGAGGTCTCCGTCTCGAAATCTCTGCGCTAAATGCAAGCAAAATAAGCGACAAACAACGAGCAATTAAATACACAAGAGTACACAAATGAACTCCAAATTGAACAAGACCTATGCCATTAGCAAGATCTTGATTTTAGAAATTTTAGAAATTTAAATCATAATTTTTGGAGTTGAAATGGGGAGTTATTAATATTTGAAGCCTCACTTTTGAATTAAAATAGAAAGAGAAAAGAAATTCAATCCAAAAAAGAAAACCGGCGGCCCACAACAAGTTTCGGCCCGCCCACTGTGCGGCTGAAACACGACTGTGCGCTGGTGGCGCGCCCATGGCGCGAGGCGGCCCACCCGGCGGAAGAAAAGAGAGAGGCGGCGCCGGGCGAGCGAGAGGGAGAGGAAGGCAGGCGGCGGCGGCTGGGGAAGGAGGCGGCGGAGGAGGAAGAGGAGGCGCGCGCGAGGAGCCCGGCGGCGATGGCGATGATGAAGACGGCGGCGGTTGGCGGGAGGTGCGGCTAGGCGACGGCGGCAGCGGCGACAACGCGGAGGTAAGCCCTCGGCTTTCTTCTTCCTCTCCTCTTCTTCTTGCTCGGGGTGGGGAAGGTGGAATGGGAACGGGCCGAAGGGGGCTTTAAAACCGGCGAGGAGCTCGGGGAAGAAGTCCGGCGTGGAGGAGGACGGCGTGCGGCGCCGGGGCAATGATGACGGCTCGACGGCGTGCGGAAGGACGTAGTAGGGGAGCCAGAGGGGGTGGCGTGCGCGCGGCATCAAGCAGCGCACGCGAGCGCGAGAAGGGAAGGGAGGAGGGGGGTCCGGTCCGGCGAGGGAGAAACGAAGGGGGGCCCGGCGAGGGTTGACCTCGGGGAGGGAAAACGGGGCACTACAAAACCTACCCACCTTAAACGGAATCTCGACCCCGAGATTCGAGCTGCTCCGAGAACAGGGACGGGAAATCCAGCTTAAGTTGATCTTCTCGCTCCCAGGTGGCTTCTTTGGCTGAATGATGGCTCCACTGAACCTTGCAAAGGCGGATGACTTGACGTCTTGTCCGCTTCTCGACGACGTCGAGGATCTTGATCGGGTGCTCTGGATAAGTCAAATCTTTCTCAAGTGTGATGGCTTCGACAGGAGTCTGCTCTTCGGGTACTCTGAGATATTTCTTTAGTTGAGAGACATGGAACACGTTGTGGACGTCTGACAAACTTTTAGGTAGCTCTAGCTGATAGGCAACTTCTCCACGCTTAGCGATGATCGGGAACGGGCCTATGTATCTTGGTGCGAGCTTGCCTTTAACTTTGAATCTTCGGGTTCCACGAAGTGGCGATACCTTGAGATACACAGCATCTCCAACTTCGAAGGTTAAGTCTCTTCGACGGTTGTCAGCATAACTCTTCTGTCTAGACTGAGCTGCTTGAAGGCGATCTCTAATTAGTCGAACTTTCTCTTCAGCTTGCTTGAGAGTATCCGGTCCGAAGACATATCCTTCACCTGATTCTGACCAATGCAGAGGAGTTCTGCATTTTCTTCCATAGAGTGCTTCAAATGGGGACTTTTTCAAACTTGACTGATAACTATTATTGTATGCAAACTCGGCATACGGTAGACATTTTTCCCAGTCTACGGTAAACTCCAAAGCACAAGCTCGAAGCATGTCTTCTAGGATTTGATTTGTTCTTTCCGTCTGACCATCGGTCTGCGGATGATAGGCTGTGCTAAAGGTAAGGTGTGTTCCAAGGGCATCATGCAAACTAGCCCAGAAATGCGAGGTAAATTGAGAACCTCGATCGGAGACTATTCTCTTGGGTACTCCATGCAAACACACGATACGAGCTATGTATAACTCGGCTAACTTGTCTCCCTTGTAAGTTGTTTTCACAGGGATGAAGTGGGCGACTTTAGTCAATCTATCAACTATAACCCATACTGAGTCACATCTGGACTTAGTTCGAGGTAGACCGGTAATGAAATCCATTCCGATTTCTTCCCATTTCCACCGAGGATCTGTATGGGTTGTAGCAATCCCACTGGTCTTTGATGTTCAGCCTTGATTGATTGACATACATCACAACAAGCTACATACTCGGCGATATCTCTTTTCATTCGTGGCCACCAATACAAAATCTTCATGTCTTGGTACATCTTGGTGCTGCCTGGGTGCAGGGTGTAAGTAGAACTGTGAGCTTCCTTTAGAATCAGATCTTTGAGTTCCTTCTGGTGGGGAACAAAGAGACGTTTCCCATACCATAGGATTCCCTGCTGATCTTCTGACATCTTAGGGGCCTTTCCTTTTGCCATGAGATGCTTGAATCTCTGGACTCCAGGATGCCCTTCTTGAGCGGTCTTGATTCGCTCTTCTAGAGTTGGATACGCTTCTATTGTGGCTAGCATGCCTTGCTCTATTAAACGAAGGTTGAGTGCCTCAAATTCCTTGTAGAGTTCAGGTTGATGCTCTTGAATCATGACATTACTGCAGTAGGATTTACGGCAATGCATCAAGCAACTACATTAGCCTTTCGGGATGATAATGGACATCAAGTTATAATCCTTTATTAATTCTAACCATCTCCTTTGTCGAAGGTTGAGATCGATTGGGTGAAAATGTACTTGAGACTCTTGTGGTGCATGTAGATATCACAATGATTTCCAATCAAGTAATGCCGTAAATTTTTAAGGCATGCACTCTGCCGCTAACTCCAAATCATGAGTTGGATAGTTGTCTTCGTGAGGACGGAGTTGTCTTGAAGCATAAGCTACAACTTTTCCTCCTTGCATGAGCACACAACCAAGACCTTGGCGCGATGCATCACAATAGACTTCGAAGTCTTGATGTATATCTGGCAGGATTAATACTGGGGCAGAAGTTAACTTCTTCTTCAATTCCTGAAAACTCTTTTCACAAGTTTCTGTCCAATCATACTTCCTTTCCTTTTTAAGCAGATGGGTCATTGGTTTGGAAAGCTTAGAGAATCCTTCAATGAAGCGTCGGTAGTACCCGGCCAAACCGAGAAAACTACGCACTTCCGTCACCGATGTGGGTTGTTTCCATTCCATTACAGCTGCTACTTTGGATGGATCAACTGCGATTCCTCCAACGGATACAATGTGTCAGAAAGCGATTTCATGAAGCCAAAATTCACATTTACTGTACTTGGCATAAAGATGATTCTCTTTAAGCTTTTCTAAGACCAATTGCAAGTGTTCAGAATGTTCTTCATCGGTCTTTGAATAGATCAAGATGTCGTCTATGAACACGACAACAAACTTGTCTAAGTATTCCATGAATATTTTGTTCATGAGGTTCATGAAGTAGGCTGGCGCGTTGGTCAAGCCAAACGGCATGACGGTGAACTCATACAGGCCATACCGGGTGGTAAAAGCCGTCTTAGGAATATCCTCATTCCTGATCTTAAGCTGATGGTATCCTGACCTCAGGTCTATCTTGGAGAAAACTGATGCTCCTGTCAATTGATCGAACAGGTTATCGATGCGAGGTAGGGGATACTTGTTCTTGATGGTCACATCATTGAGTGCTCTGTAGTCCACGCACAATCTGGCGGTGCCATCTTTCTTCTTCACAAAGAGAACTGGCGAACCCCAGGGAGAAGAACTAGGTCTAATGAAACCTTTGTTTTGCAAGTCTTCAATTTGTGTCTTAAGCTCTTCAAGTTCGTCAGCGGCCATTCTGTATGGTCTCTTAGCAATTGGGGTTGTCCCTGGCTTCAAGTTGATGACAAACTTAACATCTCTGCAGTGGCATGCCAGTAATTCTTCTGGGAAGACATCGGGGTAAGCTTGAACTACAGGCGTTGTCTCTAGGGACAACTCTCCAAGGTGGTGGATTGTTCTAATCAAAGGAGAGGAACGATCCACACTAACTCTTATTGTGGTCTCTGGGTTCTTGGTGAGCACCACTTTCTGTTGGCACAATCTATCAATCTCGATATTTGGCCAACCAATCCATCCCTAGGATGATATCCAGCGCTTGAGATTCTAGCACCAGAAGGTTTGCTAGGAATCCGGAACGTTCCATAGCAATTTCTACCCTAGGACTGACTGAGGTAGCACAAAGGGGTCTCCCGGGTGAGCTAAGTACCACGGGTTTCTTTAACTTATAGGTTGGCAACTTAAGCCTTTCGACAAACTTTCTTGAAATAAAAGAGTGCGAAGCTCGAATCAAACAAAACTTGAGCGGTGCTCGAATTAACAGGAACGTACCCATTAGTACTCCCGAGGCACCTTGAGCTTCCTACGGTGTGGCGTGGTTCACACGCCATGGCTTTGCGTTGGTGTAGACCTTGATGCCCGAGAAGTCGTGACTCTTGCTTGGGGTCGGGTCCCGCCTTGAGCTGGCGTTACTCTGTGTTGAGTCTTTGGAGCATTCGACGGGTAGGACAACGATTGGCGAAGTGTCCTCTTTCTCCACAAGCGGCGATGGAGGTTTCTTCTTGGGTTGATCTGCTTTGGTTGCCGGCGGGCGGAGAGCACCGAATCCACTTCCTTGGGGACGCGGGCGAAACTTGAGTTTTCGAGAGGAGGCTGCAGATGATCCGAAAGATGAGCGCCTTGGAATGTAGGCTTCGGGAAAGCTACCTTGTGGCCTCTGAAATGACATCTTCCTTTGCGGCTAATCTCATGATCTTCTTCTCATTTTCACAAATGAGGGCTTTATTAACTAACTGCTGGAAGCTAGAGTAATCATGGAGGATAAGCTGTCCTCTCATGTCTTCACGCATTCCTTCCACAAAGCGGTCGATTTTCTCTTCTTCATCAGCTACATCATTGGGGGCGTAGCGAGCAAGCTGGTTAAACTTGGTTAGATACTCATTTACTGACATCTGACCCTGCTTGAGAGCTCTGAATTCGTTCTTCTTCAATCTCATTGTTCGGTTGGTGCACGGTTGGCCCGAAGCGGCTTTGAATTCCTCCCGAGAATCGGCTGCCATGTGGGTTCAACTTCAGCTTGTTGTATTTCCGCAACTTCTTCTATCACGGCGGCAGAGGCAGCGGGATCTTGTGGGGCTCCAATCGTAGATGCTACGACTTCCGCTATTCCTGCTTCTTCTTCCTCTAGATTCTCTTCACCTCGGCGGCGAGGTAATTCTCCCACTGAGCGTGGCGCGCCTTTCGGTGATGGGTGGCGAAATCCACCTTGTCTTCATTTGAGCGGCGGGCAAGACGAAGTTTCTTCTCGGTGTCCCCGAGCGGTCTTGACTTCTAGCGGTTCATTGGCATGACAAAGGTGAGAGGTCTTGTCCTGAGAAAATCTGCCAGCTTGGAGTTGCGACTGGCTGGTCCAGTTTGTTGATTGCTTAGTAATACCTGAAGAATCTGAGTCTGCTGAAACATGACTTGAGTCATTGTCGGGTTTGCTGGTGGTGGAGGAGGCAGTTCCTGTCCTCGGCCTTGGCCACGACCACGGCCACGACCTCTTCCTCGGCTGCGGCGAAGGCTCCACGGATGGGCGGCGGCTCTTCTTGGCGGCATCTCAAGAAACTCAAGCTTAGAACTAGAGGAGTATATGAGGTTCACTAGCCCTCTAAGGCACACACAGGCAAGAACAAAACCAACAAAAAGAACGAAGCAAGTACAATACAAAGCCTAGAGCGGCTACACTATAATAAGGGGGTTAAGTGTTACATGACTCTCGAACAAAGCTTACACACTAAGCTAAGTCATGACACGTAATACAAACACATCGTCTACAAAAGAAAAGAAACAAAAGTGCTTGCAACCCAAAAGATCGCCGCAAGCACCGCTAGCTAACCTAAACTAATCGGCGATATTGCTCTGCGGGGATCGACCACAAAGCGATAGCTGATTGCGGGAGCGAAGCGCGAACGGCTCGATCAAGCTCGCGAGCGGGAGCGAGGAACGTGAAGCGGCCGAGGTGGCGTCCACGATCGGACTCGTCAAACCGGGCGGTGGGCGGGCTGCGTCCACGGCTGGATTCTCTAAGCGGCGGCCGGACGGCGCGCGCGCACCTTCTGCGTCTTGTGAGTCGAGACGGGTCCTTCGGACGGGAACGTCGGCTCGGCCTTTGGGAGGACGGGGCGGCGATAGGTGCAATCGGGCCGGGCGAGGACCGAGCGGCGGCTCGAGGCGTGCCAACTCGCAAGAGCGGCGTCCTCTCTGCATCGCAAGACATCCTCTCTCTGCATCGCAGTGGAGTGAGCTTCATCACTCGATCATGTTGCTCGAAGGGTGTCGGAGTGGGCATAGCCGCGGTGAGGAGTGTCCGGCCGCCGATCTCATCCATGGCGCGGTGATGGTGGCTATCATCGCTGCGTAAGCCGGACTCTTTGCGTCAGCGGGGTCGCGTCTCTCGTGTCGAAAGCTGCTGGGACACGCTCCTCATCCGGGAGGTGCGGGTAGAAGCGGAAGGGTGACCTCGACAAGAGATCCTCGTATTTCCAACACAAGCGGGTGGAAGCGGCGCGCGCGGCGTCTGAATGGCGTCATGGCGGCTACGCGGGTGCCTCGGCCCGAAGAGGTAGGAAGTGAACTCGCCAACCACGGCGAGAGTTACACTCCATCGTCCGAGACTCGCGGTCTCGATCCTCGTCATCCTACCCGAACGTAGGTGACGGGAAAGCCAAGGTACAAAGATCGGTGGCGAAGTATGTCATGAATCCTCCTCGTTCTCTCCGTGAACGAGGAGGTCCCACGAGCCATCCGACGACGGGTAGCCATCTACAAATTTTGAAAACAAGAGGAGGTCAAGACAGGTAAAACTCAAGTGAAATAAAGATAAGTACATGACTAGGAGTGAGGAGTAGAAGCAATAAATACTCTATATTTTTAGCAAAGCTTTTTCTTAGTTTTCGAAAATAAGATCCAAGTCCTTAAGGCAACGACCAATCTAACTAAGACTCTACAGTCGTATGCTCTGATACCAGCTCTGTCGGATCCGGATTTTCTAATCCGAATCCTCTGTGAAAACGCTGTGCTATTCCTCTGGATCGATGAGATAGCACTCACGAGCATTTCGGATCATTCATACATGGCGTGAACTAAAGTATCATTATTACAATCAACGAGTGACATAGACCACGTCGGGTCGAGTTTTACAACGAGGGCGATCGGGCCAAATTGATTACAATACGAACACGAATACGATAGCGGAAGCAAAGGGTAGAGCTCATCTCTTCACATGCAAGCGATCGGGCAACAGTGTATGATCGATATTACCCAAGGACCCGGATAATATCGGTTGTACGCAAGTATCAACGAGTCAACTTAGACTGCGTCGAGGCCTAGACTACAGATCCTAGACTACTCTTCATCGTTTCCTTGCCCAAAGAACTCGGTTCCTCGTAGTAAGCATAGTCTCCTCCATCGTCATCCAAGGGTTTTGGGGAAGAGCGAGGATGAGCACAACTACCGTGCTCGCGAGCCAATACACAATGCAATGATATACATGCAAGGCTTACAAGGATGGCTCGGTTCTTTTATTTGCGAAAGCAATACTTTCAAATATCATAAGTACAAATTCCTAGCACTTAGCAGTTTTAGCAAATGTCATTTTAGTTAAAGAGAGAAATCATGCAATATTTGTATTAGCAGAGGTTACCCCCACCTTCATGCTTATTTTGATTGTGGTTACATCCACCACTAAACGACACTGGGTACAAAGACCCAGGAATAACCAATCTCAGGGCTAGGTAAGCCCGCCAAAATTTTCATACCACCCACAAAGTTTTTGAAATAGAACTAACTCAAGTTAAGTTCCCATGTCCGCCTTTGACCGTAGGCACGGCTGTTTAAACAGTTTATAACTCTGCAGAGATTGTACACTTTACCCACAAGAGACAATTAACTCGTTGCCCTACACGATTACGTAGTCGTGTAGTCGAGAGGTTGTCACAATAACTTTTCTAAATATCTCGCCCCTTCCCTCGTCTCACCCATATGGGGTTATGCCCATACGTTGCGCGGGATGTCCACCTCAGCGACTGGCGTAGCGTGGCTACACCTCAGCGACTGGCGAACTTCACCCTTGACTCGGTGTCCCATCCAAGCCCGACATACCCAGAGCTTGTGCCCCCTTTTTACCCTCCAGTGAGATGATTTTTAGGATTTGATAAATGTACTAAGCCAAGTCGCGGTTTGTTGCAGACTTGTGGTTGTACTTGTTATACACAGGAGGTCGTAACAAGATTAAGTCCTTAGGGTTGTCTGGACGGCTCAACCACATTCCCGCCATTCTCGTGCTACATCCGCACTCCACCATCTTACCATCCGCCTGCACGGGTATTAGCAGTTTAGGGTTTTTGAGATGTAAAATACAACAATTCAACCATCTCAGTCATTTACCCGCAATGACTGCCCAAATCATTTTATGTTTGAAATGATGATGATTAGGATATTTTAATGTCCCGGTACTTAAGCAAGTCTAGCATGTCGCTTAAGTACAACCTATAGCTAGTATTACCATATAGTTACTAGGGTGACAATGGTTAAGGGATTCAAGTTGTCAAGGATGGCATAATAATTAATTATTCAACAAATGGGTAATTAACTACCTTAAGCTTTAATATACATTTGTTTAAAGAATTAAAGCATGCAATTTGCTATTTTAAAAGAATATAATTTGCATAAAATGTAGGCTCAATATGATCAAAGTATTGACTCGCCTTGGTTGTAGGGGAGAGAGTCCGGGTAGTCTTGTCCTTGATCAACGTGGAGGTCTCGGCGTCTCGAAATCTACGCGTAAATACCGCAAAATAAACGACAAGCAACGAGAGCAATTAAATACACAAGAGTACACAAATGAACTCCAAATTGAACAAGACCTATGCCATTAGCAAGATCTTGATTTTAGAAATTTTTAGAAATTTAAATCATAATTTTTGGAGTTGAAATGGGGGAGTTATTAATATTTGAAGCCTCACTTTTGAATTAAAATAGAAAAGAGAAAAGAAATTCAATCCAAAAAAAAGAAAACCGAAGCGGCCCACAACCAAGTTTCGGCCCGGCCCACGGCGCGGCTGAAACACGCACGCTGTGTGGCGGCGCGCCCATGGCGCGAGCGGCCCACCGGCGGAAGAAAAGAGGAGGAGAGCGGCGCTCGGGCGAGCGAGAGGGGAGAGGAACGGCGGCGCGCGGCGGCTGGAGGGAAGGAGGCGGCGGCGGGGGAAGAGGAGGCGGCGGCGCGACGAGGAGCCCACCGCGGCGATGGCGATGATGAAGACGGCGGCGGTTGACGGAGAGTGCGGCTAGGGCGGCGGCGGCGCGGCGACAACGACGAGGTAAGCCCTCGGCTTTCTTCTTCCTCTCCTCTTCTTCTTGCTCGGGGTGGGGAAGGTGGAATGGGAGCGGGGCGAAGGGGGCTTTAAACCGGCGAGGAGCTCGGGGAAGGGGTCCGGCGTGGAGGAGGACGGCGTGCGGCGCCGGGGCAATGATGACGGCTCGACGGCGTGCGGAAGGACGTAGCAGGGGAGCCAGAGGGGGTGGCGTGCGCGCGGCGTCAAGCAGCGCACGCGAGCGCGAGAAGGGAAGGGAGGAGGGGGGTCCGTTCCGGCGAGGGAGAAACGAAGGGGGGCCCGGCGAGGGTTGACCTCGGGGAGGGAAAACGGGGCACTACAGTCTTGTAAAACTGCAAATGCAAAATTCAGAAATTACAGATCTAATACTAGTTGGGTCTTGTAAAACGGACCGGATGGAGTAGCATCCAACCAAGAACCATGCACTCCCCGGTATAATACTGATCCCCATTGTCTACAAATCTACTAAAGAAATTCGTACCAAGAACCATGAACCGGATGAAGTACAGCTGGGTTAATTCATACAAGAACTCAGAAGGTCCCTACCTCTGGACCAGGGGAGGAGAAGAGCCCGACGGGGTACCATGGCCGGCACCGAGCGGTCCTCACCAACCAACAGGGGCAGAGGCAGCAGTGGAACCCACGGACGAGGCGGCGGCAGTGGGCGTCGAACTCTCTAGCGGCGGCGGTGCCACAACTCTAGACCGGCGAACCATCTTCAAATTGACGCTGGGCAATATAGAAAGAGGAACTGGGGATGGGGATATAGGAGATGTGGCGCTGGAAAGAGGAGATGGAATGGTGCTGGGAAGGAGGAGATGGAGTGGCGCTGGGAAGATGGAGGCGCTGGGAAGATGGATTGGCGCAAGAAAAAAAAGCTTCGCGTGGGCAAGAAAATTTCATCGCGCGCGCACACAAAAGAACTTCGCGCGGGGACGGAAAATCAGATGGGCGCGCTGGATCCGGGCGAGAAGAACGAAGAACGCGTGAGGAAACAACGAGCTCTCCAACAGAAAAATTGTTCGACGCTAGCGTCTTGATTCTCGTGCGCGCCCGTCGCGTGAGGAAACGACGAGTTCGTTATCTCTCCTCTTTCTCTTCCCTCCACCTCACCAAAAATTCAACGTGGCATCTCTAAGAGACAACTGAAATAGACTATTGGAGATGCCCTTAATAAGATGAGACTGAGTACGAGAAAGGTACAGGGAATTGATTGGCTTAGGATTAAGGGCATGAGCATTAATTGTGTGTGAAAACTCGGAGCTAAGAAACTTTTCGTGGAATTGGACTCGAGTTTATCCATCAACTTGACTCGAGTCCAATAGAATAAACAAAGCAAAAGGTTGAGAGAGAATACGAAGGAGGGTGGTTCTTTTTATTATTCAGTGGGACCCAGCTTTAAAGGGTTAGGGAGTTTAATTATCAGAGCAAAATATGGAAAGCTAGCACCGGCTTAACAGTGAGGTGGAAAACTACTCTCTCGCGCTATATATGCATTAGGGTATGGTTAGATACATTGTGATCCAACTTAATTTCTTTAGATCGATTTGGAATTTGAATTAAAATTTCTTTTAATTCGAATGGATTGATTATAATATCTCTCTATCCAAACAAACCTTAAAGGGGAATAGATTAGGGTTGTGGAGCCAACATTATTTATTCGTAGTAGCTTTGTAATCAAATTGGTATAATTATACTCGCTATGAAGTCCTATGAAGTCATTACGTCAAAAAATATTTATTCGCAACAGCTTTGTAAATTTAATTCAAAATATAATTTTTATAATTTTTACCAATTTATGTTTAATTTGACACCACCCTTTTTATTTTAAATTTTCGTATTTACATATCTCTACGCTAGATTATTTGAAAGATAAATATATATACATACTTATATAGCAGAATCATTTCGTTTATTTGGGTTAGCATTTGATGCAATTTAGAAAGAAGATAAAAAAGAATCATCTTAAACCGGAACACCAATTAAGAATCCACGTACCTCGATTTTTCCCCTTTCGCGTGTCTACCTTCCTCTACATGCATCGTTTGATTTGTGCTCCGCCCCCTATGACAGCAATGACCAATGAGCATATCGCGCAAGGGAGCCTAACTCTTTATTTCAAGTGCCCAGTCGTTTGTCTGTGGAGAGATGTGCTCTCACCCCTTTTGCTTCCGTTGTCGCTTCTGCTACTTTTGTAATGTAATCAGTATGGTGTGTTCGGCCTTTATTATAAAATCTGACCCGACACAATCTATATAAACTCTGATGTGTTAAATTAATGAATGGTATGATTTCACGCTATGTATGAATTGATTCAGTGATGTATCTGTGAGTGCTATCTACTGATCCAGGAAATAGCACAGTATTTTTACAGAGGATTTTGGATTATGAAATCCGGATCCGACAATACGTACTGAATGAAACACATATGGCCGAACAAGATTGGTGCAGAATAGTCGCTAGAAATTGACGTGTAATTCGCGCCGTTTACTAACATGCACACACTTGTTTTTCAGAAAAGAACCTGTAGAGAGTTGCAGTGTACGTCATAGTCTATATAATAACGCCACAATCGTTATATTATCCATATAAAATACATGAGTTCAATAAATACTAGTTCGAGTAGTACTGTTCTACTCAACTGCCGTCTGTATATGTGTATATGTAAGTCTGTGTACAATGAGATGGTATCAGTTGTCTATAATTTTTACCACGTAAGATTTCTGATGATGTGGATAAGAGAGAACGAAGAGAAAGAAATATGCCGAATTCACTTTGTTGTAAGAAGTTCTAAACCAAGGATATGTTTCTGAAATGTATTGCATATTAGATTAGAATCTTGTATATACCTTCGCAAATTAACTCGAGTAACTAGGCAATTTTCCTATGCACTGACAGAAAAAGAATCCGTGGAAGAATTCAACCGACGAGACGCAATGACATAGGTTTCTTCACTGTCAAATGTCAATCTCACTGCGACGTCGACGTGCAGAGATATTATTCTCAACTCAACCAAATAAGTTGGCGTCCGCTCGTGATTTTTTTCTATATAACACTTACCTCCGTGCCGATTGATGGACATGCATCCGATATCTGTAGTGAGCTGCACAGCACTGCATACGGTGGTGAGCTAGCTAGTATGAAAGGCGGCAGTGCTAGTACTGGTAGGACTTGTTCTGCATGGTTTCTGCTTGTGATGGCAATGAGCTTATTTGAAGCAAAGACGGCGCGAGCACAGAGCAGTAGTGCTGTAACTGCTGTTCATGTCGGTGCTCTGATTGACCTCGAGTCACCGGTCGGCAAGGCGAGCCGGACAAGCATCTCGCTCGCGTTGGAGGATTTCTACGGCGGCGCTAATGGCGGCGCGGCGAGAACGAGGTGGTCATGCACTTCAGGGACTACAAGGAAGGCGATGTCGCCACGGCATCAGCAGGTATAGACATCTTTCTTTGTCCTCTGCCTTCAGAGTTCAGAAT
Organism: Ampelocalamus luodianensis; assembly: GCA_036346255.1. Classification (NCBI taxonomy): domain Eukaryota; kingdom Viridiplantae; phylum Streptophyta; class Magnoliopsida; order Poales; family Poaceae; genus Ampelocalamus; species Ampelocalamus luodianensis. The sequence goes on along the minus strand of CM070632.1, from coordinate 51,552,265 downwards.
TCCACTTGCATGCCACCCCGGCCCCTCAAAGTGAAGTCAACGATATTGGATGAGCAGTGAACCGCTCCTTGGTCATGGGAGAGTTCCACAGAATCTTACTGGTACAAGGCAGTTGATGATTTTTCTTTAGAGCAAATTGGGGAAACCCCAGCTCCATTTTTATTGAGGCGGTTGACGAATCACTCCTTAATTGTTGTTAATGTTTCATGAACTATATGACTAGCCCAATTTGGCAGTAATTTCCTTGAAAAAAATGGTGGTGTGTATACATGAGACATGATATTCTCCAGGGATGAACCTAATCTTCATCTATCATATCAACATTTAGCACCTGAACCATACACATCTCCAAGCACATCTAACAGCTATAGAAATTTCAACTACCATTTTAAAAAGGTACCAAATGTAAGATAATTAGCAAACCAACTTAACACAAATTCAAGATTGACTAGGTAACATCTTCTAAATTTGTTTTTAGTACATTATTTTTCTTCTTTTCTGTACAAACTTTGTATTTCTTTTTCTATAATATAATTACATATACATAGTAGGAGTGTAGGACCAGCCGGAAACGTATCCTCTGACATTATGTAGCAATGTCATGGTGCTACAGTACCATGCCATTACGTAGCAGTCGTTGGATCGAAAACGAGAGGATAAGATCGCGCACTGCACTACAGGGGAAAACGTCGAAGGGAAAATACTGTAGCACCAACATTATTCACAAACATTGTAGCATCATTGTAGCAGTTGATCTGGGCCGTTCTTCCCGAATCCGACAGCTTAGATCTGCCGAATATCACGGCACTGTGCTCCTATATCACGGCACTGTGCTCCTCTGTCATTACCAATACAATAACAGAAGATACCAATCCAGACCAGCTTGGTCTTACTGTTCTTCCAAAAAAAAAGAGGAGCAAAACAAAAAAACAAAGGGGTGTCTATTTCTAAAGTGATTTTATGCTTTTTAAGTCACATTTTTAATTATTATTTTTCGAAAACACGCAAAGTTTTCGCGTGTCACTCTATTAAGGAGAAGGAAGGCTTACAATTTTGCAGTCGGAATAAGATTCTTTTCCGAATTTGAAAACCTTACAAGAGCTTTACATTGTGTCGCAGCCGTTGATCTCCTCAAGAACTACGGCGTGCAAGTCCTGATCGGCCCCGGCACGACCACCCAGACCGAGTTCGTGCTCGACCTCGGCAACAGCACCAACGTCCCCGTTGTCTCCTTCTCCGCCACGAGCCCCACCCTCTCCACCGCGCGCTCGCCGTTCTTCGTCCGCGCCACCGCCAACGACTCCTCCCAGGTCCCCGCGATCGTCGCCCTCGTCACCCTCTTCGGATGGCGCGAGGTCGTCCCCGTCTTCGAGGACTCCGAGTTCGGCGCCGGCGTCGTGCCTTACCTCATCGACGGCCTCCAGGACGTACACGCGTGGGTACCCTACCGAAGCGTCATCTCGGCCGCCGCGTCGGACGACCAGATCACGGTGGAGCTGTCCCGGCTCATGGTCATGCAGACGCGGGTGTTCGTTGTTCATATGACGTGGGAGCTCGCCGCGCGGCTCTTCGCGCTCGCTCGCCGTGCCGGCATGATGGAAGAAGGCTACGCGTGGATCGTCACCGACAGCGTCTGCAGGGTGCTCGATTGGCTCGACGCCGCGGCGCTCGGCGCCATGGACGGGGTGGTCTGCGTCCGGCCTTACGTGCCGCCGGACAGGCTCAGGAGCTTCGCGTCCCGGTTCGCGCCGCGCTTGCAGATGGACAACCCGGGGTCTCCACCGCTGCGCCCCACGGTGTTCCAGCTTTGGGCCTACGACACGGCATGGGCAGTGGCAATGGCAGTGTCAAAACTCGCCGGAGCTCAGGACGAGAGCACACGGCCACCGGAAGTATCGGATAACTCAACCGAGCTTGGCCGGCTCGTTCCCCGACAAGGCGGGAGACAAATCCTTGATGCCATCCGGAACACGGCATTCCAAGGAATGGCCGGCGAGTTCCGGCTTGACGACGGGCAGCTCGTGTCCCCGGCATACTCCATCATCAACATAGGCGGCACCGCGCAGCGAAACGTCGGGTTCTGGACGCCGGAGCGCGGTCTCTCGAAAGAGCTCGCCGCGCCGTCCGACGGCCTGAAGACAATACTTTGGCCAGGCGATGTGTCCACCGTGCCGAAAGGCTGGCAGTGGATGCCGACGGCGCCCCGGACAAAGCTCAGGGTCGGCGTGCCGGTGACCAGCGGATTCACGGAGTTCGTCAACGTGGACCGGAACCCCGACACCGGCATCGTCACGGCCATCACAGGGTACTGCATTGACATCTTCGATGCCGTCATGCTTACGCTGCCTTACGCCGTCCCGTACGAATACGTGCCAATGGCGAATTTCAGCAACACCAGCTTGACCTACACCGAGATGGTGCGCCAAGTCTCCCTAAAAGTCAGTATAGCTTGCCTTCACATACGTATGTATGGTTGTATACTCGTACAAATAACGGATCCTGCTAGCCTGAACTGAACTTTGCATATGTTTGAGCAAGCATCAGGGTTACGACGCCATGGTTGGCGACATCTCGATCGTCGCAGACAGAGCGGAGTACGTTGACTTCACGCTGCCGTACACGGAGTCCGGCGTGCAGATGGTCGTGCCAATGAAGGACAGCAGGAGCAGGAGCTTATGGGTGTTCATGAAGCCGCTCAAGTCGGATCTGTGGCTGGCCATCCTCACCTTGTTCGTCTTCACCGGCTTCGTCGTGTGGCTCATCGAGCACCGCGTCGAGAACAGCGAGTTCCGTGCCGACTCCTACGCGCAGCAGCTCTTCAACATCTCCTACTTCAACTTCTTCACCTTCCGAACCGCACCAAGTACGACACTCGTTCCCCTGCACCATCTTATCTCCTAGCATTGTCCAATGTACACAACTAGACTAGAAGGTGGTCCGTGTATTTGCACGACTAGATTTGTTTTAAAGTTTGTAGTGATAAATATTGTAACTTAGATACTTCATAATATATTTATGTATATTATAGCTATTTAGATTTTTAAGATATCATAAATATTAGAAAATAACAATAGAAACTTGAAGGAAAATACAACTTAAATAACGTAATTGAAGTATGAGCATTGATGGAAGAAAATTATGAGTATAATAAGTTAACCACTATCCATTATATATGCATCATGCAGTTGTATGTCTTTAACTCTTTTCCAAAATGTTTGCATGTATCTATGTTAATCTCAAGTAATATATTGATTATGTGTACAACAAAATTATCTTATTAGTTTACATGGTATTATAATACCTTGCCTACGTATATACCGATACACCATGAGCGACTTACCTTGAACTTATCTTCTCTTACGTCGGTTGCCCCACCGAACCGTGTGTCTTCTATCTTTTCTCTCCACCACAATTTTTTTGCTTCAACATCCAAAAGTAAGCACAATTCTTGATCGATATCTCTCAACTGCTACCACTTCCAATGCAATTCTCTACCACATAGTTATCTTCTACTTATCTTCAATTATCACTTAATAATGACCGTTGTGACATCGCGCAAATATCATCGATCCCTGCCGAGACACCCATCGCTCTCTCTCTAGTGGCCCCAAGCCTTTTTCTTACCGTTGCGCTATTTCTACTCCAAACTCTTTGCTCCTTTATTTTTGTACGCCTATACTTCTATTCGTAGGATGCATGCATGTATATATACATGCACGATGTCTTCTTCTCTTGTGTAGGTTGCTTCTCTTTCTCGACGTTGTTCAACTTAACGATGTGGCTTCCTTACTAATTGCGATAACCTCCCATCTTCACTGATGTCGGTATGTCTGCTTTAGTTATTGTCTAACGATAGGAAGAATCTTCTCGCCATCATTGGTGATGCCATATCACTCACCAACAATGGCATGCTCCTAGCTACCTAATAATCACATATCGTCCATAGCTCGTCTTTAATCCAAAGCCTCATCTCCTCTCTGCTATATCTTCCCCATTATCGAGTTCCTTTGGTCATTAACTTTTTCAACAACACCGATGCTCACCATTCGTCGTCATAACACTTGACTCTTTTTACTTCAGTCTTTATCTTCAATGGCTCCAGCGAGCAGTACGATATTGTACTTGTCGAACAGCTAAGGTGGGCAGCATGGAATTGTTCTCATCTTCATCGTCGTTGCCTCGGCTATTCGCTTCCTTGTTGATCACTATCTTCTTGTAGGGCATATCGACACTATTGTAATCTTTCATGGTCGCCTCTGATACAATTCACGATATCTTCACTATAACTTATATTTAATTTATTCAAAATTTTAGTTATTAAGATATTTTTACTTTGGAATTAGTATGAAAATTAAATTATAAATTTTCTTTTATTTGTTGTTAGAATTCGTAAACTAATCTAATTATTAATTTTTATTTAATTTTTATGCCGAATTACAGTTATTTATAGATTTTACTTCGGAATTCATATCAAAATCAAAATGCTAATCTTATTTTATTTTTATTTCAAAATCAATTTATTTATTTTTGGTGAAATTGTATACTAATCCAATTTCTATTTTTGGTTTAATTTTTATTCCGAGTTATATTTATTTATGATTTTACTTAGGTTCATATGGAAATCAATCCAATTGTTATTTTTATTTTTATTATTATAATATATATATATAAATAATTATAGTTATTGGTGATTTTACTTTGTAATTCGTATCGAAATCAATTTGCTAATTTTATTTTATTTCTTTTTCTAAATTCCAGTTATTTTGTTGGAATTAGTATACTAATCCAATTACTTTTAAAAAAATTATTCCGAATTATGTTTAGTTTGTGATTTTACTTAGGAATTCATATCAAAATTAAATTGCTTATTTTATTTTATTTTTATTTCGAATTTCAATTATTTTTGCACTGTACTTGAGATGGACTCTTATTTCTATATTGTACTTGATATGAACTTTTCGTTTAATCTAAATCGTTATAATCTAGAACCACCATAATTAACGGTGTAGATTTCTCTTTTTCTACGGATTAACGTGAGAATTTCTAGTTCTTGAGAGCGAATGTGATGACTTCTTTTTATATCGCTTTAATAATATAATAGATTAGTAACATTATTCTAGCGTATGTGTTGTTGAAGTATATTGCCCACGTTTCCTTATCAAATTAATTTTTGGATAAACCGATCGAGCATACAACTCAATATGTTATCATAACCAGACCTGCCTAACGCAATATTAAGAAACGACCCACTTTGAGTCTACGTCTTTGACCCACTTTGAGTCTACGTCTTGGGCCTGATGGAGTCCAGACGTTTTTCTCATCGGTTTAAGCTTTTAGGCGGACTGGTTAATGCATACAACTTAATACATGTACGCTGTTATTTGTTATGCAGGGGAGAGGTTGCAGCGCAACCTGTCCAAGTTCGCACTGATCAACTGGATGCTGGTCGCGTGGCTGCTGGAGAAGAACTACAGCGCGAGCCTCACGTCGATGATGACCGTGCGGCAGCTGCAGCCGGCCTTCTCCGACATCGACGAGCTCAAGAAGAACGGCTACTACGTCGGCTACCAGGGCACTTCCTTCGTGAAAGACCTGCTGATCAAGACCCTTGGCTTCGAGGAGAGCAGGCTTAGGAGTTACAGCGACATCGATCAGTACCACGAGGCACTTAGAAATGGCACATGGAACGGCGGCGTCGCGGGGATCTTCGATGAGGTGCCCTATCTCAAGCTCTTTCTTGCAAAGTCATGCAACGAGTACGGCATGGTTGGGCGTGTCTACAAGACTGGAGGATTTGGATTTGTGAGTATTTAGTAGCATTTTACTATGGAACATTTGTTTTTGTCGTATCATCTACAGTACTCTGTTAATTATTCCTCTAGTATTGAGAAACTTACTGCGACAAATTACTCTAACAATTGTTTACCTTCAGTCTGCAGCTACTGATTAGTATGTATGCTTGTGTTTAATATAGTTTTTCCCCAAGGGCTCGCCCCTAGTCTCTGATGTGTCGCGGGCAATACTAAATGTGACAGAAGGGGATAAGATGGTGCAGATAGAGCGTGAATGGTTCCGCGACGCGGTGGATTGCTCCAGTCTGAGAAGTAGCATTGACTCTGATATGCTTGATTTCCAGAGCTTCAGGGGAGTGTTCTACATTACTTGTACATTGTGGGGGATTGCGCTAATCATCGTCGCCGCCGTCTCCTTCTTCAAAAATGCTGAGATAGCAAGGAACACGAAGAAAAATGCACAGGAACATAAGTTTACAGAAGGTGATGTGTCCAAAAATGGACCTGTTGTAACTAATTATGGGGAAATTCAGATGTTGTCATGCATGGAGGACGGACCATACCCGCAGCACGAGTCATCACCGGAGCCGAGCAGCTCCCCAGAGAGAAGCCGGACTTGTTAACTGATATTACAGAGAACAGCTACACATAGCTAGTTTGGTTTAATACCACTAGACATATGTACCACACGCCAAATAAACTTAGTAAAATGACAATCAAAGAATAAATGTTGTATTGTTTCATCCATACTACAAAAACAACACTTGGTACTACCATTCCATTGTCTCTTTGCTAGATTATTCTTGGTTAAGGTTACTCCGTTGTACAGAAACCAAAGGAAAACCTTTATTTTACTTCTCATTTGTTTGGAAATTGGCTTGTGGGGATTAATTGTAAACATATGCATCTATTACTGGTTGGGGCAAGCGCTCTTTGTTGGGCCATTTGGTTGAGCCGTAACGATGTGGTGTTTGACAAGGCACGAGTTTCTTCTGCTTTGCAGGTTATCTTCAAAAGTACCTACTGGTTTCGCTTCTGGTCGCTGCTGCAGAGGGAGGAGGATCGTTTTTTCATCCAGGACATGTGCCGACGTCTGGAAACTACTGTGATGGAGATTTTCGCCAACCATGGGTGGCGGTTCAGCAATAGAATTTGTCTCTAGTTTGTAGACATGGCTTGGTCTCCTTTTTTTATTCTTGTTCTCACCTGATTTGTCAGATTCTCAGATGCTGGCTGTAATAAATTACTCTCGGTCGCATTTTTTGATGCTGACTATGTACCCTGCTATGCAGAGGCTGGAATAAAAACTATTCCCTTTTCTAAAAAGTAGCTAGTTTGGTTTAGAATTCTACCATTTTTTTTTTTTGAGAAACCACAGAAATGATCAGTAGATCGCGTATATGTTGCAAAAAATGTTATGTATATGAACTTTTTTTTGAACGGATTGTTGTGTATGATTGTAAGGTCTTTTATGCGCATAATGGATTCTTGTGCTTATGTGCGCAATCATGTTGATTATAAGAGGTTGCTTGGTTCCTCAAAAAATAAGAGGTTGCCTGAGGTTTCAGTACTTACAAGTCAATGAACAGCACCTTGCATATCCAAACGTATTGCAAGCAATCCATGTCATTCTGCACGATTTGCAACATATGGTGCACCCAGTCCAATCAATCAATACCGGGATAACTCACAAACATTCAGATTTTTAGTGTGACTAACTAGTGCTACTGATCTAGTGATTAAACCACTGTGCAGAACTTGTGGACCAAATGCCTTCGACCTATCCTACTTGCTTGATATACTTGTCTTGTACAAACCATACACTAAGTGAATGCTCAATGACGCAGGCGCAGTTCCATGCACGTCGCTCTGGTGCAGTGAACGGCAACAAGGCAATAGTAAGTTCATGCTCTCATGTCCAGCGCTGCCATTGGCCGGCCGGTTATACCTCCATGCACTACGCATTGCATCTCGCATACGATTACTGAATCGTCTGCGCGCTCTTGCTGCTTTCATTCAGAAAGGAAAAGGAATGGAGAGTGATCCACTTCGCCCTTGCGACGGAGACGGCGGGAGGATAGCATTTGATCATGGATACCAGCTGCGGATGCGCCCACGTCGATCTCATCGATCAGGACGCATGCATCCGAGCTCGAACCACCGAGTCACCCCCCACATTCCCACGATCTTTTCCGCAAAAGTTTCCCCAATTTTGTGCTGTCGGAGTTGGGCAATTGTTCGTCGTCTGACTAGTTGCCAATCTCAGGTCTGCTCGCCCAAAAACCTTCTGCTTTGAAAACTTTTAGATCAAGATGTTAGGTTTTTTCGTGATGGTACAAAAAGCCTAGCTTGCACACTGCCCGCACACAGAACCAATGCACCGGATGTATCACAAGCTAGCATCCACGGCATCCACTCTGAAATCATGGAGTAGAGACCTTTTCCCCCGACCAAAGCTCTTACTCCACATAGCCTTAGAGCTCATCCTCCGGCTCGACGTGGCTCAAGAATTTACGGAGCTAACACCACCTGAATCGGCCTTGAGGGCAAACCTAAAGAAGAAAGTCTTAGGGCTGGTAGTGATCGAGCGAACTAGGAAACGCCAGTGTTCCCGGATCACCAACCTCAGAGAAAGCGACGCAAACACAAAGTTCTTCCATATTAAAGTAAATGGCCGTAGACGCAAAAACTACATCCAAAGACTACAGAATTGACTTGGCTGGGCGATCTCACACACTGAGAAAGAAGACATAACACAAAAGCACTTCCAAGAAACGCTTGCCCCGCCCGCACCACATAACACTGACCTTAATTGGGAGGCAATGAACCAACCTGCACTAGATTTGCACAATCTCCAAGATGCGTTCATGGAAACAGAAGTCCTCAACGCACTAGAACAGTTACCAGGGGACAAAGCCCCGGACCAGAAGGTTTCTCTCCTCTTTTCTACAAAACATGCTAGTCAACTATCAAAGCAGACATCATGGCAGTTTTCCACAGCTTTCACTCCCTCCGCACTTCGTACCTTCATCTTTCGAACACAACAAACATCGTGCTGATTCCAAAAAAGGAGGCAGCCGAAAAAGTGCAAGATTTTAGACCTATCAGCCTCATCCACGGCATTGGGAAGTGGATTGCAAAAACGTTAGCGCGGCGGATGGCACCGTTTATGCATAGCCTGATATCGCAGGCTCAAAGCGCCTTCATCAAGACAAGAAGCATCCATAACAACTTCCTATATGTTCGCAACCGGATAAGAAGACTACACTGCTCGAAAACCCCTTCGCTCTTCCTAAAACTCAACATTGCAAAGGCTTATGATATGGTCCGTTGGGATTACCTTCTCGACCTTCTTCATAAAAGGGGTTTCCCCCACATATGGACAAACTGGGTGGCGGCCCTCTTAAGATCCGCCTCATCTAAAGTTCTACTCAACGGCATTCCTGGAAAGGCAATCTTTCATGGGAGCGGGCTATGGCAAGGAGACCCCCTCTCACCCTTCCTCTTTATACTGGCCATCGACCCCATCCAACGTCCTCTAGAGATAGCAACGGACTTGGGTTACCTTGACCAGACACGAGACCGTTTTGCCAGACTCAGAACATCCATCTATGCGGATGATACGGCCATTTTCATCAAACCAAGCATAACCGAAATCTACATAACCACCCAGATCATCCTCAATTTCGGGAATGCAACTGGCCTACACACCAACTTCCAAAAAAGCATGGTGCTCCCAATAAGTTGGGACCACTTAGACCTAAGCACATTCCTCCAAGATTGCCCTGCAATCCTTTCGACATTTCCAATCAAATACTTCGAATTACCACTCACCTACAGAAGACTACGCAAAGTGGATTACCAGCTGCTTCTAGACAAAGTGACTGGGAGGCTGGCGGGCTGGCAGGGGCACCTCCTATCACAAGCAGGGAGGGCCACGTTGGTAAAATCAGTTCTCACCTCGATCCCAATTTACTACCTCACGGTTTTAAAGACCTCCAAGGAGATCCTTCGCATCCTAGACAAAATCAGGCGTCGTTCCTTTGGGTCAGACACGATAATATCTCGGGTGCTAAGTGCAAAATTAACTGAGGCAGAGTGTGTCGTCCAACCCAGCTAGGCGGCCTAGGCATCCTCAGCCTTCCACAATTCTCCTTAGCAATCAGACTGTGTTGGCTCTAGTAGGAGTGGAAGAATCGGTCCAAACGTTGGGTCGGCATGGAAATCCCTTGCAACGACTCAGATCAAAATCTCTTTGCAGCGGCAACTAGGATAACCCTGGGGATGGCATGATGGCAAAATTTTGGTACTCGGCCTGGCTGGATGGAGAGGCACCTAAAGATCTAGCCCCCAAGATTTTCGAAATCTCAAAACAGAAAAACCAGACTGTGGCCTCGGCGTTGCAAAACGAACGGTGGGTGCAGGACATAAACTTGATGAGGGGATTGACAATCCACCACATCCAACAATTTGCAGGACTTCGGACCAAAACCAACCAAATCCACTTGACACAAGGCATCCTAGATGATTTATCCTGGAAACAAACCACAAATGGAACCTACTCATCAAGATCTGCCTACACCCTACACTTCCTGGGGTCCATCGAGACAAACTTCAAAGCAATAATTTGGGAAAACAAAAGCCCCCCCCCCCCCAAGTACAAAATCTTCGCTTGGCTGGCAATACAAAACAAACTCTGGACCTCAGACAGACTGGAAGCTAGGGGGTGGCCCAACCAAAGATATTGCCCCCTATGCAGACACACCCCGAAATCGGCCATACATCTCTTCACCCAGTGTCGCTTCTCCAGAAGAATATGGAGGCATATGGCGGACTGGTTGGGAACTGATAGACTACAGCCATCTCTCTGGCCCCCAGCGTAAATATCTTGGACTGGTGGTCAAATGTAGCGGAGATGAAAGGCTCCCCTAGGAAAGCCAAGAGAACGATCCTAATCCTTATTATATGAGAAATTTGGAGGGAATGAAACGCAAGAATCTTCAACAACAAAGCCGTCACACCCTTAGATCTCCTAGCGACAATTAAAGAGGAGGGAAGAACTTGATATCTAGCAGGGGCCAAGTGTCTAGAGCATTTCAATTCTTAGTAATTAAGGCATTTTATTAATCTCCTGTACTTCGTGGCTTTTGTTCCGCCCTTCTCTATTAATATAACGGGCAGCCCTCCTGCCAGTTTCATTAAAAAAAGACTAGTTGCCAATTGAACTTTTAATTATATCATTATATATTTTTCGGTTGCACGACACTACACCACTGTCACTGTGGTGACTGATCTGTGGCTGAGCTTTTTTACTCTAGGCAGAACATTGTATTCCTCGTAAGAGATGGTGATCTCTCTCCTGGCTAGTGGCCTAGTTTTAGGTACATTAAAGAGAGCTTTATTTAATATGGTACGTCTAATTTTTTTTATCCAAAAGTTTATATTGATTAGAATTTAGTTATACTACAACGGGTAGTATGAATAGTAAAATTTTAAGGAGATAGAATTATAACAAATTTGTTATTTTAAGTCACTTGAAATTTTCTTAAGTTTAAGTTAATTGTTATGACTATTGGATTTACGTAGAGATTAATGTGTCATATGATTGGATAAAAAACTTGACTTATACTTAAGAAAATTTCAGTCACCTTATGAATAGACAATCCCGAATTATAATTACTCATGTGGAATCACATAACACAAAAGTAATATTTTCAACCCTAGTTGAAAAAGTCCATAATACCCTTACAAAAAAATTATAAATACAAAGAAAAATCTATTATGTCTTTCACAAATCAATGGTTAAATTTGATTTATACTATCACCATATACTACCGGTAGAATGCATCGTAAAATTTCTCACATTATTTAGGTTAAATTATAGTACTATTACACATAATTCAATCAATCATGCACGCTGCAATTATAAATTAATACCCGCTCCCAGCTGCACTCGCCGCAGCATGTGCTCAGCGCCCACTCACTCATCTTCTTCTACCTGTCATCGCTTTGAGAGAAACTAAGGAAGAACAGCTATCATCGCTGAATTAACTAAGATGGGCGCTGCCAAGAACCTTGTCAGGCTCTTGATCCTCGTGGAGGTGGCCGTCGGCCTTGCGGGGCCCGGCGCCGCGGCGCTCAGCATGGACTACTACGGCATGAGCTGCCCCTTCGCCGAGTTCATCGTCAGCCACGTGGTGAACCAGGCTCTCACGAGCGACCCCACCCTCGCCGGCGGGCTCCTGAGGCTGCACTTCCACGACTGCTTCGTTCAGGTATAGCACTTATCGCTTGTTGGATCGAGTCCTACTGTTGTGTTCGACACATGCACACGTTGTGATTGTGCATGCTATGCATATACAGGGATGTGACGCGTCGGTGCTTCTGGACTCGACGCCGGGGAACACAGCGGAGAAGGACGCGCTGCCGAACAAGAGCCTGCGCGGGTACGAGGTGATCGACCGGATCAAGCAGATACTGGAGGCGCATTGCCCCGGCATAGTCTCCTGCGCCGACATCGTCGCACTGGCCGCCAGAGACGCGGTGTTCATGGTACACAACGCCATATATACCACATGCAGATGCAGTGGTGGTTGTCATAGACATGCAGCGTTCTTAGCATATATAGTTGTTGATTTGATCAGGCCGGAGGTCCGTACTACGGCGTGCCCAAGGGAAGGAGAGACGGGACGCGCTCCAACGCGGCCGACACGAACGCCCTCCCGGCGCCGAACCTGACCGCGTCGACGCTGATCAAGCTGTTCGACTCCCACAACTTCACGACGCAGGACATGGTGGCGCTGTCCGGCGGGCACACGCTGGGGGTGGCGCACTGCGCGTCGTTCAAGGACCGCCTGAGCCAGGCGACGTTGGACCCGTCCCTGGCGTTGTCGCTGAGCAGCACGTGCGCCGGCGGGGACTTGCTGGCGACGGCGCCGTTCGACCGGACGAGCACAGCGTTCGACGGCGTCTACTTCCAGGAGCTGCAGCAGCGGCGGGGCCTGCTGATCTCGGACCAGACGCTGTTCGAGTCGGCGGAGACGCAGCAGCTGGTGAACCTGTTCGCCATGAACCAGGCCTTCTTCTTCTTCTCGTTCCAGCAGGGGATGCTCAAGATGGGGCAGCTCGACGTCAAGGAGGGCGCCCAGGGCGAGGTCAGGAAGTCATGCAAGGTCGTCAACTCATACTAGCTAATGCTACTCGGTACTCGGTAGTCAGTACTAACTAGCTTGTACTCATAAATAATTAAGTACATATGCGCAGAGCCGTTCCTGTCACTTTGGAGACGCTGTCGCGGAGACAAAATAGGAGGCTCCTTATTCTAACATAAATATATAATACTATTTTTTATATCAGCTGCAAATCTATATAAACATACAAACAACTCATAGAAAGCAATTTTTTCTAGCATTTCTAGATGCAAAGTCATTGATAATAGTATCCACGCCAATGTGATCCAACATATCCTTCTCAATGCAAAAAAATGGCTAGACCATTCGTCCTTTCTTGTGACATCGATGACATCAAATAGTTTTTCAATAACTTCAACTTTGAAAAGCTTCTTTCAGCGATGCTACGATCACAGGTACAATAAAAAAGATTCGATAAGTAATTGAAACATTTAGATAACAATTTACATCTCTAACAAAAACTCAAAAATCTCAATAGCAGGCGTTGTCACATCTGGCAAAGTTATTTGTAACACTCTTAATTCAAAGAAAAGATCATCTGATTCAACATCAGATGAATCATTTTGAGAAACAACTTCTGCAAATTTAGTGCAACATTTTCTTAGCTCGATATCATCCAATGATTTCATGTTTTTTTAGCTAAGTAATTAAAAACCCAAAATACCTTTAAACACTTTAAGTTCCTCAAATATATTTTTCATTGAAGCAATTGCCACATCCACCATGACTAAAAAGTAAATAGCTTCAAAAGACTTCTCAGCTGATAGAATTACTTCACTGTGATCACTTTCATCACATTGCTTCACTGTGATCACTTCACTTTCATAAAATTACTTCACTATGATCACTTCCCAATCTAGTTATCCCAGGTATATACAGGGGTACATGTAATATGTACCAGGGTCGGAGGCCCTGGCTCTAGTGGGCCCTGGGCGGTCGCCGCCGCCGCCTTCCCTCAGGAACGGCCCTGCATATGCGTCGTCGTTGTCGCTAAACAGAATTAGCTCGTCCGAAATGCTACGGTACTAGCGTATTGTTGTGTGTGCAATAATCTCGTGCTTGCTGTTGAGGAACCGTTGCTGGCGAGTTCAGTCCGAGCGATTACCTCGTAGACAAACTCAGAATCGTAAGAACAATACATGAATCACAAGAACAGAATAAGAGATTGAACACAGAGGTGTAGGGGGGACTTCTTGCTTCTCTTTATTCCTTCATCAAGCGATCTGCCTTTACAATTACTAGTACCCACTATTTATAGGCTACGACCCTGCTAGGGTTTGAGATGAGGAGCTCACCTTAAGTCAGGACTCCCGGTACTGAGCCCGGTTTCTTAACACTTGCAATGGATGGAATGGAGGTGCGTGGTGTTTGGAAATTTGCAAGAAAAAGAGCTCTTTTACGGTGCCTACCAATTAATATGGACCATTCGTTGTTTTGAATCTAACGGGGCCAAATTAGTTTATATTTTCTTATATACTACACCACCACCGCGGCAGGAGGAAGTATCCTAATAATTATTATAGGATAAACTCGTAACCGCGTGTGTTCCTCTCGTAGCCGCCACTAGCAACTCTCGCAACCCTAACCCGAGAGAAGACGTATGTGCATCCGGCATGCATGCATACGTCACCCAAAGCTCCTGGTGCTTAGGAGATTGATTAATTAACAAGATTATTTAATCACGATTTTTCAACTACTCGAGCAACTAGCATAGGGTAGTCGAGGTGAGTGCGGCCCACTACGCCCGCGGCGTGAGCGGCGGCCCACGATCAATCAGCTCGGCTCCAACAGCAGGCATTGTCCTCGGGTTGGGCTGGGCCTTAGTACCCATGGCCCCTTTACTTTCCAAGTTTTAACAACATAGAAATTCCTATTCCTGAGAACCGAACTGAGCTCGGTTGGCTCGCTGCGAGGGTGTCCGTCCAAGCCGCCTCCGTTCGAGCCTCTAGGCTCGGCGCGTGTGTCTCATCTGGTAGAGATTTATTCTTTTAGGATAATATAAGCACATGTGAATGTGTTCACTGATCAAAGCGTATACCCGTGTTCCATGGGTTCAGCCCACGCTCTAGATTATGCGTGTGTTAAGGACGCATTCACGTGTGTATGTGTGTGTGGGTGTACGTCTGGTGTGTGCGCGTGAGTGTCGTTCGACGTGTATTCTCAAAAAAAAAAATCTAGAGATTGTCTATTCGTCTGCAATTTTATTAAGTATAAGTCACATGTTTTATCCATTAGATCAATATCTAATCATATGACGCATCAATCTCTACACAAATTCAATGGTCACAGCAATTGACTTAAACTTAAAAAAATTGAACGACTTATAAATAGCAAATCCAAAATTCCTATTCCTGTGAAGAATCCAATCCTCCATAATTCACCCTAGTTTCTCTTTTAACAAAATGACGCCGTAAAATCGTTGCTCGCGAAATACTATACTATACTATGTTTATCTGTTAAACGTTTTGGCTAACCACCCTCCTTAATTCCGGGCTAGGTTGGTTAGTCAGGCTAGCTCGTGGTGCAACATCGGATCTGATCTCAAAATTAAATAAATGTGCACCCAACAGCAGAGGCAGAGCTATGATGATTGTTCCGTCCAAACCACCAAAACTTCAACCTCACAACATCAGAGCGATGCATGCACTTTACTTGTAAAAAATATCAAATCAAGACGTCCAGCCTAAACCTCAATGTAACACACAAAGATCAGAAAGAAATGGAGTATACTACTGTCCATTTCATTTCACGGATGGCATCCATGGAGGCACTATTTCATTTTAAAAAAACCGTAATGAGCTTGTGTTACACCGAGTCAAATGTGGTTAAAACCAACAGGTAAACTGTTTACCTACGGTTTTGCATTTTTTTTTACCCCTCCATCTAGGAGGGTTGTACTCCAGCTGGGAACTCCATTCATTTTTTGCGATGATATGTATTGAAAAACTACAAAACACACCGAAATTATAATTAAAATTTGAAAAACTCCAAGATATGTAAAAGATTTCCAACTTAATTGGTTGGAGAGGAGGGGGCTAACGATTGTACTGTTGTTTTGTTTAGTTTCGCAGCATTGGCTTGGAATCTTTGAAAATTTAAGAACAGAATAGCAATTGAAAAGAGTTTTTCTAAGCAACCTATGAAAGTGATTTTCAAAAAAAATTTCCTTGTTTGCAGTACTAACGTGTCCTCATCAAGGGGGTCGATCGATGTAAACTGGATTGCATCTTGGTGGCCGTTGAAGACTAGGCTAAAACCTTTTGTTCGTTAGACAATTCTTAATTTCTGTCTATAATAGTTAGTTGGTTGGTGTCCTTGTTATATTGTTTCTACCCAGTGAGTGAGCTGGTGTTCCAGCGTGTTCGATTTTGGTGTCTTTTTGTAAGGATCTTTTATTTGCTTTCTATAAAAGCTGAATTTACCCTCGTCAAAAAATAAAAAACTCCAAGATATGTCCACGTAGATAGGATTGAGTCAGCAAACGAGTTTGGATGATCCAGGCAGTCGTCGACAGAGAGAGCTATTCATAGTTGCACTCAAATACGTTTGGAGACCATCCGAAAAAGAAGCAGGAGAATCCGTTATGAGCTTGTGTTACACCGAGTCAAATGTGGTTAAAACCAACAGGTAAACAGCAGATAATTACTGCGTGGAGATAGATCGAGATCGCAACCCGTTTTTATCCGTTGATGATTGAAGCAAGCGGAGTCAAAAACCGAACGAATCCCAACAGATATGCCGCGCCCACAGACAGGTGGCCCCACATCGAACGGCCAACCAATGTCCGCACGGAAATCATCCAACCCGTTACCACCGACACGTGGGCCCTCTATGATCCACCAAACGCCATTCAAAGTAAACAAAAAGGATCGCGCCAAAAACCCAATGCAATACCCAGGTCGCCAAACCACCTCACTGCCAGGTGGGTCCATCCCACGAATGCGCCCACACGTCCGTGAGTGCCAATATCCACGTCGAAGTAAAAAATGGAGTCCGTGCGCTGTTGTTATTACTATTATCCAACAAGGAGAGGAGAAACCAAATACACGGGAGTATTTACAATAGTGTAATGTCAGTTGGTAAAATTTGTCATATAGAATACGGGACGGTGTAGATAAAATTGGAGGAGCATAGAGAATTAGATTATCTCTTATAAAATAGTCGACTGTAACGCAAAAAAAAACAGTACACATTATACTTTATACATAGAATAGCTTATTTCTACGTTGTTTGTTGTCCTGTTGGACTTCTGTTGGAGGGTCAAAGTCTGTTAGTCCTTATTAGTCACTTTTTTGCTAGTCGGTGAACTCTATCTTAGTAAGCTGGTACGCCCAGCGTTCTTGAACTCTCTCTCTGCGTTGTAAGATACTGTTATTAGCTTTCAAAGTTTCCTTGATAAAATATAAAAAAAGCTGTTTTGATAAATAAAAAAAAATAGATGATATAAAGAGTACTATAAACTACAGTTATTTATAGTTATTTATACATTGTACATCGGTAAATACGAATAGGAATTAAGGGATAAGATTAGATTAACAGGTAATAACGCCCCTCGGCCAAGCCATAAGCCCCCCCGCCAGCGAGTCTTTATTGTTGAGGAACCGTCGCTGGCAAGTCCAGTCCGAGCGATTACCTCGTATACAAAATCAGAATCGTAAGAACGATGCAAGAACACAAGAACACAACAATAGATGAAAACACAGGTATGAGAGGGATGCAGTGCTCTTTATTGCTCTTTCAATAATGAATTGTGTACATGATTGGGGGTCCTCTCCTATTTATAGTCTGATAGATGAGGTGCCCACCGGACCGGACTCTGGCGGGCCGGTTTCCTAATACTCCCCTTGGGCTCTCATCCTTCATGTTCATGCCTCGCTAAAACTCCATAAAAACCAGTGGGAAAAATTTGGAGAAAGAGTACATGTATCATGTTACTGCTATATCGCACGAATTGCCTCATTAAAAACCTTAACCAGAAACTTGGGAAAAACTCGTCAAGGAAAAAGAGTACAATTCACCCAATTTATTTAATCTTCAAGATTTATTCTTTGGGTACTCGACCTTCGTGATCAAGCTTTAGTAATGAGTTCGTGAAGGTTCTCCCAGATCTGCACTTCTCTAAGTCTTATCATTCCAATTCCACACGCACCTTTCAAAGCTAGATCTTTGGAAGTGACTTAGTGAACAAATCTGCAAGATTTTCACATGACTTAGTATGCGATACCTTAATTTCGTCCATCTTTTGCATTTCATGAGCATAGAAGAACTTGGGGTTGATATGCTTTGTGAGAGGACTCTTCACATAACCCATCCGCACTTGTGCAACACAAGTTGCATTATCTTCATAGATAATAGTGGGGTTTGTGCGGTATTCAATCCACATATTCTTTGGATGTGGTGAATCATCATGAAGCCAAGAGCATTCCGTGTGGCCTCGTGCTGATGCTATAATTTACGAATGGTTCGTGAAGTTGATACCAAACTCGCTTAGATGATTTCCATGAAATTGCGGTTCCACCACCTGAAATACATAGCTGTTTGCGACTTAGGCGTATGCGGGTCAGCAGTACCGACATCTGCATAGCGATCATTGTAAGGTCTGGTTCTTTTGTAGAAACAGGCCAAGATCTTTACTTCCTTGGAGGTATCGGAAGACATCCTTTATTCCTGCCAATGCCTTTTGGTAGGTTACGCACTATACCTTGCTAAGAGATTCACTGCGAAAGCAATGTCGGTCTAGTGCGGTTTGCTAAATACATGAGTGCTCCAAGCTGCGCTTAAGTATGGGAATTCGGTCCCAGGACTTCCTCCCCTCTTCTTTAGGTGCGAGCGGGTCCTTGTCTTGCTGCAAGGATCTCCGATCATTGGCACTTTGAAGGATATGCCTTTTCAAAGCCGAACCTTTCCAACACCTTACGAGTGTAGGTTGGTGATGTACTAAAATCCCTTGGTATGCTCAAGCGCAAGCCTAGGCAATATTTGGTTTTACCAGATCTTTCATTTGAACTCGACTCGGTAAGAGCTTGCTTTTCAATATCTTCCAAAGTCCGATGATATTGGATCATCTACATATCTTGAGATTATCTGAATCCATCACAGGATCGCCAGTATAAAAACACAAGGACAATCCTCACTTTGTTCGTGTAGCCTTTCTTGCAGAGAAAGTCGCAAGCGATTATACCACATCTGCTGATTGCTTGATCCATACGGTGACTTTACGAGTTGCACTTGTATAGATTTCTATTTGCTCTGTCTTGGTTGATGCAGGGGATACCTTCGGTACCTTCATATAAATTTCGAATCAAGTTCCCATAAAGGTATCGATTACCACATCCATTAATTTCATTTCTAAATTCAGATTCTGCCATTGAGATTAAGTATCTAAAGGTAGTTCCGCCATGACCGGGGAATAGGTTTCTTCATAATCGACTCCTGGTCTTTGAGTGAAACCTTGTGCAACAAGCCTTGCTTTATATCTTACAACTTCATTATTTTCATTTCTCTTTCGAACAAATACCCATTTATGCCCTACAGGGTGCACATGGGGAGGTGTACGGCTTACGGGCCCAAACACCTCTCTTTTATTCAGAGATATTAATTCTGCTTCTATTGCCTTCTTCCAATCTTTCCAGTCTGATCTTTTCTTGCAATCAGCGAGCGATGCAGGCTCTGGATCAAGATCAATGATTGTGGCAATTTTCTTTGCAAAATAAATGTCGACATTAGCTGCTGCTCTATTCATAGATTCTCCCGTGGTCACATAATTTATAGCTATTTCTTCATAAGGCGGTTCTGCTAATGCTTCTACTTGCTCACCGCTGCTTTCAATTGTGGGGGCAAGTCCTTTAGTTTTCACTCCGATGTGTGCGCACACATCCATGCTTGATGTCTCCTCCGTGGGAATATTCAAATCGGTATGTCTTTTCTTGAAGGTTCCATACAGTGCAGTCTCAAGCGGCTCCCCTTACATTTGTGGGAACTTGGTGATCTACGTGACAAGTCCTTCTTATCCTTTTCGCGGCGTCCCGGTTACTTAGGATTGAGGGCGGAGTTCTCGTCCTTTTATTACGAGGCCTGCGGGCGGGATTAGGAATACCTTCTATTTTCTTTGGTATTTCAACCCTCTCGGTGCATTGCGTGCGAGCACATGCGACTTAGTCACGCTCTTCAAATCACTAAAGTGGTGAGCGATTGATTCGCTAATGCTTGCAAATCAATTATCTTACGGACTTCTCTATCCGCTTCACTAGTGCGTGGGTCATGTGCATTAATTCCGTGGCTTGCCACGTTATTTCCGACATTTTTCATCAAGAGGTTGATTTCCTCCCCTAATGACGAAACTATCCTCATCAAATATGCTATCAGTAAGCAGGTCGTATGCAAATCTCCGATCATTGGGTCGAATACGATTATGGATGCGATCTCATAACCAACGTATATCCCAGTTTTGGAGAGGGCCCATTGCGATTCATTGCGGTGGTGGTATAGGTACATAAACCTTGCAACCAAACCTTGAAGATGAGAGATTTTCGGTGGTGACCCTTGCGCTAGTTGCATAGGTGAATGGATGTTGTATCTTGACGGTCTAAAATTGATGAGAGTTCTTTGCATGCAGATGCGTGTCCCCAACACGTAGTTGGTAAATTACAATTACGTAAAGCGGTCGGGCAATGAATTTAATTCTTTTAATCAATGCTTACGCTAGTCCATTACGAGTGTGGACATGTGGTGCAGAGTGCTCAACGGTAATTCCCATTGCCATGCAATAATCATCAAATGCCTTTGAAGTAAATTCTCGGCGTTGTCCATTCGATGGACTTCACATGATGATCGAAATTATTCTTTATTTTAATTATCTGCGAGATCGGCTTTGCAAAAGCATGGTTTCTTGTAGATAACGGTATACATCGACCATTTGAGGAAGCATCGATGAGCACCATAAAGTACCTAAATGGCCGACGAGGTGAATAGGACCGCAAATATCTCCTGGATTCGGTCCGGGAATGCGAGATTTCATCCTTCACTTTCGAGAGGAGAAGGTCTAGTAATTAATTTCCGTTGGCACATGCAGGGCACACGAAATCTTACGGATTGGAAATTCTTTACATTGATATTATGTCCCTGAGAATTGTTAATTATATTTCTCATCATTCTAAGACCGGGGTGGCCTAATCTATCATGCCAGAGACAGAAAAGTTCAGAGCTTCTAAAAGATGTTTTCAGGACAGTATAGGCTGCAGGTGCCCTAATATGAGTGTAGTATAGCCCAGATTCATATGAAGGAAGTCGTTCTAATACCCTTTTCCCATTCTCTTCACGCTTTGTAATGAGCAGGTATTCCTTACCATACTCTTCTTCGGTCTCTACATGGAGACCGTTAGCGCGAATATCTTTAAAACTTAAGAGAGTTCTAGTCGATTAAGGTACAACAAGGTTTCTTCAATGACCAATGTCGTGCCCATTGGAAGTATAATTGTGGCTTTTCACGAGCCTATTATACAAGTATCATTGCCGGCGATTGTAGTAAGACTACCGACATTCTTGGCGATCATTGGAAAAATTTCGTCTCTCTTAGTATGGTATTCGTTGTGCGCTATCCGCTAGACACACTTCCTCCATAGGCGCCACACGCGTTACGATATATAAAGTAATTATCAATATGGAGCAAAACAATCCACACATAAAGCATACTTCAAAGCAGAACAAAACTTGCTTTATTAATACGGAAAAGTCTTCTGGACCCATCATAAGAATTTAATGCTAATGCTCTTCTAGAGCTTACAACCTTTATTCAATAAAATCCTAACATAAGCGCAAATGATTGTAAAGCTAAGTGCCATGCATGCACTAAATCGAATCGTAGTAAATTAACTTGCTGAATCTCATCTACTTCTATCTTTTCTTCTTGGCAACTTCTGGTGCAAGTGCTGCAATGTCCAATGAAGGAGTGATAGGAGTCTGCTGTAGGCATGTCCACATCCATAGGTGCGACCAATGATGTGGATCTTCTATACTGCAATGGCGAGGTGCGCCTCGTCTTTGTCCTTTGCCCTTCTTCTTTGCCTTGAAAGCATCAATCACGTCTTTGCGGTTCACGGCGGACACGTGACCAATGTCCCAAGTGCCACATTTGTAGCGACTTTGGTCCTGCGACCATAGGGCTTCTCATCGCGCTTCTTTTGGTCGCCTTTCTTGACTTGAGCATTTTGCTTAGTTTTGTGGCTCATGACCTTACCCTTCTGCCTCTACGCCGGGTGAGGCTTTCTCACCTTGTAGCTGCTAGCATTGACTTCATGGCCAACTTTGCTACTAGGTGGCTGCGAGATGTAGTTCTTTCTGAGAACCTCATCTTGAGCTTCCGCAACTTGCATAATATCAATCAGTTCGGCATATTCCTTGAAGCCATCGACGGTAGTTGCGTGCGGATTGCACCGCATTTGGGTGAAAGGTAGATAGGGTTTTCTCAATCCTCTCTGCATCTGTGATTACTTTACCACAAAGCTGAAGATTTGTACAAATTCTGTGCAAAGCAGAGTTGTACTCCCCCACGGTCTTATAGTCAGCAAAACGTAGTCGAGTCCATTCCTGCTCTGCCGGCGAGATGGTGTACCGATTTCTCGAACAGCTTCTTGAGGCGGTCCATAAAGCGATGCGCTTTTCTCGCCATATACTCATTCTTGAGAGTTAGACAAAGATGATGTCTCGAGAAATGAAGTGCGATCATTTTCCTCGGCGGTTGGAGCGACATCTGCAAGGCGCGAGTCGATAGCGACCGCGGAGCTTCTTGGCTCCCAAGACAATCTCGACATCGATGCCCAAGTCAAATAATTACGGCCATCTTTGGGCGGCTCCTCGAACTCGGTTCGTAATTCCAGTCATCTGCATATTCATGCAAGGAATGCATAAGATTACTGCTGGTAATGTACATAAAAGGTTGCAAGAATTCCTATAATATTCCCGTACTTTTCTACGCATTTTTCAAGATTTACTGCTATTTTCAATGATTAAAAGCAATATAAATAATTACAGATAATCAAAGCGATAAATCTGATAATAAATTGCATAGAAATAACAATAACAAGAATAAATATGCTTCAAAATTCAAAAATATGCAAAAATTTGGATTCCCGAGGCCTTTTTCTGCTGGAAAAGTTACTTTTCGGTGAAAACTACAAGTTTCGGGGGCTACAACGCGAAATCTCAGTTCTGAGAGAATTTGCGCGTAATTGTCATAACTTCCGAGGGGTTTTCTGTAAAATTTCATTATACGCGAAAACTTGCGCGTAATTACGAAAAATTTTCAAGGCCTTTTCTGCAAAATACCATTTTTTTTTCTTT
This sequence comes from Ampelocalamus luodianensis, assembly GCA_036346255.1. NCBI lineage: Eukaryota > Viridiplantae > Streptophyta > Magnoliopsida > Poales > Poaceae > Ampelocalamus > Ampelocalamus luodianensis. Next base: position 51,528,945 of record CM070632.1, on the reverse strand, counting down.
CTTTCCCCATTTTTTTTCTCGCGTAGGCCCGATTCCCTGGCCCATTCGGCCTTTCCACCCCCGAGGCCGCCGTGCAATAAGGGCCGGAGCTAGGGTTTCCTAGCTCGTGGGTTTGTGGCGGCGCTTCATGGCGATGCTGTGCGCGATGCGCTCGAGCGGCGTCTTTGGTGTCGGCGTGGCACGGCGGCGACCGAAGCGCGGCCACCGGCGGCTCGACCACGGCGGCAACTGCGGCGGCTCGGGGCGCGCGCGCGGCGGCGGCGCCAAAGTGGCAGCGACCGGTGGCGGCGGTTTCTTGCGTCTAGGCGGCGGGTGGCGGCGGCCGGCTCAGCGCCGCAGCGCGGCGGATCTGGCGGCTCGGCGCGCACAAAGGAGGAGGCGGCGGCTCGGGCTATCTGGCGGCGGCCGGGCCATCGAGGCGCGGCGTCGGGCCATCGAGCGGCGGCAGCGATGTGGCTGGCGCCGCGCTCGTCTGTCGGTGGCGGCAGCGCGCCGCGCCGTTCAAGTGGGAAGGTGGCGGCGAGCCAGCCATTGGTGGTGGCGGCGGTGCATGCGTTGCCGGTCTCCGCCATGGCCGGGCGCGCCTTCTTTCTCCTTTGCTTGCCGGCGATGCCTCCTTTCTCTTCTTGGATGATGACCGCGGGGCGCTACGAGCGGCGGCGAGCAGGCCGGCGCGGCGGCGGCCAACGCCACGGCCTTCAAGGCGGCGGCGGCGGCGGCGCCTACGAAGCGCGAGGAGGTTCGGCGGCCAGCGGCACGCTCTTCGTGGCGAGCAATTTTTTTTTATTATTAAAAAAATTGTTCATTCATGTGTGTATGCAATGCAATACGATGTAATCTGATGCAATCGACATCAGTTCTTTCATGCAACCTCCGTCGGATTTTCGTGACTTCAAGTCTGCTTCGCGGTAGGTTAGAAACAGATTTGCAATTTCCAATCTACGGTACAATCGACATCCGCTCTTTCATGCAATCATGCCGATCGGCATTGTCTGGCGACTTCAAGTCGGCTCGCGACGATTAGAGCAAATTTGCGTGAAAACAAATCTAGAAAGCCAAATTTGCGAATTGAAAGCGGTCTAGAAAAGCGATTCAATATCGAGTGTCGTTCATCGGCGGTTACCTTTTCGATGCGAGGAGAGTCGATCGTGCGATAACGTGTTGAGGAACCGTCGACAAGTCGGTCGGCGATTACCTCGTATACAAAATCGAATCGTAGAACGATGCAAGAACACAAGAACACAACAATAGATGAAAACACGGGTATGAGAGGTGCAGTTTGCTCTTTATTGCTCTTTCAATAATGAATTGTGTACGTGATTGGGGGTCTCTCTCTATTTATAGTCTCTGATAGATGAGTCTTGCGGACCCGGACTCTGGCGGGCCCGGTTTCCTAATATTTATAAACCCACCCCTCCCCTCTCTTCTCCGCGTCCACCTCCTCCTCATCCATTGCTCTCGATCCATTGTTAGATTTTGCTTTTAGATTTCTTGTGGTTGTGCGATGGCGCCTCTCGGAGAAGGAGCTGCTGCGTCCGCGGCGTCGCCCAACCTGGTGGTCTCGTTCGGCGAGATGCTCATCGACTTCGTGCCGGACGTGGCCGGCGTCTCGCTGGCCGAGTCCGGCGGCTTCGTCAAGGCCCCCGGCGGCGCGCCCGCCAACGTCGCCTGCGCCATCTCCAAGCTCGGCGGCTCCTCCGCCTTCGTCGGCAAGGTACCACTACCGTTTTTCGCCGTACCGCGGATTAATTCCTCCACGATTAATCGCTCGCTACGATCCGCTTAACAACGCCAGTGCTTATACCAGCAAGCGGTGCAGTAGATCCGGATTAGCGAGCGGCGCGCGTAGATCCGGATTTGGTATGGATCTGATGGGCTCGGAGATCTGGATCTGATCATTCCCACCGTGCGGGAGCTTGGCGGCGTGATGCAGTCAGGTGCATCTGGTGGCATTGTACCGTGGGATCTGACGATTGGGGGGATCCTAAGCCGTCCGATCGTGGATTGGCGGTGGAGACCGGGCGTTGACCGGTGGCGGATTTTAGTTCCCGATTCAGCATGAGATTATTCGTGTCTCGCGTATGCTATTTCTGGGTAGGAAATCTTGCAGCATTTGACCGGAGGCGGAAGTGGTGGGAGCGCCGGAGCGGGTGGCGCGAGAGAAACGCGCGCTGCGCTGGTGTCATCACGTCACGTGACCTCACCACTGGCTACGCTGCGTCACAGTGGGTCCCACCCGGTTCAGTGTTCTGTGGGACCCAGCTGACTCGGATCTGACGGCGACTCGCCCTGGCCATTGGGTTATCGAGTCCAAGAAACCAGATAAATAAAGTCTTGCACTAAGGGTATTTTCAATAGTTAAAGATAATTTTATCTCTAACATATGTTATATCTTTAGAGACAATATCTTCAATAGATAGTCTTTAATATAATCTTTAATATTTATATTTTATAATTTTCTTTTAAAATAAATCTACATATCAACTGGAGTAGACTAATGTATTATATCTTGTTTCGCGTGTACGACAATCTCTTCGGAAAGAGACAATTAGAGTAGATTAATGTATTATATCTTATTTCGTGTGTATGACAGTCTCTTTAGAATGAGACGATCTGTATTCTCTCCTTCTCCCTCTCTTATTTGTGTATAATTAATTTTGTTGATGTGATATAACTTAAAAACAACAATAATAGACTATGCGATATGCACTAAAGAAGCGTTTTTTTTTTCTGTGTTGTGTACTTGTGTTGGCGTTGTGTGGTGTTGCAGTTTGGTGACGACGAGTTTGGGCACATGCTGGTGGACATCCTGAAGAAGAACGGCGTGAACGCGGAGGGGTGCCTGTACGACCAGCACGCGCGCACGGCGCTGGCCTTCGTGACGCTCAAGAGCAACGGCGAGCGCGAGTTCATGTTCTACCGCAACCCCAGCGCCGACATGCTGCTGACGGAGGCGGAGCTCAACCTCGGCCTCATCCGCCGCGCCAAGATCTTCCACTACGGCTCCATCAGCCTCATCACCGAGCCCTGCCGCTCCGCGCACGTCGCCGCCATGCGCGCCGCCAAGGAGGCCGGCATCCTCTGCTCCTACGACCCCAACGTCCGCCTCCCGCTCTGGCCCTCGGAGGAGGCCGCGCGCTCCGGCATCCTCAGCATCTGGAAGGAGGCCGACTTCATCAAGGTCAGCGACGACGAGGTCGCGTTCCTCACCAAGGGCGACGCGCAGGACGAGAAGAACGTCCTCTCCCTCTGGTTCGACGGCCTCAGGCTCCTCATCGTCACCGACGGCGAGAAGGGATGCAGGTACTTCACCAAGGACTTCAAGGGCAGCGTCCCCGGCTACTCCGTCAAGACCGTCGACACCACCGGCGCCGGCGACGCCTTCGTCGGCTCTCTCCTCGTCAATGTCGCCAAGGACGACTCCATCCTCCACGTAAGCATCATCAGTACATTACATTTACATAAGCAATCACTCGATCACGTGACATCTCGCTAACGCGCGCAATGCTTCTGACGCGGTTGGTGATCAGAACGAGGAGAAGCTGAGGGAGGCGCTCAAGTTCTCCAACGCCTGTGGAGCCATATGCACCACCCAGAAGGGAGCCATCCCGGCGCTGCCCACCACCGCCGCCGCGCTGGAGCTCGTCAGCAAGGGCAGCAACTAGAGCGTCTTCTCGGTCTCGCCGCGCCGCGTCTCGTCCGCGGGGTTCTCATTTTAGCTGCTTTCTAGAGAGTTTTTACGAGTGATTGTGGGTTAATTTTAGCTTCGGTGGTGCAGTGAGACCCTCGGCCGTTTAATAAAAGTTAGCATGTGTGGTGTGGTATGGTGGTGGTTTTGGTTCTCATCTTGTGTAAGGGGCGAGGCTACTCCACCGTAGCCTTCGTCAAAATTTATCTCGAGTCTTCAATGAATGGACGTGTTCACAAGGCAAAATCTTTGTCGCGTGTTCACTGTTGGCATGAGTGCGAGTGTGCTTTTCTTAACCTGAAGCGATATATTTCTTTCTTGTCTGACGAGTCAGTCGAAACTGGTTACTTAATTCACTCAGTTGGGAGGAGCTTTCCGCTTGGCAGTAAACTACAGGTTTAAACCATGCGGCATTGTTATTTTAGAATTTCCTAACTCGATGTTTGGCTCGAGTCTTGTGGCTTATTTTCTAGTGCTGTGCTCAGCGATCAGATTGGGTTTATAATTCTGCAGTCAGCAGGTTCAAACATGCTGGTTTATTTTGCACTGTTGCGCTGAAAAGAGACTATTTGCTGAAGTTGAATATACTACCAAATTTCCTGACTGCCACCATCCTTTACACAGCAGATGTTTACGCAGCATACGGTTTGCAGTTACTTTTAGCACTACTTACAAACTAGCGAGCATAAATCAGTTCAAAAGGAATTGGAGAACTCTGTTTTGAGATCCGCCGCACTGCCAAAGATTACAAAAAAGGAGTATTTTTTTGCCAGTCAGTGTCCTCCCTTGCAAATGCAGGGTATTTCTGCTGTCACGTTCGACTATATACACCAGAAAGAAATACTCCTGAACCTTTTACAAGGATGCCTGAATTCTCAGGTGCGCTGTTTATCCTACTTGGCTGGCTGGATAGCTTCGATTCAACAAAAGGCACAAAAAACCGCCATTCAGCTCAAAGAAGATGACGGATCCCTAGTTGAAAGCAATGCAGGTCCATCTAATCGTGAAGCCACAAAAAATAAACGAAGTACCATAGACAGACAACATAGGACGATGGCGATATGGAGATCCACGCACCTGCACACATTGCGAGACCACGAAATTAACCCAGATCCCAGAACAATAATAAAGAAAGTGAACTAGTTGAAATTGAGAAGGTTGCCATAAAAAATATGCGCAATAGATGTATGAAACATGGATACGACATGGTTCTGCAAGTTGAAAGTTCTTGAGATTTGCAGCTGAGAAAAGAAATCAGAACTGCATAGTTTACCTCTTGCAATTTTACGCATAAAACATGCATCAGAATTGAAATATAACTCCTCAATTTTACCCATAAAACATGCATCCTTTGAAAAGCACAACTCCCAGAAGACGTTTTCGATGAAATATGCAAAAAGGTGGCCAACAAGATCATGCAGAACTAACTCGTTTTCTTGGTTGTTCTTTCAGTACCATTCTAAAGATGACTTTTTTTTTAAAAAAAAAAAAGAACGAAAGAAAGAAAGAAAAAGAAACGGTGTTTGATAGCCTGCCTGTGCACTAAAGAACTACATATGCTGAAGCGGGTGTCTTTTATACCAAAAGGAAAACACATTGATAATAGGAGGTCAGTTGGGGATCAGACTAATATTTTCATGTATTCATGAGCAATGTGGGGAAGAACGTTCTACAAGAACAAGGTAATAATCCTAGCATATGGTACAACACCATCTGTAAAGATACCAAAGAACCAACCTGACTATGAAGATCACTTCTTAAGTAATAGATTTCTAAAATCCTCATTTGATTTTAACTCTTCTGCACCACCATCTGATTTCTCATCTTTCTTGGTCCATCCAAGAGGTTTAACCACAGCTCGCGGTGCAGCAAATGTGTTCTTTCCTGTGATTGTTGTATCACCTTTGGGCACTTCCTTCTCTGATCTATTGGCAACTGGTGCTTTTTCACCATGATCACCTCTAGGAGGCAGATTATCTGGAGAAAGGAATGTATTAGAAAATTCAGATTGGCTAGAATCTGAAGCTATAAGGATGTAGCCCATGACATAATTGTGACAATAAAGATGCCTAGAAAGGATTAGTGCAGCTCATCAATTTCAGTCTTATCCACATCAAAACAAGAACTCAAATACCAATATCTTGTGCAGAAAAGGGGCATAGTTTTACATGTCCAATGTCCTGAAGAAAAAAAAAGGGAAATAGAATTCACAAAGGGAGTTGATAAGGCAATTCAGGATATACAAATATAAGAGTAACCACTTACTGATCGGTGTAAATGTGCATAGGAGATAAAAAAAAAAAAACTATGGCAAAAAACACACTCAACAGACTGAGCAGTCAGTTTGGTGCGTTCTCGAGAGGCGAGGAGAACGTAGCAAATGCAGCCAAACAGACGAAGAGCAGAGTAGTCAGGGAGAAGACCACAGAGACGCTCAGCAGGGATGGCACCCTGAAGAGCAGAAGAGGGCTGGAGGTTGACGAGATAGGTGGCAGTGGAAACAGCCTCGGCCCAAAAGTGAGGTGGAATAGAGGCGTCAATCATCAGTACACGAGCCGTCTCAAGGAAATGACGATGCTTGCGCTCTGCGACACCATTCTGAGCATGAGCACCAGAACAAGAGAAGCGGGCGAGTACCCGCTCGAGCAAGGAAGGCTGCGCAGTAACGAGAGGTACTCGCCGGTGAGTCGGCCACGAAAGATACGAATAGAGGTGGAGAACTGTGTGTTGACCATAGTGGCAAATTGTTTATAGATAGATAAGACCTCACTACGAGAAGACATGAAATATATCCAAGTGTGGCGAGAAAATCATCTATAAAAATGATATAATATCGATGACCCCTTTCGAAGCGAAGGGCGGACTCAAACATATGAATGAACAAGATCAAAAGGGCCGAGACACGACTCACTATAAGGATAAGGAAGGCGAATCATTTACCTAACTTACGTACGACAATCTAAAGATCGTCTCTGAGAGCGGACCCGAAGACCACGGCGAACTAAAGGCGGCAGGCGAGATCCACACAGATGACCAAGACGGTGATGCCGCTGCTGGAAAGAAGCGGTAGGCGGAGTGGCGGAAGGCGAGAGAGGCGGCGGCGGCGGTGGCGAAAAGGAAGGTGAAGCGGTCAAGCTCCCGAGAGATTTGTGAGTCAAGGCGCGAGGGCGAGAACCAACTAGAGCTCCTGTGTGGCGGTCCTGAACACAACAAGAGTCAGAGTCGAGAACGACCCGACAACCAAGATCAGTAATATGTCCAACATAAAGAAGCTACATGGTAAGGCGAGGAATATAAGCAACAGAAGGAACATGAAAAGATGAGTTGCTAAGAGATCCTCGACCAGAGACAGAAAGGGATGTACCATCAGCGGTAAGAACACTGACAGGAGAATCAAGAGGTGTAATGAAAGACAGAGTGGAAGAATTAGAAGTCATGTGAAAGGATGCTCCAGAATCAAGAATCCACAGGGAGGTACCTGACTGTGGAGGAGGTGGTTTCTCAGTGCTCGAAGAGTCGATGGCAGAACCTCTGAGAACCTATCGAGGAGAACACAGGGCGGCAAGCGGCGTCGAAGTGCGGCTATCTCTGCTCGATGAGAAAGCTGCTGAAGAGTCGATGCGGCGTCGATATAGAAGCACCGATACCGGTGTTAGTAGAAGAACGGCGTGAAAGATGCCGCGCGCTTGTAGCTGGGACTCAATGTGGCCGACCTTGTTGCGATAGGAGCGGTGAGGCGACTACCGGCCGGATGAAGGGCCACCGCCTCTGTGGTAGCCATTGGAGGGCATTGTCTTTGGCGTGGAAGCGATCGGTGCAGCAGTGGGCGGCGGCGAGCACGGAGGAGTGGCGGCGGACCGGCACCGCTCGAGCGAGTCTCCTCGCTCGTATCTCGATGAGGGCCTCTAGGAGAGTGACACGAGGTGGCATGCAAGAGCTGGCGCGCCATTGCTCGAACTCGGGACGAAGGCGAGTAAGGAACTCGTAGACCCGCCGAAACTCCAGGTCAGCACGTACAGCTAGGCAACACTGATAGGAGCGACAGCCAACAGTGCGGAGAGAGTCCAACTGACGCCAGAAAGCAGAGCTCTGAGCGTAAAAAGCGTCAACTGTAGCATCACCCTGCTGAGGAGAGTGCTCCTGGCGGACCACGGATAGGTAGAGAGCATCACCGGAAGGCTCGTAGCGCTGACGAAGGTGAGTCCACATCTGGAAAGCAGTAGGGAGTCCCACAACCTCAGAAGAGAACTAAGGCTGGATACTGGCGATGAGGGCGGCAGCGGCCGGCGTCGTCGTCGTACCACTGAGTGTAGGCGGTCAGGCGATCCTTGTAGAAATCCAGAGCCTACTGGTAGGCAGAGATAGCCTCATCATCAGCAAGGCGAGCGGTCTCAGCAGCAACCTTGTCGGCTGTCGGGGATAGCGCAACAGGCATAGACTCCGTCGGAGGTGTAGGGCAAGGTGGACAGGTGACATCGCCAGAGAGGACGCCCCAGAGACGAAGACCACGCATGTGGATACGCATGTGAGGCACAAAATCGGTGTAATTAACACCATCGAATATCACCAGGCAGCGAGGGAGGGAAATAGTGCCCATTGGTAGGTGGCGCGGCGACCAAGGCAACGAAGTCTAACAGGTGGCGCTGGACGGCGCGTCGGTTAGAACGACGTAATGAGATTTCCCCTCTCTCTCTCTCTTTCTTTTTTTTCTTTCTTTTTTTTTCTTTTCTTTTCTTTTGGTAGCTCTTAAAAGCGTAAAAGCTTCCTTCGGCCGTGAGAAGAGGAGCTAGGGTTCCTGGCGCGAGTGGCGGCGGCGGTGACGGCGCAAGTGGAGGCGGCGGCGCAAGTGGAGGCGACGGTGCGGAGGCGCAAGTGGAGGCGGTGGCGCGGCCACGCGCGATCCGAGCGGCGACTACGCGCGATCACGCTCGAAGAGAGGCTCGGCGGCAAGCAGCGGAGGATCCGGTGCGAGAGCCGGATCCGGGCGGCGGCGTGTCGCGGCGGCCTCGCGCGAGGCGGCCGGAGCTAGTCGTCGGCGGCGCCGAGTAAGGAGGACCGAGAGCCGGATCGCCGAAGCGAGCTCAGCGGTAACCGAGGCGGACGGTCGTCCGGCCGGGCGAGCAGCGAGAGAAGCGTCGGATCCGGGCGGCGCAAGCACACAAGGTGCCGGGGCGGCGCCGGAGCAGAGGAGGCCCGGAGACACCGAGGCAGCGATGGTGGAGGCGACGCCAAAGCAAGGCGCGCCGAGTTCGGGTCCGGACGACAAGCGGTGAAGTCGGGCGACGGCAGGAAGAACCAGCGGCGGCTCGACAAAAACAAACCCTAGGTTTGCTCTGATACCATGTTATGAATAGCGCTTGTATTCAATATGAGGCCAATGGGCTAGTATATATACACAAAGTACATGTGGTGAATATGCAAATAACCCCTCACAACAATAGGAAATAACACACTATACATATATCTCTAACAATGTGCACGGTACAACAGCAAGGGGTTAGTATGCACAAGGTGACTGCTGCCAGCCAATATGTCATGGTGTCCATGATGACGTCCAGGAGCATCACCACATCCGTGTGCAGCAGCAGCAACCGTGATCTTGGCGCCCAAGGAAACCCCCACGTCTATCCCTTAAGTTTAGGAATTGCTAACTTTAGTTATTTCCATATATCTTGTTAGTTGCTTATCTTATCTAGTAGTTGCATTTGTTAGGGAATAGGGAGGCTCGATTTAAAGGAGAGTCCTTGTCTCTGTCAGATTAAGTAACAAATAAACAAAGTTATATAGTATCTCCCTCATCCCAGCAGGGCCTCAGAGCCTCAGTGGCGGCATGGGCAGCAAATCAGGGGCGACTGCCCTACCCTTGGTCCTCAGACCCATCCCCAACCAAGGTTCACAACACTACAATGATGAACTACAGTTAGCCAGTTCTTGGGGCAGTCCCCTTGAGAATGAATTAATCATTGAGCAATCTACAGTTATAAAAGTTCTTATTCGTTATTGGTATACAAAATAGATACTAGTTATAGGCTTTAGGTTGATGCAATTTGGTAATGTGAAAACACCGTGGTTCTTCTATTAGCCAGTGAAGAAGTGTTTTAACAGTCAAAGAACATACCCTGGCCTTTGGAGAAAGAGCCTGCTTCACGGTTCTTCTTACTCTTGCTTGGATCTGAACGAACAATGCTTACTTTCTTTCCAAGGAACTTCTGCTTGGATTTTCTAATGGCTGCCTCAAGATGCTTGCTGTCTGAAAAGTCCACATATGCCAACCCCTGCAAAAACATCCATGGAGAAACAAACCAATACAAAAGAAATTAAATGTTCTGAGAATGCTCTTCATGAACTTAAGAATGAGAATTCTCACCATTTAAAAAATTACAAGCGGTGAACATAATGTGAAAGCAACTGGGCGATAGAACCAATGTTTCACTTTAATTCGCAAACGTGCTAAGCACGAACAAGAACCATTAGAAGAAAAACATTCCTTCCTGACAGTCTGGGACTCTTAGGAAGAACAACGCCAGAGTGGTGAAACATACAAACTTCCTAAAGTCATTAACTTCCTGGAGAACATATGCACCTATTAGCCAACTCACTATGTGCAAAGGAACTACTGGAACATCTAGTGTGTTTCTAAGGGAGACATTGTTTGCATCTTCTACATTACGGTTGTAGAGATATGTTTAAATCTGTGCATCTGAGAAGACATGTGTACATCTCCAACATAATATTGTAAATGTCTACCTCAGAAATACAAACTACCAGAACATCTAGTGCTTTTATCAGGTAGCCAGCAAAATCTCGTTGTGCCTTATTTCCGAGTACAAAAATGCTTTTGTGCAGAAATTGATAAATGAGCAATACATATTACATGATGGGATGCTAGAGGCAATCAATTAAGGATGTTTATCTTAATACGAACACGTACCCTTGATTTTTTGGTGAATTTATCCCTCAGCAGCCTTATTGCTGTCACGCCACCAGTATCAGAAAAAAAGCGGCGTATGTGCTCCTCATTTGCCTATAGAGAGAGGGTAAGAGGTAGTACATTGAAGTTCAGGAGCTAAGTGCATATAAGAAATGGATAATGACATACTGTCAAGTCTATATTTGACATATATGCAGTGCATTTGTCACTGTAGAAGTATGGCTTTGATTCATTTGAACTTGTATTTCCTCTTCGGTTGGCGTCCTCTACTTTCATTTCCATAGATGCCTCTTCCTTCTCCCTGCTGACCTCTCCAGCTTCTAGAACACTACTGTTTCCGCTTTGTTCCTTTGATCCTTGGTCATCTGACGACACAGTGCCTTTAGGTGGATTGTCTTTCCTTTTCTTAGCAGGGGGAGGGGGGTGCAGTTTGCTTGTCATTTTACTTGGCTTTCTTTTCTGAGAGGAATCATTTGCATTAGAGGTTTCTTTGGGGACAGAGTAAGGGTCAACTTTAGTCTCCTGCTGAGCCTTGAACATCATAAGCTCCTTTAAACGAGGGGTGACCTGGTCAAACAGGAAGATGATAAGTTCAACAGCAACAGTCTACACGATATCCTAAGGTACCAGCAAACTATGTCAGTCAAACTATAAAAACATTGAACATGTCGAATATGGTAACCCCTTGCAAAATTCGATATTAAATGCAACAGGTCAACATCTGTTGATTTTGATTGCGCAGAGGATTTAGTCGTGCATGTAAATCTAGATGATATAAAAAATTGCAGTGTGTAATCAATCTTTATGCAAAAAGGATCGGGAATCTTCAGAAACTAGTGGCAGTCTCATAAGTATGGATGAATAATCAAGCAAGATAGCGGATCTTATGGGTTGCTCTATAGCATAAAGTGCATCAAAACAGGTGTTTCATTTCATGCATTTATCACCAATTGAAGGAGCACTCACTCACATACACAAGAGTATATAACGTTGGAGGAATACAAATGGTGCATCAACCAGTTAAAAAATTTATTCACCAGAAAAAATCCAGTTTAATGGAAAGAAAAGATGTATTTGTCAAAGATTACAACCACCACATTCCTCCCAGTCCCACATGCTAAAAATTGTCAAAACAAAACCAGATTCATGTCGAAGTAAAAGTTTGGTGCACAGAGCTAAATACCCAACCTGATAGCTCCCCATCCTAGAGGCTAGCGTTAAGCAGTTAAGAAAACTAGCAAGACATTTCCCCACCACCGTAGCTGATGTGGCTTAAGTGCAGTCGAAGAAAATTGACAAGAGACCAAAAGGCAAATGAATAGGTGAAACAAATGAGGGTATAAAAAAAAAACATTGAGCAGCATACCTTTTTTACAGCAAGGTCATAATCATCTAAGGTGCCATGCTCCCGTTCAAATCTTAGCCACGCATAACATATGTCCTAGTAAGTTGGAAGTTCGTAACATTGGAAACGAAGTCATCATTATTCATCAGCATTGCAAAGTAAAAACATCAATGACAATTAAAATATCTATTTCAAAGAATGCAGTTTGTTTGCAGCAACAACAGTAACTACAAGTCAAGCTTCCCTTTGACAATATCAGTTCAACTAAATATAAAGGAAGTGTTAACGGAAATAAGTTATTCAACTACTATTCAATAAGCATTAGGTTCAACAACAAATGAAAACCATCAACGTAAGGAACTAAGGATCATGCCATGATGCTCATCCTTGGTGGACAATCCAAGTGGCTAAAACATTAACATTTTGTAAGATATGAACAACATGGAAGTAGACCCAATTCTGAAAACATTTTGTAAGATTTAAACAATTACCCAGACCGACTTCATTCGTATGCAGGATTCTTACCTTAACAACAACAGAATAGTTCTTATATCATACCACATCTGGACAGCTACTGTATTTCCTAAATATAACACAAATTATAATATTCCATATTTCCATGGTCTGTTAACAATTTGGTTGCTGCTGTTGATTATAATTAGTTCATCTAGTTGAAAATAGTCCAAATTAAATAGGTGGACGTGGACTACTCATTCACCTTAAATTCTTCTTTTCACTTTATTAAGAATAGGCCCGATGTGCTTTTGAGTAAATAACATTTACTCTTGTAACACCCATTATTCTATAGCCTAATAGATCAAGCAGTGACAACTGATAAGAGGTTTCACTGGCAGGTTTACAGGCCATGCTAGCAGGAAAGAAAGAGATATTCTCCTAATTGCTCAAGAAGAGCTTACCTCTGATCCAGAGCTAGCAAACCTTTTGCTATAACAGCGTTTATAAAGCAATCTTGCCTCATGAATATGTCCCATTTCTATCTCCATTGAAATATAGTGCTGCCAGACTTCCAAAACAGACCCACTGGAAGAATAACAGATTTAGCTGAGTGCTAGACATGAGAACAATATATGAACTTGCACAAATAAAAACTAAACCTTTTTTTAAGAGCATTTTCCCAAACTCCACGAGCTGCAGCTAGATCTTTGCCAAGATTACGCTCTAATTTGGCCCAGTACGCATGCAAGAGCAATAAATCCTCGGTTCCCATTTGTGTTGAGAGAAATTCAGCAGCATCCTGGTATTATATGCCCATAGTTAATTATAGTAAACATAAAAAATTTGCAAGTAAACAGTGAACTAACAGACTAACAGAGAACATACCACAAATGTTTGCCTAATGAGTTGGAAATCCAACCCATCTGACATCCTCCGTCTTAAACTATCAACTCGAGTAAGATAAATATCGAGATACTGCAAAGGTGCAATCATCCGAAAAAAGGGTAAAGAAGCACCATCTTACTAGAACAATAAACAGATGATGGCATTGGGAGGAAGAAATTCTTAAAAAGAATATGCTAGTTTATCCAGGAAATTACGCCTATCAACTCCATTGGACCGATCAAAACAAGCAGATATATCACAATTCACAATTACTATCCAGATTAGAACAGAAACTCCTAAGATGCAAGAAAATATGTGGAGAGAGAGAGAGAGAGAGAGATGAGGACTGCAGCTATATCACCTCTTTTATGCTTGGAAAAGAACATTGGACAGCCTGCTCAAAGACCTGAAAACATGCAGAAGTACATATATATTGGTATCTCCTAATGTATATAAAAAGAAAGAAAGATAAGACAAACAACCTAATGTGTATAAAAAGAAAAGAAAGATAAGTCAAACAATAATCTTCCATAACTGCTAAAAAGAGTAACACAGGCAATGAAAGAAGTGCAGTGAACACATTACACATTTCATGACATATAGTTTTCTGAGAATGTGCTCAGTTGGCTGATAACCAGGATGCTTTAGGATAAATTGTAGTTACTAGATGGTAATAAAGTTACACAAATTAAATATCCTACCATGCTATTACTATAGTAAAATAAACTCTCCTCCCAACTTATTATGGGGCTCGCATACATAACAGTAGCACACCTGTAGTTCTCTACTGTTGGATCATAAATACCCAAACATTTAGTAGTAATTGCTTCATATTGGCAGTACATGCCCCCGTGCAGCGAACTTAACTGCTAACAGAGGTGAACAAGAATTGGGTAATGCTAGTCAAATTCAACAACAATGAAATCTGAAATATAGTTCCACTTCCCATTGGCGATTTTTAAAACCTGTATGCTATTAGCATGTAAAGCAAACTCGATGAACACAGAATTATAATAAGCTGAATCATTGAACCGTGGCGCCAAACTTTGGACGTTGAATTTTGCCATTTCCTTTGCATACCAATATGATGCTAGATTATCTAAAATATAAAACCCCCGACAACATACCAACAGAGAAAACAAGAAACTTACATATCGCAGTTCCTCCTCAGATGCATGAATACGCTCCAAAGACAGCAAGTAACGAATCCATAAATCACTAACCCATGTACAGTTCCTCGTGGCTCTGTGGTAAACACTTTTGAGGATAGCAGGTACCTGCCAAAGAAATCAGAATTAAATAAGCACATATTGATATTTACAAGAAATATCATCATCATTGGATCTACATGTATTTCCACATAGGAGTTTCTAAGAGGACCTTCAGGGTTCTGTCCAGGTAACTCGTGTATCCCATCCATACATCACTTGAAACAGGAAGTTCTGAAACGGCCCTTTCATACAGAACTTGAACACGAGCAGGGTCACCACAAGACTCCTCAAATTTGATGTATTTCTGTTTCATCCCCAAAACACCAATGGTGAGTTTACTAAGAACCAGGAATTGGTAAGGAAAAACTGATGCATCTGTATGACAGACAACATAATTAAAATGAAAAGGATGCAAGAGCCACACCAATTGTAAACTGAGTTGAAAGACTGACGGATGGCAAAGAACCTAGCAACACCTACATGTCATATATAGACAAAATAAGGGGCCCATAACATTTTAGTTTCTGAGTAGAAAAATATATTTTAAGCAGGGCCACAGAGGAAAACTAGTGGAATACAGTCCTCTAAACTCAAAATAAAGAGAATTCAAGACAAAAATGCATTTGCTACAAAATCTGCTAAAGAAATTGAATGTCCATTTACTGCCACAGAATAGAAAGGAATTAAAATAAAGAGAACTTGCAACAACGATGTAGCCGTTTCTAAATAAGGCTTACAGCTTTGCACCTGGAGCTGTGCTCAGACAAATCTGATTTGAAAATATTACACGCAGGAACACAATACAAGCATGCATCTCAAAAAAATAGTTCAAGATGAATAGTAAACAAGTCAAAAGTTAAGCATTATAACAGATAATAAACTAACTTCCCCATACCAGAAACTCCTGCAGTTTGTCAGCTTCAGATGCACCCACATTGCTTAGTCCATCCTCATATTGCTTCCGTGCATTGTACATCTCCTTGGCCTTTTTGTAAGCAGATACAACATTTGAGGGAACACCCTCGAAATCGGAATCTGGGTCATTTGCATTGCCTTGCTCAGCTTCCCAGCTCTTATACTCAGCAAGTGTTGATTCCATATCAGCCAGAGGAATAGATAACTGGCGGTGGAAGAGCACACGTATACGCTGAACTTGCTTTGCCTTTTCCTCGTCATTGCCATCAATGATGGCCAGGATGGCCAGCTCATATTCCCTATAAGCTTCCCATAGTTTGCTGCCTTCAGTTACATGTAGTCCCCATGCAGTTATAGCACGCTCGAACAAATCCCTCATTTTTGAGAGGCCAGATGGTGAACATTGCGCCACTGACTGATCATGCTCCTCAACATAATCAAGGTAATCCCGCCATAACTTAACACTCTGCAATGTCATGATCGCCAAAATAAGTTAGCACCCCACACGCTCGACAATTTAGATTCAATTTCACATTAACAGTTCGACATACCAGATATTCTTGCACCCCACGTTCATAGAGCTTTTCAATATCACCAAGAGATTCATGACTGTAACAACAGAGGCAGGAGATAAGAACCAAAACACGTTACGAACCTTCTCTTTTCACAAAATTGAAGTGCAGACAACATAAATACTTCAGGAAAGCACTAAAATAGAAAAAGAATCACACACCCCGTGCTCAATGAGATCTCATCCTTCGCCCAATCCTGCCACATCTTCGGTGTGAGAGGGAAGTACTTATTCATCTCCTCCCTTGCAGCGCGAAGCTTCTCGATCTTGCCAGATTTCCTCAGGCATTGTATATACTGCACAAATCAACGCACAACGGGCAAAACATCCATCAACATTAAGCTAGTTATACGAGAAGCTTATCAATCAACAGTACCCACCACACCTAAGGCAGCCAAAGCTTACCTACTAACATAAGAAATCATCCCAATCACTCCACGACCTAGAGATTGCCGTATAAAGCAGGGGGGAATCAACAATATATCTCTAAAAAGGAGCTCAGCCTAACAAAAAATCGTCATCCTAATGGCCAAAACTATCGCAGCAAAGGTTACAATGCGTAAGAGGACTCCCTAAATCGAAACCTAGCGTGTAGAGACCATCGCAAAGCTGGAACCAATCCGTGCGTCACAAAACCCACTGAAAACCCTAGCGAGCGAGGCATGGCAGCGCGCGAGAGAGGATGGGAGACCTGGACGTGGGACTCGTAGTCGAGAGGCTGCTCCTGGAGGGCGCGCTCCAGGGCCTGGATGCGGAGCTCGTCGGCGGCGTCGCCGCCGTCCCCTCCGTCGTCGGAGTCCGACGAATCCGAGCCGGAGTCCGCGGGCTTCTCTCCATCGTCCTCGCCTCCGCCAACGGCCGCGGGCGCCGCCGCCTCCGGCAGCTCCTCCTCCATGGGCGTCGCCATGTGTCCTTGTGTTCTGTGGGTGTCCAAACTCAAGGACTCGAAGCGAAGTGGGGCACCGCGTTTCTCTCTCCTTTCTAAACAAATTACAAAGCGAGCGAATCGTGAACCTTTTTTTTTGCGCGGAAACCCCAGATGAATCGTTGAATTCTATACGCAATCCACGCCTTTTTTGACAAAACAACCTGGCAGAGTTGTTAGGAATGTAAAAAAAATTACGATTATACTTCCAGTAATAACGGTGGTTAAACGATAAACCATCTGAAGTTCTTGGAGAGGAAGCGCTACTACTGCATGTAGCGAGCAATGGAGAAGGACAAGCTCAAGACGACGGCGCTGGCGCGGATGCTGGGCGTACGATCATAGATGGAGAAGAAGATGATGCGATGGAGGGTGGCGTGGGAAATCCCCTTCTGTGATGTTTTCTGCAAAAGTCGTTTAGTGTCTGTAATTGAAGTTCGGTTTTTGTGCTTGGGATGTTGATGTTTACATTTCCGTTTCTATCTTTGTTAATGGAATCCGAGGCGACCCATTTGGGAAAAAAAACAACTATATTTTTAAGAAGAGAAACTTCTATGTTGGTTAAAAGCTCAATGCCAGAGAGCAAAACAGAGGAGCAAATGTCAGCTTGCATCGAGGCAAGCGGCAGGTTGGGTTCGACCCCAAAGCGTCATTGAGACTGTGCAGGGGCACAGTTGATGCGAGGACTGTGCAGGAGCACAGTGGTATAGGAAAGCTTTAGGCTCTTAGTCCGTTACGATTCAAACGTTGCCCCCGTGAATGACTAACAGAGTAGGATACTTCTTCTTCTTTAATGTGAACCGGATGAAAAAAAATCTTAGATATAAGAACCCAAAAAAACAAAGAGCAAAATAATATACTGGAACCGTTCAAAATATTCGAAAAGATGTGTGTTGTGTACCGATTAAAAATGCTTGGAGGGAGCAATGCCAAGCTTTATATCGGTTTCTAGAAATCCAAAATCGGAACAGGTTTCAACTATCAAGAGAGGAGGAGGTTTTAATTCGAATCCCCGTGAATCCAATCTCCAAGTTGAGCAGAGGAGAATATTACAGTACAATGCGTAAATCTGGAGTTGCTCTCACGGATACTATTTATCAGAGTTTTTATAACAAAAACAACTATGTTCATAAATATTTCCTCCAATCACAATTGAGTGTCGTTAGCACGGTTTCTGAAAACTTTGACCACCAATTTTTATTTTCTATATTTGTCAAAACCTAGAAAAATTTGATATCATAAAAGTATTTTTCTAGACAAATTTGTTCCTATTTTCATAATGCCAATTGAAATAGCTTCTTTTACTGCAATGAAAACGTCAAATAATCAGTTAAATAGTACTCCCTCCATGTTTAAATAGATGACGCCGTGTAAGGTAATACGTAACTACCGAACGTCAAATAAATCCGAACGGAGGGAGTATATTTTAAACTTACTGTAACGTATGATATGAGCTGACTATTATACGTTCACCATACTTAGAAGTCACCTTTTGTTTGTTTTTTTTTCATACGCTGCACAGTAGATGGCGAAATTTGCCTATTTTTAACAAATGTACCCGCGAATTCGATCCATGGCATTTTGCAGTTAATCCCCTGGGTAGTCCAATCAAGGGACCTACACGCAAAAACGCACACCCCCTCGCGTCGTTTCCAATTCCATTTCTTCTCTCGCATTCCCCCTCGAAAGGAAGGGAAGGAAGCCTCTAGGCGCACGTCACGATATTTTCAGGAACAAATCGCGGAGGCGCCGCGCCTCCCACCCATCGCCCCGCTCCTTACCGTAGCGAAGCGAAGGTCGCCGGAGATGTCGCCGGCGGTGGACGGCGCGGCGGCGTCGAAGCGGCAGGCGGAGCTGCTGAAGCAGGAGGGCAACGTCTTCTTCAAGAAGGACCGCATCAGCGCCGCCATCGACGCCTACACCGGGGTAGGGTTACTCGCCGCCGCACAAGTAGCTTTTCTACGGCTTCGCGCGTGGGATTTTCGCCTGGCTTCCGCGTAATTCGCGTTCTATGTTTCTGAAACCGACGTTTGGATTGGGGTCTTTAGGCACTATTTATTTTAGTCGAATTGATGTGTTCTGGAATGGTTTGTCAGCGTGGTGCAGCTAATTCTGTTGAGGGCTGTGGCTACTTTAGTGCATCTATGTGATAAATCCTCTGAATTTCTTGCTAAATTACCTCCATTGCTTCCCGGGTACCAACTGTAGCTTGGTAATTTTATGTTTTGCGGTGTTGTCATAGCTGGTCAGGATGATTTTGATTAGCTTGCTCTTGTGTCTAGTTATCTTACATGGAAGGCTATGGCATTGCCTATTGCAGTGTGCTTGCTCGTGGGCGGTTCGGTGGTGTGATTACACATGTTCCTGCGTTTTAGTTAGTTGAGAATCGCTATTTCACACAATGTGCTATTTCTGTCAATGATCAAGGAAGAAATGCACGATGAAGAACATTTAAACTTCTAACAGAGGGGGGGGGGGGATTGGTAGAGAGAACAGAGAAATGTGTGTTCTGTACCATGGTTTACTAATCTTACACCAGTGTGTACAAGCCTCACATGCCTCCAGAATTGTTACACTACCCTACAAATTATAATTAACTTTAGGTAAGGAACATGGAATGAGTTGGGTGTGTTAAACATGTTTACCATTCAGCTTTACAGTTTAGTTCTAGTTATACCTGGATAGTCCCTCCTGTTTTGGTTCTTTAAGTCATGGTGGTGGTAGTCAAAACATGTACTTAGTTGACTCAACAATAGATTATACGGAAGCACCAATACTTGATTTTTATTTACACATTCCTTGCTAACTTCAGTGTCTATTTTGGTTAACAGGCCATAGTTCTCTGCCCAAATGTCGCAGTATATTGGACCAACCGAGCACTTTGCTATAAGAGGCGGAAGTCTGTAAAACTACTATTTCCATTTGTTCGTTGTGTTTATTGACCAATTTGATGCACAATCCAAGTGTTTACATCATACTGTGTTGCTATCGAGTTTGGCAGTGAGTGGGCTAAGGTTGAGGAAGATTGTAGAATGGCTATCCAGCTTGACAGCCACTCTGTTAAGGTGAGTGGTTGTGTTGACCCTTTAATAATTATTCTGTGGACATGGATTGCTGGTTGGCTCCAAGCTGATGGTGTGCGTAATGACGGCATACCAAATTATCAAGAAATGAAATGTGCTGTTCAAGGACATAGTTTTCTTGTAGTGAAAATAAATTACATTTTCCTTAACAGTTGTGTCTTGACCAAAGACGTAATGGATTTTGTTCCTGTATGAGAAACACACCTGTAGCACACATCCACGCACTAGTGGAGTTAGGCTTCCTGTGGTATTGCAGTTACTTCTTAAATGCCTTCATTTTGCTAATTTTTTGGTATGCTAACTAATTAAAAACCTGTAACTTGGAGCTAAAACAAAATTATTTTACTAACTAGATTTTGTAGTGCAGCACAGAAACAAAAACTGGCCCTTAGTCATACGAACAAGCTGAGGTTTCCTAGTGTTGACCGCTCGGTTGGAAGGTGCACTTGAGATCAGGATGCACTATGAAGTTGTGCTCATTATTAATTCAATTATTAAGCTTGTATTTGTTTGGCACATGTGGCTAGAAATGAATTTTCTAGAGACCTGATTTTCCGAATTGGTCGAATTCCAAAGTCCTTCATCGTTCGATATTGGTTGTATGTACGTAGCTGGGAGAAAATGGGGTCAACAATTCTTACTATGCAAAATGGCCTAGGAGTCAATATGAATTTGATGAGTTTCATCAGCACTTGAAGTCAAAATATGAATGGCCTCATAAGTCTGTAAGGCAACCTATAGTGGTGACTGGTGATGTGTCAAGTAACATGCTTGTAATGCCCTGTGGTAAAAAAGTTGATGACAAAACTCCACACTATATAAAACTATAAGGGGTGGTCATGGGGAACACAAACTACAAACCAACTCATCCAAAGTAAGATGTGCATGAGAGGATTGGAGGTTAGGTTATTCTTTAGCACTAGATTCTTATATAGGGTAAGGATCCGAGGGTTCTAAAAGGTTCGAGAGGGTTGTGAGAGAGTGATAATCCCTTGTACTCTTTTGAGGTTGTGCGTAAGAAATTTTTGGTCGGTTTTGCTAAATCTTTCTCTCTCGTCGTGATTATTTCATCGCTGTTATTATGTTCTCTCTATAGGATTCATCCACTTCGTTCTTGATATCGTGCACGCTTGTGCCGTATCTCGGAACTCTGATCTGATATGAGGTGATCTGAGAGTTGCTGTGCATAAAAAGGGGTATCAAAGTATAACATACTCCAAGGGAGAAAGCAAGAGATGGTTGTATTTAGGATACAATAGAGTTAGTGTAAGCACCAAACTAAGTCAAATGCTACAGAATCTGTTGTTTGTTAATTTTGATCCATCTTAATTTAGTTTGGTTATGGCCATTTTAAATGGGTTTGAACTCACAGTGCAAACTTGATGTGATACTGCATGCAACATAGATGTATTTTTCCTGTATGAGCAAACTTGAGTCTCATTCTTATCCTTACAATGTTAATATGTTTGTTAAGGGTATTAGTGGTATTTCCTATTGTTCTAGGATTTAGTTTTGTGTCCCTTGTACTCTATATATTGCTTGTTGGGCTATTGCAATATATACATATTATTCATAACATTAACATGGTATCAGAGCAAGGTTAGGGTTAGGGTTTCTTATCGCCGCCGCCGGCCACCGCCGCTGCCGCCCCGGGAGGAGCAATCTCCGTTCTCGGGGGCGTCCAACCTCTTAGCCATAGTTTTTTTTTATCTTCATCCGCGGGAGGCCCTCGGCGTCCTGGCGGGCGACGACGTGCTCCTCGTCAGATCCAGCGAGATCGAGATCTTCCTTGCCGGATCCTGTCGCCACCGCTCGTCCACGGCCTAGATCCACTCCTTCAGCCGATGCCGCCCCCGAGCCGGTGTTGCCCGGATCCCCGCTGGACTGCTTCGGATTCGTGCCGTCCAAGCCTCCCGAGCTCCTCTGCTCGAGCTCCCGACCTCGCCATCCTCGGATCCAGGTCTCTCCGTCGTAACCGCCCTCGATCCAGGCCAAACCCGTCGTGGACTGGTCGTCTCCTGCCCGAATCTGGCAACGAAGGCCGGTTGCGTGCTTTGCTTCGTGCTCGGGGTAGCGCGAACGTCGCTACCCCAAGTTCCGTGCGCATCCTTCCCGTCCAGTTGGGGCAAGTGCCTCTGCTCCCGAAGCTGAGGGTGCTCTCCCGCCGAGCCTCCCGAGCCGCCACCAGTTCTTCATCGCCCGGATCCAGTCGCCGTCGTCCCCTCTCGGATCCCGCGCCTCCTCGGCTCGCTACCCTACCGCCGCGCCGGCCGCTGCCGGATCGTGCCGCCGCGCCGTCCCTTCGGATCTCGCGCGCCTCGCTTCGCTACCGCCGCCGACCACCGCGTTGGAGCTTCGCAGGAGGAGGAGGAAAAAAGCGGCAATGGTGATGGGATGCAGAGCCGGCGTCCAAATAGATGGCTTGCGGTGATTGTGGCTAGTATACTCCCTGCTTTGCGCTGGTTTGAAAGCTTTGGCCATTTTCTGAGAGGTGTGCCAGAACGAGAGGCCCGATGCTGCTAGTATCCGCTGCTAGTTATCCTTGAGTCGTTTCTTTCTTAGTGTCGTTTCTTCCGTTGCGTCTATCCTAATCCGTAACACTCTATCTTTGAATTCATCTAAGTCGTGCGAGTCCACAAATTTCCTTGTCAGTCAGCCGATTGCTTCCTGGTTCAGTCCTTCCCTTTTACATGGCAGTAGCCGCCGCTCTTCTCTTCAAGCCGTTGCAGATCGTAGAAGTCATTATGATGCTGCCGCTTCTCTCTAAGCCGCCACGCTGAGCTTCTAAGGCCGCTGAGCTTCTTCCGCACAGCGCCTCCGTTGCGCTTCTTGTGCTCTGCGTCGCCATGAGGTGCTCTTGGGCTTCGATCTGCGCCGTCATGCTTCTATCTATTCCTTTTCAGCATGATTTGACAACTTTCTCTATTCATGTCGGTTTGATCTTCTTCTTCGTCGTGTTGTCGTTGTCAACTTTGCTCCCGCTTGTCTCTACTTTCTCAGCCCTTGCACCTTGTGCTTTATGGGCTGTCGTATGACCCTAGATGGGAGATCTTTTGATACTCGACATATTTTCCAAGAGCTGCACGCTACAATGACATTATCAAGACTCGGATTTTGGATTTTCCCAATTGTAGTGTCAACCTTTTCCAAATGCCATACTATTGCATACGGCTTGCATTTGAGGGGGGGTGTTAAGTGTATTAGTGGTATTTCCTATTGTTACAGGGTTTAGTCTTGTGTCCTTTGTACTCTATATATTGTCCATTGGGCTATTGCAATATATACACATTATTCATAACAATGTTTAGTCTCTTGTCTGTAGTGACGATAATTTATTTACTGTGTTGGTAGGCACATTACATGCTCGGGCTTGCACTTCTCAACAAGCAAGAATTGGCTGAAGGAATAAAAGAACTAGAGAAGGTCTTTCTCTCTCTCTCACACACACACACATTGTGTGTAGGGACATTACTTTACTACATCATCAGTATTAAGCTCTTTTTTAGGGGCAACCATCAATATTAAGCTGACTTCCCATAACCATAAGTTCCCACTTGAACTGGGTGTAATAATGTTCTCATTGTGGGGTGATGGTCCAACTGTGCCATAAACTGGCCTTCTATGCTGGTGCTTCCTGTTATATATGCTAGAAATTATAATACAACCACAACATTGGTTAGGAGCATAGCGTATTAACATCCATGTCATGTCCTTGTGTCCTCTCAGATTTGGTAAAATCGAAATTGTGATCTTCATATCAAATAAGAATAGTTGAGTACTTGAGTTGACAATGAGTACAATACCAACAGAAACAGGAAAATACAAGGCCAAATGCTGTCTTTGGCGTAGTTTGTTCTTCTCTTGATGATGCTATTTAGTTACAAATGAAATTCTGTTTATGCCATTTTTACTGATGTACCAAACTATGCAATGGTAGTCTTTGGAGCTTGGAAGGGGTGCACACCCTGCAAGCTACATGGTTGAAGAGATATGGCAAGAGCTTTCTAAAGCAAAATACATCGAATGGGAAAGCTTATCAACAGAGAGAGCCTCTCAATTGCATAAGCTGAAGTGTGTAAAAATATTTTCTTTGCATTGCTCTATTATTATCACAGAGATGTATTGTAGTTCCCACCTAATATATTGTTTGTCACTTTTTCAGGGTAGCATGTAAAGAAGCTCTTAGGAATTATAACAGCCTTGATAATCCAGCAGCAGATGTGTCTGAAGAACAGCTAAATGAGCTCGAGGAAGTTTTCAGGAAAGCTGCAAAGACTGATACTCCAATAGAAGTATGTCACTGCCTTGGACAATGTTTACTTTCGTCGCCTTGACTGGTTTAATCAAACAAATTATTTTATTTGCAGGTTCCTGACCATCTCTGCTGCAAAATTACACTTGATGTCTTCAGAGACCCAGTGATCACCCCAAGTGGAATTACTTATGAGAGGGCTGTGCTTCTTGACCATCTTCATAGGGTAACTGACACAAGCATGAACAACGTCTTGTAACGTAGTGGTGTTTTGTATACCGAACTTATGAAGTTTTCAAAATTTGTAGGTGGGGAAGTTTGACCCCGTGACCCGTGAGGCACTTGAACCACACCAACTAGTTCCAAACCTTGCCATCAAGGAAGCTGTACATGCATTTTTGAGTGAACATGGTTGGGCTTACAAGATGAGGTGATTGCTTTGAATTACTAGTGTACACCTGGGGTTGGAGGTAAGATTGACAATACATATTTTGATTAGTTTCACATGAGATTTGCTATTTTCCTTAGCTTTACATTCAACGGTTTATGGAAAATTGTGACTTGAATGGTTGTGTACAGATTCCCCTTCTCCAATTGTTCTTTTTGTACATATGGGATGCTTGGTACCTTACCATTTGTCAACAGTAAACACACAAAAAGTGAGCTACCAAAGTACTGTTCATTCTGCTTATTGGTTTGTAATGCACTTGTCACAACTCTAAGATTCCTTAAATCTAGAAATGGTGTCCGTTAAGAGCCAAGAGAACAAAAATGGTGAATTATCAGGCACCTGTTATCAATTTCAATTTGGGTTAATTAGATCTCTTTAGGCATTAGCAATGGCTTACTCACTTATGATAGTTGAAGCTTGTGTCTCATTTGCTGAAAGGTATTTCTTGCAATTGCTGTATCCAAGCAATCCCAATTGCAAGCAAATACATGAGTTTTTGCAATCTCATAGACATGCATAGTTATGCAAGTGTGGTTAGACCACATCCTCGGGGACATGTAGCAGTTGCTGTAGTTTACTGTAGAAGGGTGAATGAATTTGCCTATTGAGATGGGATCAACCTTGACATTAGAGGCATCATTGCCCACCCTCTAGTGTGCAGTTTAGAAGCAGTCTTGGCAGATACTTACAGTGTTCTTATCTCCTGTCTACTTAATGCAATACACTGCAAATGGCTTCGAACGTCATTGACTGCATCCTCTACCACCGTCTAGTTTAGGGGTGGGCCTGGTTAGGGGCAGGTGCGACCCGCTCCTAACCCATGCTGTCAGTGCGTGGAACGGATCTTAAGGGTCGCTCCATTTGGAGCAGCTATAGTGATCCTAATGCTCCAATGGATCTTAAGGGTTGAACCACTGCTTCAGCTAGCTTCACAGCATCCTGATTCTTCGGGTGCCTGGTCTCCAAACTCTCCACCCGCTCCTTGCTCGAAAGGATCAGATGTCAATTTGTTTTGAAAACAAGCGGCATTGCGTGTGTCCAGATGACCCAGAGGACAGCTACGACACCAACTGTGGCCAGCTTCCTCCATTTATTACTAAATCGTCTTAGCCACACCCCAAGCAGATGATCAACATTTCCTGTCAAATGTGTAAACCCAAAGGCACATTTAACTGTGTTCCATATGAATCTAGCTACAAGACACAGAATAAATAGATGGTCTAATGTTTCTTCTGCCCCACAAAATTGGCACTTGGTTAGTCCCTTCCAACCCCTGTTTTTCAGATTATCTTTTGTCAAAATAGATGGTCTACTGACTCCACTATTGCTCTCGTGAATGGGACCAATGCAATATCCTTGATGTAATGCCTACTAATGCAGCAATTTGCATTACACTAAGTAATTCCATCAAGTTTGTCGGTTCAAACTAGCGTCATAGGAACTTCAAAGGAGGAAAATCTCCATAGGTTGGCAGTTGCTATCGGCAGAAATAACTATCAAACAATTTGACAAGGGAGAAGCAAAACCAACATCAACTACAGAAAGTTTACTTGTAAAAATGCCATATACAATGACTTAAACTATTTAAGAAAGTATGAGAACTGAAGCCTTCAAGATCAATCCCTAGAAAGCTGGACAAAATCTCCAATCTGAAATCTGACCATGAGGGGCGCTAACAAGGGAAATTGGTGTCTCTGGAGACCTCATCGAGGCAGATGACTTTACCACCAGAGTAAATCACCACCGGAGCCCATCCCACCGGCGATGACAGTAGAACTTCAACCCCTACTGCTTCATGAATCTGGATCTCCTCCTCACCCGCCCTGCCGCCCTCCTCCTCGCCCGCGCACTGCGACCCATTGAAGTCACCCCACCACTGGCTTCCGCCCTCTTCCTCTCCTGATGCTCGGCCACCACACCATCGATCTTGGCTCGGACGCTTCATGGCGCTGGAAGTCGTGGCGTGTCGGGGTAGAGGATCGAGGCGGCAACGGCGGCGCGTAGGGATGGATGAGGTGGAGCGGCGGCGAGAAGAAGTTAGGTTACCCCGTTCGATCCGAAGGAGCAACTGGTTATGGGGCCTTTTGCCCCGATGTTTTGTTGGGCCGAACCTCAGGTCCATTTTGCTGGAAATCTAGGATCGGTTTGGTTAACCATTGGATCAGCGTGGACCATTCCCATCCCTAGTCTAGTTCTGTCGTCGTAGGTTAAAGGGAAAAAGCTCCTCTAGAATCCCTTGTTCTCGGTTTAAGTTGTCTTATTGGGAATTCTGAAGTTTTGTACTGTGCTGAACGCCATGGGCTTATATTTCTGAAGATGTGAAAGCATATAATACTCCAATCAGGACCAAATTTGTCGGATCAAGGTTGCTATGATTATGCGAGTTGGAGAACAAAATGCATGAATCCTTTGCCCTCAGTGATGCTACATGTTTTACTTGTTTGAGTTGCGCAAAACTGGATTGGGAATCAAGCAAGGGACTAGCTATGCCTGCCTGTGAAATCAAACAGCAGGGGGTTATGCAATTGCTTACTGCCGCGGCGCCGGTGCCGGCCGCCGTCCCCGGCGGGGTACATCGGGCCGACGCCGCTGCCGGCGAGCCTGTGGTCTATGACGCCGGACACGAGCATCGTGTGGGACGCGTACACGTGCAAGAACTACTCGTGCCTGGTGAACCACGGCAGGACCAAGGGGCACTACGACTGCAAGGACTGCTTCGACCTGGGCGGCCGGGAGAAGGTCCGGTGGATGCGCGATGACCTCTTCTCCATCGACGCCGTGCTCGCGACGAGGCCCAAGGGCACGGTGCGCATCGGGCTGGACATCGGCGGCGGGTCCGGCACATTCGCGGCGCAACGTGGTGACCACGTCCATGAACTTCGACGGCGCGTTCGACAGCTTGATCGCGTCGCCGGGGCTCGTGCCGATGCACGGACCTCAGCGTCGCGCACCGGCTGCCCTTCTCCGACGACACGCTCTGCATCGTGCACTCGATGCACGTGCTCAGCAGCTGGATCCCCGACGTGATGTTCGAGCTCACGCTATTCGACGTCTACCGGGTGCTCCGGCCCGGGGGGCTCTTCTGGCTCGACCGCTTCTTCTGCCTCGGCACGCGGCTGGACGCGAACTACGTGCCCATGTTCGATCGGATCGGGTTCAACAAGCTGCGGTGGAACACCGGCCGGAAGCTGGACCCCGGGATCGACATGAACACCATGCTGTGCCAAACTGTGGTAGACAATTCAGTGTTCGGAACAATTAGTCGCTGTTGAGTTTAAGTGTGATACGAATTTCGTTTCCTACTCCAACTCATAGTTATACTCTACACGGAGTCTTCCATGTACCACTATAAATATATCCATGTAGTCCATAGAAAAGATCAAGAGCTCTATTGTAAACATCTCATCGTATAGTGATATTCTCTTTGTGCGACCGTGGATTTTTCCGAAGTAGTTTTTCACATAAAATTCGTGTTTTCCGTTCCTATTTTCTATATAGTATTTACAACACATGGTATCAGAGCACATGTGATTCGATCGAGAGAAAAAAAAATTGTTGGAATGATTCTTCTCGTGTCTCGTAAGTTGCAATCCGAATCGATATCGAATTCGAGGCCACCTCCGCGTCGAAGACAAGGAGGAGTTGTTTCTCCGCATGGAATAAAATAGGAAGTGCAGTATGCAGATCACTTGACGAGCAAAACAACAACAACATTGATTGCTAGAAAGAAATAAAACACTACAACATGTTGATTGCAAAGAAAAATCATACAGGCAGAGATTTCGTCGGCTGACTTCAGTTCTTGAATTCATCCTGGCGGAAATTGCTACGTACACACACTAAGCGATTTGCTAAGCGTATACGAGCCAACAACTCCGGTCTTCATTGCTTCGCGTACACAGAAGTGTACCAAAGATTCTAGGAATTCTTTGCTAGACACACACATATTTGCACCAGCAAATTTGGGATTTGTTCTGCATGACAATTTTGAAGTATGATCTTTCGCTGTGAAGCATAGTTTCATTCGTATTTTAATCAGCATAGTGACTATGCATGATTTATGTGTAACATCTCAAAAACCATATTTTGGGTAAGTATAATAAAATAAGTGAGGAAATAAAAATTTAAGCATGTTTATTTGTGGAAAAATTTATTTGAGCATGTTTTGAAAATTTTCATCAAATCGACTAATGCAAATATATGAAAATAGCAACTTGGAAGAAGTTTCGAGAAAAACACAGAACAGATAAAATCCGAAAAAAATTACAAAAGAAACTATCCTGTGTCAGGAGCCTCCAATTTTTTTTCCTAATTTTAGGAGTCCGTCTGCTAAGTTTAAAAATTCGGAAACCTTTCAGCCGGTTTAGAAATTCTAAAATTGATTTGAATTTCCCGCCGAGCCAATGGGCCGAATTCCCACGGACGGAGAGATCCGAGACTGCCCGCGAGTTTCCCGAGGAATTCGTCTCAATGTGAAGATTGTTTAGTTTTAGTGTGATACGAATTTTGTTTCCTACTTCAACTCATAATACTACTTTTTACACGGAGTCTTTCATGTACCACTATAAATATAAAATATATCCATATAATCTATAGGTAAGAACAAGAACTTCATTGTGAAGATATTCTCATACAGTGATATTGCCTTCGTACGTCAGTAGTTTTTTTCGAAAAAGTTTTCTATGTAAAACTCGTGTCTCCCATTCCTATTTTTCTATGTATTATTTACTATACCTATTAATTTATTTTCAGGTGATTTTTTTTTTCGGGGTGTGGGGTGGGGATTGCGTGGGACGTGGAAAGGAGGAAGCTTTCGGTCGGGTCTGCAGGCATGCATGTGTACGCATGCACGTTTGACTTGACGTGATCTTGCTTGCTTACTTTGCACTCAATTTGGAGCTTGCTTAGTAGGTCGTTTTGCATGCTCACCTTTCTGGTGCTCGTAGCAGCTAGCGACCCCAGCTAGCCAAACCGACGCGCAGCAAGAGTTCAACCTGCTTGCCCGAGGCAAGGGCAACCCACTCAAAGGTTGTGACGGCAAGAACCACACGGCGGAACGCCATCTCTCTCGGGGGGGAGCAGAGGACGGCTGATGGAGTGCCACTGCGCACGGCTGACGGACTGCCGCTGCCGACGGAATTTCACCGGAATTTCCAGTTCGATTATTTCGTACTGGATCTGAATGCATGAATGTTCAGCATCTCGAACAGAGCAGAGTCGTTGATGTTTGGCCCCAGCGCTCTAGCTGATAAGAGAGGAAAACACGCATGCATGGCCTTACTATTGGTCGACCGATCGTGAGCCAGCTCGATCGAGTACGTTAGTTAAGATCGCATGGCGGCGCGCGGCCGGCGCGTGCACCAACCGGACCGCCGCTGCATCACTTATACTGTCATTGGTTGCACGCGTCGCGTTGCAGCTTCCTTATTCCTACATATATGGCCATTTCTTCCTTTAATAGCATCGCGTTTCATCGATTGCTCCAGGGCGATCGATCGAACTGCAGAACAGATGACCAGAAAATTAAGTACCAGGGCCAGCTCAGCCAGTCAGTAGCTTGTAATATTCAGTACACACTGACGACTGACTGACTGTTTCTACTCCATGCATACACATGCGATTGTTGCTAGCTCCAAGCAACAAATTTTGCAGTGTTGGTTATATAGAAATAAATTGCTGGTTTCGATCGATCGGTGCCTGTACGTACGTTCGTTCGTGCGCACGCGGTGTCAGCATTCCTGCATGTGTCAGCTAGTCAGCTCGCGCGCACCGCACGAATTGAATCAACTGATACGACACAAACCAATAATTAGTACCATATAATATATTTACTATACATTTTCACTCGTTTATTCCAACTTACTACGTACTGTACGTTCTCGTTCGGTGTCCATGACTCTTGTCAGGAGTTGATCATTAAACTAGTTAATTAGGGCGTAATTAAGCCCGAGTTAACTACTCATATATAATACTCCCAATCGGCCGGATAAGAGATGAGATATATGAGTCTCAATTAAGAGAGAGAGAGAGAGAGAGAGAGAGAGAGAGAGAGAGAGAGAGATTAAAGAACAAGCTAGCTGGGTCATGCATCAAGGGGGTGGCCGGGGACCAATAGGAACAGACAGGGCTTCCTGATGGAAAGGGCATTCCGATCCTCCATGCGGCATGCGGTGCCCCATTGAAAGCTATAGCCGGTCTCTGTGGCATGCACTGCTGCTACCTGCACCTTCCAAGCTAGCTCCTCTCGCTGCTGCTGCTGCTGCTTCTTCTTCTACTACGCATGTACTAAATATCGATCCGATGGACGGTCCCCTTGTGGACCAAGTCACCGAACTCACTAAATTGCATCCATCGGCTGATCCGGCCGGTGCTAGCTAGATCGTACCCATTGACCTGCTCATCATGCATGCTTTCTTTATTTCATGCTTCCTCTTGCACATATACATAATTCCCAATGGTAATCTTCTCTTAATGTGTGCCGATATATATGTATGTAAACGAAAAAATGCTAGCTCTTGTGTTTTTCTCCATGTAATTACTGATCGATATATATATCCGTATATGTACTTATTAGCTAAGATGCTTTTAGAAGTAAGCTAGGATCCATGGTGGTGGTGGAAAATGTGGCGATAAAATGGATGTTAGGCACATAATTGGTTACTTGTACGTATCAAAGGGAGAAACTAGCTAGGTAAAGAGACTGAACAATATATGTTTTCTTACAGATAAGCTAGCTCGTACCTATCTTGGTTCTCCCCAATTGTTCCATTATCTTTTCTAGCCAATTCTTCATTTTTACACATATTAATATGTATTTTGGAAACACCACAAAGATGCAACAATGAGGGATATATAATTTGATCAATACCGCATAGGTTAAACTAATTGGCTGTAATTTCACACACACACACACACACACACATATGCTCCTACGTCGTCTAGATACTGTTGGCGGTTTCTTTAATTTCTCCACATAAATACAAAGTAAAATTACCTAACAAAATAAAGTTTAACACAAAAATGTACAACAGTGTTGATAGGGTACATCGATCAATCTCATGGTAAATTAAGATAAGCAACACGTCTTATTCAATCAATCAAAATATTAATATGTACATTGAACTTGATATATATTTTTTGTCTGGCATCAATTAACTAATGTGAATTCCCATGGATCAAATAATTCTCACAACTTTGTGCTAAAGAGAATATATAACGCGCTAATAAATCCTAGGCCGCCCATATATAATTCTCACAACTTTGTGCTAAAGAGAATATATAACGCGCTAATAAATCCTAGGCCGCCCATATATTTTGTCGCATATGTGTCCCGACAATATCATAACCAAGTGGTGACTATTCTTGCCGTATGGTATCCGCTTGACGAATTCAATTCGAAAGGTGCATCATGTGGAAGAAGGAACAATAATTTATCTTCCATTAATGCCTTCGATCTAGCTCACGATTCGTACGCAACTTGCTCGATCAACAAAGCCAATTGATGTGTGTGTTATTTTCTTTTGTGATGAGTTGGTCTTTTACTTTAGTATGCAATGTTTTAACACATGTAAATGAATTGTTCCAACATTATCGAGGGTGCTACGCTCCTTACTAAGCTCAACATTTTGGTATAAAAAGTAGTATGTTTTATATTTTGAGTAGTAATAATTGCATATGAAGTCATCAAACAATGGTACATTGATTTGCAAGTGAATTTCACATACATATATATAAACAAATAATTCTTGTTCAAGTTATTTTTGCACCTAATTAATTAAACGAAATACATTTTTCCATTAAAACATATACAGTGTAAAAATGTAAGATTTCTTACATAAACAATCCAAAGATGCATGCACCCTAGATTTAAGTGTGACAAAACAATTTGGAGTTGAATACATAAAACAAACATTAAAGATAGAGCTAAATTCCATATCAGAATTTTTTTTATCGTTGTTGAGATTGAGTCAGATTGCACTATATTCATTTGACTTCTGCTTTGATACGGCTATAATTGCTAGCTGTAAAAGTTGTGATATATATTCTCTTTGGAATGGTCTGTAGCTGGAAGAAAATATTTTTATCCGAATAAATGATCGAAGACATGGAAATCATGCCCAAGAAATTCAATACTACATATGCTTTGAATGTATTAATTTTATTCCCATTTGTTTTCAATTAAATTTAAGAAATGAAGATTATGAAATGTTATTTCATTGCTCTACAAGACACGAGGAGGTTTCATATCAAATGAAATGATCCGTGCGCTACCTCGATCGAGGTCGCATGTATGTCCAAATTAATGAAACTAGCTTCACCAAGAGACCAAAGAATAAGGTTAAGAGAGGGGTAAAGCTTCTTGTTGAAAGGACGTACGGTTCAAGTTTGGTTCTTATGGAACCCTCAAGTGTTAGTGAAGCCTTCAAAAGTTGTAGCAACATCTTACAGCTGTTGATCTAGGGTTTTTTTAGCATGCAATTACAATAATTCTCCACAGGTTTGGTTACACAACGAGTCCCTATCAATTGGCAGAGGTTCATAAAGAGTGTCAAATCCATGGATGTAGACAGCTTTATGATCATCTAGCTAGAATACACACTTTTCTTGCTTCTTTACTTTTCTAGATATCTTCATGGTCCGAGCATAGCAGTATCTCTTATTGAAGATCGTTGTAGCCCTATCGACGTGCCTAGCTACTTCATGGAGATCGATCGAGCTGAATGGCAAGCTTGTTATGCACATATAAATAGATGCATGGTGATATATACAAAGGCTTTAATTTGTTTATTACCCTACATGATGTGCATGAGTTTGGCTATCTTTTACACACA
Organism: Ampelocalamus luodianensis; assembly: GCA_036346255.1. Lineage (NCBI taxonomy): Eukaryota > Viridiplantae > Streptophyta > Magnoliopsida > Poales > Poaceae > Ampelocalamus > Ampelocalamus luodianensis. Next base: position 51,495,401 of record CM070632.1, on the reverse strand, counting down.
CTAGTTTGAGATGTATATATTGATATGACAAATGAGAATAACAAGAGGGGGGGTGGTGGCGCAGAAAAGAAGATCCAACCAGTCCGGTGAGAAAACTATTCATCATGGGTCATGAAGTTTTGGAAACTACCCCTCCATGATTCCTTATGCCAACATCAATGGACAATGATAACCTTAGCCATGGAACTTAGAGGCTAGCTAGCTCAAAAGTGTAAGATCACATATATGTAGGTGTGTGATGGTTGGTTGAAGTGGTGGGGGGATAGCAATACAGCACTGTATCAGTGCATGCTGATACATCAAAAGGCTCATGCACGCATGCATGCAATGGTGCTGCACCAAACTTGCGTAGGCTCCACTTGGTAGACAAGTATATGTCGTGATAAAGCATGCAGCTCTAGCTAGACAGAGAAGATGTCGAACTTTTCTCAGTGTTTGGAGCAAACACACCATCAGTGCATGGAGCAAATGCATATATACGTACTGAAGAACCTTTTGCCCTAAAATTCGCATGCACGAACCAATTGCATTTCAATTGGGTTGTGTGCGTGTTACTTCATGCAATTCGTTGGTGAAATGTCTTTGGGTGTGTGCAGGCGCAGAGAGGCAGACAGATAGACAGACACATGTAGATGTAATGATGTACACACGCAGGCAGCGCGCGCGAGAGAGAGAGAGAGAGAGAGAGAGGCTTAAGTCACGGGCATCCCTTGACTGATCTCGCTCGTACACAGAGAGAGTATGGACTATGGAGATGTTCTAACCTCCAAAACCCACACTGACACTGCTATACAGCACTACGTACAGTACTGGTGCTAATTAAGCTGAGTACAGTAGTACTAGCAAAGAAGGGCACATGCCTTAAATTACCGGCATGCATGGCAAGAATTCCCCCAAAGGACAGCCTATGTGTGTAAATGCCGGCATGTCCTCGATCCGGCCATATATGCGGCATCCATATGCAAAACCCTAATTCTCTCTTTATCTCTTCATTTCACAAGTACATGTGGTTATACATACAGTAAAAAATTAGCTGTATATATTTGTCTATATATGTATAAATTAAGTTGATTGAACAAGTCAAATTGCTCTTGGTGTGGCAGGCACGGCTAAGTTTGGATTTGAAGTATCGATTTTGATCCCTAGAAGTAGACAGGAGTTGAAGGATTAATTGCCCAAGCAGGGTGTCGGACCAGGATTTCGCAGTCCAGAATCCTCTGTGAAACCACTATACTATTCCCTGGATCAGTAGATAGTGCTCACAGATACATTACTGGATCATTTCATACCTGACGTAAACCGTACCATACATTAATACAACTATTTAGAGTTCAAATAGACCGCATCGGATCGATTTTACAATAGGGCTGATCAGGCCAAATGAATACAATACATAAATAGCGGATGCAAAAGGGAAAAGGCACATCTCGCCACAGGCAAGCGACTGGAGTAACCCGTGTACAACCGATATTACCCAAAGACTTGGATGATATTGGTGTGCACAAGCACCGACGTAGCCAGCTAGACTGGGGTGAGACCTAGACTAATATAATCTAAACTACTCTCCATCATCTTCTTGGCCATCAACTTCTGGATCCTCGTAGTAGGCGTAGAGTCCTTGATCCTTGGCTTCTAAAGGTTTTGGGGAAAGCGAGGTGAGCACAAATAACCGTGCTAGCGAGCCAACACACAGAATACAATATTTATACATACAAGGCTTTAACAAGGATCGCTTGAGGTTTTTTATTTGCTAAAGCAACATTTCAATTATCATAGATAGAAATTTCCTATAACTTAGCATTTTAACCAAACCATATTTTATTAAAGAGATATGTGCAATATTTATAATGGTACAGTTTACCTCCACCTGATGTTTAATTTTGATTAGGGTTATAACCACCTTATTATCAACACTAGGGTACTTCCACCTAGGAAAATCCAAAATTAGGGTCACATCGGCTCGACGAGTTTTTATCCCACCCACAAAGGTTTTTAAATAGAACTAACTCGAGTAAGTTGCCATGCTTGCCCATGACCGTGGGCATGGCTGTTCGAACAGTTTATACTCTGCAGAGACTGTACACTTTACGCATAAGAGATAATCATTTGATATGTACACACGTTTTCTTAGACATGTGAATCAAGGAGATCATGATCACAAGGCCTTTATCTGAGGGTTAGTTACACACGCTAATGTTTTATCTGAGGGTGGTTACGTCTACTACACCTCACTTCAACCACACTCAGACCCCCTTTTGCGTCACACGGCGACTTACGCCAGCATCCCAACCCGTCTCCACGACGGCTTACGCTAACGACACGACTCGTGGGTCACTCCAATGGTGCAACTCGCACTAGTGGATACAAATTATTTAGCCAGATCGACACCATTATAGACTTATGGTTGCACTGTTTTACACTGAGAGGTCATCACAGGATTAAGTCTTTAAAGTCATCTGGGCTGTTCATAGCATATACCACCAATTCTCGTGCTACGTTAGCACTAACCATCATACCATCTGCCCAGATGTAGTAACAACAAGTTATTAGGGTTTTGGGAAAGCATAAAACTAGGTTATCTCAAATATACCAGTCATTTACCCCCAATGACTGCCCAAAACAAAGTTTATGATTTTAAAGATGATGATTAGGGCAATTAATTCCCTGGTATTTAAGCAAGACTAGCATGACGCTTAAGTACGACCTATAGCTAGTAAAGTTACCACATAATTCTCTAGGGTGACAAGGATTAAGGGATTCAATTGTCAAGGGATGGTATGATATTAAGGTATCAAATTGGTATTTGACTACCTTAAAATTTGATATACATTTGTATAAAGAATTAAGCATGCAATTTGATATTTTAAAAGAATATAAATTTACATAAAATGTAGGTTTAGTATGATCAAAATATTGACTCGCCTGGGTGGCTGGGTCAAATGCAAGAGTGTCTTGAAAGTCTTGAGCTTGATCAAACTGGGGCTCTTCTGGGCATTCGAACTCTATTCGTACGATCGCATTGGAAAAAGAACCAATAGACAAGCAAAGCAAACAAGTACAAAAGAAATATCAAATGAACTCCAAATTAAACAAAACCACTCCCATTAGCAAGATCTTGAATTTAGCAAATTTTAAAAATAAATTTCATTACATTTGGATTTAAAACAAGGGAGAACGGGCTCTCTGAAATTTAACTTTTGAATTAAATCTAGAAAAAGAAAGAGGAGAGAGAAACTCTCTCACTGACATGTGGGTCCATTGCACAGTGACTAGGCTCATGGAACAGCGCATGGACCGAAGGCCACCAGCACGGTGCACGGGTCCACGTGGGTTTTTACTGTGCATTCCTTGGGCCCACTGTCATTGACATCTCAGAGCAACCAGGTTTTAAAGCAGGCCATTACTCTCCTCGAGTCCACATGGCAGTGACTCACAAGTCACAACAGCATTTAAACCGGACATCAATTAATAACCAAACCCTAATGACAGAGATTTTGATAATTAAATGACGCTACACTGTATATGTCAGCTTCCGACAAAACAGAGAGGGCTAGGGCTAGCTCGTCATCGGCGAGGGGACCACGACGGCCGGCGATAAAGCCCAAAAATGGAACCCCACTGAGTAGGCGATCCCATGGGTACTGGCATCGAGGACCAAGGTGGCCCGCAACAGCGGTGGCGCTACTGCTATTGCGGCCAAGGCGAACCGGCGACACTTTGAGCTAGGAAAAGCGCGCACAAGCAGGAACAAGGTACGGGGAACTCACCGAGACGAAGAGGAGAGCCAAAGGTGGACGGAGGACGATGAACAGCGACGAAGAAGGTTTCGGCCGGAGTTGAGGAAGGGAAGGAAATCTGGCGGCATCTGTGGACCAAAGGTGAAATCAAGCCGAGGAAAGCTTCCTTGTTCTCTAGAACACCAGATGATAGGGTTGGCGCAGTGAGGGCCTCACCGGAGCGACAGATCGACGGTGGCGGCGAAGATGGAGCTTTGCTCTCTTTTGGTTTTGCGCTCAGTGGGAGAGGGAGGCAAGGTGGGGAGGGAAATGGCGAGCCGGGGGGGCCTTATAGCCACAAGGAGGGAGAAGAGAGCCGTTGGGAAACTTGATGGTGTCGCACGGTCCTGAGTGCGGCGCGGGGAAGAGAGGAAGGGAGAGGAGCTAGAAGAGGGGGGTCCAGACAGGAGCACAGGGGTGACGCGGCAAGCGGCGCGGTGCTGGCAGGCGAGAGCGGGGCGTCGGGTGCGAGCACGCGCAGAGCGCATCTAGTCGCGCCAAAGCGGCATGGATGCCTCCGGTGGGATGGGCCAAGGGGAGAGAGGAAAGGGCTGAGAGGATTGGGCCAAGCCAGGAGATTCGAGAGCTTTGATATTTTGAAATTGAACTTTTGAATTCAAAAACAAACTATGAAATTCTTTTTACAAAACTGAAAAAGGGGAGGTTACACAGGGTATATATGATCTCTACACTAGAGCATGCAGTACTTACCTAGCCTTTACATACAAGGGATGATTGCTCTGTAAGTGCGTTTTTATGAAGAGGGGAGTATATATACAAAAATTAATGGTGGGTAATGAAATACTTTATATTATATTAATGATCTTAAAGCTTGAGATTTCAGTGTTGATTCTTAAAAGAAAAGCATTCAAGTGTTCCCTAGCTAGCTATACACCACCATGTAAAAGATGAATCTGATACTGGTGGAGTGAGACGGAAAACACCGCGTCGCATTCAAGTGTTCCCTAGCTAGCTATACACCACCATGTATCAAGCAAGCATACATAATGCAACAGCAACACCGTCCTGTCCCGCTCCGCCGACGTGCAGATATATTGACCTAGTTGGCCGGCTATATAGTACTAGCTAGTAGGAAAAAAATTATAATTCAACCGAGCTGGACAAGGCGATGGAAGACCCAGTCACTGCTCAAATTTATAGGCCACCGCTGAGCTTTCCATGGAGGTCCGGTCCCCTTCAACTCGCCTCCCTCGTTCAAGTTTCAACTCTTCTAGCTACGCTCTTCCTAGTACAGCTACTGTAGAGCTGGTCAAATGTGGTATTGTTCTCTCCTTTTTACCAGGGGCACTTACAATGCAAAGACAGATACATATAACTATATTATCTAGGGCATCATATATCGTACTACATACATATAGCTAGAGATGGACCTAGCAGCAGATTAAGTTGCGATGTTTGATCTCTCTGGTTCCTAGCCTAGCTAAAAGTAACAGCTATTAATTAATACCGGCATGTACGTACATATCAACAGGTCTTCATCTTGGTGCTGTCTGAGTTTTAACTACTCTCTCTCTCTCTCTCTCTCTCTCTCGTTATCTCTCCCCACACCACCAGATCAATAGTACCACTTGCACCAATCAATCTCATTCTCGATCATCTCCAATTGCAAGACACACATACCCCACAACGCTATAGGCCAGCCCCCTTGCTGTGTATGTGTGTGTGACGTGTATGTCTAGCTAGGGTTCGTGATCTACTACTCCTCCTCCTCCTCCTCCTCCTCCTCCTCCTCCTGCTATAAAGGCCGGTGGAGGCGGGGTTGGGAGGGAGGTGAAGACTCAAGGGCGAGCATGAGGGGAGCAGATCACCACGACACGGCTCGCGGCGGCGACGACGGGCAGGCGCACGACATGTTGATGCCGGGCTTCCGGTTCCACCCGACGGAGGAGGAGCTCATCGAGTTCTACCTCCGGCGGAAGGTCGAGAATCGAGCAATTCGTTGGTGCTTCAACATCGAGCTCATCGCCTCAGTCGACCTCTACCGCTTCGACCCATGGGATCTTCCCGGTAACTACTAATTAAGGCATCCGTGTGTGTGTGTGTGGGCTAGCTAGCAGCTAGCTAGCCGAGTGGTTTGATTTGATTTCTGCATATATATGATTTCATGTGACTCCCTTTTGATTTCATGTGAACCTTTTTCGATCGGTCGCTTCTTACTACCTTTTGTCACCTACATGCATGGGGTGCTCGCGTGTGCTCTCTGCGTACATAAACAACACCAACAGCTGAGACTCCAATTGGGGACAAGGAGTGGTTCTTCTATGTGCCGAGAGACCGCAAGTACCGCAACGGCGACCGGCCGAACAGGGTCACGCCGTCGGGGTACTGGAAGGCGACGGGGGCGGACCGGATGGTGCGCGTCGACGGTCACCGGTCGATCGGGCTGAAGAAGACGCTGGTGTTCTACGTGGGGAAGGCGCCCAAGGGCCTCAGGAGCAGCTGGATCATGAACGAGTACCGCCTCCCGCACGGCGAGGCCGACCGCTACCAAAGGTAATTGCATGCTTCATTTCTTGTCTTGCTGCTGATTAGTTTTGGTGAACTTTTTTTTTTAGAGATTTTGTGTTTGATTTCTGATCAAGAGATTTTGCGTTTCCGAGTGTTTAATTTGGTTTTCCTTAATTGGATCGACTGTACAAGTTTTGGGAGTTTGAAAGATCTTGTAAAGGCATAAAGTGTTCCTGTGAAAGATGCATCCACTCAAAATTCCTTTAACTTTTGGAGTTGAGTTGATGATGGCTAGATTGCTTCTGCAGTCACCGGCCGGCATGTGTATGCAAACTGTTATCGGTACGTATTGTCTGGTTAAAAGGTGCTAAAAGTGCACCGTGAGGATTACATGCGCAAGAATCTAGCTAAGGTCTTCAACTCTCCATGCATGGCTTCCCAGCTAGCTATCTACACATGGCTTAACTTAATTGACAAAAAAGAGTAAAGTTCCTTCTCTTTGTTCCCCATGATTAATTAGGGTTTTCTTGTCACGGGTAATTAATTAGTCTATCCCAAATTCTTCTTTAGTACGTTTCTAAACAAAAGCAACCTAAATTTGGGGATAATATTCTTCCCCCAATTTTTGCACAGATCGGTGGTGTCTAATCTAGACCCTTTCTCCAGCTTTTTCTCTGCAACCGGTCCCTCCTCCTATTTGGAAGTATGCATCATCCTCCTCCATTTCTATAAAGCTTCCAACTTTTAAGATGTGCATCTGGGGTAACTAACTCAAAAAGTATACTGGTTGTTCTAAAACAACACTCCTATAGAAGCGAGACTACTGCAGAATGAGAGCTGCGATTAAAAAACAATCAAATAATAACAGGAATTGTTCCATAATTTGGGTTATTTTACTTTATTTTTTGCTTTTTTTGTGGTCATAAATTTCCCAATCTTCCTTTTGGGACTACTTATGTATGATCAAAGCAATTGGATAGTAAAGTTTATTTATTTATTTATTTATTAAAAAAGAGATTATGCCTAGGAGGAACTAGGTTTTTTTCATTAAGAAGAAAATAAGCACCCAAATTGTAGTAAACTTGATTTTCAGTTCATAAAAACTGAACAATTAACTAGAATGAGTATATATTGCCTTCTAATCACATGGATGAATTGTTTCTACATATATATTTCGGGTGGTTAATTTTATTTTGGACTAATCTAATTAATTCTACCTCGTGCATCCATGAATTGATCAGGAAATTTCGCTCTGCCGAGTCTATAAACGCCAGGATCGTCGACAACTTCCACCTCACGGCACAACAACAAAATCGTCCGCTCAAAGCGGCGGCGGCGATGGACAAGAAGCACTCCACGGCGAACCGGACATCGGCGGCGCCCCGCCTGGCTCCAATGTTCGTCGACGATGGGCACTCATCTGCTCTCATGGCAAAGGCGTACAATGCGCACACCACCGAAGGAACGAACACCGCCACGTCATTGTCGGCGCAGAGGAGGGCGCGACTGCGGCCGACATCGATGTTCGATCGGCGACCTCGTCGCCTCGCTGAGCTCCACCACGTCGACGGAGGAGGACGGCACATCGCTCTACCACTTGAAGGGAGCGAACCCAATGCAGCTGCCTTCTTCCATGCATACGCTTAACGCAAACTCCGCAACAATGGCGACGATCCCAATAGATGGGCTGAGTAGGGCAAGTGCAATTGGATCCTACAACCAAGCCAACCCTAACCAACCTATGCCGCCATCACAAGGCCCATTTCTTCCTTTCCCTAGCATGGAAAAGATTTGGGATTGGAACCTTCTCCTAGAATCTCCCAAGGTTTGCACAAGCTTCAAATAACTTCTTGCATGCATGATCGATGTAGGGCTCACATGCATGCATGCATATATGCTTGCACGCACTAATGCTCGTATCATATGTGTACCTTTGTATATGTAGACACTTATTTGGGCTAGGACACGATTATATAGGTAATGGAACTGGGTAAGGTAGTTCTGGTCCCATGCAATTACCGATCCTTAATTAGTTCAAATAACAGGTGTAACTGTATCTCAATTTCAATTTGAACTCGGGGACTGTGTAGTGTAACTCGATTAGAGATGGAATAAAGATTCATTAGTATTATAGATATATGTTCCATTATATCGTTATCCCTTTTATATTATTCTAGATTCAAATCATGCATACAATAGTGTACAAGAATGTCTTGCATGCGTTTCCGTAATTTAAATATCGTTTCATCTTTAATTTTGTCATTTACAGTTTCTTGGTTACATGCAATGACGATGCACTCGTTAATTCGATGACAAAGTGCATCTTGTATTGGAAATGTACGTCACGCTTAGTCATTACAGCGAATGCATGCTATTGTGATTTCTGGTTCTAATTAATATTGAACTTTTCGTGATCATAATCCTTCACTGCATTTGTGCACAATTAATCCAATACATATATACTAATATACAGGGTTCATAACCAACTGTTCATAAACATTATGCATTTATGCGTTAGTGCTGTTTTTTTTACGTAAAAGGTAGATAAATCTCTACCTTATGACCATTAATTGTATTAAAATGGTTGTCAAAGCAGTAGAGTACAGGAAAAAAGGAAAATACAAAAGTGAAAAAAGAAAGAAAAGGGGGGGGGGAGAAAGAGCTAAAAAGCTAAAAAGAAAAAGGTAATTTACAATAAGAGATTGCACCACTGCTGAAGAGAATGTATGTGCTCAGTTTTAGCCCTGCAAGACCATAGTCCAATGTAGTCTTGAATCTGACATTGCACCTCTATTGCTCTGGTCACCTTATTTTGAAAATCCGCTTATTTCTCATGAGCCATAATGTATGTGCGCAAGCTGCAAAGCATATGGGCCAAACTTCACGATATGTCATTGATTGAATTGATACTCTTTGCACAAATTTGAATATGTCCTTGGAAGAAGTAGCCTCTGCTGTTAAACCGAGCTTTTTCCAAATATGGTCTGCTGCTTTACATCGGAGAATGATATGATCAATAGTTTCTAATGCCAAACAAATGTTGCAGTGAGGATTCGTCCAATCCTTCGCTATCATATTGTCTTTGGTGTTGAGTCTCCCCCTGAAAGCTAGCCATAGGGAGATTCTGTATCTGTGCGGGATTGATCTGTGCCAGGTATATTCAGATGCTTTCCATTTAAGGCCGTGAAAGGATAGGATTATGTATACTTCTGAAGTAGATATTTTCGCCCTGGTTGATGCGATGACTCTTTGGTCTAACGATCCCTGCGTGATGTGTTGCTCCGACAGAACAAGTAGTAAAGCCTGGTTTTCCAAGAGTAACTGCTGAGATAGGACCGGATGCAGTGAAACCACCCAGTTGTTCTCCACTAACTGCGAGCTGACTGTGCAATTCGGATTGGTTGCATATGTGAACAGAGTGGGAAAAACATAGATGTAGTTTTCCTGCGGGAGTCCAATGGTCATTCCAGAAGGAAGTAGTCTTTCCATCTCCAAGTATGACCTTTGTCATGTGCATAGTTGTCTCAATAGCGGCTGCTAATATTTTCCAAACTGATGTGTCTCCTTGACGGGGCTGCCCAGGTATGTGGTTTCGGATATATGTACGTCGTAGCCAATTGAAACACGGTTTAGTCGAATTTGATAATAACTGTCCTGTCAGTTTCATGATCAAAGCTTTATTATGGATTCGTAAATCTCGGATTCCTAACCCCCCTGTTCTTTGGGCAATACTACTGTGGTCCAAGCGACCAGGCAATTGCCTCCTTGAGTTTTCCTATCTTCTTTCCAAAGAAAAGCTCTTCTAATTTTGTCAATTGCTTCTATGCTACGCTCTGGCCATTCTATACAGCTCATGTAGTATGTCGGTATAGCTGATAGTACCGAGTTTATCATTATCACTCTCCCTCCCCAAGATAGCAATCCGGGCATCCATCCTGCCAGTCTTCTATCTATTTTGTCAATAATTGTTTGTAGCAAGCAGTGGGAAATCTTGCTTGTAGATAAGGCTAACCCTAAGTAATTATATGGCAGCGAGTTGATCGGACATTGCAAAGTGGAGGCAGCTGAGGTGGCCTCCTGTTGCGACATGTGAATAGGCACTAATGTACTCTTATGGTAGTTGATCTTCAACCCTGGGAATAGCGCAAACGAATCGAGGAGTTCCTTGAGGACTATGGCATGTTGCGCTGTTCCTTTGAGGAGGATTATGGTATCATCTGCATATTGTAAGGTGGGAGGGGCCTCCTGGATATCCAAGGGGAGTAGAATTAGTCCATCCGTGTGGACGCGTTGTAATTCTCGTTGGAGAATATCCGCTACCAGGATGAATAGGTGCGGTGAAAGCAGGTCTCCTTGTCGAACCCCTCGCTTGAAACTAATTTGATCACCCACTTCCCCATTCACCAGAATATGCGTTTTGCCAGAAGAGAGAATAGTACATATCCAGTGTATCCATTTATTGTCAAATCCTCGATGCTGCAGTGTCTGTAGGATACATTTCCAGTTTACTATGTCAAACGCTTTATGGAAGTCCAATTTGAGGACTAACATTGGTTTTTTTCGCTTCAACGCACATTGTACAAGTTCTGAAGCCAGTAAGAAGTTCTCTGTGATAGACCTCTTTGTAATGAAACTAGACTGCATAGAACTAATGAGATTAGTCATTTTCGGTTGCAGCCTATTTGCCAAAACTTTGCTGATGATCTTGGGTATACTATGCAAAAGCGATATAGGTCTGAAGTCCTTGATGTGCATTGGCACCTCATTTTTCGGTATCAAAGTAACATAAGAGTTCTTTATCTCTGACATATCCAAATTGTTGGAATGTAAGTCCACAAAAACGCGAAAGAGATCATGCTTAATAATGTTCAAGAATTTTTTTGTAGAACTTATTTGTAAAACCGTTCGGCCCTGGACTTTTATTGTTCAGGGATTGTATAATTGCATTTGCTATCCCTTCCCAAGTGAAGTTGTTAGAGAGATCTTGGAGATTTTCATTTTGCTGATAAAGCCATGCAAGGTCAATAGTTGGAGACCATGGACCTTCTACACTGAAGAGTTCTCTGAAGTAGTCTGTCGCAATTTTCAACTTGGATGCATTGTCATAGTGCTCCACCCCATCCTCCACAAGGACCTTTATGTTGTTTCTTCGGTGGTTTATGGATGAGGCTATATGGAAGAAATGTGAATTCTCATCCCCTAATTTACACCATTTAATCTTCGTCCGACGCTTCCATTTTAGGGTGCAGAACCAGGGTAATACTTGAAGTTGTTTCCTGACATTCTTTCTGAAAATGAATTCGAGGTACGTGAGAGGTCTCCACTCCTCCATACTGTCAAAATATTCCAATGTGATTTTGGTGTTGTCAAGTTGAGTTGGTAGGTTGGGATTCCTTTTTGTCCATGATCTGATTTTCGCTCGTAGTCGTCGTAGCTTAAAATTAGCAATGGATATGTTGGACAAGATCCTAGTCCCTCGTGTCCAGCTGTGCATTACTAGGTTTTCAAAATCCGATAGCTGGAGCCAGTAATTTTCCAGTTTAAATAACTTTGACACTGGTAAATCTGTTTTGATGTCCACAATAATTGGAGTGTGGTCGGAGGTGGTTGCTACTTCTGATTTTGCGGAGGTGTTTAGGAAAGTTTGACTCCAATCTGTATTAATTAGGGTTCTATCTAACTTGGCCATTGTTGGATTTCTCCTCTTGTTTGTCTAGGTATATTTTCTGTTCGGAGTTTCCACTTCCAGCAGCCCTTGATGTTGTATCCATTCATTGAAAATAGCCATACCAGTCCAATTTATGTTGTCATTACTCTTCTCATACACATATCTATATATATTAAAGTCACTAAGAATCATCCATGGCCCAGATAGTCGATATCGTAGATCAGATAGTCGGTCAAAGAAGGGCTGACGGGCATTGTCTTCAAATGGTGCATACACATTTGTGATGTAGAAGTGTAGAACTGAATGTTGTCAGTTTGTGATTTGAAGGCAAGGGTTAAGGATGAATCTTCGGCATGTATCAATGTCGCATCTAGATTTGTACTGCTCCAAGCTGTGAGAGTGCCTCCAGAGGTCTGAATAGATGGATGATAGTGGTAATTCCTTAGTTACGGAGGTAAGAAAGTTGTTGCTTTGAAATTATCAATGCTGCTTAGTTTAGTTTCTTGAAGGCATATGATGTCCGGTTGTGATTCCAAAATAGTCTGATAAACTAATGTCGTTTTCCGATCCTCTCCAAGCCCTCTAACATTCCAGGCTAGAACTTTCATTTGTAACCCTGACAAGCTTCCTGAAAGAACATACGCCAGCATGTATTCCCTCCCAACATCCAACATGAAATTAGGCAAGTGGTTTGTTCAGGTTGCCTAACAGAAAAAGACCAATCAAACCAAAACCCGAAAACAAAAAGCCACTGCAGGTCACAAACCCAAGTCTTGCAGAACCTATATGAAAAAGAAAGACATAAGACTGCACCTTTTCCTAACATAGATAAACGACAAAGATGGTGAACAGAACCTACGAAAATAGGGAGGCAAACAGGAGCAAGGAAAACAGACACAATTACAAGGTGTGATAGAGCTAAGCTGTGCTTACAGATGAAGTGAAGCACAACTACAGCTTCAAAAGAGGGTACAAAAGACGATTGCTCCAGAAGACGGAATGGAAGACTGAAAGGCCTAGCAGGCTTAAACATTGTCAAGTGTGCCACTCCCTGATGCGGCTCTTTCCACTTGCGCTGCTTCCTTGAAAATTTCCTTTGCATTTAAACTGCAGAGGTGAGCCAGTTCTTTGATCATTGCTCTTGAGGTTTGCTTTGGGTTAACTTTGAGTGGCATGTGGATTATATCTTCAATTCTCCTAACCCTTGGCCGGCTTCGGTGACCCTTCCTTCGAGATGAGGTCGAAGCCGAGCTAACTGGAGAGTTTGGTGTTGCTGCCGGCACTCGTCAACTCACTCTTTCCACAGGATCGACATGATCTCCATCATACACCTTTTTTAATCTCGGGCTTCGACGGACGTAGACCTGTGTATCACTCTTCCTACTGAGTTCCTCCTGAGGTAGCGGGTCATTTAAGTTTGGTATTGTAGACACAGACTGCGCATGGATTGGCAGCAGCTACAATAGTTCTGGAGCTTCACGAATCGTGGCTTCTGCGGTCTGTGTAATCATAGTGGAGTCTTTGTCCTTTTGCGTGTTTTCTATTGTATCCATGGAGTGTAGTCATGAAGGCCCAGTTTGAGCACAATGTTGCAATATTAGGGGCACCACCGCCACTTGGCTTTTTTTCAGGAAGGCTTGGCAATCTCTTGGCCAACAGCGACAACATGGTGAGAGGCATGGTGCATATGGGTGGAGAAGGCATGATCGTTGGGGTTTGATGGCTAGCTATTGACTGGAGAGAACTTTGTGGAAGAAAAGTCGGGCACTGCGACAGCAGCGCAAGCGAGAGTGGGGTGACCTCGGCAACGAGAGGTCTCACGGGCACAACTGATTTAAACTTGTATTGGAAATCGACAGCCCGAAGAAGAGCAATCATAGGTCCACCCTCACTATCCGGCAACAGGTTAAACAAAAGAGAGTGATAGGCTTCTCTTGTGATGGAGCTGTAGAGGATATCAAAACAAGGAAAGGTGGGTTTAGTAGTGTGAGGCACTTGTGCTAACAGAATCCAAGGGCTTAGCTCAAGACGAATGTGATAAGCACCCTGCTCAAAAACTACTAAAGCATGAGGTAAATGTCCCAGGGAATCCTCAAGGAGTGACCTACTTGTCTGTGCCAGAAAGGCAAGTAAATCAAAAAGATTTGGGTTGGCTTTTGGCTGTAAGGAGCGCCTAGCACAGACACCCTTGATGAAAAGTGCTGCTGAGGCTTCAGATAAAACTCTAGCACTTGAGGAGACAACGATAGTTGAGACAAGTGAGTTAAGGTCCCGATCAAGAGGGCAGTGGACAGAAGGGCGACCTAGAGCAACAGGTTCCAAGGTTGAGACCGGGGTTGGCTTTATTTTGGTTTTGGTTTGGAGATTGAACTGAGAAACAAATGGGCAATTTCTCTTGAAGTGACCACTCGCTCTGCAAAACCAGCAAACGATAGGATCTCTATAAGAAGCTATGAAATGGGGGTAAGAGAGGCAGGGAAAACATCTTCTCTGAAGGTCCTTAGGTTTACTTGAGTAAACAAGGTGAGAAAATTGTAATCGAGGTGAAGATACTGGCTTCGAGAGAAGAGCTGATTTATAGGAAGACGATTCCACAACTACACGTGAAAGGGTAGCAGATTGGGTTCCCTCAGGGCTTACATGCTCACGCAGCTTGTTTGAAGCACTAAGGAGCACCGTAGCCTGTTCGGCCTTGGGGGAGGAGCTAGCATGCTGCGTGATTTTAGGCGTTGCTACCCACTGCCTCTGTGAAAACGAATCTGCATCGCTTCTCCGGTTGGTTGCGTATCCTTTCTCAATCCCTTGTGTTCTAGCAGAGCAGCGAATCATTACCTGCTGCTGGGCTGAGCCATTATTATGATCTTAATTGGATTCATTTTTGGCTGAACTAGTTTGTCTCTTCTAAATGGCCCTATCCCTTGGATTTGACAAGTGAGGCCGAGACTTCACTAAAAAAGTTGGTGCGCTTTCCCTTTTTAGGCTAAGAGCAATCCGGATGCAACCCGAACTCACCCAGCCTCGATGCGCAATTTCAGAAGCTATGTTGGTAGAAGCAACTTTGAATTCAAAACTTCCGGCTCCAAGTTGTTTGACTGCATATGCTGATGGAAAGCCTCCGAAACGGGACGTGAGCAAGCTGGCTAGTCTCTCAAGAGCAATGAGTATTCTAGGGGATGCAACCGAAGCAAAGAGGTACCCTGGAGAGTGGTAGTTTGGGTTGATCGGACCGCAAGTTGTAGAGAAATACTTGGCAAGCATCAAGGATTCAAAGGCAAATCCTTGATTTGATGGCCTCTCATAGAGAAAGGAAGCAGCATCACCAGCGGGAGTTTGGAGAGGCCAAGGAGTAGAAGAAGCAAACATGATGAAGGATTAAGAGAACAAGTCTGAGCAAGTCCTGCCTCAAGGCTAACAACGAAACGAACCGAATCAGGAAACACAAAATGAAAACGCTAGCAATCAAGGCCACAAGAAAACACAAAGTAAAAACACAAGCAAATCGAGACAACCTGAACGAACTTAGATGCTAATGCCTGAAGGAAATCGTGGAGTTGATACTTAGCTGGGGATCCTTGAAGGATTGTCACCTTCCCAGAAGGTAGTCCTCCATCTCCGTCGTCTACAGCCAGCCCCGCCACCGGCTAACCGGTGTCCAGTTGTTGCATCTCCACCGAATCACCTCCTTGTGGGCTGCGGACGACGTGGGGCTGGCAGAAGGAGGCGGCGACCAACTTTCCACCTTGATCTGGATCTGAAGATAATGTCGGGCGATGGAAGACGGCGTCAGGCGAGGAGAGTCGGCGTCGCACTTGGTGAGGCGGTGGCAGACGAGGAGGTGTCGGCGTCGGGCGAGGAGAGGCGGTGGCGTCGGACGAGCGAGGCGGCTCCCAAGTTCTCGGGGTGGGTGAGTGGGCTCGAATCCGGCAAACCCTAGCAGCTAGCAATTCGTATGCAACTTGTTCAATCAACAAAACCAATTGATGTGTGTCATTTTCTTTTGTGATGAATAGATCTGTTACTTTAGTATGCAATTAAGCTCAACATTTTAATATAAAAAGTAGTATATTTCATATTTTGAGCAGTAATAATTGCATATGAAGTCGACAAACAACGTTCTATTGAATTGTAATTGAAATTTCACATACATACATATAAATACTTCTCATTCAAGTTGAATTTGCACCTAATTAATTAAATGAAATGCATTTCTTCCATTAAGCATGCACATTGTAAAAATGTAAGATTTGCTACATAAAACAATCCAAAGATGCATGCACCCTAGCTAGATATAAGTGTGACAAAACAATTTGGAGTTGAATACATAAAACAAACGTGGAAGATACAGCTAAATTCCCTATCAGAATATCGTTGTTGAGATTGCCTGAGACTACACTATATTCATTTGACTTTTGCTTTGATCTGGTTAAAATTGCTAGCTGTAAAAGTTGTGATATATATTCTCTTTGGAATAGTATGTGGCTGGAATTAAGTATTTTTATCTGAAGAAATGGTCAAAGGCATGAAAATCATGCTCAAGAAATTCAATACTACATATGCTTTGAATGTATTTAGTCTCATTTGTTTTCAATCAACTTTAAGAAATGAAGCTTATGAACTGTTATTTCATTGCACTACCAGACATGAGGAGGTTTCATATAAAATGATCGATCCGTGCGCTACCTCGATCGGGGTCTCATGTACGCCCAAATTAAAGAAACTAGCTTCATCAAGAGACAAAAGAATAAGGTTCAGAGGGGGGGGGGGGGGAAGCTTCTTGAAAAGACGATTCAAGTTTGGTTCTTTCAGGAACCACTCAAGTGTTAGTTAAGCCTTCAAATGTTCTACCAACATCTTACAGCTGTTGATCTAGTTTTTTTAGCAACTACAGTCATTGATTCAGATCTCCACATGCTTGGTTATGCAAGTCCCTATCAATTGGCAGAGGTTCATAAAAGAAATCCATGTGTATGTCTAGATAGGTCAACTGATAATATATCTAGCTAGAATATAAACACTTTTCTTGCTTCTTTACCTTTCTAGATATCTTCATGGTCAGACCATAATAGTATCTCTTATTAAAGGTTGATATAGGCCTATTAAAGGTCGATATAGCCGTAGCAGCTACGAGTATTCAACTAGTATATATATAATATACACATGATGTACAAGAATTTGACTGTATATCTTTTACCCTTTGAGTTTGAGGGGTGTGTGTATTGATATGACAAATGAGAAAAAAGAAAGGGGGGCAGAAAAGAGGATCCAGCCAGTGAGAGAACTATTCATCAGGGATCCTGATGTTTTGGAAGCTACCCTCCATGATTCCTTATGCCAACATCAATGGACAATGATACTTTAGCCATGCATGGATCTTAGAAGCTAGCTTAAAAGTGTAAGATCACATATATGTAGCCGTGTGTGATGGTTGGTTGAAGTGGTGGGGGGATAGCAATATAGTACTGTATCAGTGCATGGTGATACATCAAAAGGCTCATGCATGCAATGGTGCTACAACAAACTTGTCTAGGCTCCACTTGGTAGACAAGTATATGTCGTGAGAAAGCATGAAGCTCTAGCTACACAGAGAAGATCGAAGTCGAACTTTTCTCAGTGTTTGGAGCAAACACAAATCATCATTGCATCTGTGCATGTAGCAAATGCATACGTACTCAGGAACCTTTCCCCTAAAATTCGCATGCACGAACCAATTGCATTTCGATTGGGTTGTGTGCTGTTACTTCATGCAATTCGTTGGTGAAAGGTCTGTGTGTGTGCATGCACACAGAGGCAGACAGACAGACAGACAGAAACACACACACAAGCGGCAGAGAGAGAGAGTCTCATAAGTCACGGGCATCCCTTGACGACCGATCACAGCTAGGTAGTTCGGGGGGGGAGAGAGAGAGAGAGAGTATGGAGATGTTCTAACCGCCTAAACTCACACGCACACTGCTATACAGCCCTATACGTACGTACACTGGTGCTAATTAAGCTTCGTACAGTAGTACTAATTAACAAACAATGGCACATGCCTTAAATTACCGGCTTGCATGGCAAGAATTCCCCCAAAGGACAACCTATGTGTGTAAATGCCGGCATGTCCTCGATCCGGCCATATATGCGCCATCCATATGCAAACCCTAATCCTCTCTCTTCATTTCAAAAGTACATGTATATATGGTTATACAGTAAAAAGTAGCTGTATATATATATATATATATATATTTGTCTATGTATGTATAAAGTTGGATCATGTATAGTACTGGATATGTGTGTGATTCGGCCGGTAGAGGATCAAGAATACCTCGTGCTTTCTGTCAAAAAAAGAAAGAATACCTCGTGCTGTGGCCGGATTCAACATGCCAAACTGCTCTTAGTTCGGCCGGCACGGCTAGGTTTGGATTTCAAGTATCGATTGATCTCTCGAAGTAGACAGGAGTAATTTCGCAAGCAGGGCTGTATATGTCGCTTCCGACAAAGCAGAGAGGGCTAGGCTAGCTCGTCATCGGCGAGGACCACGACGGCGGCGATAAAGCCCAAAAATGGAACCCCATGAGTGGCGATCCCATGGGTATGCGGCATCGAGGACCAAGGTGGCCCGCAGCGGTGGCGCATCGCTATTGCGGCCAAGGCGAACCGGCGACACTTTGAGCTAGGAAAAGCGCGCTGCGGGAACAAGGTACGGGAACTCACCGAGACGAAGAGGAGAGCCAAAGGTGGACGGAGGACGATGAACAGCGACGAAGAAGGTTTCGGCCGGAGTTGAGGAAGGGAAGGAAATCTGGCGGCATCTGTGGACCAAAGGTGAAATCAAGCCGAGGAAAGCTTCCTTGTTCTCTAGAACACCAGATGATAGGGTTGGCGCAGTGAGGGCCTCACCGGAGCGACAGATCGACGGTGGCGGCGAAGATGGAGCTTTGCTCTCTTTTGGTTTTGCGCTCAGTGGGAGAGGGAGGCAAGGTGGGGAGGGAAATGGCGAGCCGGGGGGGCCTTATAGCCACAAGGAGGGAGAAGAGAGCCGTTGGGAAACTTGATGGTGTCGCACGGTCCTGAGTGCGGCGCGGGGAAGAGAGGAAGGGAGAGGAGCTAGAAGAGGGGGGTCCAGACAGGAGCACAGGGGTGACGCGGCAAGCGGCGCGGTGCTGGCAGGCGAGAGCGGGGGCGTCGGGTGCAGGCACGTGCGCAGAGCGCATCTAGTGCGCGGCCAAAGCGGCATGGATGCCTCCGGACTGGACTGGGCCAAGGGGGGAGAGAGGAAAGGGCTGAGAGGATTGGGCCAAGCCCAGGAGATTCGAGAGCTTTGATATTTTGAAATTGAACTTTTTGAATTCAAAAACAAACTATGAAATTCTTTTTACAA
This sequence comes from Ampelocalamus luodianensis, assembly GCA_036346255.1. NCBI lineage: Eukaryota > Viridiplantae > Streptophyta > Magnoliopsida > Poales > Poaceae > Ampelocalamus > Ampelocalamus luodianensis. Next base: position 51,476,128 of record CM070632.1, on the reverse strand, counting down.
AACTGAAAAAGGGGAGGTTACACAGGGTATATATGATCTCTACACTAGAGCATGCAGTACTTACCTAGCCTTTACATACAAGGGATGATTGCTCTGTAAGTGCGTTTTTATGAAGAGGGGAGTATATATACAAAAATTAATGGTGGGTAATGAAATACTTTATATTATATTAATGATCTTAAAGCTTGAGATTTCAGTGTTGATTCTTAAAAGAAAAGCATTCAAGTGTTCCCTAGCTAGCTATACACCACCATGTAAAAGATGAATCTGATACTGGTGGAGTGAGACGGAAAACACCGCGTCGCATTCAAGTGTTCCCTAGCTAGCTATACACCACCATGTATCAAGCAAGCATACATAATGCAACAGCAACACCGTCCTGTCCCGCTCCGCCGACGTGCAGATATATTGACCTAGTTGGCCGGCTATATAGTACTAGCTAGTAGGAAAAAAATTATAATTCAACCGAGCTGGACAAGGCGATGGAAGACCCAGTCACTGCTCAAATTTATAGGCCACCGCTGAGCTTTCCATGGAGGTCCGGTCCCCTTCAACTCGCCTCCCTCGTTCAAGTTTCAACTCTTCTAGCTACGCTCTTCCTAGTACAGCTACTGTAGAGCTGGTCAAATGTGGTATTGTTCTCTCCTTTTTACCAGGGGCACTTACAATGCAAAGACAGATACATATAACTATATTATCTAGGGCATCATATATCGTACTACATACATATAGCTAGAGATGGACCTAGCAGCAGATTAAGTTGCGATGTTTGATCTCTCTGGTTCCTAGCCTAGCTAAAAGTAACAGCTATTAATTAATACCGGCATGTACGTACATATCAACAGGTCTTCATCTTGGTGCTGTCTGAGTTTTAACTACTCTCTCTCTCTCTCTCTCTCTCTCTCTCGTTATCTCTCCCCACACCACCAGATCAATAGTACCACTTGCACCAATCAATCTCATTCTCGATCATCTCCAATTGCAAGACACACATACCCCACAACGCTATAGGCCAGCCCCCTTGCTGTGTATGTGTGTGTGACGTGTATGTCTAGCTAGGGTTCGTGATCTACTACTCCTCCTCCTCCTCCTCCTCCTCCTCCTCCTCCTGCTATAAAGGCCGGTGGAGGCGGGGTTGGGAGGGAGGTGAAGACTCAAGGGCGAGCATGAGGGGAGCAGATCACCACGACACGGCTCGCGGCGGCGACGACGGGCAGGCGCACGACATGTTGATGCCGGGCTTCCGGTTCCACCCGACGGAGGAGGAGCTCATCGAGTTCTACCTCCGGCGGAAGGTCGAGAATCGAGCAATTCGTTGGTGCTTCAACATCGAGCTCATCGCCTCAGTCGACCTCTACCGCTTCGACCCATGGGATCTTCCCGGTAACTACTAATTAAGGCATCCGTGTGTGTGTGTGGGCTAGCTAGCAGCTAGCTAGCCGAGTGGTTTGATTTGATTTCTGCATATATATGATTTCATGTGACTCCTTTTGATTTCATGTGAACCTTTTTCGATCGGTCGCTTCTTACTACCTTTGTCACCTACATGCATGGGGTGCTCGCGTGTGCTCTCTGCGTACATAAACAACACCAACAGCTGAGACTCCAATTGGGGACAAGGAGTGGTTCTTCTATGTGCCGAGAGACCGCAAGTACCGCAACGGCGACCGGCCGAACAGGGTCACGCCGTCGGGGTACTGGAAGGCGACGGGGGCGGACCGGATGGTGCGCGTCGACGGTCACCGGTCGATCGGGCTGAAGAAGACGCTGGTGTTCTACGTGGGGAAGGCGCCCAAGGGCCTCAGGAGCAGCTGGATCATGAACGAGTACCGCCTCCCGCACGGCGAGGCCGACCGCTACCAAAAGGTAATTGCATGCTTCATTTCTTGTCTTGCTGCTGATTAGTTTTGGTGAACTTTTTTTTTTAGAGATTTTGTGTTTGATTTCTGATCAAGAGATTTTGCGTTTCCGAGTGTTTAATTTGGTTTTCCTTAATTGGATCGACTGTACAAGTTTTGGGAGTTTGAAAGATCTTGTAAAGGCATAAAGTGTTCCTGTGAAAGATGCATCCACTCAAAATTCCTTTAACTTTTGGAGTTGAGTTGATGATGGCTAGATTGCTTCTGCAGTCACCGGCCGGCATGTGTATGCAAACTGTTATCGGTACGTATTGTCTGGTTAAAAGGTGCTAAAAGTGCACCGTGAGGATTACATGCGCAAGAATCTAGCTAAGGTCTTCAACTCTCCATGCATGGCTTCCCAGCTAGCTATCTACATGGCTTAACAATTGACAAAAAGAGTAAAGTTCCTTCTCTTTGTTCCCCATGATTAATTAGGGTTTTCTTGTCACGGGTAATTAATTAGTCTATCCCAAATTCTTCTTTAGTACGTTTCTAAACAAAAGCAACCTAAATTTGGGGATAATATTCTTCCCCCAATTTTTGCACAGATCGGTGGTGTCTAATCTAGACCCTTTCTCCAGCTTTTTCTCTGCAACCGGTCCCTCCTCCTATTTGGAAGTATGCATCATCCTCCTCCATTTCTATAAAGCTTCCAACTTTTTAAGATGTGCATCTGGGGTAACTAACTCAAAAAAGTATACTCGGTTGTTCTAAAACAACACTCCTATAGAAGCGAGACTACTGCAGAATGAGAGCTGCGATTAAAAAACAATCAAATAATAACAGGAATTGTTCCATAATTTGGGTTATTTTACTTTATTTTTTGCTTTTTTTGTGGTCATAAATTTCCCAATCTTCCTTTTGGGACTACTTATGTATGATCAAAGCAATTGGATAGTAAAGTTTATTTATTTATTTATTTATTAAAAAAGAGATTATGCCTAGGAGGAACTAGGTTTTTTTCATTAAGAAGAAAATAAGCACCCAAATTGTAGTAAACTTGATTTTCAGTTCATAAAAACTGAACAATTAACTAGAATGAGTATATATTGCCTTCTAATCACATGGATGAATTGTTTCTACATATATATTTCGGGTGGTTAATTTTATTTTGGACTAATCTAATTAATTCTACCTCGTGCATCCATGAATTGATCAGGAAATTTCGCTCTGCCGAGTCTATAAACGCCCAGGGATCGTCGACAACTTCCACCTCACCGGCACAACAACAAAATCGTCCGGCTCAAAGGCGGCGGCGGCGATGGACAAGAAGCACTCCACGGCGAACCGGACATCGGCGGCGCCCCGCCTGGCTCCAATGTTCGTCGACGATGGGCACTCATCTGCTCTCATGGCAAAGGCGTACAATGCGCACACCACCGAAGGAACGAACACCGCCACGTCATTGTCGGCAGCAGGAGGAGGGGCGACGCTGCAGCCGACATCGATGTTCCGGTCGACAGCCTCCGTCGCCTCGCTGAGCTCCACCACGTCGACGGAGGAGGACGGCACATCGCTCTACCACTTGAAGGGAGCGAACCCAATGCAGCTGCCTTCTTCCATGCACGCCCTGCTTAACGCAAACTCCGCAACAATGGCGACGATCCCAATAGATGGGCTGAGTAGGGCAAGTGCAATTGGATCCTACAACCAAGCCAACCCTAACCAACCTATGCCGCCATCACAAGGCCCATTTCTTCCTTTCCCTAGCATGGAAAAGATTTGGGATTGGAACCTTCTCCTAGAATCTCCCAAGGTTTGCACAAGCTTCAAATAACTTCTTGCATGCATGATCGATGTAGGGCTCACATGCATGCATGCATATATGCTTGCACGCACTAATGCTCGTATCATATGTGTACCTTTGTATATGTAGACACTTATTTGGGCTAGGACACGATTATATAGGTAATGGAACTGGGTAAGGTAGTTCTGGTCCCATGCAATTACCGATCCCTTAATTAGTTCAAATAACAGGTGTAACTGTATCTCAATTTCAATTTGAACTCGGGGACTGTGTAGTGTAACTCGATTAGAGATGGAATAAAGATTCATTAGTATTATAGATATATGTTCCATTATATCGTTATCCCTTTTATATTATTCTAGATTCAAATCATGCATACAATAGTGTACAAGAATGTCTTGCATGCGTTTCCGTAATTTAAATATCGTTTCATCTTTAATTTTGTCATTTACAGTTTCTTGGTTACATGCAATGACGATGCACTCGTTAATTCTGATGACAAAGTGCATACTGTATTGGAAATGTACGTACGCTAGCTGTTACAGCGAATGCATGCTATTGTGATTTCTGCGGTTCTAATTAATATTGAACTTTTCGCGTGATCATAATCCTTCACTGCATTTGTGCACAATTAATCCAATACATATATACTAATATACAGGGTTCATAACCAACTGTTCATAAACATTATGCATTTATGCGTTAGTGCTGTTTTTTTTACGTAAAAGGTAGATAAATCTCTACCTTATGACCATTAATTGTATTAAAATGGTTGTCAAAGCAGTACAGGAAAAAAGGAAAATACAAAAGTGAAAAAAGAAAGAAAAGGGGGGGGGGAGAAAGAGCTAAAAAGCTAAAAAGAAAAAGGTAATTTACAATAAGAGATTGCACCACTGCTGAAGAGAATGTATGTGCTCAGTTTTAGCCCTGCAAGACCATAGTCCAATGTAGTCTTGAATCTGACATTGCACCTCTATTGCTCTGGTCACCTTATTTTGAAAATCCGCTTATTTCTCATGAGCCATAATGTATGTGCGCAAGCTGCAAAGCATATGGGCCAAACTTCACGATATGTCATTGATTGAATTGATACTCTTTGCACAAATTTGAATATGTCCTTGGAAGAAGTAGCCTCTGCTGTTAAACCGAGCTTTTTCCAAATATGGTCTGCTGCTTTACATCGGAGAATGATATGATCAATAGTTTCTAATGCCAAACAAATGTTGCAGTGAGGATTCGTCCAATCCTTCGCTATCATATTGTCTTTGGTGTTGAGTCTCCCCCTGAAAGCTAGCCATAGGGAGATTCTGTATCTGTGCGGGATTGATCTGTGCCAGGTATATTCAGATGCTTTCCATTTAAGGCCGTGAAAGGATAGGATTATGTATACTTCTGAAGTAGATATTTTCGCCCTGGTTGATGCGATGACTCTTTGGTCTAACGATCCCTGCGTGATGTGTTGCTCCGACAGAACAAGTAGTAAAGCCTGGTTTTCCAAGAGTGCTGAGATAGGACCGGATGCAGTGAAACCACCCAGTTGTTCTCCACTAACTGCGTTGGTCGTGCAATTCGGATTGGTTGCATATGTGAACAGAGTGGGAAAAACATAGATGTAGTTTTCCTGCGGGAGTCCAATGGTCATTCCAGAAGGAAGTAGTCTTTCCATCTCCAAGTATGACCTTTGTCATGTGCATAGTTGTCTCAATAGCGGCTGCTAATATTTTCCAAACTGATGTGTCTCCTTGACGGGGCTGCCCAGGTATGTGGTTTCGGATATATGTACGTCGTAGCCAATTGAAACACGGTTTAGTCGAATTTGATAATAACTGTCCTGTCAGTTTCATGATCAAAGCTTTATTATGGATTCGTAAATCTCGGATTCCTAACCCCCCTGTTCTTTGGGCAATACTCGTGGTCCAGCGACCGTGCAATTGCCTCCTTGAGTTTTCCTATCTTCTTTCCAAAGAAAAGCTCTTCTAATTTTGTCAATTGCTTCTATGCTACGCTCTGGCCATTCTATCTGACTCATGTAGTATGTCGGTATAGGCGATAGTACCGAGTTTATCATTATCACTCTCCCTCCCCAAGATAGCAATCCGGGCATCCATCCTGCCAGTCTTCTATCTATTTTGTCAATAATTGTTTGTAGCAAGCAGTGGGAAATCTTGCTTGTAGATAAGGCTAACCCTAAGTAATTATATGGCAGCGAGTTGATCGGACATTGCAAAGTGGAGGCAGCTGAGGTGGCCTCCTGTTGCGACATGTGAATAGGCACTAATGTACTCTTATGGTAGTTGATCTTCAACCCTGGGAATAGCGCAAACGAATCGAGGAGTTCCTTGAGGACTATGGCATGTTGCGCTGTTCCTTTGAGGAGGATTATGGTATCATCTGCATATTGTAAGGTGGGAGGGGCCTCCTGGATATCCAAGGGGAGTAGAATTAGTCCATCCGTGTGGACGCGTTGTAATTCTCGTTGGAGAATATCCGCTACCAGGATGAATAGGTGCGGTGAAAGCAGGTCTCCTTGTCGAACCCCTCGCTTGAAACTAATTTGATCACCCACTTCCCCATTCACCAGAATATGCGTTTTGCCAGAAGAGAGAATAGTACATATCCGGTGTATCCATTTATTGTCAAATCCTCGATCTTGCGATTGTCAGAGGATACATTTCGATTTACTATGTCAAGCGCTTTATGGAAGTCAATTTGAGGACTAACATTGGTTTTTTCGCTTCAACGCACATTGTACAAGTTCGAAGCCGAAGAAGTTCTCTCGTGATAGACCTCTTTGTAATGAAACTAGACCGCATAGAACTAATGAGATTAGTCATTTTCGGTTCATGACCTATTTGCCAAAACTTTGCTTGATGATCTTGGGTATACTATGCAAAGCGATATAGGTGCAAGTCCTTGATGTGCATTGGCACCTCATTTTCGGTATCAAAGTAACATAAGAGTTCTTTATCTCGACATATCCAAATTGTTGGAATGTAAGTCCACAAAAACGCGAAAGAGATCATGCTTAATAATGTTCAAGAATTTTTTTGTAGAACTTATTTGTAAAACCGTTCGGCCCTGGACTTTTATTGTTCAGGGATTGTATAATTGCATTTGCTATCCCTTCCCAAGTGAAGTTGTTAGAGAGATCTTGGAGATTTTCATTTTGCTGATAAAGCCATGCAAGGTCAATAGTTGGAGACCATGGACCTTCTACACTGAAGAGTTCTCTGAAGTAGTCTGTCGCAATTTTCAACTTGGATGCATTGTCATAGTGCTCCACCCCATCCTCCACAAGGACCTTTATGTTGTTTCTTCGGTGGTTTATGGATGAGGCTATATGGAAGAAATGTGAATTCTCATCCCTAATTTACACCATTTAATCTTCGTCAAGCGCTTCCATTTTAGGGTGCGAACGTGGTAATACTTGAAGTTGTTTCGACATTCTTTACGAAAATGAATTCGAGTGCGTGAGAGGTCTCCACTCCTCCATCTTGTCAAAATATTCCAATGTGATTTTGGTGTTGTCAAGTTGAGTTGGTAGGTTGGGATTCCTTTTGTCCATGATCGATTTTCGCTCGTAGTCGTCGTAGCTTAAAATTAGCAATGGATATGTTGGACAAGATCCTAGTCCCTCGTGTCATTTGTGCATTACTAGGTTTTCAAAATCCGATAGTGGAGCCGTAATTTTCAGTTTAAATAACTTTGACCTTGGTAAATGCATTTTGATGTCCACAATAATTGGAGTGTGGTCGGAGGTGGTTGCTACTTCGATTTTGCGGAGGTGTTTAGGAAAGTTTGACTCAATCTGTATTAATTAGGGTTCTATCTAACTTGGCCATTGTTGGATTTCTCCTCTTGTTTGTCTAGGTATATTTTACATTGGAGTTTCCACTTCCAGACCCTTGATGTTGTATCCATTCATTGAAAATAGCCATACCAGTCCAATTTATGTTGTCATTACTCTTCTCATACACATATCTATATATATTAAAGTCACTAAGAATCATCCATGGCCCAGATAGTCGATATCGTAGATCAGATAGTCGGTCAAAGAAGGGCTGACGGGCATTGTCTTCAAATGGTGCATACACATTTGTGATGTAGAAGTGTAGAACTGAATGTTGTCAGTTTGTGATTTGAAGGCAAGGGTTAAGGATGAATCTTCGGCATGTATCAATGTCGCATCTAGATTTGTACTGCTCCAAGCTGTGAGAGTGCCTCCAGAGGTCTGAATAGATGGATGATAGTGGTAATTCCTTAGTTACGGAGGTAAGAAAGTTGTTGCTTTGAAATTATCAATGCTGCTTAGTTTAGTTTCTTGAAGGCATATGATGTCGGTTGTGATTCCAAAATAGTCTGATAAACTAATGTCGTTTTCCGATCCTCTCCAAGCCCTCTAACATTCCAGGCTAGAACTTTCATTTGTAACCCTGACAAGCTTCCTGAAAGAACATACGCCAGCATGTATTCCCTCCCAACATCCAACATGAAATTAGGCAAGTGGTTTGTTCGGGTTGCCTATGAGAAAAGACCAATCAAACCAAAACCCAAAACAAAAGCCACCTGCAGTCACAAACCCAAGTCTTGCAGAACCTATATGAAAAAGAAAGACATAAGACTGCACCTTTTCCTAACATAGATAAACGACAAAGATGGTGAACAGAACCTACGAAAATAGGGAGGCAAACAGGAGCAAGGAAAACAGACACAATTACAAGGTGTGATAGAGCTAAGCTGTGCTTACAGATGAAGTGAAGCACAACTACAGCTTCAAAAGAGGGTACAAAAGACGATTGCTCCAGAAGACGGAATGGAAGACTGAAAGGCCTAGCAGGCTTAAACATTGTCAAGTGTGCCACTCCCTGATGCGGCTCTTTCCACTTGCGCTGCTTCCTTGAAAATTTCCTTTGCATTTAAACTGCAGAGGTGAGCCAGTTCTTTGATCATTGCTCTTGAGGTTTGCTTTGGGTTAACTTTGAGTGGCATGTGGATTATATCTTCAATTCTCCTAACCCTTGGCCGGCTTCGGTGACCCTTCCTTCGAGATGAGGTCGAAGCCGAGCTAACTGGAGAGTTTGGTGTTGCTGCCGGCACTCGTCAACTCACTCTTTCCACAGGATCGACATGATCTCCATCATACACCTTTTTTAATCTCGGGCTTCGACGGACGTGAGCACGTGTATCACTCTTCCTCTGAGTTCCTCCTGAGGTAGCGGGTCATTTAAGTTTGGTATTGTAGACACAGATTTGCGCATGGATTGGCGCGGCTACAATAGTTACGGAGCTTCACGAATCGTGGCTTGCGATGCATGTAATCATAGTGGAGTCTTTGTCCTTTTGCGTGTTTTCTATTGTATCCATGGAGTGTAGTCATGAAGGCCCAGTTTGAGCACAATGTTGCAATATTAGGGGCACCACCGCCACTTGGCTTTTTTTCAGGAAGGCTTGGCAATCTCTTGGCCAACAGCGACAACATGGTGAGAGGCATGGTGCATATGGGTGGAGAAGGCATGATCGTTGGGGTTTGATGGCTAGCTATTGACTGGAGAGAACTTTGTGGAAGAAAAGTCGGGCACTGCGACAGCAGCGCAAGCGAGAGTGGGGTGACCTCGGCAACGAGAGGTCTCACGGGCACAACTGATTTAAACTTGTATTGGAAATCGACAGCCCGAAGAAGAGCAATCATAGGTCCACCCTCACTATCCGGCAACAGGTTAAACAAAAGAGAGTGATAGGCTTCTCTTGTGATGGAGCTGTAGAGGATATCAAAACAAGGAAAGGTGGGTTTAGTAGTGTGAGGCACTTGTGCTAACAGAATCCAAGGGCTTAGCTCAAGGCGAATGTGATAAGCACCCTGCTCAAAAACTACTAAAGCATGAGGTAAATGTCCCGGGAATCCTCAAGGAGTGACCTACTTATGCATGCGAGAAAGGCAAGTAAATCAAAAGATTTGGGTTGGCTTTTGGTGTAGGAGCGCCTATACAGACACCCTTGATGAAAAGTGCTGCTGAGGCTTCAGATAAAACTCTAGCACTTGAGGAGACAACGATAGTTGAGACAAGTGAGTTAAGGTCCCGATCAAGAGGGCAGTGGACAGAAGGGCGACCTAGAGCAACAGGTTCCAAGGTTGAGACCGGGGTTGGCTTTATTTTGGTTTTGGTTTGGAGATTGAACTGAGAAACAAATGGGCAATTTCTCTTGAAGTGACCACTCGCTCTGCAAAACCAGCAAACGATAGGATCTCTATAAGAAGCTATGAAATGGGGGTAAGAGAGGCAGGGAAAACATCTTCTCTGAAGGTCCTTAGGTTTACTTGAGTAAACAAGGTGAGAAAATTGTAATCGAGGTGAAGATACTGGCTTCGAGAGAAGAGCTGATTTATAGGAAGACGATTCCACAACTACACGTGAAAGGGTAGCAGATTGGGTTCCCTCGGGGCTTACATGCTCACGCGACTTGTTTGAAGCACTAAGAGCACCGTAGCTGTTCGGCCTTGGGGAGGAGCTAGCATCTTTGCGTGATTTTAGGCGTTGCTACCCACGCCTCTGTGAAACGAATCGCATCGCTTCTCCGGTTGGTTGCGTATCCTTTCTCAATCCCTTGTGTTCTAGCAGAGCAGCGAATCATTACCTGCTGCTGGGCTGAGCCATTATTATGATCTTAATTGGATTCATTTTTGGCTGAACTAGTTTGTCTCTTCTAAATGGCCCTATCCCTTGGATTTGACAAGTGAGGCCGAGACTTCACTAAAAAAGTTGGTGCGCTTTCCCTTTTTAGGCTAAGAGCAATCCGGATGCAACCCGAACTCACCCAGCCTCGATGCGCAATTTCAGAAGCTATGTTGGTAGAAGCAACTTTGAATTCAAAACTTCCGGCTCCAAGTTGTTTGACTGCATATGCTGATGGAAAGCCTCCGAAACGGGACGTGAGCAAGCTGGCTAGTCTCTCAAGAGCAATGAGTATTCTAGGGGATGCAACCGAAGCAAAGAGGTACCCTGGAGAGTGGTAGTTTGGGTTGATCGGACCGCAAGTTGTAGAGAAATACTTGGCAAGCATCAAGGATTCAAAGGCAAATCCTTGATTTGATGGCCTCTCATAGAGAAAGAAGCGACATCACCACGGAGTTTGGAGAGGCCAAGGAGTAGAAGAAGCAAACATGATGAAGGATTAAGAGAACAAGTCTGAGCAAGTCCTGCCTCAAGGCTAACAACGAAACGAACCGAATCAGGAAACACAAAATGAAAACGCTAGCAATCAAGGCCACAAGAAAACACAAAGTAAAAACACAAGCAAATCGAGACAACCTGAACGAACTTAGATGCTAATGCCTGAAGGAAATCGTGGAGTTGATACTTAGCTGGGGATCCTTGAAGGATTGTCACCTTCCCAGAAGGTAGTCCTCCATCTCCGTGCGTCTGACCAGCCCGCCACCGCTAACGGTGTCGGTTGTTGCATCTCCACCGAATCACCTCCTTGTGGGCTGCGGACGACGTGGGGCTGGCAGAAGGAGGCGGCGACCAACTTTCCACCTTGATCTGGATCTGAAGATAATGTCGGGCGATGGAAGACGGCGTCAGGCGAGGAGAGTCGGCGTCGCACTTGGTGAGGCGGTGGCAGACGAGGAGGTGTCGGCGTCGGGCGAGGAGAGGCGGTGGCGTCGGACGAGCAGAGGCGGCTCCCCAAGTTCTCGGGGGTGGGTGAGTGGGCTCGAATCCAGCAAACCCTAGCTCGCCGCGCCGCCTCGCTTCCTCTTCTTCTCCCTTAGGTTTTGTCGCCGTGTTGCTCGCGCTGGTGCTAGGCGAGGAGAATCCGTTAGCGCTGTTATTTGAAATAAACTCTTGCATGCCAACAGTAGGATAGCCTAGCAGTACCGGTGAGGTACCTTGTATCTCTCTGGCTGATGACTAGAGTTCAATTCTTACCAACCACAGTTTGTGTTGGTTATTTGTGTAAATTTTCCACTATTATTATTATCCGGGATTTGAACCCGTGACCTGTGGATTATGAACCTTAAGATGATTGCACTACCCGGTTGTTCCCACCATTTCAATGATCTAAGGCTAACAATCATCTAATCAACTCTTATAATCTCTTGAGATTTACATGTTAACCATAATATGCTATGTTTTTTTTGCGATTACAAGGAAGATACGCACGCCACCACTCACGCACGCACACACGAGTGCGTCCTCTTAGCACACACCTACAAATACAGAGACCGGGGATAAATTCTCGACCTCACAAAATTCCTACTACCCCACCAAGATGTGGTTAATTGACTAGAAAATTTGTTAGACCTGTTTCATCTTTGTCAGGCATGCAGAACTACCAAGCTAGCTAGAAAATTTGTGCACGGAACTCACTTGGGAGTATCTTACTATCACTATTATAATAGGCTAAAAAAAGATAGAGGCATAAGAAGTGTAAGCTAGCATGCTAATTAAGGGAGCACTAATTTTCATAATTTGTGCTTAACATGCATGAGCTATATATGGACATGCAAGCAGTAATAACCGAGTTGTTCTCACATATGTACTTGTAGTTTTTTTTTTACTTAGTATGTACATGGATTTACTATTGGTCTTTCAGACCTTTGCGAAAACGGAGTGAGCCTGCCATCTGAATTCAGCCGATCCATTCATGACATGGGATGGGATTGAGATGATGAGAGAGGCAGGGTAGCATAGGTGAGGGAGTTATGATTGGGAGCACCACAACCGCCATGCTTTTACACATGCAATCCATCCAAGAATTCAACAGGCCTACCAACCTGCTGGGCCATGCCCATGCATGCATGCCGGCCTCAGCCTGCTTTACCATACCACCGATGCATGCGGCTACTTTTTGTCGATCGAATTCTGTCTCCAGGGATCGAATCAGGCCATCAGTTACATGCGTGCATGGATCGTGCAAAACTGCAAATATATCCCATGCTTGCATTGGATCGGGCACTGGGTCCGTGCACTGCAGCTGCTACTAATTGCATGGCCTGCCTGTTCGAGTTCTCTCACATGGACCGTCATATCCTTCCTTCTCTTGAGATCGAAAGGAGCAGAGCAGAACTTTTTTTTTCTTTGGCAGTGATTTGGGCAGTGTCGTGGATTTCCCCTCTTTGCAGTTGGCAGCAAGGAACAACAGGACAATTCTAGCTACTAGTCTCTCCCTACATGCCACTGAGAGTTATTTCGGTCCTGGATCTGCCGCTAGAAAAGGTTTGATCCCTGTATACCACACTGAGTTTATTCTTTGTACCCCCCTCTGTGCCACTTCTATCAACACGCTGTGAGCGCTGTTAAGTAGGTCGTAAAATGACGCTTTTGCCCTTCTTCTTCAACTTCTTCCTCTATCATAGCCACCGCATCCCCACTTCCCCGTCAGAGTGCTCCCCTCCACGCGATGTCCCTCGCCCTCGACCGCCTCCACTCTTCTCCCCACCCCCTCGCGGGCCACGACGCTTTCACGCTGGAGCCATAGGCGAGGAGACAGGTGTGGAGGTCGATGGTTGCAGCGAGATGGAGTTGGCAGCGTGGCCTCCCTCCGCCGCCTTGTGCTCAATCACGTCGGGAGGAGGCCGAGCCGCTGGTTCTTGCAGGTCAGCGGAGAGGGAGAGGGATGGGCACATCGGTTGGGTGCGATGGGGCCGAGGCGAGGAGGTGATGGAATGGCAATCGGTGTGGTTGCCATAGTTGGGCTCGAGGTGTCTCGGTGCGAGGGGAAGAGAAGTAAGAAGGTGTCTCGGTGCGAGGGGAAGAGAAGTAAGAAGTGTAATGTGCTGACATGTGGGAGCAGGGGTATTTTGGGTATATTGATAAAAATCTGATAACATTGTGGGGGTTAACAACAATGAGACCTAACGGAAGTGACATAAATGGGCACAAAAAAAAAACTTTTTTCTAGTGGCAAATCTGGGATCGGGACAAATCTAAGTGTCATACAAGGAATTTCCCCATAAAAATTCCAATCTACACTAGAGAGTTGGAGTTGCGGATGGAGATCATTACAGTGCGCTCGCTGCAATGCCGCAGTGGATGGAATTGGTCAGATGTCCACGATCGAATTCCTCATCCAATGCAACGCCTGCGGAAGTGCTTGCCATTTTTTAGAGACGGGAGGCACGCCCCGGTTCCGATTTCCATTGAGAAAGGCGGAAGTGGTAGCAATCTATCTGAATTCGCAGCAAGATTCCAACCAAACTCGTTCTCGACGGCAATTGGGAGATAGTAGATGCCGCCGCCATTGCGGTTGAACTTGAACAAACCAACCATCGAATTAAAACAGGAACCAAGCAGGTAAAAGAGAGGGAGAGACAGAAAGGAGGAGCAGAGAAATCTGCGTCCGAGCAAAATCCTCTCCATCAATTAGTCTCCCAAGAGAAAGAGAAGAAGAAAGAAAGAACCGGCCATCACATCCGCGCTCGCTAATTACATTTATTTACACGAGGCATCTACAGGTACGAGGAGGCGACGCCGAGGCCCTTAGCGTCGGAGGGGACGAGAACGAGCAGGAGCAGCACGGCGAAGATGGCGACCGGCACGAGCAGGAAGAGCGGCGGCGGCGGCGGCAGCGGGGGCAGCAGCAGCGGCAGCACCAGGAGCGTCGCCGTCACCAGCACGAGCACCACCGCCGCCGCCGCCCCGAAGTACCCACCACCCCCTCCGTTGTTACCACTCCTGCCGCTCCCCGCGGCCGCCGCCTCCATCGACTCGCGCCGGTTGACGGTCAACGGAGCCGGGAACCCCGACGGGCCTCTCGCGGCGGCGCTCTTGCTGGAATCGACCATGCCGTCGCACTCGTACTGGAGCAAGACGACGCTTCGCATCTAAATCCCAGGCAGCGACGGCTTGGAGATTCGACCGGACGCGACTCGTACCCTGATGGATCGATACCTCCTCTTGGCTGTAGGATGTAGCTCTTGCCGCGGAAATTGGAATGGAAGCGAGGAAGATGTTGCGATTTTATACTCCACCAGTCAGTCCTTCCTTGCTACGGAAACGAATGCTCTGACATTGCGAAGTCACGACATTGTGTAATATTCGTTGGATTGCAAAACTACTGTTCATAAACACCGTTCCACCAATACTGTAGCATTACACTGTTTGTAAACACTGTGACAGTTGATCTGATCCGCTTTTTTCGGATCGAGCGGCTCAGATCTGAAGAAAACACCGTTCACAAATACTGTATCATTGCACTGTTCATAAACACGGTAACAGTTGATTTAATCCGTTTTTTTCGAATCGAGTAGCTCAGATTTAAAAAATATTATGATACTATTTACCCATAACATTTTCGTAAAAACGACAGAGGATGGAAGCTGTGTCTCCATTTGGGTTGGTACAGAGAGGGAAGGATCCAACGGCCCCACAAATGGGGAACCAAAACCGCCCATCGGGTTGGGTCGGCGGCAATCCCATCCCATGGGCGGAGTGGCCTGTTTCGTGAGGTGCGTGCACCTCCCTCCTCCTCGTCAGATCAGCGAGACAGTGAGTGATTCTGTCTCTGTCTCTCTCTCTCTCTCTCTTCTGCCCAGCACTGTCCTTCCTACTCAGCCAAAAACTCACACCAGAGAGCAGACCAGAGGATGGCTTTCCTTACTGCTTCCTTCCTTGTCACCAGTGGCTGTCAGCCAGCCACCCATTTCTCTGCTCTCCCTTCACTTTCGTCTAGTGCGTAAATGTGTTAGTCCTAGTATTCCATTTCCAGCGACGGATGGTTCAGCGAATTTGCAAAACCGGTGAAAAGCGATGCGTGTGAACCGTGCGTATATAACATTTTATTTCTTTCTCAAGGAGCGTGTGTTTTTGAAACTGGCAGGAGAGCAGTCCTTTCGATTAATATAGCAGATCACAAAATAAGATTTCTAAGGCTGAGACCTTGACCGAACGTTTTAAACTCTAGTTACAGGGGTATTAATTGCTCTTAACATTTCCCCCCGTCAAAGTCCAAGCTCTTTCTTCTTTCTTAATCTCAGAGACCAGCTCCGTGGATGAAGAGAATCGTCATTTGAAAATTCTGGCATTGCGTTTTATTCAGATCTCTCAAGTGATTATGATGACCATCGAGACCGTTGCCCTTCTCGGCAGATGGCCAGTGTGACAAATTACCATCCACCATTCTTGGATGTCGTGCTATTCCAGGAACGTGTGTTACACTTAACTGAGTAACTAGTCCAACCTAGCTATGTGGCAATCAGATTCTCTAGCTACGGTTTGATTAGTATCCGTCCTCCGATTTTGTCTCTTAGGGTATTATCTATTCTCCAAGATACGTACGCACGGATCTCAGGACAAAATAGGGCAAAT
Source organism: Ampelocalamus luodianensis (assembly GCA_036346255.1). NCBI lineage: Eukaryota > Viridiplantae > Streptophyta > Magnoliopsida > Poales > Poaceae > Ampelocalamus > Ampelocalamus luodianensis. The sequence continues at coordinate 51,460,175 of CM070632.1, read as the reverse complement.
TGAACGGCGAATGATTTCCTCTCCCACTAGTCGGGAGAACTTGGGTTAGATTAGTGATTAATTTAGTCGATAAGTAATGTAATAGTTTCTTGTTTTTTTTTTAATCAGGAGGGTGTAACTAGCTAGCTGATCGGGAATCTCGGTTGCCTGGCGATCTGCAAAGAACTACTTAATTGGGAAGGACATGTATATAGTATAGCTGTCAAGTGGTACATCAGATGAAGTAAAACAACTATGGTGATCACATTCTCCAAGCCATAAAATACACCCAAGTGTATCTCCGTGATGAGGTTTATTACTAAATTACACATGCAAGCAGGCGAATGCAGCATGGACCGTTACGCTGTAGTCTAATACAAGTGGTTTGGCCGGCACACAAACACAAACCCACTTGATTTAACAGGCACAGAGCAAATGCGATCGAAATGAGCAGTACATGCATGCAGGTGAAGCGGCCATCTGTCTGTTATTTTGTGTTCATCACATGGAGATCGATCGATTTTTGCAAAAGACAGAGCAGGCAGGGGAATTCCAACCATGGTGGTTGCCTGTCCTCTTCAGCTTATACTATATGGCAGAAAAAAGATCGATAATCATCTGCAGTCCAACATTCAGAAAGAAGAAGAAAAACGTTCTAGTCCAATTGGCATGGCGGCTGCCTTTTATAATTTAGACAGGTTTCTAAGCTCTACATATGCTTACCGCTTGTTACTGCTGCATATCAAAAGGTTTACTGCTCTAGAGGACGCCTCCTGTTGCTAGGAAATTGAATCTATGGCGAATAAACATCACGAGCCTACTGCATGTTGATGTGGTGTCTTTCTTTCTCTGCGGATTGGGCGGCCACGGTTCCAACCCAATTGGGGCACATGCGTGCACATGCTGCGTGATCTCAACTTAGGTATGGTCCATGGGAAATGGACCTAGCTACCAGTCAACGGTGACGATGGTGCATCTTGTTGCCGCCCTCTCTGACGGAACTGACTCTAATAAGGCATGTGATTTAAAACCTACATTTCTAGGGGAAAGACTAATTAAACTTGAGAAGTGAGCGTAGCACAGTTGGCAAGGGGGTGTAAGGCCTCGCTCGTCTACGTTCGAGCGCAGCTCGACGGGCGTGCTCGTTGGAGGACTAAGCGAAGCTCAGTTGGCACGAGTGACGTTGAGCCCTTTGCCCATTCGCGTTCGATGATGCGTGTGACTAGCCACAAAAAAAAAAAAAGACTGATTAAACTTAGCTGAGTGATCAGCTCCAAGCAACCTGTTCAATTCCACCCAACTGTTTGAAGTGAGCTATCCCAGGGTTGTGTATCATCCGTACAAGCCTTTCGAAACCATTAGCTTGTTTGGAACGTAGGAATTTCGCGACGACTTCGCACACGGGAAACAATATACTCTCTCAAATTTTAAATACAGTTCCCACACATACAGGCAAGCTGTACCAGCCTTCGAAATCATTAGAACTTGTTTGGAACGCAGGAGTTTTCTCGACGACTTTGCAGTTTGCACGCCGGAAACAATATATACTCTCGAATTTCAAACGCAATTCGCACGTATACTCCGTCTCTACCTGTGTGTAGGTAGGGACAAATCAAGCAAGGACACCGTCCTTCTTTCTTACTTACTAGAGTTAATTGTCTTGCTTCTCATTGCAGTACAGCAGCTAGGTTCAGCTCACCTGGCCATCCTAGGAAATTACCCAAGTCGTCACGAAATTTTTTGGGGCATAAAAAACGTTGGTCGAGTGGACCAGACTCTGGCACGTAGACCGTCGTCGAGCCACACACACACACCGGAGAAGTTGAAGCAGATCACTAAGACTAAGGGCGGTGGTTACAAGGAAAGGAATGGCTAATTGAGTGCTAACTGTCAATCAATCCACAGTGGTGTGGTTAATGCATCACCTGTTTCCCTGTTCCTTGGCTTCTTTTCTCCTCCTCCTCCCTTCTCAGACACAATTTGTTCCATCAAAACTCTCTCTCTCTCTCACTCTCTCTCTGAGACTCGATGAGCAATGCAGATTCAGATTTGTTAGCACTGAACTAGTCGTGGATAGAGAAGATACGGTGTGATCTGCGAATCGGATTTGTTGGCACTTAACAATGCTTTGGCGTACGTGACAGTATCTGTATAGGGGTTGGAGAGGAGATACGCTGCCTCGCAAGATTCTTCTTTTTTAAAAGCCCAACCAACCAAGCCAGCACCTTGGCAAAGATGAAAACAAAAACAGAGGTGGAAATGCTCTCACCTACTGCGATTCACTGCTCAATTCGCTCGTGAGAAGATGGAGGATCAGCGTAGCCGTTCAGGCATAGTTGTAGACTCCGTGGCCCGTCCGGAACGCATGAATTCAGATGAAATTTTGCTGGGAACAGTTTAATTCCTACGCGCACGAATTCAGCTGAAATTTTGCTGGGAACAGTTTAATTCCTACGCGCACGAATTCAGCCGAAATTTTGCTGGGAACAGTATAATTCCTACACGATAGAATTCTTGTGTTCCAAACAAGGACCTAAAGCCGATTTGGAGCCCACGTGAACCACGCAGAGGACTCCAACTTGCAAGCACATTGTTTCAAGGCAATTACTCCGGCTGGCTCAACACCTACTCGACGTGTGACTTGTACATGAACAGAATTTACATGAACTGCTGGGCCCACAGTGTCATCTGTTTCCATTTTTTTTTTGGCCCCTGACACCACGTGAATTGCAAAAATAGCTCCCGTGACGATATATTTGTAAATTTAGCCCCCTCCCGAGAGTATGATTACGGGATTGCGACACGTGCCTTCTTCTGCGGTCGCCGAGCGCGGAATGTGAGGGCTACATTTGAAAATACGGTGTAATGAGAGCTATTTTTGCTATTAAGGTGGCGGAAAAAAAACTCTGTTTCCATGTAGTAGAAAATATTAGGCAAACAGAGGCAGGCCATTGATGACTTAAGGTATCTGTCTGAATAGGGCAGAGTGAAATAATTAAATTCAATTACTGTTCCATCAGTTGCCGTCTTGGGTACACTGGTGATCAGGCCGTGCCTTTGTGATACGAATATTGTGGGGGCAGCCAAACTGAATAAACAGCTCACCAGAAACAAGATGGATATAGAAGAATCCTGATGCGTAAGGCACTAATGGAAGCAAAAACGATGGACAGTGTAGCATGCTTGTAGAACAAAAAAATTATCATAGATCACAGTATCCGTAAAAAAAAGTGAAGAAACTACATTTTTTATGCTGCACCAGTGATCAGCATATGAATAGGAAACCATACACCTACTTTCTGATATGCTGCACCAGTGATCAGCACATAGGCAATGTTATCGTCAGGAACTGGGATCCAGAAGTTGAAAGCATTGGAAAATGTGAAAAACCATCATGCTACCAAAAAAACCTTCAAGTTGGTTGTGTGGTCTCATATTTGCCAAGCTCCTACAAACTACGCGTATTTTGGCGAGTGTGCTTTCTCCACCTTCTCAGCATATGAATGCAGCCCCCAGCTGCAAAAAGGCCACAGGCTGCGAGTCCTAGAATGGTTGAATTTGCAATGTTCCGATGGTAGGCACCCTGCAGGAAAAAAAAAGGAATGCTCTCAGGCTCTCAGCCACTGGATATGGGCACCGAAACATTTGTCACCGAGAGAACTTCGGAAGCGTACCTGTATTAGGAAAATGAAGATGGGAGCATTTGCCAGTGCCAGAGAAAAGCTCATCATGCCACCACGCAGTTCATTTGGCAGGTACCTTACAGTGTCAGCCATGTAAACAGAAAGCTCTAACAAGCGAATCAAACATGAAGTACATGTACACAATCTTGACTTACATTGTTCTCAATCTTGCTAGTGAAGGTAAAATAAAGCCTACAAATGCATGGAAGATGCAGAACAGTACCACCAGTGTTCCAATCTCCTGTTGAAAGAACATTGCAACAGATAAGACTTATGGCACCAACTTTTTACTGCGTGTTACCTTGAAGATATATGGCATGCCTGGTAGTCATAAGCCACAATTGACAAAGCGAACCCAGCAGCAATGTATGCTATTGTCAGGCTATCCTCATTCTGGAAAGGAGCTGTGGCTCCATAAAACCATGGAAAGCCAGCACTTCCAACCATTCTTGAGGCAAAGAAACAGGGGTAAATTAGTGACAGTTGAGCATCTCTTCCGTCAGCCTGTGCCAATCAACAGATGTATTCAGCTTTTGGTACCCTAGTCATACAGAACACCACATGGAAACCTAGCAAAAAAACTGAAGTACAGACTCATACCAGTATGGTTGGTGCCCAGAGAAACCAAAAGGCTGCTACAGAGAAATGGATACATGCTTGAGCGAAGACCAGAATCAGTACTCTCTTGTCTGAAACACACAACAAATTCTTGTGATAGATGAATTCATGAAAATGTAGCATGTAAGCATACGAAAAGCTTGACCACATGCGAGAGCCTGTAACAGAAATAACATTAACAATTCACTAGCTCATACTTATATGTAGGCTTTGTACCAGTACGTCATTAGTTACTGGAAAGGCTTTTTCCATTTTTTTCATTATTGCCACTCCTAATATAAAACTTAGTTTAAGAAACCCAAAAATGTATCAGCTTACTGATTCAGTCCCAAGTCTCCTTTTCCTTTGCAATTATATTTGCACATGGTTTACATATTCATGGTCAATGAAACATACCATTCTGTGTGAATTATATTCTCTAGACAGAAGCATGCCCTAACTCACTAAGCCAATGTCAATCTCTTTGAAAGGATATATGCTAAAGCCTACAAACGTTTACAAAAAAACTAACACAAAATGCCCAACAGAGTCAAATAAAATGCCAATACAATCTAACGTTGACAGTACTATTTATATTTTCATCTATTCCGTCCTTTAAACATGCATGGCCGTTATTGGGCTAATGGTATTGGAGTCTCGTTAACTGAAACTGAGATAGAAAGCACTGCGAAATAGACGAGATGGCATACTCACCACTCACCTCTGAGGACATGGGCAAAAATGATTTTTGGTAGCTCCCAATCACAGATGCAGGCTGACTGGTACTTGATGAGTTTTTGATATATAGAGACCCTATTATTGATAGTAAGGCTGCAAAAGCATAGGGAAGCAAGAACCCCTTGTTACCATCCTCAACCAATAAATTTGTAATTCCTTGACTGCCAACAAGGGACACCGACTCGAAGAATGTCATTAGCCAGAAGGTATCAAACAGTAAATCTTGCTTCTGGCCTTGCTGAAAATTCATAATAAGGAAGTTTTAGGCTAGGACAATATTGAAAAAGTTGTGATGGCAATATAAGGTGTTTCGCAAACACAAACCTTTTCATGCTCCACCACAATCCACGTCTCAAAACAGATAGAGAACATTGAAGAGGCAAGAGCTAAAATGAAATTGTTAATCCATGCACAACGAAGCCCACTGAAACTCTTCATGGCTCCCACTGCAAGCTGAAGTATCCAGTAGAATATGCAAGCCCTCCGTGGTCCTCTATGAATCATGTACATAAATCGCTATAGATATTAGAAGAATAAAAACATAGACCTTTGTATCACATAATATTAACTGACGGAAAAAGGATTAAATGCAACTGACGGAACACAAATGTAGGTATAGATTGTCCTCTCCAACACCTACCTTATATATCATCCAAAACTCATCTGTGTGTTCCATCTAGGTTTAAAACTGGCAAACTACTACATAGAAAAAACTAAAAAAAAAAAAAAAAAAAAAAAAACAAACAAACAAAGTACAACATTAGATTTGTCTTTCAAATTTTTATGGACTACCGTCAGACCAGCAATATCAGGCAACCATTGTACTTGGAGCCCATATTTTAAAGGAAATCGGATGGCTAATAAACTAGGTAATGAAGGGGTACGTATTGGTACATAATAGGTAATTTATAATTATACCAGTACCAGAATCCACAAGCTTTTGTGAGCAAGGGTATAACATGAATTAAGAATAAATATAAATGTAATATTGGTCATCGATCACTCCCACCAAAAAATGAAATTGTTCGGTATATTATAGAAGAACATGAGCATATCTCTTAGGGTACTATTGATCATAAAATCAGCACACATTACAACTATTTCAAACGAATGTATGTAAACAGAATACCAGAAACAGGCACCGGTGACACATGGATTGACTATCACTGGAAGGTTTGACACTGGTTACCAGCACGAGTATATGTTTAAACATTGGAATCTAACCAAGCTTGTTTTGAAAATCGAATGCTATATCACATAATAAATGTGCAGGATTTGAGTGAGCTATACAAAAGGTTCCACCACCCGATGTAAACTTATGGTCTAGATGAAGACTAATAGTAATAGAACTGCACAGAGAATTGTTCCCAAATAGCAAAACTCACAATTTGTCGGAGATGACGCCGGAAACGCCACCGAGAAAGAGTGTGGCGGCCGCGGAGGCGGCAAGACGCGAGGCCATCTGCTCCCTGCCAAGCCCGCACCGCGCGAACTCATCCTCCCCGAACACGGACTGGATCCCTTCCACCACTGCACAACACACAAGACCATGGACAAAATTAACCGCCACAACTACGCCCACAGACAGTGTGTGTGTGTGTGTGTGTGTGTGTGTGTGTGTGTGTGTGTGTGTGTGTGTGTGTGTGTGCGTGCATACCCGAGGCGAGGGAGAAGAGGAAGAGGAAGGTGCGGCGGAAGCGGAGGAAGGGGGTGGTGCCCACGTCGAATGGAGAAGAGGAGGATGAGGCGGCGGCTGTGCTGGCGGTGTGCGATGGGGAGAAGTAGGGGAGGAGGAGGACGGCGGCGAGGGAGGAGGCGGAGAGGAGCGGGTAGGCGAGGGGAGTGAGCGCCCACTCCTCCCGCTCGATCACCACCCCCATCGGCGGGCTCGATCTGCGGAGGACCGATAAGCCTCCGCGCCCGTCCGCTCACGATCCGTGGCTGGATGGGAGCCGGAGGCGGTGGCGCCGGCACGGCGGAGCGAGACGGTGGATTCTGGCGTGGCGGCGTCGCCGACGCCGACGAGGTGGACGGGGGTGGGGAAATGGTGGTCGCGGAGTGGGAGGCTTGCGCCGATACTTGACCAGAAATTGGGCTATGTGGGCCAAGACTGGGCCTTGTTTTGGAACCGGATGAATTGTGCTATTTTCCGACGAAAATTTATGCTCTCTTTTTTTCTGCGAGGAACGAATTTATGCAGAATTGCTGCCAAATTCACGAACCATCTTGCTGAAGCATCCGAATTCAAAGGCATTAGATCAAGGACCCAAGAAAAGCCATTAGGACAGTTCATCCTCCGTGATGAAAGCTTTTGTTCTCTCTATCTTCACCGGGAGGATCATCGAGCTCATCTATTTGAATGAATTTTTTTTTAAAATAATATATTTTTAAAAAATATTTACAAAACTAGGTCACCGCTTTCAAAAATTACAAAAATAGGTTCCTGTCGCCAGTTCATCTGGCGACAGTTTATCTTGATTGAATCAAGCGATGAAACCCTGCATGTGAGGCGAGTTCTGTCGCTAGTTCAATCAAGACAGCAATATATGAATTTTTAAATATATTAAATAAACTCAAAAAATTATAAAACATTTTGTGGAGCATCCTAATAGAGCTTTCTTATTTGTGTAATTGTTTCATAATTTTATACATTATACATTTGTCTCTAAAATTCATTTAAGTATATTATTTGTACAATTTGTAAATATACCATATGAGGTCCAAAAATTATGAATTTTTTTGTGAACGCTCCTTACATAGTGTAATTATTTATGTAATTTTTTCATAATTTTATATGCTCTGAAATTGTCTCTAAAAATAAGGGTATACAATCAAGTATACTGTATTGGAAACCTAAATTCAGAATTGTATAGACAATTTCAGAGTATATAAAATTCTCAAAAAATTACAGAAACAATTACACTATGTAAGGAGCGTTCACAAAAAAATTCATAATTTTTTACCTCATTTGGTATATTTAAAAATTCTACAAATAGTATACTTAAATGAATTTTAGAGACAAATGTATAAGGGATAAAATTATGAAAACACTACACAAGCAAGAAAACTCTATCAGTATGCTCCACAAAATTTTTTGTAATTTTTTGAGTTTATTTGCTATATTTAAAAATTCATAGATTCTGTCTTGATTGAATGGCGACAGAACTCGCCTCACAGACAGATTCTGCCGCCATTCAAGCTGGCGATAGAACTGTCGCCGATGAATGGCGACAGGAACCTATTTTTGCAATTTTTGGGAGCGGTGACCTAGTTTTGTAAATATTTTTTAAAAATATATTATTTCTAAAAAAATCGCGTAGAGCCTGTTGATGACGGTGGCAACATCATGCTATGCAAAATTGCAAATGCCTTTCTCTGCTCCTCCAGTTCCAGGCTCCTGCAAGCATGACTGTGAAATTACTCGGTCTTTTTCCAACACAGAGCCGGAGCTTTGGGAAGCCGTGGAGGAGGAGCACAGCCGGCGACATGGTGGGCGATGCAGTTGAAGTGCCAATGCCAATGCAGTGCCAGTGCCGCACCTCGCACCACCGGCCTCCATGACAGTGTACTTGTGTCGGAGGGCAACAAGAAATGTGCCTGCCTCTGACACACACAAAGCATTCCTAATGCCATCGGCTACCGCGCGCATGGGTGGGCGACGACCGACGAGGCCGGCTGAGGCGGACCAGCTAGGGCGGCGATGAGGCCAGTGGGTAGCACGGCTGCTCGGCCACCGCGCGCATGCGTGCGGGTCACCGCGGCAGAGCCAAGCGCGACTCGGCGATGGCGGGGCATGACGCGCAGGAGCGGCGGTTCCGATGTCCTAGCGGCAGTGAAACGGACGCGGTGGCGCGGCGCGGCGCTGGAAGCGGTCTCGACTGGCGAGTCCGACGGCTTGCTCACCTGCTCCGTTGATCGATCCGCTCTTGCTCTCTGTGAGACGTTCGGTCATAGTTGTGCGGCGCAGATTGAGTGAAAAAACGTAGTGAAGCGTATGCTCCCGAGAGGAAAAAAATCTTATAGGATATGATCATAACTCTATATCAACTCTATTGCGTGATACGTTTCTTTTCACGAATCTAAAACGTATAACCCCATAAATCATTGATGTGAATTTTCACGAATTGAATACTGAATGCTAGCATGTCACGCTTTTAGATTCGTGAAAAGACACGTATCACACGATGGAGTTGGTCTATATTGATAGAATTGTGGACCGGATCCTATAGGATTTTTTCCTCAAGGAAAAAGACCCTGCAATACTCTGAATTTTGACCGTTTACCCCAAATTTGAGGAATATCTGGGCGAGACTTGGGGTATATATATATATATATATATATATATATATATATATATATATATATATATATATATATATATATTTCCTTTTTTCCCTTCATGCGAAATTGCTGTCGAGTTCGACTTAATTGGAATGGACGTCTAGCTGAAGTGCTGAAACACGAGGCCAAATAAATTCAACATAAAATAGCTACTACCTAAGAAAAACCAGAAAGTTGTGTACTTAATTTGATAGCTGTATCTATCCAACTCGTTTTGCCCATGACCCAACGCAGCCTCCAAGGACTGAAAAATGGAGTACTTTGTATTGTTCCATCACCAACATTGAACAAGCAAACTTCGCTATCAGGAGGAAATTAAACGCAACGTAATAAACCATCCAAATTTGAAGTGTATATCTAGCAAAACGTGCACCTGGTCGATGCTTGTTGTTTTCTTTTTGTGCCCTAAAGTTTTTTTTAAGAACAGTTTTGTGCCCTAAAGTTGACGCAGAGACGTAACAGGTAGTAGAAACATCTGAGTTTGCATCCTGAATGTCACGGCCATGACATTTTCATAATCTGAGCTGTCGAATCGAAAATAGACAGGATCTATTGATCTGATGCAGCTCAGATGTTGAACAATGCCAACGTGGTCTTATTCGGGTACAATGTTGCTACAGAACTTTACTGTAGTGCAGATCCAGACCTCGTCCGTTGCTTTCCGACAACTACAGAACAATATTATAGCACTGTTTACCGTAACATTACCTTCTAATGTCAGAGGAGGGACCGAAACATCTACATCGAGTACGTAGTGCAGTGCAAGCCCCAGAAACAGAAGTGGCTGCTTCCTAGCCGAAGCCCAAAGCTAACTGAACGCAAACGTAACCCACCCCGCAAGTAGTAGTAGTCCTACCATTGACCACCTTCCTTCCTCACTCGCCCGCGCGCCTTCGTGGACTCACCTCTCTCTCTCTCTCTCTCTCTCTCTCTCTCTCTCTCTCTCTCTCTGTGTGTGTGTGTGTGTGTCTCGTTTTAAGACTGTGTGTGTGTGTCTCGTTTTAAGACCGTTTGACGGCATGCTTCCCATGCAGATGCAGCAGCCCGGATCAAGGGCGCGGCACATGGACGACCGCCTCCGCGGGGAGCCGGCGGCCCGCGAGGTGACCGCCGTCGCCGTCGACGCGTGCCTGGCCGCGGCCTCCTTGGCCGGCGCGTCCTTGCTCACGTGGTGGTCCGTCGCGTTCCACCCGTCCAACAGCATGCTTTGGATGGTGCCCGTCGGCCTTGTCCTCGCCTGCACCCCGGCCGTCGTCTGCCTCGCGCTCTCCTTCTCGGACGAGCCGCGCGTGCCGGCAGGCGGCAAAGGCTCGGACGCCGGTGCAGAGGAGCCGCCGTTGTCGGCCGTGGTCGTCGAGAAGTAGCAGCCAGGCCATGTGATAGTACGTGCGTGCATAGTTCTTGGAGTTCATTATATTTGTTCATTTCTTTCTTTATCCTTTTGGCGTCTCGATCGATCGGAGGTTATATGTGTAGATGGAATTCGTACTTACATATATATGAGTAGAGCAGTGCATGTAGATGATGTAATTATCGAAAATAAATCTGTTTGAGTCCATTTGTATATGCAAATTTAGATCTTTAATTTCAGCGTACTCAACCTGATGCTCACAATCACAACGCACCGGTCACGACTTCGATTCCAGAAAATCATAGTAGAAATCGATCGAACTATGGTAATCAGTCAGTCAAGAGATAATTAACATACCACCTCTTTAATTTGGGGCGCTATATATGCAATATAGTTAGCATGGTGTTTCAATTAATGTGCAATTTGCTTTTAGTTTTGTTCACCGAGAGGAGTACAAGAGGAACCTTCCTAGTTTGCAAGCAAATCTAGGCGACTGCTGACATTGCAGATTGTTCAGAAAGATGAGAGACATGCAATGTGACAGTATTATTTGTTAACGCCAATGCGTACAAAAAGAAGGATGCCCACCTATCACATCTTGTCTCTCCACTTTGGACTTTTCTGACAAGCTATGCTAAGAAATGGGTCACCAGGAGCAAATCTCAATTTACTAATTAATTAGCTTCTTGCAGAAGCTGTACCTTTCTGCTTTCAGAATCAGAAACACTGTGCATCTCTGTGTATGATCGATTACTAGCTAGGCAGAGGTCGCGTACCAGGGGTCAAGGCCATTCAGTGCACACTGTGCAAGTGCAAGCAAGCAATATTTATCATGTGATTATCAGCTGGAAGAGCTCGTTCGGCCATGCAGAGCTTGTTTGGTTGGAGGGCTCGACAACTTGGCCGGTAAAAATTGATGTACGTAAGTAGTTCAAAAATTAGATAACTAAATAATGGGTTATTTAGTTAGAAGCATGTCTTTATGATTGGTGAATGAAAAATAGAACATGTCCTTTTTGGTCGTCTGGACCTATCAAACAACGGGAGTCGCTCCCAACCAGACAATTTGCCGCCAGAGCTCAAAGCAAACATGCCGGCAACCCCCTGTGCCGACACCAGCTGGAGGAGAAGAAACTAGGCAGCAGCCACCTACACGCACGGTTGGATCGATCAAAATCTACGTCAGATGTGAGAGGCTTATATACATGTGTTACTGTTTGTCGGCTTTGATACCACTTGTTAGCGTTGCGGTAGCTCTGGCACCACTTAATCTGCTATGACAACATGTATACGCTTGCACTGTATATGATATGTTTCACTCAAGATATGACACAAACTTCCATTACTTGTGATTAGGATGGTTCCTGGTAACTTCCTGGCTAGCTCTTTCCTTTCCACAAATCCTAAACACAGGTTAATTAACTATAGAATATAGATTACCAGTGTGTTCAGGTAACTCGATCGATGCGATTTGTTGATGTGATAAAAAAAATTGACCTCTCGATGACATGGACATGACAATATTAATAAGTTGGTATTACTTGCGGAGTGACTAGGCCTATCTGCTAAAAGATGCACGCGTAGAGCTTGCTCTCCGATGGAGGGATGGGTGCGAGCTGATTTGATCTCTGAATTGTCAAGTTGCAATGGATTATTATATATTGCCGTGAAAAGACGAAGGCCAATGTGAGCTCTTCTGATTTGATGGCAGTTTTCTTTAGTTCCCATCGGATTGATTCGAGCATTCACGCGCAGTAGTGCAATTGGCAGGCTGGCAGTGCAAGAATCGCAAGATATTTCGAGGAGGGGAATTCTTGTGCTGTTTTTATGGGGAATAATGGATGGAGCTGAGTTGCGGCTGGCTAGTGATGCGGTCGGAAGTAGTAAGCTTTTAGCTCTAGCCACCAAACTATAAATCTGATCGGATAAGGATTAGTTTAAATTGGTGAATCTTCCACTAAATCTAGCTAGGCTTAGCAAAAAAGTTGATCTTCTACGCCTTTAGAAAAAAAGAACTGATATATACATATGTACTCCAATACGACTTAATTAAAAAAAATTATTGATTTATTTTTGCTATATATATATATATATAGGAAAAATACTTTCTACTCCCGGGTGTAGTTACTCCCACTTTTGATATACCACCTAAAAGAACTTGACATACTCCTTTATCATTTTGGGTATACTCATATACTAATTATAAGATACTCCAATGTGAACCACACAAAAAAATTGCAAGAGAGTCTATAGTTTTTAGTATATTTTGTAAATACCTTCATATTCGCAGATAAAAAGGAGTATGTCACATAAAAAGGAGTATATCTAAAAAATTATACATACCACCCCTGAAAAGGTGTGAATACCACCTAGGTGGTCTTATATACTCGTATACTATACATACATACTCTCGGTTGCGCAAGATACTTCCTACGTTGCGAGATACGGAATAGGGAGTAACTAAACCCGGGAGTAGGGAAAAGGCTTCATATATATATATATATATATGTATATATGAAGTATGTACACAAATTTTGCTATAAAAGGTGGATTTTAATAATTTTTTATAGAACTCATTTTGGGGTATCATATAATCATTATTGGAGTATGCTTAAATTGATAAAAAGATATCATCATACGATTTAAATGATATATAAAAAGTAAAAATACGTACTCAGGACAGCTAGTTTTCTAGAACCGAAGTGCCTCTACGTTCGTCGGACAAACTAGGTCGAACAAAGCAATTAATAAGCCGTTAGTATTGAAGAAGTACGATGTTGCATTTTATAAGACCAACATTGCATCACGCTTCAGATTTTAGGATTCTCACTCTTTGAGAGGATACAAATATGTAAGCAGCACTCCTCAGTCATCATGTACATATCAAGACAAAATTGGTTACTCGACTTTTGTGCCCTTAGATGATGGATACTTAAAAATCATATCTTGGTCAAAAGACAGTAAAAATTTGTGGTTATTTGTTATTAGACATCCATCTCATTAAAATAATATATCTAACTGAATAGGAGAAAGAAACTTTATAAAATAACCTCAATGCCCTCAATGCACAGTGCCTGGCTTGGTCGGTCGGTTTGGTTCAATCGTCTAGGTTGGCTCGATGCTGAATAGTACTATATAATGACACGGAGAGAGAGAGAGGACAGGAGGTGGCGACACGAGCTCGCCGACGGTGAAGGAGGGACGGGGGATCATGGGAAACAATACAAATGGAATTCTGGAGTCATGAGGAGTCTGTTGGTGGTGGCGGAGGCCGGAGTGGTTCACTAAAGCATTGTCGGCGACGAGGGATAGAGGCGGCGACGCTACGACATTTGCACAAGGAGCGGAAGAAAGCAGAGAAGGGATGTTGGGATAGCAACTTGGTAGTATTGTGACGCTACAGGGAGGGGGCGGGCCTTGGAGCCCCTGTCACCTACCTCAAACTACCATCGTCTTCCTCAACTCCGGCCACACCGAAGCACCGAGACCGACACTACAACATTTGCTCATTCGTCCGCCAATCGAGCTAAGAGTACTGCTTCACCTCACCCTCTTGAAGCCAGCAGAACTGTTGCATCGCTCCGTCTTCGTCCCCAACGTTGGTAAGCCACTTCATGAAATTCCTTTCCCACATAGCTTCTCTTCCAAAATTGATCATTGATTCTCCTTTAGCACATCATGATTATCATACTTCACCCTTTCTTTTGCTCAAAGTCATCTCGAGTCGCCGCCACCATTAGCGTCGCCGCTCGAGCTCCATGTGCATGGTGCCCGCACAATGTCGAGCTCCTCCGCTCAAACCAACCATGCGTGGAGCTTCATCATGATCCACTGATACTCGTGCGCCCTTCATTCCCCTGCGCCACCATTGTGAGGTCACCGTTGCCGAAGAAGACAGGTGTTGTGCACCACCAACGACGCCAGGTCACCTCGGTCGCGTTCTTGCCTCGCCATCCGCATCACCAGAACCGCTTCGATTCCCTGGTGCTCATAGACCCTTCATTTGGTCGTTCCCGTTGCCGAAGAAGTCACTGCCAACCTCCCTTGCCCTTGTTCCCATGTCTGTCATGGCCATCACGCTCGTGTTCCAACCACCTCTAAGTCGCTCCGTCCAATCCATCGCCACTACAAGATTCCACACGCTTGTTCTACTCCATGCTTGCTCGCTTTAGCAAAATCATTTCCGAGCTACCGTCGTCCATGGGGAGGCGCGGTGGTGGCTGAGGCAAGACGGTGGTTGCCGCTGAGGCGGCGGTGACTTGATCTCGCGGCCCACGACGGATCCAGCCGGTTCTGTTTGGGAGGAAGAGAAAAGGGAGAAGAAGACCGGAAGGGCAAAATGGACTTTTCACTAGCCTTCTCTCTCCTCTTGAGATCGAAAATGATAAATAACCATAAATTTTTAGTTTCTTTTGGCGAAGACACAATTTTTGGGTGTCATCAGCTAAGGACGCAAAAGTTGAGTGTCATGTAGTAAATTTTGCTATATATCAATCTTTATAGGCAAGATTGGCTACATCACATCATAATTTCGTGTCATTGGCTGTAGGACACCCAAATTTTATGTCTTTGCCAAAAGACAATAATTTTATGTCACTTTGTTGGAGGACACTAAGGCCATTAAAAAAATATAGTCAAATGCGGAGAGAGAATGCATGCCAAAATGTCTTTTGCCCTCACTGTTCTAGGGATTTGATTCAACCACGTTCATGGGCTCGGCCGGATCGGCGTGGGCATGGTCGATTTGGTTGCTTGGTGCGGTTCAACCAATCGAACACGATGGATCGCCCAACACTTTTCTTCTTCTCAACCCAGGCTAGAACAAAAATGGACAGGCACAAGGTGAAGGTGAGATATGGTGGCGAAGCGACGACGACGGCAGATGCAAGGCGTGTTCCTGGACGCTACGCACTCGATGGCAGCGACGGTTAGCATGTAGGTGAATGAAGATGGCTGGAACACGATGGCGATGGGGTCACCTGTCGCAGAGAAGAAGAGGAATGGAACGACAAGCTCTGACGGTAAGGGAAAGTTGTAGCACACGCGTGGCGTGTTCCCGATGATAGAGAACTCATTTTTAAGGTTGAAGATGGCGGACAAGAAGCCAAGAATGCTGGCGATGCCGACAGCCATGGTAGATCGAAGGACGACGACGACGCTAGTCTTTGGCGAGCGGGATTGAAGAATAAGATGAGGACTAGCTCCAGCGTGACAATACGCACCTCGTGACACAGTTGGCGAGACGAGAAGATAACGTGAGTACATGTCGACGGTGGCAGTGATGAGGCCGACGTGGCAACGGGCGATGACGGCGACTCCGGTGGTCTCTTGACGTGGCGAGGGCACTTGTAGGACTGTCAGGAAATCAGGAACTCAGGGGTGAGATCAATTTAAATGGGAAGATAGAGGTGGGGATGAATTTGGGTAGATCGCCCAGGCGCCCGAAGAAAATGGTGGCCCTTCTGGGGACTTGGAGAAGAGGTGGGGATGAATTTGGGTAGATCGCCCAGGCGCCCGAAGAAAATGGCGGCCTTTTTGGGGACTTGGAGACGATGATGGCTTGGGTGATGGCGCTGGCGACCTTGGGTTGGAAGGAGGGAAAGGAAGGCAAAGGTGCTGCATTAGGTTTTATGGTCACATAGGAGATGGGCGAGGCGAGGAGCGACGGGTTCCTTGGCTCGGACTCCTATCCCTTGCACTCAACACACATGGGTTGAGATGGCGACGCAGTGACGATTGGGGCCACGTGGAGGCATCGAGGTTAGTGAGAGGCGGTGTTTCATCCATGGTGTGGTGGAATTGCCAACGGAGAAAGGATGGCTAAAAAGAATATGAGGGTATCGAGGTTATGTTGTATTATTTCTGTTTCCAAAATAGCTAGAAATGATATTTTAATCCCCTGTTTTCCTTCAACAAAGTGATATAAAATTGCAGTGCTTTTCGACAAAGACATGGAATTTAAATATCATACAATCAATGAAACGAAATTGTAATGTCCTGTAACTAATTTTGCCGTCTTTATATCGATCCGAAAACAAGTGTTAATAGCTAGCTAGTGGGGTATAGATCGATCGAGCACTCGATCGACTATGCATGTCCGTTCACCAAGGCACTCGTTTTCTCGCCGAATGAAAGACGTTGATACAGCGACGTGTGGACGAATAGGGGGAGCTGGAGCTCGCAAGTCGTAAAGCAAATATACTCTGCATCGACCAGCTGCGTGACACAGAGGTATTATCCCCCGCGAAAGAGACATGCGGACGCATCCGAGCTGCAGCAATGGCGGCGACGGCGATGGCGAACCCGGCCAAACTCTCGGTCGACACCGACCGGCCGGCCCGACATATTCGAGATTATATAGAACTATGCCGTGGCTCACATGAAAGCCCTCTACAATCCAGCCTATCGATCTCCGGTAGAACGTAGTAGAGGAGTGTGCTCCGCCGGAGGCTGCTGCCGTGCCGTGCATCGGGAAGAAGTGAAGACCAACGTGTACGAGAGCAAGGCTAGTCCAACTGGCTTGGCATCTTTCTAGTTACGAGTAAAATTCTAAAAGGAGTGTACACATTTTCAACCGTGATGTAATTAATTTGACATGCATATCGATTGTCTGGCTAACAGCATGTTTCTTCCTCTCTCTCTCTCTTTTGAGAGAGAGGAACTAACATCATGGTTCATGAGTGAATTGATCAAACAAGCAGCTCGGCCCAAGTACGTTCTACTGGTCGTGAATTCAGCCCATGCATGAAGAAGGGAAGAAAATAGTAGTAGCAGCTGGCCTTGATCAAACAATCTGAACTTTTGGCCTACTAGACTCGTGCGGTGCCTCCCGCCCCACATCCAGACAGCTAGTGAGCCAGCCAACGGACGAAGCATCTACAACCACGACGAGCAACTGGGCCATGAAGCCGGTGCCACCGTGCCATCCTCACAGCGAGAGCGACGCGCCACGAGTGCCGCGCCGTGCTCTCCGCCGGCCGGGAGGGCGCCGAGGCCGAGGTGGCTCGTCAGCACGGTGCGGTGCGCGGTGACCGCGCCGGCACCGACGTGGGAGAAGACGGACTAGGACGCCGTGCGCGAGGTGCTCAGAGGCGGAGAGAAGGGGCTGGCCCCTCATGAATTTTGATTACTTTTATTAAGATAAGACCATTGGAACTTCGCTACGAGTAAGCTCATACTTATTCAATCATGCGATTAAGTAACAGTTACGGTGAAACTAAAAAGGCTAGGGGTTAATTTGCGGCATGTGAACTCATCAAGTAGTCATCGCGTATATTTAGGTTGTGCAGGTTGAGATAAATGGGACGAAGCAAAAGAGTGGAGTGTAGCCAGTTTTTTGCCATCATCTCAGCCTACATTGGAGTATTGGACCAATCTAACACCGTACTTGCACTAACAGTCTTGTCTGCCACCAACTTGTTATGCTGCTCCTTCCTTTTTCAGGTTCCATGTCGACGCCCTCCGCCCCAGTCTGTCCCAAACTTGAGTTTGAGAATTAGAGGAGGTAGATCGCTGAGTTCAGATCTTGATCGCTTTGAGTTTCTTGTGCAAACACTCACACGGCAGTTCGTATTTCATAGTACATATATAGTACGTAAGAATCCTTTTAATTGTCCAGTGTGTTCTTGCTCCTTCCGCGCATGACTGAATTCCATTGTGTGCTTACTTGCAGACCGGACAGTTGCAAGTTCTATAGTCATGGTAATAGACAGATCAAATCGTCAAATAATTTCCTTGCCGGGAAACGCTTGTTGCCTTTAAGAGAGTTTCCACAAGAGCATTATGCATCAGTACATTGGAATTATATAATGTAGTTTGTATTTACGGAAGATGCCATGCCCAGAACTTTATGTAAAGATTCATGGTGAAACCTGCAGCGCCCATACAAATGTTCAGACAAAAACTCAAGACAAAAATGGAAATTTTATGGGGGAGAGAGTGGAAAGCAAAACGAAAGAATTTTCTCCTTTTCAATTCTCCATGTACAAATTATAGTAGAGCTTCAGATTATAGTGCAGATTATTCCCCATCTCAAAGATTGTTCTCAGAATTTTTCGCAGCCATATGTTCCCGGTTGAAAGCCAAACCCAGTCACAAGCGTACACAGGGACCCTTCCCCTCATCCCACTTGCCGAGCAGGCGGGACATGCAAAGAGGACGACCCGCTTCAGGATCTCGCCGAGAAGGCGGCCCATGCAAGAGGACGGCGTCCCGCGTCCGTAAGGGAGCAGGAGCTCGTTTAGTACCACACCGCGGAGCGTAGAGGAGACGGGCGTGGCGAGGCTATAAGAGGATGGGGTGGCCAGCGTTGCAATTGATACCTTTCTCGGCCTTTTGGCTAAGATCAAGTGTAGTATCTGTTCTTATCAGTTTAATATCTGATATGTGGAATACCGTTCCACAATGATATTAAATTTATTTTTTATGGGGGAGGGTCCACTGAGGTAGCTTGCTACTTGGGTCCTCGTGTGTCGCCCTAGCGTTGCACTACTGCTTGGGCCAGGCGCACCCCAACCAAATCAGATTGAAAATGTTGTCCATCATTGGTTTAGGCTTTTGCTTTAGGCTTGGCTAGCTAATCAAACCGAGACAAAGTTGTTTGCTTTCTTTTGTTTTTGTTAATTGCAGGCAGTCTAGTCACAGTTTTATTGTTTGGTAGATGAGCCAAGTAGCTTTAGAAGTAATTTTAGAATCATTCGCACGGTTTGATTTAGTATCATTGTGTTTATAGCTTGGAAGCATTTTTAGAATCCATGCGCTGGATTTTGGCTTCGGTTTTTCCCAACCTAGGTCAGCTCATCTTGCTTATCGTTTGTAAATGCCTAGGAGGAACTAGCCATTTTTTTTTCTCGTAAGAAGATTTTTTTTTTCTGTTCCGGGATTTCCTCTCTGGAACCGACCGAGCACCAGTGCCGAATCCCGAACTCGAACTCTGATGGACTGGGACAGCCCCTGCTGCCACAAACCAAGTGAGCTACGCTCAATTCCCTGGGATACCCCTTTGATTCGCCAGCGTTTTGCCGTTTCTGAGTTGCCCCATTTAGTCGCCTGTTTTTCCCCCTCTCTTGTGTCGCTTTCTTTAAATGCTTCGTTTCGGTTAATTGTCCTGAGTAGTTGCATGCTCTTAACTATGTTCACGCTTCCTGCTATTGCCAGCTATCTAGTTGCCTGTGCTCTTAACTTTCGACTCGTGCCTGCTGCTGTAATGCTATTAGCGATTAGTCGTCCAGTCCATTGAGAATCGATCTCGAGGTTCGTTTCCTTTTCATTTTTACCGTCGCCTGCAAGCACCTATACTCCTTGCAGAAAGCTTGTTATTTTTAATTTGATGCGTTCTTGTTTATATGATATCTATCATATACTGTTACTCATTGCAAGAAAGCCTGCTGTATTCGTCTTACCGATAGAAAAGAAAAAAAAAACACTCGATTACGTGTTTTGCTACTTGCCGCTTCGGCTATATTCGTTTTAGCCACTAAAAGATACCCTCTTATGTTTTTTTTTTAAATTTGCCTTATTCCCGGTTGAAAGCCAAACCCGGTCACAAAGCGTACACATGCAAAGAGGACGCGGCCCGCTTCAGGATCTTTGCCGAGAAGGCGGCCCATGTAAAGAGAGGACGGCGTCCCGCGTCCGTAAGGGAGCAGGAGCTCGTTTAGTACCACACCGTGGAGCGGAGAGGAGACGGGCGTGGCGAGGCTATAAGAGGATGGGGGTTGCCAGCGTTGCAACTCATACCTTTCTCGGCCTTTTCGCTAAGATCAAGTGTAGTATCTGTTCTTATCAGTTTAATATCTGATATGTGGAGCATCGCTCCACAACGATATTAAATTTATTTTTTGTGGGGGAGGGTCCACCAAGGTAGCTTGCTACTTAGGCCTTTGTGTGTTGCCCTAACGTTGCACTACTGTTTGGGCTAGGCGCACCCCAACCAAATTAGATTGAAAATGTTTTTGTTAGATTATGATTTATTTATGCTTCAACCCAAATTGGGCAACTATTGTTGGAATCGATGTCATATGTTGCTTCCTACCTTCCTTTTGCTGTCAGAGACGAGAGCACGAAGGTTGGGGCGACTTGACGCCGTGCTTGCCCCTTGCTCCCCCAGCATAAGCTCCTCTGCTCGAGCTCGAGTGCAGAATCCGCGCCACCGTTGCTCAGCGGGCTTTCTCCTCTGGCCGGCTTCGCCTCTACTCCAGGCCGCGGTTGCCGCCGCTGCCTAACACTCGTAGGACGAGCCACGCCTGACCTGAGGACAAAGCGGTCATCGTCGGAGTGATGCCATCGTCGTCTTCGTCCGCACGGGCCGCCACCGTCGTCGTTTTCGCTTGGGTTCTGGGATGAGCCGAGACTTTTGAGGAAACCACTGACAGTTTCGTTTTAAAAGAATTTATTTTCAAAAAAAAATACAGAACACAGGTCTAACCGCCGCGTCGTCCAGCGTCGCATGTTAAACTTCATTGCCTTTGTCGCCGCGCCGTCCAGTACCGTCTACCGATGGCTTCCGTTCCATCAGCTACGATCACATTCTCGGGAACAAAACTTCATGGGACAAACTACAAGTTGTGGTCTTCACTCATGGAGATCACGCTCGATGGTCTTCGCCTCTGGGGACATGTCACTGGTGCTCGACCTTGTCCGCCGTCGCCGGTTTAGCCTCCTCTCAGATAGCCTACTTCTGCACCTCCTGCAGAAGATGAGGTCGCCAAGGAGGTAGAGGCCGCTAACGCTGTTGATTAGGTCTTTCAGTATGTCATAAACGCTTTTGAGCACTGATGTGCTAATGAGATCCGTGTTCGAGCCATCCTGGTGGTTAGTGTCGACAACTCCATCCAGCCAAACATTGTTGGTCTTCGTTCCACTCGTCAGATCTGGGAATACTTGCGTGAATGGTACTAGCAGAGCAGCGGTAGTTGAAGACGCTTCGCCAGGAGGACTCCTTCGTCAATGACTTCTTCCAAGCCCTGGCCAGTCTCTGGTACCAGCTGGACGAGTTGGCTTCTCTGCTCTCCCAAAAGTGTCATAAGGTGCAGAAGGCGGATCATAATCGTCTTTATAACTTTGTCTGCCGTTTTCCCCCATAGTTTGAGCCTGTCAGGACTCAACCGCTGAGCTACTCATCACGATCGACAGTCACCGAGACTCTTTTGACGTTTCTAAAACTACTTCTGGTGGATTTCAGTCTATAAATAAGACCTCCCTGTACACAGAAAGATTGATCAATGAATAAAGATATTTCTCTATATTATATCTCTATCTGTTGTCTCTATGTTTATTATCTTTTATTGGTGATTAAATTGATTCTCCTTTCGATGACTACGTTATTTAACAGCCCGGAAACTGCAAGCACTCACGTACACCGTGGCGTCCGAGACTATCTGGACCTGCAGGGCAGCCGGCTTGGCTGGGGCGATGCGTTGTACGCAAAAGCTTTTTACAGAAATTAAAAGCGTAGAGCATAAGCCGCGCAAACCATACACACCACTCTCTGCCTTCCATATTTTACTGTGGCCATATTGTCTCATTGGCAGTAGAATCATCTCTCCAAAAGGGCGTTGACGATGCATACCCAAAACCATGAGAACACAATTTTCCATTGCATTGCACCCTAGTTTCAATCAGTTGCACGCAAAGCGGATACATACTCAAGACATGCATTTGCTCAAATAAGGAGGAGCAAAGCTCCAACTGGGTGCCCACAGATAATTCGTCCATCAGTTTACCACTTCAGGCGCCAGGGGCCAGCAAGAGATACAAAGCTTGCACACACTGTTTTCAAGTCACAAGCACTGCACGATACATAAGTTATTGGAAAGGATGGTACAACCGTACAAGTCTCAGCCTATCGCAGGTCTTATGCTGGAACAAGCAAAACAAGCTCCTATCTCGTTTCATCAAGTTAACAAATCCATCATCGCATACTGGGATGAAGGCACAAGGCTAGGCAGAAACTAGTACGGGCGATATCGTCGGCCATGGCTCCCTTCGCCGCCTCGGCCACTGCCATCCCGTCGATCACCCCTTCGAGGAGGGGGTGGAGGGGGCATTCCACCAGGTTGTTGCCTATCAACATTACAAACACATTGTGAGGAACTGGAGATATGGGGGCTCAGGCATCTCTTCGCACTAGGGCAGCATAAAATGGTCTTACAGAACATAGCCAAGACGACCATCAGGGAGCACCATTGGTACCATTCTCATTCCAGCTGGTGCTGGTCCTCTGCCATATATCATAGGCTGCAAAAAGAACAATGTCCATAAAGCCAAAGAATACATTGTAAAATCGTAGTCTACGAAAAGTTAGTTTGGCTTACCTGGTTGAATCCAGGACCACCACCATAAGCACCATATGGATCTCCCATGTAGCCACCATGAGGAAGAGGAAAATTAGGAGCTCCTCCAGGCTTGAATGAATGATCAGATTTCTTATCTCCCAAAGGTTTGGCCATGGATACTTCCAGCACTTGCCCTGTGTTTCAGTCAGCCCAAGCTTAACTCTAGCTCTGCTTAACCAAATTTAAATATGTAGATGTTCATGTAGCTGGCAATTCCGGAGACTAACAACCTACCTTTACAAATATATGTTCCTCAAGATCCAAAACAAACAAGTCAAAAAATTCTCGTATTCTGTTATTTTATAACAACATAGTAGTGCTGACTGAAAGGTCCCATATAAACACTATATTAATTCAGATCTGATTTCCACGTGAAGCAACTGCCTAAATAAACATGTATGTTTCCAGTACAACAATAGATTTCATTAAATAATGGTGACAACATGGAGAAACAATTACCATCAATTTCATATTTTTCACTTCCTTTAACTGCCTTCAGTGCACTTGATCTTTCAGCGAAGTGAACAAACCCAAAATCCCTCTTATGCCCAGCCTTAGCAGGTGGTAAAACGATTTTTGTGACCTCTCCATGTCTTTCAAACAGTTCCTTAATCTTCTCTTTAGAAGCATTTTCTGGTAGGTTCTTCACATATATAGTCTTCACCTGAAAATCAAAATGAAATTGTGAGAAATGCTCCCAGGAGGCCAGGACACAACAAAAAATTATATGGTACTTTGATGTTAATTTCTGCTTATGAAAAGAAATCAACAAGCCGAGAATGCCTAAACAAATAGGTGATTTCATCCATAACAGAATGGAGCTCACACAGGTTTAGCCAATGGCAAATGAATAAGTAGATAGACTTCGAAGTCAGTACAAATATTCTGATTTAGTACTGACAACATGTTCGTGCATATTCATTTCCTAGCTTGTCATACAGAAGCTGAAGTCAGAATGCAGTTATAACTAATTTTGCAGCGTACAAGCACATTATGAAAAGGATGGTTAAAATTTGATACGCAGTCCTTGAATAGCATTCTGGTTCAGGCATGGCAACTGACTTTATATGCAAAAGGATGAGCTTTTTGTGGTGACTTAAAACATGTGCTATTCAACAAATGTTCAACTGAAACTAAAGTTGTAAGACTCATGAAGTCTTTGTGCATGGAGTCATGTTTCCTATACTACTATTAGTAGGTGCCCGTGCGTTGCAACGGAACCCAAACCTTACAGAAATAGTATTTTCTTTTAACACATAAAACGAATCAAGCAATCAAAAGATAGTGATACATATATCTAAGAGCATCACATTAGTGCAACATAGTAGAATAAAAACTTCCTGCAACAATTATGGAAATGAAAGGTAGCAAACAATATATTCCCATAGTTTACTTAAATACACATACCTATACAAAAGATTTCATTGCTTATTGCAGTCATTTATTGGCCGTACAACAAAGTTTTCCACAAAATGGAATCATGACAATACTTGTAAGATACGCAATATTGTAAATTACGGTTTGTTGCAGATTGCCGGTGAAGGAAGTGGACGTCGTGGTTGTCATCGGGACTCGCCGTCGGTGTAGAAGCGACGCCTCCTCGGTCGCCCTCCATGGCTAGCCACCGCGCCGCAGCCGCCCACCGCACCTGTCGACTCACCGGCGCCACCCGTCGTTGGTGTGTGTAGGGAGGGGGAGAGAGGGAGAGAGAAGGGGATGCAAGGAGCGAAGGCGAGCGCGGTCGGGTGGGGCATTGCAAGGCGTGACTAACATGGTGGTCCCAGCAGAGGTGGAAGCAAGAAGCAGAGGTGTGCGTAGTCAGGTGGGGTGGAGCGAGGCGTCACTAACAAAGGTGGGGCGGAGCGAGGCGTCACTGACACGGTTGTCCCACTACGTGGGTTCACATTTTTTTTACGTAGTGGGGGTGGAATGATTCGTCCCGCTACGCGGGGATAAACCCCTTCTTTTATTAGTTAAAATAAGATAAGAAATGTATTGAAAAAGGGACCACTAAAACTTTAATGCGGCCGAGACATGACAAATAAGTATATATATATTAAGCTCCAAATACTTCATGTTTCTTTATTTCATTTGCCAGTGGCTTCTGTTTGTTTTGAATGAATTATGGAATAAAAAAAAGCAAGTGGAATGTTTGTTTTACAAGCGCATCACCCAACTAGCAATATGAAAAGATTTGTACAATGCTCTCCGCAGTCAAATCTTAGAGCTACAATGTAAAAATTGGTATGTGTTAAAATCGAGCTTTTCATGTACAGTGTCTACCTGAGCAGCTGCAGACGAAGAATCTGATGTACCCTTGGGTTCAGCCCAGCTGACAGTCAATTGGCTTCCATCAACCTTAAAGTTTGGTGCCGACAATTTCTGCTTGGCATAGTCTGCGCAAGCATGGTTATAATACTCAACAAAGAGGAACCCACGGTTACGGGTTGGGTCATGCAAATCCTGCAAGACAGCATCTCTATAAGCAGAACTGGAACTTTCCTAGCACGAAAAACAATCACAAATAAAAAACCGCACCTTGAACATCTCAATGTTCACAACACCTGGCCCCTTCCCTTGTATTATATTCCTGAGCTCCTCCTCACTCAACCCCTTGGGCACATTCCCAACGAATAGCCTGTGCTTTGCCTGTGACAATGAGCATCGCAGCGTCCTCCCCTGCACCAAACCATCCAATGTAAGTGCATCATTCGTGACAACCACCATGGCATTCTGCCAACTAGACAACACACAGAGCCACACTACCTTGTAGTCCTTGTCATGCAGTTCCTCAATAGCACTCTGTGCCACATCCTTAACGGTGAATGTGACAAAGGCGAATCCTTTGTTCTCCTTTGTGTCCTTATCCTTCATCAACCTCACCTGTCATGCATCACAGTATCACACGGCACCACATCACAATCCATGTTACAAAGCTGACAACTAATACCAACGAAAAAGCTGAGAGCTTTCAGAGACCTCATAGACTTCGCCCAATGGCTCGCACAGTTCGCGGAGGTCCTCCTCGGTGGTGTCACGAGGGAGGCCACCAATGAACACCTCAGAGCCCTGCGGAGGCAGCGCGAGCAGCTCATCCCACTTCCTCTTCTCGTCATCGTCCTCAGGCCCATCAACGCCATCCTTATCCATCTCGTCGCCGCCTCCGCCTCCCGTGGCAGGTTCCTCACCCGCAGCCGCCATCCCGGCATCCTCCTCCCGGCCGTCGTCATCACCATCTCCCTCGACCTGCCTCTCCTCGGGGCCATCCTCATCCTCCGGCTCGTCTGAGTCCTCACGGCGGCGGCGGCGGTAACCGTCGTCGTCATCCATGATGTCTTCGTCCCCCTCCAGGTCCACCTGCTCCTCCGGCTCCTCCGACTGCTGCCGATCCGACATCCCAAAACCCTAACCCTAGAAACAACAACAAAAATTCACCCAAAAACCAGGAACCCCTCACGAAAAATCGCATAAATTCGCATCATAAGAGACAAATTGCACACGCGTGCTACGGATCTGACGGCGGGAGATGAAAAATCGGTACCTTTGACCCGGCAAAAACCTAGGGAAAAGATTTGAAAAGCGCGGCATGATGCGCGAGAAACAGCAGTATAAGATTAGTAGCAGTAGTGGCGAGAGAGGATTCGATTCGATCGATATGTGAGCAGTAGAAGGAATTGGAGAAGAGGAGGCGAAGCTTACTGGGGAGTGGAGTTGTGTGGTTTGGGGGATTTGGCTTTTGGGCCTCCAGCGGTGAAGGGGAGAGGATGGGGAGATTGCTTGGGGGAAGTTCTTATAGGCAGCCAGGGGTGGGGTACCACCCGCTTAGGGTTGCGACGGAGACCGTCCATTCCACGGAAATAAATCCTTAAGCTTCAAAAACTGTAGCAAAACACTGTTTATGAATACGGTTATTAATACTGCTGTAAAACACTGTAGCATTACACTGTTCACACACGCTGTATCTGTTGACATGGTGTGTTCTTTTCGGATCGAGCGGCTCAGATCTGAGAAATGTCACAGCATTGTTCACCCGTGACATTACCGTAGGAATGGCAGAGGATGCACTTCCCATTCCACGGTCGATCATCCTCACGGGAGAACCTGTTTCACGACGTGATGTGGTATACAATTTTTTTGACTTTCGAAGTAGAACAATTTCTTGCCCGTTTCACCCCGGTTGTGATCTCTAAAATTACTTTGTGTGATCTAGAGAATATCTTTTGCATCCTCGCCTTGTTCATCTGCCACACGTTTTGACTCCCAAGTAGCATGAACAAGAACTCATTCCGTGTGATATCAAACGTCCATTCCCCAATCGCATGACAGTGGTATATATTAGCCCTTTCACTTCGTTAGTGTGATCTCAAGCATTACAACATTTATTTATTTATTTATTTTTGCGAGGAAGCATTACAACATTAATGGGTTATGGGTTTCTACGAATGTTTGGAAGATTTTTTTTTGAAGAGAATGTTTGAGAGTTTGAATTCATAAAACATTTGATTTGTTCGCACATTCTACCTCCGGGTAACATATGTGGAATTCATTTTGTGTGATATCAACAACCATTCATTCTCGGTCTATTTGGATGATGGTGATATCCTTTTTCACTCCCTTCGGATATACTTGGTTGAGTGGGTTCCATGTGAGGACCCGAATATTTAACTAGGAACACTTAACCCCAAATGGTTCTAGTGTTACTAATTAAACATTCTAAGCCTCGATGGACATATGCTTCCTGTAATTGCAAAGATACGTACATCATCACAAAATTACACATCAATTCCATACACATACATCACTAAGTTCATCAACGACATACATAAAGTAAAGTTATTACAAAAGGAGCCGACCGCCAAATAGAATCAATATACAAGAATGACAATGAAGCAAAAGCGCCATAAGATGGCTAGAACAAAAGTCGACCAGGTTAGCCACACACCCACAAGGCAACCGATCGCCGCCAAGCTAGTCGCCCGCAAACTACCACAACACAACATAAAAGTGAGGCCCTTCTGCTCACCTCCTTCCTCTCGCAACAAAACAATTAAGCATAGCATCCGAGTACAAAGATTGTCTTTGTACCATAAGATCGACGTGTGGAATAGCGGACCTATTCATAACTACATGCAAGCTTATTTAGGTGGAGGTTGTATGTCTTATTTTGCATGAAGCCAACTTTATTTGCAATAATGTAATACATTTCAAAAGCAAGTTTGCAAACTGCTTTGTTATCAAAGTAATGAAGTAGTACAGATACATACAAGTAACCACTGAAAGTGACTATCCCAATAGCCACCACAACATAGCACGAATCCCGATTCGTACTCACCCATCAAGTTTTAATTTAAAAGGTTGTAGTCTAACTCTTGAAAGACCTCCCCAAGCGTGTCCATAACCTAGGGACGAGGCTATTCGAATAGTTTTAACCTCGCAGGGTGTACCAATGTACCCACACTTCGCATCGCTTTAAGCCAAAAGCACACTTCAGAGGTGTGCACACGGCTAAGTCCTACGAGACGCTTTCCAATATTGTGTATTAACTACGAGCCGCTCAGTATGGGTAGAAACACCATACGCTACATTGCAAGTCGAAAGACAACAAATCCCATCCGGTGAAGTCTTTCTGACACTACAATGCTCCCAACACCATCCTCCCGCGACCTCCTGCGACCCGAGCCAATACACGCCAAAGTACTAAGTCAAGAGAGGTCCCATACCCTCTAGTGTGGTTAGCACGCTAAAATGCTTGGTTTAGTGTAACAAGATGTTCGGTCCTGTTGACTCGAGCACCATTCCAGTCACACCAAAATCACACCATCATACCATTGTGCCCAAGTCTAAATCATTTTGTTTTCAGTTTTAGTTTTCATAAGTAGACATGGCACAAGATGGAAATCATAATACATAATAAGTTTGTGTGATCAAGGTTATCGACAAGTCGATAACCGCCATTTCTACCGGCTAAGCATGGCTAAGCAATTAATTCGCAACTACTAAGTGACAAGAGCCCATCCACGAACTCTAAATCACAGCAAGTAACCTAGGCTCATGGTAGTAGAGGATAATCATTTGCTAAGGAAATGCATCTACTAGGCCAACTATTAAAACAAAATAGCAATGCATACATAGAATTTGTAATCAACATAAATACTTAAAATACTCGATTAACATGATCAAAGCGCTTGCCTTCTTGCTGTTGCTCAATTGGTTGCGGAGGATCGTTCTCGGGATTACCGCAAATGTCGAATCCTAAGCGAAAGGCA
The DNA here is from genome assembly GCA_036346255.1 of Ampelocalamus luodianensis. NCBI lineage: Eukaryota > Viridiplantae > Streptophyta > Magnoliopsida > Poales > Poaceae > Ampelocalamus > Ampelocalamus luodianensis. Next base: position 51,430,885 of record CM070632.1, on the reverse strand, counting down.
AAAGAACCAAGAACAACCAATAAGACGAGCCACAAATAAACAAAAGAGCAAGCAAAACTTAACCAAATGCGATTTAAATTTACACATTAGGTAGAATACGAATATACCTAGACATAGAAACTGAAAACCTAATTTGGATTTGTGGTAAAAGATAATGCATAAAAATACATTTTCTACCATAATTAGCAATGTAGCAAAAATATTTTCTAGAAAGGTTTGAGGCTGAAATTTTTATGGTAGCTACCTACTGGTATAGAGGTAACCCATATAAAATTTCAGGTCATTTGGAGTTAAAATGATTTAGTTATGGTTTTTCTAAGATGCAAAACTAGTATCATGCACTTTCGGAAATATAAACATGTGCAAAACCTATTTCACATTATGGAATGATAACAGAGGGATTTCTAACATCAAATTTCTATTTTTAGGATTTACAGAGAATTATTGGTGCATTTTATAAGTCTTCCGAATTTTCTAAATGTCAAAATAGGTACTAAATCATTAATCAAGGTTTCATACAATCTTGGACTTACCATCATTTTTACATTAACATTGGGTTAATAACAAATTTATCAAGGTTGGAATCATTCATTTTGGACATACACAGAGCAAGATATGCATTTTCTAAAGTTTTATTCATTTTCGAATATTCAAAATGACAAATCAAGTTATTCCTATTTATACAATTTTCTCTTTGGAACATGCTTAAATCCATTTTTATAATAAGCTAAAGTGATAACATAATTTATTACAGTTGGAATTAACTAAAAGCGATTAAAATGAATTAGTTATGAGTTTCTAAAGTTTTTATATCATTTTCATTGATAAACCATTGCTTACCAAATACGTAACAATCCAATAAAAGGAAATGACGTGGACAACCCCACAACCCTTGATCTAACATCCTACGGCTCACGCTACGAAAATAGCGCACGCGCGAAACCCACATGAAACCTACCGTTGGATCAAGATCCAACGGCCACCGAGTGTATGCAACCGGACGGTGCGGTTGCTTGGGCCAATCCCACCGCAGATCGGCGGATGGGCGCCCGTAACGCACCAACAACCGGATGGTCCGACAGCACACACGATCTTCGCCGTTGATCGCAAGATCGACGCCCAGACGATGAGGGGAACCGATGGTCCGAATGCATGCAAGATCCGGGCCGAGATCACAAAATGGACGCGCTATAGATCGAAGTTCAAAAGAGGTACTCGACGAGTGGGACCGCATGTCGGTGACTACGAGTCACGACCGCAACGATTTAACCCACGCACGCATGCGACCGCCCACAAGTCGCTGGCTCATTAATAATGATTAAGACACATTAATGCCTAATGATTGGTAATTAATGTCCTAATGATCGACGAAACGGAGCTTCTCACCGACAAAACCCGAATGGCTTTGCTTACCGGTCGCCGCGATCGGCCATGCGCGGCGCCACAAACTATCAAAATGGGTTCGCAATAGTGTTGCGGACCCAGTGCGGTGACTCGCCGCGGTGAAGTGCTGGAACGCCACGAGCCGAAAACAAAGATGAAGGCCGACACGGCAAAACACGAAAATGGCAAAATGCTCACAAAGTACAAGGAAGCGAGTGCCATGACTTCTAGGGACTATATAGGAGCTACCTTAACCGAGAGGAGCTTCAAAGATGGCCGGGAAGACTTGAACACGATGAAGTCCACCGAGCCAAGAAGATGAAGTGGGAAATGAGGTTCGAGCAAAATGAGTGGAACCACATCATTACCACAGCTTCATTATAGCTCAAAGAGGCTCCAAAAGCAAGTAATTGCAAAAAGAATCACTTACTGAGTGGAGAAGAAAGGGGTGAAACTAATGAAAATCTCCAAACTTAAAATTGAGTGATTCTGTGAATGCAACCCAAAATCAAGTTAGGGAAATATAAAGGAGGTTGAGGGGTTCAAAAGGGTGCAAGAAATGTCAAGATGAACCACTGGACACCAAGGCCGCCATTGGAGCTCTACGGCCAACAATGGTGTTTTGAGGGTGGGAGGTGTTCTTGAGCTCAAACACGAGAAGAGCAAAGTGTGATGCAAAGGAACACTGGGAGGACCTAGAGGGCAATTATATAGGGAAGGATTAGGGTTTCGATCAAGGGCATGAGCCCATGGTGAGCTCGGTTCATGCTCGGTTGTAGACCACGAAAGATGGGAGCAAGTGAGCACGGTGACCATGGAGGAGAAAGCCTGGTGCGCATTAAATGCATTGCGAGAGACGTTGGCAAAAGCAACGTGGAGGTGACACATCAAGCCCCCATGCTCTCTTTCTCTCGCCATGAACGCCGCGCCCCGAGGCCGAGGAGGAAGAAGAACAGAGAAGACGAGCCACGATCAGGATTAGAAATGGACGGTCACGATTAAACGAGTTCGCGGACAACCGATTGCCTACGGAGATGCGGACGGTTGATTGAAATCCAACGGTCCCTATGGCCAATGCAACCGGAGGGTCCGATCGACACGCGCCGCGGCATGCGATTTAGATCTAACGGTTGAGATCCACCATGCGCTTTAAAGAGTGGCTCGGTGCATTTAGTTGATCGACCGAGTCGGTTGGCTCGAGTTCGAGTCCGACTCGAACCCGAGTAACAAGAAACCTAGTTTGACTTTGAAATAAAAGCAGAGACTTTGAAAGATTTATTTGGGGTAGCAAATTAACTCCAAAAATTATGAAATTTTTGCAGGAGCTTCTCGACTCGGGCATTGACCTTGTGAAAATTTTCAGAGAGTTTTATGCTGCGAATAAATCTCCAAAATTCTGCAAGGCTCTGTTTTAATGTTTGACTGAGAGTCAAACAGTTTGATCGCCTCTAAAAATATTCAAACAATTTCTAAAAATTGTGAAATTTTTCAGAGGGTCACATACCACCAGAGACTTAGGAAAATATATCCAGAGGATGATCATAAGATTTGACAAGATTGTTTTTGGAAGAACAAGATTTGGATCAAAAGACTTGTGACTTTGTACTTCCATAATCTTTGGTACAATACTTGTTCAAGACCCAAAGGAAATACATGATGTAAGAAAAGTTTTAATTTCTACTCATTTTCTTACATTTGAAACACAAGCCCAAAATTGGGATGTTACAACTCTCCCCTTACAAGAATCTCGACCGAGATTCCGTTTACTCGGAGAAGAAAGAAGGAAAATCTGCACGAAGGCGATCTTCTCGCTCCCAAGTTGCTTCATCTTGGGATGGTTTGACCACCGAACCTTAAGGAACTTGATGACACGGTTCCTTGTTCTCCGTTCAGATTCTCAAGAATGCGAACAGGATGCTCGCGATAGGTCAAATCCTCCCGCACATCGAGTTTCCAACGAGTTTCCTCAGTTGGGACACGGAGGCACTTCTTGGTGTGAAACATGGAACACATCATGCACCCTCAAGTGCACTGGCGGCTCCAATCAGATGCAATCGCTCCAACTCTCGATGATACGGTAAGGCCCAACATATCGAGAGCCAACTTGCCCTTGATGCCAAAACGCCGATGGCCCTTCAAGGGTGAGACTTTGATATACACAAAGTCATTGGGCTCAAAGCTCAACTCACGGCGACGACGATCCGCATAGCTCTTACGCTCGGTGGCCGCACGCAGATGCTTTCGCGATCAATCAACTTGACTTTCGGCCTCATTAATCGAATCGGGCCAAGAATCGCCGCCACCGCCTCGACCGGTTCAATGGGGTCGTGATCTTCTCCCATACAAAGCCTCAAATGGTGCCATGCCAAGGCGGCACGATAGTCCGTTGTTGTAGGAGAACTCAAAGGCAAAGGTAGGCATTTCTCCCACTTTTTCCCATAGGAAAGAACACAAGCACGAGCATATCTTCCAACACTTGGTTGACTCGCTCCGTCGACCATCATCCCGAGGATGAAAGGTCAGACTTGAAATGAAGGCGGGTCCCCATAGCCTCTGCGGCACTATGCCAAACCGCGAGGTGAAAAGTGCACCACGATCCGAAATAATCGTCTTCGGTACACCGTGAAGACTCACAATCCTCGAGACATAAAGTTCGGCCAAAGGCCCCACACGAAGCTGAGTCTTGACCGGAAGGAAATGTGCCACTTTAGTCAACCTGTCGATCACGACCCAAATAGCATCATTCCCTTTGGACGAGCGGGGCAATCCGGTGATGAAGTCCATGCCAACGGAATCCCACTTCCATTCGCACCGCAAAGGTGAAGAAGACCTGCTGGACGCTGATGCTCGGCCTTCACGCGACAGCACACGTCGCATTCGGCAACGAACTTGGCAATCTCGCGCTTCATTCGGGTCCACCAGAATCTCTGACGAAGATCCTGATACATCTTGGTAGCCCCGGGATGAATAGACAAAGGAGAATCATGGGCTTCGCGGAGAATCAAATCCCGCAATTCCATGACCTTAGGAACCACAAGGCGCTGCCCAAACCATACAACGCCATGCTCATCCTCTGAAAAGCACTTGGCCATCCCATCCTTGATGTTCTGCTTGATCTGGCTCACCGGCATCATTCTGTCGTGCGCGCTTGATTTGGTCCACCAAGGTTGGTTGCACAACCAACGAAGCAAGGAACCGTGCTCGATCAAACCCAAATTGAGGCGCTGAATTTCGAAATGAGGAAGGCTGCGCTCTTGGAGCATCAACATGTTGCAATACACCTTCCGATCGAGTGCATCCGCAACGACATTGGCCTTGCCGGATGATGGTATCAATGCCCATGTCATAGTCCTGATCAATTCCAACCATCTTCTTTGCACGAGGTTCGGATCCGTTTGGGTGAACAAGTACTTCAAGCTCTTGTGGTCCGAATACACCTCACAACGTTACCAATCGATAATGCCGCCAAATCTTGAGTGCATGGACCACAGCACTAACTCCAAGTCATGAGTAGGATAGTTGAGTTCATGAGGCCTCAATCTGCGCGATGCATAGGCCACAACCTTGCCTCTCCCGCATAAGAACACAACCAAGACCACGGCGAAGCATCACAAAAGATATCAAAACTCTTGTGAATATCGGGGAGAACAAGCACGAAGTGAGGTCAACCGCTTCTTGAGTTCCCAAAACTCACATCACAAGCAATGACCACTCAAATTTCTTGTCTTTCTTGAGCGATTCGGTCATAGGCTTTGCAATCTTGGAGAAATTTCGATAAAGCGGCGATAGTAGCCACCAAACCAAGAAAACTCCGCACATCGGTGACCGACTTGGGTGACCCCAAGATAGCACATCACCGACCTTGCTAGGATCCACACCACACCTCCTTTGAAAGAACATGGCCCAAGAACGCCACTTCCTTCAACGTAACTCGCACTTGCCGAATTTGGCATACAGGTGGTGTTCACGCAGACTTGCCCAACACAAGTGAAGATGCTCAAGATGCTCTTCTTCACTCTTGAGTAGATAAGGATATCATCGATGAATACCACCACGAACCTATCCAAATACTCCATGAATACAGAGTTCATAAGATTCATGAATAAAGCAGAGCATTAGTCAAACCAAAAGACATGACTTGTACTCGTAAAGGCCATAACGAGTAGCAAAAGCCGCCTTAGGAATATCCTCGTACGATCCCGACTTGATGATAGCCCAATCTCAAGTCAATCTTGAGAAAACTCGTGCTCGGCCAATCGATCGAAGAGATCATCAATCCGGGCAAAGGATACTTGTTCTTTACCGTCACCTCATTAAGCGGACGGTAATCAACACACATGCAAGGTCTTGTCCTTCTTCTTCACAAAGATAGTGGCAACCCCAAGGAGATGAGCTAGACGGATAAAACCCTTCTCTTGCAGCCACCCGCTTGCTTCTTGACTCCTCCAACTCATTAGGAGGCATGCGATACGGCCTCTTAGAAATAGGGCTGTACGTGCAAAGAACTCGATTACAAACTCGGATCTCGAACAGAGGCATGCTGTGCAAGTCTTCCGGAAGACATCCGCGAAGTCACACACAGTGGGGACGTCGTGAATCTCCAACACGGCTTTGCTTCAAGGACATAAAGATGGGGCTCTGCAATCGTGGCGAAAACCCAACCTGTTTCAAGGAAGGATGAGGTAGACAATCTTCCGGCACAATCGATTTGCCCCAAGTGTTGGGACAACCAATCCATGCCAAGAATCACATCCAAGCGCCGAGTCGAGTAGGATAAGATTCGCCAAGAATCCACTCCTTCGATGTGGATAGGAACATCCCAAGCATACTTGGTCGCTCTCATTTCCAACCCGAGAGCGAATCAGAAGTGGAATCCCAGAGGAACACGGTGAAGCCCACAATCAACAAAGAAAAGACCTCGAAATAAAAGAATGCGAGGCCCCGAGTCAAATAAAAGCGTAGCGGACGCAAATTAACAAGGAGCGTACCCAACACCACGTCGGTGCCTCACGTGCCTCCTCACCGAGATATGGTTGACTCGGCGCTCCCCAAGCCCGGGCCTTCGGTCGGTGGGTGACCACTCCTGCCGCGTCCTCCATTAGGACGAGGCCGCTCAGATCTTCTTAGGACAACTACTCGCGTAGTGGCCCTTGTCGTGGCGAAGAGAAGCGGTGACGTCGGCGCGGGGTTACGGAACACCTGCTGCTGGTCGCAGCGACGTGATCGAGTCACGCGGCGCGGAGGACGTGGAGCTGGTGCCAAGGCCTCGGCGGTGGTGAAGCCAAAGAACGGCCACCGTGCAGTCCAACACGGGACGAACGAGGCCGGCTGTGCGCACCGTGGGCCTCCCACTTGCGCTTGCGGGACTCGCCAGCGCTCTCGCTTGTGCTCGGCGATGATGGCCTTGTCCACCAAGGTCCGGAAGTCGGGAAGTCCACGATAGAGAGCTTGTCCCAAGCTCCTCGACAAACCCTCCATGAACTTCTCCCGCTTGGCCTCATCGGTGGCCACCTCGGCGAGCGCACCTCGCCGGATGGTTGAACTCGTGGAGGTACTCGATCCGCATTTGCGCCGCTTGAGCGCAAGGAACTCCTTCTTCTTCACTTCATCGGTAGGCGGGGACATGGGCCCGACGAAAAGTCGACGAACTCCTCCCACGAGACCACGTGTCCGCAGCCGCATGGCGAGGAAGTTCTCCCACCATGAGAGTGCCGCACCCTCCGGTGATGGGATGCGAAAAGCCCGCTCTGCTCACGGCGAGCAACGTTGAGCTTCCAACCGCACGCAGCGACCGTCGTCTGCCCAAGGATCTCGGACCGGGAGAAGGTGGGAGGTCGAGCACGAGGAACTCCGCAAGTCCCCAGGCGGGAACCACCTCCGAGATCCGAGGCACCGAGTGAGTGGAGGTGTTCTCGGCGATGACCTCCAACACCCTACGGTCCTCCCAACGATTGCGTTCGATTTGCATGAGGACTTCCGCCATGGTCGGAGGAGGGGGAAGCTCCTCATCGGGACTACCCGGCTGATTCCGGCCGCTACGTGTCCCACCAGCCATCCTGATTTACTAAGACAAGTTAGATACAGTTCAAGACCCAAGAACACAGGAATCCAAACTGAGTTAACATGACCAACGAACAGCCACAAAAGAACATGAGGTCATAAGTCACCGAATCCACTTCCCGAAACGACTAACCCGTATGGAAGAACGAGTAATCGTTTGAGAAGACCCAAAATTTCAGAACTAAAATCTGCTCAAAAACGGTCAAAAATCAAGGTATAACCACGACAGAGTATAGACATTAGCTAATTTCATATCACTTCTTACCCTTTTATTCCCACCAGCTTTAGTTGAATTATCCTCTCATTATCTACCTTCTTTAGAACCTTTGAGCTTGCTGTCAGGAAATTGACGCTTGCTGTCCAGATTTTGCATCCAAGCTCCTAGTCGAAATTTTCCATTCCGAAGCTTCAAAACCTTGTAGAAGGGCAGCCAACACTTCAATTTGCCAAACTCATTGGTCCCAAAACCCAAATTAAACGATAAGGACTATCCTTTGGAAGAAGATGAGAGGAAAACAATTTTCAAAACCCAAACCAGAACAAGACGCAGTGAAGAAAACTAAGATAGGTAAGGAGTAAAATCGATAACTTACTTAATTTTCATAAACCATTTGACTCTTGAAAGTAGGTTTCGTAACATCCTACAAGGCGACCAAGCTAGAGGTTTCTACGGTCAAGATGGCTCGATACCAACTTTGTGAGGACCGGAATATTTAACTAGGAACACTTAACCCCAAATGGTTCTAGTGTTACTAATTAAACATTCTAAGCCTCGATGGACATATGCTTCCTGCACTGCGAGATACGTACATCATCACAAAATTACACATCAATTCCATACACATACATCACTAAGTTCATCAACGACATACATAAAGTAAAGTTATTACAAAAGGAGCCGACGGCCAAATAGAATCAATATACAAGAATGACAATGAAGCAAAAGCGCCATAAGATGGCTAGAACAAAAGTCGACCGGTTAGCCACACACCCACAAGGCAACCGATCGGCCGCAAGCTAGTCGCCCCATAAACTACCACAACACGGCTCATAAAAGTGAGGCCCTTCGGCTCACCTCCTTCCTCTGCAACAAAACAATTAAGCATAGCATCCGAGTACAAAGATTGTCTTTGTACCGCAAGATCGACGTGTGGAATAGAGACCTATTCATAACTACATGCAAGCTTATTTAGGTGGAGGTTGTATGTCTTATTTTGCATGAAGCCAACTTTATTTGCAATAATGTAATACATTTCAAAAGCAAGTTTGCAAATCTGTTTTGTTATCAAAGTAACATGAAGTCTGAGATACATACAAGTAACCACAAAGTGACTATCCCAATAGCCACCACAACATAGCACGAATCCCGATTCGTACCACCCATCAAGTTTTAATTTAAAAGGTTGTAGTCTAACTCTTGAAAGACCTCCCCAAGCGTGTCCATAACCTAGGACGAGGCTATTCGAATAGTTTTAACCTGCGGGGTGTACCAATGTACCCACACTTGCAGCGCTTTAAGCCAAAAGCACACTTCCGTAGGTGTGCCAGCACGCTAAGTCCTACGAGACGCTTTCCAATATTGTGTATTAACTACGAGCCGCTCGATGGGTAGAAACACCATACGCTTACATTGCAAGCCAGAAAGACAACAAATCCCATCCCGGTGAAGTCTTTCGACACTACAATGCTCCCAACACCATCCCTCCTGCGACCTCCTGCGACCGGAGCCAATACACGCCAAAGTACTAAGTCAAGAGAGGTCCCATACCCTCTAGTGTGGTTAGCACGCTAAAATGCTTGGTTTAGTGTAACAAGATGTTCGGTCCTTGTTGACTCGGGCACCATTCCGACACACCAGAAAATCACACCATCATACCATTGTGCCCAAGTCTAAATCATTTTGTTTTCGCTTTAGTTTTCATAAGTAGACATGGCACAAGATGGAAATCATAATACATAATAAGTTTGTGTGATCAAGGTTATCGACAAGTCGATAACCGCCCATTTCTACCGAAGCTAAGCATGGCTAAGCAATTAATTCGCAACTACTAAGTGACAAGAGCCCATCCACGAACTCTAAATCACGAGAAGTAACCTAGGCTCATGGTAGTAGAGGATAATCATTTGCTAAGGAAATGCATCTACTAGGCCAACTATTAAAACAAAATAGCAATGCATACATAGAATTTGTAATCAACATAAATACTTAAAATATGGGATTAACATGATCAAACTGCTTGCCTTCTTGCTGTTGCTCAATTGGTTGCGGAGGATCGTTCTGGGATTACCGCAAATGTCGAATCCTAAGCGAAAGGCAAAAGAACCAAGAACAACCAATAAGACGAGCCACAAATAAACAAAAGAGCAAGCAAAACTTAACCAAATGCGACGAAATTTACACATTAGGTAGAATACGAATATACCTAGACATAGAAACTGGAAAAACCTAATTTGGATTTGTGGTGCAAAAGATAATGCATAAAAATACATTTTCGCCATAATTAGCACTGTAGCAAAAATATTTTCTAGAAAGGTTTTGAGGCTGAAATTTTTATGGTAGCTACCTACTGGTATAGAGGTAACCCATATAAAATTTCAGGTCATTTGGAGTTAAAATGATTTAGTTATGGTTTTTCTAAGATGCAAAACTAGTATCATGCACTTTCAGAAATATAAACATGTGCAAAACCTATTTCACATTATGGAATGATAATGAGAGGATTTCTAACATCAAATTTCTATTTTTAGGATTTCATGAGAATTATGGTGCATTTTATAAGTCTTCCGAATTTTCTAAATTTGAAAATAGGTACTAAATCATTAATCAAGGTTTCATATAATCTTGGACTTACCATCATTTTTACATTAACATTGGGTTAATAACAAATTTATCAAGGTTGGAATCATTCATTTTGGACATACACAGAGCAAGATATGCATTTTCTAAAGTTTTATTCATTTTCTCGAATATTCAAAATGAGAAATCAAGTTATTCCTATTTATACAATTTTCTCACATCGAACATGCTTAAATCCATTTTTATAATAAGCTAAAGTGATAACATAATTTATTACATTGGAATTAACTAAAAGCGATTAAAATGAATTAGTTATGAGTTTCTAAAGTTTTTATATCATTTTCAGTTGATAAACAATTGCTTACCGAAATACAGAACAATCCAATAAAAAGGAAATGACGTGGACAACCCCACAACCCTTGATCTAACATCCTACGGCTCACGCGCGCCGAAAATAGCGCACGCGCGCGAAACCCACATGAAACCTACCGTTGGATCAAGATCCAACGGCTCACCCGAGTGTATGCAACCGGACGGTGCGGTTGCTTGGGCCAATCCCAGCCGCAGATCGACAGATGGGCGGCCCAGAACGCACCAACAACCGGATGGTCCGATTGCACACACGATCTTCGCCGTTGATCGCAAGATCGACGGCCCAGGACGATGAGGGGAACCGGATGGTCCGAATGCATGCAAGATCTGGGCCGCAGATCACAAAATGGACGGCGGCTATAGATCGAAGTTCAAAAAGAGGTACTGACGAGTGGGACCGCATGTCAGTGACTACGAGTCACGACCGCAACGATTTAACCCACGCGGCGCGCACCGCCCACAAGTCGATGGCTCATTAATAATGATTAAGACACAATTAACGACTAATGATTGGTAATTAATGTGTCCTAATGATCCGACAGAAACGGAGCTTCACCGTGACAAAACCGAATGGCTTTTGGTACCGGTCGGCGACTCCATGCATGGCGCGCCACAAACTATCAAAATGGGTTCGCAATAGTGTTGCGGACCCGATGGTGGTGACCTCGCCACGTGGAAGTTCGGAACGCCGTGAGCCGAAACAAAGATGAAGGCCGCACACGGCAAAACACGAAAATGGCAAATGCTCATTGCGGTACAAGGAAGCGAGTGCCATGACTTCTAGGGACTATATAGGAGCTACCTTAACCGAGAGGAGCTTCAAAGATGGCGGGAAGACTTGAACACGATGAAGTCCACCGGAGCCGAAGAAGATGAAGTGGAAATGAGGTTACGAGCAAAATGAGTGGAACCACATCATTACCACGACTTCATTATAGCTCAAAGAGGCTCCAAAAGCAAGTAATTGCAAAAGAATCACTTACTGAGTGGAGAAGAAAGGGGTGAAACCAAGCAGAAAATCTCCAAACTTAAAATTGAGTGATTCTGTGAATGCAACCCAAAATCAAGTTAGGGAAATATAAAGGAGGTTGAGGGGTTCAAAAGGGTGCAAGAAATGCTGAAGATGAACCACTGGACACCAAGGCCGCCATTGGAGCTCTACGGCCAACAATGGTGTTTTGAGGGTGGGAGGTGTTCTTGAGCTCAAACACAGAGAAGAGCAAAGTGTGGTGCAAAGGAACACCAGGAGGACCTAGAGGGGCAATTATATAGGGGAAGGATTAGGGTTTCGATCAAGGGCATGAGCCCATGGTGAGCTCGGTTCATGCTCCGGTTGTAGACCACGAAAAGATGGGAGCAAGTGAGCACGGTGACCATGGAGGAGAAAGCACAGTGCGCATTAAATGCATTGCGAGAGACGTTGGCAAAAGCAGCGTGGAGGTGACACATCAAGCCCCATGCTCTCTCTTTCTCTGCCATGAACGCCGCGCGCGCCGAGAAAAACCGAGGAGGAAGAAGAACAGAGAAGACGAGCCACGGCCGTAGGATTAGAAATGGACGGTCCACGATTAAACGAGTTCGCGGACAACCGATTGCCTACGGAGATCCGGACGGTTGGATTGAAATCCAACGGTCCCTATTGGCCAATGCAACCGAGGTCCGACCGACACACGCGCGGCCGTGCGATTTAGATCTAACGGTTGAGATCCACCGCGCGCTTTAAAGAGTGGCTCGGTGCATTTAGTTGATCGACCAGTCGGTTGGCTCGAGCCCAGTCCGACTCGAACGAGTAACAATAAAACCTAGTTTGACTTTGAAATAAAGCAGAGACTTTGAAAGATTTATTTGGGGTAGCAAATTAACTCCAAAAATTATGAAATTTTTGCAGGAGCTTGCTTGATGGGGCATTGACCTTGTGAAAATTTTGAGAGAGTTTTATGTGCGAATAAATCTCCAAAATTCTGCAAGGCTCTGTTTTAATGTTTGGTGAGAGTCAAACAGTTTGATACCTCTAAAATATTCAAACAATTTCTAAAATTGTGAAATTTTTCAGAGGGTCACATACCACCACAGAGACTTAGGAAAAATATATCAGAGGATGATCATAAGATTTGACAAGATTGTTTTGGAAGAACAAGATTTGGATCAAAAGACTTGTGACTTTGTACTTCCATAATCTTTGGTACAATACTTGTTCAGTACCCAAAGGAAATACATGATGTAAGAAAAAGTTTTAATTTCTACTCATTTTCTTACATTTGAAACACAAGCCCAAAATTGGGATGTTACATTCCATGCATTTAGCACGATTGTATTATTCTCAGTAATGAAACCTTACTCTCGGTCTCAAAACTAAAAACAAAGAAGAAGAAGAAGAAGCCACGCAAATTCTTCTTCTTGGATGAGAAACGAAAGTGAGTTGTCAGAGTTAGAATGGGCCATACATTGGCTGGAGACGGCACAAGGCCGACACCAACTCGATCTGTAGGATCTCCTCGCGAGCAGTCACCCACGGCATCGGTCGGCCGGGTGTTCTCTTCCAGAACCTCATCCTCTCTAGTTTTCATTCCATGGTACATTCGGTTTCCATCCGGATTACCCCGCCCCTCCATCTCGCTAAGTTAAAGCGCCGTTGTTATGAATCGCCTCAACTTCGTTCACGTCATTCTTGAATAGGTTCCATGTAGAATCCCCCATTCTTGGCATCTTCCATAACCGGTTGCGAATCAAAATGTGGCAAACATCATTCTTACCAAAAGTATGCAGCGCCTGGGCAACCATGAGTTGCGCTTCCACGACTCCATCCATGGCGTGGCCATCGCAATTAAAAAATTGGTAGCTGAGGCACCATCATGGTACGGTCGACTACAGAAAAACATTGGTGCCCCCTACTGTCTCTGCAAGTGGGCCAGCCACAGGATTAGTTCAAGACAAGTACTCCTTAATTCAAACTTCGAGGGGTCTAATTCAATTAGACAAGACTATGGCTTCCAGAGGCCCTATTGAATTAGACAAGGCTGTTGTAGTTGCGACATTTAACCGGTCCGTGCGGACTCTTCAATGCTCTTCCCTCAGCCGCCAAAAGACTGGTGCAAATCCCCTCACTCACTCCATCATGCCCCCCTCTTGCCCACCTTTACTATAGCAAATTAACCCCCTCACCTCAGAGCCCATAGCCATACTAGCACTTACCCCTCTACACCAAACTCCCCTCGTTCTTACCGCCACTTAATGCCTCTGCCTACCTGCACTACACAACTTCCCCCACCTTCTTCCTCCGCATCACACTGATGCAGCAGATGCCTCGCAGCAGACCAACTGGTGAAGCAATGCCAGGATCCCGTTCGTTGTAAAGGTTGCGGCCACTTCGGCCACCACCTTCCCGCTTGCAAAACCCCTCGCCCCCACACCCTCTCTTCGCCACTCGCATCCCCTATGCCTTGCAGTGGCGGACTCAGATTTTTTGAGATGGGTGTTCAAAGTTAATAAAAATATTATTTAATAGAAAACGTAAAAGTCCATGATAGAAAAAAAATAAAAGTATAAATTATTCATATTAGAGACAACATCTTAACTTACTTAGAGAAATTACAAAATAATGAAGAAAAAAATTTTGAATTGGGAATTTGGGATTTGTGACTTAGGAATTGGGGAACAGGGATGCGCTTGTACTATTATCAACGTGTGCGGTCTACCTCGTCGACCTGGCCATCAGCAACGCCCTCCCTCCTCAGCACTCTGGCTCCTAAGCGGCCCGGCCAAGCCCCATTCGAAAATCTTCGCCGCCTGCTTGTTTGGCGCTTACTACCTTGCTTCTACCTCTTAGCCGACGTGTTGCCGAGGCCAAGCGGGAACTCGGGAGTTGCCCTCACGTACTTGTCTCTCCACCAAGTTGCCTCACTTGACACCAGGTTACCTCGTGGAATTGTGTGGCACAACCGCCTAACAGCGAGAGAGATGCCTTCGAATGGACTGAAAGCTATTGGGATGGCCGGCTAGGACACATTATACTTGGTACAAATTAGGGAGGGGAAGGTGTGGGAGTGTGCTAAAATATGTTATTTGTATAAATATGAAGTATTCGACCCAATTATCAGTGTGTATATATTTAATACATGGTGTTTGGAGAAAAAATGGGTGTTCAAGTGATCACCCATGAACTTAGCTAGGTTCGCCCCTGATGCCTCACCCGCTCCCCACCTCCTCGCCCAGATCGCGTTCTCTCTTATCTCTTCGCCGTCGCGCCAACCACACCCCACCGCCCCTTCCCCTCCGCTAAAGCTCCAGTGAATACCATGCCTTTCTCGTCGTACTCACCACACACCTCTATGCCTCCATCGCTTCCTCGATTTTTAAACAATATTATTTTAATTAAAATTACAAAAACAAATAGTAAAAAAAAATACAAAAATGGTCTCCTGTCGTCATTTCAAATGACGACAGAAAATGAACAGTGACCAAATCGCCAATTCATCTGGCAACAGGCGAGTTCCTGTCGCCACTTCAACCGGCGACATGGTCTAGGCTATAAAACCCCAAAAATTGAGCCCAAAACTCAGTTCAATTCTGAGAAAAAGAGAAGAGGGAGAGAATGGAGAGGAGGAGAGGGGAAAAGTGACGTAGCAAAGCCTTGTCGGTTCGTAGCGGAGGAGAAAGAGAGAGAGGGGGGAGAAGAAGATCCTGTCACCCACTTTGTAGGTAAATATTTTTGTAACTTTGTAATTAAATTCAAAACCCTGATAGGTTAACAAATAAAACTAGTGACGTAGTATTGATTTTATTAGATAATTTTAGTTGTAGCGTAGTCTATTGTAGTATATCATTTTAGTTGTGTGTAGTTTATATTATCGTATGGGTGTTATTTATGATGCAGTACATGGATGATTTATACTTCATATTTCCTAATTTTTTAAAAAATTACCTGTTGCGCAGACACTAAAATATATTACCAACATTACAAATAAAATTTAATTTTGAAAAGGGCTCCTGTCGCCGTTTGAATTGGCGACAGACTCCTAAGGCCATTTAATTCAAAGAGCAAAAACATTGTTTCATCACTATTGGAATGGCGATAGCCCTCCTGCTGCTATTTCAACTGGTGACAGGCTTCTATCGCCATTTGAAATGGCAACAAGAGGTCATTTTTTGTATTTTTTTATTAAAATAATATTATTAAAAATTCCCACTTCCTCCGCCACCGCCACCTACACCTACCTCGCCATCTCCTCATGCCTCATCGTGGCCGTAGCATGCTCTACAAGCTGGTGACCTCGAGGCCTGTGCTCCCTCTTCGACCCTCACAATCCGTCCACCAATTCCAACCCTACCCCACGGTGCCACTTTCCCACCCCTCACCTCTGGTGGTGTCACATTCCCAAACTAATAAAGAGGTTTATTATGCATCTCATTAGTATGCATCATGTTTTGAAACTTTTTAATTACATATTGTACTTAAAAAATCTCAAAATACACATGAAACATACACTTTAAATTGAACCCCAAACTAAAAACTGAAATGAATGTTACTAAAGTACCTCTGGAAATAATTTATTCAAATACTATATTAATTATCACAAATTAATATAATTTTTTCCAAATTTTTGGGACTGGTTTGAACCCTAAGAAAATTCAAACACCATTAAAAGACCTAGCCTAAGTTTGAATTTTTATATTGCAAAATATATCATGAACAGTAGGGTTAAATAATTTTTATGGACACTAGGCCATCCCAGGAACCCCCAGAAATTATTTCATGATTTTAGGAATTTTATTTATATTTTTAAGCCCTGATCAAAGTAGAGGAAACAAATTGAAAATTCAGTCAAAACCCTAGACCTAAACCAGCCGCACTGTTCCTCAGGCTCGAGTCCGACCCGGCGGGACGGCTCAGCCTAACCACCTAACTGCACTTCGCATGTGACCGCCGGATCAAGGATCAACGGTTCAGATCTCGTCATCATTTGACCAGTCCGAACACCCTCTCTAATCTGATCCGTCCATTCGCAATCCAACGGCCGATGGAAAACCACCTAACCCCACCTCGCCAAGTCACTGCCACACCAGGCCCCTCTTGTCAGGGTCGTCTTCCTCCTCGCGACAGAGCTCGCTCAGAGCGCACGCGCCACGCGGTCGCGAATCTCTTCCGCGCGCTAGTGACGCCAATCCGCCGTGCCAGTTGGCCACTCCCGAGCTCCTCACTTCACGCCGCCTCCATCCCCGTCAACATCCGTGCATAACACCCTCGCAACCCTCCTTCTCCCTCACTTCTCCTCTGTTGACCGAGGAGAGGGAGGCTGGCTTGAGCTCTCTACTGGGGTGAGTCTCCTCCGGGTGTTCCCTCTCTACTCAATGTTCATCTCCATCTCCATTTTTGCTAAGCTCGACTCCTATGATTGTTTGTAGTTTCCAATCCGCCTCGGTGCCATTGGAAGCTCCAGAGCACGCTCCAGAGGACACCCCTGTGTCATCTTCATCTCCGGTGAGCTCCTCGCAAATTCTTTCGCGTCACGTCGTGCCTTGTAGCATGGTTATCAAAACCCCTAAACTTATGCTGATAATGCACGCGCAGATCTTCTTTGAATCAGGATTTCACCATTTTGATCGTGGAGCAACTTTTCGTCCCCCTCTTAGATCCGGTAAGCCATTGTCCAAATTCTTTGCTTCTATATCTTCCTCAGATGATCTTTAAGTCATCTTGATCATTCTTTTCACTTGGTTTTGCTCAAGGGATTCTCTCCTCGTGAAACCGTGCCTTCACCATTTTCTTCTTCGGCGCCGACGCAGCCCCAGCAGCCCCAAGCTCCTCCGGACTCTCCTTAACCTCGGTGAGCTTCAGTACATCCCACCTTAGCTTATGCGCACGCTTGTTTGCACACCGCGGAGCTTAGCTTGCACTTGCATGTACACCGCGGATGCGCCGCCGCTAATCTCCGGCTCGCCGCCGTTTTAGGCCAGTATAGCCACCGCCACCACTACCTGGAGGTGCGCATGGCTAATGTGGTTCCTTTTTAGCCTTCGGTTTGCGCCGCCGCGGACCACAGCTCCGGCGAGCCGCCGGGCGAACGCGGGCAGAAGCTCCGTTGTCGGCCGCGTCCGGCAAAAATTGTAGCTGGGCGAGTAAGGGCTAATGACGTGGTTAGTATTGATGGTTAAAGAATTAATCTGTCACTTACAGGTGGGACCGCATGCTTAATCCTGCGCTTTAGCCCCTGTTAAGTGGTTGTGTATTTTAGAATTTACGCTTTCTGTTTAGAAAAAACGTAATATTTAAGCTGCAAATTTAATAGTACGTTTTCATGTTTAGAAAATGCTTTTCACAAAATGCGATTTCAGCATGTCTTTGGCTGGGCTGAGTACCGAGTCAACCCTGACTTCGGGGCCCGCACGTCAGCCTCTGTGGCTAGGTTAGCACTTGGTAGAAGAAGTAACCAATGCTTTATGAAATTCAAAATATATTAATTTACACACTGAAAATTGGCATTAACTTCTAAAATGCATAACTAAATCATTTTTAACTCCAAAATGAGTGAAACCACTTCTGATAATTTTCATATTTAATGAAATTTATATTAAAATTGGTTTCAAACATGTCTCTGTAACAGAGAGCATTATTTTGGAAAATGAACCTTTGACACTATTATTTTTGCAATAGAAAAAGGGCTGATAACTTCAAAAATTCATAAGTAATTCTTGGAAACTCCAAAAACAGTGAAATCAGTTTTGATAATTTCTATTTCAAATGAACGTAATTATAAAAATGGTTTCAAACTTACCTCTGTTGTAGAAACTATAGTTTGGGGAAAATAATCCCAAAGGGGCATTATTTTTACACTATTAATGCTGATAACTTTAGAAATCAATAACTAAATCAAGAAAACTCCAATTGAAGCAAACTCAATTGTTTTGAACTGGTAATAATATTGCATATTTATCCATGTAATCCATGTACTCACCACTGTTCTACAAATTTTCACATCATAATTAAATTGAATGAGTTAAGGCGTATTGAAACCTGAAATTCAAACCACCATAACTTTCATATACTAAATCAAAATGAAATAATTCTTTCACCAAAAATCATCTAAAATCATTACTTAGCTACTGTAGAAAAATCATGCATTTTTGAGCATCTTGATTTTTGGAGTATTTCTCGATGTTTATTTGGTATTGTATTTATATAGATTCCGAGCTCATTGATATTGATTCTTACGCTACTGAAGGAGAGCAATTAGCCTACCAGCAAGGCAAGCATCCTTTGAACTTTCTTTTTGCATCATATTTGATCCCAATTTTGTTAGGGTAGATGCAATGATAATTGCTTGCATGATAGTTTTATAATGTCGCTATTTTTGTGATGAGTAGTTAGACACATCCTATTATCTTGTCATTGTGGCTATCCATGAATTACTCCATTACTGAAATGCTTATGTTAGGATGTGCGAAATTATATTGTTCGAGTTTTGCTTAGCCATGCAAGTCTAGAACCGATAGTTTGATTGTCGGGAATAACCCGACAATTATGGGATAAACACAACTCTATTTATATACTTTTGTTTCAGATCTTCGTATCTATTTTCTAAGTTAAATTTTGTCAATTTAAATGAGTTTTTGGTCTGGACAAGTGATGGTTAGTGATGGTGCCTTCGTGCACGAGAATTGGGTATGTGGTTGGACTTGTCTGGACAATTAAGGACCGAACTTTGATAACGTCGTTGATTCAAGTACATTCGTGCTATCACACGCGGGTTGGGAGCCGTATGGTTAAGTAGGGGGAAGGTTTTATTGTGTTGAGTCCCACGGTGGTGAAATTGTAAGGGCATGGGACCGTGAAATCCCGTGTTCCTTTTAGGCCGATAGGATGGGGGTGTTAACGTCTTGTGTTTCCTAGGAGATAGGATGGAGACGTTAACGTCTTGTGTTTCCTAGGAGCCATGGGTTGGGGGACTTAGCTCAATGGGATTTTCTTGCTAAAAATGACCATATCTTGATTTACCCGACCGGCATACCATAGGAAGTATGCTATATTCGGAGGCATCCGGAGGCTTACAAAGCTAATCAAGTCGTGTGGGTAAGTAGTACACCTGCAGGTATAAATCTATTCGAATAGCCGTGTCCACGGTTATGGACAACCGCTTGAGTTCGGGAGTTACTATTGTTAGACTCGGAATTAAAATTGGTGGGTGAACTCGGTTTTATCATGAATTGGAGGTTCATGCTTGTTGTAGTATCAAAGTGGACCGCCACTTTGTTTTTGATATGATTCATTTATTATTGAATTTATCACTTGTTCACATGTTTTACTTCTACTTCAAATCTGATTTTGAAATGGCACGTGAAAAACTAGTATGTGTAGGTTGTTCAAGATTAAGTCGTTGCGCAAAATTAAGCCAATATGAGACTTCCTTTGAATGACCTTATGCATAACTATTTTTATTTGTGTAAGACTTGTGAGTACTCTTTTGTACTCAACCGGATGTTTGGTTGACTTTTACAGTGAGGAAGATAATGAGACCAACGAGGTTGTCGGTGTCGATTTAGGCGACACCGATGAGTAGTGTGCTATTTTAACTCCTAGTTGGTTGCCGATGGGTTGTGTGGTATACCACTGCTGGTCTTTTGGTCTATCTACTTATTTCCGCTGCTACTTAATACTTTCCTTTAAATTTGGTCACGGCCACTTGTATTAGTTGTAAACTTGGAACTATGTTGTATGTCTTTTGAACTATTTATGTATGAATATTGTATGGATGTGAGCAACATTGTATGAGAGTATGATTATATTGGTCGCTGATCTTGGGAGCCAATATAAGTTGTACTCGCTGTTCATGGCTTCCTATTTAACTCACTAAGTGTAGCGTTTGACTTGTGGAGAACCGACAATCATGTAGTGCTCGCAGAGGAGCGCACGCATGATCGTCGGGGCTCTAGTTTGAGTTAAGCCTCTCATTTAGATGGAGTTAAGTTGGAATCCATTCTCTGAGATCTAGAGTTATGTCCCTAAGACCTTGATTAGTCTCGGTCTTTCTGAGATAACTCCGGTCCCCCTGGTGGGTTCTCAAACGCCCATACTCGCCTCGGTCTACCTGTGCTCCCCGCCCCATCGCTAGAAATCACACCTTCATGCTCCCCACCACCCCGCCCACCCCTAGCACCCTAGCACCCTAACACCGCCCTACTCCACCGCCTCAGACCTCAGATCCCCTCTCCCCGGATTTTGGGGTGCCAAATGGTCCTGATTTGACTCCTTTTCGCCCAGATTTTCGGGAAGTGTTCATGCTAATGGTGGACATGTCCCATGCAGCAAGCCTCGCCTTTGCCTACGTCAGCCCTGCACCTGATAACCCATCCCTCACCATCAAACATGACGTGCGTACTCACCTTCCATGGCTCCACTTCCAACAACTACCCTCTTCCCGTGGAACCATGCTTATCCGCTTCAACTCCCCTGCTGATCGCGAGACGACAGTTACCCACCCAACCCTCCTTGAGGCAGTTGGCAACAGAGTAACCCTAGAAAGACATGAAGAATTAGATGTCCACTTCTTCCATGAATTCGACAGCCTAGGCAAGCTCCTTGTGACCGACTTCCCCCTTGAGCACTGGTTCCCACAACACATTCACTATGCTTTCTCTGCCATAGGGAATGTAATCGAAATTGACCCCCTCTACATCTTCGCGGATGACTACTCGTTTCTCCGACTCCTCATCTAGATAGCTCATGGCATGGATGTGCCAAATGACCTATGGGTGCGTAATGTAGATGGCCTGGGCTGCGTTGCCAACATTGAAGTCGCCCGAATTTGCATGTCTTCTAACTCCTTTGATGCCTTTGGTAACTATAGCCCCCAATACCCTTCCTACCCCTCCCATCGCCACCATCGACTTCACCACCAACGCCGCCTCCACCTTGGACTCCCCTCCACCCAATCCGCCACACCAAGAGGATGGGTATGGGCGTATGGCTCTCCCCCACAATACAACACCTTCTGCGACGGCTATGGTCAGGTCTACCCTTTGCCACCCTGCCGCCCCCTTGTCTTTGACGTCCAGCCCCCAAGCCCGCCCCCATCACCAGCCACCATTGCTCTCCTCGCCCTACCTTGGTTTGACACCTCCTCTGTGTCTCACCTGCCTGATGCAGCTCATGAGCTGCGTGCCAGTGCATCAGGATCCCCGCTCATCTCCTTGGTCACGCTAGAGGAACCTGATACACACCATGAACACTCTGTGCGCAAGCGCCGAGGCCTAACCAAGCACATGCTTGGCAAGGACTTCAAGACAAGATGCAGTGCATGCCTCGCCATAAAGAAGCCTGCCATGTTCCAGTACATGACCGCGCAAGCGATCAACTTGAAGAAGCTCAAAGAGAAACTCAACATGCGCTCCATCGCCATGAAGAACGTCGCCTACAAGGATGGGCTCATTGCTCATGACCTACTGGTCGTCACCTCGTTCGCCTCCGTCTTGGATGTAGCAGTCTAAACCAAGCTCCCCCCGTCACTGCATTGGGTCGACTGTAAGCGGTGCTACAACTTGCTGAATTGTCCCTACTGTTCAGTTATGTCCTTTTGGGGGTGAGATGTATGCACATTTTGATCACAACACAGTTGCTCCTAGTTTGGCCTGTCACCATCATTTTGCTCAACCTTCCCTGTATCTACAATCGGGCGCTCTCAACTCTCACCCCTTGTGCTTTACCTCTGCATTCTAGTTTCTTAACTAGTTCTACTTGGTGCTATCACTGTCTATATGGTTGCTAACTTCTTGGAATGTCCATGGACTTGGAGATTCTGATAATTTGTCACTATTCTCGATACCCTACTTCTTGCTAGACCTTCCATCTTTTGTCTCTAGGAAACGAAACTTAACACTTTCACCTCCCAAAAGCTCTCCTCTTTCTTTCCTCGTCACCTCTCTGCTAGGGAATCCATAGAATCGGATGATGCTCAGGGAGGCATCCTTACTGCTTGGGATCCAACTCTTTTTTTTTTCAAAAACAAATACCTTGCCCGTAAACACTCTCTGACTATGAGCTTCCTCTCCACCTCCCGCGACTTCTCCTTCTCCATTACCAACATCTAGGCCCTCTCCGATAATTTTAACAAACAAGAATTCCTCGATGAGCTTTGCTCCCTCCCTGATCTCATTCAAGTGCCCTAGATGCTCCTCGGGGAATTCAACCTCACTCGCCACCCTGAAGAAAAAAACAACTCAAAATTTAATTCTTCTCTCATAGTCAATTTCAGTGAAGCCCTAAACGTTATATGCTTATTTGAACTTCCTCGCCTTGATAGGCTTTACATTTGGTCTAACAAAAGAGAGAACCCTGCTCTCTTGCGCATCTACCAAGTCTTCTTCAACCAAGCTTGGAATATTACCCTTTCCAACTCCAGTCTTTCCTCCCTCACTAGCTCCACCTCTAACCATGTCCCCTTCGAGTTACAACAACCTCCACAATCCCAAAAACCAATCTCTTCCATTTTGAGAATGCCTGGCTTCTTAACCCCTCCTTCCTTCCCTCGGTTCTCCATGTCTGGTCGTCACCCGCCAGCTCTACCAACCCTGTCGGGGCTCTCAATGCCAACCTTAAGGTAACCTGACGCCATGCCAAGGTATGGCAAAAAAAACATGCACTACTCCACACCTTGAGAATGATTGCATGTTTATTATTGATCTATTTGACTCCTTGGAGGAAGTTCGCTCACTCGATACTGCATAATCCTTCCTTCGAGGTTCAGTCCAATACCGACTTTGCCATCTTCTTAGTGCCAAAGCTGTATACTGGAAGCAGTAGGGAAGATCAAGGGAAGTGTCCCCGGTCCGAACGGCTTTGGACCCAGCCTCTACCAAGCGGCGTGGGCAATTACCGAACCGAGTCTACTAGCTCTTATCTGGACTTTCCACTCTTAGTTAGTCCAATTGGAAAGGATTAACTGAGCTTTTGTGGTGCTGCTCCCAAAGCCCGGCAAGGCTAATACTCCAGAAGGTTTTCAGCCAATCTCATTGTAAAATTGTTCTATTAAGGGGATTACCAAGACACTTACTGCTCGGCTACAACGACAAATCTCAGACATAGTGGATGTTGACCTGACCGATTTTCTCAGGGGCAAAAGCATATCAGAAAACTTCATCTATGCCACGGAATTGATCCAGTGATGTCACAAATGAAAGGTACCTACCATTGTGCTCAAACTCAATTTTGCTGAAGCCTTTGACTCCATCAATTGGAACAACCTCCTATGCATCCTCCGGGCTCGAGGCTTCCCTGATTTATGGTGCTGATTGATGGAAGGCTTATTCCATTCATCCAAAACAACAATTCTACTCAACGAAATCCCGGGGCGATGGATCAACTGCAAATAATGGTTATGACAAGGCGGTCTACTGTCCCCATACCTCTTCATCCTGGTTGTCGACATACTTCAACGACTCATCAAATGCCACGCCGGAGTTCGGCATCCCATGAATGCCGACGGAACATGTACCATTCTCTAGTATGCAGACGACACCTTGATCATCTACAAGGCGACACGATCTGGTATCACCGATATGAAGAAACTCCTCGATCAATTCTCTTTTGCTACCGGGTTGAACATCAACTACAACAAAAGCACTATTGTGCATCAGAGTTAGTCCACTAGATCACGGAGCTACTAGATGCAAACTTGAAGGTTTCCCGCAAACCTATCTCGGGCTACCGCCCAACGTCAAGCTAAACCTAAATACCTTTGCATCGCCACTCAAGACCGACCAATACCTTGTCGGTTGGCAAGAGATGTTACTCTCTCCTAGCGAGCACATCGTTCTTCTCAATTCGATGATTGACCGCTTCCTACCTATGTCATGGTTGTGCCGCTCCTACCCAAAGGTGTCGTTGAAGCACTAGACAAATGCCGCCGCGCCTTCCTCGAAAAGGGAGGACAAATGCAATAGTGCACGTTGCCTCATCGCATAGGGACAGGTTCACGGAGCAAACAAGAAGGTCTCATCGGCGTTAGAAACATTACAATACAAAATTGGTGCCTCCTCTTCAAGTTACTCCATAAGCTTCACCACCCCTACAATCGCCTAGGTGAGCTAGGTATGGGAGCACTACGATGGCAATGGCTTGGATGCTCAATTACAATTAGGAGCCATCGGTCCACCTCGCAAAGAACTCTTGCCCGACTATCGGTCCGCAACGATCGCCGCCATTGGCAACGATCGCCACTCCTCCTTCTCGCTCGATGCGTGGCTACCATGTCGACCCTTGAGCCACCGCTTCGCCGCCTATTTTCCCACCGTGATGATCATCGACTCGGTTGCGCATGTCCTCACGACATGGGTCGGTGGAACTAGTGCCGTGTTTGTGTGCCGTGGCGATGCCCGAAGCTTACGGTGCTTGATGAGATGCTACAACCGGTTGTGCTCTCTACCACCGCGATACACGCTTTGTGCCCTCCTCGTCAAGCTCCTCTTCTGAGTGGAGCACATCTACCCTGTACCGACTCCACACCACCACTAGGCATGATTGCCCGAACTGGCAGTTCACCTGGTGCAACACAGCGCCGCACCGTGTCAAGTTCTTTGCATGGCTTCTCGTTAATGACAAGCTGCACACCAAGGCGAACTTGCTCCAAAAAACACTGGTGGACAATGCTACCTGCGAAGTCCGCACCACCGGCACAGAAGATGCCAACCATCTCTTCTTCGGCTGCTCCTTCACACGATCCTTCTGGTACGCTCTAGGAATCTCCTTCAACACCTCCCGCGCTACGACTCTGCCCCGCCTCCTGCGCCCCTTGTGCGTTCCGGAGACCAGCTACAACACCTTCCCACTTCTTTGTATGTGTCGTATTTGGAATCATCGACATGATGTTGTTTTCAGGTGCGTAAGCCATTGCTACATTACCTCTTGAAATCTTGCACCGAAGATGCTACACTATGGGCGGAAAAAATGCTACCTAGAGATCAGCCTGGAAATCTCTCTTCTCCTCGTCCCTTCATGTAATTCATTGAAAACTTGCAAAAGTCAACACAATTCAGGTGGTGATCCTCTCCCTTGACTTTTTCAAAACACACACACAACTAGCTAGTAGCTACTCACTAACCACCAATATATATATATATATATATATATATATATATATGAGAATTGTAAAAGCTTTGACCAGACCATGCATCACCGTACCTGTCCTCAAGTCTAACCAAGAAGCTTCATAGTAACAAGAAAACCTAAAAATTCTACCTTTCACGAAATATAACACATGCCGTTCAATTGCTTCCAATCGAAATACTTGCCAAACCAATACACATCAAGTAGTATCAACCAAACACAACAAAGCACACATGCATATCGTACATCCCATTATGTATCCACCAATCCGCAGAGATGTACACGTATGCTCTGCAAGAAAAGCAAATCAACACGCCACAACACACGGCTGACCCATGCATGCAGCCATGCAACTTCGATTAACTACTATTCATGATCACTGTTCGTCCCGGAGGTCACCGCGCGCGTCACCGGCAGCAGCTTGGAACGAGCAAACCCTCGCCTCCGTGTACACCTTCCCCGGCCGGCAAAGGTAGCCCTGCTCCGGCGCGCAGTGCGAGTCGTCGGAGCAGACGCAGAGCCCTTCGATAGCGCAGCCCTTCTTGACGATGTTCGGGCTCCCGTTGATGCCGAGCACCTGGTCGCTCCACTCGCTGGAGAAGATCCCGTCGAGGTCGTACCTGTCTTTCACCTTCAGGAACTCGCCGGCCTTGGGGTACCTGGCGATGGCGCCGTCAAAGGCGAAGTTGCGGTTCTTGCCCCAGTGCGGTACGGCGCCGTACTTGCGCAGCGCCATCTGCTCGAGCTCGTCGATCACGTCGGCGTGCGCGCGCGGCGCGCCGTTGGTGTAGCTCCTGTAGTAGCTGACGTCGAAGTCGACCGAGTCCTCCGCCTTGCCGAGGTAGGCGGAGGACGCCTTGATGTAGCGAAGGAGCACGCCCAACTTGGCGTCGAGGCCGCAGAAGGCGCGCGGGTTGAGGTCCCGGAGTCGCTGGATGTCGGCGACGAACGCCGGCGCCTTGGAGAGCGCGACGCTGAAGCCGGAGTTGTAGAAGAAGGGCCCCTGGATGCGCGGGTCCCACCCGCACGAGGTGAGGAGGCCGTCTTCCGGGCTGTTCATGCACGCGCCCGACGCCTGGATGCGGTGCTGGAACCCCACCACCGGGTACCCCGTGAAGAAGACGCCGTCGTTGGTGAAGCCGTACGCCTGCAGCTCGAACGTCGACGGCGGCACCCGCGCCGCCAGGCACCGGGCGATGTCGGTGCCGTTCTCCTCCAGTCGCTCCTCTGCAAATAAATACGTTCAGTAACCGTGGTTCAAAATTTTGGCCGATTTTCATCGGAAACAGGTGAAAATCGTCTTTATTGGACCATCGTAAATTTTCAAACTGGTTTTGAAAATTTTGTTTTGCACATATTTTATCAAATATAGAATAAATTTGTGCGGATTTTTTTTTCAAAAAATTTGGCTGATTTTCAACTGATTTTTGGTCGTTTTTTCATTCAAAATTTTATTTAAAAATCAGGAATGTCTATCCATAAGTTACCTGAAATTTTCTTAAGCTTAAGTCACTTGTTGTGACCATTGGATCAATATCCAATCATATGACATCCATTGGATCAATATCCAATCATATAACAATTATATAACACATCAATCTCTACACAAATCTAATGATCACAACAAATGACTTAAACTTAAGAAAATTTCAGACAACTTAAAACCAGCAAAACCGTTGAAAATTTCGGTCAAAATTCGCCGACCGGCCCTACAGAACCCCATAATTTTGAAACTGGTTATCTGAACCATGGCACGTATACACGATCAACATGCAAAATATTACTATTGACCTGTGGCTCTGGCGGTGATGAGCCCGAGCGTGGGGTTGGACCGGAAGCCGAGGTAGTCGTTGAGGCCATTGCCCGGCGACGAGGCGTCGACGCGGTCGTCCTTGCGGTAGATGACCTTGCGCTGCCGAGGCAGCCACGCCATGTCGCCGAACTCGTGGAGGCCGCCCCACACGGCCACCTGCTGCGCGAAGTCCGAGTCGTCGCGCGTAACGAACGTCACCGACCGCTTGAACACCGGCTGCAAGGACAGAGTAACCTGCACACACATCAACAGAACACACCACGAAACGATGAGAAACCTTTTTCATGCTGTCAGAGTATTAGGTTCCACCCCATAACTAAGCTTGGTTAATTAGGCTTAACTTTTACTTCAAGGTAGGGATCGAGTAGTTAAGCTCCATGGATGCAATGCAACAGCATGTATACATGCGTGGAGCAGTTAATGTTTCACAATACATATATGCATGCATGGATCCAAAAGCAACGAGTAGAACAAATACATGCCCACGCACTGTCCCCGGCCGGGCACGGGGTGCAAAGGCATTTTTGGAGCGCGTGCTACGTCCGTATGTACCTGAGAGATGACGCCGAGGACGCCGATGGAGACCTTGGCCGCGTCCAGGTCCGGGTCATCGGCGCCGAGCTCCCTCACCACGGCGAAGCCCTGGCTCGCCGGCGCCGGCGTCACGATCCTCAGCCCGACCACGTACTCGTGCACGGCGCTCCCCTTGCCCCACAGCGAGCTCCCGTGCGCGCCGGTGGACAGGAGCCCCCCGATCGTGATGCCGTACCAGTACGGCGAGTGCGGCAGCGAGAGCCCCGCGGCGCCGGCGGCCTGGATCAGGTCCCTGAGGAGCATTCCGCTCTCCACCGTCATGAGCCGCTTCGCGGCGTCGATGCTCACCGTCCGGTTGAGCCGCACGGTGCTTATGATCGTGCCGTCGCGGCCGCCGGGGCACGCGAGCTTGGGGAAGCTGTGGGAGTGCTTGGTGGCGACCTTCACCTTGCGCTTGGCCGCAGCGGCGGCCGCGACGGCCGCGACGAGCTCCTGCTCGGTGCGCGGGTAGGTGACGTTGGCGGCGCGGCAGATGGTGCGGTCCGGGAAGGAGCCGTACACGTTGGTGACCGTGCAGTCGGACGTGCCGCGGGCGCAGGCCACCGGCTCCGGCGGAGGGCTGGAGCCGGCGAGGTGGAGGAGGAGCCCCAGGAGGAGGAGAAGCGCAAGGAGGCGGCCTTCCATTGCTGCAGCTCGGTCGTCCTTGCAATATCGTTGATGTCTTGTGCATGTGCTGTGGAACGAATGGCTGCCTACTTGTAGGCAAGGCCTCTCATTTGTTTAGGAACGTTGAGTGTGTCGTTCCATCGGGTTACGTACGCAAGCAAGCCTCTAGCTAGCTAGCTACAATGAAAATGGCCACGTTTATGGGCTATATATGTGCAACACAAGCGCATTATCTTCATAGATAATAGTTGGGGTTTGTGCGGTATTCAATCCACATGACTTTGGATGATGGTGAATCATCCGCGAACCAAGAGCATTCCGTGCGGACTATAAATGCGGTGCTATAATTTACGAATGGTTCGTGAAGTTGATACCAAACTACTGCAGATGATTTCCATGAAATTGCAGTTCCACCACCACGAAATACATGCTTTGTTTGCGACTTGTTTGTATGCAAGTGCTGGCAGTGCGGCATCTGCATAGCTGATCATTGTAAGGTCTGGTTCTTTCGTAGAACAGGCCAAGATCTTTACTTCCTTGGAGGTATCGGAAGGCGTCCTTTATTCCTGCCAATGCCTTTTGGTAGGTTACGCACTATACCTTGCTAAAAGATTCATGCGGCAATGTCAGGTCTAGTGCGGTTTGCTAAATACATGAGTGCTCCAGCTGCGCTCAAGTATGGAATTCGGTCCCAGGACTTCCTCCCCTCTTCTTTAGAGTGCTGAGCGGGTCCTTGTCTTGCTTGCGAGGATCTTAGATCATTGGCACTTTTGAAGGATATGCCTTTTCAAAGCCGAACCTTTCCAACACCTTACAGTGTAGGTTGGTGATGTACTAAAATTCCTTGAGGTATGCTCAAGTTGCAAGCCTAAGCAATATTTGGTTTTACCCAAATCTTTCATTTAGAACTCAGACTCCAAGTAAGAGCTTGCTTTTCAATATCTTCCAAAGTCGATGATATTCGGATCATCTACATATCTTGAGATTATACAGAATCCATCACGGGATGCGCGTATAAAAACAGGAGACAATCCTCCTTTGTTCGTGTAGCCTTTCTTGCAGAGAAAGTCGGCAAGGCGATTATACCACATCTGCTGATTGCTTGATCCATACGGTGACTTTACGAGTTGCTGCTTTGTATAGATTTATTTTGCCCTATCTTGGTTCGATCTGGATACCTTGAGGTACCTTCATATAAATTTCGAATCCAAGTTCCCATAAAGGTATCACGATTACCACATCCATCAATTTCATTTCCAAATTCAGATTCACGCCATTGAGATTAAATATCTAAAGGTAGTTCAGCATATGGCTGAGGAATAGGTTTCTTCATAATCGACTCACTGGTCTTTGAGTGAAGACCTTGTGCAACAAGCCTTGCTTTGTATCGACAACTTCATTTCTTTCATTTCTCTTTCGAACAAATACCCATTTATGCCCTACGAGGTGCACATGGGGGAGGTGTGTGACTTCTGACCCAAAACCTCTCTTTTATTGAAGATATTAATTCTGCTTCTATTGCCTTTTCCAATCTTTCAATCTGATCTCTTCTTGCATTAGTGGCGATGCGAGACTCGGATCAAGATCAATAATTATGGCAATTTTCTTTGCAAAATAAATGTCGACATTAAATTTATTGCTCTATTCATAGATTCTCCGTGGTCACATAATTTATAGCTATTTCTTCATAAAGCGGTTCACTAATGCTTCTACTACGCTCACCGCTGCTTTCAATTGCGGGGCAAGTCCCTTTAGTTTTTCGACTCGATGTGTGCGCACACATCCATCTTGATGTCTCCTCGTGAGAATATTCAAATCGGTATGTCTTTGCGAAGGTTCCATACCGGTGCGAGTCTCAAGCGGCTCCCCGCATTTGTGGGAACCGGTGATCGGCGTGACAAGTCCTTCTTATCCTTTTACGCGAGCGTCCCGGTTGCTTAGGATTCGAGGCGGAGTCTCTCGTCCTTTATTACGAGGCCTCACGGGCGGGATTAGGGATACCTTCTATTTTCTTTGGTATTTCAACCCTCTCGGATTGCATTGCGATGCGAGCACATGCACGACTTAGTCACGCTCTTCAAATCACTAAAGTGGTCGAGCGGTTGATTTGCTAATGCTTGCAAATCAATTATCTTACAGACTTCTCTATACTGCTTCACTAGTGCGTGGGTCATGTGCATTAATTCCCGTGGCTTGCCACGTTATTTCCGACATTTTTCATCAAGAGGTTGATTTCCTCCCCTAATGACGGAAACTATCCTCATCAAATATGCTACTCGTAAGCAGGTTGTATGCAAATCTCGGTCATTGGGTCGAATGCACGATTATGGATGCGATCTCATAACCAACGTATATCCCAGTTTCGGAGAGGGCCCATTGCGGTTATCGCTGGTGGTGGTATAGAGTACATAAACCTTACAACAAACCTTGAAGATGAAATTTTGGTGGTGACCCTTGCGCTAGTTGCATAGGTGAATGGATGTTGTATCTTTGTGGTCTAAAATTGATGAGGAGTCGCTGCATGCGAATTTGCGTGTCCCCAACCGTAGTTGGTAAATTACAATTTTGTAAGCGGTCGGGCAATGAATTTAATTCTTTTAATCAATGCCTCTGCGCTAGTCCATTCGAGTGTGGACATGTGATGCAGGAGTGCTCAACGGTAATTCCATTGCCATACAATAATCATCAAGCGCCTTTGAAGTAAATTCTCGCGTTGTCCATTACGATGGACTTTACATGATGATCGGGAAATTATTTTTATTTTAATTATCTGTGAGATCGAGCTTTGCAAAAGCATGATTTCTTGTGAAGATGAGCATACATCGACCATTTGAGGAAGCATCGATGAGCACCATAGAAGTACCTAAATGGCCTGGCAGGCTGAATAGGACATAAATATCTCCAGGATTCGGTCCGAGGAATGCAGGATTTCATCCTTCACTTTTAGAGGAGAAGGTCTAGTAATTAATTTCCGGTGGCACATGCAGGCACACGAAATCTTACGGATTGGAAATTCTTTACATTAATATTATGTCCACGAGAATTGTTAATTATATTTCTCATCATTCTAAGACAGGGTGGCCTAATCTATCATGCGAGAGACAAGAAAAGTTCGGGGCTTCTAAAAGATGTTTTCGGAGACGGTATAATTTGCGGTGCCCTAATATTAGTGTAGTATAGCCCGATTCATATGAAGGAAGTCGTTCTAATACCCTTTTCCCATTCTCTTCACGCTTTGTAATGGCAGGGTATTCCTTACCATACTCTTCTTGGTCTCTACATGGAGACCGTTAGCGCGAATATCTTTAAAACTTAAGAGAGTTCTAGTCGATTCGGGTACAACAAGGCTTCTTCAATGACCAATGTCGTGCCCATTGGGAGTATAATTGTGGCTCTTCGAGCCTATTATACAAATATCGCGCGCGATTGTCGTAAGACTACCAAGCATTCTTCTTGATCATTGGAAAAATTTCGTTTCTCTTAGTATGGTATTCGTTGTGCAGCTATCCGCTAGACACACTTCCTCCATAGGCGCCACTGCAGCGTTACGATATATAAAGTATTTATCAATATGGAGCAAAACAATCCACACATAAGGCATACTTCAAAGCAGAACAAAACTTGCTTTATTAATACGGGAAAAGTCTTCTTTGGACCCATCATAAGAATTTAATGCTAATGCTCTTCTAGAGCTTATAACCTTTATTCAATAAAATCTAACATAAGCGCAAATATTTGTAAAACTAAGTGTCATGCATGCACTAAATCGAATCGTAGTAAGAATTAACTACACGAATCTCATCTACTTCTATCTTTTCTTCTTGACAAGCTCTGTTTTTGCATGCTTTGCAATGTCCAATGAAGGAGTGATAGGAGGCTCTCTTAGGCATGTCACATCCATAAGTGCTGACCAATGGCGTGGATCTTCTATGCACTGCAATGGCGAGAGTGCGCCTCGTCTTTGTCCTTTGCCCTTCTTCTTTGCCTTGAAAGCATCAATCACGTCTTTGCGGTTCACGGCGGACGCGTGACCAATGTCCCAAAGTGCCACATTTGTAGCGACTTTGGTCCTGCGACCATAGGGCTTCTCATCGCGCTTCTTTTGGTCGCCTTTCTTGACTTGAGCATTTTGCTTGGTCTTGTGGCTCATGACCTTACCCTTCGCCTCTGCTGCTTGTGTGAGGCTTTCTTACCTGTATGGCTGCTAGCATTGACTTCATGGCCAACTTTGCTACTGGGTGGCTGCGAGATGTAGTTCTTTACGAGAACCTCATCTTGAGCTTCGCAACTTGCATAATATCAATCGATTGGCATATTCCTTGAAACCATCACTGCGATAGTTGCGTGCGGATTGCACGCATTTGGGTGAAAGGTAGATAGGGTTTCTCAATCCTTTACGCATACGTGATTACTTTACCACAAAGGCGAAGATTTGTACAAATTACGTATGCGCGTTGTACTCCCCGCGGTCTTATAGTCGGCAAAAGCGTAGTCGAGTCCATTCTGCTCGCGGGGCGAAGATGGTGTACCGATTTCTCGAACCGCTTCTTTGAGCGGTCCATAAAGCCGATCGCTCTTCTACGCCATATACTCATTCTTGAGAGTTAGACAAAGATGATGTGCGAAAAATGAAGTGCGATCATTCTCCTCGGCGGTTGGAATGACATCTGCGGTAGCGAGTCAATAGCGACACAGAGCTTCTTGGCTCCAAATACGATCTCAACATCGATGCCCAAGTCAAATAATTACGCCATCTTTGGGCGGCTCCTCAAAACTCGGTTCGTAATTCGATCATCTGCATATTCATGCAAGTGATGCATAAGATTACTATTGGTAATGTCGTAAAGGTTGCAAGAATTCCTATAATGTTCCGTATTTTCTCGCATTTTCAAGATTCTTTGCTATCTTCAATGATTAAAGCAATATAAAAATTACGAGATAATCAAAGCGATAAATCATGATAATAAATTGCATAGAAATATCAATAACAATGATAAATATGCTTCAAAGTTCAAAAATATGCCCAAAAGAAAAAAAACCGAGGTCCTTTTACGCTGAAAATGACTTTTAGCGTAGCGCAAGTTCGGGGGTTAAACATAAAAATTGATTACGAGAAGAATTTGCATAATTTTCAGCAGTCGAGGGTTTCTTGCAAAATCGGATTTTCTCTTCCCTCCCCCTTTTTTCTTTTCTTTTCTTTTCTTCAAAATTTCATTCTTGGGCCTTTGCTTGACCCATTAGACTGCCAGTTCAAAGGGTGGGGTTAGGGTTTCCCTACCCACCTATCTACCGCGGCGGCTCTGCTCCATGGAGCGGTCGTGGCGGCCATGTCGTGGCGGAAAAAGGCGGCTGCGAGCGAGTGCGGCGGCACAGAAGCAGCGGTGGCGGCGC
Source organism: Ampelocalamus luodianensis (assembly GCA_036346255.1). Classification (NCBI taxonomy): domain Eukaryota; kingdom Viridiplantae; phylum Streptophyta; class Magnoliopsida; order Poales; family Poaceae; genus Ampelocalamus; species Ampelocalamus luodianensis. Next base: position 51,396,775 of record CM070632.1, on the reverse strand, counting down.
CGGAAGCGGCCGGCTCGTGAGAGGCCCCATCCGTCGCGGTGGCGGCGGCTTCTCTGCGCCGCGCCGTGCCGTGGGCGGCTCAACAAGAAGCGCCAAGCGTGGTTCGGCGGCGCCAAGCGGCGGCTCGGCAGCGTCAAGCGGCGGCTACGGCCGGGTGCGATGGCCGGGAAGCGGCAGCGAAGCCGGCGGGCGCGCGACCCCCCTCCTCTTCTTTTTCTTCTTCGGTCTTTGCGGGACCGGCGCAGGGAAGTCGCGCGGTGGGAGAAACGGCGCGGCGAACTCCGGCATTGTGGTGCCGCGCCCGTCTGGAAGCAAGCAGCGGCGCCGCGTCGCGCGCCCGTGCTAGGCGGCGGCGGTGCCGCCCCCTTTCTGTTTTCTTTGCTTGCGGCGGTGCCTCGCACGTTTCTTGCCGATCTGATGGTGAAGCCGCTCTGGAGCGGCGGCGCAGGCCGGCCAGCGAGGCGGCGGCGCGCGACCTTCAAGGTGGTGGCAGCGGCGGCAGCTCTGAAGCGCGAGGTTTGGGGTTGTGTGGCGACCCGGTAGCCGGCACGCTCTTCGTGGCAGGCAACATGATTTTTTTTTCTTGAAATTACTGTTCATCAGTGTATGTAAGCAATGTAATGGGATGTAATTCAGTACCATCAATATCTGTTCTTTCATGCAACCTCCGATCGGATTTTCCGGCGACTTCTAGTCAGCTTGCGGTAGGTTAGAACGAATTTGCAAATTCAATCTACGGTACAATCGACATCTGCTCTTTCATGCAATATGTCGATCGGCATTGTGCCGGCGACTTCAAGTCGGCTCGCGACAGATTAGAGCAAATTTGCACCGTAGAAACAAATCTAGAAAGCCAAATTTGCAGAATTGAAAGCAATCTAGAAAAAACGATTCAATCTACGAGTGTCGTTCATCGACGGTTACCTTTTCGATGCGAGGAGAGTCGATCGTGCTGATAACGTGTTGAGGAACCGTCGCTGGCGAGTCCAGTCCGAACGATCACCTCGTATACAAGATCAGAATCGTAAGAACGATGCAAGAACACAAGAACACAACAATAGATGAAAAACACAGATATGAGAGGGGACTGCAGGCTTCTCTTTATTGCTCTTTCAATAATGAATTACAGTACATTGCTTGGGGTTCCCCCTATATATAAGCCTACGGTGGATGAGTGCCCACCGGACCGGACTCTGGCCGGGCCGGTTTCCTAATATATATATCTACTTGTCGATCGACTGCAGTTTTGGGAACGAATTTCATCGTGTACAAATGCGACCAAATCACAGCTGCTAGATAACTGCATGCATGCGTACGTGGAAAGAAAATAACTAATTAAGCACGTTTTCACCGTCAGTTCAACACAGTTAATTGACTATTCATCGCGATGGCACCACGATCTAGTGATCGATCCGTAGATGAACGTCGAACATCCACGGTCAATTTACTTGCGTACTGTGTTACGGTTGGTGAGAGTTCATGCAGCAAGAAAACGATCGACAACGAACTGAGCCTACCTATAGCTAGCTCAGTTGGGTCACCCCACCACCGAGATTGGAATCTTTCTTTGATGCAAATTTTAGTGTCTCTTCTTATTTTACTACGAAGACACGTGGTTTCTTCTTCATGTGTTTCATTTCACGGAAACAATCGAGAGAGGCTAGCTTCAATTCGCGCTGGATATTGACTATGCATTGCAGTCGTCTATCATTCGAGCTGGTCTGGGATGCTCACGTTAGTACTGCAAACTTTCCTACATACGCGTGCATGGACGCTAAGCCATGTAATTAAGTTGGAACGTGGGATTAACCCAAACAAGAGACAAAACTAACGTTGAAAGGAATGCTGGACAGCTGGAGCACAAGTATATATATACTAACCTGAAACCACGGATAGCTTGATCTAAAAAAACCATAAATCTCTACTACTTAAAAGTTGAAGTTGGTAGTTATCCGTTCTCCCAAGGCCTCCCACCTCCAAACACGTCATTGCGTCGTCATGTGGGCCACACATGACATGTCCCTCAACCTAGCCACGTCTCGTGTCGAGACCAATCGTTCGCTCTCTCTTCTCCCGAGCACCTGCTCCCTTCAATCCTCTCTTCCCTCTCTCGTCGCATCCCCTTCAGGATGAAGGATGGCCGAGTGGCGCTGCGAGCGACGCCCGAGGGAGGCGGAGTATGGAGGGGTGGGGTGGGGGGTGGGAGCGGCGGTGGCACCTAACTAGGGACAGCGGTGGCTGAAGGGGAGCGGGAGAGAGGGAGAATGGCGCCTCCTCGAGTGCTCCTCATGGCGAGAGAGACTAGGGCATCGTCGAGGGAGGAGCGGCGGCGAAAGTGTGGACTTCTCCCGTCCCCGACACCACCTCTCCCTCGAAGCCCCTCCCCTTCCCCTCACGCTGTTGCCTTCGTCTCCGACTCCTCGTCTGCGTCAGGAGGTACAACTCTATCATTCTCCCCGTTTGCTCCTTTTGGGGGGTTATGTGTTGGAGTATGTACGACAGTACGAGAGCAGCCACTGATGCCTAGGTGCGCTGGTTGATTTCTGCGGAATTGATTGGATCGGGGTTAGATTTTGATTGTGTATCATGGTGGTTTCAATGTATTGCTGAACTAATTGCGAGATTACGGAAAATTTCCTTTTCCACAATATTTTAGAGTGCTCGTAGGGGTTTCTTGATGCTTATGTTTCTTGCTCCTAACAGGTCACATGATTACATAGTGAAAGGCAGGTGATTCCCGTTATGATTTATCGAGGCGAGCACTGTTGCCATTGATCATCTTTTATTCTTTTGTTAGGTTTTATACGGAGAAGCAGGTACTGTGTATGTAGTATCGTTGCATGAATAAACAGTGGAAGAAGGAGATGTATATAGATTAAATGTCCAATCAATTGTTTCTGACTTTTAATTATGTGCTTGTGCGTCTTTATTCACATAGGTATCTGTCTTAGTTTTGCTATGTAATTGGACGCACTGGCGGGGGGCGGCTTGAGGTTGTACAGGGAGAAGGCGGAGAGGTCAGTGGCGAGCCCAGCGCCCACCCAAGAGGCTGCGCGGCAGCGGCGCTCCGCCGCGATGGCAAGGGACTCCTCGTCGAAGGTGGTGGCTTCGCCGGCTGCTGATCGGTCCGGTGATGTCGCCGTAGAGTGCCGCGGCCGCGGCCCCTTGGTTAGTGAGTCAGCAAACGGGGCATAGCTGCGTGCAGAGAGAGGAACTACTCCACGGCAGGTTGCGGGTTCTGCTCCACCGCCGTAGAGCTCACCTCCGCGTACGAGCTGCTCAGATCAACACAAGTACACAACGGTGAGGTTAGGTTTTTACCGCTCCAGTGTTACTGTTAAGCAAAACTACACAAGCAAATTAGTTGCAGAAACCTGAATTTTCCACTGTACATTCTACTATTGCTCTATGTTGCAGTCTATAACAATTAACATACATGAGTAAAATTCACATTTTATCAGAACTGGAATTCATGCATACAGTAAAAATTCACATTACCATATACTGCATTAGACTGACTAGGCAGAGAGAACCAAAGTACAAAACATTTGGTTTCATACAGTTGTTACTAGAGGAAACATTGCAGTGACAAGTACAAGAGGATACACTTCTTGTATGGCAGTGTTTGGCAGAATCAGCGCAGTGTGAAGATAAACACTGGCACAGCCTAGCTTGTTGCGACACGAACAGCCGGCGATCCAAGCATAGCATGGACTTGAGGAACGTGCTTACTCTGTCGGTAGAGAGCCCAGGAACACAAACGCAACGTGAAGTCAACTCCAAACATGTGCAGAAATAACCATAAATCCTGGGTCAAAGAGAGGATCCCAGATATGGTTGATAGCATCATTGCAACAATGCAAGACAGCTAGACTTAAGACATTTGGAATGTGATACCAAGGGGGTTATCGATTATTTTAGGAACCATGTGAGATAAACATCAAGAGAAGTATCAACTATCAAGTCTGTAAATGATTAGAAGCCATGCGAAACTTGGATGCTTTCCAAAAAAACTGCTGCATATTGCATGTTTTAATATTTGGATGGATAAATGAAAACCTTTTCAAAGAATATCTTTAAGCAAAAAATAAGGCAAGGGTACAATGGCATATGGTGATTGAACTGGAAGAATTCACAGGAAATTCACAGCTCTCTTTTTTTCACAAAATTGATTTTTTATTTTTAATTAAGTATTGTTGGGTACATCTCAATACTTTCTAACATGTCATCGACATCTCCCTCTCCTTAGGGCATGTACAATGGTATAGACGATCATTGTCTGTAATACTCTCTATGTCATCTATAGACAAAATTAAAGACAACTCGTACAATGTGTTGTCTTTAACTTATGTATATATAACCTCACAAATGTACATAGCGCGAAGCAGATCTCGCTTTGCGGCGTTTCCGGCGTTTCGCGCTGCGCTCAGCGCCGCGTGTCCTCGGATTCGCTTGGTCAAACGTCGCCAGCGCGTGGAAAATAATCCTATAGGACCTGGTCGACAACTCAATTGATGTGGACCAACTCTATCATGTGACACGTGTCTTTTTACGAATCTCAAAGCGCAGCATCATAAATCACTGATGCGAATTTTCACGAATTGAATAATGAATGCTATCACGTCACGTTTTGAGATTCGCGAAAGGACACATATCATGCAGTGGAGTTGGTCCACATCAATGGAGTTATGGACGCGTCCTATAGGATTATTTTCTTGGCTCATGTTCTCGATTTTCTATGCCGGCTTGCATCCCGCAGCGAGGGTCTCTCCTAGTTGACTGAATAAGAGCTAAGGTTAGGTGCCAACCTCAAAGACATGGCTTGACCCAATCAAACCGCATGATTCTCTCTTACTATATTTTAACATACAAATCAAAGCATATGACGCCACCAAAACATGCATCGAATAGTACTTCAAAATTAGTACTATCTTGTACAAATTAATACAGAACAAAGTGGCATTTGGAAATAAGTGTTAAGGTACTGTCAGCAAAGGGGAAGAGGAATAGCTCAAAAAAGAGGAACAATATTCAAGGTCATTGCGAGTATTAATTGTGGAATCTTTGAAGGCAATTGAGTTGACAATGCCATAAATTGGCGCTAATTTTGGATGTCTTAAACTACACATAAATTCTGTAATGAGAGGATCGAAAATGCTAATGTCCTACATACATAAAGCATGTAACTGCCACAGGCTAAAATGATATCTTATCCTACCCCCTCTCGGGCGAAAATGGTATATTGCTAGCAGACTGTTGTATATTTGCATCAATCCGTCTAAATGAAACGGATGAAGTTAATATTTACAGCAACAGCAATAGGGGCATAGGGCCTCAGCTGGTAAACAGGAGTTCATATGTACATAACTTTTCACATATCTGTCGAGTGTTGAATATGAATTTATTTATTCAGTAGGCAACCATAAAAAATCAGCAAGCTCCAAACAACCTGGCCCCTAACGGGCTGCCTCCGTATGTACTCAAACTCAAGATTAACTGTCCCGTGATACTACTGCGAAACATTGACTCCACTAATGGACTATGCAACGGGACGAGGCTGGTGGTACAGGGGTTTCAGAAGAATGTGATTGTTAGCTATAATCTTGACTTAATTGGTTTTTGCATGGTCTTTAAGTCGGATAGAAATGCATGGCTGTAACATTGCCGGTTACTGCCATTTTCGGTCATTAGTTGGTTGAGACTTGAGCCACTACTAGGAAACGGATAATCCCTCACGGTTCAAAACCGTCAGAAAAATACAAAAAACCATCAGGTTTTAATTTCCGCGAGTTCCCGTCGAGCAAAACCCTCGGGGCTAGTTGAAAGGAAAATTGAATTTGGCTAACGGTTCCCCGTCAGGGAAATTAAACCTGACGGTTCTAACCGTCAGTCAAAACATGCATTTTCCTGAGGGGTCAAACCGTGAGGAAAATTAATTTCACTAAATGTTCTTCTGTTACCGTCACGAAAATTTATTTTACTGACGGTTAATGTCACCGTCAATAAAATTAACGATTTCATTGACTGTTCTCCTGTTACCGTCAAGAAAATGCATTTCAACGGCGGTTTGTGCCCGTCGATAAAATTACTTTCCATAATAGCAGAAAATATAACTTTGACGGTTTGCCGTCGATGAAAATATAACCAAAAATCTGGCAGCCCTAGCATGTTACATGATTTACATAATAGCGAGAAAATGTTGCGTGAGACAATAAAATATACATCCATGCATCATATAATCAAATCACAACACCATCCTTGCATCAATCAAGAAATATATAATTAATGAACAAACATATAAAAGTTCGACTTTCATAAACGATCCCACCAATAGATTCATGTTCACGGCACAAGCACTTCACCTCCAGTTGGTTCATCCATCCAAAAGACATCTAAAGTGAAATGCATACAAAAGTCCACATTTCTATTACATTGTTCAGCTAGTCAAAAGAACTACAACAGATCACCGAAAGTCACAAAATGGCGACATGGTTGTTGTCGACATCAATGTCGCCACTAAGCGATGATCCTACAAAGAGATTAGAACATTTGCACATAATTAATAATTTAGCAATCAACAAAAGAGTAGAAAGAAGCTTACCAATAATAGTTGTTAGCAAACAAAGTTAGAACATTTGCACATAGTTAAATGCATTATATTACTCATTAAAACAATGCAATGAACACACTACACATTACAACAATCCACATGCATGTGTTGATCCACCACTCCACTTATAATCAAAGGGAATCATTTGCAACCAACCAAATCAAAGAACATTACAATAACAAGTGTTCAAGTATCCAAATGAATGCGAAAATATAGAAAGAAAATCCATAACCCAGGGAACTCCTTGTTGCGGATATGCAGATATGGGTATGCCTGCAACAACACAAACAAAGGAGAAAGACCATACATCAGATTCAGTCCATAGCTAATCCAAACCCCAAAGTGGCCATCGTTTTCAATGATACAGAAACTTGTTCATCCCAAATAGAGGAGTTAAAAACATTGAAAATTCAGCTTGCATCGGCTAACAAAAGTTAAAGGTGCGTACTAACCCGTTCTTCCTTCCACATAATATTTGTTTAATCATTGCAAAAATTAAAGACTAATTTCAAGAGGTGATAATCGTTTCAGCTTGTATAGCATCATATGCTGGACAGCTTGGACTTGGTATTTTCGTTTATAAATAATTTGCAATATATCATTAATCTAAATTAAGAACATGTGTATATCTAGACTTCAAGCTATAACTTAATTCATATGTATATCAATATCTAGGCTATTAATTAAATAGATTAATTGCCATACCCAAGAGGTGAATGGTATGTATGAAAGTAGTATTTGCTTAATGAAAACTGTATATATAACTTGCGGTTCATACAAGCATGCTTCTGGCTTTTGCATCTAAATAGTGTTGAAGTGCAAATCTGAGCATTAGAAAGCTAACAATGTTGTGATTTCCAACAAGTGTGGAACTTGGGGCATATGTTTTACGTATGGCACATTATTTGCAGTAAGAGGGTTAAAATATGCCGAAAGGACGTATGCCAAAAATCCAAGTCTTCAAAAAGCATGTAAATTTTTATTGTCAAAGCAACTCTCTTCATAATCTGATATGGATATTTTGGTTAAAGAGATGTTAGATTTATTAATAAAAGAAGTACAATTGAAATGCAGAAAAGATCTAACATTAGGAATACGCATACAAACACCGACCTATTAGTGGATCCAAGATGTGCCTCTCGAACAGGGGTGAAACGACCTACGTCAAAGTTTTGTGTTTTTACAAAAAGTCCTATAGACAACATTTTGTACTGAACGCGGTTGCACTAAACTACAAGATAAAAGCCTGGTTCTTTTTGCTTCTGAAAATAATCGTATTGTTATAAGCGAGGAGAACACTAATTGTAAGAAAACTCTTACCTAGAAATTGCACCGTGATACTTATGAAAGATGCGATCGATGTGTCTCTGAACCTGTGCAAGCGCAGGACAGTCAAATCAGGCACACAAAAAAGAACAAGAATGATATCATCTTGGAAAAGAACAAGAAAGATACTACTATCTTGGCAGTGTGGATATTTCGCTAAAGCTAAGCCTTTCTCCTAACTAGTCTTTATTGCCATGTACTTTACAATCCTACAACAAAAAGACTTCAGTAGTCAATACAAAAAGTAAGTTCTTAAACCTATTTAGAAGTAGGTTAATCACTGAAATTCTACCATAAATAGACTTTAAGTCACATCCAGACATCCAACCCATGGGAACCATCATTTGTATGCTAACATTAGCCATACAACAACAATTTTGTATCGAACAGACCACTTATCAATCTAGTTTATATCTGCACACACACAAAAAGAAATCATACGTTAATATAAATCTCAGAAAATCAAAAATCACTCAGACAAACTCTCCTAAGGAGGCCTTTGTAGAGTCATAAGCTTTCTTGTAGCTCACTATTTGCATATGCAATCTTTCTCATCCCCTTCAAAGTACCACCAAATTGATTGGCAGCTCATAACAAAAAAACAAATACTTTGATTTATGAGCAACTCAGGGTTTACTTAATCCAAATCCATCTAGACACTTTGTCCACTACTAAAGCTAATGATGCAAAAAGCATTGTTTTGTTAACAATAAAATGCATAACAGACTACCAGGCTATTTAAAAGTACAACAATACTTGCAAACTTCAGAATTTTTTTCAACTACTTGTTATTTTTCAAAATCCACAAACCACCTGATAGTAACATCCAACTGAAAAGAGTGAGAACATGTGAACTGCACGAGGCTTTTGCATTGCCCAGGAGAAAGGGCAACCTTTGTCATTGAGTAAAGCTCAATTGGTGGCCTACAACGAAGGATTAGCAACTAAAAATAAATGGATCGCATTGTCTATTCATCAGCTGATGTGCATCCTGATGGCAATTAGCTTCCAAAACGTACCCAACCTGAAATGTCATCACGTGAAAATTTGCCATATGACCTCTTCAGGCTCATCACAAAATTCCAGCATAACCTGCAATTGCAACACTAGCAAGTTGCATGCAACCGACATGGTCTACAAATGCAGCCACACACTATTATCCAATCAAACGTTATGAGCAGCGGGCACTGTTCATGTTACCAGCCAAAATCTGCGGTCAATTATTCTAAGGCATCATTAACAGGGTCCTCACGCTCTGCACACACAAATTAATTCTTTACCCGATTAAGACCCACATAAGTGCAGAGAGTTGGCGAATCAAGTCAAGAAATGGATCCAAGAACCAATTATCGATGGGTGCCGCCGAGGCCCAAGGAGGCACTCACACTCGCACGGGAAGAGCACGCGGCGTGGAGTGCCCGACTTCGGCTCCCGGCGACTTCGGCACCGCCATCGCCGCAAGTCTGCTGGCCAGCGAGCAGCCGAGTCGAGGCGGCGTGCGCGGCGGAGGCCGAGCTGGCCGGACCGAGCCGCCTGTGGGAACCGCGACATGTGCTCGACATTGCGAGGTGGGTGGAGCAAGGCGTCGAGGGTGGGGCGGGCTGGGCGTCGGGTGGACTGGGCGTCGAGGCGCGAGGTGGACCTCGGGGCGAGGCGGACTGGGCGACCGGTGGAGCTGAGGCGTCGGGGAGGCGGGGCATTGGGCGGCGAGGTGGAGCTACGGCGGACACAGGCGGCGGGGTGGAGTCGGGCGCGGGGTGGGGCTGGGTGGCGGCAGATGGATGAGGAAGTAGCGATTTGAGGCGTCTGTTTGGGGATAAGTGCGTGAGGTTTTCTACCCAAATATTGTTTTGATCAGGCGCTATACGTCGGAAAATTTACAATTTGTGTGTACGGTAAGAAATTGGGCCGTGGTCTAGCGTGAGGAAAATTTTCGCGCTCAAAATTCCCAAAAAATTAACCTGACCGTTACAACCGTTAGGAAAATATATTATATTGACGGTTTTATTATAACTGTCAGGAAAATATATTATATTGACAGTTTTATTATAACCGTCAGGAAAATTGGAATTTTAATGACAGGGGTTACTATTACCGTCACCAAAATAATAAACCGTGACGGCCGTTGCGAGCCCGTCAGGGTAATTCGAGACCGTCAGGTTTGCCCTGTTTTCTAGTAGTGAGCTTTCATGCATTCAGTTATCAGTGCATTTAGAGGTAGCATTAGTGGCCACATTTTGCATGTAACTAATTGCTTGTAGTATGCTATGAATAAAAGGAGGAAAAAGAAAGCAGCGTCGATCGTTGGCGGCACCAAAATTTGTGTCCCTGTGTTCTCGTGAGTGTTCGGTATTAGCTATTTCTTCGCGTGAGTGGTAGCTAAGCGCATCTACCAATTTGGTATTAGAGTCGGTGTTGTGATGGCGAGGATGGCGAGGTCGTTGTCTCCGTTGGCGTCAAGGCATGTCGGTGGCCAAGAGGTGGCCAGCGGCAACATGCATGTGGCTAGCGGTAGCAGTAGGTGGCTCGCGGTGGCCGTTGGCGCGAGCGTGAAGGAGAGAGCGTCATGCTCCGATGCACTGTTGTTGACTAGTAGCAACTATCTCTTGCATGGTCAATGAAGATGCAAGTGTACATGGAGGCACAAGGAGTGTGGGATGTTGTTGAAGAAGATGATGTCGAGGCGTCAAGACAAGAAGGCACTTTCTGCCATCTACCATGGTGTGAGCGAGGAGACCCTTCTTGTTCTCAATGGCAAGAGGGCGACAAAGGAGGCATGGGCGACTCTCAAGTCCATGTATGTTGGAGTTGAGCGCGTGACGAGGGCCAAGCTTCAAACTACCAAGAAAGAATTTGACAACCTTCATATGCGCGAAGGTGAGTCAATCGATGCATTTGCCATGAGGGTCATCCTCGCTCTCAGCAAGATGCGAACGCTAGGAGAGAGGGTTGAAGACTCTTGTGTGGTGGATAAGGTGCTTCGGGTCTTGACACCGAAGTTTCTGCCAATCGCTTGCACTCTTGAGAACCTCGAGGACTTGGATGTGATGTCGGTCGAAGAAATGTTCAGGCGGCTAAAGGCGTTCAAGGAGTGCCACATGGTTAGTGAGGAGGAATGTGAGCACCTGCTACTCACCCGCGCCCAATGGGAGTCCAGGGCGAGGAACAAGGAAGGTGGCTCTGGCTCCGGTAAGAAGAGCACCTACGACAAAGCGAAAGTTCGGTGCTACAACTGCCAAAACTACAAGCACTATTCTTGGGAATGTCCCGAACCAAAGAAGGTGGTGAAGGATAAGGATTTTTTGTTGCGGCGAACATGGATGACAAATCGGTGCTACTCTGAAGCTCAGTCGAAACTAATCTTGTTGTCTATGTGTTCATCATGTTTATTTATGTTGCATGGCTTTACTGCTGTATAGAGTCATAGTATTTGGCTAAGTCCCAGAGAGTTGCATGTGTGGCGTCATGGCCTAGTGGACGGATCGGCAGCGAAGTGGCGGATCGCTGACCAAGTGAAGCGGCGATTGTGTGCACATGCATTATTGGCTCAGTCATGTGTTAATGGTTAGTGCATGTAGCTGTGAGGACGTGAACATGTACACATTGCCGAGCGTGAGACTAGCTCTAGATGTGTTCGAGTTAGTTGAGAAGGTATGCACGTGAGATGAGTTGGTCCTCCTTTTCAATGTAGCTGCAAGCATCCATCTAGTGGAGATAATGCATGGTGTGAGTTAGTCTTCTACGCATGGCAATAGGTTACGAGCGATCCGCAATGGTGAGTCGGCATGTCAAGATTAGGGGGGAAATTGTTAGCTGTAATCTTGACTTAATTGGTTTTTGCATGGTCTTTAAGTCGGTTAGAAATGCATGGCTTTAACATTGCCGGTTACTACCATTTTCTGTCATTAGTTGGCTGAGACGTGAGCTTTCATGTATTTAGTTATCAGTGCATCTAGAGGTAGCATTAGTGGCCATACTTTGCATGTAACTAATTGCTTGTAATTTGCTATGAATAAAAGGAGGAAAAACAGAAAAGTTATGGATGAGTTGAGCAACACCAAAAATTGTGTCCCCTGTGTTCTCGCGTGAGTCTTCCAATATTAGCTATTTCTTCTCACGTGAGTGGTAGCCGAGCGCGTCTATCAGCGATAGACATAGAGATCGTGTTGGGCTAGCATGCCGGGAAGAGGGTGTTCTAGCCTCGGATACCTCTATGTCCCTCGGCGATGATATGTTCCCATTTTGATTCAGGGAAAGCAATTCCCGTTAGGCTCGGCCGTGATGACAATCAACAAGGCACGGGAGACCATCACGAGCGTCGGTGTCGCCTCTCGATCTGGTGTTCTCTCATGGACAGCTGTACGTTGCGCTATCTAGAGCCACTTCCAGAAGCAACATCAAGATCCTCGCCGTCACGGATTAGGAGAAGGATAAGCGGCGCAAGTCTAGGAACACTCGTGGGACCTTCACAAAAAACATTGTCTAGAGAGAAGTTCTAACTGCATAGACGAGGCATTGATCACTCAATTGTAATCTTATGGTTGCTAATTAGATAATTCCTTTACTAATTTTTGAATTGAATTTTCTTTGTCCAGGTTTGGAGTGGGATTGTTGTGCGTTGTTTTGATCTTCGACGCATTGGTGAGGATCTCACTCACCCTTTTCTTGGAAAACAAGATTTATTTTGCCCTTGCTGTGCATCTAGCTTCAATAGAACAATCAAGCAGTTACTATAAGAAAAGTTTTAGCTGCATTTATTCATTTTTGATTGCAAGGATCATCCATCGTACTTTGATTTGTGCTCGTATCACACTGCAAGACTTGTGCCGATCGTCACATCTAATTATTTGATGGTACATTAGTTTTTTTTTAAAAAAAATAACTTAATACAATGAGAAATTCATTCAGTTTCAATGTAGTTTTCTAATAATCAATTTTTATTCAAATTACGAAATAATACCACTTTTTTGACAAAAATAATCCTCTCATTGCATGGTTTGACGACTTGGGGTAGTCGCCCATCGGTCTTGCGACAAGTATCCAAGTTGCCCAATCGTTGGCGAGTAGACCTTCGCCTCTTAGTCGCCCAATGGTGGAGCTACTAGAACACCGTTGCTCATTATTGGGCCATAGTCACCCAACCGTTGGGCGACTATGGGCACTTATAAAGCGCGTCTGTGCACGGCACGACCGTACCATTTTTTCCAGTGTTCGTGAGGAGAAGAGAAAAAGGAGAAGAGAGGAAGGAAAAGAGAAGAGAGGAAGGGAAAGAGAAGAAAGGAAGAGGGCGCATGACATCAACGTCGAGATGGCCGAGGACTCGGTCGATCCTGATAGGCTCGCCCATGGTGCGGAGTGGCGTGGGGCGAGATGGCACGGTTGGCTGTCGGGTATACTTTTAGGCGGCGTGAAGTGAGCGACGACATCGTGCGGGGCGGTCCGGAGGTGGCCATGTCGGTGCATACGCCGAGGCCGGTACATCCTGCAGCATAGTCACGAGGCTCGGGGTGGCACGTGGCGTGCCCGCTGCGCCTAGGCGGTGGAGGCCATACTAGACACGTGGCTACCCACCCCGCCTCCACCTACGCGGTGAGCGGTCGGGTGGGCATATGGGTACGCACCACCACCGCCACCGCCGTCGTTCCTGGACACCTACCAGACAACGCCAGAGCAGTATCCTTTCTTCCCCAACCTGTATGGACAGTGCAACGTGTATGACCCTTTGGCGCGCGGCATGGCCCACGACGAATGTACGTTTCCTCTCCTCAGGTTTGTTATCATCGATATATTGTAGGGACTAACATTATTTGTCCTGCAGGTTTCTCGTTGCAGATGGGAGTTCAGCTCTCCCCATGACGACGCCACGAGTCCGTGGGCGCCTTCTTGAGTACCACAGGAGATCGGGGAGCAGTTGAGCCAGCACCTGTCGAGGTTCTTTTTGGGTCGTAGCTCAGTGGGCCCCCTGTAAGATCGAGGGAGGGGGGTGAATAGGCGGTTTTAAAATCTTTTGGTTAAAATCGAGTTTTATGCGGAATTATAAATCAATTCGGTTTTGCACAAATAATGCCTAAATCAACTAGTCTTTACTAAGTGCGTCAACTATATAAGACTATTGAAAACGATAGCAAACATGCAAATATGAATAAACAATTTAATACAAGGAATGTAAATTGCACAAGGTATAACACTAGAAGTCAAACCACAAAGACACAATGATGTTTTATCATGGTGTTCGGAGACTTGCCGGTCTCCCCTAATCCACGTTGAGGTAAGCCCAAACTAATTGGACTAGCTCCACAAATTAAGCCAAACATCTCCAAGGTAAGTCAAACTACTTGGACTGGCTCCAACACGAACCTACACTTCGATCCACTCGGGGTTGCTCTTCCTCCACTCCAGAGATGGCGAGCACCAAACCACTCACAACCGCTCGGGCCTTCTCACAATCTTCTTTGAGAAGATCACCGACACAACTCCTCCAAGCCGTCTAGGTGTCAGCAAACACCAAGAGTAACAAGTCGAAGACTCTCATTTGAACAAATCAAGTGTCTAAGCTCAATGGATACACAATCCACTACCTAAGGCAACACATGCACTTAGGGTTTGCTCTCTAAGTTTGCTAAGTGCAATACATGCACAAAAGAGTGTAGAGAGCTTGCTCTTTACTCAAAGGAATGAAATGGGGCATCAACAAGTTCTCACAACCAGCCAAGGTGGCTATTTATAGTCCACACATAAAAACTAGATGTTGGAGAGAAGTCACAAAAAAACAGGGATAAACCGGTCTGACCGCCAACTAATGACCGATCTGACTGTCCAAACGCCAACGACTATAAAACTAGCCATTGGACTCACTTTCAATCTGACCGTCAACTAATGGCCAGTCAGACCGCTCCAACCCGATCAGACTGCCAAGGGTGCAGTCAAACCGCTCAAGGAAACCAAAGGTCATTTTAGAAAAAAACATTCTCTGGAATAAAATACCACACAATACTCTGGTATTACCGCTCTCCGTTAGTACCGTTTCTTATGTGCGGTACCACCGCACAAAAACTTGCGGTATCAGGGGACCAATCGATCGCTTGACCTATGGTGGTCGACCGATATACCACCGGTCCGGGCCGAGCGACATGGGCGGTCGATCCGTACCGCCACCAAGTGAAAGCAGTTGTGCACATTGCTTCAACTCAATTTGCAAAATACCTTTGCCAATTGATGCAAGATGCATATAAGGGATGAAGGCTAGATTCTCAACAAGTTACAAAACATATTTGCTGACTTTTAGAATCAATGCCACAAGGGATAAGGTGCATCGACTCAATCCATTTGCAAAACACATTCGCAACCTAGAGTCACATGCTACAAGGATTATACATGAGTCGTGACCATTTGCAAAACACATTCGCAAATATCGGCAATATGCTAACGAGAGCTAGAGCAAGCATAATGGGCTACCAATATATGACTAACTCAAGCTACTAGTCAAGACCCTTCTTAATAGTATGGCAACCTATACTAGCAATCCGGTCTTCCTACCAAACACCAAGACCGGCAAAAGACTAGGAACACATCCTTAGCCCTAGCTAGTCATACCTTTGCTTTGCACATCCACTTGAAGCTTGATGACACACATCTTCTCTTCAAGATCGGGTTCTTGACTTGATAATTATCAACACATGATGATCTTCTTTACTTCAAGTTCTTGACTTGAATATGCATCAACCCATGATGCACTCTTTCACTTGATCTCCATCAACACATGATGGGTCTTCTTTTGACTTGATAATCAACTCATGATCATCTCCTCTTCTTGAACATTATCATTCATATGATGATTTTCTTTTCTTCGAGATCTTGATACGCATCAACACATGATGCATTCTTTACTCTAAGCTCTTGACTTCAATATCATCAACACATGATGACCTTTTTCACCGGGATCTTGACTTGAACATCATCAACATATGATGATTTCCTTTATCTCAAGTCTTAACTTGATGACGATCAACTCATGATGTCATCAAAAGTCTCCATCTCCATGGAACATAACCTATCCATCCGACTCATGGAAAATGTTAGTTCCACAATATGATTGTCATTAATTACCATAATATACCATTAACTCATAATGGTAATACAAGATACTTCAATCTTTCTCTCTTTGGTAATTGATGACAACCATCACAATTGCAAATAATTGAATATTAAATCATATGAGTATATATGAACTACACAAGTCTTATATACTCATTTGATATATTTTTAAGTAAATATCCTTAATTTATGTGGAAAAAGGAATATGAATCATTACTAATGAAACCACAAAACATAGAGTGAATTCCCCTTAAATATGTGCACACACAAATGTGTAATAAAAACATATGCACATATTCAAGTTAGACTCTTGGAGGAGTTCAACCTATATTTTGGATGTGAGAATATAACAAGATATAGTAATATGATGTCGAATGTATACCTCTTTGATTTTCACAGTTTTATCCAAATAAGACTAAACAATATCATAGTTAACAAACGAGTTAGTCTCATATTTAGATTTGTTATTAATCACCAAAATACTCTATTAACTCATAATGGTGGGTCTAGATTCTTCACACCCAGTGGGCACGCATGCACAGGTGGAGTCGACCCCCAAGGCCTTGGGAGCACAGTTCAAGAGGGCTCCTCAACGCCTTTCCCTATCTGGGCCTCGGCCCTAGCACCTCGAGCTTCGAAAGCCCAAACGGGGGCGTACTGGTGGGTGCAGACTGGGTGTGGGACGTGGCGACGACGGAGGAGGTGTTGTGAGTGGCGTAGCGGGTGGCCAGTAGGGGGTCTTCGTTCTGCTCTGTGTACGTGTATTATGTGTTTTCTTTTTCTACTTCGTAGTTACTATGACATAGTTGTCTGTGCATTCCCTCTTGTGTTGTACTATAACTTATCATTGCACCATTTCTCTATAGTTCTCCACCGTGTATGAGTTTCCTGGCGCATCGCAATATCACTTATCTTCGTACTTACGAACCATTGCGACCTCTATCGTCCTCACAAAATTCTTTAGAAATTTAGCGTACTACAACATACGACGGTCATAAAATGTTATTACGAGTCTAACAAATTTTATACCCTTAAGATTCTACGAAAATCACAAACGGATCAACCAACCTTATCACCACCATTTTATTTCAAAAAAAAATAACAACATACAAACAAGATATGCTAAATGAATAACCTACAAATTTTGACATTTATTCCCACACAATTATTTCAATCGGATTAATACCATATTTTAAATCACCCAGTGGTTGGGCAACTTAGGCCTAGTCACTCAACTATTGGGCGACTAGCCAAAGTCGCTCAACCATCGAGCGACTACAACACGTGTAGCTCCACCGTTGGGCGACTTTGGTCAGTCACCCAATGCTTGGGCGACTAGGTCTAAGTCACCCAATGGTATGGCAACACATGATTATTGTGTCAAAAAAAATAAAGTGGTATTATTTCTGTAAATCTGAATAAAAAAATTGATTATTAAAAAAATTTCTTCATGCTACAATGGAGGTACTTTGCAAGACCATAAAAGGAAGAAACCCAAAAGCATATTACCAGAAAAAATTATTCAAATAACAACATCACATGATATGCTTCAAATGCTCCAGATCACAAGATGGTAATTTCATTTAAATACTGCGTGTGTGGACCAGTTCAATTCTTATCTCTTTTATATAAAGATATAAAGATTTTAGCAGTTGGGTTGGCACCTGTCAGGCTGGGTACATCTTTCATGATAACTCATTGCACGTGTTTGAATTTTGAAGTGACCCATGATCTGATGCATATACTTTTTAAAATGTATTTTACTAATTATTATACACAGTTTACTATATTGAACGTGTCCAATGTTGCAAGGGAGTATTTGGTGGATCCTTATTTGGTCGATCAACAGTACAGCAGCAGGAATACACAAAAATAGGATGATAGCTGCAATTTTGGCATGAGGAAAAATAGACTAGCTTGTTCCTAAAAGTTTTTTTTTATAACATATGGGAGAAACTTCGTCATTAACAAACTACTGTAAGCAGAATGATTATGAAAATAGAACAACATAAAAATTATGGCATTCTTAAACAATTTGCATCTCTCTGTCCAAACAAATCTTGTTGGCCACATATTTCCCTGTTGCAATGTTTTGGGTCTGGTTTATGAACTATGTACTTACCTTTGGCATTTGCTCTTGTAGTAGCTCACACTTGGTGTTGTATTAACCTTTGGACTTTGCCATTTCGCAACAAAGCGTTGTATTAACATTGACTACTAACTTAAATTGTATTGTATGTTTGTTGTCTTTCAGGAAGCATCTAGGAAGTATTTCTTTGGAGGGGGGGATGAAGGACCATTAGGTCTTATATGATGTCCTATGACATAGAGGTGGCAAAGGGATGTAAAGTTGCACAAGTTGTAAAAGTTTGTAAACTCGGTTGCAATTAGCTAGATGTACAAAACTTGGTTGTAATGGAATGTATAAAGTTTTATAGCATGTACTAGCTCCTTAGATTTGTTGTATTGAATGGATAATTTTGTTGTAGTTGAATGGGGCAGTTTTTTTGCAAGTAGAGATGTCATGATTCATGCTGACCGAAAGAATCAATACATATGTATGTTCTTTTGTGACTAATTTCATGTTTTCGCCATCTAAATATGTTTGACATACTAAATTTATTTTGCATGGTAGTTTAGTCAAACTTGTAGCAAAGAAACCTTCTTGGCTCTGCTGCAAGGTATGGAAGTTTTAACTTATGAATGGCAATAGGGAGATTGGTGAGCTGCAACAACACATTCTATGCAAAAATTGATTTCCCGTTGTAACGCACGAGCACATGACTAGTACCTAGTTCACTTTCAAGTTCCAAAAGTTTCAAGCTAAGTCTCAAGTTTCAAAAGCAAGTTTCAACATAGTTTTAATCAAGTTTCGGTAGAGTTTCAAGTAAGTTTTGCATGTTAGGCACTCCCAATGCAGATACAACAAAGTCGTATGAACTTCTCTCCACATCATCTAGCAACGATAGTAGATACACCCTCCTCAATGCATAGTATCTATCGGTGGACCCAAACACTAAATATTCTCTCCTCTCTCTCCTCTTCCCCAATTTCTCTCTCTTTCCCACGTTCTCTCCCTCTCCCTCACAGATCTCTCCCGACCTAGTAAGGCGGCCGCCCAAGCTAGCTCCACTGCCGCCATCCTCGCCTCCGCCGTTGGCCTAGATGAAGCTCGTTGCCACCGTCCTCCCTCTCCTCTGATGCACTCCATCTTCCCTTTCCCAACCGGCCGCCCCAAGCTAGCTCCACACACACTGCCGTCCTCCTCCCATCGTCACCAACCTAAGCTTGGTGCGCCGTCATCCTTCCTCCTCCTACGCCTCCTATCATCGGATCGAGCGATGGGCCCATCCGGTTGGATTTGAGCGTGAGCGAGCATGGTGCGGCCACGGCGACCACAATGATGCGACCACGATGAACAAAGTGGTGCGATCAGGTGAGTGTGGTGACCGACACGTGTTGACCATGTGAAGTCAGAATAGCCCAATTTTCAAGTTTCAAGAAAATTTAAAATTTATGTTTTTGGGTGGAATTTTCTGAAATTTTAAAAGCTTTTATAAATATTTTAAAGTCAAAATAAATTTATTTGCAAAATTAAAGCCAACTTTATGTTGGAAATATTTTTATTAAGTCCAAAATGACCATGGGAATTTCTGTGAATTTTTTCATAATTTTTGGAATTATTTTGATATTTTCTAAAGCCAAATTGAATTACCAGAATTAAAACAAATATAAAATAAAAAGAAAAACCACAAACCCAGTTGGGCTGAAATACAAACCTCCGGCCCAAACCTCCTCAAGCGCCACCGCCGCCCACGCCCGCACTCCGCCGTCTCTCTCCCACCGTCCGATTCAAATCGGACGGCTGCCAAGCAGCCACGCTTCTCCCTCTCTTCCCCTCCTCCGCGCCGTTGGATCAGCATCCAACAGCCGCCCGCGCCCGTTTCCCTCCACGTCACCACGTACGGCTTCGGCCATTGGATCAAAATCCAACGGGCCGCACACCTTCTTCCTCCTTCCCCCTTCCCCTTCTTCTCCGCGCGCCCGCCATTCTCGGCCGCGCCGAGCTCCGATAAACCGTCACCCCCAACCTCCCGCGTCTCCCTCGCGACGTGCGCACGACTCGGCGCCTCCAACCGCCCTCGCCCCCACCTTCTTCCCCCTTTCTTCGTGCCGGTTCGCCCACGCGCCGCAACCGCCGCCGACGTGCCGCAACCTCCGCCCGCACACGATCTCCTCTTTCGGTCACCCCCGGCCCCTATAAAAGGGAGCACCGGGAGCCCCTCTTCACTCCGATCTCGAAGCCACCACTCACTCTCCCTCTCTCACCGCGAGCTCGTCGGAATTCCGGTTTTCGTCGCCGCCAAGCTTCAAGCTTCCGCAGCCGATTTCGTCGCCGTCGTCGACACCCTCGCCTCGCCGACGCCACCATCGTCTTTGCCACATCACCGCGCACCCGGTGCTCGCCTACGTTTCGCCGGAGCTCCACCGGAACGCCGCGCCGCCGCAAAATCGAACCTCGCCGTCGCTTCTTCGCTCGCCGTCGGCCACCTCGTCGCGCCCCTCCGTCGTAAGGTAGTGCACCGAGTTCCCCTTAGCATCCTCTCTCTTTTGGTACCCCTCGTCACCGGGAATACGCCGCCAATCGCCGGTTCCTTGGAACCCGAGCGCCGCCCTCGTCCAACGCCGACGTGGCATTGCCACCTTGACGCCATCTCACCCCTGCTTGCGTGGCGCACGCGTGGCGTCCCAATCATCGCCACGTGAGCGCCCGTGTGGCCAGTCTACCACACCAAATTTCCCTTGGCTCGGTGGAACGAGTCCACCGTGAGCCGTGTCTATGACACATGGGGCCCACACGTCAGAAATTGTTTTTATTTAATTTTAATTCTGAAATCATGTCGTGGCGTTAGCATTGCGCAATAAATAGATTTTACAGAGAAAATAATTCAGAAATTCAATTAAATTTCGATTTAGGTTTAAACTTCAAAAATTCATAACTTTTGCATATGAACTCCAAATTGGGTGATTCAAGTTGCCAAATTTATATACAATTATAATCTAGCTAACTAAACCAAAATATTTCAATTTGGAGTTATTTTGATCTATGATTTTGAATTTATTTGAATTTGAATTTGAATTTGAATTTGTCGTATTTTCGCGTTTAGACTTCGACGACTCCGGAGAGTTCGACCAATCCGAAGACCTAGAATTCAAGACATCAACGAAGGTAAGTTACACCATTGATCATATTGCTCCCAGTATTTTTAAGTAATTTTCAGTTTTTAAATTATTTAATGCATGCATATGTTGTATAAGTATTTTAATGTCCTGTTTGATACATAGTTACTCCCATGTTTCATTGTATGGCCAATTTGAATATCGTACATGATTGCCTTGACACCATAGACAAAAGATTATCAAAAATAGTTATATGCTTAGCCAGACTTAGTCCACACTTAAAGAATCTGGGAAGGTTTAGCCAAGACTCTTACAAATTTGTTTCAAACTTAACATTGTGGTATTGTTTTTACCACATAAATTTATAAAGAGATTTTTATTCAAAATAAAATCAAAATGGGTTTGGACTTGGGCGAAATGGTCGGAATGGTGGGTGCAGGTTATGCACGGGATTAATCTGGTTAAGATTAAGGCCCATGGCTTGTAGGAATGACGCCCAAGTCAATTAAGGACCGGTCTTTGAGCCGCTTATTGCTATGTCTTCACCAGACTACCACATGTCTGTATGGGCGTGATTTGGATAATTAATTTGTGATGTTCTAGTGTGTTTATGTCATGTTGATTATGTGGGTGTCGGTTAGACTTTTATTTCCACTTGGCGCAAGAGGGGGCTTCCGGAGGACGGTTAGTCCAAAGGGACGAAACCTTAGCGGGCATGAGTACACTAGGACAGAACATTGTAAAGGCCTCATGGTAATTGCTCAGTCACACGCCTACGGAAGTGTGTATTGGCCGACATAAGGAGCATGTCACCTCGTGTGGGTAAGTTGTACCAACTCTTGAGTAGAAACTATTCAATAGCGCGTCCGCATGGTCATGGACATGCTAGCGGTGGCCACTTAGAGTTAGAATTGTTTTTGGTTTTAAATGCTTTATCAAATGTTGAGGATGGTTAATCCTTTTGAAAAGTTAAGGAAGCCAAGTGTTAGGAGGAATCCTTCACTTAATCATTGGAGGTTATCCATATTACAACATCGTCATTTTAAAATATGAATTTTGTCATAGTACAAAATTGCCTTAAAAATTATTATGGATATTTAAACTGAAAATGTTGCTTTACGCAAAACAACCACTGCCATATTCATTTGTTACCTTATGCATGCATTTTCATTCAATATTGGGTGTAACTTGCGAGCACGGAAGTTGTGCTCATCCTTGCTGAATAAATCTTATTCAGGAGAAGACTTTTTCCCTAACGGTGAGGATCCGGACGAGTAGGCCTTCGACCCAGACGATTGCCTGTGGTGCATCGTGTAGCTCCCATATATTGTTTTGCTTCCGCTGTGTTTTCATTTGATATTTGATATTGTTGTTCAGACTCATTTGTATTAAACATTTAATTACTTAATGTCATTTACGATTTCGTGATATGATTGTGATATCCATTTTGTAAGACTGTGTACACTGGAAATCCTGGACCGGTGTATGAACACAGAGAATTCGGGACCCTTCGCTCCCGGGTTCGACAGAAGCCTAGCAGACGTGGCAATAGTGGTGCTGCTGTCCCGGCGAGGCAACGTAGCTATCCCAGCTCCCAAGGTGCCTTTTAATTGTCCAGAGTGGTGGGCCCTACAAAAAAACAACATTTAGATACAACTCTCTCTCCTAATGCAGTGTTAGGTTGTTTCTTTGTGTTTTGGTCCTTATGAAAGAGTTGTATCTTGCATGTGATACAAATTTCCTCTCTCTCCAATTTAATTCCCCCTCCACATCACCTCCTTCATACGTGAACATTGTTGGAAATTCTCTCATATGAGTGAGACCAATTTTCTATAATTCCAAAGCATGTATGGTTTAGTACCATATTGCTAAGGCAAGGTGGAGGTGACCAATATATAGGGTTGAGTTTTTGCCACTCTTTCAAACATGTGACACATGGATGAGTGTGGTATGAGGAGGGCTTTGGCTAAACATACACGCGTGCACATATTCGCATATTTTCAGAGAAAATCGTGTGACTTGTGACTTGCTACGCGCGACCGCATGCGTGACACAAATACCACTTGGCGCACTAATTCCACTTTATTTTTGCTGAACCATGGATCTCTCTCTCTCTGTTTGAGTGAGATTCAAATGTTTGAATTTGAGGCTTTATTGGGTGTTGATGACAGATAGTTACTAATGGGAAATGACTGGTTAAATGTGTCAGTTATCAGTGAGTAAATGACTGTTTAATCAGATCAGTTCACAGTCTGCATCTCTATATCTATGCCTAGAGACGTCCAGAGCATAGCGCGTAGAACCGCTGCCTCCTTTTCTTCTTTTCTTCCTCCCGCAAACTTGTGCTGTTGTATTGCGCTGTCTGAACTTCATCGACTCTTCTTCTCGATGTGCACCGTGAAGAAGGAGAGCGGTACCTCTAAGCCGTTGCTGCAGTGAAGACCTACATGGGGGGGGCAATAAGGTTTCTGGGCAGCGCACATCTGGACGACCGCTCGCTTCACTGATTCATCCATGTTTCTGCATTGTATCGAGTCTGCATCTGCGCTGCTTCCTGTTCGTCATCGGTCCCATCAGTAAGTCTTTCATGTGACTGATCGACTTATTTATATTTTGTTTCTGTATATATTGCAAAGTACAATGAGTTGTCTGCTGTTAGTACTAATTTATGCATCATTAGTCATTTGCGATATTTGTCTTCTATTAAAATCTGGAATTAAAATATTACCCTCATTTTCAACAAACATCCCTAGAAACGATCTAGGGTGGAGCATTGGAGTATGATGGTGCCAAGACATTGTTAGGGCATGTACAATGGTATAGACAACTGTTGTCTATAGTATTCCTCTATATCATTTATAGACAGTATTAAAGACAACTTCTATAATGAGTTGTCTTTTTACATATCTCTATAGACAACATCCTTATACAATGTGTTTTGTTTTTCGTGTTACAATCGACTACTGTATGAGAGACGTCTTAATTCTCTATGTTTCTCCTCTCTTCTCCACATCATCTTATGTTCTACGTGTCAAGACTTACAGACAGCTAATGTCACACATTGTACATGCTCTTAGTAGTAATTACTGCTAGACGTTTGGTCAGAGGTTACAGTGGGTAATTAATAATCAGATCAATATAATCTTCACCGAGCCACAGTGCATGTGCCACCTAGCATGAGCATGGCTTGTGTCGCTCCAACAGTCTCTTAAGAAACTCTAGATTAGAGGTTGATAGACATAATACCGAAACTATGCTCGGTGGGTTTTAGTCTTTAAATAGGATCTCATTGTACTCAGAAAAACATCGATCAATGAATAAAAGAGTTTCTCTATATTGTGCCTTCAGCTATTTATCTCTCTGTCGTTTGACTATTATTTGGTGATTGGTCGATTGTTCCTTGCGTCTACTATGTTCTTCAACAGTCGTATTCCAAAACAGGGCTTATTCAAGAAGTAGTCGACGTAAGCGTGAGATTATCTACAGATGCATGAGTTATAAATTATTAATGGCGATCGAAGTGAAAGGAACTGCATCTGTAGTGCGCGAATTTGGAATTTGTTGTACCTTTGTTGGTCAACTGGGACACCCATAAAATGGAGGATTAAAGGGCATGGAGATTTTGCACTCCGGCTGAAGAGGTCGACATGGATATATGTTGTTAACTAGTAGTGTTAGCATGTGACATACACCTGAAACGAAGGATCCAACTAGCTAACCTACAAAATGTGATCGATCTCTCTCAAACTGAAGAAACATTTACTGATTGATTAATCGAAGAACTAATAGAAGACAATTTATATAATTGTTAGCTTGGCGTGTCTGAAACTCCCTCTTAGAAGTTTGAACTACTAGTATACTATGTCACATTGTCAACCAAACATCTCAGTCTCGATCAAAGATTACATTGTCGATTGTGTGACGACGTTGCTAATTAAATTAAACAGCTGTTATTTGTAGCGTAAACTAGTCGTAACTGTTTATGCATGTAAGCACGCATGCATATAAGAATGAAATGCCCATAGGTCGTAGCTAGGTGCTTAAACTTTTGTACCATAATGTTATATTAACCTAGAAACGACGCACAAGATCGAAAGTCCCTTGTGTGCAAAACAATCTTGGACTTATTTGGATACGGATGGATTAGAATCAATCCCTTCAGATTGGAAGAGATTTTAGTTCAAATTTCGAGTCAATTCGAATAGATTAAGTCAGATTACAATGTATCCAAACAAGCCCTTAAGATACAATTTTACCTACTAATTAGGACGGGCTAGCGTCCTAGCTATATATATGTTTATTACGATGTACTCGTGTGTATGGAGAAAACGATTTTTATCTGCTTTCTGGTTAAGAAAAGCTTTGAAATAAAATCCTCTGACAAGAAAGACAATCTTTCAGAAATGTACGTGACTTCGAAGGCTGAAGATCGAGCCTGTAATAACTACACAATCTTTAAGTGTGTAGAGGCGGCGGCTCAAGGCATGCACAATAGTACATGCAGATAATTGCGCATATAGCAACTTTTCATGTCATCTGTAAACAGCACTAAAGACAGCTCATATAATAGGTTCTGGTGATACAGTCGGCTACAGGATTGTAGACAACACACAATCATTTAATGCTTTTCGTGTTTCTAGTGTTACAGTCGGCTACAAGATTATAGACAACATCTTTCTCTCTCTTCATTCTCTTTTATCCACGTTAGTAAAAATTCTACATGACAGAGACTATAGACAGCTGACATAAACCCATTGTACATGCTCTTAATACCGCGCCCTGCTTCTAGGTTATCAATCGCAATTAAGACAAACAGATTGTTTAGCACTGCACACCAGTAAATACTCCCTCTAGTCATATAAGGATGTCGTTTTGAACGGTCGCCGTTCTTAAAACATAATTTTGACCAGTAATTTCTATTATAAGTTATTTATAAAACCTAACAAAATTATTCTTTTGTGAAAGTTCTTTTCGAGACAAATCTATAGATAGCATTTTCATGTGTTGAATCAAAATTTTGAAAAATATATCGATAACCAAAGTTTTACATGTTTAACTGCACATACCGAAAACAACATTCTTTTGTGACTGAAGGGAGTACTGCAAGTGAAACGATGTCGTTTTGGGGTACGTGCAGTCAAACTTTCAAAACTTGGGCTATCCATATCTTTTTAAATATTTAGGTTGCACACGTGAAAAATCATATGTATATATTTGTCTCAAATAGTATTATCATAATATTATAATTTTATTAGGTGTTATAACTATATTACAATATAAATTAGTGATGAAAGTTATGTTTTGGAGACCGAGTCAATGTTTAAAAAAAAACGTGTATTTGTGACCGCACGGAATATTATTATTGGTATTGTACACACTGTCATTCCTCATGAATGTTCGTCTGCTAGCAAGCGGTACAACTACCGTCTCGTAAGCAATTAAGCAGCCCTTTCTGACAATACTAATCAAGTTAGTACTTATCCTTGTGAATATATATTCCACTGTTGGATCAAGTGGATCATCGAGGTGTCTCTATAGAAGTATGCACACGGGAATACGGGATATTGCCGTTGTTGCATAATTAGGATAAGCAATACTAGGCACTAGGTCTACTTGTCCCTACACGGGATATTGCCGTTGTTGCTTAATTAGGATAAGCAATACTAGGCAGTAGGTCCCTTTCTTGTCAATCAAACCACGCGTGCAGATCCTCTTAAACTATCAACCCATCGAACTCAGAGTCTGAACAAGAAATTAAGCAATCATGAGGTACAAGGGGGGATAAAAAAAAATTGCACAAATTTAAAACTAACATGTGGTTAATTCTTAATTGTTTATTAATAGATTCTAAGGGAGCTAGCAGCCTACATAGCACTGTGTGAGAAACAACAATCATTAATTTGTTTTTACATACATGAAAACGGATTTGCTATATATGATTTGCTTGAAAATTAAGAAAATTTAAGTCGCATTTCCTCACCGTTGGATCTTGTCGATGTTTTAACATCCATCTTATGAAATGAATGTTGGGGCTTCTTAGATCGAGACTATGCAAGAGGAGACATATGGATTTTTAGACAGATTCAGATCTTCTCCAGAAAGAATAACAACCCTACTCATGTGTTCTTGTATTGACTGTGTTTACATTAAGAAAGAAAGAAGCCACTGAAAACAAAGAGCTAATGACTTCTATCTCTATCTGTCGTGTCTGGATCTCTCTCTCTCTCTCTCTCTCTCTCTCCTCCTCCTCCCCTCTGTCCACTGAATTGCTCCTTATAAAGCTTCGGAAGGGGTGGCAGTTATTATGTGTCAGGAGACGTCTTGATGGTTGGCTGATTGCAAACGTTGATGGCGGTTATTGTCAGAGAGACACTCCCTCACACGTTCACCATGCAGTTACACCAGAGACAGAGAACTATGCATGGTTTTATCAGATACAAACAACACGTGTAAAACTACCATACAAGGACAAGCGTAGTGCACAGAGTCCCCAGTCGATTGGGTTAACATGTTTGTGAGTTCTATTGACTATAGAGTGGTCTAAATTGACCTGGTCGTGGCAAACCTTATGACCATAGGGTAGTCGTAGCAAGTCTTACGACCATATCACTACTATAGAAAAGGTCTTCACAGATGATTCAAAAACGTCATCACATGGACAAGCGTAGTCTGTAATGACGTTTTTGTGAGTCTTCTGAGTTTATGGGTCAGTGATGACATAAGGTCATCACAGACGGTTTTGAACCGTATGTGAAAAAAGCTATCACAGACGGTTCTGAACAAAAACCGTCTGTGATTACTTATCACAGACGGTTTTTATTTAGAACTATCTGTGATAGTCTATTTTCATATACAGTTCGTGTTCAGAACCGTCTGTGATAGTTTTTTCTATTGCAAAAAAAATCGATTTTGAGCCAAACCAATCAATTGTTATACAGTAGTTTCCATATGCAACCTCTAGCAAGACAACTAAAATCCAATTAAAATTATGATGGCAAACACATTATAGGAAAGGAAAACCAAAAGGTCTCACAACGTTCCCTCTGAATGAGAAAAAAAGAATAAAGTTACAAAGTTAAACTAGCTAGAAATTAACCATCTGCGACTCCAAGCTCCTGAAGAACTCATCGGCTTCTTGGATTGGCCTTATGAGCACCTCTCTATACCTCACCAGCATATCATAAGCTGTTCTTGTATGTCGTCCGAGTTCGACTCAAGCTTGTCGGCAAAGAGAGACGATTGAAAACCTCCGGCGGCGCTCCGACCTTAGGTAACACAAAATTAAGATCATTTTTTACAATAAACAACCAACAAATTATGTATGTTTTAAGGATGTTGTCGAACCCGGGAACGAAGGATCCCGAATTCTCTGTGTTTATACACTAGTCCAGGATTTCCAGAGTACACAGTCATCAAAAAGTGATAGCAAAATCATATCACGCTCTTTATTAATATTATCTCGTAGTTTTATTACAACCGGGCTCGAGGCCAAATGGAAAGAAATAACACACGGAAAAAGTAGTAGTAGGCCACACGACTTGCCACAGTGCAATCGTCGGGACGTAGCCTATTCTGCCCGTGTCCTCACCGTCCCGAAGAGGTCTTCTCCGAATAAAGATTATTCAAAGAAGAGTAAGCACAACTACCGTGCTTGCAAGTTACACCCAATATTGAAGATTAATGCATGCATAGGGTAAACAAAGGATAATGGTGGTTGTTTTGCATAAACGGCATTTGCGGATTAAATAACACTAATAGTTTTCTAAGGCCAATTTTAATACCATAGTTGCAATCGATGATTTAGATGACAATGAATCGTGGATAACCTCCAATAAATGAATAGTGAAGGATACCTCTCGACACTTTGGCTAACCGCCTAATTTTACCATAGGATTATCCATCCTAAAAACATCTCATGGAAAACATTTTATAAACCAAAACAAGTCTAACTTAGAGTGGCTTTGCTAGCATGTCCATGATCATGACGCGCTATTCGAATAGTTTCTACTCTGCAGAGTTTGTACAGCTTTACCCACACGAGATAATATGCTTTTAATGTCGGCCAATGCACGCTTCTTCCCAAGGCGTGTGACTAAGCAATTATCATGAGGCCGTTACAAAGCAGTATCTTAATGTATTTATGCCCGCTAAGGTTTCACTACCATTGACTAACCATCCTCCGGAAGCCCCCTCTTGCGCCCGGTGGGACTAATGTCTAACCAACACCCACACATACAACATAGCATAAATATCACTAAGATACCACAGATTATTTAGCCAAATCTGTCCCATTCCAGACATGTGGTGGTACGGTGGGCGTAGCAAAATACGCTCAAAGACCGGTCCTTAATCGACTTGGGCGACTTTCCATTTAATAAACCCATGGGCCGTAATCCTAACTGATTAGGCCCCTGCATGAACTCGCACCCACCATACTTCCATCACGCCAAGTCCAAACCCATTTTATTTTGTTTAGAGTGAAAACTCATAAAAAGCCTTCCGTGGTAAAACAATACCACCGAGACAATTTAAAATCAAATTGTAAAGGATTTGGCTAAACCTTCCCAAATAAAAGTGGTCTAAGCATGGCTAAGCATATGTCAAATTTTAATATCACTTTGCCTAAGGGTGTCATGGTATTCATATTCAAAAATCAAATTGGCCATACAATGGAGATTGAGTAACTATATATAAACAGACATTTAAACCATTATTTAAACATATGCATGCGATAGTAATTTAAAACAGAATTAAATAATTTAAAATACTGGGAGCAATATGATCAATAGTGTAACTTGCCTTCGTTGAAGTCTTGAAATTCTAAATCGTTTGAAGGATTTAACTCTCCGGAGTCGTCGAGGTCTATACGTGAAATTACGACAAAATCAACTCAAATTCAAATAAATTCAAAAAGACAAATCAAATTAACTCCAAATTGAAATATTTTGGTTTAGTTAGCTAGATTATGAATTTACACAAATTTTGCAATTTGAACCACCCAATTTGGAGTTCTTATGCAAAAGTTATGAATTTTAGAAGTTTAATACAAAACTGAATTTAATTGAATTTTCAATTATTTTTCTAAAGGAAATTCTATTTATTGCGCAAGCTGACGCCAGCGAAGAATTTCCGGGAATTAAAATAATTAAAATAATTTTCTGACGAGCGGGGCCCACATGTCATAGACTCGGCTCATGGTGAACTGATCTCACCGAGCCACGTGTGGGTCGGCGCGGTGGACTAGCCACGCGGGCGCTGACCCGGCGTGACACGCGGGCGGCAGCGATGATGTGGCGCCAGGTGGCACCGAGGTGGTCGCCACGCCAAAGACGGCCCGACGGTGGCGCGACGGTGACGGTGGTCGCGGCGCATTCACGGCACGGCGCGCGCGTGATGGGTGCAACAGAGAGGAGGTTCGTGCGATCTCGGGGTTACCAAAGCGCGGAGTGTGTGGAAGGTCGTCGGCGACGGCTTTTGGCGGCGGCGGCGTGCGGTCGTCGACGAGGAAGACGATCCCGAGGTTCTCCGGTGAAGTGAATGACGGCGGCAGCTTCGCACGGGTGAGGCGATGACGTTGGTGCCGACGGCGGGGACGGCGGAGCCGGTGGCGCCGAACGGAAGAACCGCAGGCTTCACCGCGAAGATCTTTGGAATCGGGCGCCACGGCGACGAGGAGCTATGTGGATGGCGGCGTTGAGGTGTGGGGTCAATGCGGTCCCGAGCACCTATTTATAGGCGCGGCGTGCGCCGAGTTGCCGTGGAGCTCAAGAAGGTCCGAGCGCCTGCGCGAGCGAATCGGGATTCACGGCGAGAAGAAGGAAGGAAAGGGCCGTGTCGGGGGTGGAGAAGATCAGGGATTTTAATGCGCACGATATTACGGACTTTAGATCGGGATTGCGCCGAGTATGGAAGGTCTCCGATTCGCATCAATGGCGGATCGCGCGAAGAAGGAAAGGGGAAGGAGGAAGAAAGGAAAGGAAGACGATGGCGGTGGGTCGTCCGATTTTGATCTGACGGAGGAGATAGAAGGTGCGAAACGGTAGTGGGGTTCGTGGTAGCCGTTGGATCAGATCCAACGGTGGATGGGGTAAGGGCGTGCGCGAGGAGTGGGCACTGGTGCGAAGTGGATGGGCGAGTGGGTTTCGCCCAAACACTATTTGGGGATTTTCTTTGATTTTCGAATTAAGTAATTGCCGATAATTCAATTAAGGTTTAGAATATAGCATCTTAAGTCCGAAAATTCTGAGAAAATTCACAGAAATTCTCTGGAGTATTTGGGACTTAAGAAAAAATATTTCCAGCTATTTGTGGTAATATATTTTGCACATAAATTTGCTTAGCTTTAAATTAATTAAGGAAAGCTTTTGAAAATTCCAGAAAATCTATTAAAATACATAAATTTTAAATTCTTCAAAATTTGGGTCATTACTGATGTACATGTACCTTCCAGATTCTACCTCCCATGCAGACAAGGAGATCCTCCGCATCCTCCTCGTCGCCATCGGCCAGTGTCTCTCGCCGAACCGCGACGGGAACGAGGTGATCGCGGAGCTCTCTGTGGGGAGGAGAGGAGAGGCGATGGAAGACAAGGCTGGGACAGCTATAATATATAAGGACAGCGCCAAAACATTCTGCCTCCCATGCACGTGTTAAAAAAAATTCTCCCTCCCGCGTTGCGAATCACACACGGTTTCATACAAAAACCATTTGTGATGACCGAATCACAGACGGTTTCATACAATCCTCTGCTATGCCTCTATCGTGGCAGTCAATCCTGTGTCGCGCCCCTGCCGTGGCACCCAATCCTCTGCTGTAGTAGGGTTTGGGCAGCCAATCCCATACCACGCCCCTATTGTGGTACCCCATCCTCTACCGCGCCCCTACCGTGGCACTCCATCCTATGCCGCACCCCTGCAGTGGCACCCCATCCTCTGTCGCGCCCTTGCCAAGCTCTGTCGCGGCAAGCTGTCGCCCTGCCAAACCCTACCGCGGCAGCGATTGGGTGTTGCAGAGGGTTTGACACCAATCCTATGCGCGCCGCCGCCGTGGCACCCCATCCTCGCCGCACTTCGCCAAGCCTCGCCGCGGCAAGTTATCGCCTCGCCAAACCCTACCGCGGTAGAGGATTGGGTGCCATGGTAGGGGCGTGGCAGAGGATTGGCTGCCACGACAGGGGCGTGGCAGAGGATTGGTATTTCAAGCCATGGTAAAATCAGAAATACTTATCACAGATAGTTTTTAATATGAGGACGAGAAGTCACAGACGGTTTGTGTTGAAAACCATCTATGAAGTATCACATTGATACTTCACAGACGGTTTTCAACATGGACCGTCTGTGATATTACTTCTTCATAAACGGTTTTTAGCGCAGTCAGTAACACAGACGGTCGCTAAACCAAAATCGTCTGTGATTGTATTCAACACAGATGGTTTTGTTCAACCGTCGTGATGAGGCTTCCAAGATTAGCCTTTTTGTAGTAGTGTATGGTGGTCATAGCGCACGTTACGACCATAAGATGGTTATAACATATCTTACGACCACAAGATGGCGTAGCATATCTTACGATCATGAGATGGTTGTAATTTTCCTTATCATTATTGAGTCTAATGATAGGGTACTACGATGCTTGTATAAAGACATTATTAGATAAATGATTTAATTAATTGAGGATTATTAGATACTGCTGCCTAGCGCCCCCTAACTTCAAGTGAAAGTGACTTACTTGTAAAAGAGGTCGTTGGATAGTGGTTGGAAGTAAAGCCTTTCCGACTAGTATTTCTTTTGACGAGAAATTGACTTGGTCAAGTAGGGCATTTTTTACTTGAGTTGTAAAAATAAAATTCTTTCTACCAAACGGACAAAAAAAAAAGATAATGCAAACAAACCATCTCTTACAATTATGTTCGTTGGTAGCGGTTCCCAAAGAGATGGCAACTGTTAGGCTCCCCACGATCTTACTAAAGGCCCGCGGTTATAAATAGCCACCGGAGGTAAACTTAGTGTTTTTTACTTTCCCCCAATCGATTCAACTCTTTTGAACTCTTGTTTTCTTTGCTGCCAACCAAATTTGCAACTTGTTCCCAAATTTCTCCAAGTTCAAATAAATTCTCTTGGAAGAAATGGCCGGAACCGTTTCGAAGTGTGAGAAATCAGAGATGGATATGGAGAAGATGAGTGCTTTGGTTTTTTGCTGAAAAGTTCCCCTCCAGATCCATTTTTGGCGGTCATGCTCGAACACTTTAGGGTGGAATTGGTAAACTTGGCTCCCAATTCCATTACCATGATAAGTGTGCTTGCATACTTATGTGAGGCATATCTGGAGATTCTTTCAGATCTAGACCTCTTCAAGTACTACTATGGCATGAGCAAGCTACACGAGATCACAAGCAGTTGCGCCATTCAATTCCACGATGGTAAGATTACACTTGTATGTTTTGTGATCTGATTGATCTTCTGCGAGATATTTGTATTTCTATTCTCAATCTGACAATTAGGTGATTTAATTTCACTAAGTTTAACTGCTACTCTGAGATAACTTGACATGTGAGAAAGTTGTAGTTTGAGCTCAATATCTGTTTTGTAATTATCAAAATTGATTGGTGAACAGATTTTGACAAAGGACTGAGATTGCAATGACTATGTCTTATGCAATTAGTCAACTGAGAGCAATTGAGCAATCTTATTTTCTTAGCTTCATGCTGTTTTTAGTTGTTCTCATAATGAATATGTTGAAGTTATTCATACACTGAAATTTATTATCATCCTATTTTGTTCTCATAGTGAATTTTAAGCTCTACAATATTACTTGATTCTATTTTGTTTCTATGTCTTCATTAAAGGCTAGTCTTCTCTATATGAAGCATTAAACCTTTGCTTAGCATTTCTTCGTCGATCCTGACACACATGAGTGTACCTTTGCTTCATGCCAATCCTCCACGGCATGAAGCAAATGGTACACTCCAGTGTGTCGGGCTCGATGAAGTAGGCTCGGGCAAAGATGGGCTCGGGTTCTATCTATACAAAACATTCGTATCACTAGTTTAAATGACTTGAATGATTTACATTTGATTATGTTAATTTGTTCCTCCCTCGTGCCATGTCTGTTGATCTTCTCGATGGTTTTGAGTACCATGGCCGTTGTGAGTATTTCAACATATCGTGCACTGTCTCTTTGCATATACATATATTTATGTGATGTGCATATTGTTCCTTTTAAATGAATTAATTGATTTTCTTAGTCTTATGACTATTGTGTCATTTAATTGGTTAGGGAACTATGCTCTATTCATAATTATCTATGTTGGAATTAATTATTGTTTCATATTTATGCATATGTAAATTATATAGATAGCAAATAAGCGAGATGGCAGAGGCACCGTCTTCGTCGCCGTCGCCGATGCCGCAGATGGCAGAGGCACCATCTTCGCCGCCGTCGCCGACACCACAGATGACAGAGGTGCCGTCGTCGCCGCCTAATCCGTCGACGATAATGATACGGAGGTCAGTGAGTTTGGGGTCCCTCTACGTCCCAAGAGCTCAGCGGCGAGATTCCGGACCATATGCGGGATACTTGCAAGGAAACGGGTCCCTATCGCCACACCAAGGTGGAAGGATCTGACGAAAGAAGCGAGAGGCGCGCTGTGGATAGAACTTTTACAAAAGTTCACTCTCCTAGAAGCAGACATGGCACGCGTGGAACGAACGACGATGCTCACAATTGATAAATCGTGGAGGACCCTTAAGAGCATTCTTGTCACGAAGTACGTGAACACGGGTCAGACGCCCTTCGCGAAGTATGGATTCTTGACGCAGGAAATATGGGACACCTTTGTGGCTATGAAGACGACGCACGGATTTAACGAGGAAAGTGCAGCGCACAAAGCTCTCTAGACACGAAACACTCATCCACACAGACTCAGCACCGCTGGTTACGCGGGTAAATACGACGAATGGGCGGTAGAGGAGGAGAAAGTGTTTCCTGATGTCACAGACCTGCGTTCCCTAGCCTGGTTAAAAGCGAGGGCAAAAGTCTTGTCTTCAGGCAACATCTATTTCACAAACCCAGCAAACCAGGAAGTGTCCCAACGTATGGTAAATATGTCGAACTACCTAGTTGTTAATAATTCCATAACTTCATAGTGTCTATAATAACATGATGACCTCTTGCAGCGTGAATTGTTTGCCCAAACTTCCCAAGGCTCCTTCCAAGCAGACAGGAAGAAAGATATACTATCTACGACCATGAG
Organism: Ampelocalamus luodianensis; assembly: GCA_036346255.1. Lineage (NCBI taxonomy): Eukaryota > Viridiplantae > Streptophyta > Magnoliopsida > Poales > Poaceae > Ampelocalamus > Ampelocalamus luodianensis. The sequence continues at coordinate 51,361,316 of CM070632.1, read as the reverse complement.
AAACAAGAAGCACCCGGGTCGCACGCGAGGCCTTGGGGTTAACGTACCTTGGAGTTATGGATTCGTAGACGACTACTGCACGTATAGGAGTAGGAAGAGATCCAAGGCCGAGCGAGGACCGGTTGCAGGCAGATGATTACTAAAAGTTTGAAGGAAAGCTAGCAGCATTGCAGATCAAATGAATCAACTCTCGAGCTACCGCAATCGCAAGCCACCTCGTTAATTTGGGAGACACCCGCCGACATCGGAGTAGCGCCGCGCCCACACATAATTTCGAACATGACGATGTCCACCACGATAGACGATATCAAGGTAATGTACATCTATAGAATGCACCAAAGATAGACCTATAGGACGCCTTAGCTAATCGCGTATCGTTTTGTAGGAGTCGACTGCCTCCAAGCTCCAAGTGAGGTTAGTTGGGTCCATTTCTATTGAGGCTGGGCGGGGGATGGTGCATCCATACCAGGAAGGGATAGTGCAGCACGGTGTCCAGGTGGCGCAGGGTTACGCCAGTGTGGAGGTGGACATGGTACATGAACATTTCATAGCCGCCCTACTGAGATTCGCTCAACGAAGAGATCACAACATTAGGGATGCCGTGGTACGCTTTTATCCAGTGGCTCAAGAAGGACATCGTCCTGGACCCAGCAGTGTCGCGATCTCAACACGACCATTCCTCTCCAACGGGACCCTCGATGACTCCACCTCATATTTCACCTCAGAAGGTCACCTTATCGGTTCCCGTGAAGAATACGCCGAAGAAACAAGAAAAGCGTGTCGCCGTAACGGGTCTTGAGTTGTCTCGCGGGAAGACGCTGCCAATCCTTAAGGCCAAATCGAAATTAACGAACGTTAAGGCGCCTCTCAAGTCCGGGAAGTCCGGGATATCCGGGAAGTACATCATCGGAAAACTGTTGTGCTCTGACGCAGTATTAGGGCGCGCTGAATATGCTTGTCAGGCTTTGCATGCCTGGTACTTGGAGAAGACCCAAAAGGAGGGGTGCGATACTGGAATCACCGTCAGATACGAGCATAAGCATTTCTTCAATGGGACGAACCACTTCATCGTGGGCTTCAACGACTTATATGACATATTCAACCTCGTTGGCCTTGACGCCTCACTTCTATGATGTTGGACACTGTAAGTGCGTACAATCAAGTTCTACATTCACGTAATACCAATAAATATCACAACTCATTGCTTATGTATAGATACATGATGAAAAATGTCCGGGAATGGAAAGAACAGGTGGGTTTCCTTGACCCACATGTGGTATCGTTGCAAACCATCCAAGCAGACTTGTCCTTCATCGAGAAATACATAACGCAGGCATTGCTTCGTCAGCAGAACATGAAGTACATAGTGGTGCCCTACAACGAGGGGTAAGTGTCACTACTTGCTCTACAAATTTCATTTGTACTTTATACGCAGCACGAACTTAGGTTTAATGACTATAGTGACATATATGAGTAAGTACCACTGGATCCTTTTAGTCATTATACCAAGGAGAAACCATGTGATATACCTTGATTCCCTAATCCGCAAATGACCACCGGTTCAAAGATTCGAGAGGAATACTCATGTGTATGCTCATTTCCTCCATACATAACTCTATTTTAGTCTTCATTAGTTTGAAATGACCGAGGATAACTTTTTGAAATCATATAGGTCGTTCATCGACTATGTTGCTAACAAAAAAATATACGATGGAAAGAGCGTCGAACTAACACACAGGACAAAATTTCTGGTACGCGCTACAAAACGATAATCCTATATCATACTTTATAATAACGCGTCTCGAACTAATATATGTAATTCTATTTTTGTAGTGCCACAAAGAAAAAATGATGAGTTATATGCAATCTACGTTTGCCATTATATGGAGCAAATCATTAGAGCTAGGAAGAAGGATCCCGAGGTTTGTGAATCTCGAAGTAATTATTTACTAATTATAAATTTAAATATATGTGCTTACCACTTTATTGTTGCTAGCGACAGACCTTGATTATAGATTTAGATGGACTCTTTGCGAATGAGATCAAGAACATTCGAGGAAGCTCATGCTTTATCATATCGAGAGATAATTAAGGACACCAGAGAAATTCACTGTCACGACCCAACAGATCACCCCGCCGACACTTCTCAACCACCTGCAAACAATTAACTCAATTATAATCCAATTTATTTTGTAACAATACTTGAACAAATACGATCTTTTGTAATTTATTTTGAGTAATGATCAGATTGAGTTTGTCGACAATTGATTATCTGTGATGTATCTGTTTTTCTGCATGCTTGTTTTCAGAGAGCATGGCTAGCAATTCTCGAGGCTAGCCAAAAATCGTAAAAATGTAGTTAGTGTAATGAACTATCACACGATTATTTGTATTAAACCCGTCTCAGAAGGTTCAGATCACGCATTTGCTATACACAAACCGCTCTATGAAGGCATAGTATCGGTTTGTCCATAGAACCGTCTGTGATACACAGAGTATCATAGACGGTTTGTCCATAGAACCGTCTGTGATACTATGCCTTCACAGACGGTTCGTGTATAGAACCGTTTATGATACTAGGCCTTCACAGACGGGTTTAATACAAAAACCATCTGTGATATTCGTATCACGCATTTGCCGAACCGCCTCGTGATAACCACCGTTATCGAGACCAACTTATTCAGATGGTTCAAAAACCGCTCGTGATGACGGTTCTGAACCATCTGTGATGACCCTCTCTGTAGTAGTGTGTGTTTTATTATACCGCAGATCGTGACTCACCATGGCGCCGCCATCCCACACGCTTTCCCACATGCAGCACCACCGCGAGGTGGCATGTGTTGAAGAAGTACAAGCAGACCCTGAACAAGCTAAACGCAGAGCACAACGGGCTGAAGGAGCATTTGGATTCTGTCATAAACCATCCGCTTACTCCGAGAGAGTTCGAGAATGCGTAGGAGGATCTGGTGAGAGAGTACCGCCTTGAGTAAAGCCAATCCATTGTTAGCCTCTATGACCTGTGCGAAAGGTGGTTCGCGGCATACTTCAAGGGTATGTATTGCGGTAGGATGACATCCACACAGAGAAGCGAGAGTATGGGCAAGATGGTAAAACATAACTTCATGGATAACATGACTTCGCTCCACCAATTCGCGCAGAAGATGCACCATGCGCTGCAGAAGAGGAAGTACTCTGAGGCTTAGGAGATGCACTATTCCACAATACGTAGACAAAAAAAAACAGGCTTATTGTCTTATTTTACTGCGTCTCGCACCTCGTCCTTCTTTTACTGCAACACATGTATATCATTACTTCATGTCATTTCTGTGCCTACTGCATGACATATACCGTCTTGCGTGCTCTCAGAGCCAACCGGTGAGAGCCACTCTGTTCCTGTTCGAGGAGCAGCTGGGCAGGGTGTACACACCTGCGATGTTCAAAGAGTACAAGGAGACCTACTTCTCTAGTATGACCTTCCGCATAAGGCGCATACGACCCTAGATGACATATTCTCGTGTCTCATGGAAAATAGTCTCACGACGTTCGCGTGGTCACAACACGATTTTAGGGTGGTGACCGAAGAGGAAATGAGTAGATACAGCTATGAATGCAAATGCTGGGAGCACACAGGTACTTTTACTGTCTCTCGGCTAATAGTTACTGTCCTAACTATTATACTTTTAGTGTCCAGTGCATATAGTTATTTCTACTGTTATTGACTGCGTATTTTACTATTAATCTATCTTCGGTTTACCGCCGTAGGGCTATTATGCACGCACCTAGTGCGGGCGTTCACCCACTTGCAGGTTGAGAGTATCCTCAGCTTCTATGTGCTCCGTATGTACACGAGGAATGCAAGGGTGGATGTGCTGTACGATAGACACGACACAAAAAAGAAGAAAAAAGCGTGTGCGATATTTTTTTAATGTTAGACGTCAAACGTGACATCTGGCGTCTTCGGAGGGACAGGGGGTATCGAGGGTACTTGCCACTAACTACACACAAAAGTCGGTTGTGACATGATGATAATGCTTGAAAATATGCTCGACGTAATTATTGTAGTATACTCTATAAGCTACTGACATCGTGCATCGAGACAGGATAGTGGGAGTGTGCCTCGATAAAATAAATATAAATGTATGTGTCTCGGCAGTGAAAACACATACACTTAACTGTGATATATGTTATGCTTTTACTGTCAAATTCGTACCCTGAAAAACAACAGTAAAATGTTTCGCAAAATTACTATCGTGGCTCATATCAATTACCGTCGAATCGATACCCTAGAGCAGGTGCGGAAGTTTTTGGCCCGCCAACTGTAGTTGGTGGGCCGCCTCATGAGGATTGCACACACACGTCACACTTGGACTAGATCGCACGCGGTGGGCTGATTAGACGAGAATAACTATTCTACGCTAGCTAGAGAATATATATATATATATATATATATATATATATATATATATATATATATATATAGGGGGCGTATCTAGTGCTAATGGGTAATTCGGTGCTAATATGCTAATGCCAATCTTGACCGTTGAATCTACATCTTGACCGTTGGATGTGGAAACATGCATGGTGTTTAATGAAGGTGTATTAATGAAGGCGCATTGAATGTGGGAGCATGCAAGGTGATTAAATGGTTTGGAGGTAAGAGACTACATTAATCTTGGTTGTTCAATCCAAATCCAACGATCAAAATTGGCATTAGCACCTTAGCACCGAATTATTCATTAGCACTAGATACGTCCCCATATATATATATATGACGACTGTTTCGTACTCCCAGAAGTACATACTCCCACATTGAATATACCACTTAAACGAATATATTATACTTTTTTTTATCACTTTCAGTATACTTAAATACCAATTATAAGATACTCCAATGCGTTTTGATTGAAAAAATTTCATTAAAGCCTTTTATTTTTGTTATATACCCTTTTTATATATAAAAAAAGTATATACACAATTTTTTGCTATAAAAGGTGGATTTTAATGAATTTTGCTATATTCTGTATGTGTACGGCAGCAGTGGCGGACCCATGGGGGCAACCGGGGCTGGTGCCCCTACCAACGAACGGCTCATGGTGTACCCCTAACCTAGTCGCACTTAGGCAAACTACCGCTGGTTGGTAACTCGGCATTCGATAAATCGCAAACAGATGAAAGTACCCTCTAAATTTTGGTCCTGAATACACCACTGTACGATAGAAAGTATATACATTATCTCACACATAGCGAGTAGCTTATGGCGTGTAGAAAACTATCTTACACGTTAGACCAGTATGCAGAGATGGTGGTGTGATCAAGAAATCCGCAGGATCGATCGAGCTAGCTTGTCACGTGCATGCATGTATTCTTGTTCAACGGTCGCATGCACTGTCTCGTTGCTAATTAAGAAGACACGCAGCCCCACTTGTTACATAAATAAATAATAATGCTTACTTCTATTATTGTTCAACGGTCGCACGCACTGTCACGTTACTTAGATTATAAATATTCCTATGTATCATCGGGGGAAAAAAACTCCTATATATATGGTAACGTCACCATGGAATGTTCAGAGTTGACGATGAAATGGTCGTGTCTTTTTAATTTCGTAGATAGGAATATAAACAGTGGAGGTAGGGGACTCATTGACGGTGCATCTTCCGTGCGAATTGGTGGAGCGAAGTCATGTTGTCCATAAAGTTCATCTTGTTCATACTCTCACTTCTTTGTGTGAATGTCATCCTGCCGTAGTATATGTCCTTGAAGTATGTCGCGAACCACCTTTCGCACAAGTCGCAGTGGCTTGGCTCTGCTTGAAGCGGTACTCTCTCATCAGATCTAAACTAGAGCGGGAGCTAAGACCTCACAGAACGCAGGCACATCCACATGTACATATACTATTCCTAAATCCTAATACCCCAGAAAAAGTGAGACACCCTGAGATCGAGACTAATAGGTAGCACACACCAGGGCGGATCTACAGTGTTCCTGTAGGGTGCACATGACACCGGGCCCAAAAATCAATTTTTATTAGATATAATCATGCATATGTAGTATGGACACCCCTAACTCAACATTAGAGGACACCCCAAGCCACAACCCAGCCGAACGTGATCTATCTTGCCTCAGAGACCCCCCCGATCATTTTCGTTCTAGATCCGGCACTGGCACGCACTACGGTGCTGCTAGCCAGTCGAGCTAACGCTGGGTCCTCAGGCGTAGCTAATCAGCCGCTCTCATCTTGGGCAAATAGTAGTCCCAAAAAATGGAAACTTGGGCAAATTAGTTGGAGCCTGGCTGGGTTGGGCCGAGTCGACACGGCCAGACAGAGGCAGCCATTGAAGTCGGGCCTGCACTGGCAAGGTGGAGAGGTGCTGAGGAACAAGACCACGTAAAAAAAAAATCAAGCTCGATCTGTACGTGAGCACTCTAAGAAAAAGAACATTTTGGTTTATGCTACGGTTATTTTACGGTTTTGGATTATGCCACTGTTTTTTTTCTCTAATTGGTACTATGCCACTTAATTCAAAAAAAAATTCTTTGGAAAATTCCATTATGACAAGTCAATACCCATTGACTAAGCGGAAAAGACTGTTTTGCCCTTCCAAATATGTTGATTTTCAATCATACGTCACAAAAAAATATTACTCCTTTTCTTTGTTTTAGTTTGATCACAGTACTCCTTTCCGTTTTTTGTTTTACTTTGATCACAATACTCCTTAGTGTGATTGAATCTTTTGTGACGGCATCTGTTTGAAAATTCGACATACATGGAAGGGCAAAAAAGTCCATTACGCCTGGTCAACCTGCATTGGCCTTTTCAAAATATCATTTTTTTAAAAGAAATTTTTGAATCAAGTGGTACAGTACAATTAATTATACGAAAAACAGTGGCGTAATGCAAGACCGCAAAATAACCAGTAACATGGAATGAAATTTTCCTAAGAAAAAACAAAGTCAAGTTCTGTTTTTTACATAGACGTTAGACACAGATAACCACTTTCATATATTTTCGTGTAATTTTTCCGGGCAGCGTATTTGATTCTTGGCAGCTATTTTTTTCAGAGCAAATTAGGGGCGGGAAATAAGCACAACCACATGTAGGCATGAAAAACGGATACAAATTATCTGTATTATGCAACTACCGTATTCGATAGGATACGAATACGGTATAGATTTTCCCATCCGATTACAATTTCTCTCCTATTCGAATTCACATAAAAAAATGGATGCAAATATGGTATGAAATTTTTTTCATCAGAATTGTTATTTTATCCGAACTATTCTTCGTATTCGTATTCAAATTCGATGAAGCAAAATAAGAATTTTATTCAAGTATGCCTAATTAGTTAGATGATTTTTTTTCTAATTCAATGTGAATTTATGTTCGATTATGTGAAATAAATATATTAGAATGATTAAGTGTGATTGTACAAGGATATAGCGCCACTAATATCTTCACATTTCATAAGTTATGACGATATCCAGATCCGACGGAATTGAGTAGATATTCAATTTGAATTCGTATTTATTATGACATTCGATTCGTATTCGAGCATATTCGAATTTATATTCATTTAAAAAATACAAATATAATTTCACCACTGTTAAATTCATATTCGATAAGTTTTCAACCCTACCCACCGGCACACGAAAACAACGAAGCAGGAGGGTTGTAGTATCTTTCGAAAATTGGCAGATCGTGCACACCCAGCTTCTTTTTGTAAAGAAAGATAGCGGTGCTACCATAAGTAGGGACTGCTGCTAGCAAGTAGTCCTAGTCCTGTGCCAGTGTTGCCCGTGTCAATACAACTACCACTAAACATGGCTTCGATCCTGTCAAACCTAGGCTTTTGGGACACACCCATCATGTCAAAGTAGTTTGTTTAGAGGTGCACCTCGAGAAGGGCGCGCACCGTCTTGTCGACATGATTGATCAACTATACTCACCATCTGCAACCCAAAACCAAGCTATACCACGACACTGCTAGTAGCAGCAGCATGCGTCAAACTTTAGGGTGCTGTACTAGTACACTAAATCACAAACTCCTAATTAAGCTAGCGGCAGCAGCAGCAGCAGCAGCGCAGAGAAGCCCATCTCTCAGAATGGGTATATATCATCGAAATACGCCGGGTTTTTTTTTTGTATATACCATAATAAACTTCCGGCTCACTTTAATATCATCGAAATATCCGGTTCATTGACAACATATCTACGTTCTTCGGGTTCATTATCGCGATACAACAAGTGGTCTATTGATGTCGTCAACCACTTTTAAGCGGAGTATGAACTTCTTTGCTTGGTTCCACTGCCCATAGCCTCACAACAAGCTACAAACTTGGCATACATTGTGGGCGATGTAGTGACGGTTTGCTTTGAGCTTTTCCACGATATAGCTCCTCGGAGTGAACACATATCGGATGTAGACTTTCTATCATCTCACATTAAATCAAATCTGTATACCCCACTATATGGAGTGAATCGATCTTACGTAGATGTCATCATGAGGCCTTTTGTTCCTTGCAAATAACATGAGACTTTCTTTATCAATTTCAATGTTCTATTCGGGGTTGCTCTGGAATCCGCCAAATAACGGTAACAAGCGCTAAGTCAGGTGCTGCACACCTTAGCATCATCCGCAAGCTTAGACCAGTGAAGCATATGGAACCGATTTCATTTGATCGAGCTCGTCTTTGGTTCTGGGGCATTGAAAATCCCCATATCGTAAGCCCTTGACTATAGGTGCGGTGAAGGACTACATTTATGCATACAAAATTTCTTTAAGACTTTATCTATGTATGCCTTTTGTGACCAGTCCCAATATCCACTTGTTTCTATCTAGGTGAATTTCGATCCCTAGAAGCGACGAAGCTTCACCAAGATCTTTCAAACAAAAACTTCTTAGTCTCCGATGGCAGGTGACATCACTACTAGCGGTGGGATATCATCCACATACAGGATTAGGAAGATAAACTTTCCATCTTTAAACTTTGCATAAACACGTTTGTCCTCTACATTTTCTTTAAACCCAAATTTTCTTATTGTCTTGTCAAACTTCAAGTACCACTGTCTTGAAGCTTGTTTTAACCCATAAATCGATTGCTTTAGGCATCCCATTCTTTCTGTTTCCTTCCACGACAAAACCTTTCGGTTGTGCCATGTAAACATTTTCCTCCAAATCCCCATTAAGATGTGTCGTCTTTACATCCATCGATGTAACTCTAAATCATAATGTGCTACTAATGCCATTATGATTACGAGAAGAATCTTTATATGAGACTGGAGAAAAGGTCTCATTGTAATCAATCCCTTCTCTTTGCGTAAAGTCTTTTGCCACAAATCGCACTTTGTATCTTTCTATATTCCCTTGGGAGTCAAGCTTTGTCTTGTAGACCCATTTCTGACCTCTTTTGTTTTGGCTCCTTTAGGAATAATTTCCAAGTCCCAGACTTTATTAGTCTTCATGGATCTCATCTCCTCTTCCATAGCCTCAAGACATTTTGGGAAATTTCGCTTCTCATGGCTTCTTCAAATGAGGTGGGATCATCCTCCATTTGAAATTCCTGTGTATGATAAATCGATAATCATCGAAAATAGGTGATCTTCTTATTCTTTGAGACCTCCTAGGGCCTCCTCATTTGGTACATCTTACATTTGAAATTGTTGTTGCTCCCCCATACGCAGCAATGGGTTCTATAGGATCTGAAGAACAGGTTCCTCATTCTCATTCATTGTTGCCACAGGGAGAGACAATAACAGGTGTTGGCACCACGAGTGTCTTTACACCGTCGGTGCAATGGCAATGAGTAGTATGAAGAATGGCTCTTGAATCGCCGAATGGGCGCATACACCGCTTCTCTTCAAGGTCAATCTCACGAGCTACCATACTTCCTCTCATCATTTCATCCTCTAAGAAGACAGCGTGTCTCGTTTCTACAAACTTTGTATATTTATGCGGATGGTAGAAAGCGAAAACCGCTGACTTTCGGTAGCCAATGAAATGACAACTTCATGTTTTGGGATCAAGCTTCCCAAGGTTTGGGTTAAATACTTTAGCCTCGATAGGACTCCCCACACACGTAAGTGGTTTAGTGAGGAACTCTTCTGTCCACAACTCGATGTGTTTTGTGCACCGACTTACTAGGCACTCTGCTGAGAATATGAATGGCGGTTTTCAGCGCTCCATCCATAGACTCAATGGCGAGTGTGGAATAGCTCATCATGCCGCACCATATCCATCGAGGTGCAGTTGCGTCTTTCACTTCTCCATTTTCTTTGAGGTTCGCCGGTGTAGAATCTTGGTCACTATACCATTTTCCTGTAAAAACCTTGCAAAGGTCAGGAACTTGTCCATATAGGGTATATGTCGATCGTAGTACTCCCCACGGTCGAATCGGACTATCTTAATCTTTAAATCGTGTTGGTTTTCAACTTGATATAAATATCACGAATTTATCAAAGGCTTCATTTCTTTCTTTGATTGGATAAATATATCCATAACGAGAGTAATCATGCGTGAATGTTATGAGCAGAGTCATATCCATCCACACTTTTCACATGAAAAGGTCCACAAATATCTGTGTGAATAATTTGTAGAATTCACTTGCTTCTTTTGGCGTCTTTATTAATTTTCTTTACATATTTTCCTTTAATGCATTCTCTGCATTGTTCTAAGTCTGAGAACTCTAATGGATGAAGAATATCATTCTTAACTAGTCTTTCTATTCTCCTCTCGAATATGGCCTAAGCAGCGAGTGCCATAATTTCAACGGCGCATCTAGAGTTCTCTTTGGTTTCATGTTTCTGATGCGTGAGCGAGGATTCATTCACTTTCTGCATGCGGCGTTCCCATTATCATATCGACATTCACATCATCACATAATGATAACAAATAAAGCTCATTTTGTAAGATGGCAAGACCAACACATTCTTTATTAAACATTATTTCACACTTGCCATTTCCAAAATGACAATCATAACCATCATTGTCCAAACATGAAACACTAATCAAATTCCTCTGCAGAGGAACATAAGAACATCTCTAAGTATAAGAGTGAAGCCATCGGCTAGCTCTAATGAAAGATGCAGCGGCTTCAACTTCAGCTTGGACTCCATTTGCGACTTTAATGCATCTTTCTTTTCTTTGCGTATTCCTAATCCGAGCGGAATCCACTGCATATTATTGGCAACATGCGCATTTGCTTTGAATCAATCCACCAAGTAGATTTTGAATATTGTACATAGAGGACTCATTTATGAAGCGTAATAATGTCCTCACCTTTCTTTGACATAATCATTTTCAAGAAATCGGGACAATCTTTCTTGTAATGTCCCTTTTTCTTACAATGAGATACAACGATCTTTGTCTACTTCAAATTTATTACATTGAGGTGATGGACATTGGCTTTTCCCTTATTCTTTGAGGAGAAGTTCTTGTTGAAGTTCTTTTTCTTGTTGTCCTTCACATAGTTGATAGAACCACCATGTGAGGATTTAAATATTTCCTCCTCTTGCACACACATAGCTATGCATTTTTCTAAATCTCATTTCTCAGTGCATATTGTAATTGACAACAAAGGTGTCAAACTTTTACGCAAGGAAGCAAAAATCAAGTGAATAAAGAACTCATCCTTGAGCCAAATCCATTAGTTTAAGCTTGGATGCCAAGTTGCTCATCCTTAGTATGTGCTCTCTTAATACCACCTTGGGCCTTTTTACATCACAAAGTCCTGCAGCACCTGTTTAGCATATGTCTTTGAAGAGCGAGAAGCTGACTCTTTATTTTTTCAAGGTACTCTTGTGCGTGTCACACTCTGCGATTGAGCCCACAATTGCGAGCTCAATGCGTGTTCTTTATCACGATAAACATTTCTTGTTGGTGTGGTCCATTCTTATGCTCAAGGTCATAAGACATGCATGAGGAGCATGGTCCCTCATTCTTTTCTGCCAGCGGTATCATCCTCATTTTGATCCCTCACCGGTGCCATAGGCTCAGGTGGGGCGTGTTGTAGTGAGGACCAGGTCCACCTCGGCCAAGATAAGCGCTAAGTCTATCTTTTCTTCCACTCTCCATAATTATCTCCTTTGAGTGGGATCTCTCGATACAACTCATCAAAGTTGTATCCACTTTGAAAATTTCAATTAAAGTGAGAACGTAACATTAAAATCATATGTCTTATTTCCAACGTTGGTCAAAATTACGACATACAATTTAAATCAATTTTATCTATACATTAAATCTACATCACGTTGGTAGAAATAGAAATAATGCATAAAACATCAATTAAAATTACAATATTGTTATTATCAGCGTTAGTCGAGAAAATAACAATATCATAAATTTCTAAAAATTATATCTATTTTTCAAAATTAAATTCTCCGTTGGTTGAATTTAATAATGAAAAAAACAATCAACATTATCTTTTCACGTGAAAGCTTGTAATTATTCTAAAATAATTCATTATTGAAGCATTATCGTATACTTTTAATCTACAAAAAATTAATACGTTGGTGCAAAAATTACAGAGATTTTGGTTCAAATTTCAATCAAAAATTCATTCATAAATGCTTACGAAAAACATTAAATCTATTTTCGGTTTTCTTGTTCATAGCATTAAACCAGGCCCATTACTTCAGGCGGCCCTGGCGGCGGGGCGGCCTCTTTCGGCCGTGAGCCTTGTTTCCCACGAGGCCTTGGCCGCATTTGCTGCTTGTGCCACCCGCCGTCTCGGCCGTCCGTGCGTCGGACGGCCGGTCAATCCGCCCTTTAACCCCTAACCTAGGGCACCGCGGAAAAAGCGGATCGGGCAGGCGTATCCCTAGCGCGAGCGAGGCGGCGGCAACGCAGTGGGCGGCGGCGCGGCCTTGTGGCCCAGCGCAGCAGCAGTGCGAACGTGGCGGGGCGCGCAGCGCGGAGCCTGAGCTCGAGCTACCCTGGCGAGCGGCGCCTGAAGCGGGGCGTCGCGGGAGGCGGCCGATGCGGCCAGACTTGCCGACGGTGCGCAGCGCCACCCAGCAGCGGCGTCTCGCGGCGCGGCGGGCGGTGCAAAACAATGAGTGCGCTCTTCTTTGCCGATTAGCTCACGATACCATTGTTGGTTCTTCGTTTTTCTTTGCCAGGTTTAGATCGAGAGAAGAAGAGAGAGTGTCTGCACTCGGAGGTAGAGGAGGAGGAGCGGCCATGGCGTGCGGTGGTCGGCGAAGAGGGCGGCGGCAGCGGCAGCGGCGTTCGATAAGCGGCAGCGGTGGAACTTCCCGTCATCGGCGCGCCACTCCCGGATCGGTTAGGGTTTGTAGGTGAGGGTTTGTGGCGGCTGCAGTGGTTTCCTCGTCCTGCGTGCCGGCCCCCACCTCTCTTTATATGTTGCGCGACGGGGCCCGCACGCCAAAAGTATGCGCCCCGATCGGTAGCGGTCAAGGGTGGCAAAATGCTGAGATCACTCTAACACATATCACTTCCACCTCCCTCCATTACTTGTTGGTATGTTTTGGTTCTTTCTTTGAGTAGGGCTATAGCTCGGCTAGAACTTAGCTCATCTCGGCTTTGTCGGTTTAGTAGGTTTACTTTTGATAGCAAGCTTTCTTGGCTAGTCATTTGGTTTTGACACTATGAAGTGACTTTTGAGGCAAAACGATAATCTATGCATACACGAAAAAGGAGAATGGAGTGAGTGGCCTAGCGAGTTGCGAGATCAGTGTGAGTTGTTGCAATCAATCTTGCTGCGGCAACAATCTTGAAGAGCAAAAGCGGAGCGGCGGTGTGAGCGAATATGCGAGCGGACTACTCGATTTATGGAGTGAGAGGGTTGTCGGTTGTGGAGGGATGAGAGGAGTTTGGATATTCTAGTGAGGAGAGAGAAGAATTCGGGAGGTGGAGGAAGAGGGTGGTGAGGCAAAAGCGAAATTAGGGTGATCAAGATCTTTGTAGGTGATGTCAATGATTTTGGAGGAGTTAGCCGTCCTCATCTCGACTTTTAGCGCGACAGCGAATTGACTCTCCACGATGAGCAAGGTTATCCTAGCCAACAAGGCTATTTGGCGGCTCCAAAAGCTAGTTTTTAAGCGTTGCCAAACACCCGACCTAGCCAGAGCAAGGCAAAATTTATTTTGCCAAGGTTCCAAGCGTACCATCGCTCTCCTTGTGGGGATCACGGCAATCTTTAGCACGCCGGCCGAACTCTCGAATCTTGCACTCAAGAACACGTTGAACACGATGTTTGGTCTTTTAAAAAGCAAGCGGCGTTTTTACGATGTATTGCTTGAGTATTTAAAGGGAACATCAAGCTACGAGATAGCACAAGCGATAGTAATGGTTTGCATGCTAGAAGGAACTAATACATGGCACTAAAGATAGTAACGGATGCATGACTAATGCATGGCACTAAAGATAATGCGGATGCATGACTAATGCATGGCACTAATACTTTGCATGAAGCGGAAACAAGCAAATGCTACTAGCCGCGAAGCGATAAAAAGAAAATTGATGAGGCAGCTTGAACCGAGTAGATGATGAGACAACGGAATAACTTCAACATTTCTCCCCCTTAGTCCTTCTGTGCTCATCGATCTTGTTGGCGCCGATCAGCGCTTGCGATTCTTTGGAACACGCATAGCGTCCAACGCGCTGGTCGAGAACATCCGCGATTGGTTTTACGTCCAAGATGTGCGAGAGGATGATCTTGTTCCGTCGATGCACTCCCGAGATGTAGTGGTAACGAGTGTCGATATGTTTGCTTGATTGCGTGGAAGAGCGGGGTTCTTCTTGAAGGCGATGGCGGTGGTTGTCCACCTTGAGCTCGCGCTCTGAACTCGATCGAGGGCATGTGGACCACAGTGAGCTAGCGAGCGCCTTGGCGGTACTTTGCATGCGACCGCAATGTACTCTGCCTCGCATGAGGCGAGCCACCACCTTACGCGGAGGGCGCCGGTGATGGGGTTGCCGCCGAGAAGAAGATGATGCCGCTGGTACTCTTTGCGTGTGTCGATGTCGCCTACGCCATACGTCACGTACATGGGCGAACCGGTCGAGCTCGTTCATCCTCTCTCTGGCGTAGTGAAGGCCGTAGATCGCTGCGTTCCGCCACGTCAGCGTAGCATGCGCTGCCTGCGTTGAGGTGGTCCTCATGTGGTTTCTCCATGAGCAAGCTCGAGATAGCTCACCGCGTAGGCAGAGTGCGGCGGTGTGCAAGTAATGGCGTCGTCCGCCCGATGGCCCGCGCTGTACTCGATGGCATCCACAAGTGGGCGGTGCTCTCTTTGCTCAACAGAGTCTTGGTTCCATCGCGCGCCCGGTTTGGGTTGCAGTGCTCATGCCGGCGTGCGCTCAAGCAACTTACTGCGCAGGCAGATTGGCATAGTGAAATGCCGCTGGCCTTGGTTTACCTCGATCGGTGAGGTAATGCACGGCCCCAAGGTCGCTCATGAGAAGCGCGCTTCATCTCGAGCTTGAGCGCCACGATCTGCGTCATTTGCGGTGCCGGTGATGATCAAGTCGTCGGCGTAGACCCCAACTACCGACGCGATGACCCTCGGCTCCGCATGTACCGCGGCGTGCTTTCGCTGCTCCTCTGGAAACCAAGTGGCGCCATGGGCGCATCAAGCTTGGCATTCCGGGCCTTGGTGCTGTCGGAGACGTGCTGACGCTGCGCTTGCGACGCAATACTGTGCTCGTGTCGTTGGCGACAAACACGGTGGGTGGCTCACGTACACTTCCTCCTTGAGGTCGCCGTTGAGAAGGCGCTCTTCACGTCCATGTGATGGACTTCCCGGCGCTCGTGAAGCTGCGAGCAGCGGTGCCCTCACGGACTCCATTCGCGGCCAGGGCGAGACCTGCGTCGGTCGATTCCCGCGCGCGAAGCGTAGCCTTTGGCAACCAAGCGCGCCTGTGCGGATGACATTGCGTGTTCATCACGCTTCACTTTGAAGACCCGCGAGAGCCCGATCGCCTGCGGTGCCCGGTGGGGAGGCGCGGCAACTCCCCGCGTGTTGTTGTCCTTGATCGACTTCATCTCCTCGCGCGCGCGCTGGCGGCTCGCCTTCGCGCTGCCTGGCCCGAAGAGGCAGAGCTCGTCGCGTAGTGGTGAACGCAACTCCTCGTCGAGCACCGGGCACAAACCCGGCGGCGAGGCTACGTCCGATAACTGGCGTCGATGGCGCGGAACGAAGTGGGCGTCATCGTGGTTCGCGTCGAGATCTTCCTCATGATCGGCGGTGGCGAGCGAGAGCTCGGCCGGCTCATTACGCGAGAGCGGCGTCGTGGGTCACGGAGTCATTGCGGGCGTGGGGAAGAGTCGGGTCTGGTGGTGTCTCTGCGTCGACCAGCGGTGTCTGCGAAGATGTACTCGAGGTGTACTTGGCCGACGAATGGCTCACCACTGCGGATCGCCGGCATTCCCGTCGTCACCCAGCTCAACTGTGTCGTTTCGTCAAACCACGGCGTCCGCGCGTCACAATAATGCGCTGCGAGGGGTTAAGTGCGATAGCTTTGGGCCGTGTTCGTGGCCGGCGAAGATGGTTGGCGTTTGCGATCATCAAGCTTCTTGAGTCGGCCGTGTGGACTTGGCGCGTGCGTGGCCGGCGAATGTCGGGAAGTAATGGACGCGGCGCTCCGTGCGAACGCCTCGAAGGGTCTTGCCGAGTCAGTGCGTGTCGAACGCGGTTGAGGATGTGCTGGCGGTGTTCACGGCCTCACCCCAAAAATAACTGGGAGTCACTTCGCCTTGAGCATGCATCGCGCCATCGCGAGCGATGCTCTGGTTGCGACGCTCCACCACCCGTTCTGTTGTGGTGAATAGGGGCGGTGGTATCGGCTGGACACCACGTTGGCGCGATGCTCGCCAAACTCCACGGTGAACTCTCCACCCCACGATCGGTGCGGAGGACCTTGGCGTCTGCGACTCGACCTCGGCGCCGCTGGAAGTTCTTGATACGCGCGAGTGCACGATCTTTGTTCGATAGTAGATGGAGCCACATATGCGAAGCTCGCATCATCAACAAGCGGCAGAAAATACTTGTTACCGCTTGGTGTCGTGGAGTGCGATGGGTCCACATAAGTCACCATGGGCGAGATCGAGGATGTACTGCCTTTCGCCCGTAGCGCCTTGTTAGGCGACGCGGCGCCTTTGCTTCGCCGTGAAGGCGGTATCGCACGATGATCGACGATCAAGTAGCGGCAACCCGCGTACCATCTCCGTTGGGCGGCGCCAGCGATGACGGAAGCTGATATGCGTACCCTCGCATGCCAACGCCGAGGGCGCCTCACGGTGTCGTAAGCGAACTGCCGGCCGCCGATGCAAAGCTCCGAGGATGTAGAAGCGCGATCGCGAGCAGCGCGCAGAGCAAGAAAGGTCGCGTTCGCGATCGTAGATCGCGCGAGGCACGGGTGAAGATCTCAATCCGACATCGGCCTCCTCCGGTTGACCAAGGCCCGATGATATGCGCCGTCGGGCGAGGAATGTAGTACACCCCCTGCAGCGCGGTGCTCGTCGTTCTTGCAATTGAAGATGATCGTGCCTCGTCCTTCAATCTCCACCACGGATCCGAGTCACCAAAGCGGACGGTCACGCGAACTCCCTCGCCGAGATCGGAGAAGGCGCCGCGCGCAAATCATATGGTTGGTGGCGCGGTGTCATGTTTCTCCGCGATCGAGTTGGCGAAAACCTTGGCCTCGTGGATCTCGGCGCGGCCGCGGCGATCACGCGGCAGGCCGGTGATTGGTGGTGGCGCGGCAGCTGGAAGCGGATGGGAAGGAAGGGTTGCGTCGCGCCACCAACAAAGTGGGCTCGTCCTCTTCCTCGCCGCGGCGCGTGGGCTTGCGCGATTTTCTTGGGCTTCTTTGCGGCGATCCTACGGCCCAATGGCCAATTCTCCCGCGATTCGACCGCACGGTCGCGCGTGTTCTCTGGCGGCCCGTTTGAAACGAGCGCCCTTGCCTTCACGCTTCGCGCCACGCGCCGCGGCCACGGCGTGTTTGCGCGCGCTTCTTCGCATTGCCATTCTTTGGAGCCACCGGCCTCGCGGTGTCGCGCGGCTTCATCGCGCCGGCCGATCCTCCTCGGCAAGAAGAAAGCGGCCCGCTGGCATGCGTGAAACGCGCGGGCGGTCGCGCTTTTTCTTCCGGCTGTTCGATAAGCGCGCAGACGGCGATGACTTCACGGCGGAGAAGGCGGTTCCGTCGAGGAGAGTCACCGATAGATCGCGATCGCCGAGGTGCTTTCGGGGGCGACGTAGCATTTTCTTCACGATCTCTCCATCGGTGGCGTCGCGCCGAGGGCGCGGATGTTGTTGGCGAGGCTCGCTCAAGAGGGTGAGAAATCGAATCTACCGACTCCCCCTCGCTGACGATCTCCCGCGCTGCGGCGAGGCATTGCGCGTTGGCGTCCGCAGGCCTTTGCAGCCGGCAACGCGCCACGGTCTTAACCGCCTCCCAGGCGGAGCAGGCTGGCGCTTGCGCGGCGCCAGGCGACCCTAGCATCTCAGGCGGCGCGGAGCGCGAAATGGCGCGCCGCGCAAGCGGTCCTCGCGGTACTCGGCGACCTCACTCCTGCGGTTCAACGGCACGCCCGACACGCGGGGCTGCGAGATTCCACGCGCATCAACAAAGACCATTCTTGGTAATTGGTGCGCGTGAGCATGGATGCTGGGCCAGACGCGCCTCCTGGAGCGGCGCTCGATGGCGACTTCACCGCGCGCGATGGCGCCCTCGGCCTTGGCGCGCGGCGAAGTCACGATACCGGCGTCGAGGAGTGCGTGTAACGATCACCGCATAGCGAAGCGATTGGACGGACATAGCAGCGACCGGGGGCGTATTAGCTACGATACCAATTGTCGGGGATCACGGCAATCTTTCGCCGCCGGCGAACTCTCGAATCGCACTCAAGAACCACGTTGAACACACGATGTTTGGTGCTGCAAAAAACGGGCGGCGTTTTGATGTATTGCTTGAGTATTTAAAGGGAACATCAAGCTACAGATAGCACAAAGCGATAGTAATGGCTGCATGCTAGAAGGAACTAATACATGGCACTAAAGATAGTAACGGATGCATGACTAATGCATGGCACTAAAGATAGTAACGGATGCATGACTAATGCATGGCACTAATGCTTTGCATCGTAAACGGAAACAAGCAAATGCTACTAACTGACAGAAACAGTAAAAGAAAATTGATGAGACGCTTGAACCGAGTAGATGATGAGACACTGGAATAACTTCAACATCCTCCCGACCGCATCTTCGTCGCGGCCGCGGTAGCTGACGCAGGTATCGTATCAACCGCCGCCGCCACCTTCTCGCCTACATATCTGGATCCCTCGCGCGCTAGGAAAGGAGCAGAGCGGGGCGGTGATAGGTCTTGGAGTAGGAAGAGAGATGGCCGATGCGGTGCTGCAGGAGAGAAGAAGGCCAGGGCGCGCGAGAGAGATGGCTGCAGGGCGGTTGCGCTGGGAGTTGGGCATCTGGGCATGGACCATGAAGGCGCTAGGCAACGGAGGAAGAAGAGAGAAAGAAGAAAGAGAAGCCCTGAAAGACGTCAAGAAACGATTGATTATTGATCCATCTGAATGCATCATGCATGGAGACATAGGACTGCTCGGCGGCGGTTTGGCGCTGGGCAACCCTGTTGTTGCTGCCGACACTCGTCTTGTGGCCAGCCATGATGAGCACGAAGTACCTGACCTCGTGGCACTTCTACCAGAGGACGAAGCCGATGACCTCGGCACTGGCCTCCGGGGCAGTGACGGTCTGAGTCGACGAGGCAGATCTGAGGGCACCGATTTGGACGAAATGGAGGAGGAAGAGAAGGAACAATGGAGTTTGGGGCAGGGTTTCAGTTACCGGAATAAATTTTTAACGGGGTGGCCGATAAGTCCGATTTTGCCGATTTTCGCTCTTTTTTGGCAACTTTTGGCCGAAATTTTCAAATCAAAATTTAAATTTCGAAAAATTCGACCGAAAATGTCTGGGATTTGAAATCAGAAATCATTCAGAAATCCAGAGTCTTGTACTGTTGTAGTGTCTGGGATTTGAAATCAGAAATCATTCAGAAATCAGAAGCACTAGAAATCAGAATGCAGAAGCACTAGATTTGAAAAGCATTCAGAAATCAGAAGCACTAGAAATCAGATAATGTCCAAGGCCATGAAATGCAAACCATATTACACAGCATTGCATCTTCTGAGGAATAGAAAGCTGCTGATTGCGAATTCCCATAAACGACTTATAGTAAGAACTAAGAAGTCCAAGAATGAAATGCAAACCATATTACAAAGCTGCTGATTGTGAATTCACAGAAAGATAATGTCCAAGGTCATTACTAGGAGCAATCACATCACACACAAATGTGCCGTTCAGGAGGTAGGTGCCGAGCCAACTTCGCCGTGAGTCACCAAGGAAGGAGGAGGCGAAAACTGCATGGGAATGGAGGAGGAAGAGAGTACCAGCGCCGCTCCCCTCCGCCGCACTCCATGCGCCGCAGGTGCGGAGGAGGAGCTCGGGCCTCAGGGAGCCGAAGAAGAACCCTGGGATGGGTCGCCGACTCGCCGGCGTCGCCGCTAGCCAGGGAATAAGAAGATTGGGGAGCTCCCATGCGCCGCCGAAGAAGAACGGAAAGGATTTGGGAACGTGCCGCCACCAGGGAAGAAGAAGGGGGGGGAGGAGGAATGAGTTGTGCGTGGCTGCGTGCTCCTGGGACTAAACTGACGGCTGACCTAGGAAATCAAAACCCTGGTTTGGGGCACCAATTTGTGGGGAAAGGAGGAGGAGGAGAAATAGAAGGGCTAATGCAGGGTAGTAACGAGATGAGAGACAGAAGTGGTATATTGCCAAAGAACTGGACATTTTGGTGGTATACAATGGCCCACCCGTCATCTTCAAAACAGTGGCCCACCGTCATCCTCTATCCACCTCTTCATCCTAATAAATCCCCAAAACATCCTAACAAATAAAATATACAATGGCGCACCTGTCATCCTCTATATCCTCTTCTTTCTCTTCTTCTTCTTCCTCTTCATCCTCCATCTCCCTCCCTCTCTCCTCCTCACGGTTGCGACATGCATGAGCCTTTGAAGCCCTCCCCTCCTCTCCATGCCCAAAACTTCCCTCTTCTCCTCTCACTTGGGATCCAAATCGCTGCTGCCTCAAAACTCCATATTTGGGGATGGATTTGTAGAGTGCCACCACAATGAAGTCATGAGCGAGGGCGCATTAATCCACTCGGTTGTCCAAGCTGATGCGATGTGGTTTTGTTGGTAAATCCATTATGGTGACCATGCAATGAAGACTCTATTTCTATAAATACCACATGATAAATACTATTTTTGCTATTTAGTTTTGTAAACATGCCAATACAGTAAAAAATGGTGGTGTTAGGAGAGTGTACTCACTTGCACTCTTAAAAAAAGTAGTCTTGGTCGTGTGGTCGGTGTTGTCCGTGTCAATACTACTAGTACTAAACATGTCTTCGATCCTGTCAAACCTAGGCATTTGGGACACCCATCATGTCAAAATGGTTTGTTTAGAGGTGCACCTCGACAAGGGCGCGCACCGTCTTGTCAAAATGATTGATCAACTATACTCACCATCTGCAACCCTAAACCAAGCTATACCATGACAGTACTAGTAGCAGCAGCATGCATCAAACTTTAGGGTGCTGCACCAGTACACTAAATCACAAACTCCTAATTAAGCTAGCAGCTGGACCCTAGCAGCAGCAGCAGCAGCGCAGAAGGCCATCTCTCAAAATGGTATATATCATCGAAATATGTCGTATATATAGACACCTATTTCATACTCTCGAAGATATGTACTCCACTTCAAATATACCACTTAAAGCGAATATATTATACTTCTTTATCACTTTCGGTACACTTGAATACCAATTATAAGATACTCCAATGCGACTTGATCGAAAAATTTTCATTGCAACCCTTTATTTTTGCTATATACCCATTTTCATACATAAAACAAGTATATACACGGGTTTTGGTATAAAAATGGATTTTCATAAAATTTTCATGGAACTCACTTTAGAGTATCTTATAATCATTATTGAGTATACTCAAATTGATAAAAAGGTATCATCATATAATTTAAGAGGTATATGAGAGGTGGGAATCACGTATACCAGGAAATCTATACCATTTTCATATATATATATATATATATATATATATATATATATATATATATATATATATATATATATATATATATATATATATATATATATGGGGCGTATCTAGTGCAAATGAGTATTTGAGTGCTAAGGTGCAAATGCCATGTGAGACCCGGTTTATTAAACTTGTAATACTTAACCTTCCACTTTGGTTTCTAGTATCACAAATAAAATAATCCGCGTCTCGATGGACATGTGCCTCCCAGAACAAGCGACACGTACATCAAATCACGGCATGCATCATTTCCATACAACGAATATAACAAGTCTACCAAAAGACATACATAATATAAGTTATTACAACAATGAGCCAGCCAAATGACCAAATGACACAAGTACCAAATAAGTAGTAGTGAAGCAAAAGTTGTCATAAGATGGCTCAAACCAAAGAGACGACCGGTTAGCCACATAACACCACGGGGCAACCAGGCCAAGCCGTAAGCTAATCGTAAGTGCGCTTGCAGCACAACTCACAAAGTAGAGGTCCATCGGACTCACTATCATCCTCTGCACAACACAAGCAATGCGGTGAGTACAAAAATGTACTCGCAAGACTTACAGTAGCAAGCCTATACATAGCTACATGAAAATTTGTATTCAAAGGAATGTGGTTATATGGTTCTTTGGGCGCATAAAGCAAGTTTCATTTGCAATATTGTAATAGATTGAGCAGCGATTATAAAATCCGTTTTTAAGCATTTAAATAACGGCGAGTAATCATAAGTAACAAGTATCCACCTAAGTGACTTTCCCAAAAGTCACCACAACATAACATGAATCCACTGATTCATACCACCATCAAGTTTTAATTTTAAAATGTTGTAGTCTAACTCTTGAAAAGCTTATCAAGCGTGTCCATAACCTAGGGCGAGGCTATTCGAATAGTTTTAATCCTGTGAGGTGTACCAATGTACCCACACTTGGAGGCCTTTTTGCCAAGCTATTAAGCACACTTCCTTTGGTATCGCCGGCACGGCTAAGTCCCTCTGAACCCTTTCCAATGGAACATGCTAATCCAAAGAGAGCCATACGTATGGGGTTAATCCTTAGTGATCTGTAAGCGAAATATGGATCACAAGGACCCATACGTGGAGCAAGATACTGCCGACCTCGGCGGGTGTTCTCCTCCCTAAGCGCGTGTCCATGTTGCATATAATCAAATATGCAACCCACCCACCTGACTCATTAATTAACACAACCCAAAGTACTCTCGGCTAAGAGGTCCCATATCCTCTAGTGTGGTTATGCCACGCCCTTGAATGCTCGGATATGAGATACTCACAAGTAGTTCGATCCTTAATTGACGGGCACCATTCCAATCACACCCAAAAGATCACACCATCTTACCATTGTGCCCAAGTCTAAATTGTTTTCATTTTCGATTTAGTTTTGCAATTTAGACAAAGCACAAGGCTGAAATATACATATTATAACAGTTTGTGTGATCAAGGTTATCGACAAGTCGATAACGCCCATTTCTAGATAGCTAAGCATGGCTAAGCCTAATGACACGTAGCTACTAAGTGACAAGGGTCCATCCAGTGAACCCAAAATCACGACAAGTAACCTAGGCTTGATGAGTAGAGAATAAACATTTCCCTCACGATAATGCATCTAGTAGGCCAACTACCGACAATAGTTTAAAACAACATAGCAATGCATACATAGAATTTGCAAACAATATATTAGACTTTGAAAATAGTAGGAACAATATGATCAAATGAATGCTACATGCTTTATGCATTTGAAGTCGCAGTGCGATGGTGCTGTGCTCAATATCGACAATAAAATTATCTTCCAGAACCCTAACGCGAAAAGGCGATAAGCAAATAAGAGCGAAGAACACCAAATAAATCTCAATATAACCACTCTTCTCCATGGAGCTTCTCTCCCTCCCGGCGCCTCAGGCTCTCTCCCGGGTGTCGCCTCCCCACGGCGGCGCCGCCGCCTCTCCCCTCCCAGCGGGGCGACCTGCGTCGCTCGGACGCGATGCGAGGCTTCGGGCGAGGGTGCCAGTGATGAGCTTGGGCGGCGGGAGGGCGTGCGAGGAAGCGGCGCGCGGGATCCGAGAACGCGGCAGAAAGGTGCTCCAAGCCTAGGAAGCGAGGCGACCTCGTTGCTTCCGGGCGCAATGCGGGCTTAGGCGAGTGGTGCTGCGTGATGGGCTTGGGCGGCCGGAGGCGTGCGGGAAGCGGCAGCCCGGGATCAGAGGGCAGCGGCGAAGGGTGCTCAAGCCTAAGGAAGCGGAGCGACTACGTTCGCTCGGACGCAATGTCGCGAGCTTCGGGCAGTGGTGCCCGCGATGGGCTTGAGCGGCCGGAGGGCGCGTGCGGGGAAGCGGGCGGCGGGATCAGAGCACGCGGCAAGTGCTCCAAGCGAGGGAAGCGGAGGCGACCTCGTTCGCTTCGGACACGTCGCGAGCTTCGGGCGAGGTGCGCAGCGGTAGGCTTGGGCGGCGGGAGGGCGTGCGGGGAAGCGGCAGGCGGGATCAGAGGCCACGACTCGAAGGGTGCTCCAAGCCCGAGGAAGCGGGGCGACCTCGTTCGCTCGAGCGGCGGAGCTCGGGCCGGGTGCCAGCGGTGGGCTTCGAGCGGCGAGGAGTGCTCCCGCTTCGGGCGTGAGGCCGGCGCAATGAGGAGGGCGGAGGTGGCGAGGGGGCCCGGCGTGAGGAGGCCGAGGTGGCGCGCGGCGCGAGGTACCGCGACCCTTGGCATCCGTGAGGTGGGGAGGCGGCCGAAGGCGGGGATGTCGCTCACAGAGGTGGTGGTGCCGTGAGGCGAGACCGAGGTGAGCAGGCGGGGTGGCGGCGTTGCGAAGTGGGGCCGAGGGCCCAAGGAGGAGCTGCTCGAGCGATGACACAGAGAGAGATAAGGAAAGGGAGAAGAAATGGGAATAGAAAGGAGATGAAAATGTGTGAAGCGATGGGGTTTAATGCAAAAAGGATAAGTGGATTGGAGGTGGGATTAGCACTTAAATATTGGTATTTGCACCTTAGCACTAAAATACTCATTTGCACTAGATACGTTATATATATATATATATATATATATATATATATATGCGCCTGTTCATACTCTCAGGAGTATGTACTCCCCATTCTAATATACCATTAAGCGCATATATTATACTTCTTTATCATTTTGGTATACTTAAATACCAATTATAAGATACTCCAATGCGATTTGATTGAAAAAATTTCATCGGAGCCCTTTGTTTTTTTGCTATATACCCTTTTTCATATATAAAAGAAGTATATGCACAAATCTTGCTATAAAAAGTAGCCTTTAATAAAAAATTTCATGAAACTCACTTTGGAGTATCTTATAATCATTATTGGGTATGCTCCAAATAGATAAAGAGGGTATTATGATACGATTTAAGTAGTATATGAGATGTGAGTCACGTACTCCAGGGTACCATACCATTACTATATATGTGTGTGTTTTTTTATTGTGTGTGTGAAAAATACTTTACTCCGGATGTAGTTACTCTCATCCGATATACCACCTAAAAGAACTTAACATATTCCTTTATCGAAATAAAATTCTGTTTTACTTTAATATTATTTGAAACTAGTAGGGTACCCGGCGCATTTTGTCGACTAGATTTGTTTCAATCCATCACAATTAACGTTGTGCATCTTTCTCTTTTCTATTCATATCCTTTGAGTGCAAATATGGTGGCTTCTTTTGGGTCATTGGCAGCACATCGCTTCCGCCTCCTCCCCATTACCTGGTGTGAATTCACCGTTTTGCCCATGAATTGGCTCGACCAGAGACCAAGTCTTTGCGGACGCCATCGCTCTCCCTCCTGACAGCATCTTCGTCGCGGTCACTGACGCAGTTATCAACCGCCATTGCCACCTTGCAGCCTGCGTATCTGGATCCCTCACGCGCTAGGAAAGGAGCAGAGCGGCGCGGTGATAGGGCTTGGAGGAGGAAGAAGAGAGATGGTCGATGCGGTGTTGCTGGAGAGAAGAAGGTCATGGCGTGCGCGAGAGATGGCTGCAGGGCGGTTGCGCTGGGAGCAGGGCATGGACCATGAAGGCACTAGGCAACGGAGGAAGAAGAGAGAAAGAAGAAAGAGAAGCCCTGAAAGTTGTCAAGAAACGATTGATCACTGATCCCATCCGAATGCATCATGCATGGAGACATAGGACTGCTTGGCGGCAGTTTGGCGCTGGGCGACCTTGCTGTTGCTGCCGACGCTCATCTCGTGGCCTGCCATGACCTCGGGGCACCTCTCCCCAGAGCACGTAGCCGATGACCTCGGCGCGGGCCTAAGTGGCGGTGACGATCTGGTCGAGAGGCAGATCCGAGGGCACCGATTTGGAGGAAGAAAGGAACAATGGGATTTGGGGCACCAATTTGGGGGCGAAAAGGAGGAGGAGAAGAAATAGAAAGGCTAATGGACGGAAATGGTATATAATTGCCACATTTTGGTGGTATAGTTCATTGAGATTTTACCGTGGTATGTATATATAAAACCCAGGCACATTTCAGCAGTATATACCCAATTTTCTCTTGAAACAAAATTTTTGGAAGCCAAACAGAGCCCCACATCTGCAACCAAAAGCAGGCATACATGTGCGCACGTACCGCGGTTGCCTGCGCCCCATCAACAGGACATGCGCCACGCGACCGCCTGAAAAAATGTCCATCCGTCGAGCACGTACGCTCCCGTCCCGCGCGACACAGGCATGCATGTGCGCCCAATAATGCAGCGCACTGACACAGTAAGCAGCAGCAGCAGCAGCAGCAAGAAATAACCACCTGACATAACAGAACAGTGGCCATCGATCCTACTCTTATTGCTCTGAATTCTGATGGAAATGCACGGAGCAGTAATGCAACAAGTGTGCCGTTGTTGCTTCGATCTCCATGCATGGGCACTGCAGCATTCTGTACATCCAATCCAAGTATAGTAGATTAGTACTGGTAGCAGCTAGCCACAAAAATAGCCGTTGGATTTCGTTCGGGCGTGGTGGATCCAGGGAAAACAATTTCGCCGTAATTTTACGGAATTTTCGGTGATTTTGCCCTCTCCGAATTTTTTTTATAATTCGTATAATTTGTTTTGGAAATATTTGAATTTGGACAAATTACATCCTAAATTTGATTTTACACAAAATTCGGTCAAATTTTGCCCAAATTTCGGTCAAATCTCGTCGGATTTCAAGTCCGGATTTCGTCCGTCTGAAAACCCACGAAATTTCGGTGATGTTTGCCCCCAACGAATTTTTCAAAAACGAAATAAAGTTTACTGAGTGGATCTGGATCTCACTCGCTTGGACACTAGCTAGAGTAGCCAGCCACACAGGCATGAAGTAGTATACCAAACAAGGGAGGCGTTAATTTCTTATTTCCTCCAGCATCAGCAACCGTGAAGCAGCGACATCCGACATGTAGGGAATCTTGGTGGATCTACGGCTGAGTGTCAAGACAAACGAATCAGAGAGGAGAATGCATGGATTCCAATCCTCTCGTACCCGCAGCTAGGCCGTAGGGAAGGAGCCAGTGTTTGATCAACAATGCTAAGATTCCACTGAACACCAGTGAGACGAGTACA
Source organism: Ampelocalamus luodianensis (assembly GCA_036346255.1). Taxonomy (NCBI): domain Eukaryota; kingdom Viridiplantae; phylum Streptophyta; class Magnoliopsida; order Poales; family Poaceae; genus Ampelocalamus; species Ampelocalamus luodianensis. The sequence continues at coordinate 51,333,579 of CM070632.1, read as the reverse complement.
CACACAAGTTTGTTGAGAAAATGTATGAGAGAACCTTCGCTGCTTTAGCTTCTAAGCTGGCCTTTTGGACAGTCAAGGTGATACTACTTCGTCAGCTTCCTAGGGCCGGCACCTGCCATTACTAACGAGGAAACCCATTGATGCGATCGACGGTAGCGGAGCCAGAAAAAATTACAGTCTAGACAAGTTTAACTTGGCCATGAATTGGGATTAGTCGTGGCCCAAGAATATTTCGTTCTTGACTTTGGTGAGCAGTGGTATGCATAAAGTGATTAGTGGCGGGGCCGAACAAGTGCCACCTTGCTGGAGAGCTCGCTCCGTAGTGAGTGATCGATGTATAATGCTTTAATCCTTCAGTACGTCTAGTCACAAATGCACACATATTTATCGGCAGCATCAATTACGCTTTATTTATTACTCCCTCCGTCCTGTGATATAAGTTCCCATTATTGGAAATCGTTATTCCACCATATATGTTCATTGGGAATCAAAGTGTAGTTATTATCATTTTTTCACTCAATGCCTGCATGCTTTAATACAAAAAGGTGGATGAATAGTTGTATTATCGTATTTAAGAGGGGTATGTATGTTCTAATAACATTAACATTTTCTTAGATTTAGCTCTTGCTTGGTGGTGGGTATGATGGATTAGACTTAGAGCATGTACAATGGTGCGACTTAAGGGTTACGTGTAGGTTACACTAGCTCGCAATTTAAATTTTTACCACGCAAACTAGAAAACCATACAAGAAGAAGATCACGGATCGTTACCACTGAGACATGTAGTGCGGCGGAAGAAGAGTTGGAGCGGCTGATCCAACGTGAAGTGCGTCGATGAAGTGGTTGTAGTCGATCGTCCAACGTCGAGCATGTCGAGCGGTGGTCGTAGTCAATGCGTCGGCGTCCTTGAAGAGTTGATCATCTCCGGCCAACCTCCAACGTTACGTAAAGATCGCGGATCATCCTTAAGCGCCGCGGCACAGTAGTAAGCGCCTCTAAGGTATCCATATGTCCGGTGAAAGAACACCACCGCGCTTGTGTGCTAGCACACCAACTCGTCTGGTAGGGCTCTCTCGAGAAGATGGCGGTTATGGTTTGGTGGAGCGACTCACGTGACTCATGTTTCGTATATCCTCAAATAGCCTCATGCGTCCTCTTTACATAGGCCCATGGCGGATCCTATCCAAACACGTTTGTTCCAACCAGTTAAGTGTGTGACCAGTGGGTTTATGGGTAATCGGTTGTGACTGGAAACACACTCCGAGCCACAGTCGTTAGCGGTTCCTAGCGAACATAAAGATTCCGAATACACACAAATTATATCTGGACGAACCTTAATGCAATATGATCTACGATTGGATTCTTATCACTAGCGACCACCTCGTATCTCTATACAACTAGTTCATATTTAATCCCAACCGATTCATAACTCCTTACGAGCCGCGTTTCGACCACTTAGTAATTATGTTCGACCGATCTACGACCGGCTCGTATCTCGGTACAACTAATCATGTCGATCAAGCGAAGACCTTCGTGTATTCTCCCTTTGCCTCCACGATATTTGGTTGAACTCCAGTTGAGATGTTTGTCATATATGAAGCTGTTCAATACTTTCTTGATCAGTGACGGATAACTTTATGTGATCGACTCTTCGACCACTAGTGGTATGACCATGCACTTTCTTTATTCGGCCATATCGAGGAGCAGCGAGATCTCTCCTGCCATATGTCCTAGAGCACGCATATATTGAGGTAAATCCCATATCAGACCAGATCTTTTCTCTGCATGTTTCATAGCATACTGAAAGCTACCTTTATAACTACCGATTCACGAGATGGCGTTTAGCTTAACATCTAAGTGTACTATTACACATACGAGAAACCATACGATATCGAGTCTAAGGATTATACATCATCATTGCTTGAGATCAGCGATGATATAAAATCATAACAATCTCAGCGATGTTCCAAGGTGGGTCAACCCAACACCATGTTCTCTAACATGTGTTCACATTATTGATTCGATATCCATATATCATAATGCCAGGTGAAACATGGTCAATCAATTAATACATGTCTTTGGTTGATAAGTCAATAGTGTTCCACCAGTGACATCCGACCAGAGATACATTTAAAATGGCATAGCATAAGTTAAATAACTTTACCAACAAGTCATGTACTTGTTAATCTTTATAACTGATGATTTATTCAATGAACAGAATAATATTTATTCAATAACTTATAAACATAGACGTGATACAATCATCTCTATGATTGACTCTAGGGTATATCATCAATAGTGACGTTAGCTGTCTGTAAGACTTGCCACGTAGGACATTAGGTGACATGGATGAGAGAGAGGGCATAGAAAATTATGTGCGTTTCTTATCTGATGATCATTGTAACACGATAAACAAAACCACGCTATACATAAAGGAGTTGTTTATAGAGACATTTAAAAAGACAACCCTGTATTGTAGAAGCCGTTTTAGTCTTTCACATAGATGACGTAAAGAAATCTTATGAATATGATCATATATCATGTCATTGTACATGCTCTTAGGACAGGACAAAGAGTACCCTTGTGCTATGTACTTGTGGGCGCGTACTTATGACATTAACGTTGTCTCGCAGCCTAGTCGCTGCTAGTGCACGGAAGCGGTACAGCTCTGGCTCGGAACGAATGTGCGAGTAACGGAAACACGAACCTAAAACGAAAGGACGGGAAAAGCAAAGGACGCCTACGCGACCCAGCGCACGCACGTAAAGGCGTCGTCGCCTTTTCCGCTTTCCCAAACTCAACCCAACCCCAACCAACCACCTACGCTTTCCAGTTCCAGTCCAGCCGGGCGGCGCCACACTGACCCCTGGCCCACAAAAATGCAGCCGTGAATCGATCACGAGGGCGAGGTGAAAAAGAAAAAGGAGAAAAGTGCACGCGGTTTTTTCAAACAGGCATTGCAGCGAACGCCTCGCCGGCGGCTCGGCTCAACGGAGCCACCGGCGGAGGTCGGTGGTTGACGACGGGGACACCACGTCCCCACCGAGGCTCTCCGCGCACGAAGAGGATACGTTGGACCGCTGCTCGGAGAGAATCGTCCCGCCGCGCTCTTGAAGCTCGGGCTCCGCAGGCTCTGCGCGTATCCGTACGGGTCGGGCGGGACGGGAATGACAGCCGCTTCTTGGCGCCGGCGCCCGCGCCGACTGCGAGCCGGTCGCGCTCCGGTGTCGCGGGCCTCTGCCGCGGCGCGCTCTGGGACCGCACCCGTGCCTTGGCCGACTCCGTCGCCGCCATGTATGTTCGGCACCGCCGCCCCGAGACGCGCGTGGCGCTGTGGTGAAGGCTTGGTGTAACGCTTCCGCCGCCGCCGCCGCCGCCGCCGCGCTCCACGCGCGGGCTCGCGAGAGCGCACCTGGATCGACAGGCGCGCCTTCCCCGGAACGGCGTGACCGGCGAGTGGTGGTGCGCCCGGTGCATTGGCGAGGACGAAGGATGGTACGGGCCGTTGCCGTGCTGCGACGGCGGCGCCTGCCGGCGTGGAGTGGAGTAGGAGAAGGGCCTCGCGGTGTCGATCTCGAGCGTCTTGACCTGGTCGCGGTGGTCCGTGGACGCGCGACCCGGCGCCTGCGGCGCTTCGGACGCTGCTCCTGTTGGTGTCGAAGGACGCGCGCGACGCCATCCACCTGTCCGCCCACCGCGGCTGCCCATCTACGTCCATCTCCTCCTCGACCGACGGCGTCGGGTTCCTCCAAATCTTGAGCCAAACACAGCAGCAAACAATAAGATCGGCCACAACACTTGCGAGAATCCCAACGCTGCAATACGGAGTAATCACCAAAATATCACGAGGCTCTTCTTACTTGATGGGAGAAGGCGTAGGATAGTGCTCTCACGCTTGAGCGCCGCGTCTTTCCTCGTCTGCAGCATCGCCTGGATCTCCTCTATCGTCCGTGGCCGGTCGTCCCAGTCGTCGGCGGCGAAGCTGCTGCCGTCTCGCGACCGCTCCTGCAAACCAACCAATATCCATCATCGTCATCAAATTAACATGTACGTACACAAGTAATAGCTAGCGATGTGAGCAGAAGGCGTTAGTTAGTTAATCGACACAAACCACGGAGCGGCGGTCGGCGTAGTCGTGGGTGTGCTTAGTCCCAGAAGGTGGAGGTGTCGACGCTGTAGGAGGATTTGCTGCTGCCGCAGGGCGCGGCGACGGCGGACAAGGACTCCTGCGAGAGGCGGATCCGCTGGTCGCGCACGCGCCTGGACGCGCACCAGCGCCTGCATGCACTGGCGTCATGTTGGCCTGCCTCCGCACGTTGTGGCCGCGCACCAGCGCCTGCAGCTTGACGAGCCCCTTGAGCGCACGCAGCGCGCGCCTCGCCTGCACGACGCGAGCGCACAACGCATTACGACAAATTAAACGCCCTTGTCGCCGGAGACGACAAGTGTGGCGCGGCCGTAGCAGCAAGCTGCTGCTGCTGCTGGGGAAAGCTGATCTTTTCGGTAGCGGTAGTAGTACCAGGTATCCTCGGAAGGCGGTCTGTATGACGATGGCGGCGTAGTGCTCGCGCACGAAAGCTGGAGGAGGGCGCGTCAGGCGGACCACCTCGGCCGCTGCCTGGGCCGTGGCAACGGCGGCCTCGGCCGTCGCCGCGGTCGCTACGGCGAGCGCGATGGCGTGGCGCTGCTCCTCTGTTACAGCCGGAGCGGGCGCCGACCTCGCCGCCGATTGCTGCGGCTGCGGCTGCGGCTGCTTCTGGTCCCCGCGGCGCGGCGCGGGCGCGGGCGACGGCGACGGGGACGGGGACGACGACCTCCGGAAGAGCCATCTCCTCCTCTCCCCTCTTGCTCTGCGCGGCGCAAGTGCGCAGCACCCAACGTAAGTTCTCCCAAAAGAAGCAGACACCATGGACAAACAGAGATGCAAGCAAGAGGTAGGCGTTGGATGAACGGACGGACGTTCTTCGACTTTGGTGAACAGTGGTATGCATAAAGTGATTAGTGGCGGGGCCCGAACAAGTGCCCACCTTGCTCGAGAGTTCGCTCCGCCGTGAGTGATCGATGTATAATGCTTTAATCCTTCGAGTACGTCTAGTCACAAATGCACACATATTTACTGTCAGCATCAATTACGCTTTATTTATTACTCCCTCCGTCCTGTGATATAAGTTCCCATTATTGGAAATCGTTATTCCACCATATATGTTCATTGGGGGAATCAAAGTGTAGTTATTATCATTTTTTTTTTCACTCAATGCCCTGCATGCTTTAATACAAAAAAAGGTGGATGAATAGTTGTATTATCGTATTTAAGAGGGGTATGTATGTTCTAATAACATTAACATTTTCTTAGATTTAGCTCTTGCTTGGTCGGTGGGTATGATGGATTAGACTTAGAGCATGTACAATGGTGCGACTTAAGGGTTACGTGTAGGTTACACTAGCTCGCAATTTAAAAATTTTACCACGCAAACTAGAAAACCATACAAGAAGAAGATCACAGATCGTTACCACTAGACACGTAGTGCAGCGGAAGAAGAGTTAGAGCAGCCTGATCCAACGTAGAGTGTGTCGATGAAGTGGTTGTAGTCGAGCATGTCGAAGCAGTGGTCGTAGTCAATCGTCCAGCGTCCTCGAAGTTGATCGTCTCCTCCAGCAACCTCCAACGTTCCATGTAAAGATCGCGGATCGTCCTTAAGCGCAACAGCAACCGTAGTAGCGTCTCTAAGGTATCATATGTCCAGGGAAAGAACACCACACGCTTGTGTGCTAGCACACAAACTCGTACGGTAGGGCTCTTTCGAGAAAATGGCGGTTATGGTTTCGGTGGAGCGACTCACGTGACTCATGTTTTCGTATATCCCTAAATAGCCTCATGCGTCCTCTTTACATAGGCCCATGACGGATCCTATCCAAACACGTTTGTTCCAACCAGTTAAGTGTGTGACCCTATAGGTTTATGGGTAATCGGTTGTGACTCGGAAACACTTTCCGACCACAAGTCGTTAGCGGTTCCTAACAGAACATAACGATTCCCGAATACACACAAATTATATCGGACGAACCTTAATGCAATATGATCTACGATTGGATTATTATCACTAGCGATCACCTCGTATCTCTATACAACTAGTTCATATTTAGTCCCAACCAGTTCATAACTCCTTACGAGCACGTTTCGACCACTTAGTGATTATGTTCGACCAGTCTACGACCAGCTCGTATCTCCGTACAACTAATCCGTATCTGATCAAACTGAAGACCTTCTCGTGTATTCTCCGTTTGCCTCACGATATTTGGTTGAACTCCAGGTGAGATGTTTGTCATATATGGACTGTTCAATACTTTCTTGATCGAGTGACGGATAACTTTATGTGGTCGACTCTTCGACCACTAATGGTATGACCATGCACTTTCTTTATTCGGCCATATCGAGGGGCACAAAGATCTCTCCTGTTATGTTAGGAGGGGTAAATCCCATATCCGACTAGTCACTTTTCTCTGCATGTTTCATAGCATACTCGAAAGCTACCTTTATAACTACCCAGTTACGGAGTAGCGTTTAGCAACATCTAAGTATACTATTACACATACATGAAACCATACTGATATCAGGTCTAAGGATTATACATCATCATTGCTTGAGATCAACTGATGACATAAAATCATAACAATCTCAACAGTGTCCCAAGGTGGGTCAACCCAACACCATGTTCTCTAACATGTGTTCACATTATTGATTCGATATCCCTATATCTATGACCGGTGAAACATAGTCGTCAATTAATACATGTGCTGGTTGATAAGTCAATAGTGTTCCGACCAGTGACATCCGACCGGAGATACATTTAAAATGGCATAGCATAAGTTAAATAACTTTACCAACAAGTCATATACTTGTTAATCTTTATAACTGATGATTTATTCAATGAACAGAATAATATTTATTCAATAACTTATAAACATAGACGTGATACAATCATCTCTATGATTGACTCTAGGGCATATCATCAATAGTGACGTCAGCTGTCTGTAAGACTTGCCACGTAGGACATTAGGTGACATAGATGAGAGAGAGGGAGCATAAAAAATTATGTCATTTCTTATACAATAGTCGACTATAACACGATAAACAAAACACGTTATACATAAAGAAGTTGTTTATAGAGACATTTAAAAAGACAACCTATTGTAGAAGCCGTTTTTAGTGCTGTCTATAGATAACATAAAAAATATTATAGATAACAATTATCTATATCATTGTACATGCTCTTATATCGCAGGACAGGACAAAGAGTACCCCTTGTGCTATGTACCTGTGGGCGCGTACTTATGACAATAACGTTGTCTCGCAGCCTAGTCGCTGCTAGTGCACGGAAGCGGTACAGCTCTGGCTCGGAACGAATGTGCGAGTAACGGAAACACGAACCTAAAACGAAAAGACGGGAAAAGCAAAGGACGCCTACGCGACCCAGCGCACGCACGTAAAGGCGTCGTCGCCTTTTCCGCTTTCCCAAACTCCAACCCAACCCCAACCAACCAGCTACGCTTTCCAGTTCCAGTCCAGCCGGCGCCTGACACACTGGCCCCACCACACAAAATGCAGCCGTGAATCGATCACGAGGGCGAGGTGAAAAAGAAAAGGAGAAAAGTACACGCGGTTTTTTTTTCAAACACGCATTACAGCGAACGCCTCGCCGGCGGCTCGGCTCAACGGAGCCACCGGCGGAGGTCGGTGGTGGACGACGGGGACACCACGTCCCCACCGAGGCTCTCCGCGCACGAAGAGGATACGTTGGACCGCTGCTCGGAGGAGAATCGTCCCGCCGCGCTCTTGAAGCTCGGGCTCCGCAGGCTCTGCGCGTATCCGTACGGGTCGGGCGGGACGGGGAATGACAGCCGCTTCTTGGCGCCGGCGCCCGCGCCGACTGCGAGCCGGTCGCGCTCCGGTGTCGCGGGCCTCTGCCGCGGCGCGCTCTGGGACCGCACGCGTGCCTTGGCCGACTCCGTCGCCGCCATGTAGTTCGGCACCGCCGCCCCGAGGACGCGTGGCGCTGTGAGTGAAGGCTCGGGGTGTAACTTCCGCCGCCGCCGCCGCGCTCCACGCGCGGGCTCGCGGAGCGCACCTGGATCGGCGGGCGCGCCTTCCCCGGAGACGGCGTGACCGGCGAGTGGTGGTGCGCCCGGTGCATTGGCGAGGACGAAGGGTGGTACGAGCCGTTGCCGTGCTGCGACGGCGGCGCCTGCCGGCGTGGAGTGGAGTAGGAGAAGGGCCGCGCGGTGTCGATCTCGAGCGTCTTGACCTGGTCGCGGTGGTCGGTGGACGCGCGACCCGGCGCCGCCGCGGCGCTTCGGACGCTGCTCCTGTTGGTGTCGAAGGACGCGCGCGACGCCATCCACCTGTCCGCCCACCGCGGCTGCCCATCTACGTGCATCTCCTCCTCGACCGACGGCGTTGGGTTCCTCCAAATCTTGAGCCAAACACAGCAGCAAACAATAAGATCGGCCACAACACTTGCGAGAATCCTAACGCTGCAATACGGAGTAATCACCAAAATACCACGAGGCTCCTCTTACCTGATGGGAGAAGGCGTAGGATAGTGCTCTCTCACGCTTGAGCGCCGCGTCTTTCCTCGTCTGCAGCATCGCCTGGATCTCCTCTATCGTCCGTGGCCGGTCGTCCCAGTCGTCGGCGGCGAAGCTGCTGCCGTCTCGCGACCGCTCCTGCAAACCAACCAATCCACCATCGTCATCAAACATGTACGTACACAAGTAATAGCTAGCAATGTGAGATCGATGTGAGAAGAAGGCGTTAGTTAGTTAATCGACACAAACCACGGAGCGGCGGTCGGCGTAGTCGTGGGTGTACTTGGAGTCCCAGAAGGTGGAGGTGTCGACGCTGTAGGAGGATTTGCTGCTGCCGCAGGGCGCGGCGACGGCGGACAAGGACTCCTGCGAGAGGCGGATCCGCTGGTCGCGCACGCGCGCCTGGACGCGCACCAGCGCCTGCATGCACCGCAGCGTCATGTTGGCCTGCCTCCGCACGTTGTGGCCGCGCACCAGCGCCTGCAGCTTGACGAGCCCCTTGAGCGCACGCAGCGCGCGCCTCGCCTGCACGACGCGAGCGCACAACGCATTACGACAAATTAAACGCCCTTGTCGCGGAGACGACAAGTGTGGCGCGGCCGTAGCAGCAAGCTGCTGCTGCTGCTGGGGAAAGCTGATCTTTTTCGGTAGCGGTAGTAGTACCAGGTATCCTCGGAAGGCGGTCTGTATGACGATGGCGGCGTAGTGCTCGCGCACGAAGCTGGAGGAGGGGCGCGTCAGGCGGACCACCTCGGCCGCTGCCTGGGCCGTGGCAACGGCGGCCTCGGCCGTCGCCGCGGTCGCTACGGCGAGCGCGATGGCGTGGCGCTGCTCCTCTGTTACAGCCGGAGCGGGCGCCGACCTCGCCGCCGATTGCTGCGGCTGCGGCTGCTTCTGGTCCTGCGGCGCGGGCGCGGGCGACGGCGACGGGGACGACGACCTCCGGAAGAGCCATCTCCTCCTCTCCCTCTTGCTCTGCGCGGCGCAAGTGCGCAGCACCCAACGTAAGTTCTCCCAAAAGAACCAGACACCATGGACAAACAGAGATGCAAGCAAGAGGTAGGCGTTGGATGAACGGATGGACCTTGTCCTCGTCGGCGTCGGGGTCCTCGCGGAGGCGGGGGGACTTCTTGGGGCTGTCGTCCTTAGACGGCGAGCGGAAGGCCCTCTTGACGGCTGTGAGCCACGACGTGCCGCCCTTCTTGCCCATCGCTGCTGCCGTCGAGCGGCCAGTGGGAGGCAGGCTGCAGTGCTAGCTTCATGAATAGGAGAGGAGTCACGCGCTCCCCCCGCGCCTTTTATGTGGAGCCATTACCAAAAGCACAGTGGAGCGAGCTCCGAGTGGGGCTGGTGAGTCGATGTGGCTTTTGGGTGAACGTTGCGTTGGTGGGGTGGAAGGGGGGCGCTTAATTTGTCTCAGCTGTTTTGTCGAATCCGTTCGGGTGTCATGCATGAGCGGATCTGTGCTGCACGGGGAAAACCAGTGGATCTGACGGATGATGCGGCGATTTCATGTCCCAACCCTTTGGATCCATCCAGATTCACGACACTAGCCGAGCACACAGCGCGGGACAAGGGTTGTTCTACGTGTAACTTTGGCTGATTCTTCCTTCAATGTAGCTAGGTTACATTTTTTCGGGGAACTAGTGGATAATCAAAACCAGAGTCAGGCACGAACACATCGTTCCTGATTCTAAGGAGGCCCAGGCATTTTCTTCTTTGAGAACTGGATCGAACACTTCGGTACATCCCCTGTACGTTGTGCACACCTGCCAGTGCCGGCTGCCGAGTCATCGCCGGCTGACCGGAGAATCAACGGGTACACTACCACCCACAGAGACTGCCGCTGGAGATGCGGGCGAGCGAGCAGTTGGGGGGCCGGCACATTGGCGGCACACGCATAGAGGATCCGGACAGGACCGGACCAGACCAGCTGCCCATAACTAGTTGGAGTAGTAAATGTGGTGTTGATGCAGCACTGGTCCGGACTATAAACAACGGGAGTATCGTGGAGGGCAGTGCATAAAAGTTTGGGTCAGACGGGCTGGGCTGCACTGCACCGCACACCACGCCAAGCAGCTTGGGAGGAGGAAAAAAAAAAGGGACAAAGGAATCCGATCCAGTGACAGTGAAGGCAGCCAGCCACTACGGCCGATAATAATGCTACGGTCTTGGTCATGTCATCTGCACGTACACAACCAAATCTGTCCCCCTTGGTACGGGGCAGGCACGAGACGAGAGAGCAACCCATGCAACGCCCAATGGCTTATGCTGGACAGCCGTGAGTTTTTTTGAGACGCTGGACAGATGTGAGTTGGAGAATTTTTTTTTTTAAAAAAAATATTAATTTAAAAGATAATAAAAAACAATTTTTTTTTTAAAGGTGCATATCGTCGTTTGAAATGACAACAAGCTCATGTCACCATTTGAAATGGTAATAGGAACCTATTTATTGTCGGTCGTTGTTCCAACCACCTGTCGTCATTTCAGCTGGTAATTTACATTGAAGAGTGCAAATCGCCAGTTGAAATGGCGATAGGAACTGGCAATATAAACCCCGAAATTCAATGAAAAATCATTTTAATTCCGGAATAATAGAAGAGAGAGGAGGAGGGGGAGAAGAGACGTAGCGAATCCCTGTCGTTTCCTAGCGGAGGAGAACAGAGAGCCAGAGAAGCAGATCTGGTCATCCATTTTGTAGGTAAATGTTCTGCAACTTTGTACATAAATTCAAAACCTTTTAGGTTAGCAAACAAAAATAGCAACATAGAATTCAATGGGTTAGATAATTTTAGTTGTATTGTTGTTTGATGTAGTACATCATTTTAGCTGTGCATAGTTTAGTTCATCGTATAGATATTATTTATGTTGCAGTACTCGAACGATTTAGGATAAATCCACAAAAATACTAAGGAAACTTTGTAGATTTTTATTTTTTACACGGTAAATATTATGTTAACGCCGAAAATACTTCTTAAACCAGGAAAATAGGAAGACACCTCTAAAAATACCAAGATGCCTATTAAAAATCTATAAAAAAAATGGTAGAGTAGGTAAATAGGGTATGTAGAGCTTGATCAAAATAATCATAACTTAATTTGGTTTCCATTTATGCACAATAAATATTATGTTAATGGCGAAAATACTTTTTAAACTAGGAAAATAGCAAGACACCTCTAAAAATTCTCTAAGAAATCCAGAGTAGGTACATAGGTGAATTAAAATATTGTAAACTTAATTTTTGTTTCTATTTATACACGGTAAATATTTTATAAATGTTGAAGACACTTTTCAAACAAGAAAAGTAGCAAGATACATAGAAAAAATCTATAAAAATTGCAAAGTAGCTAAATAAGGTATGTAGAGCTTAATCAAAATAATATCAACTTAATTTTTGTTTCAATTTGTGCATTTCCAAACAAGGAAAGTAGCAAGACAAAGTACATGTTGGTGTTTCTAATGTACGTAACCAAACCCAGTGCGCCATGCATTTCGCAATTAAATTATGAAGTCTTTCAAACTTAAATATATTTTCTCAAATATTTTGACTATTAAATATTACATTGTCTTTTCCTGAAGGAATCAGTTCCACGAACAATATAATCAGGACAATAACGCACATGGCAACCCTAAACCCCCTTTTTTTATTATTATTTCGCACCGAAGGGGCTATTTGTGTTATTGCGCCACCGAACTCGTGTTCCAAATTGCATCGCCGATCTCACATTCTCTACTTCACATTTCGTTACGTTCTCCAATTTCAGATTCTAAACTACGCGGACATTTCAAGGTATTATAAAAAAAAAACTTCGTGAAATACACTTAATCTTTAGACATTAATTAATTAATATAGGGCAATGTCGTCATTCCAATTGGCGACAATATCTATATTGCCAATTAAACTGGTGAAATTGTCTTATCGTTAGTTCAATTGACGACAGGGATACTGTGGCTAATTGGAATGGCAGCAGTCACATATTTTCATATTTTTTTCAACTTTTTTAATTAACTTTTAAATTAATAAAAATATTATTATTTTTTAAAAAAATCTGGATTGGATGCACGTGACACTGCCTTGCCTTTATGGTTGTATTGGTAGGTACCAGTAGTGTTTAAATGGGCGGTCCGACCCGGCATGACACTACGGTATTTATATATTTTGGAACACAGAAATTTCACACCGAACGATTCATCGACAGTGGACTGGTGCCTCTGCGCGGGGGAACGTACATCACAGTTGACTGGCGCCCCTCGTGACTGACCAGAGCACGCGACGCGGCAGCATCTACAGTTGCTTAAACCGGATTAAAAAGCGTCCGTAGGCCGGGATAGATCGTTAGCATTTGCTTGTAAAGGAGGAATATATAGGAAATCCTTTGGAATAAAGGATTGGAATGGCAACTGGCGTCGCTCGCGCGCGCGCTGTGAGTGGTCAGTTAGCTTTGGGCTGGGTGCGGGTGGTGGTGCGTCGCGGGGATCGATGCGGCCGGCGTGATGGAGCTGAGCAAACCCACCGGGCCCGACCGGCTGACTGCCGCCTTCGCTGCTGCTTGGCATCAATGGCTGCAGAAGCAAACGCACCCGGCCATCGCCTCCCGCGGGCCGCACAGCAAACACACGCTGCCATGGCATGGCGTGCGTGCAGAGCTAATGCCTGACGTGCCACTCGTCATCTCTCCCGGTCTAGCTCTCTGATGATTTTTCATGCACTACCCACCCAGCCTTCACTATCGGCGCCACAATACGGAGCTGAGCAGCAGTCTTCGGTGCTGGCACCACATGAAATCACACAGTTGCATGCTGCACAAGAAAGGCAAGGAGCGAAGAAATGGCAGCACCTAGGCCTAGCTAGTGATGGGTCCCGGGCTTCCACAGGCCAGCCACACGCATCTCCCACGCACTCGCTGTTGGGAATCCCGAAAGCCACTGTTGATTTCTCGTTTCCCGCGCGCTCCCCCACGCACGCACAGCTTAATCAATCGATCGATCCGCCGGCAGTCAAACCTAGCCCTTTGTTTCCCTCTCCTCTCCGTCACTTTCTGCAGCAGCAAGAGACGCTAAGCCGATTGGCATCAGCTAGGATACATACACGCATGATGCGAAGGTGCCACTGCATATCCGCCGCGCATGCGGCTACGAGTGGCGCCGCTTTCTCCCAGTTATTCACGGGAACTTGTTGGGCATGCATGCACACACTTCGCCAGCCACAGATCCTACGATACGCTGCACGCCTTTCCTTTCATCGTGTTCTCTCTCCAGGCAGAACGAAAACGATGGGTACACAGGTATATTATCACAGACGGTGCCTAGAAAGTACTTGAGTATTTTGTTGCTAACTAGTACTCAAATTTTGAACTCTTAGATCTAGATTCAATGCATAAGATCATTTTACCTCCTCCCCTAATGAGATATCAACAAACATAGTATAGATAAAAAAAACTAAGTACTCACAAACCCAAAAAACACTCGAGTACTACCTAGCAAACCCCATTATCATATGTGTAGGGTCCCTAAGCTTGAGCATATGAGGTCCTGCATGCATGCATGCGTGTGTGTGTATATATATGAAAATGGTATGATACTCGTGGGTCTATACAAGGGTAAAATCAAGATGGATCTGATGTCATGTACCACCCCTGTTTCAACGTGGATCCGCCCATGCCTCTCTCTCTATGTATATCTCTCTTCTCAGTCGAACAGCAACAAAAAGTTGATATGGGGTACACGTTGTGTAGCTAGTGAGTTATTGTGTGCTGGAAATATTAGGTGTATCTGCATTCTGCAACAGCTAGCATGCGTCACAGGCCGGCTATGTATTAGTCCGCGAGACCGGTGCCGGCGAGACAGGCAGGGGTCGTCGTTTCCGCCATGCCTGACGGCGAGGTCACTGTACCTCCTATGTCTATCGTCCATGTGTGGTCCTACCGTCCTAGTAAATCGTCCCTGCAGGTCACTCGCTAGACTTGGTCTTCCTTCTTTGGGTTTAATTTCCTAGTTTTTTTTTACCGTGAGTTAAAAGCATTTTGGATAGACTTAGTCATTTGCTGCTGATGTTTCTGTTGTTCTACTCCTCAAATATTTCTGTTGTTCTTCTTAACAAAATCGCCAATAATGTATTCCTCAAGTCTCTTCCTCCTGAAGCGCGCTGTGAATCTCTCTAATATGGGCTTCGATTAGGCCAGTCTTATCAGGCTTAAATAAGAGCAAGCGAAATATCTTCAGCCATCCACCCTAGCCCATTCGGTGGAAAAAAATTCTAGGGGAGGACCTCCACGAGGCCCGTCATCCAACGGATGTGAAGGAGAGGCCTCACCGAGGTCCTCCCTATTGAATTTTTCCCCCTTTCGGTTCACTACATATCTTCGGAGAATAACACGGAATCGGTAGGATTGTCGTAGGATTCCCCAAACTAATTATGAGCGCTTCTAGAATTAACCGATTCGCGCGTAAACCTAAACGGACTCGATTAAGGTCAGAGTAATTAATCATACGCTATACATGCCCGTTTCGGACTCGATCGCAACCTAATTAATTCGCAACTAGTATGTACACATTGTATAGACTATTGCTATCTATAATATCTATTCATGTTATGCATAGATAACGCTAAAGATAACTTCTATAATGAGTTGTCTTTTTACGTGTCTCTATAGACAACTCCTCTATATACAATGTGTCTTGTTTATCATGTTACAATCGACTACTGCATGAGACGACTACTGCATGAGACGACCCAATTATCTATGCTCCCCTCTCTCATCCATATCATTTCTTGTCTTATATAGCAAGACTTACCGACACCTGACATCGCACAGTTATACTATAAATGCAATTGGGATCGAGCAATCACGCACGTGTAGGATCGCGGGTAGGCTACGAAAACACAAACAAAATTTTTACCGCGCAACCAAGGAACCACCACAAGTGATAGATCACGAGATTACCACTAGACGCACCGACTCGTAGCGGAAGTAGAGTCGATGTAGCGAGTTGAAGCAGTCGTAGTCATACTTGCCGCGCGCCTTCTCCTCCTACTCCGATGACCGTCGTGAGTCGCGGATCGTCCTAGTGTTGATGCTTCGCAACAACACCTCCAAGGTATCCACACGTACGGGGCAGGGACACCACGCGCAGGAGTGCTAGCGTCGGCGTCGTGGTTGACGAGAGCGTGGCTATTAGGGTTTCGGGATTTCTTCCAGAGAGATTGATTGATCACCTCACCCAATGCCACCGCCCCTCTATATAGGCATCCATAATGGGTCCCGACGAAGGCCCATTAGGAACTCGTGGCCTATAAGAATTGGATCACCATCCAAATCAAATCCTAGCCCTTTAAGTGTGTGACCCTATAGGTTCGTGTGCAATCGGTTGTGACTGGAAACTCTTTCCGATCATGAGTCGTCGTGGTACCTAGCGACACATAACGATTCCGAACACACACGAGAATATATCGGACGAACCTTAATGCAATATGATCTACGACGTGTCCTTATCACTTACGACCAGCTCGTGCTTAGTCACGACCGATTCATAATCGATTACAACCAGTTCATAACTCCTTACGACCGATTAATATCTAACTACGACCGTTTGCAACTCCTTACGATCGGTTGGTGATTATGTTGAGTAGTCTTCGATCGGTCGCATCTCCATACGACTTCGACGGTCTACGACCTCGGCAATCGAAGGACTCGCTGTGTATTTTCCCTTTGCCTCACGACATCCGGTTGAAGTCGGTGAGATAATATGTCATCCATGGATATTCAATACTTTCGATCAAGTGTCGAATAACTTCATCCGGTCGACACTTCGACCACTAGTGGTATGGCCATGCACTTTCTTTATTCGACCACAACGAGGGCCGAGACATCTCTCTGTTATGTTAGGAGGGGCAAATCCCATATCCGACCAGTCACATTCCTCCGCATGTTTCATAGCATACCCGAAAGCTACCTTTATAACTACCCGATTCACGGAGTAGCGTTTGGCAACCCTAAGAGTGCTATTACACATGTAGGAAACCATGCCGATCTCGAGTCTAAGGATTATACATCATCATTGCTTGAGACCAACTAACGACACATAGAATCATAACAATCTCAATAGTGTCTCAAGATGGGTCTTATCCAACACTATGTTCTCTAACATGTGTCCACATTATTGATTCGATATCTCTATATCTATGACCGGTGAAACATGGTCATCAATCAATACATGTCTTGATGCAGAGTCACGGTGTTCACCGGTGACATTCGACAGGATACTTTAGAACAACATCATATAAGATAAAGAGTTTCACCAACAAGTCATATACTCATTGATCTATATAACTGATGATTCATTCTAGGAACAAGATACTACTAGTGAGCAACTAGGGCTTGGGAAAAATACTAAATTGGCTAGACAAAATTCCAGAAAAATTTTGGGATGTTTCTGGGATACTAGAGATGCTAGAAAAATTAATCTCTCATATAAAGCTCAGGATCTCATTTGAAACATTTCAAGATTTTTGGAATTAACATTTGTTACTGGAGTACATTTCTTTCAATCAGGTCAAAAATTGCACCAAAACAAAGAATGAGTTTCACTTAGCATAAGGAGCAATTGACTACAGAAGTAATTCTAGCATGGTTTAAAACACTTCTAGTTAAGCAAGATTAAAATGAGATACTCTCAGTTCATACTATAGCAAGTTCACTTCTCAACAATTAAAAGACAAGCGTGTTCTTTACCTCCGCAACAATCTAGCACATGAAGCTACAACATCCATGACATCTAAAATTTCAGATTTATGCAAAGAATCTAAATGAGCATGGAAGGTTGTTAAATTCCAAGTTGATTAACAATTGAATATAAAGCAAATTAAGGGCAGTTTCAACTTATACTTCTACCTATTCATCATTTTCATGCTTTGATCACCAAGAGGAACTACAAATCATGCTTCTTGATTTATACAACTTGAGTAACATGACATGCTTGAGTTCTTTAGAAACTATATGTATGGCCAACGTATAAGAATCAAGATGCCTAACAAGTAATTTGAGGTATCTTCTACCCCCCTTAAATATTTCGGTACATGAAAGATAAGTTGAGGAAAGAATGGGCATAAGGTGAGGGAATGGCAATGGGTATGCAATTTAATTCTAGCATGTACTAATCATTCCAAAATCACCAAAATGAGATCAATTGAACCACCGATAGTTTTCCGACATAATTGCGATGCATGCCGCCGGTAGGCGATGCACAACTATTTGGAACAAAGAGAGCAAGTTATTAGAAAATCTAGCATCTATATGCTAAGTAATATCATTATGGCGTATATATTCTAAGAATAAACCCTAATTTAATCCTAATATCGTAATAAGACATCGTCTAGGGAAAAAGACATTACCCTAACCCGAGTGGAAACACATAAAAATCAAGAAATGAACTCCGAATATTTGTATGAAAGCATAAGACCAGCGCAAACCATAAGGCAAAAGATTTGCTTCTCGGTACGACTAACTCGTATTGAATGAACGAGCAATCGTTTAGAATGATAAAATTTTAGAACACAACTCAAGTTCTAACGCATCTAAAAGGCATGGCAAAAACCATATAAGGGTGGATTGGGCACTAGCCATCTAATATCACATCTTACCTTTTTAATCCCATGACACTACTACAAAACATGCAATAGTAGACACCTCATCACAGACGGTTAAAATGGAACCGTCTGTGTTGGGTCTGTCGAGCCTATCACGAGCGGTTTGTAATACAAACCGTTTGTGATACTCGAGATCATGACGGTTCTATTAAAGAACCGTCTCGATAGTATCATAGACGGTTCTATTAAAAACCGTGCAGTGATAATCTGCGATATCTGAGCGGTTTTTAATAGAACCGTCTATGATACAGCGAAGACGGTTCTTTAATAGAACCGTCTATGATCTCGCAGATTATCACGACGGTTTTTAATAGAACCGTCTATGATACTATCACGACGGTTCGTATCACGAACCGCTGCGTGATATACCTCATCGCGCAGCGGTTGGTGATACGAACGCGTGCGTGATATGTGATTCACAAGCGGGAGTTTGAAAATTTTGAATACGTGCGCGGGAATTTTGAATGCGTGAGCGGGAGTAGCAGAAGTCCTTATATATTAATGAGTCCCCCAAAAGATTTTCTTCTCGGTACGACTAACTCGTATTAAATGAACGAGCAATCGTTTAGAATGATAAAATTTTAGAACACAACTCAAGTTCTAACGCATCTAAAAGGCATGGCAAAAACCATATAAGGGTGGATTGGGCACTGGCCATCTAATATCACATCTTACCCTTTTAATCCCATGAGTTTTAGTTGATTTATCATCTCATTTTTAACCCTAACGATGAACTAAGTGCTCGCAGTCCAAAACTTGTGCTTGCTGTCCATATTTTGTATCCAAGCTCCGAGATGAGTGCTTCAACTCCGAGTGCTTCAAATCTTCACTAACTAACAACCAACACTTCATATTTTTAACTCTCATTATTCCCCAAACCGAATTTAACCGATAACCAACTAACTTTGAAAGGAGAAGAGAGGGGAACAACTTTTTCGAAAACTCAACAAGAATAAGGCAAGATGAGCAAGCTAAGATAGGTAAGGAGTAAAATCTGAGAACTTACTTAAGTTTTCATAAACCATTTGACATTTTGAAAATAAGTTTTACAAAATATCCTAAAGACGACCAAGCTAGGGGTTTCTACGGTCAGTATGGCTCTGATACCAAACTTTGTGAGACCCCGGGGTATTTAACTTGTAATGCTTAGTTTAGCATCATAAATAAAATATCCCGTGCCTCGGGAAAATATGTACATCCCAGAAGTGTTGTACATACATCATTTTACAAAATTATGCATCAATTCCATTCAATCGCATAGAACCGAAGCACGACAATAAAAGACATACATAATAGAGATTTGTTACAACAAGGGCCAACCGGCCAAATAACAACTAAATAACAATTAAACAGCGGAAGCAAAAGTTCCATAAGATGGCGATAAACAAAAGAGCCAATTAGTGTGCCTTTACCCACAAGGCAACCAACCAGGCCGCCAAGCTAGTCGTCAAACCCGCAGCACATCTCACAAAAGGGAAGCCCTTGGGGCTCACATTCTTCCTCTGCAACAAAACAATTAAGCAAAGCAACTGAGTACAAAAATGTACTCGCAAGACTGACGTGTGGACTAACAAACCTATATATATGCTACATGCAAGCTTATTTGAGTGGAGGGAGCTATGGATTTATTTTTAGCATAAAGCAAGTTTTCATTTGTAATAATGTAATAGATTCAAAGCAATTTGACAAACTGTTTGTAATTGTTGAAATAACAGCGATACAATAATAATTACAATAATAAAGACAACCTGGAAGTGACTAACCCAATAGTCACCACAACAATAGTATGAACATCCATTCATACCAACCCATCAAGTTTTAATTAAATGTTGTAGTCTAGTTCTTGCACGACCTTACCAAGCATGTCCATAACCTAGGACGAGGCTATTCGAATAGATTTAACCCTGCAGGGGTGAACAATTTCAGGGCAACAATGCAATGGGATTAACTACCTCTAATCGACAAAATTAATCATTGACACAAAAGCATGCATACATACGAGTAAAACAAAGTATTAGATTTTGAAAGTAATGGGATTAAGTGGATATGATCAAACTGCTTGCCTCGCTGTGATTCACTTGTTTGCTGCAGAGGATCACTCACGCAATCAACACAATCGTTGTCACCTATCGAAAGAACGGGGAAATCCAATAAAGACAAAGAACACCGATATAAACTCAAAAGCCAAAGTCTTCCAAAATCCATGAAATTTACATAGCAGGTAGAGTATGATTTTAGACAAATTTAGGAATAAGAATTATTCAATTTGGACTAAGCATGAAAAAGTTATGCTCTAAACAAATTCTCTCAGCCTAAAAATTCTAATTAAATTAATTTCGGTTACTGCTCCTGCACAATTTTCTAGAGAGTTTGTGATCATGAAAATTTAATGGTGGACAGATCATAACATTCTAAGAACAACAAAAATTGGTTCACCTCATTTGGAGTTGGTTCGAATTAGTTATGAAATGCTGAAATTGTTACTATGGCAAGGTCTACTGTTGATTGACTATCAAATCTTTGCTTAAGATTGATTTCACTTTGTTAGCTTACATGTGAAAGACTAGTGACTATATTTTATAATCCATTTGCTTTGGCATCTGCCAAGTCCTTTAGCTCTTGTTTGTTTTAGAAAAGCCATAAGCTCAAAGTACATTTTAATTCTCTACAGATTTTTCCTCCCTGTTCATAAGACTGTTATTTGCTACAAGACATAGTCAAGCATTTTTAACTATTGGACTTAGTCATTAATATTTGATTAGCAAAAGTGCATCCTCCTGAGGTGGTCAAACCTAGTTACTAATATTTGAATTTGAACATGTAAGGGCAGTCTCACTGTAAGCTGCTAGGTTTGCTAGTTCTTGCATTTGGCCACTTTTACTGTTCAACCAACAGACAACTACAACTCATCTCTGTACTTAGGGTGCTGCGCCTTTAAGGTCAGTCTCTAAAGACTTTTCATACCAACAAAACCTTTCTATTTACTTGCAGTTGAAGTGACAACAACTTATTAGTATCTCTAACTCATCCTATTTACCTTCTCTGCTTAAACCTCTTTCTAAAAGAATTGGTTACTCTCTGCAGGTTTTCTGAAACTTCACATCTATAAAGGTTCTTTTCAGATTTGGTCATTTTATTAGTCATTTGACAAATCTGCAATTCTTTACACTATTATTCAAACAACCTACACAACAAGATTTTTCAGAACTAAAAAAAAAAAATACTAACTTAAAAGAGTGACTCAAAAGACAATACACAACAAAAGCTAACAGAGCACTTGCTGGGCCTAGCAATTGAGTTTACTGACAACACATCAATTCCTTTTTAAACCTTTCTCTTCTGTGCTCATGCATCCGAATACATGAATTTTCTTAGTACTGGTGTTAGTTATCTAAACCTTCTTACTAATTCAAATACTCATTTGTTAATTAAATTTTTGAGTGATCAATTAGTTCATGATTAAAATAAATCAGCCATTTGTTAAATACATATAAACATGCAACAGTAGAAAAATGCCATGCTTATGATGATGCAACATGTATAAATAGACATCGGAACGCGGTAACGCAATAAGACTAAAAGATGTTACCATCGCATGCTCTAGGCGTGCGACTACCGCCGACGACGTCTTCTCGGCTCCGCGTCCGCACTCGGTCTCTCATCTGCGTCCTTGGTGCCACCGCATGCATGTGCCGCCTCGGCCTCGGGCTCTGCCTCGCCGTGCTCGTGACAACTGGCCGGCGTGTGAAGCCGCTGTCCTCGCGCCGCCGCTCGCATGCGCCGCTATACTTCCTCGCCTCGGCAACCGGGCTCGGCCACCTCCGCCTCGCCGTCATTGCGCACCTCGCCTAGGCTCGCGCGCGCGCCGAGCCGATGCCATCGCTCGGCGCCGCCATCCTCGTCGCGCCGCCATCGCTCTGCCGGCCGCCGCCGCATGCGCCATGCGCTCGGCGCGCTGCTCGACCTCGGCGTCGTGCGCCCGACTTTTGCCTCCACCGGCCGCCACACCAGCGCCCGCGTCACCGCGCCATTGCTGCCGCTTTGCTCCGTTGGCCGTGCCTCCTCAAGTCGCCAACGACATGGAGTTGCCGGCCTTCTCAGCCGTCGCCTCCTCCGCCTGCCATTGCATGCATGCAAGGGCCGCGACACCGCCGCGCGTTGCGCCGACCCTCAGCGCCCTCGCTGCTGCACATGCATGCATGCACCGCGCCACATTGCCGCCCGGCGGCGGCTGGGCAGCGCCTCGGCGTCGCGCCCTCGGCCTCCTGCTACGCATAAGCAAATAGAGACCGCCGCTAAGCCGCTGCGCGCCAGTCTTGTGCGGCGCCTCGGCTCCCACAGCTCATTGGGCCGTTGCTACCACCGGCCACCACCGGTGCAGCGCCTCGCCCGCCTCGCCATCGTTCTCATTGCTGCACATGCATGCGGCGCCTCCACCACCATTGCTCCTCTTCCTCCCTTCAACTCGCTCAAAATACTTTGCATGCAAAAACCAATTGGATAAAAGGAAAGCCTAGATGATGAGGATCACCCCGGTATAACATGCATGGGCTGATTTTCGTTCTTGCTAGACATTGGGAGGAGAGAAGTAGAGAGGAGCGTGTGTTCTTGAAGAGAAGAAAGAGGAAATGAAAGTTACGTGGAGAGGAGAGATGGCGTGGAGAGGCGTGGGGAAATGAGTGGCTTTCGGTGGGGCAAGAGCCATGGCGAGAGGGTTGCTTTGCTTGTTGGGAGGAAAGAAAATGCTAGAAGGATGGATGAAATGATAGAGGAGTGCTCTAATAGGAGAATAAATAAAATAGAAATACGATCGGTAGGGTGGTTTTGACAGGAAAAGAACGTATAAGCGGTATTTAAATCTGCGATCCGTCGAACCGAAAGATAAAACAACGATACTAAGGCAGGCAAGACGATATGATTTCTTGTGATGCATGCTAAAACATAAAATCAAAAAAATTAAATTTAATGCAGTCGTTCAAACCATTCGATTAAATATTGATTATTATTACTTGATGTGAGAAAATTGCAAAACGTGCTTTAACTAATTCCTCCATTTATATTTAGAATAATTATACTGAGTTTAGATTTTAAATTGTCGCTTTCATTTCCATTTGTTTTATTTATCTATTAGGCTGGTGTTTTAAATTCAAACTCAAAGTTGAACATGCAAATTAATCAGGGAACCAATTAAGCTCCAAAAATTCCAGAAAATCCAACAAGCATGTGAGAGAATATAGAATCCAACTAAAATATTCCCACACTTGAAACCTATTTGTTGCCACAACAAGTTAAAAAAAAAGGAAAAAAAGTCCAAAATTTCACAAATGCACATTACATACTTAACTAATCCAACTTAGGGATTTTGGGTCATTACATCTTTGTTCTTGATGAAACCAAACCTTTTGATCTCCTCATCAAACGTATATTCCAACTCAGAGGCGCTTGCTTCAACCCATAAATGGACTTTTGAAGTTTGCATACTTTCGTAGCATTCTTTGGATCGACAAAACCTTCAGTGTGTCATGTACACATCCTCACTTAGGTTTCCATTAAGGAAAGCCGTTTGACATCCATTTGCCATATCTCGTAGTCGAAATATGCAAACAATAGCTAGAATGATCCGTATAGATTTAAGCATCGCTACTGGTGAGAAAGTCTCATCGTAGTCAACCCTTGAACTTGTCGAAACCCTTTGCGACTAGTTGAGCTTTATGAATGTGAACATTTCCATCCATATTAATCTTTTTCTTATAGATCCATTTGCATTCAATGGTTTTAACACCATCAAGAGGATCGACCAGGTTCCAAACCTGATTGTCACTCATGGAGTCTATCTCGGATTTCATGGCTTCAAGCCATTTCTCAGAGTCCGGGTCCATCATCGCTTCCTCATACGACTTAGGCTCATCATTATTCAACAATAATACATCATGCCCATACCTTATAGGCAATTGACGTGGCCTTTTAGATCAACGTGGGGCTGATGCCTCATCTACAGGTTCAACAACAATTTGTTCATCCTGAAGAGGTTCAATAGGAGTTGAAACACTTTAAGATGTTTCCCGAATTTCTTCGAGTTGCACCTTTCTCCCACTGACTTCGTTTGAAAGAAACTCTTTCTCCAAAAATACATCATTTCGGGCAACAAAAACTTTGCCCTCTTCCCTGTTGTAGAAGTAATATCTTTTGGTTTCCCTATGATATCCTATAAAGAAGCATTTATCAGACTTGGGTGTGAGTTTACCAGACGTCAAACGTTTAACATAGACATCACATCCCCAAATCCTTAGAAAAGACAAACTAGGACTCTTCCCAGTCCACATCTCATATGGTGTCTTATCTACTAATTTTGATGGTAATTTATTTAAAGTGAAAGCGGTTTCAAGAGCGTAACCCCAAAAATACAATGGCGGATCAGTTGGCTCATCATCGCCAGAACCATGTCCAACAAGGTTCGATTCGCGCTTCGGATACCCCATTCCATTGTGGAGTGCGGTGGTGTAAGTCGTGGAACAATTCCACATTGCTTCAAATGATCACCAAATTCATGGCTCAAAAATTCACCTCCACGATCAGATCGTAAAGATTTGATTGTCTTGCCAAATTGATTCTGTACCTCATTCTGGAACTCCTTGAACTTTTCAAAGGATTCCGACTTGTGCCTCATTAAGTAGACATATCCATATCTACTATAGTCATCGATGAAGGTAATGAAGTACTGAAAACCACCTCTAGCTGTCGTGCTCATTGGTCCACATACATCAATATATACGAGTGCCAACAGGTCAGACGCCCTCTCAGCTCGACCAGTGAAAGGAGTCTTGGTCATCTTTCCGAGTAAGCAAGATTCGCATGTTTCAAATGATTCTAAATCAAATGAGTTTAGAATTCCATCATCATGGAGCTTCTTCATACGTTTCTCACTTATGTGACCCAGACGACAATGCCAAATAAAAGTGGAATTCATGTTATTAGGCCTAAGCCTTTTCGCATTAATATTATAGACAGGTGCAACATCAAGATTTAAAATAAACAACCCATTCAAAACAGGTGCATAGCCATAAAACACTTCATTCAAAAATATAGAATAACCATTGTTCTCAATAATGAATTTATAACCCTCTGCCATCAAACATGAGGCAGAGATAATGTTTCTACTCATGGCTGGAACGTAATAACAATTGTTTAATTTCATAATAAATCCTAAAGGCAAAAGTAATGGCAAAGTCCCGATGGCTAATGCAGCAACCCTTGCTTTATTCCCGACGCGAAGATCCATCTCGCCTCTTGTAACTCTCCTAATCCTTGTTGGACTCTGTATCGAATTGCAAATATGAGCATCCGATCCGGTATCAAATACCCATAAATTAACAGAAGAATCAACAATAAAAATATCTATAACATTAATACCTGAGGTGGAGGGTTTAGTCCCACCATTCTTTTTCAGATCAGCCATGTATTAATACGATCGGCCAGAGCTTCGAGGGCAAAGGGCAGTTCTGATACTGTTCGATTAACTAGCTAGTAGTATTAATTGTTTCGTCAGTCAAGCAACCTTGCATCGATCCCTGAAAACGCCTTGGATCTTAATTGGATTACGATATGACTTAGGTTATAATTAATGCAAACGTTGCCATAAGAATTTCGATCTTTATGTACACAGCTAGCTTTTCTGCCACGAAATGTTTGGTAACAATTTTTTTTATCCCCTCTACACCATTTTTGCTTCCCCTTATCACAATTTTTATTTTACACTTTCCTGTGTTCATCCTCATATTGGATAAACAGCTAATTGCAGAGAAAGTGTATGTCAAGTATATAATCCCCCTAATTGCAATTATAGTCATGCGCATGAGAATTAAGGAGTACAGAAAAATGACCTCGCTGCCCTGCAACCGTTCCTAAGAATAGCAAGAATGCAGTGAAATATGGCTTGAAATCGTAGAATTACTTATATTCAGAGAAAAATTCATACAGCTAAAAATATTTGATTTTAGGGGTTGTCTATTTATCTGAGAAGGAATAAAGGGGAAAAGGTTTTCAGCTAAAGATACTTATGGGCTCTGAACAAATGGGATGAAATATCATGTCCTTATGCATAAAGAGCAGGCCAGCCCAATATTAGAAGGCCCATGCAGATATCCGCTCAAAGTTAGGCCCATTTACGGTAGCCCGGAATGGGTAACACAAGTTTGGGCCTAAATTTGGAGAAAAAAAAAACGTCCATACAGCTTTGGGCTTCTAATTTCTAGCAGCTGACTTCATTTCTGACATGACAAAATGCTAGTACATACTCCATATACAAACTAGGAGTTACTCCTGAGTTTTGTGAGGCATTGCATGCATGGTCAGTATCAGCCTCATGGATCGCATCATCGAACGAGTCAGTAATGGAAGAATCGAAGCTACATCATATGCATATGCATATGCATCTAGCTAGCTAGCTAGCTAGCTAGGGCGTGCATGGCGTGTCTTAGTTTGCACAGCAACCATTTCACCTCAACTGTACATTGCATAGTAGCACAAGGCCCCTCTCTCACACCGCCATTATTCACTGTGCTACCAGATCCGGTCCTACTATGTTTATCCAACTAATCGATTCATAGTTCCACACACCATACATTCATACATATAATATGCCACAATATTCTCTACACTGTCTGTGCTAATCAATCAACACGAGTGCTGCTGTCCAGCTGGTGCCCTTGGCAGCCACTTGCTTGAGAGAGGATTGGCCCGTTGCAAAATTCAGAGCTACTGTTCTAACCAACCCAAAGAGACGCCAATTTGGCTCTGATTTGACCCCATTAGCTTGTAGCAGAATTGAATTACTGTTGGAACTAACACCAAGATCACGAGGTTTAGCTAGGGCATGATTTGACCCCTTCACAAACAACAAGTGTACCTACATTGCATTGCATTGCATTGCAGAGAGCCAGACAGAGAGAGAGAGAGAGCAGGGGACCCTGCCATGGCCTCTCTAGTCAATGCAGAAGAAAAGAAAAGAAACGGAGGATGGGAGAGGTACATGGACAAATAGAAGCCGGCGGTTAGGGCCGGGTAGGGTACTAGGGCCTACACGTACGAGCCCTAGTGAGTTTGTTTATCTGGCTTTTCTACTAGCTAGCCTTTGTGCGGGCCCACCACGGTCTTCGGTTCAGGTCGTCGGATCTGGTGCATGCAGCTGACTGTGATCTGTTACCAAGGTCGTGAGGACCAAGATCGAAATGAAACACATGCGTATAGTTACGCATATATGTATATATATCGGCTTTGCTAGTTTTAAGTTGTCTGAAATTTTCTTAAGTTTAAATCACTTGTTGTGACCATTAGATTTGTGTAGAGACTGGTATGTAATATTATGACGTTATGCACGGATGTACCGCTGCTATGGTGAGATCGTGTTGATTTGAGCCGTCGAACCTGTAGTCTTACGGCGATCAAAATTGTCCTCGCCGTGTGGTGCGGTACCAGGGTTAAGCTATAGCACATGAAAGATCATCCCCGGCCGTGTCACGAGTCAGTTATTTACGCTGTTAGCTGATCAGTGGTTATTGATTAGAACAGCTAGCTACAAAATCAGTGGCCGTGCACTTAATTTGATACCTGAGGAGAGATGCTTCTTCTGCGCACTGATTGGGTTTAGTTAAATTAATCGATCGATAGGCGACAACCACCGGCCTAATGATCCAACTAAGAACCTACATGCACACACATATATATATATATATATATAGTGCAAGAAATATAATGGGAGTCCTGCACAGCACAGAGCAACACACGCAGGTTTCTGTGGCAAAGCTTTTGAGAGCAATAATAGGAGATGATCGATCATATCTGCATGGAATGATGCACGGGTAATAATCGATCGATCTGCACTGCACTGCACCGCTGTTGAGCGTTGGGCTGACAGCAAAGGACGCACACGCTTGGTTTACAGCTAGCTAGCACGTGCGTGTGTGTGTACGTGCTGCCCTCGCAAGCACGCATGCGTACACCAGCTTCCTTCACTTCGCCGTGCAAATCAAAAGAGGAAAGGAGGCTCATAAAGTCCCAGGTCCATGGTACTGCATATATATCGATGAGATAAAACATATATATATGATCAATAATGAATTTTTCTGTTGCTAAGTAAAAAAAAAAAAAACTCTTGTGATTTCTACTTCTTTGTACTATGCCACTAGCTAGCCAGGATTCCTCTCACAGTGCAAGCCACCACAAGGTGCTGGTCTGAGGAGCGAGAATGCCTCTACATCAGCCTAATTCACTACGCAAAAATTCCTACTCCCACCGTGCATGGTGGCCTGAAGTGGTAGCTTCAATTCTGTGGTTCAGCACTCTACATTTCCTTTTCTAGACTCTATATTAGTCTATACAAGATTCGACTGTTTTCTCAGCCCAAAACAATCAAATTTTAGTTCATTTACAATTTCATTATACATAAATTAAAATAATTTATTTATATATTTTTTAATTTTTGGTCACTGTAATTATTATCGAAAGTCTTAATAACTCATATTTTCATCACTTGATTCAAAATCTAACATATACTTTGAGATATTGAGTAAAAACAAAGATAAAAAAAAAATAAAATTATATACCAACAAAATATGGTAATATGGTGAACCTGTTATGTTTCGAAAAAATTCATAATAAATTGGGACCCAAATCATCACATAAGAAGAAGTGCAGATCTCAAAACATATCGAACGGATGAAAATTCGACTATTTTGACAAAAGAAAACAGTCGAATGTTGTTTAGCAAATCTCAAGAATTTATGCATGAACCCTAGAGGAAGAAATTTAATTACAAATCAACCCCCTAAACGGCTAGCCCACATGTCAGCCACCCACCCGTCATCTCCCTCGTTTTTCTCTCTCACCGTCCACTCGCTGCCACGATTCACCGCCACCGTCGCTGCTCTCCAGCCGGATCCGGCCCAGCACCGCCTTCGCCGCCCTCTCCCATGCTGCTCTCCGGCGAACTCCACTCACTCGCCTCCGCTCTCCTCCTCCGATTTCTTTCTCGGCTACACCGCCGTCGCTGCCTTTGTACTAAGTAGAATTTTCTTTTGCACGCTGGGTAAAAACTCTTGTACCCAGATGGTCGCTTTGTACTATGTCACTAGCTAGGATTCTCCTTTTCTTGTTGTCGCTTGGACCTATTTGGAAGACAGATGTTTTACAATAAATGACATAATTCTCTTAAGAACCATATGCAATCCCTATGTTTCAGACGGGAATTCCTGTGTTCCAGATGGTCCTTTCATGATGATAATATAGCTCCAGACAAGAGCTAGCTGACATGTAAATTAACTTGGAACAGGGCCTACCTACCAAACGAGACAAATCACTCACTGCTTATTATTGGGAATCAGAAAGTTTGAGTAAAGCTTTGTACTCTTTTGAAACCACTTGCCTAGCTCTGTTGTACTCACTGACCATGATCTCTGTCGACCCCTTGCTAGCTGGTAGCTAGTGTCGAAAGCCATCAGAAGAAACCACACATGCTAGTTTCACATAGATATATACATCGACCGGACCTTTTTTTCCCTTGTTTTTAACCTATCATTTTGTTCATTAATTTAAGAGTAAATTTCACTTCGAACCATATAATCTTATCATGGTTTAATTTTGCACCACATATGTAAATCTTTTCATTTTGTACAATCTTTTCTTACCATGTGTTGCACACTACACGAGAGTAAAAATTTAGCCGCCTTCTTTGGTGCTTGTCAAAGGTGAATGGCGGCACGGGAGGCGGCGGCGAGGCACAAGATGGAGAGAGGGAAGGTAGATTGAACCAGTGGCGGATCCAGAACGAAAATGACCAGGGGTCCCTGAGGCAAGATGGGCTACATTCGGCTGGGCTATGGCTTGTGGTGTCCCCTCATATTGAGCTAGGGATGTCCACACTACATATACATGATTATATCCAATGAAAAATAATTTTTGAACCCGGTGTCCTATGCACCATGCTAGGATACCGTAGATCTGTCCCTAGATTGAACTAGGAAATTGATTGAAAGCGGAGAAGAATAGTTGGAGCATCGCTGGCGGTGGCCATAGCAACGCCGCCGCCACTAAAACAGCTCTTTCTCTATTTTTTAGGTTGACGTCACCTCGCTAGCCGTGTCTCGCTGCCGGCAAGCTTCCTGCACCCCTCTTATATTTTTCTTTCGCTGACAGGATGTTCAATTGGTGCAAAGTGAAAAAAAAAGAGGTTGCGTAAAGTGAAATAAAAAGTAAAAAGATGTGGTGCAAAGTGAAAAGATTTATTAAGGGTGATACAAAATGAAACCATAATAAAATTGCATGATGTAAGGTGAAATTTACTCTTAATTTGATTTGCAGCAAGTAAACACATCCTCCTTGCCGTCACGAGACAAGCTAGGTAGGCGACAATGGTGGTGTTGTGATGGTTTGGACGCATCCTCCGAGTTAGAGGATAATCAATTAATCACTGAGAGGAATATCGTTTTTTATATCTTGGCGGAGAGAGATGGCAAGGGAAAGGAACAATTAAAGTGAAAAAACAAACAAACAAACTGTACTGATCGAGGGCATCGATCGATGATGTAATTACTACTCCGGAAAGGAGTTTCTTTGTCACAAACTGCTCAAAGATTGTTTGTTTACTCAGTAAAGTTGCAAAAGAAAGAGACGAATACATGCCACAAGGTTTTTCTTTTGTTCTTTTGCGAATTTTCTACGTGCTCGCCCTTTTAATTTCTCTTTAAAAGAGAAGACGTCTAGATGTAAAAACAAGACTGTACAAGTCCTAACTAGGACGAATGTGGTACATTGCGAGCCTAATTGTCTAACACAATATGGATCACAGTTCAGAAAAGAGAAAGGGAGAAAAATTCGCTGCAGGTTTGCTTGGCAGCATCATATTAAAGCGACAGAATGCATCTTTTGGCGCTGTCAGGCTTTTGACTAGCCACGCATGCATGACATTGCAAAGTGCCCTCGAGGAAAACATGTCGGCCATTTCTATATATTTACCATCACCACCCCTCGATCCCTCGACATAATTTTAATTTGATTAATCCCATTCGCTATGCAGAGCACTTTCTTCTCTGTCAAAAAAGCACCTTTTATTTCTGATTGGAAGATTGGGAAAAAAAGCGAAAAGAGTTCATCAAGAGAGAGCGCAAAAGAGCTGCCCTGTTGGTTTCTTGTGATAGCTAGCTAGCCGGTCCTCTTCTGCAGAGCTTGGTTTTGATCCGGTGAAAAGACGTCCTTGCAAAAATGCTACACATGTAAGACTGAACACCTGACCTAACAATCACTGCACAAACCTGCAAGCTAGCTCTTTCCTTGCGACGACTTAATTACATGCATGCAGAGGCCGGCAGCTGGCCGGGTGTACTCTCAGATATCTGGTGTATTCCATTCGGTCATCTTCTCCGATCTCCAAGTCCAGCATACACATCGGCGTAATAATTAAATTGCATCTGGAAGAAGAAATTAACAACATATGCTGGAGATGAAGGGGAGTTGGTGAGCTAGCGAGAGAGAAGCTACCGTGACAAGATCGATCCCCTGTTAATCGTCCTCCATCTTCTTTTTTTCCTTTTTACCTGACGATCTGATCTCATCCGATGGACAATTACCTCTCTTGATATTTTCCTCTTTTTTTTTACCTGCCTGCATATGGTTCTCGTCGCAAGATATTTCAACGGCATTATTGCGTACATCGATCGCCGTCACCAACACAAAGCTCTGATTCGATCGTACCACAAGCGGTATATATCTATCTGTATATAAATTAAGAGCATATACAGTGCTACGACGTAAACTATCTGTAAGTTTTAACATGTAGAACACGAGATAAAATGTGAAAGAACATAGAGAATTGAACCATCTCTCGTGCTGTAGTCGATTGTAACACGAGAAATAAGACACATTATACATAAAAAAAGCTATCTACGGAGACATGTAAAAAAACAACCCAATATATAAACTGTCTTTAGTGCTGTCTATAAATAACATAGAGTGATACTATAGATAACAGTTGTTTGTATCTGTATCATTGTACAACCCATTATAGAAACATGACTGGTAAATTCCTAGAGAATTAAGAGAAATTAAAACTAGTGGATGCTGCGGTCTAATCCACGATGATTGGCCATGGTGTGCTAGCTTGGTCGCTTGGGCTTTGTGCCAAGCCGTTGAGCCTAATAATGACTCTTGTAAGGTCCGGGTCGACTCTTCCCTAGTGTTGACTAGTTTGCCACACGGGTACATGTACTACTGTACCCCAATTGCCAGGAACCTAAGAGTACTTTTTTTTTTTATGTCCGAGATTTAACTTCATCCGGTCCACATTAAAAAAGAAGAAGCACACTATCTCTGAAGGCAACCACGGGAGCAGCGTTCAAACCGTGACGGGCTGAGAGCCTAAAGCTCTCCTGTGCCACTGTACCCTTGCACAATCCTCCACCTCGAGCCTCAGCTCAAACTACAAATCAACCCGGTGAGGAACCAGGCCAGGTCCCCCAGGACTCGAACGCTGGCCGGTTGGGTGGTCTCCGCCACACCTAGCCAGCGCGCCCACTCACAATTTTTTTTTTTGAAAAGAGGTCTAGGAACACATTCACTGTCAGGGCTTCAGCAATCGCACAATTTCCAACGATTGTGTGTTCAAATCATGAAAATTCATAGCGCAAAGTCTGCGACGATAACCCACCCAAACTAAGGCCGGTGCGAATTGAAGTATGGTCATCAGCCAGAGAGATAAGATGACACACGTCCATACCATTGCGCTATGCTGCGATTGGCCACGTGGCTTAGATTTGGTGCACTCGTGGATCTCCTGATGGGGGGCAAATGACGTAGAGAGGCAGTTGTTTCTACTAAATCCTGCAGGCATGTATGGTTTTTTGAAACATCCAAATGCTCCTATGTTCTGCCTAGCTAGGTTCGTCACTGCTCAGTGCTCACAGTGATGATCCCCATGCACATCGAATTATCGATCCTTCTGTCTCCTCCCAGGCTGGGCTGGATGACATTCTCCTTGGCAAAATGTCCCTAGCCTTTCGGGGGATGGTCACCTCTGACAAGAACACAAAGAATATATATGTGTGTGTGTGTGCCTGCTGCTTGGTGCTACTTGCCGCACACCTATTTGCACTCATTGATTGCATGACATAGCCATGCACACACTTTGTACTTTAGCATCGATATAGAAAGAATTTTCTGTTCTTCAGATATTCTTTGCTTCATTTTGTCAAGTAGCATCATGTTTCTTTGATTATGTGGTACAAGAGACATGTATGTATAAACATTAAGCTAGTTTATTAATTGCACAAATGACATGTTGATAGAATTTTTTTTTGAATGGAGCTCCAGCCGAGCATATATATAAAGAAGAAGAGAATTATTGATAGAAATTAAATTGCAATTGTGTGCCACTTGCCGCATTGCTTATAAATTAGGGTAATACTCAGGGCCGGTCCTGGCATTTGGTGGGCCCAGCACGAAATATAAATAAAAGGCCCTTATACGAACATATGCAATATTTTTTTCTCTAGAAAATACACTTTAATTAGCCATGAACTTAGGCATCCGCAAAGGCTATATATTAAGGGTCTGTTTGGAACATGAAAATTACATAGGAGGCAATTCGATTCCCACAAAAATCGGTAAAGATGTCTTTAGTGTTACTAACTCATACAAACCCCAAGTTTAAAACTTAAGTAAACCAAAAGTTTAATTGAATAAGATGATCACACCTGAGACATGCGACTTATAGATATTAAGTTACTTTATTGTTTACATGATTATTATGGAAATTTATAGAATTTTTCCATGACTAATAAATGATGCATGATTTCTTTCTTTATAACTGAATAGGCACACACCATGAACAAATAAATAAATCATGAACTACCATTTCCGTGGACCATACAGTTAATTTGTAACATGAAAAACTAATGAAAAGCCAACTAAGAATGTTAGAAAATGGTACTAGCTGCATTGGCCACGATGGCAGTTAGGGAAGAATTATATATATATATACACACATACATATACATACATATATATATATATATATATATATATATATATATATATATATATATATATAGAGGAAAGCTGGCTTTATTTACATAATTTTAAGTACTACTAATACAATGTTATAAGACTACATGTTGGGTCTTTGTAATTAGTGGATCTACTCTTAAGCCCTAGGAACGTGCCTGGTAAAAACTCGTGCTATATAATTCAATCAGATGATGGTATTGTGCACCGGTACGTAGACTGGCTACCATGCATAGTACAACAACAAGAAGAAATCTACCGTTTATACTCGTATCTACAACACATGGGGAAGTCAAAATTTTCTTGAGACATAGGCCCTGTTTATTTAGGTTTTTTCTTTGACTTAAAAGAAAAAAATCCTAAGTCTAAACAAAGGGTTGGGCTTTTCATTCAGCTTATAAAAAGTTTAAGCTATTTTAAACCTAAAAGCTATAAGTAATGAAAGAGGCGTTTTTTTTTTTTTTGCTTTTGTGGAATGAAATATCCCTTTGTCAATGAACTTCGTTAAAATTACCTTCAAAATACCATTCGTGTATAAATGCAAACCCTTCCAAAAAAATTTCCTCTCCACCTATTCTTTTCCCATCCCCTTCGTCTCCCACACCCGACGCATCTCCTCCCCGGCTGCCCCCAACACCGCCGCCTCCCCTCTCCTCCCCCCACTAACGCCTCCTCCTCCTCCCCTCCCCTCTCCTCCTCCCACTGATGCCGCCTCCCCTCTCCAAGCCACACCCCCAAGCCGCGATCCACCTGCTCCTCCTCATGTCGTGCCTGCCTGTCTCCCCCAAACACTTCTCCCTCCCCTTCGCGCTCAACGCTGCAGCGTCGCTCGTGCTCATACTGTATAATAGTTTGGTTTGCTAATAGTATTGCTATATTAATTTCTTTCATTACGCAATGTCCAAAATTAATATATGCATACACGGACGAGCGATATCTTGCTATAAATAGGTTGTCTGTTATACTCCGGTCTTCATAGATATACATCTCCGATAGATGTCGAGATTTACAATTTATTTGGATAGGCCATGGTACACACACGCATGCTCGTACGAGCGAAATCTATTTTGTTTCATATGTACACTTGCACGCATCGTCATATTTACAAATCCCATGCAAAAATAAGTTTAAATACATGCTTAAAAAGGTCTTTTATACCTAAAGGGCAATTCGGACTTTTTTATCCTTCACATACAACTCAATAAGTCAACATCTTATAAAAAATCAGATTACTAAACACCATAGCTTGGCTTAAAAGCTAAAGGGCTTATAAATTTATTAAGCCAAAAACTGGCTTTAAGCTATAAGCCAAAAAACCTAAACCTAAACAAATAGGGCCATAGTATATGTATGGCTAGCATCAAGACAGCACATAGATATATGCATGGCTAGCATCAAGACAGCACCTAGATATATGTCGGGCGTTTTTATGGACATGATTTAAGTTACAAGGCTCTTCTAAAATGGACATTTCGCTCTCAAAGGAGTAGGATAAACATTGCGCTTTCTTTTTCAAAGAAATTCTGTCTAGAGAACCAGTAAACATCACTTTGATTATATGGCCAATTTATTAAATTATATGATCAAATGCTAAAAAAAATATTAATAGCCCACTATATATAGTCGCTAAGTGTAATTTTGTATCTGCTATTATTTTAGCATTTAAATCTAAAAAAATCACAAAAACAATCCACCTAAAATATGGTGAGTTGGAGTACTCAAATCCTGCTTAATTTCAACCAAATATACCAGAATCCACACCGATTGGACTGCTTGTGGCAGAGACGTAGTTGATCCAAAAATGAATTTAACAACACACATTCCCTTCCTTTTTCCCCTTGATTTTTTTTAAACTAACATTTACCCTTCGAATATAATTTTTTTTAGAGGCCCTTGAATATGTTGAATTTAATTAGCACACACTAGCATGTATAAATCGAAATCTAGACAGGTGCTTGTATAAATGTGGACATATGATCGATCGATCGATACCTAGTTGGAAACAAAACAAAACCTCCAACACCTTGCACGTAGCTATAGGTATATACTAACTACTAATTAAGGGGATAATACATATAATCCCAACCAAACCAAAGCCATGCAGACACGTACGTAGCTCGTACAACACATGCATGCTCAAGTTTCAAGTAATTTACCAAAAGGAAACAAGCTTAGCATGTAGACAAATATGTATATCCATTTTGCTTCAATTATAGACCATGAGGAGGTGAGCTTGG
Organism: Ampelocalamus luodianensis; assembly: GCA_036346255.1. NCBI lineage: Eukaryota > Viridiplantae > Streptophyta > Magnoliopsida > Poales > Poaceae > Ampelocalamus > Ampelocalamus luodianensis. The sequence continues at coordinate 51,297,060 of CM070632.1, read as the reverse complement.
CTTGGAGTTGCCTAAGCAGCCCACCCGGGCTCGAGTCCTGGACTCGGTGGGTGTCTCACCCGGTGAGGTTTGGATGGGTGGGTGTAGGGGGTTACTGAGCTGAGGCTCAGTTGGCAGAGGGGAGCTTTAGGCTCTCAGCCTGTCACGGTTTGAGTGCTGGCTCCGTTAGTTGCCTCGCGAGTAGGGTGCTCTTCTTCTTTAAGGCTGTTTGGATAGGGAAATCCCAAATCTCAAAAAAAAAAAAAAAACCATGCATGCCCCATTGGCTACCTATTTTGTCCCAACAAAATAATATATACATGCAGGGTAACCTGTGCATATTTGCTAGATCTTTTTGTTTAGTTTATTAGCTGATGCCTGCATTTTAACATACAAATGTATCGTTACACCAAGGAATTGATAGCTTTTTAAAAGTAGGAAACGTCCAAGGAGATGATGCATGAAGCCGGTAACACAAAAAAAGTTGCAAGCTTCAATTCAGACGATAGAATAAAAGGATGATGCATGAATGCATGTATGCTCCATCAGCTGCATATATATTTATTGAGAGCTAGCTAGCTGTTACTCCTCCGTCACAAAAGAGTAACGTTTTGGGTTACGTGCAGTAAAATTTTATAATCTTTTGTTATCGATATCTTCATAAACATTTGGATTGAACTCATGAAAATGATACGAGTAGATTTATCTTGAAAAATACTTTTATAATATTAATTTATTATTTTTTATAAATATATTACAATATAAATTAGTAGTCAAAATTTTGTTTTAGAGACCATATCAATGTCCAAACGTCACTCTTTTGTGATCGGACGGAGTAATTTGTACCGCTCCGATTTGCATGCATACCCGACAAGCTGTAGCATCACAATTAATTAAAAAGCGTCACTGTACAACATGTAATATGATAACTCAACATATATGATGCTTTTAGCTTAATTATTATATGAAGCTGGGCTGGCCAGCATATGGCTCCTCCCTTTCTCCTCGAGTTAGTTACTGCATCTGCAGGTGGGCCCCATGAACATATGTTTTTATGATACGTTTAATTTATGTGTTGATGCATGGGGCCATTGAAAGCTATGGCCCTCCGACCCCATTAATCATATTTCCACATCGATCCTCTCCTCGTCTTTTCATTAATTTTGCCTTTTAAATTCTCTTCTCCTCCTCCCTTAATGTTGGATGTCGTTCACACTACCACCACTACTACTACGAATTAATCAATTATTATTTTCCTTCTAGAATTGATCTTAATTTTGATCTGCTCCCAATCATTTTTACTAGCTACTGTAATTAGCCAGTACGTACACTCCAAGCAAGAAATTCACCTTCGGATCTTGCACGAGAGGAGGAGGGGAGGTGGTGGGGCGGCAAATTCAGCGGCAGCTCACCGCTAGAGATGGGGAAGAAGATAGGAGAGGTGGCGATGGCGGTGGCGGCATCAGGGCGTGGTGTGAGGCGGCGGGAGGTGATGGTTGGCGGGCCTCGTTGACGCCGGTGGGGCGGAGTTTGGGTAGTGGTGGTTGGGAGTGGGGTGGAAATGAGTTAGGGTTTTAGGAGTGATTTATATATGAGGTGAGGAGGGAGACGGGATAGTTGGATCTTGATCCAATAGCTGAAAAAATTAACTGAGATTTTCTATAATTTTAGGTAATTGAGCAACAGACAACCCCTTTCCCTTTTGATCTCAAGTGGATTGCAGTCTTGATTTGTCTGGTTTTTCACAATTTCCTTGCCAATAAGTACCCTCACAAGTTTAGGTGTCAGGATCTCATCGTAACAACCACATATTTCAGGGTCTTCAGCTAGCAGCTAGCTCTGATTTGTCCATATATGATTGTCATATTTGGCACTCATGATCATCTTCCATCACATAGACTAGCTCATGTATATTCCAGATATATTAATTAATTGGTCAGTACTCTTGTATATATATGGGTGCTGTTAATCGATCAATCGATTAAATTACTTGCTCTGGTCACATGATCCATGATGTAGCTACAGCATGTTGCATATTCCATCACTGCAGGAGTGAAGAAACGTAGGCCATGTGCATGCAGTGTGCTTGGCCGACATACCTGACGAGACACATGACATGCATAGACAAAATTAACAACCCGGCTGGCCATATATCAGGCATGCAACGTCGCTCGTCATATCGATCTTGCATAAGAATTAAAGCTAGCTTATTAAGACGACACAAGGCGACCTGTGATCGAACACAAGCATATTCTGATCAGGAAAACAGAGCTGTAAACACAGGCACAATAGCTGAATCAATCTCTTCTCGTTGTTAAATCAGCTAATCACGCGTCGATCACAATGTCAGGGGCTTGCATGCATAGTAGAACGACAGGACCACTTTAGGAGCTCCCATGGTAGGCGCAGAGGAAGATCAAGGCAATAGCAGATGGGATCATATGAGTGATACTTAATTAGCAGCTCGAGATAAAGAAAATTGCAGTGCTAGTGCATTTTCTGTCGAAGCATATGCTGGACCTCACCAGTAGCGTAATCCACGCTGAAGAGAGGGTAGGGTGCTAGCGGGCGTTCGTTGCATTAGAATCAAGTGGATGTCTGTGAAATAGCATTGTCGACAACATAGGAGTATATAGAAGGCGGTTTGTGTTTAGATTTATCCTCCTAAAACCGAGCCACACTTTCCACCGTAGATAAGCCTTATCATTTCACAATTAAAGCTCACCAAGAATTAAACTTCACATTTCCAACATGCATGCATGCCAATAAGATTATGGAGGTGGATGCATCAACTTGTACAGGTCACTCACACTGTGCAACACCAAACAATGTAGACCCGGGCACAGTCGCTGGCCTCTTTCCCATACCAGAAAGAAATCTTTCCAAGCAAACCAAATTAAGCCTGAATTCAGAACCCCCTCGCATGCACTCTGATCTCTCTCTAAAAAAAGAAGAAAAAAAAAGGGAGATGCATGCATGACTCGACTCGACTCGATCAATCCATCCTCGTTAAGTACGGAACACCCATCACAGAAAAGAAAACAAATCACCCATGGGCCATGGTCATGCATGATCTCCTGTTGTTATCAGCTGGGGCTTCCCGTCTGGTAATTGCCGGTGTTATATATGCATTTGTTGTGACTAGTTGTTGCGGTGGTTAGATCAATCGGTCCATAAAAAAGATGAAAAGGGGAAAGAAAAGTACTATAGAAAGAGCTAGCGCTAGCTGTGTAAGATGCATAAGTGATGAGAGAGAAACAGAGTAATTTTATTTTATTTTAGAGAGAGAGAGATGCTGGCTGTGATCATGCATGATCCACGAGCATGTAGGTAGTTTTCGCGGTGGCTATCGGTCGAGATTTTTAAGGTCGGAGGTCGCTGGCCGCGCGATCGATGCTGCCCCGCCGTCGCACTGGCCCCGCCGCCCCGCCCGTATCTGCATCTGCATCTGCATCTGCATCCGCGTGTGTCACCGAGCTCATTTGCTCTCATTGCCGCCTACTATTCTACTGTATTTCCATTCCAAATTTGCTTTTAACAACACTGTCGTCGTACGTGCGAATCAGCATGCAGCAGATCAAGCCATGGATCCGTATCTCTGGTTCGTCGGTTTGGCAATTCGCGATCGATGATCAGAGTGACCAATCTTTTTTCTGTATATCTGCATGCATGCATGGTTGGTGCCGCTGCGACTCTGGTTCAGGGTTCAGGTACAGGACACCATGGTGATTCATGGGGGAAATATACAGCAGCAGCACACAGTAAGTTAAAGGGGCTTTTAAAGTTCAGATTATAAGGACAGCGGGGGAAATGCGGGGGTTTGTTGGAGGTACAATGTTACCATTTGGTATGGGTTCTCTTCTCCATATCAGATGCAGATGATTGCAATTAACCATCGGGCGCGGTTGCGTTAGTATTTGACTTAGGCTCCCTGACACGTGGCGGCAGTCCCTTACGCACCACAGTGCATCATACGTGCATAGTCTAGATTAATTAGGGGCTAGCTAGACAAGATTGCTCGTCATCAAGGACAAATTAATCGAGAGGGGATCCGTCGAACAGGAATAAAAAGGTTATTAGACTAGAGAAAAAGGTATGAGTTAGCTGTGGTTACGATTAGCAGTGTATGGTACAGATTAGGAAAGTGGGGGGCTCAATATGGTTAACTACGAGTAATGCATCCGCCGTATACCAACAACAAGTATGATCACGTAGCTGCATACCCCTATTCTACCTCAATTAGTTGCTTTTCAAAAATATATGCACGCACATCTTTCTCTATTTAATATCAAGCAATATGTTGATTATGTGTATAACAAATTATCTTATTAGTTTATATGGCATTCGAGTACCTTCCCTCGCATGCCAGCTGCTTTACCGAACCGTGTGTCTTTTTTATCTCTTCTCGCCGCCATACTTTTTCTGTTCAACCTCTAACAGCAACCTCAATCCTTGATCGATCTCTCTCAATTGCTACCCCTTCCAATACAATACTCTACCATATAATTATCTTCTACTTCTATTCAATCATTGCTTACTGGCTTACTGCTAATCGTTGCGACATCAATATGCATACATGTGCAACCATTGCCGATCCCAGCCGGGGACACCGTCACACTCATTCTGGTGGCTCTGAGCCTATTCACCACGGCTGAGCTGTCTGTACTCTGAGCTATTTTCTCCTTTGCTTCAATACGTGTGTGTGTGTTTATATTCGTACAGATGCATACATATATATTCACATACATGATGTTATACGTACTTGATGTTCTCTTCTCCTACATTGATCAATTGTCTTCTTCAATGTTGGCCAACTCAATGTTGTGGTTTTCCCACTAACCACGATGACCTCCTATCTCCACTAATGCCAACATATCTGCTTTATTTGCTGTATAACGATATGGATAATCTTCTCGTCATCGCCGTTGACGTCGTACCCCTCACCAGCGATTGCACACTCCTAGCTACCCAATGGCCCCATATCATACATAGCTCGTCTTCAATAGAAAGCTTCATATCCTCCCAGTTAGGGCTTCCCCATCATCAAGATTCTTTGGTCACTGACTTCTTCAACAACGCTGACACTCACAACTCGTTGTCGCAACTCTTGGCTCCTTCGACTCCAAACTTTCTCTTCAACAGCTCCGGCGAACAGCACGACATTGTTCTTGTTGAACGGTTAAGGTGAGCAACACGATATTATCATCATCTCTATCGCCGCTACCTCGGCTCTTCTTGCAGGACAAATTAACGTTGTTGCATTCTTTTGTGGTTTCCTTCGAGGTCATTTTTGCTATCCTTGTTATAACTTTTATTTTTATTCAAAATTTTAGTTTTTTATTAGTGTTCGTATACAAATTAAAATGCTATTTTTATTCAATTTATACCGAAATTTAGATATTTAGGTATTTTACTTTGGAATTCATATGGAAATTGAATCGTGAATTTTCTTTTATCTTTTATTCTGAATTTCAATTATTGTTTGTTGGAATTTGCATACAAATTCAATTGCTAATTTTTTTCTTTAATTTTTATTGTGAATTATAGTTATTTAGGGATTTACATTGGATTTCGTATCGAAATCAAATTGTTAGTTTGATTGTTATTTTTATTTCCAAATTTTTGTTATTTATTTTGGAATTAGTATACAAATATAACTGCTAATTTTTACTTATTTTTATTTCAAATTACTGATTATTTAGGGAATTATTTTGGAATTCGTATAGAAATAAAAGTACTATTTTTATTCCAAACTATAGTTATTTAGGGATTTTACTTTAGAATTCGTATCAAAATCAAATTGCTAATGTTATTTTTATTTTTATTCCGAATTTCAGTTATTTTTTGTTTGAAGTCGTATAAAAATCCAACTGCGAGTTTTTTTATATCAATTTTCATTCTAAATTATATTTATTTAGGGATTTTACTTTGAAATTTATATTAAAATCAAATTTATAAATTATATTTATTTAGGGATTTTACTTTGAAATTCATATTAAAATCAAATTTCTTATTGTATTTTATTTTTATTCTGAATTTTAGTTACTTATAGAGTATATTACTCTTTCTTTCAATCTAGACAGTTATAATCGGTACCTAACACGATCAACGGTGTTGATTTTTCTTTTGTTTTCACCGATTAATAAGATAATAGATAGATACACACAGTGTACAAAACGTTGTACTTGACTCGTATTATTCGTTATATCAAGTTGCACTTTATAATTACTTCCGTATCTACTACGGTCTGCAACATGCATCTGATGGATCTCTGTTTCTTTATGCACCTTTCCGAGCCCTGCTAATAAACTTAATCTGGATCAAGATTCAAGACACTTCTTTTCTTAAAAAAAGGATTCAAAACAGTTTGCTTGTTAACCTGCTCTGTCTTGGGCTTAATCTACATGCTTTTTGTTCAACTTTAAGTTCCTAATTAATTTTGTGTTCAGGGAGGCCAATCTTGCTGCTCACCTTTGCCCTAAGCAGAGCACCGAAATTTTCTCTCATTGTAACTCAAGACTTGTAACCTAGATAATGACATTAAAGCTGATCTATATTATTGCCCTAAAAAACAAATTGCTTCACTTTTATAGATCTGCAGGCATCATATGCACTGAATAATGGTCGGCCGGCAGAAACCCAACAGGGGATCTCTTTAGAATTAGGTATGATCACAACCACCCTTGTTTTAAAATTAGATGCGCTTCCTTTCACGGCAATTGAAAACTGGTTCTTCCTCAGCATAATCTATGCTAGTTTTGAATGGTTGGAGATGCTTAGCAGCATAATGATTGGCTAATTCTTTTCTGGAACACAATGTACCGTGCAAAGAAAAGGCAGCAGAGGCATCAAGTGCAGATGGATCACAGCTAAATCTGCAGCGTGCAGAAAGTCGCACTACCACAGATCAGTACACCGAACAAACTAACATGTACGAAGTACATACCAATCCCGACATTGTACTTGTCAGAAAATGAATAAGGGAGTTAATTTGAGCCGATACGACGGAGAAAATTGGGTTGATCGTAACGGTACGTACGACTACGTAGTCCCGTACGTGTGTACGTATCTACTTACTCGAGTCCATCACCCACTGGACGATCGATGTGATGATGATATCTGCACCTCTCGATGTTGACGCACTTTACAATTTTCGTTTCTTTTATAGTTAACCTTGTTTTTTAAATAAAAAAATTCGTAGGATCAGAGTTATCAATACCGTACCGATCATACCGTACCATACCCTCATCTAAACCGGTACAAAGTAACCCTACAGATTGTACCGACCTCGATACCGGTCAATACCGACCATACCGGTGGAATTGATAATACCGTCTATAGAAGTATATGTTATATTTAATAGTACTACTATGTATTTCCGAAACAGTACGCCGGTATGGATCGGTACCAGAACGTATCATTCCAAGAACCAAACCGGTATGGTCTCCGGTATGATATTAACAAGTATGCATAGGACCTCTTGACGACTAATCTTCTTCTGATAATTAAGCATGATTTGATTGGCGCAAATGGTCCAAGGCTGGTACGCCTAAGTAGTTTTAGGCCTTAAAAAGCACAACTCCAAAGCTTTGCTTAGGAGGGTTTAGAATTTCCGAGAAGCCTCGTAATTTAACTAAGTTTCTCTGAAATCAGAGGAGGATCCAAGTGTATTCACCGGCAAAGCCTGAAGAAATCTCTTGTGTTGACAGTAAATGATTAAACTACTTAAGGTGAGTTACACGGACGAAACCGGTGACTTTTTGTGCTGGATCCACCGCTATGTGAAATACCACCCCAATAGAGGGATTTGAATCCAAATCCTTAGGATTTAGTTCAAAGTTGGACTCAGTCCTAAAACTTCCTGCAGGCTCCAAATAGACCCTTGGTTCGAGAATGGAGCAGTATGCTACAGTAGTAGTCAGTGGTCGCACCCTGTTTGGGGAGGGTAAGCTTCTGTGAGCTTAATTTCAAATTAACCCCAGCAAACATGCCATAACAAAACAATTATTTCTCCCTTGGTGGCATATGCTGTTCATGATGATCAGAATCTTAGCACCTAGATGAGACACACCATGAGCAAACTTTAAGGTGCCACACTTGCTAGCTACTACCTACCACTAAAAACAGAGCAGCAGCCTACGCCTATGCCTATATCGATATATACACACAGAGAGAGAAATGTATCCTCTAATATTATATACTAATGTCACGGGTAAACAGTACCATGACATTGCGTACGGGTTGATAGATCAAAACGAGAGACTGAGATCGAGGCATGCACCGTCTCAAACACTGTAGCATAGACACTGTTTGCAAATGATGTAGCATCACTGTAACTTTTAATCTGGACCGTTCTTTCCGGATCCGGTGGCTCGGATCTACCGAATGTCATGGGCACTGTTCACCTGTGACATTCCAATTGGAATGTCAGAGGATGCCAATAGGTCCGTACGTTGCAATAGGTTTCAAATAAATATAATATAAGTTATTAACTTAGAAAAATCTATACCCACAAGGTAATTGCCCTACAAATAAAAGTTTCATATATAATTCGCATCTAATCAACAAGTCACATATAATCTTATTGGAAGCCACAATCACATATAATTTATTTATCCACAGAAGGTCCTTCAAATAACCTATGCAAGTATACATATCTATCTACAAAAGATATAACCAACTCAAAAGGTAGAGAGAAGAGGTGGTAAATGACATACTCGTTACCACCACCAAGTTCTTCTTTTATACCGTAAAAAAAAGACATAACAGAGAGAGACAGAGTAAGAGGAGACATGCCAAATTAGAAAACAGTGCAATGTTGGTTCCCCAGCGGTGAAAGTAATTAAGAAGAATTAATATTTGGAGACAGAAGCCAACAACTCTCGACTACCCAACAAACGACGCTGGACAATTGTCACCAAGCTGGCCACTGCACTACTGCAGTACGTATGGTCCGCCTACGTACGTACCATGTTGCCGTTGCATTTGCATGCTCGTGTTCATGTTTTCCCGGACACATTTCCTAATCAGCATAATTTCCAAATAAACTCGATTAATTCATACGTGCAGCATATATCTTTAATTCCCCCGCCCTCTTTCGACGCGATTAATTACAATATTACTACTATATATATATACGCACACAATAGTAATAGCAAAGATGATTACGGTGATTATAATTAATTAGCTGGTTTGTACGAGCGATTTATAATAATGGTCTATAACCTAAAGCCAAAGTACATGCATGCATGGTCCATTGATCCAGCTTTGCTAGCTAGCCTCCCCTTACAAGTTTCTCTATTTTTATCGGACGGAAGAGCCCCGCCCCCGCACGGGCAATGCTTCAGTATAATTCACCTTCATGCTCAAAGACGAGATATTTTCAATCTCATGACATGTAGCAGAATAAATCAATCATCTATTTATATATCGACATGTCATAATTTGAAAGAGATCCAAACTAAGATCTAAAGATGAGGAGGTCTCGTAGGATTTATTTCCCAATAGAACTCGTCGAGTCGCTGTGTATCGCCATCGATCCATCGGATCAATCCGTCGTCAATTCAATCCATCATCTTAATTATCACCACTCAATTGACTTGATCGATCGGTCCTTGTTGAGAAAATCTAGTTGATTAATCATCCCCTCTGATGAGTAAAAATTTCTACACACTAAATTGTCATAATCACGAAGATTTTTCTCTCATTTTAGTGCGATTTTTTTCTTCTTCTGTTTCACTGTCTTCCTTCACAAGTATTTTTGTTTTCCCCCCTACATGTCACTTAATTTGTTGCAAGTATGACATATATTACTCAATCTGCTTTCTTTTTTTTATATATATAGTAAAAAACAAAGCAACAGGTTACTCTCCATCTCTGTTTGTCAGAAGTAACAAAAAGAACACTCTCAAAGAAGAAGTAACAGAAAGAAATGCTGATCACGTGGCATGTTGGCTGCCATGTTGCATGCCCGGTTGATTACAGTATACAATAAGCTTTTGAGCCAGCCAAGAATATATAGAATAATCAAGCTTTTAAATTACATAAGGCACGTCTCCACATCATGAACTGTCCGATACACGTGTATGCTCGATGCTAATTTGGGAGATTGGGTTTGAAAATGTTTTATATCCCTGGTGTATTTATAGCAAGTGAGTTTTGAACTCAATTCAAATTAGTTTGAACTACTTTTGAATTTAGTGCAACTCGAGTGATTATATATCATGAAACTAGCTCAAAGTAGTTAAATTGAAGATGAATTTTTTTTCCGGAGTTTGATATCCCAAATACAATTTTTTTATGGATATGTGAAGATATCCGCATCAAACTTTCCGAATCTCAAAGCATATAAACGGATATTGATTTGAGTGTCTAGGCACCACGATACATGAAACACTTGTCCTGTATATATATTTACACTTATATTTTTCACCCGATTTCATTGAAAATTACTAGTCCTCTTGGAGGACATGACAAAAGTTTGTAAGCATGAGTTTGGTAAAGCGTATATGCTGATTGGTTAATTTCTGTCTCGACATATAAGCTACAGCTAGAAAGCGGTTATCGACCATACGTTTCCAGAACCTAAGTCAATCAATGGTGACATTACCAGGTACTTACGACGCTTTTCCAGCATGCGTCCCCGTCTGACACCAAACTTTCACAAGCTGGTACAGGAGCCTACTAAGCTTTCAGTCCAGCCACTCATCTTGCAATCGTCCCAACTTAATCAAGCAAGAGTGTAGCCTATTATATGTTGAACAGTAATTATTTAATCAGAAGGTCTCTAAATTAAGTTCTAATCCAAAACTAATTGTGTACATACGTACGGCCAGTGGCAGAACCACCGTAGGGGGAAGCCGAGGCAACCGCCCAGTCTCCTAGGCGGACCCCCGCCACTCCGCGATCTGCGGCGCAAGCCGCCATAGAAGCTTCGCTCGAGCAAGCGCGATTGCGTTCGCAGAGGCCGTGGGGTGAGTGGTAGCCGCGTGCCTAGCCCAAGTGAATGAAGTGATGACTAACGCTAACCGAGCAATTCCCATTCGATTTTAGCCATTCCCCAACCAATTACTCCACCGCACAGCGTCCACGCCGCCCACATGCCCACCAAGCCGTGCGCGAGGCACCAAACCGAGCCACCGGCAGCGATAGGCGACACGGTGGGGATGAGGGCTAAGACGAGGCGAGTCGGCGAGGCGACACGTGGGACGGTGGGAGCTCGGCGCGGTGCAGGGATGGCCAAGGGGCTAGACCGCGACCGCTGTCCACGAGGGATGCCCGGCGGGAGCCGTGGACCTAGGAGACAGCGAGTCGCGGACTAAGCTTCAGTTAGGAGCCACCGAGCCAGCAGCCAAGTTTTGATTAATTGTCTCTCAAATCACATTGTATCTCGGTATTTTTTTATACTACAATTTTACTCGGATCTTCCAAATTCCTAGTTCCGGAGCTGCGTATGGCCGGTTTACACCAAAACGAGGGTTCGTCCTCCGCGCATATTCTTCGAATATACCAGCTGCAATTTTAAAGTGAAATTATAAAAATAAGATTCTATCGCGTAAATCGGACGATCTTTGATGTTGATAATTAAATGCAATATATAAATCCTGATAAGACTTTTTTTATAGTTTATTATGGCATCAAGGGATTAGTTTGAGATGAGGCTATTCACACTCAGAGTGTGACATTACTCCTGATATTATAAAAGTTCTTGGGCAAAAGAGACTTGGCATCCATGAGTAACTACCTAGAGAAAACTTTGGAGATCGATGTTTGACATGGCCCAGCAGCAGCTAGGTTACTAGAGATGAGAGAAGACATAACAAGGAAAATTATTAACTAGTAATAAAACGGTACTAATAATTGTCATTACACACGTACTATTAGTAGTTTCCTTGGTTGTGCTAGCTTGCACTGTCTCTCAGCTTCCTAGTACAACAACTTAATTGACAGGTATACATACGACAAAGTGCTACCCTGGAGCCCTGGAAGTATTCTCCAAAATGGAAAAGCAATGTATAATATGGGCGTACGTACACACACGTGCAGGGCTTACTAGATCATGTTAGTTTGTTGTCATGCATGCAAACTTTATATACTTTTTTTGAGTCTTTGGCCAGTACAAGTGTTAGCCTTTTTTTTATATGTATATGATCTTGTTTTGTGTAGTTTTTTTTTTTTGTTCAGAGAGGGGCCTATTAATCTGCTGATTGAAATTGTTGATAGTGTGGACTAGTCTATAATTTGATCCTTGCTCTTTGTTTTGTTCACCTCTTTACCATGCATGCAAGATTGTACTTTTTACACATGCCATGACAGAATGGAATGAACATTACCTTAAAACGAACTGTTACATGCATGGGATGGATGATGGAAGTTACCAACTTATCATTGAGCTAGTTTTGTACCTAGCTAGCTAGCACTGCAAAGTGGAGCACTGTTATCATTTTGAAGCAGCAAACTAATAGCTGAGAGAAAGTTAACAATAGAAATGTAAAAAATAGCTGCCAAGATTCTCCTGAAATCAATCAGACTAGCACATGCAAGGGACAAAATTACCTCCAAAAGAATCCACGGCACTCACCAAGTAGCCAGTACATGTGTGAATTTAGATTTTCTTCTTCTTCCCCATACACATGCATGTAAATAAATTAAAAAACCGTTCTAGTACAACCCCCTCTCTCTCTCTAACTTTCTCTCTCTGGCCATCTCTCTCTAACTTTCTCTCTCTGGCCATCTCTCTCAGGGGTGGGTGGCAAAACTAACCCCCTAATTTCTCTCTGCCTCTTGCTCACTTGCAAGTACCCAACCACTATATAAATGGCCACCTTTCCTCCCCACGGCCACCCCTAAGCTCTCTCTCTCTCTCTCTCTCTTCCTCCTCAGCCGCTGGGTTCTTCAATTCCTTGCATGCTCCACACCAATTTCCCAGTACTACTCCTACGCACTGATCGGTCTTCTCTCTCTATCTGTCGATCTCTCCGATTTCCAGTCTGCTGTGACACACACACCCGCGTGCATAGCTAGCTAGCTCACAAGGAATTCCTTGCAAGATCGATTCAACTCCGGCGAAGGTACGATCGATCGAGCTAGGCAGAGATCAAGTTAGGAGCGATGAGCATCTCGGTGAACGGGCAGTCGTGCGTGCCGCCGGGGTTCCGGTTCCACCCGACGGAGGAGGAGCTGCTCAACTACTACCTCCGCAAGAAGGTCGCCTCCGAGCAGATCGACCTCGACGTCATCCGCGATGTCGATCTCAACAAGCTCGAGCCATGGGACATCCAAGGTACCTGAACATCTCCCTCTCATGCCGGCCGGCTTGCACTCTATATATATAGCACTAGCTAGCTCTGTACCACCATTGCTTGGTTCATGAGGCAACCCGTAGTAATTTCAGAGTGCAAATCAGTCATTGAAGAAGCGTGTAGCTCTTGATGAATGTAACTAGTTTTGGCTAACAGCTACTAGCTTGATTAGATAGATAGATATAATTAGCTACTAGGCTCGTTCGTCGAACGATCATCAATTAAGGAAGTACTAGTGTTGTAATATATGGTGTGTAATGATCAATTTGGTGCAATCGATGCGTTGGTTGCAGAGAAATGTAAGATCGGGTCGGGGCCTCAGAACGACTGGTACTTCTTTAGCCACAAGGACAAGAAGTACCCGACGGGGACGCGGACGAACCGCGCGACGGTGGCGGGGTTCTGGAAGGCCACCGGCCGCGACAAGGCCATCTACAACGCCGTCAAGCGCATCGGCATGCGCAAGACGCTCGTCTTCTACAAGGGCCGCGCACCGCACGGCCAAAAGTCCGACTGGATAATGCACGAGTACCGCCTCGATGACCCTGCCGTCGTCGAGACCGCCACCGCCACGGTACGTTCGCCACCACGGCCTCCCCGGCCGCCGGCCACCACGTACAACTCAATCACCTAAACAGCTAAACTATGCATCACCTATTGGCGTACACCGCCATTAATTATTGCTGTCACAATTATAAGGGGGTGGTGGTGCAATGATAGGAGTACGAGCACCCTCTTTGATATCATCCAGCCTCTCTCTCTCTCTCTTTCTTTCTTCTTCTCTCTCTTTCTTGTGTGGAGAAGAGTAGTAGTAGTAGCTGGTAATAATTAAGCTTTTCCCATATGCTTATGTTTCCCAAAAGGTAATAATAATTGAACCTGTCCTTGCCTTTGGATGCCGTCATGACCCATGCTCAGGTCACTGCTGCATCGGACGCCGGCCAGGAGGATGGCTGGGTGGTGTGCAGGGTGTTCAGAAGAAGCACCACCACAAGGAGGCAGGAGCGGCGGCGGAGGAGGCAAGAAGGGCGGCGGGGGCGACGGCCATGGCATCAAGGCGGCGGACTCTCTCTGCAGTACTCCTCGAGCGACGACGCGCTCGACCAGATCCTGCAGTACATGGGCAGGTCGTGCAAGCAGGAGCACGAGCTCTCGCCGCAGGGCGGCGTGGGCAGGCCGGCGTCGCGGTACCTCCTGCCCATCGATACGGCGCTCGGTGGCCACGGGTTCATGAAACTTCCGCCGCTCGAGAGTCCGTCGGCCTCGGAGCTGACGCCGCGCGTGGCGATCGGAGCCGGCTGCGAGCTGGCCGCCGACGGCGCCGACCTGCACCACTGCGGCGGGATCACGGACTGGGCCATGATGGACCGGCTCGTCGCGTCTCACCTAGACGGCAGCAACGTCGCCGGCCCCGGCGACGACAACGACGACGCGGCCGTCAACCGGCTCGCCTTCTACTCCGCCGCCGAGACGAGGCTGCTCGGCGGAACCGCCGCCCCCGACGGCGGCCCCAGCGGCAGCGACGGCGACCTGTGGAGCTTCGCGCCGTCGGCGGCCACGCCAGAGCGGCTGAGCCACATGTCACTGTAATAACTGTACGTAGCTGCCACCGTCCTACCATACCGAGCTGAGGGAAAGGTGGCGATCGAGGCAGGAGCTAGCTGCCCTAGTACAGTAAAGAGACAAGGGAAAAAAAAAATAAAAGAGAGCGAGGGAGATAGAGATAGAGAGAGAGAGAGAGATTTCAAAGGTGATTAGCGTGATGAGTGAGAGAGAGAGAGAAAAGAACAGAACAGAAAATAAAATAAGAGGATTTAAGAAAGCGGGTAGTAAGTTGGAGTGGCACTGTCAAACACTCTCCGTCCGATCCACACCGTGATCACCTCTGTCTCTTACTGTTTAGTTAACCCCACCCGGATGATTATAATCAAGCACAACATTATTAGCATATAATTTCTTATATAATTAAGGTCGGTGTTATTATACATTGTTCAGTTAGGAGTACATGCGTATATTGGATATATGATGCATGATTAATTGGTAATTTCCCAGTAGCTTTGCTTAATTAGTTGACCAGTGTGCATGGTGCATGTTGTATATAGTAATTGTGTTGCATTTGGTAGATGGATTGCCGCGTAAAATTAAACTATCTTGCCCTCGTGCCGCATAGTAGATGTTGTTAACGACTGAATCGATTAG
Organism: Ampelocalamus luodianensis; assembly: GCA_036346255.1. Classification (NCBI taxonomy): domain Eukaryota; kingdom Viridiplantae; phylum Streptophyta; class Magnoliopsida; order Poales; family Poaceae; genus Ampelocalamus; species Ampelocalamus luodianensis. The sequence continues at coordinate 51,281,581 of CM070632.1, read as the reverse complement.
TTAATTGTTACAGGTATGAAAATTGAGGCAGCAACCGATGTTGGACGCAGATGGTTATCTTGCTTGTAGTGACAGGATAAAAAGGGAAAGGAAAGGTGTGTGTGAGTGAGAGAGAGAGAGAGAGAGAGAGAGATCGGTCGATCGGGCTCGCTCGCTGCTGCCGCTGTCCCCAGCGCACGTACGTACCGTGGTGCAATGTCGTAGTGCCCTTTTGGTCCCCAATAATTCAACCCTCTCTCTCTGTCTCTCTCTCCTCACCTCGCTCCTAGCTGAGCCGATCGAGTGCCACTTTGTAGAGAGAGAAACCATCAAAAGGTGGACAGAGAAACAGACATACTACTACATCGGGGGCATGCACATAAAGAAAGATCTAGAGAGAGAGAGAGAGTGGCAACTGGCAAGTGGGTGTTTGTTTGTTGGAGAGCGTAGTGCCCGGGGGGCTTGCCCTGCGTCTTCTAGGGCATGTGATACGCGAGCACACACGCAACTCAGCATAAGCTGGCTGGCTGGCTACTTCATGTAGTGGTACTGTACTAGTAGTGGGTAGTGGCCTTGCAAGTTGCAACTTTTCCCGCCCATGTAGCGGTGGCAGACATGCATGCATGGCGACTGCATATTACTACTCCTCCTACTACTACTTATTTTCTTGATTTCTACGTGCTGACGTGCATGGCGACGGCCGATCGACTACGTAATACGTACACGCTAGATATCTCCTAGTTTTCTCGGCTCGTCTTGATTGCAAGTCCACTCGTTCAATTGTCCTCCTCCCCAATTTCGTTCTAGGACTAGGAGGGGGGAATTAAGCCACAAAAAAAGGGTGGAAAGGGACGTGTGCCGAGTGCTCCACTGCCACCGCGTGTTCGACGTACTAGCTAGGTTTGTCCCCACGTGGGGATGCGAATGTGGGCGCGGATCGCCACGCACCGCAGCATGATCGGACGGCTGCGGAACGCAGCCTTGTGTGGGGATGCGAACGTGGGCGCGGCACGTGGCCGTGCGATCACGCACCGCAGCATGATCGGACGACTACGACTGGAAACGCGATTCGTGCGTGGGGATCGAGTTCATAAAGTTTACTTTTGCACCACGCGGAGAGGCCTCCGCGCGTGCTGGCTAGCTACAAATTAAGCATTCGTGTATATATATGTCTAGCCATATGGGAAATTAATGGCGCTTTTGCTTTCTTCTCTCTCGCTCTAGCTAGGAATACTGTAGCGGCCGGCCGGGGACCGTGAGCACCCCCGGCGAGCGCGACAGGTCCATGGCTGCACGGTTGCCCGTCGCTTTTCGCCGTGGGGATGGATATAATTAATATATATGATGTGTGTGACTGAGCCTGCTGCATGCTGCGTCTTCTTCCAGCTCGCTCGTCCATGCTCATGCTCTGCCGGTTGGAGTCACTTTTGTCTATCGAACGTACCTTAGCTTGTGTACGTTTATGTGTGCCAAAATGCCAATGAGCGATTGTGTGCTGGCTATACACATATAGCTATCACGTATGTACTGACAGGTGACCGAGCTGCACTGTGTTGAAATATAATTAAATTGTCTATCTTTTCTCATCAGCTTAAATTTTTGGATAAATTGGTTAAGGCATGCAACTCAATATAGTATCAGAGACGAGATCTTTAGTTTATGACTCGGTTGACACGATTAAAGAAAAAATAATTGTAGCACACTTCTATTATACATCTTAAGCCTGAGAGAGCCTACACGTGAGGGGAGTGTGTTGAAGTATAAGTGAATTGTCTGTCTTTCCTCACCAGCTTCAGCTTTTGGGTTGAGCATGCAACTCAATACATTCTACTGTATGTAGTGCGGGTTGTCGTTTATATATAGTATACATCAACAGTGGCCAATACCAGAGAGGAGATTGTGTTGCATTCAGTTCGCTGTGCACAGTGGCGGAACTACCGCCGGGGCAAGCCGGGGCGGCTGCCCCGGGTCTCCCCGGCGAGGCAGAAGAAACCCCCCTCCCCCGGCGCCCCCCGCGTCTCCGACCAAGGCACCAAGCCGAACTGCCGAAACCGCCATCGCCATGAATGATGAGTCCATGACTGGCGCCCCCAGCTCATGAGAGACCTTCGCCCGCACGCGCCGTGTGGGTTGTGGCCGTGGGCCGAGTACGCCGAGGTAGGCAGCACTGCAGCGGCAGCCCAAGGCGAGGCCTCAAGGCCCACTGGCCCAAGCCAATTAGCAAATGCCCATCTCCCCAGCTCCAGGCGGCTCCAAGACAAGTAGGCAACCCTAATCCCCATTCCTCTTGGACTTGGCTACGGCGGTCGGCGACTCGGTGGTCTTCGCGGCGTCGCGGAGGCTGCGCGCGCGGCTACGATGGTCGGCGACTCGGGGCGGAGTCTTTGTGGTCGCGCTGGGCTGCGCGCGTCGGCAACTCGGCGGACGTTGCGGACGTCGCGCGGCGCTGGCGGCGCGCGGCGCGACGGCGGCGACGGCGGGGGCGGTCTTTGCGGCGACGCGGGTATGGCGATCGGCGACTTGGCGTCTCGGGTCGGTGCTGCGCGGCGCGGCCAGCGGCGTGGGGCGATACACTACAAGGTCCGACACCTTGGTCATCGGGTCCACGGCCGGCCGTGAGCCCGTGAGTGAAGGTGAGGCGTCCGTCCTCCGCCCGTGACCGTCCGCGGTCCACCGGCACCGGCTGTGAGCTGGTGAGGTGAGCAACTCTGCCACTGCCCAGTGCCCACTGATGTGCAAAACTGTGAAGTGTGATTCTGATGTGTCTCTAGGCTGTAGCCTTGAAGCCTTGAGCAAATGAACAATGAGCATTGTTTTGATTTTTGATTTCCTAGAGTACAGAGTATACAGACGTACAATATTACTATATGAGTTAATTTTTATTTCTTGTAGGAATTCTATAAGAAAATGAAATCAATACAGACTTATTTTAGAACCGCAACGGTAGATGACAATTCCCAAATGGAAGCGGTTCAAACATCTATTGCCGTTGCCAACAACGCCGCAACCGCAAAGAGAGCTCGTGGTAGTGATATTGTATTCTATGTTTGTTTGGTTGTATCAGTTAGATCTATGTTTATCTAGTTGTATCGGTTAGATCTTGATAATTTTAATGCATTTGATATCATTAGTTATATTGACTATTAAATCACATTGTGTTTTGATATTTTTTACACCACCGGTTCGCCCCGGACCCTTCTAATTTCTGGTTCCGCCACGTGCATATATACGTGTACGTGCCTGCACGCAGTGTGAGGTAGCTGCTGGTCATGCGACGCATAGCTAGCTTTTGGCCTGAGCTCTAGTCAAGGAGGGCAACAGAATCGGCGTACTGCACGCACGTCACGTGAAGATCGGGCTATCCGGATTGTGATCCATCCTATGCATGGTCGCGCTAAGGGCATGTACAATGGTGCAGCGTCTATAGCAACTATCCATGTCACTTATAGACGGACTAAAACCAACTCATACAATGGTTGTGATGATACGGCTATAGGATTGTAGACAACATACAATCTTTAATGCTTTTCTTGGTTTTGGTGCTATCGCAGGATTATGGCAGCAATATTCTCTCTCTTCATTCTCTTTCATCCACGTCACCAAAAGTCCTATATGGCAAATGTTATAGACGGCTGACATAAGCCCATTGTACATGCTCTAAGTAAGCTACATTATTGCTTTAATGAGCATGCATTGTTCTTGAGGAAATAAAGGTGGATATATATTAAACCGAGCACTTAAGTCATGGAACGGAAAGAGTTAATTAATTACTCGAATTTAAAACTATATATATACCGTGTGTGTTCAGTGTTGATGCACGACACCATGCATTGACAAAAAGGCATGCGTATCTACGATCGACACATCAACATTTTTTAAGCTTTTCCAACAAGAACAAATTTAAAGAAGGTGTGAACAAAACGAGCGAGTTAAGGCTACTCATGAAAAGTACCTTTCAAGGTTGCTGTTAATCATACGCGGTGTATGCCCCGGCCTGCAGCAATATGTCCTCAGCTCGACCTCGCGTTGGACAGGATCCTATGCATTAAAGTAATCAGTATAGATGATCTATAGTGCATTGATATTAGGAGTGATCTCCACCGTCCGATCGAAAACCGAAGGGATAGAGCAATCGACATAATGTTTTTTGTTACAATAAAATCACTACAGTACATGTCGAGCTGTTACCACAGTGTACTGCACAATACCACTTACATCCTCACGAAACACTATTCCCCTGGCATGGGCACGATCATATCGTGCATCGATTCATATTGGGAATTGAAGTGTACTTGTGCCTGCTTTACCCCACCAATTTGTGCTTGAACAAGCTAGCATGCACTTGTACTAAGAATCATGCAAGTTAATGGTCAACCCTGGCTAAGTGGCCTGGCAACATGCATATATGCATGGATGCATGCAGTGGCGGACCCAGCAATAAATTTGAGGTATGACGGAGTGCCGGAGTCGCTAGCGTAAACCAAAAAGTATTACTCAAAAGCAAGAGAATCCATACACAAACTATACTACAATCACACTAATTATACTGAAATGAGTATCTGAACTTTCAAGAAAACTATTCCACACTGTTGGAACATGGAATTGACAATGAACCTACTCCAAATGATCTCAAGAAGTTGTTGTGCATATTACGCTAATAAAACATTGGGAAAAATTAGCTCGGTGACATCGCGTTGGGGCGTGTCGGAGGAACAACACTCCGTTCTGACGCACTAGAAAATAACATCGTGAACACCAAAATTATGTTGAATGACATCGCCGTCAATTACTTCCGTTTGTAGAATTTTTCAAATATAGAAATGAAGCTCAAAAATTATCAATTTTTTTGTGCGATCTCATGACAGAGTTCAATTGCTTGTGTATTTTTTTCAAATTTTATAAATTATGGTTCTATCTCTAAAATTTATTTAAGTATATTATTTGTAGGAATTTTATAATATAGAAAATGAGGTTCAAACATTATGAAATTATTTTTACACACTCCTTACACAGTGTACTTGATTGTGTAATTTTTCCAATTTTTTTAAAAAATTAATTAATGCACTTTCATAATATTTAGACCTCATTTTTTTTATAGTAGACTCCTTACAGTGAACATTATGAAATTTTATTAATTAATTTTATAAAAATTATGAAAAATTACACAATCAAGTCCACTGAGTAAGGAGCGTGGAAAAAAATTCATAATGTTTAGATCTCATTTTTTATATTAGAAAATTCCTACAAATAGTATATTTAAATAAATTTTAGAGATAAAATCAGAACGTATAAATTTTTTTAAAAAATACACAAGCAATTGAACTATGTAGGGAGGCTCCACAAAAAAAATATAATTTTTTGAGCTCCATTTCTATATTTGAAAAAATCTGCAAACGGAAGTAACTGGTGGCGATGTCATTCGACATAATTTTTGGTGTTCGCGATGTTATTTTCCAAAGGCCACAAAGCAGAGTGTTCTTCCGCTGATTATGTCCCAACACGATGTCATTGAGCTAATTTTCTCTAAAACATTTGCTCAAAAACTATGTCAACCAAAGCAGTTCTGTTGAATTGAGAGGAGGATACTAATTCATGGATTTCGTTCTTTTTTCTGAGTAGATGCATAGATCACAAGTTCACAACTTGAAGGTACATGTGCCTTTGTGCGCAGAGTTTCTTGTCCAGTTGGCCTTCTCGATGACGCGTTGAGAGCTCCGCTTCAGGTCCGCCTCCACGAACGGCAGCACATCCACCGCGGCACCGCCCCAAGCCCCCAACTCTCTCTCGATGCCTCGACGCATCCACCGATTGAAATTGGAGGGCTTACACCCTTCGACCCGTCGCGGACTCACAACCTCAAGGCCAAAACTGTCGACGCCGCTCCGCCGCCTGCCCACCCGCTCGCTTGAACGCACCGCGCCGCTGCCCTCGTTTTCTCGCTCGAAGGCCCTGCCGCCCTCATTTTCTCGCTCAAAGGCACTGCCTAACCCTTAAGGTCACAAGGGCCGAGGCGCCGACACCTCCTCACAGCTCCCGCGTGCCCGCACCGCTAGGGTTGTGACTCATGCGAGCAGGGCAGCAGACTGCGCCGCTACGGGTGTTGGGCGAAAACGGGATTGGGAAAGGGGCAAGCCGCAACCCAGGTGAGTCTGCCTGAGGTCACCTTAGCACCCTCCCTCAGCCCCTCCATGCACTCTTTTCTGAATTATTATTTTAAGCAACATGTTTAGTATTACTAATAGTACGTACCATGCATGCATCCCATGACATGAGACATAAAGTTAAGACTTACAAGTGGAGCGCAGTCTGTAATGTCTACGTTTGAAAATATAATTGTATTTGTTATACCACTGCAAAAGCTCTAATGTATCAATATGTCTAATTTATCTGCACCGTTGTAATCTGTACCCTCTTTAAATGAGGTTGTTGGACCAGAACGGCGATTAGGGTAAGAGCAATACTCTTTTTCGACCCCGACACATTTCAACTTCTTTTCCACTGTAGCTACGAAGCTATGAAGATTCGAAACACAAGCACATTAAAGTATTTTGTTGAAACCGACGAACCCTAAGACAAAACACCCCAACACGGCACAGAGTCAATTTGACCGCCCAACCTAGCCAGTCTAGCCAAGTTGCGATCGGTTTAACCTCTGGCACCTGGACAGCAGCCCGCGAAGATCACAAATCGATCTAACTTTCCACTCAATGATCTAAATCCCTTGAAACTTCAACCATAGCTCATCAAGATGGTTAACAACCTATTCCAATTGACGATCAGGATGATCGAAACCAAGGTTCCACAAATTTCTTGGATGAGATCAAGAAGGCGCAAGAACCGAGGAAATTCAAACTTTAATTCAAAAACTTGCTGGTGGGTGGATGATTGTCAAGATAACACTAGATGAATTTCCACACGTTCTAGCAAGCTAGATCACAACAAAAGACACAAGAAAACTAATTAAAGGAATACACAAAATCCCAAAAGGCAACAAAGAGATAACAAGAACAAGAGAGAACTCGTCTTAGAGGAAATCTTGCTTTGATTGATTTAAGAGATTGTTGGTTTACAGTCGCTCCACCACGAAGGACAAAACCTCAACACTCAACCACTCAATCAATCCATCTCCTCAAACCTAGCCTCCTTCACTCCACTTTCCCAAATCACAAATTAGGGTTTCTATTTGGGAAGGCTTAAGATGTGTAAATCATGCACCCTTTCCTTTTATAATGGGGCCTAGTCAAGAGAGAAAATCTTATCAGGCACCCGTTAAGTCCACACACAAACGAGACTACACACACGCATGCTTCTCAAAGCGGATGACAAATCAGGCTTCCTGAATTCGTCTCTTTGTGATCTTCATCTTCTATTGACCTAAACCGCATCTCATTGTGTCGTCTTGCATCGCGGTTTCTCCAAAGATCACCAACCTGGTATTTTAGTGAAGATACCAAAATACCCTTTATCGATCCTTCTCCGAAGACCGAGTCCAATAGTCATGAAGCAATCTTATGCTTCGCCACGTGTAGATTGATCAATAGCTCTCTTCATATCGGTAAGTCTCTCCCATCTGGCTCCAACTGAAACCACTATGGAATATGCACCGACCTCCATGCCACTTGATGCAATCCATCGCACCGAACCTCCCGTTCTGTCATTCTTGTCCATCTTGCGCCATACCTGAGTCCAATGACTTCACCTGATATCCTCGATCGTTTTGGACCTCAGCTCTCCTAGCCTATTCCTGACCATCCTCGCTGTTGACTCCAAGCCACCTGTACAACAACACCAGACACAAGTTCTTCACAACTTGAACCACGTTAGCCAAAACATGTATTATGCAACACATATACACTTAATCCCATGACTTTGGCCAATTCTACAAAGTTCACTGCCCTCATGACGCATGAAGAGGAACGTGCCGATCAAACCACTGTCCATGTCTGGTTTGACTATTGGTAAGACCGTCTATCGGTATGACCGCCAACTAGTGGCCGATCAGCCTGCCCAGGGACTTAGCCATATTTTCAACCCAGAAAATCTGCAACTCTCTAGAATTCTCAAACTCTATTTAGTTTTAGCTCGAAACTCCAAATCCAATGAGACCAAGTGCAAATGCGACCTCTCACTTTTCTTCACACGTGATTTTTCGTCGATTTCCAAAATTCACAATTTCATTTTGACCGGTTAGACCACCACCGCGGTCGGTCTAACCTCCTATGCCTAACAGTCAGCCTGAAGATTCCATGACATACACAGAGGTGGATCTTTCGAAAAAACAAAATTGCATGTACATGCGGTGTCGTTTGATTTGGGACAAGATTCGTGTGCTTATTTTGCAAAAGACCCCTCTCCTTTACTTCCCTTTTCCTTCCCACCTCCTCTTTCTTCTCTCTCTCTCTCTCTCTCTCTCTCTCTTCCCTTCCCAACTTCTGCCCTCTCTTTCCTCCCAACTATGGTCGCTACCCACCGTTGCTGGACACCTTGTCTCACCAGAAACCTCACCAAACCCCGCCGCCAGTCACTGGAACCCCTCCAAACCCCCACGTCGCCGTTGAAAACCCCACAAAACCTGAGGTTTTTGGCGGCGACATGGGGCTTGGTGAGGTTTCCAGCGAAGCGAGGTTTTCAGCGGGGTGCAGGGTTTTCGGTGACGACGGTGACTGTGGCGTGGGCACGAGATAGCTCGTGGCAGCGCGGCGCAGCTCGCCGACCAGATGCAGAGGAGAGAGAGGAAGGATAGAGAGGAGGGGAGAAGGGAAGGAAGAGAAGTGGATGTCTTTTTTACAAAATGGATGAGTTAGTGGGGAAGGGAGGGGCATGAATCTTGTAGCAATCTAATGGTACACTATGTGCATGGAGCTGCATGCACATGTGGGAAAGCCCTGTTCGTGGATCTTTGTAACATCCCTGTTTTTGTTTCATAAATAGTGTTTTCCAGTTGCCTTTTTGTTTTCAAAAACCCTAATTCAATCTATTTATGTATTTGAAAAAATCTCCAGTTTTTACCCCATTTCAAATGCCAATTTTAAATTTTCAGAATTCAAATTTCAATTTGTTTCTCTTTTCAAAATTTCCCCTCCTTTTCTTGGGCTCAGCCCATATCTCCCTTTGGACACCTGGCCCATTCCCCTTCTCCTTTTGGCCCATCTAGCCAGCTCCCCTCCTTCCTTCCCTTGGCCAGCCAAGCCACCTAGGGCGCTCGACTCAAAGACCATGCCTTCGCGCGCCGCCGAAGACACCATGGTCGCGCTCTCGCTCCGCTCTGTCCCATCGTGAGCGCCTTGTCGCTTCCGCCACCTGCTCTGGCCCGCCCAAGTCGTCGCCGCGCTCATCTCCCCACGAGGCTCCCGTCAGCGCGCTACATCACGCATGCGCGACTGCGCTGCATCCTGTCTCCCTGCCGCCCCTTGCGTGCACCTGCTCTTGCTCTGCCATACCCTGGTCGCGTGCCATGCGTATCCCCACCCGACGTCCCATCGCCCACCTACCCTTGACCCCGGCATCCACTTCTGTCGCGTTTTGTCCCTGCCATGCTAGAGCTCGTCCTGCTCGGTCCCATCACCGTCCAGAGCTCACATGCCATCTCGGTGCCACGCCCCCATCCCTCCAATGGCTATCCCTCCTCTTCCTGGCTATAAAGAGCCTCGGAGCCTCCCTCTGCCCCCTCCCACTTTGCCCTGCTCGGCTCGGTAAGCTCCACCAAAGAACCACCCGAGTTTCCATTTTCAACCGCGCCATCCTCACCAGTGTTTCACAACACTGGCGACGCCACGCCACGCTGACCCCGTCACCAAGCACCCCCGGGACCAAGGATCATTTCCTCCAAGCTGTTTCGGTTTTGGTTCACCGTCGCCGCCGCATTTGCCCATCTCTCTCGGCTCCAGCCACTTTTTTCTCATCCATCGATCTCCCTCCACTGTCCATCTCCGACGCTCATTTTTGGCTTGGTAGGTCCCCTGAGCTTCCCTCTAAGCCGTGCTCCCTCGATCTTTTGTCAAGAAACGCCAAAGCTCTGTTTTCACTTTTGGCCATTCCGCCGTCGTCGTCCCCTGTTGTCGCGCCGCCGCCCCAGTGACTCTCTGGCGTCGCCACCACCGTCACCAACTCCTCCTCGGCGAGGGCAATCCATTTTTACCCTTGTCCACTGCCGCTGAGGACGTTTGCGCCGGTGACGAGTGGAGCCTTGCCTCCTTTGTCCGGTCGGAACGACGGACAGCGTTGTGCGCCATTAACACCCCCCAATCTCTGTTGGTTTTAAGACAAAGCGGTGATTAGCTTGTTTAAATGAGGCTTTAATTAACGTATTGTTTCACTACTGGTGGGCCCGCGTAATAGCGATGGCTTCCATTAAATCAAACACCCGTGTTCTTCCCCCATCCTTTGACTACTAGTGGGCCCAGCCGTGGCTTGGTCCATGCGCGTCCGCGCATGGACTCAGTCCATGCGGTTTTTTGTGTGCCTGAGAGCCAGTGCCGTAGGCCCCACTATCAGCTTTTCTCCCTCCCCCTTTTTCTCTTATTTTCTTTTAAGATTTAATTCAGTAGCACGACTTCTAAAATTCCGTTCTCGCTCTTTTTAACTCCAAAAATTATGAATTTTGTTTCTAAAAATTAGTAAATCCAAGGCCTACCTTTTAGCACTGGTATTATTTAATTTAGAGTTTATTTATTATTTTTTATATTTTTATTTATTCTCTTTGCTTGTTTGTTCTTTTTTTCGGTACGTTCGTTCGAATAGAATTCAAAGACGTGGGAGATCTCCATTCCGATTAAGCACTAGATTACCAAGACTCTCTTGCCTTTGACCGAGATGAGTCATTGCTTTGATTATTTTGAGCCTATATTTTATGCTAATTAAATTCCTTAAATTAGAAAAATTGCATGCTTAATTTGCTATATAAAATGTATATTAAATATTTAAGGTAGTTAAATTCTCACTTGATGCTTTAAATAAATATTATACCATCCTTGACAATTGAATTCCTTAATCCTTGTCACCTTAGATATTAAAGTGGTAATTACTAGTTATAGGTTGTACTTAGCGCCATGCTAATGTTGCTTAAGTACCAGGGCATTAAATGCTCTAATCATCATCTTTTAATCATGATAGTGGATTTGGGCAGTCATTGTGGGTAAATGACCAGAATGTTGAGACAATGTATTTTTGTTCCCCCAAAACCCTAAAACTTGCTATTACCACATCCGGCGGATGGTAAGGTAGCAGTCTTTGTAGCATGAGAATGATGGGTATGTGGTATGAACCGCCTAGATGACATTAAGAACTTAATCTTGTCATGACCTCCCATTGTAAAACAAGCGCAACCACAAGTTTGTAAAGTACAACTTGGCTTAGTAAAATCTATTGAACCCGGAAGTCATCTCGTTGGAGGAGTGTGAGGTAGTGCAAGCCTTGGCTTGAATGGGACACCGATACTAGGTGAAGTTGCCACCGCACTAGTCGTTGTAGTGTAGATCACTGAGTTAGTCGTTGTGGTGAACATCTGCACAACTTATGAGACCCACCACACGTGGGAGAAGCCTATATGGGTGAGTTGATGGAAGGGGTGAGATATTTGACAGTTATTTGATGATCTCTCAACTACATGACTAAGGAATCGTGTAGGGCAACGAGTGGATTCTCTTGTGGGTAAAGTGTGCAGTCTCTGCAGAGTTATAAACTGTTTAAACAGTCGTGCCTACGGTCAAAGGTGGACATGAAAAGTTAGTTCTATTTATAAAACTTTGTGGTTGGGATGAAAACTTGTCGGTGATGTAACCCAAAGATGTGGATTTTCTGGGTGAAAGTAACTTCAATGTTGTTAATTGGTGGAGGTAACCACAATAAAAAATAAGCATAAGGTGGAGGTAACTTTCGCTGTATTTAATATTGCACAATTACTCTCTTTAATAAAATGCAATTTGTTAAAATGCTAAAGTGATAGGAATTTCTAATTATTGTAATTAAAAAAGTTGCTTTAGAAAATAAAAGAACCCGAGCCAATCCATGTTAAGCCTTGCATGTATTATTATTATTGCATCTTTTGTGTTAGCTCACGAGCATGGAAGTTGTGCTCATCCTCGCTCTTTTCCCTCAAACCCTCAGAACTCGCGGATCATGGAGATTATGCATATTACGAGAACCCAGAAGTCGATGGACAAGGAAATAATAAAGAGTAGTATAATTCCTGTAGTCTAGGTCTCGCTCCAATCTATCGGACTCAGTTGGTGCTTGCGTATAACCAATATTATTCAAACCCTTGGGTAATATCGGTCGTACACGAGCTACTCCAGTCGCTTGCATATAGAGAGATGTGCTCTACCCTTTTTGCTTCCGTTGTCGCTTCCGCTACTTTTGTAATGTAATCATTTGGTCTGTTCAGCCCTAGTGTAAAACCTGACCCGGCGCGGTCTATGTCACTCTAATGTTTGTATTATATTCGAATGGTTTAGTTTCCATCGTGTATAAAGTGATTAAATGATGTGTCTGTGAGTGCTATCTACTGAACCAGGGAATAGCACAGTGTTTTCACAGAGAATTTGGATTTGCGAAATCCGGATCCGACCATCTTTCTCTCTTTTAGTCTCTCAGAAGCGAACGTTTGTGGAAGCTCCTTTTAACATTGTTTTACTTATTCACTATTTATATATAAGAACCATGTAAATCTCCGTCGCACGGTCATATTTGTATGACGAAGATCAAGACGTACAGATCACTCCCATGACACTAGAAGTCTAGAAGGTGGAAGCTAGGGTATATATACAAACAAAAGTAACAAGTGGACTTACGATGAAACATCCAAAACGATCGATTGTTTTCTCTCCAAGCTAGTACGATCGTCAGTTGGAAAAACAGATGCACAAGCGATTAATTTGTCCACATGTATGGTATGTGTAGCCATCTGGTGGCAACTCCGTTTCTGACACAACATGCAGTTTTACTTACTTAGCATGGATGCATTGTTAATTTTCTGACACATACATCCATATTTGTACTGTCAGATGATTAACATGCTAATATTCCAGCAAATAAATGAATGGGTTAATATGACAGGAGAACTAGTAGGCTAGCTGCTACAGATGTGCCGGGACGAGAAGGGAATTGAAGGGGACGGATGGTCCAATTGGTTCGATCGGACGCATATAATGTGGAGGCCGAAGCCATGCATATGCAGCATGTTAATGTACATGTAGCCTTCGAATTCAAGGAAACCAGTGATAGGGGGGGCATCCCTCGAAGCTTTCCGCCCAACTCCGAGGAACAGCACCTCATGATCAGCCTGTGCAACAAACCATGCAGTCTCTCTCTCTCTCTCTCAGCTTCTCTCTCTCAGCTTCTCTCTCCCCTCTAATACATGGGGACGCCCAGGACAAAACTCTGCCTGCCTGCCTGCCTGCCATTACATCTAGCTAGTACTCTCTCCCTCCCTCTCTCTCTCTCTCTCTCTCTCTCTCTCTCTCTCTCTCTCTCTCTCTGTGTCTCTCTCTCTGTGTCTCTCTCTCTGAGAAGAGTGGCCCACAGGGCCTGACAGGGCTCGTTGATGTCGCGTAGTACCATACCGTGCATGCATCCTGCAATGGGTGACACATGCATGTAGGGATTTGTGTGTGTGTGTCTCAATGACACACCTAATTCACCAATCCAGGTTCAATCAAATCAATTGTTGGGTCCGATTACGACAAGCTCATCGTGCTAGCTAGCTAGCTCTCCTTATTCAGGACTTGAATGAAACCTAGAATTATGCGCACAGAATTATAACGATCGAGCTTTTTTGGGTGAGTTAACCTGCTGGAAATCAGCACGTACTTCCTTTTTGCAGGAATTGCTAGCCTTTTTTTTCTCGCTACAGGCCATCATGTACTTCCACCCATCGGGTAATCCCGTCTTCCTCTCTTCCAAACATGGTGCAAATAGCCATGAAAAATTCCGAAACAATTTGATAGCATTTTCACAAAATCAATCCATCATGCCACAAAATTTTAAATGTAAATTTAATCTACACATGATTGAGAAACAAAAGGAACAAATTCTAAGTAAGTTAAGCAACTATTTACTGAAATTTGTTTCTTTTTTGTTTCTCCTAATGTAACTCACGTTTTTAGTTCAAACTTTGTAGGATACTTGAGTATATCATAACCTATCTTAATTACAAAAAATGTTCAGAATTTTTTATGACTATTTGCACAATGTTTTGAAGAGGGAAAGCACGGAGTACCTCCAGGGTGGGAAGTACACGATATATTCTCAGCTAAGACCTAAGGGAGTTTCAGCTAATGCCACTAGAAGCTTAAGTTGACAGAAAGCACAGCTTGTTAGGCCTCAATTCTCAGGAAAACTTAAGCCTGCTTTGTATATATGGAGGAGATAAAACTTTCAAGCATGCATGCGCCTTAATTCGTTGCTGTAGGAGTCCTTAATTTCAATCCAAGATTTAAATTGCTGTCGTTAACATATATATAGGAGAGGTGACATTTTTTAGAGGAGAGGAATTAAGGAGAGGGCAATTTTAAATAACTATAGTGCAACATAGGCGGCGGCACCCCAAAAAAATGTGCAATTTTTTTTAGCTTGGTATATGTATAAGCAATGGCTTCAAACTCAGGTAAACATAAACAGACACACATACAAATTTAAAAACATATTGCTCAAGATTATGCCCAATCTAAGTATTGTAGACAGAGCTCCAGAGTAGGATCACACTAAAACATATCATCCATACACATGGTTTAAAACTTCCAAACACGATTGTAGAACAAACTCCCTTCAATGCATGTTTGTATAATGTCATGAAACTTGCTAGATTCTTCATGAATCATATCGCTAGGCTACTACATACTGAAAGCTACATGGCAATAAAAAGTGGAGCTCTCAACAGTAACACACGCTTATGTATGTTCATGCACGTGCTCACACACTTTTTTGCTCTACGCTTATGCCTTTAACTAGGTATGTGTATCTTGGTATTATTGATAATGTTCTCCAAGAGCTTGACAATCGGTTTGACAAGATTAATATGGAGTTGCTTGTTTACGTGTCCGCTTTAAATCCTCTGAATTCGTTTGGTTCTTATGATAGGGACAAAGTGCTTAGCCTTGCCAACTTTTATCCCAATGATTTTTCAAGCACGGATTTAATGGGACTTTCTTTCCAACTTGATAACTTTATTGATGATATGCGAAGTGATAATAGATTTAAAGGCCTAAAGAATTTCGATGAGATTTCTACTAAGCTTGTTGAAACAAGAAAGTATAACATTTATAAGTTGGTGTGCTTGTTTCTTAAATTGGTATTGCTCCTATTGGTGGCAACGACGATCGTTGAAAGAGTATTTTCGACGATGAATCTTGTGAAGAACAAGTTGAGAAATAGTATAGGCGATCAAGTATTAAATGATTGTTTAGTCACCTTTATAAAGCGAGATATCTTCTCGAACGTTAGTGATGATGATATAATAAAGCGTTTTCAATGAATGAGATCGCGTTGTGTGGTATTGTGATTTTCATTAGCTATTTAGGACTATTTTATTCATGTAAGATTTTATTTGAACTATTTATATTACATTATTAACTAATTTCGAACTCTTTTGTGTAATTGTGTTAGACTTATAAAATTATATATGTGTTGTATAAGATTTTTTTCATTCTTGAAGTGTGCACCCCTATTACTAAATTTATGGCTCTGGCCACGGTAGCGCAACACAGGCATGCGTAGCTAGTAGTAGGGGTGAGTTATCTTCCGATGTTGTAACTGTAGCAAATCTTTTTGATCGGTACGTTTATAATAATAGCATGGGAGTCAGTAGTCTACCAATCACCCCGCACATGCATGATTAACCTGTACCACAATATTTTAATCCACTCGTTAGTACACTAAAAGCATATGTACCTAGCTACGAAATTATTATTTAACGGGACGACGTACCTAGTGCAAATGACCGACTAAGTGCTAGCAAGTATCATCATATCTAACCCTTTTGGTCCAAATATCAAATTAACATGGAAAAATTCTAAAGAAGCTAGTATCACCATTATCATATAGAATAGAATGTGAAGTCCAAACTCAATCAACTAGCTTCAAATTATAAAGTGTGATGCAATATTTTATATATTAGCGGTCAAAGTTTAAAACATTTGGCTGCGACGCGCATGCATATGTATGCTTGCTGAAGCTATAGCGTCAAATATATAAACATACATGTATAACGTTGTGAGGTTAACTTTAACTACTTTCCTCCGGCCGTAGTTATCATCTAGAAGAATATCTCATTTTCTCTGGGCTTTGATTCATCTAAAGACGATGATGTTCCACTGCGCGATCTTTTTCTTCATATGGTGCGAGGTCTCGGTGACAGTGATGCTATATATCGATCATCCTTTATGTAACATACAAGACGATCAAGTCTGTCGCTTCTGTAGCTGCACTTTTATATACTGTTGGTCTCTAGAAATAATGTGAAAAAAAGACCTGGTCCCTTTGGTTCGCAATCAAGCAATCAAGTAATCAATATATAGCCTGACAGCTAGCTGCAAAGCCTCGAGGAGATAAGATAGGCTCGGTTTGCCATTACGCTGGCTTTTAAAACATATATTTTTTAAGTTTTAGATTTACACTACTAAAAAACGGATATTTCCCCGCGGTTGAAAACCGTTAGTAAAATATAAAAAACCGTCATGTTTAGCAAAATATAAAAAAAATCATCAGGTTTAATTTTCCTGTAAGGTGAATAGAGTGTGCCAACTTTAGCTTTTAAAAAACATGATCCCTAGATAGAAAGCGTCTATGACAATCAAACCAGCACATCTTGTAACCATTATGAAGTTGAAATGCTTTGCCTTCACACAAGTATTCTGGACACGCAAACGAACCATGTGTGCTCCAACCAGCAAACATGCCATATGCAGGAAAATCATGGACTGACCATAGATATGCTACCCGCATTGTAAAGTTTTGCTTGAGTGAAGCATCCTATGTTTCTACCCCCTCCCACAATTTGATAAGTTCGTCAACAAAAGGTTGCATTAGAATATTTAATTTCCTTCCTGGATGCTGAGGACCAGGGATAACAAGGGCAAGAAATATGTATTCTGGCCTTAAGAGCTTGTTTGGGGGAAGATTTAATGGAGCCACAAACACTGACCAACATGAGTAAGGAGCAGCACCGAAACTAAATGGTGTGAAACCATATGTTGCTATAGCAAGTCGCACATTTCTAGGATCGCTTGCGAAGTCTGGGAAGTCCTCATCAAATTGTTGCCGAACTTCCCCATCACATGGATGCACCACCTGTTGTGTTGTGTTCTCATGGACTAGTTCATCGGCACTAGGGACCATCCTATAGAAAGCCTAGGCAGAGACATTTGGCTCCTCATCAATTGCTGGTAGACGGTCATCGGCTACGTCAGCCAACATATTACCCATCTAATCAGATTCATTGAATTCATCATGCCTAACGACAAGGCTCTCACCATGTGTTGTCCATTTTTGACAATTTGTCCTAAACCCATATTTACTCAAGTGCAACTTTACAATGCACTTGTTGTGCCTAAAATAGTTCCGACACAGTGCACACGGACACTTAATGGTGTCACCTTCAACTAAACTTGGATTGGAGAATGCACGATCCAAGAATTGTGAGGTGTGATCAATCCATTCATTAGAGGGAGCTTGACCATGCTGCCAGCCAATATAAATCCATTCATGGTCTGCCATTAAATAGTTCTGTGTTTAACAACTTAAATATGTTAGTTATAAATTTATTTGACACCGACATGACACAATTAAGTTGGTTATATTATCTGATACTGTGTATCTTGCATATGTACTGTATGAATATCATGTGATGGTGTGCCCAAATTAAAGAATCTGCACATAATTATTAATCTAGCAATCAACACATGACGTGGTTTATGATATAACTCCTACGTAAGACAAGAACAAATTTGGTCCAACGTAACATTGCATTTGCAACAAAATGATAAAATTTTGATTACTCGTGGTGCAATATTTATTACTTATTAGGCATCATTCGAACAATACATATTAGTAAAATCATATAGGTTGGAGCTTACCAATACCACTCAGAGGTAGCGAGACAGGCGCAAAGAGTCCATGGGGGCACTTCACTAGGCTTGCTATTTCGAACTCCCGTGAAGAAGGGTTCAACATAATCCGGTTTAGAGATATCTCCACTATGAAAATTGGGAACACTACAGAGAATTTACTACATGATTATATATGAATCTTTTTGTTTATACAGGCCGGTGCAAAGAGAGACATAGAGAGATTAGGTCTATCTGTAATGGCATCAATTGTGCTAAGAAAATAGTAGTCTCGTATTAAGAGTTTAAGCATTCCATCTTCCTTTGAGGAAGATCTTGATTCTCTGTTCCCTACAGTTCTGCACCAAAGCTAGATTAGCATAGCAATAAGGTGGATCTAGCAACTAATTAAGGTATCATGAAGATTAGTAGCACAAATAGAAGAGCAGTCGAGCTACCAGGTTCGTGGTGGCCAGATGACGTCGTCGACAGATCTAGGAGACGAGCTGAGGTAGGTGTTGCCGTGCTGGTGGGTGGCATTGTGAGGCGTCCCTGGATATGGAGGATGGCGGTCTCCGCTGAGGATATCTCGAACATGACAATAGGAGACGGTAAGGATGGCCGTGGCAGCTACAAACACCATGGATCTTACTGGATTTGGCACCTACGGCGAACACAGCTCACCATTGCAACGGCTGCTAGCGGAGGGAGTGGCTGCAGTGGAGACGGTATGGAGGAGGTGGTCACACGGAGATGACGTGGAGGTGGTGGGCACGCCAAGATGGCGAGAGGTGGCGATTGGGGATGGAGCTAGAGATTTGGAGAGGAGGAAGGTCTCGGATCTGGTGCCTAAGGTGAGCACACCACCATCAGTGCAGCACAAGCGGAGGAGGGAGTGGCTATGGGTAGAGACAGTATGGAGGTGGTGGGCACGGCCGAAGATGGTGTGGAGGCGGTGGGCGCAGCCGGAGATGGCATGGAGGCGGTAGGTGTGGCCGAAGATGGTGTGGAAGCGGCAAATTGGGGATGGAGCTAGGGATTTGGAGAGGGGGAAGGTCTAATTGGGGGAGATGCTTTGACTGGGTACAAGACACGGTTGTGGCATACTCATGTAAATTGTTGATGTGGTGATGCAATTTTTTTTTGGCATGACAACAATTTTTTTGCACGAACATAACTTTTCCCACCTGCAAAAATGCGGGAAGACCCAAATAATTAACATGACGGTTGTAACCATCAGGAAAATATATTTTACTAACAGTTTTCTCATAACCGTCAGCGAATTTAGAATTTTTCTGACGGAATTACTATTCCCGTCACTAAAACAATAAACCTTGACGGTCGTTGCGGGTCCATCAGTATAATTCGTGGTCTTAAGGTTTTCTCCGTTTCTAGTAGTGTTATCAATTAAACTAAAAATATTTTTAGATATATATGATAACAAAATTTTACAGGAATTGGTAAAGCAGATTCCCAACCCATGGACTAAAGCCGAGTTGTTTGATTCGCACCCGGGTTAATTTTGAGCTTATAAGCATATTGAGCGAGATAATATGTGAGGAGAAGAGTCCCAACCCAAACAGCCCCTTAATTTTCCATGGAACGGTTGGCCTAGCTTGGTACACGTACAAATCAAACTCTCAATTAATCAATTAAGTGCAATACTTCCAACAATTGTACGTAAGTACTCAGATCGTATAATTAACGTCCAGGCGTGTTAGCGAAGATATATATTATATATCAACAACATATGTAGCATGTAGCCATCAATTCTCCATCGATGGATGGATTGGGACGGGAGGATTTGATCAGCAATCGAAAGAAAAGGCTCAGGTTAGCTAAAGGAGATCGATGGAACGAAAATATTCATAAAGAAATAATGTGCGTTTCTTTTTCTATCCTTCAAAACGGCGTTCGTTGAGGTGGTTAATCAATGTCTCCCCCCAACTAATCGGGTCCTGTTATGTGATAACATAACAACCACAAATAGTAGTAGCTGTAGTAGCTAGTGTAGCCCCTCCATTCTCCATAGGAAAGAGGCAGTATAATGTTCACTAGCACCTCAGTTATATATATACATGCAATAACATATTGTTTCCCTTGGCTTAATTTATTTTCTCGATGGATTTGGGTCGACAATTTTTCTAATATGGGTTCACATTTCCTTTTATTCTTTCTCAAGCATATTAGGCTAGGGAATTAGAGATAAAGGAACACCATAAATCCAACCCACCCTAAGTCAGGGCTCAGAAGAAAACCGGTAGGAAAAGGCTATGAGCCTATGACATATTGTTTGTGTGGAGTATATATATGATAAGTAATAATACGCATATTCTGCTTAAAATTAGCATATTCTGCTTAAAATTATAATACAAAAGTCTTACGGTGTGTATTTTTTGAATTCTGCCGCAGGCTGGAGCTGGGCAAGCGAAAATTGTGAGGGTTTCTGACACGTGTAGTTTCTTTTGTAAATTTCTCAGGATTTTATATGCTCTGTGATTTTCTCAAAAATTCTTACAAGTTGATGTTTGTATGAAATTTCATTATTTGCTTTATTCAAAAGTTCAAAAATCATGCATGAATAGTTTTCCATATAGAACATGCTCAAAATTATTTTCCCATATATTTTCATCATATATTCCCAACTAAATTTTTTGAGATGTTACAAAGGCTATGAGCCTGACATATTGTTTGTGTGGAGTATATATATGATAAGTAATAATATGCATATTCTTCTTAAAATTAGCATACAATCTTTTGGGGGGTTCAAATTGAAATTTTATCCAAAAAATGGTCGCTTTCCGCAAACCGCCCTGATAGTGGTTTTATATATGACTGGTTCATGTTTTTAACACCACGATAGCCTCTAAGTGTAACATGTACTTGAGGCCCAAAATTCGCTAAAGCCCACCCCCCACACGGAATGGACCAACATGTATCATATGCTATTGTAACTTAATGTAAACTGGCAATGTGGTACTAAAGGGCTAGGGTGTCATCTAGGTCTCTGTGCCACATGTCATAGACACATCAGTAGCAAATTCTGAATTGCATATCTTTGACAGTAGCAAATTATCAGATCTCCCATAGAAATTTGGGGTAATTTTCCGTGTTCCAAATGGGGCCGGCCGGACTGTGCTCCAATATATCTTTTATTGACAATCTTGAGGATTACACTGGAATATAGTACGCTTCCTATTCATTAGCAGAGTTTTTCCCCCTTTTGAATTTCCAGTTCTAGATCATTCAACTTTATTGTGAATCTTGAGCCATGCAATAATTATGTTAGTTTCATCTTTCACGAGCTCATTATATTCGATTTCACTTCCAAGGGTTTTGCATGTGTGAAGTACTACAACTTGGGCCATTGTTCAATCAAGGACGATTGATTGAATCATCATCACATAGACAAGGGCGACCGGATCGAGCACTGTGCTTTTTTTTCTTCTCCCTTCAATCTTGGATGAACAATTTTTCTTCCATCTTCGTTTGCATTCAAATGAACATGATATCAACTTTTGACAAGTGTTCTCTCTTTTTATCCCTAGTCGTACATTCACCAAACAAACTTGCTAGAGAAAGTAAAAAAACAACAACAACAACAATAATAATAATAGCACTGGTAGTAGGTGCCACGCGCAGACATTACATTCACGCTATAAAAATTAGCACATGCGACAAATCAAGCTACATGGCCTCCAAAACCGACCCTTCACTATACCTAAACAACTGCCCACAAGTGACCTAGCAGTTAAAACTTCTCACTCAAACTAATAAAGGTGTGTTTTAAAAAAGTTTACGAATCTATATAGTTATCATTATGTAGAGTCAAATATGTATTAATTATTTATATTTAAAGATTTGCCCCTCCCCCACCCCCACACCACACACACTTAATATTCAAATCTTTATCTATATGTAATCTTCAATTTGATTTAGTTTTTGTGCTGGTGTAGATTTGCCCCCACCTAATATTAATTATTTTGCTTTCATATTCGTAGACTTTTCTAAAAGAGGTGTACCGAAGCAAGGCCCAACTAATAATCTTGAACCCAATAGAAGCAAGCAATTCAATAGATTAATTAATTTTGCAAGCTAAGGTGAATGTGCCATTTCACAGCTTGATCATCACTTTGTAAATGTTTATGCCTATATAAGCCAGGCTCAGTTGTGATCCACATGGAAGTAAGAAGCTTCCTAGAGTTCATTAGAAAGTCAAAAATTGCCAAACAACTTGCTTTGTCTCAGTAAGAAAGACAGTTCAGAACTATCATAGGAGCATTGATCCCTGCAGGTACATCAGGAGTAGTACTAGCTAGCTAGTAGCTACTCACCTCTATATCTTGAAATAAAAACCATCCTACCTTCTTTTTTCTTTGTCCTTCTCTGTTTACATTCAAATGAACATCCATATCAGCTTTTGACAAGCAATATATTAATTCACACTTTACAGTGTGGTGCACCAGTAAGCTGCAGAGCAGGGAAGCAATAAAGTTAATTAACACGTGCGGTGGGTTTGCAATCATCGCAAGCCGCAACAACCCAATCATTTCGTTCATGATTTCATCCTACATGAACAGCGCAATTTATATATATCTACACTTACAAAGACATTCACATATTAATTAGGAGTATGCATATTTGTAAATAATGGAGTAGTTTGTATCAAATGATCACGTCAAAATACGCAAGTCATTGAAAGGTGAAGATGGCATATATGCATTGACATACTCACTTGCACGAACGATGTCAAGTTAGCTAAGATTATTGAAGAGAAGAAGACAGAGATACATATGGAGTAATTAATGTAAGAAAAGACGCAACTAATTAAGATGACACCAACATAGTCAAAGAAATGACGACAACTGATAGGGGGACTACTACTGTCTCTCATCAGAGAGAGAGAGAGAGAGAGAGATTAATTATTGTGTAAGCTAGTATTGTTATGTCCAATCCTTGTAATAAAGAGTCACTTGACTTAAGGGCTCTCCTAGGCCATGCTTGCATTAATGGCATCGCCGTGTTATAACTTATACACAGATCAAAATCCTGTTTAGGGGGGTACAGCTTCATTAATTCGACATTACCGAAACATTACTTGAGTTGATCATTCCTAGTGACACTTTTTTCTCAGCAGTAGTACAATATGCGTCACACACGGCTCCGAATTTGGTGTGAAAGAACTCCTGTGTTGACAGGTTCATGGTCTTTTGATGGTATAAATAATCTATCATTGTTCATATAGATAGTCTAAAAGAATAATCTAGGCAAGATATAATCATATAATTGGTCATGTCTGACATGAAGCCAATCTTTTGTATCTCTGTCTATTCAGAATTATACTACAGATTGAAATGTGCACCATGTGCAATTGATCTACTCGTAAGACTTCAAATTTTCAGTAGCTATTTACAACTTGATTGTTTCACAAGAGAGGAAAATCACTCCAAAATAGAGGAGAAAATGACAAGCAAGCAGTCAGAGTGGTAGCTAGATAAAGAGAATTAGGGTGAATAGGTCGGGGACATGTGGTCGCAGCCATATGCTACCCAACTAACCCAAGCACTGCCTTGGTTCCAAAGATGGGGAAAATGCATGCACATGTTACTTAAGGCAATTCTATAGCTAGCTAGCTACTTACCAGTTATTTACAACTTAATTACAAGAAAGTAGCTATAGCTGTGGTACTAGTACTTCTAGAACAACACAAGATGCAGGGTATGTATCATGCCATAACTCCCAATGCACCAACCCCATGGATGAGGCCACAGCTAGCTAGCCAATAACTCCCTGCAAGTAGTGATTGAATAGCTCTTTCGCTAGGCAAATATGTGCAGAGCTTTTCATTCACATGCCTATCTAACATTCCAAATGTGTGAGAGATTTAGTTGTCAAGATGGAGGCAGCTAGGAAGGAGCAACAGGCATGCATGCATGCATGCACACACAGTTGTACGAACTCCCCGGCTTCACCCAATTTGACTTTGCAGGAATGTAGCTGTTGACATGTTGCCCCATGCATCCCTAGCTTCTTTCCTCCTCAGCTGGAAGTTGCCACGGCACCTAATTAAAAATGCAGTTCGCAATCAGCCATGAATACACTGCACATTTGACATAGTCGATCGATCTGTTAATTTGTTGGTATCCGTCGTTGAATTCAGATGAAGCAAGGAACAATGGGTTTGATCATCAGTTAAGGCACTGCACATCTGGTTGTTGCAACATGGAAAAGCTCATTTTTCCTCCTTTGCAATCCTTCCTTGGATGTGTATATGATGCATGGATGCATTCGACGACTTGACTGTGCGGCTAGGTAGCCGTGCAAGCATGATAATATGATATGCTTTATTTATGGCTTACATGATCACCATCAGAGCTGGAGATGGATCATGCAGTACTACTACTACTGCCTGCATGAAGAAATATGTGAACGATCAATGTGCACTAGCTAGCTAGCTATAGAACTAGCAAGCTTTTTCTTTCCTCCTCACGTTATCATCATAGCACAGTTGAGATCGATGAACAGGTACGACAGAACTGAAGACTTCCACGTAAATGAATTTGATCAAGGTGAACAATGTGCTGCTAATATGTGCATGCATGCCAGTTATTGGCAGAAAGTACAAGCAATTGGTACGTACAAAGTAAGCTGGTAACAATTGACCGGTCGATCGATCGATCGATCTGTGTCATCCTGAACATTCTGTACGTGCTCGATCGATGGCGAAAAGCGGTAAGCGGATGGCGATGCGCACCATCGATCGACGGATGATTCATACATCATCAGGTTTGGCAGATATAAGAAGGACCCAGCTGCGTTGCTGTCTGCTTGATGTATATATAAGGTAGAAACGAACGGCCGGGTTCATGGCAGAATGACAAGTATTCAGGATGAGCTGGCATGGGCCATCGCCACTCTCGCATGTCCGGTCGACCGCGATATGTAGAACGATCAGACAGAGAGAAACCGCTGATGCTAGTTGTGAGCCAAAAGCTTCAGATATATTTTCTTGTGTGCGTACGTGAGCTAAGACTTCAGACTTGAGTTATCCATGGCACAGTTCGATCGAAAGAAGAATCCATGGATAGATACGCGTGTGTTGTCCCAAATAAAGATGGATCTGCCGGTTCATGCATGTACTACCTTAAATCAGGGTGTGGACAAAGGAATTAGGTAATA
Source organism: Ampelocalamus luodianensis (assembly GCA_036346255.1). Classification (NCBI taxonomy): domain Eukaryota; kingdom Viridiplantae; phylum Streptophyta; class Magnoliopsida; order Poales; family Poaceae; genus Ampelocalamus; species Ampelocalamus luodianensis. The sequence continues at coordinate 51,256,385 of CM070632.1, read as the reverse complement.
CTAGATTCATTTGACAAATGTATGCATCCCAGGTACCATGCCAAGTGTCGCCAATGCAAGAACAGCAAAGATTCGCAGACAGATATGCATGCATGGGGATGGCATGGCTTGTAGAGAGATAGAGAGTAAGCTAGTTAGTGGATAACATCGCTGTCGTCAGTGTCCGATCAATGGCAGAAAAGTTGGTTAACTTTAGGAAGGAATTGGCAGCTGCCTGGCTTAGTGGAATCCAGTAGTGCGCGAGAGCCCCCATATTTCTCAATGCGTTCGATCACGCCTTGTCGACGGAGGATATGATCGCAAGTCAAAGCATATATGCACCATGCATGCAATCCAACTAATCCAATCCCCAACCAAAACTAATCCATCCATCCTTCCTTCCTTCCTTCCTTCCATATATCAGTCTTTCCTTTTTATTCCTTCTTTAATTTTCGTTTTAACGACTACAACAAACGACAAATCGATCGGGGACATGTCAACTAGCTGTGTCGTTCTATATACAGATCGACGTATACACATTAAATTTTCCACGAATCATATATATATATGCACAAGTCAACTACATCAAGTATACACAGCTACATCACAACATGCGTGTGTATTTGCTTGGCTAGCTAGTCAATTATACATAGCATGCAGCTAGTTGGCTCCTACTGCGACGCCGGTCGCCGGTGACCACGTCCACTGCCCGGCCATACAGCCGTCCAGAATGTCACGGCCGATGTCGCCGGCGTCGACCGCCAGCGCGCGGAACTCGCTGGCGCGCATCCGCACGGTGACCCGCTGGCCGACCGGCAGCTCGGCCGTCGGCGTCCATGGGCGCACGGCGCTCAGCCCCTTGCTGTTCGTCATGTTCTTGGAGGCACAGCTCCCCATCGATCAATATCATAAACCGAACTATTAACACACTACACTTACTATCTACTACCAATCTCCTGTACTACGCACCTCAATTTCTACGGATCAAGAAATATATTTGCTGTACGCGACATGCACGCATGAGTTTGTATATATAGAGATCCATCGATGCATGTAATAGGTCGGCATGCTGGTGTAGAAGCAAGCAAGCAAAAGCAAATGAAGTTGGACAACCGTCAAGATATTGGTTACGATCGAATGGATGGAGACGGCAAGAAACATGTATGCGTACTCCACATACATGTCATGAGTTCACAATTCATGCATGCATGCTCTAATGCAACTAGTACAAATGAAGTGATCTATGATATCAAGTCAAGTCTAGATCACTAGGTATGCTTTTGGACTTTTGCTACTCGCGTGCTAATGTTTGCTGCTGCTGCCGGCCTATCAATTAAGAGCATCTACAATGGTTTATTTCTTAGTTTGTTACTGAAAGGAGAAAGAGTATTGAATCTAATAAAAAGAAACAAGTCTTCTAATGGATTGTTTCTTGAGCTTGTATTTAAAACTTTAATTGCTACAGGTGTACTTGGAGACGGTGGGACCCACAAAACGAGTTTTTAGGTGACAATCAAGTCTCCAACAGAGTATTTTGTTATTTCTTGTGTCTTAGTATCAACATTTGTTTGTTTCTTCATCTAATAAGTTCACCTTCTCCTCGCTATCTCTTCTCCACATCACATAAATACCGATATGTTTATCCTTAATAATAAATGATATAGACTATTGTAGAGGTTAGCTCGCGAAGACATGGACCATGCTCATGCTAGTCATGCATGCTTGGTTTGCTTTTGATGCATTCCTTGGGTGCCGTGCAGAGCAACTTAATTGTTGTGTACAAGCAACGTTCTCTCTCGGCCAGCTTGAGAGAGAGAGAGAGATGCATGCGAAGTAGATAGTATGTCGTCGCATTCATATTGATCCATACTACACGATTTGGGGATTTGTTTAATTTGAGAGGTTAACTACAAATCTGTGGCAGAAACAGAAATGGAGGGCCCGGTGAAATCTATATCTACAGTGCAAGGTATGGTGGTTTTCTTTCTCCTTTTCCTTTTCTGTTGATCCGTTCTCTTGTCCGGTAATACGAGCGAATATATTCTTCTCACAGTATTACAGTTTGACATATATGTACAGAGTCGACCAACCATACGAGTACGACGGCATATAGCGTCTGAATATAGTGGGCGTAGGATGTATAAAGCCTTAGCTAATGTACCGTATACTCTTGAGCTGTACAATTAAGTTGATGCTGTGTTTCAGGTCATGTGCAGAGTGGTACGAGTACTGGTTTTGGTAGGCAGGCTCAGGAAATTGCTGTGCAATTGTGGACCTGCTAGCTGGTCATGGCATCCTGGTACATTCTCATGAAGGCTGGAACCCGTACAAGCTAGCTGAGGGTTGAAGGACCAGCAATCTAAACGGATGGGACAAATCAGAGAAAAATAATCGTGCGAGGAGAATAGAGATATGAACACTGTAGAGCCGTTTCTTGATTCTTACCTAGCTAGCTAGCTTTTTTTATCCGAGAATACTTATGAGGAATTAGGTATTTTTTTCTATTAAAAAGTTTTTTTTATTTGGGAATTTACCCTCCAGTTACTGTGAGAAATCAGGGATCGAACCTTCGACCTGCCTTAACGCCAGCCGACCAAACGAGCTACGCTCGTTTATCAAGCAAGCTAGCTAGCTAGCTAATGCATTGATTCAGAGCTGATTCACAAGGCAAGGCAAGGCGAATCCCTACTAGGTTCCAAGACAGGCGTGGAGAACAATATGACGGTAGAGAATAACAGACATAGGTTTGGAGCTCTATTGATCTGTCCGAGTCCAACGACTTGAGATCTGATGCGGAGTCTGACCGCGTCACATCGCGCTAGATAGATAGCATTCACGTGCATCTGCGCATCGGCAACTGTCGCTGGATCTGTGTGCTCCCGTTCCGTCCAGACAGCAAGGCGCTGTGCGCCAAGATGCCGCTAGCCCACAGCAAATCGTCATCAGATTCAGATTACTCCTTGTTACTTTAGTAGTGACAATCAGAGGGGAGAGGGAGAGAGAGTCGAGAGGAGGAGGCAGTGATGAGAGAAAGGCACTGCACTGCACCTGCACCTGCACCTGCAGCTGCAGTACTGCACGGCGCTGAGGGGGCATGGGGATCGGCGGGACGCGAGCGCATTATTGAGCAGGGCGTGGGGATAGCGAGCGCGTCGCGTGTCAGTGTCTGCTGCCTCTCGTCTCGTCTGGGAGTGGGACTGGACGACGACGACGACGACAGCATCCTAGCTGCCTTGCTTGCTTTTCCCCTCTCTCTCTCTCTCACCTCACCTGTAGGCGCCTGCCTAGAAACCTCCCATGCTCCTGCTTCTGTGGCTATTGCCCATTATTTAGGTGCAGTTACCATTGTTGACCAAACTGAAAAAACGAGGTGAATACAGTACAGGCACGAGCTCTATCTATGCGTATGCAATTTGTATTAATCTGCTGGCATCGTATTGTGCAGGCGAACAACTTTGTAATTTCTTGGGAATCAATCATCTACGATTTCATATAACGAGCAAATCCACGGCACAATGTAACAAAAATGCCTAAGCTGTTGATGCACAAACTGAAAATGAGTAATAGCGTCCAGCTACTGTAATACAATACTGGTGATTGACTGGAGTTTTTTTTTTTAGAATACCTAGGAGGAACTAGGTATTTTTTTATTAAGAAGTTGTTTTTGTTTTTTTTAAATCCGGGAATTTACACTCCAGTTACCGTGAGAAATCAAGGATCAAACCCCTAGACATGTCGTTGGCCTCCGCACCAGCTGACCAAACGAGCTACGCTCGCTTCTCACGGTGACGATCACCTGGAGTTATCTCGGTTGATATCACCAAGAGGTAAGCATCGCTAGGGAAAAAATAGCACGGGGCAAATGATGCAGCATAATGGTAAGTGAAGATCATTTTTCATGTAACGAGCTCTCCAGGTTTTGAGTGGCAAGCAAGACACAGCAAACAACTGAACACAAGACAAAAGTCCAGGAGTTTCGCCTTGTTGCATCAAGGGCAAAAGCGTCAGACCCGCTTCTAAGAAGCTCTATGTGCAAAGGTAAACACCAACCCGATTCCGATTTCCCCCCTCCGCTCGGAGTGTAGATACTTACTGAAGGTACAATAAAAGAAGGTCGAGCGAATAACTTAAAAGGAAAAGACATATATCTTAATTTCTCTTTCATATGTCTATCTCTATATATATAAGCAGTGCCATCAGCACCTCCTGTACCTACAACATCTAGTTCATCAGTTGGCGAGGTGCACGGGGACGCACGGGGTCTTGGACGGCTCACCCTGAAATATCAGTAAGGCACCTCATCATTTCCAGAACTAAACAGGTTATTTATACATATGATAAAGACCACGTTTTTACCTTATTGGCAAGGAACCCAGTATCACACCACTGCAATTGAGAGCAGCAGTAGCACTTTCAGCCTGAAAATTAATTAAAAATCAACCTAAAGATAGAAACCAACTAAGAAAATGAGGAAAACAACCGCTACTTGGGGGCTACCAAGACTAGTGGAGTAGAACAGAAGAGAACAAGTAAACATTGACGGTACTTAGGACCACTTCAGGTTCTACGACATGATCTTAAAAGATCCACCTAGATTGCCATGCAATGCTAGACATCAGAACAGCAGATCATAACTCACGGATACCAACCAACCAAACGTGTATCATTCATAAACCAGTAACCATTGCTCAGGAAAGACTAATGGAGTAGAACAGAAGAGAACAGTAACAAGTAAGCATTCCTTTCAGAAACCAAACGCATCCTAACTCATTGTTCCACAGTTTTCATTCAAAACACGACGCTTTCCAACTGTTTTCTAGCTAATTAATCTGTGTGATCAGAGCTAAATCTCTCAGACAAAGATCGGGCTGGTTTCATGCAGATTTCTGGCTCAATTGAGTAGGGTAATCAAGGCTAAAATGCTACCTGGCTAGAAACCACAACAAACTGGCGAGAAACCGAAACTGATGGTACAAGAAACCCAGCTTCAAGCAAACATATGGCATGCTAGGAATGTCTGTGATATGATTCCCGAATAACACAGTTTAGCACTGTAGAATTTTAAATAGTATATGGTGTTCTCACCCACCAGTAACACTAAAAATACATTAGAACAGAACGGTATATTGCAATATTTTTACACAAATATAAACAGACAAGGCATCATGCTAACCATCACAAACTCCACAAAGGCAATGCGAGTAGAATGATGATAGTCACCAAGCAACCTCAGCCGATAGACCTGTAACAGAGATATTGCAATGTGCGAATGAACATGTTGTTGCTTGAATTGCATTTCAATTACAGTGGCAACGTACATAGTATAATAGGGAAAGGAAGTTTGAAGTAAAGAATGACTAACCTCCCCACATATTGACTCAAAGAACAATTTCACATCTGCCTGAGAGACCTGTACCAGGTGCATCAAATAAAACAGAAACATAAGTGTAAAGAATATATAGATGCAAGGTCCAATTGTGGGTAGCAAACCTTCTTGTCGATGTTTGTGCAGTAAATAGTCCTTGCACACATCTCACGTTCATCATCAGACTGCAGACCACAAAAAAGGCCAAACTTTTAGACATGGCGTACATCCATTAAAGTAAGCATGAACAATGAAACTCGGACAAATATGTGGAGTCCTGAAATTTGGTTTACCCTGGGCAGAAATGTTGGATTGACTGGTGCAATGGCAGTTTTCGATGGCAGAACCCTAACAGGATAATATCCAAGCACAGTTCCTGAAAGATTTAGAGCAGCCCTTGCACTCTCTGCAAAAGGGCTGATTTTTAACCAATGTACAATTGACCTAAGCATGTCTAATTATCATTAAAAAAACTTACCCCCATCAGTAAACTCTATGAAAGCAAAACGAAGAACTGAATTTGGGTCCCCACACATACGACAGTCCACAACCTTCAGAAAGAAAAATCCAAGATTATGCAGTGTCCTCAGAAAAAAAAATGGGGAAACAGATAAATTGCCAACATAAATGTACCTGCCCGCAGTTGATAAATAGTGCTGCTAGTTGCTCTTCAGTGACCTGAACACCAAGAAAGATATAAGCAATAAACCTACATACAATTGCCAGTTTGCAACTGGATGAAAGTAAAAAAGACCTGAATATTGTTTAACACAATACAACAGCGGATAAACGATAAACAGAAGAAGCTAACATAAATATGGAACTCAACAGGCTCCATAAATTAGGTTTTGAAGCTTTATCAAATACAAAAGGTCATAGCAGCCAAATCAAAAGTAAATAAATAAGTGCTGAATGTCAGATTAGGCATAACATTACACCTACGAACCAACATAACCCTACAGAACACAGGAAAAAAGACAGATGCAAAGTACCAAGCAGCACTCTAAAGACAGAGTACAATGCAGATAGCGGAGGCGGCATCCTTACGAAAAAGAAAATCAAAATTGCCCTTGTTTCACAATTTGTTCAAGGGAAGTTGTTGAAAACTAAAGCTACAAGGTATATAAAAATAAAACAAATGCTGCAAACATACAAAGATACAATTGGAAGATTTTGTCTGCACATCTTAATAAAGCCTCAACCGATTTAACTATTACTGAGAAACATGCATGCAAAGAAGTTAGCGATCGATTGACATCTTACTAGCGGTAATAACGTGCCATATACTTAATATAATGTAGACTGCATAAGGATTCTGTGTTCTACAGATTATACTACAAAGCAAAATCATGTATCTTTGACATCAAACTAAAACAGGAAACTTCCAAGTCCCATTTAAGCTTCAATACCAGGAACAATACTATAGATGGAAAAACTGAAGGCGAGGTTTGGGCTTGAAATACCAAGCAAGCCCTATGAGACCATAAACAATGAGAAGTGTCAACTTCTCAAATGAGGCCTAACTTTATCTCAAAAGTGGCCTTAAAGAATATATGCTACCATTAAAAAAAAAGTTTGAATGAACTGGAGCTCGTGCCAACTCTGACCCAAGTTCAAACCAGTGTTCACCTAAGCGCTAGGCAGAAGGCGGGCGGAGGGTGTCCGCCTAGCGCCTAGCCCGCCTAGGCGCCGGTCTGTGCAGTCGGCGGTCGAACAGAAGCCGGCTGTGAAGAAGAAAAAGAAAAGAGAGAGAGAAAACGAAAAGAGGAACTTGGTCCAGTCCAGCCCAACCGAGTGACTCGACTGCACGCACAAGTCACAACACTGACCGAAGCAGTCCGCAGACCTTATCCTCTCGCTCCCTACGCATGCCCTCTCTCGCACTCTCCGCCTCGCTCTCGCTCTCCCTTCTCCCATCCCCCTCCCATCAGCACAACAATCCGGCGGCGGGGAGACAAAATCCAGCGCTGGAGAAGCGATAGCGACGTCGATCTAGCCAGGGAGGAGGAGGCTACGCCGATAGAGAGCCGGGAGGAAGCGCGCGACAGGAGTTGGGAAGGAGGCAAAGGAAGAAATCGTGGAGCTAGGTTCGGTGAGTCCTCTTCACTTACCTCTTTTTCTCCTCATGCATGCCTGGCCCACCCGACCGCCCACCACTGCCATGCCTTGGCCGCCGGTTCCCTCAGGTCCGCTTTGGACCGGCGTTGACCGCCAGCGAGCCGAGCGCCTAGGGGTCAATTGAGCTCAAGTCGCGGTGGCTGGCTTGCGCCAACGCCTAGGTGGCGCCTAGGGAACACCGGTTCAAACCCCTCATGAACAAGTTCTATAAAACAACACCTAGAATGACACTCAAAAGGCACATCCATATGTATCCACTTGCTCCATATATGTTATGCAACACCCTAGCCCAAAATCCGCTCAATGCCTAGCCCATCAGTATGGACCACATATCACCTCACTTACACTTTCATCCTCGCTTGTAAATGGGTTAACCGGAGGTGCTACGTTTGGACCCAAAAGATATTATATACTACTACAACTCACTTTAAACAAGCAAGCAACGTGGGACTAATCACACCACACAACTACACATGGGCCGCACTACGAGAAGATCGATATTACATTCCCTTATGGGCTAATGCCCTGCAACACACCGCATACGCAACAAATACCTAGAACCACCCTCGATACACATCCATGTGTCCCGTGCCAAGACATATGCCATGTCGTGTGTCCACTCCGACCACACGCGACATGTGTCATATGCCCGCACTCGCCCCGCACACGCTGCGGCAAAGGTTGATGCTTTGATACCATCTATAACACCTTGGCTCAAAATCCGCTCAATGCCGCCGCCCGCCGCCACCGCTCACTGGTCAAATAATCAACTCGACTCTTCTCTTCCCCAAGACAAGAAGCGTGTGCCTTGGCTAGTACCTAGGCCTCCTCTCCACCATCGTGGGCGGACCCGCAAACATAACACCCACTTACACTTTCGCCCCGCTTGTAAAAGGGTTAACACGAGGCGCTACGCTTGGATCCAACAGTATTGTATACTTACTACAACTCACTTTAGACAAGCAATGTGAAATAATCCCACCACACAACTACACATGGGCCACACTACGAGCAGGTCGGGTATTACATGTTAAGTCAACGGAAGTTCAAACAAGGCAGAAAGAATACATCTGCTAAATGTTTCGCACGCTTCAGCCAAGAATATGACTGCTATTACGAGAATTTACAGCCAATGAACGTGTGCAGCGCATGGCTCATGCATAAACATTACTATTATGAGGTATATAAACATTACAATTACAAGGTAGAAAATATTATGCAAGATGTGCTCCTTTTCTTTGGGAAAAACGGGTGACACCACAGAGAAAGAGAAAGTGCCTTTCTTCCTGCAGGGACAACCACATTTGTGTACATATATCAAATGAAACATTGATCACAATGCAAATATGCAATACAGAAGAAATTTAGAAATGCTTTCACTAGTAAACAGAATCAGTCATCTAAAACCTTTCGATGGTGTTGGCAAATGTTCATGCACAGCCAGATACATCTATGTTCCTTTCCGATATGCAAAATATGAGAGATATTGCTCCAAGCCATGACTTGAAGCATAGATGTCAATTAGAATAAGTTGTCTTTTTGAGAAAACAAATATAATAAAATACAAAACCTACAAGACCAAGCAGGAGTATCAATATGACTTACACACTTATCAATATTGTACATGATATAATAGATCAACAACCATACCAAGGCATCTAACAGAAAATCGTAAAATCTGGTCCTATCTGTATTCCACCCAATAAGAAATCTTGTGCATTCACTCTCAAATCTAGCATTCTTTGAAAAATACAGGAATCCATAGGCCCAAGACATCTAAAATTTGTAGCAGGTAATCTACAATAGGGCACAGTTTGAATATTTACTTTTACTTCCTATGATGACTCCATAAACGGAACATGAAAGCAGCGGTCATGAATCTTAACAGAATCAGTCACCTAAAACATTTCTAATTGCAATGCCTTGATCTCAGCAAATGTTCATGCACAACCAGGTATGTCTATGTTCCTTTCCAAAATGCAAATATGAGCAATATCGCTCCAAGCTACGACTTGAACCATAGATGTCAACTAGAATAAGTTTTTTTAGGAAAACAATTAGAATAAGATACAAACAATACAAGACCAAGCAGGAGAATCGAGATAATCTACACGCTTATCAATACTGTACATGATCTAAGGCTGCTCCCAATGGGTGGTTTCTATTAGCTTTCTTATTGCATGAAAGGTATTTAGATACCACCTTCCCAATGCATTGTATCATAGAGTGTTGTATCTTATGTCTTTGATATAAATGTCTTTACCACTATTTCTACCTAGGATACTGTGTATGAGTGGTATCTAAATAAAATACTAGGCTGCTCTCTCTCTTCCTTAATTACAAAGTACACATCGATTTTTGCTTATGTGGAGTCTTAAGATACTTGCCAAAGTAGAGCATTGGGAATAGCCTAATAAGTCAACAATCATACCCAATGCAGCCAATAAAAGCATAAAAGTAACTGTGCACACGCATTAACAGAAATTCATGAAATCTGGTCCTACTATCTATGTTTCACCAAATAAGAAATCGTGTACATTCATTATCAGATGTAGCATTATTTGGTAAATGCAGGAATCCATAGGCCTGAGACATCTAAACTTTGTAGCAGGCAATCTACCATAGGGCATTGTTTGAATACTTACTGTTTCTTCCTATGATCACTCCATAAAAAGGAGCATGAAAGCAGGGCTCATGAATAAGAAACTTCCAGGAATACACTGGCTACTAAATAAACTCCTACATTAAGGGTCGACAAGTTGGCACATACTAGATAAACCAGTAATAACATGTATCCTAATCCAACAAAAAATCCAATGAAACCGACACGCCTGGTACATGCACCAAAGCTACCCGACATGCCGCAAACAGGAGCACATGATATGTGAAGAAGCCAAGAAAATAACAACCCCAAATCAGATAAGAACACAATAAAGGCTCCCTGCACCTCACACAAGCACATAAAAGGAAAAACAGCTCATACGACTTTCCAGATTCCATACGAAACAAATAACCAACAAGTGCAAAAACAAACTACAGTGAAAGTGGCATCCAAATCTACCAAAGCAACAACAGGATGACCAAAAGTAGCAACATGGTAGCGTATAATACATCCCAACCTGCTCCCAACCATCCATCCATTAATTACACTACATCATCTCATGTCATGATCTCATCCTGTTGTGATTTTCTCCCCCTCTCAACAGCACGCGTGCCATGCCAGCCAGAACCCCAAATCTAACTGAGCAATCGTCACAGCAAGTACCAAGAACGTAGCAAAACGACATCACAATTCACATATCAATCAATCGGCAAACCCCCAAATCTAACTGATGAGATTAAACGTGTCTAGGACGAACGAACGAGCGAGCGAGGCATCGCAGGCAGAATCAATAGAGGGAGGGAGGGAGGATGCAGAAATGGATCCGTGCGCTGACCTGATGATCGACGTCGGAGACGTAGACCGTCCGGCGGATCACCTCGTCGCGCTGGGCCATGCTCGTGCGGCTGTTCATCCGCCGCTTGGCCCCGTGGCCGTGGCCGCCGTACCCTGCTCCAACCTTCTTCTGCACGTGAGAACGAGCAGATAAAAAATGAACACAGGCGTCAGAAACAGGGGAACGGGACACCACCCCGGAAGAATCGACAAGGTCAAAGCACCCCTCGAGCTTACCCTGCCGCGGCCGCCAAGGCCATCGGCGGCGGGGAAGCCGACGACCCCGCGGTGGCCCGGCGAGGCGACCGGCGCGAAGCCGCCGCCGTTGGGGTAGTAGCCGTAGGCTGCGGCGTGGGCGGGCGGCGCGGCGAGGAGGGCGGGACGAACCTCGGCCATGGGGTTGAGCTTGGAGAGGAGGTCCTCCAGATCCCGCATCTCGCGCTCGCCGGCGTCCCCCTCCTGGCGGTACGGCTCGGGGGAGGCCGCGGAGGGGGTGCCGTGGTCGGCGGAGGTCTCGACTACGGCCATCCAAATGAAATGAATCGGTGGGGAGCTCGGTGTGAGGGATCTGGAAGGTTCGGGAGAGGAGGCGCGCCGGGGTGGGGGTATATATAAAGGCGCGCTGCGGTTCGATGACCGGAGGTGGATCGGAGGAGGGGACAGACAACCGTGCGGGTGGTTGGTTGCAGGCTAGGAACCCATCGGATCGAGGCGGGTGGGAGACTGGGAGGAGGGAGGGGGCAGCAGAATCAGCAGAGCAGGTGAAGCCGGTGAGGGAGGAGCTCTCTGTCTGTTCTGTGTTGCTTCTCACTCTCTCTCTCTCTAGAGGAGGAGGAGGAGGAGGAGGGAGGAGAGAGGAGACGTTTCTTCCTTTCCGCTTTGCCTTTTTTGGGAGAGGGGGGCAGGGGCTTGGCTGCTCCAGTACGGTGACCCTCCTGCCACTCCGCCAGTAAGCCTGCCTACCATCTTTTCTAGTTATTGGCTTATTTAGTTTCTTTTATTAGCGCATCTCTAATAAGATCGTTTTTAATTTTGTTATATCAACTTTACATCACGGAAAGATAGATTTAGTGACAACACCTCCAACAAACTGTCTCTAGCAAGTTATTTCTAATATTCATGTCAAACTTGTAATATTCTCACTCATCCACTCTCTCACATGCACTGATTGTTTTGTCTTGATTCGTGTGTAGAGATGGTTGTTTGAGGAAGAGACGGTTTCTCTTCTCTCTCATCCTTCCCTCTCTTCCACCTAGGATTTTGCTAACATTGAAGGACTAACTAACGCCGACATAGCACTATTAGAGATACCTTACGAATATGGCACCTTTATCGCTACTTTATCTAGGCATACGACATGCCATGCTCTTAGATTGCGCAGCAGCCACCGCCGACTCCTAGTCCCCGCAGGTGACTTGCTAGCGCAAAGAAGTGATCACGCACATTTCTACCACGACTAGGAGTGTGGCGTGGCCTGTTGTGGTCCTGGGAGTACGGCATGTCGCCATCATGGCCTCGAGAGCAAGGCACGAGCTTGCACAAGAGAGGTATCATTTTTATCATTTCGAGTACGAGGATTAGTTTTGCTATTGCAAATAAAAACGATCATTTCACCCAAAACTCCTCCTTTCTTTTCTTCCTTCACTCTCTCTTATTGCCCGCCATCGCTCTTTTTGGAATTTTTGAAATAATATTTTTAAAAATGTAGCATGTCGCCATTCCAAATAGCGACAGGAGCCAAGCAGAACGATAGGGGTTAAATAGTACAGAGAGGTCCTTATCGCTAGTTGAAATGACGATAGGGACCTATCGTCACTCTAAATGACGACAGATCATGCCGTTATTTCAATCAAGCACAGAGATTCTAATTTTTTAATATTAAAATTTTAGAAAACTCGCCATTTGAAATGGTGACAGAATCCCACAAATCCTTGTCGTTATTCCAAATGGTGACACAATCTACCCTATAAAAGACTCTAAAATTCGCATAACTCATTTTTATTCGTAAAAGAGAAAGAGAGAGAAGAGAGAGGAGGAGGAGGAGAGAAGCTAGCGAAGTGTTGTCCGTCTCGATTGTCCATCTTTAGGTAATTTTTTAACCGAATGAATTATATAGTTTTAGATGTACTACACGTAGTGTAGTATATTGTACATAATCCTTTTCAAGTGGGTAGTTTAGTTTTAGATATATGGTTAATCATAGAAATCTTGTTTACTGCAAGACGTCAAATATGTTAGACGCCACCAACTTTAAAATTTACTACGGTCAAAGGACTATTCTTGAGGGTCCTGTGGGATTGATTTGTGCTATTTCTAATCGACGCACCGTGACCCTAACAAGATCATAGCAGCAACAGACATTGGGCGTTGCCAGATACGATGGTTGTTCCACACATTCAATTTGAACCATATTGTGTATGATTTGAGATTGAGTTGTCTTACCAACCGAGCATCACATGGCACGTATTGGGAATTAGTGCAACTCAAGGACAAGGTTGTGGCAATCATATGTACACAGACAAGGGAGGAACTGGATTTGGTCCTTCGACTGCATATGCCAAGCTCTACCCTACATCTGCGCTGAACAAGAAGGAGGTGGTGATACCAAGAAGAAGTTAGGGACTCCAACCACAGCACGCGCACACAATGGCCGAAGGTCCAAAGTTGATGATCCCGCTGATGAAGATCCGTGGAATAAGCTTCTTCACCAAGCTAGTGGGCTTGCTAACGATGGCGAGGATGGATCTCAAGACTATGACTACATGGTATTGTCAAAAGATGAAGGATTCGACGACAGAATGTGCGGACTAGTAGACGATTCCATCTAAGTGAAACACATACCGGCCCAAGCAACTCGCTGTTAACGGGTTTCGTGTGCCATGGGAGTACGACGCAGTGAGATCAGCAAGGAGCTATGTACAAATGCAAAGATGTCGCGGCGTGAGGGAGTCAAATTCTAGGCCTTATCGGCGCGACGTACATCCACACCGTCAAGTCTAACCCAAAATGCTACGACGAGAAGTGCGACATAGAGAGATACCCTGACGAGTGCACACATCTCAACTTAAGCGAGACACCTACTTGAAATGCTCTATCGCCTATGCCAAGTATAGAAGGCAAAATGTAAGGCATTAGAATCAAGATTCTGACGCTCGAGGGTTCCTACCACCACCTCCCGGACTACTCCGAGTCATACAAGACAAGGATCCCGGCACTAATGCGACATTTAAGATTACACGATCCGGTGGGCAATAAGAGGGTATTAGCGAGCATTCTTCGCTTTGGTCCATGCATCAATGCATTCTCGCACTGTCGTTCAATCTTGTGCATGAATGATACATTCTCGATCGAAAATTACAAAGGCTAGATGCCAATTGTAATAGCGATGAACTAAAACAATCAAGTTCTTCTTGTGGTATTCTCTTTCATTAAAAGCGAGAACACTGACAACCGTTGTGGTTTCGATAAATTTGAGGATTTTTGTTGTACATGGTCATCTTAATGTATGCGTCATATATGATCGATATGAGGCCTAATAAGTGCAATAACTCACCACAACAAGGAGATAACGAACTACTTCCACTGCATTCAGAGAGCAGTGGTGCATGAGGCACTTGGGTGCAAACTTTTACAAATAGTTCCGCAACAAGGACTTCATGAACTGCTCAAGTGGTTGTGCAACTAGAACCAACAATGAAAGTTTGAAGCACTTTGGAAGATTCTCGATGAGCGGTCCCGACGCATGTATGGGAGGTAGCGAAAAGGCTACCACAAGCACCACTGCATTCTCAAGCATTGCCACGCCTACTCACTGATGGTTCTAGTGCAGAAAGACAGGATGCGGTGAAATACTTCGAATCGATTGAGAACGAGCTTAAGGAGAATTGATCGCCGCTACATGATCGGGGTGGTGATCGATATGGTGTCATGACAACCAATCTAACCAAGGTGTACAACTAGGTCATGCGCGCGCACAATGTGCCTCCTTTGGTTGGTATTGTGGATGCAATTCATCGCGTACCATAAATTACTTTGTTGATGTATAACAACGCTTGCTTGCCATGGCAAATGAGAGAGTACTATACTCCGCCATGATCCAAGTACATATAGGAGAAGAGCAAAAGGTGAGATGAACCGGCATTCAAGATGGGCACAAGGAGCCGCTTCAAGATATTGTGCAGATAAAGGACGCCACGGTAAACCGCGGAGGATCACCAATGAGTGCACACTACGCTATGCTAGTTGTGTATGCGCTGCAACAAGCCTCTTCTTATGCATAGGCCCTACTCCCATGTCATGGCAAGATGTTCGATGATGGCGCAAAGATCCCGCCAGCTCTTTGATTATTTCAACAAGAAGGAGTAGTGCAAACCGAGCGCAGAGTTGTATAGTTGTGGCGTGGTTGACCATTTCACCGCCATTCGAACTGGTGCAACTTATCTCCGCCGCAAACATTGATAGATTGAAGGAAAGGTTGGTCCGCGATGTACGCACGCGATCGAACGATATGGACAAAGCAGAACCGGCGTTGTAATGAAGAAGTGCTCCATTTACGGAGTCCGGGCACACATTCAAGAAATGCCTTATGAGAAATCTACATGACGAAAGAGACATCTAGCAAATCCGACGCTGTCGCCGGAACTCATCCGACCGCCCACTCGAGGCGTCTACATGGCGACGCTGAGGTCACGACCATGGGAAATGTTTATCCCGTTGAAATATGCGTGTCCAATGCTTTGTAATATTACTTTGATCTATTGAAAACTAGGTGATGACATTGTGGTGAATGGTTTGTAATGTCAAGGATTTGTCGACAAAATATGTGACAACGCTTGCATCAATGTTCCGTAATATCGCTGTGATTTGTCGACAAAAGATGTTCGCGTTGTGTTGAATATTCTGTAATATCATTGTGATTTGTCCACAAAAATATGTGATGAAAAATAGTCAAGAAAAAAAAAGGCAGAGAGGTCTCTATCGCAATTTCAATCGACGACGATACCTTCTTCGCACTATTTAAGCCCGTGTCGTCGCTGCCTAGGGTTTTGTAAAAAACTATTTATTTTTATAATTTTTTAAAATAATATTATTTTGAAAAAATCGCCCCGGCCATGCTCTCTAGTTCTTTAACACTACTACTAGTTGGGAAATGAACCTCCTATACATACGACACTTTTTCTGTACGACACTCGTACTACGAAAACACTTCACGCGGGCGCATGCCATGCCTACTTGCTTCACCCGAGGGGAAGTGGGAACCAAGATCACCTCAAGGCTTCAAACCCCAATCAGGCACAAGCAAGTGAAATTTCTGGTTGCTGCTAAATAGACTTGAAATATATACAGGATTTCTCTGCTTGAACTATTCCATAAAAATCCATCTGCCACATCAAAATTTGACATTCTCCTAGAGGGGAAAATAGAGACAAAGTTGACATAGAGGCATCAAAGAATTCTAACTTTGAACGAGTGAAATTAAGAACCCAACTTAAGTTTTCAATACACACACGGCCATCATGCATGCATCCACACGCAACATCAACAACCCAATGCAACAACAGGAGCAAGCAAAAGAGGCAGGGAGCGCGCCCTTGAGGTCGGCCGGGCCAAATTACGTAGCGGAGCGTCGAACTTGTTCAGATCTGCGTCGGCCGGTGGTTGCTTGGCAGGACACGCAAGAAAAGCCGTGATGGGGGCAGCACAAGGAGGAAGAGAAGCGCTTGGGTCGGGCAGCGGCGGCACGGAGAAGAAGAGATTTTTCTAGAGTTTGTGACATAGAATTCTTTCCGATATAAATCGTCGCTTGCTCTCAATAAAAGGGCATTCAGAATCGATTTTGTGAACAGAGCAATAGAAGAGAAAATCGTAAAAGCCAGCTTCGCTTCGCAGAAGATAATTTTTTTGTGTTCTTGCGTTCACGCTCTAGGGTTTCATTGTGTTCGTGGTGTGTTCGTCTTCGATTTGAGCCAACTATGATCGCCACAGCTCACGTTAAAGAGTGGCATCGTGACATACGTCGTGAGCAAAGGGTCGATGCATAGCATTTCCTGTGGAATATACGTTGAGAGGCTAGCGCCGTGGAGTGTGGAAATAAATTCTCTCACCCTCTCCCCACACGCACACCGTTGGATGGCCTCACCCTCCTGATAATTTATTTCCTAGAGTGCGTGTGTAGTTGTATACTTGAAAGCGCTGATGGTTTTAAGAGTATCTACAAATAGTTTGTTTCTTAGTTTATTACTAAGAGAAGAGAGAGAGAATACTAATCTAATAAAAAGAAACAAGTCTTTCAATAGATTATTTCTTGAGCTTGTATCTAAGATTTTAATTGCTACAAATGTGCATGATTCTTGATGATCAATAATGAAGTATAACTTTATAGTCTACATGTTTTGGCTCATTTATTATATCAATAATGAAGAATAGCACAAGTGATCCGTGGATATTTTACTTGGAGACAATTGGACCCACAAAACACGCTTTTTAAGTAACAAGTAAGTCTCTAATAGAGTATTTGGTTGTTTCTTGTATTTTGGTATTAACAATTTGCTTGTTTCTTTATCTATAAACAATCTCACCTTCTTACATCCCATCACCTAAATATCGATATGATAAATTCTCAGAACAAGTGACCTAATAAGTGTGGCACGCGAAATCTCGTCCTAGGCGACCTTATCAATGCGTGGAGGATCAAGATGGCTCATTCAAACGTGGAGCCTACCTTACCTTTGCATGGGGGAGAGAGCGTTGGCATCCGTCTCACAGTACGCCCTTCGAAATGTTCCACTTGATTTGTTTCTCTAGCTACGTATTTTTATTAACTTGAGCAGTCTGTTGTTTTCTGCAAAAGTAAGTTGTTAGTATTATTATTAACTTCAGTCATATGTCAGTGAGGATTTTTTTTCTTTTTGCTATATTGTTTAGCTAAAATCATCCAGACCAATTTCTTTCTCTTACTTGTAAGCCCTTGCTTAGTGGCTAATTTATCCTACAAAAGATATTTTATTGGGCTATATGATCCAACACTCGTCGGTGATATATAGGGGCCAGAGATGAAAAACAATAGTTTTTGAGGGGATAGCGATGGAGACGAGAGAAAAGAGGAAGGCTCTCACTTGAGGGAGTTGTATGTCCGATCTTGAGTTTTTTTTTTCTCACATGGTACTATTGACGTTACTAATAGCAATTTTAGTCTCCTCTTGATGTCAATGCAAAAATGGCACCAATGGTTCGTCGATACCAACACGTAGCTAAGTCCATTTCTGGGCGACTCAACCTCCACCCCAACGCCACGTGAAATCCGACCCCGCACACGGACAAGCTGCCAAGCCCCCCAGAGGCACCGCTACTCGCACTTGCGCATTCAAATGTATTATCACATATACAAAAAAATCACGAATTTTTCACATGAAATCATGGTGTAGCACAACACGCCAGCCTTCAAACATGAATGTCAACCGTCCGCCATCGACCATCGCCACCCTTCACCGCTCTGGTGGCTCGCTAAGTCGATGGACGTGGTGACCTGGTGCCCTTGCTACTAGGGTTAGATTGTCACTTACTTGCTCGTGTCGTCGTCATCTAGCCTATGTTACAGTACACCATTAAAAAATATCATCTACATTAAATCGATTACTTAATAAAGACATTTTCCTCAGATGGTTCATAGATATGCTTATCTAGCCTATACTACAGTGCATTATTAAAAAATATCATCCACATTAAACCGACAAATTAATAAAGAATGTACCAAATCCAACACCAAACATGTCTGATTTTCTGTCTTATGCCTGATTTTTCGAATTAACAAAGAATGTGCTAAATCCAACACACGCTTTCCTTAATTTTATGCCCTATTTTCTATGTATTAGCACATGTACCAAATCCAACACCAAGTATAGGAAGTGGTGCGCGCACAACTGCACCAAGCATGAGTGCACATGCACACCCGCCGCCGTGACCGTGACGGTATTATCGTCCGTTGTTGCGAATCGTGATAGTGTATCATCGTCATCGTCACGCCGCCTCATCAAATAGTATTTCATGCATTGCCCATCAACTCACCGAGCCACCGAGGGAAGCGATGGGTGACGACGACGATTGACAACCTATGCATATTTTTTGGTACATGTTATAATACATTTGAAGTTGCGAAAAGCGAGGTAAAAATAAGGAGAGAAAAATATTTTTTAAAGCGCTAAATAGTATTTCAAAATTACTTTTTAATCGCTTTAACCTCATTGCGCTCGCCGCCGACCATACCTCGTGACACGACATTGCCCTATGTAGTGCCCCGGGCTTGTACTTGGCCTCGGTCCGTTACTCCTAGGGGCTGACTAGTCTTGTTCGTGTTCTAGGGTCCTGATTTCACATGTGGCGCGTGGAGTTCGCCCCGGGCACAATGGAGGTTGAATTTGGCTCCCAGAGAGGCGAACTTGGCATACGTGTCACTGTCGCAGCTTCGTGGTACTATTTTTGGCATTCACATCGAAGTCAAAATTGCTATTAGCATAGTCAATAGAACCGTATGAGTCATTAGCAGAGCTATACCTGTACGGCTGGTCACCGGCTTTAGACTAGCACAAGGCCTGGCCCAAACAAGCCCACCACATGGACGTTCGTCCAGGAGAGATGCCCCGGCGCATGGACCCGGCTCCCGGTGAACCACAGGCTTTCCACGGCGCCAGCTCCTGTCGCCTTCCCCGGCTCACGTGGAACCGGGCCACGCCACCTCCCCGTCCCGTGCGTGGCGCCGTGCTGGCGGGATACGTGACGGAAACACGTGGAAATTGAAAGGAATACTGATACACCGTAAATCATGTGTGCAATTTCTATCGAAAGAACTCGTGCACAACCGAGTTTGGATTTTCGAATTCGAAAAGTACATACTAATAAAAGTAAGAAAGAGAAGCGAGCTGGGGCACCCAAGCCCACTCATGTTCGAGGCATGGGTTCGGCATTTGGGTGTCTCACCCGAGATTTATGAGGCTTGAGTTGAGGCTCAGGTGGAGAACTGTGCTGGAGCATGGTGGTGCAGTGAGTTTTAGGCCTTAGTCCGTCACTGCTCGAACGTTGCTCCCGTGAAAACCTCGCGAGTAGGGTCATTCTTCTTCTTTAATCCCGAACATTAAAAAATAAAATAAAATAAAAATAAAAGTGAGAAATCTTCGGTTAGTTGCTGTCCGTTGCATGGTGCAGACCAAAGCTGGTGTTTGTAGCTTTGTATTACTACTTTTTTTTTGGTTCTGCCTCCTCTTTTGTTTTACTACTTTTTTGTTCTCCCTCTTATGCCATGCATCCAATTAGAGCTGGCCAAATGGGTCAAGCCAAGACAAAACACGATATTGTAGGCCCGCCAAGCATGGTACAACCATATTGTTTATGGGCCGTGGCCGCCCGCCCGAGAGCCTGTGTCGTGTGTTAAGCCGCCACCTCAAGATGATAGGGCTATCTCAAGACGCAAGACGCACGCGTGGCCCGAGAGGCACGACCACGGAGGTGGATCGTGGAGGCGAGGCGCCAGAGCGAGGTAGGAGGAGGGCGCCACGCAGACGGTGCTTGCAGGCAAACCGGCGGAGCGGAGGAAGGAGGAGGGTGTCGTGGCGCACGGCGCGCGCAGATCACCGAATGGAGAAGGAGGAGGGCATGCGCGCGCATACGACTAAGGCGGAGTTTGGCGAGGCGGCGGCCGAGGCGGGCGGCGAGCGAGGGCCGCCCGGGCAGCGGAGCGGCATGAGGCGAGGCCGAGCGTGGGGCGGCGAGCGTAGCCGCTGGCGCGGGGCCACCAGGCGAGCCATCGAGGCGAGGTTGGGGCGGCAGGTCGCCGAGGCAGATGGCCGACGCCGGCGACGAGGAGGCGCACGCGCAAGATGGCGAGAGAGGCGTGTTGCGCGCGGGGAAGAAGAAGATTAGAATAAGGACGCGCGAGGCGCCTGCCGCGGCCGCGTTCGACAAGCAACGGCTTGGCCACCACACGACACGAACGCCCGATGCAGACGCGCCGGCCGCCACCTCTACCGTAGATCGCCCACTACAGCACGCAATAGTAGACCGGCCTAACGCGGCCATGTCTAGCCGAGTTCGTGCCTGGGCCGGCTCTCGCGCCCATTTGACCAGATCGCATCCAATCCTCTGCGGCAGCTGTGTTTATTCACAATCCGAACCCCTTTGAAGTTTGAAGAGGAGGGCCGCCACGATTGTTGGGCTACTTGGGATCCACTGCTCCACCGCACACCGAACATGGCCATCGCCACCGCCACGTGCTCCTCCTCTCTAGAACGGATAATTTTCGCTCAACCGACCTACCAATTGTTCCGAGCTAATATAGAAGGGATAAACGGTTATCCGACACTACCTATGTCCGACTTAAGGGGAAAAAATGTGGAATAGGATTCAGATGAGTGATATCCGTCAGATGTGTCTCAGATGTTAGGTAGTATGAGGGAAACTTATTGTGACTTTATTTAGGAACATAATAGCGTATAAGTGGTTTGTCGATCCGAGTAGGCATGTGATACTTAGTGGGAACATAATAGCAGATAAGTGGTTTGTCCGATCCGAGTAGGCATGTGATACTTAGTGTTTTTCTTCGATATCTCAATGATTATTCTTCTCGTTCGTCCGGCTGCACTCCTATCGCTCAATGTCCCGTGCAGGAGTGAAAAAGTGGATAATTTTAGACTGCTTGATCGCCGAATGCTCACTGAGCTAATATGAGATGAAAAATGGGTATTCAACAAGATCCGTATCCACTCCGATTCAAACAAAAAAAAAGAGAGAGAGCGGAATAGACAATATCCGTTCATATCCCCTTTTCTCTCTTGTTCTGCTGGCGATTTCGAGACGTTGATTTCCTTTTCCTTCCGGAGGAGAAGACAGAAGAGTGTACGCATGCATGCACTGCCTGTCCTGTCTTGTTTCTTCCCGAGGCCTGCAGCGCCCAGCTCAGCTGCCCCGTGTGCAGCTAGCCAAGCTGGTTCGGAGTCGGAGAGGAGCACAGCTGCACAGGTGCCGTGGGATCCTCTGCGCAGCATGATTCGACGAAGAAAATCAAGGAGAGAAACAGCAGGTTATATATTATATTCCTAGTGTGAAGGGGTCAGTTTGATGACCTCCCAAGTGACTTGATTCAGTCCAAATCTAACTAATAATACAAGTGTTCCAAATTCTCCTCTGGGTAAAGTTAGGGTTCTTTTTTCTCCCTTCAAAAGGTTTTTTTTTTTTTTTGCTGAAATAAAGACGTCCCAGCCTCCCAGTCCCAGGTAAAGAAAGGCTGGGTTTGAAGTAAAGGTGATCAATGTCAGCATAACAAATGGGCCTCTGAACTGTGCAAGCTGATGGGAAGTAGTTTTCGTGTGATGCTCTGTTACGGGCTGCTTCTGTTTCTCGGTGGCTCGTGGCCTTTTCCTCGTTTTCACGCAGATTCGCGGACGGCGTCGTGGGCTGTGCGACGCCCCGGCAATTGGTGGTGGGTTTGCCCCTGACGTGGTGCCTCTCCTGGATATCGTATGAGTTGGCAAAGGCTGGCTGATATGGCACATTGGTCGACCGAAGACAATAATAATTGATGGTGGACCCAGGGTCCCACATGTCAAGCCTCATCTCCGGTTTCTCCTGTCCTCCTCGTTTTCTCCCGGTCTATTTCTTCCCTGACGAAGTCCGGTGAGCATGAACTCAGCCGCTGGCGACCGTTACCTCACGACTACCCCTAGCCCAACAATGCCGACTGCTCCTGGTACTCTTCTTCTTTCTTTCTCCCCCAGAGCCCCCATCTTCCTCTTCTTTTCCTCTTCCTCCAGCGGGTAGAGGAGGCGGCCTGGCGACCGGCGCACCCCAATCTAGATTTGGTGGGTAGAGGATATAGCCCAACGACCGGCAACCTCGGCCTCTCTGCTGGCCAGATGCCTAGTGCCTTCCGGAATCCCGCCATTTGCTCTGCTGCCCTTCCCACGCTGATGTCGTGTTGGATTGAAATGACAACTAGATGAGGAGGGGGTTGAATAGGAGCACTACTTCTTTCATTTCAACCTGATTCAACTCTATTATCTCTTCAATAGTCATGAAAGCTATAAAGATCAAAAGTACAAGCACAACGTGAAACCTCATGTTGAATCCAACAAAACCCCGAGACACAACGCACCAAAAACTCAAAGAGAGGATAATTGTGTGGCTGCACTCGGATGGTGGGAGTCCGATCGATGGCCAACCTGGCCGACATCTCACATGGGCGCCCGCCTCTTTCACATGGATGAACAAAGAAATCAAGAAGATTTCAAAATCACATATCCAAATTCCTCGTGATTTCAACCATATCTCATCAAGAAGGTCAATACATATTCCAATTGATGATCGGGAAGATCGAGGCCAAGGTTCTACCAATTTCTTAGATGATGGCAAAAGGGTACAAGAACCAAGGAGATTCAATTTTTGATCCAAAAACTTGCTCGTGGGTAGATGAAGATCAAGATGATCCTAGATGTATTCTCACATATCAAAGCAAGCAAGATTACAACAAGAAACCACAAGAAAACCAAGGAAACGCCAAAATCTAAAAAGTCATCAAAGAGAGAGCATGAACAAGAAGAGACCCATCTTGAGGAAACTTTGCTTGAATTGATTTGAGATAGATGTTGGTTTACAGACACTCCATCATAGAGGGCAAAAGCTCAACACTTGAGTACATAATCAATCCATCTCTCACAAACCTTAGCCTCAACTACAAATCATAAATTAGAGTTTCTTGGAAGGATTTGAGAACCTAACATCCGAACATTCCTTTATAGTGGAGGCTAGGTTTAGAGACAAGACCCTAATGAGCACTCGTTGCTTCTACATACAAATGGGTCAACACCTCACGCACACTTCTCAAAGCGGATGACAAACCAAGCTTCCCGAACCGCTTCATGATCTTTATCTTCACTTGACCTAAACCATCTCTCTCCTTGTGCCGCCTTGCTCCGTGGTTTAGCCAAAGATCACTAAGGTGGTATTTTGGTGAAGTTACCAAAATGCCCTTTTCTCGATACTTCTCCAAAGACCGACTACAATATTCATGAAGCAATCCCACGCTCGCCACATGTAGGTTGATCAACCGCCTTCTTCATATCATCAAATCTCTCCCATCTCGACTCCCACTGAAAATAATCATGGCACTTGCACCAACCCCTGCGCCGCTTGATGCAACCCGTCAGACCGAACTTTTTGTTTGATCATCCTTGTCCATCTTGCACCATGCTTGAGTCCAATGATTCCACCCGGGATCTTTGATCATTCTCGACCTTAGCTCTCCAAGCCTAGTCTTGATCATCCTCGCTGACCGTCATTAACCTCCAAGCCTCCGCACAACAATAGACCAAAAATCGATCCCCGCACAAGTTCTTCAACTTGATCACGTTAGTCAAAACATATATTATGCAATATAATTGCACCAAACCCATGAGATCGACCTAACATACAATCATCGCCGCTTCTGCCAATGAATAGACAAAATCTAGACGCCCGCCGATCCGACCACAAACACATGAACTTAGCCATATTTTCTCCCGTAAAATCCACACCATCCAAAATTTCAAATGAATAGAACTTCTTGGCGAAGCTCCAAAAACTATGAGATCAAGTGTAAGAATCCTCTCTTGCATACACCCTTTATTTTGGCCCAACCCTAAACTCAGCCAACCTTTTCGGCCGATACCACATTTAATCACCTAACCGCCAAATTTTTGGCTCACGCATAGGCTTGGCTCGACGTCACAGGTGGCCAAACGCCGCTAGCGGCCGGTTCGATCGTTGTTCGCCAATTGCGAATCGCCAATTGGCGCCATTGCCAACGCCGATGTGTCGCCGTTTGGCCATGAGCTCAAACACCGCCGCCATCCTGAGTTCCACCACACCGATTTGCACCGTCCGGCCGGATCTTGCGCCGCTATCTCGAGGTCCGGCACGCGCGGGCAAATAGAGGAGAGTCATCGGTGAGGTGGCTGAAGAAGAGGAAGCCTTAGTCCCGGCCGGCAACCGAGCTCACGATGTCGGCGCTGTGCACCTTGAAGTTCCTCCTTTGGCCGCCTCGCTGTGTCGCCATGGCGATGGCTTGCGCAGAGTGAGGCGGTGGCTGGCGCGGAGAAGAGTGCAGCAGTGCAGCTTAAGCGCCCAAAGAGAGAGAGGGAAGAGAAAGAGAGAGAGGTATAGGAAGAAGGGAAGGGATATATGGCGTGTCTACTTACTTGATGTCATTGTTTTTACCTTTATTTGTTAACTAATTGCGCTATGCTAACGGTGCTGCCACATCAACCTAAAATAAGGCCATGTGGCAAAACCAATGATGACTAAGGGTAATTTGCCAACAACTCCACTAATGTGGTAACTCACTCCTGCTTAGATAGCCTCAGATGGGAAGTGAATTGTTTTAGAGTTGAAGGTTGAAAATTGGACCTGCACGATAGTTGAATGTTGAAAAATAGACTTTTCCTATATATTAAATCATGGTGTCCAGGCATCCCATTTAATTGTACTCTCTCTGTATATACACACATACAGCCTAAGCTCCGCTCAAATAAGCTTGGAAAGTTCTGTTACATAAGATCGGCCTGAGTAAGCCCAAGCCTAGCTGAAGTGCTGAAGCTGGACGAGCTTTGATTTGGTGCATGATTGAGCCGCTTGTCGAACTTGAGCTTTTTTTTAGAGGCTCGGTATTTCTCTGCCCATAAAATTTAAGGGAAGAAAGGCACCCTCACGCATGTAGACGACTAACGGTGAGCCGCTCACACCGTGATGCAATGAGAGCCTAAAGCTTCCTATACCAGCTAGTAATGTTCAACAACCAAGTCCTATCCTTCCTCTATTTTTTTCTTCTTTTTTTAATTAAAAACTATCCTTGTTTTCCTAAAGCAAACCCACAGAGTCGTTGATACCGCTTGAGATTCCTCTCCATACCCGCCAATCGCTGAAGTTGAGCTCTCGTCTGCAGTTTGCTCCACGCAACCCGAAAGCTCCTACCCGGCCCGTGCTGTCGAGCCGCCACGGATGGTCTGGCGCTCGTCAGCGCCGACCTCCTCGTGACTCACATCTTGTGGCTTGATTATCTCCTCTCAGC
The DNA here is from genome assembly GCA_036346255.1 of Ampelocalamus luodianensis. Taxonomy (NCBI): domain Eukaryota; kingdom Viridiplantae; phylum Streptophyta; class Magnoliopsida; order Poales; family Poaceae; genus Ampelocalamus; species Ampelocalamus luodianensis. The sequence continues at coordinate 51,230,399 of CM070632.1, read as the reverse complement.
AGCTCCAGCACATCACCCATTCATTTTAATCCACTGCTCATTTTTTATTCTACCAATTCCAAACACAAGCTACCAACCAAATAACTTATATTCAAATTTCCCGCTCTGTAAAAATTATCTACTTTTCGCACACCTGCGATACATTCACTTTTTCCAAATCCGGACACCAACAAAACAAACCTACCGTCCCGGTGGGAGATCAGGGACACGTTCGTACGTACATATGATCGTCTTCATGCCGGTCGTACGCCATGGTACGCCAGGGAAGGCTGCAGGCGTGGAAAACGCTGCGCGACGAGCATGGGAAGCCGGTGTCGCTTTGTGCACGACGTGGTGCACGTCGACGGCTCGTGTGTGGATCACTATGATCTATACGCTTTCTGTATGATGAAGTCTGATTTAACGTTGTCGTAAAGAAAGTTCTGATTTAACGTTTAGACTGCGCAAACACAATCTTTGAGCCCGCAATTGATAGAATTAATCTTGCTTGGAATCGAGCACAGCTGAGAGGAGAGTTCTGAGCCTGGAGCTCCAAAAGTGATACTATATCTAGCATCCTTTGGCTACATCTCGTATGACATTATCGACATCCTTCATTTACGAGAGCTATCTGCAAAAATCCCTAAACCTACATGTGTACATCGGACCTATTGAAACTGAACCCCGTCCTGCATCCCCATGTGCCGTGGTTGATCATCCTCCAGGAAAACAGAGGGGTCCGTCGCCACCGCTGTATCACAAAAATTACACCAGCTACTCCAGTCCATCCTGTATATTAGTATTCTATCCTGAATTCCTCATCTACTAATGATATAGCACGCATGCTGACGGATGACGAACCATTGTGCTTTAGGTGCTCCACCAAACACTTCAATGGTATGATTCTGCTGCCCCCAAGGCTCAACACTTCAATGGTATGATTCAGCTGCCCCAAGGCTCAACTCTTCAATGGTATGATTCAGCTGGCCCGAGGCTCAACGGCGTTCACGGTCTGCCTGGCGCTGTGAAGTTTGATGCTTGAGGTATGAACTGACGGCACCCACCGACAAGAATGGTAGCAGGGATCTGGCGCCCAGAAACCTCAGCTAATGTTGCTCCGGTGAAGGATGTCTGTGTCCCATCTCCGTGCCTTCCTCCTCGATGAGTGCCATTGAGACCTGCAACGTGTCCTCGGCGTCTTCAACGTTTGGCAGCTCTACGCTGAAATGGAATAGGGGACGAAGGCTGAGCTTCGTGGCCCTGTTTCTCGCGCCACCTCTTTTGTCCCTTTGGTGATGTTTCTCCGTTGCTCCTAACGATGTTCACTACCTCCTGAGCTCTGTCCAGAAGAATAATGCATTTGAGATTCATCTCTGTTTCAATCACCCAGTGTGGGTCAGGAGGAACACTGACAAACTGGGGTGACCTAAATCCACTAAGTACTGGACTCGAGACTAGCAGAAGCAGTTTCGCCAAGCACAAGAAACTTGCCGGGCCTCTGAGTGTCTTGCACATGACAAATGTCTCATCCTTTAGTCTCACCACCATCAGCTTGGAGAAGCGAAGATACTCCAATTGCTTCATCCCAGGAGTATGGGAACAAGGACTTATCTCTGGCCACAGGCCTCGAAACGGACACGCAAGCGGTTGGATTCATGAGGATTGCTTCGGTTTCTTATGCTCTGTGCAGTTCTGCCTGTGGCTTCAAGAATGCTGGCCATAGGTCTGGCCACAAGCCCAGCTGTTCCCATTGCTATACCTGTAAAAACATATACGCAGTTGGTCAAAGATTGGAAAACAATAACAGAATACAAAAGCTCTGTTGGAATGACATTACCTGAGATAACTTCTGAAGACCATGTGTCTCAGCACCCTGATCGGTGATTGGAGGAGCCCAGTCAGACCCTGCAGAACATGGTTAAAATGCAAAGGTATATGCTGCTTTAGAGGAAGGTCCAACAAGATTCTATAGTGAAAAGTGAAAACTAAAAGGGAATATAATAGCAGTGAGTCATGCGACACTGTAATGGGCCGGGAAGTTCATCCTAGACATACGCTACTCTAGAGTTGCATAATTTTGAGATATGTCTTTTTAACTTTTTCGGACCAAATTGTTAGATGTGTCATGTATAGGGTGTTCTTTGTATATTTACATATATATGTAACTTGCATATCTTAGCCTTTGGCCCTTGGGAATAGACAAGAGTTCATTAGCCATGAAAACCCTAGCCCACTATCCCACATGACTGTCACTACGCCTCGGCCGTCGCCCCGCGCCGCCTCAACTCCTTTGCTCCTCCTCTATTTTTTAACGCTTGCGGCTGCTCCGAGCTCCTGCAGCACCGCCAGAGCTCCTCCACCGCGCCCCCGCAGCCCCATCGCCGATCCGCGGCCGCACTGCTAGATCCGCGTTCTGCCGCTGATTCGCTCGCGCTGCCCGAAGCTCCTTATTTTTTCCCGCCGCTGCTCGAGCCTCGGACACGAAAGCCGGAGACCGGGTGGCGAAGCCGCGCCGGGTGTTCTCGGAACATCGAGGGCTCAGCGGCGCAGCGTAGGTTGTGGTTTTTAGGTCCGGCCACGAGACACTCTCTTTATTTGTATGGTTGGTAAGCTTGGTAAACAATGCAACTCCCTATCCCTCTATTGACTCTATTTCGTTGTCTTTTTGATCTTATTCACTTTAATGTTTGGGGTCCGCTCTTCATTTCGAAAGGATCATCGTAGTCTCAGGATATTTACTCGATGATTATTCTCATCATACTTGATCTACTTCATGTCCTCTCATTGCTGTGGCTTGGCGCTGGATACACGAGATAAATCGATTCATTTCTCGCGCGACAAAAGTTAGTCCCCTCGCGAGGCTCAAACGATGAAACTTAATGGAAATCATTTCTTTATATTGTCCTCTCAACTCAAACCGACAGTCCTTATATATTGGGAACTCACCTAACAAAGATTCTATGTTTGGAATTACAACCGCTAAACTAGCTATAGAATACAATACGCTAATACGATACGCTTATAGAATACGCGCCTTGTCTCATGCTTATCATCGATCCTGGACTCAGCCATGCCGGGGATATTGTAGCCCATCACATGTTGTCGGCGTAATCAACTCACCACCGCCGAATTCGGAACCAACGCCCGGCGCCAGATGAAGAACGGACGTCGCGTGAGAAATGTTGGATCGATTTGGCCGCTGATAAGTTTGACCCACAAACGCGCCCACAACACTTCCACCTCATTACGTAAACACCGCCTCGAAGTCCGAAATGTAGGATAACGATCCTGAATGACGCGCACGTCACCTACAGTAGTACTCCGCACGCGTACAGCACTGGCCCATTGTATTGTACCATTCCCTAATTGCCACGACAACACGCACGCACACGCCGTTCGGCCTGGAACCACACGACTCACGAAGAAAATCGTGAAGACTCACAATACCATTAGAGGTGTGCCTTCAAACTTCTTAAGCAATGCAACATGAAAACATCATGAATACGAGCCCGAAGCGTGAAGTCAAGACGATAAGCAACCAACCCAATCTTGTCTATCACCTTAAAAGGCCCATAATAACGTGGAGATAATTTAGAGGACCCTTCTTATATAGCCGGCAAGGCGCATGGTGAAGGCGGCCAAACCCAATCACCAACCTCATAAGTCACATCACGCCGCAATTTGTCATGTTGTTGTTTCATGTAATCTTGCGCTTGCAACAAACGTGCCCCGAACGTCATCCAAGAACTCATCACGATCACGTGCTGTTTATCCACAAATGCCACCGCGCGTGCTCCGCCCATAGGACAAAAGAGTAGGAGGATCGCGACCATAAACCACCTGAAAAGGAGTAGTCTCTAATGCGGTCCCAAATGATGAATTGTAACAATATTCCCGCCCACTGCACTCATCGAGCCACTGTTGGGCCGATCACACGACGCATAAACGGTTGTACATAACAATAATGCGGTTGACTACTCTCGTCGATCGCCACTTTGAGGATGAAAGGTCGAACTTAATTGCAACTTAACACCAAAGAAGACTAAAAGTCTTCCCAAATTGCTAGTGAAGATCGGATCACGATCATTAACAATAGAAGATGGAATACCATGTAATAACAATCTCATCAAAGAATGCCCGCCACGATTAGCAAAGGTAGGGATGACCCAAAGGAATGAAATGTGCATACTTCCGAAACGATCAATCATCGAGAGAATAATGAGATCGACCACCTACTTTAGGAAGGCCTTCCACAAAATCCATCGAAATGTCTTGCCGAGCAGAATCAGAACGACATAAGGGTCGTGAATGCACAGCAAAGCGGTGGAGATGCTCGTCTTATTATTACCGACACACAAAGACATCCTTTAACAAATTCACGCACTCTGCGATTGGCTTGAGGATGATAAAAGGTGGAGCGTAAACGATGAAGAGTTCTTCGAACCCCTTCATGCCCATCGCCATGAACTTCCGCAGCAACCGAGGCCATAATAACGAAGTCATGGGAATAAACACACGCCTCATGTAGCAACAACCCATCCACTAATGACCAAGCCATTTGCTCGTTCAAGCTAGTACTTGCTCACGAAGCAATTGGAAGGAGGCATTATCGACATTTCCAAGACGTAAGGCATCAAAGAAAGCGAACGCCAGGGTGAAATTGCCAATATAGTAGCGGCCGGAACCGGATCGATTGTGGGCCGACGGTTCATGGCGCCAGTGATGTGGCATCGGCCATCGCGCTTTGACGCATCTTACCGAATTCAACCGCAAAATCATAGCCGAATAATTTACTAACCCAAGTATGTTGTGTGAATCGAGAGAGACTGATCCGTAATATATTTCAAGCTATAGCGGTCCGTGATGCATCGCGGAATGCGCGCGCGGCCCACAAATACGGCCGCCAATGTCGCATCGCTTTAACAAGACCAATCAATTCACGCTCATAAGGCCGCCAATTTGAGTGATGAGGAGCCACCGCTCGCCAAGAATGCAATTGGTCCCATACCTTGATGTAAGATGTTTCAAATCTCGCGGCTCTGAGGCGCACAATCGACGCAAGAAAGACTTGGTAAAACTGAAGTTGCAGGATCGGGCTCACCCAGGGCGCCTTGAGAGCTAGAAAGGTTGCGCTTGGCTGCGCTGGTCCATGCAAAGGCCTTTTAAGTAATCTAATAACTGGAGCCGCCACCGCCATAGGATTGAATGAATTTGCGATATAATATCCTGTAGGCAACAGAAACCTCTCAATGCTCTGATCTGTAGTAGGTGTAGGCCATGTAGAAACAAATTCGATTTACTAAAATCCATGGAGACTCCTTGGCCTCGAAATAACATGACCCAAGTATGCGATCGATTCAAATTTCAAAGGAACACTTAGAATGTTTGAGAGCTAAATCGACAGGCGCATCAATTGAAAGACCGCATGGACAGTGTTGCATGGATGTTCAATTTCCAAGAGGCACTCAGAAATCAAAATATCATCAAAAAGACTAGCAACAAATCGAGCGAATATACGGTTTGAGAACATCATTCATCAAGGCTTGAAATGTAGCAGAGCGTTGGTTAAACCAAAGGGCATGACAAGGAACTCATAATGGCCATGATGAGTTCAAACTGTCTTCTCAATGTCGTGTCATGCATACGCACTTGATGATACCACACCGCAAGTCAAGTTTGGTAAGAAACGAGCGCTTCTAAGCTCATCGAGGAGTTCATCGATCGCTGGAATAGGAAATTTGTCTTCGCCGCTTTGTTATTGAGTTGTCGATAGTCAACACAAAAGCGCCACGAGTTGTCCTTTCTTTGACCAATAACACTGGCGACGAAAATGCGGATGTGCTATCCCTCGATGATACCTTGTTTTAAAGATCGTCTCACATGACTCTCAATTTCATCTTTCAACAATCGAGGGTAGCGATAAGCGAATCGCACCGAGCCGTGGTGGGGAACAGATGTATGTGGTGGTCGTCACGAATACGCCGGGGTGGCAAGCCGTGAGGCTCTTCAAGATATCCGCATCTCGCCAGCCAGCAGTAGTCACAAGGTGTCATTAGTTACCGCCGCAACTTGGCGCGGTTTGTCGGGATTGCAACCCGCGCTAAATCACTTTATGATCATGCCGCCAAGGACATGGTAAGTCGCTCGAATCTCACATAATAGGCCCCAATGTCCGCAAACCATTGGACGCCGAGTACAATATCAAATCCGGCAAGAGGGATAACATAACAATCGAAAGAAATCCTCATGATCAATTCAAGCCGCACTTCATGAAAAATTCCGTAACTAGCCACCTTGTCCCTCGTTGTAGCAACGCAAGCTACTTTAATAGGAGCTGCCGCTAGTTTGTTTGAGGTCGGAGCCAGGCCGCTTCTCGCAGCCGATAAAATTATGTAGAATTCGAGTCAACCGAGCGTGCATATGCTCACCATTGATGACCATCACGAAGTTGTGCATGGTCTTGCTCATTCGTATTCCCGTGAGAGCTGCAGAGAAATTTCCACGCCTCGCGCCAAAGTAGTCCTCGCCAGCTTTTCATCGAAATTTCTAGCAAATAAATTCCTTTCATTGAACACTTACTTGCATGATCTCTAGAGAATTTTTCAGATGACGCTTGAAACACAACCTTCTCATCGACGCTCGCCATCTCATCGCTTGTCAACCGCCGAATTTGGAATTTGGCCGCTTGTCGCCAAGCAATGTTGGTGCCGCCGAGATGTGCACGGGAACCGACCGGGGTGTCTTTGGTGCCGCGTGAGCCGTGGTCGAACCCAAGAGGAGCCGCTACTGGCATTGGACGCTTGTTAGCTCTCGTTAGTTTGGTCGTTGGCGGACTTCGCCGCCATCATCGAAGTTCCGTGACGCCATATGCTCGCACAAACTCATGGTCGCTCTGGTGGTGATAGGATTTCGCATTAACATCAGATGCAAAGGATTGCGCAATCTGTTAGTGAAAATTTGTATTCGTTGTTTCTCCGCTGCGTCATCGCAACGACACAAAAGGCCAAGAACCGCTTCTCGCCGATCGCCGCCCGTGCGGCTGCTTCTGTTGAATGAGCTCGCCATGCGTTGCTCTGGATTGGTGGTCCAAAACGAGATTCACATGATCTACAAAGCGTGGCTGGAGGGAACGCTTGATTTCTCTCAGTCGATAATACCATTGTTGTGCGACTTTTCGCCATATGGTACGAGGCTAACTACACTTTTTCTTCCTCCATTGTTCGTTGGCCTTCGAAAAAATTGCTCGCAACGATTTAGCCACGCTTAACGGATCTTCTTTTCCATCGTAAGTTGGAAACATCAACTTATGGAACCGCAAGCGCGCGCCGCGAAAGTATGCCATCTTCGCCGCCGTCCTTCACCGAGCGTGGATCGGTTCTTTTTCTTGTGCCGAGATGTCGCTCCGCCGTAAGCCTCCAAAGCCGCGATCTCATCGCCCATGGCTTGCTTAGATGCCGTGGAGGTCCCGCAAAGATAACGGCGATAGTATCCAATTGATTCTTCACGTGATCGCCCATGGCGCGACGACGAGAAGAAAGGCTCGATACCAAAGATGTTGTGGCTTGCGCGGATACACGAGATAAATCGATTCGCCTCACGCCGATAAAAGTTAGTCTCCTGGCGCAGAGGCTCAAACGATGAAACTTATCGGAAATCAATTCTTTATATTGTCCTCTCAACCCAAACCGGACATCCCTTATATATTGGGAACTCACCTAACAAAGATTCTGTGTTTGGAATTACAACCGCCAAACTAGCTATAGAATACAATACGCTTAATACGATACGCTATAGAATACGCTACTTGTCCTTCGTTATCACCGAATCGGACTCGTGCCATGTCCGATATTGTAGCCCATCACATGTTGTCGAGCGTAATCAACTCTACCACCGCCGACTTCGAATCAACGTCAGCGCCGTATTTAAGAACGGACGTGAGAAACGTTGGATCGACGCAAGGCCGTTGATAAGTTTGACCACAAACGCGCCCACAACACTCAGCAATGTTCTCTATTTACCGTATGTTCGCCACCATAGTTCGACTCGTTTGATTTGGCTATTCGTGTGTTTCTGGTATCGACTGCGGGGAGTACCTATCTCGCTATTTTATGCGCCTGTCTTTTCAACGTGGGTACTCTTCCCCATTATTCTTTTCCTAGTGCTCATACTCGAATCTGTCTTTGAGCGTAAGCATCACCACTTCTCATGCTTGCCTATTCTATTCCTCCCTCACTAATGAGACTATCTCCATCGCTAATTTTCTCATCAACATGCATTCTTCGCATTGCTCAGTGTGGCTCTACTGTCGAGCGCCTCTACTCGGCCCGCACCGTGAGTATGGGCCACCTTCGCTATTTCGGTTGTGTTCTGCTGTCCTTCTTACACTTCACGTGAGCACACTGTCACACCTACTCGATGGGCTTGAGAGTGTTTTTCTGGACTACGCCTTGAGAATAAGAGTTATCACTGCATACAACCTCCGCACTGGCCGATGAGGATCTCCTGATATCACCTTCATGAGTCCCGACTTACTACCCTTTGTTCCCCACTCATCCCTCGATTCTATTGTTGAGTCGATCTCCTTTTCAACTTTTCCGACCTCTCCTTTCCACTGCTTTGCTTCAGCCTCGCGCCGCTTCGCCTCTCTCTAGCTCCACTTGTTCCTTCTCACTGAGTTTCCTTCCAGCCTCTTTTGTTAAGATTCCACCTTTCCCCGACTACTCTCTCGCCGCCCAAGGCCTACTCTTCCATTTAAGCTCTGTCTGAGGAGATTGTTGCTTTGATCAGACGCAGACTGGAATCTTGTGCCCTTACCCGCACGTATCATTCCTATCACATGCAAGTGGGTGTACAAGATCAAGACCCGCCGGATGGTTCTCTTGAGCGCTACAAGGCTCGCTTTATGGCGTGTTGTTTTCAACAGAGTATGGTCGTGACTACGATGAAACCTTCGCTTCATGCCTACATGACCACCGCTCGACTCTCTCCTTGCTATGGCCTCTCGCTCGATAGTGGCCCATCTCTCAACCGGACGCCAATAATACTTTCTCAATGGTGAGTTGCTCGAGGTCTACATGTAGCCACCCCGTGGTATTATGTCCCCGATGGTATGGTTTGTCGGATTCTTCGCTTTCTATGAGCTCGCAAGCCCCTCTTGCTTGGTTTGACCGCTTGTCCTCTATTGTCATTGTCGCCGATTTCTCCGCTTAGTGATCACACCGCTTCTCTTTGTTCACACCTTCCTGGCCGGATACTCCTCCTCCTGGATGATATGATCATTACTAGGATGACTCTTACTACATTGATTTGTGAAGGAGCCGCCTCGTGAGCAATTATTGATGTCCGATTTGGGCCCCTCTCGCTACTTACTTGAGATTGAGGTCACTTACGCTTGAGGACTACTACCTCTCCCAAGAGAAGTACATTCAGATATCCTGCTTACGCTTGTCTCACTAATCAACACATGGTGAACACTCCTGGCTGGCTTAGTGTTCACCTTCGCCATCACTGGGAGCCTCTTGAGGATCGCACTCGCTACCGCCATCTTGTTGGGAGCCTTGTCTACCTTGGGAACACGTGACTTGACATTTCACCCAATTCACATTCTCGAAGTCGGTTCGTTTGTGTTCCCACTTAGCTCCACTACACTACCTTCGTGTTTATGCGATATCTTCACGGGACTATCAATCGCCGCCTTTTCTTTTGCTCGCTTCTAGCTCCTTGCACCTTAGCGCATTTTTGATGCGACTGGCTACCGAAGCCCTAATCGCGGCCTCTTTCTCGCCTATTGTGTTTTCCTTGATCCCCTCTCGATTGCCTCGAAGACCAAGAAGCTGTGCTACCTTTTCCCGCTCGAGTGCTAAGAGTTATGCAGCCATGCGCGCATAATAAACCGAGATCATTTGGCTCTGGTGGCTACTTGAGGATTTCGTGTTTCACTTTCCGCACCTACTCTCTCTTTTATTAGACAAGATCGCGACGGCGAGCATTGCTCAAGATCCGATGAAGTATTTACTCACAAGCATATTAGAGTAGATGCTTCATATATGAGATCAGAGGTGCAAGACTAAATTATTGCTCTTTAGTATGTGCCTTTGAGTTTCAGCTAGCCAATTCTCTTCACTAAGGCATAGACTAGCTCAAAGATAGCTTCTACCTCTCCAAACTTAGTGTTGTTGATCCACCATGAGTTTGAGTGGTGTTAGATATGTCTCGTATAGGATGTTCTTAACATATTTACATATACATACATGTAACTTGTATATCTTGGCCTTTAGCCCTGGAAATAGACAATGGTTCATTCCAATACAATTACCCTCCCGCTCCTCCTATCCACCCTCCCATGGTCGCTACCATGCGCTGAACACCGACTTGTTTGTGAGAGCATCTTCGGCAAAGAAATAGTATGGCGACACGCGCGGAGTAGAGCTACGCGAGGTCGCAGAAGAGCAGCACGCCCGCCTCCGGCAGCGCGGTGAGGGTCGCGGTAGATCGCCGCCGCTCAGGTCCAGCGCTGGAGTTCTTGAATTGATGGATGGCGCCAAGCAGTTGTGACTAGCAACGACCACTTCTGGTGTCGCGATGCAGCAAGTGGGGCACGACAGAGCAGCGGAGGGAGTCGCCTCAAGTGAGCGCGGGCTACTTCATGAGAACATGCCCACCATCTCATCATCGATGCACGGCCTTCCGACCAAAGACTCAATACATCGCCATTGGGGCCAAGACTTAGCTTCTTCCACTGCTAAATCTTCATCTCCTAGAGGGTAGATGGGCATCAAACCGATGCAAATGGAGTAGAACAAGGTCTTGCTATTGGTAGTTCTAGGCTCTATACTTCTCGGATGATTGGACCAACTGAAAGAACAAGATGGACTTTTTGTGGACTTTTTGGTCCACGCGATGGAATGGAGGGTTCACTGAAGGAAGTGGAGGCAGAGGAGGAGGTGGTGGGGTTAGGGATGGGAGGGAGTAGGTGGTGTTGGTAGGGAGAGAGGGTTCACGATGCAGCCATGGTCTTCACTCTTTACCTCCACGAGCAAGAAGGATGGAGGATGGAGGGAGAAGTATGGAGGAGGAAGGTGGGGTAATTTGGTCCAAAAATAATTCATAATGGCATATCTCAAAATTATAACTTCTAGAGTGGCATATATCTAAAGATCAATGGCAGATTTCAAAACAAGTAACTCTAGAGTGGCATATATCTAAAGATGAACTTTGCAATGGCAGATTTCAAAACAAGTAACTTAGAGTGGCATATATCTAAATAACCCTATATGATTTAGGTGTTAAAAGTATGAACATGTCATAATCAAGAGAGAGAGAGAGAGAGAGAGAGAGAGAGAGAGAGCTTTCACCTCTAGAAACCCATTCAGTACCCTCTTCCTGCAAACCTAGATGCCTTTCCTGCTCATCCATTTTAGAAGCCGCTTGCTCATCATATGTAAACGCAACAAGACCCTGCATAATGAAATTGTTCCTGAGCTGTGACTCCTTGAGAACGTATTTCCAATGATCAAACTGGTGCTCAGCATAATACCTTATAAGCAGTTTTACTAAAGTGAGAAGTGGCGCTACTGACTGCATAAACTGTACTTCCAATAAGAGTTTTGAACCTTGTGCGATACCGCTTAATAGCTCAACTGGACTCTGTCAAACAGCAAAGCATAGATCTCTAAGACAGAGGATTAGAGAATTGCAGATTCCTGTTAATACCTGCATTTACAAACCTGCAATTTCACTTTCCTTGAGGCAGATATGAAGTCCTTTAAGCCAAACCCAACATTCCTGGCAAAACCATGGATTTCCAATAACACCAGCAGAGCCAAAACCTGCACTTGAAATAGTCTTATCTCAACAAATTCTGTCTCCAAAATTCATGTAGTAACTATATACTACTGTTAGACATTGGAAATAGAGACTTATTTTCAAGCTCTAAGATTAATGTTACACTTGACATCTTTCTGAAGACTCCCTGGCTCCTGTTTTTGTAGAAACCAAAGTAGTCCTTACAGAATTCACTTCCCGCTCTTAACAGAACAAAAAGGAGGTAAATGTTGGCACATTCATCACAGAAGTTTCCAGCAAGCTAAACTATCAAAGCGGACAGCTAACATGCACACGTTACAGCCACTCAGCAGAAGATCTGAGAGAGGGAGGTAGGGAGAACAAACATCCATACTGTTTTTGGTTCACAGAGTAACTGCCTTGATGCAATTGAAGCATCTACATTGTCATATGTTGTTCAATACAATTGCTGGCTATCTTGGATCCAAGTGGTATGGTTCTAGATAAAGATATTTCAGATTAAAAATTCCAGGATTGTTCAACAAGTATCTGTTTTTTTAGTAAGGTTATTTTGGACATTACTATCAAGATGCACAAGAAATCCTTGACCAGAAAGAACACCAGCCTGCATGGTAGTCATTTACCTTATAAAGCTCATGAAGGAGCTGCCTGCTATAATGCCTCACAAGAATGTCCTGAATGGATTGCCAACTGGCCATAAGATTTTCCACCATTATTTCTCCAAGGTGAACTGGTACTCCTTCAACATCAATGAGGGCCATAAGACCTCTCTGCAACCAAAATGCTAAAATTCAGAAGGCAAAAGATATAATGCACTCCTAAATAAGTTTGCAGAGCATACATACAACAATAAGCATCACACTCTCCTAGAGAAAAAGAATTCATTCAATGGGCCCAGCTTTTGCATTTTTCTTCATTATAGTGCCAATCATGCCTCGGATGCTGATATTGTTTAAGAAATGCAGTTACTATCGTAGTGTAGACTGTAGAAAGAACTTGTGTAGATAATGAAAGCATGACCGTGTACCATTCTTTTCAAGAAGTTTTTAGGAAAATCTTTTAAAGAAGTTGCAATACAGAATGGAACAACTATCCTTTAAGAGGCACGATCAAATAATTTTATAGAGACCAGAAGTTTCTTTTAAAAAACCTCTCTGCAAGTGGGAAGGGACCATTTCCCACCTGAATTGCAGTACTGTTGTTGAAGCTTGTGCTGGGATCTGAACCACCTTCATTCCTATTGAGCCATGGAGTGCTCGTGAAACTACAACAAAAGACATACCAATCAATGGAAAACTGATAATGGTTTTTCTGCAGTGGAAGTCAAGAAAACATAAACATAAAAAGAGATAACCTGAAAGTCAACTTAATAGAGTCAACTCAAACAATTCAACATATACTTTTTCTGCTTCCTGGCTAGGTGTATTTGTTGCCATGGAGCACCAATTGGGATAACAGAAGGCAGCAATCCACTGTCTTGCTGTGCCTCCATCGTAGGAGCTTTGGGGCTTGTCAGATAAGTGCTTTGAAATTTTCTCATATTCACCAAAAATATCTGTAGCATTATCTAAAATACTTAAGTCAAAACTTTTCTCCAACCGCCCAACATGTACTCTAGAGGAAACAGATCTAAAAAGTCAATCATGCTCAGAACAACTTGTTCTTCAAGTTCAAGGCTAAAAGGTGCTACACTGCAAACCACCAAATGAAGAAAGTTACTACAAGTTCAGACTTCAGATCTAGACATGTGAAAGAACATATATTAATCGAGTAAATAACTAAATAATACCTTATGCTTATACATTGGTATGAAACAAATGATGCATCTCTAGTTCTCCATTTAGCTGCAGCAAACCGCAGCACAGGTTCTGGGGTACTAGAGGAATTTTTACTCTCATTTGGAGATCTTAGCTTGGTATCTTTACTCTTCAAAAATTCATGGATTTCCTTATGGCTTCCCTCAAATGACAGAATGACAGGGTATGGGCTGTCAGAGAATTGATTATCAATTTGCATAGTTTGTATTTCAATTGTGACTCGCTGCTGATCTAAACTCTGCATGGCAACAATTGTCATCTCCTTGGCAGAAGCAAACAACAATTCCTGCCAAAGAAAAAGAAGTACAGTAAAATAAACTCTCTACATGGTAAAAAAACTTATCTTTTGTGGTAAGTGCTGAAAAATTCGTAGGATTTAGCATCATTCATGGCACTATATTCACCTGGGAGAAGAGCTTATCAAAGATACCCCAATGAATGGTAAGTGTATTTTGATAACTTCAGCAAAGTTCAACTCGAGCTCCTGTTTCTGATCAGCATCTTTTGGTTCCCTTGATCCAAGGAAATCTGTTTCTTTTATGTCCATATTGTGGCGATTTGAATCAATAATACTAAGTACCTGCAATTTATTACTGCAAATGAATAATTGACAAAAGAAATGGATTGATCAATTCTTCATAGTTAGAGGACCCTGGAAAGCAACCTTAATTGCTCCCTCCGCATGCACCGAGATGCAGAATTTTCTTTCCGCTTTCTGTTAATAATATTTTAAATGGAAGCAGGTTAGAAAGCAACAGGAAAATATAAATAATATTGATAAGCAAAATCAACTAAAGATTGATACATAACAAACAAGCAACAATCCAGCCTTTTCCTTTTCTTTGATGTGATCAAGCAGTGCTTTATCCTAGTGGTTCTAAACAGAACCATGTGAAATTTGAACCACAGGTTTTCTGATTTTTATTCACAATCAAAGCAAAGTGCCTCTCCTCTTTAAATAGAGAAAGGCCCTACCAATCTTGGACTAATAAGCAATCTGAAAATCTATATCTGTTCCTAATTTAAACGAATTTGCAAAGAGTCCTAAAGGGACACTAGAGTTCGGAGCCTATTCCGAATCCGGCACAACGAAGACAACTCGTGTTGTCCCGCGCCCTGCTTCTTCCTCTTGCGCCGCACATACGGAATGCCCCACATGACACCAATGATACAAACCATCTCCTTTTTTTTTTAGAGAGAGAGAGTGAGAGGGCCCTAAGAGGATGCAAACCTTCACACAAATCTTCAAACATTAATCGCTGGTAAAAAGTTACAGCAAAGAACCAGGGAATGAAAAGTTAATGTTTGCAAGCTTAAAAAGTGCTTAAATAAAAGGACTTCTGATATCTGATTAACTGCTTCTTTGATGACGCCTGTTTAGTTTTTCTCAAATTCCATGATTTAACAACCTTGTTTTGAGCAAAGCTACCAATTCCATTCAATAGTATTTGTCAAGAACAAAAATGCCAACTTAACCCTTGATGTATTCAGTTAGCAGCAGCCACTATACATGCTAGTCCAATAGTCCAATTTGAAGGCATTGAATTACCTCGGATGTGGAAGGCAGGGACACATGAACATCATCATTGAGAATATCCAGATTGTATGTACCCAAATTCCGTTCTCCAGGAACCTGTACAATATTACGGGGGAGAAACCATGTTGTATAATTGTTCAAGACAAATTAAAGCACAAAAATAAGTTATTTAAAAAACTGAAAACAGAAGATAAATAAAGTACCTCAACAATAAGACGATGAGGATAGCAAGGTTCATCCCAAGCATATTGACAGGACGTGTAAGGATATACAATTGTTTCAATAGATTCACACCTCTGCTGATATATCCGCAATTTCTGAATTTATTGAAAAGGTAATCATAAGTTTGAGAACCATACAGTTTTCAAAGAAAGCTAGGCAGCAAGAACTAGTTACCTCCATTGAAAAATTGTCAATCCTGTAAGGTACAAAACCAGTCTTGTCATCAGAAAGAAGAATCAATATAGTACCGGTATTGCCATTGTTTCTTCCAGCAATTTTTCTGTTGTGTATGTCTATATCAGCATTTTGTACTTCAACTCGAACCATGTTTGATACATCTGAGGCACTATTCCTCATTTTCACTTGAGCATCTCCCAGACAGTCAGGGAAGAAACTACCAGACCATTGCCATCCTGGGCCATCAAATCGAATCGAAACAAGCAACTCTCTGCAAACAGAGTTTATTCATCACAAACATTAAAAGATCGAAAGAAGATGAACAGATGACACAAATAACCATAATGTTAGATAAGATTGACAATTGATTTCACTTTCGAAAATTTTAATGCAAGTCCCATCAGTATATTAAATAAGGGGTTGTGGCATGCATGCACCATTGGAAAAAGTGGAACCAGTCTATCATTTAAATAAGTTTCAACGTCGGTTGATCAGCTTCTGTTCAGGATCTGTGAGGAGCAAGGATGCAAATCCCAAACTGGTGGAAAACAGGTTGGCAGCCGGTAACGGTAACCGTACCGCCGGTTGCCGGAAACCGAAAACTGGGTGAAATTCAAAACTGAAATTTAAATTGAGGATGTCTTGAAACCGTTACCGAAGCAGTGCACCACCCAAAACCGAAAAAACAGAGAAAACCGTTATGGGTAATTAGCAATTGGAATAATGCAAATATTAATTAGAAAGTGTTTAATGAAGTAACAATCTTGATATATAAGACCTAAAAAGCTTATTTAGCTCATACAATAGGTAATCTATAGGAAGTGCAATAATTCAAGCATATTTATTAAAGGAATAATGCAAATATTAATTAGAGGATGTTGGGACTTGCTTATATAATAATTCAAACATATTTAGCTCATACAATAAGTAATCTAGCACAAAAAGGTCTAAACCAACCTAAGAAGTGCATTATGCAGCCATAAATTCAAATTTAAATTTGAAAATTTCGCCACTGTTACCGCCAGATTTTGATCCTTGGTGAGGAGTATCGTCAATGGCACTTGGCGCTTCCTAGTCATTTAGAGGCGCTGTCATCCCCAGAGTAATCTTCTTGTAGTTCTCATTAGCCTCTCGCCGTCTTCAGCGAGCCTAGCTCTTTCTTCTACGCTTCTGTTCAGGTTTTTAGTTTTTCGTTTTTTCGCTTCTTCTCTCATTTTGGTTTTGTAATCGTTGTTGTTTATGTTTTTCTACTTAATGGAATGACACACAATTCTTTTGCGCATTCTCGAAAAAAGTCTATCATTTAAATCCAGATTTCTACAACATACATGCATGAACCGTAGGCTCGTCCATATTTATCTGTTAAGCATTTCATATGCTCAAACAAAGCAGGCTAATTAAAGATAAAAATTTTCATGGCTAAGCTTCAGATACAGAGGATAGTAAATCACCTTGCTGTATCATCCCAGTGAAGAAAAGAGTGTTGCCTGAACTCAAATGCTTAGAAAATCGTGTTCCCTTTGTCTATAGAACAGATCATTGCTGCACGCATTACAAATCACATATCTGGAAAATAGAAGGAACAGTGGATGGAAGAACTCATTAGCCAGGCCACCATAGAATGAAAAAGTTACATGGGAGAAGAAAAGAAGAATAAATGATTACTCATGGTTGGCTGCTACAGGGATAAGTTAGAATCGAATATGAGGAAAAGTTTTGATGTCTGAAATGATAAATTCATCTCTAGTTAAAGGTAACTGCTCACATCAGATGCTCTCTCACAGCAAGAAAACAATAACTGTTTTAAAGAAGAATAAGAGGAATTTGTGTTCTACTAATTTATATTAAGGTTTTAGAATTTAGACCAACAACACAATCATTTCCCATTTTATATACTTCTAACAATATATCGATTAAGTGGTTTCATTAAGATATTGCCAGAAAACATGCACAGTGAAGAAAAGTATATATACCCCAGCAGTTAGATCAAATACCAATTCCACATATAGTAATCTTCTGTACAAGAATTTCGGGATTACAAGGACAGAGTTAAACACATTAAAAAGAATGAACCAACAAATGCTATTGCAATATCTCCATTGATGCTAAGTTCCATTAGTTCTGGGATAAACGATCATGGTATTCTTTTATTGCTTATCTTTCTAGTGACTGGAGCTAACTCCAAATGAAATTGCTCTAAACTTATCAAACAGTTAAGAAAGATAACAATGAGCACTGGAAACAATCTTGTTGCCATAACAACCAGTTGATGACAATGGGAAATCTTTCAATTACCTGGGCTGGAAAGCAATAGCCCGTGTCCTTCCAAAGAGTTCTGTTGAAACAGGTATAGATGTTACAGCAACTAAAAAGGCACCAGAAGTAGATGATCATGGAATAGTGACATTCGTTGAACCACTAGCAGGGACAAGGAGGAATGAACTTGACCAATCTCGTCGAGTTGTTTCTGTTCCACTATTAGGTACAGATGCATTCAGCTTAACCGAAAGTTCGGTTGCAGGTGTATGTTCTGCAGGAGCAAACATATAAGCTTTAGCCTCTTTGTCACATTCTTTCTGTAAATGCTCACTGTTTGAATAAGAGCTGCATCCATCCATAAAATCCAACTGTGGAATTTTTCTTGCAAAGTGCCGTCTGGTAAGAGAAATGCACACATAAGTTATTACAGATAGAATAACTGAAAATAAAGTAGTTTTTTAACACAGGTATATGGATGCTGTAAGGGCCAGAAAGGCACTGACTGTATGGATGGGTCTTCTGAAACAAGAGAAAGACCCTGTTTTCCAAGCAAATGTCTTGTGTGCCCATCCAGCTCGAAACTACAAGGGATCACAAGGGTGGACCCACTCCTTTCATAGCTGCTTTCTGTATGGTAAGCAACAGATCTGTGCAATTGTACAACAAAATGGCACAGAAAGGTACAATTCTCTTGCACCAGAATGAGCATCCATTGCTTTCTCCAGCATAACATTGAGAGGACCTGCAGAAGAAATCGTCACGAAAACTTTACCTTTGCAGAATTAAAATATTCAGAATAAAAAGAAAGTCTAAAATGCATACAATTTGACACAATTGAGTAGAATGTAATTGTCTCTGTTAAGGAGAACTTCAAGCCATTTGATTTGGCTGCAGTAGAGAATGATTCCACACGGGGAAACTTTATGGTCACGGATCTGTAATCTTGAATATGAAATGTAATTCCAAGATCGTTGGAGGGGTCAACAAAAAAAATAGAGGCAGTGCCTACCTGGGAATACCATTCATTAACAAATTAGAAAAAAAAATAGAGTTGAGAGATTATATATATGTATGGCATTGGAAACTTACCTCCTTAAGTAAAACCTCATGTGCAACACCACCGTTATCTATTGTCAAAGATATGCACACAGGGAGATAATTCTTTATGAGAAGAGGTGTACTAAGTCTGACTTGCCGGATGAAATGTGTCCTTATCAAAATTTGCTTAGAAGCCTTTGGAGCAGAATTTCCAAAAACTGGCTGTGCATTCAAATGTTCAGTGCAGTACTGGCCTTTCTGGGTACCACTGGATGAAGGGATACTGTATTCTTCAACAGATACACAGCAACGAAATGGATCATTATTAGGTGAGAAGGATAGCACACAGATGATTTCATAAACCCAACCCTGCTTTCACGTGAAAGCAAACTCGATAAGGAGTGGGTTTCACTCCACAAATAAGTTCTGCCAACAGGATGCCACCTAATCTGGCCAGCCTCGGACAAATGAACCGGCAGTGGAATCTCTTTGTTTGGAAGAATTGGCCCTATTACCTGCAGAACAAAGTTTCATGAGAAAACTCATGTTTGGCTCCTTGTGGGTCATCAATTTAACCACGACTGTGAGTAGTTCAGAAGTGGACATTAGGTAGCCAATGAGGTATAAAAGAACAGGTTACAGAAGAGTAAAAAAAGCACAGATTTGAGCAGGACCAGCAACTAGGCAGCATACTCAGTGCATTGTCCAAGAATAGAACCTGAGTTTAAAGCCGCTGGTAGCATGCAAGTTACCAGACATCCCGGTAGGTTTTGTACTTTGGAAAATTGCTTGGGCTTGTTAATATAAATTAAAATTTTCAAAATCAAATGTGACTTTGAAGTTTGAACTTGAGTTACCAACCACCTAGTTTTTCCCCAGTTTCCAGCCGGGTTTTTTCCTTCGTGGAACCCATTTTTTACCTTGAACTAGTAGGGGTGTCTGTGCGTTGCAACGGAACCCTAAAAGAGAGTGATATATATCAGCAGACGGGATCCTAAACTGCATAATAAATATCATTTCTTTCACACATATATATAGAAACATTAACTCCGCGTATTGCATCACCTGCTACTACTTGTTGTGGTCATTGGTTGGGTACGGGTCTAAGGACCGAGGGTAGGGCACTCGCCCTCATCTAACCGCTAGCAGGGCTCTTTTTGTCGAGGTAGCAAGGCTCGAGGTCCTGACAGCTGCAGGCGAGGATCGCCTCCAAGCTTGGCTGAGACTCTTCCCGACGAACAAGGAGGCTCTGATCTTTAGCCAAGCGGTTAGGGACTAACTTTGTTTATTTCTTTGCTTCCTTGATAATGGATACATGCTATCCCTTTTATAGGGACGACCCGACTTGACCCCTAAGAAATAATCTATAAAGAAATTTATCTCTAACAATCCAATCTAATAGTAACTTGCCTAATTAATAGATAATACCTGTTATGAATATTGTGTGTATATATTCAGAGGCCTAATGGGCAATATATATAAGGTACAAAAGGACACAACTCTAAACCCTAATACAATAGAAAATACCATAAATACCCTTATATCCTTAACAACCCCCTCAAATGCAAGGCGTATGCAATAGCATTGCATTTGGAAAGGGTTAACACTAAAAAAAGGGGAAAAATCCAAAATCCGAGTCTTCGTAATGTCATCGTAGCATGCTGCTCTTGGAAAATATGTCGATAAAAGATCTCCTTCCATCCGGGGTCATGCGACAACCCATAAAGCACAAGGTGCGGGAGCAAAGTCAACCGCCACAACATGACGAAGAAGATGATGAAACCGATAAAAATAGAGAAAACTGTCAAATCAATCCAAATAGGAATAGATAGAAGCATGGTGGTGCAGATCGAAACCCAAGACGGCAGTGGCGCAGTGCACAAAAAGCCAAATAGAGATGCAGTGCACAAGAAGCGCAATAAAGACGCAGTACACAAGAAGCACAATAGAGACACAGTGCACAGCAAGCGCGGCAGCCTTAAAAGCTTGAGACGACTGATCTGCAGTGGCTCGAAGAAAAGAGCAACTGGCCACACATGCAAAAGAATTCTAAGCTTCTATGATCGATAATAAATTTATGGACTCGCATGGCTTAGACGAACTCAAAGATAAAGTTTAATGGACTTGGATGGACGCAGCGGAAGAAACAACACAAAGCAAGAAAAGCTTAAGGATATCTAGCAGCAGCATAACCAGAGCAGCAGCATCAGCAAACACAAACAACTAGGAACTAGCTAGCTGGCAAAAGCACACGCATGCATGCAGAGAAACAACACATGCACGCAAGGGCAGCATGATGCAGGGGTTGTGCAGCACGCAGAAAACAAGCATGCATGGAGTTGTAGTCATTGAAGATGGGCCCCGCGAACAGGTAGGTGTTAGCCGACTCCACGATCTCCGTGTAGAAGGCCGTGCTCACTACGCCTAAGCACGCGTTTGCGCCATAGTCGTTGGAGTTGGGCCCGCCGACGATGCAGATCACCGGCATGTGTTCTCGACGCCGAGTAGGTGACGGCGAACGCAGCGGACGCGACACGCAACGACGCGACGCGCTGAAGACGCGGATCGATCCACACTCGCCGGCGCGATCTCCCGTGGCCGACGCGATCAAGGACGCAGAAACGACCGCACCGATGCAATGGAATTCTTCTGCTGCGCGGATCGACGCCGACTTCGGGCCGAGGACTAAGGAACGACCACAAGCGCAGTGTTCGCCGCGCTACCGATCAAGAACAAGGTGTGCAGGACGACGAGAGAGCACGGCGGCGACGAGAGGCCACCCCTGTGAGCGAGAAGCTTCTCCCTGGGCCGCAAGACAAGCTGCTGGCCAGAGGCAAGGACACCACAAGAAACCCTAACCTTTGCTCGATACCATGTTATGAATATTGTGTGTATGTATTCAGAGGCCTAATGGGCAATATATATATGGTACAAAGGACACAAGTCTAAACCCTAATACAATAGGAAATACCATAAATAATTCTTATATCCTTAATAATACCAAACACCCGATAGGTAGATTCCTAAATAATAAATCTTGTCAATACTACATGCAGATAGTACTCATGGCGCTACAAGCAGCACGCAAGTTACAATACTTTCCTCGATATTGACCATAACACTACTACTACCCAAAATAAAATTTGGGCGCATAGATTGTCTACCTTTGAAAGTTGAAGTTGATATCGACTTCCGCTCCCAACATGTCGCCCATTTCCAACCATTGTCTACCGACAAGGAAGAGGGCTACGATCGATGACCACCTTCGCCCACCTCAACCCAAGCCACGACTGCTCTCACGCCATTCGTTTCTACAACCTCACCAGCACAACGTGGCGAGGAGGCGGGAGGCCGTGAGGAGGCGGTGGCGCGCAGGAGGATTAGGATGAAGAGGATGCGACGCTGAACTTGAGACAGGGCGTGGTGGTGGGAATACGCCTTGTCCCCGCTCTTCCTCGTGCCGTCGGGCCACACGCTGGACTCTTGTTCTCTTGCTCTTGGTGATAGCAAGATCCTTACTCTGCTGGAGAGGATGACACTTGGAGACGGGCAAATTTTTCTTGGTTTATTTCTTCTCACACAATGCCATGCCAACTCGAGGGGTTGGATACATATTTATAGTCGCTAATCACCAAGCATATGTCAAGATGCTAGTCTAAGATGCTAACAACCCGCCCCAGATGTCAGCCCTCTAAGATGCTAACAACTCGCCCTAGATGTCGCCTCTAAGATGCTAACAACCCGCCCTAGATATCGCCTCTAAGATGCTAAGATGCTAGTCAAAAGCTAGATGTCCTAGATGCTAGTCAAAAACTAGATGTCCTAGATGTCAGCACAAGAACCATGTGCCCACCCCACAAAGACCATAGTACTGAGACTTATTCATCATTCTCCCCTAAGTCTTGTGCGTCGCCTGTGAGAGAGTTGAACCATCCCGATCCCGGAGCAGAGCTCGAGGAACTTGATCCTCCCAAGAGGCTTAAGCGCAGGTGTCCGCAAGTCGATCCGTGGTGTTGATGTAGCTCGCCTTGATGTCGCTTCATCCAAATGTTTCTGATGGCGGTACTTCACCCGATGTGCTTGTTCGCTCATGGAAAACGGGTTCTTTGCCAAAGCCGAGCGACTTGTCGCCCACTTCGAGCGCCACCGCTGTTCTCGCCGAGAGATCACCGCGCCGAACGAGCCAGAGCGCCGAAGTCGGCGCGGAAGCCGCTATGTACTCGGCTCACACCGACAGGCCACCACCGCCGCTTGATCGATCGCCACCAACGAGGCACTTGCCGAGGAAGAAGAGAATCCGCTTGTGCTCTTACCGTGTCGATGTCGCCGCGTGGTCGCCGCCGCCGCACCGATGAAGCGCCGCGCACGACACTCGTAGTGCAAGCCGTAGTCGAGGTGCCCGCAACGTAGCGAGAATCCTCTTCACGCCGCCGATGTTCGCCGTTTGCCGCCGATGAACCGATCGACGAGCCGACGGCGAACGCCAACCGACGCTGCGCGGACAAGGTAGCGAGGTCGCCACGATGCGCCGAGATCGCGTCGCGCCCACCTCCTCCGCCGTGTTGTCGCGGCTTAGCTTCGCCTTTCTCCATGTGAGCGTGGTCGGGTTGTGGCGGTGAGCCCGCCACCGACGATGCGCTGGGCATGAGGCGGTCCGCGGAAGGGAGATACCGAGTCGCCCCGCGGACCTCGATCCCGTGAAGGCAGAAGCCCCAAGTCGCCTATCCGGAAGGCGGCTCTTCATCTCTCGCTGAACGCCGACCGCCTCCTGGAGCCGTGATCACCAAGTCGCCGACGACGCCACCGCCAGGTGTTGCCGCCTTGCCCCGCGGTGAGATCGCAGCTCGGCGCGCTCGCTGGAACCCCATTTGCGTGAGGTGAGTCTAGCTTAGCGCTCAGCCGCGGTGCTCGCCGCAAGCCGTAGGCCTTGGCGCAGCGAGAACCTGCCTTCCTTTCCGGGATTACGAATCCCGACGGCCGACGGACGAGACCTCCTCCTTCGTCGCTGGAGGAAGGCGACTTGACGCCCATGTGATGGACGCGCCAACCTTCCCGGGCCGCAAGCGAGGAGAAGACGAACGACCTGCGCGCGACGCGACGCGCGCGCCGCCGGTCGCACTCTCCCGCCGCATGAAGCCTCGTGCCACCAAGCGAGCCTTGTGCTTGACGATGGCGCCGGCCATCCCGCTACCTGAACACCCACTTAAGGGTGATCGCCGCGATCGGCAGGAAGATCCGCCGCCCCACGCCCGGCCTCCGCCGACGGCCCATCTCTCGCTTCATCGCGACACGCCACGCCGCTCTCCTCCGCTCGGCGAGCGCGGGCTCGCGCCGCCGCGACGCCAAGCGCAGCCCGCTCGGTCGCGGCCGCGGGCCTGTGGACGGCGCCACGAGGATGTTGTCCATGGTACGCAGAGCGGAGGCTCGCCGCCGGTAGGCGCCGACGCGATCTCGCCGTGGGACAATGGAGTAGCGAACTCCACCGCGGCGCCGCTTCGCCGTGGACCAAGCCGCCGGGGCCATGGTTCCAGAATCGGCCCCGGTGGATCCCGCCACCGCCGGCACGAATCCCGCCGGCATCGTCCTACATGTCAAATCGATTTTTTCCGATGAAATTGCTCAAATTTGATTAAAATCATTCGAATTTGAATTTGAATTTGAATACCGATTACGGCCGATCCCGATTCCGCCTCCGGTAGCTGCACGGCCGATTTCAATCCATGGTTGGGCCGATCTCGCGGTAGCGCCGCCAGCCAGAGAGAGCCGAGCCGCGGAAGAGCGTGGATGCCGCGCGAAGAGTGGGCGAGCGCGCCGCGGCGGCGGAGCACTCGCCGAGCCGTGGCGAGCAAGGTGTCGAGGTGGACGAGCTCGGCGAAGACGAGCCGCTAGCTCCCGGCCTCAAGAGGACGAGTCGACAACGGTCCCCGAGTTGAGTCGAACCGCCGCCCACCGCTTTGTCCCACGCCCGCCGCCGCCGAACACAACGCCACGTGAGATGCGACGCGCAGTGACAGTGGTCGAGGATGCGGAGGCTCGAGCCTCCGCGTAGCCGGCGAACACTCCCGAGTGCTCTCGCCGCCGAAGCTTGCCGACGCGCCAAGCCTGGCGAACGCGAGGGAGACGAAGACCCGCAGCTGGAGACCGCCGCGGCGCCATGCCAAGCCTCGACGGCCCCGCCGCCGAGCGCCTGTAGGCGCGAGCGTTGAGGATGTAGACGGCCGCCACCACCGCTTTCCTCGTAAGACACCGCATCCTCTCGCTGGCGAGGCCCGAGCCATCCCCTACAACCGCTCGTTGCGCTGCCGACGACGCTGCTCGCCGTGGGTCAGACGGCGCGGAATAGTGGCGCCAATGCCTCATCGCTAGAAGACGACGCGACCAACCGCCAGGATTCGCTGTTTCACGCAGGCGCATCACGCCAGCCTTGTGGCCGCGACTCCGCCTCGCAGCAGCTCAAGGTGGCGCTCGATGGCGCCCGCAGCCTCTCCTTGCCGCAGGACCATCACCACATGTAGCGGAGAGGTCGCCGACGCAGCGCAGAAGTAGCGCCGTTCTTCCGGTGGCGGTGTGTCACCGCCACAAGTCCCCGGCACGAGCTCGAGCCTCTCCTGCCTCTAAACTCGCCGCTGGGAAGTGGGAGTCGCCGCCATTAACACGCAGACGCCGCAGAATCGCCCACATGGTCAAGGCACGCAGCTCGCACCATCTCGCGGCACCGAGCCGCTTAGGCCTCGGCTGGCGTGCCCAAAGCGCTGTGCCATCGCACGCTGCCGCCCCGACGAGCGCGAGACAGAGGTTGTGCCACCGCATGGCGATGTAGAGTCGACGGCGCCTCGTTACCTTGGCAAGAAGGCGTGGCGGCGAAGATCCCAAACCGCAAAGACTCGCGCTCGATCTCGACACGCGAGCCGCTCTCATCCACCGTCCTAAGTCGGCGATGGAGTTCCGCAGATCCGGATGGTAGACGCCGCGAGCACTCGTGCTCACCGCACACGTGGAGAAGATGACGAGCCGACGCTTGATTTCCACGCCGAGGCGCCCCAAACTTGACGGAGCCTCAACACCGAGTCAAGCTCTGAGAAGAACTCCCGCCGCCCTGGCCATGCGGCGGTGGCGCGTGTCGCAGGCACCACCCGCTGGCCTTGCCGCTGTTTAACTTTCGCCGAGGAGGCGCGGTGCTTTTGGCTCGCCAAGCGCGAGGAGAGCGCTGCGCCGGCGCGCGAGGTAGTTCGATGCTCGTGACGAGCAACGAACGAGCCACCGCTTCCTCCTCCGCCGCGCGACGCGGCTCGCCGTTGCGGTCGCCGACAATCCTTGGCCCAATGACCAAGCTTGCCGCAGCTTGTGGCAAGAGTCGCCTCGCGCGGCTTGGCTTGCCAGCTGGCGCCGCCTGGCGCCCACTGGCCATGACCCTAAGACGCCCTCGCGCCATGCTCGGCGTTTTGCGCGCGCTTGCCGCGCTTGCCACGCGACGCGTCAGCTCGTCGTGGAAGAAGGCTCTTCTTCTCGCCACCTTGGTCGGCACCCCACTCTCCCGAGCGAGGAGGAGCTTCCCGCCAATGGTGACGGTCCCGAGAGACGCAGTTATCATCGCCGCCAACGAACTTGAGGCGACCCAACGCCTCGATCGTCATCGTGGAGAGGTCCAGCAGAGACCGGATCGAGCGAGCCATCCGCTTGTACTTCGTGGACGCAGCCGAAGAGCTTCTCGACGCCTTCTCTCGCCGAGGTGTCGCCGCCGAATCGCACTATCTTCTCGCAACAGGTGTTGAGACGAGAGCAAAGTCATCAACGCCTCACCGCTTGAAGGCCGTGCTCTCCCACTCCGCGCGGCGCTCGTAGCGGACTTCGCGCGCGGCCGCCGCCGGCGCGCGCCGCAACGATGGCGCCCAAGCTTCCTTCGGCACCGCTTGTCGAGAGCGAATCGATCTCTGACGGATCGCAGCTGACGAGGCATCCGGCGCCTGCCGATCTCGGTCGAGTCGACGCCACCGCCGCGCGTGGCTCTCCAGAGCGCCACGCAAGGCCGCGCCGTTCGGCCGCCGCCGCCAGGCGCGGCGCGGCCGCCATCGCGCGCTTCGCCGCTGGGCTCCTCGCCACGGTCGAGGTTCGTGACGACGCCATCGCCACGGAATGGAGCTACCGACGCCGCCAGAGCCTCTCGCTGCTGCGCGTTACACGCGCCGATTCGCCGCTCGCCGCCGCTACCACGCACGCCACCGACGCCTGGGCACAGCAGCGGTCTTCGCCGCTGCCGTTGGTTGCCGCTACGCGCGAAGCTCGCTTGCTCACGACGCTGCGCTCGAGGCGATCGAAAGCCGAGATCGCCTCGCGGACATGGCGCGCCATCGGGCCGCATGCGGAGAGAGGTCGCTTCGACGAGCCGCTCGCCTCCGAGAGAGCGAAGGTGCACACCGAGCCGCCATCGCACGCATGGGCCGCCGCGAGACCAAGAAAGAGATGAGCAGGAGATGTTCAAAGCACAGATAGTATAGCTCGATACCACTTGTTACACGCCGACTCTTGCTCTCTTGCTCTTGGTGATAGCAAGATCCTTACTCTCATGGAGAGGATGACACTTGAGACGGGCAAATTTTTCTGGTTTATTTTCACACAATGCCATGCCAACTCGAGGGTTGGGGATACATATTTATAGGTCATAATCACCAAGCATATGCCAAGATGCTAGTCTAAGATGCTAACAACTCGCTCCTAGATGTCGCTCCTCTAAGATGCTAACAACTCGCCCTAGATGTCGCCCTCTAAGATGCTAACAACCCGTCCTAGATGCCGCCCTCTAAGATGCTAAGATGCTAGTCAAAAGCTAGATGTCCTAGATGCTAGTCAAAAACTAGATGTCCTAGATGTCGATAAGAACCATGTGCCCACCCCACAAAGACCACAAGATGAGACTTATTCATCGGCCGCCGCCTCCTCCCGCCAGCTGCCGCTTCTCCTCCAAGGTACCGCCGGTGCCTTCTCCCGTCCCCTCGCTACCTCCTCCGTCGTTGCCGCCACCTCCCGCTGCCGCCTCCCACGTTATCGGATTCTCATCTTCATGCACACCGCCGCTGCAACCTACGCACTGCGCCGAGGGTGTCGGGATCACTAAGGCATGAAGCGAATGTCGACGGCGCAGTGGCGAAGTCGCGACGCGAGACATGAAAGAGGGAAGGCGACGAATTTCGCAGTGTGCATGTGAAGAAGCGGGCGTGACTGGTTTAGTGGTTGCGTAGAAGGGGGCATGGATGCGCTCACTGGCCACAGTGGTGGCAGCCACAGACCTTGTCCCCGTAGGTTGGGTCCACATGTTGGTGCGCCTCGAGGAATTTGGGAAGGGTAGGCGAGGCCAATCACAGGCACAGGAGAAAGGACATCGCTCACTGCATGGGATAAACTCCTTTATTAGTTAAGATAAGACATGAGTGAACAATCTAAAGGCATAGATAAGCCAACATTGAATTATTCTAGTAGTAACTTCACCCACAATAGAATTTTGAAACAGTCGCAAGACAGAACAAGTAAAATTATATATACCTTTGAAGAAACACCAAATGGTATATCAAATCGCAACTCTAGGGGCATTGATGTTGCATTGTAGAGTATAACCTACAAAAGAGACCATTAGTCTGTGTAAGCATCTAATTATGTAACCAATCATCCAAAAGGTCATTACCGTTGAGTAAACTCGTAAAAGCTTGCTGTAATTCTGTAAGGAAACATCGAGAACCACAGGCACAATTAATCCATCATGGCTACCCTTTCTATTAGATGCAAATGCTTCCAAGCTTTCATCACCAAGAATTGGCTTCTTACTTGAAGAGAAGTTCACTTCAAAGAAGCAAATCCCCACAAGCTCCATTGACATTGGCTTAGAAGGCCCGGAAGTTCCATCAAACTCAATGGAGATCATATAGTGTGAGACTGCACTCATCCGCTTCTCGATGAGGTGTTCAGAGGATCGTGCTTCCTGTGCTGGAAGAAGAATTCATCTAGAGTTTCTTCAACATAAATTGGGACAGCATACCCTGCCGGCACAGAATTTTCATCTACTACAGAGAAACTATCAATATCATCTGAATTAACAGCACCACGGTAAACCTTGAACCTAAATGGCAATGATGTGTCATTTGAGAGAATGTATGGAGCGATCTTCTGGTATGCACATCATCACGGCTTAACCTCAGGATCCCAGGATCTTCTCAAGACCACCTCCATTAGTCGGAATAAGAGAATCTTTAATCATCTGGCTAAGTCTGAGGATAGCCTACATATGCAAATGATGATATCAGAGTAACATGATTGAGAATTGGGACTCAAAGCACAAACAGATACCACAGATATACTACTCGGTTGATTTGTAAGAAACATAACATTCTAGACTAAATAAGTGGCAATGTTCCTCAACCCAAATAATTCAACTGCCAAAAGTGATACAAATTTCAAATAACCCAATTATGCTTCAACCTGTCATTTTCCTTGAAAACAGATATATAGCTACATGCTAAATAACTGTTGCAGAAACTACTGTCCTGACTCCTTAATCACTATTTAATCAAGAAGACAATGGCAGCAAAAACTTAAAATGTTGATCGCTTGAGATATTGACAGTAACAGCGAGGAAATACAGTATACTAGGATCACGACCTCAATCAAGGGCTCTGATATATTTAGATTAAGCTGCTTGCTTGAACTTATCTGCACCTCAGTACTGGGAGATATATCCAGTGCATGATCAGCACATTTTCTAAGTACATTTAACTGAAAACTTGAGGGTTCCATAAAAGGCTCCCACATAACCTACACGCATATCAATCGTTATTCCTTTACTGTGGTAACCATAATACGCCAGACAGCAAGAAAGTATAACTTACCTTGTCAATATTGTTGTAATTTACTAAAAGGTCAACAAAAGCAGAAACTTCAGTCCGGTCACCCATTTGCCTAAATTGCACCGATAAGTTCTTCACTAAGGTCTCTATGACAGGCCCATGACTGCTCCACTGTCAAAAGCATTACCCAGAACCAGAAAGAGTCAAAGGTTAGATCTTGAATAGAACATAATGCCACCTAGCATATTTGGGTATATAAAAAGCAGATGCAAACATATAAACTGAGTTGTTTGACTAATTCCAAAATTGCCTCCTTTTTCATAAAGGAAGGGGCAAAATAAACCTCAAACCCATCTTACACATTCATTTGCAAGGTTGACCAAATAAAGTTAATTATAAATTACTGCTCATGGTACAAAATCTTCCTTGACCAGAATAATAAATAATACAAGTCCTCCTATAGGCTCAGAACGCTTTGATTTTCTGAAACCAGGTCATGTTCCATTGTGACATTCCCAATATAATTCAGTTCGCTTAACACTTGATGGTGTTCCTTCTTTTCTTAAAGGCATTCAGATTATTTTAAATTTTTATGTACCAAATGACCTGGAAAATGGCTAAGTAAGATGAGACTGTAAGTTTTTCGTGGCGATACTGAATCAATCACAAACTTGATCAAGCATTCAATAAAAAGCTGGTTTAAGGATATCTGTTATATATCTAAGCCTTGTATTGGTGGTGCTTCATTTACAGCAAATGAACAACTAGCAGTGTAACATAACTTACCCTTCCATCATTGAGCAGAAGAGAACCTTTTCTTAATCCTGCCTTGAATGTCACAGAACAAAATGAGGAAGCAGATGATGATGATGAAGAAGGAAATTTGAGTTTCATACTGCGGCAAAAGCTAAATATCTGATGTGAGAAACCAACATCCATGTATTCTGCTTGTAGATCAACAAAAAGATGTAGCAAGTCACTTTCTGATTGATTAATATAACCATCAGCTTTAACCTTAGATATATGCATGAACGGAACAGAGGTACCTTATTCCCTTGAATCATCTCCAGTATTACCTTCATCCTATCTAAATCACATTTGAACTTCACCCAGCTATCACCTAACATGACCACAAAATGTTTACTCGAAAGTTAAGGTGATAAACTTGCAACCTTTGGTTCAAGAGATCGAATATCATCTGTAAGGTGATGACAGGTTACTTGCATTGAACAACAACTAGAAGTCACATCTATATAATTGTTTGTGTGATTTTCGCTTTCTCCCAGATAGGTACATGAACTACACCAGCAATATTTTCGCATGTTGCCACCAAGTTAGAATCATCTTGCTAACCAAAATCTGATGCAAGAAATGATGACATTGCAGAGTCTGAAAACGAGGCAAAGCCACTGGATGCCCCACAAGCGAACTGTTTTCTTTTCTTACGAGGAATGAAATGATCGATAATTATATCCCAATCAACTAAATATAACCAGATCTCAAAAAGAGGTACAGAAATTAGTATCTCATCTTGTCCAGCATGATGCTTTGTAAACTTGATGAAAACAGGAGATAATGGCCCATCAGAAATTATGGAGACAAGAGTGTGACCACCAGATGACTGCAGAGCTAAAGAGACAATATCCATGTCAACACGCTCTGGTTTTTCACTAACCAATACAGCAGAAACATCAAACTCCAGGTTTGCAGTGGCAACCTTCTCCAATGCCAAACCTTTATCTTTTGAGTGACCAAGAGAATCATCAGATCCTTGATAGAAATAGTGATGTTAGTGGGCTCACTAGGTCAGGGTTCTCATTGAAACTTCTATGTTCTAAAACTGCAAGGCATTGCCTTTGTACAGTTTAATTTCTTTCCGATCAAAGTTAACTCATCAATAACATGAAAACTGCCTCCATCCCATCCATAAAATAGAGATCTGTTTAAGATAAAACAGCGCATGCTATTATTACATAACCAAGACATTTCAAGAAACGTTAAAAGGCATATAAAATCAATAACGATCTATACCTTCAGCAATCAAGTTGCACTTTGATATTTTGCTCATAATGAATATGGGCAAAGAAGGTTGCTTGGAGCAGGATAGTTCTTTGCAAGGAATTTGAATCCATATACCAGCATCAAGCTTTTCTACAAGAGATTGAATTCTGCTACTCATGTCCTCATCAAGCTTCAGGATCAAATTTGATTGCTCGCTTAGGAATAGAAGTGATATGGATGCATTTCTGCACATAGGTTGATGACATCAGCTCTACTGGAAACTATGCACTCTGAACTGAAGAATTCTCTGGGAATACGCTTGCAAATTCTGTAGAACTTCCAGTTGGAATGAACTCACAAAAAAAAATGGAACCCCAAGCTTTAGACAAAAATCTTGATTTTCCACAGGAAAATTACAACACAATCACAAATCTCAAATTTGTAGGTGATAGTACTGTCATGCAATTCTCCAGAGCACTCAAGATTGTTACTTGCCACAGAGTGATGCTGTTCTGCCATAGGATCCCAATCATCCAACAAAAAATATCCAATAAACATAGCCAGTAACTTTGATGGTAATACACAGCAAACATTTTGAATTCCAATACATACTTCAGTTGGGAGTGCAGATAAGTCTTTTTTAACACGGATGCTGAGTACATTAGCATTACCATGTGAAGATGTGCCCCAGAGTAGTTCATGGATATTTGGTGATGTCCATGATGAAGTAAGCATTATATCTTTAGCAGACAACAATAAGTCCCAAGAGCTTGCATCTGCCAATGAGAGTGTTGCTATAGACTCGGGAACAGTGAGTGTTGCTAAAATTCCACATAATTCATGGAAATGTGCTCTAACTGAAACAAGTGATAGATCTAGAGTGGTTATGCTGACATTCTTGGTGTTGTTTGATGACGTGGATGAACAGTTAGAATGCTCGGTTTTACATACTAAATTGCTTGCAAGCTCTGATGCACAGTAACCATTTAAACCTGAAGTCGCATGACATTGTTTACTCTTTGAGGATGTACTATATGAAGCCTGAACCCTTGAGTTTCTAAACACCCAAAATTATGTCCAGATATGAAACCAGATGTAAAAAGGAAAGTGATCAATAGAAACTCCTGCAAATAATGCACCCTCCGCACCACAGAAATTTGACAAGGAAAACTTGGGAAATTTGGCATTAGCTGCTCCAGATTTGATGGAACTCTGATCCAGCATTGAGGACACAACATCACTGCCAGCTGGAGATACTGCATCAAGATTTCTCAAAACTTCCTTATCTGACCAAATACAGAAGGATTAACATGCAGATCGACATCAAATAAGTTCAGCTGGTACACTTGATGAACTTGATCATTATATTTATGAGTTCTGTAATACAGCTTTAAGCAAGCCTCAGCAGCAGAACTTTGAGGGCATCCTGTTAAGTTTACACAAGTGCTAGTTTTGTAGTTTCCTGATAAACATAGCACATGTGCGCTTGATTCATCCTTCAGATTAGTGGAAGTAATTTCAACCATCTTGGTTATGATCCAAAGTTCTGACAAGTCCCGGATAGCATACCTACAAATTACGACGCCAACTCACACATAAAATTCACAGAAAACAATCAAGATTGCAAGACTAGTGAACATCTATTAACCTGACGTTAACATCTCCAACATCAACAGTGATGACTGAACTTTCTCATCATTGTCTTCAAGGTCAACCCTTAAACTCAGCTTGGCTAGCTTGAGAGATGCAGACATATTTAAGGCTGGTTTGTTGCATCCACAAGTCTTGGTATCATCGGAAGTGTTATTTTCAACAAAGTTGCTTTCTTTCATGAAGGTACAAAAATTAACAATAGCACTGTACATTGTCTGAGAGAAGTATATGTCGGCAAATGGTACAATAAAAGCAACCTGCCAAAACAATGGTTTCAAAAAATCTGTTTAGAGAAACCAGGATTAAATCCGCCGTAACCGCCGTTACGTCGTTACACGGCCACCGAGGGGATCCGAAACGAAAACCGGAACTACAACGTCCGTTTAGCCAATTCAAAATTCAAATTTCGATTTTTAGACGAATTTTAAGCGATTCGATCGATTTCATCCGAAAACCGGATTTCCGTAACCGTCGTTACCGCTCCCGCCACCAACGGAAATACGTAACGGTTACGTGATCCTTGAGAGAAACTTACATTAACAGAGCATAATGTATGGAAATATAGCATATTGTATTTTGTATACATCACAGCGAACCACTTTTTGTATGCACTTATATAAATACACGAGAATTCAGAGCATCAAGCCATAAAAGAAGTCACCCATCCTTGAGAAACGATTACCTCCAATTGTTTCAAGACTGGTTCATCTAAGAATATGCACAATCCAAATACAACGGAAGAATCCAGTTTGATCAGTGTGGAGGCAATATCATGTCTGCCAGGCATCAATACCTTCACCTGCAAACATACATATACTTATCATAGGATCATGTGGATGAATGAGCGAAAAACAGAAATAGAAAATATACACCATGCCTAACCTCAAATCCAGTGAGGCCAACCTCAAAATGGTTATAAAGGTCATCGAATTGGAAGCCAAGAAGTAGGTCGTCAGATAAGTAACTAGGAAGAGTTTTTGATATGTAATCAAGAAAGGAATTGCTTTCTTGTGTCTGAGAAGCATCCTCAACTTTATCTTTGGATCGCATGGATACATCTTCAACCTCCAAAACCTGCAATTTGTACTTATTGTTCAACGACAAAGCTAGCTACTGAATCAACCATTTAAAAGTTGGAAAATAAATCAAAGGCAATAAATGGGCCAGCTGGAATCATCTTTCTTTAATAACATTTGTTATCGCCAGTAATCAAGTATGAGCTCCCTAGTGAAATGGGACAGCGACACATGGTTTTGAGGCATCTGGTCGACCAATCATTTATGAACGGCTAATAAAATTGGGGATATGTGATTGTTTTCTGGAAAAGGGGGAACATGCATGACATAGTTGCTCTTCAGACTTCAGTAAAAGTACTTAATCGACAACTGTGGAAATTGTTGAGATCTTTTGTACATGTTGCACTGGCTGTTGTTGCATGACATATCCGCTCCTGTTGCCACATTCAGTGAAATGGACAAAGGAAAAAGAACGTCTGTTGTTGAAGGCTTTAAGCTACATTCTTGGACAGTTCTATGGTTATGGATAATATTATGTACTGAGAACCTCACTATTCAAATTCCTTTATTATTTATAAGAAACTGTTGGGAGGTTTCTACACGCCAATATTTTTTCGCCTACATGCATTCATCATGCATGCATTATCTTCAGTATATTTATCTTGACGGAGGGCTCCGCATCCCGTTGAAGCACGCCACCAGGCACTGGCATCTTACCTACCTGACTACAGCAATCTTCTCCGACTGTTGCCACTTTCATCCTTTACCAGAGAATAAAATCTCGGAACTGGAGGAAAACAAACCGCTGGTAACCGAAAACCGGAAAAAAACAGCCGAAATTCGAAAACTGATATTTGAATTTGCTAAGCCGAAAAAACTGGCCGGTTTTTTAAATCGCGGTCCCCACCGGTTTTCCAGAATCGCCCGCCAGATTTTGAACCTGCCCTTACCATTATTTTATTATGATGTTAAGAATATCGCGGATTAGGATTAGAATAATTAGTTTCCTTATTATTTAGTTTTTTCCTTTTAGATTTACAATAACTATTAGGATTAGTTTCTTAATATAGGGATAGGTTTCTTAGGGTCAAGTCTAGCCATTCCTATAAAGGGAACAACTATGGTTATCAAGGCGCCGCTAGGTGTCACCTAAGGTAAGGCGCCGCCGAGGGGGCATGTCACTCACCTGCTTTGCCTACGCAGTGGGCAGCAGCGCGCGGCGGGCGTGGAGGAGAGGGAGAGCCGGGAGAGAAGAGGGGAGGGGAGGCGCGGCCGACGCTGAGGAGGATTTAAGGAGCCGCCATGCAGGCAAGGGGCGTGGAGGGAGGCAGCGGCTGGCGGGCAGTGGCGTAAGGCATGCATGGCATGCACTCACGGCAGGCAGGAAAAGAGGAGGGAGGGCAGTGGGCAGCATGGGCAATGGGCAGAGAGAACCAACAATTTTATGTGTTATTTGCGAATTATTGATATCATTTACTAATAAAAAAGTATATGTATAATTTTATATTACAAAATTAATATATATTAGACGATTCCTCAAATCCTATATTTTCAAATCCTACATGGGAGAAGAGCAATCTATATGTTGAAACTTGCAAGGGTATGGATGCTACATAGAGAAGAGCAATTGGAAAGGGGGATGGGTGCTATACGGGCTCAAGAATTGACAAACAAGGTACATATGTGCTGCTAAAATGCTCATTTTATTTGTCGCCTTTAGCGCCTTAGGATGTGTGCAATGCCACCTGCCTCGCCTTAGCGCTAAAAGGTGAGTGGGTGAGTAGCATCGCCATCGCTTTAATAACCATGGGAACAACATTGTATTCATTGTCATTAAGCAAGAAATAAACAAAGTTTAGTCCCAACCGGCTATTAAAAATATCGAGCCTCCTTGTTCGTTGGAAAGTCCCATCGAGCTTGGAGGGCGATCCCTTGCCTCCCTAGTAATCAGGACTTAGAGTATCTCTACCACGTAAGGGAAGAGCCCTATCGGCGGTCAAATGAGGGCGAGCACCCTACCCTTTCTCCTCGGACCCATATCCAACCAACGGCCACAACATTTGGTATTGGAACCACAACATTTGGTATCAAAGCCAACCACCATGGCTAAGTTATCCTTTGCTGAGATTTGCGTCGAATTGACGGCCTTGTTGAAGGAGTTTATGGCCAAGATGGAGAAGGTGTGGCATGTCACTGAGATTTCTATGTCCCTACCGCTGGTCAAATCGCCAATCGCCATCGCCGCCTATTGCGACCTTGACCAAGTTCGAGGAGCAGTAGGAGGCGACGCTTGCCATTGTGATGGAGGCGCTACCACCACCTTCCTCTTCACCATCGTCGACATTCGTCATGCTACTACCCTCACCATCAACGACTTCTCTCCAGGGTTCGCTGCCCTTGGCTGCACCTTTGGTGCCTTTGCCGAGGAAGAAGGTTGCCGCCCACCATTACGGTCCTTCCACACGGCCGCCAATGACGCCTTCAAGAGGCGGCAGCGCACGCTGCGCGGGTTCAATGACGCCATCACCTCTCCCACAACCGCTGCATCTCAAGGCAAGAAAGATGCCGCCGCTTCACGCCGCTGCCTTTGCACGGTGACTCCGACAACATCAACCGACACCGGAGGGTTGTCTCGCTATTGTTCACCGGCTTCATTGATCCTCTTCACGCGACGCAACATCGCCATCGCATCATCCTATCTACATGGGACGTGATGTTTTGTTTGTGGCGCCCGTGGCTACTATTCGATAGCTCGAGGACGAGTTGTCTCGCCACGAGAGATGAAATGTTATGGTGTGACAATCAAGAATGTTGTGGATTAGTTTCATATTATTTGGGTTTCTTTCCTTTAGATTTATTCCATGTATTAGGGATAAGTTTCCTATTATTAGGATTAGCTTCCTTAATATAGGATAGGTTTCTTAGGGTCAAGTCTAGCCATCCCTATAAAAGGGCAACCTTGTACCAATTATCATTAAGCAAGAAATAAACAAAGTTTAGTCCCTAACCAGCTAGCTAAAAGATCGAGCCTCCTTGTTTGCCTGGGATGTAACAAACTGGCTGTGTAACAAGAAAGAAAGAAAACATGCATGAGCGTGTATCGCTACTAGTACATGCATGCTGCGTACATGCAAAGAAAGGAAGGAAAACAGAGTCCGATTGTGATCCGATTGTTTTGCATGTTGGTTTGCCGTACACGAGGGACTTGGAGACCGGCCGTGTTAGGTTCTGGACTCACAAAGCTACACCGAGTCGGCTTATAATTATAAGGAGGCAGGAGCAGCAACAGAACCCCATGCCCCAGCCGCAAGGTCGCCGCTCGTAGCCGCCACCGCCGTAGTAGCCGAGTTGCCGTGACATCGACGCCTCTGTAATTCACTACATGCATGCGCACGAGCACACATGCATTGTTGTTCGCCGCTAGCTAGCACAAAGATGTCGCGCGCCGCCGCAGTTCGCCGCCGCTAGCGAAGCGCTACATGTTGCTACGCTACCGGCTCGCTTCTCATGTTAGCACGCCAAGCTAGCGAGAGAGAAAGAAAGAGGGAGATTTGAGGAGGAGGAAGGAGGCAGCACACATGTGGTTGCTGCTGCCGCCGCGGAGTGCCGTGCAGGCAAAGAGAAGCAAGGAAGGACGAGGAAAGAGGAAGAATTAGGTTTCGTGATCCAACCCCACTGTAGTCCGATTTTGAGGAGTAGCGAGCTGGAAATCCTTTCCATGTTATTAGATTAATGTTTAATCAAATATTAGGTTAGATCGATAGCAGGATTTGGTATTTTGGTGATGCCTTGTTTCGGTTAATTGTACTGCTGAGCCTTGTGATGTACTGTTTCGGTATCTACATCATGTTTCATAGTTTTGCCATGTTATTTTTTTTCAAGGAAGTGCAAAAGCTTTGCACATCATTTCATTAAGACGAAAAAATACAGGAACGACCAAGAAAGTAGCAAAGGTTTTAGAATAAAGAAACTGTGATAATGCGATCCTCCAAAGAAAATCAAAAGGAAGAAAAAGAAGACTACTACTACTCCTCAGCAGGCGTCTCCCAATTCGATGCCGACCCCATGTGCTAAATGTGGTGCTCGCTAAGAATGCATAGAAGCATCTGCCTAATGGATGAGGTTATATTATTAAAAATCCTTTGGTTGCGCTCCTTCCAGATCATCCAGCAAACAAGAATTATGCATGCATCCAAGTTTTTCCTGCATTGTTTAGGAATGTAGTTTCTGACGGCAATGCAATGATCTTGGAGAGTGGGCTGACCCACAGGAACTGCACAACGCAATCTGACCTGAATTAAGAAACACACCCAAACCTGGGCCGTCACCGCGCAACCAACTAGGAGGTGATCGATGGTTTCACGTGCCCGCAGAAGACGCAAACTCCTTGATTTGGCAGCCTCGCCGCCGAGGCAATCACCGCCCAACAACGCCAACTGATCGCTAACCAAATGAAGATTTTGCATCTAACGTGAGCTCGGCTTTCCAATGGCTTTGCGCGCACGGGAACCTAATGGAGCTCGAGAAGGAAGCCCTAGTTTAACTTAGAGGAGTAGCAACCCGAGCTTTCCCAACGCCAGAGAATCGAAGTCGACTCTCACCTTGCACTCAATCAGACGGCTGTAAGGTATCCCATGTTATGAATATTGTGTGTATGTATTTAGAGCCCCAATGGGTAATATATATAGGGTACAAAGGGACACACGTCTAAATCCTAATACGATGGGAAATACCACTAATACCCTTATATCCTTAACACCCCCTCAAATGCAAGACGTATGCAATAGCATTGCATTTGGAAAGGGTTGACACTAAAATAGGGAAATCCGAGGTCCGAGTCTTGATAATGTCGTCGTAGCATGCAGCTCTTGAAAAATATGTCGATAAAAAATCTCCTCCCATCCAAGGTCCCGCGACAGTCCATAAAGCATAATGTGCAGGAGTAAAGTCGACCGCGGCAACATGACAAAGAAAATGATGAAACCGACAAAAAGAGAAAATTGTCAAATCAAATAGGAATAGATAGAAGCATAGCGGCGCAGATCAAAGCCCAAGACGGTGGTGACGTAATGCACAGGAAGCGTAATAGAGACGTAATGTACAGGAAGCGCAAGAGAGACGCAGTACACAGAAGCGCAATAAAGACGCAGTACACAAGAAGCGTAATAGAGACGCAACGCACAGGAAGCGCAAGAGAGACGCAGTACACAGAAGCGCAATAAAGACGCAGTACACAAGAAGCGCAATAAAGACGCAGTACACAAGAAGCGCAATAGAGACGCAGTGCACAGCAAGCGCAATAGAGACGCCGAGAAGCGCAACAGAGGCGCAGTGCGGAAGAAGCGTAGCGCAATGCATAAGAAGCACAATGGAGACGCGGTGCAGAAGAAGTGCGGCAGCCTTAAAAGCTTGGGGCGACAGATATGCAGCGGCTCGAGGAAAAGAACAGCGGCTGCTATCATGCAAAGAAATTCCTATACTTCTATGACTGATAATAAATTTGTGAACTCGCATGGCTCAGACGAACTCACAGATAAAGAGTTACGGACTTGGATGGACACAGCGGAAGAAAAACAACACAAAGGATAGCTAGCAGTAGCAGCAGGAATAGCTAGCAGCAAAAACAAGGAGTAGCTAGCACAGCAAGAAACTCGCATAACTAGCAGCAGCGAAGCATAACTATCATTAGCATTGCCATACAACCGTGCACACAAAGAAGATAACCATACGACTCAGACAACAGACATACCGATCCATCCTCATCGCCAACACAACCCACCATCAAGATGTTCATGCCTTCAACCACCGCCTCGAGCCCCTTTATTGTCGCACTAACCCCATGCCTGAAAGAACTCCCACAAACGCAAAGATCAAGCACACGACCGCAAGCAGAGCAAAACAAAGACGTGACGATACGCATCATGACAGAGGCAAAACTAGCACAAATACGTAGTAAGGCTAAGCAACCGACGAAACACAAAGACTTTCCCTTCTCCTCTCGCTCTCCATTACCAACCATCTCCTCTTCTTCCTAAATGTAAGCCAACCCATTGAACGGCGGAGCCCGAGGGCTGCACGCGACAGACGGCGGCCGGCGGCGCAGATCCGTCGGAAGACGAGAGTGAGGGAGGTGAGGAGCAGTGGGAGTCCATCGGCTACCGATCCGGCAGACGACAGAGCTGCGGGACGGCAGCAAGGCGGTCCAAGAAGATTGATCCAGAGCGGCGGTCCTCCTCTCTCGTGACGGCGCCGAGGAGATAGGCAACCACACGATGTGGGAAGACGAAGTGGCACTGGAGGCAGAGGGCGCCGGGTGGCCCGAAGCAAAGACGGAAGATCCGGCCATGGAGGTAAACCTGGCAAGCGATTTACTTCACGATTTAAGATGCCGCTACTTACCTCTACTGAGAGAAGATCTAGCAATGGCGACGAGGCCGCTCGGGAGCGAAGATCGGTCCTCCCGGGCAGCAAGCAAGTAAGGACAAGCAGAGGCTAGAAGTTTGCACACATGCCACAGTGAATCCTAACCTGAGCTCTGATACCATGTTATGAATATTGTGTGTATGTATTTAGAGCCCCAATGGGTAATATATATAGGTACAAAGGGACACACGCCTAAACACTAATACAATGGGAAATACCACTAATACCCTTATATCCTTAACATCCCAAAGCCACAGAATTCAAATGACTTCTGTGTTGTGGTCGCCGAGATGTACAGATCCAGCGCCATTTGCAAGAGCCTAGGCAACCGCTCGGCTTCCAAATTGATAGCTTTACTGTGTTGGCAATTAAGGTGCAAGGCAAAGAATGCTTCGACCGCCCAACCATCGGCCCCGCTAAAACAGTAATTCTCGCCATTCCTAACTCGATCGATATTGAGGTTCAGAACATGTTTTCTCCACTCACCAGATTGTGTGAAATCTTCCCAAGGCCTCGCCGACTAACATCATCGCAACCATTGTCATCGCATGCGAGAGCCCACTCAAGGATGATCAAGTTGGGCAGGCCTAGGCCCCCAAGATGAATAGAGCGACACACTGAAGACCATGCCACTAAACAATGCCTTCCTGCAATGGTCTGAGATCCTTTCCATAGAAATGCTCGACGCTTTTATCAATTTCTTTGATGATAGAGAGCGGAGGGTCAAGAGCCATGAAAGTATACACCGACATGGCGCATAACACCGTCGCATTCATCACAAGTCGCCCCTGAGAAAGGAAACTAGCTCGCCAAGCTTGAAGACTAAGCGATCTTGTCAATGACCTGCTGGAAACTGCATGGGACGATTTTCGAGAGCAGGGGTAGACCAAGATATTTGCAAGTGGAAAGCGCGCTTACACTTAAGACCGCCGCTGATTAGTCAATTTCGTGGTTGTTGCAATCAATTGGCACGCAGAACTTCTTTGCCATATTTGTTCACACCCCGACGCCTCGCCAAAGAGTCAAGGATTTCATTGATGGCAAGTGATTCGAATCGACTCGGAGTTAGGAACAGACCACATCATCTCGCATATATGATAAGCGCGTGGAAGTCCTCGACGGCCACCAATCGGCCGCATAGGCGCATTATTCGCAAGAAGTATGAGATCATGAGAACATCCATTGCGGCGATGAACAATAAAGGAGATAAGGGTCTCTTGATGGAGGCCGCGTCGCGCACACCAAATGACCCGCTGTCCATTCACTAGCACTCAGCGGACGCACGATCTCGAGCATAATGCTTAGCCATGCACACCACCTCACCAAAGCCTGCGGCCATAAAACCTCCATCGTAAAGGGCCAGAAACCGAGTCAAAAGCTTGAGCAATGTCTAGCTTCAATAGAGAGCGATTTCTTTGGTTATAAAGGATCGGCCGATTGTTCGACCAAAGCAGAAATTGTCCCAGATCGAGCGAGCCAGTGGAATGCGATTGGTTTGAAGCCACCGCTTTCCAAGTTCGTGCAAGCCTTCGTAAAACTTTTGAGAAAATTTTGAGGAAGTCGTGAATCGATCGATAGGCTCGAATCACTCTACCCAAAGCTACTTGCTTCTTCTGTAGTAGTGGTAAGCAAATTTCCTTGCAAATGGAAATTTGCTCCTACGAGTCGACCTAGGCATGAAGGTCGCCATGATGTCATGCTTGATGATTTCAACGATGCCGAGCAGAAAGGGCTGAAGCCGCCCGATCCTACGCTTTTCGTAAGGCAAACCTGATGGCCTCCTTGACTTCTGCCCGAGAAATTAGATTCTAGATCCCGTAGAGATCAGGGCTTGCAAATTGAGGAAGTCCAGGTCCAGAGAGTGTGCACGATGGGTCGGCTTTCCAAATACATTTCCAAAGTGCTCATGAAAAGCCTCTTCCAATCCTTTTTGGGTGGTAACCCACGAGTCAGCGACCTTTAAGCATGCAATGTAGTTCCGGCGCCTTCTGTGATTTGCATGCAGATGAAAGAACCGTGTGTTTGCGTCCCCTTCCCTCAACCACCTGATGCGCGACCTTTGGCGAGTGATAGTTCTTTCAAAGGAGCATAGACCAAGAAGCTTCCTTTTCAGCTCCATCCTAAACCATCGCTCCCATGAAGACAACATTCTTTTTTCCTCGGCCAAATCTAGGCGACCAATCAGTTCTTTTGCCAGACCTATTTGTTGCCGAATGCTCCCACAACGACTTTGGCTCCAGCTTTGAAGAGAGCGACCTATGACTGAGAGTAGATTGTGGAGCCGACGTGGAGGGTCAGCAATCAGATCATCGCATTTCCAGGCCGCCGCGACCACCTCACGGAAACCATCTATCTTTGTCCAAAAGGATTCAAAACGAAATCGTTTCTTCGGCCCCGTGAGGAAAGCCGAAGAGAGCAGTAGGGGGCAATGATCGGAGGCCGTAGAGGGTAGTGCCCAGAGGAAGGAGTCCGGGAAGAGCGTCTCCTAATCCGTAGAGACGAACACCCTATCAATTCGCTCCAGGGTTGGTCTCTCCCTAGCGCTTGTCCAAGTGAAAGATCTCCAATTTAGGTGAATTTCTTTGAGTTCTAGGTCGTCAATCACCCGGCGAAAACTACCCATTAGTCTTTTGTTTAAGCAGGTGTTATTCTTATCGCTGGCTTGTAGGATGAGGTTGAAATCTCCGAGAATCATCCAAGGACCAGAAATGGAACTCTGGATATCACGGATTTCTTGAAGGAACGCTAGTTTGTCGGTGTCTTCCGAGGCCATAAACAACCGAGAGCCGTGCACACGACCCGCAAGGCAAAGCGACTTTGTCATATGGAGCGATCTCTATGCTCGGCGTAACAAGTAACTCTACTTGAATTCCAAGCTAACAGATACCTCCTCTAGATCGACTAAGGAAGATAAAAACCCGCAAGCAATGCCCGAGGGTTTCTATCACAATAAAGGCATCAATTACACTTGTTTTGTTTCTGAATACATGCTAATCAAGCTTAAGCGTTTACATGCATTCTCTTATTACATTCCTCTGGCTCTCATATTTAGTCCCCACGCTCTAGCGATGAAGTTTATATTGTATCCGCTCATTGAAATGTCGGCTGACCGGCGCCCCCGGTCGCAAAGCTCGAGACCGCGAGGGTCGCGCAGGTCAAGATGGTCTCTGGCAGGACTTCGCACTCAAGGCAAGGATTCGGGACATGGATTTTGAACAAAGTCACGCCATGATGTGCTCGTGCGCGAAAGTTGGTTATCGAACGTGTTGATGAAGTTACGTAGGTCGCGGCGATGTTCGACCCGCCCCTTATCAAGGCCCAACCCCTACGCTAGAAGCAATCAATGCGCCACCGCCGACCTTCTTTTGCGCGAGGATGCTAGGCGTTGTCGTCGCGCCTAGGCGTGAAACCAAAGAAGTTGCTTGAGGCATGAGCGCCGACGCCCGCAGAGGTAGCAGGTGGGCCGCCGCAGCGCACTTTAACCCGACGAGTAAGTTGCGCTTTGCAAGGGCTTGGTGTCGAATGTTCACGAGGCGTTAGTCGCCTTGGTCTTGCCGCCCGCCGCCGGCGAGGCGCTGCGGGTGCTACTACCACGCCGCTTGTTGCATGGTTCACGAGCTCTTTGTCTTGTCGACCGCCGCCGAGGCGACGCTAGGGTGCTACGAGTGTCATCATTTGGCTGCATGGTATGCATGGCCTTCGAAGAAATGCGATTGGTTCCAAGGAGAACGACCTTTCCACTCAAGTTCTTTGGGTCGCGGCTTTGAAAGCCTATATGGTTCAGATGGCGATGCAAACGCATGATAGGCACCGCCTTTATGCGCAAGAGGCGGGATGGTGAACTTAATGACATCTGATTAGTGCCATTTGACGTGGCATGCGACCTTGCGGCCTCCCCATCAGAAACCACAAGGTGTTCAGACGCAAGAGTCTGAGCATTTGCATTGAGCGGAGGGTCTGAAAGCGATGGCTCCATACCGGGACAGCGCTGCTCTCTGACCGGGCTGAATGGAGTAACGGCCGCATTTAAACATTTTTGCTTTGCGGTCACCAAGACGTCACTTTGAGTTACCAAAAACGGCAAGCGGTGGATAGGTTTTGTAGCTTTTGAAGCGACCTGCCTATCGAGCCGAGGCCAGGCTCGCACCGCAGCACCTTTCTAGCGCGAACCGCCCGGCGAGCGAAACCCGATCGCCCCGGGACCCACC
Organism: Ampelocalamus luodianensis; assembly: GCA_036346255.1. Classification (NCBI taxonomy): domain Eukaryota; kingdom Viridiplantae; phylum Streptophyta; class Magnoliopsida; order Poales; family Poaceae; genus Ampelocalamus; species Ampelocalamus luodianensis. The sequence continues at coordinate 51,185,432 of CM070632.1, read as the reverse complement.
GCAGAAGCAGGGGAGTTTCAGCAGAGCAAGATTGCTCCCGAGGCATCTTCTTCCATGGGAGCCTTCATCCCGACCTCCGGCGAGCCGATCTGCTCCGTCCACGACGCCTAGCTTTGTGCGGAAAAAGTGGTGACGAGGGCCAGAGCTTTCAGAGTCGTCGTGAGGGAGGCCGCCGGGTCCGGAGTCATCGCTTGATGGAGCAAAGGAGAGTAGCTGCTCAGTCGAGGGCGATAAATCCTCGACGTCATGGATATGAATTATGACGTTGTAAAGCAGTGCTTCCCGCATCTCCCTAGGAATAGCCAGCTTCTAGAAGACCTGTTTTCCATGTTCTAAGATAGAACCGTCTCCAGTAAAGTCCTGCCGGCTAGACCACCGCTTTTCCTTCGGATCGTCGGGTTTAGGACTGTGCTACCACCAAAAGGCCAAAGGTTCAGACGGGACGACGACGATTCGTCGAAAGCTTCTATCCAACATGAGGGAGATAGAATGGCCGACACCGCAGCCAAACTCCAGGCATGCAACGGCAGCCCCTCGAGGCTTAACTTCACTCAGAAGTGGAGAGGTACGCTGACTGCCTGAGATAACCGCGACCATTGACGAATCAAGAGGAGAAGACCTGGTGTCCTGATGGGGGCCAGCATGAAGCACTCGGTCTTTGTTCGAATGGGTGTCGAAGACCACCAAAAAAATTTCCGGGAAGTAGGGATGCACTGAGAAGCAATCAAGTGACAAATCCCTCTCGATCTGGAAGGCCTATGCGACATCTTGAGCTGAGACCTCCGGTCTTGTTCCTCCCACGCAGACGATTAGCGCACGCTCCAAGCAACACTCCATATCGCGCATTGCCGGCGAAAGAGGGACGACACAAGTTTGTTTGTCGGCGGGCAGGGGTTCCTCGGGAACCGCCATCGACGCCTCCGACAGCAGGAGAGCTCGCTCTCGCTTGATGGCGTAAACGAAGCCGCGTGACTAAAGTCGGCGAGCCGCGGGAAGCTTGGGCCCGAGGTGCAACTCAGTCACTGAGGTGGAGGCTCACGTCCCGTGCTGCCAGAGGCGGCCGATGGCGAATGGCGCAAAGCCGATTTGGCGACGACCCTCGAGCGCGGCAGAAGAACATCCCGCAGTCCGATACGCGCGCCGCGGCCGAGGCGGGCTTGCCGCTTGTAACGAACGACGCGGTGTCCCACCTTTCTGCAGCCGGAAACAACGCCCAGCCGTGACTCGGCCGCGATGTGATCATCGCGAACTGGGCTGAAGCACAAGCCAATAAGGTCTCACGACACCGGACGCGACACGGATGCTTGCGTGCGACGAGGTTGGGCCCTCCATCGCCAGGAGTGCCGCCGACGAACCTCTTGCCAGATGCCCGCCTCTGAAGGCCGAGCAAAGACGGCAATCGCCGCAGGGAGACACTCACCGCCAAGACAGAGGATTGCCTTGCCTCTAACTTGAGCGACATGGAGCAGAGCCCTGTAGGGCTCTACGAACGGAGCCTCAGCGACGCTTGGGATGATGATTCGTTTACGACCTACGCCACGGATTCCACCGAGTCCGGATCGGAGAGGTGGATTCGATCCACCAAGATTCCTTCTGATTGCTTTCTACGACCGCCGCGAAGTCAAGGCTTGTAATGAGGAGCCCATTAGAGCGAGGTTGCGCGCCGTCACGAGCTGACAATACTGGGTGGAGAGAGGCTTACCGTGGAAGGTCGTTGAGGCGCCGCCGCCGCCAAGCGGCGAGCGGCGCGGAAGCGGCCCGAGAGCAGAGTAGTTGTGTTACAAAGTTCGATCACCTTGCCATGTTATGAAAGTTGTAAATTATCGCTTAAACTTTTCATAGCGCAAGAACATCCGCTGGTCGAGTAGATTAAAAGTTATGATATTTGCAAGTCTGATGTTTTGTAGATCGTCGCGATTGGATGTTGTTGTGGTATTTATTAGATTAAAATTACTACCTTCCAAAATTAAGGTTTTCGATAACATGAAAGTTGTAGGTCATTGCCTAAGTTTTTCATAGTGCTATCTCGATTTGTTGCTGATGTAAAAGTCATGGCTTCTAGAACGTCATTGCTCGTAATTCCTTCGTTAACAACAAATGTGGTATATTGCTTTATTTTGTGCAGTAGATGCTCGAATTAAATTATGCGCCTAACTAGGTTTAGTTAGATAATATTCCATAGTTTCCGTATAGTAGGGTTTGCTATTTTTCATGTGGTAGAAAAATAAATATAAAATTGTTACAAGTTGTTCTATAATATTCCAGTAGTAGCAAATTTTGTGTAGATTCCAAAAAATATAGAATTTGCTATGTTTGGATTCCACAAGTAAAAGTTATGGATATTTGATCACGTGACAACAAAGCGGGTTGTCCCTAAAGAGGTTAATTGTGTCTGCTTATGCGCTGGAGCCATGTTGAATTGTTTGATGTTCATGTACCGTTGTTGCATGTTTTGAGGTAGATTATTTGTTTTGTCCAGTGAGTGTTGCTTTCGAAAGTTCTGCGGTCGCTTTGCATCGCTCCAGCGTTTTCGTGATAAAAGGCAAGTGCATAGTAGACAATGACAATGATTTAATTGAATGATAAGTTGTTTGTTTATTGTTCTATTATCTATTTGCCGAGTTTGAACTCACTCTACTTTGTTGTTGTTTTTAGTGATCGTAGAAGGCAACATGTATGGAATGGAATAGCACATGCATCACATGCTATCAATCACACGCATATTCTTAATTAGTTTGCTTTCATTAAATCTAGAGACAAGATACTTTTATTTAGAATGGACTATTATACTTGCTTATCATTAGTTTAATAATTGGAACTTTGGTTTGTTTAATATTAGTTTCATTTGATTAGAATATTTGTTTCATCCAATGTTCCTAGGAGCATGGTTCCGAGCATTACTTGGGCGCAGGTGACCCGATCGCTTTCGCTGCAGACCAGAGCGCTCTTAGGCACGTGGTTACAAACTATGAAAGTTAATCATTTATACATTTATATTGTTATGTTTATTGATAAGTGATCCATTGAGGGAGTTTTATTCCATGCATTGCTTGCTAAAATTATTGGTAATTATGGCTTAAATTGTTAGTGAGAATGATTTAAGTGACATTCTGGGCTTAGTGTTGGGCCAGAGTGTTACAGGGCCTGTCCCGTCGAACTTGGAGGACGATCCCTCGCCTCCTTGGCAATCTGGCCTCAGAGCCACTCTACCACGTCTAGGAAGAGCCCTATCCGCGGTCAGATGAGGGCGAGCGCCCAACCCTCGTCCTCGGACCCATACCCAACCAACAACCACAATATTTGGTATCAGAGCCACAACATTTAACACCTTGCATTTGTTATAGGTCATCGTCTTTCAGTTAAATAAGTACTCCCTCCGTTTCATGATACAAGGCCTATTCTGCTTCACATCAAGATTAAGAAATGGTGAAACCAAAACAAGAGAAGAAAAGGTTGACTTGCCTACCCTTATTAAAGGCGCGGCTTTCACCCAATCCTACCATTAAGAGCAGTATAAATACGAAAAATATGGATTAAATGCACCCTTGTTTTCCTTAGGGCACTTATTGTTTTTTTTAAAAAAAATCAAGGGCAAATGAGATTTTATACGATAATACTTCTAGCCTTAAAATTTTGCATATGTTCATAATTTAAATTTCCAAATTGAAATAAATAAAACTCAGCCGCAAAATTCCGGTAGGGCCTGGGGAAATCCGGTAACTGGTGGTTTGTAAAAGGGATTTGGAAACCTGATCCATGGACACTTGTGATCAAGGATCCAAAAGCTCAGATCAACCAAATTCACCGGCTTTGCCAGAAAACGGTGGTAACCCACGGCACGGTTTTCTGAAAACCCAATGAATTTCTCGCATGAATTCGCTTAAAAACCATCCAAAATCGAAATTTGAAATTTGAATTTAAACTCGAAAAACCGCCTGATTTCACTTCCCAGCACTCAACCTACTTTTTATCCCTACTTGTGATCATGTAAAACTATGAATACATACTCCATGACCAAAATGTAAAAACAATATTGTTTATCATACCATATGAAGTTCTTTCTTCCACAATTCTGTGATGGTAGCCTAACGATGAAGTGGTGAATCCTTAAATCCCAAATAAGCTTCTTTCGGTTTGCAGACATATACCTAGAATTACGTTAAAACAATGAGTTGAGTTCTAGTGTAGTGCCATACTACAGTGTTAAAAATAAATAAAAGTAGATGGGGAGAACTTACTTTAGTTTGGAGAGAAGTCTTGTTCCAAAATTATCAAAACAATTTAGTGAGGCAAGCACCTGCGTGATTGCATAATAGATAGAATATTACATAACAATTCATATCAGGAGATGAAAATTTCAAACTAAGCGCGAGTATACAGTATATTTAAGTACATGGAAGGCACAAGTAAATCAAAATGAGCCAACGTTAAGTCCAGGGAAAATAGCATAATATGCCTAAAGGAAGGTCTTTTAAAGCAGCTGATCTATGGCAGAATATTGGAATAGTAGAAAAAAAATCATATTCAAGATCAGAGTAACTGACTTTGCGGGAAAAAAAAACTCAACAAAAAATGAAAATAAAACAGAATTTACAGAGTGGGGAGTCTGGGGACTATAGTTACAGTAAATTTTCTTACTTCTACAGCACACACGGTCACAAAAATAGTATCACCTGATAATCCAACTGATTATTATTGGCTATTGCATTCAGGAAAATTCGCCGTTACACGCCACCGCCTCTCCGAAAAGCAAACCGAACTAAAACATCCGTTTAGCAACTTCAAAATTCAAATTTCAATTTTGACGAATTTTGCGAAATTGATCGAATTTCAGCCGAAAAACGGATTTCCGTAACCGCCGTTACCGCTCCACCATCCAACGGAACATCCCGCACCGGTTTTTGGAACCCTGATTGCATCTATCTCTTCCTTCAATACCAATGGTTAGCCATATTGAATAAGCTTGATTTGTGTACAAGAACTCAGAAACAAAGCAAGAAACTAGAAAATAGATTAATACATCTCCCCAAACAGTAGAACATGGATATACAACAAGAATGCTTACCCTATCATGCTGAAACTGGAAGGAGGAAAACAAATCATAGATGTGTAGGACATTACAGAAGAATTCTGGCTCAGAGATAGCATTGAATTCCTGGACAACAACCTAGAAAGCAAAGCAAAGCAAAAACAAAACAAAACAATCAAGAACACCACATAGATATTATGTAATGAATCTAGCTCTCTTTGGATAGAAAAATACAAGTAACTGTGTTGAAGCTTCTGAGCTTTGGTTTGACTTGGGAAAGTTAACTTGAACCCTGATAACAGGTGCCCCAGACCATCACCAGTGCTACACTAAAATATATTACAATTTAGAAGACAAGCAATTCACAGAAGGGCACAAAAAGGTATTGAGGATCAAACTGTAATGTGTACCTTTTCAGCCAGCAAGACTTTATTTTCATTTAACGGGTTAATAATCTCTAGTGAATCAAGCCAAGCAAGGATAGTTGCTAAATCATCCCGGATTTTACATTCAATAACAAGCCCAGTGAACATTGCATCGCAAGCTTCATGCTAAACCTCCTAAATTATCAACGTATAGCAAAGTTAGCCGATAACAAAGGGAGATGTCACATAAGCCATGTAAATAGGAAACGGAAAATCTTGACCATTGGCAGTAAATAACAGAACTGTAGGAAGTAGGAAATGCAAGTTTCCTAACTGCCACCACTACATACCCATCTGATGATAAAAGGGTAAGTATAGCTGGAAGGACTTTTGAAGAAACTACAGTGACAGAAATTTAGAAAAGTTTTTTTGTATTAGTCAAATTCAGAATGAAGTAATTTTTTTATTGTTTTAGTTAAGTTCAGTAAAAGGAATATTCTTGGCAACACTTAAAAAATAACTAAATGTAGCATGTTTTTTCATAAGGACACAACATAGCCTGTGCTATTCTGTAACTGAAAACTTGGGCTTTTCTTTGACGAAGTGGTTTCTGAGTTGTTGAACTCTTAACTAGGCTAAATAGAATTCATTAAAACTATCATTTTAATATAAAAAAACTCATGAATTTGTTATTTGTGATTGTATAGAACAAAATGAGTCGAGGGAGTGTTTACCGGTGGCTTTTTGGAGTGCTTTTGTTTTGCAATATTGGGATATAATAACTAATAGGCTGTTAGATATTGTTAGAGATATATGTATAGTGTGTTATTCCCCGTTATTATGAGGGGTTATTTGCATATTCACCACCTGTACTTTGTGTATATATATTGGCCCTTTGGTCCCCTAGTAATACAAGTTGCTATTCCTAACATGGTATCAGAGCCAATTAGGTTTACCTCTCCCGGACGCGCAACTCGTCCTCCCCTAGCCGCCACCGCCGGCTTTGTCCTCCCATGCCCTAGCCGCCGCCGTCGGCTTCCCTCCCTCCTCTGCTCCTGAAGAGTCGTGCCGCCGCCGCGAGTCGCCACTCCTGAAGAGCCGCACCGCTCGACGCTGTCGCCGCGCTGCCGCCGCCTCGAAGAGCCGCGCGCTCGACGCCGCCGCCACGCGCCGTTGTTCTCGAAGAGCCGCGCGCGCCGCGCGCGGCGGCCGGGCGGCTGGCGCCGCGACGCCGCCCGACGCTCTACCGATCGAGAGCCCGAGGCGAGGACGACGCCGCTTCGCAACCGAAGACGCCGCCATCGTTGGGGCCGACCGAGCCTAACGCACTCTGCTGTGCCGCGCGTTAACGCCGACACTCCGCTGCCGACGCTTGGACCCACCGCAAGCATAAGCAGTGGGAACTTAGTTCCTCGGGCCGCACCTTTGTGTGCTTGGCCTTCGCAGCCTTAGCGAGCCGCTTTCACCGCAAGAAAAGCAAAAAAAGAAAAAGAAAAGAGAAAAATGTTGTTCCGCACCGCTTTCCCTCGCTACCCCTGATCTTCGATGGTGTTAATTACACCGACTTGGTGTATCACATGCGCATCCACACGCGTGGTCTTCGCCTCGGGCGCCCTCTCCGCGATGTCATCTCGCTCGCTTGCCCTACTCCGACGGAGCTCACGCTTGTCGTGGTTACTCCGACAATGACAAGGCCGCCGCCGAGGCCGCCGCTTGCCGATGATGAGGTCGCCGCTACCTACCAGAGGCTCGATTCGGCAAGGATCAATCGACCGCTTACACTCGCGGGTACGACGACGACGCCGCTATCGCCGTTTTCATCGCCTGTCCCGCCTCGCTTTCTTCTCGAGGTTGTGAGACTCTTCGCTTTCCCGATGTGGACTCACCTTCGCCGCTTACAAGCCCTCCGCGATGCTCAGACTGCCGCTGGTCCGCCAAGAGCACTCTTTCGCAGGTGATGCTACCGTTGACGCTTTACGCCGTGAGCTCGTTGTCCGGCGCCACCGACTCTCCGCGACCGCCGCCGCCGCCGCCCCGCCCGTGCCGCCTCGGCCGCTACGAAGTTCCCGGAGTTTCGCGGCTCACGAGTTCCTTACCGCCGCGTCCCGAAGTTCGAGCGAGGCGCGCTCAGCCTCTGCACGCCACCTCGTGTCACTCTCCCGAGGTTTTACCGAGATACGCGCGAGGAGACTCGCCGAGCGGTGCCGGTCCGATGCCACCTCTCCGTGCTCGCCACTCGCCCACTCGCTACACCGATCGCTTCCACACTTCAAAGACACCGCTTCTCCAATGGCCGCACAGCGCGGTGGCACTCCTTCATCCGGCGGTGGCCGCCTCACTGCTCCTATGGCGACAAGGTCGGCCACATTGAGTCCCAAAGCTATAAGAAGCAACGCCATCTTTCACACCGTTCTTCTACTAGCACTCGCACTAGTGCTTCTACATCGACGTCTACATCGACTTCTTCCACGCTCTATTGGAGCAGAGATAGCCGATCACGACGCCGCTGCCGCCGTGTTCTTCCTCGACAGTGTTCTCGCAGTTCTCGCTACTAACTCTTTCGGCAATCGCGAAACCACCCCTACACAATGTGTACCTCCCATGGATACTTCGATTCTTCCACTGCCTTTCATTACACCTCTTGATTCTCCCGTTAGTGTTCTTACTACCGATGGTACATCCCTTTGTCTCTCGGTCGAGAATCTCTTAGCAACTCATCTTTTCATGTTCCTTCTATTGCTCATGTTCATCGCCTTACCATGCGCCTTCTTTTTGTCGGGCGATTACTAACCTTAGTTATCTGATCATTTCGACTCGACTCGCTGTGTTCGTGACATACCACACGAGCTCGTTGGTTCTCGCCCCCTACGCTTTGACTCACAAATGCCTCGAGCTTGACTGCTTCACCTTCCTTCCGCCGCCACCGCCGCCGCCTTCTCCGCTCTACCACTCCGCCTACCAATTCTTTCTAGCAAAGGGCATCACCGCCTTAGTCATCCGTGTGGATCTCGCCTGGCCGCCTTTAGATCGCCGTGGTCTTCTGTCCGCTCTCAGAGACGGTCTTTAGATTGTCGTGGTTGTAAGTTAGGTAAACAGATTCAGCTTTCCTTATCCTCATAGCGAGTCGTTGTCTCTGGCCCATTTGATTTTGTTCATTCAGATGTTTGGGGTTCGGCTCCCTTCGTTTCAAAAGGGGGTCATCGATATTATATCATACTTATAGATGATTTCTCTCGCCACACTTGGATATATTTCATATCTTCTCGTAGTGGGTTGTCTATCTATAAACAATTTGTCACTATGATTCACACACAGTTCTCCACTCCTATTCGTGTCTTTCGTGGCCGACTCGCCGACGAGTAATTCTCTCGTTACCGCACATCTTCCTTGCCGAGCGGCATGCTCGCCGCTTCTTTGTCCCGTGCTCATGCTCGTAATGGTGTCGCCGAGCCGCAAGCATCGCCACCTTCTTGAGACGGCTCGCGCACTAATGATTGCCGCTCTATTCCACCTCACTTTGGGCCGAGGTCGCTTTCCATTGCCACCTATCTCATCAACATCCAACCTCTTCTCGCTTTTAGGTGCAACTTTGCTGAGCGCCTCGTGGTCTTCTTTCACTACTCGCTTCTTCGCTCGCTTGGTCGCTTGCTACATTCTCCTCCCTCGAGCACGCACTCAAACCGATCGCCACCGTTGAGTGTGTCTTTCGGGATACAGCGTTTGAGCACAAGGGCTATCTGCAGCAGGATCCTATATCTGCCTTGCCTCGCTCACCCGCCCCACCGAGTCTCCACATATTCCTCCTATGGCCTCTCCGCCTGTTGCCGCCGCTGCTTCCTCGCGGCTCCTCCGCCCTCCCACTATAGTATCTTCTTATCCTCTTCTACACTCGCCGACCGTGATTGAGGATCTTCCAGCCGAGCCATCTTCCCGATGCTCCATCTTCCCCGATGGGTCATCTTCTCCTCGCCACGCTCCGCGATCGCACGATTCGCCCCGACCGTTATGGTTTTGCCGTGCAGCCTACTCATGAGCCTCGCTTCCACCGGATTGCCGCCTCGAGCGCACTAGCACTTGGAATCTTGTTCTTTCCATCTCACTCGCCCCATCACGTAAGTGGGTCTATAAGATTAAGACTCGCTCGATGGCTCTCGAGCGCTATAAGGCACGCCTTGTTGCTCGTGGCTTCCAAAGCAGAGCACGGTCGCGACTACGACGCAGACTTTTGCCCCGTGGCCCACATGACTATTGTCCGCACTTCTTCTTTCGTGGCGCCTCGCTTCGCCATCGGTCTGCTTTCAACTTGATGTCAAGAATGCCTTTCTTAATGGCGAAGTTGCGCGAGGAAGTCTACATGCATCCGCCACCGAGTATTCTCGCTCCTCGAGGGCGTGGTCTGCCTTCGCCGCTCTCTATGGCCTTAAGCAAGCCCTCATGCTTGGTTTGAGTGCTTCTCCTCCGTGGTCACCGCCGTTCTTCACCTAGTGATCATGATCCCGCGCTTTGTCCACACTTCGCTTCGTGGTCGGACTCTTCTTCAGTATGTTGATAATATGATCATTACCGAAGATGATTCGAGTACATTGCCTTTGTCAAGGCTCGCCTTAGCGAGTAGTTCCTATGTCGATCTTGGTCCTCTTCATTACTTCCTTGGGATTGAGGTTCCTTCCACCTGCATGGTTTCTTTATGTCCCAAGAGAAGTATATTCAGATTTTCTTGATCGCGCTCTCTCACCGACACAGATCGTTGAGACTCCCACGAGCTCAATGTTCACCTCCGACTCTCCGATGGCGAGCCTCTTCCGATCCGACTCGCTATCGCCATCTTGTTGGGAGTCTTGTCTATCTTGTCGTTACTCGCCCCGATATCACTTATCCACCCATATTCTCGAGTCGGTCAGATTCCGCCCCACTCAGTCCACTCACACCACCTTCTTCGAAGTTCTCGCGATACCTTCGTGGAACTATCTCTCGTTGTCTTTTCTTTCCAAACTCCACCAATGTTCATCTCCGACTCCGACGGCGAGCCACTTTCTCGATCCGACTCGCTATCGCCATCTTGTTGGGAGTTTTGTCTACCTTGCCGTTACTCGCCCGTGATATCACTTATCCAAATTCCACATTCGAGTCGGGCTCTCTCGCTCCCACTCGTGTCCATTACCCACCTTCTTCGAAGTTCTCATGATACCTTCATGGGACTATCTTTCGCCCTGTTCTTTCCACGCCCATTTCGTTATACTTCAAAGCTTATTCGATGCTACTTAGGCCGATCCTCCGATCGCTTGGCCTATCTCTCGCCATCGTGTTTTTCTTTGTGGTTCTCTCATTGCCTAGACGAAGAAACAGATCGCAATGTCCTGCTCGAGTGCAGAGGGTCGAAGTTATGAAGCTATGGCTCTTAACAAAGAAAATTACTTGGCTACGATAGTTACTTGAGGATTTTGGTGTTTCTATCACTACACCGACTTCTCTCTTGTCGATAGTACAAAGTACAAGATGTTCGTGATCCCGTGAAGCATGAGCTCACCAGCATATTGGCGCCGATGCTTCCTACATGAGGTCTTGTGTGCATGATCGTGTGATTGCTCTTCAAGATGTGCCTTCGTGAGCTTCAACTAGTGGAATTCTTCACGAAGACCTAGACTCGAGCACAAAGACGGCTTTACCTCTCCAAACTCGCATGTTGCCGATCCACCATGAGTTTGAGGGGGTTGTTAGAGATATATGTATAGTGTGTCATTTTAATATAAAAACTCATGAATTTGTTATTTGTGATTGTATAGAACAAAATGAGTCGAGGAGTGTTCACTGTAGCTTGTTGGAGTGCTTTTGTTTTACAATATTGGGATATAATAACTAATAGGTCATTAGATATTGTTAGAGATATATATATAGTGTGTTATTCCCCATTGTTAAGAGGGGTTATTTGCATATTCACCACCTGTACTTTGTGTATATATACTGGGCCAAAGGGCCCCCTGGTAATACAATTTGCTATTTCTAATAGACATGACTTGTATAGGGTGTTCTTTTCATATTTTCGCACACATGTAACTTGTATATGTTTGTCTTTAGGCCCATTGGAATATACAAGGCTCATTCCAACATGGTATCAAAGCCATGGCTCTCTCTTCTCCCAAAAACCCTAACCCTAGCCCAAACTACTGTTCACCACCGCCGTTCTCCGACCGCCGCCTCCCTCTCTGTTTCGCTCCTCTGTTTTCCCAACGCCGGCGCTCTGCTCCGTTTTTCCAACACCGACGTTGCCACCACTCCTCCCCAGCCAAAGACGATACCACTGCCGCCGCCGCTACTCCCGACCGCTGGATCCATGCCACCCCGAGTCGGATCCGCGCCGCACCGCCATCTCGTCGCTCAATACGGCTCTGCTCCTCGCGCTCCCCATGCCCTTACTTTGCTTGTTCGACGCCTCCCAATGCCGACCGCGAGCAGGACGTCAGATCTCCTGTGCTCACGCCTGTGTTCCTCTCGCGCCTCGAGCCCGAGCAAGATTCGCTCGACACCTCCCGACACCGACCGCAGCGTGACGCGCCGCCGAGGCCCGTGATCGCCACCCGCCGCACCGCCCAAGCATCGAGCCGACCACGAGCAAAGACGCCGCCGCCGAGGCTCGCGCCTGTGTTCTCCCCGGCAGCAGCCTCGTGGCAATTCGCAGCCTCCCGCTCGCACCGTACCGACGCCCTCGTTTGGGCCTCCACATTGACAAGTCACCCACAGATCCTCCTTGAGAGTCGCCGCCCTCGGATCCTCCCCGGGCTCGCCTCCTCGAGCGCCGACGCACCCGGATCTTCCCCTGGTCACCTCCCCGGGCATGTTCTCACCCTCAAGCGCGTAGGATGCACTGTCGCTGCACGTCCATGGGGCGCCGCATGCCCAGGGAGTCACACACATCAGCGCTGTCGCCGCCCTACTCACGGATCCGGCCGACGCCACCCGGCTCCTGGCCGCACCTTAGAGCTCCCGGCCGCCTCGCTTCCTCGAAGGCGCAGCTTGCGCCGCTTCTTTCCACCGAAGCCTGCCGCGATGATGATGTACCAAGATCTCGCGCCGCCGCTTGCCGAACCTCGACGCCGCAGACGCTCTCGCCGAGCCCGCCACTGTTGTCTCCGCAGCCGCTTTGCCTCAGCCGCAGCTTCCTCACGCTGGCTTCTCTCTTCGCTCTTGCTTCGCCAGCCTCTTTGCCTCGCCACTCCTTGTCCCAGATCTTGTCTTCGTGGATCTTCAACTCGATGCTTATTTTCACATGACACCGCATTCTACTCGCCGACTTATGTGAATTCTACACTCTTCCTCCATCGCTCATCGCAGATGGTACTCTCTCCCCTGCAAGCGTAGACATCCTTTTCACTTCTTTTCATGTTCCCGCTGCTCTCATATTCCCAAGCTTACTATGCACTTATGTTGGCTACCGATCACCGATCACGATCGTCGTGGTTATCCTTGAGTCCGACTTTGTTGTGTCCAGAATCACGACGGGACTCGCGCGCCGCCCCTGGTACCGTGATTCGTAGCGTCTTTGGGAGCTCGACTGGCTGCACCTTCCTTCCATTGTCTCCACCAGCCAGTCAATCACCACACCTACCTCTGTTTTCGCTGCGTCCTCTACTGCTTCCCTTGTTCAGTGGCACCATCGTTTGGGTCATCTCTGTGGATCGCAACTGTTCTCTCTAGCAGGTCATGGTCTTCTTGGGTTAAACTCTAGTGACACCTCTTTACCTTGTATGGGTTGCAAGCTTGGCAAGCAGCTGCAACTCCCCTATCCCTCTCGTGATTGTCTCGACTCGTCATTTTGATCTTGTTCACTCCGACGTTTGGGGTCTGGCTCCCTTCATTTCGAAAGAGGGTCATTGATACTATGTGATCTTTATTGATGATTATTCTCGTTATACTTGGACCTACTTTATGTCCTCTCGCAGTTAGGTTCTCTCTATTTACCAGAGGTTTGCCACCATGGTTCCCACTCCGTTTGATTTGGTCATTCGTGTTCTTTGCGCTAATTTTGTTGGCGAATACCTATCCGCTACTTTGTGTCGTCACGAAAGGTACTCTTTCCCAAGACTTTGTCTCGTGTTCACGCCGTAATGGTGTCTGAGCGTAAGCATTGTCACTTGCTTGAGACAGCCCGCGCTCTCATGCTTCCCTCTTCTGCTTCACCTAACTTTTGGGCCGAGGTCGCTTCCACCGCCGCTTCCTCATCAACATGCGTAATTCCACTTCTTCGTGGTTCTACCGCCAACATCTCTACTGGCTCGGCCTCCAATACAATACCTTCGTTGTTTCGATCGTGTCTATTTCATCCTTCCACCTCGTGAGCACACCAAGTCGATCGCCGCATAGCTTGAGTGTGTTTTTCTTGGCTACGCCATGGGCATAAAGGTTATCGCCGCACGACCTCGCACGCTACCGATGAGGATCTCTGGGACTCACCGACGAGTCCCTACTTACTACCCTCGCCCATCTACCGCCAACTCGCATTCTCTTGTTGAGTCGATCTCATTTCTAACTTTTCCTGACACTCAGTTTTCCACTCGCTTCGCCGCTTCCACTTTCTTCGCTCCTCTCCTCCCGCTCCACTGCTTCTCCACGAGTCTCCTTCCACTCTTTTGTTGATATTTCACCTTTTCCCTACACTACTCTCGCCGCCCCCGCCTACTCCAGCCTGAGCCTCCGTCTTTGTTGGGCCCTATTCCCAGCTCTCCTTCTCCGTCCTCGCTAGATCCTGCTCTGGCTTCTCCTCCCAGATACGATCTTCGTGATCGTCGCACGATCAGGCCTCCTGAGCACTACAGCTTCACAGTCGCTGCTCTTTCTAAGCCTGCAACCTACCGTGAGGTCGCTTCACCTTGAGTGGCACTATGGATGTCCGAGGAGATTATCGCTTGGAGCGCATTCAGCACTTGGGATCTTGTGCCCTTACTTGCGCGTCACTCCCATCACGTGCAAGTAGGTGTACAAGATCAAGACCCGCTCGAATGGTTCTCTTGAGCGCTACAAGGCGCGTCTTGTGGCCCGTGATTTTCAGCAGGAGCATGGTTGTGACTACGATAATACATTCGCCTCCCGCCGCCACAAGACCACTATTCGCACTTTGTTGTGGCCTCTGCTCGACAAAGAGCTCATCTCTCACCGACGCCAAGAATGTCTTTTCAATGGTAAGCTACGGAGGTCTACATGTAGCCACCCCTGGGTATTATGTCCATGCTGGTATGGTTTGTCGCCTTCGTCGTTCTCTCTATGGGCTCAAGCAAACCCCCCGTGCTTGGTTTGACCGCTTCTCCTCTGTTGTCACTGCTGTCGGCTTCTCCGTTAGTGATCACGACCCTACCCTTTGTGTACACACCTCTCCTCAGGGTCTGATGCTCCTTCTCTATATAGATGATATGATCATTACTAGGGACGACTCTCAGTACATTGATTTTGTGAAGGAGCGCCTCAGCTGAGCGCTTCTTGATGTCCGATTTGGGTCCTCTTCATACTTCCTTAGATTGAGGTCACTTCACGCCCGAGGGCTACTACCGCTCCTAGAGAAGTACATTCAAGATATCTGCTTGCGCTTGTTTCACTAATCGCACGGCGGACACTCCTATAAAGCTCGAGTTCACCTTCACCACCGATGGGAAGCCTCGAGGATCCCACTCGCCACCGCCATCTTGTCGGGAGCCTTGTCTACCTTGGGATTACTCGACCTAACATTTCACCCGCCATATCCTCGAGTCGGCTCTCTCGCTCCTACTTAGCTCCACTAGTCACCTCGTGTTCTACGACATCTTCGTGGACCATCACTGCTCGCGATATCTTTGCGGGACCATCGCCGTCGCTTTTCTTTCCTCGCTCCACCTTTGCAGCTTCAGCGACTTTGATGCGACTCGGCTAGTGATCCTTCGATCGCGGCCTCATCGCCTATTGTGTTTTCCTTGGCTCTCTCTCGATTGCCCGAAGACCAAGAAGCAAACCGTTGTTTCGCTCGAGTGCTAAGGCCGAAGTTGTAAGCCATGGCAGCCATGGATAATGAGATCACTTGGCTACTGTGGCTACTTGAGGATTTCTGTGTTTCAACATTTGCACCGATTCTTTTATCGACAATACCGTGTGATTAGCATTGCTCGAGATCCGTGAAGCATGAGCTCACCAAGCATATTGGAGTAGATGCTTCGCTCATGAGATCGCATGTTCAGACTGTTATTGCTCTTCAAGATGTGCCTTGAACTTCGCTAGCGATTTCTTCACCAAGGCACGACTAGAACCTAGCATGCCTTCTACCTCTCTAAACTCTGTTATTGATCCACCATGAATTTGAGGGGTATTAGATATGACTTGTATAGAGTGTTCTTTGCATATTTTCACATATGTAACTTGTATGTGTTGGCCCTAGGCCCATTGGAATACCTTAGGCTCATTCTGACATAGGCAGCCACCTTTTTAGAACCATTACAGAAATATTTTACTAAAATTGGCAAAGATTCTTTTGTAACTAACTTTACTCAATTGCTTCTGCATCACAGCATAACAATGCCACACTGGCCCTAATCTATTATGAATAGTAACATAATTACTACAACAGTAAAATATGAAGTACCAGAGAGAGAGAGAGAGAGAGAGATGAAACACTTGCCTGGAGGTGACAGCTGTGAGTACCTTAGAAATAGATAGTCTAACAAACAAAGAATAGTAGTTTTCTTTTGTCAAATGATTTTCAGCAGAAGAAACAGGATGAAATTCGCTCCTCGTATATATACTGAAATGAAAACTAAGATGTTAGAACTGCCTGTTCCTGAATATCAATTGCACTAAAATTAGCTGGCCTTATGCAGAATAAGTTAAGGGCTATAGAGTATAACCTTAATAATGTCTTCTGAAACAACACCAGCAAATGAGCTAGTGTCAGCTGTTCCACCTGCACCAAGCATTCCAAGAGAAAGCCAGTTTAACCATCCTCGGCCTGCCCCTGCTGACTGCTCATCAGTTTGAAGACTTCCTGACTAGAAAATTATCTTTGTAGATTTCATCAAGGACTCCTGGCAATAATCAGTGAGATGTCAGCTAAGGTAACACAAAGGGGGCAGAAATGCAATGTGAAACATGAATATCCGCATCAGGGAACACTTAAAATAACTACACATTTCATTGTTGTTATATTCAAAATAGAGAAGAAAGTGCAACCAAAGATATAAACCTCCTAATGTTGCATACATTGGAAACAAACATGATGTAAACCTTTCAATATTGCATAAACTTGATGAATCTAGATTCTAGATCACTGTTGTAACGCATTAAGGTCGTTTCCTACCCAAAAAACAGAGAGGTTGCCACGCGACTCTAGTCCCACATTGGAGAACCTACACTTGATAATGCCATTCAGTAGTCTTCCACAGTAACTGACACCAATCAGGATTTTTTTTTTCAGAAGCTGAAATTGATGTGCCGAGTGATTAATGAAAAGAGGACTCAATACAGCATTTGTGATGCCAAAGTCATCCCCATGTTACCACAACATGCAAATCGGCTAGGCAAGTGGTATAGCAATGATGAATCATGGATGTTATATGTAAATTGTTTAGGTAAAGAGTAAAGACAGTTCAACTTTAGTGACTAAAAGCCTAAAATGTTTAAGACAGTTTCAATTTTAGTGGTCAAAGTCAAACCGTTCATTGGCAAAAAAAACAGCAGTATCACCCTCCATATTATTCTTCAAATAAAAGTATCAAGTACCTGTAGTTGTTGCTCTGCAATTGTTCTGTAGTTAAGTATATCATCTATATCACATTCTCTGTCCATATTTTCTAGCTCTTGTAGAGTGTCTTTACAGACAAGCTGAAAATAGCAAACTTCAAACAAAGTAAATTCATGAAAAGTATGATGTATGAACTAGATAAGCATAGATATATAGCCTGGTCCTGCTATTATTATATCTCAAATCCAATACAAAAAAAAAACTGCTCTACAGAGAAAGTCATGCATAAATTACTGTTTACTGGCAAGAGCGAATACAAAACGTGCAGTATGATTTATACATGCTAGAATGGTTACAGAGTCACCAGCCAAAGCTGGGGCTATGTGGTCAGTGTGAGTATGGAACAAAAAACCGGCCGGTCCCGGTGGGGTCCGGGATTTTGAATCCCGGCCGGAAATCTTTCATATTCAAATTCAAATTCAAAATTCCAGCGAAAACATCTCAAATTCAAATTTATTTGGACAAAATTCATCCGGTTTTCCACCGGGATCTCCGGGTTACCGTTCCCGGGCCCTCACCGGGATTGGGTCCGGTTCCGGGTTTTTGAACCCTGAGTGTGACCAATATGGCAATATAACTAGATTGACATATTTAACTGGTATGATTTAGTTATGACCTAGACCAACAAATCTCAGTAGAACCAAAATTTGGTCAGTCACCAATCACCATCGTACGTACAAAAAGATGTTAATGTAACCTCAGAATTTTCCTCCTTAAGTAGATACTGTTAGACAAAAAAACATACAGAATGTCAAGCTAAAATAAGGTGGGAATCAGATGCTCGCTCCTACTCTACTAGTACAAAACCTGGCTGTTTAGGATAATAAGTTTGTCATTCAGGATGTTCGTAGGGTTCCAACATAGTATATATACAAAATTAACACAATCCTAAAAGAAACTAATATTAATGTTGGTACATATTATATGCATTTGGCCTATCACACAGGCAATACAAAAAAGAGCAGCAAAACAACATGTTGTCACCAATTTCACAGACATACTGCTCTTTTGGAGCTATCCTGTTGTCAGTCTATTGCTGGATCTCTGATCTCTAGGGAAGGAGTGTTGAGTGGTACAAGGTAGTTTGAGATGGTTTTGACCTTATTCTCTGTTTTGGCAAAACTGGCAACCCTAGTTATCCTGGAAACTTTATCTTGCTTTTAGTAAAAAGCAGGACCATTATTGGACTTTGGTCCAAAAATAATTTTCGTCAGACATAATGACGATGTGTGCTATAGCCCCTCCTTGCGCGCTATCAGCTATCCTTTTTCTTTATGCAACATATAAGTAAGCTAAATTACAAACTGTTAGATATGTATATAGTCTAGGTGTTCTTTGCTTATTGCCAACCCCAGACATGTTATATATTGACCGCTTAGCCCATTGGAATAGACAAGACGCCTCATTCCAACATGGTATCGTGAGCAAGGCATGGGTTAGGTTAGCTTGCCACCGCCGCCTCCCCATCTTCTTCCCCCGCCCTGTTGCTCCCACCGCAGCCTCCCATCGCCGCCTTCCCGCCGGCACCAAGCGCCGCCACGGATTCACCACCGACCCTTCCCATCGCCGAATCCGGCTTCCCGCCACCAGATGTTGTCCGTCGTCGGCCCGCGCCTCTTCTTCTTCGCAGGAGCTTTGCTCCTCTTCGACCCGACGCCACCCGTGAAGTCGTTGCTCCCCTCCTCGATGTCGCCGCCGCCGTCGCCGACCGTGAAGCCGCCAAGCAGAGCAGAATCCCTGCTATGTTTCTTTTCTTCGGTGGAGCCGGCGGTGCCTCTGAGCTCACTACCAGCCGACGAGTGATGTTATGTACATCTCAGTCGTGCACCAGGCGCATTCTCTTCAGCAGCTCGATGTCACCGTGGATGACTTCTACCAGCAGATGTCTCATGTGTGGCGTCAGCTTGACTCTCTAGGGCTGGATACCTGCCGGACCTATCTCTGCTATGTGCGGCTTCGTGCTTACCAGGAGACTCACCGTCTCTACAACTTCCTGACGCGTCTCCAACCTGAGTTCGAGACTGTTCGTGCTCAGCTCCTGACTCCACCCGCGCCCAAGTTTGGTGGAGGCCCTCACAGGTGTGCATTCTGAGGAGACTCGTCACCATGGCGTGGCTCGGATGCAGGCCGTCTTATCTGCTTCAGTGCCTGCCTTGGAATAGACAAGACGCCTCATTCCAACACAAACTAGCCAGCCTCATTGCACTAAACTATAGGTAACAATCATATGGTAATGTGTGCTTCAGAAACATAAAAAAGCTTACAAGGAAAAGCATGCTATACTGAGAAAATCACACAACCTGTCCTTTCTGCAATAGCTCCAGTTTCATTCGGTACAAATTGACATATTTCCGACGGTAATCCCTGTTAAACATATCAAAGAGGCATGGCTAAATACTGGCATGTTTAAAATAAATATATACTCACATTAATCAGGAATATGATAGATGAAAACTATGTTGTGTGAACAAAAGACTAAACATTGTAAACATCGGTTAATGCAAGATCGCCAACACCAACATATCAGTGCAACAGGTCAATACACAAAGCAGTACAGACAGGTGAACATGAATCGTCAAATTGAAAGTGTTTTAACACAAAGTCTTGGCTTCTGCTGATCTACTTAGAACACCAAGAGTGGTGGCTATAAGGTTAGGATAAGAAACTTTGCTATTTCTATTTGTCAGCAGATAGGTCCGTGCCTTACTTAGGTCTGAGGCTCTGAGCTCCCTGAAGCTTGTTCAGAAAGAAAACAGGAACCTAAAACATATATTTATATTTATCAATTCATTTAGTGCATTTGCTGTCATTGACAACCTAAAGTTGACACAGAAATAAAACCATCAAATCAATAGGTTTCTTAAATTGCCCTCAAGAACAAATTTCAAGTACTTCTCAAACCAACCATGTCTAAGAGATTACGAGGGCCTACATGCTAACCAAAAAAACTGTATCTCGCTTTAATTTTGTATATATATCATCACATCTAGCAATAGTTGTACCGACTAACTATATTTTTCTGTTCATTTCACATATTGCCTATCAAGTTAAACAAGGCAAGAGTTGTCAAGAAACTCACAGTCGCTGCCCCAAGTAACTCCAAGAAGTTTTCTCAGTCTTTTGCTAACATCTGCTAAAACAGATCTCTGAGCATAGCGCCACCACATTCTCTGCCAACCGTTATGTTTCTTAGCTAGAGAGCTTTGAGACGGACGGTAACGACCATATCTGTGAAAATAATGGGAATAAGCATCAAAGGTGGTAATGACTTATTGTTAGATTCTGTATACCATACCAGCAAATGCTCCGTCCATTGTTCACATTCAACAAATCAGAGAACCCAAGGAGTTCATTATATCGAGCACAGGCTTTCCATGTTAAGAATTTTTTATGATGTGCAGTTCATCAGGGAGCTTTTTCTTCTATAACACCTCATACCACATTTACTGGCTAAATTATGGTGGTTCTATTTCTATATGTAATTATGTATGCAACAACACCACCATTCCTTCAAAGGTAGAAGATCAAGGGGTAGCAGAATAATATTGTGCGTTAGAGATTATATTTATGTCAGGAATAATAGTTTTTAATGAAGAACAAAGAAACAAAGCCAATGCTTTTCTAATGAAACAAAAACATGGAATCTATAACAGATGTCGATAGTAGGGTAGCAGTTTTTAGTCATCTAAATTAGAACAACATACTTTGTTCGCAAAGCACAGGTGGTGAAATAATCACAAAGATTCAAGATTTGCTGAAGCTGGATTTCATCAATTGATAGGACCTGCAAACATAAGATGAAAAATGTAATCACATCGTTGCTGAAGTACTCAAGTAACTTAACACATTTACAGTTTGCTAATAATAGAAAGAAACAAACCAAGGCGGTTAGCTCTACGGTCATGTCATACCGAAGTGCGCCATCAAGCTTTCCAGCTTTTTTAGCCTGTGATAAAGATAGAATTCCATTAGATCAGGCTGATCAGCATTCAGCAATAATCTTTGGGAAAAGTTACCATGCAAGTAATCAGAAAGCTTTTGAAAGCCTTTTGACCAAAGAAGACTGCTTGACAATACCATCATTGATGGAAACATGTACAGGGAAGAAATACACTTACAAGCATAGACACAGTCACACCAAATGGATTTATAAGATAATCATCTCTTGGGTGGGCTAATCCAAGACTGGAACTAAACTGAGCTTCAGTAAGAGCAACAATATCACATAGATCCTGCTGTTCTTCTAACTGATGACAGTAAATTCCAACATTGGATAGCTCTATTATCTTGTTTACTTCATCTTGTCTTGACCTAGCCATCAATGACCTAAAGCACACAAAATATGAATACACATCTACAATTAAACACTTGAAATACCAAATTATCTATAGCCTAACAAACCATACAGCTAAACAACATCATTTGCATGCATATTTGTCCATATTCCATAGCCATTAAAATGTTCTTCCAAAAAGTATGAGAGACAATTTTACAACAAAATGTTGAACAATCATTATGGTTTCATGGTATATTGCAAAGCAGGACACACTCCTGCAGCTTTACCCACACATAAAGCCACTATGCAATTTTAGACCACCACAAAAACTCTCGAGATATTCAGAAGTTAAATTCTTATGAAATTTTGGGTTCCTAGAGTAGTCCAATAGTCATGTAGAATCGTAGTTTCTAAAGTATGCTTCCTGTTAAGTTGGTTACTTTAAAAATTATGCTTCCTGTTAAGTTGGTTACTTTAAAACTACCAATGCTTGGTAACACTTTCAGGAACTTCACTGACTTGCAAGCATTTTTGTTACTGTTTAGCAATTGCATCTCAGTTTCATACGCTTCTACATTATTTTTTCCTGATCAAAACCTCTATATTTTGCAGCTGTATAAGAACAAAAAAAGATAATCAGGCTAACTCACATGGTAACACTTTGCTTCTGGGTATCTGTTTGTATTGATAGACTGCTAAATTCCAAACCAAATATGAAGCTCCCCTATTGATATATCACCAAGAAAAATAGGTAAAGCTGACAACACAACATTAATTGACATATCAACAGGGAAAATAAATAAAGACAACACTGAAGATCAGAAGTGTCGATGTGGGAACCCATGTGTGAAGTGCACTTAAAAGTAATGAGTTTGCTGCTAGGGTATAACTGCAGCACAAACATTGATGTTTTGGACTGCAAGGAGCATTTGAGGAAGTTTCCATGGTAGAATTTCCCACTGTTATTATTCCGAGACAGTTTTATCACTGATATGCAGAATTGATAGATATATAGATATGAAACTCATTCCTTTTGAGTTTAAAATAAGATGCGGAAATGTGACAATACAAAAGTAGCAAGTACTGCTTAAGCTTAATGCTTTAGACATAGTGGGGATATCTCGTGCAAACCTATCGCCGGGTTCTATCATCCAAACCCCAAATGTAGATCACTGAATGATATTTTTTTTATTATTTATTCGAGCAACTGAATCCCAATTACCATTAGAAAAAACAGAAGAAGAAAAGAAGATGAGATTTCGATGGACTAGATTTATGGAGAATTGGGGCCACATGGATGACCATTTTGGAAATGGCCCCTTCATAGATTTTGAAATAATGCAAGTGGCAGTCCACCACCTTAAGTCCCTCTAAATCTGACCAAAACAAATTAAATCCAACGGTTCACGTGAAAGCATAGCACCCAAAGATGGGTTTGCACTAGATACTTCCCAAAAGTAATCAGTAGCATGGAATACTTCCTAACTTTTTTCATCTGGCAAACACCTAAAAAACAAGATTTGGACCTAATTTGAGAGATCACTGATGGCCGAAACCCTCCAGTGCTCAATAACAGTGTGCAAAAAAAAGCCTATAATTAGTATAAGACAAGTAGAAATAGCTCCAGGTTACAATAACAAAAGCAAACTTGAATGTCGAATAAAACATAAATGTACATAACACTCAATTCACAGACAAAGTAAGAATGATATTGTTATGGTCTTGCTTAGACCATAACGGGTAAACACCGCCGAGAGGATAGCCGGGCGACGGCGGCATCCTTGGGGGAGATAAGGGACTAGAGATGAGAATGAACTTATTCTTCTTTCTTGCTTGCTTGATAATGAATACATACTATTCCTTTTATAAAAGCGACCCGACTTGACTCCTAAGAAATAATCTCTAAAGAAACCTATCTCTAACAATCCAATCTAATAATGACTTGCCTAACTAATAGATAATACCAAATACCTAATATATAGATTCCTAAATGATAAATATTTCCTAATAATCGCGGGTAGTACTGGTCTGGGTGAATAGCACCAGCCCACGACATTCTGCTACAGTGACACGCATGAACATCCATGTACTGCTACAGTGCTCACTCGTATCGTAGACCATGCCAGATATAAACACACATACCTGATCTTTGTGTGAATCAACATATATCATATGAACATTTCGAATAGAAACTTGGATGTTGTCCAGTATCTGCAAACAAGAGTCAAACAAATGCAACAAAATAATAAATGTTTCAGCACATCAAAGTTACTGTTGTTTAAAGAAGAAAAACGCAAGCATGTTACCTTTGCTGATATGTAGGATAAAAATGATTGCCCCGTTTGGTTATCTAGAAGTCAAAAGAATAGGTTTGTCATGAATTAGCTTAAAATATGTTAATTTCTCCAAACATGATCTTCACAAGAGTTATATTAACATTATGATAAACCTAAGTAAAAGAAACATTTTAGCAATTGATGACAATCACTTTATTGTTGGCAGCCTTCAAATCTTCTCATTAAGGTTCTAAGAGAAACATGTCTTCAGACCTCTGTATTTGCATCTTGGTGACATTGATCTACACACTTACTCCCGCCATTCACACATATAGGTCGATGTGGGATCCGTGCGGCCAAGCTTTTGAAACTTTGACCATTAATATATGTTAAAGTATATAAATTCACGATATGAAAATAATGGCATTGGATTTGTTTTCCAAAATACTTTTGTAATATAAAATTGTTATTTTTGCTAGTATATCATGATTAAAAAAACCATAGTCAAAGTCTTGTGTTGGAGACTGTGCAAAGTCAAAAAACGATTTGCATTTGTGGACGGAGGGAGTAGTAGTTAGTATATATAGATTGAGGAATTTTTTTATATTACCTGTTAATGTAGCAAAGGGCTATTCAAGAGAAGAAAAGGCATGCAATACGAAATAAACAAAAGCGATAAGGACAAGAAACCTTGAAGTTGCCAATAGCACATACAGCTGAAGTTTAGCAAGATAACAGTTAAGTAAATAATAGTGACAGGCCACTGCAAATTGCCAAAAAAAAAAAATTGAAGAACATAGGAATGAAGGCTGACCTGTAACTCTTCTCGAAAATTTAGCGAGCTCTATAGCATTAAGTTTAGCCAATTTTCCAGCAAATTCTCTCTTATCCATAGAATCTGAACTCCACTGATAAAGAAACAGAGTATATATTGGGTCAACAGGGTCGAAACACCATTGACAAGCTAATTGAACAATGTATGAGTGTATGACCAGATTCAATGACATGCCTCAGAATCCTCCCGCGGGCATGCACATACAAACACATCTTCTATGACAATAATGATAGGGTCCCATCCTAGTTTTTTCCATGGAATCCTTATGCTTAGCTTCCCAATTCGTCCTGTAAAGAAGTAGAACGGGAAGTTAGAATTTACAACTACGCGATGATTTTATCTGTGCACAACAAAATAGCCAAAGTATGGGCGATAGCATCCAGCCAAAAAGTCCAAGAGGGATGATAAATCAATACCGATCTTCAGTGCGAATGGCAGCTGCAGGTAGTCGAAGGCTTCCAGAATGAGCTCTGCATTTTCCAATAGTATTTCCTCTGTGGAAAATGGAGTCATCAAAATATTAACCACCATCAGAGACAGCACAATCACGAGCTAAACCGCATTAAATTTCAAGACCCTCCTGATCTTGTGTGGAACAAAACTCTAGAAACACATGTCTAGTCCCTCCAATAACTTAAATTCAAAATCTTATAGGCTAAGTGTTGGTTATCTAATTAATATTACATGTACATCTACATGTACACAAAAGATCAGCCCATGCATCTTCTTGTATTCCCAAGAAGTAGCTAGTAGCAACAGCCTTTTTGACTTTTGATCTTTCACAATCCCAAATACTTGGGCACTTTTTGCCTTTTGATCTTTCACAATCCCAAATACTTGGGCATGAGAAAAGGAGCACTAGGAGGCAATACAGCACTACAGTATGCAATGATAAATTTTACACTGGGTTGTGATAGATTTAATGCAATGAAATGTTGGCGGGCATGGCTTATAAGTAAACACTAAACATATTAGTCTATCTTACTTTTTTACTTGTATTTTGTGTGTCTCACTCTCATGAAACTATTCGACATCAAAATAACATGGAGCTTAATTTGGTAGATCATTAGGTGGATGAATTTTTAAATTAGGTGTTTAGAGCTATTGCTTGAAACCAAATGAAACATACTGGCTTTTGTCGATTGGCCCCCTCATATAAAATTTATGGCTCTGTCCCTGACCACCAACGCAAAGCATAAACAAGCATGACATTGAAATTAACACAACTGTACATAAAAAAGGCGCAGCACGATCAAACTCGATGCTACACACTCTAATCAAAACCCAAACAACCGTAACACTACTAAACGCAGCCATAGAATTCAAAAAAAATGCTGCTGGCTGCTGCGACAGCCGAGGCGCGACGAATTAGAGAGCAGCGGGATCAAAACAACCGCTGGCTCGCGCGTGATTGTGCGAAGTGACGGAACGGGGGAAGGCGGTGCGGTGCTAGTGTTCGGGGGAGGGGATCGAGGACGAACCATTCCAGATGCCGATCTTAAGCTGCTCCTTCTGGATTCCCTTGACGTAGCGGCCAAGGAGGCCGGCGAGCACCTGGCTCACCACCCCCTCGAACATGGCGGTGGAGGAGGAGTTACCCTAGAGAGCACGCGCTCCCATGGCGCGCGGAGGGGAGCGGAGGGGAGAAAGGGTATGGAGAGGTCGACTTGGGTTTGGGAGTTGTGTTTGCTTGGAGGAGGCGGAGGGAGGAGGCGATTCGTGTCCTTACTGTTCGTGCTCGATCGTTGCGTGGATCGTGATATGTGTACGTATGTACAGACGGTTCTCGGGGAATTTTTGGCCGATACGACCAGTTTGTAACCAGTTTGTAACGTGTATTTGCAGTATTGATCGTCGCCGAACAGTATTTGTAAAAATAGCCACGCGTGGGGCACGCCCACCCCACGTCAGCGACGCTGTGCCGACATGTAGCGCTGGCGCGCACCCAGACCGCACCGCCCCGCCACCTCAGCCGCTACAGGGGTTGGCGCGTTACCACCCGCGCCCGCCCCTCTAACTTGCAGTCTGTTTTCTTTTTTTTTTCAAATTTTTTAATATAGAAAAATAGTTGATCGTATAAAAAAAACAAAAAAAACATGCTACAGTGGATGACACGTTGCCACCCACGCAGCTACTGTAGTATTTTTTTTGTTTTTTGTTTTTTAAAAAAATTATTTATGCATATTTTTGTAAGAATTTTTAAATGTAGTAAATATGGTTTAAAAATTATGTTTTTTTTTTGTGGAGTCTTCTGACACAGTGTACTTATTTTTGTAATATTTTTAAAATTTTATCCATTATGATTTTTTTCTCAAAAATTTATTTAATTATATTGTTAGTAGGAATTTTATAATATAGAAAATGAGGTCCAAACATTTAAATTTGGACCATATAAAATCCAAATTCTTGCGACCTAAATACTAAATTTTTTAGACAATACCAGAACACATATAAAATTACTGAAACATTACACGGCTCGCGTTTGAACCGTCCGATGTGGATCGAGTGGCTCACGTCGATGTGGTCGTTCGGACCGTCCGAACCCACCTCTTGTTTGGACCGTTCGATGCTGATCGCATGGCTCGCGTCGTTGTAGTTGTTTGTGCAAATTTTCTTTAATTTTATTTGTTCAGAATTTTTACCGTTATTTTGTATAAGTGTCTTGTTCGTACGAATCAGCAGAAAACCGTGAAGTTAATTAGTTAGTTAGTTAGGTTAGGTTAGCCAAAACACCTCCGACTCGTACCCCCCTCCGTCCCTCCCTCCCGCCCGCTACACCCCACTAGTTAGTTAGTTAGGTGTAGCGAGTGTACGAACAGTCTGAGTGTGTGGCGAGAGGGAGGGCCAGAGGGGGGCACAAGTCGGGAGGTGTTTTGGCTAATCTAACCTGACTAACTAACTAACCCTACGGTTTTCTATTAATTCATACGAACAGGACACTTATACGAAATAGCGATAAAAATTATGAACGAATAAAATTAAAAAAAAAAATGCAAACAACTACAACAACGCGAGCCGTGCGATCAGCATCGGACGGTCCAAACACGAGGTGGGTTCGGACGGTCCGAACGACCACATCGACGTGAGCCACTCGATCCACATCGGACGGTTCAAACGCAAGCTATGTAATATTTCGGTAATTTTATATGTGTTCTCGTATTGTCTAAAAATTTTAGTATTTAGATCGCAAGAATTTGGATTTTATATGGTCCAAATTCAAATGTTTGGACCTCATCTTCTATATTACAAAATTCATACTAACAATAAATTTAAATAAATTTCCGAGAAAAAATCATAATAGATAAAATTTCAAAAATATTACACACGCAAGTATACTGTGTTAGAAGACTCCACAAAAAAAATCATAATTTTTGGACTCTATTTAATATTTTTAATTTTTTTACAAAAAAAATGCATAAATGATTTTTAAAAAAAAACAAAAAAAATGCTACAGTGCTAGCGCGGTGGCAACGCGCCAACCACTGTAGCATTTTTTTTTGTTTTTTTAATGTGGTTAGCTATTTTTCTATATTAAAAAATTTGGGAAAAAAAATAAAGGAAAACAAGTCGCATGCTGCTGGCAGCGCGGTGGTAATGCGCCACCGAGTGGCCGAGGTGACGGGTGGGCGCGCGCCCCGCGGATAAAGATGGCGTCGCTAGCGCGGGGTGGGCGCGCTCCCGCGTTGGTTATTTTTGCAAATACGGTTCGGCGACCATCAGAACTGCAAATACACATTGCAAACTAGCCGTATCGGCAAAAAACTCGTACTCGGTGAGTTTTTGGCTGTATTGGTATGTTTTTTGGACAAATTATTGAAAATGGCACTCGCCATACGGTATTAGTAGAATTGAAGCCTCCTCCATACGGCTACCGTGTGGTTTTCCAATGGACCAACACGTCGCCAAAACGCACTGTAACATCCCAATTTTCAACTTGTGTTTCAAATGTAAGAAAATGAGGGGAATTTAAAAACTTTTTCTTACATCTTGTATTTCCTGGTTGTACTGAACAGCTTTTGTACAAGAAGTTATGGGATTACAAGTCACAAGTCACTCTGATCGAAAACCTTGCCTTCCAAAAACATTCTTGTCAAACCTTTTGATCATCTCCTCGAAATATTTTTCCCGAGTTCTTGGGATGGTATGTGACCCTCTCAAAAATTTCACAATTTTAGAAATTATTCAATGTTTTTGGGGTCACAAACTTATTCAACTCGTCAAACTGGAACCAAGACCTTGTTGAATTTTTGGAGGAAAATGTATAGTACAAAACCTCTGCAAAATTTACACAAGGTCAATAACTCACTAGCAAGCTCCTCGTTAAAACTCCATAATTTTTGGAGTTAGTTTGTCGCCTCAAATAATTCTCCTTAGATCACTCTGTTGGAACTCGATTAGGAACCCTAGATCGAGTCTGCCTGCACCAGAGTCGCTCACTCTCTGGGCTCGGCTGAGCAGCCTCCTAGACCTCCTCGGCTCGGTCTCGTGCGCGTGAGTCGGGTCCGCTGGATTGTGGTCGTAAGGCTCACGACCTCCCGGGTGCGCTAGCCTCCAGAGGTTTGAGGTACTCGTGGCCGCCCATCCCCAATCTAAAGGCCCACGACCTCCCCAGGACCTCCTCACTCGCAAAGGACCTCCCCACCTCGGGTGATCTGGGACGTCCAGGACCACCCCGAGTGCATCAGGGACGTTCAGGACCTCCCTCAGCCCTGTTCTTCTTCCTCCCGACCTCCCTGAGGTCTGGTCATCTCGGTTGTCACGCGCCTGTGTGTGTGTCAGGACCAGAGCAGTTGGGAGCAGTGAGATGTCACCTTTATGTCCTTGTCAACGGCTCCTTTGTCGCCATGCATTCAATGCCCGCAGCTTTAACCCTAAAAGTCTTCACCGCTCACATGTCCTCCATGCGTGTCTTGGCGTGGGCATGGACTATGTTCACGATGAACATGTCCGAGCCATTGCCAAGCTCCCCGGCTATGTATAGCTTATGCCTTCTTCCTCCTTTTCTTTCTCCAACCCTTGTGTGTTTGAAACTCCCTCGGTTGTGAGCGTGAGCTCTAAGCCCGAGCACCCAAGAACACCACCCCGCCGCCATTGATTGCGAGCCTTAAGATCCAAAGTGGTTCCTCAAGTTCTTGGCTTGTCTTTGGTAGTCTTGATCACCTCAAGCTTTCCCTAACCTCTTTGGTTGATTTCACAGAGGAAGTCTCGTGGGAACTCGTTTAGAGGTCATCCCCACCTTCTTCCTCGGCCGGGCGGTCGTCGCGCCGCCGCCACCGCTCCGACCTCCCTTGTACCTCTTCGTTGTCCAGTGAGTGCGCAATATCCCTTAAGTGTTGGTGATCCACTAGTTTAGCTCATGGTGTTTGTTTTCTTCGCTTTGGCTTTTGCCAAAACACCGTTTCTCTTTCTCGGCCACGGCTGCTCAAGGCCGCCGCCGCCGTAGAAGCACGCCCTCTAGGTTCGTGTCGTTATTTGGAGCCCAACCATGCCCTTGGTTCCCGCCGACGAGATCCACGCCCGGCAGCAGTCGTTGAGCGCGCCCGAGTTTGCCGGCAAACTCCCGCTGTCACTTTCTTAGGACATCATCAATGTCCCATTTATTGCTAATCACCGGGTGCATTAATCCCGCCTTAAGTTGTGCCATTGTGTCGCCGACATGTGGGCCATGGGCTTGAAGTTAAATCAGGAAGTCTTTGGTGCCCTTTAGGTTCATTCATTGCCAATCTTCAGAGCAATAAATTTGTCTTAGCCGCCTTTTTGTCATTGGTCCGAGGTCCCGCGCTTTAACAAAGACCTTGGACCTCCTTGGGTTCTTCGTGACCGCTCAGACTCTCCAAGATTAGATCCGGGCCTTAGGATCTTTTCGCAAAACCTCGCCTCTAGGACCTCCCCTAGATCGATCCTAGCGCGTAAGACCTCCCGGTTTCAATCCTAGCCGTTTAGAAGCTCCCGCTTTGATCTGCAGGCCGTTGGGAGTTTTCTATGAAAACTCTTGGTCGCAGACCTCTTCTGCTTTGAATCGGGCCGTTAAGACCTCCCTTGGGAGATCTTAGCCATCGGGTCCTCCTCCGCTAAATCCTCACCCCTAAGGCCTCCTGTCAAATCCCAACCGCTAGGGCCTCTTCCTCGAGTTATCTCCACCGCTTAGGACCACCCGGGTTCAATCTGAGCCGTGGGCTCGTTTCAGACAACGTTAAGTCTTCGGGACCTCCTC
This sequence comes from Ampelocalamus luodianensis, assembly GCA_036346255.1. Taxonomy (NCBI): domain Eukaryota; kingdom Viridiplantae; phylum Streptophyta; class Magnoliopsida; order Poales; family Poaceae; genus Ampelocalamus; species Ampelocalamus luodianensis. The sequence goes on along the minus strand of CM070632.1, from coordinate 51,154,685 downwards.
GCAACCGAGCCGCTGAGGACCTCTTCGAGCGTAGATCATGACCGTAGGTCTCGTCGCAGAAACCTTAAGTGCTCACGACTACTTGGTTAGATCTCACCGCCCAGACGCCCCGAGATCTAATCGAGCCGCTAGAACCACCCTCGTGCAAAAGACCTCCTCGAGGTCATTTCTCAAAAACCACCTTCGGATCTCCCCGAGGTCCTCGTTGGAAAAGACCTCCTCGAGGTCCTCTTTGCAAAAAGAGTGTGAGGACTCGAATATTTAACTAGTAACACTTAACCTCCAAATGGTTCTAGCGTTACTAATTAAACATTCTAAGCCTCGATGGTCATATGCTTCCTGCACTGCAGATACGCACATCATCACAAAATTACACATCATTTCCATACAAAGATATATTACTAAGTTCAACAACGACATACATAAAGTAAAGTTATTACAAAAGAGAGCCGACCGCCAAATAGAATAATATACAAGAATGACAATGAAGCAAAATGTGCCATAAGATGGCTAGAACAAAAGTCGACCAGGTTAGCCACACACCCACAACAGCAACCGATCGGCCGCCAAGCTAGTCGCCCATAGCTACCACAACACACCACAAAGTGAGGCCCTTCTGCTCACCTTCTTCCTCCGCAACAAAACAATTAAGCATAGCATCCGAGTACAAAGATTGTCTTTGTACCCGCAAGATCGACGTGTGGAATAGCGCACCTATTCATAAACTACATGCAAGCTTGTTTAGGTGGAGGTTGTATGTCTCATTTTGCATGAAGCCAATTTTATTTGCAATAATGTAATACATTTTAAAAGCAAGTTTGCAAATCTGTTTAGTTATCAAGCAACAGAAGTACGATACATACAAGTAACCACTGAAGTGACTATCCCAATAGTCACCACAACATAGCACTAATCCCGATTCGTACCACCCATCAAGTTTTAATTTAAAAGATTGTAGTCTAACTCTTGAAAGACCTCCCAAGCGTGTCCATAACCTAGGACGAGGCTATTCGAATAGTTTTAACCTCGCAGGTGTACCAATGTACCCACACCTGCATCGCCTTTAAGCCAAAAGCACACTTCCGTAGGTATGCCGCACGGCTAAGTCCTACGAGACGCTTTCCAATATTGTGTATTAACTACGAGCCGCTCGTATGGGTAGAAACACCATACGCTACATTGCAAGTCGAAAGACAACAAATCCCATCCCGTGAAGTCTTCTGACACTACAATGCTCCCAACACCATCCCTCCCGCGACCTCCCGCGACCGGAGCCAATACACGCCAAAGTACTAAGTCAAGAGAGGTCCCATACCCTCTAGTGTGGTTAGCACGCTAAAATGCTTGGTTTAGTGTAACAAGATGTTCGGTCCTTGTTGACTTAGGCACCATTCCATCACACCGAGAATCACACCAACATACCATTGTGCCCAAGTCTAAATCATTTTGCTTTTAGTTTTAATTTTCATAAGTAGACATGGCACAAGATGGAAATCATAATACATAATAGGTTTGTGTGATCAAGGTTATCGACAAGTCGATAACCGCCATTTCTACCGGCTAAGCATGGCTAAGCAATTAATTCGCAACTACTAAGTGACAAGAGCCCATCCACGAACTCTAAATCACAGCAAGTAACCTAGGCTCATGGTAGTAGAGGATAATCATTTGCTAAGGAAATGCATCTACTAGGCCAACTATTAAAACAAAATAGCAATGCATACATAGAATTTGTAATCAACATAAATACTTAAAATACTGGGATTAACATGATCAAACTGCTTGCCTTCTTGTTGTTGCTCAATTTGTTGCGGAGGATCGTTCTCGGGGTTACCGCAAATGTCGAACCCTAAGCGAGAGGCAAAAAGAACCAAGAACAACCAATAAGACTAGCAACACTTAAACCAAAGAGCAAGCAAAAATTATCCAAATGCGACGAAACTTATACACAAGGTGAAATACGAATATACCTAGACATAGGAACTGGAAAAACCTAATTTGGATTTGTGGTGCAAAAGATATTACCTAAAAACCCAATTTCGGCCACAATTAGCACTGTAGCAAAAATATTTTCTAGAAAGATTTTGAAGCTGAAATTTTTATGGCAGCTACCTACTGGTATAGAGGTAACCCATATAAAATTTCAGGTCATTTGGAGTTAAAATGATTTAGTTATGGTTTTTCTAAGATGCAAAACTAGTATTATGCACTTTCCAGAAATATAAACATGTGCAAAACCTATTTCACATTATGGAATGATAACAGAGGGATTTCCTAACATCAAATTTCTATTTTTAGGATTTACAGAGAATTACTGGTGCATTTTATAAGTCTTCCGAATTTTCTAAATGTCAAAATAGGTACTAAATCATTACTCAAGGTTTCTGATACAATCTTGGACTTACCATCATTTTTGCATTAACATTGGGTTGATAACAAATTTATCAAGGTTGAAATCATTCATTTTGGACATACACAGAGCAAGATATGCATTTTCTAACGTTTTATCCATTTTCCGAATATTCAAAATGACGAAACCAAGTTATTCCTAGTTATACAATTTTCTCACATCGAACATGCTTAATTCCATTTTTATAATGAGCTAAAGTGATAACATAATTTATTACATTGGAATTAACTAAAAGCGATTAAAATGAATTAGTTATGAGTTTCTAAAGTTTTTATATCATTTTCATTGATAAACAATTGCTTACCAAATACGTAACAATCCAATAAAAGGAAATGACGTGGACAACCCCACAACCCTTGATCTAACATCCTACGCTTACGCGAAGATAGCGCACGCGCGAACCCAATGAAACCCACCGTTGATCAAGATCCAACGGCCACACGAGTGTATGCAACCGCACGATGCGGTTGCCTCGGTGAACCACGACCGCAGATCTAAAGATGAACGGCTCGTAACCCGTGTTCAGCGGAAGGTCCGATTGCACTCATGATCTCACCGCAGATCACGAGATGGACGGCCCAGATGATGAGGGGAACCGATGGTCCGAATGCATACAAGATCCGGGCCGCAGATCGCAAGATGGACGGCGGTTATAGATCGAAGTTCAAAAAGAGGTATCGACGAGTGGGACCGCATGTCGGTGACTTCGAGTCACCCACGCATCGGTTTAACCCACGCGCACAAGGCACCGCCCACTTGTCGATCGAGAGTGGCGGTTAGGGACAGATTAATGCTTCTAATGATTACCATTAATTAAACACTAATGACTCTCGAGATTTGATCTTAACTCCTCGCCCACAAGTCACGACCGCAGAAGGTTTTCGAGAGGATTAATGTCGACATTTTTATTAATCAATGATTAAGCATTAATGATGTCTCGATCGTGCATGGAGTGAAACAGAGATTGATTAAAGGAGATTGGGCCCACTAGTCGCTGGCTCAATAATAATGATTAAGACACAATTAACAACTAATGATTGGTAATTAATGTGTCCTAATGATGACGACGAAACGGAGCTTCACGGTGCCGACAAAACCCGAGTGGCTTTGACGGCTTGTCGCCGCGATCTTCGCTGCGGCGCCGAACAACTATCAAAATGGGTTCGCAATAGTGTTGCGGACCTAATGGTAGACCTCGCCGCGCGGAGGACTCAGAACGCCATGAGCCGAAACAAAGATGAAGGCCGACACGGCAAAACACGAAAATAGCAAATGCTCACTGCAGTCCAAGGAAGCGAGTGCCATGACTTCTAGGGACTATATAGGAGCTACCTTAACCGAGAGGAGCTTCAAAGATGGCGGGAAGACTTGAACACGATGAAGTCCACTGAGCCAAGAAGATGAAGTGGAAGGTGAGGTTCGAGCAAAATGAGTGGAACCACATCATTACCACACTTCATTATAGCTCAAAGAGGCTCCAAAAGGTGTAATTGCAAAAGAATCACTTACCTGAGTCGAGAAGAAAGGGGTGAAACCAATGAAAATCTCCAAACTTAAAATTGAGTGATTCTGTGAATGCAACCCAAAATCAAGTTAGGGAAATATAGAGGAGGTTGAGGAGTTCAAAAGGGTGCAAGAAATATTGAGGATGAACCATCGACACCAAGGCCGCCATTGGAGCTCTACGGCCAACAATGGTGTTTTGAGGGTGAGAGGTGTTCTTGAGCTCAACACAGAGAATAGCTAGGTGTGGTGCAAAAGAACACCAGGAGGACCTAGGGGAGCCAATTTATAGGAAGGGGATTAGGGTTTTCGAGCAAGAACATGAGCCCATGGTGAGCTCGGTTCATGGCGCGGTCAAGGACCAAGAAGTGATGGGAGCAAGTGAGCACGGTGACCATGGAGGAGAAAGCCTGAGCGCATTTAATGCTCCACAGAGAGACGTTGCCGAAAGCCAATTTGAGGTGACACATCAAAGCCACCCCCTCAATCTCTCTCTTTCTGCCATTGCCGCCCGTGCGCTCGAAGAAGCAGAGGAGGAAGAAGAACAGAGAAGACGAGCCACGCCCGTTGGATCTTAGATGGACGGCTGTGATTGAAAGAGTTCGACGGACAGTCCGATTGCCTACGGAAATCTGGACGGTTGGATCGAGATCCAACGGTCCCAATTGATTAACGCAACCGGATGGTCCGAATGCTCACATGAACGTGGGCCGAGCGATTTGAATCTAACGGCCGAGATTGCACGACGCTTTAAACCGCGGCTCGGTGCGCTTAGGTGGTTCAACCGAGTCAAGTGGCTCGGACTCGAGTCCGACTCAACCCAATGAATAGTGAAACCACGTTTGACTTTAAAATTAGCCGAGACCTTGAAGGATTTATTTGAGGTAGCAAATTAACTCCAAAATTATGAAATTTTTGCAGAGCTTGCTAACTCAGATATCAACCTTGTGTAAAATTTTCAGAGGTTTTTATACTGTGAATAAATCTCCAAAAATTCTGCAAGGCTCTGTTTTAATGTTTGACTAAGAGTCAAACAGTTTGATCGCCTAAAAATATTCAAACAATTTCTAAAAATTGTGAAATTTTTCAGAGGGGTCACAGACCACCACAGAGACTTAGGAAAAACATTTCCAGAGGATGATCATAAGATTTGACAAGATTGTTTTTGGAATAACAAGATTTGGATCAACAAGACTTGTGACAATGTAGTTCCATAATTCTTTGAACAAGAATTGATTGGCACAACAGGAAATACATGATGTAAGAAAAAGTTTTAATTTCTACTGATTTTCTTACATTTGAAACACAAGCCCAAAATTGGGATGTTACAACTCTCCCCCCCTTACAAGAATCTCGACCGAGATTCCGTTTACTCGGAGAAGAAAGAAGGAAAATCGCACGACATGCATCTTCTCGCTCCCAAGTCGCTTCATCTTCGGAATGGTTTGACCATCAACCTTAAGGAACTTGATGACCGGTTCCTTGTTCTCCGCTCGATTCCTCAAGAATACGAACAGGTGCTCATGTAGGTCAAATTCTCCCGCACATCGAGAGCTTCCAACGGAGCTTCCTCGGTCGGGACACGGAGGCACTTCTTCAGTGTGACACATGGAACACATCATGCACACCCTCAAGTGCGGTGGTAGCTCCAACCTATATGCAATCGCCCAACTCTCTCGATGATGCGATAAGGCCCAACATATCGAGGAGCCAACTTGCCCTTGATGCCAAAACGCGATGGCCCTTCAAGGGTGAGACTTTGAGATACACAAAGTCATTGGGCTCAAAGCTCAACTCACGGCGACGACGATCCGCATAGCTCTTTTGTCCGATGGGCCGCGCGCAGATGCTCGCGATCAATCGAACTTGACTTCGGCCTCATTAACTGAATCGGGCCGAAGATCGCCGCCACCGCCTCGACCAGTTCAATGGGGTTTCGCATCTCTCCCATACAAAGCCTCAAATGGTGCCATGCCAAGATCGGCTCGAAAGCCGTTGTTGTAGGAGAACTCAGCAAATGGTAGGCATTTCTCCACTTCTTCCCATAGGAAAGAACACAAGCACGGAGCATATCTTCCAACACTTGGTTGACTCGCCCGTCCGCCATCACCGAGGATGAAAGGTCAGATCAAATGAAGGCGGTCCCCATAGCCTCTGCGGACTATGCCAAAACCGCGAGGTGAAAAGTGCACCACGATCGAAATGATCGTCTTCGACGCCGTGAAGACTCACAATCCTCGAGACATAAAGTTCGCCAAAGGCCCCACACGGCCGAAGTCTTGACGGAAGGAAATGTGCCACTTTAGTCAACCTGGTCAATGACGACCCAAATAGCATCATTCCTTTGACGAGCGGGCAAACCGTGATGAAGTCCATGCCAACGAATCCCACTTCCATTCTCGCACCGGCAAAGGTGAAGAAGACCGCTGACGCCGATGCTCGGCCTTCACGCGACAAAGACACGCCGCACTCGACAACGAACTTGGCAATCTCGCGCTTCATTCGGGTCCACTGCAACTCTCGACGAAGGTCCCGATACATCTTGGTAGCCCCGGATGAATAGACAAGGGAGAATCATGGGCTTCGCGAGAATCAAATTCCGCAATTCCATGACCTTAGGAACCACAAGACGCCGTCCAAACCACACAACGCCATGCTCGCCCTCCAAAAGCACTTGGCTGTCCCATCCTTGATGTTTCGCTGATTGGCTCACGCCAACATTCGCTCGCTGTGCCGCCTTGATTTGGTCCACCAAGGTTGGTTGCACAACCAACGTAGCAAGGGAACCGTGCTCGATCAAACCCAAATTAAGGCGCTGAAATTAAATGAGAGCAGTGCCGCTCTTGGAGCATCAACATGTTGCAATACACCTTCCGACCGAGTGCATCCGCAACGACATTGGCCTTGCCCGGATGGTACCGAATGCCCATGTCATAGTCCTTGATCAATTCCAACCATCTTCTTTGCCCGAGGTTCAGATCCGCCGGGTGAACAAGTACTTCAAGCTCTTGTGGTCGGAATACACCTCACAACGGTTACCAATCGTAATGCCGCCAAATCTTGAGTGCATGGACCACAAAGCAGCCCAACTCCAAGTCATGAGTAGGATAGTTGAGTTCATGAGGCCTTAATCGCCGCGATGCATAGGCCACAACCTTGCCCTCCCGCATAAGAACACAACCAAGACCCCGACGAGAAGCATCACAATAGATATCAAAACTCTTGTGAATATCGGGAGAACAAGCACTGGGCTGAGGTCAACCGCTTCTTGAGTTCCCGAAAACTCACATCACAAGCAAGCGGACCACTCAAACTTCTTGTCTTTCTTGAGTAGTTCACCATAGGCTTGGCAATCTTGGAGAAATTCTCGATGAAGCGCGATAGTAGCTACCAAACCAAGAAAACTCCGCACATCGGTGACCGACTTAGGTGACCCCAAGATAGCACATCACCGACCTTGCTAGGATCCACACCACACCTCCCACTGAAAGAACATGGCCCAAGAATGCCACTTCCTTCAACGTAACTCGACTTGTCGAATTTGGCATACGGTGGTGTTCGCAGCCTGCCCAACACAAGTGAAGATGCTCAAGATGCTCTTCTTCACTCTTGGAGTAGATAAGGATATCATCGATGAATACCACCACAAACCTATCCAAATACTCCATGAATACCGAGTTCATTAGGTTCATGAATAAAGCAGAGCATTAGTCAAACCAAAAGACATGACGGTGTACTCGTAAAGGCCATAACGAGTAGCAAAAGCCGCCTTAGGAATATCCTCGGCCTCGATCCCGACTTGATGATAGCCCACCTCAAGTCAATCTTGAGAAGACTCGTGCTCGGTCAACGATCGAAAAGATCATCAATACGGGCAAAGGATACTTGTTCTTACCGTCACCTCATTAAGCGGACAGTAATCAACACACATGCGCAAGGTCTTGTCCTTCTTCTTCACAAAGATAATCGACAACCCCAAGGAGATGAGCTAGGACGGATAAAACCCTTCTCTTGCAGCTCACCCAGCTTGCTTCTTCAACTCCTCCAACTCATTAGGAGGCATGCGACACGACCTCTTAGAAATAGGGGCGTACCGCAAAGAACTCGATCACAAACTCCAGATCTCGAACAGTGGCATGCCCTAAGCAAGTCTTCGGAAAGACATCCACGAACTCACATACGTGGGAACATCTCGATCCCCAATGCCGCTTTGCTTCAAGGGCATAAAGATGGGGCTCGCAATCGCGCGAAACCCAACCTGCTCACCAAGAGCCGTGAGGTAGACAATCTTCCGGCACAATCGATTTGCCCCAAGTGTTGGGACAACCAATCCATGCCAAGAATCACATCCAAGCGCGCCGAGTCGAGTAGGATAAGATTCGCCAAGAATCCCACTCCTTCGATGTGGACAGGAACATCCCGGCATACTCGGTCAGCTCTCATTTCCGAACCCGGAGAGCGAATCAGCAGTGGAATCCCCAGAGGAACACCGTGAAGTCCACAATCAACAGCAAAAGACCTCGAAATAAAAGAATGCAAGCCCAGAGTCAAATAAAAGCGTAGCAGACGCAAATTAACAAGGAGCGCACCCAACACCACGCCGCGCCTCGTGCCTCCTCACCGAGATGTGGTTGACTCGCCGCTCCCAAGCCCGGGTCTTCGGTCGTGGGTGACCACTCCCTGCCCGCATCCTCCATTAGGACGAGGGCCGCTCAGATCTTCTTAGGACAACTACTCGCGTAGTGGCCCTTGTCGTGGCGAGAGAAGCGGTGACGCCGGCCGCGGGTTACGAGAACACCCGCGCTGGTCGCAGCACACGCGATCGAGTCACGACCGCGGAGGGCGTGGAGTGGTGCCAAGGCCTCGGCGGTGGTGAAGCCAAGGAACGGGCCACCGTGCAGCCCAACTCGGGACGAACGAGGCCGCCTGCGCGGCACCGCCAGGCCTCCCACTTGCGCTATGGACTCGCCCGCCGCCTCGCCTTGTGCTCGGCGATGATGGCCTTGTCCACCAAGGTCCGGAAGTCGGAAGTCCACAACAGAGAGCTTGTCCCGAGCCTCGCACAAACCCTCCATGAACTTCTCCGCTGGCCTCACTGGCCACCTCAGCAGAGCGCACTCGCGAGATGGTTGAACTCGTGGAGGTACTCGGCCACGATCCGCGCTCGCTTGAGCGCAAGGAACTCCTTCTTCTTCGCTTCATCGCCGGCGGGGACATGGGCCCGACGGAAAGTCGATCGAACTCCTCCCACGAGACCACGTGTCTCGCGGCCGCATGGCGAGGAAATTCTCCCACCATGAGAGTGTCGCACCCTCCAACCGATGGGATGCGAAAGTGCTCGCCTCGCTCCTCGGCATCGAGCAACATTGAGCTTCGCTCCATCGACGCAGCCAGCCGTCGCGCCCAAGGGATCTCTGACCGAGAAGGTAGGAGGTCTGCGGCGAAGGAACTCCGCAAGTCCCCACGAGACCGGTGACCACCTCTGCATCCAGAGGCACCAGAGGGAGTGGAGGTGTTCTGGCGATAACCTCCAACACCCTACGGTCCTCCGAACGATTGCGCTCGATCCGCATGAGGACTTCCGCCATGGTTGGAGGAGGAAGCTCCTCATCGGGACTACCCGGTGATTCCGGCCGCACGTGTCCCACCACCATCCCGATTTACTAAGACAAGTTAGATACGCTCAAGACCCAAGAGCACGAAACCCAAACTTAGTTAAATGACCAAAGAATAGCCACAAAGGACATGAGACCATAAGTCACGAATCAACTTCCCAAACGACTAACCCGTATGGAAGAACGAGTAATCGCTTGAGAAGACCCAAAATTTCGTAACTAAAATCAGCTCAAACCAATCCAAAAATCAAGGTATAACCACCTAATAGAGCATAGGCATTAGCTAATTTCATATCACTTCTTACCCCTTTCATTCCCACAAGTTTTAGTTGTATTTATCTCTCATTTCCTACCTTATTTACGTGACTAGCTAGCTGCCCAAATTCCTTTCTCCAAGCTCTCATGTTTCTCCCAAAACCAAGTTAATCGATAAAGGCTAATTTTTGAAAAGAAGAGAGGAACAACTTTTTCAAACTTAAGTGAGAGTAAGGTGAGGTGAGCAAGCTAAGACAGGTAAGGAATAAAATCAGAGAACTTACTTAAGTTTTCATAAACTATTTGAAAGTAAGTTTTCAAAGTATCCTAGAGGCGACCAAGCTAGGGTTTCTACGGTCAAGATGGCTCGATACCAACTTTGTGAGGACCGAATATTTAACTAGTAACACTTAACCTCCAAATGGTTCTAGCGTTACTAATTAAACATTCTAAGCCTCGATGGTCATATGCTTCCTGAATTGCAGCATACGCACATCATCACAAAATTACACATCATTTCCATACAAAGCATATATTACTAAGTTCAACAACGACATACATAAAGTAAAGTTATTACAAAAGAGAGCCGACTGCCAAATAGAATAATATACAAGAATGACAATGAAGCAAATGTGCCATAAGATGGCTAGAACAAAAGTCGACCTGTTAGCCACACACCCACCAGGGCAACCGACCAGGCCGCTAAGCTAGTCGCCCGCAAGCTACCACAACACACACTCACAAAGTGAGGCCCTTCTGCTCACCTTCTTCCTCCGCAACAAAACAATTAAGCATAGCATCCGAGTACAAAGATTGTCTTTGTACCGCAAGATCGACGTGTGGAATAGCGCACCTATTCATAAACTACATGCAAGCTTGTTTAGGTGGAGGTTGTATGTCTCATTTTGCATGAAGCCAATTTTATTTGCAATAATGTAATACATTTTAAAAGCAAGTTTGCAAATCTGTTTAGTTATCAAGTAAATGAAGTACAGATACATACAAGTAACCACTGGAAGTGACTATCCCAATAGTCACCACAACATAGCACTAATCCCGATTCGTACCACCCATCAAGTTTTAATTTAAAAGATTGTAGTCTAACTCTTGAAAGACCTCCCAAGCGTGTCCATAACCTAGGACGAGGCTATTCGAATAGTTTTAACCCGCAGGTGTACCAATGTACCCACACTCGCATCGCTTTAAGCCAAAGCACACTTCCGTAGGTATGCCGGCACGGCTAAGTCCTACGAGACGCTCCAATATTGTGTATTAACTACGAGCCGCTCGTATGGGTAGAAACACCATACGCTTACATTGCAAGCCGAAAGACAACAAATCCCATCCCGGTGAAGTCTTTCTGACACTACAATGCTCCCAACACCATCCTCCCGCGACCTCCTGCGACCCGGAGCCAATACACGCCAAAGTACTAAGTCAAGAGAGGTCCCATACCCTCTAGTGTGGTTAGCACGCTAAAATGCTTGGTTTAGTGTAACAAGATGTTCGGTCCTTGTTGACTTAGGCACCATTCCAGTCACACCCGAGAATCACACCAACATACCATTGTGCCCAAGTCTAAATCATTTTGCTTTTAGTTTTAATTTTCATAAGTAGACATGGCACAAGATGGAAATCATAATACATAATAGGTTTGTGTGATCAAGGTTATCGACAAGTCGATAACCGCCCATTTCTACCGAAGCTAAGCATGGCTAAGCAATTAATTCGCAACTACTAAGTGACAAGAGCCCATCCACGAACTCTAAATCACAGCAAGTAACCTAGGCTCATGGTAGTAGAGGATAATCATTTGCTAAGGAAATGCATCTACTAGGCCAACTATTAAAACAAAATAGCAATGCATACATAGAATTTGTAATCAACATAAATACTTAAAATACTGCGATTAACATGATCAAACCGCTTGCCTTCTTGTTGTTCCTCAATTTGTTGCGGAGGATCGTTCTCGGGTTACCGCAAATGTCGAACCCTAAGCGAGAGGCAAAAGAACCAAGAACAACCAATAAGACTAGCAACACTTAAACCAAAGAGCAAGCAAAAATTATCCAAATGCGATTTAAACTTATACACAAGGTGAAATACGAATATACCTAGACATAGGAACTGGAAAACCTAATTTGGATTTGTGGTGCAAAAGATATCACCTAAAACCCAATTTCTACCACAATTAGCACTGTAGCAAAAATATTTTCTAGAAAGATTTTGAAGCTGAAATTTTTATGGCAGCTACCTACTGGTATAGAGGTAACCCATATAAAATTTCAGGTCATTTGGAGTTAAAATGATTTAGTTATGGTTTTTCTAAGATGCAAAACTAGTATTATGCACTTTCCAGAAATATAAACATGTGCAAAACCTATTTCACATTATGGAATGATAACAGAGGGATTTCCTAACATCAAATTTCTATTTTTAGGATTTACAGAGAATTACTGGTGCATTTTATAAGTCTTCCAGAATTTTCTAAATGCTGAAAATAGGTACTAAATCATTACTCAAGGTTTCTGTTACAATCTTGGACTTACCATCATTTTTGCATTAACATTGGGTTGATAACAAATTTATCAAGGTTGAAATCATTCATTTTGGACATACACAGAGCAAGATATGCATTTTCTAACGTTTTATCCATTTTCTGGAATATTCAAAATGACAGAAACCAAGTTATTCCTAGTTATACAATTTTTTCACATCGAACATGCTTAATTCCATTTTTATAATGAGCTAAAGTGATAACATAATTTATTACAGTTGGAATTAACTAAAAGCGCTTAAAATGAATTAGTTATGAGTTTCTAAAGTTTTTATATCATTTTCGCTGATAAACAATTGCTTACCAAATACGTAACAATCCAATAAAAGGAAATGACGTGGACAACCCCACAACCCTTGATCTAACATCCTACGCTTACGCGCCGAAGATAGCGCACGCCGCTGAACCCAATGAAACCCACCGTTGGATCAAGATCCAACGGCCACACGAGTGTATGCAACCGACGATGCGTTGCCTGCGTGAACTACGCACCGCAGATCTAAAGATGAACGGCTCGTAACCCGTGTTCAGCCGGAAGGTCCGATTGCACTCATGATCTCACCGCAGATCACGAGATGGACGGCCCAGATGATGAGGGAACCGATGGTCCGAATGCATACAAGATCCGGGCCGCAGATCGCAAGATGGACGCGCGTTATAGATCGAAGTTCAAAAGAGGTATCGACGAGTGGGACCGCATGTCGCTGACTTCGAGTCACCCACGCGATCGGTTTAACCCACGCACACAGCAGATGGGCCCACTTGTCGATCGAGAGTGGCGGTTAGGACAGATTAATGCTTCTAATGATTACCATTAATTAAACACTAATGACTCTCGAGATTTGATCTTAACTCCTCGCCCACAAGTCGACCGCAGAAGGTTTCCGAGAGGATTAAGTGTCGACATTTTTATTAATCAATGATTAAGCATTAATGATGTCGAACAAGTGCGAGTGAACGCAGATTGATTAAAGAGATTGGGCCCACTAGTCGCTGGCTCAATAATAATGATTAAGACACAATTAACAACTAATGATTGGTAATTAATGTGTCCTAATGATCCGACGAAACGGAGCTTCACAACGACAAAACCCGAGTGGCTTTGACGGCTTGTCGCCGGCGATCGGCCATGCGGCGGCGCAACAACTATCAAAATGGGTTCGCAATAGTGTTGCGGACCCTAATGGTGACCTCGCCGCGGTGGAGGTTAGAACGCCGGCGAGCCGGAAACAAAGATGAAGGCCGACACGGCAAAACACGAAAATAGCAAAATGCTCACTGCAGACCAAGGATGCGAGTGCCATGACTTCTAGGGACTATATAGGAGCTACCTTAACCGAGAGGAGCTTCAAAGATGGCCGGGAAGACTTGAACACGATGAAGTCCACCTGAGCCAAGAAGATGAAGTGGAAGGTGAGGTTCGAGCAAAATGAGTGGAACCACATCATTACCACAGCTTCATTATAGCTCAAAGAGGCTCCAAAAGGCGGTAATTGCAAAAGAATCACTTACTGAGTGGAGAAGAAAGGGGTGAAACTAACCGAAAATCTCCAAACTTAAAATTGAGTGATTCCTGTGAATGCAACCCAAAATCAAGTTAGGGGAAATATAGAGGAGGTTGAGGAGTTCAAAAGGGTGCAAGAAATATTGAGGATGAACCACTGGACACCAAGGCTGCCATTGGAGCTCTACGGCCAACAATGGTGTTTTGAGGGTGAGAGGTGTTCTTGAGCTCAACACAGAGAATAGCTAGGTGTGGTGCAAAAGAACACCAGGAGGACCTAGGGGAGCCAATTTATAGGAAGGGGATTAGGGTTTTCGAGCAAGAACATGAGCCCATGGTGAGCTCGGTTCATGGCGCGGTCAAGGACCAAGAAGTGATGGGAGCAAGTGAGCATGGTGACAATGGAGGAGAAAAGCCTGAGCGCATTTAATGCTCCACAGAGAGACGTTGCCGAAAGCCAATTTGAGGTGACACATCGAAGCCACCCCCTCAATCTCTCTCTTTCTGCCATTGCCGCCCGTGCGCTCGAAGAAGCAGAGGAGGAAGAAGAACAGAGAAGACGAGCCACGCCCGTTGGATCTTAGATGGACGGCTGTGATTGAAAGAGTTCGCCGGACAGTCCGATTGCCTACGGAAATCTGGACGGTTGGATCGAGATCCAACGGTCCCAATTGATTAACGCAACCGGATGGTCCGAATGCTCACATGAACGTGGGCCGAGCGATTTGAATCCAACGGCTGAGATTGCACGCGCGTTTTAAACCGCGGCTCGGTGCAGTTAGGTGGTTCAACCGAGTCAAGTGGCTCGGACTCGAGTCCGACCCGAACCCAATGAATAGTGAAACCACGTTTGACTTTAAAATTAGAACAGAGACCTTGAAGGATTTATTTGAGGTAGCAAATTAACTCCAAAAATTATGAAATTTTTGCAGGAGCTTGCTAACTCAGATATCAACCTTGTGTAAAATTCTCAGAGGTTTTTATACTGTGAATAAATCTCCAAAAATTCTGCAAGGCTCTGTTTTAATGTTTGACTAAGAGTCAAACAGGTTTGACTGCCCCTAAAAATATTCAAACAATTTCTAAAAATTGTGAAATTTTTCAGAGGGGTCACAGACCACCACAGAGACTTAGGAAAAACATTTCCAGAGGATGATCATAAGATTTGACAAGATTGTTTTTGGAATAACAAGATTTGGATCAACAAGACTAGTGACAATGTAGTTCCATAATTCTTTGAACAAGAATTGATTGGCACAACAGGAAATACATGATGTAAGAAAACGTTTTAATTTCTACTGATTTTCTTACATTTGAAACACAAGCCCAAAATTGGGATGTTACAAAGAGCACCCCCGGTCCTTGTTAGAAAACCCTCAGGACCTCCCCAACCTTGATCTTAGCCGTTCGCGACCTCCCCGGGTTAGATCTGAGCGTTAGATCTCTTTTGTAAAACCTTTAGCGCTCGGACCTCCTCGCGTTGTTCGGACCGTTCAAGACCTCTCTAGGTCTAATCTGAGCCGTCTGCACCTCCCTCTGTTAAAACCCGCGTAGGACCTCCCCATGACTCCGGGACCGTTAGATCTAGATCTAACGGGGTGGACCTCCTCGATAAAACTTAGCCGCCAAAAGACCTCCTCCTTCAAATCTCACCATCTAGGACCTCCTCCTTTGGTTTTAAAGCTCTAGGACCTCCCTAGTGCTCGGGACCGCCAGATCTCGACCGGCGGCCACGACCTCTATAGGCGCGTAGACCTCCTTGCGTGCGTTGTGCGCGCTCGGTCGTGATCGTTGGATCAGATCTCAACGTCCGGCACCTCCCCTGCGGGAGGAGGTCTTTTCCGTGCTGCCGTGCTTCAAGGTCTGTGGCCTGCGATGCAAGATCGTGCCCACGACCTCTCCTTTTCCTTCGGTTCATTCGGACCTCCGAGAGCTCAAGTTTTCTAGTCTTTTGATGTTCCAAATTTCAAAAGTGCATAACTTTGTCATTTAACTCCTTTTGGATGATTCCATTCTTTGTAGCTCTGTTAGTATATGAACTTTAAAGCGAGAATGAATTTAGGCATGTTATGAAATAGAAAATGATATAAACCGCATGAACTTATTTAATATGAAATAGTGGTTTAGAAATTCATTGAAAATTTGTAAAACGCATAATTTATTCTCTGTAATACCTAATGAGCAAACTAAGTTTTGTTAAGACCCACTAGGATTGTCTTGTAATATAGAATAGGTCTTCATTTGATCCACCTTACTTTAAATTAATGGTTCACTAGTTTTAGAACTTAGAAAAATCATAACTAATTCATTTCAAATCCAAATTGTGCAAACTCAGTTTTGCTGTTGTTAGGGTAACCATACCTACCCACCATAAAAATTTCAAGTTCCAGATCATTCTAGAAATTTTCGTCATGAACAGTAACCGTAATTAATTTAATTATGATTTTTCAGGCTGAGAGAACTTAGATTAGCCATATCTTTTTCATGCTAAGTCCAATTGACCTGTTTCTTGTTTCTAAATTTGTCTAAAATCAGCCTCTAGCTGCTGTAGAAATTTCATTGCATTTGGATAACTTTTGCTGTTGAGTTTTATTCGGAGTTCTTGTTCTTATTTGGTTATCGCCTTTTCGCGTTAGGTCCCGAAGGAATTATTGATTACGTGAGTGAATCCTCTGCAGCAAGAAAGTGATCTACAGCAAGGCAAGCAGTTTGATCATATCCACTCCATCCCATTACTTTTAAAAATCTAATACTTTGTTTTACTTGTATGTATGCATGCTCTTGTGTCAATGATTAATTTTGCCGAATAGAGGTAGCTAATCCTATTGCATTGTTTCCCTTAAATTGTTCACCCCTGCCACTACCTTAGGAATATTATCCTCACCGGTGAATTAGAGCCCGGTGAATGATTTAGGGCCCCTTATTTGTCTTTACGTTATGATGCTTAGCAATGCTTAGTTACCGGTAGAATTGGGCGGTTATCGACCTAGTCGATAGCCTTGATCACATACAACATATTATCGCTTATGATTTCAGCCTTGTACCATGTTTACTTGTGAAAACTAAAATCTAAAAACAAAATGATTTAGACTTGGGCATAATGGTATGTTGGTGTGCTTCTAGGTGTGACTGGAATGGTGCCCGAGTCAACAAGGACCGAACATCTTGTTACACTGAACCAAGCATTTTAGCGTGCTAACCACACTAGAGGGTATGGGACCTCTCTTGACTTAGTACTTTGGCGTGTATTGGCTCCGGGTCGCAGAGAGCCGCAGGAGGGATGGTGCTGGGAGCATTGTAGTGTCCGAAAGGTTTCCCCAACGCGGGTGGTTGTCTTTCGGCTTGCAATGTAGCGTATGGGTTTCTATCCATACGAGCGGCTCGTAGTTAATACACAAGATTGGAAATGTCTCGTAGGACTTAGCTGTGTAGGCATACCTTCGGAAGTGTGCGTGGGGCTTAAAGGCGATGCAAGTGTGGGTACATTGGTACACCCTGCAGGTTAAAACTATTCGAATAGCCTCGCCCTAGGTTATGGACACGCTGGCAAGGTCTTTCAAGAGTTAGACTACAACCTTTTAAAATTAAAACTTGACATGGGTGGTACGAACAGGATTCGTGCTATGTGTGGTGGCTATTGGGATAGTCACCAATAGGTGGTTACTCTTGTACTTATTGTATTTGTTATTTCAACAATTTCAATCAGTTTGTCAAATTGCTTTGAATCTATTACATTATTGCAAATGAAAACTTGCTTTATGCTAAAAGTCAGTCAGAGCCCTTCCACTTAAATAAAGCTTGCATGTAGTTAAACTATAGTTACATACCCTTACACGTCGGTCTTGCAGTACAAAAACAATTTTTGTACTCGGATGCTTTGCTTAATGTTTTGTTGCAGAGGAAGAAGGTGAGCCCAAGGGCTTCCCTTTGTGAGACGTGCCGGGTTTGGCGACTAGCTTGGCGGCCGGTTGGTTGCCTTGTTGGTAAAGGCACACTAATTGGCTCTTTTGTTTTGCCATCTTATGGCCCTTTGCTTCCATTGTCTATTTGTTATTTTGTTGTTTTTGGCCGGTTGGCCCTTGTTGTAATAAATCCCTATTATGTATGTCTTTTGTTAGATCATTGTATGGAATTGATGCATGATTTTGTAACGGGTGTGTATCTGCATTTAGGAAGTATACATATCTCGGGGCTTAGTTTATTTGATTTGTGATGCTAGGGTCAATGGAAGACTAAGCCTTACAAGTCGAATAAACGGGGTCCCCACAAAGTTGGTATCGAGCCATCCGACCGTAGAAACCCCTAGTTTGGTCGCCTCTAGGATATTTTGAAAACTTACTTTCAAAAGATTTGAAAGCTTAAGTAAGTCCTCATATTTTATTCCTTACCTATCTTAGCTTTCTTCTCTCGTCTTGCTCTAATTTGAGTTTAAAAAGTGGTTTCCCTTTCCTTCTTTCAAAAGATAGTGTTAGCATTTAAATTGGGTTTTGGGAACCAATGAGTTTGGCAAATTGAAGTGTTAGCGTCCTTTCTACAAGGTTTTGAAGCTTCTGGAATGGTGAATTTCGACTAGGAGCTCGGATGCAAAATCTGGACAGCAAGCGTCAATTTCCGGACAGCAAGCTCAAAGGTTCAAAAAAAAAATAGATAATGAGAGGAAAATTCACCTAAAACTTGTGGGAATAAAGGGATAAGAAGTGATATTAGTTGGCTAAGTATCTAACACTATTATTAGTAGTTCTACCCTGCTATTTGACCCTATTAGGAATTGAGTTGCATGCTGAAATTTACCTTCCTAAACCGATTGCTCGTTCCCTCCATACGAGTTGGTCGTACCGGGAAGTTGACCTTGTGATTGAAGCCTTGTGTTGATTTTGCGGATGTTTTGAGCTTTTGGAGTTCGTTTCTTAGTGGTCTATGGTTTCTTTGCCTTGAGCTTTCAGGTTGATCCTTGTCCATCTTAGTATCTATCCCCACCCTAACGTTCAGCAGGACCCCCCTGTCCTTGGTGTTTCCTCCGCGTCCTTCAGTTTCTAATCTTCGGGTTCGCGCTAACCCATCTCTTCTTAACAGGATGTCCGGACAGGCCGGCGGCGGACTAGGTCAGCAAGCTGGCTGGGATGAGGGTCTCCCTAGCCCCAACTGTCCAGACAAGGATTGCAAGCGCCTCCCCTCCGGCGATTGTGATGGATTTTCGTCCCCTTTTTGCTGTGGCCATGGTAAAAAGAGCCATGTCGCTGAAGGTTGCAACCCTGGGAAGGTCATGGTCTGCCGGCGCTGTGGTGAGAAAGGACACTTCGACCACGAGTGTACTACAGCCTGCCCAAATTGCGATGAAGACCACTTACCCGGAAACTGTCCGACTGCCAAAGTCACTTGTTTCCGCTGCAAACTCCAGGGTCATTATGCTTACAATTGTCCTAAGAAACTTGGGGCAACCTCTCGTTTCTTTTCATGGCCCGTGATTCGATCACATGCTCCTGCGCAGCATCGTGACCTGAGGGTTGTTCGTACTCAAGTCAACCCCATCTCAGCTGGAAAGGCTCAAGAGGTACCCGACGTCGTGTAGGTACGCTTCTTGTTAATCCTTGCCCTGATACTATTTTAGTCAATTCAGGAGTATCTCATTTCCTTTATCCCCATCTTTTGCTGCTCTTGGTGGTCTTCGTTTTGATCTTTTATCTGAAGCCCGGTACCACCCCAGTTTCGAAAAGATCTTGCTAATCTGTCCCGAACCCCTAGATGCCTTCTGGGATGTCATCGTCTATTTGACTTGGGTATCACATACCGTTATTTCTCAAATTTCGTGGCCTAGAGGGCCATAGCTCCTTTAACAAACTAGTCTGCGGAGGATGACTCGTATAGCTAGTTATCAAGCCGAGGCCCCATTCGTTGGTGGAGTAACCGGACAAATTGCTCCCTAACTGAGAATGGCCTTGGTTCCACCAAGAAGCTAGTGTGGGAGGATGGCTCTGCATGCCTAGCTAGCAGGCTGAGATTCCGTTATTGGACAAATCGATCAGACAAATAGCTCCACCAGCTAACAACGGTCTTGCACCATCAACCTTAGAACCTAGGAAGAGCTCTCGATCACAATCTTTGTTGTATCTAGATCTAGTAAGTTTTCCCCGTGTCGACTAAAGTGGCACGTTTTCTGCTAGTCTAAACCCAGATTCGTGCTGGTCGAATCTTTAACCTTTGCATCTCCAGGATCGTGTGTTGGGTCAGAATCGTGACCTAACGAGAAACAATGCGATAAAACAATAGATCCAAGTACAACAAAAATATTCTAAAATAGATAAAGAATCATAAAGAAAGGTTGTGTCTTTGCGAAGTTTAACGAAGAGCAAGCGAATCGCACCCTCGAATTCGTGAAAGTTCAGTGGTCAACTCGTTCCGAGAGTGAGATACTTGGGAACGAGAAGATCATCTGCACGCATACTACCCCTCTTTCGTCCCCGGCTGATCCAAATCTCGGGACGAGATTTTTGGTAAGGGGGGGAGAGTTGTAACATCCCAATTTTCAACTTGTGTTTCAAATGTAAGAAAATGAGGGGAATTTAAAAACTTTTTCTTACATCTTGTATTTCCTGGTTGTACTGAACAGCTTTTGTACAAGAAGTTATGGGATTACAAGTCACAAGTCACTCTGATCGAAAACCTTGCCTTCCAAAAACATTCTTGTCAAACCTTTTGATCATCTCCTGGAAATATTTTTCCTGAGTTCTTGGGATGGTATGTGACCCCTCTGAAAAATTTCACAATTTTTAGAAATTATTCGAATGTTTTTGGGGGTCAGTCAAACTTATTCAATTCTGGTCAAACTGGGAACCAGCACCTTGTTGAATTTTTGGAGGAAAATGTATAGTACAAAACCTCTCGCAAAATTTACACAAGGTCAATAACTCAGCTAGCAAGCTCTGTTAAAACTCCATAATTTTTGGAGTTAGTTTGTTGCCTCAAATAATTCTCCTTAGATCAGCTCTTGTTGGAACTCGATTAGGAACCCTAGATCTGAGTCGCTCGCACCGAGTCGAGCTCATCTGTCTGGCTCGGTTGAGCCAGCTCCTAGACCTCCTCGGCTCGGTCTCGTGCGCGTGAGTCGGGCCGTCGGATTGTGGTCGTAAGGCTCACGACCTCCCGGTGCGCTAGCCTCCGGAGGTTTGAGGTACTCGTGGCCGCCCATCCCCAATCTAAAGGCCCACGACCTCCCAGACCTCCTCACTGCAAAGGACCTCCCACCGGGTGATCTGGGACGCCCAGACCACCCCGAGTGCATCGAGGGACGTTCAGACCTCCTCGCCCTGTTCTTCTTCCTCCCGACCTCCCGAGGTCCGGTCATCTCGGTTGTCACGCTCTTGTGTGTGTGTCGTGACCAGAGATTGGGAGCGAGTGAGATGTCACCTTTATGTCCTTGTCAACGCCTCCTTTTGCTGCCATGCATTCAATGCCCTGCGCCTTTAACCCTAAAAGTCTTCACCTGCTCTGTCATGTCCTCCATGCGTGCTCTTGGCAGGGGCATGGACTATGTTCACAGTGAACATGTCTGAGCCATTGCCAAGCTCCCCGGCTATGTATAGCTTATGCCTTCTTCCTCCTTTTCTTTCTCCAACCCTTGTGTGTTTGAAACTCCCTCGGTTGTGAGCGTGAGCTCCAGGCCCGAGCACCCAAGAACACCACCCCTGCCGCCATTGATTGCAGCTTAAGATCCAGTGGTTCCCTCAAGTTCTTGGCTTGTCTTTGGTAGTCTTGATCACCTCAAGCTTTCCCTAACCCTCTTTGGTTGATTTCACAGAGGAAGTCTCTGTGGGAACCTGTTCTTAGAGGTCATCCCCACCTTCTTCCTCGGCTCGGTTGCGGTGCGTCGCCGCCGCTCGCCTCAGACCTCCTTGTACCTCTTCGTTGTCCAGGTGAGTGCGCAATATCCCTTAAGTGTTGGTGATCCAGCTAGTTTAGCTCATGGTGTTTGTTTTCTTCGTTTTCGGTTTTTGCCGAAAACTCATTCTCGCTTTTCTCCGCCACGGCGTTCAAGGCCGTCGCCGCCGCCGTCGAAGCACGTCCTCTAGGTTCGTGTCGTTATTTGGAGCCCAACCATGCCCTTGGTTCCCGCCGACGAGATCCACGTCGCCGCAAGAAAGCCGTTGAGCGCGCCGGAGTTTTGGTGCAAACTCCCCGCTGTCACTCTTAGGACATCATCAATGTCCCATTTATTGCTAATCACTGGGTGCATTAATCCTGTCTTAAGCTGTGCCATTGTGTCGCTGACATGTGGGCCATGGGCTTAGAAGTTAAATCCGGAAGTCTTTGGTGCCCCTTTTAGGTTCATTCATTGCCAATCTTCAGGAGCAATAAATTTGTCTTAGCCGCCCCCTTTTTGTCGCTGTCCGGAGGTCCCGCGCCTTTAACAGCACCTTGGACCTCCTTGGGTTCTTCGTGACCGTCTAGACCTCTCCAAGATTAGATCTGGGCCTTAGGATCTTTTCCGCAAAAACCTCAGTCTCTAGGACCTCCCCCCTAGATCAGATCCTAGCCGCGTAAGACCTCCTGGTTTCAATCCTAGCCGTTTAGAAGCTCCCGATTTTGATCTCATGCCGCTGGGAGTTTTCTATGAAAACTCTTGGTCGCAGACCTCTTGGTTTTGAATCGGGCCGTTAAGACCTCCCCTTGGGAGATCTTAGCCATCGGGTCCTCCTCCGCTAAATCCTCACCCCTAAGGCCTCCTGTCAAATCCCAACCGCTAGGCCTCTTCCTCGAGTTATCTCCACCGCTTAGGACCACCCGGGTTCAACTCGAGCCGTGGGCTGCTTTCGCACAACGTTAAGTCTTGGGACCTCCTCGTGCAACCCGAGCCGTTGAGGACCTCTTGAGCGTAGATCATGACCGTAGGTCTCGTTCGCAGAAACCTTAAGTGCTCACGACCTACTTGGTTAGATCTCACCGCCCGGGACGCCCCGAGATCTAATCGAGCCGCTAGAACCACCTGTGCAAAAAGACCTCCTCGAGGTCATTTCGTAAAACCACCTTCGGGATCTCCCAGAGGTCCTCGTTGGAAAAGACCTCCTCGAGGTCCTCTTTGCAAAAGAGCACCCTGGCCCTTGTTAGAAAACCCTCAGACCTCCCCAACCTTGATCTTAGCGTTCGCGACCTCCCGGGTTAGATCCGGCGTTAGATCTCTTTTTGTAAAACCTTTAGCGCCGGACCTCCCTCCGCGTTGTTCGGGACCGTTCAAGACCTCTCTAGGTCTAACTGAGCCGCCGCACCTCCTCTGTTAAAACCCGCGTAGGACCTCCCCATCAGCTCTGGACCGTTAGATCTAGATCTAACGGGCTGGACCTCCTCAGTAAAACTTAGCCGTCAAAAGACCTCCCTCCTTCAAATCTCACCATCTAGGACCTCCTCCTTTGGTTTTAAAGCTCTAGGACCTCCCCTAGTGCTCGGGACCGCCAGATCTCGATCTGACGGTCACGACCTCTGTTAGGCGCGTAGACCTCCTTGCGTGCGCTGTGCGCGCTCTGGTCGTGATCGTTGGATCAGATCTCAACGGTCCAGACCTCCCCTGTGCGGGAGGAGGTCTTTCCCGTGCGCTGTGCTTCAAGGTCTGTGGCCCTGCGATGCAAGATCAGCGGCCCACGACCTCTCCTTTTTCCTTCGGTTCATTCGGACCTCCCGAGAGCTCAAGTTTTCTAGTCTTTTGATGTTCCAAATTTCAAAAGTGCATAACTTTGTCATTTTAACTCCTTTTTGGATGATTCAGTTCTTTGTAGCTCGTTAGTATATGAACTTTAAAGCGAGAATGAATTTAGGCAATGTTATGAAATAGAAAATGATATAAAGCGCATGAACTTATTTAATATGAAATAGTGGTTTAGAAATTCATTGAAAATTTGTAAAACGATAATTTATTCTCTGTAATACCTAGCTGAGCAAACTAAGTTTTGTTAAGACCCACTAGGATTGTCTTGTAATATAGAATAGGTCTTCATTTGATCCTCCTTACTGAAATTAATGGTTCACTAGTTTTAGAACTTAGAAAAATCATAACTAATTCATTTCAAATCCAAATTGTGCAAACTCAGTTTTGCTGTTGTTAGGGTAACCATACCTACCCACCATAAAAATTTCAAGTTCCAGATCATTCTAGAAATTTTCGTCATGAACAGTAACCGTAATTAATTTAATTATGATTTTTCAGTCGAGAGAACTTAGATTAGCCATATCTTTTCATGCTAAGTCCAATTGACCTGTTTCTTGTTTCTAAATTTGTCTAAAATCAGCCTCTAGCTGCTGTAGAAATTTCATTGCATTTGGATAACTTTTGCTGTTGAGTTTTATTCGGAGTTCTTGTTCTTATTTGGTTATCGCCTTTTCGCGTTAGGTCCCGAAGGAATTATTGATTACGTGAGTGAATCCTCTGCAGCAAGAAAGTGATCTACAGCAAGGCAAGCAGTTTGATCATATCCACTCCATCCCATTACTTTTAAAAATCTAATACTTTGTTTTACTTGTATGTATGCATGCTCTTGTGTCAATGATTAATTTTGCCGAATAGAGGTAGCTAATCCTATTGCATTGTTTCCCTTAAATTGTTCACCCCTGCCACTACCTTAGGAATATTATCCTCACCGGTGAATTAGAGCCCGGTGAATGATTTAGGGCCCCTTATTTGTCTTTACGTTATGATGCTTAGCAATGCTTAGTTACCGGTAGAATTGGGCGGTTATCGACCTAGTCGATAGCCTTGATCACATACAACATATTATCGCTTATGATTTCAGCCTTGTACCATGTTTACTTGTGAAAACTAAAATCTAAAAACAAAATGATTTAGACTTGGGCATAATGGTATGTTGGTGTGCTTAGGTGTGATGGAATGGTGCCCGAGTCAACAAGGACCGAACATCTTGTTACACTGAACCAAGCATTTTAGCGTGCTAACCACACTAGAGGGTATGGGACCTCTCTTGACTTAGTACTTTGGCGTGTATTGGCTCCGGGTCGCAGAGAGCCGCAGGAGGGATGGTCTTTGGGAGCATTGTAGTGTCCGAAAGGTTTCCCCGTAACGGGTGGTTGTCTTTCGGCTTGCAATGTAAGCGTATGGGTTTCTATCCATACGAGCGGCTCGTAGTTAATACACAAGATTGGAAATGTCTCGTAGGACTTAGCCGTGCCAGCATACCTTCGGAAGTGTGCGTGTGGCTTAAAGGCGGTCTGAAGTGTGGGTACATTGGTACACCCCTGCAGGGTTAAAACTATTCGAATAGCCTCGTCCTAGGTTATGGACACGCTTGGCAAGGTCTTTCAAGAGTTAGACTACAACCTTTTAAAATTAAAACTTGACATGGGTGGTACGAATCTGGGATTCGTGCTATGTGTGGTGGCTATTGGGATAGTCACCAATAGGTGGTTACTCTTGTACTTATTGTATCATTTGTTATTTCAACAATTTCAATCAGTTTGTCAAATTGCTTTGAATCTATTACATTATTGCAAATGAAAACTTGCTTTATGCTAAAAGTCAGTCCAGAGCCCCTTCCACTTAAATAAAGCTTGCATGTAGTTAAACTATAGTTCTGTTACCCTTACACGTCAGTCTTGCGAGTACAAAAACAAATTTTGTACTCAGATGCTTTGCTTAATGTTTTTGTTGCAGAGGAAGAAGGTGAGCCCCAAGGGCTTCCCTTTTGTGAGACGTGCTTCGGGTTTGGCGACTAGCTTGGCAGCCCGGTTGGTTGCCTTGTGGGTAAAGGCACACTAATTGGCTCTTTTGTTTTTGCCATCTTATGGCCCTTTTGCTTCCGCTGTCTATTTGTTATTTTGTTGTTTTTGGGCCGGTTGGCCCTTGTTGTAATAAATCCCTATTATGTATGTCTTTTGTTAGATCTGTTGTATGGAATTGATGCATGATTTTGTAACGGGGTGTGTATACTGCATTTCTGGGAAGTATACATATCTCGGGGCTTGGTTTATTTGATTTGTGATGCTAGGGTCAATGGAAGACTAAGCCTTACAAGTCGAATAAACCGGGGTCCCCACACGCACAACTACCATGCAGTGTCGCCAAACAGCACGGCCACCGTGCGGCGGCGTCAAAACCGCATGGCCACCGTGCGGGGCCCCAAAACCGCACGGCCACCGTGCAGTAGCCGCATTTTCTTCATTTTCTCAAAAATTCGTTTAAGTATGTTTTTATAGGAATTTTATATATAGAAAATGTGTTCTAAAAATTATGAATTTTTTTGTCAAGCCTTCCGACACAGTGTACTTGCTTGTGTAATTTTTTCATAATTTTATGCATTCTGAAATTTTCTCAAAAATTCATTGAAGTATACTGTTTGTAGGAATTTTTTAATATAGAAAATGAGCTCCGAAAATTATGATTTTCTTTTAAGTCTTTACACAATGTACTTGATTGTGTAATTTTTTCAATTTTTTTATGTTTTGAAATTATCTCAAAAATTAAAGGTCTATATCTCAAAAATTAGGATTTTAGGTTTAAAAATTAGGTTTTCTTGATTTCATGTGACTTGGAATGTAGAAAGTTTAGCACCACATGGCTACTCTAGATAAGATATACTCATTAAGGGTTTAGGCCACTACCCGGCCTCCCTCCTCCGCACATCTGTCGCCTCGTCGCTGCTGCCCCCCTTGCCCGCAGTGTTGCGCCTCGACAACGCCTCTGGAATTCCCGGCGCCGACGCAGCGGCTTCCCGTTCGCTTGGCTATAAATACCGAACTCTTGCAGTCATTCATCGCTCATCTCAAATGCATGTACATGGAAATGCAGTTATTTAATCGTACCACACAGCGTGTCATATTTAATGGATGATTGTTTTGATTTTATTGTCAATCTTGGGATACGACGGGACGACACATGACAAATTACACAAGCCAGTATGCATGTTTATGCTTTGCGTTGTTTTGATTTTATTGTCAATTTTGGGCTCATTTTCTATATAAAAAACTTCCTAGAAATAGTGTAATTAATGATTTTTTCGAGAAAAATTCATAAAGGATAAAATTATGAAAAAATTACATAAGCAAGTACACTATGTCGAAAGGCTGCACAAAATTTTTCATAAATTTTTTAGCTCATTTGCTATATTTTAAAATTTCTACAAAAAATATACTTAAATGAATTTTTAATAAAATAAAGAAAAGACGGTCACCGCATGGCCCTAGCTCCACCGCACGGCGGCCATGTGGTTTTGGCGATATACCGACCCATTGGAAAAACCGCACGGTGGCCGTGCGAAGAAGGCTCCAATTCTACAAATATTGCACGACGAGTACCATTTTCGCTAATTCGTCCGGGAAACAAGCCATACGGCCAAAAACTCTACTCGGGCTGTATGTATATTTGCCCCGTATATGTCCGTACGGTCGTATTTGTACTATGTACCTTTGTCTATGGTGAAGAACTTGGGTTAATCACAAGAATACCGTACACTTCTTAGACTAAAAATTGTAATACCGTACAAGTTAGTCTGAAACACAGAAGAAGAAAATAAGACATGAAAGTTGGAACTATTGTGGCCGTCTGTTGACTATGACGATGTTGCAATTTGCAGAGTTTTCCTGTATGCTCTAGTAGCAAAAACATATCAGATACATCAGAGTATCAGGCAAATATAAAACCGCCATCATGTAGTACTTCCGTTCAGATTTGTGCCCAATTGCGCACGTACTAATGATTTTCCCTCTTAACCTGTGCCAATGTACCGTATCAGAAGACAAAATTTTAGCATCCGCGCTATTCTCTTTCCCTCCCGTTTTCAACATGCAAACTGGCCAGGAGAAGATGGCAGGCACGGTGCACATATGAAAAACCGAACCATTGCATTACAACTGCGTGTCTGCGTTTGCTGAATAATATACATGGGTTTACAGGAAGGAAACAACACAAGGATGTGCCATCCATTGGTTGTCAAAATTGTGCTTGTTGCCAATCGACCCCGCGGCCTTCCCAGCATCGCTGATGCACCTCCTCCATCCTCCCCACTGGATTGCAGATGCCAGTGCAGTTCCAGTCAAAGGACGCCGCGCACGGGTTCCCGGCCTGCGCCTTCCATTCACAGTCTGCAAGATCAAAGACGCCAGATGAAATGTGAAGGGTATAGTGAGGCTGCCGAGAGCTACCACATGTGTCCGTAATCTGAACAGTAAGCTGAAGGACTTTGCAACATATGCCAGGTAGGTGGATGCTGGATGGTAATGATGGCTGAGATATTCTTAGGTGCATCTGAAAACATGCCATAATGATCAGAGCTGGCAGTAATGATTGGTGAAGTATATGGACGGCATACGTTCCCAAAGATGCAGGAATAAGAGTAGTGTACCGGTGGTCCCCACATTGTACACGAGAAGATAGAACCATGTGTCCATGCCTACCGAAGTGCAAGAGACAAAGAGAATAACCGCGACAGAAGATAGCTCAACACCCACTAGATATGCAAACAACGGGCATCGGCATGTTATTCCGAGGTCATTCAGCTAAGACCGTAAGAGTAATCGGCTACTGCTCAGGCGCCGGTGGCGTTCAGATAAATGAAATATTTATGTGAAATAAGTAAAAGCTTGGTGAAGTATAGGACAATTTCTGGAGAGCAGGGGAGAGAAAGGTGATAAAAGCAAGTATTGAATCTTGATTAGTGAAGATAGGTGCTAACCAACGTTGTAGTTGTTAAGACATTCATATCATCTTTTTCTCAATAGAAAATTCAAAAAGATTAGCTCAACTAATTAGTACAGTAGTCAGTAAAGCATATAGCTTCCAGGTCAAGTAAAAGCATGTCGATGACCTAATGAGCATGCAATAATTATCTAGATGCAACAGGAGAATATGCTGAAGCAACATGGAAAATCAATAGTAAAAGTAGGATGTCAACCTGGGGGAGTTCCACAACAAAGGCTTCTCTCATCGACATGCTCAACATCCAACCCAATCAACCAAGAGCCAAATGATACATCTTCATTTGAATATTTGTGCAAGATATGCCTGAAAGTGATTTTAAGCTAATATGAAATGAAGCAGTAACATAATCTGGTTTATCTAGCATTGCATATCCACATTAGAACTGACCGGTTTGCTGATATGTAAGAAGCTAAATCCCTGGTTACCGCATACAGCTGCCGTGTTGCATGCCTAAAGTAGTTGTTGCCCTCAGTCCCAAACTTCCAATGATCCGCTCATAATACTTAGAATCGCTGTTAACAATAAGTAGGTACTTTATTACTAGTTTCTGATAAGAAATGTTGGTAAGATGAAATCATCAGACATCAGAATTTGGGTGTGTATCTAGTAAGAACTGCCCTTATAATAGGGGAATGCAAACTCGTGATCTTAGTTTTGATCAGCATGAGAACTAATCATGTTTGTTGAATCCATAAAATGAGACGCTTTGCTAGCTTCCCTTGGAACGCTAGCAATACTGACTTCCACAATCGAATAGATAATATTCCTTCCTCGCTTGATAGGGAATAACATATCACGAGTTCGCATTCTCACTTTATGGGAACTCTCATTTGGCACGCTCCCCGATCTTTTTAATCAATTGGAAACAATCTGGATATACGGAGTATTACTTTTTAGCAACAACAGGTCCGGATTTCATGCAGCCAATGTACACCTGAGGTTTTGACCTGTGCCGCTAAAATCGATCTGGTGATACCTGTTTTAAGAGTGTCAAGCTTAGTACGTACTATCCTGGATCGATCAGAATACTGGTCAAACATTTAGCAGCAACAACCAAAGCTTAAAGGGTCCTGGGTTGGCATACCAATGTTGACATGAACATCATCATCCACTTTTACATAGAAATCAGCATCCCACGTGGAGAGAGCAGTAGAAAGAAACATCTGAATCTTCAAAGGAAGCCCACCATAGCCTTCGACGTGATTCTGCAAAGGATGGCCAGTGTTGAGAACTCATTGATACTGTTAGCCATTGATCAAATATAAAATATTTGAAACTAATCAACCCAGCATACAAGCCTCAGTATATCATTGTATTCTTTATCTTCTGCATCGATGGCACGCTCCACTTCACTGTCAGGACTAGGATTTGCACTACAAGAAGTAAGTCCAATAATTCAGTGATACATTAACTCATTAAGGTACAACAATGACTGTTTTTTCCCAGGTCTAAATTAGACCATACCTGTGCCCAATAACAAAACGGATGACAATGCCCTTCTCCTTCTCCAGCCTTTGCAAATGCACACCTAGAAAGCACTAAATTAGATACATATGAAACAAAACCTCTGTAGTGCATTACAAGGGAAAAGTTCTACCTTGTGGCATCCACGTCTGCCTGATAGAGTCTCTGCGCTTACGATTAGCGAACGTGGTCACAATGCCCATAACAAAAAACATTCTAGGCCGCGTGCTTCCCTGGTCGCCCCCCGAATCCCCCGAATCACTCGGCGACACGCCTTGGCTCATTGCCTGTGCGGCTCTAGCAGCAGCCAGGCGCATCTCAATGTCGGATATTGTTCTATCCAACGCCCTGCAAACTGAGACACTATAAGCAAATCCAAAGTTGATCAAAAGATTAATTAATGACTGTTCAAGTTTCAGACATTACATGATGACTTCGCGAGTTTGTGACACTTGGTTCAATACGGCCTCGAATGATCAGAACTTGCCTGCAAAATTGGATCAATTGGCAATATGCATCCATGTGAGCATCAAAGAAAGAGAGGAGTGAAAATGAAATGACGCGCATTACCTTGTTTGGGCAATCGGGAAGCTCTGGAACCGCCCAATATCTGCAAAAGTGAGTAAACATCACCATTTCCGGCCTTGAAATCGACGACCATCGCCTTAAATTGTGGGGAAAAGAAAATATTGGGGCACGCAAAGCCTAAAGAGCAAGAAACGGGAGCCCGGACCGGGGCTCCCTCCAAGAGAACCGTCGGATTTGGGGGCGAATGCGAACCTGTTGACGACACAGACGCCGAGAAGGAAGCAGGTGGTGCAGAGCGCGGCCACCCACCGCGTCGGCACGCGCCCCGGCGACGCCTTGTGCGGCCTCGCCGCGGCCATCGCCGTGCTCGCTTGGCCTCCTTTCCTCCTCCAGTCCTCGGGTTCCTCGTTCGAACGGGAGGAGAGGGAAGCCTTCGCCTGCTTACTGCGAGGCAGTGGCGCTCAGTGCTCCATGGACTCGGTCCATATATTTATCCCCCGCTCCCCCGTGATTTTTGGCCCGTTTTGCAAAGTACAATTCCACCGGATTTCTGAAATAATTCACTTTCCCCGCTAAACTGGTATTTAGCTCCTCAAGTTTTTAGGCCCGTTAATTTTATTAGAATTTCACACGAAACAATTCAATTTCTAAAGAAATTAAAAAATCATGCTCCAGATAGGCATTAAGGCAAAAGTGTTGTTTTATGTTTACATTATGTTGTGTATTTTTAGAGCCAGTAGTTATTTGAAGATGCATACAACTATGCGTGCAATAAAAGATCTATGTAGCCACCAATCTACCATTTAAATTTAAGTCATGCAAATTACTCTTGTTTATAATTATTTTTACCAATCATCGATGCTTGAAATAAAAATAACAAATTTGTGGTGTACAAAACTGCCGCGTGTCACTGTAATTCTCTGTGTGTTTTTATCTATCTTTTAATATACTACATTAATAATATTTGCACTATGCCCAAAGGCATGCATTATTATGTTATTCTAAAAGAAAACGAATACATTATTACACACGAAACTCATATCAGGAACATGTAGTTTCTAGGTGGTACAATTTTTTTTGTTGAATCGCTTTTTCACCACTAAAATGCTTTAAAAAAATAGTTTGGCTTTCGAGGTGTTCTTAGGATATCGAAAGGAGTCTGATACATTCTCTTTTGGAAGATAAAATGGATTTAGGATTATACGATGATTACTTGGTTAATACGTGAAAAATAGCATAAGTAGCAAATTATAATTGATCACATTAGATACTGAATGGATATTTTCATACGAGTAAATTTTTAGATGTAATGTACATTTAGTTGGTGGGAATATGAGGTTCTTAGGCTGCCTTTTCCACTGTTTTCGATTGTATCTTTCTGTACCGTTTTAACATTGACATGTTTACTTTTGTTTTTCCCTAATGTTGAACCTTACAAGAAAAGTAAGGCAAAACCAATAAGCCACAGTAGTTCGGTACCTTTTTTCTTTTTCTTGCGGGAAAGAGCTTTCCATGGACCAGGTCCACATCAACGATTCACGGCGTCCCACGCAGGCAGCGGCATTAATCATCGTCGTTGTAGCGTCCTGGGAGTTTGTACCCGTAACTCAAAGCGGGCAATGCATGCCCTCTGGTGCGGCCGGGAAACCCTTCGCTGGACCCGGTGTTCCAAGACCAGACTAGCTGCCTTGGCTGGCCCGGTGCGCGCGGTCCACCAGCGTCCACGGGCGGCGGTGGTGGTGGTGGGTTCGTGGGTTGCTGCTTGCTCCCGCAAAACGTCGTAGCACGAATCCACGCGGGCCAGCGCCAGGCACACGTCCTCAAGTGTAGTGTAGAGAGGCCGCACCCTTTTCGGCGAGAGGAATTTTTTTTTGCGGGGCCCACTGTCATTGATGGGTGTCCGCTAGTGCAGCAGTGGTGGACTGGTGGTGCACTCACCAAAAGTAAGCTTTCGTACGATAATTAAGAGAGTGTACAATATTATAGGCAATAGCTGTTTATAGTAATACTCTGTGTTACCTATGAAGCGATCTTAAATGTAGCTTTATATAATAATTGTGATAATACAATGGCTATAAGATTATAGATAATAATATTTTTTGTTTCTAATGATATAATCATTCTGTAATGTAGATAGTATTTTCTCTTTCTTTATTCTCTTCATCCACATCAAGAAAATTCTACGTGACGGATGCTATAGACAAAGTGACATAAGTCCATTTACATGCTCTAAGTGTTTTTTCTTTAGAATCTTATATATTTATGACAATTAAGTACTATTCTTTAGATAAAATAGCATTCACTTTTCTCGCTAAATTCAATGATGGGCGATGCTGAATTGCTGAATGCACATTAGCTGCCATCATTTTCAGTTCAATCCCTTTTGACTTTTTATTTTGCGTTTCTTCGTGCGTTGAGGACTGAGGAGGCTATGCATTGCATTGCACATGGGCGTGTGACGGTGTGAAGTACTGGTATGATTGGGGATAATCATCAGCAACCCATGAGTTAGTTCAGAGAACAATGCTGCTATACCTACTTCTCTTTTTACAACATCTAAGAGAGAGAAACAACTCTTTTTGGTGACACCTTGCAAACATATCACTTAAAAATTTAACATTGCCGTGTTGGATCCTTGGAGGAAGAGTCCGAGGAAGCAAGTGGGGCTGGGGGAAGCAACTCTATCGAACGGGGCCTCAGGTGAGGTCTCTCTCTTTTATCATTCAATCTCCTCTCTTTCTCTCTTTTTTTTTTTCTGATAAACAGTGGATGCGTAGGGTCTTCTATAAAATCCCGTTCCATAGAATTTTTTTTTGTGATAAGGAGAGTGGTATATTTACAAGGAGCCAGTACAAAAGCGCTACGAGAACTGGTACAATTTAACTAGTTTTCGAAGTTATATCGCTGAAAATAGCTTCATTAAGCCAAACATGGCAAGTAAAGCGATCCATTGATAGCGATCGAGCGCGGCCGTTGATTCGTGGATCCAACAGTCAGGGCTCCGATAAATCGCCGTGAGTCGCGAAGGCTAAAAAAATCCTGCGTTGTCACTCTGTTGCCGCGCCCGCTGGCCACAGCTAGAGCTGGGCATTGGACCGTGCCGTGCTTCGGGCCG
This sequence comes from Ampelocalamus luodianensis, assembly GCA_036346255.1. NCBI lineage: Eukaryota > Viridiplantae > Streptophyta > Magnoliopsida > Poales > Poaceae > Ampelocalamus > Ampelocalamus luodianensis. Next base: position 51,121,042 of record CM070632.1, on the reverse strand, counting down.
CGTCATGCCGTGTCAGCTCGGCCCAGTCACCCCGCCGTGCCGGCCCACCTCGCCTCCGCCCAGGCCCAGGCACGGCCCAAAGCCCGCCGTGCCGGGGTCGTGCCGTGCCAGCCCAAGCCTAGCCCAAGCGCGTGGGGAAGGAGAGAGGGAGGTGGTTGGAGGAGTGGAGGGAGGGGGCGGCCGATGGCATAGGGGGAGGGAGGGCGACGATCAGCAGTGCATGGAGAGGGAGGTGGTTGGAGCTGGAGGGAGGGGAAGCAGAGAATGTGATTAGGGATTGGGAATTTGGGAGCCGAGACTCGGGAGAAGGGGTTGGGGATGGGGTTGGGGAGCTCGAGAGGGATGTTGGGCTAGACCGAGTGGCAGAGGGGGGTTATTGGTTGGGCCAGGCCGGGATGGGGGAGTGATTGAGCCAGACCGAGAGAGGGACGGATTGGGCTAGAACGGGAAGGTTAGGCCTATTTCGTGTCGGGCTGGCCCAAACACGGCCCAACTGATCGTGATGTGTGCGTGCGCCTAACGGCCGCATTCTTATGCCCAACCCGCCCACGATTCATGCCGCGTGCCCAAAGACACCACGCGTCTTTGTCGCGTGTCGTGCTTAGATCGCGGCGTCTTGGCCGATGCTTTGGGCCGGCCAAAAGCACGGCCCAAATCCCAACTCTACCACAGCTTCTTCCAGAATCCAAGGACTCGAACGAATCTCTCTCTATACAGCGTGTACACATTCCCGTCTGCCGCCGCTTCTCCGCGGAACAGGCAAATCGTAGACTCATCCTCACCCCCTGGCTCGCCGAGGTGAACGAGCGCCCCCTCACCCCTTTCACTTACTGCGTTTGGGGTACAGAGACCGGACCACATGCCCTGCCAAGGGGCATAATAGTCATTTCACATGGACTAAACTACGAAGTTTAGCGAATAGGAAAAGGGGGGAACGACAAAAAATCAAACTAGATATTCGAGACGGGGCAAATAATTAACTGCATTAAAAATAAATACAAATTGTAGAATGCATATGAAAGATGGGGCATATGATCGATTTTCCCTTGAATTTTCCTTATGAAATCACATGGATTGATAGTTCTCTAGTTTATCAGTTGAACAAGTCCCGTCCATGTGCCCTTCACGTTCCGCCTAGCGCAGAATTCGCCAATCCTCCAATCCTTGCTCGGCTCTCGGCAACAGGCGACTCCAGTGTGTCCACTGAATGTGTTCTGAACATCTTACCATAGGAGGAAGCCTTGTGTTTGGCATTTTTGCCACTTGTGCCTTATCAGATTGGATTAGAAATTTTGTAACTGTAGTCTATTACGGTATATGCATATGTGAGGAAGGGTTTGAATTTTGAAAAACTTGATAGCTCAACCCCGCGAAATGCCAATAAGGTACGATTTCTGCTAATCACAATATCACTGTATGTAATGTATCACCAATCACATACTTGCATCTGTTTGTATTTGATTTGGTAAGCTTCTAAGCCTTTGCGGTTATCAGTCAGCACATTATTTTCGTGCCCAAGTTTGACACCTATTCGACTGCCAGGATGTCCAACGTGACTCTGCGATTCAGACCGCTGAGCCACAAAGAGAGGAAGGCTAATGGCGACAAGGTCTGCTTCATGAAATTGGACTCGGAGTCTTTTGTTTTCAAGGTTTGAGCATTCTTCTGTCTTTGGCTTTAGCAGACAAGGCATGCAGTGAGTACTGATGTGTTGTTTCTTGTGCGAGATGATGCACAATTATGTTCTACCCCAGAACTCTAGATCACTGAATTTGTCGAAAGTTTCATGCCCATGCCATGCCCTTCTGAACATTAACGTGCTTGAGCATCCCCTACGCAACTACATAATAGGCGTTATGGGCAAGAATGGAATCAAGAACTAGTAAAGTGAGAAGCAAATGCATTCCCTGTTTGGTTTGTTCTCCTTGTCAAAATTCCTGTGATATTGCTGGCTTGTTTTTTTTATTTGTCTTGTTTAATTAATGCCTTTTCCCTGATGTGTTGGCTAATACTTCAGGATGAGAGGGACGAAGATGTCATATTCGGTTTTGACAGGGTGTTCTACGAAGATGTGGAACAGTCTGATGTCTATAACTTCCTTGCAGTGCCCATCGTTGCAGGTTTCCCTTGATTTTTCTGTTATAATTTATTCATCGAGATAATAAAAGATTTTGCTTATTACTACTATAGTTTTGACATAACTGGATTCTTTAATAGTAACCATCACAGGTATTCACAGCTACTAGTTAGAACTGAGTAACCGTTTTTTTTATATATATAAAAAAACAGATGCCATCAATGGAATAAATGGGACTATAATTACTTATGGTCAGGTATATATTGCTGCAAACACCCTGTACCCTAATTCACCAGTTGTCCACAAATATTTCACTTCACAGGATGCCTGTGTACAGTGGCGGACCCAGGATTATATTTTAGGTATGACGGAGTCACAAGCACAGACCAACTTGGGTAGTTGGAGGTTAACACGTTCGGTCGGTCCAAACTGGTCTCGGTAGCGGCGGACTCTAGTCTACACGCGCGAAACAAAGCAAAATAAATAACAGAAAAAATATACAAAAATTATAAAATTAGTAACAATAAAAAGATATTGAATTTATATAAATTTAGAAGAAAAAAAAATCGACGGAATCGGAAGTCGTACGAAGGAGAACGAGTATTCAGAAATTTATCGGATTTGGAAAATCCTGAAAATCGGAACGTCGAGTATTGTATTCGCTGGGTGTCAAATAGTCATGCCGAACGAAAATCTCCATCCTTGTGTCCAGTGGTGGACCCGAAAATAAATTTTAAGTTGGGTGACATCTACCTACGAAATTATCCAGTAGCAAAGAAATACATGCACAATCTATATTGCAATGACACGAATAAGCATGGCACTAAGTTGAACATACTAGTTTGAACAAAATATATAGTAGCAACCTATCAAAAGTAGATGTATTAGTAATTACTCATTAGTGAATCTTATGATTAATTTACTTACATTTCTCGTGATGGCAACGATTAATTTACTTACAATTCTCGTGATAGCAGCCGTGCGACTTATTTTTGTGCTGAATTTGCAGAGGGAAGACAAAACATATTTTTTGGTATACTTTTCCCAATGAATTTTCCCTTTTCATGTAATACCGCTTGTTAGGAACAATAAAGCTGTCAACTAAGAAAAAAAAAAGGTTAGATAGGTAAAACAAAGGTTGAAGAGTTGAAATAAAAAACAAAAGATCAAGCCAAAAACAATTTGCTCGTGTGTGATTAATGAGAACTGGGCTAGTGGGCTGGCTGGCTAGGCCATCCTCCTCACTAAGTCAAACCAAAAAAGCTCCTGGCCATCTGTTTGGCCCAATGCACGGTTCTGCATCCCTCGTTCATTTCTTCACGCGTTCTCCTCCTGTTCTTCGTCTCAAATGCCGGCAGGTGGATTGGATGGCGCTCGGCAGCCGGGAGGTTGGGTTCCCGATGGCAGGTACCTCGGGCGGCCGCCTAGGCTTGCCTTATTGCTAGGTCCGCCCCTGCCTGTAGAACAATAATTTGCTTAACGCTTGGCCTACTGTTGGTCTAAAAAACATGGTGTCACTTCATATTTGGCATTATGTTTTTTAGATAATAGAGTTAGATAATGGAAGAGAAAAAATTTCTCCTTTAGTCTCTGTATCAAGGATGCACACAGTCCAATTTATTAAAAAGTTTAAAGTATCAAAAGAGCCATGTCTGTTAAAAGTGGCTTAAAGTCTTACGATCAAAAGACGACTGAAAAGTAAACTTAATCATTTCAAATCCTATAATTATACCGCCACTCATGAAGATTGAAAATTTGTTTTGCTACAAACTCTAGCCTTTGGTTTTCGACCAACATAAACTCCTTCTGATCCGATTTCTATAGATTTGTCTAAGCACTCAGCCAATATTCACTCAATAAGATAAGGATTAGTAACAATCTTTTTGTTAAACACAACATCATTCCGACATAACCAAATAGACCAATATAAGGCACTAGTTCCCACTAAGAGTTGTGACTTTAACTTTTTTGAAATGCCGACTAACTAATTCCCGAACATGTTTGCTATGTTCGTAAGAGAAAATAAATTAAAATATTTGGCGTTATGTATTTGTGTAATTTGGATTTACATTTCTGGAGCTACAGAGGTCAGAGATATCTACTTAACGAGCTGAAGTTGTTGTTTTTTTTTTTTTTTTGAACTCGAGCTGAAGTTGTTGATTAGGAGAACCCTTCGTATTTGCTGAGTTGCTTGTGCCTTGTGTTCAAGATGATCCGAATTGAGAACCGCATACGTGGCTCGGCATCGGACCGCTCATCTCCTCCCTACCCTGGAAGCACACAACTCCACACCGCTTCTTCCTCTTTGCCCCCGCCCCAATCTCTCCCTCCTCCCTATCCACCATGGCCTCCGCCTCGTATTATCTCCTCCTCCACTTGCCCAAGCCGACCCACTCCAACCACCTCTCCTCTTCCCCCACCCGCCACCGCTGCCGCCGCCGCCTCGCGCTCTCCTCCGCCAAACCCGCCCCCCTCGTTGCCACCGCTCGTTTCAGCCCAAAGAGGAGAGCCAGCGTGAGACCACTAGTGTTCGAAACGGAGGAGGAGGAGGAGGAGGAGGAGGAGGGGGGAGAGGAGAGGCCTCGGTGGTCCGACGACGAAGAGGAGGAGGTGGAGGAGCAAGAGTGGGCGGGCGGCAATGGCCCAGCGCGCGGGGAGGATGGCGAGGAGGGTGATGCGGATGCCGGCGACGATTTGAGCGGATGGACGCAGCGGCTGCCGCGGCCGCGCGAGCTGTTCGTGTGCAATCTGCCGCGCCGGTGCGACGTCGACGACCTGCTCGCGCTCTTCAGTCCCTACGGCACCGTCCTCTCCGTCGAGGTATACTACACACCGCCTGCATTGCAGCCGCCCTCAACCGCTAAGAATCTCCAACCGGCTTGCCCCCAAATGTTAGAACTTAGAACACACTTTGAAATTTAATCTGCAAGTGGCTGCGGGATCTCAGACAAGCAGCTCACGATACGAACACAATACATGAGCAAGGCTAACAATTCCGAATGGGTGTTATGAACCAACTATTACACAATAGGATTAAGCAGTTTGATTGTGCAAATATGCATATTGTAGTTTTTTGTTTCCACATTCTAGAATATCTACCAGCCGCTCTTGTATTTATGCTTCAAATAATCTTACCGAATAACTACTAGACGAGCAAAACAAGCGGATTCAGATCCAAAGCATGGCCTTTTCATGTTCCTGATGACACAACATTAGATGCTAGGTTGCTACTGTTACTGAATGACCTCAACTTGATGCCACTGTTTATAGATTTAGCATTTGTTGGATCATGCCTAGGTCAGTTCTGAGCGAAAGCTACATTCCATTTCTTCCTTGCACACATAAGGTGATGTTAAATCTTAGGTAGCATTTCATTGCTTTGGGTTAAGGTTTTAGAGGTGCACTTCGATGTTAATACCTAAATTTGTTAACAACTCGCAGATGTCACGCGATGCTGAGACTGGAATTAGTCGAGGATGTGGTTTTGTTACAATGCGTTCTCTCGCAGAAGCTAGAACAGCCATCAATGCTCTGGATGGATTCGTGAGTCACACAACAGCTTCACTTGCTCTGCAGTTTCTTCTTCCCACATTGTCCATAAATGGAATTGTCGTGCTGTGAAGTAATCCATTTACAAATCTCTTTACTTTTACTGGCATGTCTCTCTTGTAGGACCTGGATGGGCGTGAAGTGTTTGTAAAACTAGCATCTGACGTTGTTTCTAATAGGAGAAATCCCAGTATGTCCCATACACCGCCCATGAAGGACCACATCTTTGAGAGTCCATACAAGATATATGTTGGCAACATCGCATGGTCTGTTAAGCCTCAAGACTTGAGAGAGTACTTTACTCAATGTGGAACCATTGTTAGTACAAGGCTGCTGACAGATCGCAAAGGAGGGAGAAGCCGTGTCTATGGATTCCTTTCGTTTTCTTCAGCCGAAGAGCTTGAGGCTGCATTGCAACTTGACAATACGGTACAATGCTTCATGTTTTGCATTTTCTACTGATTTGAGTCGCTTTTGGTCTAGCTACCTAGTACTGTTAATCGTGATTCCTTTTTTAGGCAACGTTAATTGTGGTTCTATAAACTTAATCCCAAAAAAATCCTAAATAAAGAACATGAGGTAACTTTGTCTTAGATAGTATTCATGCTTAACTAGAAGGTTACTAGTAGTTCCGTAAGGCCAAAGCTTTATTAAGCAACCCCGGTTCAGATTTAGCTGATAGCTCTTTGATTATTTGCCAGTCCTATAGTATGCCCTTATTCTTTTCACACTGAATGAAATTGCTTCTGGGTTTACAAACACCATGTCTCATGTCAACGCTTGTTTTTGCAACAGAATTTTCACGGACGGGATATCATTGTTAGGGAAGCTCATGTAAATCGTCAGATGAGCTAAGCCGTCGAGGGTTGCACATGAGAACTACTGCATTTTTGTCTGGCTTATTTGCTGATTGAGGCCGTTTCTTCAGAGACAGGCCGCACAGCTAACATCTTTTGTATGTATTCAGTAATCGAGTACCGAGTCCAACTGTATACTGTAGTCCGAAAGATTTTGAGGAAATGTAAGACGAGATAATTTGATGGTCCGAAAGATTTTGAGGAAATGTAAGACGAGATAATTTGATGATTGTTCTAGCCAGAAGCAAGCGATCGAGGTGCCTTCTTTGGTACCTGTGCTGTGCATTTCATCATTGATTTCCTGATTCCTCTCTCTAATCACACACGATGTTGCCATACAACCACCTTCCTGCTACCTCTTGCATCCCAGCCTCTGCGATTTGGGTTTCAAGCAAATTGACATGATAGTTTCAGTTCCATTTTGGAAAACATGCGTGACCAAAAATTATGATCCTGAACATTCCAGCTAAGTGGCAAATCATGCTTCATGCACATGAATCTCGGAGCAAACATCAAACAGCAATATGTATCTAATAAAATGCGCTTCAAGATCACACTGCAAACGGATAGGTGCAAACAATGTAGGGTAACCACTAATTATAACTGACAATCTGGGTGCATATCAATACAAGTACAACGGACAGAATTGCGAAACCAAAAAAGTTTTATGGCATTCTTCAGGTAAACATAGAAAATTTGCAGCTTCTAGTTAACTCATAAAGCATTGCATAAATTGATTTCTAGAACAGCCCGACTTCAATCAGCTACGAGCACACCAGATGCCGAGCCCTCTTAGGCCACCAGAGTGCTGGCCGTGGTTGACTCACTGCAGGAAAGCAAGAAGTTGTCAGCCATACCATAAGTATTACAGCAGCTGAACATCTGTTGTTATGAGAAACAAATATATCATTCAACTAATCAGCATTAATAGCCATCAGAAATACTGGGGCACCTGAGATAAATACATCGAACTGCTTTCAATTCAACAATGATTTACATAGATCCAATTTCCATGGTTCTGTTCGTATCTTGGTCTTAAGCTAACAAAACATACTTCTGAAGACTAAATGTGTACAAATTTTAGGAAAAAGTCCAGTTTTGGGTTTGAATACTTGGAGGTTGCAAATCAAACGGTGTCCATACCATAAAAAAGAGGCGTACATTCTCACGCCTGTTTCGCAATTACAGAATTAGCGCTAGCGGATTATAGTTATCTTATAGCACACACAAATATCATTCTTGGTAGAATTTATATCTGCTGTATATCTGCATGCAACAAGTGCCTGAGATGGCTCTATCATTCTATAACATGTGATTTACAAGTCAAATTGCATTTATTTTTGCATCATATATTTATGATTTTGGCATGCACAATGAAATATACTACCAGCGTCCACAACAACATAAGAATGCCAAACTCTTAACTCCAAAGTAGCATCACATCAGCCTAACTACAAGATTAAGGTCCCATTTCCCTGTTAAATTCCTACGCCCCTCTAAAAACAGGCTCAAGAAGCACCGCATCTACAACACAGCTATGCATTTATGTAGCACAGAATTGGCACAAGCATCTGAACACATCCTACTCAAAAAAAAAAAAAAAAACAAATCATATTCCACAGCTTATAAGGAGCAATTGGTACACATACAATAAACTACCCACTTTGCCAACTAAACTGACTAACACTCATACTTCACCGAAGCTATATGTTTTTAAGAGGTAACAATCAAGGATTAATGGCATGGGCTTGAGTGACTTACTACTTCCAGGTGGGCGGGAGCTTCTTGGTGCGCTTGTAGTAGCGGGCGAGGCGGTGGATCCTGCTCTCCACAAGGATGAGCCTGAACTTGGAGTCCTTGTCCTTCCTGTTCCTCTCCAGGTGCTTCCTTATCGCCACCGCCTTCTTGATCAGGAAGTACAGGTCCTCCGGGATCTCAGGCGCCAGCCCTACACACCAACATCCACACATAAACACAAACAAAGCCAACAATGGTAGTGGAGTTTGATAAGGGAGGGATCTCACCATGGGCCTTGAGGATGCGGAGGATCTTGCTGCCGGTGACGCTCTTGACGAGGGGGATGCCGTGCTGGTCACGGAGCACCACGCCGATCTGCGACGGCATCTGACCCTTCTTCGCAGCCTTCGTGATCATCTCCTCCACCTACCAAGATCCGATGCACGCACATCAACCAACAAAAACAAAATCACAGTACAAAAGGACAGGAAACGATTCCCAAATCGAGTCAAGGCAAGGCTCTCACCTCGGAAGTGGCGGTCTTGACCCAGCTCGGGGGAGTCCTCTTGTACGGCAGCGCCGAAGACGAGATACCCTTCCTGTGTCACAGAGTCGCGTAGACGCCATTAGAGCAGAGAATTCCCAGTTTGTAGTAACAGAACCCCCGTCGTGAGGAGTAGGGAAGGGTTACCCGCGGCTGTGCATACGACCCATGGTGGCGGTGGGGTGTTTGGCTACGGCGACGGCGGCCCGGTGTTTGCTGCTGTAGCGGCGGCGGCGCGAAGGGCGAGAGAAGCGCGAGGTGCGGTATGCCGGTATGAATAGAGAGGGGGTCGGGTACTCGCGTTAGGGTTTTGGGGTGCCACTTATCTGAGGGCATTTTTATTTCAGTCCTTCCAATAGTTTTGTTTTTGGTCCATGCCATTTTTTCCAATATTTTTATCTCAGGCAACTACAACCAGTTTGAACATTTTTTTTCTTTTCCGATGGAAGTCATAGAACCATTTTGGTACACAATAATGTCGGCGAATGACACTTTGACATAAAGCGTAAAGAGCAATGGAGGATATTCACAGATGCAAAATTGAGTCAGCTATTCAGAATGTGTTGCGATTCCAAGGACCCAAACTCAGAACGATACTTAGACATAAAGTGCAAAGAGAGCAGGTTAGGGATTTTTTTTATTAATTAATTCTTTTTCAAATTTTATTTTAAAGTCCACAAAATAGCACTTTTGTCACGCCAATGGTTGTGGTGTGATCAAATAACACTGTCACGCCACATGTGGCGTGTGATAAGAGATTGCTCAGATACGGGTTGGCGTGACAGTGTTATTTTGTCACACCACGGATGATGGCGTGACCAAAGAGGTCAGAATTGGAAATAAATTACGCCGAAGGTTAACTTTAAAATAGAATTTGAAAAAAGATTAGTTAATAAAAAAAATCCAGGGTAGGACCTATGCAAATTTGACTCAGCTATTCAGAATGTGTTAAGAGATTGTATGGGCCTATGTTGGGACATAGTAGAAGTGGCTAGATGGGCTATCCCGACCGCGTTGGCCCAAGGTCGGCACACGTCCGTACTGTTTATGGGTCAGACCGACACGACCATTCATTATATATATATATACACACACACACACATATATATATATATACATATGATTTTATTTTTGTTTTTAATACTTATATGGTTTTATTTGGTGTTTTTTTAAATTTTATATAGTTCGTTTTTTACCGTTTATATATGTACTTCTGAATTCTACACTTTTTCTATTTTTTTATTGGATTATTGGATTTTTTTTTCGAGCTAAGTGGACCGCAAAGGCCTGGGCCAAAAGGGCTCAGGTCGGCACGACACGAGTGGCCTCCGGGTCATACTTGGGCCGCGCACCTAGGCACATGGGCTGGCATAGCACGACCCATTTCATTCGTTGGCCGGAACGAGCCGTGTCGAAATGGGTAGGGTCGTCGTCCATTTGGTCATGTTTGGGACATAGAATTTTGTAATCACCGCGGGATTTGTATGCAAATTTGAATCAGCTATTCAGAACGTGATAGAGATTCCAAAGGTCTATTTTGGAACACAGGATTATTCGTATGAAATTCACGCTTTCCAAATGAGCCCTAAGATTTTGTCATTGCTTGCGTGTGTGGTTGATAAATGATAGGAACAAGTCTATTTTTCAACCCTGAATTACTCCTCGAGTCCGGAAAACAACCTCAACACTAAAACCGTCCACTTTGCATCTCTTAAATATCAAAACAGTTCACTTTTCACTCTTAGGCTGTTTTAATGAGTTTTCAACATCACTAATGTTGGCTGACGTGATACCCCAATGGTCAAGATTATGTTGAGGGAGGAAGAAGAGGTATTCGATTGGCTGACGTGGTACCCCAATGGTCAAGATTATGTTGAGGGAGGAAGAAGAGGTATTCGATTGGCTGACGTGATACCCCAATGGTCAAGATTATGTTAAGGGAGGAAGAAGAGGTATTCGAGTATGACGAGTGGGATCCAAGTTTTAAATATATCATTTACTTCTTAATTTGTTCTTGCTAATTTTGCTAATTAGGATGCCACGCTAACATTAACTTGCCTATTGAGAATTGAGACGCACATCAGCCAAAAGGAGTTATGTGGTCACCATTTGTGGTGAAAACTACTCATGAAAACAACCTAGAGGTGAAAAATGAATTGTTTTGATAGTTTGATCATGCAAAGTAGACGGTTTTAAAGTTAAAAGTTGTTATTCAGACTTGTTAATATTTCAGGGTTAAAAATTAGACTTTTTCCTAAATGATATGGTTGGCGATAGCGTAACCTCACCAACAATGCATACTAAAAAGTGTTGAACCCATCGGTAATCGACGCTGATAAGCAGAAACATATATAGGTAATGTGCACTATCAGTTTCAAGTGGACCAGCCAAAGGATTGAATTTACCATACACAGATGTTCCAAGCAATCCTATGTAGCAATGCTAATGAGATTACACAAACCGCCGGTGCTGCTGCTCAGCGGCATACGTAGGGTGTCCGATCGAATACAAATCGAATAACAGTTTTCTCGTATTCATTTAGTACTAATACAAATATGAATTTTGATATTATCGAATACGAATCAAATGTGGTAATAAATACGAATCAAATACCTACTCAATTCGATCGGATTCGGATATTCTCGTAACTTACGTAATTATAAAATATTTATGATACTTTATCCTTATACATAACACATCTAATCATTCTAATTTAACCATTTCACCTAAAAACATAAATTCATATCAAAATAAAAATGCTCACCCAACTAATTAACTACACTGCAATAAAACATGATTATTGTTTTATTTATATTCGAATACAAACAGTGCAGATAAAATCACATTTCAGATAACAAAAATCTATACCATATTCATATCCATATTTTTATACGAATACAAATAGGATAGAAATTGTTAAAAATCTAAAGCATAGTCGTATCGGATAATTCAGATTCGATTGACAGATAAAACGAAGCGGAGGTTAATAATCACATGACGCAACTAACAATCTGACTTCTCATCAGAATAGCAAGGCAATCAGTAGAAACTGAAAATAAGCAGTGCTAATCTCCAGTTGAAGCTGACAATAAGGTTACACTAGCCAATTAAAAACAACGCAGATATCACATTGCAACCGATGCTGGAAAACAATTAAGTACGGTAAATGCTAGTTGTAACTGACAAAATATGGATGCATGCAAAGTTTTAACAGACAGAATTGCGAAACCAAAAATTGTTTATGGATTCTCCGAGTAAACATAGAAAACTTGCAGTTTCTTGTCCACATCTAACTCGCTCCAAACTCATAAAGCATTACATAACTTGATTTCTAGAACAAGCCCATCTTGAAGCAGCTAAGAGCACACCAGATGAAGAGCTCTCTTAGGCCACCAGAGTGCTGGCCGTGGTCGACTCGCTGCAGAAAATCAAGGATTTTGTCAGATGGGATACAGCATCCAAACAATCAGAGATATGAGAAAACACACATGCTATTCAGGATAATAGCAATCACGTTGTAATCAATTAAACAAGTACTTGTATAATTAGATCAATCACATTTAACTGCCTTTAAGAAGCGACAAAGATTAAGAATGCATCCAAGTAACCAAGATACATACTTCCATTGTTCAATGTTTTGCATGTATTAAGCATGCGAAAACAAGATGTCGACCAAAGATTAAATGTTTTAAGCTAAAAGATCGAAGAATGTGTAAGACTACCCTGCCTAAGCTAACAAAACATACCAGCAACAAGTGAAATTTAGCTCGAAAGATGCATTTTTAAAAGTGTTCCTATCTTTATTGAATTTCGTATTTCTGTCCATACTATCCAATAAAAGGCGGACATCATTTCACAACTATAAGAATAGAACTAGTTGATTTTAGTTGTTTTACAGCACACAGATTTTAGTTCTTATAGAATCAGGTGCAGCTTTATATTTATTTGCAACACTACGAGTCCAAAATGACTCTTATAAAGATATAGAACAAAGATTTAGAGGTCAAATTGTGTTGTTTCATCAGAGTTTATGTATTCAGCACGCACAACATCCAAAATGTGCAACCACGAAGAAGCAACACATGGCATGTTTAAACATGTCTAGCTAGCTTAAATGGATTGCCACCTACAACAATTACAGCAGCTCTGCATAAGAAACAATTAGCACAACATTGGAACACATACACTTACCCTAGAGCAAAACATCGTACAGCTCCTAAGTAAAAATGGCACAAAAACAACTAATTACTCAGCTCGTACAAAAATATTACCAAGCTAACTGATTGTCACTGCACACTTGTAGAGATCTATATTGGTATGCTACTAACAAGTAAGAAATAAAGGTAACGGGCATGGGCTTGAGTGACTTACTACTTCCAGGTGGGTGGGAGCTTCTTGGTGCGCTTGTAGTAGCGGGCCAGGCGGTGGATCCTGCTCTCCACAAGGATGAGCCTGAACTTGGAATCCTTGTCCTTCCTGTTCCTCTCCAGGTGCTTCCTTATCGCCACCGCCTTCTTGATCAGGAAATACAGGTCCTCCGGGATCTCAGGCGCCAGCCCTACACACCAACATCCACACATCAATACACACATAAACACAGACAAAGCCAACCATGGTAGTGGAGTTTGACAAGGAGGATCTCACCATGGGCCTTGAGGATGCGGAGGATCTTGCTGCCGGTGACGCTCTTGACGAGGGGATGCCGTGCTGGTCACGGAGCACCACGCCGATCTGCGACGGCATCTGACCCTTCTTGGCAGCCTTAGTGATCATCTCCTCCACCTACCAAGAACCGACGAAAACATCAACAAACCATATCGAAATCACAGTACAAAAAGAAAGGAAACGACGCCCAAATCGAATCAAGAAGCAATTAGAAGTAAAGTCTCTCACCTCTGAGGTGGCGGTCTTGACCCAGCTCGGGGGAGTCCTCTTGTACGGCAGCGCCGAGGACGAGATGCCCTTCCTACACCAGAGAGTCGCGCATTCGCCATTAGAACACAGAAACCACTGGAAACAATACGAGAGGTGGGGGGAGGAGGGAGAGGGGTTACCCGCGGCTGTGCATGCGCCCCATGGCGGCGGCGGCGAGGTGTTTGGATCCGGGGACGGCGGGGGGGAGGGAGCTTACTGCTTCTGCCGCGGCGGCGGCGCAAAAGGCGAGAGGAGCGCGAGCGGCGGTAGGATAGAGGGGTGCGGGTTAGGGTTTTGGGGTGCTACTTATAGTGAGTGGCGGCGCTTAGGGTGCGAGCGATCCTAGGGCTTCATCGCTTTGGGCCGGGCCGTTGATTCTTTGACGGCGTAGTCCGAGTGATGTTTCGGCCCATTGATTGTCTTAAGTTTTTTATTTCCTAAATGAGATAGAGGTACCAATTTCCTACGGGACAATTGTCAGAATGACAAACCTTACTTCTGTCCCACGTGAAATGCTATTATGTTCAACACAATAGCCTAAATGCCATATGTTATTTTCGCACTTTGTTATTTTTCCCTTTTGGAGTATTTAATTCAAATTTCGGTTTTAATTGCCCTGGCCTACATGGGAAATGTCGCATATGCCCCTCCGGTAGGTTCTGTCGGTCAGGTCAAGGAGGTGTCACTTACTCTTTTGGTCGTGGTGGTGGGATTTGTAGAAGAAGCGCGGGACGCGTCTGTTCTAGCCGTTCTTTGTAATCAGTTGGAGAAGTGCGGTAGTCAGCCCTTGCATGGCGGTAGTACCGCATGTGGTGAAAAATGGATTTTCTTCTCCAACGGTTATATTTGTTGTTGTGGGGTATAAATACTTCCCACGGCTCAAGACAGGCGCTAGACCACATTTAACATCTTAGAGCCTTGTGCATTCATTCAACTCCTCAAATTCATTTGTTCACTCTTTGAGAGGTTGTTGAGCTCATTCAAAGTGCATTCATCATTCTAGTTGATCCCTTTGCACTTGAGTGTCGTCAGCGAAGGTCTTGGTTTGTTACTCTTGGAGTTTTGCCGAACTCCTAGGCGGCTGGCGGTGATTGCACGGTGATCTCTTCAAGAAGATTGTGAAGAGGCTCGGTGCCCATATTGTGAGTGGTTTGGTGTTCACCATCTCCGGAGTGGAGGAAGAACAACCAATAGTGATCGAGGAAAGGCTTAATACGTGGAGCGAAGCAGTTGGTTCAAGCTCCTCAGCGTGGACTAGTGAAGACAAGCAAGTCTTCGATACCACGGGAAAACATCGTTGTCTCATTGTGGTTATTCCTAGTCTTTACTCTTCCGCATTTATATTTCTAGCTTGATCTTTGTGCTTGTATTGCTTAGCTAGAAGTATAATTTGTTTAGACTAAGTTATTAATTAGCTTCTCGCGTTAATTTGTTTAAAAGTTTAAAACCTCCTATTCACCCCCTCTAGTCGGTTATCCTTGATCCTACATCCTTGGTCCTGAGCATTTCGCGTGGGGCATGTCTTGAAGGTGTGCCCGGACTCGCAAATGGAGCACTTCTTCGTGCGACCCGCCTCGCCTCGTCCATATCGTTCTGATGCGTCGTACCGTCGCGGCCAACCTTTCCTTGAGCCTACCAATGTCCGCGCCCGCATTAGTTGCTCCCGGGATGGATGGCGGTGAAATGGCCAACAACGGTGTAACCATACATCTCTCCACTCCATGTTTGCATCACGCCTCCTTGGTGAAATAGTGAGAGGTATCGACCGGGATCTTCGCGCCATCGTCGAGCAGGCGCCATGACATGGGAGCAAGGCCTATGCGGAAGAAGGGGCTTGTTACAAGTGCATACGCAACTATCGCGCGTGGCGTGCACTCATGGGTGATCCTATCGCGGTTAGTCCCGCGACGCCTTTATCCCTGCACATTATCTCGAAGCGAAGCTCCCTCGTGCCCATCTTGAATGCCCGGTGCATCTCACCCTTCTTGCTCTTTTCCTCCATGTATGCGGTGATCATGGCGGAGTAGAGTACTCTGTCATTTACCATGGTGAGCGATGCATTGCTGCATCTGTTAACAAAGTAGTTTGTGGTACCGCGGAGAATTGCCTCGACAATACCAACCAAAGGGAGGCACTGGCGCGCGCATGACCCGTTGTAGACCTCGGCTAGGTTGGTTGTCATGATACCATATCGAGCACCACCCCTGTCATGCAGCAACAACCACTTCTCCTTAGGCTCGTGCTCAATCCAGTCTGAGAAGCATTTGACCTGTGCCCCTGTCTTCCTCGTGACACTAGGAGCGCTGTGGTAGTTGTGGCAATGCTTGGGGGCTGAGTCGGCGCTTAGGCGGCCTAGTCGATGCCTCCTTTCGTGGGTTTGGGTCCGGTCGTCCGAATCTTCAGTGTGTGTCGAACTTACGCTGCGGGTTACGGTTGCCACAGCGCGAACATGTTCATCAAGTCCTTGTTATGGGCGCTTATAGAAGTTTGCACCCAAGTGCCTCATGCACCACCGCTCGTAGATCCGCCATAGAAGTGAAACGTTCTCTCCTCGTCAGTCAAGGCGTGTTATTGCACGAGCGAGCCCGTCTTTGGTCATGTATGAGGCATACGTTGGGGCGGTCTCACACTGTAAATCCTCACATTCTTCAGAACCTGACGGATATCAGTGTTCTCGCCAACAAAAGCGAATGCCACGGAAGAACTTGATTGTTTCCGTCCGTCGCTATTGCGGTGATTCGCCCTTGTACGCGATCAGAATGTGCCATCGATACACAAGGCGGGACGACGATCTTGGAATGCATTGATGCATGGACCAAACGCGAAGAATGCTCCATGTAGTACCTCTTATTAGGCCACCGGATGCGTGGCGTCTTGAATGTCGACATGAGTGCCGGATTCTGTTTTGTATGACTCGGAGTTGCCCGTGGAGGTTGTGGTAGGAATCCTCGAGCGTCGAACCTTGATTCCAATGCCTTCGCTTTTGCCCTCCAAGCCTTGGCATAGGCGATAGTGTATCGAACCTTGCCTCAATGGCGAATGATGGATCGTGACTCAAAATCTAGGTTATCCACGATCTCACCGTACATGAGATTGGCAATAAAGCTCGATGTGAGTTCCGGTGGGGCAATGACTCAACGATGGCGCATGTAAGGGACCACTATGGAGCACTTCCGATGGGTGTCCCACTTGGTGAAATGCGTGCACGCGCCAAGGTATCCTCTATGTTGCACTTGACATCGTAGTATCTTGGGTAGACTTGGCGACGGTGAATGTGCGTCGAGCCGACAATGCCGGAATTTGACCGCATCTTGCAGCCTCCTTGCATTTGTACGTAGCTCCTAGTCGACCTCGCTCTGAGTCGTACTCCCATGGTACATAGGAGCCTTTGACGACGAGGTTCGAAGCGGTATGTGTTCCATTCGGATGGAACCGCTCTTTGTCCGCATCATCGTCGTCATCGAACCTTCATCTTGAGACAACGCCATGTAATCTTGGTCTTCAAGCTCCATCATTCCCACTAGGTCTTCGGCTCCTCCCCCGTCAGCAAGCCGCTAGCTTTCTCTCCTTGAATGGCGTAACTCGGCGACATCGGCAACCTCTTGCCCTTCTGCCATTGTGTGCGGCGTGCAGGAGTCACCTATTTCTTCGTCGGTGTCAGCAACTCCTACTTGTTCTGACGCATATGCAGGAGTGGATTTTGCAAACGTCTGGACCATAAGGACCAATTTTCATCCCCTCTCCCTCGCCATGCGTACATACGACCGCCATGAATTTGTTCACTTTAGTTGCACTAACTCCCAATACGTGGGTTGTCCGCCCGAAGCGGCACTCAATGTCGGATCGTAGACATCACGGTCCACTTGGGCGTGTGGAACAACCACCGCATCACGGCGCCTATTGTGCGCTGGTCAGGTCTTGGTAGGGGCACGTCCACGGACTGAAATAACTCAAATCAATTCCCTCGGGACCCTCCATAATAGTCCATCGGCCGTAGTAAATTTTGAAATTGACGACGTCGGACATATTTGACGATCTGCGGTGTGAAGAACATTTTACGATCAACTACATATGTGCAACAGAATATCCCACCAAAAAGTATGTAAAGCGGACTTCACTACGTAATAAACACATCAAGAATCATGTAATCCGTTGTAAGAAAATTACCCAGGGTGGGCAATGGACGAGCAGCGCCGCTAGCTTTTCTCCTCCTCCTCTCGTTGTGTCCTTCTCTTTTTAGTTGAGTAAGACTGAGTCTGTGGAATTTCGGCGGTTGCCGGAGGATTTTGTAGAGGTCGTGGGCTGTCGCGGTTGTCGGCGATAAGCTCGCCAGATTGAATCGGCGATACCTTCTGTCTTCGAATCAGCGATACATCGTGAACCAAGAATTAGCGGTTCAAATGGTGCGAGGATTAATTTATCAAATTGTTACTTTGCTATTTGTTGTTGTGCATTGTTGGAAGATTTTTGGAGGGCGATTGAGGATTAATGATTCGTGCGTACCAACGCAGTGATATTGGCGTTTCAATTGGAGAACGGATGCGATTGATATTTCATCCAAAAGGGGATTGCGATGCCTTTAGGAAATTGAAATACATGGGACATGTAGAGGAATAGGGTTTCGGGTCGGCGTGGCCATTTACCCTGCGGGCGGCTCGGCGTTGTACTCCACCGATGGCCCTCTTCGCTCCTCTCGGCCTCCCGTCGTCTCGCATGCTCACGCGCTCCTCGCACGTTGTCCCGCCTACCTTGCTCGGCGTGCTCCAACTCACGGGTCTCGGCTTGGCTCTTAGTTCAAAGAACGACCACATGTCGTAGGGGTGGATCTTGTCGCGATCCACCGGAAGTTGCATACGCTGCGGTGGGTAAAGAGAGTTCGTTACCCGCTTTCCGAATAAAAAAACATTGTACCATGAAATAGGGCCGGATGCTTGTTGTTATCGTAGGGGACACCAATAGCGCCCAATGGTCCACTCATCGGTTGATTTTACACACTTGCAAGCGGCAGGGGTGTATCGGGGTCTCTGAGGGCGTTCGCGAGGAGCATAGGAGGGTGTCGCGGTGGACCCTAATCGTTGGGCGTACTACGGCGGCTTCCTCGGATCCACGAGTTCGGAAAGGTTTGGTGTGTGAAAGGCTCGACTAGCGGCATGATAGCGGCGGTGGTCTCATGGGAGACACCCATCCTTCAAAAGCTTGCGGATTTTCTCCCATTCCTTCTCCTTGTCCATGTTTTCTACTTTGTGGTGCTGTTGTGGACTAGTTGGACTTTCGAAATGAAATGAAGAAGCGATGTCAGCGTGTCGTGTCGAACTCACCTCCCGCATGTCCGGAGGTGCTCCCCCCGCCCTGCCACGCCGACGTGCCCGCCACGTGCGGAGCAGGAGGCTGTGTCCTACCACCTCGGCTGACCCCTCGTCCTCGGACTGCTGGGTCCACCGGGTCGGCCGGCGTGCGACCAGTCGCGGTCCGCACTCCGCGTCTTCTTTGCCTCCCGATCTGTGCAGAGCCCTCGATCTCCCGGACATTGCCATGTGCTACGCGGAGTCTACCATCTCGACGACCTCCCGGTGAAGATCCACCTGCACAGGTAATCATCAAGTTGTACACGTAAGTATGTCAAATTAAATATGAAATATGTAATATTAAACGTGCGTGCTGCGGTGGAAGCGGTCGTGGGTGGGGTGCGTGTCGGACGTCGCGATCGCATGTCGGCGTGGTCGACCACGACCCGAGCATAGCGGAGCCTCGTGCGAGATGAGTACCACTCCATGTAGTGCTCGTGCGTCTCTGGGGTCGTGAGGCCTCGTCGCAACCTCGACGAGGGTCTCGTGCGTGGCGGTCAAATCCCAAGGGGACATCTGTCCGACCGAGGACATCGTGCCACGAACTCCCTTCCTAGTGTACTGTGGGCGGCAAGAAAAATATTTAGTTGCGATGTAACACATATATGCGGACATAAAGTCAACGGTGAACTTACGCGCGTACGCGCGCGGCACCGCATCCCCAAGGGCTGGGACCTCTGTCATGACCGGCCGGCGTAAGACCGCCGTATCGGTACTCCTCCACGAAGATGTCGTGCACCAAGGCACTCGCGTGTACGGTACACGTAGTCTCGCGTGCAGCACGACCGACAGGCCGTTGAAGCGCGCGTAACCACCGTCGTCATCATGACGAGTCGGATGACGCGGTCATCGGTCGGTGATCGAACATCGCGGCGTACTCGGGTAGGAGCCTGCGAGGTGATCGGCGTGAAGGTGACACGTGCAATACAACACGCAAACTAAGTACACAAAAATAACGATTGCAAAATGAAAATAACAAAAGATTACGAAACTAACCCGTCGGCGGCACACAAAGTGCCCATGGTCGGCCGGGTCAGTCGTCTGCGGGCGTACAAGCCGTCCGTCTGTTTGTCAAGTCCACTGTGGTCGTCCGATCTGGAAGCGCTCCAGCGACCACAGTGCGATGGAGCGGGCATCCGAGAGGATCGAGCCGCCACGCCAACGGCGGCGCAGCGTCGCCGCGATCTTGCGATGCGTCGTCGCAAGCAAAGACGGCCGGACCCCACGCGTCTGCGGGATCCGCTCGATCGGTGACTCGGCCACCTCTGCGGCGTGGCGGATGTAGTGCTTGTCCATCTTTGTCGCCGTGGGAGCTCGGGAACATCACCCCCGAACAACCACGGCGGGTAGGCCTCGAAGTGCCTCGTAACAACGACGGCGGCGCATCGCGACCATACGCTCGGCCGCAAGAAGACACGTAGCGTCAACACGGTTCACAAGCGAATTGTTCGAGAGAAAATAGTTACGAAAACACTTACGTGCGGCGGATCCACTTCAACGTGGGCGTGCGTCGTCTTGAACTCGGCGTCTGTGCGCTTGGTGGCGGGATATTGCGGAACGCCTGGGAGGTCCGTGCGCCACGTGGCGCGGGCGTCGTGCGCCACCATCGGAGCGCCTCGCGGGGCAACCCGGTCGGGTAGCTCACATCTGCGGCGTCGGCGTCATCTCCCGCGAGAGATGGAACTTGTGGGTCTCGGCCTCCGGTCAACCGGCGCGTCGGTGGGAGCACGGCCGTGCGTGCGAACGCCTAGGCGTGACGACAAAGACGCTGGTCCGATCGTCCTCCACCGTCGCCTCCACCATCCTCGCGAGTGGAAGGAGGCTGCCGCTCTCAACACTGCGTCCAAGCGATTAAGCACAAGCGAGTCAACGCAAAAATAATCGGACCGGCATTGAGTGCATGAAGGACACAACTTGGCGTACCTGGGTCGGTCTCGGTGCGGCCTCCATGCCACGATGAGGTGCGTGGCAAACGCCCCAAGCTCTATCGGCGCTGGCCTCGGGGAGCACGCGATCGAGGCGGCTACGGTGTGCTGGTCAATCAATCAGGTCAAGCAACTCGTACTCACTCGCGTCGCCATACACGAAAATACGACAAGATAGAAAGTTCATATTTTTCCATGCATCTTTACATAGCCTATGTAGCAACTACGAATTTTCTTTACAAATTTAATACATGTCATGCTACTTTTCTAGTTAAGCGGTGTTTCGGCACTAACAAGATATTGACGCGACTAACACAACTAATAACAGCGTACTAACAAAATAATAATCGCGCACATATATTCTCATTATTTTTAGACCTACACACTACTCGTGTGTTTTCTCACAATTCAAAAATGTATCGTGCATTAATTATGTTACTCTGGTCAACCAGCGCCATACTCAATTCTATGTCGCTATTGTTGTAATTCTATGTCCAACTCAAAATATGTACTACAGTTCGGCTACATTTATGTAACCTACTCGATTCTATGTCGCTATTGTCGCATTTCTATGTCGCTACACAACTCAAAATATGTGCTCGCATTCGACTAAATTTATGTGACCTACTCAATTCTATGTCGCTATAGTCGCAATTCTATGTCGCTACACAACTCAAAATATGTACTACTGAGTCCGACTACATGTATCTAACCTACTCAATTCTATGTCGCTATTGTCGTTTGCTAACCTACAAGGTTTGAGCGTAACATACGATTTGAAAAATTTACGCAACACGAGATGATCGATCGAAAGCGATGCTTTATCAATCTCTCTCCACCGCGACAAACCGGCGTGGTTTCGCGCAATTTCTTCTCTCCTCTCCAATCTCTCTTGTTTTTCTCGAATTAAAATGAATTGGATTGATTTTTCGGGATTTTATAGTTCGTATTACATGCTTGATTGAGCGCGGCAGAATATATCGCCGATTCAATCGCGGCGAAACTCGCCTGACTTCTGCCGTTCAGCTAGCGATAAATGCTACCATGAGTGGCGGCAGAGACACATTTTGTAATTGTTTTAAGCGACTATTTATTTTTGTAAATATCTTTAAAAATAATAATATTTTTTTAAAAAATTCGAAGGACGGACACGGGTGAGGAGGGGCAAAAGCGTCTTTTCACATGTGGCCCAGGGTCATTAAACCGAAAATATAAATTTAATATTTGAAAAGGACAAACTAACGAAGTGTGAAAATAACATGTGATATTTAGGCTATTACGTCGAACATAATAGCATTTCACCTGAGGCAGAAGTAAAATATAGCATTCTGGCAATTGTCCCATTTCCTATTGGAATAACCATAAGCAACGAGCAGCCCGGCCGGTTCGGCGAGTGCAACGACCGTGCAGCTTGCGCGCGTGATAAGGACGCTATGGCGGTCAGCCGATGGCAATCATAATTAGCAGCAGTGTGACCGTGCGACAACCACGTGGCCTCACAGTGACGCCACGCTCGTCCTGTCCGCGCGGGAGGCGAAGCAGGCGGCGCGGTGATTATAAACTATAAACAAAATTATGTTAAATAAAACCGTGCGAACGATTCTAAAAATATTTTTGAACTATAAATAATATAATATTAAATCAAACTGTATCAATTTAAAAAAAACACGATAACTATAAACAAAATGATATTAAATCAAACTGTTTCAATTTTTTTTAAAAAAAACTCGATTACGGTGGAACTGTGTGTCTGGATAGCAATTGACAAAATCAAAAGAAAGCAAACAAGGGTAATTCGGTTACGGCGCTGAAAGGGACAGAATAACTATCCCAGTTTGATTAGCTAAGCCAAAAGCAAAAGCCCAAAACCTGTGATAACACCAAATTTTCAATATGATTTGGTTGGGGTGCGCCTGGCCCAAGCGGTAGTGCAACACTAGGGCGACACACAAGGGCCTAAGTAGCAAGCTATCTCGGTGAACCCTCCCCTACAAAAAATAAATTTAATATCGTTGTGGAACGGTGTTCCACATATCAGATATTAAACTGATAAGAACAGATACTACACTTGATCTTAGCCAAAAGGCCGAGAAAGGTATGAATTGCAACGCTGGCCACCCCCATCCTCTTATAGCCTCGCCACGCCCGTCTCCTCTACGCTCCGCGGTGTGGTACTAAACGAGCTCCTGCTCCCTTACGGACGCGGGACGCCGTCCTCTTGCATGGGCCGCCTTCTCGGCGAGATCCTGAGGCGGGTCGTCCTCTTTGCATGTCCCGCCTGCTCGGCAAGATCCAGGGGGAGGCAGTGGGATCAGGGGAAGGGTCCCTGTGTACGCTTGTGACTGGGTTTGGCTTTCAACCCAAATTCTGAGAACAATCTGTACTGTAATTTGAAGCTCTACTATAATTTGTACATGGAGAATTGAAAAGGATAAAATTCGGGATGAATAGTAAGTAGCCTTTCTGTTTCATTTTCCTTTCCACTCTCTCCCCCATAAAATTTCCATTTTTGTCTGAACATTTGTATGGGCACTGCAGGTTTCACCATGAATCTTTGCATAAAGTTTGCAGCGATTGTCTAATTTTTTTTCCCCTAAAAGAGATAGAGAGGTACTAATTTCCTATTGGGATAACCATAAGCATAGATAGTAGATTCACTTCTGTCCAAAAAAAATCACTAGCAAAAAATAACATAAGCTTAGTTTTTTTAGGTGTGCGTGTGCTCATTTGCACTAGGTTTAGAGATTTTGTCATGGTCAATTGGCTCGTGTTTAAAGCTTTGCTCTGTTTTTTTTTATTAGATGAGATGGTAATATTTATGTAAGGTTAGAAATTTTGACTTTGTTTTTGCACAAGAAGTCCAATGAGATGTTTGATTCTGGTCAGGATGGCCTGAAGCCGAAGTAACTCCTAACCAGGCTTTGCGTCAACACATCCTAATCTCTCAACATCACTGAATTCGATCCATACAAGATAGCATGAAAAATAGGAGAGTATCAGGTGCATAAGACTTTAATCAGCGAGCCTGACCTGAAAACTTCAGCGTGCACGGCAGCTGAACATTTCAGCGTCAGGATCCGAATGTTCATAGGTGAGCATGCCGTCTCTGGTCAACCGGATCATGGAATGGCATGGGCTATTTGTGGTTCATGTTGTTACACCTTCTGGTCCTCCACAAAACAAAAATTACGAAGTTTTCGCTACCGGTTGAAAAAAAAACGGAGGCTAGCGATAGGCCCGGTTACTGGTGGTAACCAGTTTTTTGGGTAAAAATTTGTCCGATTTTGGATTTTAAATAAAAAAAAAATCAAATTCAAGCAAATTCGTTTTTTTTTTGACAAAATTCATCCAAACCAAAAATTTCAGAGCCGGTTTGTAGTTCTACCGGGCCCACCGGTAAGCCCGGTTACCAGCACGGCAAAATTTCGCCGAAATTTTTTTCACTGCCGGGAAGAGGAAGATACGGAAGAACAGACTAGTAATCGGTATAGCTCCATTGTGGTTCAGAGGAGGATTCTTTCTGGTCCTCCTCAGAAGTCAGAAGCAACGGAATTTGCTGTCTGACGAACAGATAAGTAGATAACGAATCCGGAGCAAGAGCAACAGATTTTTACATTGTGCAAATGCTAAGACAGGTAGTTCATACTTGAGAGCAGAGAGTGATCAAACACTCGTATGCACGAACGCAGCAGCTGAGAATGTGATTCCACAACCAACATAAAAGAGCAAAACCAAACAGTGCCATGGCCCTGAAGTCGAATGCATGCATCTATCCACCAAACAAATGCGATGCTTTGAAGCCAAGCTAGGGCAACAAGCAGCTCACCTACTGCTAGATGTATTTCTAGTTGTTAGGAGCAGATGATCTAACACTAGATCTAGCAGAAATCCAATAAGAAAGTTTACACATGTAAGAACATAGATGATTGGTGCAAGCATCACATGAAGGATGAACAGTTCCTTTCGCTTTTCTTTGAACTTTGTTGATCACAGGGGAACCCTACTGTTCATGAATTCCCTTGTCTAAGCCGCAAGAAGTCGCATAACAACATTCTAAAAGTTCGGATACCTGTATACCACATGTTCAACGGAGTATGTTTTGGCCTCTTTAACAGGCTATGCTAGCTGCAAAGGGACAGTAACGGTTCTCCTTGTGTAAACTAACAATCTATAGTCTTAACTCTTAGGCCAATGTAACAGCGTATAGATTTTCTAGAGACTAGAGGGTATCTCGAATCATGGATGAAGAAGGCTGGCTGAGCTTATATGGATCAAGACAGACATGAGATCAAAGAAGGTTTTTATTGAAGGCTACTGAAGTGGTTCAGAAAAAAAAAATGAAATGGAAACAAACTGCTGATCACTAGAAAACTCATCGTAATGAATTGATAGGATCCCCACTAGATTACTCACTATCAAGGGCTAGCCCTAATCATTCATGAAATGGTTATAGTGAAAGAAGGAATAATCCAATGAAACCACAACAAATTCCTAGTATGGCAGGTAAATTGAATTAAATGCTGATTAGCTCGAATATTTTGCACAATATCATTAGATCATAGATCTACCTACATATGCCTAGATTTCAAGGACAGACTTATCATTGTGAGCGACAAAACATACAAGACAGAGACCTGAAGTAAATGACGGGATTTCCAAGTAAATACGGAATCATCCAAGCATTAGAGAGCACCATGCTCAGAAAAGAAAATATCTAAACAATAATAGTGGAATGGGGCCGAATCAATGATCACAAGAAAAGCACACCCTATTGAACTGATAGGGTTACCACTAGATCACTCGCTAATAAAAGGCTAGCCCTATTCATTTGTGACATGAGTTTAGCGAAAGAAGGAAAAATACAATGAAGTTAGAACTGATTCCTAGTATTGCAGGTCGAGTGAACTATAGGCTGATTGACTTCAATATTTTGCACATATTACTACAGCATAGCTCAACCATAACTTTACCATCACGGGTGGCAAAGACAGAAGACTTGTCGCTAGCGCGATGACATGAATCGATCAATTAAAGCAGGGATAACGGTTAGCAAAAAACAAGATCTGGTGTTGCTAAATATCTTACAGCTCCTCCATGAGAATGACATTTTCCTATACTAGCAAACAGCAAAAGAAATGTACAGGATCTAAGCAATAGTGGTGACCATATTAACATCAATGCATAAACCGGCACAAATCATACCATTTCTTTTTCTGTTGAAGGAAACAATCATACCATTTCTTTTTCTGTTGAAGGAAACAATCATAGTGAGATCGATCGATCGTAGAAACAAACTCAACCTTAAACGATCCCACACTTGACATTGCACAAAGCGAAACAAGGCACCATTAATTAGATACATCCATCAGTTGATTAATCACACCATTACCCAAACCCTAGCTTGTCCGGACCACACCGAAATCAAATCACAAAACAGAGAAGATAAGAGGAGCGACCACACCAGTTGTACTAGTAGCGATCAAAACAGGTGTAGATAAGAGAAATGCGCAAATCAGATGAGATCATAAAAAATCAAGTCACGGGAGAGTTATTACGAAGTCTGGGTTGGGGGGTCGATCCATTCGACTTCATTTCACTTGGCGACGATGCGGCGGATGAAGTCGTCGTAGCGGATGGTGCCGTCGGGGGCGACGTCGACCTCGCGGATCCACTCGTCGAACTCGTGCGGCTCGAGCTTCTCGCCGATGGAGGTGAGGACGTGGCGGAGGTCGGCGACGGAGACGGTGCCGGAGGCGTCCTTGTCGAGGACGCGGAAGGCGTCGCGGAGCGGACGGTCGAAGGGCTCCGGGCGGAGGTGGGTGCGCATGAGGTCGAGGAAGCGCGGGAAGTCGAAGGGCGCGGTGAGCTTCTCCTGTGCGGCGATGTCGCGGAGCTGGGCCTGGGTGGGGTTGCCCCCCAGGGAGCGCATAAGGACGCCGAGCTCGGAGGGCGCGATGCGGCCGTCGCCGTCGGTGTCGAAGAGGGAGAAGGCCTCCCGCATGGAGGCCACCTGCTCCTCGCTGAGCTCCTTGCCGCCCATCGCCGCCGGTGAGGCCGGGTCGGGGAGGGAGGGGGAGATCTCGCGGTCGGGTGCGTCTGGCTCTGCTGCCTCTGGTTGGGTTCGGTGGTGGGGGGAAGTGAGGGAGGAACGTGGGGTTGGTGGCCGTGGTGGGCTCTTGCCTCTCGGTCACGCACGGCGGCACGGGCCTTTTCCTCGTGAGATCTACCGAAATCACGGTTCTGTTTGGGCCATTTACGTAGGTGTGTGCGCCGATGTGCGCGCGGGCGAGGAGCAGCAGCAGGCTGCAATTGAAACGTACGCGTGCACCGGCCGGCAGGTCGGCGTGGGCACAGTGTGCACCCTGCCCTGCACTGCACGTATCGAGATGCGTGTTTTCCTGTGCCTTCATGTATGTACGGTAGAGCGTACACAAAAGTGTGACGTCACTGTTTCTAAATCTTGGCGTGTAGGACACGAGATGATGTAAAGGAGGTAGCGAGACGAAATTGATTCAATTACAATAGGTAATTTGTTAAAATTGAAATGGTCCATTTGGAATGAAAAAAATGTTAACAGGCTCGGCTTGATAGTGGCTCGTTAGTTTGCTTTTTAAAATAACCATTTAAACAATAAGAAAAATAATTTTAAATTGAACTACGTTAATTTCGAATGAAACTTGATAATAGCTCGTTAAACTTGATGGCTAGCCTTAGAATGAGAGAGGACATAGAGAATTGGGTCGTCTCTAATGCAGTAATTGACTGTAACACACTATACATAGAGAAACTGTCTATAGAGAAATGTAAAAAAGGCAATCAATTATATATAAGCTATTTTTAGTATTATCTATAGATGATATACAATAATAATCTGAGACAACAATGGTCTATTTCATTATATATGCCCTAAGCGGCGGCCGGAGGGAGCAGCGACGAGCGGTACGTGACCAGGTCGACAAGGAAAGAAAGAAGAGAATAACGTGCATGGGCAGAAGAGAATCACTCACTTCGCTAGCCTGACAAACTTCTTACCATTACCTCTCCGGCGAGCATATATGCAAGTTATTGCCCTTTGGTGAGGGAAAAAGACAGGCCCACTCATCAACCAATGGCGTTTTAACCCACCGACGTTTGAGGAGGACGGCCAGAGCCATCAAAGGCGTTTTAATCCCCGCCCCTGGTGAAAATGGCGAAGTCGGTCGATCAGTAGGGTTTCCTGGCCTGCAGTCTGTACATAGTTACTACTAGTAGTTACCGCGCACGCGTCTGACGACCTGACCATTGAAACGGCTTAACGACGATCAGAGCATGAATTGAACTCGAATCTTATCTTAACTAATAAAAGAAAAAGTTTACCATATGAAGCGAAATCGCCTCACCCTTCTCTCCTCGAGACTCGCGAGCGTCCATGCCCTCACTTCTTTCGTAACCATCGAAACAGTCACCACCCACTTCTTCTTCACATGCACACCCCGAAAATTCGTCGTCATCCTACTCCTTCCTATCTCGCACCTTGTCCCTCGTGTTGCGACTCGCCAAGTAGCGGGGAAGGAAGGCGATGACGTGGTAAGGCGGCGTCGAGGACAGGAGACGGCACCGGGAAGGAAGGGAGAAGAGGCAGAGATGAATGTGTTCTTCCTTCGCTGCGTGGTCGTCTTGAGTTCACCATACCGCGTCCTCTTTATCCTAATCCCCCCTGCGTTGTCGTCGTCGCCACCTCCTGCTCTGCGCCTGCTGAGCAGGCATCCTCCTTGCTTATCACCGCCTCCTCCCCTGACCTCCCACCTCCTCGTCACAATGTGCCTGGGGAAGGCTGCAGAGACCAATGGCTGTGAAAACCGAGTTGCAGCTTAGATTCAGGGTGGAAGAAGGTGGTTGTCGCCCTTTTCCTTGCCCGTTGACAATGGCTAGAAATGGGCAACGCGTCGAGGAGGAAAGTATCAACTTTAACTTCAAAAAGTAAACAATATATGAGGTCAAAATTTTAATTTACGGGTAGCGATGCAAGTGATGCGATAGGCTTAGTCAATGTTTATGTTTATATGCGTGTAAAGAGAATTGATATTTATTATGCGGTTAGCATTCCGTCCATGATATGTATCACTATCTTTTGAGGTTACATTGCAACGTAAGAACACCCTAATAATGTAATATAAGTCCAAAGGGTTAATTAATTACTATAAGACTCCAAAGCACTGATTCGGTTTCCATCCATGTACAACAAAACAAAAACAATGAAAATATTAGTCTGTTCAAATGGGGCCAACTTTACGATGTTCAGTTAATCAAGAATTACTGACAATCTGAGGAGCGTGTGTTTCTCACGTGTGCATGTGACAACATACTCTATCCAAGCCGTTCAACGTTCTCCCCTCTCTCTTCCACACTCTCTCCTTTCTCTCGGCTTGCTCCGCTCCGGCGTAAGCAGGGCGCACCGCTGCCATGCTGGAAACCTCACGACGGGGTTTCCGACGGCAACGCGTCCCACAGGAGGATGGACACGGCGCGACTCGAGGAGGAGGCCGGATCCGGATCCAGGGGAGAGAGAGAGGGGAAGAAGAAGAGCGCACGAATCTCAAGACGACACCAACGATGAGGAGAGTTTGCGACTCTAGTCACTCTACGATAGCCAGGAGCACATGTTGTAGGCTTGGAGCTGGGAAACGGGCATTACAAGCTGAAAGCTCCTCATAAGGTGCTAAGAATATATTTTCCCTATCGTATGAATCTATTCGAGTTCGACCCTATTCAAGAAAATCCAAACGAGTTATTCAACTCACTCCACTCCACTCCAGCCTGGGCCTGTGGCCACCAGAGCCGAGCCGAGAATCCGAAATTTGAACGAGCCACCCACTAGGCCGTCTCCACGTGGCCTCTTGACTCCGTCGCGCGAGCTCCTGGCCCACCGGCCTGCGGCACACGTGGTTACCCGTCGCCGGGGCGCGCACTCCCTGATGCGCTGCGCTGGGCTCGATCGAACCCATGCGGCGCCTTAATTTAATATACTCTCCACTACTACCCAGACCTGGCGCTCCTAATTCAAATCTTGGAACTGCATGCGACGCCATGCGACCGATCGCTCGCCCGAGCGGTTTAAAACATCTAGTTTGTTTCTTAACTTATTACTAAGAGGAGAAAGAGTATTCAATTTAATAAAAGAAACTACTCTTCTAATAGATTGTTACTTGAACTTGTATCTAACTTTAATTGCTATAAGTGTGCATGATGATTCTTGATATCAACAAAACGCGTTTTAAGTAACAACCAAGTCTCCAATAGCTATTTTGTTATTTCTTGTGTCTTGGTATCAACAACTTGATTGTTTCTTCATCTAGAAACAACTTCACTCTCTCTCATCACTTTATCTCCTCCACATCACCTAAATCTTGATGTGGCTCTCTTAGTAATAAATGGCGTGTATTGTTGTAGATGCTCTAAGCGAGATTTCGTAAGAGCCGTTGCTATTCTGTTTTAGCACTATAGGAATAGAGGAAAAGCAGTAAAACTTACGATGTAGCACGAAAATCTGTAACAAAAATATTATGTCACCGATCTCGTTTTTATTTCTAATCGGACGGAGAAGATCGTTTCTAATGCTCATGTACTATAGACCTACATATTGATTGCTTCAATACAGAGGATCTCAATTCATCTAGCTTGCTTCTTTCTACCGACACGGATAGCGTAAACTAGAAAGCAGGTCGCATTTGCAGATGCGATCAAGATCAAGGCAAGACGAAAGCCCCCGCTCTCCTTGGCTGTCAGGCATGTACAATGAGTACAGAGCAATTTACTTGCATCTATAGCAACTATCCATGTCACCTATAAACAGCGCTAAAACCAGCTCATACAATGGGTTGTGATGATACTGATAGGCTATAGGATTGTAGACAACACACAATCTTTAATGCTTTTTCTTGGTTTTGGTGCTACTGATCATTTGCAGGATTATAGACAACAATATTCTCTCTCTTCATTCTCTTTCATCCACGTCACCAAAAATCCTATGTGACAAATGCTATAGACGGCTGACATAAACCCATTGTACATGCTCTCATGGAAGGGGTTTATGCAGATTAATCTTTCGCAACGCTCACTTAATCAGAGCCAGTTTAAACCTCTCCAATCATTGTTGCGGCAGTGGGCGTATCAGGAGGTTTTCTACTAGCTGCCTCTGTTACTCCTCCGGTCCCTGCTCTTCAGTCTTCACCATGGTCGATGCCAACAGTAGCTGGCAAAGGATAGCAAAGCAGGCATGGAGCAGTAGGGACTGTCTATTCATAAGTTGCCTGAAATTTTCTTATGTTTAAGTCATTTGTTGTGACCATTAGATCAATATTCAATTATATGACATCCATTGAATCAATATCCAATCATAATTTTATTCTCTATTCAATTATATGACATCCATTGGATCAATATCCAATCATAATTTTATTCTCTATACGAATCTAATGGTCACAACAAGTGATTTAAAATCAAGAAAATTTCAGGCAACTTAAAACTAGCAAAACCGTTATAATTTTTATTTTGGATACGGACATGGTCTCCACAATACACACATTTGACAGATACATTTTCTAACTATATGTTAGTAAATGTTATTAAAAATGTAATGCTACAGATTTTTGGTTTTTATGACAGAGACAGTGATATCATTTTCATTGCGAGCATTTTAAAATGACATCTAACATCTAACAAGGAACAGAGGGAGTAATTCAGCGCTGGTCATGGCATTCAATCGTCAGTACGCGAGCTCTCAGTACGCATGGATATGGTACGATGTGAGCGTGATATGGATTCTTCAGATAGCTGGAAGCGTAATTCAAGAGTGTATTGGATTTGGACTGCTGGTGGTTTGAATGAAAACTCTGATTCCAAGTGCACTGGCCCTAGGTTGTTGAGAGAAGACCAACCCACCGCCACGTGCGCATGGATGACTTAAAGGCTTAATTAATTACATTCTATATGAACTTTGCTTAAAAATTCCCCACGTCCATCCATGCTGCCACTACGTCGTGATCCGTTGTAATCTTGGAATTCTGTGAAAAATAGGAAATATCGGTCCTATAAATCAGTACAATTAAAACCTTAGATTCACGCGGTGATTTTCTGGATGAATATTCGTGCTACAAATACCATCGTACATGCCATGTATACCTAGATATACCCCGTTTACCTAGATATACCCCGTACACTATGCAAGTAACAACTATGTTTTCTTCTGTGTCAGAAATGCATTGTGTATTACTACCACAGTTTTTTGGTTTTGCATGAGGGGATGGTACTTGCTCTCTAGATCCTCTGCGTTATCGCAGCGATTTACTGCAGCAAAAACATTATAGCAATTGATCTCGGCCTTCGGTTTTTTATTGGACGGTGGAGATCGTTGCTAATACCCATTCATACAGTGTAGTCGTCCTCTCGAATCTGGGAGCGCACGATAGGAGTCCGCTAACCTTGGAGTTTTTGGCAGATACAACCGGTTTTGAAACCGTATTCGTAGAAATGACCGCTTTATGCGCGTATTTGCAAAAATAACACCGCTGGCGCATGGCCACCGTGCGCCAACAGCTGTCGTGCCGCCACGCGCCCCGTTAGCCCGCCATCGTTGCGCCAGCCAACCCCACGCCGCCATTGCCCGTACACACGGTGGCCATGCGCCAGAGGCGGGCGCATGGCCACCATGCGCAAGCCACTTTTTTGTTTTTTAATTAGTATAATCATGTTAGGGTTAATTAGTTAGGTCAGGTTAGGCTAAAATTAGGAGGAATTTTAAAATATAGCAAATGAGTTCAAAAAATTATAAATTTTTTTGTGCAGCCTCCTGACACCGTATACTTGCATGTGTAATTTTTTTGGAATTTTATTCGTTCAGAATTTTTATCGCTATTTCGTATAAGTGTCATGTTCGTACGAATTTGTAAATATAGAAAATGAGCTCAAAAAATTATGAATTTTATTTTGAAGACTCCTCACGCAGTGGACTTCATTGTTTAATGTTTTGACAATTTTATATGTGTTCTGGCATTGTCTCAAAAATTTAGAATTTAGATCACAAAAATTTCGATTTTAGGTTTTGAAAATTAGGGTTTCATGATTTCATATGACTTGGAATGTATAGAAAAAACGCTGCATTGCAACTCCACTGGAGATATCGATATACAATATGGCAACACACATAACAACCAAAATACGCTGTATTGCAACTCTATTTGAGATGTCTGAAGGAAGGAAGAAGAATTGTCACTCTCGTACAACATCCCAGCGACAGTTCGATATCATCACTGCACATGGAACATGAAAACTTTTATTGCAATGCTCATAATAACAACCAATGATATAAAGTCCAATATAGATGTAATTAGAACATGCTAGGACTCTCTTTGTTTATTTATCGGTTGGAGGATGTGGTATTATCACATGTAACTCGATCGAATAGGACACTGTTTGTTTATTTATCAGTTTAATTTGGATGATATTCTTTAATACTGTATTTTACCACATGCTAGATAAACTTGTACATAAACCAATTGAGGGAAATGTGTGGCATGCAGATTATATAACGATGTACCGTAACCTCCGACTCGTGTGTGTTTCGAATGCTACAGTACATTGTTATATGATCTGCATGCCACAAATTCCCCCCATTTGGTCATGTACAAGCCCATCTAGCCTGTGGTGTGATGCAGTATTAAAGAATAGCATCCGTAATAGGGTTTCATGACCCAGGGTCCTTCTCCTCGACATCCTCCTCAACGTCCACCCCGATGATACGCTCCTCGTGGTCCTCTGGGTCGTCATTGAGCAACCAATGTCCCTGCACTAAAGAGTCTGAAGAACTCTCTCCTCTGGCGGCTGCAATCTGACCACGAATCTCCTGAACTGAAGGACCAGCAGTCTCCGTGCGACACACCTTCTTGCGTGCGGCCATCTTGTGGGGTACATCCCTAAGACGCCTGGCTGGTAGCGGGACTGGAGTCGCTCCACGATAAGGTAAATCATCTTGAGCTGGTGGAGGTTGATGTTGAGCTGTCTTCAGTTGGGCGAGCTTTCTCTCTGCAGTATCCAGTCTCTCATACACTCGCTCCATCTTATTGGCTATGAACACATAGGCCTCGTCCTGCGCCTTGATCAAGGACGTCATGTGGGTGATGGTGGTGTCCTGCTCCCACTCAGTGGATTTGAATCTGCTAATGACCTCCCCCTTCTTACGGTAGGGAAAGTAATGGAAGGCGGTACGTCCCAGTGCACTGCGGTAGTGGAACCCCATATGGATGATGGCCTCCCTGGCAGCATCTTGCATCCCGAGCTTGTTTGTCTCCCTATCTACCATGAAGCGGTAGGGTCTGTCTCCTCGAGTTCTCGTAGATGGCTCTTCGAGTAGACGGTGACCTTGGCGCGCCACATTTTCTTGTCGTACTTGTTGATAGTGAAGCCATGATACTCTGGTCGGTGGACGTAGCCTAAATCCTGAAGTATGCACCACAACTCTGCACAAAAACCTCCCTCGTTCTCAGTACAGGTGTTCATGAAACACATCTATTTTTTTTTTTTTGAAATTAGGAGAAGATAAGTATCCAATTTAAACCATGACATTTTCTAATATGCGACTAACAACGTTAAATTAAGTAAATACTTGTAAAATTACAACTACGTAAATACACAAAATTACGACCAAACTACCTACGAACGATGGCGGTTAATAACGCTGAAATGTCCCAAAAAATATAATCGACAGAGCAAGAGAGCGGGCGACTGCGAAATGAAAT
This sequence comes from Ampelocalamus luodianensis, assembly GCA_036346255.1. Taxonomy (NCBI): domain Eukaryota; kingdom Viridiplantae; phylum Streptophyta; class Magnoliopsida; order Poales; family Poaceae; genus Ampelocalamus; species Ampelocalamus luodianensis. The sequence goes on along the minus strand of CM070632.1, from coordinate 51,086,322 downwards.
GAACGAGCGGAAGAGCGAGCGAGCAACTGTGAAATGAAATCGCGCTTGCTCCCTCTAATCTATAGCCGCAGCTCGAAGGGAATCTTTACCCCCTCCCCCTCCCCCCCCGCCGCGCTAATTAAGCCATGTATTTTTGGGGGACAAAGATTTGATGAATGAGACAAAGAGGCGACGGGATAACGAGTGATTGATGTTTTCGGTAGAAAAGTAAGACAAGTAGAGGGAGGGCCTCGTTCAGATGTTTGGGCAATCAACACATAGGCTAGGGGTTTATGTTGATTCGTACGAACAAGACACTTATACGAAATAGCGATAAAAATTCTGAACGAATAAAATTATAAAAAATTTACACAGGCAAGTATACGATGTCAGGAGGCTCCAAAAAAATTTGCATAATTTTTTTGAATCATTTACTATATTTTAAAAATCCTCTAAATTTAGCCTAACCTAACTAATTAACTCTAATTACACTAATTAAAAAACAAAAAAGTGGCTGGCGCATGGTGCCCATGCGCACCATCGCCATGCCGCTGACGCATGGCCACCGTGCGCCAGCGAGGCAACGTGGCGGCGCGGGGTTGACTAGCGCGGCGACGGCGGGCTGGCGGGGCGCGTGGCGGCACGGCAGTCGTTGGCGCACGGTGACCGTGCGTCAGCGATGCTATTTTTATAAATACACACACATAGTGATCATTTACGCAAATACGGTTTCAAAACGGCTGTATCCGCCAAAAATTCTAACCTTGAGCACCGTACTGGTCGACAAAGATACAGTATCTGATCCGTCGTTTTTACTTTATACACACCAGATGCTCCTGTCATGCGAGTTACAATCCCAATAAACACCCTCCCTTTTCACCTTTTGCCACCCATCCAAACGCCTTTTTTTTACTATTCCATTTTTTTACCGTAAACCCCTATAAACCTCCAATTTCCTCGCTCCTCCATACACGCTCTCTCTCTCTCTCTCATGGCGTCCAAGAACTCGCTGCTTCGCCTCCTCCTGCTCTTCTCGTCTGTCGCTGTGAGCTCCACGGCGGCGGGAAATGCCGAAGTGGACGCTCTCATGGAGCTCAAGGCGGCGTTGGACCCGGCGGGGCGCGCGCTGGCCACGTGGGCGCGCGGCGGGGACCCGTGCGGCCGCGGGGACTACTTCGAGGGCGTGGCGTGCGACGCGCGAGGAAGGGTGGCGACCATCTCTCTGCAGGGGAGGGGGCTCGCGGGGATCATCTCGCCGGCGTTGGCTTTGCTCTCGGGCCTCACGGGTCTGTACCTGCACTACAACGAGCTTGGCGGGGTGATCCCCCGCGAGCTCGGCGACCTCCCGGAGCTTGCGGAGCTCTACCTCGGCGTGAATAACCTGTCCGGGAGCATCCCCGTGGAGTTCGGCCGCCTCGGCAGCCTCCAAGGTGAGTGAGTTCTTGGGCTGATTTTGGAGTTATGAAATTCTACTGTCTCAGCTGCAATAAATTTCATAGTGGGGAATCGGTTTACGTAATTACATTGTACTGTTCGTCCGAAATTTTGTAGTTATGGTATGCGGAAAGTTTGGGTTTTTATGGAATTTGAAATGACAGAAGTTCGGATTTCGGTGTGCGCATGTCTGTTCCTGAACTGTTATTTTCAGCTCAAGTTCTTATTTTGATGTCAGAGTTTGGTGGCAATTTGAGTTTAGAGCTAGTAAAAAAAAAAGAATTTTCCTCGGTGGATTTTGGCTTGTTCTTGCTTTTTTGGTGGCTCACAGTCCCAGTTGCGTGTTCTTCGTTGGTCCGGTGCTCTGAATTGACAGAAAGAAAGCTTAGATTCTTGTGTGCTCAAATGCTCTACCGTGTTGTTGTTTCATGTCCTATCTTATTCGTTCAAAACTGTGTGCTTAATTTGTCTGAGTGCTGATGATTACCTGCCTACAACTATGAAATGACAAAAAGTTTGAATTTTTCTCAGTACGATTTGGCCTACGTGGATTCGCTTGTACGGCTATCTTGATGTGTGTATCACGAAATCTATTCTTTCCCTTTTGGCGGTTTCATCTTTCATTCCCTGTACTGACACAAAGGAAGTATGGATTCTGACTCTCAAGGAATGGGTTTCTGCGTTGGATTTGCTTCCTCAGTGGTGTTGTGTACTTGAACTGTTCCTACAGCTTCACCCCTGTTATACTGCTCATAATGGCAATTACTTCTCTGTTCACTCCAGGATGAAATTAGGCTGCCAAAAAGTTGATTATATTAGCCTACCGAAGTTACTAATTTGCATCAATAATAGATCCTCTATAATGGCAAATGACTGAAAGGGTTGTGTGCTTTGTGCAGTACTGCAGCTCGGCTACAACCAGCTCTCAGGGAGCATCCCAACTCAGCTGGGTCAGCTCAAGAAGCTCACTGTTCTTGCCCTTCAGTACAATCAGCTCACTGGGGCTATACCGGCGTCTCTCGGGGACTTGCCGGAGTTGACACGGCTGGACTTGACCTCGAATCATCTCTTTGGCTCGATTCCTTCCAAGCTTGCCGGGATTCCACAGCTTGCGACATTAGACCTTCGGAACAATACACTTTCAGGAAGTGTTCCTTCTGGTAAATAGTCCTCAACAGTGGTGTTCTATGTTCCTATGCCACAGTTTTTGTTGTAATCTGAGTTGTCTCAAACTCTCAATTAACTGTTGTAGGTCTGAAGAAATTGCACGAGGGATTTCGGTATGATAACAATTCAGAGCTCTGTGGAGCTCAATTTGATTCTCTGAAAGCCTGTCCTAATGACGACAATGACGACGGTCAAATGCCCCACAAACCTGAATCAACCTCTATCAAGCCACAGCAAATACCACAAACTACCACCAGTCTCAACAACAGAAATTGCCACAACAGCGGTTGCTCGAGACCGTCAACACTCTCTTCAGGGGCTGTTCTTGCCGGGGCCATCATCATTATAGCTGGTGCGGCGACTTGCGGGCTGTCTGTGTTCTCGTGGCACCGTCGGCAGAGGCAGAAGGTTGGTAGTTCTGTTGAGAACTTGGAAGGCCGACTTAGCCTTGACCAATCAAAGGAGACCTATCAGAAGAGTGCCTCCTCATTGATCAATGTTGAGTACTCTAGTGGTTGGGACACTTCGTCTGAAGAATCACAACATGGAGCCAGGCTATCGCCGGCGGGCTCCCTAAGTGTCAGGTTCAATCTAGAAGAGGTGGAATGCGCAACGCAGTACTTCTCGGACGTCAATTTGCTCGGCAAGAGCATCTTCGCTGCGACGTATAGAGGGATAATGCGGGATGGCTCGGTTGTCGCCGTCAAGAGCATCAACAAGAGCAGCTGCAAGTCGGAGGAGGCCAACTTCTTGAAAGGCCTTCGCATGCTGACATCGCTGCGGCATGAGAACCTTGTTGGCCTGAGGGGCTTCTGCCGCTCCCGGGCTAGACGGGAGTGCTTCCTCGTCTATGAATTCATGGAGAACGGGAACCTTTCTCGGTATCTCGATGTCAAGGACGGCGATGCGGATGTGATGGTCCTCCACTGGGCCACGCGGGTCTCCATCATCAAAGGCATTGCCAAAGGTATAATTCACCGTTTCTATCTGTTGAAGCATGAATGAATATATATAGTACTAAATAGTGGGTATCTTCCAACAGTACTAAATAGTGGGTATCTTCCAACAGCTTAAGCTTTTGGAACTAGCTTAGCTTAGTTTTTTGCTGCATACTTTTGCATTGGCATTTCATGAAAGTAGATACATAAATTGCTTTTATGATTTGATTTTGATACAAAATACAAAATGTTGTACTTGATGTGTACAAATTCTGATTGGTTTTGCTCTGCACATGTTGAATTGTTCAGGTATTGAGTATCTACACAGCAGCAAACCAAGCAAGCCTCCTCTTGTCCACCAGAACATCTCGGCAGACAAAGTGTTCATAGACCACCTCTTCGCGCCTCGTCTCTCCGGCTCCGGCCTGCAAGCTCGTCGCCGACGACGTCGTCTTCTCCACCCTCAAGGGCAGCGCGGCCATGGGCTACCTGGCGCCCGAGTACACGACCACCGGCCGGTTCACGGACAAGAGCGACGTGTACGCCTTCGGGGTGGTGGTCTTCCAGGTGCTCACAGGAAAGAAAACGGTCTCGCAGCTCCGCCTCCTCGGCGCGGAGTCCGGCAAGCTCGACGACCTCGTGGACCCCCGCCTAGGCGGCCGGTTCTCGAGGCCGGAAGCCGCGAAGCTAGCGGGGATCGCGCTGCTCTGCACGAGCGAGGCGCCTAGCCAGCGCCCGGCCATGGCATCGGTGCTGCAGCAGCTCGGCACGAGCCAGTGACCGATGCTGAAGTGCTGGTTGCAATGTGGCTTTGTTAAGATTGTTTGTTGTTAGTTAGTAGCTAGGTAGCTAGGTAGCTAGCTGCCATTGTTTCGGGCTTCAGCTTGAGCTTGAGTTCCTCTCTCAGGAACTCAGATAGGTTGCAAGTTAAGCCTTTGTTCTGTCGGTCGTAGTTACACCGTTTGCCAGTAACTACTGCCTCCTCACGAGCAAATCTTGGGTTTCTGCAGTGTGCGGCTCACGTGATGTACTACTAATGTACCCCTCTTTGAGTAGTGTATGTTTGTTGAATTGTTGCCATTGAGAAATCTTGGGTTTCTGCAGAGTGCGGCTGATCCGGGCAGTCCGTCGCCGTCGTGCCGTACTTGGTTTGAATCGGTTTTGAATGCGACGCATGCTGCTTGCATGTGTGCATTTAGGAGGATTTGGTCCTGCGCTGCCATGCTAGCTCTTGATGAAGCCGGTGGTCCTGGCTGGCTGGGGAGGGAGACCTTCCCCTGCAGGTTCCGGCCAGATCTAAATAGGTGACAGTGACAGTATCTAGAGATGAGAGGAGAGGAGGCGCTTCGGCTCAGGCATTGAAGGCAGATTCAGAAGCGCGGGACAGGCGCAAGTAAGGTTGTGTGTACCTTGGCACCGACGAAACTCTGAATTCCAGAGCAATTTGAAACGGCAACACCGTCCATTAGATAAGGAGTGGAAATCAAGAGAGACGCCGCGACTGACTACTTCCCTTTCGCGCGCGCACGAGGCCGCCGAATCTGCCTCGTAACGAATTGGCTCGGCTGCCGTTTCCACCATGGCTGGGCCGGTGGTCGGCGCCTGGGCTGCCTCAGTTTCCTCAGTTCACCGACCTCTAATGTACACAATGAACATGTGAACCGGAGGTAAAGCATCCTCATACCTGAAGCGCATCTTCTACGCTCCGAGTCACCTCCATCTCATTCCACGCTAATAATTTTTTGCATTACATCCATTTGGGCATTAACATGCGTATGAAACATAGTCATAGATCCAAAAGGCAGTTGTAGGAAGAGTGTAGCATTGGTCTCCGACACTCTGCGCGCAAGATAGGCCGTGCGCCGGACTCACAATCCCTAAGGATGGTAAGAATCCAGGCTGACACCAGATGAGAGGAAAGGCGAGCCGGCGCCTCGGCCGATCTAGGCGCAGGAGGACGGAACCCTACAGGCGATGACCGCCGGCGCTAGTCTACGGCAAGACTCGTAGAGCCACGAAGAGTTAAAGGCATCCGGGAGCGGCGAGAGCCGCATCCGAAGCCGACTCACGAGCACTGAAGGCTTTGAAGGGAGTGGGATTAGAAGAGGAGGAGCAGACCAGATTTATCGGGACGAGCAAACTCAGAATTGTGAGTTGTAAGTTGCACCGCCGTTGATTTGAGAGCTGGAGAATGCTTTGTTTGAGCAGAGTACCTTTGTGTTTAATGCTGTAAGATGACATGGGACAGCATTGGCTATGGGTCGTCAAGAGAAGAAGAGAGCGTTGAAGAAGCGAGAGAGAGGGCGTGTGTGCGTGTGTTGTTTAGTGTGCTTTGTCTCTGCAATGCTGGTGTCAGCATGTGTGGCTGTGCGTGTGGTTAGGGTAGAACTACGTATGAGATGAGAGCAGAGAGAGAGAGAGAGAGAGAGATTAGGATAAGGTTAGGTTTAGGATTAGGGATTTAGATTTAGGATTTGGTTTAATCTCAAGTTAAGTGTAGACTCTTGTTGCTAGTTGGTTGAGTGCTAGATTTTGTTGAGTAGTTTGTGCTCGTAGTTGTGAACTAGTGGTAGGTTTAGACACACGACGTTGGAGTCTTAACTTCGCTTAGACCGCAAAATGATTTAGTTAATTAAAATGTGCTAATCGAGGGAAACGGGTAGGCTACACTAGCACAAATTAAAAATTCTACCCGTAAACCAAGATCACTACGCTTATAGATCACGGCTTACCACCTGACACGCAGTCGAAGTTGATGCAATAGACGTCTCAAGCGGACATGAGTCGACTCATCTGATGCAGACGTTGGGCTAGTAGTCCGAAGCTTTCTAGCGTCGCGGCGCCTTCACGAAAAAAATGCCTCTCTTCAGTGTTCTTCCCAACGCCACGGATGCAGCTGCACTCAAAGGTATCCACACGACAGAGGAAGCGCGACACCGCATTACTAGATCCGCGCAGCGAATGCGTGGAGGGTGGCGCCTTGTTTGAGGATGTCACGAAAACTCATCCTCATACCAGTGCGCCTGCCTCTTTATAGGCGTCCTTATAATGGGCTTCTACGAATAGAGGCTCATTAGGACTCAATGCCTAGTCTAATTCGGATCCAATCCAATTAGGCTTCACTTTAAGTGTGTGACCATAGGTTCACGTTATGTTTAGACATGACGCAAGTACACATACTTGGTCAATAGTTGGTAGCGCCTCTAGCAAGACGTGCAACTCCTAAACGCACGTAAAGATCATATCGACGAACCATCACAACGTTATGTACATGCCAATACCTTTGCTCACGATATTCGGCGAGCCCAAGTCGACCACACTCTCGATCCGTGATCCTAATCCCTTACTAGGTTAACTCTTAACCTTAAGAGCATGGCCATGCTGTAGGATCCGATCACGAGGGCCCAAGATATCTCTGATGTAGAGAGGTCAAATCCCATGTCGACCGACCATGCCTCGCAGCATGCTTCATGACAAACCCGAAGCTACCTTTATAACTACCAGATAGATAGCGCTGATAGCCCCTAAGTAGGTCGATTCACATCTCAAGTACATCGACAATCTCATGTCTAAGGACAAGCGTCTACATTGTATGAGAGAACCATAAGAATAATTACTATGTCTCATGTTGGTAGGTCCAACCCCATGTTCTAAACATGTGTCCACATTATTGGTTTGACATCTCCATGTCTATGACCGTGAAACATGGTCATCAACCGATACATGTGCTAATCCATCATTCACGTGTGTCCTCACATGAACTCCGACTAGGGACAACTTTAGAATAACCATACAAGTAAAGAGTTTCACAAACAAGTCGGATACTTGTTAATCAACACAAAGTTAATATTCAAGGAACATTTATTAAATCATGGATACAACGAAATATCATCATCAATATGATTGCCTCTAGGCATATCTCCAACATCCCACTTGCACTAGAGTCAATCTAGAAGATATCTAATACCCATAGCTTGTGTGCGCTCATGCTTAGTGTGAAGAGGATTCACAAAGGATCGAAATATTCAAATCCGAGTGTATTTTGCATATCTTTAAATCTCCTCGATTAAGGATCTCTGAATGAGATGAAACACGCAGAAATGTGTTTGTTCTTTAGTGATTGTTTGGCTTGCGAATGGCCCCATCCAATGAACAAGAAAATTGGTTGAAGGACATCAAGCGATTTTTTGATCAACTTCGTGTTGATAAGCACACGTACTACTTGTTACGTAATGAAATGTGTGAGAAAAAATTACTTAAGGATACACTACAGATGGCAGTGGATGAGCAACTAGTGATGTTCTTGCATACAATTGGTCACAGTGTTAGGAATCGTGTTATGCAGGATAGATATCAACATTCAAGAGAGACAATTAGTCGACATTTCAATAAAGTTTTAGATGCCATTAATAGTTTGTATGATGTTTACATAACATGCCCACCCAATGAGGTTCCACTGAAAATTAGAGGCGATCAAAGGTTCTACCCATATTTCAAGGTAAATTTTCTAGGTCGATTGCTTTGTCCATTTTACATTCTAATTAACAAAAAAATCTCAACATAATTGTATTAGAGCAATTGATGGGACGCATATTGAGGCAAAAATCAAGCCTGAAGAACAAACTCCTTTCAGAAATAGGCATGGTTTTACCTCTCAAAATGTAATGGCAGCAGTTTCATTTGACATGACATTTTCATATGTTGCTGCCGGATGGGAAGGTTCTGCATCGGATCAACCGTTTTTAGATGGGCTATTACAAATAGAGTTTTTTCTGTTCCAGAAGGTAAAAGGACAAAACGAGTGAACTATTGGAGTGCCTATTATTTATGGAGATATTGTTCAGGTGATAAAAAATTATTTTTGTAGGTAAATATTATCTAGTTGATTCCGGCTACACCAATACTCCAAAATTTATTGCACCGTATCGTGGGGAACGCTATCATATTGGTTCTTTTCGAGGAAGCAATCAGCAATATTCTGGTGAGAAAGATTTATATAATCATTGTCATGCATAGCTACGGAATGCGGTTGAACACACTTTTGGTGCTTGGAAAGCTCATTTCCCAATTTTAAAAGTAAAAGGTGGGATTCCTTATCCATTTGAGACTCAAGTAAAAAATCATTATGACCTGCTGCATAATCCATAACTTCATAAGGAAGATTACACGAAATGATGAGTTGTTTGAGCTTTATGAGCATGAGGGATCACAAGCATATGGTGCCCGCGGTGATCAACAAATAAGAAGTCAAACAAATATACGAGATGATGAACAAGCTGCCGATGAGCAAATTCGAGCAAGCATTGCTCAACAGTTGTGGAGTAATCATCAACGGCGTAACACTCAACTAAGCCAAGATGATTAATCATTATATTATGTGCTTTGATTTTGTTTGGAGGACTACAAATGATGATTATCATTTAATCTTTACAGACTTTTGTTCTGGATTCAAATATTTGCAATTTTTCCGTGTTCTATTATTGATATTTTTTTGGGCATTTGATCTGTATTTTTAGTGAGGGCAAGCTCTAGCTAGTGTCTAGTTTCAAATTCCCAAAATAAATGTAGATTTGGAGGTAGGCCTAGCGGCTAGGGCTCACCTGCGAACATGACGACGAGGAGGGCGAGCAGGCGGACAGCGAAATCTATGGGCAGAAGTTGGTGTGTAGATCAGGCCACGTCCACACGGGAGCTCGACGATGAGATCCGTCGGCAGCGGCGATGCATCGTATGTGGCATGGAAGGTGAGGGGGTGAGGAAATCGGAAGGGATGGAGAGAGGGGGCGAGGAAATCGGGCTCACTTGCGTACATGATGACAAGGAGGAGGTGGTCCAGATGTCGCCGAAGTTGTTGAGGCTGTCGATCATGACTAGAGGGAGGTGTGGAGCTCATCTAGCTCAGCCATGGCCGGACGGCGGGCAGGCGGGCGAGCGGGCTCGCGGACAACGAAATCCATGACCAGAGGGGGGTGTGGAGCTTAGCCATGATTGGACGGAGGGCGAGCGGGCGGACGACGAAATCCATGGGCACAAGGTCCTGTGGAGCTCAGCCCACGTCCACGCGGGAGCTTAGCCCACGTCCAAGCGGGAGCTGACGATGAGATCCATCGCCGCTAACGGAGGGCGAGCGGGCGGACGGCGAAATCCACGGGCAGAAGATGGTGTGGAGCTCAGCTGAAGGATCTAGACTCGTCATTATATGTTAATGAAGTATTTTGGTGATTAATGACAAATGCACTTATGAGACTAACACTCTTATTGTTATATCATGTTTAGTCTCAGCTTGGATATAAAAGTAAAAATCCAAACAGTCTTGTTTGGATATAAAGATGAAAATACAAGAGGTATGCATTCTACTTCTTCTTATTATATCTTGTTGCATTCCTCGGATCCAAAATATAGGTTAAACTCCACCAAAAAGGTTAACTTGGATATGTGCATATGTCTCCATTACATATTTGTATATGCACACATTTAGGGGGAGTTCATTCTATATTTTGTGGTTTCATTAGTATTGATCTATATTCTCTTTCCACATATATTAAGGATCTTTACTTTGAAACATATCTTTGAGTATATATAACTTGTGTAGTTCATATATACGTATATGAGTATATGAGACTTGTGTAGTTCATATACACTCTTTTGAGTATATACAACTTATGTAGTTCGTATATACTCATACAAATTTATATTCAATTATTTGCAATTGTGTTGTGGGACTAATGTGTGTGCTAAGATGTTTTCAAGGCTTAGTCCCGGAGTTTAAATGATGACATGAAAAGGAAATGCAAAGGTGATAAAAGATTGACATGACTCAAGACAAAGGAGTCATGCATTGCATTTCGAAAAGCTTTTGGAAGAAGATCAGTGGGAATCGATATGACGCATGTTGGTAAGCGGTACTACCGATGTGCGGTAGTACGAGTTATGTGGCGGAACTACCGCATAGCGGTATGACCATGATTGGTAGCGGTACTACCGATGTGCGGTAATCACAGGAGTTATGGCGGCATGTAAATTCTAGAGAAGGCGGCATGTAAATTCTAGAAAGGTATTTCTCGAGCTCGAGCTGTGGAAATCGGTAGTACGCATCGAGAAAAGGTACTCCAGGAGCGGAGATACTGGGATGCTAGTGGCGTATCACACTGCACCGATAATGGCTTGTTTAGAAGCATTTAATGCGGGTATATCTTGGTAATTAATGTTAATAACATTGTGGGACTAACATTTTCCATGAGTTGGATAAATAGGTTATGTTCCAGGGTGATGAAGACTTTGGATGACATCATGAGTTAATTGTCATCAAGTCAAGGTTCAAGAAGATGATGTATCATGTGTTGATGCATATCAAGATCTCGAATAAGAGATGATCATGAGTTGATCATCGAGTCAGAGAAGACTCATCATGTGTTGATTGAGGTCAAGTAAAAGATGCATCATGGGTTGATGAATATCAAGACGATGACCCGGACATGAAGCAAGGATGTGAGTCATCAAGCTTCAAGTGGATGGTCAATGCAAAGGTATGACTAGCTAGGGCTAAGGATTTGTTCCTAGTCTTTTACCGGTCTCGGTGCTTGGTTGGAGACCAGATTGCTAGAATAGGTTGCCGTACTATTAAGAGGGTCTTGTCTAGTAGCTTGAGTTAGTCATGTGTTGATAGCTCATTGTGTTTGCTCTAGCTCAACTTAACATGTTGCCTATATTTGCAAATGCGTTTTGCAAATAGTTGTGGCTTATGATTATTCCTTGTAACATGTGACTATGCTTTGCAAATGTGTTTTGCAAATGATTGAAGTCCATGTACCTACTCCTTGTGGCATGATCTAAGTTTGCAAATGTGTTTTGCAAATGGTTAATATTCATGTGTATTCCTTGACATGGTCTAAGATTGCTTGTTGCTATTTCTTTGGACTTAGACCATGGTAGTGGCTCTTTGAGTTGTGCTTTTGATTTGATCAAATGTGTTTGAGATCAATCAAATAGGTGGGTTGTGTAGCCCTCTGAATAAGCTTTCAATAGAGTCCAAGATCACTCAATTCGATATCGAGTCAAAAGTTATGAACTTTTACAGTGTCGTCTGTGCTGAAAATTGGGCTGCGGTAGTACCTCCATTGCACGATGGTAATACCGTGAGCGGTAGTACCGCCGTAAATGGCTGGTAGTACCGCACCTTTCTTTATGTGGCTAGTTTTGCTGATTTCAGCTCCCAACGGCTAGTTTTTGTTGTGGGGGCTATAAATACCCTTTGGCCGGTTGAGAGGTAATCTTTGCATCCCATTGAGTTCCTTTGAGCTAAGAGTAAGTCCTCTACTCCCGTTTGTGCATGTGTTGCACTTAGTGAGGTTTGAGAGGCAGATCCTATTGCATGTGTTGCATTAGGTGGTGGATTTAGTGTCCACGAGCTTTGACACTTGATTGGTTCAAGTGAAAGTTGGAGACTTGTTACTCTTGGTGTTTGCCGACACCTAGGCGGCGTGAGGCGTCGTGGTCGGTGATCTTCTCAAGTGAAGCTTGTGAGAAGGCCCGGTGTTTGTGAGTGGCTTGGTGCTCGCCATCTCCGGAGTGGAGTAAGAGCAACCCTAGTGGAGCGAGGTGTTGATACCTCGGAGGAAGGCTTAATTCGTGGAGCCGACCCAATTGGTTTGGGTTTCCCTCAACGTGGATTAGGGGAGACTGGTAAGTCTCCGAACACCATGGTAAAACATCGACGTGTCTTTGTGGTGTGATCTCTATTGCCTTACTATTGCATTTACATTCATTGTGTATGAATGCTTGCTTTACATTGTGCAATTTATATACTTTGTATTAAATTGCTTATTCATTGTGTATGATTGCAATAGTATCATTTACATTGTTTAAATTGAATTGCTTACAAGTTCATGCTTGATTGATTATTATCAATAGACTTGTATTGTTGGTGCACTTAGTTGAACCTAGTTGATTTAGGCTTTAATTATGCAAAACCGTATTTGTTATAAGCTTTCGCATTAGAAATCGGTTTTAGCGCATAGAAGTTTTAAAACGCCTATTCACCCCCCCTCTAGTCGGCCTCCTCGATCTTACAAGTGGTATCAGAGCTTGGTCTCTCATTTATTAGACTTAACCGTCTAGAGAGTAAATGATGGCGACTAGTGATATAGTGCTCCTAGGTGAAGCACCTCAATTTGTTGGCACAAATTATGCTCATTGGAAAATCCGCATGTCATGTTATTTTAAGGCCATGGGCCTAAATATATGGCGGATTGTAGATGTTGGCGTTTCTCCTCCATTGGATAGTCTTGATCCAACAATTGAGGAAGAGAAATGCTTACATCTCGACGCTCAAGCAATTAACGCTTTATTTAGTGCTTTGAGTGTAGATGTGTTCAATGAAGTATGCGATCTCAAGAATGCTCATGAGATGTGGACACAATTACAATGCCATTATGAAATGTCCACTTCCACAAGTGATGATTGCATACAAGAATGGATGTCGGGAGAAGAATGCTCAACTTCTAGCTTCGATGATGATGACACATCAACTCCATCAACATCGTCTCATTGCTTTATGGCTAAAGGTAAAAATGAGGTAAATAATTATGAGCCTTCATATGATGAGTTGATGAATATGCTAGAAGAATTAAATGAATATATTGGAAAAGAAAAGAAGAGATTCAAGGTTTTAGAGAAAGAGCATATCTCTCTTCAAAATAATTATGATGTGCTAAAAGATGAACATGAAACTCTTCTTCTAAATGAGCTTAAAAAGTCTAATGTGGACATCGGAATTACATGTAATTTAATAGATGATTTGTCATGCATAGCTCCTATTTCTTGCAATTCATCTAAAGTCAATATATTCACTTCATGTGATGATTTAATTGATATGCCTTGTTGCTCTAGTGAAAATATTTCTATTTCCTCTATGTCTTGTGAGACTAACCTTGTAGAGGAAAACAAAAAGCTCAAGGCCCAAGTCTCAAATTTGAGAAATGACTTGGATAGAAGCTATAAGGGAAAAGCCACTCTTGATGATATCTTGAGCAAGCAACAAAGATCAAATGACAAGAGTGGAATGGGGTTCACTCCCATGAAGAAAAGGGAGAATAGCAAGACAAGGCACAATGCAAGACACACGAAGAATGTCAAGTGTTTTGATTGTCATCAAAAGGGTCACCTCTCCTCCATATGCCCTAACAAGGAAGATTACAAGAGAGGACTTAGCTTCATCGCCAAGAAAAAGGTGAAGAGCATCCCAAAGCAAAAAGGAAAGAAATACACGAATATCAAATGCTTTGGATGTTATGAGAAGGGACACATTGCCTCGGTGTGCCCAAGTCAAAAGGATGTCAAGCCAAGACATTCAATGAAGAGGCAAGCCGGCAATGAGCAAGATAAGAAGACATCAAGGGGAAGCAAAAGCCCAACTTGCTATAATTGCCGGGAAAAAGGACATTTTAGTAAGGAATGTCCTAAAGGTATCTCTCCTAAGCCTATTATTTATAATAATGATTATTTGCTTAGGAAGGATAAGAATGGCAATGTGTTTGCTAGAAATATTAGTTCATCTAAGACTATTATTAGAAGGGTCATTTGGGTTCCCAAATCTATTGTGACTAACATTCATGGACCCAACCAAGTATTGGGTACCAAATGCGTTTAAATGCTTAATAGGTACTTGGAGATGCATTGGAGGTTTGGCTCACACATGAAGAGGTGGAATTCACCATATGCAAAATCGGAGCCAAGCTTAAGGATGATTAAGTCATATCATAAGACAATGTCATTTCGGTAACAAGTACTTACATTGAAGTATCTAGACCCTTTACCTTGTGTAGGTTGCATTCATAAAAATCTTATAAAAAGGGTGTTCTTACTCTTGTACTTAATCTTGATTATTGAAATCTTGAGCAAGATGGTTGTGGCACGTTCAGGGGAGTGCTAAGTCATAATCATGTATATCACATCCCTAAGTGTGCCCAAATAAATTAAGTGCTAGTAATATTTTTCAAAATTGAGCCTTTTAGCCAAAAGTCAAAAATTTCATAACTATAAGTAATCCTTTGAAAAACTAGTTGCAAAATGTATACAAATGCATTTCAAAGGTTTACCAAAGGCTTTGGTTCAAGAAAAACCTATTTAAAGTGAAAATGAATTTCAACCCAAAATTCTAGATCATAATATCTTGTTTTTGACTTAAACTAGATTTTTGTGTAAAATCTATTCTAAAAGAAATTTGAAAATCTTTTCAAAAGAAAAATCCTAGAGTTGGCTATTCTAAACCTTTTTGGTATTCAAATGATTTCAAGAAGGTCAACCAAACAAAAGTTATTTGATTTTGAAACTCGTCCAAAATCCTAGTTAGACCTAAGTGGTCACTTTCTAGCACTTAAGTGAGTTTAGCCATTTGAGCCTAAATTATTCATATGAATTGGTCCATAATGGTATTTATAACTCATACATGAAAATGGTTGCTTTAAAAATCTTTAAGTTTAATCTTTTGCTCTCATTGGCTCCATTTCAAGCTTTATCCTAATTCTCGGAAAAATCGGAACTACAGGCCTTATCCTTGCGGTACTCACGGATCCCGTACTACCGGATTTGACCTCTGGTACTACCGACTTATGGTACTACGGTCCTTGAAGCTGGTATTACCGATTATCGACAAAACACCAATCACAATTCTTTCAATTCTAAATCTATTGTGGTTGTTTTTCAAAGTTAAGATTGATCCTTGCTATCTTTGCAAGCTACCCTCAAAAGCTTATCTTGATCACCTTGTGATATTCTTATTATTACAAGTGATATTTCTTAATTAAGTGGTAGCTCTCTTGATCATCTTAACCATGGAATGAAATTCACCCTTGTTTTACAAGTGGTATTCTTTCAAATGATATCAACTTATTCCTTATTGTGGTATCTTTTTAAGTGGTATCTAATTTCATTTCATTCAAACTTGAACCAACTTTGGCTACTCCTTTTAGTCAAGATGTATATTGATTCCTTGCAAGCTACTCACTACTATTTCTCCTTGATTGCAATTGCAATTATTCAAGTGGTATTCTTTCTAATAGTAGCTTCTCAAAATCATCTTGACATCGGCATGACTCATTCCTTACAAATGATATCATCTTATTCCTTCAAATGGTAATTCTTTTTAAAATGGTATCAAACTTCATTCCTTGCCGATCATGCCTCTCTTGACCAAGCTCGTGTACTCTCCATAGTATACAAGTGGATTCTCTCTTATCTTTGGATGTCTTCTTTGAAGAATCTTTGCGAGAGAAGTTTCAAGCACCTTGCAAATTTCAAGTCTTGTTGACATGTAGCATTTACATGTGGTATCTAAAAGTATTTCACGACTTTCTTTCAAGTGTGATCCACAAACAAGACATCTTCTAGTGCTTAACGCCAATAAAGGAGATTGATTGGACTAAGAGAGCCTTTGTGTGTCAAAGAAGTAAAACCTTTGTGTAAGGGGGAGTTATTTATGAAAAACTTATTAAATATTTTGAGCTTACTTAAAAGGGGGTAAAGTATTAATATTGGAAAAACTGTTTTACCTATTTGCCCAAAATGATTTATGAATCTTGTGAATGCATGTTTTCATTCTCATTTGCTTCATTTGATATTCTTGGAGTGAGATTGTTAATGATATGCAAGTTTAGCCTTTTCAAAGATTCTCTTTGGTCAAAAGTCAAAAATCTTGCTTAAAAGGTTCAAATTTGTGAAAAACTAGATAAGTGTAATTAAATATGTATTTTAAATGTTTTTCAATGCTTTTGAAGTAAAAATTCCTATTTTAGAAACAAAGTATCAAATTCGGTCTCAAAATGATCTTGTATGATCTTGATTTTGAATTAAACGACATATTTTCATAAATCAAAATCCATTGAGTTTTTGAAAAAGTTGTCAATACCAAACTCGTAGGGTTGGTCATTTCAAACATTTCTCAAGTTCAAAGTTTTTACAAAAGACCAACTGTTGAAAAGCTATATTCATTTCAAGTTCGCCGAAAAACAAGCTTTTACCCAAAATGACCTATTCTTGCATATAGTGAGTTTCGCTATTTGAGCCGGATTTCTTTGAGTATCTTTGTTTTAAATAGTATTTCTAACTCATACAAAGCCAAGAAAGCGAAAAACTCCATGAAATTCAAATTGGTTTGTATTTTGAACTTTCAATGCAAAATCATTCTCTTTACTTGCCTTCAAAGCGCATTTTGCCTTATCTTTTAAAAGAAAAATCTTTTTAACAAAATTCTTTTTGAGAAACATTCTAAATAGTCCAAAGTTTAATTCTAGAAATTTTCAAAGCTTTTGGACTTCATTTAAAAAGGTTTTGCCTTTTTCTTCTCTTTGAACAAAAAGGTTGCCTACAAAGCTCAATTTGGCATATCTTTTGAGTGGAGATTCTTTTTTCGAAAATTCTTGTTGGAAAAGTTTCTTAGAAGTCTAAAGTTTATTTCTGCAAAATTTCAAAGTATTTTGACTTGATTTGAAAAAGTTTTGACTTTTTCTCGCTTTGAACAATTTGTTGAAAATTCAGACTTTTGTAATGTTTTGAGCTGTTTTGTGATTTTTGTATCTCTAAATTGGTTCATAATTTGAGGAATATATAATGATGACATTTTATCCTCTATAGTTGATCTTCTATGCAAAATTTTCTCAG
Organism: Ampelocalamus luodianensis; assembly: GCA_036346255.1. NCBI lineage: Eukaryota > Viridiplantae > Streptophyta > Magnoliopsida > Poales > Poaceae > Ampelocalamus > Ampelocalamus luodianensis. Next base: position 51,069,148 of record CM070632.1, on the reverse strand, counting down.
ATTTATTGGAACCATTTTAACCAGTTTTTCAGCTGTCTTTTGAAGCTTAAATGGAATTGTCAAAACTGAAAAATCTGAAACTTTCAGTTTTCTGAAACTTTGTGATTTTCATATCTTAAAAATGGTTGATTTTTGGTTGAGCCTCCCAAAATGAAAATTGTGTGTATTTGTAAGGACTAGCTCCATGATTTATTTCAGATTTTTAGGAGCTTGTTTCCACACATTTTAAGTTTTGGCTATATCTTTTGAGCTCTCTTTTTGCAAATTGAAAAGTACTTTGAAAAGATTTCAAGAGTGAGCTTATTTGAATGTGTTTCAAATATCATTTCCTTCAGTTAACTCAAAATATGGCCTTATTTAAAGTTGTTTTGCTCTTTTCGGCCATATAGGGGGAGTTTGTGATTTATCATGGTTTTCTTCAAATTTCTTGAAACCAAACCCCCAAATTGGTCATATGTATCTATTTTATACTCTTTATGACCAAAATAAAATGAATTGTTTTGCCAAGCTCATGTTTTTGCAAAGAATCTCTTTTGGCTTAGATTTGTTTTAGATTTTTGGTGTTTAATGCCAAAAGAGGGAGAATTTGTGTGAGCTACATTTGGATGTTCTTATGATTGTTTTATTTGATATTCTCTCTTGTGTTGCCAAAAAGGGGAGAATTCTTTTTTCTTGCTTAGTGCAAAAAGGGGGAAATTCTCTAAGCTTTATACATGCATAAAGTCAAATAAGCTTTCTTTCTTATCATATGTTGACATATATCCAAATGTTGCTATTAATAATGGATTTGTCATCAATCACCAAAAAGGGGGAGATTGAAGGATCTAGACTCGTCATTATGTGTTAATAAAGTATTTTGGTGATTAATGACAAATGCACTTATGAGACTAACACTCTTATTGTTATATCATGTTTAGTCTCAGCTTGGATATAAAAGTAAAAATCCAAACAGTCTTGTTTGGATATAACGATGAAAATACAAGAGGTATGCATTCTACTTCTTATTATATCTTGTTGCATTCCTTGGATCCAAAATATAGGTTAAACTCCACCAAAAAGGTTAACTTGGATATGTGCATATGTCTCCATTACATATTTGTATATGCACACATTTAGGGGGAGTTCATTCTATATTTTGTGGTTTCATTAGTATTGATCCATATTCTCTTTCCACATATATTAAGGATCTTTACTTTGAAACATATCTTTGAGTATATATAACTTGTGTAGTTCATATATCGTATATGAGTATATGAGACTTGTGTAGTTCATATACACTCTTTTGAGTATATACAACTTATGTAGTTCGTATATACTCATACAAATCTATATTCAATTATTTGCAATTGTGTTGTGGGACTAATGTGTGTGCTAAGATGTTTTCAAGGCTTAGTCCCGGAGTTTAAATGATGACATGAAAAGGAAATGCAAAGGTGATAAAAGATTGACATGGCTCAAGACAAAGGAGTCATGCATTGCATTTCAAAAGCTTTGGAAGAAGTTCGGTGGGAATCGGTATGACCACGGTTGGTAGCGGTACTACCGATGTGCGGTAATCTTTGGAGTTATGTGGAACTCGCATAGCGGTATGATGCATGATTGGTAAGCGGTACTACCGATGTGCGGTAGTACCGGAGTTATGTGGCGGCATGTAAATTCAGAGAAGGTGTTTTTCTGTATTTCTCGAGCCTCGGAAATCGGTAGTACCGCATCTGAGAAAAGGTACTACCGGAGAGCGGTATTACCGGATGCTAGTGGCGGTAATACACGCTTTGCCGATAATGGCTTGTTTAGAAGCATTTAATGCAGGTATATCTTGGTAATTAATGTTAATAACATTGTGGGACTAACATTTTCCATGAGTTGGATAAATAGGTTATGTTCCAGGGTGATGAAGACTTTGGATGACATCATGAGTTAATTGTCATCAAGTCAAGGTTCAAGAAGATGATGTATCATGTGTTGATGCATATCAAGATCTCGAATAAGAGATGATCATGAGTTGATCATCGAGTCAAGAGAAGACTCATCATGTGTTGATTGAGGTCAAGTAAAAGATGCATCATGGGTTGATGAATATCAAGACGATGACCCGGACATGAAGCAAGGATGTGAGTCATCAAGCTTCAAGTGGATGGTCAATGCAAAGGTATGACTAGCTAGGGCTAAGGATTTGTTCCTAGTCTTTTACCGGTCTCGGTGCTTGGTTGGAGACCGGATTGCTAGAATAGGTTGCCGTACTATTAAGAGGGGTCTTGTCTAGTAGCTTGAGTTAGTCATGTGTTGATAGCTCATTGTGTTTGCTCTAGCTCAACTTAACATGTTGCCTATATTTGCAAATGCGTTTTGCAAATAGCTGTGGCTCATGATTATTCCTTGTAACATGTGACTATGCTTTGCAAATGTGTTTTGCAAATGATTGAAGTCCATGTACCTACTCCTTGTGGCATGATCTAAGTTTGCAAATGTGTTTTGCAAATGGTTAATATTCATGTGTATTCCCTTGACATGGTCTAAGATTGCTTGTTGCTATTTCTTTGGACTTAGACCATGGTAGTGGCTCTTTTGAGTTGTGCTTTTTGATTTGATCAAATGTGTTTGAGATCAATCAAATAGGTGGGTTGTGTAGCCCTCTGAATAAGCTTTCAATAGAGTCCAAGATCACTCAATTCCGATATCAGAGTCAAAAGTTATGAACTTTTTACCGAGTGTCGTCTGTGCTGAAAATTGGGCTGCGGTAGTACCTCCATTGCATGATGGTAGTACCCATGAGCAGTAGTACCGCCCGTAAGCTGCGGTAGTACCGCACCTTCTTTATAACGGCTAGTTTTTGCTGATTTCAGCTCCCAACGGCTAGTTTTTGTTGTGGGGGCTATAAATACCCCTTTGGCCGGTTGAGAGGTAATCTTTTGCATCCCATGGAGTTCCTTTGAGCTAAGAGCAAGCCCTCTACTCCCATTTGTGCATGTGTTGCACTTAGTGAGGTTTGAGGGGCAAATCCTATTGCATGTGTTGCATTAGGTGGTGTATTTAGTATCCACGAGAGCTTTGACACTTGATTGGTTCAAGTGAAAGTTGGAGACTTGTTACTCTTGGTGTTTGCCGACACCTAGACGGCGTGGAGGCGTCGTGGTCCGGTGATCTTCTCAAGTGAAGCTTGTGAGAAGGCCCGGTGTTTGTGAGTGGCTTGGTGCTCGCCATCTCCGGAGTGGAGTAAGAGCAACCCTAGTGGAGCAAGGTGTTGATACCTCGGAGGAAGGCTTAATTCGTGGAGCCGACCCAATTGGTTTGAGTTTCCCTCAACGTGGATTAGGGGAGACCGGCAAGTCTCCGAACACCACGGTAAAACATCGACGTGTCTTTGTGGTGTGATCTCTATTGCCTTACTATTGCATTTACATTCATTGTGTATGAATGCTTGCTTTACATTGTGCAATTTATATACTTTGTATTAAATTGCTTATTCATTGTGTATGATTGCAATAGTATCATTTACATTGTTTAAATTGAATTGTTTACAAGTTCATGCTTGATTGATTATTATCAATAGACTTGTATTGTTGGTGCACTTAGTTGAACCTAGTTGATTTAGGCTTTAATTATGCAAAACCGTATTTGTTATAAGCTTTCGCATTAGAAATCGGTTTTAGCGCATAGAAGTTTTAAAACGCCTATTCACCCCCCTCTAGTCGGCCTCCTCGATCTTACATCAGCTCACGTCCACGCGGGAGCTCGACGATGAGATCCGTCAGCAGCGGCTACGAATCGGGTGTGGCATGGAAAGTGAGGGAGCGAGATCCGTGAGGGGTGGAGAGAGTAGGTGAAGGGGAAAGTAAGAGAGAGGTGAGTGAGTAGCAGTAGGGCGTACAGAGGAGTCGATGACATAAGTAAAAATCCATCTTGTGGGTTAATCCACAGTAAAATACATTTTGAAGTATATCTTTAGCCAAACCCGAAATTAGTGAAAGCTTGTTTTAATTTTCCAAATCTAAACAAAGTAATCCATAAATTCATCCTAACAGAATAACAACTTAAAACTAGTTTTGCTAAAAATTCTCCTAAAACTAGTTTTCTTAAAGCCCATTTCTTATTCCTGAGATCCAAACAACCACTTAAGAGTCTACTTGAAATCGCACTTGATTATATCAATTACTTGGGCGTCATCATCAGATGTAAACTCCTTTCACAACTCAGATTATGTTGTTGGATCCTCCTCTTTTGATGCTAATATCAAATTTGGCATCCTTCCACAACATGAATTCTGTAGCTGATTTTCGCCCACCAGTAAATATTTTGAAGTGATCATTTTTTCTTTTTGTGACATTTTTTTTTAACAAATGGAGTTCAAGACTTCCCACAGTATCACAGATGAATTAGGAGGTTGTAATAAATTCGTCCTACAAGTTATATATGTAATGTCTAAAATTTTTGGTTTACTTTCAGATTCAGTTGTGCACATTTTCAAGCATTCGAGGTCGCTTAATTGGTTCTCAACAGCTCAGGTGTAACTCCCATTGCTCTCAAGCTAAATAGTAAGTTTATGTTTTACTCCGCTACAGGTGGGACAACTTTTAAGGAACCTTCCATTGCTATCGAGCTTATGACGCTTATGTTTTACTCTAGTGCGGGTGGGGCAACTTCTGAGATTCAGAATTACTCATTTTTAAAAATCATTTTTTGATTGATGCTTTTGTATCTTTCCATAATTATATTCTTTTTGTCCAAAAGGAAAAGAATCGGGTTCAATTTGTATCATATACATGACACTACCACTTGGTTTCCTGAATACATGCTTATAGCTGTAATTGTAGTCACATGCTGTGCACAAATGGAGGTAGTTTGGAATGGTAAGCAAGCAGCATCCAAAATGAGCCATATTTTGTTTATGTTTTCTATGTAAGTATAGCCTCTCTCTCTCTCTCTCCCCTCTCTTTTCCTGAACTAGCATTCCACTGGGATCACATGAGATAAATTCTGAGTTTCTGATATCTCAATGAATTGCCATGGTGCCAAAACATTAGGTAGTGAGCTACAGTCTGATTATTGTTACTATTAGTTATAGATGCATTTGTGATAATGGCCATTTTATAGTAATTTGTAAGAAGGTGGCAGATGTGATCTAATTGGAACCACATATCAACCTTCGATCTCTGTTGATTTGGGTGTAGCCTACAATGTCTTGCAAACATGGATTCAGAACAAATAAGTCTATCTATGAAATTTACGTGACCAGTGTGAGGCTTAGAAGAGAATGGCGTTTAGCGATGATGTCGTTTGGAGTAAATGTTGTTTAAAATGGTTACTTCATTGCTCTTGGTACTCTGATATATCTGGTTGTACGAAGATAGAATTTTGGTTCTTCAGAGTTACCCCTTACGTATTAAGTGAATGAGCTCTACGAACTGTCGCATTGCTATTGTATAACTATCGAGCCATCGAGGCCAGCTGACATGCATTTATAAATCATTTTTTATGGATCCTCAATTATTGACGTGTTTAGACATTACAAAGGTTTGATATACATGTGGAGTTGTTCTGAGAATAACATTTGATGTATGAAGTATGACCTGATGTACTAATTGTCAATTTCACTTTGTAATTCGTATATTTTTAGATAATGGAACTACAACTCCTAGGCTTTGCACCAACTAGAGATGCACATAGCCATTACACCACCATCAACTAAAAGACTAAAACAAAAAATAACCAAAAGCCAACAATGACAAACAAATTGTCATGCAAAGGCTAGCCTAAAAAAAGACCACCTAGCCTCACCTCCGGAACCAACCAGAAGATCATCCACACGCGAACAACAGCTGTGCAGCAAAAAGGTGATGATGGGCTAGTCTCCATAATGACACCTCCAAGAAGGGATACGACTCACGTCGTCGTCGTCGGATCCAACCAGCGAAGGTCAGATCAGGAGTTTTAACCGGGCTCAGTGCAGTTCTCCAAAGCAACGTCTTCAAAAAGGTAACGCCGTTCAGGTCAATGTCGTAATTCATATATAGAAGAAAACTTGCTAATTCTTCTTTTTCTGAATTAATAGGTAGATTGCCGAGGTTACGGAGTAGGAGCAGAGGACTTTAGAGGAGATATTGTATGTGCTGGTTATTTAGAAGTTTGTTCAAGCTAGTGTGTCTTTGGTTCCAGCTCTCTTTCAATCCATTGATTATCCTAAAAGAGTTGATCAATGGGCAAAAACTTTGGAAGGAAAGCATGCACTCACGTCAGAAAGCAGCAAACTAATGCCACTGTTGCAACTATAAGTAAACTCCGAGTTGGCAAAGTCTATGCCGCATCTGTGATGTTCCATTATTTCCTGAAGAGAGCTGATTCGAGGTTTCATCTCGAGAAATCAATGAATAACCTTGTTTGGGGATCAGACGAGGAAGACGGTGCACTCAATCAAACTATGATGACCCACTCTCGACCATACTATGGTGTTATGGAATTGTCTATTTCTTCCTTTGGAAAATACAGTGGTATCGATACCTCGTTTTTTCTCTATATTATTGTCAGGGTAGCATGTAGAATTAGATCACGGTCAACTTCAAATTGAATTTTCTGTATTCTCGTGTTTCAATTTCATAGAAATTATTTTAATGATAGAATGCAAATTGGTGTATTTGTCCTTAAAATATATCTAACACTCATGTTGCCTTTTTTTTTCTTTTGCCTTTTCTCGATGTGGATTCCACGTGCACGCTAACTATTGACTCAAATATAATGGAGAAAAAACAATGTTTACTCTTCATGCATTATTTTTTTAGTATTGTTTGTATTTTATCTGGTTTAAAATGTCCAACATATAGCATGGACCATCCAAGTATTGATCATAGTTAAGATGATTGATTCACCAAGCAATTGTTGGCACCATCGAAGTATTGACCAAAATGTTATGTAAATTGATTTGCCGTGGATTAGTAGCACACAAATTTATTCAATGGTACAGGAATTCTTGAATGCAAGTTCAAATGGATTTACCATGCATTAGTAGTATACATAACATTCTCGATGGTGAATTGGAATTCTTCTTCATTTTTTTTTTGTTTTATCAGGAGACATAAATATATGTTGTTATACATCAGTTTACTAAATATGCTAAATATGGGACAAAAAATGGGACATGCTGCATATTCTCTAGTTTATCTTCTTTTCTTCTCGGCTAAACTTTTCCAATCATATTTAATCATTCGATTTGTTCTCAGCTTATATGGTGTGCGAGCTGATGGCATCCTACTTAGTATATATAATTACTTTGCACTGTAGCTAGTAAAAGGGTTAAAGAAGAGAGAGCCCTTAAGTGGCTGGTGCTCCACGTTTCCCGCCTAACCGTCTATCTCGCCTCGATCGGTCCTGTGCTGCACACCATCTCGCACCGCATGCCATGGAAAATTCTCCATTCCCCTCGGCGCTCTCTTCCCTCAGCAACCTCTCTTTCTCCCCTCTCCTCTCCTCCCCGAGCTCCGGCCACCGATGTCTCTAGCGGCCTCGGCCACCGCGCACCTACAGGAGGTCAATGTCAACAAGAGTCTCTTCTGCTTCGAGCCCAACTCCGGCGCCACATCCTCCGGCGTCTTCGCCGGCGACGACCCCCTCAAGTTCTACTTCCCCCTCCTCCTCTACCATGTCTGCATCGTCTTCGTACTCTCCCACGCCATCCACGCCGTGCTCCGCCGCATCAACGTCCCGCTCGTCATCTCCCAGATCCTCGTACGTAGCATACACACACACGCACGCATGTCTTGTGAGATTGCATTGTGCATGTCGCCGAGTGTTTGGTTGATTGATTAGCTAATTGCACAGAGGTGGTGCATGGATGCATGTTTAGGCCGGCGCGCTGCTTGGGCCGTCGTTCCTTGGTTGGTACCTCCCGCACGTCGGCGAGCTCTTCGCCACACCGGAGGGGTGGGTGCAGATCAACACAGTCGGCGGCTACGCCTTCACGCTCCACATCTTCGTCATCGGAGTCAAGACGGACCTCGGCATGATCGCCAGGTCCGGCAAGAAGGCCATCGCCATCGCCGTCTTCGGCACCGCCGCGCCGCACCTCGCCATGTACGCCGCCGGTCTCGCGCTCAGCGCGCGCGTGCCGGCGTCCTGGGCGGCCACCTTCCTCATCACCAACCTCACCTCGTGGTGGTCGCTCTCGGCGTTCATCGTCGTCTGCTGCACGCTGCACGACCTCAACCTCCTCTCCTCCAAGCTCGGCCGCCTCGCCATGTCCGCGGCCCTCATGGGCGACTTCGCAAACACCTTCTCCATCGCCGGCGTCACCTCCTACCTCCTCGCGGCCAGCCCCTCGGAGAAGCTCCAGCGGATAGGCTTCGCCTCCCTCATCGCCTTCGCCACCTTCATCGCGTTCATGGCGCTCGTGGCGCGGCCGGTCATCCTGCGCCTCATCCGGGACGTGCCGGAGGGCGCTCTCCTCTCCGAGGCGCGCCTCGTCGCCGTGCTGCTCATCTCCATCACTTGCAGCTTCACCGGCGAGCTCCTCGGCCTGCACGCAACGTACGGCCCCTTCGTGCTGGGGCTCATGCTCCCCGGCGGCGCCCCGCTCGGCGTGACCATGGCGGAGCGGCTGGACCGGCTGGTCGCCGGCGTGCTGATGCCGCTTCTGTTCGCGCAGGGTGGGATGAGGATGAACGTCCACAAGCTAACCGACGCCTCGACGTGCGCCCTGCTCGAGGTGTTCTTGGTCGTCGGCGTCGTCGCCAAGTTCGTCGCCTCCATCCTGCCGTGCTTGTACTGCAGGATGCCGGTCCGGGAAGCCGTCGTCGTCGGCCTCATGATGAACTTCAAGGGAATCACCGAGGTCGTATACGCCTCCGCCTTCATGGACGCCAAGGTACGACACTGTGTCGCGATTAATGTTGTCACTATCGGTGAGTAATATTTGGTGTTACAATAAAAGAAATTTGGGAACATATTTGATTGTAGGTGTTGGATGATGAGGCGTACGCGGCGTTCATGATCAACGTGCTGGTGATCGGCGGGACGACGGCGTCGATCGTCAAGTACATGTACCACCCGGAGAGAAGTACGTGGCGTACCGGCGGCGCACGGTGCAGCACAAGAAGTTCGGCGAGGAGCTGCGGGTGCTGGCGTGCGTCCACTCGCAGGCGGACGTGGGCCCCATGCTGGCGCTGCTCGACGCGTCCAGCCCGACGCCGGTGTCGCCGCTGGCCATCTACCTCCTCCACCTCGTGCCGCTCGCCGGGCTCACCAGCTCCGTGCTCCGCCCCTTCAAGCACGGCGGACGGAACTGCGTCCCGTCGGGGGCCACCGACTCGGAGCGCATCGTCAACGCCTTCCAGTTCTTCGTGCACCAGCGCCCGCAGGGCTCCGCCTCGCTCCTCCCCTACGTCTGCATCGCGCCCTACGCCACCATGCACGACGACGTCTGCGCCGTCGCGCTCGAGAAGCGGGCCATGCTCATCGTCGTGCCCTTCCACAAGCGCCTCGCCATCGACGGCTCCATCGAGCCCACGTCGTCCAACGCCGGGGCCATCCAGGTCGCCAACAACAACATACTCAACTACTCGCCCTGCTCGATCGCCATCCTCGTCGACCGGGGCAGCCTCTCCGCCGTCACCGGCGCGGCCGCCGCTGCCGACGGGTTCCCTCACCGTGTGGCGCTGTACTTCCTCAGCGGACCGGACGACCGGGAGGCGCTGGCGCTGGCGACGCACATGGCCGAGGACGCGCCGATCGGCCTGACCGTGTTCCGGTTCTTGCTACCGCCAGACTGGCAGAAGCGCGGCGACGCCGAGGAGGACCGCCTCGACGAGGAGGCGCTGCAAGTGTTCGTCCGGCGGTGGGTCGACGAACACCGGGTGGTGTACAGCGAGAATCTGGTCAGTGGCTCCGACGAGATGGTGGCCATCATCCGGAAGACGAGCCCGGGGTTCAACTTGCTGATGGTCGGCCGGCGAGCGGAGAGCCGTGAGTCGCCGCTGACGGCCGGCATATCGGACTGGAGTGAGCACCTGGAGCTCGGCGTCCTTGGGGACTTGCTCACGTCGACGGACTTTGGGTGCCGGGTGTCGACGCTGGTGGTGCAGCAGCAGGCCAGGGCAGCTGCCGGAGAGATCTGCCGGTCGCCGGAGAGATCAGATGGCTCCGTTTGACAAACCATGGAACATTCTCTAGTTGTAATCGTAACGTACGGTGTAACATCTTGGCTGCTAGACTGCAATTGATAGAAACATGACTAGCCTTTTACGAACAATACTTGCACATGATACACTAACAGGTGAATCACATCTCATGGAAAGGATCGACAATATCTATCACTTCGATTTGTAATTCAGCAGTTGAAAATTTCTAAATTTCTCTCAACCTCAGTAACAAAGGGCTCACGGATAAAGTGCTACAAAGAAGATACTTTTCTGATATTTAACGCGCAGCTCTTAAAGCAAGCTGAGCACAGGAATTCTGAAAAGTAACATAGTTTGCTGAACAGCTTAAAGTGAACTCGAGATACATCATTTTTCTGTGCAAACCGTGTAAGCTGCCGTGTTATGGATCGTGATACTGCCTATACCAGAAAGCAACTCATGTGCGGTGGGAACTGCCCTTGGAAGAATCATTGCGAGAATGCATCTTCATCCTCGATGAATTGGAGCCACGGGATTGATCAGGTGCTGGAAGCGCAAGCATTTGATTTTCATCTCGGATGCCAGAGCGAACAGTTCCTGCATTATTTGTAACAAGAATGTAAGATCACGGAACTCTAGGAATCAAGCTTGAATCAGGAAATCAGAGGAATATGGCAATTCAAGTTATTAACAAGTTCCAACTCTTCCGTCAAAAAAACAAGTTCCAACTCATTCATGCACAAGAAAACAACAGCACGACTATATGAACTCATATTACCAAGATCATGAAAGCCCAATGAAAGGCATCCACTTTCTCCAGCACTTGTTCATGTGTAAGTCCCATGAGACAAGATATTCCTGAGTTCAAATCTCTATGGTCATATTAATTATCCTTCTGCACTTGTGCTCCAGTCCATTTTTGTGTTGGTCTAATGCAAGGTTCCGGGGTTCCGGTTAGTTCATAACGGGGTAAACATCCATCATAGAGAGGTTAGATGGCGGCGACTTGAGGTAGAACAGTGCTAGACAAAGGAGGGCGCCGATTAGAGGAGAGGAACAGATCTAGAGTAGCCGGCCTAGGGAGAGACCAGAGCTAGGGATTGGGGACTTGGGAATATTTCTTCATTGTTCATAGTTTCCTTCAAAATGGATACATTATGTTCTTTTAATAGGGATGACTTACTTGGCCCTTAAGTAATAATCCTATCTATAAGAAATCTAACTCAATCTCTAATAGATTATCATCGACCCAAACTCTAATTAAATAGATGCTAGCTGCACTCCTGAAGTACCAGCTGGGGCCAGGGCCTATGCCCATGACATCATGCACTTAAGCTTTAATTTAATTCTAGACAGCTAATCTACGACATAACTTTGAACATGATCAGAATGATGTGCATTTTGGCTGTTCAGAAAAATTACCCTTTCTAAGGGATATATCTCAGTAGCACTATCTAAACCAATAAAAAAGTACTATTATGGCCATACTCCTTAACTCCCATTCAAATTTTCCTTATTTCTATAACATCATTCACGAGCTAAGAGAGAAATAGAGTACCGCTGCCAAGCATGTTCACTCTGGGATCCCAGCCAGGCAAAATTTGCCCTGCATTTCTTTGCCATGATTCCTCAAACACAGCAAGCTCATCTGTAAGGAAAGACAAATAGCATCAGAGCCAACTTGATAGAAAATAATAAGGGTTCCAGCAACAAAAGGCACTAGAACCTTCATTCAAGTTGTGCAAAGTTTGCATGGTGTTAACTTTTCTATCACAATTCAGTTTCCTTGTTAATGAATGACCCTGCAGCAACAGAATAATAACTCAATCATATCTCAGTCTAATTGGAAGAAATAAAACAAGTCATCTGTCTGGATTAGCAAGTACCTTATTGCCAATGCCACGTGAGATCCTGTGAGTGGCTTTACCAGTAGTCGTGTCTGTTTCCTTGCTTTCTTCCACTGCGATCTAGCAGATGTTGAAGAAACATTCACCACTAGAACTTGAATCTTACAGATACACAGATGAAGAAAAACAGCATTGCTGAGATAGACTTTTCTTTTTTGAGACATTGCTGAGATAGACTTACTCCATCCCCAGTTGTCCTCGTGGTTGAAGATGTATAACAGGCTCCATTTGGACCACCATATGTAACAGTTGAGCTCTGAAACATAAATGTCTGCGGCTGTGGACGTGATGTGTTGGCTCTGATGTACTCCCTCCCAAATTGCTCATGCTTAGGTCTTTTATTATCTGCTAAGAAAGATCTGAACATTAGCAGCTTCCCCTTGTTGAATCGTTTATGACATATACAAAGGGCATATTCTTAGAAATCCTCCAATATACAAAAGAGAATCACATGTGAGTGAAGATCCTGATCACCAGTTGTCTAGGTTGCCTAGCATCATTGCCAGCTTGCTTAGAACACGACTAATTCTTTACTATCTACAACTCCTAGTTAACTGCATGAATTTGTCAAAATATTCCCAAACAATCTTTTCAGTTCTTAATTGGTTCTGAGTTTATAAGGACAAAATTTGGTCAAGGGCTCCAGGCCATATACAGTAGACCTACAATTGATAAGAACTAAAACAAAAACAACTCGCTAGTCATTCCAAACTCATGTAGCTTTCTCTTCATTCAACTAATTACACCAAAGCTGAAGCTAGACCGGAAAAGTACCATGAATAGCACTGTTGTATTAGTATACTACTACTTTACTCTATAAATATGCATGTCATCTAGAATCATTTTATTCAAAGAAATCAACTGGCACCTAGTGTTCCTACATATAGTAATCAAGATGTTGCCAATGGTATTAGCTACTTTAGTATATATATACTGTTTAAAACAAACACAGCTAGTAACAGGCCGATGCAGGTAAATTAAAAAAAGTTCCTACTAGAAGCATAAAATAAGCCAACCTTGAGCTTCTTCATCAGGGTCCTCCACATATGGCTCTTTCCCCATCCTTGGATGCTTCCTAGGGTTACCTTTCTTCTTGTCATCTTCTTTAATCGCATCTGCATCATCCTCGTCATCTGAAGACAGCTCCTTGATAATCGGCCCTCTTGGCCTGCTTGGTTCAGGAGCTTGCTGAAGGAAGCCACCAGCATTGTTCACTGATCCATTGAGATCTCTGTGGGGCCCAAACATGCTTGATCCAAACATGCTTTGCTCAAACAAGCTAGGACCCATCATAGCACCGATTGGGTTCGTAAAGAAAGGATCATCGAAGGATTTGTCCCACCAAAGAAACTGGACATAAGGCTCCCAGGTTGTACAAAGCTGCGAAACCAGGAAAGGGGCCCTGAAACCAAAGAAGCCATCCCCTGCCTCCTCCCTTTGCATCTTCTATTTAAGTCCCTGCCCAGTTAGGCGACATACACGATGTAAGTAAGTGTGATATACGATATATCAAAACGAGTCACAAAGTTGCACCCAGTACTCAAATCTAATTTAATATACAAATCAATAAGTAGAAGCTACCCAGTTAGAACAAAACAGACGCCGCAACAATGTGAAATTAGTATGTAACAGCCGCTCTAACATCACATAGACATAATCAAGTAAAGACCAGAAGCTTATACACCAAGGCCCTACTTTGCACAGCAACATCCACTACAGGATCAAAACATGGTGACAAGAAAAGTGTGATCAAGAATTCAAGATGCTACTTTCACCATTATATCACATCAGGAGTAACAAAACAGAAGCAAGCTGCAAAATTACCAGCCTTACAAAATTCATAAGTCGGAACGGCGGAAACATTCCCTCTCCAGCAATTCAGTGGCAGTGCAATGAGTAGTCATGAATAGTAAGTAAACTATGCATTCGTATGTTCCCATCGTTCTACTCCTATGTTATGAATGCTACGATGCCCCAGCACCAACCATCTGAGACATACTATCACATTGTGATCATCATAAGTTCGTAACAATATCACAGCATCAGCACCCACAACTACGAAATAACACAGGAATCGAGGTTACCGGATCCAACCGCCAGCTTCCCCAGCACAATCGCACAAACCCTAGCTAGGATTTTCTTAGAAAGCAGAAAAATACCCCCAAAAAAATTTGCCGGGAAAAGGCCCTAGTTCCCGCGGAAACTGCCCCGGGCTCGAATCGGACCAAAACACAGCAAAATCTAGCGAAACGATTCAAGCAGTTATCAAAAAATGTCGCGGGGAAACGAATAAACCCCAGAAATTCGGGGGAGGAAAATCATACACGGGGTTTGCGGAGTAACCAATCGAACCTGAGGCCTCCGATGAGCCGGAGCGGGGCGACGCGGCGCGCGAATCGCCGGTCCGATCGGGGCAGGAGGCTGCTAGCTCTCGGGCTCGCGATCTGGGAATTTGGGAAGCGAAGCAAGCGACGCTGCGATTGGGAGGCAACTGTTGCGTGTGTACTCGAGCCTGCGAGAAGTGGAACGGCAACTCGAAAGAAGAGAGAGAGAGGAGGAGGAGGAGCCCTCGAGAGTTCTAGACGTGGGTTCTGTCGGCCCTGGCCCGTTAACGGCCCAATAATGCGTCTTCTACCTATCCGTAACATGGGCCGCCAAATGGGACGCGTGTTATCTTGGGCCAGCCCGTTTTATTTCCTTTTTTGCGTAAATAAAAGAATATCAATAAGGATTTCTCCGTTAGAAAATCGAGCTAGACGCCTGGAGCAAAGCTAACTCCACAACAACGCTTTTTTTTTTGTTTTACTTGCTGAGCACAGTGCGTACATGCGTGCTTCGAACAGGTTAAGAATGGTTTCTGACAGACTTTGTTTCATTGTTTGTCTGTTCCTTTGGCTGCTGGTGCTGATGATATCCATGAGTGACCTAGCTAGCTAGACAAGTATACTTAATATAGTACTTAAACGATATATATTATTTTTTTATCATTTTCAGTATATTTAAATACTAATTATAAGATTTTCCAATACGATTTGATTAAAAATTTCATTGAAGCCATTTATTTTGGCTATATGCCTTTTCATATATAAAGATTTAAATGGTATACACGAATTTGGTATAAAAGTGAATTTTGATGAAATTTTCATAGAAATCATTTTGGAGTATCTTATTATCATTATTATAGTATAATCAAATAGATAAAGATGCACCATTATACGATTTAAATGGTATATGAGAAATAGGATTATATTACTCTCATGAGTACCATACTATTTCCATATATATTTCACACACTTCAACTAGATCCTGAAGCGAGTGTGCAGGATGCAATACTGTTTGTCGTAACTGAACAATGGCAATGATATGTGACACTATCTGAACTGCTGCTGCCTTTGCCGGATTACACAGAGACAGTGTTTGTTGGTTAGTGGTCACCCACTCGCCCGGCCGGCTAGGTATTCTCCTACGTAAGCTGCTGCACTTTGTTCCTGCATGAATGGCGGCCTCGTGCAACAGGGCCAAAAGGCTCCAAGGCTACTAAAGCTCAGACGAATGGCTTCTTCACTAGTGCCATTCTCAACCTTTGCACAACATATTCTAAGTGGTCATGTCGTGTGGCGGTTCAAAGGGATTGGGGAGGGCCATGCATCTCAGCTTTACCTACCACCACCTGCACATGCATATATTATATAATATATACATATATATACTTGGGTGATTTCTTCCTCCTATATTTTGAGAGTTTTTGGATAATTTTTATATCCAGTTTTAAGTAAAACAACTCCTCACATACATAATTTGTATGATCCACTTTTGTTTATCTTCTTCGCTTTTTATCCCGCTTCGGGAAGTAAAATGGGGACAACCGGCGATGCACCCTCCAAGGTGAGGAAGATCACACCATCGAGGAAAGCCAGTCGGAGTTGGAGATTTCTGCGACCCTCCCAACCCAAGTCCATCGCCTCAAGTGCAGCGATCGCATCTGTCGTGAGACGATCGTGCGGGTGTTTCTCGAAAAAACACCGTGACGGAGACGTCGTCGCGTTGTTGCCTTGCGATGAGACCATGCGTGATTACAACGGTAAATTTATGCACATATAGCGATAAGCGCACAACATTTGTTCTGATAATTCAATATTATTATATATTGTTATGTTTTTCCATCAACGAAAACACGAGTCATGCCTCTGATGGTAGTAAGCATATCGTCGGTAAAAATGATGTTACATCGAATGCGAGCT
The DNA here is from genome assembly GCA_036346255.1 of Ampelocalamus luodianensis. Taxonomy (NCBI): domain Eukaryota; kingdom Viridiplantae; phylum Streptophyta; class Magnoliopsida; order Poales; family Poaceae; genus Ampelocalamus; species Ampelocalamus luodianensis. The sequence goes on along the minus strand of CM070632.1, from coordinate 51,052,897 downwards.
TGCGCGATGGGAGGAAGGGACCTTGGGCGGCGTGCATCGGTGTGCTCGCACTTGTCGTCGCAACCATCGGCGGTGACGATAGAGCAAGGAATGAGGTGAAGAGGATGGGGTTCGGCGGTGCTAAAGTTCAACCTCGAGGGTTTGGAGATAAGGGATATGTTGTGTTCCTAATGGGCGGGATTGACTGGTCGAGATGGTCATCGGCCTTGGCGGTAGAAGGAGCATCCCAATCACGCTTCACGGCGTTAAGTGTGTCCTAGGGATCCCTTGCGGCGGCGGCGATGCGCCGATGGTGGCCCAGCTCGCAGGGAACTCAAAGCTGGCCAAGCTGAAGCATCTGCTGGGGGTACAACAGAACTCAAATATCAAGGAATCAATGTTGATCGCACGGATTAAGACCGAAGGCACATACACTCTCACGATGAGGTGTTTCTTCCTCCTCGCCTTTAGCAAGATCCTTTTCCCAACCACCACCACTAAGATAACCAGGAGGAATGCTGTGATGACAAAGGAAATGGACAAATTAGCCAGCGTCAACTGGTGCAAGGTCGTCATTGATGACCTTTGGGAGTCCAGCCGCAACTGGAACAAGAAGGACAACACCACCAAGTCTATCAGCGGATGTGCCACATTCGTACTGGTAAGTTTCTCAATAAACTTATTCGTTGCATTTAGTATTTTACACATAAATAAGAAGTAAAATGTGTAGAGCGGGATCACGATAATTATTAATCTTAGATTATAGTAAAGCAGATCGCACGTCAAGAATTTTTATTGCACACAAAATGTAGACTACCACACTTAGTAACATTATGTTTCAACTTGATAAATCGAACACCAACGATGGTAGTGTCCACTTGCGTATCGCATGCGATAAACACATGAACAACATTTAGTAATACATATTTTACGAGACGATAAATTGTATGAGCGGATATACTACCTTGACAACACGAGGTGCGTCCACGGCGCCGACTCGTCGAGACTCCACGTGTCGCATACTTCACATCCGCTCCGTCGACAAGATAGTCGCGGCCGACAAGACAAAGGCATCGGATGGCTTTGACACGTTCGGCAAGCTCAACGCGAGTTCGCGATGTTTGTCCATAAGCAATAAAATCGATGTTCATTCGGTAATGTTATTAATGTACAACGATAATTCATTCGTGCCGGTTGAATGGCGGTTTAGGAGTAGGAGAGGACCATTGCGGCATGGGCGGCGGCAATGCGCGCCGCCGGAGTTACCCACACAACCCATCGCGGGGCATTTCACGAGCCTCGCGCTCTTCTCGACAACGCTATTGGATCGTTGGGCAGAGAGCGGCACTGGCGTTGGAGGCGGAGAAGTTCAACGGCGAGGCCGGGAGGTGATGAGGCAAGCGGAGAAGGCCATGGCACGAGATACAAAGGCGCGCGAAAATTGAGATGGTGCGAGCGAAGGTAGTCGGTGTCATCGGGAAGGCGCTAGGGGAAGATGTGTCGGATCGGCGTCCGCGCGGCGGTGAAAAAGACAAGGAAGCGACAAGAAGGCACATGCGTCGAAATGCGGTACAACCCCACGCCGACACACGTAGTGTTCCCGACTCTTGGCGCGAGACGGCGCGGGAGAACCATATCTGGCGCGCGGCGTCACCGTCGTCGGTCGTGGCGGCAGCGACCCCATGCTGCCGTCACGTAAATGCAGGCGGCGATGTCGGCCCGACCACATCGGCCGAGAGATAGCAACCCTGCTCCGGTGTTTATAGAATCACCGCAACCCAAGCGTCGGTTGAGCCCGACACCCGGCTACTAGCGGCGCCAACACCGACATCGCCTCCTCCTGGCGCATCGAAGGTTTCGTCTATGTCCCAGCGTCATCGTTGTTCCATCCAACTCAAGAAGAGGAGAGGCGACATATCTCAAGGTATGTCTTGCACCACGTAAAACACTTTAATATCGCGATAAATAGATACATTGTAATAGTAAACAACGAAAACACGATAAGCGGATGGCGCTTACCACAGCAGGCGAGTAAGGCGCATGTAGTAATTGTGTTTTATCAACACGATAATCATAAAGCGGCACTCGGCAATTTCGCGATTAAGTGCATATGTGATCGTGCGAGCCATGTGAGAAGGACACTTGAGCATGCCACTTTGGCTTCTAGCGGCGTCGGCACGGCATTGCCCCGATGCATCAATAGGTGTCATCTCGTCTCGGCGTCGTCGTTGTTCCATCGACTCAAGAAAGGGAGTGGGATGGATATCATGGTATGCAATTCGACGATAAAACAACGTAATATGTGCACAAAATAGATACATTGTACATTGTTGGAACCCAAAAATGCAATTCTGGACCCTCTGTGTATAATGCACTAGTCCATGATCACGCTAGTACACATAGTATCGGCATAGATGAATATTGATCCACACAAGTCAAATAATAGCATAAGCGATTAATTTGAATAACAAATATGGTTTTGACCTTATGGTCGAGTTTACATTTATTAAGCCTCATGAGCTAACAATAAGTAAAGCAACAGCGGAACAAAGTAATCTCTAAGGGGATCCCATCAATTCGCCAGAGGCAACCGACTGGGATCAATGACCTAACGATTAGCATCTTCGTAAAACTCCTCCTCAAACGCAGGCGAAGACTCCCCCACTTCTGTTGATTGATTATAGCAAGCATGAGTACACAACTGTACTCGTAAGTCATACCACAGAATGCAATGTATAGATGCAGGCTTATTCTAAAGGAAATGGTTTCTGTGGTTCTTTTGCATAAAAGCAACATTTGCAATTGAATACAAATAATAGATTGAAATACAACTCAAAACAAATAAACATTAATAAGTTAACAATTTGTATTCACAAAGGACACAAAGCTAATCAGTTTAATTCACACAGTCATATGACTTAAATCACACAGCTGTTCCTTTCCAAAAATTTATGAAAACTACCCCTCGTGTGAAATCTTTGAGCATGTCCATGATCGCGGACGCGGCTATTCGAATAGATTGATTAACACTCCATAGAGCTTGTACACTTTACCCACGACACAATTAGTGTAGCTAGCACTAATCATAGCAAAACTTTTCGAAACTTCATCTCAACATTGACACTCTAGTGTGCTTTCTGTGATACCATCCCAAACACGGAGGTTTAGTATCACACACATCGTTGGACGGGAAAGTGGTAAACCATCCGCGATGTAACTACGGTAGTTCATACCTCCACCCTTACACAGTATAGCCTACAACTGAGTAATCAATATCAAGACTCAGTAACTTACTAAGTTAGGTCCGTCCCATACCGGGCATGTGGTGCGTACAATAAGGCTCAGTTCAATGACGCACAAAATTAAGTCCTTAATTGATCAAGGCAAGACGTCTAATTTCTAACTATGACACACAGATTTTTATTCCCGTACACATAGTCTACTAAAGCACACAGTTCACCCACTCGTCTCAGTCTAAATCTTTTTCACCATCTTTGGTTAAGTGCAACATATGCCATCAACGAGTAATAGCACCACAGTACACAGTTTAGCACTTAGTTCCATAATCACTTAGTCAAGTTTATATTTGCAACTCACATGAGATGATGACTCGTAGCATGGCTAAGCAATCTAATCATATCTAATCAACCCACGTTGGTGCTACAATAATACCAACTAAATAATGAACCAATCTAGGGTGACAAAAGATCATAACATAACAATTAAGCAAGGTGGATATAATAAATTGGATTAATAGCTAAACCCCAAAGTATTTAAATAAATATTTAAAGTAGATGCAATAATTTGAATCAAAGTATTTTGAAAACTGGGTTCAATATGATCAAAGGTACAACTTACCTTGGAATAGATCTGGGCACTGGTCTTGGTCTTGGTGAACTCCTTCTTCTCCAAAAACTCCCGAAGTATCAACGTCTACTCGCAAACAAAATAAATAAAAAAAACAAATAAAACAAAGAAGAAAATCAACTTCAAAAAATAAATAAAAATATCAAATAAATAGATCTCGAGTTTATATGAATTTAGAAATTTGGATGGGCTCAATCGGAGTTTAGATGCAAAAGATATGGCCTTTGGAAGTTTCAATCTAAAGAAACCCTTAAAAGGAATTATTGAATTTTTATGGATTTAATTTTCTACTGGAAAATTGACTTATGATGTCATGCTGATGTCAGCCCTAGGAATTTTGGAATTTAAACAAATCAAAGAAATCGACATGTGGGGCCCACAAGTCGAGGCACGGCTCACGGTGGACTAAGTCTACCGGGCCATTGGATTTTGGTGCGGGTGGAGTGGCCACGCGGGCGCATACGTGGACGTTGACACAGCGCCACACAGGACAACTGTAACATCCCAATCTTGGGCTTGTGTTTCAAATGTAAGAAAATGAGTAGAAATTAAAACTTTTTCTTACATCATGTATTTCCTATTTGTACTGAACAATTATTGTACAAGAAGTTATGGAAATACATAGTCACAAGTCTTTTGATTCAAATCTTGATCCTTCAAAAACAATCTTGTCAAATCTCTTGATCATCTCCTGGAAATATTTTTTCTGAGTTCTTGGGATGGTATGTGACCCCTCTGAAAAATTTCACAATTATTTGAAATTATTTGAATATTTTTGGAGGTCAGTCAAACCTATTCAAATTCTGGTCAAACTGCGGGCTGGCACCTTGTGGGATTTTTGGAGGAAAAAGTATAGTACAAAAACCTCTGCAAAATTTACACAAGGTCAATAACTCAGCTAGCAAGCTTCTGTAAAAGTTTCATAATTTTTGGAGTTGGTTTGCTACCTCTAATAAATCCCCAAACTTCAGGTTAGTTTTAAAACTCAAACTCAGGTCTGAGTCTGACTCGGACTCGAGTCAGACCCAGCCTTTGGACTCGGTCGGACCAGCCGACTAGACCTCCTCGGGCTCGATCTCGTGCGCGCGGGTGTTGGGCCCTTGGATTTCAATCGGCGGTCGGACCTCCCGGGACCTCCTCATCGCTTAAGACATCCCGCCTCGGGTGATGCGGGGCGTCGGGACCACCCGTGCCAATCGGGATCGTCCGGGACCTCCCCTCGGCCCTGTTCTTCTCCTCACGACCTCACGGAGTGCGGTCGTCATGATTTTCACGCGCGCGTGCGCGTGTCGAAGTCGAGCGATTGGGAGCGGTGGCTGTCACTTTTGGTCCTTCCAGCGTCTCTTTCGCCATGCATTAAATGTGTACGAGCCTAGCCTAAAGAAGTCATCCCCTCGCCTTGTCAAATCCGGTAGGTTCATGGCGATGGCATGGTTCTTGGTCACTGATGACTTTTGCCCACACCTTTACCAAGCTCCCAGGCTATGAGTAGCCTGAGACCTCCTTTCCCTTTTTCTTTCTCAACTCTTGGTTGTGCTTGAACTCTTTCAGTTGTGAGCTGGGTCTCAAACTCAAGCACCCAAGAACACCACCCTCCCTGCCTCCATTGTCGACTTTGAAGCTCCTTGAAGATCTCAGAGCTCGGTGGTTCTTTATTGCATTTTGGCTGCCATTTTGCTCTCTTGGTCAACTCAAGTCTCCTAACTTGTTTTGTTTAACCTTCTCGAGGTGGACAATTCGGGAGCTTGTTTTGAGCCGTCTTGGCCGTCTTCCCCAACTCGGCGAGCACCACCGTCACCGGAGCACTGCGACCATTCTTGGACCTCCTTCATTCCCAGTTAGTGCTTAGTGTTGGAAACCGGTCGTTTTGAACCTCGTTAGCTTTTCTTTTGTCGTATTTAGTCTCCTTCATCCATCTACGGCTCGCGGCGTTCAAGGCCGTCACCGCCATCGAGTGTCCTGGTAGGTCGCGGCGTTATTGTGAGTGTAATGGTGCCCTTGGTGGCGCGGCGAGGCCCCATCGCCGGCGGTGAGCTGAAACCAAACTCGTGTTTTCCGTGTCGTACTCGGGCGGGAATCATGGTCTTATGATTAGCATTAATGTTGTCAGAGGTTGCTCATTAATGCGATCTTGGCAAAAGCGGCGTGTCGCTAGTCCTAGGACCTCCTCGGGTTAATCGTGGCCGTCCACGACCTCCCGAGTTTAGATCAGAGCCTTTGACTCCTTTCCGAAAAAACTTAAGCCTCTGGACCTCCCCCTAGTTTGATCTCAGCCGTTTAGGATCACCTCGATCAAATGCATGCAGTAGAGGGCTTTCAGTGTAAATTCTAAGTCCCGGGACCTCCTTGGATCAATCTCGCGTTAAAAGACCTCCTAGGATTAGCTCTTAGCCGTTAGATCACAGTGCGAAAACTATAAGTGCCGGGACCTCCCTAGTGTCGATCCTAGCCGTCTAGGACCACCTCGGTTAAATCCTAACCATTTAGACCTTTCCCGATGCAAAAGACCTCCCTTGGTCATTTTGCCAAAACCACCACTGGACCTCCACCAAGGTCCTCTTTGCAAAAGACCTCCCTTGGTCATTTTGCAAAGACCACCTAGACCACCCTCGGGGTCCTCTTGGTAAAGCCACCCTGGTCTTTTACAAAGACAACCCCCTTCGGGACCTCTTGGCTCAATCCTAGTCGTTCCACGACCTCTCAGGTTTAGATATGAGCGTTAGATCTCCTTTGTGAAATCCTTAGTCTCAGGACCTCCCTCCGCGTCGATCTGGACCGTTCAGGACCTCCCTAGGCCTAACCTGAGTCGTCCAGATCTCCTCCCGTTAAAACCCTGTCGCTTAGGACCTCCCGAGTAGATCTTGGCCATCAAGACCTCCTCGTATAAATCCCAGCCGATCAAGACCTCCCCCTTGAGATCTTGACCATCTAGGACCTCCTCCTTTAGATCCGTAGCCGGGACCTCCTCCTCGAGTCTCAACCGTTAGATTTAGATCTAACAGTGGACCTCCTCACTTGATCGTGGCCGTTAAAGACCTCCCTCGGAGATCTAGGCCGTTGAAGACCTCCTCCGTGAGATCTTAGCCGTCGGACCTCCCTCTGTAGGTTTAGCCTTAGGACCTCCCTAGTGTTCGGGACCGCGGATCTCGTCGGCGGTCCACGACCTCAGTTAAGCGCGAGGACCTCCTTTGCGTCTGTTGTGCATGCTGTGCGTGGCCGTTGGGTCCAATCTCAGCGGTCGGACCTCCCGATCTTGAGGAGGAGGTCTTTTGTGCGGCTGTGCCGAGTCCGTGGCCTGCGATGCAAGATCAACGACCCACGACCTCCGTTTCCTTAAGTTCGTTTGGACCTCCGAGAGCTCAAATTTTCTAAGTCTTTTAATGTTTCAAATTTCAAAAATGCATAACTTTGTCATTTTAGCTCCTTTTGAATGATTCTAGTTGCTTTAGCTCTGTTATAGAATGAACTTTAATCGAGAATGAATTTAGGCTTTATTATGTAGCAGAAAGTGATATAAGCGCAAGAACTTGTTTAATATGAAATGGTTGTTTAGAAATGATCTCAAATTTGTAAAATACATAACTTTTCTCTATAAATCCAAACTGAGCAAACTCAACTTGGTAAAATTTGTGCTGTAGACATGCTTTATCTGAACTAGGCTTTGTGTTTATTCATGTTCTTGAAGAGTGATATATGCTAGTGTTAGAACTTAGGAAATTCATAACTAATTCATTATGACTTCAAATGAAGTAAACTCAACTTTGCTGTTCTTAGGATGACCTTAGCTACCTACCATAAAAATTTGGACTCGGATCATTCTAGAATTTTTGCCATGAGCGATGTAGAAATTAATTTAATTAGGATTTTTAAGTGAGAGAAATTGTTTAGGGCATAAGTTTTTCATGCTAAGTCCAAATGAAGTGATTCTTGTTTCTAAAATTGTCTTAAATCAACCTCTAGCTCTGTAGAAATTTCATGGGATTTGGATGTTCTTTCTTTGTTGAGTTTCTTTTGGGTGTTCTTCGTTCTTATTAGTTTTATCGCCTTTTAGCGTTAGGTTCGAAGAATTTATTGAACTGAGCACTCCCTCTGCAGCAAGACCAATCCCAGCAAGGTAAGCAGTTTGATCATGTTAATCCCAGTATTTTAAGTATTTATGTTGATTATAAATTCTATGTATGCATTGCTACTTTGTGTTAAACTATTGTCGTTAGTTGGCCTAGTAGATGCATTTCCTTAGCAAATGATTATTCTCTACTACCGTGAGCCTAGGTTATTCTGTGATTAGGGCTCGTGGATAAGCTCTTGTCACTTAGTAGTTGCGAATAAATTGCTTAGCTATGCTTAGCCAGGTAGAAATGGGCGGTTATCGACTTGTCGATAATGTTGATCACATAAAACTTATTATGATTATGATTTCCACCTTGTGCCATGTCTATTTATGAAAACTAAAACCTAAAAACAAAAGGATTTAGACTTGGGCACAATGATATGATTGGTGTGCTTGGGGTGTGGTGGAATGGTGCAGAGTCAATTAAGGACCGAACATCTTGTGAGTACACATTATCCGAGCAATTTGTGCGTGCTAACCACACTATAGGGTATGTGACCTCTCTTGACTTAGTACTTTGGCGTGTATTAGCTCCGGGTCGCGGGGTCGCGGGGAGGATGGTGTGGGAGCATTGCAATGTCGAAAGGCTTCCGTGATGGTGGTTGTCTTTCGACTTGCAATGTAAGCGTATGAGTTTCTATCCATCTGAGCGGCTCGTAGTTAATACACAATATTGGAAAACGTCTCGTAGGACTTAGCGTCTTGGCATACCTTGGAAGTGTGCTTTGTGGCTTAAAGCGATGCGAAGTGTGGGTACATTGGTACACCCTGCGGGGTTAAAATTATTCGAGCCTCGTCTAGGTTATGGACACGCTTGGGTAAGCTTTTCAAGAGTTAGACTACAACCTTATAATTAAAACTTGGCGGGTGAGTGCGAATCGGGGATTCGTGCTATGTTGTGGTGGCTATTGGGATAGTCACTTCGGTGGTTACTTGTATGTATCTTTATTTCGCTGTTATTTTGACAACAAAACAGATTTACAAACTTGCTCTTAAATGTATTACATTATTGCAAATAAAGTTGGCTTTGTGCAAAATGAGACATACAACCTCCACCTAAATAAGCTTGCATGTAGTTTATGAATAGGTGCGCTATTCCACACGCGATCTTGCAGTATCTTTGTGTACTCGATTATCTTGCTTAAATGTATTTGTTGCGAGAGGAAGAATGTGAGTGGAGGGCCTCATACGTGAGTTCTCTTTGTGGTAGCATTAGAGCGTCTAGCTTGGCGGCCGTCGGTTGCCTTGTGGGTTGTGTGGCTAACAGGTTGACTTTTGTTCTAGCCATCTTATGGCACCTTTTGCTTCATTTGTCGTTCTTGTATATTGTTCTATTTGGCGGTCGGCTCTCTTTTGTAATAACTTACTTTATCTATGTTCTTTACTAGACTTGTTAATGTATGTTGTATAGAAATGATATGTAATTTTGTGATGATGTGCATGTCTTGCAGTGCAGGAAGCATATGCCCATCGAGAACTTAGAATGTTTAATTAGTAATGCTAGAACCATTTGGAGGTTAAGTGTTACTAGTTAAATATTAAGTCCTCACAACAACACATGGCGAGAACAGCGGCGTGGAAACCACGTGGGTTGACACGTCGAGTTTGCGTGGCGAAGGCTCGGAAACCACGGTTTCGTGACAGCGGCTCCTCATTTGGAGGTGGGTGATGCGGCGTGAAGAGGATGATGCGGGGATCTCGTCCGCCTAGTGTCGCATCATCGCCTCACGTGGCGCCACGGCGCGTGCGTGCCACCTAGCCTGACCCCAGGCCAAAGGGTCCCATGGACATGGTCCATGAGGACCGTGTCTATGACACATGGGCCACGATCGAAATTCTTTTAATTCTTTTAAAATTGCGAAAAATCAGTCGTGACGTCAGCATTGCGCAATAATTAGCTTTTCTAGTAGAAAAATAATTCAGAAAATGCAATTAATTTGCAGATTTAGTTTGAAACTTCTAAAATTCATATCTTTTGCATCTGAACTCCAAATTGGGTGTTTCAAATTGCAAAATTTGTATAAAATCATTATCTAGCTAACTAAACCAAAATTATTTAATTTTGAGTTCATTTGACCATAAATTCCTTTAAACCCTAAATCTATCATTTCATGTAATTCTAAACTTAGCTCATATCTTTTGCATCAAACTCGATTGAACCCATTCAAATTTCTAAATTTATCTAAATTCAAGATCTAGCTATCTAAACTAAATTTATTCAATTTGGAGTTGATTTGAATCTTATTTGAATTTAGTTTGAATTTGGCTTATTTTCGCGTATAGATTTCGACGACTTCGGAGAGTCAGATTTCGACGCCGTTTGAGAGCAACTATTTGAACGAGGCAAGTTACATTCTTGATCATATTTGAACCCATTATTTAAAATTATTTAAATTCTGTTTTAATTTATTATTGCATGCTTATTTATATTCAGTAATTCAAATTCCTGTTTTAAATTTATAGTTATGCCTAAAATCCTTTGTATGGCCAATTTTTGTAATTAAGGCAAGCATATTGTCACCCTAGATAAAACCTAGTTGATACGATAGTATGAACTGGGATCATTTTGGAAAATATTGTGCTTAGCCATGCTTATAGACCAAATATGTTTCATTTGGGGAAGTTTAGCCAAAAATCAATTGTGGTTTAAATTGTATCCATAGCATTGGTGTGTTATGGAAGTTTATAAATGACTTTGGAAAATGAAATAAAATGATGGTTTGGACTTGGCGAAATGGTTGTGCAGTGGGTGCGATTTTATGCACGGGCTCAGCCCAGGTAGGTTGAGGCCCGGGGTTGTTGGTGGTCGCCAGTCGATTAAGGACCGGTCTTCGAGCCGCATCTTGCTAAGCCACATCGTACTACCACATGTCTTGTATGGGCAGGACCTGGCTTAATAATTTGCAAAGTCCCATCATGGTCGTTCCTGTGATGCGGTGGGTAGTCTTTCATGACTTTTGTTAAGTCCCACCTGGCGCAAGAGGGGGCCTGAACTCTGCGGACGGGTAGTCCAAAGGGGGCGAAACCTTAGCGAGGGAGGACTATGGTGGAATAATGCATTGTAAAGGCCTTGTGATGATCACTTAGTCGCACACCTTTGGAAGTGTGTCAGACGGACATTAAAAGTTGGTTATCATTTGTGGGTAAAGTTGTACAACCTCTGCGAGTGTAAAACTATTTGAATAGCCGTGTCACGGTCATGGACATCTTGGCAAAGCCACTCAAAGTTAGACTTTGTTTTTGTTTGAAAATAAACTTCTTCAAAGCGGTTTATCGGATGGGAATTGGGCGAGGAGCCATGTGATAGGAGGTATCCTTCACCGTTCATGTGTGAATGTTATCGACTATAAAATTGAGAATTTTATAAATTTTAGTTATAAAATAAGCGCTTTGGAACTTAGTACAAGTATTTAAAGAAAATCTTTGCTTTATGCAAATAAACCAATAAACCTTTCCATTGTTACATCCATATATGCATATCATTACGTTATTTGACAGTGTAACTTGCGAGCACGGAAGTTGTGCTCATACTTGCTTTATGCAAACAATATTTGAGAGGAGAAGGACTTTGCTACCGATATGGACCTCGGCGACTAGGCGCTACGATCGATTGCTGTGGCGGTGCTGGACCCTACTACTTCTTCATCGCCTTCCATTGTGTTTATTTAATGTTGCCCTGTAAGGCTATCTTGTAATCAACTCTGTTGTTTAATAATAAATTTTAGCGTTTATAGTTGTGTTATCACACATTTCTTGTGTGAGCTAGCCAGCGATCATGGGACTAGTTCGATTATGCACGAGAAGATGCGGGATGTTAATCCGGGGTCTTACACGGGTATGCAACGAGAACCCTCTGTGCATTCAGATAGTCCCGAATCGATAACTTCTTCATACGATCTAACTATCAGTGTAATCACAACCATACAACAAAATAACGATGAAGCGGATAAATTAATATTACTTGGTAGCAAAAGACCTTATGGTCAAGTCTTATAGAGTTGCCACGCATGGCTTAACAACAAAATATAACTTGCAGCGGAAACAAAATATCTCGTGGAGGCCATTCGACATGCCCACGGCAATCAGTGGAGGATGCGACCTAGTTATGAAGTCTTGGGATACTCCTCTTCATAATACTCTAAGTTCCCTAGTTCTTCTATGTGGATTAATCACACAGGGCGCAAGCCGTGAGTACTTTGAATGTACTCAGTAAGTCATAGGGAAATGTATGCAATTATTATTCATGCGAGGCTAGACAAGGAAAGCTTTATGACTATTTTGCAGAAAGCAATATTGACAGTAAATACAATAAGTAGATTGAAAGCACAATTTAAAAGATTAATACATAAGTAATTCAGTTCTTTGAAACAAGTAGAGATTAACCCAACCATTCCATCCAAACCATCAATTCCCACCATTTTAATGAAAACATCTACCCCTTGCGTGAAATCTCTGGGCATGTCCGTAACCGGGGATACAGCTATTCGAATAGTTTTTACACTCTGCAGAGGTTGTGCAGCTTTACCCACAAGAGATAATTTGACTTCTAATGTCCGTCGACACAATACAGAAGGTGTGCGACTAAGTTATTATCACGAGGCTTTTACAAAGTTACATTTTGACTCGATTCTGCTCACTAAGGATTAGCTTCTAATGGGTTTTACTCTGCGATTCATGCCCCTCTTGCGCTTTTCAACCCCAAGCGAGCCAAATCAAAACATTGCTAATTAGTTGGCGATCCACCCATAAATGAACTTGTGGTTGCGGTATGATCCAAATCAATGGTTCAAGGTTAAGTCCTAAGTTGGTGCTCGGTGAGACTAATCCACGTCCCAATGCGGCGTTCGACACCCACATTTACCACCGCCCACTCGCCCGAGCATAAAATATTTTCGGTTCGGCCGGCCAAAGACCACCCTAGCCTTGGCACAACATCTTCTAATAATAGTGGCGCGCCACAATTTCATAATTCCTTTAGTCATGTTTATTCATACGAGCATGTGATCATGAGTCCCAATGTACAACTATAGCATGGCTAAGCATAATCGATACTGTGTTGGTAGCTTATCAATGTCCAACTAAAATAAACCATCCTATGGTGTCCAAAGGTTCATGTCATTCAAGGATGCATGTCATTTGCAATTTATCAGGAGGCATACATCAATTAGGCAATTATCCACTCCGAAACCATTTAATATAAAACTAGCAATGCATGTTTATATCAAACAATATAGTTCTGTAAAGGGGTTCAATATGATCAAGGTCTATGACTTGCCTTCGTTGAAGAGTTGAGGTGCTTGGTCGTCGGGTCCAAGAAATCTTAAAGCAGCAGGAATCGACAGCGTGAAAAGAGCTAAATAAATAAAACAACTCCAAATAAATACAAAATTATCACTAACAGCAAGAGGAGGATTTTAGATGAATTTAGAAATTTGAATCACTCGAATCGGAGTTGAGCGAAGAAGTTCTGACCTCAGGAAGATTGAAAATCAAGAAAAAGGAATTTTCTTATTTTTGGAATTATTTTCTAAAGAAAAAGGATTTATTGCGCGGTGACGTCGGCGAGGATTTAAATTTCCGACGAATTATTTTCAACGGAAATCCCGAAATGCCACGCGGCGTGGTGGCTGCGCGTCGGCAATGGGATGACATGGCGCTAAGGTGGCGGCGAGGCGCGCCACATGGCGCCACGTCGATCTGCGGCGGCGGTGCTCGGGGCGATGGTCGCCGGCGTTCGGTTGGGGATGGTGGCGGCGAGGTACCAACGGCGAGAGGAGAAGCGTGGCGGCTAATGCGCGCCGTCTTGATGATGCGGCGCCGAGGATGGCGTGGCGAGGAAGAAAGCGGCGGCGGCGCTCAGAGGCTTCGGCGAATGGGAGCGCGCGCGGGGATGGCGGCGTCTTTGGCGATGCCGGAGGTGGGGTCGAAGCGACGGAGGAGGCTTGGCGGCGGTGGCGAAGCTCAAATTGCGGTCGGAGAGCGAGAGAGGCGAGGTAGAATGGGGAAAAGAGAGGAGCTCGAGGCAAAGTCGGTGCTCGCCTTAAATAAGCGCGAGGAGGGAGAGAGGGGCGGCGAGCGCTCTACGGTGATGGGGTCGGTGCGGGCTTGCGCGGCGGGCGTCGGCGAGCGCGGGAGCGCGCGGGTGGCGGCAATGAGTGCGGTGGAGCACGCGCGCGCTCAATGCGCGTGTCGAGTGGCGGCGGCGGGGCGAGGCGTCGGCGCAAAACTGCAGCGCATGCGTGCGGCGCGAGCGGCGGCAACGGTCGGGAGGTAAGCGAAGACAGCGAGCGAAGGGGCGACAAAGCGGGCCCACTGTCGCGAGCGAGAGAGCACACGAGCGCGAGCGGCGATGGCGTCGTTGGATTTTGATCGAGCGGCTCAAAATGAGCGTCGATCGGAACTCGGACGTCTGCGCGCGATCGCGATCGTTGGATTGAATCGGACGGTCCACGATTGGTGGAGCGCGGGGAAAGCGCGGAGGTTTGGGGCCGTCCGATTTTGATCGGACGGTGCAGGGAGAAAGCGCGCGCGGGCGAGCGGGCAGCGGGAGGAGGAGAGGAATGGGCGGAGGAGATTCACCAAAGCTTTTAGAGGATTTAAAATGATTTACGAATAAAGAAATCCCAAAAACAAAAAGACTTTTAGAAATAAGCTAATAAAGTCTAAAAATTCTAGAAAAATTCACGAAGTCCCTTGAATTATTTAGAACTTAATAAAAATACTTTTAACTATACTTTAGTTTTGGTTTTGCAAACAAAATAAATTTTGACTTCAAACCAGAAGGAAAAAACCAATTCTAAAATCGAGAAAAGACTTAAAATCCAAATAAAATCGAGAAAACTCAAATAAACTAACCTTTTGATTTAATTGAAGTTTGATTAATTCAAATTAAATGGTTTTGATTTCTAAATTTTAATTTAAGCTTTTGCAACTTAAGGAAATCAAATGGTTCCTTTTATCTTTGAAAATTTTGAAAACTATGCAAATTAGGGATGTTACAACACCCCCGCATACACTACACGAGCCATGTCGAACGGCCCCGGTTGCGGCGGGCCACGAGTTCTGCCCACCATCCGTAGCAAACCGAGTGCGAAGTTAGTAAAACACGTACGTATGGTCAAGTAAGGTTGGTCGTTCTAATAGTAATTCACATCTACTTTTTTTATCATAGGAGACGATAAATGAGGATCTATCGATGTTACGCTAGAGCCCCGACGATAAAGGAGCACACAGAGGTAACAACACAATAAAACAAGATGGGGGATATAAGTAATTTTACTTACTTTTGAAAGTAACACGATCTAATTTTTTTGCAAGTGCCAGTAAAGGAGATCGAAACCGTTGACCTAGAAGGGCCTCAGCCAGTAAAGGAGGGAGAGGAGGCCTCTACTGTCGTGAGCAAAGTCAAGGAGGTGCAAGTGACTAGTGCGGTAGCGCCAAAGGTACATCTTGGGGACACTAGAAGTATTTTATTTGACATCATATCTGATAAATTGGTGGACACATGACAAGTAAAGCGTCGTTCGTTTCCCACCGCTAGAACTAGTGAAAGAGGCTACAACGGATGCCCTGAGGGGCCTCTTGTAGGATCAAAGATAACCGACTAGAGGGGGGGTGAATAGGAGGTTTTTAAACTTTTTCACAAATTAATGAGTTAAGCCAATTATCAATTTAGTCTAAACAAGTTATACTTCTAGCTAAGTAATACAAGCACAAAGATCAAGCTAGAAATATAAATGCGGAAGAGTAAAGACTAGAAATAACCACAATGAGACAACGATGTTTTCCGTGGTATCGAAGACTTGCGGTCTTCACTAGTCCACGTTGAGAGAGCTTGAACCAATCAAGCGGCTCCACAATTAAGCCTTTCCTCGATCACTATTGGTTGTTCTTTCTTTGCTCCGGAGATGGTGAACACCAAACCAATCACAATCTTGGCACCGGGCCTCTTCATAATCTTCTTGAAAATATCACCGTGCAATCTCCGCCAAGCTGTCTAGGAGTTCGGCAAAACTCCAAGAGTAACAAATCGATGACCTTTGCTTGACGACACTCAAGTGCAAGAGGATCAACTAGAATGATGAATGCACTTGAATGAGCTCAACAACCTCTCAAAGAGTGTACAAATGAGTTTGAGGAGTTGAATGAATGCTCAAGGCTCTAAGAATGTTAAATGAGGTCTTGTCCTTCGTCCTTGAGCAGGTGGGGGTGTATTTATACCACCCACCAACAATTATAACCGTTGGAGAGGAAAAACGACTTTTAGGGCCATATGCGGTACTACTGCACATCTCCAACTACAACTTTAACGGCTATAACAGTGGCATTAAATGCTCTGACATAGCCGTTTTTACCCTCACTGCGGTACTACCGCCAACTAACTCGCGGTACTACTGCAGCGCGGTCATACCGCAAAGTAAGTGCGGTACCACCGTTTCCCAAGAGAATCAAAAATAGGTGCGTACTGGAAAAAACATACCGCCAAGTAACATTCGGAACAACCGGGGTGTGGTAGATCCGCTCAAGAACTGCGGTACTACCGTAGTCCGGTCATACCGTGCGAATACTTGCGGTACTACCGCACTGAGGGTTTTGCACCAGATCAGAAAAAGCGCCTCTCTGGAAAAAACATACCGCCAAGTAACAATCGGAACAACCGGGTTGCGGTAGTACCGCACTACAAGCCCGGTCATACCGTTTAGCGGTAGTACCGCAAGTTCAATGCCGGTACTACCGATTATCCTGACAAAATGGACTTGGCAAAGATAAAAGCAATCCAAATGCATGCATGATCCTAGATTGATCCATAACGCACAAGAACATGCCATCAAGCTACTAGTCATGATCCCTCTTGATAGTACGGCATTTATCCTATAATCTGGTCTTCCAACCACTTCTCCAAAGACCGGTAAAAGAAAAAGAATTTAAATAAAACTTGTACCTCATCCTTGAACCATATTTGATCTTCATAAGTTCTTTAGCATGCCTCTTCATGATTATTTTCTCCAATGAGACTTAACCTTATAAATACTCAACAAACCAATAAGTCCCATATTCACATATTATCATTAATTACCAAAAACCAATTTTTAGGGGCCTAGATGCTTTTCAATCTCCCCTTTTGGTAATTGATGACAACAGATAATATGTGGGAAGAAAAGATTTGAATATACCCAAGATAGTGAAACAAGTGTATATTCTTTTGATGGCTTAACAACATAGCTCATATGATTAAAAGAATTGTGAGAATTAAACTCTTATTAAGCTAGAGCAAAGAAAGCTCCCTAAATATGTGCATGAAATAGATAAAACATTTTAAGAGCACATAGAGAGTTTTGACAAAATTTTGTGAGTTTCTTTAGTTTGTTGAGTGCTGAGGAAATTTTCATAATTGAAATTGCAGTAGAGATAATATCAATATCATATTGAAAATTAAGACAACCAACAAGTTCTATCAAAGTTCAACATGATAATAATAGTGAATTATTACAAGCAAGAGCAAAAGCAAACAAGACATCAAAAGTCTATATATCTGAGTCCTCTCGGATCTATCGACTTCCCTAGAACTACTTCTCCCCTTTGGCATCAAAGTACCAAAAACATCAAGCGGTGGATCACGAGAAGGAAGAGCCGAGGATCTGAGGAGGCTGGAGCTGAGGAGATGAAGGAACTGGAGCAGAAGAGGATGTCCCAGTGGGGATTTGGACGACGACAGTAAAGCGAGAGAGTGGATAGGAGTTGTTCCATAGAATCAGCTGTCTCTGTCGAGCAGCTAGCCTATTTTGAGTCTCAGTCTGAAATTCTTTCTGTTCTGTCCTCATTTCCTGCTGGGTGACTTTAAGTTGTAAGAGGTTGTTTAGAATCAAAGTCTGATTTTTGAGAATCTGAGCTAAGGTTTCTTGACTTTGAGTAACATCTGCAGCTGCAACCTCTGGAGCAATTTCTTCTTGTTGTACCTGCTGCCCCTGAAAGCGAATGAGAGGATTTTCTCTAGGCTTGTAAGCCCTATGGGGCGATCCCAAACCTCTCTGATACTCAATATTGCTCATAATCAAAGCCATGATATAAGGAGCATGATAAATTCTTTTGACTCTATCATTCTTTGAAGAGACAATGCCCCTTATTATGACATCCACAACATCAAACTTTCTCCCATGTGAAATATTATCAATGATATTCCATACATGTCCTCTAACAGCATCAAAGTTACCACTCTTGGGAAGAAAAGTATGATTAATGATCCTATTAATCAAGTGAAAATGGGTAGCAAGCCATGAATCTTCCACTGGAGTGTACTGACATTCTGATCATAAAACTCTGTCCAGGCAGGAACAAGCAAAGCAGGTCTGTCAAAAAGCTTATCCCAATTTCCAGAGTGTATTCTCAGTACACGCTCAAAATCAGCCTTAGTACACTCCACATAGCGTGTAACTGTCATCCACTTCATCTTCTTCAAATCAGGAGAGACATATAAAGTGGCATAAAATTGTGCGATGATCTCCTCATCATAGTCATGTCGGAGAGAAACCAGATCATGAAGACCAACTTGCTGAAAAAGCCGGTACACACCTTCATATTTTTCTAAGGAGTTTATGTGCTGCCACTTTATCCATTTATGATCTGCAAACTTCCTGTGATGACCATAAATCTGCTCATAGACTTGCTCTGGAACTTGGTGTGGAATGGGATTTATGGAGTTAGAGGCGGTAGATATTGATCTTTGTGTCTCAAAATAGCATAGTCATCGGTGATATGAGATTTAGATTTATCTCGAGTTCTTACGGGTCCCTCATTTCTTCATCAGTTGAGCCTAGACTTCTTCTTACGTGTCGATTCACATCTAGAGCGACTTTGTCTTTGTGATGATCCTTCCTCACTTTTGAGCCATGTCTTTGAGGTCCTTTTCCCTTGCGATGGATCTTCAATAGGGTCGGCGGGAGGTTGGGAGGAGGATCCTTTAGGAGTGCCGATCGTCTTGCGAGTCACATACCTGGTCCTTGGCATCTTGAGGAAGGAAGGAGTTGAACCCTAGAGATGCAAGGATTCGCAAGGATTTGACGATCAAGCGAGGTTATGGAGGTTTTGGCGAGCGGTTTTGAGGAGGAGAGAGAGAGAGAGAGAGAGAGAGAGAGAGAGAGAGAGAAGAGAAGAAGGCTTGGGAGGGAGAGTTCTCGTAGAGAGATATCTTCCCTAAAGAAACGAAGCGGTAGAACCGCCCTTTGGCCACCGGTAATACCGCAAAGCGGTCGTACCGTGGTTAATGTGCCGGTAGTACCGCCCTGCGGTCATACCACACGTAACCCGCCGGTAATTCCGATTATCCTGGAACTTCAAAAAAAGTTCTGGATTAACTTTGGACGGAATAAATTGCAAATGATCCTTAGTTTTGCAAACAATTAAGAGTCATTAGGGATCATTATGCATAAAGTACAATATAGTTTAGGGTTATATAATTTTTAAGAACATAGTTATCTTTAATAAAATTTTGAAAATATTTTTTTAATAAAAACTTTTAAATAACACCAAATTAACCAAAATGCATGAGGCAAAATTTCAACCAACATTTGAATAGTCTATGACATTTAATTCATTCATCAATTTGCAAAAATGGCCTTCATCTAATGGCTTAGTGAAAATGTCTGCTAATTGATATTCGGTTCGGATGTGGCTAATTTCAATGTCTCGCTTGCCCACATGATCTCTCAAGAAATGGTGGCGAATGTCGATATGTTTGGTTCTTGAATGTTGGACAGGATTATTTGCTATTTTCACCGCGCTATCATTATCACATAAAAGAGGTATTTTATCAATTTTAATTCCATAATCCATCAAAGTTTGCCTCATCCATAGCAATTGAGCACAACAACTTCCCGCGGAAACATATTGGCTTGGCGATTGATAAGGCTACGAATTTTGTTTCTTGGATGACCAAGATACTAAGGATCTCTCTAAATTGATAACTCCCGAGGTGTTTTTCTATCCACTTTGCAACCCGCATAGTCGGAAGAATATCCAATTAGATCAAATTTAGCACCTTTAGGAAACCAAAGGCCAATGCTAGAGGAATGCTTTAAATATCTTAGTATTCTTTTTACGGCCATCAAGTGGCACTCTTTTGGAGATACTTGGAACCGTGTACACATACAAACGCTAAACATAATATCGGGCCTAGATGCGGTGAGATAAAGCAAGCTACCAATCATAGAACTATAAATCTTTAAATCTACTGATTTACCTCCCTCATTAAGGTCGAGATGCCCGTTGGTTGCCATGGGAGTCTTGATAGGTTTTGCATCCTCCATTCCAAATCTCTTGATCAAGTCCTTTGCATACTTTGTTTGACTTATGGAAGTTCCATCTTTGAGTTGCTTGATTTGAAGTCCGAGAAAATAGCTAAGTTCTCCAATCATGGACATTTTAAGTTCCCTAGACATCATATCACCAAATTCTTTGCAAAAGTCTTGATTAGTAGAACCAAATATGATGTCATCAAAAAAAATTTGACATACAAAGAAATCATCATCTAGTACTTTAGTGAATAAAGTTGAGTCAATTTTCCCAATTTTGAATCCTTTTGAAACTAGAAAGTCTCGAAGCGTTCATACCATGCTCTAGGAGCTTGTTTAAGACCATAGGCGCCTTGAAGAGTTTATAGACATGATTAGGGTTCTTAGGATCTTCAAAACCGGGTGGTTGTTCAACAAAAATAAGTTCGGATATTTCTCCATTTAGAAAAGCACTTTTGACATCCATTTGAAATAATTTAATATCAAAGCATGATGCAAAAGCAAGTAATATACAAATTGACTCAAGTCAAGCTATAGGAGCAAAAGTTTCACGAAATCCAAACCTTCGACTTAAGAGAAACCTTATGCGACCAATCTTGTTTTGTTTCTTATAACCATACCATTCTCGTCTTGCTTGTTTCTAAACACCCATTTTGTACCGATGACGTTGTGTTCTTTGGGTCGATCCACCAATGCCCAAACCGTTTGGGTGAAATTATTAAGCTCTTCGTGCATTGCAATCATCCAATCCGGATCATCAAGTGCTTCATCTATATTCTTAGGTTCAAGAAAGGAGACAAGCGAGTAATATTCACAAAATGAAGCGACACGAGATCGAGTTTGAACACCCTTACTTACATCACCCAATATTTGATCTATTGGATGATCTTTAGCAATCGCATTATGGATTCTTAGTGGTAGGTTGGATGGTTGATCATTTTCATTATTGTTTTCTCCCACTTGAATTTGACTTGTTGTGGAAGAGGTAGGAGGTTCAACTTGAGTAGAAGATGATGGTTCATCTTTAAGTTTGATGTCGCCAATTTGTATATTTTTCATAGCCTTTCTTAACAGTTCATCACCTACATCGTCCAAATTCTCATGCCCTTCTTGAGAGTCGTTAGTTTCATCAAATTAAACATCGTGTATTTCTTCAACTAAACCGGAGTTTTGATTGAAGACACGATACGCTTTGCTATTTGAGGAGTAACCAAGCAAGAAACCAACATCACATCGGCTTGCAAATTTGAAAGACGAACACCCTTTTCAAAATGTAACATTTGCAACCAAAGACACGAAAATAAGAGATGTTCGGTTTTCTTCCAACAAGGAGTTCATAGAAGTCTTTTTCAAAAAGCGATGCAAATAAAGACGATTTATGGCATGACAAGCGGTGTTAATTGCTTTCGCCAAAAGCTATCGGAAATATTATATTCATCAAGCATTGTCCTAGCCATCTCAATTAATGTTCGATTTTCCTTTCTACAACTCCATTTTGCTCGAGTGTAGGTTGTGGAAAGTTCGTGCTTTATTCCAAGTTCATCACAAAAGTCTTCAACTTTAGTATTTTTGAAGTCAGAACCATTATCACTACGGATTTTCTTTATTTTGAAATCAAATTCATTTTGAGCCCGTTTTGCAAAGCTTTTAAAAATTCCGGAGGTTTCGCTCTTGTCATCTAGAAAGAACACCCATGTATATCTAGAGTGATCATCCACGATAACTAAACAATAGCTATTTCCCCCGATACTCTTATAGGTTGTTGGCCCAAACAAATCTATATGTAAGAGTTCCAAAGGTCTAAAAGTTGACATGATACTCTTGGAAGGGTGAGAGCTTGCGACTTGTTTACCGGCTTGACAAACACTACAAAGTCGATTTTTCTCAAACTTCACATCTTTCAAGCTAACAACTAAATCATTATTGAAAAGTTTTTTAAGTTGAATCATGCCAACATGAGCTAGCCTTCTATGCCAAAGCCAACCTAAAAAAGTTTTTGCAATTAAACAAGTTTGTAGACATGATGCATTTGAGGAGAAATCTACTAAATAAATATTTCCAAATCTAAAACCTTTGAAAACTAAAGCATTATCCTTTTCACTTGAAATTGAGACACCTTAATTTGAGAAAGAGCAAATTAAGCCAAGATCACATATTTGAGCAACGGATAATAAATTAAAATTTAGTGATTCAACTAAAGATACATTAGAAATGGAAAGGTCATTTGAGATAGCGATTTTACCCAATCCTATTACCTTTACTTTACTATTATCTCCAAATGTGATCTTGTCACTTCCTTTTACGTTCTCGAATGTGGTAAACATTTTCCTATCACCGGTCATGTGTTGAGTGCATCCACTATCAAGCACCCAATGTTTTCCACCGGTCTTGTAGTTCACCTACAAACAAGAATCAAATTCTTTTAGGTACCCAAATTTGTTTGAGTCCTTGGAGGTTAGTGACCAAGGTTTTAGGCACCCAAATAGTATTCTTTTTAGCGCCTAAAATCGAAGTGCCAATAAATCTTGCAATTATTTTACCATCTATAGATTTCTTAAGCATGTAGCAAGAATCATAAATGTCATAGGATTTAACATTAATATTTAAGCAAGCATTTGATATGTGTCCTACCTTACCACATTTATTGCAATATATACCACTTTGCTTAACAAACCTTGGAGGTTTGTTTACAGTTTCTTACCTTTCTTGGGCACATACCCAAGTCCTTCACCTTTGTTCACTCAATAACTTGTCAAGGGTTGCTCTACCCTTGAAGCATCTTTCAAGCTCTTACTTAGCTTGGTGACTTGCTCTTTCAACTCATGATTTTCAAAAATTAGTAAATGGTCACAAGTATTATTCATATCAACAATTGAATTATCATTTGAGCCACAAGGTATAGATAGCAAGTCATCACAAGAAGTAGAAATACTAGACATGGATTTAGCATATGAAGCATTTTCTACTCTAGGCATCTCATTCATTAAATTACAAGTAATATCAATATTTGAATGAGATTTTTCTATATCTTTTAGGAGGAGAGAATCATGAGCTTCCTTTAGCTCCTCATAAGAGTCTTTTAGAGAGATATACTCTTTCTTTAATATTTTAAATTTTGATTTCTCTTTTCCAATATATTCATTTAAATCTTCAACCATGTCCATTAATTCATCATATGAAAGAGCATCATCATCAATGGATTTTACCTTATCTCCTTTTGCCATAAAGCATGTAGGAGACGCGAAGAGTGAAGGAGCTTTCTTTATGGCGATACCGACAAGTCCTCTTTTCTTAGAAGACTCTTCATCACTTGAATTGGAGTCGGAATCCGAATATTCTTCATCGGAATCCCACTCTCCAATGCGATCTTCATTTTTGCCGCTTTTGTGAAGCCTTTTGAATAGCTTATTCTTTCCATCGAATTCCTTCTTCTTTGATGGTTTATCTTTGTCATCCTTCTTGTTGGGGTAATTTGAGATTATGTGCCCCTTTTCATCACATCCATAACAGCGAATGTTGCTATATCGCTTGTTGTCACTTGAGGGTTGCCCTTTCTTGTATTTGTTGAAGTTGAAGTTTCGATGTGGGCGTCTTCTCATAAATTTCTTCATTCTCCTCACAAGGAGAGCATACTCCTCATCCGAGTCTTCTTCTTCATCCTCATCATCACTTGTCTCCGCTTTAGTTTTGAAAGCGGTAATTTTCTTCTTGGATGAAGATGACTCCAAGAGCTCTTCCTTGTCCTTCTTGCCCAAAAGTCCGGTTGGTGTCATTCTTGGCAACTCGGGAGAGTTGAGAAATAATGCCACCAACGTCTCGTATTTATCAAGGAGTGCTCTAAGCATCTTGCGCACAACATCAATATCAAGAAGGTTAGTACCAAGATCTTTGAGTTCATTCACAATGTTGTTGAGTCTTGAATACATCTCGGTGATGTTTTCATTTGGCAACATTATGAATGTCTCATATTTGATCCAAGCCTATGCAATTTAGCTTCTTTGACCGTGGATGTGCCCTCATGAATTTCGGAGAGAGTGGTCCAAATAGCATGAGCGGTTTCTAAATTGCTCACCCTATTGAACTCATCCGCGTTCAAAGCGCCAAGAGAGCATTCATTGCTTGAGCATCTAAATGAGCATTACGATCATCTTGAACCGTGGTGTTTGTTGGATCAAGAGGCATAACATAACCCTCATTTACAATTTTCCATATGTTCGGACTTATGGCTTTTAAGAAAATGGACATTCTAATTTTCCAATAAGAATAATTTGAGCCATCAAACAAAGGAGCCTTTCCTATAGGCACACCCTCACTAGTCATCCTTTCTCTCTTAGACGGTAATGTCTAATCAAATTGAGAGACCTCGCTCACGATACCACTTGTAGGATCAAGGATAACAGACTAGAGGGGGTGAATATGAGGTTTTTAAATTTTTTCACAAATTAATGAGTTAAGCCAATTATCAATTTAGTCTAAACAAGTTATACTTCTAGCTAAGCAATACAAGCACAAAGATCAAGCTAGAAATATAAATACGGAAGAGTAAAGACTAGAAATAACCATAATGAGACAACGATGTTTTCCCGTGGTATCGAAGACTTGCCGGTCTTCACTAGTCCACGTTGAGGGAGCTTGAACCAATCAAGCTGGCTCTACGAATTAAGCCTTTCCTCGATCACTATTGGTTGTTCTTCTTCCGCTCCAGAGATGGTGAACACCAAACCAATCACAATCTTGACACCGGGCCTCTTCACAATCTTCTTGAAAAGATCACCGTGCAATCTTCGCCAAGCCGTCTAGGAGTTCGGCAAAACTCCAAGAGTAACAAATCGATGACCTTTGCTTGACGACACTCAAGTGCAAGAGGATCAACTAGAATGATGAATGCACTTGAATGAGCTCAACAACCTTTCAAAGAGTGTACAAATGAGTTTGAAGAGTTGAATGAATGCTCAAGGCTCTAAGGATGTTAAATGAGGTCTTGCCCTTCGTCCTTGAGCGGTGGGGTGTATTTATACCACCCACCAACAATTATAACCGTTGGAGAGGAAAAACAGCTTTTGGGCCATATGCGGTACTACGCCATGTATCAGCAAGATACTACCGCACATCTCCAACTATAACTTTAACGGCTATAACGGTGGCATTAAATGCTCGACATAGCCATTTTTACCTCACTACGGTACTACCGCCAACTAACTCGCGGTACTACTGCTGCGATGCGATCATACTGCAAAGTAAGTGCGGTACTACCGTTCCCAAGAGAATCAAAAATAGGTGTGTACTGGAAAAAACATACCGCCAAGTAACATTCGGAACAACCGGGGTGCGGTAGTTCCGCTCAAGAACTACGGTACTACCGTAGTCCGGTCATACCGTGCGAATACTTGCGGTACTACCATGCGAGGGTTTTGCACCGGATCGGTAAAAGCGCTCTCTAGAAAAACATACCGCCAAGTAACAATCGAACAACGGGTTGCGGTATTACCGCACTACAAGCCCGGTCATACCGTTTAGCGGTAGTACCGCAAGTTCAATGCCGGTACTACCGATTATCCTGACAAAATGGACTTGACAAAGATAAAAGCAATCCAAATGTATGCATGATCCTAGATTGATCCATAACGCACAAGAACATGCCATCAAGCTACTAGTCATGATCCCTCTTAATAGTACGGCATTTATCCTATAATCCGGTCTTCCAACCACTTCTCCAAAGACCGGTAAAAAGAAAAAGAACTTAAATAAAACTTGTACCTCATCCTTGAACCATATTTGATCTTCATAAGTTCTTTAGCATGCCTCTTCATGATTATTTTCTCCAATGAGACTTAACCTTGTAAATACTCAACAAACCAATAAGTCTCATATTCACATATTATCATTAATTACCAAAACCAATTTTTAGGGGCCTAGATGCTTTTCACCTCTCCCAACAAAGGAGGTAGTGAAGGCGCCTACCGATGCATGTAAAGCCCCGCTGGGTAGACCAAGCTGGCAAAGGTACAGGGTTCATTGCAGTAATTTATCATGAGTTTTTCAGTAAAGATAATTAACATGAGCAGAAAAATAAGAGACATGAGTCCTTTCTCCACAGGCCGCCGCTGCTAAGCCAAAGTTCAAAATAAAACTCGTCGATCCCGGGCGGCAAAGGCGAGAGGCACAGTGGCAACCAAAAGGGGCGTCAGAGAGAAGACAAGCGTAGGAAGACGGTTCCCTCCTTAGCCGAGAGGACAGGCGATGTCGGTGCATTTGGGAAGAGGTTGACAAAGCTCTCGGCAAGTGGTGTCACCATTCAAGTCGTACAAAAAGCGACTAAAAGTGCCGTAGCCACAACCATGGAGATGAGGAGCTAATATGCAACATTGAGAGCCTCAAAGGTAGGAGAATATCGCCACGATTTTACCAATACGTGAACCTTTTTCTGCTCTTACATTAGAGAGTTTCTTGGATCGACCAAGCGTTTATTTTATTGCGCCCATTTGTTTTTACCGAGAACACACTTATGTTTTACTACTATAACGGACGGTTTTTTTTACTACAGGAGTTTCTATGCTACAATCCAGTGATGGACTCATAGCGGCTCTGAGGAAAAGACATGGTGGAGTCGTTTCGGGATGGACAAATGATCAAGACATGTTCATCTCTCGTTCATCGAGTGTCCACGTAGGGTACATGGCGTTCCTCCGTCGAGCTATCGGTAAGTTATTTTTAAATGCAAAGACTTTTATTTTTTCACAATAAATGAGTACTCGCATAGCGATAAATCTTATCGTCTCAATCGGTAAGTTTTAAAATACTATGTTTTGCTGTCGTCGTGACGCTAAGCGTGAGAGTGCGTTAAAATGACCGATACAACAACGAGCAGTGTGAGCATCTTTGAAGAAGCACATGGCGCGATAGACATCACGCGCGTAAAGCTAGTAAGTAAATTCTCTTGTGGCTGGCGTAATATGTGCTACTTGTATAGTAAATCGTATGATTGTTGGAAGAACTGCGTAAAAGATAGTAAATACATATTTTTATTACAACAAATTGTTTTGTAACTAGCGATAAATAGCATTCATGATCGATAAATTACACATTTTCATTCTGATGAAATTACATATGTTTATGGTTTTTATCCACTTTGCGGCTCTTCCTCCGGTTTTACACAATCATCAACGGTCTATTTGCTACTTCAACATAGCACAGAGGCGTGTGGAAGTGCTGGACTCCAATGATTACAGGCTGAAGAGCACAAAAGTAACGAACCACCATGATCCAGTGAGGAAGAGGATCATCCCTTGCCTGTGCACAGCCCTGCAGGCCGTAACTAGTGGGAAATTCCCGATCATCATGACCTAGAGGGTGCACACCATGGGGACGCCGAAGCAGCTACTGGAGAACGATTGCACCTTCTTTGTAATGAAGTACCTGGAATTCTAGGACGGTGAAAGCAGAACACTAGCAACATCGATAGAGCCGGTCAGATTTTTCCCCAGCAACCCGCTGCATGCAGTATTTTTTTCTCCATACGCATAGCGTCTGACACGTGACTTTTTTTATCATGTGTATGCAGGAGAAGGGGTACGAGTACAGGGCCCAGATGATGTTCTATATGTTGTTGTACAAGGTCAACAATGTTAAGTTCCTCTTTAAAGCACTGGAGAAGTATAGGACGTTCAGCAAACCGAAGTAGTTTTTTTTGTGTTTATGACTAATATCGACTAAATACATTTGTAATTGACTTTAATAGATGTTACATTTTACAGTAAAACATATGATTATCAGAAAGAAATTTGCGTAACAGATAGTAAATACATGTTATCAAACAGTAATAGGTGTTACATTTTACAGTTATGTCGTTTTTCAAATTTTCAGTAACTACCAAAAAACATAAAGCGTAAACTTGTTACAGTAGTAACATGACATGCCTTTTCGAAGTAATAGCAGGTATCTCTTACGATGCGATAACATTTCTTGGATCGATAAAATGACCTCTAACGTTATTTTCCCGTAGTAAAACCAGGATATTGAATTTTACGGTCCTCTCTTCCTCACCGTAACAACAGTAACATAGTTTATATAATAGCACGCGGTGATGCGTGATCATTTTTTTCCGAGCAACATTTTTTACGGGTTTATTTGATGCACGCGGGGGGTTTTTACTGCCGATCTCGAGTGGGAGGCGGGGCACGAGCACGCATGAGGTTTTACTACCATTTTTGGCGCTGCGTTTTTATTGCTATTTTGGACACACGCACGGGTTTCTTGCCGATCTCGGCGGAGGCGGGGCACGGCGTGTGTGAGTTTTTACTACCATTTTGACACACGCGTGAGGTTTCTTGTCGATCTCAAGTGAGAGGCGGGCGTTGGCTAACCGCGCGTAGTGCGGGGAAGCGTGGGTACCGGGCGCGCGATGCGGCCCGAGATGCGTCGCGCGCGAATAGCTATTCAGCGCCTATAACTGCGACCCACACGCAGAAAGCTATTCAACGTCTGCACATGCATATATAGAAAAAATATATGCATGTGCCGGTGGTGCTAGGTAAAGCTTAGTACTATACACACACGCATTCTATCCCATACCATATCATACCATTTTCCTATATATATATGTGTGTGGATTTTCTGTCTGAACATGATGCATCTGTCGATGGCCTTTTTTCCCATCAAACTGAGGTGCTGATCGAGGTAGCTGGTTTCTCACTCAAATTAAAACTCGGGACTGCCTTGCCTTGAGGAGTAAAAAGCATGTCCATGTGTCAAGCACTGGCACCTTAGCAGATGCATGCGTGCTGGAATTCTATCTGTAGGTCACTAATCTACGTCTTGCTTCTCTTAGAACGAGTTAAGTAGCTAGCCAGCTAGGAGCTTCCCTTTTAGTTTATGCCGAAAGAAATTAAGAGCTCCAAAAGCTGGTGGAATATGCCCACACGAGAGATGAGGAGCTAGCCCAATTATATAGATAGTGAGATGATCGATGCACGCCAAAGCAAGTGGAGTGGAAAATTCTCTTTAGACAAGTTTATTAATTACTGCCTAGTTGGGTGCTTAGCTAGGAGTAATGTAATTAGGAGCTTAACTGGACCACCATACACATGCAGCAAAGGGTGTGGTGGTGGTAGCTAACTAGCTAGTGCGCTGGAAACGTGCGAGGCTCCTTCCTGCTACCACGTGTAAGGGAAAATAATTCTACAACACCGGTGCTACGCATTACCATACGACACTACTTTCAGGATGCGGACGCGTGACATGCACTAATCTTTTCGCATCTCAACGGTGTTCGTATCATAAGGGTGATGCCATATAGTCGTGCGTCACGTAGCACCGGTGCCACGCAGTTATTTTCCACGTAGGTGTACCGTGTGTTGAGTGCGCACCAGGCTGCCATTAGCATGGATACATCAAGAGTATACCCATGCCTTTTTTTGCTTTGTTTTGCTAAGCTAGGCTAAAAACTCTTTAATCCACTAATCCTGCAAAGCTAGGGAACCCTGTTAAGTTGCGGGAATCCTCCCCAACATACACAAACGGATCAATAAGACGAAGTGTAGTGCTTCCATGCTCTTCACACCCGTAGACATGCACAAATCCTAAAGCACCAACCAAGGGTAAGTAGCCTCAATCCACCAACGTTTGATCGATCTCTCGTAAGAGGGAAAACACCCTTAATTTAGAAGAAAAACTATATGTGGTGCCTCTCTTGTATGTCGAATTATACCACCATTTTTAGCCCTCTTTGATCAACATTATTTTTGCATGAAGTGAAATATTGGCTCATTTTAAGGATGTTGAAAAAAATGGGCATTTGGAATAATCAAAGGGTTTTACTTGATGATAAAGCTCTTTGCTGCTGCTTAAGATTTTATAGCTTCACTCGAGGATGTTTAATTTTGCCTTAATTTGCAGGAGAAGAGGATATATAGGGTGCCATTGAGACCCATGCTTCGAATGATCAGCTGGTTGGAATTAACTCTGGATCCAAAGAAGAGACATATCTTAATTTAGGTGATCCTTCAAGTGGCCATATATCGTGTCTTTTATTTCTCCATTTTTTCCATGGCAGGTTTATCCAAAAAAAAAAAAGAGGAAAAATGAGGAGCTCCTTATCCATTTGAACGGTTGGAGATGTGCAAACCAACAAAATAGCTGATGAACTTCTTTCTTGGGCTGTTTGTGCTTTTGCCATTTGTTTCCTCATGAGGGGCCCTCTCAGTTAGGGTTGCATTTTAGTTTTGTAAACAACTTGTGATTAAGTGGTGCTTATTGCTTAATCAATCATATCTTTGGATTGAAAAAAAAAAACAAGTAGAGAGACCCACTTTGCCATCACATCCTTTAAGTACAAAATGCATTGCTTTTGGTTGATTGCTTGTCTTCCCACAGCCACATGTTAATAGGTGGTGGAGTGGCAATGACAGCTCTCTTTTTTTCTTCTCTTGTATTTATTACTATCTCCAATTTCAAACGTAAGTCGTTTTTGCCTATCAAACCTAAAAATATTTAATCATCAATATATAGAGAATTATCAAGATTGACAACATGAATATGGTATTTCTAGATCCATCATGAAATATACTTTCATAATGCATAATTATTTTACTTGAGGCAACATATTTTCATAGAATTTGATGGACAAAGTGACATCTTCGAGACCATGTCAATGTCTAAAACAAATTACATTCGGAATCAGAGGGAGTAGATTAGATAGATGATAGATAGACTAGAGCTAGAGCTAGGGTGGCGTAAAGCTGCCATTAGGTCTATCTTAATCAACTAATCCGATTATTTTGTGTGTTGTTTTGCTTTCATGGACTGTTCGAGTATTGACTCCACAGTGCTAGCTAGCTGCTTGCCATTATTATAATTGCTTCCATCGTAATCCAGCATACGAAATCTTTTTGTTTTTGTGGACTTCTAAATTCATATCTTTTTCCCATGCCTGCCTTGCAAGAAAATGAAAGGTTTAATACTGGGGAATATATTTGTTTTCGTGAAGAAAAGCAAAATATTGTTGAATCTTGATGAGCTGTCCGTGATGGACTTTTCTGCCTGTATGTATGTGTGCATGTGTAATTACTCATTAGTGTGCCTTTTGAATTTGAAATACCAATACATAGTTTTTATTCCCTTTTCTCAACTGCCCAACTTTTGGCCTCTACCTCCCTTGCAAAAGTTGCAATGCACTCAAATTTCAACATGAATAAAACAAGCAGACCTGGCCAAATCCAAGGCTGATAAAGATAAATCATGGCTAACAAAAGTTAATCTAGGTTTTGTCATGTACCTTGTGGACTAATCAACAAACCCCTAGCTAGCCAGCGATCAGGAAAGGCTTTTGCTTCATTTCTTTTCTTCTAGTTTGCCTCTCTAGCACAAGCGCGCGCATCTGCCGTCGGTGCAATATCCTAAGAGACAGGCAGCTCATCGGCGGCTGCTCGTTACGGCGGCGGCGCCGGCGTGGCCAGTGGCCTCCAAACATAGCAAGGGTGCTTATTGTCTTGTCACATTGTTCCATTTAAGCCCGTTTGGCGTGCGAGAATTTCGCAGCCAAGGAAAGTGGTATGCTGTGAAATTCCACCAAAAAAAAAAATCGACTTTAGAGATACATGTTCCATAAAATGCGTGTCAACATGCGGATAATATCCTCTCCTTCGGTGACTTTGATACTCCCTCCTGTTCAAAAGAATAAGTTGTTTTGGAATACGTGTAGTCAAATTTTAGAAATTTTGGCTATTGATATTATTTAGATTATATGCATAAAAATCATATGTGTAGATTCTGTTGGAATTAATACAGGTTAAGCCTAGTTTTAATTCTAATTAATTCCTGAAAAATCCCAAAGGCCTGTGTGCATGTGTTAAAATTGTTTAGTCCTATATGGAGGATTAAAGAGGAGTTACACCATCTTAAAAGGTGAAACGTGGTAGCTTCCTTGTGGAATTGGAGAGAGCCAATACACGCGCGCTCTCATCGCTCGCTCGCTCGCCTCGACGAGCCTCTCCTCGCCGAGCCTCGCCTCGTCGAGCCGTGCGGTGCGGTGCATGTGTGCGCAGGCGTGTCGAGTGCGAGCGCGTTTTTCTTTATCAATTCGAAAATCGAAAAGCACCGACTCATAGTAAATGGCATTAACGAACGACTGACAGTAACGGTTATTTATTTTCTGAAGCGATCTCCATCCCGGCGAGGCTCTCCGGAACGCACGTCCTTGAATGCTTGCATGAGCGAGGACGAATAAGGTTTTTGGGGAGCGTCGCGCTACTGATCGCTGCTTCCTCTTCATCAGATTCTCTACTACGTCTACATCAACTACACGACTACTACCACGACGTCCACTACGCTATGACGAACTCCTGCTGCTACTGCTCCTTCTACTGGATCTGAGTACGGTTATCTTGCACTTGTTGCCTTATTATCTGTTGTTGCCTGGAACACTGAGATAGATATGCTAGTTTCTGTCTTTCTAGAAATTCGTATGTCTTTCTAGATAGATATACAAGTCCACTATAGCATCCACCGCATCCTCTTTTTTTTTCCCTCCTCGCTGGAGGCTACCAGCGGACCGTGCTAAATATCGCTGGAAATTGTGCTGAATTTACGGTTGACTGTTGACTACCAACAGCCTTCGGTTTGGACACAGACTACCTAACAGTTGACTACAACCCAGCCAGTCTCTCTCTCTAGATCTCTCTCTGTCTCTGGTGTGTGTCCCAGCATGGTCTAATCATGGCTGTCACGTTGTCTTGACCACTGACCTTTGCAGCCCAGTACCAGTACGTACGTGAAAAGCTACGACCGCCATCGGATCACGTACGACAGGCACGATCCACACTGCGGCAGCAGCGAACCCAATCTCAAACCTATCCGCATTCCGTACCACACGTAGTGCATGTGTAGTGCCACTGCTCTGCCCTGCTCAGCTTTATTTCGACACGTCCCGACGCACAGGAGGAAACGCTAAAGGCAACGGGTACGCGTTAGCACAGCGGCAGCGAGGAGAAAAGCCGTTCGTTGTTGCTTGTTGCTCTCTTTATTTTAATTTAAGGCGGGCGGAAGGTTTTATTGGTCTAAGTTGGTTTGGTATAGAATAGCGACACGATAAGGATGATAGTTAATGCATAGTTAGGAGCCGGCTTTTCTTGTTTAGTGGAGAGTTCGCGCATGCAACACATTTTATAATTTTTGTTCGTGTTTGTCGTGTACTATGTGTTTGAGTTTGACAATTTCTAAAGTTGAAATAAGTAGGAGTGTATTGTGTTCATATTAGTACATACGAGTTTGACAATTTCTAAAGTTGAAATAAGTAGGAGTGTATTGTGTTCATATTAGTACATACTTGTACATTTATATAGATAATTTGATGTGGTTATATAATTTTGCAAACATGGTAGTTTTAAAAGGCTTTCGTATTATTGCACACTTAATAAAATAAATATCTCAAAAAAATGAATTATTCAATTAAAATATAAGATGTTCTAGAATTCGTGTTGGTCAAACATGTTCCATTTTGACAATCAATAAATAAATAATTAAGTAGATTAACAACATGAAATTGATATTTATAGATCATCATGAAGTATATTTTCGTAATATATAATTTTTTTTATTGGAAAATCACATATTTTTATAGAAATTGCTGGTCAATATGTCACCCTAAAGACCATATCAATGTCCTAAATAACTTATAGTTTGACACGGAGGTAGTATAATATTGCGTTGCTAAATAACTTGTCGTTACTAATTGACCACGGTATAACTCTAATTAACCACGGTATAACTCTAGGAGTTTCTAAAAGAGTAAATAATATTTTTCCAGGTTTGTAAACAATTATCTGCAACAATTTTTCCATACCAGCTAATCGTACGATGTCACCTTCAGATACGAAACGAATTAAACGCTAAGAATAGTACTTTGAGCACAAAAAAAACAATTGTGGAAAATGAGTGTGCATGTATCTGCTTGGTCTCACAGCAAGACTAGCCGTTGACAAGATGGAGCCGCTTCCACACGGACCGGTTCGGTTCCCTTCCTCTATCACTCACTATTCACTCTACTGTGAATTTTGACCCGCCGGAACAAGCCCTCGCATCACATACGATCGTGGTGGTCGTCGTGGCGCAATCGTAAATTAACCATGTATAATGATATGGCAACCGCCGCCTATAAGAACTTTTACGTTATCCGTAGATAACACTATGACAATTCATAAAATGAATTATCTTTTCACTTATCTTTATAGATAATATAATCTTTTAATACTTTCATAGACTTAAGATATTTTTTCTTGGTTCCGGTGACCTAAGCACGGCCGAAATCTTCGTTAGCCGGTGGCTAATTACACATTAGCCCCGAACCCCATATTTAAGCGCGTGAATCCAAACCTTTCCCTTTTTTCCCGTTTTGCCCTCTTTCACGGCACAGCAAGCAACGGGCATTTTCGATTTTCGCATTAAAACTCGGAAGCGCGCTTTGGTATCCCTCCTCGCGTAAACAGCGACGATTTCGCCCCCGTTTCTTTACGGAAGCGCGGCATTAATTTAATATATCCCCGCTAATTTAATTTAGTTCGTTTTTTTAATTAATTTATATCGCGCCCCCCTCCCCTCCTCCTTTTTTGCTTTTAGTTTTGGCTTTTTATTTCCATCCTCCCTTTTGCTCCTCCCTCTCGTCGCCCCCCCTCGGTTTCTTCCTCCTCTCGCCTCCGAGCTGCAGCAGAGGATTTTTCCTTTTTTGTCGTGGGATTTTTGGGGAATACTGGTGGATTTTTTGTTTTATTTTGTGGGTTTTTTTTTGGTGGTGTGTGTTTTTTCTGGGATTTTTTTGGGGGTGGTTTAAGGAGGGAGGAGGAGGTGGTGGGAGATGGGGCTAGTGTGCGAGCTCCAATGGCGAGAGCCCGTGGCGCGGACCCTAGTAGGAGGTGGTTGTGTGTGGAGTGCTGCGTGCATGGAGGCCAAGCCGGGAGAAGCGAGCGCTGCGCCTGCGCCTGCCCCTGCGCCTACGGCCGCCGCGCAGGCGGCGATGCCGGCGCCAGAGGCTGTGGTGAGCTTCCAGGCGCCCGCGCTGCCTCCGGCGGCCGCGGCGCCGGCGGCGGAGGAGGGTAGCTCGAGCGGTGTGCTGGTGTCGCTGCCTACGGCGACGGCGGGAGGAGGGGGCGTGGCGGGGCCGGTGGTGAAGGTGGGGAAGAAGAGGGGGAGGCCGAGGAAGTACGGGCCGGACGGGACCCTGATCCGGCCGCTGAACGCGACGCCGATCTCGATGGCGGCCGCCGTGGCGGCGGGCCCGTACACACCGGCGGCGGCGGTGGGCGCCGCCTTGAAGCGCGGGAGGGGCCGGCCCCTCGACTTCGCCGCCGCGCGCAAGCGGCACCAGCACCAGCACCATCAGTCCGGCTTCCACTTCGACTCCTTGGTTGGTATCCATCTCTTGCTCGCATCTCTTTCTCCCCAAATTTTTCGAGAAAATCCATAAAAAATGTTTTTTTTTTGTTAATCCACATACTGCTCCAAAGGAAACCTGGATTTTTTTTCTAGTTTAGCTCTGAGAAATTGTCGATTAGAGAATGGATGGACGGCTGGAGAGGGGCCAATGGCAGAAGCAGTAATTGGTTTGCAGCGTCACTCACTCCTTGTCATGACACTGCCTGTGTGACTGTGTCTGTCCCTCCCTTACCCGAGTATTTCTTGTCTCCTCCCCCTCTATCCATTATTCCATTCTTCCAGTCCGAGTTGCATGCTCAGATAGATGGTCAGGGACCTCGGGCCGGTTGGTGTCTTCCGAGATTCGAAGCTCGGGGAGCAAGTGGGGGCCAGATGGAGGCATGTCCTGAATCCTCAAGGCCTCTTGTTGTTGTTGTTGTTGTGTGGTGTGGTTCTGCCGTTGTGGGGGTGGTATGGTCGTGCTGCTGGTGGTGGTTACTAATTCTGGAACCAAATAGGAAGATGGATCATGCCAAGATCCTCCCAGTTTGGATGGATGTACCTTTCGTCATCCCTGTCTCTGTTGTGCTGCCATGGTGATGTCAACGTGCAACGGCAGTGGATATTGTCCCGGCACATCCGATTTACAGGGCTGCCGGTACAAGTTGGAATGGTTGCAGTGAACAAGTGTTGCGAAGCATCGTGAATGCATAAAGTACTAGGATTCGTTGTTATGCGAAGGACTGTGGGCTACTGCAGTTGCGTGAAATGAATAACTAATTGATCATATTTTCTGGCAAACTTATGATCTCTTGAGCTTTCACTTTGTTTTGTAAAATTCTGCTGTCAGTTTGTTAACCACAGCATGTGCTGGCAGGTGACATGGTGGCATGCTCTGCTGGTGCGAATTTCACCTCATATCATCACCGTGGCTCCTGGTGAGGTATGGATTTCAATGTTTACACTGGATTTTGTTCGATAGATCAAGATATATTAGTTCTTGTTGGTAAAGGTATTCTGATCGGTCACGCGTTTCACCCAATCTTAAACTGTATTTGATTGCATAAATATAGTGTATTACTGCGTATGTAACTTGTCAGATTGTTCTGCTGAAATATTATTTTGTTAGATCGTCAGTAGTCAAATAGGGTCAAGCTTTTCTGAATTTATGAGTTCTGGTCGGCAGAGGTATTGTGATCAGGCATGTGTTTCACCTATTCTTAAACTGCAGTTGATCAAACGATACTGTATTACAGCGTATGTGACTTTGTCAGATTTGTTCTACTGAGATATTATTTTTTGTAAGATCGTTAGTCTTGTAGGGGCAAGCTTCTGAAATTACATTGTGGTAAGCTGCGTAATTTTATGTATGTCATACATTTTGGTCAGTATTAGAACTTACAAAGTAATTTTGTGCGTTCATAGATCAAAGGTTTTACTGCACCTTGAATTCTGTATGCTTTGCTTTGACATGGTGGACCAAAGCAAATCAATATCTGAATATGTTTCCATTTTGTTAATCTGATTAGATAGGAAGTGGTGAATAATTTGTATTTTAAGATTGAATTTAATGCATCCGATAGACTAGATTGGTTCTCCATGAATTGTGTTATGGCCTTCTAGCTGGTCTCTCCTGGTAACTCTGATGACTTTGTTTTGCCGGTTTAATCGCTGTCACTCTTACAGACCCTCTTATATCTACGGTTATACTCTTTTTTATTCAAATTATATGTTTTTTTTTTGTGAAAATCTCAATAATGAGTGGTGTTGACTTTTTTTACCTGGCGATTCAGGATGTGACTATGAAGGTTATAACGTTTTCTCAACAAGGACCAAGAGCTATTTGTATTCTCTCTGCTAATGGCGTGATATCAAATGTTACACTTCGCCAACCTGATTCCTCTGGTGGCACATTAACTTATGAGGTTTGTTAATTCATTCATAATACTCGTAATACCTTACTATGACACGATTTCATGTAGATGTGTAAAGACTAAAGACAAAGGATTCTGATTCTTCCTATGGTTCCTCAACTGATCTCCCCTAATTTGGTTGTAGGGACGCTTTGAGTTGCTGTCCTTGTCTGGATCCTTTATGCCAACCGAAAATAGTGGAACACGAAGTCGTTCAGGTGGGATGAGTG
This sequence comes from Ampelocalamus luodianensis, assembly GCA_036346255.1. Classification (NCBI taxonomy): domain Eukaryota; kingdom Viridiplantae; phylum Streptophyta; class Magnoliopsida; order Poales; family Poaceae; genus Ampelocalamus; species Ampelocalamus luodianensis. Next base: position 51,015,108 of record CM070632.1, on the reverse strand, counting down.
TTTCTCTTGCCAGCCCAGATGGCCGTGTTGTCGGTGGGGGTTATGGCCTTCTGGTGGCAGCAAGTCCTGTTCAGGTGTTGCTACTTACCTGTTATCGAGATCTGAATGCCTATGAGTTCAATTTTTCTGCTGCGTTGTCTAGTAAATCAAAGCTTTTCATTTTCTCCTTGTGGAATCTAACTAGAGTAACATTTTGTGTATTCATTGTACATTTACCAGCGAGGAGATCATTGAATGTCTCTATTCCCTTATATATATCCCATGCAAAATGTAATGACATTTTTTTTATCTGTTTGCCAGATTGTTGTCGGAAGCTTCCTGCCAAGCTACCAGATGGAACAGAAGAATAAGAAGCCGAGAGTGGATGCAGCAGCACCCGTCCTTGCCCAGACTCCTGCTGTCCCAATCTCCAGCGCAGATACACACAGCAGCGAGCAAGGGCAGCACAGCTCCGCCGCCCCAAGGACGAACATTGTAACTTCAGCGTACAGCGCAGACCAGAGCTGGGCATCTCCGGTTCAGTCGATACCCGACACGTCGAGAACGCCGTCAGGTGATGTGAAGGTCACTGCCTCCGGAACCTGAAACCGAAACCCTGAGTTACACTGACCAGGATCCACGGAGCTCGCCGTCTGTCGTGGCCGCCATGATTACTGCCGTGAAAGATCGGTTCATTTCTTTCTGACTTGTAAAAGATTTGTCTGCAATTCCACTAGGTTTCCGTCAGGCAGAGGAGTCTAACTGCATTTTCTGTAGCTGTGCGACGTTTGTTACTGGTTAATTAAGCGTTGTGCTACCTTACGTTTTGTAACACCATGTCGATCGTATCGGAGAGTTGTGAGCTAGTTACACTTGTACTACTAGTGTGTCTTAGGCGTCCTTTAATCTGTTGGATTACTTGGATTAATTTGCACTGTGTATCGTTACTGTTTCCTTAAATTAGCATTAGAAGTTAAATTTTTCTCCACTGTTCTTGCTGTATTATTTCCTATATATATATATATCCTCCTGTGTGCTCGTACTGATGTTTCATCGCACAATGTTGAGCTGCATTTACCTCACCTGAACTTGCTTGTCTACTGGCTAGCATGCGTCCATTCTCTTCTCTGGCTGACAGTGGGCCCGAGATCGTTAACAGGTGAAGATTACGGGGTTGTTTGGTTCATGACACTAATGAACTAATCCAAAACTTGGTAAAGCCAAAATTAGGCAAAAAGAATATTCTTTGGATTGCGGTCAAACTAAATTTTGGCGTTACTAAAATTTTAGTGAACGATTTCTTCCCCCTCGAATTGCTCACGTGTAACACTGTGTTTCGTTAGCGTTACCAAATTTTTATTAGCATTACTAAATATTAGTAGCAAACCAAACGATAGCCCAATTTTCGTTTGGGGTACCGAGATTCAGTAAACAGCCGCTACATACAACCTGTGCGCAAGTGCTTCTGCATGCATGCCGTTAGCTTTGGACCGAAACCTGAATCTGGCTGAACTTTTTTGCATGCGAAGTGTCCAAATTAACAACGATGGATCGCGATTTGTACCATGGAGTTTGAAGGGCCTGTCTGTCAGTGAGTGCTACGGAATTTCGCGGGTGCTACTTATTCGCATATGCTCTTCGATCTCCCGATCAGTCAGGGTCAAAAGAGGCCATGGTCGTCGACGAAGCAGGACAGGAAGGCAGGGCCGGCAGTCAAGCAGGCGTGGCCACTATGATTAGCCCACGGTGGAAGAGAGTAGCTTAACGTGCTCGATCTAATAAACAATTAAGCTGGTTAATTAGAGAAATAGGGGTTAAGGAGCAGGAAGCAGGCAGTGTCATACTGTCACTGCAGAGAGAGAGAGAGTTTGTGAGAATGGACATACTGTAGAGAGAGAGAGAGAGATTGGACAGTGTCCCGGTCTTAAGGGGTGGGCATGTGAGCAAATACTGAAAAACAACAGGTTATTAGCAGAAGACAAGGGAGCGTGCATGAAAAGGCACGCGCGCGCCAACCAGACAAACGCAGCGCATGCATGGACCAATCGGCGGCTCATGCGGGCACGTGACTAATATACTTTTTTTTTTTGTTGCCCTTGTGACGACCGATGAGTAATATTCTTAAGCTGATCATGATGAGAGGCACTCTTCGCCAATTATGCATGGTTCAAGCACGGAGTAAAGCGGGGCTGGCCTAAAGATTCTACACGCGTTTGAACGCTATTGGTTCTTCTTAATTTGTGTTGTGCCCTCCGTTTCGAAATATAAATATAGGACAGGTAGTTTTTGCAAACTTGTTTCGAACTACATGTTGTTGTAACGACCCAATCACAGTTTGGAAGAGTCACCGAGGATCGGGAAGATTACACGGCAAATCAATGCAATAGACGGCGAATGTATGGGATGAGAAGAGAGCGTATATAAGGTGGATGAGAAGACTAGACAAGAGAGAAATGGAGGCCCTTGCGTCAGAAGAACAAAGGGGACTCGGAAAGGGGGTTCGGTTTACTTGTTTCCAAAGAAAAAGCCTCTCATTACATGGTGAAGGGGCTATTTATAGCCTCCGATAAGGTATTCGAAAGTATATAAGCACCCCTAGCTAAGCACGCTAATCATAGGGCCGCAGGTCTTTGCACCCTACCGAGCCTTCTGTATGACGTGTTTGTGGACGCGTGCACCATGGGGTACTCCCGCTTATGGTTCGTATGGGCCCGCGCCCCTCGCCGGTCCTTCGCTTCGTGGGGTCCTCGGATCCTCCGGGGCCTTCGGACATCCTTCTGAGGGGCTGGCCACCCCAAGGGTCTTCGGCATCCTTCGGGCCTCGGGCCACCCAAGGGTCTTGGGCATCCTTCGAGGGCTTCGTGCCACCCGGCGGGTCTCCGGCCTCGCTCGAGGAGCCGCCCTCCGGCGGGTCTTCAAGTCTTCCGAGGGTCTTCGTGACCCTCCGAGCGCCTTGCTTCGCGGGTCGCGGGCCGCGGTGGCGCTCACGCAAGCCCTCGCGGCCGAGGTCCGCTTCGCCATGGTCAAACCGCGCCATTCTCCCGTAAGGTCCAGCGCACCGCCCTCTCGACGCGGGCGGCTCGCTTCACGCCAAGGCTTTTGTCCCACGTGCATCGCTGATGCGACGCCTGGGCGCCGTGGCGCTTGATGGTGCCGCCCGCTATTTATGATAATGGCGCCGGGCCGCTATGCGTCGTAACGCGCTTGGGCGCCGTGGCGCCGTTATGAGCCGTGATGATGGTGCCGTTGTTGTGTGCTTGTCGCCTCGCACTCGTGCCCCCGTATTGATGACGGTGGCGGCGGTTGTTGGCTTGGCGCTATAAATAGTCGCCGCTTCCTATTGGGGCTTTACTCTTCGCTTGCGCGAATTTTGCTACGCTGTGGTTGTGATGACTAAGCGAGGCAAAGACGCGGCGGAGAGGCGCCGTGACACGAGCGACCGGGAGATCCACGGTGACGGAGGCGACGCCCGACGCTGTGGATGAGGGTAAATTGAGAGTTTGCGTGGTCCGGTTCCCGAGCGAACGGCCGCCGCCAAAGCGACGAGGCGTAGTTTTGTCGCGCTTTTGACGCCGTTACGATCCGCGGCGCTGATTTGGCGAAGGACGTTCTATACCAGATGGCGAGAACTAGCGCAACTTACGCCCAACTCCGCTGTCAAGTTGGGAGTCTTCGAATGGATGCTTCGCGACAGAGCCGCGCGCGCAGGGTCGGTTCGCCTTTCTGCACGATGCCCATTGCCACCAAGAAGAACAAAGGGCGGGACACGCTGAATTTTGTAGCGTAAACTTCCAACCGGTCGCACGCTAAATGTATCTACCCGCCCGTCGCCGGAACCGTTGGGAGACGGCTTGACACGAGGTGGTTCTATCACACCTCCGCCCTCGAAGATGGCTCGCGTCCCGGCGACAGATACAACCCATCGCGAGCCTCGACATCGAGCTCACCTCGTGAGGAGGCTCATCCGCGCTTTCTTGGACGTGACGAGGCGCTTTCTCCACCCGCGACTTGGTGGAGGAGTTTTGTGCCTTTTGATTTGGCCGCCGCCCGGATCGCACGCCGAGTGTGGTTCTTCCGTTCCGGCATCCCACCTCACCGCGCGGAGCGCAAGGTATGGCCGCCCACCTTCGCTTTGTCGGTTTTGGCGCATATTTATGTTTTTGTGATTTTTTTTCGCTTGTGTTTATTACCGAGGCCACCGTGTCGCGAGCCGCTGGCCCATATACGGGAAGAGCACTCGAGGTGCGGTTTGGTGGTGCGTGGAGGGTCGATTGAACCGGCGCACTCGCGCCGGTTCGTCTCGCCAACGCCCGACCCGAGGGCAAGAAAGAAGCGGCCCGACCGTAGAAGCCGACGGGGCGCTCGATCCCGTGGTTCTCGCGCTGTTAGGCCCCGCATGTTGGTGCCGCCGCACAACGCGGGGTAACGCCGCCGCCGAAGAGGCCGGTGGCGTGATCCTTCCGCGGGCCTCTCTGATGGGATGGAAGCTTCAGGTCGCTCAACGCCGATCCTTTTGGTCTTCGCGTTTTAGCGCCGGAAGCCCCGCCGTGGCGGTTGGTAGAACAACCTCGCAGTGCAGCAATGGGCGTGGGATCTTTTGACGCCATCGGCCGACTCGAGGGTTCCTCGAGAAAAGCACGCCTGAACGCTTACCGCCGATGTCGTGGACGAGGTCCCTCCTACTCCGCGGGTGCCGCGCGGTAAGTTGTAGTTCGCGCGAGTTTGCTGGTGCTTGTTTTTGCTTTGGACTGATGCTGCTAAAGGCTTTGGTTTTGCAGCGGGTGACGCCGAGGGGAAGGACGGTTCCGGTGGTGGTGGTAGCGCGCCTTGTTGGTGGTTCCACTTCACTGTCCGTGATGGGCGGTCGGAGCGGGGCTCGCCCGCGCCCCGGGACGGTGGACGTGGGGCCCATGTGCCGTGCCGACTTCCGGTCGGGCCGAGGGTGCCTCGCGGTTTGCGGTGTCGTGGTCGACTTTGCTTCGCCTCCGCTCGGAGCTCTTTGCGCGAATGCCTTTGTCCGAGATGCTTCGAGGTGTCGAGGCGAACGCCGCCAAGGTCAAAGCTTGCGCTGTTTCTTTGTGATTGATACTTTTGTCATTTTTTTTTATTTTTTTGGCGCCTCGCTGATCGGAGTTGGTTATGCAGACTATAATGTTGGCGAGGGCCATTAATGACGACGTCGCGTCTGGCTTCGCCGAGATTCAGCGGCAGGTTGAGGTTGAGCACGCTCGGAGCGAGGAGCTTAGAGGCGAGCGCGACGCCCGCCGCTAGGTGCAGCCTTGAGGTGTTCGCGGCGAGCGCGACACTGGCCGCTAGGTGCAGCCCCGAAGAGCAGTGAAGGCCTCCCGCGGCGAAGGTTGTGCTGAGGAGGAGGTCTGCACCGAGCGCGAGCTGTCATCCTCCATTGGGCAGGCTGCTTGGCAAGCCATGGAGGTCATCGAGGGGGCCATGTCGCAACTTGGCGCCGTGCCCCCGCCGAGGGTTCACCGTCCGTCGGAGATGGACATCACCTTCGGCGCTTCGCCACGAGAAGTGTGTCTCACGCCGCCGCCAGACGGTGACCACTATGCGGCGCCGCCGTCCGCGACACTTGCTTCGCTGACAAGGCCGTGCGCACACATTGATGGTCTCGCCGCCCGGCCCGCGGCGGCCACGGGCGAGGAGGTGGTGGCCGCACGAACCGCACTCGTGAAGGCCGAGGGTTCTCTGTAAGATTACCGGTCCCACGGCCATGACGATGCGACGAGTCCCGAAGCCGCGCAGCGCAGAGGAGAAGGGGCGGCCCCGCGAAGATGCGGGTCGATAAGCGGGGTCCACCCCACGATAAGGTGTGACCCTCGCCTTTGGGTTATAGTGGTGTTAGGTTTTTTTGGTTAGTGCCCGCTTTGTTGGTTGTAAGGGGCTTGTAGGAGGGAACTCTTTTTGTGTAACACCCTCCTATCTTTAAATGAAAGGAAAGAAAAAAAAAAGGTTTGTTATGATGGTGTGGTTTGTTTTTGAGATTGTGCTTCGTATGTACAGGAACGCTATTTGACAAAACGAATCATTGGCGTAGGTCCCGCCTCGACCGCGAGGCGTTAAAAGAAGCGCTGGTCGCCGCGGTTTGAAAGATGAGCGGTGTGTGGTGCCCATTTGGCCTTTACAACTGTGCTATCGGGGTTGTGTATCATGGTGCGCGGCGGGCTACCGGAAGTTGGCGACCCGACCGGCCGATGAAGGACTTTCATCGCGCACTAAAAGGAAGGCGCGAGGCACATGCGAGATTCGTGCGCTTTGGAGGCGCGGAGGCGATGGTTGCCGGTGTTGACGCAGATCCGCTTAAGTCTTGCGCCGAAGTCGCGCCCGCCGAGGTCGTGGTCGAGTGATAGCTCGCCTCGAGTCCTTGGACGCTGCACGGTCGCGCGCGGAGTTGTCTGAGTTGATAGCGCACGGCGCGCCTGATGAGGAGTCGCTAGAGTGGGCGACTCGCGTGGAGGAATGGGACTTGCTCCGCAGCTTGAGTCCGCTTGCCACCGCATCGTATTGTATTCGCATGTGTTGCATTTGTTATGCGTGGAAGTTGTAATCTGTTGAGATTTGACTAATAAAATTGTGAGGTGTGCTTTGAGAAGTGTATGTGTGTATATATATATATATATATTTTTCAAGGGGCCTCAAATCGCGTGTCGTCCTCTACCTTGTTTGATAGGGCTCCGAGGAGCCTCAGATATATATATATATATATATATATATATATATATATATATATATATATATATATATATATATATATATATATATATATATTTTATATAAGCATGGTCGCATGTCAGTCCCCTACTTTTCGATAGGGCTCCGAGGAGCCCCGATATATATATTTTGTTTGAAGGGGGCGGCCGCTGCCGCCCCCTACTTTTGATAGGCTCCGAGGAGCCTCAGATATATTTTTTTATGGCAAGGGGCGCGGCCACGTGTCGTCCCTCTACTTTTGATAGGGCTCCGAGGAGCCTGTATATATATATATATTTTGTGAAGGGGCATGCGCTGCGCTCGCTCTTTTTTTTATAGGCTCTGAGGAGCTTCATATATATATATATATATATATATATATATATATATATATATATATATATATATATATATATATATATATATTGTGTAATATCAAGGCCATGCAGTTGTCGTTTTATACATGGGCCCGCGGGGGGTTTCCATGTGCATCGGGGCCGAAGGCCATGCGCGGTGTATTTTTTATACATGGGCCCGCGGAGGGTTTCCATGTGCACCGGGGCCGAAGGCCATGCGCGGTGTATTTTTTATACATGGGCCCGCGGAGGGTTTCCATGTGCACCGGGGCCGAAGGCCATGCGCGGTGTATTTTTTATACATGGGCCCGCGGAGGGTTTCCATGTGCACGGGGGCTTGCATTTCATTAGCACAAACGTCCAAAAAAGGTCTACAGGTGGTATAGTACAAGTCCCCCCTCACTTGTGGGTCTGGACTGTTGACCGGTAGAACTTTCGGAGACTCTTGGCGTTCCATGTATGGCCTAGCTGGTGTCCTTCTGGTGTGGCCATGTGGTAGGAGCTCATTTAGTGTCGTGGAGTGATGATGTATGGTCCTTCCCATTTGGACTGTAGCTTGCCAACTGTTACGGGGTTTGCCACCCGTTTGAGGACCATATCTCCTAGTGCGAGGGGGCGAGTCCAGACCCTCTTGTTGTACGCCCTCGCGACTCCCGCCGCGTAGCTTGCCATGTTTGATATGGCTCAGACGCGTGTTCTTCTATCGCGCCTAGGACACTTCCGCTCGTGGATTGTCGCCCGCCCGCTTCTGGCGACTTGACAACGAGCTCTTCGTGTCATTGCTTCGCCTCAAGAGGAGTTTGAAGGGAGAGAAACCAGCTTGCTCGTTGGCGAGGTTCTGATTGCCCAGAGGGCCTTCGAGCTCTTCGCCACGCCTTTGGTAAGCCCACTAGGCGCTTGTTGAGCCCTCGCTATTATGTTCCCATTCGCCTTTCGATCGCCCCGTTGACTCGTGGCCCACTGATGCTAAACATATGGTGGTCCCTGTGCCTTGGCAAATGATCCAAGGCGCTGGAGTTGAATCGGCGCCGTTGTTTCGTGACTATCTCTCGAGGTACTCCGACCGCAAATAATATTTTTCGTAGAAAGCTACTGGTCGCGCTGATGTTATCTTTGAATCGCCTCGCTTCTACCCATCTTGAGAAATACTCGATAGCGACGTAAGGCAAAACGAAGGTTGCCTTTTGTCGCCGGAAGGGGCCGACGATGTCGAGGCCCCACCTGCGAAGGGCCGCACCGGCGCAAGGGTCAGAGTGGGATGGGAGGTGCCTTTGTTGTGATCGCCCATCGCAACCCCGCATCGCGAACGAGTCGCAGCGCTCTCGCAGCGCCGCCGGCCAATAGAAACCTTGCCTAAGGCTTTGGCTACAATGCATCGTGGAGCTCGACAGTTCCGCAGCCCTCATGTATTTCCCGAGGAGGTGCCGACCTCTTGTTGTGAAATGCATCAAGGAAGGGGGCATGCACACCTCCTTTGTATGCATCTCTTCCGACGAGGCGGTAGTTCCTAGCGCGTGCTCGAGCCGCTTGCTTCGACGGTCATCGTTCACCACTTGTCAAGTAAGCAATGATGACGCCGCGCCACCGCGGGCTGGCGTGCGCTACACGATGCCCCGCCACTTGGGTTGTTCTGATTGGCTTGGCGCCCGCTGGCGCCTGCTTGCGGGTGGGACATCTGGCGCCGCGGAGCCCGAGTGCTCCGAGCGAGCACCTAGTGCTCCAAAGCGAGCCCCTAGTGCACCGGACGGACGATGGGCACCTTTGTCGAGGCGTAAGGTTTGGCCGCGATTCGTAGAAGACTTCGGCGGGTCGGCCGTTGAGCCGCCATCTTTGCGAGGCGGTCACCGCTTGCTGGTGCTTCGGGATCGCTCGACGGTGATCCCGAGGAACCCTTGGCCACGCCGCATGGCCGCGAGGTATTGTGCCATTTCGGGTCCCTTGTCTCAATGTTTTGTCGGCGGCCCGCCATAAGGCGTGAATCGCTTGACTACTACCCGCTTCACTCCTAGCGCTTCGCTGGCGGAAGCTTCAGAGGAGCGCCGACTGGGCAGCATTGTTTGTGGTGGGGAAGTTGAGTCGCGCGCGTGTGAGATGCTCCGACCGTCTGGGCCACGAGGATGGTTGCCGCCGCCGCCTCGCAAAGACACCAGAGCCATCGGCTTGCAAAGGCCCATGGCGTTGACGGTATTGGCCGGCCGCTCCGCTCGAGGGGTCCATTCGCGACGGTCAACCAATGACCGAGATTTATGGCTGCGCGCGGCTAACGTGGATTTCAAAAGGTGCGAGTTCCGCAATTATTTGCCCACTCGTCCCGAAGCATCTTTGCTGCGTAGCATCAGAGCTAGTGGGTACGAAGTTGGTATGGTGATTGGGTGGGCGAGGAAATAGTGGCGAAGCTTGTGTGAGGCCATCGAAGGGCGTAGTTAGCTTCTCCACCCGTGATATCTAGTCTTGGCTCCTTGAAGTGCTTCGGAGACGTAGTAGATGGGCCGCTGCCCGTCCTCTTTGGACAAGGACTACGCTGACCGCCGAGGTGGACGCAGCAAGGTACAAAAGAAGTCGTGCGTCCCGCGCTGGGCTGGCAAGGCTTGGTAGGTGGGCGAGGTACTCCTTGAGTTCTTCGAATGCGTGCTGGCACTCTTCTATCCAGCGGAATGGCTCCGCACCCCGAAGGGTTTTAAAGAAGGGCGCTCGCCTACCGATTTTGACAAAAACCGGCTAAGGGCAGCGAGGCGGCCTGTGAACTTTTGTACTTCTCGGGCGCTGCGGGGAGGCTGCATTTCTTGTATGGCCCTGATCTTTTCTGGGTTTGCTTCGATTCCTCTGTTCGAGACGAGGAAACCTAGGAGCTTTCCTGCCCTGACGCCGAAGGCACATTTTTCTGGGTTGAGCTTTATTCCTTCCGCTCGGAGGTTGGCGAAAGTTTCTTGTAAGTCCGCGTGGTGTGAGCCCGCGATCTTGCTTTTCACCACGATGTCGTCGACATATGCCTCGACGCTCGCCTGGGCCGCCGCGAGGACTCCGAGATGAGGCGCGGAAGGTGGCTCTCGCATTTTTGAGCCCGGCGGGCATGCGCGTAGCAGATGTGCCAATAGGGGTGATGAAGGCGTTTTGGCTTCGCTTTCCTTGGCCATGAATATCCGATGATATCCGAGTATGCGCCCAAAAGCTCATGAGCTCGCACTCGATGTGGCGCCTACTAACCGATCGATGCGTGGTAATGGGAAGTCATCCTTGGGCATGCTTTGTTGAGGTCAGAAAGTCGACGCATTACGCGCCATTGGCCAAGCTTTTTTGGACGAGAACCGGATTGGCGAGCCATTCGGAGTGTTTGATCTCACGAATCACGCCAGCTTTTAGGAGCTTGGTGATTTCCTTCTTTGCCGCTTCGAGGCGTTCGGCCGTCATACGCCTGAGCTTTTGCTTCCTGGGGGTTGCGTCCGCCCTGATTGCTAATTGGTGTTCGATTGTATCCCTGGCTATGCCGGGGATATCCTCCGGGCTCCATGCGAAGATGTCAGCGTTGTCGCAGAGCACCCAGAGGATGCTGCTGTGTTGTTCCTCCGTGAGCTCTGCGCCGAGGGCCACCGTTTTTTCTGGCGAGGTGTCCCGGAGGGGCACTCTTCGAGTCGCCTTCGTGCCTGGCCTTGGGGCCCATTTGCCTATTGGGGCCCCGCTTGTGGTTCGAGTTGGTGTCAATCGCGGAGACGCCGCGCGTGTAACCGTGCTCCATCTCGCCCGACGAGCCGCTTGTTGGTTTGCTCAGACAGATGACTCTTCTGGGGCGGGACCTTCATGCATAGGTAGTTATGATGGGTTATGGCGCCAAGGCATTAAGTGTAGCCTCCCGAGGATGGCGTTGCATCGTATGGCATCTCGACGACGCCAAGGTGATTGTCTCGCAGGACGCCAGTCGCCACCGAAAGTGACAAAGTGGGCTATCTCGACCGAGGCCGTGATGGGCCTTCCTCCGGCCCACCCTGGGATGCTCGGTAGTGATAGGCGATCCTCGGGATCATCATTTTGTCGGGCTTCGCAAAAAGGAGGTCCGCCGAGCTTCCCATCCACGAGGACACGCCGACTCGTAGCCGGGCGATGTTGGTAGAAATGACGAGGGGTCCCGTGAGGAAAGTTTATTCCCGCAGCGCCGTTGGGTCCGAATGTGATGGGCACCCGCGCGAGCGGGTGGCCGGAGGCCGATTGTGTAGCCACGCGGTGGATTTGCCGACGAGGTCCGACGTTGGCGCTTTGACGCTATACCCAGCCGAGGATCCTCCCGTGATCATGTTGATGACCTGGGCGCCCACCGCGGCCGCTTCGATGCGCCGGACGCAGCCGGCGAGCAGCAGCAGATTGCCCGCCTCCTTCGATCTTCAAGCTCAATCGTTGACGGCCGCGGCATGTAGTCCTACATGGCCGCTGATGGCGCGCACTCACCGCTGTGTGTGACCTTCGCCGTGGAGGTCACGCATGATGGGGCCGCCGTTCCTCCTGGGTGTCGTGGTGCCGCCGCCGCTACGCCGCGACTTCGCCGCGGCCGCGTTGAGTTCGACACCCTCCCGCTCGCTGAGGGTGCTCTTCGTCAACGTGATAAATGCTTCGCCCTTCCGCCGATAGTTAATGCGTGATTTGTTGGTGACCGGTAGTGGTCGATCTTCCTTGTGGCCTCGCCTCCGGCGCGCTGCTCTCCCGGTGTTATCCTCTCCGCGCGTATTCTTCGATTTTGTCAAGAGTTCCGCCATCAGGTATGGCCGGCTTATGCGCGCTTTCCCGATAGGGGCCTTTCTCGCAAGCCGTAGGTCGCGGCGCTTATAATGGTGGTCTCGCTGACCCCTTGACTTGGCATTTTACCTCGCGAATTTTCTAAAGAAGCTTCTGAGGGTTTCGCCGGTGCTTGCTTCATCGCGAACAGTGTCCTACGCCCTTCGCCGCTATAGCTCCTGGAAGTTGTTGCGATTTGGTCGCCACCGCTCAGCGAGATGGAGCGGGGTATAGTGAAGAACCACGCCAAGGCAACGCCCTAAGGGCGCGTGATGCTTTTGCCTTGGTTGTGTCATCTCCCCGCGCCGATCGCTGCTTCATATACGCTGCAAATTCCGAGGGGTCCGTGCCGCCTCAAGGGTGTGACTTCCGATTTTGAAGTTTCTGGCCGCGGCGGCTTCGGCCCCGTGCTCAACGGGAGTTGGGTCTCCCGAGCCGCGGTTTGCGCTTGTTTCGCCGGCCCGCCGGAGCGCCCGTCGTGGCTTATCGGGTAGTGACGGTGCTCCCGTTGCTTGCCTGAGGCTAAGCATTTCCGACGGGTCCCCACCCCGCCGAGCGCCGACGCTTCCCGAGTGACGCCCGGCCCGCCGCTCTGTAAGGATGCTTCGTGGGGCGCGCTCCCACTATATCTCCGTGGGTGGAATTATTCGCTTCTTCCTTCAGGCTCGTGGCACAGCAAGGGTCGAGGCGACCCGCCCCGCTTGCTTTGGGGTGTTCGGGCATGCATGGCCGCAGCCTCTGCCAGGAGACTTTGGGTAGTACTTTCTGGGGCCATTGTGTTTTTTGTGTGACCTTCTAGCCGAACCTCACGGACGCGCGCCAACCGTCAGAGTGAGAAGACTAGACAAGAGAGTGGAGGCCTTTGCTAGAAGAACAAAGGGGACTGGAAAGGGGGTTCTGTTTACTTTTGTTTCCAAAGAAAAAGCCTCTCTCATTACATGGTGAAGGGGGCTATTTATAGCCTCCCGATAAGGTATCCAGTACATAAGCACCCCTAGCTAACACGCTAATCATAGGGCCGCAGGTCTTTGCACCCTACTCGTGAGCCTTCTGCATGGCGTGCTTTGTGGACGCGGTGCACCATGGGGTACGCCCGCTTATGGTTCGTGGCGCCCCGCCCCTCACGGTCCTTCGCCTTCTAGGGGTCTCGATCCTCCGAGGGCCTTCGGACATCCTTCTGAGGGGCTTTGGCCACCCCGAAGGGTCTTCTGGCATCCTTCGAGGCCTTCGGGCCACCCGGCGGGTCTTGGGCATCCTTCTGAGGCCTCGGGCCACCCAAGGGTCTTGGGCATCCTTCTGAGGGCTTCGCCACTCCAAGGGTCTCCGGGCCTCGCTCGAGGAGCCTGCCCTCTCGGCGGGTCTCTCAAGTCTTCCGAGGGTCTTCTGTGACCTCCGAGCAGCCTTGCTTCACGGTCATGGGTCCTGTGGCGCCTCACGACGTATGTATTAGAAGCATTTTCTTTGAAGGCATTCTTGTGGTAAGAACCAAAAGGAATATCTCTAACGGCTAAAAGATCTGAGCTCCTTGTACTCATTCTGTGATTGAATTGTATAAAACCTTTATGTTCGAGAGTTCAAAGTGCTACAGCTTGCAAAAGCAAAGATTGTAGCTACTTAAATAATAATTTTAGTCAGTTCCAAAAGCTAATTGCCGCAATGTCATTTAGTAGGTAAAGTATACAATATAAAAAAGCTGGGAAATTGGAAGACAAAGAAACTGTTTACCTCTATCACACTGGAAACTAAAAGACATTTTGCTATCGAGGGATAGATGAATAATGATTATTGTTATCCTTCTGCCTGGATTTTGACAACAGTCTCAGCTTCTTGTTCTCAAAGCAAGTCAAGTTGTCATTTATTGGAAAGGTAGTCTTCGAGCGGTATTGGTATGGTTTCTCAGATGGTGGCAATTGGGAACATGAGAACCAAAATGATATTTGTGGGATGGTTGTCGATTCCATAAGTAATAAAGGATTATTCCTACTTGGATTAAGTACATTGTTCATTCCTCAACTCTTGTTCTAGTTTAATTTTTATCTCTGAATTGTAATACCGGGTAAAACACGTCCTTGAACTATCAATACAGCGCAAAAAACGTCATTTATTCCTTTTGAGAGTGGTTTCGTGCCACGTGGAAAAAAAATATTTCTCCTGCCACCGGTGCATCCACGCTAGCGAACACATCCATTTTGTCCGACAAACACACAAAAGCTCCTTCTTCTCCATTCTATTCTCCTCAATCTTTCTCCACGGCTTTCCCCGAGCTTGCCCTCGCCGAATGGTCGCCCACGATGCCTCCTCCATCGCTTGCCTCCGCCCGCCTCGGCCGCCAAGACGCGCAGACGCGCGCTCGCCGCCGCGTGCCGCCGCCGCTCGCGCTCGACTCAGCCTCCTCTCGCCCGCCGCGCTGAGATGGACAGGAGGTACCGCAGAATGTTGAGCTCAACAGAGGATCAAACCAAGATAACAATATGTTCAGCTTTAATCATAATAGCAAAATAGCGTAATATTGACAATATCGCTTGACCAACATAACAGCAAGATCACAATATTCAACCCAATGTGCACAAAAGCTGATTTGCTCAAGATTGCAACAGACTGATTATACCAGATAACAGCAAATCAATCCAGAACTAATATGAACCCATGTTACTTAGATTACTCAAAAACAATGAGAGCTAATTGCCACAATTTGCTCAAAACAAAACAGGGGCTAAACAGATGAAAATCTGTCACTGTGCGCCGACGCAAGCCGGGCAACAGGTCAAGGGCTTTGCCGCACGCAGGAGGTCGACGAACTGGATGCGAAGGTAGCGGATGAACTCGCCAGATGCGAAAAACAGCAGAGGCTGGAGGGCGAGCGGCGCATGGAGGCGGCGCGGGATCCAGAGTGCGCTCGGTGGCGGGAGCCAACAGATACCCTGAGGCGTAGTCGACGAAGACCTGGAGGCGTTGCAGTACATGGCGGCGGTGCACGAGCAGTCGCGCGGAGGCGGCGGCGACCTGGCAACGACGTAGCGCGAGGCGAATCCTGAGGGCTCTCGCCACAACGCTGGGCGCGCTGAGCTCGATGCCGCCAACAGATCCGAGGCGCGAAGCCCGAGAGCGCGCGCGTTGCGGAAGGCACGAAAGCCTGAGGGTGCTTCAACGCACACGGAGACGGCACCGGAGCCGGAGGTTGCGCGGCGATGGCGAAAACCAGACGGTGTCGCGCAGGCACAACGGGAGCCGGAAGGGCTTGCAACGCACATGGAGGCCATCCTGGGCGACGGCAAGCACCGGAGGGGAGCACCAGAGGGTCGCGGCGCGGAGTTCCACCCAGAGTTCATGGAGAGCGTAGGCGGAGGCTGCAGCGGGTGGGGAGGTGGACAGTGGCGAGGAAGAGGAAAGTCATGGAGGCGAGGGGCATGGCGAGGTGGGGGAGGAGATGTGACCGAGGTGCTCTGGCCATTTTTTATTCGACTTGAAAGCCACGTCGGGTCAAACACCGCCCAAAACCACTCTAAAAAAGATGAAGGGATATCTTTTGCGCGGTATTGATAGTTTGATGACGTGTTTTACCCGATATTATAATTTAGAGACGAAAATTAAACTAGAGCAAAAATTGAGAGACGAATAATGTACTTAATCCTTCCTACTTCAACAAGGGCCGGTTTTTTTCCCTGAGTTTGGGTTTGACACGTCTGGCACACATATTGCTGATAATAGTTATCTTACCTGCTTCTTAAGCGTGGCAGCTGAAATGGATCTGGACTGGGCTATTTGGGCTCTGCAAGGGAGTTACTATATCAGAGAGGGTATTCTAGCTTACGATGAATCATATGGATTACTATCATGGGATTGGTGTACAGCTAGAAATCCCAACTTTATTAAAAGGATCGATTCTCTGCAATCACCATTTCAAGGTTTTGCACTTCACCTATCTCAGTATTCTGCTTACATAGCAACATTGTCAGAAACAAAACTTTTGAGATATTCAGAGTTGTGCTATTTGTAATAAATTTTGTTATGAAACCTTCTTCCGCCGAACCAACACATAGGCCTCCGCATATTTCATTATTTGGATTGATTTAATGTAGCCTTCAACAGAATACTCTTCGGATGTTGAATTGTTCCAGAAATTTAATGGCATAGATATGAATCTTGGGCCAATTAGCAGTATGTGTGAATTGATTTAACCCTTGTAAACTGATCATAAAATGTAGCCTCTAATGAAAACACTGATAAAACATATAAATAGGCTGGTATGCAAGAAATTAAGCAAAATTGAACTCCATGGCATGTAAAAACCAGTAAATTTTGATCATGACAATCTGTATTGAATTTCCTCGAGCTACGTAATAACAAAAATTATTTATACTCCAGGTCCTGGTCTACCAAACAGTCAAGAACCGTACAATGTAATATTCCATCCTCTAACTGGGCTTTGTGTCTTCGTGAAATCTTCAAAATCACTTGAGTTGGGTCCATTTGATGAGTGGAACTACACCTCAGGATATAAGCTAGTATTGAAGCACATTGACAATGCGGGGCTTCACTTGAGTTGGCTTCTGTTCAAATATTCAACATCCGAATAGTATTCTGATTTAATGGCGGCCGCATGGATACCAATAAATTTCATTATTTGGATTGGATTTAATGGAGCCTTCAACAGAATACTATTCAGGTTTCTAGCATATTGATAAACCTTGGAAAAAGCAACACACACAAAAAAGGAAAACATCGAAATGCAGCAAGAGGCGCTAACCTGGGCCTTCGTCTCTCCTTGTAGATCTAGTAGCCCAAAAAACCCGAAGATCATACAACCTATTGCGAACTGAAAACTTCATGGGTCACACTTGATGCAACTGGACGATAGGATCAAAAGGGAACTGATTAGCCCTAGAAACAGAGTGAGAGAACTAAGCCTAAAGAGTCTAGAGAGAGGGCAACCAAGAGGAAGAGCGGGAAAGAGATAGCTCACCGTGTAGGGGTGGACCAAGGCTAATCCAGATGAAAAAGGAGGGTGAGCTCAAAGCCTGGCCTTGAATGACTAAACTAATTTGTAATAAATATAGTTTCAGATTCTTGTGTAATCAAATTCATATATGAATAAAAGCAAAGCAAAAAGAGAAATACAATGAAGGTACTCGTTAATGGAAAGTGCATCCCTAAAACATGTAAATATGATTCCAGAGGTAACAACCTCAGACATCAAAATTAGAAAATTAGTGATACAATAGCAAATTGTACTTAAATGATCACGAGCATTCAAAATAAAAGAACCATACCTCTAAGATGCTAGCTTGAATCACGACTTTCACGAGGCAAATTTATTTTGTGAGATTTCATACCTTGGAAGGATCTTATGATTCTATCATCATCAATGGATCTAAATATGTCTCACTGATGTAGCACACCATCAAAACATTCACCACTTATCCGATGTCTTGTTGCACAAATCGCTTGATAATATTCATTGCCAAAAATATTCACTTGTGGTTTCCGAACACAGATTTTACCCCAGGTCTTGTTTCACTACGACTGAGTAATAATCATGGCACGGTTCCTTTGCTTGAAAGCATGCCATTGCTAGTAACAACATTTGTCAAACTTGGCTTTTACTAGCTATAGCCACTTTGGAGATTGTAGTTTTGTGTTGATTGCCGTGGGCTTATTCATTAGGGGCTTCATGAGGTCCCCCTCCACCGGCGGCCGGAATATTTTCTCCTGGAGTTGAGCGCCGCACAAGAAGCCTGAAGACGCGCTTATGTGGAGCCGAGGGGCGCTGGTGCTGGCCTCGCGAATCCGAGGCGGAGGAGCTGGAGATGTGGTTCGAGCACGACGCACGGCGCACGCGAGAGAGGGTGCAGCCTCAGCCCGCCGCGCGCCGAGCTCAAATCGAGGTGGCGATGCGCCTCGATCCATCGCAGAAGGCAGGATCTGCTCGACACCGTGCGGGCATTGCACACGAGTTCATCGATACCATCGCGTAGCTCGCTTGAGCTGCCGCATTCGGTGGCGGCGGCGGTTCGGAGAGCTGGTCCGGCACAACAACGAGCAGGTTGTTTGTTCATTTATTTCAATGACTACTGTTTGTTTGTTCCAGATTTCTTTGTTTTGCTGCTTTTGTTTGCTAAGATTTCAGGAGTTATGACGTAGGTATTCAAGATTTTAAAGTGAATAGAACATTGGATGTATTTTTAAAGCAAATTAAGAGATAACGACACAGGTCAATAGCCACATTTCGCCGAAGAGAAGAGAGTAGCGATTGATTTTGGAGAGAACCGTCAATCAGGGACTCTGCTGTGTGTCTCATTTATAGTGCTATATCGCTACAGTTACAGAAACGGCAATGCTCACAGAATCAGCAATGCCGAGAGGATTTCAGAGAGATCACAGAGAGATATCAGAGATGATTACAAACGATTTATCTCTAAGAATAGATATACAACTTATTTGTTCGCTTATAAGATTCTCTTCCTGACACAGAAATATCCTTATCTTAGCAAATAGCAATATCAATTGAAGTCCTACAGAAATTAAAATGAGTCTAACTATTTTCGAATTCTCAAAATGAGTCTAACCATAGCTGCAGAAATTTCAATTGAAGCCATTGCTAGTAACAACATTTTGTGGTTTTGGAACTTCTGACATCAAGTTGTTTTGAGAATTCGAAAATAGTCAGACTCATTTTAATTTCTGCAGGACTTCAATTGATATTGCTATTTGCTAAGATAAGGATATTTTTGTGTCAGGAAAGAGAATCTTATAAAGCGAACAAATAGAGTTGTATATCTATTCTTAGAGATAGAATTCGTTTGTAATCATCTCCTGATATCTCTCCAGTGATCTCTCCTGAAATCCCTCTCGGCATTGCTAATTCTGTAAGGCATTGTTGTTTCTGTAACTCTAGCCGATATAGCACTATAAATACAGACACACAGCAGAGTCCCTGATTGAGCGGTTCTCTCCCAAAATCAATCTGCTACTCTCTTCCTCTTCAGCGAGAAGTGGGCTATTGACATGTGTCGTTATCTCTTGAATTTTCTTTAAAAATACATCCAATGTTCCTATTCACTTTAAAATCTTGAATACCTACGTCATAACTCCTGAAATCTTAGCAAACAAAAGCAGCAAAGCAAAAGAAATCTGGAGCAAACAAACAGTAGTCGATTTGGAAATAAATGAACAAGAACTTGGCCTGCTCGTTGTTGTGCCGGACCAGGCTCTCCGCAGACCGCCCGCCACCGGCACGCATAGCTCAAACGAGTACACGGTGGTATGCATTGACTCAGAGTAGCCCGCCGCCCGTGTCGAGCCGATCCCCGCCTTCTACGCGTGGATCAGAGCGCATCGCCGCCGGTCTTGAGCTCGCATGCCGACGAGGCTGAGGTCAGACGCCTTCCCACGTGCCGCCGCGCCGCCGGTGCTCGAACCATATCTCCAGCCTCCTCCGCTGGGTTCGCGAGGCTAGCGCCGCCCCTCCAGCCTCCACCGCAAACGCTGCCGGGCTTCTTGGTGCCGCACTCAACCCCACCGGGAGGAGGGGGTATTCGCCGTCAGGAGGGGGCTTCACCATGAAGCCCTTGGTGGATTCGCCCGTCGCGCCGCCGTGATCGCGCCGCCATCCGCGCTAGTCATGTCGTTGCAGGCCTCCACCTCAGCCTGGTTACCGCAAGGCCCAATCACCCATGGCACCTATGGCCTCCGCGACCACGCTGTCGCAGGATTGAATCTAGTGGAGCCCGATGCCGCTATCCCAGTCGCCGCATCCCCTTTCCCTCCATGATCGACCGCCGTATCCGAGGGGTTGGTGTGGTGGCGGTGCAGAAGGGTGAGGCCACGAGGCAAGGAAGGAGAACGAAAGTACATGAGGAGGGAGGAGGGGCGGATCACTGGCTTCCCTCGTCACCATCGTTTTTTGTGGCCCATGGATGCCATGGCAATGAGCAAAGACACACCGCTTCGATCCTCCCAATCCTTCCCTAAATCAGATATGGGCGACAGAGGCCATCGAACAGTCTGGGAGGAAGTGAAGGAGGCGAGGGCGAGGGGAACTGGTCGGGAGAGACGGGAGGAGGCGAAGGTGGCACACGGCTGGAGGGATTTTGGTAGGGGCTTGGCGTGGGAGGAGATGAGAAGGGGCGCGGAGGAGGCGGAGAAGGCGGACGCGCTGGGGAAGAGGTGCCCTGGAGGGATTTTGGTGGTGGTGGAGGTGTGACGTGGGAGGAGATGGGGAGGAGGCGAGGCGAGGGCGGTGCATGGGGACAGGGGTGGAGACGGCTAGGACGAAGGCGAGAGCGAGAAAGGAAGGGGAGGAGGTGGCGACCGCTGCAGCGCTAACACGTCGAGACGCTGCGTGAAAGAAAATCGGAGGCCAGCTGTCCCTGCGCGAGTGGGAGAAAATCTCAAACGCGGGGAGGGCTTCATTTCTAGGCGCAATTAGGAGAGGGATATGCACCCCCAGAAAAAAGATGCAGGTGTACAGCTGGCCAAGGAGTACGTACAGCTAGCAGCAAGAGGAACAGCCGAAAGGATCTGACAGGAGCAGCGAACGAGAGTTCGGGAGGCTAACGATCTTACAAAAAATGTTTGATTCCACTTGACAGGAGCAGCGAACGAGAGTTCCGGAGGCGGACGATCTTACAAAAAAAGAGATACTAGTGCGCAACCTCTACGGATATTATACAGCGGAAACATACTGTAGCATGTAGCATGTTAAGCCTGAAACAATCAGTTAGCCTTCAAACAAACTTCAGATTATATGTAGGGATTAGCACAAGTGATCTCCACGGTAGACGCCTCAAGGGACCATGTTTGACTTCTCCTGTCAGCCTGCCTGTCTGTTACAAATGTCATACTGATAGTCTCTCTATCTGATACACATGGCACAGAACCAGAAAGCCCTGTTATGAAGGCAGGCATCAAGCCACTGATGAAGCCAAGCAGCATGCGCACAAACGAACAGTACAAGACAAGGCATGCAGAACACGCCAGCAAATAAGAAAAGCTGCATATATAGCATATGGAGCCTAGTGCCGCCGGTCTTGATCGAGATGCCACCGGCCGTGCATACGGCCTGGAGCTTGTGTTGATGCAGATGCCTGTCTTGTTCTTACATAGTGATCCCAAACATGGACAGGCATCAATTGGTGTTTATTTAACCAAGAACTCATCCCAAACATGGACAGGACAGGACATCATCTTCATCCGTTTTCAGTTTGGTTAGTTGTGTTTTAGTAAATTACTAGTACTACTCCAGTTGATTGTAGTTGTTGGTGGTTGTTTGGACAAAACGGTCTGCTGATTTTTTATTCAGAGCATGGAGTAGTCCTAGACTAACATGAATGATGGCCAGAACCATGCTGATCTCTGGAAAAGGCCGAAGTCTTGCTTTTTACAGTATCAGCATTTGACTAATGGAATCTAAGCAACACAACTGATCCAAAACTTTCAGGCAAAGTAAAGTGAGCTGATTTACCAAATTTTACGTCAAAATCCTGCAATAGGTGTTATTGGGCGTTCTGAAAGTTAAACAACAAGCTAAGTTCAGTTGCCCATGCTCCTCCCTTAGAAAAAAGTTTGAAGGCAAAGAAATTTCAAGAAAGGGAAAGAGGTTTGTTAGTCTTTGTTTGTAACGAAGGATCTCCTATGCGTGTTGGAAAAATGTTTGGTTTCTTGTAAAACTGTATTGCAACCATGGCTCTTGTTTTCTCCTTTTATTTTTCCTCTCATTTATCACACTGCGTTTGTAACGAAGGATCTCCCTATGCGTGTTGGAAAAAATGTTTGGTTTCTTGTAAAATCTGTATTGCAATTTGCAACCATGGCTCTTGTTTTCTCCTTTTATTTTTCCTCTCATTTATCACACTGCGTTTGTAACGAAGGATCTCCTATGCGTGTTGGAAAAAAAATGTTTGGTTTCTTGTAAAATCTGTATTGCAACCATGGCTCTTGTTTTCTCCTTTTATTTTTCCTCTCATTTATCACACTGCGTATGGCCATACGTTGTGTCCTGTAAGTGGTGACTCGTGAGTACTACTTACTACTAGTAGAGCTTTATTGGTGTGCATCAGTGCCATCACAAACCTCATACGTCCTCATACGTTTCACAAAGAGTAGTAACACAAAACCTCGTGTATTAGGGCATTAGTAATAGAAAAAAGTCCACTTTTCAATCTTAAACTATTCAAAAAGTCTGGATTTCAACCATAAACTACAAAACCGGACATCATACACCTCCAACTATTAAAACCGTTCATTTTACCCCCCTCAACCCAAACAGAGGTGGTTTTGGGTGATGTGGCGCTGACGTGTCAATGGTTTTGACATGTAAGATTATTTTCGATGACATGGCAGCCACTTAGCAAATAAAACAAAAAAAAATCTATTTACGTGGGCCCACATGTCATCCTCTCATTCCTTTCTTTCCACTCAGGCTTGGTCCCGACGCCGGCGACGCACGGGTCGCAGGCGACGCCGACGATGGGGTGGTGCGGGGAGGAAGCCGATGCGAGCATGGGCAGCACCCGGAGGTGGGGAAGGGAATGGGTGGTTCGGGAAGCTCGGGGAGGCTCTAGGAGGGGTTCCACGCCACGGCGTGAGGAGGACGAGTTGGCGGCGCGGGACTCCACGTGAGCGATTGGTCGAGAGGAGGCAGGGAAATGTGGGAGAACCTTGGGAACACGATATGACACGCCACTTCTGGCTAAACCTCGTCAAGAAGAAGATCTGGTGGTGGAGGATTTTTGGCCAAGAATGGAAAGAATGGGATTTCGCGACTTAGTGGACCAAAAGCAAATTAAATTGAGGGAGATGCTCCTTGTGCTCTCGAACACGCAGTGACAGGGTTGGCGCGGTGAGGGGATCTCTGGAGCGATGGATCGGCGAGGGTGGCGCGGCGGCAGAACAAAGGGAGCTCAGCTTCTTCTGCTCGACGCTAGAGAGAGGAAGATGAGGTCGGGAGTGGCAAGGGCGAAGCTGCTAGGGCTCTTATAGCCTGGGAGGGAGGATGGAGCCATTGGAGGGCTCAGAGGCGGTGTATAGTCCCGGGACGGCATGGGTAGGAGCTGAGGGACGGGGACAGGACACTGCCGACGCGATGCATGGGCGGCATGGCGAGCAGTGAGGTGGCATGGAGAGGAAGTGGGAGGCGACTGGGAGGCATGGGGAGGGAGGAGGAGGAGGTGGCGGGTGCGATGCGGTGGAGAGGGAGACAGGAGGGGAGGCGCGCTATGGAGGCACGAAGAGGGGAGAGAGAGAAAAAGAGGAAGAAAGGAAAAGTAGGACTGACATGTGGGCCCCACGTCACCAAAACTACCACGCTTGGGTTGAGGGGCAAATGAACGGTTTTGATAGTTAAGGGTGTATGATGTCCCGCTTTGGAGTTGGAGGTTGAATTTGCACTTTTTGAAAATTTTAGGTTGAAAAGTGGACTTTTTCCTTAGTAATACAACCATAGGTAATGTGTTATTTTTCACAAAACCACCGTTGGGACACTTGGTTTCACCGAAGCAATTTTTATGGGGACCATCGCCGATCCTCTCGCTTCTCTCTTTCTCTCCTAATGGACAACAGATGCATGGGACCTCTCCCGAGGCCCTCCCCATAGAATTTATTTTCTGCTTCACTTAATCCGATTTCTTTTATATCCCGTCTAAGCCACTATTCTCGCCCTAGTAGGCCCACAAGTCGAGCTTGCTTTGGCACAAGTTGGTGGCTATGTGGTCGCACGTGCCATATTTGCACATACCCGATGACGTGGCGAGAGAACTAGCGCGGGCTTTAAGCGCGGCGAGCGCCTCGTGCACCCGCGGTGCAACCGTATTGGCGGCGCGACCAAGGCTAGGCGACGATTTCGGTCTCGATCGTCGACAATAGTGGTCGATCCACAAGTAAGAATGCTCTGCCCTCCCATGTGTCATGCAAAGCGACAGCCATCTCAAGCTCTAGCTTTATCTTATGTTCCTCAATCTTAAGCTTGCCATGGAAATTTTGGTACCAATCGCAAGTCGCACTTCGCACTTTTGATTCCTCGCATTCCGTGATGTACCACATCCGCTCCAAGGACTTTTGAACTCTAGGTGGTCATTATGCATCAACCCATTGGACCGATCACGCTCTTCCTCTTCTCAACCCAAAACAAGAACACAATCACATTCAAGAAAAACAATCGGTCACAGATTTAGCTATAGAACAAGCCAACTAACCTCTAGTGGGTACCCTGAACCTTCTTCCCGTATGCTCCTTCCATGGCAACCTCCTTTTCGCTTCAAACCATGGCGATTGGAACCGTGGTGCAAAGGCCTCCAACTGCCTCCTGTAATTTCCATTGCGATTTAACTCAGGCGGAATACAAATCCCCAAAAATAATCATGTTGGACTGAAATAGCGACTAGAGGGGGTTGAATAGAAGCCATTTTTTCTCCTATGGTATTCAACTCTTTTTCTCTCCAATAGCTATGAGAAGCTATGAAGAACAAGGTCTCAAAGTCACATTTGAATATTTGAGTTGAAACCAAGAAAATCAACCCTCAATACCCATCGGCTGGTCTGACCGACAAGCAACCGACGGTCTGACCGCTCCCTTCTGCTGACATAAAAACAACACAACAATAGTTTCACAAAACGACTTAACTTTTGATCTAGGTATCCAAATCACTCGAGATTTTACATAACTCAACAAGAAGGTCAGACCTATTCCAATCAAAGATCG
The DNA here is from genome assembly GCA_036346255.1 of Ampelocalamus luodianensis. NCBI lineage: Eukaryota > Viridiplantae > Streptophyta > Magnoliopsida > Poales > Poaceae > Ampelocalamus > Ampelocalamus luodianensis. The sequence goes on along the minus strand of CM070632.1, from coordinate 50,990,607 downwards.
AGAAGATTTCACGAATTTCTTGATTGGGGGCAAGAAGGCTCAAAACCAAGGGAAAACATAAACTTGATCTAAAAACTTGCTCGTGGATGAAAGATGGCCAAGATGACCTTAGGTTAGATCACACAAGTCCTAACAAGTTAGATCACAAAGAAAAGACCAAGGCAAAACCGTTAGAACATAAGAACCCCAAAATTATAAAAGAAAGAGCGAGAATAAAAGAAAACTCCTCTTTGAACCAATATGATTGGATTGATATTGAGGATTAAAGGTTCATAGCTACTCCACCATAGAGGATAAAACTCACTCATGAGCACCCAAACCCATAATTTTCTCTCAATATCTCTCTCAAGCCCTAGCTTCATCTATTCTTTCCACTTGCCCAAATCTAAAATTACGGTTTTTTTGGCTAAATGGGTTCATGTGCAAATAATGCATCATCCCCTTTATAGTGGAGACTAGATCTAGAGAGAAAACTCTAATAGGCATCCGTTAAGCCCACACAAAACTAGTCTACACTCACGCATATTTCTCAAAGCAGTGACGACCGGTCTCTTGAATCGCTCTTCGTGATCTTCTCCTTCTCAGACCTAAATCATTTCTCCTTTGCACCGCCATGCGCCGCGATTTCTCCAAGGTCACCAACCCTGTATTTTGGTGAAGATACCAAAACTCCTTTCTTGATCCTTTCGCCCTGACCGAGTCGATCATTGTGAAGCAATATCGCTTCTCCACGCATAGGTTCATCAATGACATTCCTCATATCGGCAAGGCTCTCCCATCGACTCCCACCAACCAATTCAACACTTGCATTGGCCGGAGCCACTTGATGCAACCCATTGCACCGAACTTCCGCTCGCCGTTTGTCCATCTTCCTTGCTTGAGACCAACCACTTCACTTGGTATCCTCAATCGTTCTAGATCTCAGCTCTCTAGCTTAGTCCCAATCATCCTCATCGTTGATCGTAGTTAACTCCAAGCGTCATTGCACAATAATAGGCCAAGAAATCGATTCCGAGCACAAACTCGTCGCAGTGTGGCTCACGTTAGCCAAAATATGCATCATGCAACACCTATGCACTAAATTCCATGACTTTGGCTAATTCCACAAAATCTAGCACACTCACTATGCATGAGCTTACCCTCGCCTGGCCGACTCGCCGACCCTCACCTGGCCCGACCACACTCCCAAGAACATTGATAGGTCGATCGCCAACAAAGCAGCCGGTCGACCGCTCCAATTTCGTAAAACACCTATCTCTTGACTTTTCGTAGAAACTCTATCTAGTTTTATGCTCACTCTATTTTTCAAAGTCACTTGGTGCAAACACGCCCAAACACACACACACACACACACACACACACACACACACACACACACACACACACACACACAAAGTGTTTGGATTCTCAAAAGCTTGAACAATCAGATGATCACACCATGGTTGGCCCGACACTCTAGGGCCGATCATACCGCTTGGTCACCTCACAACAAATATGATAATTTGCTAAACCGAGAGTTCACTCGCCAAACTCCTCGACAACGATGTCAATTGTCTAACACCTAGATTAGGACCAAATCATATGGTCGCTACAAAAACCCAATGCCCAAATAGAATGAACCAAACAATTGATTTCTGAACACCTCCCAAATTCAAGAAGAATCCCTTCCCGCACATAACCATAACGACAAATATCCTCCAAATGCCCCAATCTCAAACTCTAAATCTTAACTAATAAAAGGAGTTTACTCTCAAGAACGGAAGATCGCCCTTTCTCCCGCACGTGTGGTTGGCCTCTCCCACCCCTCATCAATTCCTCGTCGAGGTGCGCTAACATGTGGATCCAACTTGACAAAAGACAAGGTCTCGCCCCACCATCCCCTTGTGACTCGCGAACATATCCATGCCCCCACTTCTTCCGCAACCACCCAAATCGTTGTCGCACCACTCTTATCCCATACACACACCAAATTGCCGCCAACCAACTCCTTCCCCGCTCGCGCTTTGTCCCCTCGCACCGTGACTTGCCACATGCGCCTGTCTATCATTCGCTTTGCGCCTCAGAGATCCTGACCCACTACAACATTCAATCCGCGGGTTGCAATGGTGACATGCATGAAGATGGGGTGATCCAGCGATGTAGGAGGTGGCAGCACAGTAAGGCGGCATCGAGGATGGGAGAAGGTACCGGGAGGGAAGGAAGGAGAGGAGGCGGCGATACGTTAGAGGAGAAGCGACGGCGCCGGGGAAGGGAGGGGAGGCAACGATGACGTACGAGGAGGAGGCAGAGATGAAGGCGTCCTTCCTCGCAGCCTGCCTCGAGTTCACCGCACAACATCCTCTTCATCCTAATCCTCTCCCGCACCACCACCACCTCCCGCTCCACTCGCCGAGCAGCACGCCTCCTCCTCGCGCACCACCGCCATATAGCACGCCACGCCATCCTCGCCGGCGCTGACATTGCCGCCATGGCCATCGACAAGGGAATCGACGATAGGAGAAGGTGTGGAGGCGAGGCGCACCGACGCATGTGGAGAAGGTAGCCGAGTAGGGTCGAAATGAGTCGAGCCGAGTTGGCTTGTGCCAAGCTTGCCCAAGCTTGTATGAAAAGCGGCTTGACTCGCTCATTTCGAACGAGCCAGAGGTAGGCTCGACTCGCTTGAAAACAAGCTCGAGCCGCTTGCAAGCCCTCGCAAGCCAAGCAACCGATGAGCCGTGCTTGCTCGAGGTGGCTCACAATCCCTGGCTCGCCTGAATGCGTAAATGCAAAACAAAGCAAGAGGCCCAAGGATGAAATGCGAATAAGCCAATCCAATTGAAAATGACATAAGGAAGTGAGAAGTTGGCTCGCTCTAATCCCATTGAAAATGCAGAGAAGCCATAAGAAGTATTTTTCTTGAATGAAATGCAAGACAAAATCACAAGTTTACAATAGCTTGATCCAATTGCATTTAGTCATTCAACATAATCCATTTAATCAATGAAAGAGAGCGCAACAATCATAATGAATCATACCATCTACCAAATATTACTAAAATTATGTTTCTCAAAATGAGTAAATGACAGAAAGCATAGGTGAATTATGTATAGAAAGGAGCAAACATTTATACATAATTAAAAGTTTGATCTATACAACATAGACCACACACACGCATGCACAACAACGAACAATATGCAAGATGGATGTACCGCCTGCTCCATATATATTTGCACATCGTGCTTAACAAAACAAAATTTCAGCTTGAAAAGTTAGATTTTAACACACCATCGTAAGTATTATGCTTGTCGATCCATACATAGAGGTAGAGGAGGCGCGTTGGTTGGAAGAAGTCACGTGTTCACAATGATGGAGGAGGGGGCGACAGATGGAGGACAAAGACTACCGAGGAAGTAAGGAGGATGGGGACGGGTGGCAGTGGCAAAGGAGGGGGCCTGGTGTCGCGAGGGCGCCACAGGGGTGGGGCGAGGCGCCGAGGATGGGGACGGTGGCGGCACGAGGATGGGGATGGGGCGGCGTGGACGGGCAGAGTCGGACGACGGATGGATGGGATCGAAGGGATGGGGACATGCGTGATTTGGGGAATTAGGGGCGTGATGGTCAATGGGTTATGGGGTGGCCGAGGAGGATGGGGACAGCCGGTTGGGCCTCAATGTCGTGGACCGTGGAGCTATGTGGGTCGGAGGCACCAGCCCACGAGCCAAACAAGCGGCTCGATCTCGCTTGAAAATTTAGCGAGCCAGGCAAGGGGCTTGGCTCGTCTTGAAAATTTCACGAGCCGATCTGAGCCGACTCGAGCTTGGTTCGAGCCGAGTTGGCTTGCGATTCGAGCCGAGTTGGCTTGCGAACCTTGAGCTATTTTTCCAGCCTTAGCTGGGAGGTAGCATCGGCGACTGGAGGAGGTAGCAGGGAGGGGAGGCGGCCGCACGGTAAGGCGATTCCGGGGACAGAAGAAGGCACTTGGAGGGAAGGGAGGAGAGGAGATGTTGGTACCTTGGAGGAGACGTGGAGGCACCGGGGGAGGGAGGGGAGGCAGCGACACAAGATAAGGAAGAGATAGAGACGGCGCTGCTCCTCTCCGCGCCGCTCAAGTTTACCGCACCGCCGCCTTCCCCTAATCCTTCCCTACGCCGCCGCCACCTCCCGCCCATGCCGCCAAGCAAGCATCGCTCCTCCTCGCTACCATCACGACATCGCACCACCGCCTCACCGCGATGTGCCCGTGAGAGCCGCAGAGGCCAATGGCCGTGAGAACCGAGTCGGTCCTAGATTCGTGGTGGAAGAAGGTGGTCGCCGATGCGTAGCCCTCTTCCTGCCACCTAGCAAGTGCCGGAAATGGGCAAGTGGGTCGAAGGGAGTCGCATCAACATCAACTTTCAAAGGTAAACAATCCATGAGTTCAAATATTTAATTTCTGGTAGTAGTAGTAGCAAAGCAGCAGTGATGCAATAGAGGAAGTTAATGTTTCGCTTATCTCGTGTGTGAAAGAAAATTGGTATTTATTATGCGATTTAGATCCCGCCAATCGATATGTATCCTCTCTTTGATTCCATTGCAATGCACGAGCACCCTACTTATTAGATGAGAAAACAGAGTACCCACCTTCTGGGTAGGTGTGCTCGACACGCTCGCTTCCACCATAGCATGGCCACCAGCAGCCCTTATCTTTGGCGCCATCTCTTGTCGCCACCGCGCGACTGATGGTGGTGGGATCGACCTAGATGCGCGTGGGAACTGGGCGACAGTGGCGGTTGGGGTCGACCACTCCCGCTTAGTGCTCAGACAACTAGCCATAGTGCCACGCCGATCAGGTGACGTGGCCACCATCGCAAAAAGACATGTCGCTACTTTCTTGCCACACGAGCGCCTAACTTGTGGGCCTACTAGGTTAGAAGGATGGCTTAGAATGGGATACGAAAGAAATCGAGTTAAGTGAAACCAGGCGCCTCATAGCCTATAGTTTTGTCAAAAAAAAAATGTGCAATACATGCGGTTTTATGTTACTAATATCCCAATACTTAGAGTTTTTTTTTGAAATTTACTCTTCCACCTAAGGAAAAAAGGGAAAGGACAATGTGGCGGTTTTATGTTACTAATATCCTAATACCTAGAGTTTTTTTTGTGTGAAATTTACTCTTTCACCTAAGAAAAAAAGGGAAAGGACAATGCGACGGCAGCTTGCCTCCATAGGACAAGTCGAGCATTTTGTTTCCCTTGCAAGCTACACCAAATGAACAAAGCGCCAATTCAGCACCTAAATTAAAAGGTAAAGTGTAACCAGATTTGGGCTGGATACTAGAGTGTGCGATGCAGCACATCATCGGCAGCCGCAAAGCATAAGGCAGACAAAAAGAAACAAAGCTAACGAACCCAAATAATTTTTTGCCAAAGAATGCAGCAGCAGTACAGTAAGTACAGTACAGAAAACAAATCGTCCTTGCTCCATAATCCATTGTGTCAAACCATCATGAATGCACTCACTACACACACTAGCTAGTACTACTAAACTGCATCAAATTCTCTATGTACATGGCTGCACTTTCTACTGCTAGGTTTTATCATCTTGTTCCTCCTTGTGCAGTCCTGGCTTTCCTGGATCTTCTCCTTCGTTTCACCTCACCACCATTCTAGCTAGCAGCTCCTTTTCTTGATACGAATGAGGCATGTCTGCCCTTTCAGGCTGGCTGGATCCTGGATGACCTTAACACGGGAGTATACATCACTTTTGCACCTTCATCTTGTCCCTCAGAATCTTCTATGTACATCAGCATGTCGTGGAATAGATTGTGGAACAACCGAAGCAATCAGGGTGCCTCCATGCCTCTCTGTGTGTATTCTCACAGCTATCAAGGGCAGAATGGCTGACTGAATTGTTGTGCGCTTCTTGGTCGTTTGATTTCTGCCTTATGAGCAAGATTTGATCAGGCCCAGGTTGTACAGGTTTCTCTTCACAAGGTTGCCCAGGTAGAACAGCCCAATGCCGCCGCCGTTGCCGTCGTCCCGGTCACCCGGCCCGGCCTTCTGGTAGAGCTGCGGCCGGTGCTCCTCCTGACGACAAGGCAGTCCATGCCAACCCTCTCCTCACGGCATCAATGGCGCTGTCATCGACAGCCTGGCCGGCCGCGTCGGTCACATAGAACACGTTGGAGGCCATGTCGCCCTTCGTCGACACCTCGGACTGCGCAACGAGCAATCCGTTCTCCCGGAACGTCCGGGTGACGTCAGACAGCAGTCCCGGCCGGTCTGGCGTGCACAGCTCCAATCTCACACCCTGGAAAGGAAGAAACCGAACACATTAGCATCCGTGATTGCAAGAGACTTTCTTCTAGTGCCAAAATTGCATTGAATTAGCTAGCATCTTAGTACCTCGAATGATCTCCGTTCAATGGCGTCTTGGAGGCATTGGCTCACTCTCTGCCTCTCGGCCTCGGAGTTGATGGGGCTCCCATCGGCGTGCCGAATGTAGAATTCCTGGTGCGCTTGGTCGCCGTTGGTGTCGATGGTGCCGTGGAAGACGACGTACCCATGTCGGTGAGCGTGCAGACGACATCGAAGAGCAGCTTGGGGCGGTCGCGGCACTGCACGGTGACCACCGAGTACCCGCGCTCCGCCCAGCTCTGGACGGACACGGCCGGGGTCGGGGACGCGCTCGCGGTCGCGGTCCGCGGACATGAGCTGGTGGAGGCGGCGGTCCGCGTGCGCGACGGCGGCGGCGGGGACGGCCGCCACGGCGCCGAGCGCGTCGGAGTCGCCGCGGAGGAGGTGGCCGAGGCGGACCTCGATGCGCGCCACCCTGTCGGCATCGGCGTCCTCGTCGCGGAGGAAGACGAGGCAGGCGAGGCGGCCGCGGTGCGTCCACGCCTTGGCCTCCACGACGCTGCAGTCCATGTCGGCGAGCACGGCGAACACCTCGGAGATGAGCCCCGTGCGGTCGGCGCCCGTCAGCTCCAGCGCCGTCAGCCCTCGAGGGCCGCCGGTCGCGCAGGCCCGTTCCACGTCCCCAGAGACTGAAACCAAATCAAGACATCGAATCAAAAGGCTGCCCCTTTCGCTCCAGCGAGGCCATGCACGGCGCCAAGAAACCAAGAAGCAAGCGAGGCCCTACCTGCTCGATGTAGGCGATGACGCTGTCGTCGGTGAGCTTGCACCCGAGGCGGTCGGTGACATGGAAGACATCCATGAACCACCTCCCGTCCGATGAGATGTAGGCCTTCTTGACGGACAAATCGAGGTCGGCGAGCACCTGCACCGCCTCAATCAGCACCCCTCTTCTTCGCGCTGTCCACCTGCGATGCGGCACACCACAACCAAAACGGCCAAATCACACACCAGACTCACCAACCACCACCATGTAGTATACACCCACCCAAGAACCGATCGAGATGATGCTCACCTGCACGAGCGTCGCCGTGGGGCAGACCGCATTGTCGATCACCACCCTGGGGGTGTTCATCCTGATCACCAGCTTCGTACTCGTCCAGCCACTCCATCGCCGGCCGCTCCACCTCCCGACCTCAAATCAACCACCTCGATGGCTTCCTGCCTCCGCTCGCGTGCTCTGCGCACGCAACCAAACGACCAGCTCGGTATATATGCAAGCTAGCTAGAGACGAAGGGCGCGAGGAGGGGGAGGAGGACGCGAGGCGGGGGCGCTTCGGCGGAATCGCCCGCGGTTTGGTGGCTTCTTCTTGGTTTGGCTTTGTGCTGCTGCTCTGCTGCTTTGAATTGGCAATGCGGGAGTGGGAATTGGGGGTGTATTTATTTAAGGGGGGGAGGTGGTGGGCCCGCGGCCACATGGAGCGGCTTATGGGAGCCAGGTGGCTCGCCACGTGGAGGCGGTGTGTGGCTGTTCCTGGCTTTTACTTGCACACCCCGCGCCCTTTGCGTCCGGCTTAATTAAGGGAGTTTTTTCCTTTGTGTTGATCAATCGCAACCTAACGCATTTCTATTTTCTAGTGGAGTAATTCAGTAGTAGCTTGTCTTTGGTCGAGGGATTTAGTAGTTTGGAAGTTTGCCTCACCCTTTTTGGAAAGCACACTAGAATGACGGAGGGCGAGAGAAATCTGCAAACTCGCAAATTCTACTAAGGTGCATCCATCGCAGCGTAAAGATAGGCATTTGCCTATCTAAAATTTACCCTCCTTTCAGACGTTAGAGTAGAATTTTTCAGAAATGACATGTTGTATGTTCGGGCCTGCACCTACCCTTCAATTTACTTTCTCTGCATCAATTCATAGTGATATTTTTTTGAAATGTCTATTCATAGTTGCTTGAAATTTTTAAGTTTAAGTCACTTGTTGTGACCATTAGATCAATATCCAATCATATGACATCCATTGGATCAATATCCAATCATATGACACACCAATCTCTACACATAATGGTTACAATAAGTAATTTAAATTTAAGAAAATTTCAGACAACAAAATTAGCAAAACCGTATTTTTTTATCAACACTTTATTTTTCAACAAAGATACAGACGTGCACGATATGTTCAACCGAAAATGGTTTTTTGTTTGTAATTCTCTGAGAGAAAATGTTTCCACAAAGTATAATCACAAAAATAACAATAGAGTAGAAGGGAATTTTTCTTTTTTTTGGGGGGGGGCAAAGAAGGGAACTTTTCTTCACATCGTTATCACGAGGCACGTGAGTCGGGCGAAGGGCCCACGGGGCTAGTGTGGTTGTCTCTACGCTAGTCGTCGGCGCTGGGCTGCGCTACGCACGCGCTTTTCGTCGCCGTTAGGGCGTGTCGCGTTGTCGCTCGCCCGCCTCCGTCCCGGCACCACCGAACATGGATCCGCATCATTCTAGGAGAGGAAGCCTCCTTAATCCTACGTGGAAATTCAAAGAATTGCCACCTCGTATTTTTGTTCCCCTTCCCGAATCGGTTGGTTTCATGAGTGGAGTATGTTGTTAAACCTAATTACGCAAAAGACTAAACCGTCTTTAGGAGGGTACATATCTTCTGCTATAAATATGAGGATCCTTCATGTACTACATTATGCTTCTATGTTGTGTGATTGGATTGAGATTTTCACCTGCGAATTCTATTGTTTAACGGGAGGACGCCATATAGAGAAACTAGCTAGGCATGGCATATTTCCATAGATGAAGGTGTGCATTTGTTTGAAATGTGGTGTGGACAAGGACAAGAGGAAATAAAGGTATATACAATGGTATGACAAATCTGTCTATAGTACTCTCCATGTTATGTATACATAGTGTAAAAGACAGCTCCTATAATGTGTTGTCTTTTAAATATCTCTATAGATGCCTTTTCATGCATAATGTGTCTTGTTTATTATGTTACATATGACTTCTGCATGAAAACAACCAAATTCTTTATACTTTTCCTCTTACCCACGTCATCCCGAATCTTACGTAACGATATTTACCGACAACTAACGTTGTACTACTGTACGTTGCTGTAAGCAGACAAAGCTATGAATTAGTTCCCTGTCGAATATCTCGTGCATACTCCTGATCGGCTTTGCCGACCTCCAGCTTGAAGCTGCCGTGCGTGTCCAAGCAAACCAGGCTTGTCAGTAATTTATGGCGGTAAGATCATGCAGGGCCGTAGCTAGCTAGCCCACACGCGTAGGCACACACATGCGTCGTGATGGCCATTAATGGCGAGATCGAAGGTCGTGAGCTACTCCAGCTGGTTGCGAGCTCGATCGCTCGTCACGTAACCGACGGCGTGTCAGTAATGGATGGAGGGCCGCCCTATTTACGTGCTCCGTTAATACGGTTTCTAACCGCTTTGGGACCGTACGTACGCTTATTCCGTACGGCGCGGGGGTGCAGTGGATGGTACGGTCGCAAGTACACGAAAGCACCCCCATGCCACGCCTCCATCATAATCAAGCTTAATTAATTCTTCTACCTAAATTAATCCAACACATGGAGTATATATGTGTGTTTTGGAATATATAAATATTTCCAATACTATCCCCTCCGTTCCATAATAGCTAGTAAGCGTTTTCCTTAAAAAAAATGATAGCTAGTAAGCCTTGAAATTCAACTTATGTGTGGCATATCCTAAAAGATTATCCTTTCCTCTCGCCGAATGCTCACTCTGTCCCTTCGCTTCCTCCTCCTCCTCTATCCTCTCGGATCCAACCAAATTAACCTTTCCTCACACTCTCCTCGCTCTCTCTCGTTTGAATCTAAGGCGGTCAGCGGAGGGGGAGCCGAAATGGTGTGCAAGCCGGCGAGGAGTAGAGGTGACGCTGGGCTTGTGGCCAGAGGAGGGGCCAGTGGTGGCACGGTTGGAGGAGGCTGGGCGGCTCGTTGCAGGAGTTAGAGGCGGCGAGGCCGGAGGAGTGGCCATGGCTTGCGACCGAAGGAGGAGCCCGTGCGGCTCGTAACCAAAGGCGGAGGCGGCGCGGTAGGGGAGGAGCCGCAGCTTGCGGTCGAAGACGGAGGCGTAGACGGTCGGCGGCGGCGGCGACACGATAGCTAGCTAGGGGTAGGCGTGCCTCTGAACATATTTCAAACTTGTTTGGTTTTTTTTTCGTGGTACTTTATTGAAACCTGTGAAACTTTTTTTGAAACTTGTTGATTTTTTAAAAAAGTTTCTTGCAACTTGTTGAAACTTGCATGTAACTTCTCACGAAACACACCTTGAAGCCTTGTGAAACCTTTTGAAACTATTCTTATGAAACACAAAACGTCATGAAACCTTAAACCTGAAATGCCATGAAACGTGAAACCTCACGAAACCCTACGGAGTGAAACCCGGAACTTGAACGTGAATACTATAGCGTGAGCTAACAACACTCAATCAACATGTCAAGATCCAGAGAATGCATCAACGGTGGCGCGGCGTTCAATTAATCACGCACGCACGCGATCGATCTACCCGTTCAGCAGCATGAGCAAGCCTGCCTGGCTAGCTATGTAGCTGCGATTAGTTAATTTAATCCAACTAACATTAAAAAAAAAAAACGAAATCAATAGCTGAAACGAAGATACGGTTCGATTTGATTACCCGCTCGGTTCGTGCATACAGGGACAAGGGGGAAGGATTTGCCGGCATGTATCCGGGGTGTCCACGACGACATGCGCCGCACCACGCACGCACGCACGCCGGCATTGCGCGCGAGCGGCGGCCTCGATCGATCGCCACGGCACGGCGACGACGTGCATGTGAGTGAGCCGCCTCCCCGTCAGGACAGTGTTGGTAACACGCAGCCTCCTCGGCTCTGCCTCGAACCCTATGCCTGCCTCGAACGTTCCAAGTTAAATATACTACTAGAATGTTTTTTTACTTGCTTTATAGCGATTTTACTAGTGAAAACATAGCAGCTATTGATATGAACTTTTGATTTTTGATGGGACGGTAGTGATCGCTTAATGTCATGCACGGTAGATCCTCCGCATTGAAACCTTCGATGCAGATGGTCCATTTCTATTTTTATGGAGCTATCGCTAAATTGGCATCATAGAGGCGAAATAACAAAAATAGTCCTCAATCTCTCGAGCGAATTGGCAAAAATGGCCCCTCAGAGCACATTGCCCATGCGCTTTTTAGTCCACGCGAGGTGGGAGGGCGCAGCATCGTAGCACACTTTTTGCCAACTCGCGCCGTGGACGCACGCGAGTATTGTAGCTGCGATTCGCGCGCGCGCGACGAGGACACATGTCGCCCATCGTTGGAACGCCTCACGTGTAATTTTTGCCAATTCGCCGTGGAGGACCTATTTTTGCTATTTTGTCTCGCAATGCTGCTATTTTAGCCGATAACTCGCTTTTATGGGCACAACTAGCACCCGAACGTCCGATCCAGCGCTAAGATGGGACGACGGGTAGCCGCCATATCATTATGTGACTTGATTTCATCCGCTCGGATTCCCACCTCATGTTTCTTCATCATGTACACACTCGTGGAAACATCGATTTCAACCTCACCCCACGAACATCACCTCCACCTTGATTTCCACCCCAACCCAATCAAGAATCGAGAACCCACCACCAAATTATTCATTTGCACACTCTTCCGCTGTCGGTTATTACATCGCTTTCATCTAACTGAGCCCCATGATGTATAAAAACACAACAAGTACACAAAACTTTTAAAGCATGCAGAAAAATCCACTCGGTTACAATAACCCACCATACAAACGGCAACAACCATAATCTCTTATTGCAACAAAAAAATTGCTCAGTGCAACAAATCACACAATCACAGCAACAAAAACAACCAAGTCAATTTTTTGAGAAATCGATTGCAACAAAATAAAACATCGCATGCAACAAAATTAGAAAGGCACCGCAACAAATTGGTAAAACGCCTGCAGCAACCTACCGGACGAGAAGGAAGCATGGTTCCCTACGAGCATACGAGCGCGGATGAGAAGGAGAAGGCATGTAGACGGCTGACTCGACACCGGTAGGCCAGGATTTGACTAGGGCGAGGCAATCCAGCTGCTCGCCGCCGCTCTCCAATGACCCCAACTCCTCCACCGTGATTTATCCTCGACGTTGGTTCCTACCTATCGCCATCGCCTCCTCGCTAGTCCACAGAGAGAGAGAGAGTCGAAGCAATTACACGCAAGAGACGGTGTACTGGAGCGATGGTGATTAGGTGTGAATTCAAGGGGAGATAGAGGTAGAGGAGGAAGATGTGGTTGTGGAGTACGTGTAAGAGGATGTTGTCGAGCGAGTGGGGAATGATGCAGAGAAACTGAAGCATTAGAATGCGTTCATCACTGGTGCAGTCACGATTGGACAACTGATGGGGCATCCGATGTGTTGAGAAGCATCGTACGTCTGGGTGGTAGCACTATCATATTTTTATTGGAGTTACTCCCTGCGTTCACGGTGGCACTTAAGGCATGTACAACAGTTCGTCTTTTATGTTGTCTTTAAACTACTCCACGTCATCTAGCAACAGTACTAAAGACAACCACTCCAATACATTGTCTCTTAGCATGCCACGGCACCCGACCTCCACACAGTCCTCTTTGTTGGCCACACCTTTGGCGGCAAGCCACACATCGCCTAAGCTTAGCTATGACACCATTAGTCATGGACCAAACATGCCATAAGTATTCAAGCAAACTTGCTTGCGTGGAGTGCCCTAACTTGCATTAGAATAAAAGAAATGTGCGCTGATAGAAAATGATGATAAAATTGAGTGTCAACAGAAACAACACCGCTGATCTAAAAAAAGGAATAATACCGCTTAATTAATTAAGGTTTTGGCTTTTGAATTTCATCGGTACAGCACTGTTCGTGCCAACTCCCATTTTTATATATCAGTTGACCAGCTAGCCCCTAATTTATCTATTTTTCTATTTTTCAAACTATTGGTTCAACGCCTTTTTTCCCCTTCTTTTTGCCAAACCTAATTTCCCTTCAAAAAAAGGTTATCGCTCACCCCATCTGGCAACAAATATGCATAACACAAATAGTACATAATTTCACCGGTCGGTTCTGGACGCTAATGAGATTCAAAGGCCGGTGATTTGGTCCAGAAAAATATAACCATATATGTATGCTTGTCTCCTCAGATGCTCAGAGGTGGTTTCAGCATGGGCCAACCATGCACTCCATCATGTGTGCAGCTGGAGCCACGATCGATGTTGATTGAATAGCCAATGACAACTCAGGTCGAGCCGAGGTGTGGATCGGCGTGAATGCGAGGCACGATTGAGCGCATTATCCATCTGGGGATGTTCTGCCATGATTCGAACGAAGACGCATCGCCAAGCCACAAGGCAGCTAGCTGGTGTCACAAGACCAAATTGATCTTTGTGATGAGTAGCTAGGAATACTGGACAGTGTACTAGTCTTGTACCGTTCCTTCTTCTTCTTCAACCTCGAGGGTACTACTGTTTTATATGCTTTAAAAGCTTGGAAAATCTTTGTAAGATTAGTTTGTGTATGTACGGTGAGTCTTAGCGATCCACTCACCTCCAGTAATTTCCAAAGTCATCGCACTTAAGGTGGAAAAAAAGCTCGTTAGTGGGATTTGTTAGCTCGGTTCAAAACTGCTTCAATTATACTCGTTAATTGGTTAAACATTGAACGACGATTTCAAATGATTTCATTCTGGCTCGATTCGGCTCGTTAGCTCGGTTCTACAAATACTTTCAAACTATAAATAAAATGATACTAAACCAAACTATATCAATTTCGAGGAAAACTCAGTAAAACGAGTATCTGACTCGATATCCGCCTCTAACTTGGACCAACCTTGAGTATATGCTATAAACAAAATCACAGCTACAGCGATACACTAGCTAGATATGCTGCGAAGTTAAGATGTTGCATCTCACCAATCGGTTTGCCGCATTTGAATGGGTTGCATTTCACCCACCACAGGAGATGTCATTTTGGCGGATACTTAGATCGAACACATTTTCAAAATGAAGGATATAATCTATGACTGGATGGAGCAGTGCATACATTTGATTCGCCCGGACGAGAAGAAGAAACGAGGGGAGAAATCAAAGACGGGACGGATCGGCGAGGAGGCAGAGGACCGAATCTTTGACCTCGCCGACTGTGTTTTCGCGCCATTCGGTATGAAGCCTTGGCGCTAAAAACAGAGAAGAAAAGATCCATCAGGCCAACTCCATGTGACCTTTGATCCATCTCGGATCGGGGAGGTTTTGGCGCCGAAGGCTCGGTCAGCAGAGAGCCTCCTCCTCCTCCAGATCCAGAAGCAAGAGAGGACTTTCGACTAGTACTGGTACCAGAAGTTGTTGGTTGGGGACACGGGTGTACAGTACACACGCATTAGGGCTCATTCGGGATGTCTAATCATTAGCGTACTTGCTAAAATAATAAACAGTACAATCGATGCAGTATTTCCGTGCATAGTACAATCAGCACTGATTCTACAGTATCACTGCAGAGCGTGCTACAGGCTCACAACAATATCATCTGCGTTGTTTCTAGAGGACCGACCCGTTGGTCGGGTAGCAGTAGCACGAGCTGTAACGTCGTGCTGCATAGAAACGCTGGCCCATGCATTCGATGTCTTAGGAACTGATGTGCTGGAGCCAACACATACCCGTATAGTATTTTTATTGTTATCTTTTAGCTATATCGTGTTAATAAAATTCTACGTGAAGGAGAGAGGGGAGAAGAGAGAATGCATCATCTCTTCCTCAAGAGACGATCGCACGCAAACAAGATATGATACATTAATTTACTCTAGTTGATATGTAGGTCCGTTTAAAGAAAAATTATAAAATATAAGTATTGAAAAGTGTATTGAGATCGCCTATCGAGATGTTGTCTCTAAAGATGATATAAAGATATGTTAGAAATAAGTTTGTCTCTAACTATTGGAGATACACTTAGTACTAAGTGTAGCTGCTAGTATACAGTTACCCATGCGGCCATTTTATTTTATTTTTTTGAAAAAGCACCCACACAAGACCTCCAAGAGTATACATTAGCATCGAATCATGAGCGGAGCAGGTTGCTTTCCTTTTCCTTTCGTCAACAGTTGAGACCCATCCCTTTGGAATATGGGAGTCAAAACAGTAATTTCATCCTACCTAGGACTAGTACAGGTAGCTAGTGCCATGCTATGCCATTGTTTTCTCGTTGCTCTGTCCATGGAGTAGTGGCGGCATGCAGTGCAGTGCATCCACCAGCTCCAAAAGCGGCAGAGGATAAGAAAAGAAGAAAGTAGCTAGACTGGAGTCTGTCAGTGTGCGTGTTTTGGGGCTCGGTTGGTTGATAATCTCGATTCTATGTCCGAGAAAGATAAATTGTTTGGTTAAAAATATATATCTGAAATTAATAAATAAAAAATAAAATATTAGATCAAGCTATCAACGATGGATAAGCCAGCTCGTTTTCTACGCCTGAACCTAGCAGGCAAGCAACTACTGAAGAGGCAGCTTTAGCTTTCAGGTGCTGGAAGCAAACATGCCCTTGGCGTTGGCATCAATAAAGTCATCATCAATTCCTCCTGAGTTGTTGGATGTTGTTGGGTTCAGCAGCCGAGGGAGGGATCGAGCCCAGGGGCATGCGGCCGGCAGCACTCGGTTTTTGGGGCCGGATTTGTTGGCCGCAGTCGGCGTGCCGGTGGAAGGAGCGGCACGCCGGCGGCATGTGCCCGGTCGGGTCGGCCTTTAAGTCCGCTCTTCCCGGCCTTCACGTACGACCGACCACGACCAGGCAGCCACAGCGGCACGCGGGCACCCCTCCTGGTCGACGCAGAGCAGAGCACTCTGTTCCTCCCTCCCAAGTGGCCCAGGTCCCAACATGTCGTGTCTCTTGCTGCGAGCATCCTGTAAGAGAATCTACAGTACATGATAGGAGTGATCCTCATCTTTCAATCGAAAATCAAAGGTCGATATCAATAACAATAATAGTTGATACCATTTTACTATTGCTTCAGTATTCACTATAGTACGCTGTAAGGCACTGTTCATGTACTCACACAACGGCTGCTTGCTTGCACAGTGAACCTCTGCAATGGTGGAAAGCATCCGATCCGAATAAATTGCAGAGATAAGTGCAGCGTTCAGGGAGGAGTGCATTGCTTGCGGGCCGGTAACTGTTAGTACTACTAGGCATCAGTGGCCGCGCTGGACTCCAGCCGCTTTGGATAGAAATTAGAAAATGAACTGAAATACACTTTATCTCTGTCCAAAGGAATAAAATACTGGCGTGGTGAACGAACTAGATGCGCTAATCGTAGCGGATACTTCCGATCGACCGAACTAATTCGGAGCAAATTCGGGAAAGGAAATCGGTATCCGACTGATTTTGTTGGAATCGGCAAGGAATAGTAGTTGTCGGAATCGGAAATGAACGCGGGGGAGAGGTATCCACCGGATAGAGGAATTATTCGAGATTTTATGGGGAATATCCGGAAGTTCTGAATGGGTAATGTCCGGGTACCTCTTCACTCTGCAGCCCATGAAAGCCCAATTGTCTGGCCCATCTAGTCGATTGCAGCATCGGTAATAGACAGCCAACCACCCTAGCAGCAGCAGCCGCAAGCCTCCTTCCCCATCGACTTAGGGGCACGCCGCCCCCGCCGCCTGCTCGTCCCGACCGGTCGCCGCTCGTTGCCGCCGGCCTCGGCTGCGTCTGCCACTAGTACTCGCCGTCGGCAGCTCTTTCGCTGGCCTTGACGGCGTCCGCTGGTCCGCCGCTCGTCCCCGCCGTCCGCAGCTTGCCCACCGGCGATGAGTCTTTTTATATCCTGCTGTGCTTGCTTCCTTTCAAGCTTTTGAGATTTGGAGTGATCCCGAAATATAAATCCTAGTTGAATTCTTGTTGCGAGGAATAGGATGGAATCTGGCAGCTAAGTGCAAATGTCTGTGCCAATACCGGAGCGTCTACTGATGCCCCCACTTGTCGTGAAAAGCATTTATGTAATGTTTAGGGACACTTATCTATGTATCGTGCAGTGCACTTCTTGAACTTTGTTAGGCTGCCTGTGAAGCGGCTACAACATTGTTGTATTTTGGACATGTATGGTTGGTATCAATTCCGATACGTATTCACGACTGATACTACTGTATTTGTACTCGCATCCGACGTTGTTCACGTCCGACTTCGAATCCACGGAAAAAAAAAAGAAATATGATAAGGAAGAAGCGATTTCTTACCGTATCAACTCCGATTGCACCCGTGGAAGGAACAACACGATGAGTAAGAAGGTCCCAACATTCCCACTGACCTGTGTGCGTACGGGCCGGGTGGATGGAATTTTGCTTTCTAGAGTCGCACAGATGTATACTCCATGTAGCAGCAGACGCTACGTGAGTAGTACTTAGGATCGGAGTACTATATATACTTCATGTAGCAGCAGAAGCTACATGTGGCCGCTCAGTCCGTTTAGGTGTCGAGTCGTGTCATGTCTAGATCGGGCCAATGACAAGTGTCGGTTCAGACCAGGCCAATATTGCCATGCTTCGCTAACTCGACAGTGCATAACCCATTTGGACAGGTCCGTCGCACCTCTGTACGATGGGGAGAAGGCTACAAGGGAGGGAGAGGTGGCATGCGGATCCTCGAGGCGACCACGCAACAATTAGATGCAATGTGGTCAACAGGTGCAGTTGCGAGGGGCAAACTGACGGCGGTGGCGCGAGCAAGGCACCGCGAGCCACCCAACTGTGCAGGATCTTGGGAAGCGACACCAGTGCGTAGGGGAGCTGGAGGAGGCGACAGGCCATGACGAGGCACAGAGGGATACAATGGCGTGGCGAAGGGCATCATGAGAGGAGGGCAAGAAGGGAGTCGTGAGGGAGGTAGAGGAATGAGAGGTGTGGCGGCGGCTGGCCTCACACTAGGGTTTGGGGGGCCTGGAACGCCCACGATCGGACGGTCCTGAGACGCCCGAGGGAGAATCGAACGGCCGACACACCTAGGCGACGTGGACACCACCGCAGAGCAGGACATTAGCGGGGAGCTCTGTGGATGCTCGGAGTGGGTTGAGGGTTTAATATTTGTAAATGAAGACAAGATCCAGCGACATGTACGCATTAGAAGATCTTTACATTCGTGCACTGCAGATGGATCGTGTTAGAACGAAGATAAACAATAACAAGAGACGCAGATTTAGCGTGGAAAACGCGGGAAAAAGGCATTGGCGCGCAACTATACGAGGAGAATTACAAAGCCGGTGATTTTTCAGTGAGTCGTCTGTTCAATCCCGTGCGGCTACAACTGACCTGAATTCTTGATCCTCGCGTGAAGTGTCTGGCACAAACTGACCTGAATTCTGAAATGGTTTGTTGCAGAAGGCTGGCTGCGCATCGTTGTGTTCTTTCTTCACAGAAATACTAGTAAGAATTCCGGGCATCGTAGAGCAATAGTAAGCATGCAGAATCAATATGAACAATTGAACATGAAAGAAAAAAAAAAGTATATCATGCTGACAATTAATGTCACTCGAGCATAAAGGAAAAGAGCATATCATGCATGATGCATCTAAAAAAGATCATGTAGATAATGTCAGTTACAACAATTATTCAACATCAAATGATACACTGTTTCTACTTTGTGAGAAATTGAAACAGGAAAGGGGTAACAACTAATAGTTATTGGCCCTAGGTACAACTAATAGTTATTGGCCCTACGTACAACTTTTTTTTACTGAGAAACAAAAGCTCTGATTACATTTACACACATAAAAACGCACAAAAACAGAGTCCTGCAAAAAAAAAAAAAACCAAAAAAAAAAAACATGCTTTCCAAACGAACAACCATCAAAGGGGAAACGGGGCCTCAGATTATGCAGCAAAGTGATAACTTTCCCTGACTTATTACCCTCAAATTAGTGTGTCTAACATTCTAATAGCTTCCCGGTTCTATTTCATAATGAACGAAAATCATTTTTTCCCCAATTAATGGTGTGGACTTTCAAGTAATTATGGCAAGAGAATCCTTTCAGCTTGAAGTAGCAATTAGTAAATAGTTATAAGTAGCAGATTTCAGCATATAAAGATGCTATGTACATACAGAAATAGGTATTGTTCATTGTTGTGAATTCTATAATTACTATTGAAATTTAAAGGGGCTGCCAGGGGAAAATAATTTTCGAACATCACGGCTAAAAGAATGGAAGTTAGCATGTCTGACTGTTTGCGCTGAAAACAAATTATACACATCAGTTCACGGATCCAAGCATTATTGAGCTAACTATTCTAGCAGATGTGTGAAGTGGGCATCTTTCCTTTATATAAGAGGAAGGCAGTACAGAGATGCATACCACATTATCACTACACATTGCACTACAAATAACAAATATTGTGTCTAGTGCACCTTAATGTAAACATTGAATATTTCCGAATATTTCTTACCCAAATGATGTAGCCTGGCAGAACAATGGTGCATTCAAACTGAAAGGTGGTGTGCAAAAGGTAATCAGTTTTTCATTGTGGGATAAAGAAAAACATCTAACTTAGCCAGTCTGATACAAAGATCACTCGGGAAAAAAACCAAGATGTTATCACCTTGCACTTTACCCTTTGTTAATGTACTGTTATCACTATTGAGGACATGCTCACAAACCCTGAAAAACAGGAATCAATTAGTAACCTCACTTAATATAATAAACTCATCTGAAAAATCGACTTGATGGGATAGCGCTCTCATGTCTATAGAAAACTAAGATGGTAAATTTTCCGGTCAAATAGAAGCTGCAATAAACTATCAATAACCTGGGGCTCCGCTACATAATTTGGTTATGTTAGGTCGGGCATTGCGCATCAGATGGCATTGGATGCAAAGGACTTGACCGGCAAGGCTGTGGGTCAGGCCCACACGACCAGTTGGGCTGAGGAAGCCACGCTCAATGCTTCTATTTCGGTCATAGTCGGAACGATAAAAATTCTTTATTCGGAGGACCGATAGCTCGACGGCCGCACAATACTTGGTCCGCATTGTCAATCGACAAAATGGTTAAGCAATCGATCAAAAGAAAAGGACAATAGCCCAAGCCCTTACAAATCACGCATGGATTTCGACATATCGCCGCCAAGCTTGAAGCGCCGTGGAATTCATCCGACTGAATAAGCCGTTACCGATCCGCGACTCGAGCAGGAGTCACCGACTGCTTTTTACGCTGGAACCATCCGGCCGCTACTCGCCCAAGTCAACGATATAGCACTTTGCGTGATATATCATGTGCCCGTAAAGTGAGGTCATCTAGAAAGCTTAGGTACCTTTAAATGCAAAATCTTCATTTGGTTAACAATCCGCCGACGTTGTTGGACAGCCGACCGACTCGAATGTAGAGGGTTGCCAAATCAAGGTGTTTGTGTCTTCTGTGGTCATCGACAGGAGACAATAGACCATCTTCTAATAGGATGCACAGTGACGGCGCAAGTTTGGGCGAGGTTTTTAATTCAGGTTGGCTCACCTTGCGCCATTCCGGTAGGCCAGACAACCTTGCAAGACCTTTGGCTTGCTGCTCGGAAGTCGGCGTCTAAACTGCAAAAAAAAAGGAGATTGATTCTTGTGTCATCCTCATCTCCTGGGCGATCTGGAAGGAGTGCAATAAAAGGATCTTCAATAATATGTTTGCAACTACCGAGCAGCTTCTCCAGTACATTCACGACGAGCATCGCCAATGGCGCTTGGCGCCATCATTCGTCTGGAGCCGCGCAGCAGTGTGAGTAGTTTCCTTTTCCTTCCGCTTGCCCAGAGTTTTTGGCCCTTGTCTCCTGCTTTACTGTTCCTTCCAAAGTGTTTTTCCTTCGCCCACCAACCACCCTCCTCCTCCCCACCTCTCTCTGATGTAATGGAAATCAGAGTTTATGTCGGCTCTTCTTAATACTCCTCCATTCCAAATTAGAGGGCGTCTAACTATTTTTGCTCACCCCACAAAACAGGCGCTAAGTTAATCGGAGGTGCGCTCTCGTAAATGCCCTCGCATGCATGCGCCGTGGCGACGCCGTGATTCTCGCTCAAACGGCGCTGGCCGCTGCGATTTAGTGCCGCTCCCCGCGGCATTTAGTGCTGCTCCTCGCTTGCCTCGACGCAGGAGGACGCCAGAGGAGCGCCGCCGGTCTCGACGACGGCGACGCCAGGAGTCGACATGGATCGTTGGGCGCCACACGTAACGACGAAGACGGCCAACACTCGGCACGACGCCCGCTCGGCAATCGACGACGATGACGCCAAGACTTCGCGCGCGCCCGAGCTCGCAGCGACGACGATGATGGCCACCACTCTCGCCACGCCTCGCTCGGCAGCGACGACGACGCGCGTAACTCGACGGCTCGATGCAACTTGACTCCGAGCGCGGCACCGATGACGACGTGCGTAACCTCGGCGTTCCCGCCGCGCCGCCGACGCCAATTATGGCGCCGCGATGAAGTGGAGGCGATGGAGGTCGAAGAAGATGACGAAGACATGGAGCCGCGGCGCTGCTCCCGCTGCATCACCCAAGGCAGCGAAGACGGCAACGGTGCTCTCGTTGCTGGTGCCGCCACGACGAATACACGTGGACTGTGAGGATTTACGGCTTCGACCAATTTGATTGCATGGTAATCCTACCCGACGAAGATTCTCTTCGCGCTTGGCGGTCGACATGGAATGGATGGCTAGACGGAAAAGCACCGCCGCCAAGCCGCCAACCTCGATGATTCAAAGGTTTAATCCGTGGACATCGCCTGACTCCTAGCCAACGATAGTTATGTCCCTGACAGCCTCGTGAATGTTGAAGTTCAAATTAAGAATGTTTTGTTGTTGCTACAAAACCTGTCTAAGTGATCTTATTTGAATTCGAGTACTTTCTGTCTTCGAAATCCAGATGCTCTTGTGAATCAAATTAAGATGAACAATGACAAACTAGGGCATGACATTCTAATTGAGATACTCAATTGCTTGGTTTACAATTTCTCGATCACACCGCAATCTAAGGGAAGAACGTCATTCCTCTCTAGTGATTGCTTCTTCAAGTGTGGAATATGGTAGTGTCGCTCCTTTTGACGTAAAATCTCTCTCATGCATGATTGGTGAGTGAGAAAATATGGTTGCTCCTATCAACCGGATACTGCCAAAAGCATGGACAACCTTGGCGACAA
Organism: Ampelocalamus luodianensis; assembly: GCA_036346255.1. NCBI lineage: Eukaryota > Viridiplantae > Streptophyta > Magnoliopsida > Poales > Poaceae > Ampelocalamus > Ampelocalamus luodianensis. The sequence goes on along the minus strand of CM070632.1, from coordinate 50,968,086 downwards.
TGTCTTCAACATTACCGAGATGACTTTTGAAACATGGCTTGAAGAGCGCAAAAACCTAGGTCTAACACATTGAGATCGGGAGAGTTGGGCGGCCGGCAAATCATCCTTATGTCAAAACCATCGCCAGAGTCGCTGACAAAACTCGACATCATCGATCGCAATGTGCGCCCTAGCATTGTCCTCGCCGATGTATATGGGGTACCATGTTCCTCCGTGGCCATTTCTCCTTGATTGCGTGCAAAACCTTGTTAACAAGGTACTCACGGCTTACTTCCTTGGTCACCGACGGCAGCAGCCTTTACATTAAGGTACCGACAGCATATTCGCGCTTACTTCTTTTCGCAATTTCTACGAAAGTGAAAGGAAATATGCCTATCTTTCCGAGAATGTCATATTACCATCAACGCCAAACCTAGGCCTCGCGAATCGCCGCGAGGAACATCACCTTCTCTATAAAATTCTTGTTATGTGTGATTCTTTCCGATCCTCCTCGTCCGTGCCGTAGTAGTTTTGAGTCCGCTTGTGCGATAGAACCACTTCTCATCTATGTACACGATGTTGTACATTCCATGAAAAGTTGGTTCTGCGCAAGTCGATGTTGTCTAGCATTGAGAGGCGTAAACGAACCCTTCCTCTCTTGTTCTCTTCGGTCAATGTAAATTTGATGGCATTCGTGTGCCGCCTAAACTTGCCTTCTTTCAACCGCTTAAACAATGTAGTCTTCGACATATGCGCTTCATCGGCTAGATCTCGAGTGTGGTTCTCTTTACGCAACGACACTTCTTTAATGGCTTCGGATCGAAGGCTATTCTCTTGCGCCACAATTGTTTGGCTTCTTGCTAACGATCGTGTACCCTCCACCTCGCGTCCATTGCGCCATATCCGCAGCACAACTCTCGAGACACGCCCATTTCATCAAAACGGCCTTAGTCACCCATGCTTCAAAATGCCTAACGGTTCTCTAGAATCATGGCATATATGGCTCGCCGCTCATCATCGGTGTATTGCTTTTCATGACATTGTCATCGTGTCCGGCGCCACCATGGTCCCGCATACGCGCCGCGAGCCCGCAGATGCCGTGGCCGCGCCGACGAGCCTAAGCTCGCCATGGTCGCGACGGCGTGATTGTGCCCGGATGCCGCGCCAGCGTGACTCGCCCGGCGAGCCCGAAGCCCGCCGTGGTCGCGGACGTGTGAGCATGACCATGCCCGCCCGCAGCGCCAGCGCGTGTTCGCGTTCGCGGTCGGCGAGCCCAAGCTCGCCGTGCCCACGCAGGTGTGCCCATGGTCGCCGTGACCGCCGCCGACGCCTCGACCTTCCTCCTCTCCTTGCGCATGGCCGCATGCTCCTCGCCGCAACAAAGCACCACCATCCGACGCACCACCTCCTTTGCCGCCTCAGACACACCGTCGCGCGCACCATCCACGCATCACCTCCTTCATCGCCTCCGCAAAGCGCCGTCCCACTAGAGATCATAGTTCAAGTCAATCACCGGTCCTTCATACTCCTCAACCCTCCCAATTGATCGATAGTATTAAGGTCTAATCTAGCCATTGATTTGGACCATGTCCAGCTTTGGTGTTCATCCGTACTTATAGGTAGAGAAGAGAGCATGTCCTCAAATCTGTCAAAGAGATTTTGTTCCTCCACATGTGCTCCTCAAAATTTCAATGAATCTTTCAAATTTTCCTTCCTCCACATCCGACGCTTTGCAGCAAAACGCGGCTCAAACCTTCAAACTTCATCGCGCAGCTGCTCTAAATCGCATCACCGCTGGCTCTAAACTTCACTACATTGGGCATGCATGGGCCATGTAGGCATGCACGGGCTGTGGAGCAATCGCAAAGGAGCCGCTGGGCTGGAGCAAGCACAGGAGCGCTGGTTGGAGCAAGCGCGCGCGCTGGGCCGAGCAAAACTCAACATCGCGGCTACCGCTGGTTTGGAGCAAAGCGGCGACGGGCTAGAGCGCGCGACTTGCGAGGCGACGCAGCACTTATGGAGCGCGGTCCGAGCTTGATTGATCGTGTTTAATTAGGGGTAAACAGACTAATATCTTCCACGCTGCACAACATTGGTCTCAGCAAAAAAAGTTATGCGCCCTATATTCTGGAATGGAGGGAGTATAATGTTGTGCTAAGTTTTTGCACTTCCTTGAAAAAAATAATTAGAAATAAACTATCAATAAAGATGTAACTTTGTCAGTCTAGTTCTGTTGTGAAGCTTATACCCTTGCACCCCCTGCCTTCTAAAAAGCCTGCATACGCGAATGGTTTTATGGATCAGGAAACATTTTGTTTACAGATTACAGTCTCCGAATATATGCGGATGAGTAGACACAACCAAGCAAGCCAAAAATGAGAATGGATGCAGCAAATTGCATTGATATTACGCTAAAAAAGAAGAAGAGAGATTAACTCCTTGAAAGTGATTCATTTAAGTTTTACATGAATCAAGTGTCTTGTTTCGTGAATAAACGACGCATCGCGCCCAATAGCAAAAACTTCATCGCTAGTGTCTTGTTTCGTGATGCGTCCGCATTTCGTGAGAGGACAACCTTATTCTCTCTTTCATCCTTCTCTACGCCACTAGAAAATCTATATGATAATTTTAGATACAGCTGAAGAAGACTATTGAAGATGCTCTAAAAGCATCCCTGGTAGCGTTGATATTGAGTACATCGAGCTGAAAACGCCCTTTATGACAGCCAAGCTGTGGCACAGTCTGCACTAACGCTGTCTTCATCAAAGCATAGGCATCTTTTGTTGTTGAGCAAGATGGAATATACCAACTCAACCTGCGAACATCCTCTAAACGGAATGGATGACCCTTGAGTTGCCCTGAGGCATGCTTGTGTACTGAAGAAGCGCCTCCTAAAAGGAATAGAACCAAAACTAAACGCTGATTATCCATTGCTTCCTCTCACGTACTAAGTAAACACATAACAATGAATGATTGGAAACCTTCAATAGCTGGAGCATAAAAGTTTACAAACATATATGGAGCTGGACTTGAGTAGCTTACAATGCACATAAGATCAAGTGTTTTAAGTCAATCAAAATGGAGTAAACATCAAAGAACAGAACCTTTCCAGATTCACGGCCGAATTCCCTTCCCTACCTACCTGCTTATCTGAATACCGGATTGATACCATCCATGCATGCATCCATCATGTGAGAGATTCTTGTAGCCCCTGGTTTTCATCAGCCCGGTATGGAGGCACACTGCTGCTCAAGAACTCTGGAGCATCTCATGCGATGCACCCCGTGTGTGCCTTGGTCCATGCGGCCATTCCTACAAACTATAAAACAATTCAGGCAATTTGCACACGGCCTTCAATTCAGTCCCTGGATCTCTGCACACGAACAAATAATTCTCTGGGTGTCTGGGTCCCTCCCAGCAATCATGCAGCCGTAAACTCTTCTTCAGTCCCCACCTCAAATCACCGGCTCACCGACACCAACGTACTACTATTAACCGCGTAGATGTGTCTGGGTTGTGTTCAGGTAATTCAGTTCCTATCAGTATGCTCTGCTCTGTGTCGTTGGGAAGAGTGGCAGCCATGGCCCTTGATTGAGCTGCCTCCTGAGCTGGTCTGTCAGCCGGTCACTCACACTTGCCTCATCTGACCAACTTACCGTGCAAAGTACGATGCACTTGTACTGTTGCCTCACTACACACTGCCCTGCCCATATCTCTGCACTGAAATGACTAACTAAATATCGGAGGACATACTACATGCTTGTGCGCTCACCTTTAGGGACAATCAAGAGAAAAGTCTGTCATATGCAGAATTATTCTACGATAACAGCTAAGTCAGTCCGCAAATGTCCTCATTTGAAACCCTCTACGGTAAAAATACTGAACACACCTCTTCTAGTCAGAAACCGGAGAACATACCGAGATGCTAAAGGAAGTTGAACAACAAGTCCAGCTAATCAGGGAAAAGCTTAAGGAAGCCCAGTCCAAACAGAAGAGCTACGTCGACCATCGTCAACGAGAATTAAGATTCGAGATCGGAGATTTCGTCTACCTCAAAGTTTCACCCTTGAGGTACATGAAGAGATTCTAAGTTCGTGAGAAGTTAGCACCCCACTACATCGGCCTATTTCAGATCATCACCGATGCACTTACTGCACCAAATAGGATAGGATAGGTTGTCTTGATAGATAGGCAGGCCAGCGCACAGTGCACCATGTCCAGTTTAGCAACAAGAAACGACCACTAGTAGTAGTCCACTACTCATTATTGATTGCCTAATGGTTTGCTCCATGCTGATAATGCTGAGCTGAGCTGAGCTATAAATATAAAGCCCTGGCTCTCGCCACTCCAGTTCAGTCTTGTACAACCGAAACAACAGCGGCAACAAACACCAGCTCGGTGCTCAGTGCTCACTAGCTAGTTCAGTCTTGTTCACTGTGAGAGGTGTTGGGAGGAGATCATATCGATGGCGGGGAAGCTTTACCAGCTCATGGCGAGGCTGCACCTGGCGAGGAGCCGGCCGTCGTCGTCGTCGGCGGACGTGCCGAGGGGCCACTTCCCGGTGTACGTCGGGGAGAGTCGGAAGCGGTTCGTGATCCCGACGGCGTACCTCAAGCACCCGTCCTTCGTGATGCTGCTCAAGAGGGTGGAGGACGAGTTCGGCTTCGACCACCGCTGCGGTGGCCTCACCATCCCCTGCACCGAGGGCGACTTCGCCACCATCGTCGGCGGCATGGGCAACTGCGGCTCGGCGGAGCACTAGCTGATGATCACCACCGGCGTCGGCCGGCCCCAAGAGCGGCCGTGGCCGATCGATCCAGCTGATCATCTCCTTAGGCTGATTAGATTCTTAATTCTAGCACGCATTTTTTTGGTTGAGGATTAATTCTTCTTGGAACGTAGTAATGTACTATTGGATTTGCTTGAACCCTGTAAAGATATAAGTGCTAAATTGAGCTGTTCTCACATTGCAATTTTTCCAGTCGTTAACTTGCGACCATTTGACCTCCCAAAGGTGACGATTATGCAGGACTAGGTACGACGTCGAGGGTTCCTAATAGATGTAATTTTAGTGCTCGACAGCTACATGGAGCTAATGAAGCTCTTATAGTTAAGCTAATAGATATTCTGCTGATCATTCGCCCTGAAAGGTTTAGGTTTACAGTGAGATATACTACTGTAAAACACCTAATTGATTCAGTATGAGAGACTCAGAGTAGAAGATTTGAGATCACTTCAGGCTTTGCCTTATGTCATCCAAAATCAGGCTGCGCACACAAGCCTAGCTTACATCTCAGGCTTGCCTTACTAACTCTCTCTGTCCTGCGAGTAGTACTACTGTTTCCCACATTACAGGGTAGACAATCCACATGAGGTCTAGAGACTCTAGACACAAAGGTGCACGAAAGATGCACTGTAAATCATGTTCCTTGTCAATCTACTCCAGATTTCATTAATAGACATGTGAGCTTTTCTATGTATTCTTTGTCGTTTCACGCCGTCCACTGTCTCATACTGAAGCAAGAGCCCTAGATTTCAGAAAGGAACATTTGGATGGACAATTTTTTAGACGAACAGGACACCTCATTTGGGCCCAGAATCATAAGATAGATTATGCTATTCAAGCATGTGCTGCCAGATCAAAAACAAACAACAATTGGGACTAAGCCTATGATATCTCGGTGACTCTGCGGCAAACAGGCATAAGAACATTGGAGAAGTAAACCACAGATCGACCTGCAGCCATCAACCTAACAAAGCGGTAACAAGTAACCGAAGCTTCAGTAGCAGTGTTCGAACGAGAAATAGTGGGTCCAAGTCAATGTTCAGCGCCTAGATCTCGCCTGTCGATTCTCGAACGGACGGTAAGGCCGTTCTGAATTACGATCGTGGATAAGCTTTGCGATCGTATTCTTTCGTCGATCCTGACTGTCCATACGTGAACGCACGGTCCAGGTGATTCAGAAGTGCAGCCGCAGTCTGAGAAAGCGGTGATTTCACTTAAACAATCAAAACCGTTTATTCTCAAATGAAGGGTGGTCCAAGCCACTAACCAAACAGATCGCATATTTTATCTGGCCGAAGCTGGAAGAGCAATCCGCCATGATCTTCTAGAACATTCCATGTTAGAAATAAGGGAAATGCTCACCAGCAGACGTCCGATATGGACGTGTTCCATCGGACGCTGGTTGACTCGCACAGAGCTAAGCATCGAGTCCATAAAGCGCGCCACACTCCACGCACTCCCATTGGTTCAAACCCCCACCCTGCCCGACAGGGAAAAGCTAGCTAGGTTAGCTAATCACGGCTGATTACTTGAATATATATATGGGAAATCATCCCACATACTCCTATTTGCAAACGGGACGGTGATTTTCATAGCACTCTACTATTTATTACTGTAGTCAATCTCATGTATACATACATATACACGCATGAGCTGGTGTCTGGTTAGGATCGGTGGCCGGTGATCGTTAAGGAAGATAGAATTGCCGAAATAATTGTTGGATGTACTGATTGAGCCTCGGGGTATATATAGTATAAGGTGACTAGATATGAAAGGGAACCATATTGGATATAAATCCTAACTGATTTTTATTATATCTCTAATAATCTTGCCACACAAGACATGTACTCAAACATGTTTTTTTTTATTTATTTATTTGTGATGTTGTAACCGTTGTCCGGGGATATTGCAACTATTGTCCTAAGATGTTACAACCGTTGTCAGGGGATGTTGCAACCATTGTTCTAGAATGTTGTAAGTGTTGTCCGGGGATGTTGCAACCATTGTCCTAGGATGTTGTAACCGTTGTCCGGAGATATTGCAACCATTGTCTTAGGATGTTGCAATCGTTGTCTAGGAACGTTGCAACCGTTGTTCGGGGATGTTGCAACCATTGTCCTACGATGTTGCAACCATTGTCCGCGGATATTGCAATCATTGTTCTAGGATGTTGTAAGTGTTGTCCGGGGATGTTGCAAGTGTTGTCCGGAGATGTTGCAACTATTGTCCTAAGATGTTGTAACTGTTGTCCAGAGATGTTGCAACCATTGTGCTAGTATGTTGCAACCGTTGTCCGAAAACGTTGCAACCATTGTCCAAGGGATGTTGTATGCTGCGGCATAATCTTAGAATTGTCTTCTAAGGTGTAACTGTTGGTCGGGCCGTTGAGCTATCAGCTATCTTTGTTCGTCCAATTTTATCCCAACTTCCCCTTATCCAGGACAACTAATCAACTAGTAGTAGCTGGACTAGGTTCTTATGACGCGCCACCACGCTACACATAATTACATAAACTTGGTCCTAATCTTTTTTATTATTTCTTGTTGTAACACGCAGCCAATTCCTTCCGAGTTTTTCCGACTCGAACACATGGCCACTACGCACATGGCCGGGCGTACGGGGAGATTGATTTAATCGGACGTACGAGTCTAAGCTGCACTCTAGAAATAATGCAGCAGATGTTTTCTCCTTCCAAATCTCCTGCAAAATATTATTTAATAAATAAAGGTGAATCTAAGATAAAGTCTTACGGTCTTTACGCTTTTCATCTGCGGTTCATGTGGTAGGTTATTTTGTAAATCCTTCCAATGTATTATCCAAATCCATCTATGCCAGCACAACTCTCATCTTAACTTGCCACAACGAAAATATTGTGTCTCGATCCAAGAGTGGAAGATCATACTTCAAAATCGTAATGATGAATAAATCCTGAAAATTACTGGTAAATATATGTATAAACCTAGAAAAAATCATAACATTTTTAGTATACCTTCTGTGTACGTGAAACAAAGATCTTCTAGACTCCAGGTATACTTCTCGAGTGGACGTAACAAAATTCACCAAAACTACCAAACCGTGATCAACTTCACGTGAATCAACAGATGACCAATAGGTGATTTATTAAAATAAGGTTTAATTCTCTTGGAACCTGTGCTGCTTGAAGAATTCGGTTTGGCTTGCTGTGGATGACGCGCGAAGGCTTCGGTTGGCTGCTTCGTTCGCACGCGTCGCTGGCAGAGGACGCACGGACCGAGACTTTGCTAGCTTCGTCGCGTCTCGGCAGACGCGAACGGACCGAGGAGTGCTGGCGCGAGCCGAGACTTCGCGTGTCTGCAGCTTCGCACCGAGGATGATTTTGCTGGCGCCGCTTGACCGAGGCGACTAAGAGCATGTAAAATGGGCGCACCGCCGATGCGATATATGGATTTTACGACGCGATGAAAAGAGAACGCCGCCTATAATCCCGCAGACCATCAGAAGACCAAAACCAAGAAAGCAATAAAGATTGTGTGCGTCCGTAATCCTATAGCCGTCGTATTATCACAACCCATTGATGAGCTGCTTTAATGTTGTCTATAGGTGATATGAATAGTTGCTATGACAGACGATACCATTGTACATGCCCTACGGACGCGCTACCGATCGATGCGGGGCGAAGCGGAACGCGAAGACGCGCTGCGACGATCGACCGAGGCCGACGCGAGACGAAGAATCAGACGCTCGCGCGAGACGGCCGCGCATAGAACAGATTGGATCCGTTATTTTTTAAATCTCTTCAACTCTAATTTTCTCGTGCTCGATACTTTATTTCTAACATTCGGATGCTTCCACTCCCTTCCTTCTCGAGGCGGCAGATATCAATCGCGCTTTGGGAACCAAATGGGCGAAGCGGATGTCTGATGCTTCGACAAAGCATCGCCGAGGCTTGATCCTGATTCATCTCCCATGGCGCACGCGGCGAGCGATCTCCGGTCCTCGGTGGGAATGCGTCGAGGCGTTTCGAAGCTTTCACCAAGCGACGGGGCTTGATCCGCCGTTCGCCTACCCATGGCGTGCACGTGGCGAGCGATCTCCGAGATGACGCGGTCGAGGAGTGCTCGACGAGCAAGATCGGGCCGTCCATCGGTTTGGTACTAACTCGAGACCTTTTCTCCCACTCGCGCGCATTCCGAGTGCATCGTGGAGGTGGATTCAAACACGCATGTGGGCGATTTAGGTTTGTCGCGAGTGAGAGGAAGTTCGCGGTGGGGTTTGGGGCACGTGTTGTTCGACGGATTTCTGATCCGCCGCCTACCGATCCTACGCTGAAGCGCTTGGAGGGGTGATGGATCGTGGAAGAGGAAGGTTTCGCGCCGGTTTGGTGGTGGTGGTCGCACTGGATCGGCTGGAAGCGAGTGCTCCCGAGGAGTGGATGGAGGAAGATGACTTGATGGGAGAGGAAGATCTAAGAGCGAAACTTAGTCGGATCATGATCAAGAGGATTTCGCATGAGAATCAACAAGGGGTGGTATGAAATCGTACGCCCGCCGTCCCCATGACATGGGTCGTTTCGATCGGATTTTCGCTTTGGGGTTCCGTAGAGGTAGTTTTAATCAAGGGGTGGGCTGGAGGAACGATTGTCGCAGGAGTTTCCGGAAGGGAAGGGGTTTACATTGGTTGCATTCTCAAGGGAGTGATTTTAGGTGGATCTGGGGTAGGGGATGAATCCTCGTGATGATCGCACTAAACTCAGAGCTTCTGCAGATCATCCAGCTTGGTCCGATCAAGGGAAGAGCTCAAAAAGGTTGGGGTGATATTGACCTAATATAGGGTGCTTAGATCCGAGGATCATGGTACATGTTTTCGGTGTTTGCACAAAGTCATCATCGTGCTCGTTGCACTAATCCTCCTGCTTGCTACAAATGCAAAAACCGCATATGACATCCGTTGCCCCGAGGGTAAACAAATTAAAGGTTTGAAGTTGTGTGGATTTGGGATACCTGGATAAGGATTTTACAGTCTTCAGATTCCTGGTTTGAAAGTTTCTGAGCAACAAGAGGTGGCAGGGATGTTAATTGTTCAAGAAGGAGTTGCTTCTGTTAGCAAAATTGAAGCGGAATTGAAACATTTAATTCAAGACAATTGGAATTGGCAAGTCAAGAAAATTTCAAATTATGAGTATGGGGTGATTTTCCCTACTAAGGATATGCTGAATACGTGGTCTAAAGCCAGAAGTGTTGAATTGGCTCTTCACTCTATCAAGGCGAAGATAGATAGATCAACCTTGGACCCGGAAGCTTCTTCAGTTCTATCTGCTGGATGGGTCAAGGTTTCAGGCATGCCTCTCTATGCCAAAATAGTTGAAGTGGTTAAAGAAATAACAAGTATTGTGGGTGATCCAATAGAGGTGGATGAGATTAGCTTGATGAGAGTTGATCCTGTGCGAGTTAAGGTTCTTAGCAGAGATCCCTCTAAAATTAATTGTTATGTGAAAATCTTCATCAACTCTATGGGATATGAAATCAAATTTGAAGCTGAAGGGAGTATAAAGGGGAAAAAGGTTGGTCCTGTGTATGATCATTTTCATAAAATCAATACTCATAAGAAAAAAGATGATGATGATGATGACGAGGAGGATGAATCTAGTGGTAGCAATCATAAAACGGAATGGGAAAAGATGGCTGAAACATTTGGGGGTGAATGTCATCAATCTTCAGAACAGAAAAGTGGGGGTGGCTCTGATAAACAGAAAAGTGGGGGTGGCTCTGATAAAAACAAAGGCAAACAAATGCAGGAGGGGGGTGTATGGAGGAGGTGGTTTGTTCTGATCTAAAGGTGCTTAGTGCCAAGAATTAAGTGTTATCTATAGTTCCTCTATCGTTTTGCTTTCCTGAAAATCTGGATACAGAAGGATCCAATTCGCAAGTGAGACTTGAAGAGGAGTTTGACAAGAAGAGAGCTAATAGTGTTGACTTTGAGCCACGGGGGAAAGAGATAGCATATTGTGAACAGGATAGTCCTATTCCTAAAGATGCCATTTTGGTCCATACAGATGAGGGTACCTCTCTGTTATCTGTTGCTCTATGGCCTTGTCTGACTTTTCCAACCAACAATCAGAACTCTGGTGAGGAGGATAGGTCAAGATCTCGTGAAGATCAGAGACATTGAAAACTTGCTGGTCAACAGAGATTGGATTTGGGGATGTTCAGTTGAAGATTTTGTAGATAAAGGAGTATTGAGGAAAACAGAGGGGAGGTAAAAACTTTTCAGTTCAATGCAGAGAAAGGGGTGGGCTTAAGTGAATCTTTGAAGGGGGTGGATTCTTGTAATGAAGAGTGGATCACTTACAAAAAAAGAGGGGGGAAAGGTAGATTTAAAGAACCAGTGGTGGCAACAAGGAAAAGCGAGAGAATTCAAGATCAAGGCATACCTATTCAGAAGAAGACATCCTTGCTGAAGTCCATCCACAATCTGGATAATCAAGGTAAGATCTCTAATAATTCCTTTACTATTTTGAATGATACTCCTATTCATTATCTTGAAGATATAGCTACTTCTTGTGGAATTAGTTTAGGATCAAATGAGATGGAGTCTAGAGAGGTGGTTTCTGCAATGCAAGCTCAAGAAATGGTTCGGGCTGCATTGGCCAAGGCTGAATTTGAAGCAAAAAACCTAGCTGATATGAATATTAACAAAATTAATGGGGGTGAAGTGGATGGGGAGATTGAGAATACAAAAGTTGATGTTGTTCCAAGGGGTGTAGTTGGCTTCAGAGTTGATAAGAGAGGCAGAGGAAGGGTGAAAATGGAAAGGCTCAATAACAGAAAGTGTAATACATGAGATTCTTATTTTGGAATATTAGGGGCATGGGTAAACCTGCCAGAAGGAGACAGCTTAAAGAGTTGATGATGAAGGAGAGGATTGATCTTTGTTGGGAGCAGAGACGATTAAGAAAGATTTTGCTTCTAGAGAGTTGATAGCTTTATCGTGGAATGATGATTTTGTGTGGCATTGGGTCCCCGCCAAGGTCACCTGGGGTTTGTTGTTGGGGGTGAGGAATGAGATGTTGGAGGTCGAAGACAGAGATCAAGGGAGATTCTTTGTTAGTATGACTGTGAGATATAAGAAATTCAACTTCAGATGGGAACTAGTTAACGTTTATGGTCCTGCGCAGCACAAGTGGACTTCAGTTTTTTTGGCCGAATTACATGATAAATGTGGCAAGTCTGGACTTGCCGTGGTACTGGGGGGTGATTTTAATTTGATAAGGAAAGCGGGGGATAAAAACTCTGGTGGTTACAATCAACTTCTGATTGATCAATTCAATGATTTTATTGATGCGAACAGGTTGTTGGAAATAAAAAGGGGGGGCTCTAAGTTTACTTGGACCAATAAACAAAAGTGCCTTATTTTGGTGGAGTTGGATAGGATTCTGGTTTCTACAGAATGGGAAGTTAGATTCCCTCTGTGTTCAGCTTTCAATCTTACCAGAGTAGGGTCGGATCATTGCCCTATTGTCCTGAACCTAGGAGATACTGAGAGGAGAATTCAAAGGAGGTTCTATTTTGAGAAATCCTGGTTTTCTCAGGAGGATTTCAGTGATATTTTCATCAGGAAATGGGATGAGATTAGGGGTAAGATCTCTGATCAGGCTTACTCCTTGGATAAATGGAATGGTATCATGGCCTCTATGAGACAATTTCTTAGAGGTTGGGGTGCTAACTTTAATGGGGATACTAAGAGAAAGAAGAAAATGATTTTAGATTTTATCAAGGGTTGGATTTGAGGTGATCGAGGGTCCGAGCCAGAGAGATGGATTGAGAGATATAAGGCTGAGAGTAGATTGGAAGAGATTTATGAGATAGAGGAAAGACATTGGCAGCAAAGAGGGAGCGAGAAGTGGATTATTCAGGGAGATTCTAATACATGGTATTTTCATAGTTGTGCTAATAGGAGAAGGAAAAATCTTATTGTCAGATTGGAGAATGAGGGGGTTTGCCTAACAGGAGAGGAGGATATCAAGAACCACATTTACAACTTTTATAAGGGCCTTTTTGGTGCTGATCATTGTCAGAAGGTAACCCCGCAGATGACTTTTGGTCGGGAAAAGAACTATTCGTGAGTCGATAATGAAATTTTGTCAAGAACTTTATCAAAAGGAAGTCAGGATGTTATAAGAGAATTACCTGCGGATTCAGCTCTGGGACCAGATGGTTTTCCAACTTCCTTCTATAAAGTCTTTTGGGGGGTGCTGAAAGGGGTCTTTATGGAGATGGTGAATGATTTTTATGAGAATAGATTGGATTTAAAAAGATTGAATTATGGGGTGATTAGTTTGATTCCTAAAATCAAGGAAGCCAATTCCATCAAGAATTATAGACCCATTTGCTTGATTAATGTCAGTTTTAAGATTTTAACCAAATTGTTGGCAGTTAGATTGGGGACTGTGGCTAACAAAATTATTGGTGATTGTCAAACTGCGTTTATTAAGGGAAGAAATATTTTGGATGGGGTGTTGTCCTTACATGAGATAGTACATGAGATGAGGATCTCTAAGAAGAGGGGTATTATTCTGAAATTGGACTTTGAGAAGGCTTACGACAAAATTCAATGGAAGTTTTTGGAGAAAGTTTTGAGAGGCAAAGGATTCTCTGATAAATGGATCAGATGGGTGATGAGCTCTATCCAGGGGGAAAAGTCAGCATTAACATAAATAGGGAAATGGGTCCTTATTTTGCAACCCATATGGGTTTGAGACAAGGAGACCCCCTGTCCCCTATGCTTTTAACTCGCAAACAGATGTTCGGCAGGATTAATTGAAAATGCTCAACAGAAGGGACTGATTAGAGGTTTAGTGTCTCACCTGATCCCTGGGGGAGTTCCTATGCTTCAATATGCTGATGATACCGTCCTGATGATTGAGTGCAAGGAGAGATATATTTTGCATATGAAATTTTTGCTTTACTGCTTCGAGTGGATGTCGGGTTTGAAGATTAACTATCACAAGAGCGAGGTGTATGGCTTGGGGGTTGACAGAGAGGAGGCTTTGCGAGTCTCGAATATGCTTAACTGCAAGTTAGGTCAGCTTCCTTTGACGTATCTCGGAATTGATATTGGGGACAAGAAATTACATAAGTGGTCAACAGATAAGATCATTAGTAAGATGAGCAATATTTTGGATAATTGGAGGAACAATCTTTTGTCTACAGGAGGGAGATTGATCTTAGTTAATAGCTGTTTGAGCAGTCTCCCAATGTACACAATGGGGTTTTATCGACTTAATGAAGGGGTGCATAGTAAGATGGACTCTATTCGGGCAAGATTCTTTTGGAGAGGAGCCAGCGACAAATTTAAGTATCATATGGTGAAATGGAAGGCGGTGTGCAGGCCCAAAGATTATGGTGGTTTAGGGGTGCTAGACACTGAATTATGAACATCATCTTTTAAGCAAATGGTTCGGAAGATGAATAGGGCTAAGGAGGAACTGTGGTTCATACTTCTCAAAGCCAAGTATTTTCCTAAGAGTGATTATAGAGTCGCTAGGACTATGAAGGGTTCCTAGCCTGGAATGATTTGCGAGAAGGTTAAGGGTGGTTCCGAAAGGGTGTCTCAGCGGGTATGGAATGGGAGGGACTCTCTCTCGGGAAGATATCCGGTTAGACAATTGCCCTCTCAAAATTAGTTTTGGTAAGCTGTTTAACATTTGTTCTAACCCGGTCATTAAGGTGGCGGATTGTCTGGTTAATGATGAGTGGAACATAGAATTTACCAGGCAGTTTGGTCAGACCAAGGCTGAATCTTGGGATGAGTTGAAAAGAGAATTAGTGGGGGTGAGTTTGGATAGTAGTGATTCGATAAGGTGAAGTGGTGTTTAGAGAGGTCGTGGAATATTTCGCTTAAGTCACTTTACCGCCATATGTCTTTCTGGGGTGAGTAGCAGTAGGAATATGAAGTTGTGGAAGAGTAAAATTCCTTTAAGAGTGAAAATCTTCATCTGGCTCTTATATCAGGACAGACTACAGACGGTTGTCAACCTTAAGAGGAGAAAGTGGAAAGGAAATGATTGTTGTATTCTCTGCGTTGCTTCGGAGGATTTTAATCATGTTTTCTTTGACTGTGTCTTGGCAAAATTTGCTTGGACTTGTGCTAAGGAAATCTTGGATTGGAAAAAGATTCCGAACTCTCTTGATGACTTCAATCAGTTTTGGCTAGATGTTAGGGGTGCTAACAGTTACCATATTGCTCTCTTCAGTTTTGCAGCTTTGATGTGGACGCTCTGGAAAGTCAGGAATAAAATGGCTATTGAGAAGACCTTCCTTAAGCAGCCGATTGAGGTTATTTTCAAATCTATGTCTTGTTTGCAGAAGTGGAGAATTTTGATCAGAAAGGAGGAGCGGGAGATGATCGATCGGGTCCTTTGCATGGCTGATGGTTGGTTGAAGAATTTTGGAGCGACGACTAGATTGTAATATCTGTTGGACTTTTTGTGCGTCTTTGAGCCATTAATGGTTGCTATCTGTATTTTCTGTTTAGCTTGTGTTGGATGTTTCTTTAGACTTAGCTTTAGTTGCATCTTCTGGTAAACTGGTTTCCCCAGTCAAGTTTGTAAGAATTTTGTCTGTAATTCTGGTAATTAGCTTTTATAAAAGCTGAGTTGATCCTGTTTTAAAAAAAAACAATCGCGTTTTCCTATTCTTGGCCAGTTTTTCCCGTGGCCGGCGGGAAGCTCCGTCGTCCATGCATGTCAAACAGATTCATGGAAGAATCAATTCAATTCTTAAACTTTCCAGAAATCTTAACTGATTATTCAGCCTTCCTTTTGTCAGTAGAGAATTGTATTAGCACACTCAAAATTCAATGTAGTGGTGGCGTAATGTTCTGCACTCCCAACTGCTGTTTTTTATTTATAGGAAAACTGCTATTGCCTACCCTCCCTTCTTGAATTGACTTGATGCATATGTTCAGATTGCATCATGTATATCATAACAGCAGATTCAAGATCAAAGAAGACCTTCATTTGCGAGAGCAAGCTTTCCTATAGATAGTCCTTTTTTTTCGTTGTCCTTAGCTGCTTCAGTAGTTCTCCCTTTGGTGGAGTTGATCTGTATTCTTACCTCATTCCTTATCTTGTACTTGACCTTCCTTTCTTGAAATGAAATGGCAGAGCTCCTGCCTTACCGTTAAATATACATATAGCAGCAGATTGATTGCAGGGGCCAAGGAGCAGACAGTATTTGTAGTCCAACGGTTAGGATAATTGCCTTCCAAGCAATAGACCCGGGTTCGACTCCCGGCAAACGCAAATTTTTTTCCTCCGTTTCATGATGCTTTTTACATAGCATATTTCTCCAAATTGCTTCCTTTTTCCATTTTTTTTTTGGTTGGACAAACTGTCTCCACGATGCAAAAGATATGAACAACTAACAGCCTGGCATGCACATCACTTGTAATCCTGTAAATGTCAATCAGGTTGGACTTTTACTGATGCTCCCCCACTTCAAATTTGATCCTCTTAATTTACTGTTTTGTTTCTATCAGAAATCTCAAGCTTCTTACAGACAGGCAGGCCTATGCCTAGCATGTTTCTATCAAATTGCATGGCTAATCGATTGCCATTGACCATAGTCCAGGACCTAGATTGTTTACAGCAACTTCACATAGCTCTCCGTTATTTTTATTTCACAGCACAAACAACTCGACAAATCTTCGAATCCACACATTCCTGAAGTATGCTGGAACAAGTTGGCAGAGGTGCACTTTCTGGGTTATCGTCCTTAGGCTGTATGAACCTTTCTGTCTGCAACACTTCTCCTCTCCTGCATGTTCTGGAAAAATTAAAGCCAGCTAGTATTGTAAACCGCAAAATAGCCGAGTCAGGGAAGAGGCATGTGCTTCATGCGCAGGGACGGAGCATTGTTAAGGCTAACGTGGGCGTAGCCCTCTAGCAAATTCAACACATTAAGTATTCAACAGTATTCCCTGAGTATGTAGTAGTAACCTGAGCTGTTGCCGTGACTCCTATTTATTCGTTGGCAGCACAAGAAAGGAACAAGAAAACATCTTTGCTTGCTCAAAGTTCAGCACATTAAGTATTCAACAGTATTCCCAGTACAGAAAGGCCGCTGCATTTGATAGTGCTAACATGCCATATTCGGCTTGAATCCCTCCCAAATATGAATCTGCGAGTCCAATCAATGGTCTAGCGCCCGAGGATCCCGTGACCGCGGCCTACGATGACGCCCGAGCAACCAGGACGTCCTCATACTCTCATAGAAGTGTCTTCTAAAGGGTTGTCTACTTTATTTCTTGTTATTTCTTGTCAAATTAATAGGGCATCTGGGAGATAAGTGTGCTTGTATTATTGTATATCTAATCTATGTGCGAGTTTCAATTTCTCCTCTCTTGCTTGGGTGATGGATGCAGTAGTCTCAACCATGGATTCTCTTGTTCCAGCTTTGGAAGCTATGAGCTTTCATTAAATCGAAAAGTTTTGGACACAATCAGCCCTTAGGCTGTAAACTAAAAACTAAGGGCCGAAGAGCAGCCAAACCTGTCTCACTGTGTGCAAACGTACCTAGCACAGCAGTTAGCCGCGAAAGTTGCCATTCTCTTGGCAAAGAACATCAAAACTGACCAAACCAGAACTGACCTCATAGACGTCAACAAGGATTGCACCGATCACAAATTTGCATCTTTGATGGTCCTCCCAAAGACTCACCCCTCCTATTTAAACTAGTGGCGAAGTCAGGATGAAAATAAAATGTGTGCTCAAAGGATTAAGTTAAATTAACACAAACATAGTTTTTTTTTTACTTTTTACTCATGTGTAATCTAAATTCATACATGAATAGAAGAGAAGTAAAGCAACAAAAGAGAGAAATATAACGAAGGTACCTCACTAAATTGTCAATAATAATCTCAAACAAATAAATATGCTTCCAATGAGTAGCAAATAAATGAAACATACCCCTAAGTTGAGCTCTCTTGTCGGTTGAGAGAGTATTACTTTAATTGCTTGTGAAATTTGTTACGCAAAGTTCGTTTCTTCAATATTGCAAATCTACGAACAAATTGTAGAATTCATCGCTACAAAAAAAATACAATATAGTCTAGATATTTACTATCTAATTGTCTATGCAAATATGAAATACAACATCAACAATTGGGTTTACAACATCAATATGCAATAAACCATTTATACATTGTACCAAGGTTAATCAAGACAACAAGAAAAAAAATACCAATTAGCCTAGCCAATCAGGTCGGTGTCAGCAGATCCCCTCCACGGTTGACCCCTCACGCAGCCACGTCCTCGATCTTGGTCCCCTTGATCTCCTCGCCTCCTCCTTGGCCAATTGGCCTCCTTGCCGCAGCGTAGCGACGTAGCCCGTAGCCGGCACTTGGCAGGCGGTAGATGGAGATCCCCCGCAGCTCCGCCCTCCGACGACTTCCCCTCCCCAGCTCTTCTCTAGCTCATTGTGTCACCCCTACCGCCGCCCGCCCCAGCCCCCAGGTGGCCAGGCTCGAGCTTCCCGCGTGGGCACACGGCCTCCTCCCGTCTGCCGCCTGCCTCTAGGGTTTCTTGGGCTCAGGGGCTCATCCGCTTCAGATGTGCACAATTCCCTCGATCCTCTTTCTATTCGATGCATCTGGTTTGGTGGGGTGAGGTGGATGTGAGGATTAGTTGCTAGTTATGCCTTGTGGACTGGTGTTTGTGGGCTGACCGGTGAGAAAAGGCTTATCTTCTAATCTCTTCATCCCTCAGCGCAGCTACGTTCATGACCATGGTCGGTTGCCGCCATCGGAGGGGGTTTACAACGCCGGGCGAAGGGTAGGCTCGAGCCTAATGAAGCCTACCGTGGAGTCGCCTTGATTTCAACACCCTATATTATTTATTGCACACGATTTCTCTTAATTCACATTGTGAAGGCACAAACGAAAATATATTATAATACAATATGCTCCTCTCGTTTCTTACTCTTCCTTGGAGAGTCGTCTTGAAAATTTGTGCTTGATCTTTGTTTTTTTATAGTAAACTTCGTTCATGATTTGATATGAGCTATTTGCATAACGTAACAGACCAAAATTAATTATGCAATTACATAATGTCGAAGAATGTATTTTTGGTGCCCAGAGAACCGACATCCACAATTGTGGATCCATCGTGATGCAATGTTTAAAAAAACGAAATAGTCATGGATGTAGTACATGATTTTTTTTTTTGAGTTTTGAAACATTAATTGCAACATGATGAATTTGCTGATGGGGACGCCGATTCCCCATGGGCACCAAGCAATTTCTGTTCTACAAAACACATACACACAAGACAAACTTATGCTTTTGTAAACCAAAGAAACTGAAATAAAATGGAAAGCCAATCGATGAGCATACATGTAACAAATATTACAACCTTGCAAAGCCGCATGCCCTCCTCCCTTAAAAGCTCTCATCATACCCGTATGACCATCACCACCATTTCTTGCCCTTCAAATATGCATATCCATCTTCTCCATCCTCCTCTCACACTTCACTTGTTTAATTGAGCACATTCCCTGTGAACTTGTATGCTTGTGTAATTTGTGTAAGTGCAGCACCTTCATTGGGGATCATTGTAGCATCTGAATTGAAGTGAAAACTATCCCCTCCCCTAAAAAATTGTTCAGCAAATGTAGTACCCTAAAATAATTCCTATATAATCCCTTGAAATTTTCACTCATCATAAGCATAAGGAGTCCACAAGCGCCACAATCATCACAAGAGCCATCCCAATGACAACCTGCAAGAGGCTCGCCGCCCCAGCTTGCCGGTGTGCGCTCGACGCCTTTGGTATCGTCTCGGGGAGCGCGCACTCCTCGCCGTCGAAGTACAGCCTCTTGGGGAAGCCTTCCCCTCTAGGAATGTTGATGTTGGGCATGTCCTTCTTGAACGAGATGACAGACTGCTGCTTCCCGGGCACCCTCGGGTCCGCCGGTGTCTTGCCGTCGGTGATCGGCTCGAGGTAGTTGATCCCTGGCAGACCCTGCATGAAGATGGTGTTATTGAAGGGCGCGCCCATCCTGGTGCCGTTGAAGGAGTAGACGTTCTCGTAGCCGCTGTAGTGGTTGCCCATGGTGACGGCGGCGAACCAGTCCTTAAAGGTGTAGTCCTGCCAGTTAAAGATGGTGATCCGCACCGACCAGCCAGACTTGTAGTTGTTCATGATGTGCCAGTTGATGCTGAGGCCGCAGTTGTCTCCGCACGGCATGGGGTTGGGCACACGCCGGTGCTTGATCTTGGCCCAGGCCCGGGCCTTGGCTGTCCGGTTGTCGAACGGGATGAGTAGCGCCTCCGAAGGCAGCAGCATGGCATGTGCGTCTGGGTCACACGTCGCAGTGTCGTTGCCGCAGCCGCAGGCGCAGGTGTTGCACGGCACCACGGAGTCATTGTAGTAGGCAGAGAAGGAGACACAGCACTTGGCAGCGCGCTTCTTGGGCCGAGTGATGTTGCACGCCACCTGCCACGACGCCACAGCGGGGGTCGACGACATGAGCCCTGTCCCATCGGGGAACTCCATGGGGCTCACGCGAATCGGCTGTCCGCAGACGTACTGCGGGTTGAGCTTGCCGGTGATCCGCCAGTTCTGCGGTGGGTACAGCGCAGTTCGGTTGAGGTCCGGTGGCATCTTGTACACCTGCATCTGGAATATGGCCCGCGACTTGGCCTCGTCCATGGTGGGCGGCAGCAGCGTGCCGTTCTTGCAGCAGAACGGTAGGTTGCCGATGTCCTTGTCCTTGTCCTTCTCTGGTGGGAGGTCGACAATGACAGGTCGCTTCTCACAACTATAGACCGGGGTGAAGTCGAAGTCCTTATAGTAGCTCGCCGCCGGGCTGTACACGCAGGCGGGGCCTTCCTTCTTGAGCGTGTAGGCGCCGCGCATACTGTAGATGAACTCGCCACGCTTCCACTCCCAGGTGAGGTTCCAGTTGTCGAGCCGGCTGATGGGGCTCCAGTTGTCGATGGTCACCTGCGCCATGTAGTTGTTGCCGAACGCTTGCAGCACATCATAGGCGATCGTCAGGTCGCCCTTCTGCCGTGGAATGAACCGCGTGCTGTTCGCCTTCTTCGCCTTGAACTTGGGGTCCTTGACGCAGCACACGTACATTATGCTATCTGCACGCAGCCACACACATTGCATCACACGTACGTACGTACGCATTGCCATGATTCAGCTTCTCTAACAGGCACGGACGGACACAACAGTGTTTGATCATGTTGCTACCTTTGTGGGTGGGCGCGGGGCATCGGTAGCCAGGGTTGGCGAGCTTGATGGTCTTGGGCATGGGCACGGCGGGGGGCTTGACACCGAACTGGGTGCCAGTGATGTCAATTTGAACCTGGATCTGCGTCATGTCACCGGCGGTCTCGATGGAGTTGAGGAGGTCGGCCAAGGGTAGCCTGCGAAGGTGGCACCGCCAGAGACGTTGGCGGGAAGTCAGTGCCGTCGAGGAGCACGGCACCGCCGACGGACACGAGGATCTCCTTGTGCTGGAACCCGACAAACATCTGCCACGCCTTGAGGTCCTCCACCATGGTGTTGAGCACCGTCGCCTGTGCCTTGAACGCGTACGCCTGTGCCGTCGTGTTCTTCACCCGCGGAACTCCTTGGTGCGCTCCATGAACGTGTACGTTAGGAACGCGCCGTTGCACGCCTCCTGCGCCTTGAACTGTGGCTTTTCCTCCTCGTCCTCACTGCCCCCGCCGCCGCCATTATTATAATCCTGCGCCCGCGCGCTGATGACAACGGCAAGAACGACCACGACGGCCAACAAGAGCACTCTCCACCGCCGTCGAGGCGGCATTACCGCTGCCCTGATCATTTAACTCGACCGTTCTGTTGCCTGATGCCTCTCAATCGATCTAGGAAGAATACCGCTGATCAATCGAGCTAGCTATCGTATGAGCGAGGAATAGTTGAGACAAGATTGAAGAGCTCGCTTGCTCTAGGGCGAGGCCGGCCAGGAGTGGTGGGAAGCAAAGGCGTTCCAATGGAGGAGGAGGTGGAAGGAGGTATAATTAGGCATGCAAAATTTGTGCGAGCTTGCTAAAATTGAGGAGGTTCCCATGCGCATGTGCGTTGCGCTGATGGTTGTGGATGTTTGTGGCTGGGTTGCATTGGTGTTGTACGTTTGAGGAAGAAAGGGAGACCATGTCAAATGACCGGATTTGGGCACCGGGGTTGGCGTGGGAAACGGCTCTCGCATCGGCCAGATTTGGGTTTGTAACGGATAGGCTATGCGTGCGATCCAAGGCTTTCTTGTGAATGTCAACTCTTTGCAAGAAACTGCTGAAACAACTAACCTCCATAACTTCTGGCAACCAAACAAACAGGTTTTCCATTTGCAATCTCTGCTTCTGACCTTGCAGCCAAATGGTACAGGTTGGCGAGAATGTATGTGCCATTGGTAAACCAAACAGGTGTTGCCACCGTGTTATGTTTGGCTAAAGGCCAAACTAAATCATTGTCAAGTCTAGGTTATCTGACCAAAAGCTATTGTTTGCCTTCTATCAACTATAGATTGGACGAATTATTTGATGTTTTTTTCCTTTAGAATTTGATATCATGACATCTTGTTGTATTAGTTCTCAAAATGGCTGCATTGATCGGTTGTCCCTACCATCAGAAAAACAAAGATACAGCCCACCAGGCAAAGTCATATGGGGTGTGTTTGGTAGGGTGCATAATCTTGGGCTAGGCTCCTCAGGTGCAGAATCTTTTTGGTTTCACTTGTTTTGATGGCTGCACGCGTAAAACAACCTGGCTGAGCAGATACAAAAGGTGCCTTCGGGCCAGGCTGAGCAGGAACGCCCAATTTCTCCATTGCTCCAGATGCAGGCTCTGCTAATAACGTTATTAAGGTGATCAGTGCATATTAGGTAGTATTAGAGTGGATTAAAGTGAGTTAAGGTAAAATGAGGGCTATTAGAATATATTAAGACAAAATTAAAGTCATCCTAACATTTTCTTTCCATCGTCTCTTGGATCTACGCTTGCGGTCAACGTTCTTATGCACCCAACCAAATAACATCTCAGTATAGTCTGACCAACAGAAACAGTCAACCAAACAACCCATATTGCATCCACACAGCCTGACTCGCTTCAGTCTAAATGACCCGTACAGACCAGGCTATAGGTACGCAGAAAACCAAACACACCCATAATGTGTGCCAATAACGGGCTCTAGGCGTAGCTCATAAATGTAGACTAGTATTACTGTGGGATACAGTAGAGTCCAGCCCAGGAGGCTTCCCGAGCACCCTCTTGGTAGCTGCCACCAGTTAGAAAAGGCCTCACCCAACGTTAGGCCCAACATCATAGCTGGTGATAAATGCACACAAGCACAGACTTCTGTAGAAATACGTAACATCACGACACACAAGTCAATATGAATAATCAACTAAGGCGGAGAAAAAAAATTATTGTCATCACAGCGCAGGCGCTGGTGGTTACTGGTTAACGTGGAATAGTGTAAAAAATCGGATCGACAAGCGAACCACTCACGGATCGGTTCATGGTTCACCAATCCAATCGTCGGCAGAATTAATTGAAAAAACTATCGGTTAGTGTCATCTACCTCACAATATAACCTAATAAAAATACTTACGCCCACTTAGACGGCGACTGGACCAAGCTCAATCCGGTTTTCCGGTTGGACCGCCGATCCGGTCCATTTTTACTATGCGTGGAATGCATGTGTGCGTGTAAAGAGTGCCAAGAATGGAACCACGTGTGCTCAGGTTGCCCTTGAGCTTAAACTAATCCTCCGCGAATACCATTCGATAGTGTTCACGATCGGTGCATGTATTCCCAAACTGCATTCCAGTGTGTATCGGATTAATACTTTTACTCCCGGTGTAGTTACACCCACCTCCGATATACCACCTAAAATAACTTAGCATATTCCTTTATCACTTTGGCTATACTTATATACTAATTATAAGATACTCAATATTAAGCACACCTATAGTTTTTAATATACTTTGTAGATACCTTCATATTCGCATATAAAAGGAATATGTCTAAAATTATCCATACCACCCATAAAGTGTAAATACCACCTAGGTGGTATTATATACTGTGATACTACACATACATACTCTCGGTTAAGCAAGATACTCCCTACGTTGTGAGATACGATGATAGGAGTAACTACTCTCAGTAGAAAAGGCTTCATATATATATATATATATATATATATATATATATATATATATATATATATATATATATATATATATATATATAGGGAAAGTCTACTTTACAACCTTAAACCATTGAAAAGTCCGGATTTCAACCTAAACTACAAACCGGACATCCTACACCCCCAACTATCAAAACCGTTCATTTTACCCCCTTAATCCAAATAGGGCGGTTTTGAGTGACGTGGCGTTGACGATACGATGGTTTTAACATGTAATATTCTTTTCGAAGACGAGCCCACATGTCATACTCTCATTCCTTTCTTCTTCCTCTCATTCTCACTCATCTCTCTCTTCACTCTTCCCCACGACGAGGCAAGATGCCCCAGCGGCCCAAGCCCCCCTCGCGGCTCGCCGGCTGCGGCCTCCTCCACCTCGTCCTCTCCTCTTGGTAGCCTTCCCGCCCTCGCCGCCGCCTCGTCCCTCCCTCTTGGCCGCCTTCCCCACCCTCACGCCGCCGCTCTCGTCCCTCCTCAGTGCCGCCTCCCCACCTCGCGTCGTGGCCTCGCCCCTCCTCTTCAACGCTCCCTCAGCCAGCGTGCGTCGATCCATGCGTTCGACGAGCTCGCGACGGACCTCCTTGCGCGCTTCTTCTACTACCTCCTGCCGCTCGCCTCCACCGCCAACCTCCCCGCCAGCACGCAGTCCGGCTGCTGGCTCCTACCCCAGCTTGGTCGCGCGCCTCCAACGTCGCTGGGCCCGCCTCCCTCTGGCCACGCCCTAGACGAGCACATGGAGCGCCACGACCGGCCGTTCCCGGAGTCCAATGTGCTCCGAGTCATGCGGCGGCTGCTGAGCGGCGTCGAGGCGATACACGAGGGTGGTCATGTCCACGGCCAAGGCGTGGTCAGCAGAGTCGGTGGCGGTGAAGTGAACGGTGATGCGGCCGATGCCGAAGGCATGGTCACCAAATCCCCTCTCCTTTTCTCGCCGTCGACCACCAAATCCCACCGCCACCACCTCCCTTGGCCACCCCTCCATCTCTCGTCTCCGCATCTGGCTCCGTCTTCGGCTCCACCTCGGCCTACCACCGCCGCCGCCGCCGCGTGGGTGGCTGGCGCATAGGGAGGCGAGGCCAAGGGAGCAAGGCGGCAAGCCGTAGGGAACGCCGCTGGCCGGAGTAGTGGAGGCGCGGCGTGGGCCGCAGGAGCACACGGGGCCGGTGCGTAGGGAGCCGGGCGAGCGGCAGTGGCGCAGTACGCAGGCGAGCTGGAGGCGGCGCCAAGGGGAGGTGACACTAGGGAGAGGGAGAGGCCAAAGGGAAGAGGAGTCAAGAGCTCCATTCGGATGGAGTAAGAAGCAACAGGGAGAAGCAAGAAAGAAATTGAATAGGGATTGAGGAGAAGAAGCAAGTGAGGAAGAAGAAAGGAATGAAAGGATGACATGCCTGACATGTGGACCCTATTGACACGTCAGCGCTATGTCACCCAAAACCGCCCCTGTTTGGATCGAAGGGGGTAAGATGAACGGTTTTGATAGTTGAGAGTGTAGGATGTCCGGTTTTGTAGTTTAGGGTTGAAATTCAGACTTTTCAAATAGTTCAAAGTTGTAAAGTAGACTTTTTCCATATATATATATATATATATATGTGTGTGTGTGTGTGTGTGTGAGGACGTATCTAGTGCTAATGGATAATTCAGTACTAAGGTGCTAATGCCAATTTTGACCGTTGGATTTGGATTGAACAACCAAGATTAATGCAGTCTCTCACCTCCAAACCATTTAATTACCTTGCATGTTCTCACATCCAATGCGTCTTCATTAATGCACCTTCATTAAACACCCTGCATGCTTCCACATCCAACGGTCAAGATGCAGATTCAACGATCAAGATTGGCATTAACACCTATGTGTGTGTGTGGGGGTAATATGACTTCTACTTCAGATTTTGATGCTTTATTTGATCGATGCGTGGGCTAATATTATATGTAGCATCAGTTATCCTGCACTGCACAAATCGTCTAACACAAGTTTTTTCTCACCATGATACTATACTAGTAGCCCTGCGTGCGCCAAGGCGCGCGGAGGCAATGTTACAGCGGACAAATTTTTTTGGGCAATTGCTAGAAGGCAGGAGTGTTAGAAAGATACGAAAAAGTTATGTAGATACGGAGACACCATCTCTAGCATAAAAGTTGGCAAGACTGTTCAAATGTCCGAAGATGACATGATGGATGACGCAATGTTTAGTAGAGAACACTGATCTGGCGTATTAGTGTGCAGTACAATAGAGTAATTATTTAGTTCTGTAAAGCGTGCGGGTGCTGCTAAAGTGGTGCCGACAAAAGCACAGCAGGAAACATTACCTTGCACTAAACCAAGTAAGTCATTCACTGATAACATGAAAACTTGCTCTAAATCGGTAAGTAAGTTAGGAAGCTTAAATCATATCTAAATCGGTAATTAAGTTAGGAATTTTACATGTATCAATAGACTTTCGAGTGGCACTTTCTAGCAGCTCACTTGTGCAAACTGGAAGATACCTGCAAAGATATGAAACATGGAGCAAACACGTTTCAATGGCTTTATCTAGTATTGAAGTAACAATTGTGATATGTTCATGATAGCAAATTTCAGAGTAGGATATATAATTTAGCCAATAACTATAAACTATACATTGTGTTCTGATGAGTTATCATTTCCAGTGGTAGAGTAAAAAGGTGTAGCTAAACCAGACTGCAATTTGCATAGAGCATCCATATAATTGGATAGTTTTTTTGCCTCAAAGTTTAATTGGTTTAAAAAATAAGATCCACACAGCCGATGCCCTCACCGATCTCTTTAGCAACTACCTCACTAATATCCGTGGAACCACCAACAATGTAAACACTAATCCTTGTCAATAACTGTGTGATCCCTGAAGTAAGGGATTCCCAAGATTCATCAATGTCAGGCCATTTCAACTCTTGCTCGACTTTCTTTAGATTCACCACCAACTGTTCCTCGTCAACTAACCTGCAACACTGAAATGAGTAAAGACATAAATCCTTAAAAATAAGAGCCCGCTACTAAAATACTGATGCGTCCCATATTCTTTCAGAAGACTTAATCTTATCAAATAGTTGCTGAACATTCATCAAAGTCATCAGTGTCCCATCAGACTTGGCTCTGATCAATAGAGACGTATCATCAACATCAACAAAAACATTTCCTGAATTCTCAATACCAAGCTTTCCGATGTCTAGCCTTCCCAACTTACTCGTTCTGCGGAAGCCTAGGGGCAAATTAGTACTACGATCATAGTAGCGATCTATTAGCAAGTCTAGGGGCAACATGCATCGCCCATGGTAAAAAAACTCATTTTGTCTTCTAAACAAATGAAGACACTGTTATGAATAGTGCTTGTATTCAATATGAGGCCAATGGGCCAGTATATATACACAAATACATATGGTAAATATGCAAAGAACCCCTTATAACAATGGGGAATAACACATGTACATATACATCTCTAACACCCCCTCAAACTCATGGTGGATCAACAACACGAGTTTGGAGAGGTAGAAACCATCTTGAGCTCGAGTGCGGGCCTTCGTGAAGAAATCCGCTTGAAGCTCGGAAGGCACATCTTGAGAGCAATCACGATCATGCACACAAGACCGCATAAAGGAAGCATCAACACCAATATGCTTGGTAGCTCATGCTTCCACGAGGTCACGCACATCTGATGCTTTGTCTTTGTCGGACAAGAGTGGAGTCGGTGTAGTGACGAAACACCAAAATCCTCAAGTAACCACAGTAGCCAAGTAATCTCTGCATGCCAAGAGAGCCATAGCACGTAACTCGCCTCTGCACTCGAGCAGGACAACGCTGATGCTTTCTTCGTCTTCCGGCAATGAGAGAACCACCAAGAAAAACATGATGCGAGAGATAGGCCGCGATCGGAGGATCGGCCGCCCAAGTAGCATCCGAATAAGCTGAAGCGTAACGAGTGAAGTTTGGAAAGAAAAGCGGCGAGAGATAGTTCCACGAAGGTATCGCGGAACTTCGAAGAAGGTGGTCGTAGTGGACTCGAGTGGGAGCAGAATCTGAACCGACTCGAGAATGTGGATGGATAAGTGATGTGCGGACGAGTATGCGACAAGATAGACAAGACTCCCAACAAGATGGCGATAGCGAGTCGGATCGAAAGAGGCTCGCCATCGAGAGTTTGAGGTGAACATTGAGCTCCATGGGAGTCTCAACGATCTGTGATCGGTGAGAGAGGCACGATCAAGAAGATCTGAATATACTTCTCTTGAGACATAAAGAAACCATCCGGGTGGAAGTAACCTCAATCCCAAGGAAGTAACGAAGAGGACCAAGATCCGACATAAGAAATCGCTCACTAAGAGCGAGCCTTGACAAAGGCAATGTACTGAAATCATCGCGGTAATGATCATGTCATCAACATACGTAAGAAGAAGAGTCCGACCACGAGGACAAGTGTGGACAAAAGCGCGGATCATGATCACTAGGTAGCAGCAGCGGTGACTACGGAGAGAAGCGCTCAAACCAAGCACGAGGGGCTTGCTAAGGCCATAGAGAGCGGCGAAGGCGGCGGACCATGCCCTCGAGAAGAATACCCGGTGGCGGATGCATGTAGACCTCCTCACGCCTTCGCCATTAAGAAAGGCATTCTTGACATCAAGGCAGAAAGCAGACCGATGGCGGACGGGCGCGCAGAAAGAAGAGTGCGAAGCGGTGGTCATGTGGGCCACGAGGGCAAAAGTCTCGTCGTAGTCAACACCATGCTTCTGCTGGAAGCCACGAGCAACAAGGCGCCGCCTGGCGCTCAAGAGAGCCATCGAGCGAGTCTTAATCTTATAGACCCACTTACGTGATGGGGCGAGTGAGATGGAAAAGGAACAAGATCCCAAGTACGATGCGCTCGAGGCGCAAGCTCCTCGGCCATGGCAAGCGCCACTCGGGGTGAGTAATGACATCCCGGTGGAAGCAGAGCTCACGAGTATTGCACCGGCAAAGGCAAAAGCAGGCGGAGGCCGAATCGGCGGCGATCGCGGAGGCGTAGCGAGAGAAGATGACCCATCGGGGAAGATGGAGCATCGAAGAAGATGGAACATCGGGAGAAGATGACTCATCGAAATATTCTCAATACGAGGTCGACGAGTGTGAGCGATAGTGGGAGGAGCACGGGAGTCGTAGGAGGCGACACAGCGGCAACAACGGCGGAGAGGCCCGGGGGAATATGTGGAGACTTCGGTGGGGCAGGTGGGCGAGGCAAAGCAGATATAGGAGTATCTGGAAGGTCAAGAAAGACAGAGACTCACAAAGAAGGAAGAGAGGCGGGGCGTGGGTAGAATGGGCGAGACTCGTCCGAAAGTCACATCCCGAAACCCGTGTCAAGCGACCAACGGGATCCGGCCGGATAGCCCTTGTGCTAAGTGCTGTACCCAGAAGACACACTCAACGGTGGCGGTCGGTTTGGTGCGTTCTCGAGGCGAGAGAGCGTAGCAATGAAGAGCGAGTAGTCGGAAGAAGACCACGAGGCGCTCAGCGAGGATCGCACCCTTAAGAGCGAGGAAGAGAATGGATGTTGGCGAGATAGGTGGCGATGAAGCGACCTCGGCCCAAAAGTGAGGTGGAATGGGCGGCGATCATCGAGCACGAGCCGTCTCAAGGAGGTGGCGATGCTTGCGCTCGGCGACACCATTCGAGCATGAGCACGGGACAAGAAAGCGGCGAGTGCCCGCTCGGCCAAGGAAGGCTGCGTGGGTGACGAGAGGTACTTCGCCAGTGAATCGGCCACGAAGACACGAATAGGAGTGGAGCGTGTGTGTGTATCATAGTGGCAAATTGTTTATAGATAGGCAAGGCCTCACTACGAGAAGACATGAAATATATCCAAGTGTGGCGAGAGAAATCATCTATAAAAATAATATAATAACGATGACCCTTTCGAAGCGAGAGGCCGGGACCCCAAACATCCGAGTGAACAAGATCAAAGGATGGCTGAGACACGTCTCACTATGAGGATAAGGAAGTTGAATCTGTTTACCTAACGTACAACCACGACAATCTAAAGACACGTCTCACGAGGCGGACCCGAAGACCACGGCGAACTAAGGGCGGCAGGGCGAGCCACATAGATGGCCAAGGCGGTGATGCCACTGCTGGAAAGAGCCGGTGAGCGAAGTGGCGAAGCGGCGGCGCGCGATGGTGGCGGGGAAGGAAGGTGAAGCAGTCAAGCTCCCAAAGGCGCTGTGAGTCAAGGCGCGAGCGAGAACCAACGAGCTCCGTGCGGCGGTCTGAATACAACAAGAGTCGAGTCGAGAATGACCCACAACCAAGATCGATGTCGCCCGCGTGAAAGAAGTCGCATGGTAAGGCGAGGAACATAAGCAGCGAAGGAATATGAAAAGATGAGTTGCTAAGAGGCCTCGACGAGACGAAAGAGATGTACCATCGCAGTAAGAACAGCGGGGAGAATCAAGGGTGTAATGAAGGCAGTGGAAGGATCAAGTCATGTGAAAAGATGCTCGAATCAAGGATCCACGGGGAGTACTTTGTGTAGAAGGTGGTCTCGGTGCGAAGAAGTCGATGCGAGCTGCGAGAACTATCGAGGAGAACCACGGCGGCAAGCGGCGTCAAGTCGGCTATCTCTGCTCGGTGAGAGAGCGCTAAAGAAGTCGATGTAGAAGCACGATGCGGTGCTAGTAGAAGAACGGCGAGAAAGATGTCGCTTATAGCTTTGCTGGGACTCAATGTGGCCGACCTTATTGCAGTAGGAGCAATGAGGACGACCACCGCCGGATGGGGCGGCGCCACCACACTGGCGGCCGTGGAGGAGGCGATGTCGCGTGCGTGGAGCCGTCGGTGTAGCGGTGGGCGGGGCGAGCACGGAGAGTGGTAGCGAGCGGCACCACTCGGCGAGTCCTCGCGCCGTATCTCGATGAGAGCCTCGAGGGAGAGTGACACGAGGTGGCGTGCAAGAGCTGAGCAGCGCCATTGCTCAAACTTCGGGGCGAAGTAAGGAACTCGTAGATCGGCTGAAACTCGGTCGGCACGTATAGCAAGCGGCAGCGGCGGGGCGGCGGCCCGCCGATGCGGAGAAGTCGGTGACGCGGACACATGAGCTCGGCGTAAAGGCGTCAACGGTAGCATCACCTGCTGAAGAGAGTGCTCTGGCGGACCACGGACGGTAGAGAGCATCACCGGAGGGCTCGTAGCGGCGAAGGTGAGTCCACATCCCAGCGATGATAGTCCACAACCTCGAGAAGGCGAAAGGTGGATCTCGCGATGAGGGCGGCCGGCGTCGTCGTCGTACCAGCGAGTGTAAGCGATCGAGCGATCCTTGTAAAGTCGAGCCTCTGGTGGCGAGAGATAGCCTCATCATCGGCAAGCGGCGATCTCGCGCAGCCTTGTCATTGTGTTGGGAACGATGGAAACAGCGTCGCTCGTCGGAGGTGTAGGGCAAGCGGATGTAACATCGCCGAGAGGGCGCCCGAGAGGCGAAGACCACGCGTGTGGATGCGCATGTGACACGAAGTCGGTGTAATTAACACCATCGAAGATCAGGGCAACGAGGAGGAAGCGGTACCCATTGGTAGTGGCGGGGCGGCGGCGACCAAGACAACGAAATCTAACAGCGGGCGGCGCGGCGGTTAAACGACGTTTTTAGGGCCTCTTTAGACAAAAAGGCCGAGGCTTACTTGCTGCCGAGACAAACACCGGCGTCGCTAGGTTGCTCAGCGGCGGCGGCGCGTGAGAAGCGGCGCGGCGGCGTAGCGAGTGGCGGGGCCGGAGCGGCGCAGCGGCGGGCGTCGTCTCAAGCAGCGGCGCGTGAGGAAGCTATAAGCGGCGGCAGCGGCGTCGGGTAAGCGGCAACGGCGCGTCCGGGAAGCAGCGGCGTCGTCAGGAAAACAACGGCGTGGCCGAAGAAGACGGCGGCGGCGAAGAAGAAGTCCGGATCGTGCGGATCGCGACAAAGCCGGCCGCGGCGGCGTCGTCGGCGAAACCGTCGTCGTCAGCGGCCGTCGGGCGTGGGAAGGTGAAGATGAGTGGCGCGGCGGCGACAGGGAGCGCGGCGCGCGCGAGTAAGCGGCGTGGCGCGGGGGAGGCCAGCGGCAACGGTGGAAGCGGCACGGAGTGGCGGCGGTGGTGCAGTCGACGACGCGCGAAATTCTAGGTAAGCCAAAACCCTAGTTTTGGCTCGATACCATGTTATGAATAGTGCTTGTATTCAATATGAGGCCAATGGGTAGGTATATACACAAATACATATAGTAAATATGCAAAGAACCCCTTATAACGATGGGAATAACACATGTACATATACATCTCTAACAGACACAACATGCAGTACAACACAAGACAAATATCTTATGTTTGTAGTACACTCAAAGAACTCTCAAGAAAACCTCGGGATCGCCGAAAGTTGGAAAGAAGCGGATTCTGCAGGACTCCGCATTAGAAGCAAAATCAATCGCAGCTCGGAATGAGGTGTTGCAAAGATAAGCAAAAAGCCCCCAAAAATTTGGAAGACGAGAAAATCAATAGTTTCCATTGAAATAAACAATTTGGCGCAAAGGCAGGAGCTTTCCCAAACTAAAACCCAAGAAATCGGCCCGAATCACCATGGAGGATGGAAATTCGAAATCGAACCACACCCCGCGGCTGCAAGCTCGAAATTTCCCAAATCGAGGGGAAGGACACCGGCCAAATCGCCCCCAAATCGCGTAACCCCATGGCAATACCCCGAACCCGCCGGCAATTCGCACCGATCATGCACCAACATGCAAAACCCCCTTAAATTCCGTGAGAATTTGGAAACATGCAGACACAAAAAAATCGTGGAAAAATGAAACAACAGAAGCATCAAAGGTGGAATCAACCCCTAGCTCGGCATCAGCCTCGTCGCCGCCGCCGTCGTCCTTACCTGCTCGATGTGCCCCTGTGGGGTGAAGACACTCTCCTCAATCGCCGGCACCACCGCCAGCAGCCCCGCCCACGCCTTCCACAGCTCGTCCTCCCCTCCCACAACTGCACACACACACACACACACACACACACACACACACACACACACATCAGAAACAGCACAACCCTCACACACACACACACACACACACACACACACACACACAGAGAGCTAGAGAGGAGGAACACACTCACCTCCCCTCGCCGCCGCCAGCCAGACCCGCCGCCGCCATCGGATCTCTCACATGCACTGCCCTGCCCGGCAGCGCGCGGACAGATTCCACGAAGCCCACGCCCGAGCTCCGTCTCCTCCTCATAAATTTCGTTGCTCCCTCTTCCCCTGATGCCTCCGGTGAGTGGGTCACTGCTGAGTAATCTGGGGAAGTGAGCTGCTTGCAGAATGGCGCGCTGAAGTAGGCAGAAGGAGCTCGAGCACGGCGCGGGGCGCGGGAGAAAGGCCTGGCCGACACTAGCATGGAAGGCGGGAAGGAGGAGTGTTTGCGGCGGCGGCGAGAGATGAGACAGGAGGAACCGGTCGCGAGGGAGTAAGCGGCAGCGACACAGGCGAAAGGCGAATAAAGAAAGCCACGCAGAGGAATCGAGAGAGGAGCGAAGGCATCAAAGGCACGCAAAACAAAAATAAAATCGGACGGCGCGAGGCAGTTCAGCACAGGATCCAGTGGACAAGAGCAATCGGGGCAACGTGGCCCATGGAATCGAGCCTCAACTTTCGCTTCAATTATACCGGAGGATGATCGATTTTTTTCATTCGGCACAGACGAGCAAGGGCTATAACTTTTCCTATTAAATAGTCTGTTGGAATGTGTTTACGTGTGAATGTATATGTAGATTTTTTTTTATTAATTAACCTTTTTTAATTTATTTTTATTGTTAATCTCACAAATTTTATTTTTAAATCTGACCTCTTTGGCTCATCCGTGACGTGACAAAACAGCATTATCAGACCAGTACCGTATCTTGTCGTGATCAAATGGGTCAGATTTGAAAATAAAGTTTGCTAGGTTAATAACAAAAATAAATTTTTAAAAAGTTAATTAATAAAAAAAGTTCGTATATGTATCGGAAGAGCGTGCAACAACTCGTACCGATCCCTATTCGGCACCAATGATGTGTCGCATCGACTTTAGAAGAACACTTCACCAGTTTTTTTTTTTTTTGTTTCAACTCGAAAGAAGTGTTCACTTAGGACCCTGTACTTGAGCGCATTTACATGGAACATATATAACCTTAAGCCCAACATGAAACTGTAAATGTATAGGGGACTGGTGAGGAATAAAATCATTCATTTCCACTTTTGCTTGCGCTTCAACTTCAGTCTTCGCAAAAGGCTTCTAACCCCATCAGCTTTTGCTACATTGTTTTAACATTGGTCAGTGAAAGACTATATAACTTTACAGCATAGATGTGTTGGCCGACGGCGAGTTCCTGACTACAAATATAAATAGGGAGCAACTAGCGTTCAGACATACGATGAGAGCTTTTCTATTATATGCTTCGATGCAACAAAAAGAAAGAACATGTGCAGTATTTTTTTTCGACGGTCGCGACATATCAAAGAAGAGGATCAACATCTCAAAAACATTTCAAAAAAGCAACAATCAAATGATGAAAGGCTGCAACAAAAAGTTTACTCTTGTGCAACAAATCAAACACACCGTTGCAACAAAAAAAAAAATCTCTTACCGCAACATCACAACGCTGCAACAATAAAAAACGCTCTATGTAACATTTCGAGCCAACTGTTGTAACAAAATTAACAAACTCCTGCAAGGAACTTACCCAGATGAAAACGTATACAACAAATCCATCACCATACATCCCATCCCTGCCCCCATAGGCGCAGCATCAGATCTAGCCCCCTCCCCTCCTCCTCCATCCCTCTCTCCACAATTGAGAAAGTTGCTGCAACAAACTAAGAACCCGTGGTCTAGAGACTCTAAACACAAAGGTGCACGAAAGATGCACCGTAAATCATGTTCCTTGTCAATCTACTCCATTTTTCATTAATAGACATGTGAGCTTTTCTATGTATTCTTTGTCATTTCACGCCGTCCACTGTCTCATACTGAAGCAAGAGCCCCTAGTTTTCAGAAAGAAACAAAGCGGTAACAAGTAACCGAAGCTTCAGTCGCAGTGTTCGAACGAGAAATAGTGGGTCGTCAGAGGTGGAACAGTTGAGGATATGGAAGAAGTGGTGGGAGGAGGAGCTGTGCTAGGGTTTCCCACGTGCACCACCACTGCCGCCACCAGCCGTGGTCACCGGGAGGGGAGGCAGAGGCGGCGTGGCCGTGGCCATGGCCATGTGGCCCGTAATGCACTTATGTGGTTTAGGTGGCCTTCGACATCAAGTCAATGTTCGGTGTCTAGATCTCGCTGTCGATTCTCGAGCGGAGGGCAAGGCCGTTGAGATTACGATCGCGGATAAGCCAGCGATAATATTATTTTCGTCGATCGACCGTCCATACATGAATGCACGGTCGGTGATTCAAAAATACGATCGCGATGCGAGAAAGCGGTAGTGTCACTTAAACAATAAAAAATGTTTATTCTCAAATGAACGGTGGTCCAAGCCACTAACCAAACAGATGTCAGATAAAATATGCGATCCAACGTGGGTATTCTTCAGTGGGTTAGTTATGTTAGTGTCTAACGGGGTAAACGAGGGTGAGGCCTTGTGAATTGGCACCCAAAGTTGGAAAAGCAACCTGCCATGCTTGTAACATCTCAATTTTTAGGTCTTTTTAAAAAAATTCAAAATAAAAATAACCATTTGGTTTTGTTGAATTTCTAGAGCATAACTTGAATTTTGAAAATTAAAAGCAATTTAATTGACTAAATCAAACTTCAACTAATTCAAAATTAGGTTTATTATAAGTTTATTTGAGTTCTCTGGTAGTTAAAATCACCTTCCTTTGTTTGTTAGAATTCCCATTGGCCATTCCTTTTAATGACCGACCCTTTGGTTTCGACCAACCCCACCTTCTCCTCCTCGCCTAGTCACCATCACCTTCGCAGGGCCGATGTCAGCAGTGCTCGTATCACGGCCGTCGCAAAGGTCTTCGCGCATTAAATGTCATCACCTCCGGCGTGTTCTTCCTGCCCCTTTTTTCTCAGCCACGTGCATATTAAATACTGTTGTCTTCGCCAAGTAAGAACGTTTCTTGGAAGGACTCAATGATAATCTCTCAGTTCGCCTCGTTGCCCAAGACTATACCGACTTTCAGCAGTTGGTGAGCAAGGCTATCTATTAGGAGGACAAGCACGTAGAAATGGAGAATCATAAGAGGAGGATGACATTTCGAAGTTCAACTCTAGGGGTTTTCCCAAGCCTTGCACCACTCGGCCTCAATCTCACCACCCAACATATGAGATTCTAGTGCTCTTCGACCAAGGCACTTGTGCGGCTCGCGCCTAATAAACGGTTTCATAACACTTCTACCAGAGGCCACTTTCCGAAGAAGGCACCACTACCTCCACTGCAGGAGTTATTTGCCTCTATTGCAATGAAGTGGGGCACTATGCCAATAAGTGCCCGAACAAACAGCAACCAGTAACTCTAACCCGACCAAACTTTGCACGCAAGAACGTTTGTAGTCCAACGGTTAGGATATTGCCTTCAAACAATTGACCCAGGTTCGACTCCCAGCAAACGCATTTTTCCCTCTGTTTTTTATGCTTTTTACAAAGCATACTTCTCAAATTGCTTCCTTTTCCATTTTTTCTGGGACAAACTATCTCCACGATGCAAAAGATATCAACTGTTAAATAATCCTTGATGACTATTTTATTACATTTAGTGTTTTCTTGTAACGTCGCTTCAGTTTTTTTGTTTTGATGCTGCGCATGAATGCTGCATGAAGTGCATTACTGTAGAGTGGCGCATTATGAGCGAATTAGTGGCATAGGAAATTGCTGCTATTAGTAGCTCTTCATGCATGTAACGTAGGGTCTCTGGATGAGTATAAAGAAGAAGAAAAACAAAAAGCAGTAGGTTGTTGAGCTGCACAAATCTTTGTCTCTCGCCTTTTGCAATCTAATTTTCCGTTCAGGTGTTAGGTGTGCGTAGATCGGTCTCGTGTGCTAACATCAACAACTAACAGCTTGGCATGCACATCACTTGTGATCCTCTATATGTCAATCAGGTTGGACCCTACTTAAAATTTGCTCCTCTTAATTTGCTGTTTTGTTTCTATCAGAAATCTCAAGCTTCCCACAGACAGGCAGGCCTATGCTTAGCATCCATCCCACTATAAGCGAGCCGCATCAAATTGCATGGCTAATCGATTGTCATTGACCATAGTCCAGGACCTAGATTGTTTACAGCAACCTCACAGAGCTCTCTGTTATTTTTATTTCACTGCACAAACAACTCGACAAATCTTCGAATCCACACATTCCTGAAGTATACTGGAACAAGTTGGCAGAGGTGAGATACGTACTTGCAGCTACTGAAGCAACTCATGTGTGCATTGGCACTTTCTGGGTTACTGTCCTTGGGCTGTATGAACCTTTCTGTCTGCACACTTCTCCTCTCCTGCGTGTTCTTCATGCGGTCATGCCAAAATCCTTCGAATCGTCTCCACGCCCTGTATTCAGATTGCAATATATCGCATTGTGAGGACGACAGTCTTTGCTCCGATGCTCGGTGAACGGTAGGCAGGGCACGTAATACGCAACGATTTTATGTAGACTGCAGGGGGATCTCAGGTTCAGACTTTCATGTCATGTGTGGCCATGGGAATTGATCTTTGTCACGACATGTGAACTGACCTCCAACCGGTGATATATGTTGGAGTTTATGGGTTTAGTCTATATATAATTCTAAATAAATCCTAAAAAAATATCAAAGGTCCACTTATGCATAGTTAAAAGTAAAAAAAAATTCAGTACCATATTGCTAGTCTAGGTGGATAGATACTAATATATAAGGTGAAGTTGATCTTACCTAATTGAAGTAAGAAAAAAAAGAACACATATGAGCGCTCACTCATTGGCCTCACCACACCATCGCCCGCCCATGCGCGACGTGCGCGCGAATGGTTCAACGATTTCGTGTCTGGTTGGGTGTAGAGCTGCTGCTTCTTTTTACACCTCAAAACCATGCATACGAATTAGAAACTAAAAGTTTAAAGTACATTATTTCAATGGAGGCTTTTATGGCATGCATTAACTGCGTTTAAAACAGATTAATGGTGGCAGTTTCTTTTGCTTGTTGCTGGTTCTATATGAGAAAGAGAAGTCTCCTCTCATATATAGAAAACAGAGATATCAGTACCGTTTTGTTGCTTTGTTCCTCTATGTTGCGCAACCTCGGCTTCTCTATCCTTTCTTTAGCGTGCCAGATGTGGGAGGGCGGTGTCTGAGTCGGCGTCCCTCATGATCTGCCGGGTTGGGCGAATCGAGGTTTTGAGGCGTCGCGCTTGCGCATTCACGGCTTCCTCCTTCTCCACCATCCTTTGCACGTCGTTTTTTTCACATCAGATTCTACCGCGATCTTCGTCAAAGTGATTCTCTGTAAGTCGCGATGATATCATTTGATATGGCTAGGCATTACTTTCTAAATATTTGTCATCGATGATATTGATACCTATACATTAGTAATGTTTTATTCTAGGCTTTACCTTTTAGTGCATATATATGAGAATATATATTTGAGTTGATGGTCATACTCTTGTTTATAATTCCAAATATACCTAGTATATATATGTTGATGTTGATTCAATTATTATTTAAAAATGATAATAATCACAAAAATGCATATATACCTAACAATATATATCATCGTATATATAATATATACGCAGCATTCATCAACTTTGTGTTGAAACGCATGTAGGTACCTGCTTAATTAGTACTGTTATTAACAAAAAAAAACCGCCTCGAGGTACATACAGAGGTTTTCTTATGCTTCCCTATTTATCACAATCAAGGACTTAATGGAACCACATGGGGTGTGTCATGTGTCTTTGCACAAGAACAAATAACAATGTATACTAGTGATCAGTGAAAGTTTTTTTTGTTGAAATGGCAAGAGCATTGCTATTATTGCATTAAAAATAAGTAGAAAGAAAAAACAGATTCAGAAGATAAAAAAAAACAACAAGAAAATTAAACATGAGTCACTCATCGAAATGCTCCCTCGGGTCTATCCCCTAATGCCACCGACGCACTCGTGGTCTTTAGGACGTTGCCCCCCCCCCTCCACCAGTAAGTAGATTCCCAATTTGTTCGCCCCGCTTGTTAACCAGGCCCTAGCTTCTTCTTTGATGATCGCTACCGTCCTCAACGCGCCGTTTCACTGATGTTGGAAAATCTTCCTATTTATTTTCTTCCAGATTTGCCACATTGTAAGAATGACTAGCAAGCTCTGGCCCTTCCTACTCATGGCAATTTCTCTTTCTGATATTTCTAGCCACCAATCCAGGATCGTTTCATGACCCTCCCAGTGCGTAGGTATTAAGCTATTATGATGTGCCCATGTTGCTACTGTATTCCAAACCCTTTTTGCGAAGGCACATTTGAGGAGAGATGGTATTTGTTTACGGATTATCTGTACTGAGAGGACACCAATAATCATTTGGCATCTGCTTTGTTGCTAGGACATTCGACGTCGGAAGCCGGTTTTGGACAGCCAACCATGCAAAAATTTTGTATTTTTGCGGTGCCCAAGAGTTCTATATGAAGCGAACGAAAGGTTTCTCAGTGATCAGTGAAAGTTATGTGTGTGGAGTTAATTTCGTGATAATAATATACTGATCAAAATGTGATATTTAGTCAGGGAATGAAAATGGCAAAATTTAGCCAACCCATTTTATTACAGGACATACAAGCATTAGCCTTAGTGCTGATTCTCAGAAAGAATTCCAGTTGCGAAATCAATTCTACTTCCTCAATACTTTGTGCAGGAAGCGTTTGTAGTCCAACGGTTAGGATAATTGCCTTCGAAGCAATAGACCCGGGTTCGTCTCCCGGCAAATAATTGCTCATAATTACTTCCCTTTTTCCTTTATCTTTTGAGATAATTAATTATTTGCCACCGCCTAAGGGTGAATTTTAAGATTTGCCACTGCATATGAGTATGACATGTGGTCCTATATTTTAATGAGCAAATTATTGAACCTCCTTTATCTTTTTTATAAACAGTTGCCAACATATATTCACCTTGGTTATCAACTCTGTCCCGATGAGAAATGATTTTTTTTTATTTAATCCTTTTTTAGTAATATTTTAAAGTTAATCCTTCGCGCACTTTATTTCCAAATCTGACCCCTTTGGTCACGCCACTCCCCGTAGCGTGGCCAAAGCGTACTGTCACGCCACCATGCGCGGCGTGACCAAACATGTCACGCAAGCCCTTGGCCGCGCGTCGTGCCAACGTGGAGGACTTGCGTGGCAGACGTCACGCCGGTAGCTATGGCGTGACAAGGGCGACTAGTCACGCCAGTATATGTGGCGTGACAGTGGCACAAAAGTAAATACCTATATGAACCGATAATTTTTTTTGTGGAAGTATGGACATATGGTGAAGCGATGCTGTGAGGAAACATGCGTAGAAATATTAAGATTGTTTCGTGTCACTTATAAGATTGATTTGGACAAAAATCAAAATCAAAATCCTTCACATGTGATAGGACTACATCATAATCGATTTGTGTTTTGGTGGGGTGATGCTTATGACTTCTTTGGAAGAAATGAAAACAAATCGTGCTAGTAGTACACATCAAGTGATTGCTTACATGATTAAAGGGAATGCGATGATAGCTCCAAGCGGCAAATGGTTGAATATGTTCTTGACAACAGTAACTTGGAAGGTGTGACTATAGTTTACGATTCTCTAATGTTGTCCTTGATGTGCATTGGTGGTTGAGCAGAAGGCTCATTTGCAAGGATTACGGATCATGAAGTAAAATATGGTCTCTTCCTGAAATATTTCGTGACACCAAGTGAGTGCAGTATGTGGATGTACATAGGTAATGTTATTGATCATTTGCCTGCTAATCCAATTCTCTATTTGTGTGGTGTGCTTAACTTGTTTGCATTTTAGGATGTCGATGGGTGGAGCAACTGGTGGCTATGTCGGTATGGCTCCATAAACTTTATGATGAGACTAAAGTAATATCGACCACACAAACACTTGTTGTCCAAACTATTGGAGTGTCAACTCGATAAAGTCGTGTGAGCGATATATACCTGATGATCGATGAAGTATTTTGTGAAGCTTATAGAGAATATATGAAGGAGTTGAGCGCTCGTTGTGATTATGAAGATGCCCTAAAACATGGAGGATTCGATGTCGGTCGCGAATGGTTTTTAGGATTCCACTAGAATAGGCATACTTGCAATATTACACATAGCGAATGTTTTGATGGCTTAGCGGAATCACGGACGACGAACTACATTAGAGTCTGAGCGAAGCATGTTACGTAGTGACATGGCATGATGGTTCGACTAATTGCTTTAGTCATCCTCGCTACTACTACGGTACATTCACGACACAAGCATCGAACCATATAACTATACATGCCTTTGGGGATAGTGAAAAACATGCGGGGGTAGGGCGGGGACTATGCGTAATGACGACCTCTTTGCGTGGTCGGGGCCATTTTCCCTTCCTTACTAGCACGGCGTTGAACTCACGGCCGCGTTCCCTTCCTCTTGTCGCGGGGCTTTGTCACGTCGGTGGTATGTCGAAGTCGTCCATGTCTGTGATTCCATGATGTAAGTACCTTTGTATAGTGAAAATCGTAAGAAGGATGTTAATTCTTCATAACTCACGTCGTCGTTACGGATTAGGCGGAGCGACGGATCTGTTGTGGCGGCGGGCTCGGCGCATGAGCCTTTCCCTTGCCCTTGTGGCGGGACTGTCCACGTTGGGCTGGTATGTGAAGTCGTCCATGTCTGTGATTCCATGATGTAAGTGCAGTATAGTGAAAATCGTAAGAAGAATGTTAATTCTTCATAACTCACGTCGTCGTACGGATTAGGCCGGGCGACCGGATCTGTTGTGGCGGCCGGGCTCGGCCGCGCATGAGCCTTTCCCTTGCCCTTGTCGCGGGGTGTCCACGTCGGGCGGTATGTCGAAGTCGTCCATGTCACGCAATTCTATGATGTAAGTACACCGTCTGGTGAAAACGTAATAAGGATGTAAATTCTTCATAACTCACGTCGTCGATATGGATTACGCGGCGACTCTGCGCTCGCCGGTGCCTCCTCAGCGGTCGTGCGTGGGTTTCCACCGCACGAAGTTCTCGGCGAGCGCGGGTAGTTCAACATGTACCTGTTTGGATGAATGCCTGTCGTACATCTACGGGCCATCGATCCACTTTGGAAGAAGTGGCGGCGCATCTCGGGCTGCCATCACGTGGGGATGAAGTTAAATTGAAGGAATTAATTGTGAAAAAATCGATGCGTTGAAAAGCGCTTACAGTGGTGCACTTGCGTGTAGTATGCCCGAGCGGCGATGGCGTGTAACATCCCAAATTTTGGCTTGTGTTTCAAATGTAATAAAATGAGGGTAAATTAAAACTTTTCCTTCATCCTTTTACTTTTGAAACTTTTAAATTCTTGTAAAGAATTTTGGAAAATTAAAAATCAAAGGCCTCAATTATCAAGTCAACAACCTCCTTGGTCAAATCTTTTGTTAAACCCTTGGAAATAATTTTCCCTGGTTCTAGGGTTGCTTAGTAACACCTCTGAATTATTTCATAATTTTGGAAATTAATTGAAATATTTTAGAGGCAAGTCAAACAGTCAAACCTCTGAAATAACCTTCGGAATTTATTGAGAAAATTCTAGTGCACAAAAATCTCTGGAAATTTTATGGAAGGTTAATCATTAAGTCTGGAAGCCCCAGTTAAAATTTCATAAATTTTGGAGTTGATTTGATGCCTCAATTAAATCCCCAAAGTTTCAGCTCAAAAATCAAATTCTAATGGGTTTGCTTGTTCATTGGACTCAGTCGGACTGGGCTCGAGCCAACCGACTTCGGTCGAGTCAACTAAGCTGTCTGCGTGATCGATCGGAGCGCGCGCTCTGAACCGTTGGATCTCCATCGGACGGCTCGCGTTCGTGTATGCATTCGGACAACTCGGTTGCCGGTTCGCGGCCGTTGGATTTCAATCGGGCGGTCGTCGTTCGCGGATGCCGTTTCAGCGCGATCGTGCCCTCGCCCTTGGATGCGAATCGGACGGTGCGCGTCGTCGTCCTCCTCTCGCTCGGCGCGCAAGGTAAATCGATGGCGAGGCGTGGGTGTGCGGCGCATGTCCCTCCTCGCGTCCTGCCGGGTCTCGCATTTAATGCCGTCACTCCACCGCCGTTTAGTCGTCGTCTCTGCTCCGTCGCTCCACGGCGGCAGTGCGCGGCGAGAGAGGACCGTGGTGGCTCGCGGCATTTTCTTGCTTCTCGAGCCTACTTAAGCTCGGGTCACCAGCCGGCTTCCTTTCCTCTCCCGCTCCTCTTGCATTCTCTAAGCACGGCGAGCCCACCACCAGCGCCCATTTCGCCATTGCAGGAGCTTGGAGCTCTGCCGCCAACGGTGCTCGGTGGTTCTTTGGCTCCTCTCTACTCTGCACCTCCCTCTCGCCTCGGTGGTGCTTAACAACCACTCCATTTCGGGTTGCTTCAGCGGAGCAGGATTTTGGATTTCCCCAAATCGGCGCGAGCATCCTTCTTCGTCTCGGTAGCGGTGAGTGCTCCTTTTCTAATTCCTTTCTCGGGAGCTTCTCGTGCTCTCGGAACCCATCGTGATGCGGCGTGGTTGATTTTGCCCGGCCGTCTTCCCGCGTCATCTTCCTCGTGTCGTCGCGAGCTTCGTCGCGGGCTGCTCGACCGCCTCTGCACCTCCGCGTCGGTCGGTAGCTCCTGGTAGCCCCTAGATGCTCGGCACGCGCAGAATGGTCCGCTGCGAGCTATTTGCTGCTTGTCGTCGTTGTCATTTTCCGTGCCGCTCCTCGCGCCGCGCGCGCCGCTGCAGTCCACCACCGTCGGTGTGGGTGGTACGGAGGGTGCGCAATGCTATGCGCACCCATTCACGGCATTCACTCGCGCCACGTGCGCTGGTGCGCGGTGTTTGGCCGGTGAAGCCGCCGGCGCGTTGTCGGACGACAACGTTCGCGAGGCGGCGTGGGCGGTCTTCGGCCGTTGGATCGAGAGATCAACGACCTGGAGCCTCCACGTCG
The DNA here is from genome assembly GCA_036346255.1 of Ampelocalamus luodianensis. Taxonomy (NCBI): domain Eukaryota; kingdom Viridiplantae; phylum Streptophyta; class Magnoliopsida; order Poales; family Poaceae; genus Ampelocalamus; species Ampelocalamus luodianensis. The sequence continues at coordinate 50,923,989 of CM070632.1, read as the reverse complement.
GCCCTACGTTCGCGCGTGAGGAGTGTTTGGTCTGGTTCAATGTCGTCCGTTGGATCGAGATCGACGGCTCTCGATGCGCCACGTCTCGGGTGTTAGTGAAGTCCCGAAAGTGCTAAGTCCAGAAATCAGTATCACATTAGGGTCTTGTCATTTTCATATCTTTGTCATCTTAGCTCCAAATTAGATGATTCCAATTTTGTTAGCTTCCTTATAACTTGAACTTAAATATAAAAATAATTGTAGACCATGATCAAACCTGGAAAACCATTTTCAAAAATAGTAAACAATTGAACTTAATACTGTTTTTCAGAGCTTTTAGCAAACTTGTAAAATTCATATCTTTTAAAATATAGGTCCTTTTTGTATGAATCCAATTGGATTAGCTTCCACTGGTAGTGTATTTGCTAGGAAAATTGGTTTCACAAATTTTACTGTTTTTAAAAATCATAAGGATCATATTTTAGTTTAATACCCTAAACAATTTAAACAAATTATAACTTTTTCAATATAACTCCAAATGACCTGAAATTTTATATGGGTTACCACTATACCAATAGGTAGCTACCATAAAAATTTCAGCTTCAAAACCTTTCTAGAAAATATTTTTGCTACAGTGCTATTTAAGTGTAGCATTTTGGCCGAAAATAGGTTTTTAGGAAATATCTTTTGCACCACAAATCCAAATTAAGTTTTTCCAGTTCCTATGACTAGGTATATCCATTTTCTACCTTGTGTATAAATTTCATCGCATTTGGATAATTTTTGGCTTGCTCTTTTGTTTAAGTGTTGCTCGTCTTATTGGTTGTTTCGCTCTTTCGCTAGGATTCGATATTTGCGGTAACCCGAGAACGACCCTCATAACAATTTGAGCCACAACAAGCAGGCAAGCAGTTTGATCATTTCCATTGATCCCATTACTTTTAAAGTCTAATATTTTGTTTAACTTCTATGTATGCATTGCTATTTTGTTGTTAAATTGATTAGTTAGACCTCTAGTTGCATAATCAGTAGGTAAATGGTTATCCTTTACTACACGAGCCTAGGTTATTTGCTGTGGTTAGAGTTCGATGGATGAACTCTTGTCACTTAGTAGATTTCGAATAAATATTGCTTAGCCATGCCTAGTATCGGTAGTATTGAGCGATCATCGACTTAGTCGATGATCTTGATCACACAACTACTTATACTACTCCATTATGTCCAACCCTTGTGTTTTATTGATTTACAAATCAAAAGCTGAAAACAAAACTATATCTTGACTTGGGCACAATGGTATGTTGATGTGATCTGTTGGGTGTGTTGGAATGGTGCCTAAGTCCCCAAGGACCAGAGTTACTTGTGTCACTAAGCCAGCGCTTATTGCGTGCTAACCACGAGGGGATATGGAACCTCTCTTGACTAAGTACTTTGGAAGGTGTTAATTATGAGCTGGTCGGTGGGTGTGCTCTTGTGTGTGTGTTTAGAGGGAGCATTAGCGCACCAGGTTGAGTACATCTAATGTGTCCTTCTCCCGTGGGTTGCGGCTCTTAATTAGCATCGTCCATTGGAAGCGTCTTGTTAGACTTAGCCATGCACGCATACCAAAGGAAGTGTGCTAACCGTGGTGGTGGAAAGGCGGTCTATCGTGTGGGTACATTGGTACACCCCTGCGAGTTAAAACTATTCGAATAGCCTCGTCTAGGTTATGGACATGCTTGGTAGGTCGTGCAAGAACTAGACTACAACCTTTTAAAAACTTAAACTTGACATGGGTGGTATGAAGGGTACTTCATGCTATTGTTGTGGTGACTATGGGTTAGTCACTTCTAGGTTAGTGTTGTCATCTATCTATTGTTATAATTGTCTCTCTTTTATTTGAACAATAAAAGTTAATTGCAAACTTGCTTTGAATCTATCACCCTATTGCAAATGAAAACTTGCTTTATCTTTGAAAATAAGTCGAGCCTCATCCACTTAAATAGAGCTTGCATGTAGTTAATTATAGTTCATTATCTCACACGTCCAGTCTTGCAGTACAAAAACAAGTTTTGTACTCATCGCTTGCTTAATATTAATTGTTGCGAGAGGAAGAAGGTGAGCCCCAGGGCCTCACTTTTGTGGTATGTTCTTGTATTGTTTGGGACGATTAGCTTGGCGGTCCGGTTGGTTGCCTTGTGGTAAAGGCACACCGATTGGCTTTTGTTTATCGCCATCTTATGGCCATTTGCTTCATTGTGTATTCACTTATTTGTATGACTTTTGGCGGTCGGCCTCTCTTTGTAATAACTCTCTTTATATTATCTATGTCTTTGATTGTTGCTTTTGCTTGGCTCTATGTGTATGAATGGAATTGATGCATGATTTTGTAGCAGAGGTGTGTATCTGCAGTGCAGGAAGTATACATATCTCGAGCTTAGTTTATTTGATTTGTCTTTTAGGACCAAGTGGATGGTTAAAGCGCATGGCCAGAATAAACGGGGTCCTCTCAGTGGTGTGTGGATTGAATGATTTCTGCTAGTTCGCCGCACACACACTGCGGGATCGGAGAACGTGGTGGTACTGGAGCATCTTTCATTGAAAAATCTGGGTATTGTAGCTATTTGCTCTTACTGCAAGCCACTTTTTACGCAACATCCTCGCGTAGAAGTTTGCCGAAGAGTCCATAGCTGGGTATCTATTGTGTAGTGTTGGGTTTGGTTCAACCCCCTTTTATAAGCTCCATGGTTGGCATGGTGTCATGTCCATCTGAAAAGCTGGTGAGACGGTCAGGGTTGTCAAGTCGATCTAAGCGACCGTGTGGTCTTGTCCGCTGCGCTAAGGTGTCTCGTTTGGTCTTATCACTGCGCAAAGCTGCCCCGTGTGGTCTTATCACTACGCAAAGCTGTCTCATTTGGTCTTATCACTGGGCAAAGCTGCCCCGTTTGATCTTGTCACTGCGCTAAGCTGTCCTGTGTGGTCATGTCACTGCGCAAAGCTGTCTCTTTCGGTGTTATCAACGCGAAAGTGCCCCCGTTTGGTCTTATCGGCGTGCGTAGCTGCTAGCTAACATTATCCGCTTCATAAGCCTCCCGCGGCTATAAAATGCATGCCCACGCTCGAAAGTAGGACCACGAGATACCATGGCGGAGCAGTAATGGGACCATTCAGCGGGTCGCCGAAACAAGACCTTCCTCCAAAGGAGGAGGACTTGGACCTAACTACCGGCTAATGCCGAACAAGCGTCTTTGAACCGGTATGGCGAAATGCGGACACTGAGGAGGGCCCATGTCGTGCGAGTCTTAGATGGCCATTTCGGCCAATGACGACGTTTCCTCCGATGCCCACACTCGGGTAAAATTTGTAAGTTGTTTGCTTTATGTTCTGCTAATAGAGCCTTAATGTTAACCCTCCCTTCTTTCCATGAGATGGTAAATGTGACTTTGTCCATTTGGATCGATCGTCCTCATGAGCGACATGTTGCGGTGTGCGTGCATACATTGTGGAACCGAATCTTTGAGTTGGAGGCGCGGATTGGCGATCTCAACGAGCAAAGCGAAGACCTCGCCAACGGATCTGTGCGCGAGAGAACAGCGAGGTCGTGAACATAAGTTCCTATGACCCCACATCTTCTTTGCGCAAACCCTAGCTTTGCATATGTGCGTGCCACTACAACGACGACCCGACCACGTGCGCCCCACTATACAACACTCTATGTGGGTAGCGGCGGGCACCTTCCACCATTAAACACGACGGAGAAACTGTATGTCGGTAATTTCCTTATATACGCAATTATTTTCAATCTCCTAAAGCATGTAATGAATGGTGGGCGCGTCATTCTTTGAATTTGTTTCATTGGTGTGTCGTGTGCATTAAGTGTGGCGTTGATATGCATTGATGACCCATACATTGTCTGAGCAGTCGGGGTTGTCAAGTCGATCGAGAAGCTAAACCACCGTAAAGCTAAACCACGAGGCGTGAAACTTAAAAACCTAAACCACGAGACACAAACCTAAAAACCTAACCTAAACCCTCGGACTGCAACATGAAAACCCTCAAGGCAAACACACGAAATCAAAAACCTAAACCCTAATCCCAATTCCCTAATTCCTAAGCCAAACCCAAGTATTGTCACGCCATTACTACGGCGTGGCCAGGGCTTTACGCCACGCCAACCTTCGAACAATCCGAGGCCATGCGGGAGAAGCGCGCGTGCGGGCTAAGTCGGTCACGCCATTCCTACGGCGTAGCGGGGCGTGTTGTCACGCCATTCCTCTGGCGTGGCACTATTGTTGTCACGCCAACCTTACGAACAATCGAGGCGATGCGGGGAAAGCGCTTCGTTACGGGCTAAGTCGGTCACGCCATTCATAACGGCGTGGCGAGGACGTCCTGCGTTAGGAGGAATGGCGTGGCACTATTGTTGTCACGCCAACCTTACGCCGAACAATCGAGGCGTGCGGGAGAAGCGCCTCATCAAAATCAAAACAATGAGATGCAAAAGATCAAAATCCTACACTATCCGAGTCTCTCGTGCTCGGTCACACTCGAGATCCCGTTCTCGACCGCCCAAACCACGTGTTTGGGACCGCTCGAAGCTTGCCTCGAGTGTGACCTACACTACCACGGATCACGTGCCCGGTGCGCTCGAGATCCGTTCTCGAGACCGCCCAAACCACGTGTTTGGGACCGCTCGGGCTCATTCTGAGTACGCCGGGACTTCCGCTCCGGGTGCGCGAGCTACACGCTCGAGTGCTCGAACCACTCGTTCGGGAAATCGATATGCAAAAGGAGATAGGTCATATTTTTGTCGCCTTGACCTATATTTTATTTCTATAGAGGTCCTTTCTATACAATTCCCCTTATCTTGATTTCTATAGAGCGATGCGAGGATGATCAACTCTTGAAGAAGCAATATGTGGCTCAACGTAATATCTTTGCCATTTCATTCTACGAAAATGTCCACTTTACTCCCAGAAGTATCTACTTTGTCGTTTAACTCCCAAACTCGATAAAACCGTTTACTTTATCCCTAACTTGGTTTTGACTAGTGGTTTTGATTGCTTGGATATGTCTGTATTTATGTTAGACAGTCGACTCGAGACAGCGTGGATTGGGTCGCACATAATCGACAAAACCCTGTTACCTCTCGACTTATCATCCCCACAAAATCGACAAGAGCTTTTGGAGATGTGATTGGTACTGAACATGCAGCTTTATTGGACCGTGCGAAGTAACAAACGAGGATAATGGATTTGTGCCTTATGCAACTCGAGATTGAGATTAAGCATGCGAGTTAACAACTTAGATAAATAGATATCATCCAAGCAAGAGCCTATACACCAAGGTAATCAATCATACAAAGTGTAATCATGCAAATGCAAATGAAACTAGTGATATCATCACTAAATTCCAGAATGGCAACATCTATATCTAATCCAGATCTAACATATACACCGATAATGGACATATGACCTCCATTATTGCTTGTTAATACAATGACCATAGTATTGCTATCATTAATTATTTACAACCATCCAAAAGTGATTAATACAACCATCCCAAAGTGATTAAGCCAGCGATCCGCGATATTACGCATGAACATTTAGATTAATACAATAACTTGACCATCCGTTAATTGTTTACAACCATCCAAAAGTGATTAAGCCGCACTGCAATTGTTGAGTCTTGTAATAATCAATCATCCACTATTTGGAATAATTTCACAAGGTGATTGATTATTACAATCGCCCACGAGAAAGTAACAAATAGACAACACTAATTAACAAATTATGAATTAAACATCCCACAAAATTTAATAGGATCTGATCGCAACAACTCGACTTGATCGCAACAACCATTTCTATACAATCTCAACTCCACATTTCTACACAACCATTTCAAATCACGAGCAACGGGAGGAATCGGGAGAAGGAGTTATACCTCGGTACAAACCACGGGAGGAGGACCGGCGAGGAAGGGGGCGGCGGGCCGGATGTCGCCGCGAGGAGGAGCTGCCGGCGCGGAGAGGAGGCGCCGCGCGGGAGAGGCCGGCCGGACGGAGATGCCGCGGGGGAGAGCTGGCGGGAGGGGAGTCTTGGCCTTGAGAGAGAGACGGCCGGGCAGCGGGGAGGAGGCGGCGGGGAGAGCCACCGGGAGAGGCGGCGCGGGAGATGCCGGGGCGGGAGGGGCAGGCCGGGCAGCAGGGGAGGGCGCGGGGAGGCGTCAGCGGGGGAGGCGGGGCAGCGGCGTGGAGCAGCGCGGGGAGGCGTGTGGCGCTAGGGTTCGGGTTGCGTGGGGAGAGAAAAAGCGAAGAAGGGCTGTCCGCGAGTATAAGTCGCCATTGTCACGCCAAATATGCTGGCGTGACTAGTCGCCACCGTCACGCCATACCTAATGGCGTGACGGATGCCACGCAAGCCCTCCACGCTGGCACGTCGCCCGGCCAAGGGCTTGCGTGGCATGTTGTGTCACGCCACTCATGGTGGCGTGACAGTACGCTTTGGCCACGCCACGGGTTGTGGCGTGACCAAAGGGGTCAGATTTGGAAATAAAGTTCGCGATGGATTAACTTTAAAATATTAATAAAAAAAGATTAAATAATAAAAAAAATCATGAGAAATGGACATTTTCTGTTCCTATCAACAAGCTTATGATTCCGCACAGATCAATGACGAGTACCATCGAGTTGCATGGTCAATCAGTGGGAAAACTGACAATTTACAGGGACCGAAGATTGTTCACAATTACAGCAACTTCACCAAGTTCATTCTTAACGACAGTGACTGAAATGAATGGCGTGGTTAATGAACTAATGCTCGATGGGTTCGTTCGTGTTACATCAGAGAAATAGAAGGACATATATATTTTTTCTTCGAAGGAGTCACCGGGGGAGAGGATCCCCAATAGTATGGACGGTTACGAAAAGCTAACTTGATACACGAAGGGATGTGGAGAAAAGAGATTTTCAGGCGGAGATTACATGCCGATCTCTAGGTCGCATTTTCTACACTCAAAGTGTTATATCTTCCATACATGATTTGATGATGTAAGGGAATGACGGTTCGCACGCCCGAAAGGCAACGTCGTGCTAATGATTCCACAAACACCACATACACAAGAGAAGAAATGTGTTATAGCTAGTCTGTGGGACGCACAAGGGGTGTGGAAGGACAGGCGAACGCCGAATGCGAACCAGAAGGAACGAGCAAAGGGGCCGCCGAAGAAGAGGTGGTTGGCATCCTCAATGCTGTTAGCGCAGACCTCACGGACAACATTGTCCACTAGGAGTTTTCCGAAGGAGGTTGGCTTTTGTGTGCCAACTTGTTCGGCTCATTCATACAACTTGCCGATCCAAGATCCGTTTAGTGTTTACGCACCCAATTCTCAAGTACAGCCGAACAAGTTGGCAGAAGAGTGCCGGATCATGTACTTGATCTCGCCAGCATGCCGCATGTTCTTGCAGCATGACTCGCCGCAGCGCATGCGATCGCGATGAGGCGCTTAGCTGTTCGACGATCATGCGCTCCTACGCGAATACCATGGTCCTGGATGCTGTGGGCGTCCACTTGGCCGCATTCTCAAATCTCAACGCAGCAGGTGTCCTTTGGGATGTACTGTCTGAACCTCTCTAACTACTCTATCCTTTCAGTCTGAAATCTGAAGATTTTTGTCCCCTATGGCGCTTGTCGGGCGGAAAATTCTGTTAAGGCTGAGATTTGGCTCCTTTGATCCGCCATTGCTGGTGCTAATGATTGATAGTTTTGTATCCATTTGTTGAATTCATGCATGCATGGTCAGCACACGAGAATGGATACCCATACGGCCGTGTCCTGGCTATTGTACACGAGCTGAATTGCGATGAATAATTGGGGTCCATCTGTATTGTCCAGTTGTAGCAGCAGCAAGTTGGCTAAACAAACAAGAAGCAATTCGTCGGCATGACAAGCGAGCCGGTCTTGCTGCGACGCGAACACACGGCAGCCACCGGTTCTTTTAAGCAGGATGTTGAGATGGCAACAGGATATTTTTCGCCTCTGTCGTGAGCCTGCATCTTTTGTAGGGTCTAATGCTTTGACACTTTCAGCAGACCATATATACTGATCACTGCACTGTGTGAACTCCGTCAGGAATCAAGAACAAGGTGTTTTACCAGTTTTAATTTGCCACTTCAGCAGCGCACCGACATATTCATCGAAGAACTGAATATAAGAGCACACAAGTTAGCTATTTTTATCTGGAATACAGACATCAAAACCTAATGCATACACCTGCAGAATCAGTCACAAGAAACGATATGAAACCTCAACTAGAGACCATATTAGCAGCATATATATGCCATCTCAAGTGGGCACATTGATACACTGAACTAATGATAAAACACCCGCATGGCGCATGCTAATCCTGACTCATCCTAATGAGAAAGCAACATATAAGAAAACCGTCATGTGACGATGTCTCTTGGTCATCATCACATGCGCCCTCTCAAAACAGAAAACAATGAAATATTTGTTAGATCCAATTCATCGCAGAAAAGGGTTTTATGGTACACTAAAAACAGGAGCACTATATATAGCTACGCCAGTGTTGAGTTTTTGCAACTTTCAGCAGCAAACCACCAATCCTCACATCCTCACATCCACACTGACACTACCAGCACCTGCACTTTGCCACTGCTCAGTGGTACTTTGCACTGTGGCAAATACTGCAAGATCGAACACTTGACTGCAGATTATCTAGCTACCATGGGTGGCAAGCTGCAGCAGCTGATGTCGAGGCTTCACCTGGCGAGGCACTCGTGCGGCGGCGCGAGGACGTGCCGAGGGTCACTTCGCGGTGTACGTCGGCGAGGCGAGGACGCGGTTCGTGATCCCGACGGCGTACCTGAAGCACCCAGCGTTCGTGGCGCTGCTCAACAGCGTGGAGGAGGAGTTCGGGTTCGACCACCATTCCGGCGGGCTGACGATACCGTGCTCGAGCGCGACTTCGCCGCGCTTGTCGGCAGGCTGAGCTCCTCGTCGTCGTGTCACTGATCACTGTTCGTTTCTTCGTCGATCCGGAGTTTTTGTTTGCTTCTAAATTGTAGCTGTAGTATGTATATGTAGCTGCCATTCTGACAATGCTATGCGTTCTGTCACGACAATTTTGCATGATCGATCGAGCCAAAGCTGAAAAGGCATTGTGAAGCATGCTGCTGGTGAGTGCTTTTCATGTTTGACAGTTCTATCGAGTTGCATGTACCAATCAGTTTACCTAAAAACTTGTCGATGAGAAAAGACGGATAATTCACTTATGCTTTACTCCTCCTCACGTGTAGGCTCTCAGGTCTAAAACGTGGAATAGAAGTAGACTACAATTATTATTTTTTAATTGCACCAACCGGGTCTTGAACTCAAGACATCTTGACTCTAATACCATATTGAGTTGTATGTACCAATCAGTCCACCCAAAAGTTTAAACTGATAATGAAAAACGAATAATTCACTTATACTTCAATAGATTCATGTTCCGATCCGATGGCCAACCTGAGTCAGTATTCTGCTCATCCATCCCAAAGCAATACTAATTAATGCTGTAAACCCTTGTGTTCTGTAGCCTTTCACTGTAACATGATCGCTACTAAACAGTGCCGCTTCAGAGTTCACAAGGACACCACCACCATTCCTGCTTGATTCTTACTGATTAAGTGTTCCAATTAAAGTATATTTAATTATCTCAATTCGTCAAGGCAGCAGCAAGCGAGCAGAAAAGCAGGGCGAAGAAGAGAAGCGAGGCCTATCAGATTTGGCTGATGAAAGCGGCGACGGGGAGGGTGGGAGTGGCGCGGAGCAGAGATTAGAGCCTTAAACTATATCGATAGGGATTAGCGGAGGGGCTCAGTGGCTCTGATGCACACGGAACTGGACAGAGCAAATCTAGTTTCGTCAGATCTGAAATTCCTGAAAACCAAACGGGTCAGTTTTCAGGATTTTCTCTCTACACTCACACCTTGGAATCCAAGGTCTTCTGTGCGATCTCAATTCGTACAAATCTTGTAGCGAAATTGTAACTAGCACGGAAGTAGCACACTTTGAGGTCCTGTTTAGAACGTGATATTTGAAATACAAAAATCTATAGAAAAAATCGTTTTATTTCTCACGTGAATTTGAAAAAAAATTAAACATTTCAAACAGGCCTCGAGATTCCAAATGCCGAGGCGTCCAAATGGGCCGAATCAGCCTATGTCACGGCCCGGTCCAGACAGGGCATGGCGAGGCGTGCTGTGCGTGCTTGGATCGGCACTGGGCCCAGTGGGCCGGGCCGACGGGCACGCCTCCGAGTCCTCAAGGGAAAATTCACCAAGTAGCTAACCCCACGACGGGCTCCTCCTACGCACCTCCCCATTCCCATCGCCCAAAACCCTACGCGCAAACCCTAGCCGCCGCCGCCGCCTCAGCAATGGCCGGCCTCCTGCGGCTCGCCGGCGCCGCCCGATCCCTCTCCCGCGCGCTCGCCCCGTGGGTGCGCTCCACACCGGAGGCTCGCGGCCACGTCGGCGGCCGTGGTGGAGGACGACGACGAGTCGTACTGGAGCGAGTGGGAGGAGGAGGAGGAGCGGCGGTGGCGGGCCGCGCGTCGGCGCCGCCCGCGGAGTCGTGCCCCGGCAGCGGCGGCCCCAGGGGCGTGCAGTGGGTCGTGATGGGCCGCCCAGGCCCGCAGAAGCACGCCCACGCCGCGCGCCTCGCCGAGGTTCTCGCCGTACCGTACATCTCCATGGGCACGCTCGTCAGAGCGGAGCTCAACCCGCCTCCTCGCTCTACAAGAAGGTTCGGGCTAGTTTCGCTAGAAATTATTCGTATCTCTTGCAGAGTTTCCGAATGTTTTTGCAGTCCAATTTTGTGATTACGGGCCCTACTCGCGATACTTATCTGGATCGTTTGGCTTGATTAAAGCGCTTTTGTGTCGGATTGGCGGCACGGATTTTGGAGGATCTTTTCCTTTGTGCAATTTTCGAGATTTCTCGAGGCATGTTGTTAATCGGAGCCATTTCACAACACATTTGCGTAATTAATCAAGAACTGTGCCTTTTCTTCAGTACTAAACTGGCTAGATTCTTACGTTTTCTGGCCACTTTTTTTGGGCTTCTAGAAATTTCTCGTGACATATCTATCGACTCATAGGATCTCTGTGATATTTGCCTCATGTTCACCAAGGCCACAACTTTTCTTTGGCAAATAATTGATTATTCCTTTCTTTGGACTAGCCAAGTTCTTGAATTTTTCCTTATTCCCCACGAAGTATCTTGCAAATCAAACAATTTATCCTGGGCCACAATTTCCTATTGCTTATTTAAAGGCCACGATTCAAACAAGATCACACAAAATTAATTTTGTACCATTTTTTTGATGTTTTATTGGATCGAATGATGCTAGGAGAGGGGTGTGGCGGCCATGTCTTGCTCCGCGTCCTCCCCTGCGCGAATGGCTGCGGGGGCAACCCCGTAATTTGCTTGTGTCCACATAATGTTGTGGGGGTAGTTCGGGGATTCCACACGGCTAGGGTTTCATATCGCTATTCGATCCTGCCGTCTTGTGGCTGGCGGCCGCCTGCATATACAGGCTTACAACTTTTCCCTCTTGTTGTACCCTGCATTTATCTGGCTCTCTTGTACATTTCTTTCGACAGCTGGAAGTATTTGGTAGAGGTTCTAATTTGCAGACGAGAACCATTACACAAATGGACACTATATTTTTATAAAAATTCTGTGAATATTTGGAAAATGTGACAGCAAATGTTTGCGGGTATTGGAATGTGCTGAAATGTTTTTTCATTGCATGTGGACAGATTGCTAAGTCGGTGAACGAAGGGAATCTTGTGCCGGAGGACATCATATTTGGATTGCTGACGAAGCGTCTTGAGGATGGATACTACCGGGGTGAAACTGGATTTATCCTTGATGGGATCCCACGCACTCATATGCAAGCTGTAAGTCCCCATTTACATTGTATGCTTGAACAAAAGAACTTACTTACTGGTATCATGTAATTAGCGCAGAGAATGTGATTGTCCTGTCTCTACTCACTTTCGCGTAAGGACTAGTTTCATATCCGGTTATTTTCATATGTTTCAGGAGATTCTTGATGAGATTGTGGACATCGACTTGGTTCTGAACTTCAAATGTGCTGATAACTGTTATATGAAGAAGCAATTTGGGGCGACATATGTTCCCACTGCGGACAGCTTTTGATGCCAGCAATTCTGTGTCTACAGATCATAATCCCTGCCTTGGGAGCTGTACATGGCATTCTCAGGTACAACCTGCTGCTGTTGTAGGCCTGGAAGACTCAAGGATGGAGAGGATGCGTGCTTACGCTGAGCAGGTATATTCACACTGACCAAACTTTTTAAATCCGTACGGTTAGCATAGATCTGAGCTTTGTTTTGTACCAAAAGAAGCCTGGAACTTTTCATCCTTATTTGACCAGACCAGTATTTTCATCCTTATTTGACCAAAACCAGCATTTTTTTGTGTGTATGCCCTCCGAAACATGTTTTCTTCAGAATTCTTAGACATATGGTGTGAGGTATTTATATTGCATTATAAGTGTTCTGATTGTCGAAATGTGTGATGAACTCTAATATGAAAATTTCAATATGCAGACCAAGCTGCTGGAAGAGTACTACAGGAAACAGAGAAAACTTATGGAATTGAAGACATCGGCTCGCCTGGGAAACCTGGCAGGGGCTTGTAGCTGCCCTGCACCTCCAGCATCTGGGCGCACCCCAACACCGCACAAACTCACTGTGTAAATATTGTCCGCCGTCGGAGAAAGAAGAACTGAGTAAGGATCTAGATTTTGATCCTGGCCTGCAACATATATAGTGTCCTTATGTTTGTGGGTTCTGACTTCTGAAGGAGTCAGTCGGCTCGACGTTCTGGTCTTGTTGTTGTTATAGATAAAGCAAGATAAATGTACGCGATTTTGCAGACGCGAGAATTTTGGGCTTGCTAGTGCAAGTGTGCCAGCTTCTCTGGCTCCACTATGCTGCTGTGTTGTACTTCGTTTTCCCATATATCAGGTTTTATGTATTATCTTGTGCGCATTGATGATCTCCAGCTCTCTTGAAGATGATTACATCAACAAGTGTACGGAACATCTGTCTGGAGCTCATAGAGTCCAGGGTGTTGCTTTTGCGGACTCATTTGGGCACTGGGCTCTACTGTCTACCCTTCAGGTTCTGTACCCATTTGCTGACAGGCTGGTTCAGAAGCCATGGTGGTCAGCTGAGGTTAGATTTTTACTGTCTAAAATGCTGACATTTTTGTTTTTCGAGAATGCTATGACCTATGTTCTTAATACGATTTCAGTTTTGTCACCTGCCTAGATCTTTATTGCTGGTTTTTGATCGAATAGATTGGTCAGGACTTGGAGCATTTGCTTTTGTGCTTCAGGAGTTTTGGTATCCTGACGGACAGGATATGATTCCTGTGTGTTGTGGTTTTTTTTTTTTCATATAATGATCACGTGACCTGTACCTATCCTCAAACAAAAGATGTCTCTATGTTGGGACCAAATTTCGGTCTTGTTTGTTTAGGTTTAGTCTTTTTGGTTTATAGCTTAAAGCTAGTTTTTTTGACTTAAGTAGCTTATAAACATCTAGTTTTTAAGCGGTGCTTGTAAGCTAATTGAGGGTGTTTGGCAATCTGTCTTTATGGATTTGTAGGTTTTTTATTTTTGTTCGAAATGTTTAAAATATCCTTAATCAAACCGAATGTAACTTATTTCCCTGCACGGCTCTGTGGCGCTTCCATCAATTGCAACAAAAAAAGATGCATTAACAGGAACAATCAACTTCGTAATGCATCTAATCATGTCATAACGCATCGAGTAGTCCATATTTTTTTAGTACAACCCCACGGCAGCAGTTGATTATACTAATCAGGAATTACACCTTGTAATAACAAAAATCGAAACAAGGAAGCTAATCCAGCAGGCCCATGAAGAAGACGCATCTCATCTCCTGCTCCTGCTGCTGCTGGTGTTGCTACTTGTGCAGCTGCGCGGACGCGATGGCCAGCATCAACCTCACCTTCGCCGCCACCTTCTCCGGGGGCCCGCGTTTTATAGGTATCTAAATATATTTATATACTCTCTTTCTAGCTCCCACAATAACTAAAACACATTGCGAATTATCTCAGTAATCTGAAGAAAAATGAAAAATCTAACTATACATCCATCCATCCATTTAAGAGATCAACCTTATAGCGGTTGATATTTAAGCATGTTTTTGGTAAACCTTCACGCGCACAAGCTTTGGGCTCGGCCAGCTGTTTCTGGGCAAAACTAATATTTTTTGTGATTTTTTAAGAGATTTTTTTATAGATTTTTTTATCTTAAGCCTCGGGCCATTGTCCCAGTTGCTTGAGGCCCAACTCCGTTTGTGTTCACACGAGCTCATCCATTTGATGGACCGAAGTTATAAAACTAGGACCTTAGATTTATGTTTTGGTAAACTTTCAAATGGTCCCTAGCAACTTAATATTATCCCTATCCGCTTTCTATTATAGTAGGATAGCCTCAAAGTTTAGATGGATTACCCAGGAAACTCAAGCAATTGAATTCTTATTTACCGTATGTTATAAATAGGCTGGAAACGAACCGAGCTTGGCTCGCTCAAGCTCGGTTAGAAAGCGGGTTTGGCTTAGCTCAACTTGTTTCAGGAACAAGCTAGGAGCTAGGTTCGGCTCGGAAGCAAACTCGAGCTGGCTCGCGAGCCAAACTACTAACGAGTTAGAAGCATGCTCGGAGCTGGCTCGCGAGCCAAACTACTGACGAGTTAGAAGCATGCTCGGCTGGCTTGCGAGCCCTTGGCTCGGCTCGGCAAATGCAACAAGCCAGAACCCAGAAACATGCTCGGCTTAATACGGTGCATTTGCTGCAAGTCTGGAAGCAACTGTATGAGTGAGCAATTGAAAAGGTAAAAGACACATTAATATGACAGACAGAAAAAGTTCAAATTGCTCAGAGAATCCAATTATGACCCAAAGAGAACTTTTCATTGGGAAAAATCACAACATATGCTGAAAGGAAAAACAAGTTGTATACATTGCTTTTGATTGCTCCTCCGAGTTCAAAGCAATTGGTTCACATCATGTATCAGTAAAAAAATATCAGAGATGTTTAGCATGCATGCACCAAGTGTGATTTTCTTATCCTAGAAACAAAAGCCCATCAGTCCCACTATTAGGTTACTAGTGCAGTAAAGACAGTCAATCCAAGATGAACCACGATATACGAAGAGTATCATGGGAAAAATCTACAGATACATTAAGAGGCTACAAATTACAAATTTACAACTCTTGGCATGGACCGATTTAAGCCTGGAGATTTGATTAAATATGATCTGCACAACAACTTCGGTTCAAATTTTCTTATTCAACTTCCTCAGATGTGAGGACCTCTCAGTTTATACCGATTATTTTTCACAGCCAGCACGGTATATCCAAGAGGAGGTCCTGCAGGAGCTCACGAGGAAAGGTCGAAGGACCACCTAGAGCTCCTGCCTCAGTACTCAAGCTAGTGCGAGAAACCAAAAACTAGCTCACACAGAAACACCTAGGTAAAATCACAACCACAAGGTCAAACAAAAGATGAAGCGGACCAACCAAACTTTATGATTAACAAGACCTTATGGTCAAAGCTTGCTTACGGGTTTGCCAACTTGGGCTTACAAAACCAACAACACTGCGTGAGAACACAAAATGTGTGCAAGCCACCCAACAAGCCCACAGTGTCAGTGGAGGATGTCTTAGGCGTTGGATCATCAAAGAACTCCTCTTCAAAGAGTGCGAGCCACCACTTTGATTATCTTCGTACCTTTGCTTTGACACGGGCTTAAAGCCATGAGTATTTTGAATGTACTCAACAAATCACAGGAACCGTTATGCAAATAATATTCATGCATTGGCTTACCAAGTGAGGGGATGTGCGGTTGCACCCACAACAGGACCTCTCCCAAAACCACTCTAGAGCACCCACTCCAAACCGCCTAGGACTCAAGACCCTTACGAGCACCAACTCGGGAGCACCTTGAGCCACCCGGGGCTCACAACCCTCCACGGCTAACCATGGGCATCACAAGCACTCGGAGCCACCCAGAATACTCACTGGCATCCATAATTATCCCTAGATCACAAATTTTAGCAAAAACTACCCTTGCACCATTTTCACGGGCATTATTCATGACCAAGGACTTGGCTATTCGAATAGATTGTTACTCTGCGAGGTGTACAACTTTACCCACAATTCACGACCTCTCTGGCGGGTGGGTTCCGTTGGAGCCCTTTGCTCACTTCCAAGGTGGCGGTCTAGAAAGCATGACAAGACCTTTACAAAGCTCTGTCATGACGACACTGCCCGCTAAGGTTTATTGTCCTAAAAAAGGATCTAGCCCCCTCTTGTACCATGCAAATCAGCATGCACCACCACAACAGAAATAGGTTACAACATTGCTAATTATTCAGCCCAGACCACCCCCATAAAGTGATCTTGTGGTTGCATTCAAAGGCCCAGATCAACAGAATACAAAGTTAAGTCCTTAATCTTTGCTCGAGGCAAGACTTTTCCGACCTGAAGTGCAAGCACCCACTACTCACTCCTGTCTTCTTGCCCAAGCATAAAACCATTTTGAGTGATTAACCCTGCCAACCAAAGTTATCAATTCCATTCCGGTTCCGGCCGGAATGGCCGAGATGCTCCGTTTCGTCGTGCAAAACGGTACACAGGAGGCTCTATTTCGTCTTGGCTTCAATTCCGTCCATTTTGGTCAATTCCGTCCATCCCGGCGAAATCGAGCTTTCCGTCAATTCCGATGCCGGCCAAGACTAACGGAGGTGAGGCGATGAATCAATGAACTAGCGATGCTTGGAGGTAGATCATGGAGGTAGCGTGCAGTGGCGGAAGATCGCAAGCGGCGAGGTCGTCACGAACTAGATCATGCAAGGAGCACGATTTTGGGAAGAAACATGTTGAGGTGTAATATGTGACGGGGAGCAGATGGTGCGGGACTGCAAGTTGCGTCAGACCTTGTGGGGGGTGGAGCAAACGACGTGGACTCTGGCGCCGGTAGCCTCGCCGCCGGTGGCTCAACGTTGCTCATTTTGTGGACTTGCCGTATTGAGAGAGAAGAGAGAGAGAGAGTAGAGAGGTTGAAGATAATGAGCGGCTCAGAGAGAGAGAGAGAGAGAGTTTGGCTGTGTTTTGGCAAGTGAGGATAAGAGCAAGAGTGGGGCCCATGATGAATAAAAATATTGACTTGTCTCTACTAAGCGGATGCATGCTTCATGATCACTATCCAAGTGCTGCTACCACCGTATATTGCATTATTTAAAAATATGTTAATATATTTATAATTATGTACTATTATATTATACTCTGAAACGGTACACCGGTATAGACCGGTATCGGAATGTTCCATCCCAACAGGAAAACCGGAATGGTGAACAGAATGAAATTGGTAACTATGCTACCAACAGACCACCCAGCCTTGGCACAACAAAATTAACAAAAGTGGCCTCACACCACAGTCAACACAACAATAGTATCTCACCAAAGTTGCTTAACAGTGGCACCAACCACAGGTTCCATAGTTCAATTAGTCAAGATTATTAATTGAAAGAAGTATGATTCACAACACCCACGGTTCTAGAGCAAAGCTAAATATAAACCTACTGATTACGTGTTGGCAATACCAAACAATACCAACTAGAATACCCAAACTAAGGTGTTCAAGGTAACCATGTCAACATGAGCTCAAGGTAACCATTTCAACATGTCCACTCAAGCGGCAGGGAGGCATAATATCAAGTGGGAAAAGAAATAGCTCTGCCGGACATTTCTTATAAAAGTAGCCATGCATGATACGGTAAAACAAAATACATTTGAAAAGTTAGGCTCAAGATGATCAAAGTGCGACTTGCCTTCGTCAGCGATGGTGAACCTTGATCAAGGCTTTGGATCCAAGAACTCTTCAACCTTGGAATCTACATGTTCGCAAGGAATCAAAATAAGCAAAATAGTACTAGGCAAAAGAACTTAAAAGACTCAAAGGGCCCAAGCAAAACTTCAACGAAACAAGAAAAGCAAAGGCTCGGCCTGACCTCGGAGGGCTCTAGGGAGGTCTTAAGCACGGAGAAAACAAGCAAAGAGGAAATGAAGTTAGAAATGAGCAAAGGTGTCGAAGGAGGCTGCCCGAGCTATTTATAGCCGGGTGGCAATAGCAATGAGAGGGCTCGACAGCGTGTCAATGATTGGTGTACAAAGGACTAGGATTTGACAAGGCATTACCATAAAAAGGAGGAGACAAGGTACCTTAGATGTGACCACATTTAATGTGATGCAACACACATTAAATATGCACAGACTTTTGAGGTGGAGAATTGAGGAAAAGAGCTAGGGCTGCCAAGTGGGTCGATCAAACTCGGGTGAGCAGATCAATCAAAGGCGATCTCACCCACAAAGGTGGTCTTCGCAAAAAGACCACGGGCCTTGACCACAAGGTGGTCTCAACGGTCAAGATCTACAAGGGGAGGTCCTGACAGGTAAGATCTCCAAAGGGGAGATCCTAACGGTTAAGATCTACAAGGGGAGGCCTCAACGGTTAAGATCTACAAAGGAGGTCACGGCGGGTAAGATCTCTAAAGAGGAGGTCTTGTGGGTAAGATCTCCAAAAGGAGATCTAACGGTCAAGATCTATAAGGAGGGAGGTTCCCCAAACGTAATGGTAAGATCTCCAAGGGAGATCCTAACGGTCAAGATCTACAAGGGGAGGTCCTGACGGGTAAGATCTCCAAAGGGGAGATCCTAACGGTCAAGATCTACAAAGAGAGGTCCTGACGGGTAAGATCTCCAAAGGGGAGATCCTAATGATCAAGATCTACAAGGGGAGGTCTCAACAGTTAAGATCTCCAAAGGGGAGGTCCTAACGGTCAAGATCTAAAAGGGGAGGTTCTAACAGTCAAAATATACAAGGGGAGGTCCTGACGGGTAAAATCTCCAAAGGGGAGGTCATAATGGTCAAGGTCTACAAGGGGAGGTCCTGACGAGTAAGATCTCCAAAGGGGAGGTCCTAACGGTCAAGATCTACAAGGGGAGGTCTCAACGGTTAAGATCTCCAAAGGGGAGATCATAACGGTCAAGATCTACAAGGAGAGGTCTCAACGGTTAAGATCTACAAGGGGAGGTCCTGACGGGTAAGATCTCCAAAAGGGAGGTCTTAATGGTCAAGATCTACAAGGAGGTTCGCGGAAACAAAAACAGCGGGAAAATTGGGACCGTCGGATCTCGATCGAATGGATCTAGCGGTTGGGCCCTCGGGTGGCGAAATTCCAACAGATAGGGACCGTCCAATGCGGTTGAGCGGCTAAAGGAAAAGGGGACGTTCGGACCGCCGACGCACCAAGCGAGATCGGCCGTCGGCACTAATCGGACGGTCCTTAGCGATGAAGGCAAAACTCGGCGATGCTGTTGTAAGAAGGATAGCGGTAGAGTTGCGCTAGGGAGGTCGGGACCCTCGGGTTAAACAAGGGAGAGGTCCAAATAAGCTAGGGAGGTCCCAAAGGACTCGGGAGGTCCTAAGGGCAGGATCACCCGTCAATTTCAAGGCTTGAGGTATTTGAAACACAAACCGAGTGATCTAGGACCCAAAGAAGGAGTTCCTAGACCTTAAAAGGAGTTTTTGGCAAGGGGATCCAACACAAGGGCAACTAAGCCAAGCTTGACCCTACTGGAAAAAAACAAAGGGTTTGAAACACAAACCCAAACCCAAACAGAGAACTATGGGGTGGTTGTGACCCCAAAGAAAGAGATCAGAACCAAAGATAAATCCAAGCAGGGGAGGAAGGTCTAAACCTTAAAGAGATTCAAACCAACAAAGGAGGTCTAACTTAAAGGAGAGGAGGATCCAAATCGAGAAGGGTCCCAAGAACTCTAAGGAGGTCCTAAGAACATAGAGGAGGTCAGAGGAGAACAACTAAACCAAAAGGCACACAAAGGGAGCAAAGGAAAATAAAAAAAAAGGAGAGCACTAGAGAACTCCAAAGGACAAAGAACACAAACCAAAATGACTTAGTTGAGGTTTTGGTTTAATCATTTAAAGTTCTTCTAAACTCTCAAGTTAAGCTTTCAATTCTCACCAAAATCAAATGGTTCCTTTTAGGTTTTGAAAACAGCAAGAGCTCTAGGACAAGCGGGATGTTACATCAAAGTACCTTCTATTATGAGATAAGAATGCAAGATAGTAAGAAACCAAGCAAATAAGAAGGATCAACGACAAAAAAATTTGAGTCAATTGACAGTTTGACACCCCAAAAAAATGTTTACATGAGCTTGTTCACAACCATAACATATCTTCACATGATTGTGTTAGGCTTGTAAGACAAAACAGATGCTGTACAAGTGTACGTAATGCAATCATTACTAACTCAAGCTCACAAAATGAAGAACATCTACGGCTACCATCTTACTGCCAAACATGATATATTTGGCAGCATAACATTTTTAAAGCAAAGCCAATGTTCTTACAATCCCAATTCAGAAATCTCGCGTCGGGGGGCCAGAGGCAAGACAACACACACTCTAGGGTTTATCTCCGTGACCCTGGGCCTTTATGGCCCGACAACAACACAAAAAAAGAAGATTTTCCTCTGAGCCAAGCATTGGGCGTCGAGCTCGGCTCGAAAATCTTGCGAGTTGAGGCAGCTCAGTTTGAAAACTTCACGAGCTCGAGCAGTCGGCTCAAGCTTGGTCAAGGTCAGTGGTTCGCAAGTCTCGAGCTATTTTTCCAACCTAGTTATAATTGTAACCATAAATTCTTTCACTCAATGCTTAACACAAATTCAATGCACATGAGCATACACACATTCAGATAGATATTTTCCTCTCCGATTCGCATTCAGATATGTTGCAGATGGCATCTTGTAGACTGATTTGGATTTATCAACGGTGCAGATGACATCCGGAAATCAAGGACGGTCTAGATCACTCCGAAATAAATCCCCAGCAGCAAGATAAAAAAACACTAGCGTCGTGCCCACAAAACACCGTCGCGTCTCCCAAACCGAAACAAGCCCAGGCGAAAAAGCCGCAAGCCGCAACACGAACCAAAAGTACCAAACCCAAGCGAGGAGAGCGAAGGCGAGGGCAAAACCCACACCTCACGGCGGCGGCGGGGCGGAGGCGGCGATGGAGTCGTTGGAGGCGCTCGTCGCGCACATCCAGGGCCTCTCCGGCAGCGAGGAGGAGTTGACGCACCTCCACAGCCTTCTCAAGCAGGCGAGCGGCGAGTCCCTGCGCGCCCACTCCGCCGACCTCCTCCCCTTCCTCTCCCAGCTCGACCCAAACACGCACTCGCTCGGTTTCCTCTACCTCCTGTACGCAACCCCACCCTTCCCGACCCCGCGAAGCCCTAATCCCCTTCGAATCCTTCGCTCCGCTCCACCCTACCGTCTCCTGCGCATCTAATGATTCCGATATGTTCTCTGCAGGGAGGTGTTCGCTTCGTCGACTGCCAATCTGAGGGCGCACGGCGGCGGGGACTTCCTGGTGATCGTGGCCGATTTCCTCACCTCCTGCTCGGCCGACCAGATACGCATGGCCCCCGACAAATGTTCGTGCTGTGTAATCGTCAAATCGAATCCAATTCTGATGCGCTTCGCTTAGGCTAAAATTTCTCATATTTTTTTATCTCTGTGTGTAGTTTTGAATGTGTGTAAGGTGTTCAAGAATGAGGTCATGCAGCTCAACGCGCCGATCAGAGGGATTGCCCCGCTGCGGGCGGCAGTCCGCAAGATCCAGGCTTCGTCTGAGCAGCTGACCCCCATCCACGCGGACTACCTTCTCATGTGCCTGCTGGCGAAGCAGTACAAGGCTGGCCTGAGTGCCCTGGAAGACGATATATTTGATGTTGATCAGCCAAAGGACTTGTTCCTGTACTGCTATTATGGGTCTGGATTAATTGTGCTCTATGGTTTATGGTTTTTGAGTATGTGCAATTTTCTTACTAATTTGCCTTCTCTTGCAGGGGGATGATATATATTGGACTGAAGAAGTTCCTAAAGCATTGGAGCTTCTTCACAATGTTAGGCCTTCACCTATGCTAGTTTTTGTTAGATTTTGCGGATTTGGCGCTTATTGAGATATATTTTTAGGCTGTTACTGCCCCAATGTTGTCATTGAACGCAATTGCTGTGGAAGCTTACAGGAAGTATGTCCTAGTTTCTCTCATTCAGAACGGACAGGTATTTTCCTGCTTTCTGATGCGGATCTGTGCTTTTAGGGAATATCACCTCATAGTTCTGGGTTCAGATCAATTATGGCAAGTCTGTTCCCCTAGCATTAATCAACAATGTTGCTGCTTTCTAATAGATATGCATTAGGAATGGCTAAAATAAGATATAAGATCGAGTTTGTTGCTTCCTGCATTTGTTGAGGACAAATTTGTTTCCTCTCAGCTGTAATCTAAAGTAAATCAGTTTAAGACGACATACTGCAACTATATAGACCGCATATAAAAATGATTAATATACAAATCTAGGCTGCTTTCAAGATTTGTAAAAACTAGGAATTGGATCACAAGAACCAATTTTGGAATAAAAAATAGTGATGTGTTATAATATCAAACATGTGGCATATGTGCTTCCGATACCACTTGCTAGATTAAGCTAGGTTCATATCTATGGTAAGTATGTAAGGGAATAAGTCCATATAAGTTGCTAGACTAATATAGGAAATTAGGAACACATTGTATCCATGGAAAAAATAGTTGATTACAACTTTATTTGGGATGATTACAAGTTGAGTTTATTGAATTTGCAACAGGTTCCATCATTTCCAAAGTATACGTCTTCAACTGCTCAAAGGAATATGAAAAGTCACGCCGGTATACTTCCAGCGAGTTCTAATTTCAAATGCATCCCATGAAATAAACTATGCTATGGAATTAGTGTGTTGTTGAATGCTGTATTCACTTGCCCTGCCTAGTTTCTTCATTGGTTTTGGTGTAGTAGTAGTGAAATTGATTTAATTCTTGATACTGATACATTTTCATGGTGGTTCTTTGTGCGTTTTAATGGAGGACAATGCTTTTCTTTACACTATCAGCCACATTTGTACTGGTTGATACTTGATACTTGGTATTATGTGCATTTCTTATATACTTCTAAAAATGAACTGATTTATATGTTGTTCTAGACGCATAATAAGTGCTCATTTCTCTCTTTAGATGCAACCAGCCTACCCCTAATTTCATGCTTTAGTATATATGCTATATTTTGCTCGAGTGTATCCTTTCAATTACATGCACATCCTTTTTAGTCGTTCAGAAGCCATTGATGTTGTATGCTCTGTTTAATATCTTTTTCAGATTTACGTTGATCTGTCTACATGCTATGGCAATGGTAGCTACTCTGAATTAGAGGCATTCATCCAGTCAAATGCAGAGAAGTTTCAATCTGTGAGTATTTTCTCTGCCTGCTTTGGCTACCATGCTCTACTGTCGCCCTATGCTAATCCACAACTGTAGCTACTTGTTAGGAACCACTTGTAGTTGTTGTCTATTTGTGCTATATATTATTTGTCAATAATGTTTTGATGGCAAAGTATTTTGTATTGATTTATCTGATTACCCCCTCGTTCTCTGTTTCAGGACAACAACCTTGGACTCGTGAAGCAAGTGCTCTCCTCAATGTACAAGCGAAACATCCAGAGGCTGACCCAGACCTACTTAACTCTTTCACTTGAAGATATTGCCAGCTCTGTTCAACTTAACTCCCCGAAGGAAGCTGAGATGCATGTACTTAGGATGGTAGGTGTTGTTTTTACAGTATGGTTGCATTGAGTATATGTAGTATCACACATTTTTACCTTTTTATCAATTCAGATTGAAGATGGTGAGATCCATGCAACCATAAACCAGAAGGATGGCATGGTCAGCTTTCATGAAGATCCTGAGCAATATAAAAGTTGCGAGATGGTGGAGCATATTGATTCGTCTATTCAAAGGTATGTTATGCAAAGATTATGGGCATGTTTGGTTGGCATCCATACTTTGCCACAAAAACTGTTGCAAAGTGTGGCATGCCACACATTTTGTGGCGGACAAATTGTTGGCCACAACTGTGCAAGTTTTGACACAAAAATGAGCGTATGTGAGTGGACCAAGTGGCTAAGAATGTGCAAAGTGTGGCTCATCACAATTATGGCATCGAACCAAACACTAGGCTCATTTGGTCAAACCTGCCTAAGGCAAGTGTGGCAACGTTTGGCTCCGAACCAAACACCCCCATAATCTTTGCATCCTCGGAGATTCCTGGAATTTATTGTTGTGCTTGGCCCGTAGTTCCACTCTTAGCACCTTGTGCATAGCTTTGACCTTAGAATAGCAGTTGAGATATAGTTAGTACAATGTGACTCATCGTTGGGAAGTGAAGAACTTCAGGTGCAGCCCTTTTCTGTAGATGATATATGATGGTTGAAATGGCAACCATGTTGGTTTTAGTAATTCTAAAGTACATGCATGATGTTTTCTTTAATCAATGAGTTAGAATTAAGCATGGAGCAAAAACTATTTAGTTTTCTGACTGATTCTTGCTCTAACAAATGTTCACCAGGTTGATGGCTTTGTCCAAGAAGCTTACTTCAATTGACGAGAACATCTCATGTGATCCTGCATATTTAATGAAGGTTAGCTCAGACCTTCAGACAGCTTTTAGTTTTCCTTGTGACTGCCCTTTGTTGTTTGCTAAGTTTGAGATTTGACGCAGACTGGAAGGGAACGTGGAAGATTCGACTACGACGACTTCGACTCAGTTCCACACAAATTTTTTTGAGATGATCTGTGCCTTGTGTGACTCGAAAGTAGAATCATCAAGCTAGCCATTTCCTAAGGTTATTATCAGTTAAATCCGTATATTCCATCGCTGAAAGTTTAAACCCTGTAAATTCTGGCTTTAAAGAATGGGACCCTTGAACTAGAGAAACATACAGTAGAATTTATCAAGCTATTTGTTGTTCTACTTATATTCAGCCTGGTCTGTTGTCTGAAGATT
The DNA here is from genome assembly GCA_036346255.1 of Ampelocalamus luodianensis. NCBI lineage: Eukaryota > Viridiplantae > Streptophyta > Magnoliopsida > Poales > Poaceae > Ampelocalamus > Ampelocalamus luodianensis. The sequence goes on along the minus strand of CM070632.1, from coordinate 50,898,950 downwards.
GTCCTGTCTGCGATTTTGGATGCTGTGATTGGGAGGTTTGGTCGTTGCAGCGACCATCATATCTAGCCGAACTGAACTCTATTGATCATGATATCCAGTTCTCTGTTTGTAGAGGGCCACGGCCTAGCACGATCTGCCATCTTCCTCCAAAAGCAAGTCCAAGTCCTATCGAGGATGCAATGGAGGCAGCACAAAGCTCAATGATTGTCCACAAATTGTGGGAGACCTGTGCATAATGTGAGCAACATAGCGTCTATGGTTGCTAGTATGACCAATTGGTTGGTTTAATGTCAAGATTTTCTTGAATCCTCGCTACTTCAAGTAGAGTATTGCCTGGCTACTTGTAATACTGTACACGTAGTGCTACCATCTGGGACCACCCATTCTTTTTATTTAATGTTTAATATTGGTTTGGATTTAGTTATATTACACTGTAACTTTGGTAGTATGATTAGTAGAATTCTGAGGTGTAGAATTGTAGTTGTTCATGTAAGGATCAAACCACACAAGAATAATATTTTCAATCTTAGTTGCAAAACTCTATAACATCTTCACGAAAAAATTATAAATACAAAGAAAAGTCTATTGTAACATTAACAAATCGATGGTCAAATTTGACTTATACTACCAATATATACTATCAGTAGAATGTACTGTAAAATTTCTTTCTTTATAACGTATGAATTTCGCTTAAACAATACAGTTTCCGTGTTTCTGCCAAACAGGGCCTACCTAGCCCTGGAGCAACCATGTTAACTCTAGATGCGAAAAATTATCGCCCAAATACTAGAGAAATTGCATAGTTCAATGACAGATTGACGTGTTACTCGCAATTAGACTTGGGACTTGGCCATGCTTGGGCCGGCCTAGCCCGACACGAAAGAGGCCTAGTCCTAATCCCCGGTTTGAACCCCGTCCCCCCTCCCCTAGCCCAACTCCCCACGGCCTCCCCATCCCCAACCCCCTCCCGACTTCTCGAGGCCCATCACCTAACCCAATCCCCACTCCTCCAATCGCCTTCCTCCCTCTCACTCCTCACGCACCGCCCACCGCCGTCCTCCCTCCACTCCTCAGCAGCCTCCCTCCTCACGCGCCTGGTGGCGCCTCCCTCACTCCTTAACCGCCTCCTTCCCTCTTCCTCCCCACGCGTTGCTAGCCGCCACCCTCCCTCCACTCCCCCAACCACTTCCCTCCTTCCAGTCGCCTTCCCTCCAACCGCCTCCTCTCCTACCTCTTCGTTGGCGTCCGGGAGGAGGAGGCCATGACGAGAGGGAGCGGGTGTGGATGGTAGAGGCGGCGACCGTCATCTTCCTAGGCAAAACAGTCCTCATCTTGGTCTCGTCATCGTCAAGGTCGCCGACTTACTCATGGCGGGGACTAGGTACGCACGGTGGCGGCAGCGTCGTGTCTGGGCGTGCCGAGTCTCGCTAGATGCAAGGCGAGTCGTCACAGACCACGACACGTCATGGCGGCGATCGTGCCGCGGCGACTCGGCTTCTACTCGCAATGGCATTGGATTTACGGCTAATTTGCGAGCGGTGGTGATACGATACGATCAAGCGGCAAATCGGACGCCTAACCCCTCGCTAGGCACCGCCGCCGCCGACCCCTCGGGAACCAGCGATCTCGCTCTACTACTTGTCGTCGTCCGCCGTCGCTGCTGCGGCCATGGCGGGCGCTCCTACTCATCGTCCTCTGTCGAGGCGAGAATAGATGAAACAAAGTCTTCTTGCCTTGATCTGTCAGATTATGCGAGATGATGGGCCATTGATCTCAATCGAGCGGTGTGGAGCCTTCACGCCTTGGATCGTCAGAATGTCTTCAAAGTATCGGCCGACTTTGCTTAATGCTTGAGCATGTGTTCCTCTCGACGTGGCGCTAGATCCCCATCATTGCTACCATTGTTCTTAGCTTATTCTGTGCGACTTCTTATATCTTGTAGTAAATTCAGCAAGTTACTTTCATCTATCGTGTTTTGTCCATTTACGGTGGGCTATAAAGCTCTGTAATAGCAGCGAACTCTTTATCTTTTGATCAATATACAAACCCTAGCCGCAATATCATAGCCTTAGTTCTCTAGTTTCCATTTTGCTCTGAAAATCCCCAAAAATCTTTGTGTTGAACCTTGCGATTTGGGTGCGAACTTCCAAACTCATTAATGGTATGAGTGCGATCTTGGCCTCATTGTTGCTTGGATTTGTTTTGGTGAGGGTTTGGGAGCAGTCTCTGTCTTCTGTAAAATTCCACAACCAGCGGATCTGGAGCGAGTTGGGAAAAAATTGTGGAGGAATCTCATAGATCGGTAAGTTTGGGGATGGTATTCGCCATCTGGTAAAATCCCTTCTTGATCCATGCGATTCGGTAGATGGGCAAGCGGAACAAGGTTGGAGGTGCGGAGGAAGACAAGATGTATGCGACTTCTTTGAGTTGAAGACATGAGAAAAAGTATTGAAGCTCTCGAGAAGGCACAAGAGGATAACAATGCGCAAATGAAGATCCAAATGGACAATTTGATTGGAGCCATGGCTAACTTCATGAATAGCCCTATGACTAGAGAACTATCTGACAAGCAGTCTAGCTACCAAGGTAATTTCGGGAACCCCTCGGTTAATTTGGTCCCGAATGTTACTGCACCTAGACCAAGTAGTGCGATATTCTTGTAGAAATGATGAGTGGAAGTGTGGGAATTAGTACCCCTATGGGAGCAGCCATTGCTGATATAAGTATCAACCCAGTATTACCTGCGGCAGTTACTCAAAACCAGAATATACCTTTGGGAAATTTTAGTGGCAGCCCGATCATCCTGGGGGAGAACACAGGAAGACAGATAGGAATGGGAAACCCACCTGGGTTAGCTCATTACATGATGAGTCATGAGTATCATCATAGTAGCCTTCAAGCCAACAACTTAACTCCAGGGGCAGCTCCATTCTGGCCAATGCAGTGGGCCACTGCAGTGACCGCCCAACCACAGAGTTCACCCTCTCTAGACAACTACTTGGATTCTGGTCAGGGTAACAGATTACTTCATACCTCAGAAAACAATAGGGCCCAAGCAGTGTTGAAATCTCCTAAGCTGAATTTTCCAGAATTTGATGGGTCTGATCCTGATGGGTGGCTAGCCAAGGCAGAGAAATACTTTGATGCTGCTAGGATGCCATTGGACCAAAGAACTGATTATGCGGTGACTTATCTTAAGGATAAAGCAAATTCTTGGTGGAAGTACAGGATGTATGTCGACCATCCTTCCATGGCATCGGTTTTGCGGATGGTAAGTGATGATTTGCGAATCTTCCATATATGATAATATCGGACTATTTCATTGGTTAAAGCAAGCGGGCGTGAAGTCTTATGTTGAACAATTTGAGGAGGTTATGAGTTTGGTTCGAAGGACAATCCACTATTACCCGATGAATATTATGTCGTAGTTTTGTTCTTGGACTCGAGATTATATACAAAACCATTTGCGATGTCATAGACCAGAATCGATAGAAGCGATCGGATGGCTAGAAGGATTGAGCAATCACACCCACTCGAAATAGAACTTATACTAGTTTTACTAGAAATGATTATGTGATTCTAGAGACAAAGGAAGATTAAGTACCACAATGGTGCTAAAAGTTTTAAGCAGGAGAAAGATACTAAAGCAAAGGGATTGCCCGAGCAATAGGACCGGGAAGGATTATGGCAAATGTAGAAAATGTCACGAACCTTGGTTCCCAGTCATAAATGTAAAATTAGTGAAAAAGATTATTCTCTGTGGTTCAATGTGATCAAGAATCGAGGAGGATGAGGAAGAAATAGAGGATTCGGGAGAACAAGAAATTAACTTGACATGATACCACTCCATCTAGCCACAGAACCTCAAGGGAATGAGCGATATTACATCTCTCAATGCATGCTGTACATGGGACTAGCTCGGTTAGTAATACTTTCACCTGTTAGTACAAATAGGAGGGTGAAAGCTCTTGCATTGGTGAGCAGTGGAAGTAGTGCTACCTTTATAAGTCCTCATTTTGTGAGAAAGGCTCATCATGAAATGATAAACCATACTACTATGAGGGTAATGATAGGCGATGGAGGGACATTATGGAGTGACACTCTGTGCAAAGTGCGATTATGAAATTCAAGGAAAATTTCTCTTCGACATGAAGGTGTTGCCACTCAAAGGGTATGATATCATTTTTGGAGTTGATTGGATATATCCACACCCTATCGGACTCAATCTTAAGACGGAGAATTCTCCATAACTAAATATGGATTGAAACCAGTAGTATTTAAAGATGAGACTCAACCAGGATCAAATTGTATTATTGAATCCAGTCAGTTGGAGAAGTTGTTGAGGAAAGGAGTAGTGGGAGCTGTAATGTATGCAAAGAGTACTTTAACTCACCGGTGAGAAAGCAGGCCAAGTACGGAGGATCAGAGACCTTGCTAAGCAATTATCAAGACATTTTTGAAGAACCTCGGCATCTACCACCGAGTAGAGATTGTGACCATTCTATTCCTATTACGCGAGCAAAACACTGTGAATCAAAGGCCATATAGACTCCTCACTACCAAAAAAATGTCATGGAAGAACTAGTGGAGCAATTATTGAGGTCCAAAACCATAAGACCTAGTGTGAGTCCATATTCATCTCCTGCAATATTGGTGAAAAGAAAGATGGATCTTGGAGGATGTGCATTGATTTCAGACAACTCAACTCCAATACCATCAAGAATAAGTATCCTATACGGTGATTGAAGATTTGTTAGATGAGCTTCATGGGGCTAAAATATTTTCTAAGGTGGATTTGAGGTCTGGGTATCACCAAATTAGAATGAAGCTAGATGATGTGGAGAAAACAGCCTTCAGTACTCATAGGGTCATTATGAATTCATGGTCATGCCATTTGGGCTTACTAATGCCCCAGCTACCTTTCAAGCATTGATGAACACTATATTGAGCAAGTATTTGAGACAATTTGTTTTAGTATTCTTTGATGATATATTGATTTATAGCCAGTCCTTGAAGGAACATGAGGGACACTTACAGAAGGTCTTTGATATCCTCCGAAAAGAAGAGTTATTTGCAAAGAAGAGCAAATGTCATCCTCATCATCGTCGTGGCTTTCCTCGTCGTCCTCTTCGCCGAAGCAGCAGACGGAGGCGACTCACGTATCGGTAGGCACAGCGGAGCCATCCCCCGTGGCTACGGCCGTCAACAGCTGCTCAGACACGCAGTTCTGGGACTACCTAGCTTTGTTGTCCATCGGCGCCGTTGCCCTGTTTCTCGCCGTGCGGCACTACAACCGGTCGAGGACGTCCAGGTTCTCCTGATTCTAATTTTGTTTGTTATTTTACAAGCAGTTCACCTTACTTCATCAGTGATCACTAGTCAGTAGTCATTACAAATCTCATTGGAGTTTGTCACGTTACAAATTTCATTGGAGTTTGTCACAATTCAGGTTGCATTGCTGGGTTTGGCAAGGTTATTTCAGAAGGACCTCAACGAAATCGCTGAGAAGGTGGATGCTTCTAACCGGCGTTGGTATAGATTTATATTGACGGGTAACGCGAATTCTACATTCTTGCACCTCTAGCCTATTTGGTGTATATCACTCATGTACTTAAGTACTTTGGCATTTCCATGCCTTTGTGTGATGCTTCGTTTTGTTGTTAGTTTTGAAGTCTTGCCTTCTATTCCTAGATCGTGCAACTTGACTAGAAGGTAAAGATGGCGTCCTAGTGTCCTGTTCAAATACAAATAAGCTTGCCTTTCTTTAGAGTATATGCTGTTCAAATCGTACCATCAGAAACTAAATCTTCAGTCAATTTCACCTCTATAAAAGAAATGGGAATATATTAACTTACACAACATAATATAGGTATCTCCAGAGCGCAAATTGAAGTGGGAACCCTGGAACTGAATGTGGCTTTTGTTGTAGTTTCTGCAAAAATATATGGGTCGCTAGAAACAGGAATTTATATCTGTACACTGTACTTACTGCTTAGGCCATATGTTGCAGAACGGTTGACAAATATATATGAGCACCTCTTTTCCATCTGCACGTATAGATACAAGCCGGGATTAAAATTCCGGCCGGTAACCGACGGTTACCGGCTACCGGGGAGGATCCGGGAAACGAAAAACCGGAACTACAACGTCCGGTTTAGCCAATTCAAAATTCAAAATTCAATTTTTAGATGAATTTTAAGCGAATTCGATCGAATTTCATCCGAAAAAACCGGGATTTCGGTAACGGCGATTACCGTTCCCGCCAACCAACGAAATACGCGTGCGGTTACGTGATCCTTGGATACGAGTCATATCATCAAATGTTAGCATGTATGGAAACTAGGCTGTTTATTCGTGAGATCCAATCTAATTGTAATAGTACTCAGGATACAGGTGCATTACATACCTAGAGTCTAGACACCTGTTGTTCACACAATGTTGGTTAAATACTTGTACATTGATGGTTATCAAATTTCCTTGGTGTTTGTACATCTTGTAGAGATACGAGTGCTATCAATTGTTCATCAATACTAGCCTTTTTTACGTCAAAAAAAACTAGCCTTTAATCTTTTCTGTTGCACATCAAAAGATTCATACTGGCTTGTTTATCCTGTTGTTATGATCCACCATTTGTGCAGAGCTCATATGTTCCTTGTGTCGTTACAAGGATTGCTGCATCTCTTCAAGCTTATCAGTAAGAAACATACACAATGTTAAAACCATGTGGTGATAGATAAGGGAAATGCAATGGCCCTATAGATACCATGTTATATACTGTCGTAGCATAAAGATGCTAGACAATGGGTGCTGAGGATCCTCCGTGTCGCGAGGACCCTCCGTACCCTTTTGTCTTGAAGAAGGATCAAAGGAAGAGAGGGCTAAAGACATGAATGAAGATATGTATTGCTTGTGTGTTTGAATGAGAGCCAACCCCTGTTACATGCCCATGGGGCTCTACTTATAAGGGCAAGAAGGACATTTACCTTCTTGCCTCCATAGGCGAGAAAGAGACAAGGAGTATTTAGGTACATTGGCTTAAAATACACTATCTGCTAGGTCTACATATGCAGTATTCCTAACAGACACTGCGGTATTCATGACGACCCAGGTGCGGGGCACCCCATGGGGCCCTGCTACGACACCGTCTCCAATACGTATTATCTGTGTTATCTTGATCGAGAAACAAAATCTCCCATATAATCTTAAAAAAGTATCTCGTGCGTAGACACCGTCTCAATACACCGTTATATAGACAATGGATCCTATTTTTATATTGACAATTAATCTTAATAATTTCATTAAGGTCATTTTGGGAGGATTTGATTAGGGTTTATCTGTTAAATATGCCCTTATATAAAACCCGAAAGGTAATTCCTCGATCAACCGAATCAACGGACGGGTGATGGAGTCGCATTTTCTTCTTCCCTGTAAACCCTCTCCTCATCCACCGCCCCGCTTCCAATTCTCAATGGCGATCGCCACCCCCTTACACCATTCACCGCCTCCCCTCTCAATAACGCCATGCCGCGCGTCGCCGCCGCCCAACCCCTACCTTCGCTTCCCCTCCGCTCGGCTCCTCCCCCGGTCGCCCGCCGCCCATCGCGCGACCGCGACACCCCCGCCGACTCCCCTCGCGGCATGCGACGACGAAGACGACGCGCTCCCCGACCCGGAGCAGCGCAAGAACCCGGTTGTTCTCGCTCCGCTACTCGTCGCCACCGCTGTCGCCGCGGCGGCCAACCAGCATGCCGCGCTCGCCTCGTCCGGTGGCTCCATGGGCGGGTGCTCCGACTCAGACACCTTCTCCACTTCTTTCTCCTCGTCGTCGTCCCGGGACGACAAAGACTCCACTTCGTCATTATCGCGGTTTTCCTCGTCTTCCTCTTCGCCGAAGGAGGCGGAGGCGACTCACGAATCGGTCGGCACAGCGGCGCCTTTCCCCGTGGCCGCGAGCCCGGACATGCGATTCTGGGGCAATCTCGCTTTGGCGTCCAGCGGCGCCGTTGCCCTGTTCCTCGCCGTGCGGAACTACACCCCGCCGAGGACGACGACTGCCGTGGTTAAGCTCCAGGTTGTGCTGATTCCTTACTTTACAAGTACTAGTGCAGTTTAGGTTTCTTGATCAGTGATCACTGGTTAGTATTCACTATAAATGCATCAATGGAGTTGTCATAATTTAGGTTGCATTGCGGGGTACGGCTATGACAAAGTTATTCAAAAGGATCTGAATGAGATTGCTGAGAAGGTGGAGGCTTCTAACCGACGCTGGTACAAGTTCATATTGACTGGTAATGTTTCCAATTCTAAATTCTTGCACCTCGAGTTTGCTCGAGTTTGTTTGAACTGATGTAATTCATGTACTTTGATGTTTCCATGCCTCGTCGACAACTGGTTTCAGTTTGATTTATTTTTCCTAGTCTTGCTTCTGATTTCTACATTGTGCAATTTGACTAGAGGATGAAGATGGCATCCCACTAGACCAAATTAACATAGCAGGGAAATTTGACTAGAAGATGAAGATGGCATCCCTTTGCCGTTAATACAACTTGTAGAGATCTACGACTGCTATAAGTTGTCCATCAATACTAGCTTGTTTACCTTTTCTTCTGCACATCAAAAGATTAATACTAGCTTGTTTATCCTGTTCCAATGATCCACCATTTTGCAGAGACCATATCTTCCTTGCGCCGTCACAAGGATTACTGCATCTATTCAAGCTTATCAGTAAGAACTAAGAAGCATATACAGTATTAAAACCTTTTGGTAATAGATAATATGTACACTGTACAATATTAAAACCTTTGGTGATAGATAATGTTTATGTACTCCTCCGGTTGACAAAAACAAATCGTTTTGGACACCGATACGGTCTCAAATGCAACTTTGACCACTAATTACTATTGTAATATATTTGTAAAACTCAATAAAATTACAATATTATAAAAGTATTTTTCGAGATGAATCTACACATATGATTTTTATGTATCTAATCTAGATATTCAAAAGGACATAGATAATCAAAGTTTCTAAAGTTTGGCTGCAAGCATTCTAAAACGACTTGTTTTTGTGAACTAGAGGGAGTACATTGCTAATTATTTTGTGTCGCAATGACAACTTTAATATGTTGTATGCGTGCCCCTATTTTAACTGATTGAATCTTGCAATTTTGACGTACCATCTATTTTAGGTTGATGAGAAAGACAGAGTGGGTTCTTGGAAGGAGCATTTTAACAAAATCTCTATCGATGAGAGGAGCAAATTTGATGAAGAAACACTTTCCAACTTGGAAGGAATTAAGAGAAAGAAAAGCTACTCCAAGAAAACAGATGGCAGCAGAAACGAATATATAGTGGTATGTGCACTTGTTCCACAGTAAAATGCTTCCAGAAATATTTGCCATGTGTGTTTCCTTTCTAGTATGCACTGTTTATTGCTTCTGTGACTTGTTGGCTATATGATTCTTATGATGAACTGGCGTTTTCCTGACGAAACATGTGACGGAAAATTCCACATTTGTATGATGAGTTGATGACTGATTTGCGATTCGCAAATCCTCCAGTTAACCATTCTTGTTGCTGCTGATGGAACACCGAAGTTCCCGAAGTGATCAGAAGCTCTGCAGATCTGGAAGCAGTAGTGGAAAAGCTCAACTCTACACGTGAAAGAGAACTTCGGGTACGGAGAATGTTTCCTTTTCTGCTTTCCATTCAGCACAACTGCTTCTGGTGTATGTATAATTGAGACACAGGAGAGTGGCATAGATTTTCAGATAGCATGGAATTACTAGTCCATCTCGCTCGTAATTCATTCTTCTGATGGCACTGTTTGTTCAAAGCCTAATTGGACCTAACTGCATTTCAGGGTATTCAAGTTTTATGGACTCCCAAGATAAGGATGACGTTCTCTCCGAAGAGAGGATACAAGAAGATTATCCATACCTGAAACCCCTGCGTACGTGATGACTAGGACGGCCTTCTGTTCATGCCCCTGGAGATCACCATATTATAAGACAATTCTTTCGTTATATGATAGTTGATGGTCATTTTTATACCGACCATGTCTTTAATCGAGGTCGCTGGAGTCTAGTCTAGTGTGGTTAAGTTCAGATTTAGGCTTGTGAAACGAGTCTAGATTGGATCGAGACATCAGTGCCTGGCCATTTTCCGTTTCTTGGGTTTGATTGTCAAGCTTAACTCGCTTTCTTTACGAGCATTCGGGAGTCGAGACCAATAGATAAATGTAGGATGATCGGGGGCGGACCAGCATGGTTCATGGGTGTGTTGGTGAACACTCAAAAATATTTTGCAGAATCATCAATATCTTCATGCAACACTTTCTTTGCCTAGTTGGTTAGTTGGCGTTTCTCTCAAATAGGAGGCTGTGTGTTCGATTGCTCTAGCCCTCACAATTTTTTGTTTGATTGGTGAGATCTATTTCTTTGTTGTTTCCTAGTATCTGAATAACTTATACAAATTTTAAATTAACTTGTATATTTTATTTTAAAACAAATATTATGAATGCATTTTTCCACCGTATTTAAAAACTTGTTGGGCCAATAAGATTAGTAACTTACTATTGTATGTTCTCACACTTTCCATCTCCTTTATCAATTTTCAAAAAATAATATTGCATCTTGCTTTGATAATAAATAACTTGGTGCATACCACCTTTTATAACTAATATTTCTCTAAATTATTTTGAGAATTGGCTCTGTAAATAATTTGTACTTTGATCTTTACTACTGTTGACCTTAGCTTTTTTCATTAAATAATATTTTGTTAATTTTGAACAGCTATCCTAGAAATACTGGTCCGCCAGTGAAGATGACGATGATGACAACGATGAACTCGCATATTAAGGCTCAAGGAATTATAGTACTCGTTGCGCGTGTGTGTGTGTATGCGTTGAGTGTAATCTGTTCCTTGCCCCCGTTCAGGCCCAGCATCATGTCACGCATGCCGTTCTGCACCGCGTGTACGGGCTGCGCTGCTGGATTTTTTTTTAATTTGGTCTCTTACTGTCACTTTTTTTTTTCAAAAATAACCTCTGCAACAAAATTTACAATTCTAGCACCCTCTCGAATGCGGGAACACCTGAAGCTGACACGTGAACTTCATGCGGTCGGGGAGCGCTTCAAATGTTCCTGCGCTCGAGAGGGGGTCTAGAATTACAAATTTTAAGACAAAAGAGCTATTTTTGAATAAAAAAGTTGGCAACCAGGGCCAATTTAACGATGGTTTCCTCGCTGCTGCGCCGGTTGCCGATGCTGTATGGTGCCAACTGCCAAGTGCATGCCAGCTAACTGCACGCCATTTATTTTCCTTGCAAAAAGTCTCAATCCAATTTTGGGCCCTGTGAACGTAGGAAATTTTTAGAAATTTTACAGGATTTTTATAGGAAACGATTCAATTCGCGCAGCATCAGGAAAATCCCAAACGTGACCTTATATTATTAGATCACTTAAAGATTTGCAACCTCCTATCACTTAAAAGACTAACTCGACTTCCTCGGATCTCGGTACATTAGACAGCACAATTTACCATTTTCAAGTTTTTTTAACTAAGTGGTAATGCACGTTATGGTTCAAATTCTAAAACTTATGTTAGAATCAGGCCGTACTGCAGGGTGTGCAGTATGATCAACAGCACGTGACCCATTTTCAACCTAATTTTGATTATTAGTTGGTTAATCCTAATATTAGTAAAGTTGTCTCCTCAAGTTTCTCTTTCTCTCTTTATTTTCTTTTGTTGTTACATAAACACGGCTACTACTTTTCATAGTTATGGTAAGCAAAATTAATTCTTCCTTACTTAATTCTCATTCGATGTTGGTGTCACTTATTGTGAGTTTCTTTGTGAGTTCATGGCCTCAAGCACATTTTTTTCTCTCAAGCTTGTGTTGATGTCCTATTCTCTTGATCTTTGTGCGTCACCGTCATTGAGTTTTGGTTGTACGTCACTTATTTGCTGCAATGGACCATTTGTGCTGCGTCAGGATCTGCTGGGAACCATACGTGCGGTTGAGGTTGCGCCTAAGCGTTGTTCTTAAAATTTTAATACTACTCTACCTATTATTGCAATTTTTTCTTGTATTTGTGCATATAGGAGTGTTCTATTTTTCGACCATGTTTCCTAGAAATTAACTTTGAAAATATTATTTGTGAGGTCACGCCGACAGTTTTAATGTTGAACATGCTACCTTAATGGTAACATCGACAACATTGATGTTCATTTTCCTACATACAGTGGTTGACGATAATTTTTAGCACAGTGCCCTAAAATATCAGATACGACCCTGTTTAGAAAGTCCAAATATGCACTAATCGTCGTCTAGAAAAACTAAGGTTACCATGCAAAGGTTGGCTAGCAGTAGTACACAGGGGACCGGTTCCCACACAAAGACAACCAACCCATCATGCGGCCACCCGCATAATCCGACGAAACAGCTCATCACGCCACACAAAGCCAAAAGCCGCCATGTCCAATCAACCGCGATGCCATTACGCGAACACGACGCGAGCCGCCGTCGCCATGCCCACCGAGGCGAAGCCCCGCGTCCTCCTCCCCGTCCGCCCGCTCCTCCTCCTCCTCTACGCCTACTCCTCTGGGCCTCCAGCGTCGCCCCCTCTCCCCACACATCTGATCTGCTGCATTCGCCTTCCGCTCCTACCACGACTACCTCTGCCACCAGCTCAACAAGACCCTTGACCCGCTCCTCCACTGCGTCTGGGCCACCCCGCGACTGGCACCGCAAGGCCGACGCCTTCGCCGCGCTCCGGGCCGACGATCTCCTCTCCAACGCCTTCGCGGTGCACCGGTGAGGGGGCAGATACTCCGCCAACGATCTGCTCGACGTCGACGGGCTGGTCGGCCTGTTCCCCTCGACACCGTGGTCATCCTCCGCAAGAAGAGGTCACCCTAGCCACCACCATGCATCTCGATTCTCAAGCCGCCACACGATCCAACTTGCAAAAACAAAAACAAAAATTCTTTGTACACCGATTTTTTGGTCGATTTGTTTTGCTATTGTAGGTAGGTAGGTGGTTGGTTTGTGGGCGTGCATCCATTCCTCCATTCTTGGTGTTTTTGTACCTAGGGAATTACTAGAAAAGAGGCCAGAGTTTTTCACAGGAAAATAAGTGAAACTAAAGAGTGGTTAGGATTGGCTAGGGATGGCAATCGGTGCAGCGGACACAGTAGTGCTTGTCCATACCCATGCTCGCCACCCTATTTTTGCCACGGGCATGCCCGTGAAGGGCAACAGGTAGAAAGCCGCGGGCATGCCGAGTACCCGCCGGGAGGCGAGGGCTCCAACAGCTAGGGTTGCGCAGAGCGAGGTAGCTCCATTCGGCATCACAGCGCGCACGAGAACAACGTCGGGATATCGGGAGCAGCGAGCCACGGAGCATAATTGCACGTGGCGAGTTGTTCAACGAGCGCGGAGCATAATTGCCGGTGGCGGAGTTGTTCAACAGGCCGATGGCGTCCTTAGCGGTGATTTGGGGCAACGAGGATCCTGAGGAGCCGATGGGTCATGGCACAATGATCCGTTCTAAGAGCAGGGCTATCGGTGGCGGAGGGAGACAGTGGGCGGATGGTGCGGCGGCGATGCCCGCTGGAGGAGGCGGCGGCGGCGGCGACAACCACGGGAGGAGGTAGGCGAGTGGCGGCGGCGGCCACTAGAGGAGGAGGCGGCGGCGACCACTACGAGAGGTGGCGGCGGCGGCTGTGAGAGAGGAGAGAAGCGGCGGGAGGCAATCTCGAGAGAGATGAGATGAGATGGAATAGGGATGGATTTGGGGCTGGATCGGGATGCAAGATGCTAGCGGCAGCGGCTATTGGTGAATGGGTGATGGAGTTAGGGAGAGATGAGATGGATGAGCCCGTCTGTTGGGATGATCGACGGGTAAGCGAGTCGCGACAGCACAGTAGAACTCACCATGCCGCTCCGTTTACGATGGGCATAGGATTGCCCTCATTTTGTGGGCAAAAAAAAGTCCTCTATACCCGACTCCATTAGAGTAATTACCGGCGGATCTACAGGTAATCAGATACCATTGCCATCCATGGGCACTTTCCCTTCGTTTCTGGATCACTTTACGAATTGTTCTTGCCTTTTTATTCCTCTCTTTTAAGACTTTTTGGAGAGAGATTATTTTATTGTTCTGGGTGGTGCGCGTGATTCTCGCCTTTTTTGTGCGTTGGCATTTGGGAACGCTAGCGATTGGAATTTTGCTAGTAGGCAGTAGCAATGTAGCATGCATGCATGCATGCATGGACCATATATGCTCGTTTTATGTTTAAAAAAAAAATCGCAAGACGCACCGCAAGAATCTCTGTGCCGTCACCGACAGGTGGGGCCAGGTGGCAGCCACTAGTCCAGGAACAAGACAACACGCCGCGCTCCGCGGGCATGCAGCCACGAGAAGAAACTGACAGGTGGGGGCACCTGCCCGAGAACGACTCACGTGACCTGACCCCATCAGCGGCGGCAGAACGGATCGATCCCTTGAGCGACCGAAGCGAACAGTACAGCGTCATACATCTGCAGTCTGCACCCCACCCAACAGTTGCACAAAACTATCGATCTGAGCCACCTAATCAGTGCGCTATCTCTTCAGACATAAAATTCGACAAATACAGCTCGATCTTTACACCGATCAGACGACTCGGATTGTAAGTTGTCGGTAAGTTGAGCTCTTGCCAACTGAACATTGCCCTCTTCGACAAACTGCAAGCAATCATCTGAACATTACAGGGCCCACTAGTGACAAAACAGATTCATCATTCACAGAATTGCAGCACCGGAGTGGAGCTGGAGACCAACTCAAGTAGTTCTGTTATTTTCATCCTACCAGACACACGCAATCCACATTGCATCTGCACCCCTGCTGAGGCTTGCAACTTTCCAAGAGCAGATTGATACAGCAATTGGATTTGGGCGTGAGAACTTGGACACTGACAAGCTCGATCATTTACAGAGGAAGGATCGATGCATATATCCATCCTTGTGGCAATGGAAGGAGCCCTACGTAGGCTGGAGTTCGCTTCCATCCGTGATTGGGACGCCTTCCTTTTCCTTTATGAAGCGGCCCTGCAGTGCGGTGAATCGAGAAACACACAATCTGATCAGAACAAGATTCAGTAACAAGCGGCGAAACATATGGACGAACTAGTTCATGCACACCATTACTGGTACTGATATATGTGCTCAAGTCACAAACCTACGAGTGGTGGAGGAGGTGCACAAGCATTTCTAAGCTCTAACTACTTGGCAGTTTATAAGGCCTCCTCCATAACCTATAACATGTGCTACATGATGCTCTCTTCCAGGACCAACTGGCAAACATAGTTCTACAAGAAAAGCTACAGAATTCGTTTGTTTGAGGCTGGTTATTAGTATTACATATTTCTGTCAAGAACTTCAATGCTGGATGATCTATTACTCCTGGGGTCCTGGGCAAACAAATCGACCTCTCTTTTATCAGTAATTTGCAACAGATTCAAAGCTCTGCTGAGGGAATTTTGACAAAAATATCTCATAGGAACTAAACTCAGAAGGATGTCGTGTTAATTTGGCCATAATAAATCTACGCCAAGATTTTAGCTGCCTCCAATTGAGGTATAGAATCTAATCCTATTATCTCCCAACGAACTCAATTCATGGGCGGATTCCTATTATAGTTCGTAAGTTACATTCCTAACCCCTAGAAGGGATTGTGAGTCATTCAGCTGAACCTACCGAATCCAACCAATTTGATCATGACTGGTTAGGAATATCACAATGAACTTTGAAACAGTCACATATGACAAGATGAGCAATATACCCAACAAAATTCAAGTTTTAGCCGGACATCATTACTGATGTATCAAGGCATGAGCACCCATACTCTGGATGTGAAGCCATGCCATTTTGCATGAGCATCCATGCGAGCAGTTTGGTGTGTAACACGTTACTAGATCACAGTCACCACACAAGAAGCAAGCAGCAACCAGTTTCAGATATGGCTTGAGTGCAGCGATGTCGATTACCTTCAAGCGCGGCCGCTTGACGGCATTGAGCCGGCGAACCTCGTACCGGATCCGCTTCGCGAATAACCGGCTCTGCCGCTTCTCCTTGTACCGCCTCACCTTCTCCGCCCTCCCGCCGTCTCCGGCGCGCTCCACGCGCCCGCCGCCGCGTGCTGAGACGGCCCCACCTCCACGAAGACCTGCTCAAACGCGTCACCACCCGTGTCACAAGCGCATGTTCCAATCACTGTACGGACAAGAACAGGTGGCTTACAGAGTCGAGCTCCAGTTTCGGCGCGACGAGGCCTGCGGCGTCCGCGGCGCCGCCGATGTAGAGCGATCCGCGGCCCGCCCAGGCGACCAGGATCTCCTCGTAATCTAGCTTCAGCAGCAGCGAGCGCGCGGAGCCGCCCGTGCTCGCCGGCGACGAGCAGGAGGACGACGTGGTCGCGCTCGGCGAGGAGCTGCAGTACACCCACCGCTCCCTGCCCCGGAGCGCGCGCCGCGCCAGGTCATCCTGCTCTCCCGGAACCCGGTCCCGCTGGATACGTCTGGAGGCCGTCGTCGACGACTCCCTCCGCCGCCGGCGGAGGCGCCGAGATGTCGGTGAGGGACGGCGCGGCCGCGAACAGGGTGGACGGCTCAGGATGCAGAGGAACGGCTCGAGCTGCTGATTTTGCTCCTGCCCACCTCCACCGTCCACCTCCGTCTCCGCCGCCTCCTCCGACAGCGTAGACTCCGACGGCGAGGGTGGCGAAGACTCCGACGCCGGAGCCTTCTCCAGCGACTGCTGCGCCTCCACCGCCTTGGTCAGGTGCCGGCTGAGGCTGAGATACTTGGTCTTCCTCACCTTGGCCCGCGACCTCCGGCGAGGCCTCCGGCGCCGGCCGCCGCTCGCCATGGCGTCCGAAATACCAGACTATCTCAAGGGTTCCCGCAAAATGGGCGAGAAGTCGCACAGCCTATTTGGAGGAAAGCGAGAGATCTCCCGCGAGCCGAGCAGGCCAGCAAAGAGAGGCGCTTTTCCATGATCCTGCGGTGACGTGGCGACGCCCCATTGGGTGCCTGGATTGCGGTGTCGCCTTTCTGTCGTACTCGATGAAGGGAGGGTAAGGTGGGCAATTGTACTTACACGTGGCAGCTCTTGGCGCCTGGGTGGATGCTCTCAAGGGCGTCACGGGGTCTTGTGATGGATCCACGGAGGTGGACGCCCACCATCACATCGTCGCCGTTGGATCCGTACGCTTACCATCCTGGCCACAATCATCTTGCGTATGGTGTAGGATTACACCTGATTAACATTTCCTCGTAAACTACTTCCCATGCATATAATACATTGCTAAGGCGTATACAGATGGTATAAACGATGGTTGTTTGTAGACATTCCATGTCCAAAACTAAATACAACTCGTACAATATGTTGTTTTAAGTTGTCTATATATGGTGGCCTTCACAAAATGAGGTCGAAAATATGTGGATTACAGGCAGCGTAATACAACAACAAAATGATGTTTATAAAGGTTTTATAGGCCGTCATTTGTATCTTGAACGGCTTGTACTCTCTCTTCCTCTCTCTCATCTATATCATTAAAAATTTTTGTGGCGAGAATTATAGGCGATGATGTCACTCAACCGTACATGCCTTAATGATTGATTGAGGATCAACCGTGTGCTTTAAGAATAACAAATTCAACCCGTGCCGCTCCGATTGTAGTTGTGTCTGGTAGCAAGGAAGTCATGGAAGACGACCGCTCTCATTGAAGAAACTGGGGGTCTATTAACGGCCAGTGGATCGTGTAACTAGTACCACTGTACCAGTATCTACAGCTACTAGCTACTGTCTCTGCTGATAGATTATGAGAGATCGATAGAACTGTGGCAACTAAAACTGTGACAAAGATTGATAGATGATGAGAGATCCTCGTATATATCACGAGCGTAGCTTGGATCCGTACTCAACTTGCTGTGGCAAAGTGACAGATTACAGAGTAGCTAGCGCTAGGTCACAGTAGTTTGGGTTTGACGAGCAATTGGTAGCTGTTCAAGCTTAATCGAAATTGTTTCGACAGGGAATTTCGAAGAGCTGCATGGAAGTGAATTCTGTAACATTTGAAGTAGTAGATCAGATGCCTGTGTTTCAAACAAGATCCAAATTACTATTCTAACTTGTTTGCCTTGGAGGCAGGAGAGGAAACTAGAGGAGAAGAAAGAGCTGCACTGTACTGTACTGCATCTGTTCATGGAACGACATTAGAGAGGCATGGAGCAGGTACGTACAGCACGTCCCATGCTGCTACTACCTGCACCCTTAATACACCAAGGCACACACCAGTTGACACGCATGGCCGGCGCGGTGTTGCAAGCTGCTCATCAGTCGGACCGCATGCGGTTGAGCTGGTTGAGCGCCGGCTGCAGGATGTTGTACAGCACCCACGCGATGGCCGGCGCCACCACGAACAGCAGCAGCAGGCCCCGGCTGTCGCCGCTGCTGTCCGCTGCCACCGCCGCGATCTCCTGCGCCGCGGAGGCCTCCGGCGCGCAGGCGAGCCCTGCGGCGCCGAGGCCGAGCCCGGCCACGAGCACCTGCTCGGACCGCATGCGGTTCAGCTGGTTCAGCGCCGGCTGCAGGATGTTGTAGAGCACCCACGCGATGGCCGGCGCGATGGGCAGCAGCAGCGCCAGCCCGCGGCTGTCGTCCGCCGACGCCGCCACGTCCGCGACCCGCTGCGCCGCGAGCGCCGCGTCCGACGTCGCCAGCGCGGAGAAGAAGGCGCCCGCCATCGCCGCGGCCGCCGGCGCCGACGACACGGCCAGGCCCTTCTTGGTCGCGCCCTCCAAGCTGCGAAGCGGATGCTCGGCACCCTGGTGGTGTCTGTGGACGACGACCTCGCCAGGATCTTGGCGGGCTTAAGCATGGCCATCGTAGCTATGGTCGCCATTGATGATGCCTAGCTGGCTAGCTCCTTGGTTTCTTCTTCCCTGCAAGAACCTCTAGCTTACTGGCACCGGATGGATGTTGCTTATCTGGTGCAGTGCAGCGGTGGAAGGAGGCCAGTGTGTGCTCGAGATTTGCAGCCCTATCTTGCCGCTTGCAACGCAACAGGTGGGATCCACATGGACGCATGGAGAAGACTTGTAGGTTTGGCAATCTAAGCCTAGGGTGCTCTAGAATGCCCCGTGGTATCAAAAATCAAAACCCATCATTAAGATTCCATTGAGGAAGAGAAAGACAAGATTAGATGCATCATTACACGCTTTAATGATAGCGTTTACTAGATGGTAATGTTGATGGAGTTCTGCTTGCGAAATGATTGAAAGGTTCAATGATTACTGCAATATTTAAGCAGGTAGGATCACAAAATTTAACATCCAAAACAGTGATAACGGTTATATATCAGTCCGTTTCTGAGGCTCGATTATGTGTGTACACTTTACCTAACAAGTAACAAATGCCCATTAGAGGTTGTCGGCCCACAAGACCCCCCGAGATTGGTTCGGGTACGCCTTCGCGTACCTTCACCAATTGCCATCGATAGACCGCTTTGACGTGCGCCTGCGCGCGCGCGCCGCAACCACCGTCTCAAACAGCGATAGCATGCCTCGCGCGCGCATCGTCGGCGTGAATCAAACACGAGCATCGCCTCGCGGCGTGCCATCACCGGATCGATCTCGCCATCCCGTCGGATAGGGCATCACCTATCGCGCCCGCCACCGACCAGGATCGGGCTCATCGTCTCTCGCCTCTATGCGCGTTGTCGGGCTCCATGGGGTAAGGACCTGCGCCGTCGGCGGTGTGTCTGCGCGCCACCTCCGCGTCGCACGTCACCGACCAAATCAACGCCGCGTCGTGGTTGCTGCTGCCACCATACTCGCGGTTGTTGCCTTCACGTCGGCATGCCGGAGATAGAGAGGCGAGATGACATCGATGCCTTTGCACCACCCTACGGTCGCCGTCGTCCATCTCGCGCACGCATCGCCACCTTCGGCAACGTCGGGCGAGACAACCTCCGTGTCGCCGTCTCCGCGTGTGTGTGCAACGAGGCTAGGGCTTGGCTCGATCCCAACGAGGGCGGAGCGGATGCTGTAAGTTCAAGCTCTGTTGATTTGGTTTTGTGATTAATGGTAAATCTAAATGTGACACTAAAACTTTTATTGATATGCTATTATTTAGTATTATTTGGATAGAAAAATGAAAATCTCGGAGGTATGCATCCAGATGTCATATTTGTATATCTTGTTTCATTCCTCGGATCAAAATATAGGGTTAACTCGACCAATGTTTTAACTTGAATATGTGCATATGCTTTTCATAAACATTCTTGTATGCACACATTTAGAGAGAGTTCATTCTATATCATGAGGTTTCACTAGTATTGATCCATTTCTTCTATTCACATATATTGAGGATCTTTACTACTTTGAAATGCATTCCTTGAGTATATAAGGCTTTCTTAGTTGAAATATACCCACAATGATTTAAATTCAATTATACGCAATTGGGTTGTCATCAATCACCAAAAATGGTGAGATCGAGCGATCTAGACCCCTTCATTATGTGTAAATGGTGTGTTTTGGTGATTAATGACAACGGATATGTTGGATTAATATTTTCCATGATTTTGTGAAATAGGTTTAGTCTTGATTGATGATAAAGGCTTTGGATGGCATCATGTGTTGATTGTCATCAAGTCAAGGTCCATGACGAAGGATGCCATCATGTGTTGATGAGCATCAAGACAAGATCCGAAGTGGAGCACATCATTACGAGTTGATGGAAAAGACAAGAATCTGGACTTGGAGATGAGATGATCAACATCAAGTGAAAAGCTTCAAATGGATGCACAAGACAAAGGTATAACTAGCATAAGCTAATGATGTATTCCTAGTCATTTACCGATCTCTGTGTTTTGTTGGGAGACATATTGCTAGTATAGATTGTTGTAATATTAAGAGGGGTATTGTTTAGTAGCTTGAATCTTATTATGTGTTGATAGCTCAATCCCGTTTGCTCTAGCACTCTGTGTCATGATGCTATTGTTTGTAAATGTGTTTTGCAAACAGTTGAGGCTCATGCATCTAATCCTTGTAGCATGTGATTATAATTTGTAAATATGTTTTGCAAATGCTTGAAGTCCATGCATGCACTCTTTGTGGCATGGAACTATAGTTTGTAAATGTGTTTTGCAAATAGTTAAAGCTCATGCATCTACTTCTTGTAGCACGTGACTAGAATTTGCAAGTGTATTTTACAAATGGTTGAAGTTCATGTATCTACTCTTTGTGACATGAGACTATAGTTTGCAAATATATTTTGTAAATGGTTGAAGTTCATGCATCTTTGCTTGGGAATCATCTCTTGGCTTAAGCTCTTTCATTTGAATGAAAATTACATTTGGAATGACATGTTCGTGTTTGGTGAGGACATATGCAGAAGGAACCAAGGGCACCTTGTGAGCAAGGAGAAAAGAGCTCTAGGTGCATGTGTTCCATCTAAAGGTGGATTGAAGATCCACTTGTACATGTGTTGTACTTGGTGAGAGTCAAGTAAAGGGCTTGACTTGTTATTATTGGTGGTTGCCTTGACTAGACTATTTGGAGGAGTTGTGCTCGGTGATATCTTCAAGAAGCTTGTAAAGAGGCTCTGTGTGGTTGTGAAGATTAGAGCTCACCTATCCAAAAGGGAAAAGAGCCACTACTAATCCAATTCATTTGAGTTTACCTTAATGTGGATTAGGGAGACAAACAAGTCTCCGAATACTACTGTAAAAGATCATTATGTCATTGTGGTTTGCTCTTTTGTGTTTTACTTTGTGCAATTAATATTCTTAAATTAAATTACTTGTTTGTCACCCTAGGATGGCAAACCTTGACATATACTTTGGTTGTGATGCACTTAGTTAAGACTAATTCATCTAGGTTTAATTGTGCAAAACAGATTTAATTTACACTTCCACACATAAAATTCGGTTTTGGCTTTTAAAACCGCCATTTCACCCCTGATCGGCCTTCTCCATCTTACAATGTCGCCGCCGTCGTTCAGGTGCTCTGGAATGTCCCATGGTATCAAAAATCAAAAACCATCATCAAGGTTCCATTGAGGAGAGAAGACAAGATTAGATGCATCATTACACGCTCTAATGATATCGTTTACTAGATGGTAAAGTTGATAAAGTTCAGCTTGCGAAGTGATTCAAAGGTTAAATGACGGCTGCGGTATTTACGCAGGTAAGGTGTCCCAGAAAAAGATCACAAAATTTAACATCCAAAACAGTGATAACAATCCATGAATTACTTCATGCATAAACCGCATTTGATGGATGGATGGTGAACGACCAAATTGGATACAGCACAAAAAAAAAAAAAAACGGTAGCAATTATTCACTCCCTAAATGCCCCCTCCGCCTGATAGAGATGTTAAGCATCAGAGCGGAGTGCCAGAAGGGGAAAATATCCTGCGTTCCAGCAATTATTTGTCAGGTAGGAACTACGGAGCAAAAGCAAGGGCAGCCTGATTACAAGTGTCCACATGGGGTTCCAATCCTTCTCACTTGCCGCTAACTCAAGCATCGAGCTGCAGCTTCTTGATTCCTTGATCACCTGCTGCTAACTCAGGCATCGAGCTGCAGCTTCTTGATTGTGTCGATGTGCTTCGCCGGGTTCAGGCCCTTGGGGCAGGCATGCGTGCAGTTCTTGATGGTGTGACAGCGGTAGAGCTTGAACTCGTCGTTGATGGCATCCAGGCGCTCCTTCGTGTACTGGTCACGGCTGTCCTGTATCCACCTGGAAGGACGAATGCCCGTTTATAGCACATAGCAACCACGGTATCGCACGCATGCTATGTAAGGCATTACATTCTACAGCCTAAACCAAAGGGGAAGGTACTTGAAGCACTCCATTGCAGATAGAATGCAAAAAGAGCAACATTGCAGGTAACATGTAACAGCCTATTACATCTAAAAGAATCCAGTTTCTTATGACCAAGGGTACTTGTAATTTTGTAGCTAAAGGTCATGTCCAATTTTTCAAAGGCATAAATGCACAACAAGGTAACTGCTGGTTAAGATTCTCATTTTATGGTTACATAAAGTTAAGCCAGACAAAAAAACAAGGCTACTATAACTCATTTTGATTTATCCCAACTCATATAACATTATTGTATTCAATCAGCATCTCGCTGAATATCCTAGCTGCAAACCAATTTAATTACCACATCTTAACTCCAAAGATCTAAAATAAACCTCGGTGCACACATCAAATCAATCAAATAAGATTGGATTAAACAGCTACCGTGTAAAATCCTGGTACAATCAAATCAGACAATGAAACATGCAATATATCAGCATGGTACAGAATGCTGGACTTACTATTCCAGAAGGCAGAGCAAAAGTTGTTAGACAACCGTTAAAACACACAGGTGATGTCAAACAAATCATGACAAAAACAACTTGGTGGGCAAAAGAAAACTAAAAGGTTACTAACTCAGGTTTACTATGAGGGAGGGTTCTTTCATTAGTTCATGGTAGTAAAGGTCAAAACTTTTAAGGGTTACAACTTACAACGATGTTAGCATGTAAAATAACAGGATACAAATTGACATCTGGTAAAAAGCTCACAGTTCAAATGAATTGTCAAGGCACACATTGTTTATTCAACTTTAGAGCTCACGAGCTAGACTTATTGCAGAATCATACTTGTCTTGTGAGCAACACTAGACTTAAATAGCCTGCCAGAATGTGCTAATCACTTTCTACAATACATAGGCACAAATCATAACATGCAGAATGAAATCTAAGTAACCCAAAGTATGAAACATCTTCTACACCTCATGAGACACGGTTATTCAGCAACAGCACAAAGTTACCATGGGGCATGCCCCAACAATGGAAATAAAAGCACATCAAGGCGACATGAACATAAATATAAATACATGCTAGATGTATCAAAACCTAATAAAAGAAGCTGCGTTATAGTCTGAAAGCCATCAGCTCACATGGCATTGCTGACTAGAAGTTTAAACAGCAAAATGAACTTTAATGACATCATTTAGCATTAGAACCACCAGAGTGAAAAAAGGAAAGAGAACATAAGCGTATATGCAAAATTTGTTAAATTTATTTTAACAAAACACATTTGTCTACTACCTATGCAAACCTTAATGCAACAAGTACCCTAAAGATATAAGTATTATGAGCAGATAAGGCATGCTTTGCAGTGAAGTAGTAGTATACACTTCATTAGCATTTAGCAACATGGAGAACTACAAACATGAACAGATAGTGACAACACATTCATGATTGCAAGTACCTTGACAGCCACAAAAAATAACATCTCCACATTCAGAAATACCACGTCAAGAAACAAAAGTAATATGTTCCCAGCCTTTAACTTCATAAATGCTGAATAGCAAGAAAAATAGTGCAATACACTGATTCAACTAAATAGTTAAAGAGAAAAACAGATTGGCTGCTGGTCAAAACTTGACAGATAGTTCCAGGGATCAAACACTGAAAGATTTGCATGGAGTCAACCTTATTTTGCTGGACTACTGCAGAGCTAGTGCTTTGTCCTACTGGTTCGTTAACATCTACCAAGGCGCTTTCTTTACACCCATCAGTTCACCCTTATTTGCCAATGAGCGGAACACAATACGAGACATGCGGAATTTCTTGTAGACAGCACGAGCGACCGTGAAAATACAGCGGTTTCTAAGGCGTGTCATGGAACTATTTCTTGGTAGCTTGGATAACTTATAGCGAAACTTATCCGCAAATCTGATGGAAGATCAGGGTCCCTACAGACAGCCTTATAAAGCTTTCCTCTCAGCTCATATTTTGCTGCAAGCAATCTACGTTTGTGATCCAGCAAGTTTCTCTTCTCTGATACCCCATGATATCCTCGAGCTTGAACGTGCATGAACATGCTGGGTTTTGGTTTGATTAGCGTCCCCACAGCGGAAGCCTAAAAGGGTGAGCGTGTCATGGACTTAACAACATCCTAAAGCTTACAGCAAAAAACAATAATCATATTAGACAACTATCATTCAAGGAAACAAGTGACAAACAAATGCTCACAAAAACTTTAGCATCTTAAGTCTGATACGAAAAAAGGGAGAAACTATCATTCTCTAATCTCTATACTAAAAAAGAGGTCAGCACTAGCATAAAAAATTATCTAAGGAGCAAATTCACCACAGTTACACAGAATCTCATCAAGAATCAGACTACTAAAACAACTACCTCATACGAAACTATTTCAAATAAGTCACGTAAAACTATCAAACTGTTTATCTCCACATCAGAGCAACCTGCAACTAAACATATCCATTTAATACATTTCATTCACAGGTTCTGCCACATCACCAGTTCATAGTATTCACCCATGACCATCTAAACCACTTTGCAGGGGAGCTACCAAACAAACAACAGGGGATCGTCACGTAAAAGTATCAAACTGTTTATCACCACATCAGAGCAATGACCAATCCTCCAAATCACAAACCTTTCCACACTTGCGCACCTAAGCCAGCAGCCACACAAAACCAATCTACATATCACACATCAACCCACAACTATTTCCCACTACGCAGGGCAAAAGGCACCACACGATCAATCACACATCATCACTCTATAATCAAACAGATCCAGCACACCATCACGGTGCCAAGAGAATGCGAGGGAGGCAAAGGTATACCTATTGGCGTGGAGCAGCGCGGCGGGGCCGAGGTACTCCTCGGGGTTCCACCAGTAGGACGGGCAGGATGTGGAGCAACAGGCGCAGAGGATGCACTCGTACATGCCGTCGAGCTTAGCGCGGTCGGCCTTTGTCTGGGGGACCTCCTTCCCTGGCTGCGGAGGCGGATCCTTGCGCTTGAGCCACGGCTCGACGCTCTTGTACTGGTTGTAGAAGTTGGTCATGTCGACGACGAGGTCCTTGATGACGAACATGTGGGGCAGCGGTGAGATCGTGGAGGCCCCGGACGCCGCCGAGGAGATCTTGGTGAGGCAGGCGAGGCCGTTGTCGCCGTCCATGTTCATGGCGCAGCTGCCGCAGATGCCCTCGCGGCAGCTCCGGCGGAAGGTGAGGGACGGGTCCTGCTCGTTCTTGATCTTGAGGAGCGCGTCGAGCACCATCGGCCCGCAGTCGGAGAGGTCGACCTGGTAGTCCTTGAGTTGGGGCTTCGTCGACGGCGAGTCGGGGTCCCACCGGTAGATCGAGAAGGTCTTGGTGTTGGCGGGCTTCGCCGAGGGCGGCGGCGGGGCAGGCGCGGAGGAGTGGGGCTTGGAGGCGACGAGGCGGGAGGAGAGCGCGGGCGACAGGAGGGCGCGCGCTGCCGGCGATCGGCGGAGGAGGGCGGCGGCGGCGGCCATCGCTGCGGGATTTGGGGTTGGCTTCTCACCTTTTTTTCCCCTCCTTTTCTATTGGGAAGGAGGAGTAGGGAGCGTGTGTTCGGCTTAGGCACAGCTGGGTATGTATCACCCTAGGGGTTGGTGGGGGTATGACATGTGGGGCTCAGGGTGGGAGGGACCGGATGCCGGTGCTAGGGCTGGGGATGGGAGGATGGCTGAATGACCCAGAGGGTTTGGGTTTGGAGCTAGTTATTAATTCCACCTCGGAGGTTATTTTGGTTTGTCTCTTGGTATGAAATACGTTAGTATTGGTCTATTTTGATATACTATTTTGAATTTTAATATATATGTGTGTGTATGTGTATGTAATTATATGCACACATAATTTCACTTGAAATCTCACTTCAAATACATAACAATAGAATAAAAATGACACATAGTTTAATTACTTTATAAATACAAAGGTCGTACGTAGTTAAATAATACAACACGAGTTCATAATTTCATACATTTTAGTCTAGCATAATGTCACTTACTGAAAGAGTAGTATTGAACTCGGCCTTTCGAGATGATTCAAAGAAGTGATCGTTTCAATTTTGAATTTTTGACCAATACCGGAATGACCAGAATGACGGAATAGACTAGAATGGACTGAAATGGCCAGTATTGACCAGTATTGAGGTTGGTATAGGATTGAGGCTACGGTGTGCCGTTTTGGGTGCCAGTATGGCATATTTACCATTCAAATGCAGTGCAGTGGAATTGATAAATATACTTTGGGCGCTTTTTGTGGGTGGGAGTAGGCCTGGTAATAAGTTGGGTTGAAATTGGCGGAGCGGGTTGGGTTTTAGTTTGGATTAGCTTTTGGGTGGGTGCCAATGGGTTGAGGCAGCAAACAGGTTGGCTTGTTTTAGGTTTGCACTGAGAACATGTTGATTTGGTTTGATGCGGGTTCAAAAAAATCAGGCTCGAACCGGGTTGAACCCATGGGTTCGTGGGGCTGGCATGGGTGATGCCGTAATGGGTGGGAAAGGGGTGAGTTGTCGATTTGAGTTGGAGAAAGGTGGGGAGTTAGGGTTCCAACTAAATCGTTGCCGATGTCGTCGACTCCTCCTTCCTCGATCTCTATCATTGCTGGCTGCCGCGTGCCTTCGCCCTGGATCTCCTCCCCTGCATCTCCGCCGTCGCCATCTGCACAATCACCCCAAACTAGAAGGAACGGGAAACCAATAACCTCCTCCTAGTCCTGTGATGCTCCGAGCGGCACCGCATACCTCGACTCTCCCTGAGCTCTACCTCTCGGCGTGCCCTCCTCCTCATTTTCCACACCACTAACAATTCCAAGGTAAATGGCGGCTAACTACTCTTTGCTCCTCCTCACTTCCTAAGCCCAATTATAATGTTTTGATCTAGTTATGTTGTTGTGCTCGTGTTTGATTCTTGATTGGTATTGTTGGGTGTTAAATCTCTTAGATTCCACGGAGGACCCTACCCAACTGTTCTTCTTTTCGCTTTCGGATTGACTAGCCAAGAACTCATAAGCATCCAGTACAAAGCAATTCCCTTTCTTTCTTTGGCTGAAATTACATGCATTCCCAGGCTTAATGTAAGCAATGTAATGTATGGAGAAGGAAATGATAGTAATGAGCAATTGTGAGTGGGGCCAATGAGCATAAGAGCTTGACAAGTAGGACCAAGATGAGTTATGTGGTGTTTGGGTGGGCTTGGTCCATTGGCGTGGGTCCCATGCACAGTGTGTATAAGTGAGTATAAGAGAGGAGTGCATGCGCATGTAGAAGACACGAATGAAAATGAAATTGAGTTTTCCTATCTCTCTTGTGCTTCTTCCTCATCCTTCTTCTTCTCGATTTTCTCATCCAATTCTTCCAAATCCTCCACTACTTATATCCTTTACTCTCGATTTGTGCAATCTCGGTCTCGACTCTTGGGATGTAACAATTTGGTATCGAGCTACCGATTCTGGGCGCTCTTCGTTTGCTCGTCAGTAAATTCGAGAAACGGGTTGGTCACCATCTTGGTACCATAAATCCTCTCTGGTTTGATCGGCGAACGAAGCACCACGACGCCACCCACCCCGCTCTGCTTGTGCCCAAGAGGTCATGGCGACCGCAGACGCACGACGGCGTGAGGTGCGGCAGATCTTGTCGAGATCCTCGCTAGGATGGACACGCAGCGGAAGGCTGGATGACATGGCCTCATCCCTAGCTGCGACCACCTCTCGGTTGCTCGGCGCCGCTGACTCGACACCCATCTCCACCGCCATCAACAAGATCTCTATCGTGGCAAACACTTCTCCAAGCGCGGATGCCACCCTCACCAACCAGGCACTCACCAGGTGTTCGACGGGGTGTCCCGACCACCACATCGATCGTACTACGGCTGTCGCGCCGACTTCGCCTCGACCATCGCTCACGGTGAGATCGGCAACACCTTCGACACCGCGTCAACCGTGACTCCCACCAAGTGCTCGGCGTTGTGCTCGACCACGATGATGGCAAGGC
Source organism: Ampelocalamus luodianensis (assembly GCA_036346255.1). NCBI lineage: Eukaryota > Viridiplantae > Streptophyta > Magnoliopsida > Poales > Poaceae > Ampelocalamus > Ampelocalamus luodianensis. The sequence continues at coordinate 50,870,072 of CM070632.1, read as the reverse complement.
GATGGCTACGACCGGCGTCGTCATGGACCCGAGCCACGTTGAGGCCGCCCACACGTCCCGACTTCGCCGCGGTCAAGCCGCGGTGCCTCGGCATCAACTCCTTCGGCGCATCATCGCAAGGCCTCGACCCGAGGCGGTGCGCGGAGGCGCGAGTTCCTCAAGGCCTTGACCTCGAGGCAAGTGCGCATCGACCTTTGAGCACTATCGAGTGCGAAACTCGTCGCACGCCAAGTGTTCGATGAAATACCTCGTGAGGCCGAGGAACTGCCGGCATGGGAGGAAGGATACTACAGCTCTACACGGCAGTGGCAGACTATGATCCTCGGCTCAGACCATGTGGTGTTTGTCGAATTACCACAAGACAACAAGCCACGAGAGTGGCTGTGAGGACCCCGATTTAATTGACTTGTAATGCTTAGCCTTCCATTGACCCTAGCATGACAAAACAAATAAACCAAGCCTCGAGATATGTATGCTTCCCAGAAATGCAGCATACACACCCCGTTACAAAATCATGCATCAATTCCATACATCACGATATAACGATTCTAGCGAAAGACATACATAATATAAAGTTATTACAACAAGGGCCGACTGGCCAAATAACAACAAGTATCATTAACAGCGGAAGCCAAATAACGACCGAGGACAATCCAGATGGTAGCATTCTTCTTAGGGGAAACGGGGTAGGCTTAGCAAGGCTTGATAAAACCGAGGTGGTGCCGGGCACCAGATAGAAGAGCAAAACAAAGACCATCAATATTAGCAAAAGATGGGGATACAAGGGAATGAGATGCTCCTGAATTGAATAAAATAGTATCGGGGCAAGAGGTAACAAGAAGCGTACCTAACACGGCGTCGGGTACCTCCTGTGCTTTCCCAGCTGAGATGGAGTTGACTTGAGTACGAACAACCCTCAGGTCACGATGTTTCGCAGGTGCATGTGATCGAATCACGGGCCGCGAAAAGAAACGAGAGGTTGCTGTAAGCCTTTTAGGACAATTATTAGCATAATGACCCTTGAGTTTGCAGAGGAAACAAGTGACTTCGGCTAGATTGCGGAGGCCACCACGACTCGCGGTGCGAGATTGGGGCACGACTGCGAGAGGACGAGGGGTTGCCGCAACCCTTAGGACAACTATGCGCATAGTGACCCTTGTTGTTGCAAAAGAAACAAGTGACATCGACTATCTGCGGCGCTTGCGGCGATCCTTTAGCTTTCTTTTTCCGGCCCCAGCAACAATGGGATCTTCGACCACAATCTGAAAGTTAGGGAAGGTATAGACTGGTAGTTTGTCCCGCAGCTCCATAGACAAATCATCCAGGAACTTCTCTGGTTTGGAGGCATCGGCGGTTGCAGTGCTTACAGATGACCGAAGAAGCAGTCGCTGTAGTTCTAATGACTTGGCGATTACCCGGTTCATACCACACACCTTGGGATAGTGATCGCTTCCCTCACAGAGGAAGCAAGTGACCCTGGCAGTCGGACAATTCCCGGGCAAGTGGTCTTCATTGCAATTTGGACAAGCTGAAGTACACTCGTTGATGTAGTGTCCTTCTTCACCACAGCGCTGGCAGACCTTGACTTCCCCTAGTTTGCAACCTTCGGCGACATGGCTCTCCTCACCACCGCCAGAGCAGAAAGGGGGTAACCGCCGTTCCTGGGGGCAATGGGACAATAATACGTCACACTTGCTAGAACGGAGGCACTTGCAGGTCTCGTCCGGACAGTTGGAGCCAGGGAGATCTTCATCCCACCGACTTGGCGACCTAGTCCATTGTTGGTCTGTCCGACATCGATCTGAAGGGATGAGTTAGCAACGCAACCCGAAGACTGGAAGCTGAAAAAAAATGAGAGAGGAGCCAAGGACTAGGGAGTTCGGCTGAAAGTTGGGGTGGGGATAGATACCAAGATGGATAAGGACCAAGCCCGAAAACTGAAGACAAAGAACAACAAATAACAATTGCGCGAAACAAATTCCAAGAGCTTAAAAACTAGCAGAAAACCAATACAAGATCTCAATTTTCAAAATCAACTTCTCGGTATGACTACTCGTATGGAAGAACGAGCAACCAGGTTTAGGAAGGTAAATTTCGGCATGCAACTCAAATTCTCACATGACCAAAAGGCAGGGTAGAACTACTAATAATGGTGCTAGATACTTAGCCAACTAATATCACTTCTTACCCTTTTAATCCCATAAATTTTTGTTGAATTTACCTCTCGTTTTCAATTATATACTATATATAGCTAGCTGTCCAAATTTTCTTCATCAAGTGTGCAGCCGAAACCTTTATCTTCAGGAGCTCCTAATCTTCGCCAAAAGACGGCCCATACTTCAATTTAAAGCTCTCATGGTTTTCCCAAAACCAATTTAATCGATTAAACAACTATCTTTGAAAAGGAGATGAGAGGGAAACAATTTTTCCAAACTCAATCAAGAATAAGGTGCGATGAGCAAGCTAAGATAGATAAGAAGTAAAACCTGAAATTCTACTTAAATTTTCATAAACCATTTGACACTTGAAAATAAGTTTTCAAAATATCCTAAGGACGACCAAGCTAGGGGTTTCTACGGTCAGTATGGCTCTGATACCAACTTTGTGAGGACCCTGATTTAATTGACTTGTAATGTTTAGCCTTCCATTGACCCTAGCATCACAAAACAAATAAACCAAGCCTCGAGATATGTATGCTTCCCAGAAATACAGCATACACACCCTGTTACAAAATCATGCATCAATTCCATACATCACGATATAACGATTCTGGCGAAAGACATACATAATATAAAGTTATTACAACAAGGGCCGAGTGGCCAAATAACAACAAGTATCATTAACAGCAGAAGCAAAAGTGCCATAAGATGGCTAAGACAAAAACCAACCGGTTAGCCACATAACCACAGGGCAACCGACCGGACCGCCAAGCTAGTCGTCCCAACGGTAGCACAACTCACAAAAGCCGATCCCATTGGGGATCAACCTCTTCCTCTGCAACAATTAAGCAAAACAAATGAGTACAAAAATGTACTCGCAGGACTTACGGGTAACAAAACCTGGTTACTACTATATGCAGGCTTTAATCAAAGGAGAAGGCTCAAGGTTAATTTTCAGCATAAAGCAAGTTTTATTTGCAATAGATAATATGTTGAAGGCAATTTTGACAATCTGAATTTTATTTGCATAAATAACAATGATACCATAAGTAATAATGTAACAACAACCTAGAGATGACTAACCCAATAGCCATCACAACAATAGCACAATTACCCATTCGTACCACCCATGTCAAGTTTTAATTAAAAGGTTGTAGTCTAACTCTTGAAAAGCTTACCCAAGCGTGTCCATAACCTAGGGCGAGACTATTCGAATAGTTTTAACCTGCAGGTGTACCAATGTACCCACACTGCATCGCCTTTCCCGACCACGGTTAGCATACTTCCTTTGGTATGCGAGCACGGCTAAGTCCTACGAGACATTTCCAATGGAATGCGTTAATTAAGAGTCGCGCGTATGGGGTTGACCCTCGAGCCGACCAATGAAATGGGCTACCAGGACCATACGTTGTGGTGGAGTCGAGCAAAGCGGGAGTCATTAGCCATTTAGGGTAAAGCTAGCGGACATTTGCAAGACCCGTCTCGGTGGAGGACCTAGAAAGGAACCACCTTGGCCACGCCTTTGTGATCCTTTTTCTCTATAAACTACGATCGACTCATTAATTAATGCCTCCCAAGGTACTAAGTCAAGAGAGGTCCCATTTCCTCTAGTGTGGTTAGCACGCACCAAAATGCTTTCGGATAATGGTACTCACAAGTAGTTCGGTCCTTAATTGACTCGGACACCATTCCGCCACACCCATGAATCACACCATCTTACCATTGTGCCCAAGTCGAAATCATTTTGTTTTTAGTTTTAGTTTTCACAAATAAACATAGTACAGAGGCTGAAATCATAAGGTTATAATAAGTTTGTGTGATCAAGGTTATCGACTAAGTCAATAACCGTCCAATTCTACAATAACTAAGCATTGCTAAGCATCATATCGCAAAGACAATAAAAGACTATAAATCATCCACCGGGCTCTAATTCACCGGTGAGGATAATAACCTAGGGTAGTGGCGGGGATGAATAATTTGTGGCAACAATGCGAGAGGACTAACTACCTCTTAATCGACACAAAGAAATTAACTTTGATACGAAGAAGCATGCATACTTAGGTTTTGCAAACAAGATATTAGACTTTAAAAGTAATAGGAGCAATATGATCAAATGATGTTACACTGCTTGCCTTGCTGTAGATCACTTTCTTCTTTGCAGAGGATTCACTCACGTAAACAATAATTCATTCGAACCTAACGCTAAAAGACGATAATCAAATAAGAACAAGAACTCCAAATAAAACTCAACAGCAAAAGTTCTCCAAATACCATGAAATTCATACAACAGCAAGATTATGATTTTAGACAATTTTAGAAACAAGAATTTCTTCATTTAGACTTAGTATGCAAAAGTTATGGCTAAAACAATTTTTCTTAGCCTGACTAATTCAGATTAATTCCTATCATTCTGTTCATAGCATAAATTTCTAGAATGATCTAGAGTCTGAAAATTTTATGATAGGCAGGTTAAGATATTCTAAGAACAACAACATAGAGTTTGCACAATTTGGAGTTAAAATGAATTAGTTATGATTTTCTAAGTTGTAAAACTAGTGTAACATTGATATCGAGTGGCAAAGATCACATTAAAACCTATTCTATCTTGAAGTGCAAAGACTAGAGGATTTTAACAAAGTTTAGTTTGCTCAGTTTGGAACTACAGAGAAAAGGTTATGCATTTCATAAATTTTATGAGTTTCTAAACAACAATTTACATTGAAACAAGTTAATACAGATTTATTCCATTTTACGCCAGAAAAGTGCCTAAGTTCATTCTCATATTGAAGTTCATTTTATGGCGAGCTCATGCAACTTGATTCATTCAAAAGGAGCTATAATGATAAAGATGTGCATTTTTGAAATTTGGATCAACAAAATACTTAGGAAAACAGAGCTCTCGGGGTCTAATTGAACCGACGGAAAAGGAGAGTTCGTGGCGTCGATCCTTCATCGCACGCGCCACGGACCTCGAAGCACCTGCGCGCACCACGGCGCGCACAAGGGAGGTGCAGGCCATTGAGATCGATCCAACGGGCCGAGGCGAGGTAGGCACAAAGACTGCGTGAAAATCCCGCGTGGAGGTGCTCAATGCGCATAGGGAGGTCGGGACCGTTAGATCAAGATCCGACGGTCCCGATCTCGAAGGAGGTCCTAAGGCTAAATCTACGGAGGAGGTGCGGGCGGTTGAGATTTCTTTGGGGAGGTCTTGGGCGGTTAAGATTTTCCGAGGAGGTCTTGCGGCCAAGATTTCCACCGATGGATCTAAAGCGCGAGGAGGTCTAGACCGTTAGATGGAGATCCAACGGTTCAGAGCTATGGGGAGGTCCTCAAGTTAAAGATCTAATCGGAGGAGGTCGGGACGGTGAGATCTGAAGGAGGGAGGTCTTTGACGGCTAAGATCTACTGAGGAGGTCTAGCCCGTTAGATCTAAACCTAACGGTCCGTGGTGCGGAGGAGGTCTTAGATGGTCAAGATCTCCAGGGGGAGGTCTTGAACGATCCAGATTCAATCGAGGGAGGTCCGATGCAACAGGGTTTTAACGGGAGGAGGTCTGGACGGTTTAGATGGATCTAGGGAGGTCCTGAACGGTCCAGATCGAGGTGGAGGGAGGTCCTGAGAGATAAAGTTTTACAGGGAGAGATCCGGACGGCTAAGATCTCCACGGGGAGGTCCTAAACGGCTAAGATTACAAGAGGAGGTCCTAAGACTAGCGAGCTGATAGAAACGAATCTACCGCCCAGATCTAATCTCGGGTGATCCTATACGGCTGAAATTAACCGAGGGGAGGTCCTGGGACCACAGCTGTTCGAGAAAGGATCTAAGGCTTAGACCTAACCCAGGGGAGGTCATAGACGGCCGAGATTAACCCGAGGAGGTCTGGTGACTTGACAAACTCCCGACAAAGTACAGAGCACCGAGTTGAGCTCGCCGGCATGTCGCCGACGACCAAGACCACGACGGCGCCAACTAACTGTACGAAAATGCTCCTAATACTATTGCGCACATATTGGAACCACTCTCAACGGCGGGCAAGTCAGAACGCCGCGAGCCGAGAGAGGGGCGGAGGAGTGCTTTCGGCAAAAACCGAAAACACGAAAAGGGGGCGCCACGAGCTAACCTAGCTAGTGATTAAGCTCTACAGGGCTAAAAGGAACTTACCAAGGCGCAGGAGAGGTCCAAGGGAGGTTGGAGAAGGGCTGCCGGCGGAGACCGACGCCGGCGCTGAGGAAGACAACGACGACAAGATGCCCTATGCAACCAGAGGCAAAAAGAATGGTCAGAATAGGCTTGCGATGGCCCATAGGTGATCCAGGACCCAAGAATTGGATGGAGAATACTCACCGGAGATGGGAACGAAGGGGAGCACTTTCGGCCGCGAAGATCCAAAAACTTCAAATTGAGTGTTCTGAAAGCAACCCAAATTGAGTTAGGGAGGACTTGCGGCGACAAGAGGTCCACAAATAAAGTGAGAATTGGGCTAAAGAACCACCAAACACCCAAGTCACCAATGGAGCTCCCACGGCAACAATGACGGAGAGGAGTGCTCACAAGTGGTTTGAGTTTAACTCAAAAGAGTGAGCTAGGGTGATCGCGAGTGGAAGAGGAGCAGAGGGGTCTCGGGGTATTAAGAAACTCGTGAGTAACGGGAACAAGGGAGGGCCCACGGTGAGCTACGGCGAGCTCCTCCGTAACTAGCCCGAAGCTAAGGGAGCGAGGCAATGCGGGCACGGCTTTGAGCCGAAGCACCGACACGCCGTGGCACGCTCCGACAACACGCGAGCGCGGAGCGCGGATGTAACGCCATATCATGACATGCGATGGCAGCGCGCGAGGAAGAAGACGAGAGAGGAAGAAGAAGAGGAAATGCAGGGTGCCGTGAGCGTTGGATTTTAAGCGGACGGTGAGATTAAAAGAGGCAATCGGGTGACCCGATCAAGACATTTACTATGGGCGGTTGGATCACGATCCAAAGGCCTAGATTGATGAGCTCTTCACGATGCCCGAACGACCCAATCATTTAGGTCGTTAGATCAAGATCTAACGGTTGAAATTGATTTGATTGTAAAAGGGACCCGGCACGTTTAGTTGACTCAACCAAATCAATTAACTCGAGCTCGAGTCCGACTCGAACCGAGGAACAAGACAAACCAAATTTGGTTTTCAAATTAGAACAGAGACCTTTGCGGATTTATTTGATGTAGCAAAATAACTCCACAAATTCTAAAATTTTTACAGGAGCTTGCTAACTTATATATTGACCTTGTGTAAAATTTTCAGATGTTTTTATACAATGCATTTTTCTTCAAAAATTATGCAAGGTTCTGATTTAGGGTTTGACTGAAAGTCAAACAGGTTTGACTGCCCTCTAAAAATATTGAAACAATTTCTAAAAATTGTGAAATTTTTCAGAGGGGTCACACATCAATCCTAGAACTTAGGAAAAGTATTTCCAGGAGATGATCAATAGATTTGACAAAATTATTTTTGGAAGATGAGATTTTGGATCCAAAAAGACTTGTGACTTGGTATTCCCATAACTTTTGTACGAGAATTGTTTGGTACAACTGGAAATACATGATGTAAGAAAAAGTTTTAATTTCTACTCATTTTCTTACATTTGAAACACAAGTCTAAAACTTGGGATGTTACAGTGTCTATCACAGGAGCGTCTTAAGGCGTGGCTCTAGCCGGTCGCCGCAACGAGCTCTGCAACTATGGGGGTTAAGCAATGTACAGCCCCTATGAGTGGATGGTGCATGCACGGACCACCATGGCTTGCATGGTCGTGTGGCACACATGCTACAGCTGTGGACGACAACGGATGGCTAATTCTAGATTTGGAAAATAGTGATGCACAGCAGGTGTTTGAGGAAATTCCATCGTGGCGTCGAAGTAATTTTAGCCCTAGGAAATCTGGAATAGAAAGTGTTCATCATGGGCTTGACAAAGGGTCGCTATGGAGAAGGAATTGTTTTAGCTGGAATAGAAGGTGATCGTCTAGAGCTTGACAAGATACCATCTTGGCAACGAGAGGGATTTAGTCCTGGAAACATTGAGCAGCAAGAGCTATACAAGGAGGGATTAAATGCAAGTTTGCAAGGCGTCTTGACCGGAGAAACAATGGACTATCTGTTTGATTACCATGAATGGGGTCCTCTTGAGTTTACTGATGCACCTCGATGGCTTCATAGAGATATCAACATCTCTACTGAGAACATAATGTTTGGTACTGATGGCCTAATGCAATGGAGTGCTTCAGCTGACTGCTTGTGTTTCAAAGCTAGGGAGCTAAAGAGGACATCCACTATTGTAAGGCAATTGGACCCAGGAATAAAACAGCTTGGTTTTCATATCTTTCTCTTGAAGGGGTGTGCTATTGAGATGTTATGGATGCTACTACCTTGGCCTCATTCCTGTCAATCAGTATACATCCTTGACTATATGCTTAAGCCTAGACGATCTAGTCCACTGCTTGGTTTTCATGTCATTATACATGCTAGAGCAACTGAATGTTTTGCCATTGAAGTGATTGTTGCGCTAGCCAAGTGGTCTACTAACCTTCAGTGTTACAAGAAGGCTTGCTTCAAAACTGAAAGGATGCTGCTACAACTTAGTAGGGAAAAACTTGCGCTAAGTTTGGGATTAACATTACAGAAGTAATCTTGTATATGCGGCTATTGGATGGTTTTGCCTTTGGTCTGAGATGGGACATGAACTTTACGACAAATTCAAGGAGATTCAGTGCTGCTGCAAGTGGCCAGATGCTACTCTTAAAGGATGTATGCTGCTGCTAATGATAGTGGAAGAATGCCACAAACAAACAAAGCAACAGAGATACCAATACAAGCTGTTTAGTTTTCATATCCATATAGTGGTTGATCTCTATTGGATACAACCACATCTTCATGTGTTAAAAATGCACATGGTGGTACCAGAAATTGTTGTGTTGCCTGACAAGTGCATCAAAGAGATAGTTCAGAATCGTAGCCTGATTGAGATAAGAAATATAGAGGTGGCTGAGGTGAAGAGAATCATCAAGAGTACTCAGGGGCAGAATGTGTACCCTGCAGATCAGCTGATGCTCATACACCAAGGCAAAATTCTTATGGATGATACCACTTTGGAAGGCAACAAAGTTGTTGAGAACAACTTCCTTGTTATAATGCTGTCTAAGGCTAAGGGATCATCGAGTGGAGCTTCTACTGCTTCAAAGGCACCTGTGAGCCAGACTCAACCTACTACTCCAGCGGCCCCTGTTGCCTCAGTTGCAAGAACACCATCTCCACAAGCGCCTGTTGTTATATCTGAACCGGATTTCTATGTAGTGTGCCAATATTCCTTTGGTTCAACAGCTTGGGGACAAGCTGTTTTTTGCAGCGCAGGAAGTGTAATGCATGGAGAAGGAAATAATAGTAATGAGCAATTGACAGGTGGGGCCAATGAGCATAAGAGCTTGACAAGTAGGACCAAGACGAGTTATGTGGCTGTTTGGGTGGGCTTGGTCCATTGGGCAGGGGTCTCATGCACAGTGTGTATAAGTGAGTATAAGAGATGGAGTCTGTACGCATGTGGAAGACACGAATGAAAATGAAAATGAGTTTTCCCCATCTCTAATGTGCTTCTTCCTCATCCTTCTTCTTCTCTGATTTTCTCATCCAATTCTTCCAAATCCTCTAGCTACTTATATCCTTTACTACTGATTTGTGCAATCTCAGTCTCCAGGCTACTGGGATGTAACAAGCACCAAGGTGAAATTGTGTAACCTGAAACTATGATGTTGTCTTTTCTTTTAGTCAAATTTTAATGGTCGCTTCTTTCTACATGCGCATGCTAGATCTACTTGATTTGTGCGGTCATTTCTACAATTTTGTGGCAACATGTATATTAGAAATATATTAATGTAAGATGGAATTTGTAAAGTTGATGTTTAGTAAAACTTGCTGTAGAGATGTGGATACGAATAGGCTTAAATAGGAAGCTATCAAATGATTTTGAGGTTTCAGAAAAAACTGCCGCAGTTTTGTGACCCCTCTTGAATCTTGATTGATCATTTAATTTGCTACTTATGTGAAGCATGTGATTTCTTGATTCTTGATTTGTTTAGGGGCTACGATTGGGCATGTGGTTGGGCATGAGTAGGCAGTCTGCTTTGGCTGCGGCGACGGGCTATGAAGCTGGGCTCTTCAGTATGCTCTTGACCAATATAAATGCTTAGTACTTCAATTGCTTTGTGTCCTTGTTTTTCGCAAGTGCTTATCTCATTTGGTCATGTTTGGAATGAATAAGAAAATATTTATTGTGAATAAGGCTATAGTAGCAAATTTAGGTAATTATATGGTTTGCTAATAACCTTGCAAATTATAGCATTAGCATGAGTCATTGGCATTTAATTTGTTGGATAGCTGGTACTGATTGTTCATGGTTATATTGTTACATGATGGTACTATCAGTCTGAGGTTGAGATCAAAGGATACCCAACTGTAATGTACACATACATTTTATATGCTACCCTTTTTGTTCGCTTAGATCTTGTGAGGTATTAATGGGCAAGATCATTTGATTGTTTTCAAGTCTCCTTTTGATAGCTTTAAGTATTTCCTTCTTGTTATTTTCAGGAGAGAAGATGCAAAAGAAAAGCTACTTGGGGATTCACTGTATATTTAGATGGAGCTAATCGAATTAGCTTGCAATGCAAATACATGTGCCAGACTAGTGTTATTTTGGGTGGAGAGTTCATTATGTAGTTTGGCAAAATGGGTTGAAACGGTTTGGCAAAATGGGTTCAAGGCGTACTAGGTGGGTTAGTTCAGGTTGAAGTGTTATCGTGGATTAGGATGTGGTGGGTTGTAAGGGATGAAAAGTGGGTTGGATTGGTTTGGTCAAGTGTAGTTAGCTAAGGTGTGCTGGTCTGTAATTGTGTTGGGTTTTAACCAATTAGCAGGCCTAGATGATAGTGTGGAAAAATTATGGGCCTTTGGGAAGATGACGACAAGGGGATTTGAGATAGTTCACTAGGATTGGGTTTAGGGTTTGAATTTAGTATAGTTAAATCTTGCTCTTTCTTGCTATTCCCTTTTTGTTTTTGCTTTGATGTCACGATGGTTGGATATATTTTGGGGGAAGTGAGAATTTGAGAATGGTCTAGACAGCTGAAATCGGAATGATTGTTTTTCTTCTTCGGATTACAATTAGAGGAGTGTGGATGTTGCTCCATGCGAAAAGGAAGAAAAGAAGTGCATGGTACTTAACTCGGACCCTCTTCATCATGCCATTGTCTCCTTTTTATCCTTGTCACGCAAACACGATGCTATGAATTAGGTAGATCATCCAACAGTAAATTGCCCCCGGAATGCTGATTTTTTTTTTCATGATTCTTGGAAAATTCATGTGTTCCAAACAGTCTTTCAATTTCATATGATATGACACGGAGTGCTTTTCGTATAATATTTTTGAGTTTTTGTAAGCATATTTTAAGGAACTTTTTTTAAATGATTTAATTTATTTTAAAAATAGCCCAGCTCTAATTTTATTTCTAATTATGACTTCTTTGATTACGTCATAACGTGTGGCGTGGCAAAAGCACATTCACACCATACCACGGACCTCGGCGTAACAAACGAGTCACTGTGGCGTGACAAAAGTACGTTGTCACATCATAGATATTGACGTGACAAACGAGTGCTGCCACGTCGCCCCTCTTGGCGTGACATAATTTAACCCTAAAAACGGACAAACACATTTAGCCGGAAATCCTCTTCTCAGAATAAGGTAACACGGCTGCAAAATCCTAGGCTTACTTGGAACGCAGAACTTCCACGTTAATTCCGCACAAGTTTCGTCAGCAAACCGTGCAATTTTTCATCAGTAAATCCTCATGTTTCAACTTTCAAACGGTGCCAACAAGACAGTACTAGTACTGAGATAGCTGTTTCCTTGCGTCCTCTAATATGATCGTAATGGTGCATCGTATTAGCTCTCCATTTCTTAAAAAAAAACACACGTTGGTTGGCTGGTTGTTCAATTACAGATTTGGTGGCCCATCTGAATCTGAAGTTCTGAACTCTCAAGTCTACTCCCTCCTTCAATTTTTCCTCCGGTTCAAGAGCTGTGGTACTACCGCTACCACACAGGCAAGGCAAGTACTCCATTGAAGAGGTGTTTACTCCCATAATCTTGCGTCTCCTGCCCCATGGAGATCCTGTCCCAGCAATGGGGCACTGTAGCATCAGTACTACTCCTACCATCCTTGGCCAGCTAGGGATAGTGTCCTGCCAAGTTACTGCTCACCTCGCTTAAAGCAGCTAGCCTTGTACTTGGCTCTGGGGCCATGGCGATTCAGAGGTAACAAGGGCAACAGCAGCAGCACCATGGAGTACGAGTGTGCGTTGTCTGAAGCTTTCTTTGCCCTTGCCATCATCTCATGGAGAAAGTAGAATTTGGGACATGACGATGAGATCATTTCTTATGTTATTATGGGCTACGAAGAAAGCAAGCGACATTTGTTTCAGCTGATCGGAGTTGACAAAACTGTAGACTGTGACATCGCCCTCCCTACCTTTGCATAGCCACTAAACAAATCACGATTACAAAACACAGTAAACAAGTCGCCGGACAACCCCTCTCTCCGTGATTTGTACCGAGATATGTGCGATAAACAAATCCTACTTAGCTTATGGGGTGCAAAATAAACAATAATTAGATATGGGATAAATTGAAAAAGTAGGTGACTTGGTAGAGTATTTATGGTTTTTTCCTTAGAACCAAAGCATAAAGTTTAAGGGAAAACCATCACCCTTACATTGGTGACCAGGGTAGATAGGCGAAAAACCAGTTAAGAACACACATCAAGTACTAATTTCTACCCAGGAACAAATGATTCCACCCTATACTACCTTACCATCAATATTACTTTATTACTCATGTCGAGGATTGGACGCACGATAACCCTACAGAGATTAATAGCCTGATAACCCAACGATGCTGATAAACTGCCGTGGTATACAATCCAAACCGAAACAAAACGTCGAGTATCCGATTGAAACACATAATTTCCCAAAAAATTCTACGGGAATTGAACAGTCTTGCATAAAATCCATGTGAAATCCTGCATTCCAAAAACAGCCCTAAGCCGGCCAAAATCAAATCATGGAGAAGAGAACAAATCCACACCCGCAAAAAAAACCCAAACAAAGTGAACTTTTTTTTTTATTTAATCTTTTTTTTTTATTTTAAAGTTAATCCATCGCGACCTTTATTTCCAATTCTGACTCCCCGCAACAAAACAACATTATCACGTTATAGGATAAATCCGCAAAATAGCACTTTTAGTCACGTCACTGACGGTAGCGTGACCAAATAACATTGTCACGCCACGGGTGGTGGCGTGACAAGAGATTGTCCAGATATGGGCTGACGTGACAGTGTTGTTTTGTCACGTCACGGATGGTGGCATGACCAAATATGTTAGAATTAAAAATAAAGGTTGCGAGGAGTTAACTTTAAAATAAAAATAAAAAAAATTAAATAATAAAAAATTTCTTTCCCAGAAGAGAGAAGGGAGAGAGAGAGAAAAAAGTAAAACGAGCAGCGGTGTGGTCACGAGGCCCAGCACCCCGGAACAGTAACTCTGACGCGACCCCTCTCTGCAGCGTCTCGATCTCATGCACCCTGTAGTGTCTCTGACAGGTGGGCACGAGCCCACCTGTCATGGACGAGGCAAGCCAAAACCGCGGCCGCCCTCCGTTACGATTCCGCTGCCACGGAATTGTACAGCTACGCGCGGAAAAGACGGACAAACCCTTGCGATTTCCGCGTATTTACGGCGGGTTGCCATCGGTGGTGGCACAGCGCACGAGGCCTTCCCCTCCCGCCAGGTCGCGCCTCCTTCGGTCCTCACGCACGGCACGCCTCCGTTTCCACCGGACGCCTCGCGGATTAGCCCTAGGCCCTAGCCTTCGAGCGTATTCACGGCTCTGCCACTCCGTCTTCTTGCTCCTGCTGCTTTGCTCCTCTCCCCTTCCTCCGCTATTAATGAGCTGGTGGTGGTGGTAAAGGAAGGGAGTGGAGCGCGGCGCGGCGGTGGGGTGCGGCACCGCTAGTGCCGAAAAGCTGCGCGCTTTCGTCTCTCCTCGTCGCCTCGGGGGTGGTAGGATTCTGTTCTACTATTCCCCATCTTAGTTTCTCTTCTGTTCTTGGGTCCTGTTTGGTGTTTGTTCCTTGTTTTTGGATTCTTCGGTTCTTGGGTTTGTGTGTGCTTCGCTTGTGTCGCTAAAATGTTTCCATCTTTTTTCCCTTTTGTTTTCGTCCTTTGAGGTGCATTCCTCTATGGGGAATCGAGCGTCTGGTTTCTTCCTTTTTGCCCACTTCGGGAGGTTCTTGTGCTGTGAGATCGTTCGATATGAAGTTTTTTAGTGTAAGATTGATTGCTCAATATCAAGCGCCCAATTTCCATTCCTTTTTTGCTCGGCGTTTCTCGGCAAGTTGTTTGCATGACAATGCTGGTTGGGGAAAATCGCAGCGGACGTTTGTTTATGCAGATTTTGCGGTCCATGGCCCGCGCTTCTTGTTCCCAAGATTGAAAAAGATGGGATTTTTAGAAGAGAGAATCTGCGTCATGTTTCAAGAATGTGTTGAACGTGCAGTGCATATGCTTCTCTTGTCAAGACTAAATTGTTCCTCAACACTGATCTGCATTGCAGGATTCAGCCGGCTTGGACTCAGAATCTCATTAAAATTTCAATACTGGTACCAGTCTGCCTAGTTCCTTGGAGGCTTGCAAGATGTTTGAAGGGAGGAGGCATTCCGTGGACATTCCGATTTCGAGGGCTCTGGTGGCCGTCATGAGGTCTAGATCTCTGAGGGACCCTGACACCAACTCGCTGGCCAAGTTCTCGGCCAAGAAGACCATTTGGGAGGGCTGTTCTCTCGAGGAAGACGACTTGGAGGGGAGCAATTATGGTAGGCACAGCTTTAGCTACAACATGTATGATCATCTCCAGAGGAGGAGGGAGGAGTTTGGGGACAGTGCAAGGTCTGGTTGTCTGGCGAACTCACCGATCAACATCATCAAGGCCAATGCGAGAGTGAAGGCGGCGCTTCATAACCAGAACTGCTGCTCAGCCATCTCTGGGATGTCGAGAGCAGCAAAGGACAGGGCTTTCTCTTTGGTGATCGAAGGAGAAGAACTAGGTCGGAGGGAGGTCGACACATTTCAGGAAAGCACAAGAAGTTTTCTTCGGAAGTACCGGCCCAAGTCTTTCTCCGAGCTGGTTGGACAGAATGTTTTTGTCCAGTCTCTTTCTACTGCCGTTTCAAAAGGAAAACTTACTCCTATCTATCTCTTCCATGGACCGCATGGCATTGGCAAGACGTCTGCAGCTAGAATATTTGCCGCGGCGCTGAATTGCCACTCTCCAGGTGGGAACCAACCGTGTGGGCATTGTGAGGAATGCATGGCTATATTATCAGGAAACAGTAGCAGTGTGGTAGAGATTGATGCTTCCAAACTGGATTGCAAATCTAGAGTTGCTGCCTTGCTCAGGAATGCCTGTGATGTTCCTGCTTCTTCACACTTCAAGGTTTTTATTATAGATGATTGTCAACACATGGATAAGGAGGGATGGTACTCTATCTATAGCAGTCTTGAAGGGATTCCTGACAGCTCAATCTTTGTCATGATCACGTCTGACATTGATAAACTACCAAGCAATTCAGTTGGATGGTGCCAGAGCTACAGGTTTTGCAAGATAGACGATGCAGAGATTGCCCGCCGGTTGAGTAAGATTTGCACAAAAGAAGGTATGGAGTTTGAAGCTGAAGCACTGGAACTTCTTGCTCGCAAGGCAAATGGTTCCATTCGTGATGCAGTTCAAATGCTTGACCAACTAACTCTGCTCGGAAAAAGGATCAGCACATCTGTAACATATGACCTAGTAAGTTGATTACTCTAGCTTTCCAGCTTTCAGATATATACCATCATAAACTTAATCGCCTTTTTCTTCTTTGAAAACAATGCATTAACTTGCTATGATATTTTTTGCAGATAGGTGATGTCTCAGATGAGGAGTTGCTTGACCTTCTTATTTTGGCTATGTCATCAGATGCTGCTACCATTGTCAGGAGGGCTAGGGAGCTTTTGAGTTCCAAAGTCGATCCCCTGCAGCTATTAGCTCAGCTTGCAAATCTTATCATGGATATTTTAGCTGGGAAGCACCAGTCAGATTCTTCAGAAGTTAGAAAAGTTACTGGTAAACATACATGTATGCCCTCTTCCCTCCTAAGCAAACTTTAAAGTTGTGCAGGTTACATATGAAATAGCTGCAGATATGTTGTTGAATCATTTTTAGCACTGCAAAATGTTGTCTTTTCCACGAGTCCTCTAGCTGAATATAATTTCTACTTTTAAACATGAGCTATTAGTTTAACCGCACAGTGTACATAAATATACTATTTCCAATTTCCATATCCATCTAACCTTTTATATCTTACTTCTCAGCTGCTGAAGTCGATGTGCACAAACTCAGGAATGCACTGGAAATACTTTCTGAAACTGAAAAGCAATTGAAAACCACAAAGAACCAGTCTACATGGCTTACTGCAGCTCTGTTACAGTTTAATATGAGAGAGCCTTACTGTCTAGACGATACTGCAGTTTCAAGCATGTTCACAGAGAGTCAGACAGGTAACCAGTGTTCTCTGCCTCCCATAGTTTCTATTATTTTGATTCCTCCCCTGAACAACATATACTTAAGTTACTATTGAAATATCACAAATTATTTTATATATTTAATATCATTAGGAAACATAACTCTGTTGTTGAAGTCACTTTCTCAGTGTGTCTGTTCACTGTCAACTAAGTTATTCATTACACAGATGATGGGGCTGCTATATTGAAAGATGAAAGCTTAGAGACCAGTTCTATTCTTTGCTATCAGAACAAAATCGGTTGTCTAGATATGAATTTAGGAGATCCAGATGTACTGGAGTCGATATGGATGAAGGCTCTTGAAAACTGCACATCTAAGTCACTTCATAATCTATTGCGAAAAGATGGGAAGTTGTCGTCCCTATACACAACCCAAGGTAATTGATCTAACTGTGCTGGAGCTTTTTTTTTTTTCTGTTTTGTTTGGAAGACAGATTCGTTTGTCATTTTATCTATAATGAAAACATGTCCCTACTTCCTCTTATCCTGTAGTCCTTACCCCCTGCTTCCTGCTGATCCATCATACATCTTATCCCAGCAGTACTTAAAGCTACATTCCAGAAAGCACGTGTTTCTCTGAACATATGTATCGTGTAGCAAATATGTAGGCTTGTCAATAAGCTAGTGTGTTCTTGATGAGGTGGTAGGTACATCATGGTCACAGTTTTTTCCCCTTTAAAACATATCATGCTGAGTTGTGGTCTTCTGGAGTAACGACATTCAGCACTGGCCATGAATCCAAACTGCACACGTTCTATCAGCAACATTGCATGTCTACACTGAGGATTTTCAAGTCAGATTTCATTATGTTTAACTTTGGATTGCAGGTGTAGCAGTTGCTGAGCTACAGTTCTGCCATCCTGAGGATGTACCTACATCAGAGAGCTTATGGAAGCCACTTGTGATTTCTCTGCAGAATTTGCTCAGGTGCAATGTGGATATCCGAATCAATCTTTCTCCAATCTCCATCAGCAACAGAGCTGTATCCAAGAATTCATCAGTCAGCCTGGTCATGCAATCCAGAGAAGATCAAGAGGCGCAGAATGCAGTTGCCACAGATTGCGGAACTGTAGCTTCATCCAGAAAAGACTGTCCTTCCCTGCTCGCAGGGCAACCTAAGGAGAAACCGTTGCACATTCTGGGGTGCCTTCATGGTACAGATGGTGAGACAGGAGATACCGAGTCGAGGATCTTGAGCTATCGAAAGATCTCTGTCATACCTGAAGCATCCACTCCAGGAAATGTTTCCCTGAAAGCTGGAGGACATACACCAAAGGTTGACGCAGACAGAGCTCGCCGTGGCTGTTTCTCGAAGATTCTACCGCGCGATACTTGTGCTCCTTGTCGAAAGTCCCAGCCACGCGATAAACATAGAGCTTCGCCTCGCAAGGGACTGTTCAGCTGCTGTTTCTGCAAGATCAGACCTGACTGCAAAACGAAAACTGAAGCAATGCACAGGTCAGAAACCGAGGAGGCGATCCAAGGGTAGCATGGTGTACTAAAGGTGGAGACGGGCACAGTACAAACAAGGCTGATAATGATTGTCATCTGGTTGAAGCTGACTTCAAAGTTGTCCATTCTTATACTTTGTTTTCTGGTTTGGCTCTGGGTAGTCAAATAACTTCGTAGTTAGATGAAAGTATGCGAATCTGTTAACTGCAGCTTGCTTCTGAGTCCTGACACAATAGATGTGCATCACTGAAACAATGTTGACGCCCGATCTGGTTGTTTAAACTTGCTGGGAGCGCAATGCTACTATTAGTCTATCCATTGGATAACATCCGTTTGTCGCGTTGATGAACAATGGCTTATTTATCATCGTTAATAATTGAATCATGATGCTGAATCAACAAGAGAGATCGGATGACCGCCGGAGAAAACAAACCACATGAAAACATGACCCCTTCGGTTCACTCATCTCCCTATATGTCTATAAGTGTAACATCCCACTTTTGGGACTGTTGAGTGGAGTTTGAATTTGGTTTTTGAATCAAAAGCGCAACTCAAATTTTCGCTCGATTTTCAACTTTCCAAACCCTCTTTGGGCTCAGCTCATTCCCTACCTCCTCGGGCCTGGACCGCCCAGCGACCAGACGCCCTTACTGCATGTCGCGCTGGAACGCGCTGCGCCCCCAACCCACTCCCGCCACACCTGTCGGTGCGTTGCCTCGCTCACCGCGTCTGCGCCAGTGCGTTGCCGCCCTCGCCTCCACGTTTGCACCACACCCGGACACCCCCCTGCTTCCCTTCTCTCCCTGCCGCGTCGCCCTGCCCGTGCGCACCGTGCCGCACACCGAGCCGCGTCGCCCTTGGACCTCGCACGGCCATCAAGTCCCCACAACGGCTCCTTCCTTCCCCGATGGCTGTAAAAGCCCCAGTTGCCTTGCTCTTACCCCCTCCTTGCCATTCTCTCCCTCTCCCTCTTTGTCGTCATTTCCTGTTTTGGTCGCCGTGCCACCGTCGTCGTTTTCGTTGTCTCTGGTGAGCCCCACTCCTCGCCACCTGCGTCACGTTGTGTTGCAGGGCATAAGGAACTCTTCCCCCCCACCTAATTTCTCCGTTGGCCCGCAGGAACAGTCGAAACCTGCTTCTTCCCCATCTCCGACCGAAACCACATTTTTTCGTCGTCAACTTCACTCCGGTGATCTTCGCTTCGATTCCCTCCTCTCCGAGCACCTCCTTAACCCTCTTGAGCTTCTTCAACCTTTCCCTACTCCTCTCTTTGCTCAGGTCGCCGCCGCCACTTGAAGCTCCTTGCGTCGCCTCGAGTCAACGTCGCTAGCCCTCTTCCGGCCACCTCCGTCCTCCCTCTTCGCTCCAATGAGCTCCTTGCACTCCCTAGTTGCTTGTGCGCTCATTTTCTAGCTTGAAGCATTGCCGTTTTGGCTTTGTCGCTGTAGCACCGAGCATCGCCGCTGCTCTTCGCCATCGTGTCGTCGTGGTGAGCCACCGTGGGCCTCGCTACTGGTACCCCTAGGACCACCCATCTAGTGGGATTCTATTTTGAGCATTCCCAAGCCACCCCCGTAGTCTGGCTCGTCGGCGACGAGAGCGGCAAGGAACGCTCGGGAGCTCCTCTGCTTTGTCTGAACCAGACATGCACTGTAGCTAGGTCATTAAGACCGAATCTCGATCGTTAAGGCTAAGCAGCAGTTAAAGCTTGTGTTAATTAACGCTGAGTTAGACTGATGTGTGGGCCTGAGAACAGTTAATGGGTGTAATTAAATCCAGATTTTCAATGAGTCGCTGACACATGGGCCCGATGTGTTAAGTGCACACTGCACCCATCACGTGGACCTTGCACAGTGCATGTGTACCTTCAGTCCATGCACTGTTCTTGTGGACCGAGTCACTGACAGTGGACCTTTAGTCCATGCACCGTTCTTGTGGACCGAGTCACTGACAGTGGACCCCATCTGTTAGTAAATATTTTTTCTTTAGAAAATTAAAGGAAAAAAGAAAAGAAATTAATGTGCAAGTGGACCCTACCTATTAGAGAGAGAGAGAGAGTTTCTCTCTCCTCTGTCCTTTTTTCTTGTTTTAATTCAAAATTGAACTTTGGAGAGCCGTTCTCTCTCGTTTTAAATCCAAATCGAATGATATTTGTTTCTTAAATTTTCTAATTTTAAGACCTTTCATTAGCAGGGTTTTGTTCAATTTGGAGTTCATTTGAATTTATTTTGTATTTATTTGCTTTGCTCATCTATTTGTTCGTTTTCTAGCGTGATCGTCCGAGTAGAGTTCGAGGATGCGGAAGAGTCCCAGTTCGAGCAAGTGCAAGACTTCAAGACCCAATTTCTTTTGAGCAGGTGAGTCAACACTTTGATCATATTGAATCCACATTTGTGCAAATCTATATTTATTTAAATTATCAAATTGCATGCTTAATTCTTTATGGAAATGTATGTTAAGTTTTAAGGTAGTTACATACCGATTTGTTACTTTAGTATTATTATACCATCCCTTGACATTTGAACCACATGATCCTTGTCACCCTAGATAATTAAGTGGTAACTTTACTAGCTATAGGTTGTACTTAAGCATCACGCTAGTCTTACTTAAGTACCAAGGCATTAATTGCCCTAATCATCATCTTTAAAATCGTGAACTTGTTTTGGTCATCATTAGAGGTAAATGATGAATACTTGAG
Source organism: Ampelocalamus luodianensis (assembly GCA_036346255.1). NCBI lineage: Eukaryota > Viridiplantae > Streptophyta > Magnoliopsida > Poales > Poaceae > Ampelocalamus > Ampelocalamus luodianensis. Next base: position 50,849,056 of record CM070632.1, on the reverse strand, counting down.
ATAACTTAGTTTTACGCTTCTCAAAACCTTAATAACTTGTCATTACCACATCCGGATGGAGAGCATAATGGTTGGCGCGGATGTAGCACGAGAAATGGTGGTATATGGTATGCCTTTGAGATAACTTTAAGGACTTAATCCTATGATGACATCCCAATATAAAATAGTGCAACTACAAATCTATAATGGTGTCGACCTAGCTAAATAATTTGTATCCACCAGTGCGGGTTGCACCATTGGAGTGATCCACGAGTCGTGTCGCTGGTTTTAAGCCATCGTGGACACGGGTCGTGTCGCTAGTGTAAGCCGGTGTGTGGCGCAAGATGGGGTCTGGTGTGGTAGATGTAACCACCCTCAGATGAAACCTTAGCGGGTGTAACTTACACTAGGAGATGCATTGTAAAGGCATTATGATAATCTCTTTGACTCACATGTCTAAGGAAACGTGTGGAGCACAACAAGATGATCTCTTGTGGGTAAAGCATACTGTCTCTATAGAGTATAAACTATTGAACAATGCGTGCCCACGATCAAAGCGAGCATGGAAACTTGCTCGAGTTAGTTTCTATTTTCTAAACATTTGTGGGTGGGATGAAAACTAGTCGGGTGGATGTAACCCCGATTTTGTATTTTTCCTGAGTGGATATAACCCAGTGTTGATAATTGGGTGGATGCAACCGTATTAATCAAAATTAAGCATATGGTAGATGGAACCATGTAACAAGTGGATGGAACCTACACCGTTATATATATTGCACAACTTCTCTCTTTAACAAAATATAATTTGGTTAAATTGCTAAGTCAAAATTATTGCAGTTCAAAACGTTGCTTTTAGCAAATAAAAGAACCCAAGTCATCCTTGTTAAACCCTGCATGTATAATTATTACATTCTATGTGTTGGCTCATAGAGCACTATTGCTTGTGCTCACCATTGCTTCCCCCACATCCCTTAGAAGTTGTGGACCAAGGGTACTATGCATATTACGAGGATCCAGAAGTTGATGGCCAAGAAGACGAAGGAGAGTGGATTAGTCTCTAGTAGTCTAGGTCTCACCCCAGTCTAGCCGGCTAAGTCGGTGCTTGCGCGTACTAATATTATCCAAGTCTTTGGATAATATCGGCCGCACACAGGTTACCCCAGTCGCTTACCTGTGGCCAGATGTGTCTTTCCTTTTTTACTTCCGCTACCCCTTTCGCTTTTATGTAATGTATCCTTTTGGCCTGATCGGCCTTACTGTAAACTTGACCCGATGTGGTCTATGTGAACTCTGATATTTGTAAATTAATGTATGGTACGGTTTACGTCATGTATGAAATGATTCAGTGATGTATCTGTGAGCACTATCTACTGATCTGAGGAATAGTACAGTAGATTCACAGAGGATTCTAGATTAGCTAAATCCGGGTCCGACAATAAGCCATCTTGAATGTTTATTTTGAGCTAGAAGGGAAATCCTAATTTCTAAAACATAATAAACACTAATTAACTGATGTCTCTAAGAAACTCCATTGATTCACCCAGTGTTGCAGCTCGTTACATTTGCACCTGAATAACAACATATCAGAATCAGAAGGATTGATCACGTTACAGGTGAATATCTGCTGATTTGTCATGCCGCTACTTGATGACATTGTCCCTGCAAACCACCAGACTTCAATTTTTTTTTAAATAATATTAATTTAAAAGATAATTACAAAAAATAAATAGTCGATTATTTTTACAAAACTAGGCGTCTGTCACCATTCTAATTGGTGACATGTGCACTGGCGACAAGGGGCTCAACAATACAAAGAGCTCCCTGTCGCTAGTTGAATTGGCGATAGAGATCTATCGCCAATTCAACTGGCGATACAGAGCTCCCATTTTGCTTTTTTTTATTGACTATTTCCGAACACATATTTTAACGACAAATCACACTGATGTTACATAACATTCTGCACAACGTCATAACATCTTTTGTCGACAAATCATAATGACATTACATAACATTCAGCGCAACGTCGTCACATATTTTGTCGACAAATCACAATGACATTACAAAGCATTAAGCACAACGTATTTCGACAAATCAAAGTGCACCACATATTTCAGCAGAATGAACCTTTCCTGTAGCCACGACTTCAACGTCCGCCATGTAGACCGCCTCGAGTGGGGTGGTGGATAAGGTCCCCGCGGCGACGTCCAAACTGCCGATGTCTCCTTCGTCTTGTGAATTTCTCATATGTATTTCTTGAAGGTGTGCCCAGGCTCCCTGCAAATGGAGCACTTCTTCGTATGACGCCCGACTTTTGCTTTGTCTATGTCGTTCCTGATGCGCCATACCTATCACCAGCAGACATTTCCCTTCAGCTTATCAATGCCCGCGGCCCAGATAAGTTGCTCCCAGGTTAGATGGCCAGTAAAATAATCAACCACACCGTAACTATACATCTCTGCACTCCAGGTTTGCATCACCTCCTCCTTGTTGAAATAGTCGAGAGGTACTAACCGGGATGCTACGCCACCGTCGAACATACTGGCTATGACATGGGAGTAGGGCATATGCAGAAAAAGGGGCTTATTGAAAGTGTATTCGCAACTTGCATGGCGTAGCGTGCACTCGTGGGTGATCCTCTCGCGGTTCGTCCCGTGACGTTCTTTATCCCTGCACATGATCTCGAATCGAAGCTCCCTTATGCCCATCTTGAATGCCCGGTGCATCTCACCCTTCTTGCTCTTTTCCTCCATGTACTTGGTGATCATGGCGGAGTATAGTACTCGTCATTCGCCATAACGAGCAACGTGTTGTTGCTTCTATCAACAAAGTAATTTGTGGTACCGTGGAGAACTGCATCCACAATATCAACCAAAGAGAGGCACCTAGCGCAGCGTATGATCTAATTGTACACCTCGGCTAGATTAGTTGTCATAACACCATATCGTGCACCACCCCTGTCATGTAGCAGCGACCACTTCTCCTTAGGCTCATGTTCAATCCTGTCCGAGAAGCATTTCATCTATGCCTGTCTTCCTCATTACATTAGGACCATCTGTGGGTAGCTGTTGCAATGCTTCGGAGACCTGGTTAGCGCTTGGGGTGGCCTTTTTCGCTGCCCCTCCGTGTGTCTAGATCCGCTCATCTAGAATCTTTCGGAGTGCTTCAAACTTTCGTTATTGGTTCTGGTTGCACAGCCGTTTGAACAAGTTCATCAAGTCCTTATTGCGGAACTGCTTGTAGAAGTTTACACTCAAGTGCCTCATGCACCATCTGCTTTGTAGATTCACCCATGGAAGTGATTTGTTCTCTCCTTGTTGTAGCTGAGTTATTGCACTTAGTAGGCCTGCATACCGGTCATGTATGATGCATACGTTAGGACGGCCCTATACAACAGAAACCCTCAAATTCCTTAGGAACAACAATCAGCTGTCTGTGTTCTCGCTTTCAACGAAAGCGAATGCCACGGGAAGAACTTGATTGTTCCTGTCCGTCGCTATTACAGTCAGTATCTGGCCCTTATACTTCCTAGTCAGGAATATGTCATCCACACATAAGATTGGACAACAGTACTGGAATGCATTGATGTATGGACCAAAGGCGAAAATGCTCGCTTTAGTACCATCTTATTGGACCACTTTGGATGCGTGGAATTTTGAATATCGATATGAATGCTGGAATTCCTATCTTATATGACTCAGAGTAGCCTAGGGAGGTTGTGGTAAGAGTATTCAAACGTACCAAACCTTGATTCCAGTGCCTTCTGTTTTGCCCTCCATGCCTTGGTATAGCTGACTGTGTACTAGAACCTTGCCTCAATTGCCCGAATAATGGATTGTGGCTCAAAATCTAGATTATCTACAATCTCACCGTACATGAGGTTCACGATGAAGCCTAATAACAGGTTCATGTGGGATTGCACTGACTTAGCGACGACACATGTGTGAGGGACCACTATAGAGCACTTCCAATAGATGTCCCACTTAGGCTGGAATATGTGCACTCGCCAAGAACATCCCTCTATGTTGCACTTCACGTCGTAGCATCTTGGATTAGACTTGACGACTGTGAATGTACACCGCACCGACAAGGCCCAGAATTTGATCGTCTCCTGCACAACCTCCTTGCACTTGTACATAACTCCTTGCTTGACCTCACTCTGGTCGTGTTCCCACGGCACACGGAAACCTTCGTTAACAACGATGTTATCGAACTGGTATATGTTCTACTCTGATGGAATCGACTGCTGGTCCGCAGTATCCTCGTTGTCGAATCCTTCATCTTCTGACAATGTCATGTTGTCCCGGTCTTCGAGATCCATCATTTGCACTAAGGCTTTCAGCTCCTCACCCTCGTTAGTAAGTCTACTAGCTTGCCTAACTGAAGTAGTTCCTTTCACAGGGTCTTCATCGATAGGATCGGCTACTCCTGGACATTCGGTACATTATGTGCGCCGTATTGTGGCTGGAGTCCCGACTTTTCGTCATTACTACCCTCTTGTTCATCGCCAATGCAAGAGTGGGTTTAGCATATGTTTGAACCAGCAAGATCAAATCCCACCGCTCCTCCCTCGCTATGCATAAAGATGACTGCCATGATCTTGTTCCCTTCAACTACACTAACTCTCAATATGTGCCCTATGATGGTCGGAAGGCAAGACAACTCAATCTCAAATCATACACAGCATGATTCATATCGAACGAGTGGAATAACCACCGCATCACAGCGCCCCATGTACGCTGCTCTAGTCTTCTTAGGGGCACGGTCACCGATTGAAAATAACGCAAATCAATCCCTTCAGGACCCTCAAGAATAGTGCTCTGACCGTAGTAAATTTAGAAGTTGTGACGTTCGATATATTTAACGTACTGCACCGTAAATAAGATTTTCACAATTAACCACACAACTAAAACTAAACTACCCACCGAAAAGGATTATATACAACATACTACACTACATAACCGTACATCTAAAACTATGTAATCCATTCGATTAAAAAAATTGCCTAAAAGGTGAACGACCGGACGGACAGCACTTCACTAGCTTCTCTCCTCCCCTCTACTATTTGCTCCTCTCCTCTCCCTTCCCTCACTCTTTTTTCTTAATAAAAGTAGGTTTTTCCCAAATTTTAGGGTTTACGGGTCTTTTATAAGGAAGATTGTGTCGTCATTTAAAATAACGACAAGGATTTACGAGATCCCTATTGTCATTTGAAATGACGGTTTTTCAAATTTTAATATTAAAAAATTAAAAATCCCTATCACGCCATTTGAATTGGCGACAGATCCCTATCACCAATTCAACTATCAACAAAAAAACTCTCTGTACTGTTAAGCTCCCTATCGCCTGTGCATAGGAGCGTGTCGCCATTCCAATTGACAATAGATGTCTAGTTTTGTAAAAAAAAAATTGACTATTTATTTTGTAATTATCTTTTAAATTAATATTATTTAAAAAAATATCATCAGACTTCCACGCGAGCCTACAAGCTAGTGAAGAAACAAAAGCCAATGCGGGGAGCATAGTAAAACTTTTACATGACGGTTCTTTTTTCTTCTGTTTTACTTGATGTAAAAGAAGTCTATGGAGAAGTTAAAATGGAATGCAGCACGAACAGCAAGAAGAGATACAAGCAAGACTAAGAGATACAAGCCACCACCACAACCACAAGCAAGAGGGGCTCGCTCCACTACCTAGCGCGACTACATGCATCGGAAACGCAAATGCAGATGAACTAGGTGGGCTGCACCACAGTATGGTGTGTGCCTTCGGTTTCGTTCTTCGGTCCACCTTTGATGCTTCCTGCTCGTTCATCTGTTCAAGTAGAAGCTGCGACGCCGAATGAGGGCAGAAGCCAGCCGCTCTTCTTCGCGTGCTCCACATAGGACAGGAACTTCTCCCTGGCATCAGGAATATCAAGGGCCAGATCATCAAGCCCATCCCTAACCCTTGAGAACCCCTTGGTCATCTGGTTGATGGTTACGATCCCTTCACCAAAGCACTCCTGCAGCAGACCTAGGATCCTCCCATTCTTCTTCTCCATCGCCATGACAAGCGCCTTCTTGACCACTTCGTGGTTGAAGAAAGGCATGCCCAGCTCGCGGATGCAGTTGCATGCTTCTCCTACATCGCCTCCGCTCTCATATTCCTCCAGGAGATTTGTTATCTTGTCCTTCGCATCCTCCACGGCCCATCCTGTCCCACCGCCCCAGCATCTCAGAAGCCTCTCTCCGGCATGACGTGCAGAGGCAAGTGAGCGAGCCATGTTCAATGTCTCAGCCCCGCTGCAGTTTGGTGGAAGCTTGCTGCTAATCTCAACTAAGTTTAGAGGTGCAAGCACATCATCGATCACTGCCCTCGCTAGGAACAGTCCGAGCTCATCCGAGGCATCCAATATATCCAGTGCAGTATCTTCTGCAGATTCAAGAAGCATTATGAATCCCTTGACAATGTCTTCGGTAGAGAACAGCTCCATGCTTAATGAGGATAGAAGAACCGACGCCATCTCTTTCTCCCTGTTCTTGCGGTCCATAGCAATTGTTATGAGCTTCTTGATAAAGATTGGATTGTACTCTGGAAAACCAAGCTCTTTGAGGCTGCGAATAAGCTCTGGTATATCATCAGAAAGAAAGTACTCATGTATCATAGAGACAGCCTCTCTCTTGTACCTCCTCAGCTTCTCATGTTCATCATCGTGGACATCTCCGTTGACACCTGAAGGTACATACGAAGAGTCTAGCCATCCCTCAGAAACTGCTTTCGATACCAACATCTGGAATTGAGATTTTGCAGATGGTATATCAAGAGAGAGATCCTCAAGACTGTCGGCAACACGAGAGAATCCCTTCATCATCTGACTAGAGCTTATCAAACATTCTTCAGATGCTTCCTTCAGAAGCTTGATAATAAGAGTTTCTGCAGCTGGACTCTCCATTCCAAGAGTGAGAGCTCGCTTGACTACCTCATGGTGAAAAAATGGCACTGCCAGCTCTCTTATGCACCTACACGCCTCAGCTGTATCGCCATTCTTGATATATTCCTTCAGAAGATCAGTAATCCTCCTCTTTACCTCCTCTACTGTGATGTGAGTTGAACCACCCCATCGTCGCTCAAGTAACTCAGCATGGTGGGGTGCTGAAAGATAGCTCTTCTCTGCAATTTGTACAACTTGCATCCCCTTTGAAGACTCTGAAAGACTCCCTTTTGCCTTGCTGAGAAAAGCAGGTGGCAGAATGTCATCAACAACTGCTCGTGCAATGAAAAGAGCAATAACATCAACCGCATCAAGTATGTCAACAGCCAAATCATCAACAGACTCTAGCAGCATCACAAAGCCTAGTCTGATTTGGGTTGAACTGACCACGTCACCATAAAGAGATGATAACAGCACTGACACCATTTCTTTCTCCTTGTCATGCCTGTCCATTGCCATGGAAACAAGCTTCTTGACAAAGTAGCGGTGGAACTCATCATAACCCAACTCTTTAAGATCAGAAGCAGCCAATTTAACATCACCAGTGCTGAAATATTCCTCAATTATTGGGACAACAGATTTCTTGTAGTCATCTAGTGGGGTTGAAACAGGGGCTTCAACTAGTCCATATGGCTCCTGATTAGCCAAAAAAATCAACATGAATGTCGATGTTTGGCTGGGAACTAATCACATAAACAACATATTTAGACAAAGCTGAAAATGTGTCGATGTTTACCATTTTCCTGAGACTAAACAAATGCCAGACAGTTAACCATTGCATGCGTCTGTAGCAGTATCAATAAGTTTTCCCCATTAGAGTATATAGGTCAAGACAATTAATTATTACCTCATCACTATCATAGTTTGGATCATTTCGGTCAAGGCATGCGTTTGTATCAGTATCAATAAGTTTTCCCCAGCTGCCTTTGCCACCAGCACCATCTGCAATAGGAGGTTAAGCAAGTCAGATATTCGGAGAGAGAGAGAGAGAGGCAGAGAGAGAGAGAGAGAATTAAGAATTTTAGCAATTTCCTAGCTCAGCAAAAGTAGAAATGTAGAACTAGTAAAGCACGAAACACTAGAGAACACAGCTAACTTCCTAGTGCAATGGAAGAAGTCTTAGATAGAACTTACAGTGGTACTCAAGACTCACCGAAATTACACTAAGGCCCAACTATGTATTGAACTTGGATCATAGATGGCTAACCGCTAGTCTATGCATGAAAGACTCGCAGACTTAAGTACTAAACTACTGACACACCGTATCATGATCACAAGCCACAGGATTTTCTAAGAAAACATCATTCCTATAGTACAGAGTTAAACTCCAGATGTTGCATATTTGCATTTCATACCCAAACGACATGGCAACTAGATGTTATAAACCGAAACTAGTAAACATGTAATGGGTAGATGGATCCATTCTAGTTTCTTACGATACAAGGGCAGCAACAAGAAAAAAAAGGTTAAGAAACTTGAATCTACCAGTATCTCTGACAGCTGGTTTATGGTAATACATAATAGCAACTAATGTCAATGTATCACCTACTTTAACAGAAAACATCTAACCATATGCATTCAGGGTGAGGCCTGGGAGCAAAGATGCCTCTTTGAAGACACCAAATACCCCAATGTGTACACACAGTAAATGGAAGCTAAACAAGCAAGCACTAACGGTACCAGTAATTAAATGCCCAAAATGACAACTTCATATTCCAACCAAAAATTCAAAGAAAAATGGAAATAAATGACTAAGCAAGGTCAATTCACCGAAACCCATATGCAATCGACGGAAATGGCATTGAAGCAAGTCATAATACATCTATTCTACAATAACAGTATACACCTATGTAAAAGATAGTCTACACAAGGCCACTTGGTCTATATAATGACAAAGCATATCAATGAAGCAAGATATAAGTGCAAAACCATATGTCGAAGTAATGAGCTTACTACTTTATATTCTGTATGCAGTAGGGTTTCAATATCAGCTAGACGTAATAATAAGAAAGATATAAAAAATGATCAAAGGACTTCCAGTTATCATTGCGATAAGGCAAAACAGTATAGACAGAACACAAAAAAGTGTCATCATAATTAGCAGAATCAAGCATAGTGATCATATCAGTGACCAATGACTACAACAATGTCACAAAGAAATGGGGCCAGCATGTGTTTCCAGCAATATAGCTTCTGTATGCATATGCATAGATGCAGACAAAATTTAATCAGCTAGAATTATCAATTGAAATGATAAGAAGAATTCTACACGAACCAGGTTTGAACAGAATAGTGATGCTCGATTGAAGAATTCTACACAAACCAGGTTTGAACAGAAAAGTGATGCTCGATTGCTCATCCTACGCCCACAAACGATCCTAAGAGAGATAATTCTCCCAACAATATGGAGGGCAACCATCACATTCAGCTGATGGAACATGTTATCGTGAGGACAAATTTCAAGTGTTCTGTCGGATTAGCAGCTGTCCGTTAAATGATGGTTGTCATCTTTGCCCATGCACAGGACAAATCAGTGGTATCAACCGAAAGCTGGTTATCAGGATCAAGTAGATACAACCCTCAGTCAACTTCACGTTACCATATATTGAATCCTAGGATCTTTGTACACCTATGCATAAAAAAAGCAGAGTGGCGACAAAGAAATTCCGAAGAGTAACGAATGCAACCAGAGTACGGATAACTAATCTAACCAACTTAATAAAAATTACTACGTAGCCAAATGATATTGTCATTATCCGACGAAACCATTCCCCTATAGGCAGTTCAGGACCACCAATTAACCACACACACGGAACCCCTAATTTGCACAATGCATGCAAAGCTAACCATCTACGTACCAAACACCAGATCTCTTCTCTGCTTAAGCAACCTGCTACAACAGATTCAATTCTGCAGATGAATGAACAGCCAAACAAATCCATGATCCCCCAAAGCAAATTTCATCAATGCTGTGTGATCTATAAGCCACAATGTGCCACCTCAACATAACAACAACCCCACCTCCATGAAACACAAACTAGCAGCACACTAACACTACAAGCATATATTTTCCAAATAAATATCGATGGCTATATGAACTCAGCCGCTAAACCTAACTTCTGAGTCCTCTAAACAAGGTACTACAACAACATATGGCATAAATAACAAGCCAACCAACACCATTTCAATAATAATAATAGCAAAAATTAACAATAGCAGCACTGGTCTCGCACCTTACATCCTAATCAAGCATGACAACCTCTAGAACCACCTCAATAACAATAATGAAGCTACCAAACAGAGCACATATAGATCGAGCCACCGGTCGCAACCTCACCTTTCTTCACCTTGATGGCCTTCCCGGAATGCGAGCGCCGCACGTTCCTCACCCCACCACCTCCCCCACCGCCGCCCCTCGTGGCAGCGGCTGCGGCTGCGGCGGCGGCGCGCTGCTGCTCGTACTGCTGCAGCAGCGCGGAGGTGGGCGAGCGCGAGGACGCGAGCGACAGCGTCTCCGCGTTCTGCACTGCGATCCGCAGCTTCTCCCGCTGCTCCTGCGTCAGGAACCCCTCCTTCCTCGGCGACGCCATCCCCGCTAGCCACCTTCCCCCTAATCCACCACCTGCAACAATCACACCACCAAACCAAATCAACGCCGCATCAGCATCAGTCACTCCGAAATGGGGAGCGATTCGAGCGGGGCGGAGCCGGGGAGCTCGGAACCCTAACCCTACCTAGGGTTTCCGCCGCGGATCGAGCCTGAGCCCCCAACCCGTGCGCGAGATTTGTGTCCGCGGCCGCGAGCGAGTGGTAATTTCGACTTTTTCTCAGCCTTTTGTTTTGTTTTTCTCCAGAGAGGAGACGCGACACGAGTGAGGGTGGATTTATACGGAGGCGGCGTGGGTTGCGGGGACACGTCGCCCGCACCCTGGGCACACCCCACCCGGGCCACATGTCATGGGAGTGCGCTGGTGCACGCCGTGTGGGCCGCTGGTTTGGGCCGCGGATCCCTATCCCTTTCCACGTGGCGATGTCCGTTTCCCCGCCCGGCTCGATTCTTGCACTCGAATCAAGAAACGTACATCTCACTGACACAAGGGTGGGAGTATACAGGGCCCAGTTGTCCGTGGGAGTGTATTTTCGGGACGATTGCTGGGTGGTCGGTGGGAATTGGATCGGGCAGTGGGAATTAGGGTTTTGGCGCGGGAGGGTCGGGATCTTCTGTGGCAAGGGAGGCTAGGCGGGTTGCGGCCCGTGCGGGCGCTGTGGATAAGGAGGGTGAGAACGACGCGTCGACTAAAGTCAAGATTCAGTGTCACCTCCCGGTCAGACCAGTTATCTCATAAAACTGGGAAAATCCACGTGTCACCGCATTTCATCTCCTTATAATTTTTGCCTAGATGTTCCAAGGTTCCAGAGAGATTCCATTCCCCTTCCTCTGGGTGTCAGTATCGTTCAGGAGACACATTTCATCGCATAGAACTCGGAGCAATCGAGTGTCAGAGAGACATCCCTTTCATTTTCTGTGTCTAGTTCTAGAGGAACCCTGCGAAATTGTCAGTGTAAGATTCAGTTCTGACGAGAAGAAAGTTACTAGCAAAAGAGTGGCAGTCTTGATTGATATAGCTAAAACCATTGTTTAGAGGGGTTCTCATTAAAGCACATCGTTTAGAGAGCAGGTTTGATTAAAATACCGAGCAGGTTTGAATTTTGATACGCATAAACCCAATAGTGGCAGACAAAAGGCAAGGCCCCAGCATGCAGTATTCAGGGAACATGCAGTACTACTATAACACAACCTAAACGCTCATAAACAGTAAGCTAAGTTTTCCGGCCCAAAAGAAACTTCAGATCCATGCCTTGAGTCAACCATCCTTACTGCTTCATTGTTCCTTCCTAATATATTTCCTCCCTTTGAAGCTCCTTTTATAACTGCAGTAGATGATTCATGTCATCAGTTGGAAAAGTTCTTCTGTCAAACATTATCCAATGTTTCGTTAATCAGAAAGGCGTGTAATTCTGCACTTCAATGCCCATGTAAAGAAAGTTAAAAGAATGACTCCGTTTTTTTTTTTTTTGTAAAACTCTTTGGTTCACGCTTGCGACTCCGTTGTATCTAAATTTTTATCTGGTCCGCCGCTGCTAATTTTTTTTAAGGATACGCAGAAGCTTTGCACATCATTCCATTAAGACTATATAAACTGTAACTACAGTAGATTCATGAGATATAAGCTATCTAAATGCCGATCCGCAAGAATCTCGCTCGGCAAAAGGAGAAAAAAAGGAAAGGGGAGGGAGTGGGAGAGCGAGAGTCAATCGAACACACGAATATATGACAACATGTTATGGTGAACAGTGAAACGACGGGCAAGGGGGAAACTACTGCTACGTGGGCGCCTCCAGCCCAGTCGTAGCCGCCATGCACCATTGACGGTGCTCGTCGAGGGTATAATGAAGAAGCTGATCGATAGTTTCGGCAACGTTGTTGAAGATCCTTCGATTGTGCTCCTTTAGATCATCTAAGAGACGAGTATGATGCACGAATCTGTTTCATTTCTCCAATGCTTTGGTGCGGATCTCTAAGCGGCAAGCCAATGTTCTCCGATGCAATATATATGATGCAAATGCATCAAAACAAAAACATGCTCATGAGAATCATAATAATTCTATTTATTAAAATGGGGACGTGACAGCGGTCTTCTCCCCCACAAACTTGCCGCAATACATTATTGGCAAGAGCCAAACGGAGCACCGCCAATGCTTTCTTATCTAACTCTAACTTGGATCACCATCTTGACACATTTGTCAAATTTGGATCACCATCTTCCAACACACCGTCTAAACCTTTGCCAACCAAAATAGAATGCATTTTCCCTTACCATAATCGAGAGTCACCATTGCCATCAAACTTGCTCACTTCCAAAAGTTGACATCTCCATAAAAGACAGCAAACAAACAAGTGCCTTCGATATAAAATTGCTCTGATACCACCTGTGAGAGTGACCCGTAGCTAATTTCTCATAAGCATTTCACCAAATACCTTATGTGCATGCAACAAAACAACCTCTTAACTTCAAACCTACGAGCACCAAGCTGTCCAATCTTTCAACACGAATATACTTGCAAGATTAGCTCACTAGAATGTCAATATCATAACATCATCATCTATATATCAAAGAACACACATGTGCCATCTCATATGTCACCTCAAACCATACACCATCAACTTTGAGCAAAGGAATCAATAGCAAGCAAGATGATGACTCAAATTAACACATATGGCAAAGAGAATACCAAATCAAGTGGAAACACTAAGATTTACGTGGAAACCCCTCACGGGGAAAAACCACGGGTGACGGCGAGATGATTCTTCACTATAGAGATGAAACGAGTACATAAATTGGAACTAACAAGGTGGGGAGGCTCCAAATCCCCAATCTTCTCACTCAAATTTATGGATTTGGTGGCAACAAAGCCTCTCCTCTTATTCTCCTTAACCCTAGCTCTCTCTAAAGCCAAGAAAAGAACTCTCTGTCCAGCCTCGAGTTGGGGAGGGGCTTACAATGATAGATTTGCAGAAGAGCCCATAAGATTGCTAAATATGACAAACAACTCCAATTTCAACCTACAACATGCCTAAGCAATATTTTGCATCGTAAATGAGCCAAAATGATTGGCAAAGGTGAAATTACGAGCTGCACATTATCACAGCCAAAATAACCACATCTGACCAGTTATCGAGCATACAGGTAGGCACACACAACACTCATTAAATGAAGGGAACTACCATGACTGAAGCTAATTCAGTTCCAAAAGATAAAACAAAATTAACAATCTAACAAACACTACCAAAGCCAGCAAACTTAGTCTTTCCAGAGCTAAGGTAATCTTCTTATTACAGCCTTAACATTACTGCGCGCCTGGTGCGCGAACCACAATTGGTGATGCAGCCAACGGGTTGTCCCCATCTTCACAGCGTAGGATTGAAGATAACTAGCCCGTGCAATATAGCAATTGATGTGATCAACCACCGTCTCTATATGGCAACTTACTGCACTCAAATTACTTAACCACACGCTACGACCTTCGTTTGCTTGCTATTGTGAAGCAGACACGTTCAAGCAATCCCCAAGAATTACAAGAACAACGGAGTGACAACTCAGAAATAACACATAATCCTAATTGGTGGTGGAAATAGCTCACACACAAAGAGGAACAAGTGTTATATTTCTAAAAATTCAACTCTAAGTTACATGGGAGAGTGTACCCCTCTTTACATGGCCCTGCTAAGGTGGCGTTACAGTAACTAAGCTACAGTAGACCAGTTGCTATAGCGTTCTGTGAGGATGTAGTGCATTCCTTGTGTAGCAAGCTAGTTGGTTGCACGCCTTTTGCACAATGATTAAATTATGATTGATTTTCTCTCAGTCCGGCCGGTGTTTACTTCTTTCTGTGCTGATTTTCGGCTATCTTCTTCGTCTTGTTTCCTTTGTTCTTGAAGTTGTAGTTGCATATTTTTTTTTTTACCTCCAAATCTTCTTCTTCATAAAACCTTATAATAAGTAAAGTAGAGGCATTAGGTAGCAATCTATTCTTATAAAAATAAATGCATAGCTCATTGAGGAAAAGATTCACCTCTTGATTAATTTTTTGTATGTTCTAGGTATATATCCACATGGTAGGTCGTTTGTAAATAGATTTATAACTCAATTCAAGTTGCAAAGTTTAACTTTACAACTCATTACTTGATGGTAAAGAAAGATGATAACCTAACTTCTTGGCTAAGTATGCTGACACGTACGATGACATCATCTTGTTTGTTGAGACGTGTGATGACATCATATACTTCTTGACAAAGTATGCTAACATGTGCGATGACCTCGTCATGATGTTGACATGTGTGATAATATTTTATATTTGCTCACATATGCGATGACATCCACCGGTGTCATGTTGATATGGAATTGTTAATCTTATCTTCATATGGCAGTTGAGGCTATATGCACCAAAGTGAACACAACTTTAATGCAACAACTTTAATGCAACAACTTAAAACTGAGATGATATACATGTGCTAGATCTGTCCTAATCACTTGGGCTGCTCCCCCGTCACCGACTGAGCTTGAAACCTGCACAATATATCAGAACATGTTTTATGAACAATAACAACTCATTAACACCAGAGAGGGATTCAACAATAATAAGAGGCAAATGAACAAGAACACCAGATAACCCTTTATTACTCTTTGTCAGAGAGCCAATCCAAAGCTTATACGGCAACAACACTATTGACATATCCGACTGTGTCAAGGCACCAGAAGCAGCCTGACTTCCCTGCAGCGGCACGATTGCTCGGTTTTGGATGACCTGTTAGCCGCTCAGCACCGTCGGCAGCAATACATCTGATCTCGTTGAGAAGTTTGTCAGACTCATTTCTTTGACGACTGTTGACCTCCTGAAATTGAGCAATCGCATCCACTGATTGCGCACCAATCTTGATGCCATTCACCAGGTTTTGCTTTTCCGGAAGGTAACTCCGGATCTCGACTGGACAAAGGAGGATTTAGTGTCTCCCGATGTGCGTTGAGTTACGAATGATCATTTCCTTCCTGGACTCCGGCGCTGCTTCTTGTAATTAACCATCCAGAATTCGAAGCCAAAACCATTTCATTCACCAATGCTAAATTAACAAAGATCGCGTCCTCTTCCGATCATCCAAATACAAGGATAATCGAACACCAGAAACAGGGTTATCATTTACAGCTTTCGCCTGACCCTGACTGGTTTATTACATTACAATTTACGATAGACAAAACCTAATGGCCCAAAGCCATGGGCACTTGTCCAAGAACGCGGCAAGATCAAGGCCACTAAGTGTTAGTACTTGTAGTCCTTGACGTGGAGGCTCTCGGAAACGCCCTCGCCGCCGGCCGCGCCGCCCTCGTACGCGCCGAGGGTCGCCTGGGAGTTGGCCCTGCACCGTGCGAGCAGCGCCGCCTGCGCCCTGCCCACGTTCTCCTCCCTGCCAGCCCACGCCACGAGCGTGCTCTTCTGCAGCGCGCGCCCGAACGAGAAGGTCAGCGCCCACGGCTTCTTGCCCGCCACCCGGTTCATCGCGTTCAGGTTCAGCGTCGCCTCCTCCTCGCTCTGCCCGCCGGACAGGAACACCACGGCTGGCACGGCCGGCGGGACGGTCCGGCGGAGCGCGCGGACGGTGTACTCGGCCACCACCTCCGGTGCTACCTTGTTGGCGTCGGACCCCGGGGTCACCATGTTGGGCTTGAGGAGCGTGCCCTCGAGGAGGACGTGGTGGTCGCTCAGCGCCTTGTAGCACGCGGCCAGGACGCGCTCCGTCACCTCGGCGCAGCGGTCGATGCCGTGCGCCCCGTCGACGAGGATCTCCGGCTCGACGATGGGCACGAGGCCATTCTCCTGGCAGATGACGGCGTACCGCGCGAGGCCCTGCGCGTTGGCGTCCACGGCGAGCTGCGACGGCTTGGACGGGCCGATGCTGAGCACGGCGCGCCACTTGGCGAAGCGCGCGCCGGCGGCGTAGTACTTTCTGCAGCGCTCGGCGAGGCCGTCGTGGCCCTGGGTGGTGGTCTCCCCGTCCGTGCCGGCGAGCACGACGGTGCCACTGTCGACCTTGATCCCCGGGAGGACGCTGGCGGCGTTGAGCACGTCGACGAAGGGGGTCCCGTCCCTGGTGCTCTGGTAGAGCGTCTCCTCGAAGAGGATGACGCCGCTGAGGCACTCGAGGGCGCCCGGGGCCGTGAAGAGGAGCTCGCGGAGCGCGCGGCGGTTCTCCTCGACGTTCTCGACGTTGATGCTGGCCAGCCGCTTGCCGATGGTTCCGGTGGACTCGTCGGCGGCGAGGATGCCCTTGCCAGGGGTGCCTATGTGGGCAGCGTTCTTGATCAGCTCATCTGCAAAAGCAAAACAACTTAATAGCTGCATCAAGAAGCAGACATACATGTCGAACAACGACGGCACAAGATGCGCAACACCATCTCAAACTCATCAATTAAATCATCATGCATTAATGCACAAGATAGAGACAGATCAAGAAACGCATGTTACTAGTTCACTATACCCTTGTACTTGCCGCAGTAGGCAGACATCTTGGGCAGATCAGAGAGAGATGGAAGCTTGGAGCAGAGGGAAGGAGGAGGGATGTGCAAGGAGCGAGATGGCGGGGTGGAGAATGTTTAGGGGTGTGGTGGCCTATTTAAATGCTTAGAGCTCTGAAGCTAGCAGAGACTAAATTAATTGGAAGGTCAGAAGCCGACATGATTTTGGCTTTCTCTGCTCATTGTTTATCTAGGGAGTATATTGGTAGTATGTGCCTATGTGGTGCCATGGAGCAAACAATGCTGCTTTGTCCTTCTATTATTACCATTCAAAACTCGTGCTTTTCCAACTAATCAGAACGAGGATTTGGCTACCTATTTCTAGTTTGCTTTTGTCTTGTCCCTCTTTGAGCTCATCGATCACAACAGCTCCCCGTTGAATTCTCCGTCCATAAAATTAGGCTCTAGCTTCCCCAAGTTTCCAAGTTCTTCTCCCTCTCCTGAGAAGAAAGTTGACCACGTGAAAAAGACTCCGACTGTATGTATGCCGAGCAGCAGTAAGAGGGAGTGCAAAACTCGCCGAGATCACAGGAACAGAGATTAGGACAGAGCTTATGCTGGCACATTTCTCGAGCATGTCTAGAAATATGAGGTCAACCCTCTTCATTTTGGTCAGTTTATCTAGAAGTCTGGACCGGGGGAAAACCCTGTTCATCAGCAAATCGAACAGCGCGTGCAATATTTGACTTCAGATTTTGCCAAAAGTTTAAGCTAGATCTATATATTTTGCAAATGAGAACGAGGATATGATCAGGTTCTTTGAGCAGTCGCATGTTGGGGCAAGCCCATTTCGAAAGAACATAGGATCAGGGCCCTATGCGCGTCCATGCATCGTCATCTCAAAAAGAAAATGGTCTTCACATGCATATAGTACATCTGAATTTTAGCTTATGCCCAAAAAAAAAATAAGCATGGCATGCAATCTTCAGAGAGAGAACTACAAGTCTACAACACACCCCACACTTGGAATTAATTTTACTGAAGTTGAAGCAAAACAACAATTAATATAATTGCAATATTTACAAACGGATCAACCATGACGTGCAATCAACAGACGTACTACCTGTCTTCAAAGGGAATCAACACACCATGCAGGAGTAGAAGCATATGGAATGCACAGTATATATATATATATATATATATATATATATATATATATATATATATATATATATATATATATATATATATGAATGTCCGGATTTTACCCCATCCGACCCACGTTAAAGAAGAAGCATCCTAACTCGCGAGACACACACGGGAGCAGCGTTCGAACCGTGGTGGACTGAAAGTCTAAAGCTTTCCTATGCCACTGTACTCCTATACAGTCTACCACTGTGCCTTGCACAGTCCCAATGAGACCCGAGATCGAACTCCCGACCGGCTGCTCGCTTCAGCACGAGCTAAAAGTGAGCCACGCTCACTTCTCAGTGAATATATATAATTGAACCGAGCTTTGAATCTCACTGCTGGAGCTAGCTGCTTGAGAGCGATCGAAGAGTGCTTTGACGGTGGGCACCGGCCGCGACGCCGATCGGTGACGGCCACGATGGTCTTTAAGTTGTTGTAGAGGAACCTGTGCCGGCCGGCCGGCGGCGGCGCTTGGACCGATCGAAATTAATGTAGAATGCACGTGTGGGGGAAGGAAGATATAACAGCAGAAATTAAAGAAAGCGCGAGAAGCGCCCGCGCAGCAGCGCTTCACCGCGGCCCGCCGGCGGCTGCCGTCCTCCTCCTGTTCATGAGCATCGCCCGGACCGAGAGGTAGGAGGCGGCAGCGGCTTTGTTGAAATAAGGGATATATTGTGATCCGAATTTCTAATATGGAAGTGTCGGATTAGTTACCATATTAGCGGATTAGTTTCCTCACTGGGACTCTAAGTCCTTTTACCCCTATATATACCTCTTGTAAGCCGCACGGAGAGTTGGCGCTGACGCCTCATACCTCATTGTAATCCCGGCGTTACGTAATCGCTCCTCATATAGTGATCATCGCGGTTGGCGCCCGTGGTTTTTCCGCAAGGGTTTCCACGTAAATTCGTGTCTCTTGTCTCCCTTGATCCGTGCATTATTTCTAACAAGTGGTATCGAGCCGCGGGAGATTAGGGTTAGAGAGTTTCACGAGAAAAAAATCGATCGATCGATCGCCGCGCCGTCTCGCGTGGCGCATCTTCGCCGCCGGTCCTTCGGCGACAACATCGTTCATCGCCTGGGTCGGCCGGCGTCTCGCGTCGCGCCGGCCCGTCACCAAGCGGCCGCCTCGGTCCTCGGTGTCGTCCGGATCGTGAAGTCATTGGCGACTGGCGCTCGTGATTCGTTCGCGACGCCGTCTAGCTGCTGCGCGCGCATCTATTCGCCCAAGCCGTTCTCCACCTCGACAAACAACAGCCGCGCGTGGAAAGCCAAGACAGACATCAGTCCAAGATCAATCGCAGCACTCAAAAACCGAAAGCATCGAGTGCACGAGTCCCAAGAAGTTTGTTTTATTATTTTATTTCTCTCTGACAAGTTTTGTCCTTCATAGTAGGATCTGTTGCTTCTGTGAAAAAGGATTTTTGGCCTTCTTTGCTTCGTGCACCGGCTAGCTTACCAGAATTTCAGAGATCATTGATTCGCGTACGAGAAGGTGTACCATACGGATCGTGATTTTGCTAGGTTTACACAAATCGGTACTAGCAATTTTCGAGTTTTATTCCTCATGGCGACTTTGAAGTATGATCTTCCACTCTGGATCGTGACACAAGATTTTATTGTGGCAAGTCAAGATGAGCGTGTTGGCACATATGGATTTGGATGATGCATTGGAAGGTTTTGCAAAAGAACCTATCGCATGGACCGCAGATGACAAGCGTAAAGACCGTAAGGCTTTATCTCGATTCACCTTCATCTATCCAATAATATTTTGCGGGATGTTTTAAAGGAGAAGACATTTCTTGCATTATGGTGAAGTGGAACAAATTTGCATGACAAAGATCTCACCGACAAGATGCATCTCAAGCGAAGTTGTACTCTCATAAATTGCAAGAAGGAGAATCGTGCTTGATCATCTTTCGACGTTTAAGGAGATCGTTGCCGACCTAGAGTCGATGGAGGTAAAATATGAGGATGAGGATTTGGGTCTTATTCTTTTGTGTTCTTTGCCTAGTTCATTTTCAAATTTCAGAGATACCATATTATATAGTAGAGACACTCTCACTCTTAATGAAGTTTATGAAGCTTTGCATGCTAAGGAAAAGATGAAAGCAGATGGTACCTTCAAAATTCAAGCTCGAAAGGAGAAGGCTTGTTTATTCGTGGCGAGGCAAAAGGAGAAGAACTCAAACAATGGACCTCGAGGCAAAGTCCGAATGGCTACAAGAGCGGTCAAAATCTAGAGGCAAGTACAAGTCGTGCAAATATTGCAAGAAAAGTGGGCACGACATCTCTCGAATCTTTGGAAGCTGCAAAATAAAGAAAAGAGAACCGGCCATTATAAGCCAAAGGTAAAGCAGATGATGAAGGCAAAGCCTCTCTTGCTGTGATGATAGTCCTAATGGAGAAATCCTTGTTGCCTTTCTTTGGATGTGCTAAGACCAATGATGAATGGATTCTTGATTACACTGTACCTTTCATATGTGTCATAATAAGGATTGGTTTGCCACCTATGAACTGTTGAAGGTGGTGCTTGTGTTGATGGGTGATAACTCATCTTGTAAGGTTGCAGGAATTGGTTCAATTCAGATCAAGATGTTTGATGGTATTGTCGAACTTTGTGGATGTGAGGCACATTCAGATTTGAAAAGAAACCTCATCTCTTTGAGTACTCTTGATACTAAAGGGTACAAGTATTCAGTGAAGGTGGAGTTTTAAAGGTATCAAAAGGCTCTCTTATTGTGATGAAAGTGATATTAAAGCGCAATTTGTACCATCGAGAGGTACTACAATATCGGTAATGTTGCTGTAATTTCAAGTTCATTATCGATTCGATGCTACTAATCTTTGGCATATGCGTCTTGGGCATATGAGTGAACTTGGTTTAGCGAGAATTGAGTAGAGAGGACTTCTTGATGGACATAGCATCGACAAGCTGAAATTTTGTGAGCATTGCGTGTTTGGCAAACACAAGAGGGTGAGATTTAATACCTCAGTTCATACTACAGAAGGTATTTTAGATTATGTGCATTCTGATTTATGGGGGCCATCTCGTAAGACATCTCTAGGAGGTGCTCGTTATATGTTAACAATTATTGATGATTATTCTAGAAGAGTGTGGCCTTATTTCTTGAAGTATAAGTCAGAAGCATTTTCACATTTAAAGAGTGGAAGACTATGATTGAAAGGCAAACTGAAAAGAAGGTAAAGAAACTTCGCACTGATAATGGGATGGAATTCTATTCTGATGAATTTGAATCATATTGCAAAGCTGAAGGCATTGTTAGGCATTACACCGTTCCTGGTACTCCTCAACAAAGCGGTGTAGGCGAGCGTATGAACAGAACCATCATTTCCAAGGCCCGTTGTATGTTGTCTAATGCGGAGTTTGCATAGGCGTTTTTAAGTGAAGCGCTTCCATTGCTTGCTATCTCATTAATCGGTCACCAAATATTGCAATTGAAAAGAAGACTCCAATTGAGGTATGGTGCGGTTCCCGACAAATTATTGAATTGAGAGTTTTTGGTTGTACTGCTTATGCTCATGTTGATAATGGAAAATTAGAGCCTAGAGCTATTAAGTGCATCTTTCTTGGTTATAAATCTGGTGTTAAAGGATATAAGTTGTGGAATCCTGAAACAAGGAAGGTTGTGATTAGCGAAATGTTGTCTTTAATGAATCGCTATGCTTCCGATAAGCGCCTACTAACGTTCTGTTGAGAGTAAGCGAATTCAAGTGTTGGTGGAGCACTCTGTTGGTTGAGTAACACATCGAGATAAAGAGAATACCATTGTTCATGATGCACCTATTGTTGAGCAGCCACCACACGATCTATTGCGATTAACGAGGCCTAGAGAGAGATTAATCCACCCAGGAGGTTGATTGAAGAAGCTAACATTGTTGCTTATGCTTTAAGTGTAGCAGAAGAAATTGAAGGTAATGCAGAACCTTCATCATACTCTGAGGCTATTAGCTCCACTGATTGTAAGAAGTGGATAACTGCTATGCATGATGAGATGGAGTCACTTGAAAAGAATAACACTTGGGAATTAGTAAAATTGCCAAAGGAGAAGAAGCCTGTTCGTTGCAAGTGGATTTTCAAAAGAAAGGAAGGTATTTCTTCTGAGAACCGACAAGGTATAAAGCAAGGTTGGTTGCTAAAGGCTATAGTCAAATTCAGGTATTGATTTTAATGATGTCTTTTCCCGGTTGTGAAGCATAGCTCTATTCGCACTTTACTCGATATTGTTGCCATGCATGATTATGAACTTGAGCAATTAGATGTTAAAGCGCATTCTTACATGGGGAGTTGGAAGAGGACATTTATATGGACCAACTTTGAGGTTTTATTATTCTGAAAAGAAAACCTTGTTTGTAGATTAAAGAAATCTCTTTATGGTTTGAAGCGATCTCCTAGGCAATGGTACAAGAGATTTGACTCTTTTATGCTCTCTCATGATTTTAAGCGGTCTAATTATGATAGTGTGTCTATTTAAAGGCATTAATGGTTCGACCATTTATTTGCTTCTCTATGTTGATGATATGTTGATTCTTTGCAAAAGATAAGTCGAAATAGCAAGCTGAAAGCACAATTGAGTAATGAATTTGAGATGAAGGACCTAGGTGCGAGAAAGAAAATTCTCGGCATGGAGATTATTAGAGAGAAAATCGCAAGTTATACCTTAGTCAAAAGGTTATATTGAGAAAGTCCTTCGTCGTTTTAATATGCATGATGCAAAACGGTGAGTACTCCATTAGCCGCATTTGATTATCTTGACTTTATGTCAGAAGTCGATTATGATATTGAGTACATGTCTAGAATTCCATATTCAGTATGATTGGTTCTCTTATGTATGCCATGATTTGTTCTCGTCTGATTTATCTCATGCGAGTGTTGTCGGTGATATATGGCTAATCTGGAAAAGAGCATTGAAAGCGATTCGGTGGATATTCGGATATTTGCGTGGCACTTCTAATGCTTGTTTGCGGTTTGGGAATTCTAGAGATGGACTTGTTGGTTATGTTGATTACGATTATCTTTGGTGATTTGGACAAGAGGAGGTCTCTCACAGGTTATGTTTTCACCATTGGTGGTTGTCTTTGTTAGTTGGAAGGCAAGTTTGCAAACTCATTGTTGCTTTATCTACCATGAAGCGAGAATACATGGCTATTTCAAGCTTGTAAAGAAGCTATTTGGTTGAGAGGTTTGTACTTGAGCTTTGTGGAGATAATTCTTGCACTACTATATTTTGTGATAGTCGAGTGCTATATGCCTTACAAAGGATCGAGATGTTCCATGAGAGAACAAAGCACATTGATGTGAGATATCACTTTATTCGAGATGTTATTGTTCAAGGTGATGTCAAAGTGTGCAAGATAAGTACTCATGATAATCCGGTGACATGATGACAAAACCAGTTCCTTTTACTAAGTTTGAGCTTTGCTCAAGCTTAGTTGGTATCTGATCTAGTCCTAGCGACTAGTTGGCGCACGGTGATTTTTATCTTATTATGGAGATATTTGATGATTGATGATTCTTCATTATCTCGCAAGAGGAAATTCGTCTCAAGGTGGAGATTGTTGAAATAAGGGATATATTGTGATCCGAATTTCTAATATGGAAGTGTCGGATTAGTTACCATATTAGCGGATTAGTTTCCTACGGGACTCTAAGTCCTTTTACCCTATATATACCTCTTGTAAGCCGCACGGGAGAGTTGGCGCTGACGCCTCATACCTCATTGTAATCCCCGCGTTACGTAATCGCTCCTCATATAGTGATCATCGCCGGTTGGCGCCCGTGGTTTTTTCCCGCAAGGGTTTTCCACGTAAAATTCGTGTCTCTTGTCTCCCTTGATCCGTGCATTATTTCTAACAAAGCCGTCAGAGGGCCAGGCGGGGGCGTCGAGAGGGGAGGAGACTCTACGCAGACCCGAATCAGGATAATTTCAAAATCTAGGAGGTGTTGTATTGTTTGACATAGAGCTTCTCGCTAGACCCAATATTGTATGGTGTCATCGTGAGATTCTAGTGGAGCCGTTCGCCGGAAGTGGTCTTTTAGGAGTTGAGCCTAATGGAGCGAACAAAGTTATGATAGACCTGGTTAGAAACATGTAGGTGTCGTAACTATGAATGAGGGTTGTTGGTGCAGACGTGTTCGAGTACACTTAGTAGTGCCCGTAAAGTGTGGGAGAATAGTGCAGGTTTGCAGGTAAAATTTGAGGATAGTGGGATAGAGGATTGTGGTGCTAATGCGGTTGTGACAGCAGACATGTATGTCGATTCCAGTGGACAGACGGACGGATGGAAGGATATTGAATTCCTAGTTGATGACTTAGAGAGGGAAGATCGGAGGACTAAGGCCGAAGAACAAGTATTGGAAGAGGACGAGGAGAATGACGACTATTCGGATGGTGATGATGTCCCCAATCTGCTGGTGCCTGATCGTGGGAGAGGCTATCGAGCAGATCGTGGAGGGCGACATGTTGCAGATCACGAAGTTGGAATTGCTACCTAATATAGTTTGTGCCCATGTTAGGAGTGCTTTGTTCCTATCGTTGTGGTCAATTTGTGTAATCCATTGCATGGTTGTATCCTGTTTGTTGCGAGCCATCTTTACTTTAAATATATTGTTACTTGATTCGATATGTTGTAAATCAGACTATTTAATTTTGTAAAATTAAAATAAAGTTTATTTAAATTATTTCTTAAAATTATGCTCAATCGTCTTTGATTCGCAACTTGCCTTAGTCGCATTGCAGGTAAGACGACTATGACGGAGGCACGTGGCATATCAATACCTCGATTGCGGTTTGGTCGTGCAGTTGGGCCTCCTCTGTCACCTAATCGCTGGTTCACTGTGCGATTGGGCCTAGTTGCCTAGTGGGCCAGCGACTACCGAGGATTATTAGTAAAAAAAAGTGTGGGTTGTTTTTGTAAAACAATTTAAAAATGTTTTATTTAGAAAAAAAATTCTGTTGGGACGCAGGGGCGGAAGTAGAGCGCGCGTAGCGGAAGCGGCACGGCCGGCCCCTCGGACCGTTGGATCTTGTATGGGCTTGTTCCTCCACGCGTTTCTTCGAATTTCGACTTTCGACTACGCCATTCAGTAGGACGTGGCCCAACTGACCAACGTCGGCCGCGATTAAGAGGCCCATGCCACTTTGAGACGATATCTTTTTTCAATTTGAAAATTCAAATGATTATATATTTTTTAAAATGAGTATCCGATTCGCGATCCGTTTGGACCATCATGTTCTAAGCAACGAGATCTAGAAAATAAAGCCCCAATTGGATATATTTCAGCCTACTAATAATATCACGGACAATGTTCCAGTGCATAACGTTTGAATTGGGTAAAGGGAATGAATCGAGTGGGTGTTGGATGTTTCAGCACGTAAAATAAAAATATTGCACACATTTGGTTTTGATGTTCAATCAGATTTGATAAAAAAAATTGGTGCATTAGCAGTTAATACGTTGTAATTAGATAAGTTATTTGAAATATGACGAAACTAAAGACCAAGAAAGGGGAAAGGAAGAAGAATGAACCAAAATGCAGGTGCTGCACCAAACGCTGGTGGTTGTTTCTTGTTGTAAGTGAATGCAACGAAAAGACCCGGAAATAATGAAAAATGAGATAATTCATTTATAGACATTTCGAATGATGCTCCACTCATTAAGTTGTAGGTGAGAATGTGTCAATGTTCTGTTGTAAATAAAGCGGTTTTAACAAATATTTAGAATTAATTCCAGCAGCATTAATCATAATTAAAATATATTTTCAGCAACATTTAAATGACAAAATTAACATATAAACATGTAAAGTTATTTAAACAGGATAATATGCTCAAAATATAGAACATGTGGACGATAAAAAATCATCATACTGCTTAGATTTAAAAGTTGTTTATTGCTCTCAGATGTCAGGCTGCTCAAGATAAAATCTTGGCCCTCCTCACCACTATTGCCTATATTCTTCTTAAATTGAACTTGACAACTAACAATCAGACTTTGAGCTCAAGAGACTGCTTTACTAAAATGTCAAGACTTAAATCAAAACAGCTAGGTTTACTTCCAGCCTAACAGAGGGTCAAATTAACATGACAGTACAAGAAACAAAAATTTCTGCACTCTAGCCTTCATGCAAAAAGAGGATCAAGTAACCTTAGTTCAGAAACTGAAATCAGAAATCAGCATGTTCTGATTTCTGCCAACAAAGGTTCAGCAAGATCACAAAGCAATAATTAACCCAATACGAAGATACGACAATGCAATGAATCATGAAAATAACGAGCTCTGCGACAACATAGGAAATGACAACAGTAAGCAAAGCTATAGGCTCAAGTCTAATTTAGCTATCAAAACAATTTCTTTTATATGACAATCATCTCATCAAGCATTAAAACGAGCCTACAGTATCACTAGGCATTATCTCCCAGTACTAGTATCAATCAGATTAAACACAAATGAGACTTCTACTAGTACAACCCACAATGCCAAGTAATACGAAAAAACGAAAACAACAATACTCACGAATACGATGGCACTCAAAGCCACCAAGTAGTATACCAGGCAAGGCACGCGAATCACACTGCCTCAGAAAACCAATCGCCCCGCTGTGCCGCGAAGAGCGGACGAGGTCGTCGGAGATACAATGCCAATTCACAATTTCGGAAAACACCAAAATCACGAAGTCGAGGTACAAAGATGCCGCTCAAGACCAATCAACAATGCACCGCCCGATGCAACCACAGAGCACCAGGAGCCACCAAGGTGAAGTAGTAGCTTCCCAAACCAAGGTCGAAAACCCAATCGGAGGAGAAGCCGAAGCACACAAGAAGATGCACACTTCGATATTCGGGTATCAGCCACAGAGGAAGCGAGCCAGCTTTGAAGCGGAGGAGGAAGGGTTGAACAATGCGGTTGCCATGAATGGCCAGGCCTGAGGCACCTGGTCCGCTCGCTCCTCTAGCGCCGCCGCCACCTCCTTGCTTCCGCCCAAATTGCCTACACGACAGAGGAAAGGGAAAACCACCCCATCGATGCGCATTGGCCGGTTGAGACTAAGTCTCAACCTTATCACCTCCCTTGCTCCCAATGATAGGTGGGCCCCAACATTCTTTTTCTTTTCCCATTTCTTTTCCTTTTCTCAAATGAGAAATTACCAAAAGGACCTCATGTATACAACATGCTCCACGTGTTTGGTTTTAATATTTCAACAGTTCATTGATAATACCCAAATAGTTCATCGGACGGACGATATTCAGAAGAAAATAAAAAGTATTAGCGAAAGAAATCAGAAACGATGTAAGACTATTAGTGAAAACAATTGAAAACTTTTATGGGAACAAGTGTAAAGTACTGGTGGAACAAATTAAGGCAATTAGTTGAAACAAATAAAAATAGTAACAAAACAATATTGGAAAAACAAACATGAGAAAGAAAAAAACACTAGTACAGCATTTGGCAAAAAAGCTACGGAAAAAGAGAAAGAAAGAAAGAAAGATAAATATACGTACAGTACTGTGTGGGTAATCTTAGGTGAGGGCTTATAATGAAGCTTGGAACCAAACATTAGCAAGGAGCGTGGGCAAGGGATCTCTGGATAAAGATGAGTTTAATTTATCGGTCAAGTTTAGGGAAGGAATATATATGCTTGGACATCAAGACAGCTGCAGTACTCGAGCGAGGGAGATACTAACATATGGAACATAAGGCCGCGGGGAACCCTCTCTCACTGTCACTCTGAATCTGCGTTTGCGTACATGTCAGTTATTCCAAGAGCTAGCTGCGGACTATATATATACACACATGCAAAATTAAGTCGAAATTACTATCGCCAGTTCGCCACACTCGATCCTTGAGTATTGCTTGGCGCCATGGACGCTGCTGCTTGTGCTGATATTGTCCAAGCACAAGACACACTGGCCGCCGCTACTGATAGTGCAGACACAAGAACAATACCTATCCATGATATTGTCCCAGCACACAAAATATTGCAAGCTATCGAAGACAGGATGACCACGACAGCAGCGAGACTCGAAAGCCACGTCTTAATGATGCAGACTAAGATCCACAGGTTCCCTCGAGGCCTACGAGGGATCGGCGGCCAGGACGACCGCTACATCGTGCCGAGCGTCGTGGCCATCGGTCCGTACCACCATGACCTGCCTCATCTGCAAGAGATGGAGGAGGTCAAGCACGAGGCGGCCTACCTCTTCTGCGACCGCTCGGGCCTCTCAGCTAAGGAGGTGTACGAGAAGATGCTCTCCGTCGCAGGCGACGCCCGCCGCTGCTACGACGCCACCGACGCGGCCGTGGCGCTCCTGAGCGACGCCGAGCTGGCGGGTATGATGTTCCTGGACGGCTGCTTCCTGCTGGAGTACATGACTGACAGCATGGCCCCGCTGTTCCTGTCGTGCGGGCTCAACATCCTCAAGGACATGATGCTGCTGGAGAACCAGATCCCATGGCTGGTGCTCGAGGCCCTCGCGGGGTTTATGGCCGTACCCGTGGACGTGCGCGGGTTTGTTGCCGCGATGGGAGAGAAGTACTTCCCCAAAAATGAAAACAAGGGCTGGTTGGGATGGTTGAAGTTCCAAATATTCCGGATGAAACCACGGCGGCGTAGCATCCCGGCGCATGAGGATTGCAGCAGCAGCAACAGCATCATCATCTATGAAGCCCACGAGCCAGCGCATCTCCTTGGCCTCCTCCGGTACAGCCTGATACACAGCATGCCAGCACAAGAGCTCAATTACCAGGCGGGCAGCTCGTCGTCGCTGTCCAGCAGCGCCGTAGAGCTCGCGCAGATGGGCGTCGAGCTGACCTCCAGCACGGCGTCGTGGTTCGGGGACGTGAGCGTCAACAGGGGCCCCGTCTTCGGTGAGCTCTGCCTGTCGCCGGCGTTCCTCAACGACGTCACCGCCGGCTGGCTCGTCAACATGGCGGCGCTCGAGGCGAGCACCGCCGACGGCTACGGCTTCGTCGTCAGCTCGTACCTGTCGGTGCTCGCGATGCTCATGGATAGGAAGGAGGACGTGCACGAGCTGCGGCGGAGGCGCGTGCTGCATAGCCTCTTCAGCAACACGCAGACGCTGGCCTTCTTCAAGGGCCTCGGCCAGCACCTGCGCTTCGGCGGCCGCTACTTCGTCATCCTGGAAAAGATCGACGCGTACAAGCGTAACAGGCCCGTGCGGATCTTCGTCCACAAGTTCGTCTACAACCACTACAAGACCATCGCCGCCATCTTGTCAATCGCCGGCGTGCTTGTGGGCATCTTCAAGGAACTCAGGCAACACTAGCTAGCGGTCGTATTCTTTCGATGATTATGATTGAAATTTTATTTGTACGTGTGTTAGAATATCAATCTATATTCGATGAATCTAACTGTTACTTATAATTAATTCTATCGAAATAAACGGGCGTAAAACCTTCTCTTTTTCTCGATTAATGGGAGAATTCAGTTGTTTCTTTCTTCTAAGGTCGCCGTGTACGCAAAATTCTAAATAAATGGTGTATAACCTTCTTTTTTTTTCTCTCTCTCAATTAACGAGAGCTAGAATCTAAGGGCATGTTGGTACAGACGGCTACTGTTTATAGCAAATCTCTATGTCACTTGTAGACAGTATTAAAGACAGATCATACAAGACAGCTGCTGTCTTTTTAGTTGTCTTTATAGAAATAGAACACATAATCTTTTAATGATTTTCTTGTTTCTGGTGCTACAATCAGCTACAGGATTGTGGACAATATATTTCTCTCTTTTTATTCTCTTTCATCCACGTTAGCAAAAATATCACTGCTATAGGCGACTGATATAAACCTATTGTACATGCTCTAAAATCGCCATGCACACACCAAGCAGTTCAATCGATGGAACACCGGTGGTTTTGACCCTCGGTCGCTGAGAAAGGACAATTGCGGTAATTAAATGAGAATCCAATAAATGTACCTCGTGGACACAGAGTGCATGCTGATATCCGTAGATATCTCAGGCTCAGCCAAGGGCTCCCGCAACAACATTCATTTGACACGATACGAGTCATGAGAAAAGCTGCCGGTTCTTGAATCTGATGATGTGAGAAACACAGTAGAAAACGGACACACACATACAGGTTAACGTTGCGGCGGCTTAGATCTATCAAAACTCTATCGATTCACATCACCACATCAGATGTTAAATTCTCGCAGAATCTGCATCCTGCACGGATGCCCCGCTCGACATCGGGTGAGACGTGCAATATAATCACACTCCTGGAAAAACCTTACCGGGTCACTCGAAAAACCTCAAGGGCCTGCTCCAATCGGCTAAGATCGTCGTGGTGGTCATCATGTGCTTGGAACAGCGGAAGAAATCAAGTCAAAGCAGAGAAAACATGGGGTTCCATGATTGCTCGTCTTGGAAGCGTGCCCGCCCTGATGATCTGATCACGTGCTCGCCCCGTCTTTTCGCCACAGCCCGCAGGCATGGCATGCAAATATCTTCAATGAATTGCACCTCGCCGAAAGTTCCACAAAAAACTTCCCTAGAGTAGACATCTCATGAAACTTCGCCTAAAGTTTCAAGAAAATTGAAGATACTCTGTCCATAGCTTCAACAAAGGGCACCAAGTCTAAGTGTTAACTGTCACAATCAGTGGCGAATACAGGATGAAAATAGAGGGGGGCTCTACTGTTGAGACTATAACACAGTATAAGCATACCAAAGTTACATCTACTGGTCTTTTGTAATTGGAATATCAATTTCAAACATAAATAGGAAGGGAACAAGTGGCATCAAGAGCAACATTGAAAATATCAATACGATAATAGTGAAGGGGAGTAACCTTATGCTTATGACGTGCAGATTTACCCTTTACTCCAATATGATCACCCATACTTGGCACATCAATCTCATTTGACTTAAAAGCTTTTTACTATGTTGAACAATGGCTCCCACCTATTATCCATCATGTCTTGCAAGCGCGTTTTCACATCCACAATTAAACCCATATCTTCAATAATATTTTGATCCCTTCTTTGTAAATCTAAGAATAATTAAACAACAACAAGTCAACCACTAATTAAACAAATTGACTAATCGACTAATGTCTACTATCAATTAACCAACAATCTATATCAATACAACAATCATAAATTTGGGGATTAGTCTGCATAGCACATCATAAATTTAGGGATTAGTCTGCACATCTGCACATCATAAATTTGGGGATCAGTCTGCACATCTAATCCGAATCCTCTGTGAAAAACGTCGTGCTATTCCCTGGATCAGTAGATAGCACTCACAGGCATTGCTGAGTCGTTCATACATGGCGTGAACTAAAGTATCAATATTACAATCAACCGAGTGACATAGACCGCGTCGGGTCGAGTTTTACAGCAGGGGCCGATCAGGCCAAATTGATTACAATACAGAACACCGATTACGGTAGCGGAAGCAAAAGGGTAGAGCTCATCTCTTCACGAACAGCGATCGGGCAACTTTGTGTACTGGTGATATTACCCAAGGACCGGATAATATCGGTTATGCGCAAGTACCAACGAGTCAACTTAGATCGCGTCGAGGCCTGAGACTACGATCCTAGACTACTCTTCGCCGTTTCCTTGTCCATCAACCGGTTCCTTGTAGTAAGCATAGTCTCCTCCATCACGTCATCCAAGGGTTTGGGGGAGAGCGAGGATGAGCACAACTACCGTGCTCGCGAGCCAATACACAATGCAAAGATATACATGCAAGGCTTACAAGGATGGCTCGGTTCTTTTATTTGCGAAAGCAATACTTTTAAATATCATAAGTACAAATTCCTAGCACTTAGCATTTTTAACAAATTTCGTTTTAGTTAAAGAGAGAAATTGTGCAATATTTGTATCAGCAGAGGTTACCTCCACCTTCATGCTTAATTTTGATTGTGGTTACATCCACCACTAAACGACACTGGGTACAAAGACCAGAATAACCAATCTCGGGGCTAGGTGAGCCATACAATTTTCATACCACCCACAAAGGAAATTTTTAAATAGAACTAACTCAAGTTAAGTTCCCATGTCCGCTTTGACCAGTAGGCACGTACTGTTTAAACATTTATAACTCTGCAGAGATTGTACACTTTACCCACAAGAGACAATTAACCGTTGCCCTACACGATTCCGTGAGTCGTGTAGTCGAGAGGTTGTCACAATAACCTTTCTAATTATCTCGTCCCTTCCTCGCCTCACCCATATGGGGTTATGCCCATACGTTGCGCGGGATGTCCACCTCAGCGACTGGCGTAGCGTGGCTACACCTCAGCGACTGGCGAACTTCACCCTTGACTCGGTGTCCCATCCAAGCCCGACATACCCAGAGCTTGTGCCTCCTTTAACCCTCCGGTGAGATGATTTTGGGATTCGATAAATGTACTAAGCCAAGTCGCAGTTTGTTGCAGACTTGTGGTTGTACTTGTTATACACAGGAGGTCGTGACAAGATTAAGTCCTTAGGGTTGTCTGGACGGCTCAACCACATTCCCACCATTCTCGTGCTACATCCGCACCCACCATCTTACCATCCGCCCAGACGGGGTATTAGCAGTTTAGGGTTTTTGAGATGTAAAATACAACAATTCAACCATCTCGATCATTTACCCGCAATGACCGCCCAAATCAATTTATGTTTGAAAGGATGATGATTAGGACATTTTAATGTCCCGGTTTAACAAGTCTAGCATGTCGCTTAAATGCGACCTATAGCTAGTGTTACCATATAGTTACTAGGGTGACAATGGAATTAGGGATTCAAGTTGTCAAGGGTGGCATAATAATTAGTTAATCAACAAGTGGGTAATTAACTATCTTAAGCTTTAACATACAGTTGTTTAAAGAATTAAAGCATCCAATTTGCTATTTTAAAAGAATATAATTTGCATAAAATGTAGGCTCAATATGATCAAAGTATTGACTCGCCTTGGTTGTAGGGAGAGAGTCCGAGTAGTCTTGTCCTTGATCGACGTGGAGGTCTCCGGCGTCTCCAAATCTCTGGGGCAGAAAAAATAAACGACAAGCAACAAAAGCAATTAAATACACAAGAGTACACAAATGAACTCCAAATTGAACAAGACCTATGCCATTAGCAAGATCTTGATTTTAGAAATTTTTAGAAATTTATTTCATAATTTTTGGAGCTAAAATGAGGGAGATATTAATAATTAAAGTCTGACTTTGAAAATAAAATAGAAAAGGAAAAAGAAAATCACAAAAAAAAGGAAAACCGAAAACGGCCCGCAACCAAAATCTCGGCCCGGCCCGGATCTTGCAGCATGTGCTGAACGACTGCTGCGCGAGCGGCGAGCGCCCAGCGCGCCCACGAAGAAGAAAGGCGGGCGCTCGGCACTGGTGCCAAACGAGGGGAGGGGTTAGGCGAGGAGAGAGGAGGGCGGGCGGCGGCGCGCGGGGGAAGAGAAAGCGGCGGCGGAGGGGAGATGGAGGCGCGGCGGAGGTGGAGGAGAGGAGGCGGCGGTGCGCGAGGAAGGGGGGCGCTCGGGCGCGGTGGCCGAGGGAAGAAGGCTCGGGGCTCACGGCGACGACGACGGCTACGGAGGTGCGGCTAGGGCGGCGGCGACCGGAGGCGGCGGCAGCGGCGGCAACGGCGACACCGGAGGTACGAAACCGGCTCTCCTTCTTCCTCTTTCTCGGTTGCTTGCTTTGGGGAGAAGGGCACGGGGTCTTTAAAGCCGCGGAGGAGCTCGGGAAGGGGGTCCGGGTGGGCGAAGGACGGCGTGCGGCGCCGGGGTGATGATGGCGGCGGAGGTAGCGTGCGCGAGGGGAAGGGAGGAGGGTCCGGCGAGCGAAGGAGCGGAGGGGGCCCGCGGCGTTGACGGGAGGAGGGCGAAGGCCCCGGCGAGGGTTGACCCGGGAAGGGGGGGAAAAGGGGCTTCACACAAAGTTACATCTACTGGTCTTTTGTAATTGGAATATCAATTTCAAACATAAATAGGAAGGGAACAAGTGGCATCAAGAGCAACATTGAAAATATCAATACGATAATAGTGAAGGGGAGTAACCTTATGCTTATGACGTGCAGATTTACCCTTTACTCCAATATGATCACCCATACTTGGCACATCAATCTCATTTGACTTAAAAGCTTTTTACTATGTTGAACAATGGCTCCACCTATTATCCATCATGTCTTGCAAGCGCGTTTGCCACATCCACAATTAAACCCATATCTTCAATAATATTTTGATCCCTTCTTTGTAAATCTAAGAATAATTAAACAACAACAAGTCAACCACTAATTAAACAAATTGACTAATCGACTAATGTCTACTATCAATTAACCAACAATCTATATCAATACAACAATCATAAATTTGGGGATTAGTCGCATAGCACATCATAAATTTAGGATTAGTCGCACATCCGCACATCATAAATTTGGGGATCGATGCACATCGCACAAAGGCCACCACATGCACTGTGAGACATCACAATACAAAAGTGACGGCACAACCAAAACAATTAGGGGATAGGGGATTTCACTCATTCACTACTGCCTCACCTCATTGGCTCGTTCGGTGGCGAATCCGGCGATGCGGTGCGGGATGCGGCGATGCGCGTGGTGCCTACTTCGCGCCGCGGCCACCACCGCTGGTCCGCGTCCTCGCCGCCTCGGCGCCTCCCCTCGGCCTCCGCTCGCGTCGGCCGCCCGCCTCGACGCCTCCCCTCCGCTCGTGGCTGGCGCCGCGCGACCGCCTCCGGGATCCGGCCTCCCCCTCCGCTCCGCGCCGACCACCTCCGGGCTCCAGCCTCCCCCTCCCTTGACCGCCTCCCCCTTCGCCGCTGGGCTGCCAAGTCGACGCCTCGACGGTGAGTCTCCAGAGACCTTATCGGCTTATCTGTTGACTGTTCCGGCAGTCCTGTTCGCCTGGAAAGCTTGTTCCTCTTCCTCATTCTCTAAATCTCTAGCTTTGATTTGGGCCAAATTCGCCACTGATTTGGGTTTGCTAGGCCGTTGGGGTGCTGGGCCTTAAGCCACCGACTGGGGTCTTCTTCAACCTCCGGGCTTCGGCTCTTCTTCAACCTCCAGTCCTCCATGGCTCCATGCCTCAGTCTCAGTGGGAGGAGGGAATACTAGGGGTACCGTGGTGGGAGGAGGGGGTGCTTGAGCACCCACAAGCTCCCACCTTGGATCCGCCCCTGGTCACAATAGGATTTAAAACTCGTGTCGTGGCTGGTGGTCATTAGCTAGCCTGCATCGAGTAAAAAAAATCAGGCCTCAAAATAGAGTCACAGGCCGCTACTTATCGCATCGCAAAGGCATCCCGTTCGGAGTTGCGGTAATGGGATGCATCGGCAGAGGCTCTCCGGTGCTCCGCCGTGTCGCTAGAGAGAGGGAAATAGGAGGAAGATAGGAAGGTGAAAAAGGAGAGCCTAATATACAAAAATAAACAATTCTAGGGTTCATTCTCAAACCACCTATTGCTTGGCTTTGCACACCTCAATCTGGGCCGTGCAACCTTGATCCAATGGCCACTGATACGCTGTGATTCGGAGTTTTTCAGGTTAGTCCTATTTTGGATCACATTTTTTATTCGCGGTCCTAATTTCTTGTAAACTAGCCCCTCCCTTGGGCCTATCGCTAGGAGTTTTGTTTTTGTTTTTTTAGTGGAGCCTACCGTTAAGAGTTTTTTTAGAGTACACGTCGAACACACTCATGCACACGCACCACACACACTCCCACAGATACACACACGTGGATACGTCATTAACACACACCTAATCCCTACCGTTAGGAGTTGGGAGCACGAACTGTTGGTGATATACTCTAGATGCAATCATAGAGATAATTGTATCATGTCTGTGTTTATGAGTTATTGAATAAATGTTATTATGTTCCTTGAATGAATCATCAGTTATATAGATCAATGAATATGTGACTTGTTGGTGAAGCTCTTTAACTTATATGATGTTCGAATGTTACTAGTCGGAATACTAGTGACTTATCGACCAGCACATGTATTGATTGATGACCATGTTTCACTGGTCATGGATATAGGGATATCGAATCGATAATGTGAACACATGTTAGAGAACATGGTGTTGGATAAGACCCACCTTGAAATACTATTGAGATTGTTATGATTCTATGTATCATTAGTTAGTCTTAAGCAATGATGATGTATAATCCTTAGACCTGAGATCAGCATGGTTCCCTACATGTGTAACAACACTCTTAGGGGTTGTCAAACGCTACTCGTAACTCGATAGTTATAAAGGTATCTTTCGGGTATGCTATGAAACATGTGGAGGGACGTGACTGGTTAGATATGAAATTTGCTCCTCTTAACATAACAGGAGAGATATCTCTAGGCCATTCGAAGTGGTCGAAAAAAGAAAGTGCATGGTCATACCACTAGTAGTCGAAGAGTTTGACCATATAAGGTTATCCGACACTTGATCGAGAAAGTATTGAACAGTCCATGGATGACAAATATCTCACCTGAACTGGTCGTAGACTGGTCGAACATAATCACTAAGTGATTGAAACCTGGTCGTAAGGAGTTACGAACTGGTCGAGACTAAATATGAACTGATCGTATAGAGATACGAGCTGGTCATTAGTGATAAGAATCTGGTCGTAGATCATATTACATTAAGATTCGTCCAATACAATTTATGTGTATTTTGGAATCGTTATGTCCTGCTAGGAACTGCTAACGACTCGTGATCGGAAAGGGTTTCCGAGTCACAACTGATAACGCATGAACTTACAGGGTCACACACTTAATGGGTTAGAACAAAATGTGTACGGATATAACCCGTTATGGGAAATATATAAATAGATGCTTGAGGCTATCGGGGACATACGAGACACGTGAGTTGCTCCACCGAAACCCTAGCCACCATCTTCCCAAGAGAGCCCTGCCGTGTGACTTGGTGCAAGCACACGACGTACGGTGTTCCTTCCTTAGAAGTGTGGATACCGTAGAGACGCTACTGCGGTTACTGTTGCGCTTAAGGATGATCCATGACTTCGCAAGGAACTGCAGAGGTTGCTGGAGGAGACGATCACGATCACTGCATCGACGTGCTCGACGTTGGACGATCGACTACGACCATTTCACCGACGCGCTCTACGTTGGATCGGTCTGCTCCAGCTCTTCTTCCGCTGCACTGCGCGTCTAGTGGTAACGATCTATGATCTTTTGCTTGCATGGCTTTCTGGTTTATGTGGTATAAATTTTTGAATTGACTACTATCGTAGGCTACCCGTATCTCATCATGAACACCTCATCGCCGAGCCAACAAATATAAATGAGCCCATGATAGTCACAGATTTGAGCCAGCCTAAATTTTGGGTGTTTTGGGCTAGATATGGGGTGCTGGCGCCGCAGAACAGAATTCAGCCCGCGTACATGATGGTCTGTAATACTTTTACAACTCCCCATTGTTCTCGCAAGTATACGTTCTCTTCTCTTCTTTTTCTGTCCTTCAACTTTTGTAAAACATCTCTTTGGTCCCTGAGATTGAAACTTGAAAAGTAAGGTACGTAGCATTTCAAGTTTCGCCTTTGGGTCAGGGCAAGCTGAACCCTTTAACCACTTGCTGTAACACTTGTCACGATACATGAGCATGTGCTGATAAAGAGATTTTAGTTTCCACCAAAAGAAAATGTTTGGTTTCGTGGCCACGAAAGGCGACTGCCCTCACCTTGGACTTGGCCATCATCAGGGACTGTCCTAGCTAAAGAAATTGAGTATCTTAAGGACACTTTAGAAAGATTTTCTTTTGGCAAGAAAAATTTGAATATGATTCTAGACAAGTCAAAAGTGAGTGTTAAAAATCATGGTCTAGGATTTAATTTTGTTGAGTATGTCAAGAATAATCCTCCTACGGTTGTTAAGTTTCTTGAACCTGAAAAATTTGAAGTAAAATCTGAACCAAAACAAACTGTGTTTAAATCTTCTGGTTTTGTGCAAAGCTCTTCTACTAATGTTGTAGGTGCTAGCTCATCATCTCAAAAGAATTCTAATTATATTAAATTTTATTGCACCTATTGTGGTAGAGATGGACATTTGCATGAATTTTGCTTTAGACGTGTTAAGAAAGAGGAAGATTGAATGCTTTAAGATAAAAATATGCAACATCTTTTGTTGTTCCTAGAACTAATACGAAAGCTAGGTTTTTAGAGGATTTTCATGATGATTTTAAATCTGTTTTACGTGCTGGTATGGGTTATATTTCAAATAGTTCTCGTTCAGCATTGTCTGCATTTCAAGGGGCAGTTGGACATGCTTCTTTTTGGCATTCTGATCGCTCACACACACATGTTTTTGGTTCTAGTTTTGTTGCTTATGTTCATCGTGTTTCTCAGTATTGGACTCCTAAATCTTATTTCACTAACCCTAGTACTGTGAGACCGATGTTTCCTGTGATGTAAGAACAGCTGACGAGGTTGGAGAATATAAGCTTGATTTGGTTCTAGTCTTTTACGTCATTGCTTGATTGGAATACTTAATGGTTCTTCACTTTCTTTGATAGTTTTCAAGAGATTTCACTTTCTGAGAGTCCATGTGGAAAGGGTGAGGTTGCTCTAAACCTTGTTGAGTTTGAATTATAGATTGCTCTCTTTTTCATAAAATCGCTTGATTCTACACGGTTTGTTCTTTTGCGAAGTGAGTTGAGTGTGTTACATCCTATGGGCTTATTCTGAGGGGGAGCTTGTTGTTTAACATTTCAGAACCTTTGTTTATTATACTTGTCAAACAATTCATCAAGTCCAAGCCATTAAAATCAAATGAGTTGTAGGGGCCATTAAAATCAAATGAGTTGTAGGGCTTTCATTATCATATTCTCTCATGTGTTATGTAGTTTTGATCATGACTAATTATAATTAATTCGCTACCTTTGAACTAAAGCATGACATGGCGGAATACTTTGACTAGATTGATTATAGTTATTACTTTGCGATGTTCAACGAAAAGGATTAGCTTGATTGTGAGTCTTATTTTAAATCTTGGCTGAGGCTCGTTTGCTTCTTGTTGCAATCTTTTTGTACTCACTTAATTTAGCATGTTATAAAAAACAATGAGAAAGAGTCAATTGCAAAGATGTATACTTCAAACATGCCATACATATATATGTATCTCTATAAAAAATACCCAAATGAAAAGATGTATGCTTCAAGCATGCCATACATACATACATACATACATACATACATACATATATATATATATGTATATATATATATGTATATATATATATATATGTATATATATATATATATAATAAAAAGAAAGTGCTCAAATGAAAAGAAGTATGTTTCAAGCATGCCATCAGTGAAAAGAAGTATACTATAAGCATGTCACATGCTTAAGAATTGAGTGTGGAGCAATAGCTTGCTACATGAGACTACTAGTTCATGTAGATTTAAAGTTTGCTTCACTTTTAGGTTTTAACTTTTCTTTATGATATCTCACTGTGCTATCTATAATCGGTTTGGTCATTGTTAAGATGCATATCATTCATTTAATTTGCTTAATCATTCTAAAGACTTGTTTTGATGTTGCTATATGGTATATGACTTTATATGATCCCGATAGCTTTACTCAACAAGATGGCTTGGTTACTTTCTTAAATCAATGCAAAGTGACTTGGATAATCTACAAAGCTTCTTGATTTTTACTTTCTTTGCTCCTTTTTCTTAGAATTATTCTTTCTCTAAAGTTCTTGATGATTATATTGCCAAAGGGGGAGAAATTTGATTCCCTTGTGTTGAGGGGGAGCTTTTCTAGCTTTTTGGCTTTTAAACTGATTCTTTTCATTACTGTTTTGAAGTTTTTGTATTTTCCTATTACTCATCATGCAATCTTGAAGTATTGTCAATGTATTCATCAAGGAGAAGATTGTTACACCATGTGGCTAGATCTAGTATATTTTAGTTGATGAATAATTGACAATGTTGGACGCTGATGTTATTTGAGGCGTGTGGCGCGTGTGTGTAGACTTATATTGGTCAAGCTGGGAAGAACTTGTGCCGGAAAAGGATGTGTTTTAGTCTTTGCATGTGCAGGGTAACTCGGAGGCGATCGTGGTCTACGGCGGTGACCGGGAGGTGGGTTGGTGCGAAGTCATGGTCCAAAGGGTCGAGAATGCTAGAGGAGACGGTCGGGCTTGAGTTGGAGCGCATGAAGATCAAAGATGGATGATGCGTGTTGGAACTACGGACGTGCGGTCCGTAGGCTACGACATATGATAATTTCGGGATATCCAAAATTGGTTTTATAATATGTTGTAAAAGCTCACGTATTGGGTCCTAGGTCTATTGGACCGTACGTGGGTGACTATATACAAATGCTAGAAGATCCGTTAGAGCTTCTAAGTTTATTGCTCACATGTATGAGCTATAGGCTATAAAGCGTGAGCAGTAGCGAATTCCAGAAAATCGCCAAAGCGGGTTTTTGGCGGCCAACGCTTTTGTGCATGAGCTTTAGCGGCCGTGCGTGACATGTGATTGAGGTTTGTCTTCTGCTGGCCATGACGTGAGACGAGTAGCAGATGACTTTTTTTATATTGGTTATCAATATTGTGTAGGAGTTGAAAACGCTGTTGCTATTGGAGTTAATTAGGAAAGATTGACGTGCCTTGTGTGTCTTGTGTTGATTGGAGCTGGTTGGATTGCTGATATCCTTATGACGTCTTGGTCTGGCTGTTGGTGTTACTATTGATGTTAGCGTCGTGCGTGTGCTACCAGCAGAATTTTCGTTTCTCTCATTGCTACAGTATCATATACTGTATAAACATTACAATGCACTGCTGCTACAGTATGTACAGTACAAAACCTGTTTGCTACAGTTCACAGTACCGTTTTTATCTGTTTGCTGAGTTTTTTTTGTTTCCATATTTTCGCTGTATTGATAGGTTGGACAATCAAAATATCGTAGACTAGAGAAAAAAGCTACCACTATGAAATACGATCATTCACCTCTTTTTATTGTCATTAACGATCTTACAACATAGCTGCTACCATCAGCACACATATATAAGTAAACTGTAAACAAGCTAGTGCATGCACACATATATGAGGTACCTTAGATTAATGATCACTCGAAGATCGATTTAATTAAACGGCCAGACAAATAACTGAATCGATACCGGCAGCTGGCTAGTGCTTGCTTGAGGGAGGAGAGTGTTTTGAAGATGCCGACAAGCACACTAGCGATTGAGAGGAGCGTCATGATGATCGTGAACTTGTGGTAGAGGAACTTATGGACGACGATCCACACCGGCCTCTCGCGCTTGTATTCTTCGATCTTGCATGTGGTCGCGAAGTAGCGCTGGCCGAGGCGGAGGTGCCGGGCGATGCCCTTGAAGAAGGCGAGAATCTCCTGGTCGCTGAAGAAGCTCTGGACGATACGTTTCTCCCGCAGCTTGTGCGCGTCTTCCTCCTTGTCCATGAGCATTGCCAGGAGGGAGAGGTACGAGCTGACGACGAAGCCATCAAGGGGAAAGCTGGTAGCCGTGCAGACCTCGAATGCCGCCATGTTGACGAACCAGCAAGCAGTGAACTCGTTCAGAAACAACGGTGACAAGGAGAGCTCGCCGAAGAGGAAGACCTTGCTGAGTTTCATGTCTGGGAAGCATGCGCTGCATGCCTCCCGGCTGGCTTTCAGCCTGATGCCGATCTCTGCTAGCTCGACGGCACTGCTAAGTATGGTGAATGTGCCGTCGGAATCGGTTTCTTCATCATGAGGTTGAGGCGAGATGCCAGTCAGATACAATCGGACGAGGCCAAGGAGATGCGGCGCCCTGTAGCCTTCATTCACGACGGAGACTTCTCTGGGACAGTCTTGGAGACAGTTTCTTATGACAATATCTATAAACTCTTCCACGCACACGGACTTGACGGTCATGAGGGCCTCGAGGACCAGCCATGGGAGCTGGTTCTCCATCAGCATGATGTCCCTCAGCATACATGGCCCCACGGACAGGGCCATCCTATTTAGCAGAGGAGCATCGCGAAAACCTAAATACTGCAGCAGGAAGCAACCATCTAGGAACATCATAGCCGCGAACTCGGCGTCGCTGATGTCCGCGACCGCATCCTCGGCGTAGCAGCCTCGGGCTTCGCCGGCGACGAAGAGGATCTTGGCGTAGACCTTCTCAACTGAGTGGCCCGACTCCGCGCAGAAGTACTGGGCCGCCGCGTGCTTGACCTCCTCCATCTCTTGCAGGTGGGTTGAGCCATGGTGGTACGGACCGAGTGCCACGACGCTCGGCACGATGTAGCGGTCGCCTGGGCCGCCGATCCCTCGTAGGGCTGCAGGGAACCTGTGGATCTTGGTCTCATTCTTTGAGAAATCATCCTCAAGTCTCTTAGTTGTGCTTCTCACCCTCTCTTGGATAGGTATCATTATTGTTGCTTCTGCATGAGCACGACTAATGTTCATGACGCCAATACTTAGTGTGTAGGTTTTGGTTCAGCTAAATTACACCCTAGATCCTACCTCCATATATATACCACTCCATTGCGGTACAAATATTATTTCCTAAACGTCGCACTCAGACGTGAATTAAAGAGCCAGCGTAGCTTACATATATGCATTAATTCTTTCCCTGAACTTCATCCTCAATACTAATCTTTAGGGTAATGTTACTGCATACATCCAATGCCATCTGTTAGACTATATGGCTAGGTCTTGTATATTTTAGTTGATGAATAATTGACAATATTGGGTACTGATATTCACTACTACAAAACAGGTCATACTGGACACCTCATCACAGACGGTTCCAAAGGAGCCGTCTGTGTTGAATTTCTCTGAGCGGTTCTGGAACCGCTGCGTGATAGTGCTCATCCGAGCGGTTCTTATTACCAACCGTCGTGATACTTCCTGACGGTTCATAATAAGAACCGCTCGTGATAGTGCTCATCATAGACGGCTCCTTCTACCAACCGTGCGTGAAGTATCACGACGGTTGGTAGAAGGAGCCGTCTGCGATGAGGACACCTCATCACGCAGCGGTTAGTATAACGAACCGTCTATGATACTTCTGACGGTTCGTGATACCAACCGTCGGTGATAAATACCTCATCACGCACGGTTGGGATTAATAACAAATCAGGATTTTGATTTACCATGGCTTAAAATTCTAAGCTATAGTAAAATCGAGAGTAAGAAAATTCTAAGCCATGGTAAAATCGAGAGTAAAAAATTCCAAACCATGGTAAAATCGAGAGTTGTTAATCCCAACCGTCATGCGTGATGAGGTACTTATCACGAGCGGTTCGTATAATAACCGCTCGTGATGAGTTACTTATCACGAGCGGTTCGTGATCTGAACCAAATGCGTGATTTGTCATCCTGACGGTTTTGTATGAAACCGCTCGTAATGCGCGTGCGGGAATTTGAAAATTTTGAACGCGTGCGGGAGGCAAAATATATCCTTATATATTATGGCCGACCTCCTCTGGGCGCTCAGTCTCACACTCCCGCAGTCCCGGTCCTCCCTTGCTCCGACAGTCCTCCTCCGAGCTCCGGCTGGTAGCTGCTCCTCCGGTCCTCCGCGCTCCACGGCCCCATTGCACCTCGAGCTCCGGTCCTCTCTTGCTCCCGCAGTCCCCAACCTTCGACGTGGTCTTCCTCCCCAACAGTTGAGAGTCGACGCCGACACCAACGCTGACCTCCTCTAGTCCTCCTCCGACGTCGATGTCTCTGGTATATGAGGTTATGTTGGTACTTTTGTATATGAGGTTCTATTAGATTCAGATCCAGATTTGTATGTATGAGCTTGTAGTAATTGTGTTAGATTCATATCCAGATTTCTGTTAGATTCTCCTCCATATTCTACTTCTGTTGGTACTTGTATATGATCGAGTGTATGCGCGTATCCATGAATCCATGACTTAAGAAATTTATTGCGAGGCTTAGGAGTTTGGGAATCCATGTATGTGTATCAATAATTCCATGTTTGGGAGGCTTCGGAAATGACAGTGTATGTGTATGAGTATATCCATGAAATGACAAAAAAAATTTTGCAATAAAAAAAGCTATCATAGACGGTTCGAAACAAGAG
This sequence comes from Ampelocalamus luodianensis, assembly GCA_036346255.1. Classification (NCBI taxonomy): domain Eukaryota; kingdom Viridiplantae; phylum Streptophyta; class Magnoliopsida; order Poales; family Poaceae; genus Ampelocalamus; species Ampelocalamus luodianensis. Next base: position 50,804,783 of record CM070632.1, on the reverse strand, counting down.
CCGTCAGCAAAATACTATCACGCACGGTTCGAACAAGAACCGCTCAGCGATAATTGATTATCACGAGCGGTTCTTGTTCGAACCGTCTGTGATAGCCTGTTTCCTGACGGCTCTTGTTCTCAAATGCAGCGATAGCTTTATCACTGACGGCTCAAAAACCGTCTGTGATAACCGCCTGTTATCACAGATGTACTTTTACACAGACGGTTGGAAACCATCTGTGATGACGGTTCCGAACCGTCTGTGATGAGGCTTTCTGTAGTAGTGATTATTTGAGACGTGTGGTGTGTGTGTGGACTTATGTCGGTCAAGTTGGGAAGAACTTGTGCCGAGAAAAGATGGTGTTTTGGTCTTTACATGTACAGGGTAACTCGGAGGCGATTGTGATCTACGGCGATAATCAGGAGATGGCTTGGTGCGAAGTCGTGGTCCAGAGGGTCGAGGATGCTAGAGGATACAGTCGAGCTCGACTTGGGGCATGTAGAAATCAAAGATGGATGATGCATGTTGGAGCTACGGAGGTGTGGTCCGGAGGCTACGACACGTGACATAAGCTGGAAAAACCCGTGTGTGTTACGTAAGGGCTTCGGGTCCCTTATTTGTTGGAATTGGATTGGAACACATGGTCTTAGGGATAAGATCATGGTTTGGACTTTGGACCCTAGGCTATAAATAGAGATGGGTTAGGTCCTAACCCGTGGGCTTTACACATGTTACTTTCGTCCTAGGGTTTAAGAGGTGCTAGAAGGGCACTTTGTAGCCCCAAACATGATTCAGAATTAAACAACCTGAGTCATATTTTCAAGGAAAAAGTCTATTTTACAACCTTAAACTCTTCGAAAAGTCTGGATTTCAACCATAAACTACAAAACAGGACATCCTACACCCTCAACTATCAAAACCGTTTACTTCACCCCCTTCCACCCTAAACCACTCCGGTTTCACTGACGTAGCATCCACGTCACCGTACTTTGCCACCTCAGCAGACAAAGCACCACCACCTCCTCCTCTCTCTCTCTCTCTCTCTTCTTTTCGTTCTTCATTTTCTCCTCCCCACACGTGCCTCTCCTTGGTTTTCTCCTTCTCCATCTCCCTCTTCTCTCTCAAGTCTCAACTCCCCTCTCCTTTTCTCGCCACCGGCCACCAGACCCCGCTGCCTTTGATCGCCGTCACCACCTGCGTCTCCGTCCTAGCCACCGCCTCCCTTAGCCGCCCCTCCATCTCTTGAGCGGGCAGCCCTCCTGCGGCGGACGATGAAGACGTCGGGGACTCCCTCCTCTTCCACATGGAGGTCCTCTACGTCACGTAGGCGCTCCTCGACCGCTTCCGTTGTGTCCCAGCCTTCCTCCCCAAGGATCTCACCGATCGGTTCTACCACAGCTTCTGCAAGCAGACGTTGTGGTTGCTCTTCCACTACATGCTCCCCTTCACCTCTGACCATGGCGGCCGCTTCGACTTCTCCAATTGGGAGACCTACATCCTCGCTAACAAGCTCTTCTCCCAGCGCATCGTTGAGGTCCTCAACCCCGAGGACGATTACGCCTGGATCCATGACTACTGCCTCCTATCCCTCCCGTCCTTCCTGTGTCACCGATTCAACCGCCTCCACATCGGCTTCTTCCTGCATAACCCATTCCCTTCGTTGGAGCTCTACCGTAGCCTTCCTGTCCATGACGAGATCCTTAAATTGCTACTGAACTGTGATCTACTTGGGTTCCATACCTTCGATTACGCCAAGCATTTCCCGTCCTGTTGCAGACGCATGCTCGGGATTGAGTACCAATCCAAGAGGGGCTACATTGGGCTCGATTACTTTGGCTACATGGTGGGGATAAAGATCATGCCTGTTGGGATTAACATGGTGCGCATAGCCGCAGCCTCCGTACTGGCGTGTTATGGAGCTCGGAAGAAGTTTGATGGGAAGACTGTCATACTCGGTGTGGATGATATGGACATATTCAAGGGATTAATCAAGATTCTTGCGTTTGAGCAATTGTCAAGACGCACTGAAATGGCAGGCCAAGCGGTGTTGGTGCAGATTGCGAACCCAAAGGGCGGTAGTGGGAAGGATCTAGAAGAGATACAAGCTGAGATTGATGAGAAGCAACTACGACATGAGAAGCATTATCAATATGTCAACACGCATGATGTTGCCTATTGGTCCAAGAGCTATATTCATGATTTGGAGAGAAGTTGTAGGGATCATTTTAGGAGGAGGTGCTGGGGTATTGGATTATGATTGGAATTTAGAGTGGTAGCTCTTGACCGCAACTTCAAGAAGCTTACTGTGGATTCTATTGTTACTGATTACAAGAGGTGGTGAGGCGTGGGCACGCGGGGCCAGCCGCAGGGGTGGGACGGCTGGCGCGAGGAGCGGAGGGATTGGCGGCGAACCAAGATCTCTAAAGGGGAGAGATTGGCAATGAGGGGGTCCTCGTCCCAGCTAAAGCTGCCATGTGAAGAGAGAGATGAGTGAGAATGAGAGGAAGAAGAAAGGAATGAGAGGATGACATGTGGGCCCATAAATATATATTTTTTGTTTTATTTGCTAAGTGGCTACCATGACACATCAGCGCCATGTCACCCAAAACCAACCCTGTTTGGGTTGAGGGGGGTAAAATGAATGGTTTTGAACTTTTGATAGTTATGGGTGTAGGATGTCCGATTTTGTAGTTTAGAGTTGAAATCTAGACTTGATGAGGACATCACTCTTTCGGATACAAGCACTACACAAAAGCCTACAGATCCAGTTGCTAAATTACAAGGTCTTATGACAAGAGCTCGTGCGCGTCACTTAAATTATGAGGTGAGCTCGTTTCTAGATGCTAATAATTTATCTATGCAGAATGGTATACTACCTAATAATTGTGATGATCTGTTGTTACTTAGAATAATGGATCCCCAAGGTCTACGACAGTGTCTACGACCCTACGACCGATCCCCAATGATACGACTGTGTCTCAAGCCCTCGACAAGGTCCGCAAACCCTACGACCGATCCGCGGCGCTACGACTGTGTCTCAAGCCCTCGACAAGGTTCGCGAGCTACGACCGCACCGGCGCACGCTACGACTAGGTCTCAAGTTCTACGACCGGCCTTTAGGTGTTGCGACACCGCTTTGGGCCTAATAGGGCCTTGTAAGCGTGTCGGGTCAAAGCCTAGGTTGTGTACGCCTCTCCCCATGGTCGCACAACCCTAGGTCAACTCCTCACGCTTTCCCCTATAAATATACAACAGCCGCCACAAAGTGTAGGGTTGGGTTTTCTTAGATTATTCGCCACTTTGCGGTTTCACCGTTTATCGGTTTGAGGAACCCCACATTGTGAACTTCATTCATATTCGCAATACAATTCAGATTGCATCTTCTTTGTTCTTGTGAGTTGCTTCGATTACTTGCGGGGACAATAACCTTCGTGGTAAGGTCGATCGCGTGCGAGCGTGGTCGATAACGATAGTCGTGCGGGTGTAGCGAATTGCGAGGTGACGATCTGCTGGTCGAAAGCCTCAAAGCATCAACGTCCTCACGACGAAATCAATCGAACCTATCGGAAGATCGGGCCGCCGTAGAACCATCATTTGGTATCAGAGCGAAGGTTGCCCGTTAGGTAATCTCGTTTATCCCCTTTTGTTAGTTGTTTCCATCACCTAGAGTCCAGAAAAAGTCCCTACAAAAAGTTTTAGATCTTAGTCTTTCCGCTGTCCAAACCACGTTGTGCCTTTCGCAATTTTGTTTTCAGTATTCGCGTTGTTGAGTTCGAGTCCATCGTCGGTGTCTTTGTTGCTGGTCTAGTCGTCGTGATCTAGTTTCTAGCATCGAGTCCTTGCTGTTTTGGTCATCGTGTATCTCGGCTTGTCCTTTGTTGCATCCGTTGCAATTAGGGTTTGTCTGCTATAGCCGAGAATTGAGTATCCCCCCATCCGACCACTTACTCGTGACACCACCCCCATCCGACCACTTACTCGAGCCAACATTCCCATCCGACCACCTACTCGGATTCGACCACCCAATGGATTCGACCACCTACATCGAGTTCGACCACCTCGCCGGATTCGACCACCTACTCGAGTTTGACCACCTTTCTTGGGTTCGACCACCGCCGAGTATTCGCCCGACAAGTCTATCTGCTTCGTTGCTCTGACACCTACACGCTCATCATATCGTGTCCACCCAACAAGGACCGAGAAGAAATCCCATAGCCGAAACAGAGATAGCCAAAGTTCAGAGAGAGAGAGTCTTTTTATTACCTTATTACCCCTGCTCTCCGGAAAAAAGTTTGTGACCTATATCTATCCTTAGGCCTGAAAAAGGGTTTTGAAGAGTTGTGAGTCAAGGTCACTTGCGCAAAAAAAAATAAAAATAAATCCTAGGTTGGGTTTCGTCAGTCAAAAAAAAAAAAGAAGAAGAAAGAATCAAAAAGAAAAAGAAAAGAAAAAGAGAATCAAAAAGAAAAGGAGACCACCTCAGTTGGCTCACGACCACCCTCAGTTGGTCTACGACAACCCACCAGAGCTCCACGACCACCCACGGAGATAACGGTTGCTTTGCAACTTTGTTCTTTTGAGCTTGTATCTACCATATCTTTCGGCTTGCTTGAGCTAGTGCTAGGAGCGCGTTTGGACCAGCAACTGTGACGAGTACTGTGGACTTTGATTTAACTTTGCTAATCTGATTTCATTATTGCTGCTCCTTGCTACTAAACATTGCCTGTCCGAGCTCCAAGTACTTTTGGCCCCCAGATTTGGATCCTCGCATTCGCCTCACACAGTGATATACATCCCACCCTCTCCGATCGGACCACCCGCTGCAATTTGGTAAGAAATTCATAAGAGCTTGGTAAGACGCTGAGAGTGTGTGATTCCACCTTCCACCACCTAGTAGTTGGTAGGGATAATACATTTGTGTTGTCTTTTGTCTCCTACTAACAATGGCAGGTGAGGAATTGAGTGCGCAAGAGTGTGTTGTGAGGGAAGAGCTTACAAGGGTGTTGGATGAGCACCGTCATGCTATTAATGACGACATCGAAGGAAGTTTGCAGAGACAAATGCTACACTACAATACTCAATGCTAGCATTGCAACACTCAATGCACGTATTGATGGTATGGCCAATCAACCGCCAACACCGGTTGTGTGGATCCTCAAGGTGCAGTCCAAGACCATGAGATCGACAACGATAATGAGATGCGCAACCGCGATGCCCTTGATGCACGATAACGGAACCGATTGAACTTCAACCGTCAAGGTATGAGAGGTAATAACTTTCCGCAACATAATGCACGTGATAATGATGATCCATATGCTAAAGTCAAGTTCACTATACCATCTTTTATGGTGCTTATGATGTCAAGTATATTTAGATTGGGAGATGACGGTAGAACAGAAATTTAATGCTCACTTAGTTCCCGGCGCATAGAGTTAGGCAAGCTACAAGTGAATTTAAAAATTTTGCCATCATCCGTGGAGTAGAGTATGCAATGATGGATTAGCGCCTACTACTGGGATGCTTTAAAGGTTGCTATGCGTAATGCATTTATTCCACCCTCTTTTAAAAGGGACTTGCGTAAGAAATTGCAGCGCTTAAACCAAGGCAATAGATCTCGTAGAAGAATATTATCGTGAGCTACAAATTAGTATGTTGCGTTGTGATATTATTGAGGATGAAGAGGCTGCTATGGCACGCTTTTTATGGAGGACTAATACGTGAAATTCAGGACATAGTTGACTACAAAGAATATGATAGTGTTCCTAGATTGTTCCACCTTGCTTGTTTGGCGTAAAAGAATTGCAGGTGGTCGATGCAGAGGCCAAGGAACAATTTTGGAAGCACGTCTACACCACGATCAACATCGTGGCACGTTAAACAGTCCAACCTTCAGCTACGCTGTCCGCTGCCCTCCTCAAGTAGGGCGCGTTTTGCAAGACCTCCGACACCAACACATGCACCGAGGTAAACAAATCTACTAGTGTGCGTGCTCCACCAAGAGTTCTTCTTCGGTTGCTTCCACAGTCGACGATCGGGATTATTTGCCATCGTTGCAAGGGAATGTGCCATGTCATGAGGGATCGCCAAGTCACGAGCCTACCTTGCCACCGAAGACGGAGGTTATGTAAGCGCTAGTGATATTGAGGATGAGTATGTGCTTGCAGCTAACATTGCGGTGGAGGAGACAGATGCATAAACGGTGATGCTGATGATGTGGAAGAACAAGTAGGCTGCGTCGACACAGGACTCATGTGAGCCTTGTTATGCAGCGAGTGCTAAGCGCACAAGTGGAAAGAGCGGAGCAAAATCAGCGGCACAACTTATTTCAACCTGCATTCCTCGTGAAGGAGAGAGCTCAGAGAGTCATCATTGATGGAGGGAGTTGCAACAACCTTGCAAGCTCCGAGATGGTCGAGAAGCTTGGCTTGATCACACAACCACACCCACGTCCGAACTACATCCAATGGTTCAATTCGTGTGGTAAGTTAAAGGTAAACAAAGTTGTGAGAGTGCCATTTTCAAATGGTAATTACAAAGATAGTACCGACTTTGATGTAGTGCCTATGCAAGCATGCTCGTTGTTGCTCTGTAGGCCTTGGATATATGATAATGATGTTTTGCACCATGGTAGAGCTAATACCTACTCGTTCTCACATAAGGGTAAGAAGATTAAGTTGTTGCCTTTAACTCCCACTAAATTGTGAAAGATGAAGTAGAGCATGCTAGAAATGAAAGAAACACCATCAACATGATTCGAAAATCAGCAAGTAGCGAAATGTGTTTTCCCATCTAAAAGGAGAAAGTGGCGCCTAGTTCCAAGGCTGAGGGAATTAAATTGAAGGGATGTGTTATGCTTGCCACTAAACTGAGCTTGCTGAAATTTGTGATAATGAGCTGCCATGCTATGCTTTGATATGCAAAGATGCTTTATTTTCACTTGAGGATATATCTAGCTCTTTGCCTCCCGCTGTTGCTAACCTTTGCAGGAGTATGTGGATGTATTTCAACCGAGATACCCCGGATCGCCACCTATTCGAGGGATAGAGCATCAAATTGATTTGATTCCGGAGCAACTTTGCCAAACCGTGTACGCATATAGGACCAATCCAGAGGAGACTAAGGAAATTCAGCGACAAGTCCAAGATCTTTTGGACCGTGGGTACGCACGGAAAGCCTTAGTCCTTGTGCTGTCTCTGTTCTTTTGGTTCCTAAGAAAGATGAAACTTGGCGATGTGTGTTGATTGTAGAGCCATTAATAATATTAATATAAGGTATCGTCATCCTATTCCTAGGCTAGACGACATGCTTGATGAGTTGAGTGGCTCTATTATTTTCACCAAGATTGACTTATAGTGGTTACCACCAGATTAGAATGAAACCGGGAGATGAATGGAAAACCGCTTAAAACTAAGTTCTGACTATATGAGTGGTTAGTGATGCCTTTGGTCTAACTAATGCACCTAGTACTTTCATGCGATTAATGAACGAGGTTTTACGTCTTTTCATTGGGAAATTTGTGGTGGTTTATTTTGATGATATCTTGATTTATAGCAAGTCACATGAGTTACACTTGAATCATATACGTGTTGTTTTTAATGCCTTGAGAGATGCACGTTTGTTTGGTAACCTTGAGAAGTGCACCTTTTGCACCGATCGAGTTGCGTTTCTTGGTTATGTTGTGACACCACAGGAATTGAAGTGGATGGAGCAAAGACCGCAGCCATCCAAAGTCGGCCGACGCCCACTACCATGTCACAAAGCGGAGCTTCCATGGACTTGCCGGATTCTATCGACGCTTTGTATGGATTTCAGCACCATTGCCGCACCATTGAATGAATTGACCAAGAAAGGAGTGCCTTTCCAATGGGGACCTACGCAAGAGAGGGCATTCCACTTATTGAAAGAGAAGCTCACCCAAGCACCCCTACTCCAACTCCCCGATTTTGGTAAGACTTTTGAGATTGAATGTGATGCTAAGCGGATTGGGATCGGTGGTGTATTGATTCAAGAAGGTAAACCAGCTTGCATATTTCTGAGAAACTAAATGGGCCTAGTCTCAATTATTCTACCTATGACAAAGAACTGTATGCTTTAGTTCGTGTGCTTCAAACTTGGCAACATTATCTATGGCCCAAAGAATTTGTTATACATTCGGATCATGAATCGCTAAAACATATTAGAAGCCAAGCTAACCTAAATAAACGACATGCTAAATGGGTAGAATTCATTGAGTCGTTTCCATATGTCATAAAGTATAAGAAAGGTAAGGACAATGTGATTGCCGATGCGCTTTCTAGACGTTATACCATGTTATCTCAACTTGACCATAAGATTTTGGTTTAGAGGCCATTAAGGAGTTATATGCTACCGATTTGGACTTTAAAGAAGTGCTTGAGCTTTGTAAAGGAGGGAGAACATGGAATAAATATGTGATAATTGATGATTTAATCTATCGTGCTAACAAGCTATGCATTCCAGCTAGCTCTGTTCGTCTTTTATTGTTGCAGAGGCGCATGGAGGAGGTTTGATGGCGATTTTGGAGCAAAGAAGACAGAAGATGTCTGGCTGCCCACTTCTTTGGCCAAAGATGAGGCGTGATGTTGAGCGCTACGTGGCTCGCCGCACTACATGCAACAAAGCTAAGTCCCGCCTCAATCCACATGGACTTTATATGCCTCTCCCTATTCCTAGCGCCTTGGGAGGATATTTCTATGGATTTTGTTTTAGGATTGCCCAGACAAAGAGGGGGAGAGACAGATATTTGTAGTAGTGGATCGATTTTCTAAAATAGCACATTTTATACCTTGTCACAAGAGCGATGATGCTACGAACATAGCTGATTTATTTTTCGAGAAATCATTCGCTACATGGAGTGCCCAATACTATTGTCTCGGATCGTGACACGAAGTTTTTGAGCCACTTTTGGAGATCACTTTGGAACAAATTGGGGACAAAGCTGCTGTTTTCTACTACGTACACCCCAAACCGATGGACAAACGGAGGTTGTCAACCGCACGTTATCCACCATGTTGCGGGCTGTTTTAAAGAAGAATTTGAAGATGTGGGAAGAGTGTTTACCACACATTGAGTTTGCTTACAATAGGTTGGTACACTCCACCATCAAGGTAAGTCCGTTTTGTAGTGTATGGTTTTAACCCCGTGCTCTATTGATTTACTACCTTTGCCTACCTCTGAACACATTAATTTAGATGCTAAGAAGCGTGCTGAATTTGTTCTTAAGTTGCATGAAACAACTAAAGAAAATATAGAGCGTATGACTGAAAAGTATAGGGTTGCTGGAAGTAAAGGTAGGAAAGAAATAACATTTGCACCGGGTGATTTAGTTTGGGTGCATTTGAGGAAAGACAGGTTTTCAGAGTTAAGAAAATCAAAATTGATGCCTATAGCTGATGGACCATTTAAGATAATTAAGAAGATAAATGACAATGCCTATCAATTGGAACTACCTGCAGATTTTGGGGTTAGCCCCACATTTAACATTTCAGATTTGAAGCCATACGTGGGAGAAGCAGATGAGCTTGAGTCGAGGACGACTCCAATTCAAGAGGGGGAGGATGATGAGGACATCACTCTTTCGTATACACGCACTACACAAAAGCCTACAGATCCAGTTGCTAAACTACAAGGTCCTATGACAAGAGCTCGTGCGCGTCACTTAAATTATGAGGTGAGCTCGTTTCTAGGTGCTAATAATTTATCTATGCAGAATGATATACTACCTAATAATTGTGATGATCTGTTGTTACTTAGGAATAATGGATCCCCAAGGTCTACGACTGTGTCTACTGCACCTACGACTCACCCCGCCGCGATACGACTGTGTCTCAAGCCCTCGACAAGGTCCGCCACCTACGACCAGTCCCCGCGGCGCTACGACCGGTCTCAAGCCCTCGACAAGGTTCGCCAAAGCTACGACTGCATCAAGCTAGCGCTACGACTAGGTCTCAAGTTCACGACCAGCCTTTAGGTGTCGCGACACCTTTTGGGCCTAATAGCGCCTTGTAAGCGTGTCGGGTCAAAGCGTAGGTTGTGTACGCCTCTCCCCATGGTCGCACAACCCTAGGTCAACTCCCTCACGTCCCCCCCTATAAATATACAACAGCCGCCACAGTGTAGGGTTGGGTTTTTCTTAGATTATTCTGCCACTTTGCAGTTTCACCGTTTATCGGTTTGAGGAACCCCACATTGTGAACTTCATTCATATTCGCAATATAATTCAGATTGCATCTTCTTTGTTCTTGTGAGTTGCTTCGATTACTTGCAGGGACAATAACCTTCGTGGTAAGGTCGATCGCGTGCGAGCGTGGTCGATAACGACAGTCGTGCGGGTGTAGCGAATTGCGAGGTGACGATCTGCTGGTCGAAAGCCTCAAAGCGTCAACGTCCTCACGACGAAATCAATCGAACCTATCGGAAGATCGGGCCGCCGTAGAACCATCAAGACTTTTCGAAGAGTTTAAAGTTGTAAAATAGGCTTTTTCCTATTTTCAAGCCGCCGGTGTTGTGGTTTCCAATCTGTGCCGGACGCCAGATCTTTCCACCGCATCACTCTTGATCAGCCGTCGCATCGCCAGCACCTTGTGCTAAGAAGCAAATTGCCTCATCGCTAGCGGTCGCTCCGCCTGTATGCCAACCGCCACGACGACGCACGCGTGAAGCTTCGCGGTTTGTGCGTGTGGAAAAATCTCAATCGACTGCTTTTCTTCCTCAATCAACGTGCATCGTCGGATCACCTACCACAATTGTTGGAACTAATCTTGTTGCATGAAGAGACATGCCCATTCACGTTAGTTGTGGTTTGGATCATTCACGTTAGTTTTTCTTTAGGAAAAAAAATCAATCAGACGTGTGTGCTATCAACCACGTTGATTAGTGATTGATTAGATTAGATAGTTTCCTTTTCTATTGTTTCCTTGCGGAGACTTTCTTTCCTGTGTGTGTGCATGTAATTACTTCTTTCCTTTTGTGTCTTTCCCTTTGGTGGTTAAATAGAGAAGAAAATAGAAAAGTTGTACGACAGTACGCAACACCAAAAAAATACTCTCGTGTGTCTTTGAGTCGATCCAAAGTGTTCGCATGTGTTCTGTCCACGGTGTCGCGTGCGTTTGATCCTTGGGTTGTGCCGCCAATTGGTATCAGAGCGACGACGATGTCTGGGAGCACATGATCATAGTCCCCCACCACACCGCGAGCCCCTTCAGATGGCGGCCACAACGGCGCCGGCAATGAAGGCCGGAGCATGGTGATGCACCAGATCAGGGAGGCGTCGATGGTGGTACGCTGCCCGACCCTCACGTGCACAAACTACATCAAGTGGGCTCTCTTGATGAGGGTCAACATGCATGCTTAGGGAGTCTGGAAGGCGATCAATCCGGGAACTGTCGAGTACCGGATTGACAAGGCGGCGTTGGCGGCCATACTCCAAGCGGTGCCGCCGGAGATGCTGGCGACACTGGCGGTGAAGGACAGTTCTAAACAGGCCTGGGACACTGTCAAAACCATGCGCATGGGCGTGGAACGTGTCCGGGAGGCGAAGGTACAGACTTTGCTCAAGGAATTCAATAGAATTCGCATGAAAAGAAACGAGCCTGTGGACGACTTCGCCATGTGGTTGACTGGCCTCGTCAACAACATCCGCATGCTTGGCAAAACCTTGGAGGATGTCAAGGTAGTCAAGAAGTTCCTCCGCGTCGTTCCTCTGAAGTTCACGCAGGTGGCGATATTCATCGAGCAGCTGATCGACCTGCGAACCCTGTCTGTGGAAGAGCTGGTGGGTCGGCTCAAGTCTGCAGAGGAGAGGTTCGATGCGGACGAGGCAGCCAATGACGGTGGCCGCGTGGCCAGTGGCCGTCTTCTCCTCACCGAGGAGGAGTGGTTGGCGTGCATGAAGAAGCGGGAGCAGGGTAACTCCTCTTCGGGCGGCGGCAGGAACGACAACAAGTAGTGGCGTGGTTGCGGCAAGCAAGGCTGGCAATGTGCTGCCCACGACGACAAGGAGAGCGCTGGGTCTGGCGGCGGCCATAGCGACAAGGAGGACAACCGTGACTCCGATACCAGTAAGTGCAGGTTCAACAAGAGGAATATAAAATGCCACAGCTGTGGCATCCGAGGACATTTTGCTAACGAGTGCCGCAAGCCGAGAAGGGATGTGGCACATTTTGCTGCGGCGGATGACGAACCGACGCTACTCTGAAGTTCGGCGAGAAAGTTCTCGAATAATGACAACAAAATTAGAGGGGTGATTGTTGGAACTAGTCTTGTTGCATAAAGAGACGTGCCCATTCACGTTAGTTGTGGTTTGGATCATTCACGTTAGTTTTTCTTTAGGAAACAAACCAATCAGACGTGTGTGCTATCAACCACGTTGATTAGGGATTGATTAGGTTAGATAGTTTCCTTTTCTATTGTTTCCTTGCATAGACTTTCTTTCATGTGTGCATGCATGTAATTACTTCTTTTCTTTTTGTGTCGTTCCCTTTGGTGGTTAAATAGAGAAGAAAACACAAAAGCTATACGGCAGTACGCAGCACACAAAAAAAAACTCTCGTGTGTCTTTGAGTTGATCCAAAGTGTTTACATGTGTTGCGTCTACCGTGTCGTGTGTGTTTAATCCTTGGGTTGTGCTGTCAGCAATCAGAAGGGGTGAAGCGATTGTAGTGCCTTTTGTTTTGACCACCTTAGGCTGGCAAGAAGTGACCGAACTTGACAATGTCAATTCCCAGCAGCAATGACGAGCCAACAATGGCTTTCTTGACTTCCCACGCAACAACAGCAATCAAAGATAGATTGGTTCAGTTGGTAGACAGCAGCCCAGACCTGTAAACTCTCTCTCCCGAGCGCTCCTCAACGCAAGAAAGACAGATCGGATCAGCAGCAATCCGAACCAGAACAGCAGCACCAACTTGGCACTTGATATCAAATGCCAGCAGCAATGAAGATAGCTAGATGGGTTCGGTGGGCAGGAGCACCACCAGTAGATGGATTCCGTGTCTTCCGCCCACGCGCACAACAGCACGAGAACAAGAAGATGGATCAAACGATCAGCACGTGAAAAGAATTCCCAAGGAATCAATCCCACGCCGCAAAGATGAACTCCCTAGTTGGCAATCACAGGAATACGATAGCCAACATGGCGATTTTTCTGTTTATTCAACTCATGCAAAAACCTCAGCCGCCGAAGCCCCAAAACTTTGTCTATACTAGCCTAGTCGCTCCTCTCCGCCTCCATCTGCGGTGGCTCCGGGAAGGGGTCGACGCGAGAGTGAGGCGAGGGACTCCTAGCGACGGGCGTGGCGGCGCTTCTCGCCGGCGAATGTGGCAGGGGAGGAGAACTAGGGAGAGGGAGTGATTGGTTTTGGATTGGATTTACTTGGGAAGGAAGGAGGGTGGTAGACCGGTGGGAGGAGCCGGTTCCTCTCGTTTTCCCTCGAGCTGTCTGTATATTTAGCAATAACACACGGCCTTCTTTGACCTAATATCGGCTTGATTTTAAGCCCAAAATGTTGATAGTATATACGGAGCATTCGACTAACATTAGCCTACCATTTAGTTGATAATTTACCCTTAACCATACTCTTGTGACTGTGCTTAATTTGGCCGTATTTCCTCCAATGGCAGATTGACGGCTCTCGACGCTGACGATGGAGAGAGTACGTGACTACAACTATCTTAAATATGAATTGGTGGGGTGTGTGAATCTATCTCCCCATTTTCAAGTGCGTGCACGAATAGGTGGGCTCCCGTTGTCAGCACCATGCGCCTGATGTCTTCCGAGTCCCTGGCTCCCTCCGCTCCGCTTTGCGTCCTCGTTGATTCTTTTTATCCGTAGCAAAGCACCGCCATTCAACTAGTATATCGAGTGGCATGACCCTGGTTCGGGATAAAAATACGATCCTTGTGGGGTTTAAATGACAAGGAAGAACCTCGCAAAAAAATGACAAGGAAGAAAGGGGAGGGAAAAAATGGAAATAGAAAACAGCACGAGTCGCTAACCCATGACCCAATTGCCAGCCGGTATTATCACAGAAAATCGATGATTTATCAGATAAACACAAATTAACAGAGACGAGTGGCCTTGGGTGCAATCTTGTCAAAGAGAAGACAGAACGCCATATTTTCGAACTCCACATCTTCTTATTACATGACCACCGATGGCTTTTACGCACACAGTTTCTAGATTAAGATGGGCGACACTTATTCAAATCATACACATCAGCATTGACAAAATCGTTGTTATAGTTAATCTTGTTTTTTTGGTACCGTACTTGACACTCAATGTCAATTCCCAGCAGCAATGACGAGCCAACTGTGGGGACCCCGGAAATTATCTCCATAAGACCGAGATTAGACAAGGTCTTAGGGACATAATTACGGGTCTCCGGTAAATGAATTCCAATTTAACTCTATCCAAGTGAGAGGCTTAACCAAATACTAGAGCCTCAACGATCATGCGCGCTGCTCCTTTGCGAGCGCTACATGATTGTCGATTCTCTTTCGATTCGAAGCACTACACTCAGTGAGTTAAATGGGAATCCATTAACAACGAGTATGTCTTATATTGGCTCCCAAGATCAACGACCAATATACTCATACCCTCATCCAACGTTGATTACATCCATACAACGCATACAACAAAGAGATTAAAAGACATACTGCATAATAGTCAAAGTCTACAACTTATTACATACGGCCGACCGGCCAAATTCAAAGTAAAGTATCAAGTAGCAATGAAGCAAGTGAAATAAGCAAAAGACCGTGAGTGGTATGCCCATCACCCATCGCAACCGATCGGGGTTAAATGATAGCACACTACTCGTTAGTGTCACCCAAGTCAATACTAACAAGATCGCCGACTCATAATCTTCCTCACCGAAAAGGCCAAGAAACATCCGGCTGAGTACAAGTGTACTACTGCAAGTCTTACACAAATAAAATTAGTTATGCATAAGGGTCATTCAAAGGATAGCTCATATTGGTTTAGTTTTGCGAAAGAGACGCAACGATTAACACCCTACACATACTAGTTTTTCATGTGCCCATTTTAAAATCAGATTTGAAGTAGAAGTAAAGCATATAGTAAAGCATTTCATTAATAAACAATTGAATCATGTAAAGACCAAAGTGGCAGCCCACTTTGATGAACTAAACACATGAACATCCCGTTCATGACGAATACCAAGTTCAACCATAATTTTAATTAAAAGTCTAACAATAAGCGCCACAAATTTCAGTTGTCGTCCATAACCAGACACGGCTATTCGAATAGATTTATACTCAGGGTGTACTACTTTACCCACACGACTTGATTAGCCCGTAAGCCTCCAGAGGCCTCAAATAGCACACTCCCTATGGTATGCGTACTGTAAATCAAGATACGCTCATTTTCAGCAAGAAAGCCCTATTGAGCTAAGTCTCCCTTGTGAGATGGTTCCTTGCCTAGTACAAGCGTCCGATAGCACTTGCTAGGGGGCTCACAAGTTATATTAGAAATACCGATGCAATCAAAACAAAAGAATTGGTGCTCCCTTGCACACTATAAAGGATTACATCGGCTCCTCAAAGAATATAGGATTTCACGGTCGCTATGCCCCTAACACCACCAAGGACTTAACACAATAAAACCCTCCCCCTACTTAACCCGCGTGTGGCAGCACGAGTGTTGCTTGAACAGTAGGTACCCAAAGTTCGGTCCTCAATTGTCGAGACAAGTCCTTCCACTTACCCAATGCTCGTGCACAAAGCACCATCACTAACCAACACTTGTCCGGACCAAATCTCATTTAAAAATGACAAAGTTTAACTCATAAAACAGCTACAAAGATCTGAAGTAAAAACATAAAGTAAGAGTTGTGTGTATCCCAAAACCGCCGGGTTATTCCCGACGATCGAACTACCGTATCTAGACTTACATGGCTAAGCAATTCTATAACCCATAATTCACACATCCTATTTTAATCATATAGGAGTTGGCATAATTCAAGATTAACCTCAATCATAGGACATAACTAAACTACACATCACAAAAATATTGACATAATCAAAATAGCATGCAAGCAATTATCATTGCACTATCTTAACCAAAACTGGGATCAAATATGATGCAAAAGAAAGTTCAAATGATGCTTGCCTTGGTGGTACAGTAGCTGCTCACTCTCAGTAGCCTAAGTGTCGATATCGATATGCTCGGGATCTATATAATTATAACATCCAATAAATACCGAGAAAACAACTCAAAAACCAAAATACTCAAAAATGCATGATTTTTCTACAGTAGTTAGATCATGATTTTAAATGATTTCTGGTGAAAGAATGATTTCATTTTGATTTAGTATATGAAAGTTATAATGGTTTGAATTTCAGATTTCAATAAGCCGTCATTATGTAATTTAATTATGAAGTGAAATTTTGTAGAACAGTGGCGAGTACATGGATTACATAGATAAATAGGCAATATTATTATAAGTTAAAAACAGTTGAGTTTGTCTTTTTTGGAGTTTTTATGATTTAGTTATGTATTTTCAAAGTTATCAGCCTTTTATAGTATAACAATAATAGAGTTAAAGATTATATCCTCCCAAATATAGTTTTTGTGACAGAGGTAATGTGGAGACCATTTTTAGAATTAAGTTCACTGAAAATGAAAATTATCAAAAGTGGTCTCACTGTTTTTGGAGTTTCCAATATTTACTTATGTATTTTTAAAGATTTCAATCCATTTTCCTATTGTAGAGATAATGATTTTAATGAATAAATTTCCAATTAAAGCCCTCTGCTACAGAGACATGTATGAAACTAATTTTGATAGGAAGTCCATTAAGAATGTAAATTTCCAGAAGTGGTTTCATTCAATTTGGAGTTGAAATGAATTAGATACGCAATTTAGAACTTAATACCATTTTTCAGTTTATAAATAAACAGATTTCGAAATTACTAAAAGAACTACTACTTTTCTCACCGAGCGCGCGCTAGCCACGGTCAATGACATGCGGGTCAGTGCATAGTGCGCACTCTAAAAGAGCTAACCCTTTGCTACTCACTCACCGCCACCCTAGCGAATGGCGAGTGGGACCGGGTCAAGGTTTGACCGGTCAACCATCGCTCACCTTCACCGAAAACCAATCGAACGCTGTGAAACTCGAGGATACGTTTTCCCATTCCTACAAGCGCAACTTCGCAATTTAACTATCCAGAGTCTGTATGCCCTTAAGAAAAACGTAACTACTAAATACGCCAACACTTAACCGCTAAACCTCAGTTTAAACTTAAATGATCTGCTACAGTGTTGCCGACAACGGCGCCGCTCCAGTGCGCTTCGCCGGTGGATCGCCGGTGTTGCGCACCGCGGCGGTGCGTACTAAGTGCCGGGATGGGACCACAACAGTCCTGCGCACCTCCGTGAGGAGTAGGCGGTTCTTGGGGATCGCGGTGGCTAGCCGGAGAAGGGCGGCGCTAGGACCTCGGCCAAAATGCAAACGCACGACCGAGCCTTACAAGGTCCAAGCCGGTGTGTGCTATAGGTCCTGGGAACTATGGAGGAGTTACCTGAGCGAAGATGGGTGCTCGGGGAAGGTTGGAGTAGCTGGAGGTCGGCCGTACTCGAGAAGGGTGATGACGGCGGCACGGCTCCACGCAGAAGAGGGACTCTAAGCAAGGGGAGCACAAGGAAGGCTCAGGTTAGCTTAAGGACATCTGGAGGGGCATATGGGTGCAAGTAATTGGGCAATGGCTTACCACTCGGAATCGGAGAAGAAGGTACTGCAGACACTAAAAAGGGAACTTCACAACTGCACTCGTGAAGGCATAAGAAATTGATTGAGGGGAAACACTTAAGGTACCCTAATGCACCTCATGACGCGCGAAAAAAGAGAAAAATACCTCCCAGATCCGAGGATGGCAAGGTGAGCTCCTCGGGTGTGCGCTCTGGAGGGCAGCGAGAGCTTGGTTTCGCCCCGGATCCTACAAGCAAGGACATAAGCTCAAATGAGCTAAAATGGAGAGGGCATGGATCAAGGAAGTGGGCGAAACCATGCGGAGGGAACTCACCCGCGTAGAGAGCAAGCACAAGCCTCTCTTTCCTCAGACCCGAGAGGAAAGATGAGGGAAAGGAGGCGCTCGGAGGTGACTTAAGCACGGGAAGAAGACGGAGATGGAGGCGGCGTGAAGCGGAGGAGCTCCAGGAGTGGTTGCATGCGGCGGCAACACACGGCACTAACGGAGCTGCAACGGGCGGGAGCAGAGCGGCGCGGCCGCGTGGCGCTGGTGTTCTGAGCAGACGCGACGGGAGGAAGACGAAGCTGACAGCTCGGGCCCACCGGTCAGCGGCTCTCCGTTCGCGTGTAGGAGGGAGGACGTGGTCCAATAGCGGCCGCTAGATCTCGATCGGAAGGTTGAGGTTTAAAGGGGTTAAGTGGCGCAGGGCGAAGGGGTACGCAATCTCAGCCGCTGAGTTCCCATCGGACGGCTCACGTGAGGTGCGTTTAGTTGATTGGGCTCGACCGCGCGGCTTCGGGCTCGGTCGGAGGAACAGTAGTTGGAGTTTAGGTTTTTCAAGTTTGACTGGGATTTAAAAACTGTCTAGCAACTTTGACCGGGGTTTATAATTAGAAATAAATTCCCAAAAATCATGAAATAATTTGTGGGGGTTCCTGGGAAGATATAGTTTCCATAAAAATTATGAAACCCTATTATTCATAATGTAGTTTGTGATATTTAAATTCAAACATGTTGTATGTCTAAGAAGGTTGTTTGAATGTTAATTATGTTCAAACTGTTCCCAAAAATTTTGGAAAAATTATATTAATTCATGATAATTAATTTAGTATTTGAATAAATTGGTTCCAGATGATGATCACAACTTTTTATTATTGATTTGAAGTGAAATCTGAATTTTGATGTGTATGTTCACCTCAAATTAGATTTTCCAAGTACAATATATTATGAAATGATTTGAATTTGATAATGCATGTTAGTGAAATACATATTAATTCAATTTAATTAGTTGGGGCTGTGACACCAACAATGGCTTTCTTGACTTCCCACGCAACAACAGAATCAAAGATAGATTGGTTCGGTTGGTAGACAAGAGCCTGCACTGTAAACTCTCTCTCCGAGCTCCTCAACGCAAGAAAGACAGATCGGATTGGCGAGCAATCCGAACGAATAGCAGCACCAACTTGACACTTGATATCAAATTCCAAAGAGCAATCAAGATAGCTAGATGGGTTCGGTGGACAGAGCACCACTAGTAGATGGATTCCGTGTCTTTCCGCCACGCGCACAACAAAGACGAGAACAAGAAGATGGATCAAACGATCAAGACGTGAAAAGAATTCCCAAGGAATCAATCCCACGCCGCAAAGATGAATTCCTAGTTGGAAATCACAGAATACGATAGCCAACATGGCGATTTTTTCATTTATTCAACTCATGCAAAAACCTCACCACAAGCCCCAAAACATTGCCTATACTAGCCTAGCCGCTCCTCTCCGCCTCCGGCTGCGGTGGCTCCGGGAAGGGGTCGACGCGAGAGTGAGGCGAGGGACTCCTAGCGACGGGCGCGGCGGCGCTTCTCGCCGGCGAATGTGGCAGGGGAGGAGAACCAGGGAGAGGGAGTGGTTGGTTTTGGATTGGATTTATTTGGGAGGAGACTCACGCGGGGAAGGAAGGAGGGTGGTAGGCCATTCCCTGATATTCTCGTTGGAATGTTATGGGTGAATAATACCCATGATATTCCTAAGATCTGAGCCGTCAGATCGGGAATCAACAGTTGAGATTGATTACTACAGTACTTCTACAGTGCCCATAAACAGAACCTCAGCTACAGTGTTTTCACTGCAGTAACTTGCTACATTGTTTTGCTACAGTACCAGGTCTGGATCTCGACTGTCAATTCCCGATCCGACGGCTGTAAAACAATATCATGACACTGTTCACCGTGACATTGTTGTGCAATGCAAGAGGATTTGCTTCCACCGGTGGGAGGAGCCGGCTCCTCTCATTTTCCCTCGAGCTGTCTGTATATTTAGCAATAAAAAAACGGCCTTCTTTGACCTAATGTCGGGTTGATTTTAAGCCTAACATGTTGATAGTATATACGGAGCATTCGACTAACATAAGCCTACCATTTAGTTGATAATTTACCCTTAACCATACTCTTGTGTAGTGGTGGATCCAGAACGAAAATAACTAGAATCCTTACTCCCTATACATATCTTGAGTTATGTTGGGCTGTAGCTTGAGGTGTCTTCTTATCTTGGGTTAAGGGTGTTCATACTATATATGTATGACTATATATAAAGAAAAATGATTTTTTGATCCGGTATCCTGTGCACCCCGGTGGGGTAATATAGATCCGCCCCTGCTCTTGTGACTGTGCTTAATTTGGCCGCATTTCCTCCAATAGCAGATTGATTGGCTCTCGACGTTGACAATGAAGAGAGTGCGCGACTACAACTATCTTAAATATATGAGTTGGTGGGGTGCGTGACTACAACTATCTCCCCATTTTCAAGTGCTTGCACGAATAGGTGGGCTCCCCTTGTCAGCACCATGCGCCTGATGTCTTGCGAGTCCCTGGCTCCCTCTGCTCCGCGTCCTCGTCGATTCTTTTTATCCGTAGCAAAGTACGGGCATCCAACTAGTATATGAAAGTGGCGTGACCCTGGTTTGGGATAAAAACACGATCCTTGTGGCGTTGAAATGACCAGGAAGAACCTCGCAAAATAAATGACAAGGAAGAAAGGGGAGGGGAAAAATGGAAATAGAAAACAGCACAAGTCGCTAACCCATGACCCAATTGCCAGCCGGTATTATCACAGAAAATCGATGATTTATCAGATAAACACAAATTAACAGCGAACAAGCTAAGCTAGAGAGACGAGTGGCCTTGGGTGCAATCTTGTCAAAGAGAAGACAGAACGCCATATTTTCGGACTCCACATCATCTTCTTATTACATGACCACCGATGGCTTGCACGCACACAGTTCCTAGATTAAGATGGGCGACACTTATTCAAATCATACATATCAGCATTGACAAAATCGTTGTTATAGTTAATCTTGTTTTTTTGGTACCGTTTCCGTATCCGAGCCAAATTGTTTGGCCGTGTGCATGTGTGAGTCGAACTTGTTGCGTGTGTATAAAACAAGCACAGGGTTGTGTAAAGAGTTGAGGTTGTGAGTTGAAGAAATAGAAAAGAAAAAGAGGAGCAGAGCTCCCGGAAACAGATCGTTGGTTTGCTCTCGTGTGTTCGGTTTGTTTCGCCGTCGTTTGTTCTAGCTGCAGGAAAGGCGGCGAGACGTTGCTATCACGTGGAGAGGCTGAAGTGCAGGAGCGCTCACGTTGAAGTCTTTATTTGATAGGACAAGCGGATCGCACTGGAGGTATTGTCTCACGTAAAGAACAACTGAAGAGAAGCAGAGGGCTGTTTCAAGCTGAAGACTTCGTGCGGGTCACGTTAAGAGCAAGAACATTGGTTTTTTTTACTGTCTAGTCATAACATGACTGAATTTTTTTTAAATATAAGTTATCTTTTTTATTTATTGGATCAATATCCAATCATATGACACATCAATCTCTATACAAATTCAATGATCACAACAAGTAACTTAAACTTAAGAAAATTTCAGACGACTTAAAAATAGCAAGACTAGGGTTTTTTTGGTGGAGGAAAAAGACCGAGCGGAGTCTCCTCGAGTTGTTCCAACAATCGTAGTCGTAACCTTATAGAACAAGCAAAAAGGACATGTATTTTCCTTATCAACAAATAATACGGAGGTAACAAAAAAACGGAATATATCAACGCTTTTGTTAGCTTCCAGTCGCTTGAATTTTTCTTAAAACCCAATCACCTACAATTGCACAGTACTAAGCCTAAAATTGTATTACCGAGTGACGTGCAATTTTAGCACAACTTTACTGTAACTTTTAGTTCTATTTATTTTTGTATTTGTAGGGTTCACCTAGATTTACTTTTGTCTAGTTTATATATATTTTTTTTTTTTGTATTGGTAGGGTTTACCTAGATTCACTATTGTCAATAAGCCCATCACCGTGGCAACGAAGACGCCGCGCATAGACGAAGAACCCCGACGCACACCTCGCAAGCCACGACCTCGGTGTATAAGCCCACAAGGAGGGCATCGTCAATAAGCACATCACCGAGCCCCGACGCGCACTGGCTCACCCTCCGGAGTATGCAGTAATCGCGCTCAAACGCGCACCCTAGTCGTTCCGGAGGCCTACCTCGGCGACTAGGGAGTCTCCCGCCGCGAGGGCCTCGCCCCCGGCAGTGAGACATTTTTCATATCGCGCTCAAACACGCACCCCTAGTCGCTCCGGAGGCTCCGCCTCGGCGACTAGGGAGTCTCCCGCCGTGAGAGCCTCGCTCCGGCGGAGAGATATTTTTCATATCACGCTCAAACCCGCACCCTAGTTGTTCCGAAGGCCCGCCTCGGTGACTAGGGAGTCTCCCGCTGCAAGGGCCTCGCCCCAGCGGAGAGACATTTTTCATATCGCGCTCAAACGCGCATCCCTAGTCGCTTCAAAGGCTCTGCCTCGGTGACTAGGGAGTCTCCCGCCGCGAGGGCCTCGCCCCTGCGGAGAGATATTTTTCATATCACGCTCAAACACGCATCCCAATCGCTCCGGAGGCTCCGCCTCGGCATCTAGGGAGTCTCCCGCCACGAGGGCCTCACCCCGCCAGAGAGATTTTTCATATCGTGCTCAAACGCGCACCCCTAGTCGCTCTGAAGGCTCCTCCTCGATGACTAGGGAGTCTCCCGCCACGAGGGCCCCGCCCCGGCGGAGAGACATCTTTCAAATTGCGCTCAAGTGCGCACCCCTAGCCTCGCCATGGATGCTTGCGGCTAGTAGGAGGTAGGGACGGGTTCAAATAGTCCGTCCAGTCCAATCGCGACCCAGCAAGACAAATTACAGGATGCCCTAGCGCAAAGAAGTGCCTACGAATACTCAACGTAGTCGTAGGACACTACTCATTACAACCTCACGTACAGCACGCGGGCCAAACAGTGAGGCCCATCACCTCACGCTCAAGTGCACAGCCCTAGTAGCTCTGACGGCCCCGTCTTGGCGACTAGGGAGTCTCTCGCCGCGGGGGCATCGCCCCGGCGGGGAGACACCTCATTTCGCGCTCAAGCACCCAACCCGAATCGTTCCAGAGGCCCCGGCCCAAGTGCCTGGCCTATCCCTAGGGCCCCTTCGGCATTAGCAGCCTCCAGGGCATCCAGGGCCCTTCGGTGTCACCTCAAGCCCCTTCGGCAGCTCTGGTCCGCCAAATCGCTAGCTTCTGGGCTCTTAAACGAGCCCAATAAAAAAAAGTATGGGGGACGACATTCGGCTTCGTCTCCCCCTCGCTAGCTTCTGGGCTCTCAAACGAGCCCAATAAAAAAAAGTATGGAGGACGGTGTTCGGCTTCGCCTCCCCCTCGCTAGCTTTTGGGCTCTCAAACGAGCCTAATAAAAAAAGTATGGGGTCGGCGTTCGGCTTCGCCTCCTTCTCGCTAGCTTCTAGGCTCTCAAACAAGCCCAATCAAAAAAGTATGGGGAACAGCGTTCGGCTTCGCCTCCCCCTCGCTAGCTTATGGGCTCTCAAACGAGCCCAATCAAAAAAAGTATGGGGGATGATATTCGGCTTCGCCTCCCACTCACTAGCTTCTGGGCTCCCAAACGAGCCCAATAAAAAAATTATGGGGGACGGCGTTCGGCTTCGCCTCCCCCTCGCTAGCTTTGGGCTCCCACACAAAATTAAGCAGCTGCCTCCTCAGGCAAACGAACATCAAACCTTCCCGCCACTCCAAGTCGAGGATACGATCCATAGAGAGCAACGGAAGGGGGGGGGTGGTATCGAACCCCAGCAGAACCAACACCCGGCAGAACCAACATAAGTGGTCACACATCAAACACAAAAGGGTGCCAACGACTTCGACTCCGCTTTGGGCCACCGCCTCTGGAGCACCCTTGAAGCTCCGGCTCCGCACTCCGGAGCTTCACCGCCTGCCTCGAGGCCCATGCCTAGGTGGGGCGGCTCCGCACCGACTTCGCCTCTGGAGCTTCGCCACCCGCCTCGAGGCCCATGCCTTGGCGGGGCAGCGCCGCACCGACTTCGCCTCCGCTTCGGGCCGCCGCCTCCGGAGCGCCCTCGAAGCTTCACCTCCACCTCAGACTGCCTCTGGAGCTTTGCCGCCCGCCTCGAGGTCCATGCCTCACCGAGGCAGCTCCGCACCGACTCCATCTCCAGAGTGCCTCCGGAGCTCCGCCGCCCGCCTCGAGGCCCATGCACTTGAAACAGCTCCTTCCTTTTTTATGCTTTGCTTACTCTGTAATCATGGCATTTTTATCTGTCAATGTTGTGAGACAGGCATTACATACACAGTTTACATGCAAGAAATGGTTTGTAATTTTAGATGCCACTTGGATCAAAGCCTCAGAATTCTGATCAAGAACTACCAGTGGAATAATTTTCACACATAATGTTGGATCACAGCTAACTGCATACAGATTATATGCATTCTTGCACATGTTTTAGTTGATCTGTGATGCTTTGTCCGGCAATGGTGCATAGATATATGCACTGATTTAGGTATTTGGGAAGGTTCATCAATTAAATTGGGGATGAAAGAATAGTAGCAATTCCTTTTTAATGTGTCAACTTTTGATACATTTACATAATTTTTGCCAATTTGATATGTTCTCTTTCAATTAGTTTACCTTGAAGAGAGCACAATGGTATATAATTATGGATGTTCCTTGTAATGTGCTCCTGAAGTTGCCACAATGTACTAAGATCTGTTTGGTGCATTAAGTTTTTTAAAATTATCATAATTCTGCAAATGCTAGTATTCAATGCAATGCTTCAATTCTAGAATGTAAAGAACGAAGAAACATGTGATAGTATTCACTAAGATCTGTTTGGTGCATTAGTCCATTTTAGTCAACTGACTTTATTTGTCATAATATCAAGTATATCCAGTAGACTCCATTTTGAAAATGATCCTAAATTCTAATTTGAACATGCCTAACACTGCCGACGCCGGTCCCATGAATTATTTTTCTTTTTTTCCCCATGAAATAATAGTTGATAAAAAAATTTGTGTGTATTCATTATTGCTGTAAATGAAATAATTGTTGTATTCATTATTCACTGTAATAATTGTGTGCAATAATCACTTATTGTAATAATTATTTATGTAATTATTGTTTGTAATAATTATTTATTGTAATATATGTTTATTATAATAATTATCGTTAAATGTTGTCTGGATGCCTCAACATCTATATAAATTTGTTTGGTTAACTTTTATTGTAATTATATCCATTAATGCATGTTCCTCTTATTGTCAATACCTCGTCAATTGCGTTAGTTGGTGTTAATAGTCGTCAATTGTAGTTGAATATCGTTAAATGTTGTTAAATATCGTTAAATGTTGTTAAATATTGTGAAATGTCATTAAATATTGTTAAATATCGTTAAATGTTGTTAAATATTGTTAAATGTTGTTAATTACGTTAGTCGTCGTTAATAGTCATCAATTGTAGTTAAATATCGTTAAATGTTGTTAAATATCGTTAAATATTATTAAATATCGTCAAATTACGTTAAATATTGTTAAATGTTGTTAAATATCGTTAAATATTGTTAATTGCGTTAAACGGCATCAAACAAGCCATTACTGTCCTCAGGGGCATTTCAGACATTTCACATCTCGAAAGCTGTAGCCAGCCTACCTAAAAGCCAAACATTCAAACACCAAATCAGAAAAGCTCACTGCTAGTTGATCGCAATCAAAGCCTGCAAAGACTGGCGGAAGCCGTTTTTCAAAAAAACACAGTCGAAACAAATATGCCCTAAGAAGAATGGAAGAGGCGTGCTTGGGAAACCAACACGATCGAACGTGGCGAGCTGATCGAATGGCCACGTGGAAGACCTAAGAATCGAGAGAGGAGGATGCGGCCGGAAGCATGGGGAGCGGAACGAAGCAAGCAACGCAAGAAGAGGCCGTGCAAATCGAACGACGTACGCAAACCGAGCAAGATCGGACGGGCAGAGGAAAAGCGGGCGAAGTGGCCACCCTGGCTGAGCTTCAAACGAGCCTCCTTTTATATAGAAGGATTCTCTAGATCACGCACAAAGCCGTGGCCCTAACACAACTGACGTGACCCCTTTTTGTCTACACTACTGAGAGCCCCAAAGCCTCAAGCACAGCTGCCACAACTAGCAAAAACCTGATCCCCCTACAGCTGGCAGCACCAAAGCCTCCTCACGCCAGACCTAATTGCCTCCAACCGCCAGCACTTGATGCCTTACAGCATTAGCATCTAATCACCCATGTGAAGCCCATTAGTCCTAGGGCCCAATACGTGGGCTTAACAGCTGATTACAAAATTCAATCCAGTCCCAACAAACAAGGATTTTCTAATTTCTCTCAGCTTTCCAATTTTGGACACCCCAAAATTGTCACGTGTCGTAGCCTCTGAACCGCACCATTCGTAGCTCCAACACGCATCATCTATCTTTGATATTCATGCGCCCCAACTCGAGCTCGATTGTCTCCTCCAGCATCCTCGACCTTCTAGACCATGACTTCGCACCAAGCCATCTCCCAGTCACCACCGTAGACAACGATCACCTCCGAGTTACCCTGCACATACAAAGACCAAAACAACATATTTTCCCGGCACAAGTTCTTTCTAACTTGACCAATATAAGTCCACACCCGCACACATACCTCAATAAACATCAGTAAGCAACATTGTCAATTATTCATCAACATAAATATACTAGACCTAGCCACATGGTCTAACAATTTTTCTCTTGATGAATACATTGACAATTTTTCAAAATTATGGGTTGAATTTTGAAATAAAAGAAAAATTTGCGAAAATAAAGTTTTAAAACTGCAAAGCAAAGAATTTTGACAAACCACAGCAACAAAAACTCCCCCTCAACACAAGAGAAGCAAATTTCTCTAATTTTTCTCTCCCTTTGGCAATGTAATCATCAAGAACTTCATAGAAAGAATAATTCTAAAACAAAGGAGCAAGGAGAGTAAAAATCAAGAAGCTTTGTAGATTATCCAAGTCACTTCACATTGATTTAATAAAGTAACCAAGCCATATTTTTTTAGTAGAGCTATCTGGATCATATAAAATCATGTACCGTATAGCAATATCAAAACACGTCTTTAGAATGATTAAGCAATTTAAATTAATAACAGGCATATCAAAAATGACCAAACCAATTATAAAGAGCACAATGAGATATCACAATGAAAAGTTAAAACCTAAAAGTAAAGCAAACTTTAAATCTAGACGAGCTAGCAGTCTCATATAACAACTTATTGCTCCACAATTAATTCTCAAGCATGTGGCATGCTTGAAGCATACTTCTTTTCAATGATGGCATGCTTGAAACATACTTCTTTTCATTTGAGCACTTTTTGTGTTTATATATATATATATATATATATATATATATATATATATATATATATATATATGAAAATGGTATGGTACTCACAGAGTAACGACTTTCACTTTTTATATACCACTTAAATCATATGATGATACCTCTTTATCTATTTGAGCATACTCCAATAATGATTATAAGATACCCCTAAGTGAGTTCCATGAAATTTTTTATTAAAGTCCACCCTCTCCTCTTGCTCCCACCACTGAGCCTCCTCCCCTCACCTGGCCTCCTTGTCCTCGCGGACTCCGCCAGCGCCCAGCTAGCCCGTGCCTTTCGCCGCCCGTCCCGCCGGCGTGCCCTCTCCATCGTCGCTGCTGCCTTCTCGCTCGATGTCATCTCCCCTTCCCCATTCTGTGCTTCTCGTGCTCCGCTTCGCCTCCGACTTCCTCTCCTCCACCGAGCAACCTGCCTCCGCTCGACATGTCACCTGCAGTCACCGGGCAGCCATTGCCACTGAGCCATGCAGAGCGCAAACTCCATTTCTAGTGAGCTTCTTCAAATTTCGTCTGCATCACATTGTGTTCCACCTCTACTTCACTATTCCCCTCTGTTAATTGCGTTGTACACATTGCAGCCAATCCGAATCGAAGCTTTGCTCATCACGAGACAAGGATTACCACCCCGTGGACGATCTCCTCCACCAGTTGGATGCACTTCAATTCCTTGCACCTGTAGATTCCTCATCCTCCCACAAAGCTAATGCATCGGTAGATTACAACTTATCACCACCGTCAAGCCGTCTCCACCATTCTCCATTGACACCGTTGTAGTTCACCGTCGCCGCCGCTCTTTGGCGAGTATCCGGCGACACTAAGACAACCTATGGACTCTACCTCCTCCTGTCGTCCCATTTTTCCTGGTAGTTACCGCCCCGATGGTCACCTCTCACTGACGGTGAGCTCCACTGAGAAGCCTGTATGCAACTGTGTATGCCTCCCCTGCTTTCTCTCTCTCTCTATCTCTTTCTCTGTTGAAACATTTCTGCGTTCAGGATAGATTGGAAGCTGCCAACACAATACTCAGGGGCAAACTTGACTTTTCGTGCACCACTTCACGGCCAAGTCACGACCAACTGACGGGAGTGGCAAAAAGAGGATACAACTTGAGATGGAGTGGCAATGGCGGGAGGAGCAATTTGGTGATGACATTTCAGGGAACAGGCCAACTTCCAATAGCAAATAAGGAATTAACCCATATGTTTACTAGGCCAGCAATAGCTTCCACATGTCTTCTCATATTAGCACCGGTGTTGGTGTTGTTGGCCTTCCAGCTGAGCTTAGCTTGTGTCAAATGTCTTCACATCCACCTCTCGAACAGTCCTATCCATTGGGGTACCAGTGTACAACTGTGTGGACTGAGCCTCGCCAGGGTTCCCATCAGAAAGGAACTAGGCTAAATAAGGCTTAGCTTAGTTTTTGGCTGTATGATGGAGTAGAAATGAGACGCAGACAACACTGCCCTTCATGGACCACCTCTGACTTGGACTTGAACCAGAATCAGGCAGACAGGGGGGCTCACCTCACCCGTGAAATCATAAATCAGTGCAGAGCATCCTACATAAGCTGTCCTATTGTTTGCCCATCTTATATATTAGTTAAAAGTTGATTCTATTTCCTACTGACCTGCACTTGCAACGATGGAACTCTCCTCCTTAAATACTTTGGCTTCTTCGGTTAGCTTAATTACAACAAAATCGATCGTGTAGGGATCTTTATAGTAAATACAACAGAAATAATGCAGATGTTTACATACACTCGGAAGAAGCATAAACACAAAGTATATAGGAGCTGAATCTACTTGAAGAAAAGGATCTTTTTTCTCCCTCTCCTCTTCTCAACAGCCTGCAAAATGCAGATGTTTCACATTAGTACTGAAAGAACAGGAAAATGCATGTGCGTGTATTCTCATCCTGCCTAAGGACATACAGTGGATAATCCTGGCGGTGACCTGCCAGTCACCATTCATCCAGTATGTTGGTACAGGGATAACACAGAATGGAATTTCGACAACAGAGACAGATATTCCATATTTCTTAAAACAATTGACGACAACTAAAAGCACACTTTCTTTTCGTAGGGTCTTGGCTGGTACTAGATATGATACCACCATAACTGCCTGGAAATGTTGCTAGACACCAACGATATCAGATATGCTGCAGGTTCTACGAGCCCTAACAAGAAAAGGCCGAGTGGTGATCTCTGACAGGCCACAAGAAGCAAGGTAACCATGAATACGGTAACCAAACTTAAGATCCATTTAACCACATACAACAGCAGCATTGGTAATGGCACAAGCTGAGCAGCACAGTCAATCACACGCAACACTCGGTGAGTACCAACAATGTTACAATTAACTATTAATTTTTCAAAAGTTGCTAACTCAGGCCCATCAAACATGCTACTCATCAAATGATACTCGGTTATGAACTTGAATAAAGTGGGGGTCATCACCTCATGATGACCCATGCACTTGTTATCGTTAAAGAAAGATTAGACAATAAAGGGGATGCTAATATGCTATGCCTTGTACAAGAGATAATGAGCTCATACCATAATTCTGAATAATCTTAATGTAATATCCCGAATTACATTAGGACTAAAAGAACTAGAGAGAGAATTAAATGGTTAATATAGAGGGTAATCCGGAAAAGTGAGACAACTTGGGCCATCACTACTACAAAACAAGCTATACTAGACGTTTCATCACAGACGGTTCCTTTTGTTGTAGTTATCACAAACGGTTTCTTAAGAACCGTCTGTGATACATAATTATCACAGACGGTTTGTAAATAGAACCGTCTATAATAATCGCACATATCACAGACAGTTCATATCATGAACCGTCTGTGATAATCGCACATATCACAGACGATTCATATCATGAACCGTCCGTGATACTTCACAGACGGTTTTTAATACGAGCCGTCTGTGATAAGTATCTCATCACAGACGGTTTGTATTTAAAACCGTCTGAGAAATGGGAGGCCGAAGGTGGACGCACGCAGAGGCGGCCGCTCCGGAGGGTGGCGATGCCGAAGGGTCAGAGCCAAAGGGGGCGAAGCTACTATGCCTGAGGTGGGCCGAAGGTGGAGGGGCGCAGCTACGAAGAGGCCGAAGGGGTGCAGTGCGCCTGCACGAGGTAGCTTTGGCCGAAGAAATGAGACGCCGAAGGTGGTGCGAGGATGGCCTCGGTGCTTCAGGTCTGCTCCAAAGGAGGGTTTTGGCACTTCGGATCTACTCCGATCGTGTGGGGGCTTTACGAAGGTGGGCTTTGGCTCTTTTTTCTTATGCAACTTCTTGTTCGGTCCCCACGGATGGTGCCAACTGTCGTAGCAACAAACTAGACAGTGGGTACGGGGTACCCTTTTATCATGGTGGACCACAAGGTGGAGGAGCCAAAGATAGTGTTTGCATTGATGTAGTGGTGAGTGAATGAGAGAATGAGGGAGCCCTCCTTCTCTTACATGCCCTTGGGGCTGTATATATAGAGGGCAAGAAGGGACATTTCCCTTCTTGCTCTCACGTTGTATTGAGAGAGGGGGGGGGGGCATTTAGGTACATTTGTCTAAGTACACCATATGGACTTGGTCTATACACTTATATGATATCCCCTCGGCACACCATTATTCCTAACGATCCTAGGGGGTGGGGCACCCCTTGGTGCCCTACTACGACACTCGCGTAGCCTTCGGTTCATGGTGGACCCTCCTGGTCCCGGCCCATATGGTTGGTACGCACGGTCCATCGACACCTCTTCCCCTTCACACCGTACAGGGGTACCCCCTAGGCCGAAGGGCTCTCGCTGCCCTTCGGTACCCAGCAAGTGGCCCCTGGTTGGGGTCCTGGGGGCTTCCTATACCCTTCAGCGCCCCCCAAGGTACCCTTGGTACCCTTTGGGGGGAGGGGACGTGCCTTTTGCCTGTGGTACTTGGGAGCCTCCCAGTGGCCTTCGGGAGCCCCTCGGGGCTCCTCCAAAGGTACGTCTGGTACCCTCTAGGGGGCCCTAGCCGCACCTTCGACCTTGGTCCCCATAAGCCTTCAGGTGGCCTTCGTGCACCCTTCGTGGCCTTCCCAAAGGCATGGTTGGTGCCCTTCCGGAAGGCACCCAGTAGCACCTTCGGCCTTGGCACTCGGGGGCCTCCTTGTGGCCTTCGCCTGGTCGTTGGGGCTGGTGAGGCCACCCCTACGATACTATCTTTTTCACCACCTCAATATTCAACTTTTTCTTCACTCCTATATTCTATCAAAGCTATGAATATCAAAGACACAAGAACACAGTGGAAGTCTTGCGTTGAAACCGAAAAACCCCCAGGACAAACCTCACGGTCGGTTTGATCATTTGCTGCAAGGACAGCAGCATGAAGTGATATCAAATTGACTTAACTTTTGATTCTAAGATCCAAATCACTTGCGATTTTAAACATAGCTCATCAAGAAAGTCAGAAACCTATTCTAAACGACGATCGGGGTGATCAAAGCCAATGTTACATGAATTTCTTGATCGGGGTAAAGAAGGCACAAAAACAGGAGAAAATCAAACTGTGATCCAAAAGCTTGCCCGTGGGTGCAAGATGGTCAAAATTACCCCAAATCAATTCCCACAAGTCCTAGCAAGCTAGATCACAGCAAAAGGACCCGAGTGGAAATAGGATGAAATTGGCATGGATTTCATAACTAGGTACCAAGGACCCGAAATGGACAAGATTCTATATGGGTTATTATCGATCTTCTAACCAAGGTGATGCACTTCATTCCGGTTAGCACCACATATCGTGGGGCCAAACTCGTGGAACTTTACATGAACAACATCATCCACCTACATGGTGTGCCAAAGACAATAACCTCTGATTAAGGCCTCCAGTTCACCTCACGATTTTGGGATAGCATACACGAGATGTTGGGAACCGAGCCATTCTTTAGCACGGCATTCCACCCACAAACGGGAGGTCAAATAGAGAGGATGAATCAAATTTTGGAATACATGTTACGAGCTTGTGTGGTGTCCTATAGCACGAATTGGGAGAAATGCTTGGCGTTTACCGAGTTTTTCTACAACAACAACTTCCAGTCAAGCCTTCAAATGTCACCATTCAAAGCATTTTATGGGAGGAAGTATAGAACACCCCTATTCTGGTCTCAGGTTGGAGAGAGACAATTTTTTGGACGACCATCATCCAAGAAGCACAAGAACACGTTGATGCAATAAAAGGACGCTTCAGGAAAGCGTAATCGAGTAAAAAGAGCTATGCTGACTGTCGCCACCGTGAGCTAAGCTTCGAAGTAAACGATTATGTTTATCTCAAGGTCTCACCACTATGAGGCATCCACCATTTCTAAGTCTACGGGAAACTGGCACCTCGGTACATCGGACCGTACCGAATCGTCGAGAGGAAAGGCAAAGTGGCATACCAGTTAGAATTGCCACCCCAACTTTCAGATGCCTCCAGGCTTTGAGCGAACCCGCTCAGTTGAAAAACATCGATCTCCAACCGAATCTTCCTTATCGGGAGCACCCAATCCGAATCTTAGACAAAGCCATACAACATACTCGTAGCCGCGCCATCAATATGCTAAGAGTCCAGTGGAGCAACCACACCAAAGACGAAACCACATGGGAACGAGAAGACCGTCTTAGAGCCGAATTTCCTTATTTTTTTTTACTGAGCCCACCAAATCTCGAGGATGAGATTCTTTGTAAGGGGGTAGGTCTATAACATCCAAAAAAATCCCAATCTTAGGAAAATAGGATGAAAATAGGTAGGAGAATAATTCTAGGCATGTTTACATGAGGGAAAAAATTGTTTGAGTATATTATGTGAATTTTCAACCAAGGTAACAATGCATTTACATGAAAACAGAAACTTGTAAGAATTTTCGAAAAAATCACAAAACATATAAAATCCTGAAAAATTTACATAAACAACTATACTGGGTCAGAAGCCCTCACAAAACTTTTGTAAATTTTGGACTCTGTTTACTCAGTACAAAAATTCAGCAAACACTCAGCCAAAATTTGGAAATTCAAAAACTATTTTTGAATTCCCGCCAGACCTTTGGGACGAAACTGAGCCAGACCATTCTCACTCGCCTAGCTCTAGCCCACACCAACCTCGCTCGCTCCCTCTCGCTGATGCGTGGACCCCACTCACTAGAACCCTTAGTCAACCTCGCTTCGCCCTCGTTCGCTAGCGCGCCCCTTACCTCACTGATGCTTCTTCTGTGCTTGATGTAGTTCTGGGAACCCTGTAGCATGAACGCACCATCATCTTCTTCACCTTCGGTGCACACTCTACTTTGGACCTTCGTGACCCTAACATTCTGGTGAGCGTAGCGTAGACTTCGTTGTAGCAGGTCGTGGCATCACCGCGGGAAGCCTTGTTGCCATCGCTCTAGTGACCATTGGTCCCCAAGCCGCCACTGATGGCATCGTAAACATCCCTTAGAGCTAGTGTGCATCCCCTAGAGCTAGTGTGCACCACCTTTTGCCACCAATTAGCTCCATTCGTGGAATCCACTTCGGACCCGAGGAGCTCTACCGCTTCTCGCTGGCATAGCACCACCTCCGGCCATCTCTCCAGCCTCCACCACCACCCGATGGCATCGTCGTCGAGAGAGGAGCCCAATTTGCCAATCCTTGAGCCTTGCCATCACGTTGTTCGCCACCGACAAGCTCGCCATGGCACTCGGTCATGCGCGCCGACCTCCTCCCTTCTCCTCTCTCTCTACTAGTGGGACCCACGTGTTTAAATGTTTATTAGCGCTTAATGATAGTAGTTAAATGTACCAAGTAAATGATAAGTGGGACCGACTGAAAAGTTAATAAACAAATCTAGTTTTTAACATTTTTAGTAAATGTGTCACTAACATGTTGTACCACACACTATTCCCAGTTTTAAAACCGAGAGACCGACATGTGGGCCCTAGCTGTCAGTTAATTAAAATAGGAAAAATGAGAAAAGTCGTCTTTAGTTCTGAGGAAAATATGTTTCATCTGCTGGAAAGTGTAAAGCTCAGTAGAACACAGAGAAGAGTACACTTTCTCTACTGGAAAGCGTTCACAAAATACACTCTCGACATCAGCACTTTTCTATTTTTCTGGAATTTCAAATCAAAGCAAATTAAAACGTTAATAACTTTTGCATACAAACTCCAAATGAGATGAATCTTTTTTATAAATTCATCTAAAATCATGCTCTACCTGAATATTAAAAAATATTTGGATTTTTTCTGTTGAAATTATTTTGCTATATTTAATTTGCTTCTGGCTCTTTTGATTAGACGTCGATTGTTCGAACGATTTTTATGATGATACTCCATCCTCGTATTTAGAACAACCACAGCAAGTCAAGCACTCCCTTTGACCATGTTGATCCTACTATTTTAATTATTGTACTTCTTTTTGCAAAATCTATTATGCATGCGTGTATGATTGATTAAAATTGCTAAATTTGAGGATAATAGTAGTCATAATCCTATTCGATGCATGAACCTCCTTGAAATATTGATATCCTTGTTGTTGTAGCCATTAGGTTATAGTTTAGACAATAGATGATGTCAATTTGGGAAATTTGAGTGCGAGTATCTCACAATTGCTTAGTTAAACTATAGTCTTTACTAAAAAGGATGACATGATGGGCATGAAATTGGGAGTTTTTGAAATAATTGTCCAGAGGGGTTTACCTCTGTTATTTTGTGTAAAAGTAAAAATGAAAAACTTAGTTTGCGACGCAGACGAGTTATATTATATTCTGAGAAGTGTGAGAGGTGTATCTCACAAGTAGGTAGGGGGATCCTCGCCTGGGTCAATTAAGGACCGAACGCCAGTAACTCCTATCTAAGCCTAAGCGTACAACCACATGCGCCGATATGGGATGGCGTTAGCTAATTAAGTCATTGAAAACTAGCCTTGCACGTTGGTAGGCCGTAGTAGTGCAAGCATGACCGATGTAAGCAAGTTTGAAGGGGCTCCCTTCACCAAGGTGTTGGGCACAAAGCCTTCCGACACAACGGTGAATGTCTCACTGAGACAGGAGTGTACAAGGGGAAATTGAGGGTGTTCATTCACCGGGCCAGTGCAAGGATATATAGGACTAGATTATGTAAAAACTTTGATATGTACTCTAGAGTGCTTACCAAATGTAGTGAGCGGTGGTATCGACGGATGTCAAACAAACTAGAGAATTCATGTATTATGGGTAAAGTTGTACACCTCTGTAAAGTGTAAATCTATTTAAATAGTTGTACTCATGGTTATGAGCATGCTTAGTGCAGACTTAATGGGTATAGTCTTGGTTTTCATAAAAACAGTTTCGTTGGAAAATATGGGAAATGGTTTGTTGGTTTATATTTGAGTTGAATGCCACTTCTATGGCTGAAAATGAGATGTTACCCGCAACCGAGGAGGGTTGCGAGTCATTATTTATTCAGTTACTTACTTGTTATCCTTTATCTATTTAACTGCTCTTTAAATTTTTGTTGCAAAGTACTACATATTGATATTGCAAATAAAACTTGCCTAATACTGAAAATAACTTGTATTATAGAGCCTCACCCTTTGTTAGCCATGCATGTATATAAACTTTACAATATACTACAAGTCTTGCTGAATACACATTGTATTCAATCTTGCTTAATTTGTTGTTCAAACTTAGTGGATGAGCCTACGTCGGATGACGCCTTCTTTGCACCTGGAACCGGTGGGTTCAGTGATGGGTCTTTCTAGGACTTGTCTCTAGTCAATTGTTGAGGGTTCAAATGGGCATGCCACTGGAATTTTGGATTTATTTCATATTTTGCTTCCAATGTTATATTTGCTACTTCTGATACTTAAGCTTTTATTTGGTCGGTCGGCCATTGTGCTGTAAATAGTGTAACCGCTTAAGTTATGTACCATACTTTATTTTATTATGTATGAGTGAATGTATGGATGTGATTATCAATATTATGGATGTGTGTACTAGCCACTGATCATGAGACTAGTACGGTACACACACGAGGGCTTCGTGTATTCAAAGCCTAGGGTCCGACAAGAACAAAAACTCAACACTTGAACACTCAATCCATCCATCTCTAACCTTAGCTTCCTCTATTTCCTCTTCTAACCCTAAATAATAAATTATGGTTTCCTAGGCTTGATGGATGGAGGTGCAAATCCTGCACCCTCCTATTTTATAGTAGAGGCTAGGTCTAGAGAGAAAACTTTATCGGGCGCCTGTTAAGCTCATATACAAATGGGTCTACACTCACGTACGCTTCTCAAAGTGGATGACGAACCGGGTCTCCCAAATCCATTTCTTCGTGAACTCTATCTTCTCTTGACCTAAACCGCCTCTCCTTTACGCCGCAGTTTCTCTAAGGTCACCAACCTAGTATTTTGGCAAAGATATCAAAATACCACTTCTCGATCCTTCTCGAAAGCTCAAGTCCAATCAACGTGAAGCAATCCCATGCTTCTCCATGTGTAGATTCATCAATAGCTCCCTTTATTTTGACAAGTATCTTCCATCTGGCTTCCATCAAAACTATCATTTCACTTACACTGACCCCCAAGCTACACGATGCAACCTGTTTCACCGAACTCCTCATTTGGTCATTCTTGTTCATCTCGCACCATGCTTGAGACCAACCACTTTGCTCGACATCCTCGATCGTTTTGGACCTCAACTCTCCTAGTCTAATACCGATCATCCTCGCCGTTCACCGTAGTTTACTCCAAGCCATCTGCACAACAATAGACTAAGAAATCAATTTCGGCCACAAGTTCTTCGCAACTTAACCCACGTAGCTAAAACATGCATCATGCAACACCTATGCACTGAATCTCATGACTTTAGCCAATTCCACAAAATTCACCGCTTCCTGGCGCTTGAACCCCCTCTGTCGGTCTGACCGCTAGCAGGCGGGTCTGACCGCCCCACCGGTCTGACCGTTGGCAAATGGCCTGTCACATCCCTATTTTAATAAATAGAATTATTATGCATCTCATGAGCATGTATATTGTTTTTGCAAGCATTTGCATATTTTATTGCACTTAGAAAATCTTAACCAAAGTTAAACCTACACTTCAAATTTAACATCCAATTGAAAACAAAAACAAAAACTTGTGATCATCTTCTGGAAATAATTTATTTAAATACTTTATTATTTATCATGAATTAATATTTTTTCCTAAATTTTTGGAACTAAATTCAACCCAAAGAAAATTCAAACTCAATTCAATAACCTATTCTAGGTTTGAATTTAAAACTAAATAAATAAAACATGAACAGTAAGGTTTAACATTTTATCTGAGTACTAGACCTTCCCAAGAGCATCTTTGATTAATTTCAGAATTTTAGGAATTTTATTGCTATTTTTAGTAGCTTGGTCAAAGTAGAGAAGCTAGATTTGAATCTCAATCAATAGGTTGGATTCGAGCTCGACCGTTTGACTTGATCGGACCAAGCCACCTAATTGCACTGACCCGAACCACCCTTCGGCTCGCTCGCGCTTGAGTCACTGCCATCTCAGGCCCACCTGTAAGGCCCTTCTCCTACCTCCCGTTGAGCTCGCAGGTGAAGCGCGCCATGCGGCCGAGGAGTTCTTCCGCGTGCCAGTGACACCGTGTATCCGCCGCGTGCAGTGACCACTCCGGAGACTTCTCTAGTTCACACCGCCTCCACTCCGTCATCTCCCCAAGCATAAGTCGCCTCCAAACCCTCCTTCTCCCTCACTTTTCCTCGTTTCGACCGAGGAAAGGGACGCTGGTTCTAGCTCCTCTCTCGAGTAAGCTCAAAGCTTTGATGTCCCTCTTACTTACCCTTCCATGCCATCTCCATTTTGGCTAATGCCAACCTCTGCATTGCTTTGTAGCTTCCGGACCACAGTCGTGCCATTTGGGTTTCCAAAGCACACTCCAAAAGCCAACCCCGAGCTTTCTTCACCTCCAGTGAGTATTATTCTCAATCTTGCGCATCATATCATGTCTTAGGGTATGACATTCAAAACCCCTCAACTAATTTCAACAATGCACGACAGGATCCGATGGACTTGAAGTTTTGTCTATTTTCGGCCGAAGAACACCTCTTCGTCTCCCACTTCGTTCCGGTAATGCATTCTTCGATTCCTTGCTACTATAGCATTCTCTTGTGGTTCTTAAGCTATCCTGACCATTCTCTTTCTTTGGTTTTCACTAGAACATCCTCTCCACGTTGAACCTCACCAATGCCAAGCAACCTTTGGTCATCTCCGAACCTCTCCAGTGCCTAGGTAGCCTTACTAGACCTCGTGGATGCTGTGGCACACGCTTAACTGGACGTTGCAGAGCTTTCCTTGTGCATGCACGTTTTGGCTGAAGCTTAGCACTGCCCATCTCTGCCGCGCCACTGCTACGGGCCACCGTAGAGGTTGTAACCACCAACATTGGGTGCTCAGTACTATTAGCTTTCCATTCCTACCCTTGGCCGGCGCCGCCATGGTCGAAATCGCGGGGGTGAGCCTGGCAACGAAACCAGTGCATTGTCAGGGTTTTGTCATACCTCGACAGCCACTGTAGTGGGGAGGTTAGGGTAGAATCACAATTAGTTAAGAACTAATGATTGCTTAAGATTTAAATGATGTGTTAGCCTAGTAATGTGTTGCTTACACGTGGGCTCTCAAATAGAAATCGGAAGGGGTAAGTAAAATGCCGTAGAGGACGACATGTGGGCTTAGCACCTAAGTGCGCAGTGCATGCTACGTTGCGCAGGTGGACCGAGTTCAGTAGACCGTGTCTATGACAACGGGTCCCACCTGTCAGTTCGGTTTTAAACTCTGAGTTAAAAGAAAAATGCACTGTTCACTAGACCCCACACATCAGAGACTGAGGCTAGCGCAGCGCTCGGTAGAAAAAGTCTAAAATGCTTTAGAAAATTCGGAATCCATTAATTTGTACACTAAAAATTCAATTAACTTCAAAAATGCATAACTAATTCATCTTAACTTCAAATCCAGTGAAACCAATTTTGATAATTTTTATTTTAATTGAACTTTATTTTGAAATAGGTTCCAAGCATCTCTCTGTCACAAAAAATATAGTTTTGGAAATTGATCCAAAACTGATTTATTTTACACTAGAAAATGCTATTAACTTTAGAAATTCATGACTAATTCATATGAACTCCAAATGAGATGAATCAAGTTATTTTGATCTTATAATTTTATCTCCTATTTATCTATGCAATCCTTTTTCCCACTACTCTGCAAAATTTCACTAAATAATTAAATTTGGATGAATAGTGATAGGTTGCTATTTATTTGGATTTTCCAAGAATCTGATTTTCAAACTGCTACAACTCTCACATACTAAATCCAAATAGAATAATTATTTTACCTAAATTCATATAAAATCATGAACTAGACACTATAGAAAATTCATGCATTTTTTTAGCATTTTGAATTTTATGATATTTCTCGATATTTATTGATGTCTTTAATTCTTTAGAGTCCAAAACGATCGACGTAGAGTCCTTCGCCACCGAGAGCGAGCAATTTGACTTCCAATAAGGCAAGCATCATTTGAAATTTCTTTTGCATTATATTGATCCCAATTTTTGATAAGTTAGTGCAATGATAATTGTTTGCATGCTATTTTGTTATGTCGATATTTTTGTTATGTGTAGCTAGTTATGTCCTATTCATAAGGTTATCCTTGAATTAATCCAGTACATAAATGCTTAAGTTAGGTTGTGTGAAATATATATATATATATATATATGGGATTGCTTAGCCATGCAAGTCTAGTTTCGCGTTAGGTCGATTGACGGGTTTAGCTCGTCAATTATGGGAGACACAAAACTTTCTTATCTTCCTTTTATTCCAGATATTTGTATTTGTTTCTCAAGTTAAACTTTGTTATTTTCAAAAGTGACTTGGGTCTGGACAAGTGGTTGTTAGTGTAGGTGTTATTATGCACGAGACTCGAGTTTTGTGGTTGTCTTGTCCGGACCAACAAAGACCAAATTTTAGTAACGTCGTTAATTCAAGTAACATTCGTGCTATCACACGCGGGATATGGGTACCGTTCGGTTACGTAAGGGGAGGGTTTTATTGGGTTAAGCCCCAGGTGGTGTGAGAACATTTGTATTCGATCATTTGTCCGTAGGAGCCGATGTAATTTTCTATAGTGTGTATGGGAGCACTATTTTTCGTTATTTACATTGCATCAGTATATCCAACACAACTTGCGAGCCCTCTTAGCAAGCGATATCCGTAGCTTGTACTAAGTATGGGGTTCATCTCGCAAGGAGGACTTATCTCAATAGGGCTTTCTTGCTAAACAACACCGAATCTCGATTCCCCCGGCCGACATACCTTAGGAAGTGTGTCATTATCCGGAGGCTTACGGGCTAGTCGAGTCGTGTGGGTAAAGTAGTACCCCTCTGCAAAGTGTAAATCTATTCGAATAGCCGTCTCCACGGTTACAGACGACCGCTTGAATTCGGGAGTCATTATTGTTAGACTTTGGAATTAAAATTGACATGGTTACAACTTTATATTCGGCATGAACGATTATTCATGCTTTGTAGTTTATTAAAGTGGGCTGCCACTTTGGTATTTGTTTGTTTCAATTGTTTACTAATGTATATCTATGTCACATGATTACTTTCTGCTTAAAAACTTGTTTACAAAATAGCAATTGAACACAAGTATGTGTAGAATGAAAATTGTGTGTTTTCTGCAAAACTAAGCCACTAATGCCATCCTTTGGAATAACCTCTGGCATAAATATTTTTAATTTATGTAAGAGTTACGAGTACATTTGTACTTAAGCCGGTTGCTGCAAATTCAAGTGAGGAAGACTTCACGCCCGTTGAGCTCATCAGCGCCGATTTAGACGACGCTGACGAGTAGTGCTATTATTTAACTCCCAGTTGGGTGCCATGGGCTATGAGGCACACCATGCTGGAACTTTTGGTTTATTTATATTGTTTTCATTACTACTTAATGATCTTATTTGAATTTGGCCAGTCAGCCACTTTGTAATAGTTATAGACTTAACTATTATGTTGTATGTCTTTTGGATTATCAATGTATGAATGTTGTATGGATGTGATTGACGTTGAATGAGAATATGAGCGTATTGGTCGCTGATCCTGGGAGTCAACATAGTCTCATGCTCACTGTTTTGAATTCCCTTTTAACTTATCAAGTGTGGATTTGGACTGTCTGGAGAACCGGTCATCATGTAGTGCTTGCAGAGGAGCAGTACGCATGACCACCGGACC
This sequence comes from Ampelocalamus luodianensis, assembly GCA_036346255.1. Taxonomy (NCBI): domain Eukaryota; kingdom Viridiplantae; phylum Streptophyta; class Magnoliopsida; order Poales; family Poaceae; genus Ampelocalamus; species Ampelocalamus luodianensis. The sequence continues at coordinate 50,763,051 of CM070632.1, read as the reverse complement.
GGAACTCTAGTTCGGTTGGGTCTTTTTACTTAGATGAAGTTAAGATGGAATTCATTCACCTAAGGCCCAGAGTTATTTTCATAAGACCGAAAAGGCCTCGATCTTACGGAAATAACCCTGGGGTCCTCACATGGCCGATCAGACCACTCCATAAATTTTTCCAATAACTGGAAAACACTCTCTCTGGACATTTTGGAAAAACTCTATCTAATTTTGTCTCGAAACCTTATTTTTCATGAAACCTGTGCAATCACACATCCAAACACTCCCACGTACGTGTTTGATCACACTCCTCAAATTTCAACCTTTTCAAACTTCCGCCAGTCTGATCGTCACATCATTTGGTCGGTCTGACCCCCCCCCCCCCCCGCGCGATTGCCGGCCACTGGCCATTCAGACCGTCTGCTGCTAGACAGTTATCTAAACTCCGCTAAACCTGAGAGTTTTCCTGGAAACACCTCGACATCATTGTCAATTATTGAACACACTAAGATTATGATCATGTAATCATTATCTCCACTCACCCATGTCTTTCCTCCCAGACTGTTGGTTGGGATGTTGAATTCATTCTGAAGTTCTGCACTGCACAGCCATACTTTCCCCTTTCTTCTTCCCAATAATCCCACTGTTCATCAAATCTCTTCCTCCTGATTCCAATCGCTGGATTCCTCCAGTCGAAATCTGGTACGCCGTGGTACTAGCTAGCTAGTAGCCCTGCATGGACGCTGCTGCAGGAACGACGGCAATTGAAGAGACGGTGCACAAGACGACTGAAAGACTGGAGGCCGATTTCTCCAAGGTAGAAACCAACATCCATAGGTTCCCTGCAGGCCTACGGGGGATCGGCGGCCAAGGAGACCGCTACATCGCCCCAAGCGTCGTGGCCCTCGGCCCGTACCACCATGGCCTTCCTCACCTGCAGGAGATGGAGGAGGTCAAGCACGCGGCGGCGCACTGCTTCTGCAGAGACTCGGGCCACTCAACCAAGGCGGTATACGAGAGGATCCTCTCCGTTGTTAGAATAAAACCAGGAACTACTCACGTGAACTCGTGGACACTTCTCTTACAAGAACACGCACACATACAGGAGCTATACTGGAGTACTCCGAAAGAACACACACATCTATTCTTTTGTACTACTTAGCTCAAAGAAGAAGAATACAGGAAACACTACTTGGAGACGCCTAACACAGCTTGCGTCGTTTCTTTGTTTCTATTCAACTTCTTTAAACTGATTACATGTGCTGATATTTATAACACATGCGCACACACGAGCTCATCAGTCCGTTCCACAACCTGCGCCACTGGCCGCAAGAACAGGACTACCATGACTAGCTTGGTGCCTAAACTAATGCATCTGTATGCAACTAACCATAACAACTCACAGTCCATGACTAATGCATGCATGCAAAGCTGGACCGCTTCCTACTCCAGGACGTGCCCAAGACTCGCGAGCACCGCGTAGCACGTCTCCCTCTACATGCATACTCACAAACTTAAACATGTGACTCACCTAATACATGAGACACTCTCGTACGTGAACATACTGACGAGTGAATTATTGAATAAGCAACGAGATTAACTAACAATCACCCCCTAATCTTGGTGCTTAGAGCAGCGCGGGTTCATCGTCGGCATCCGCCTCGATGAGATGCGCCCGCTCCTCCTTCTTCTTGCTGCATTCGGAAGCAAAATGCCCATAGTCGTTGCAGTTGTAGCATCTCACTTTAGCCTTGTCGAATTTGCGATTCCCGCGGCTTCGGCCACCGTTGCCGTCGGAACCGCCGCCTTCGCGCTTCGACGATCGGGCCTCCCACTCGGCCCGTGTGAGGAGAAGGTGTTCGTCGTTTCCATTCGCACCACGCTTATGATAGCGTTCTTCATGGGCCTTCAGGGATCCGATCAGCTCTTCCATCGTCTTCGCCTTCAAGTCACCAAATTCCTCAATGGTAGGCGATTTGAACGAACCGGGAGACTGATCGCATATCTTCTTGACGATGTACTCTTCTTCTATTCCTTCACCAAGGCTGCGTATTTTGTTGACGAGAGTACTGACTTTAGCGGCAAAGTCATCAACGGCCTCATCATCCTCCATGCGCAAGCCATCAAATTCCCATCTCGAGATTGGGCTTTCACCTCCTTGACTCGTGCGGCGCCAAGATACATGGTTCGAGTGTGTTCCATGCGTCTTTCGCTGTCTTCTTTGGTCCCAACTGCAGCGGTGTAGCCTCGGTGATACCTTGATAGATGGCAGCCAAGGCCATCTTATCCTTGCGCGTCTCTGCTGGCTCCTCGACACGATCGCATCCCACACGCCTGCGCCTCCATGTAGACCTCCATCTTGATCGCCCATGCCGAGTAATTGTGCTTGTTCAAGATCGGCATCGGAGAGATATGCTGCTCTCCTTGGCTGGTACGCGCGACACCGAACTGCTTCGCTCGCCGGAAGTGCGCTCGCCGGAGGTCCCATCGGAAACACGGCTTCCCGGCGACTCGGACATAGCTCTGATACCAATTGTTAGAATAAAACCAGGAACTACTCACGTGAACTCGTGGACACTTCTCTTACAAGAACACGCACACATACAGGAGCTATACTGGAGTACTCCGAAAGAACACACACATCTATTCTTTTGTACTACTTAGCTCAAAGAAGAAGAATACAGGAAACACTACTTGGAGACGCCTAACACAGCTTGCGTCGTTTCTTTGTTTCTATTCAACTTCTTTAAACTGATTACATGTGCTGATATTTATAACACATGCGCACACACGAGCTCATCAGTCCGTTCCACAACCTGCGCCACTGGCCGCAAGAACAGGACTACCATGACTAGCTTGGTGCCTAAACTAATGCATCTGTATGCAACTAACCATAACAACTCACAGTCCATGACTAATGCATGCATGCAAAGCTGGACCGCTTCCTACTCCAGGACGTGCCCAAGACTCGCGAGCACCGCGTAGCACGTCTCCCTCTACATGCATACTCACAAACTTAAACATGTGACTCACCTAATACATGAGACACTCTCGTACGTGAACATACTGACGAGTGAATTATTGAATAAGCAACGAGATTAACTAACATCCGTCGCAGGCGAGGCCCGCCGCTGCTACGCCGCCGCCGACGCGGCCGTGGCACGCCTCAGCGACGCCGAGTTCGCGGCTATGATGTTCCTGGACGGCTGCTTCCTGCTGCAGTTCCTGATGGGCGCGTACGGGCCACGGAATGTCATGTTGGACAACCGGATCAGCCTGTCGACGGGGCCGTGCATGCTGAGGGACATGATGCTGCTGGAGAACCAGATCCCTTGGCTGGTGCTCGATGCCCTCATGAGTTTCTGGCCCGTGCCTGTGGATGGCTTTGTTGGCCTCCGTGCGACCGGAGCGGCGGCCGGAGACCAACGCTTTGCCGTCGGTGACGGCGAGAGTAGTTACAGTTGCAGGCCGCCGCATCTCCTTGGCCTCATCCGATTCTACCACATAGCCGGCAAGCCAGCTGAAGATATTGAAAAGCTACGCTCTCTGCCATATAACCACACCAGTCGCTTTGTCATTATGAGGGAGTCGCCCCGGCTTCTGAACAGGTCGAAAGGGTCTATGTCCGTCAGCGCCATCGAGCTAGCGGAGATCGGCGTCAAGCTGATGGCCAGCAAAGCGGCGTGGCTCGGGGACATGAGCGTCAAGAGAGGCCCCCTCTTCGGCGAACTCTCGCTGACGCCGCTGTTCCTGGACGACGTCAACGCCTGCTGGCTGGTCAACATGGCGGCGCTCGAGGCGTGCACGGCCACGAGCTTTGCCAGCGACGGCTTCGTTGTCAGCTCGTACCTCTCGATCCTGGCGATGCTCATGAACACGGAGCAAGACGCGCACGAGCTGCGGGCGAAGCGCATTGTCCACAGCTTCTTCAGCGACCAGGAGATGCTCGGCTTCTTCAAGGGCATCGCCCAGCACCTCCGCCTCGGCGGCCGCTACTTCGCCGTATTGGGGGAGCTCGAGGCGTACAAGCGCGACAGGCCGGTGCGGGTCGTCGCGCATAAGTTCATGTACCACAACTTGAAGACCATCGCCGCCGTGCTGTCAGTCATCGGAGTGCTCGCGGGCATCTTCAAGACACTCCTCTCCCTCAAGCAGCAGCAGCACCCGTACGTGAGGGCATGAGTGCGCGTGGTTAGCTCGCGTCTTCTCTTATTTTTTGCAGACACGAACTACGTACTGCTACAAATGTCTTCCCTTCTGGCTTTAAAAAAAACTAAAACAAATGACGGGCTGCCATCTTTATATATATCTTCACTTCACAAAGCATTTGTTTCGGTTTGCACCATCTAATTCTACATGTAGATCGAAAATTAATATTCCACCCGCCACCTTCGCTCCATGCATCATCTCCTCGCCACCGTACACTACCGGAGACGGCTTCTTTGCCGAGTGTCACAGACTTTACCGAGTGTTTTTTATTGGGCACTCGGCAAAGAGGCTATTTGCCGAGTGTCAGATAGAAAGAACTCGGCCACCATCTGGCACTCGGCAAAGAGATGGTTTGCCGAGGGCCGAGCACTCGGCAAAAAATTACACTCGGCAAATATCAGGTTTGCCGAGTGTCGGACACTCGGCAAACCAGAACACTCGGCAAAGGGCACCACCGTTAACGGCCGGCGGCCGCCGTTAATTTTTTGCCGAAGTGTCTTCTCGACACTCGGCAAAGAGACTCTTTGCCGAAAGTGTCATTTGACACTCGGCAAACCATATTTTTTCACTTTTGACCTCCAAACTTTTTCTGCAGTCCTCATACAATACCTGGTACTCCATGTTCCAATGTGGCACATTTCTCGGACTTTTCTATATTTCTTTAATTTATTTCAATTAATTGAATTTTCTTGGATAATTCAAATTATAGCGCTAGTCATTCGAATAATGAAAAAATGAATGGAAAAATGATATTCATGTTATTTACTATAATGTGAGGCGTAACAGGAGCAGACCACCAATTTAGAACATCTTGTTCACGAAACATGACGAACTTGCGATCGAGTTGTTTTAAATTGTATAAAAAGCAAGCGAAGTCAGAAAATCATGAAACTTGGGAAGATGTCATGATATCATATGGAGGCTGTGATAAAAATTTGAGAAGGTTTCGCGCAATTTGTCACGTCACGATGCTTGCAAACCAAGAAAAGCAGAAGAATACGTGACAACTTCTTCGGAGATTCTTCGGTTTGCAAGCATCGTACGTGACAACTTGCGCGAAACCTTCTCAAATTTTTATCACAACCTCCACATATGATATCATGACATCTTGACAAGTTTCATGATTTTCGACTTCGCTTGCTTTTATACAATTTAAAAACAACTCGACCGCAAGTTCGTGGTCATGTTTCGTGAACAAGATGTTCCAAATTGGTGGTGCGCTTCGTTACTACTCACATTATACTAAATAACATGAATATCATTTTTCCATTCATTTTTTTTTTTCATTATTCGAATGACTAGCAGTTATAATTTGAATTATCCAAGAAAATTCAATTAATTGAAATAAATTAAAGAAATATAGAACAAGTCCGAGAAATGTGCCACATTGGAACATGGAGTACCAGGTATTGTATGAGGACTGCAGAAAAAGTTTGGAGGTCAAAAGTGGAAAAAAAATATGGTTTGCCGAGTGTCAAAAAATGACACTCGGCAAAGGAGCCTCTTTGCCGAGTGTCATGAGAAGACACTCGGCAAATAATTTTAATTTTTTTTTAAAAAAAAAGCCTCTTTGCCGAGTGCCAGATCGGGGGCACTCGTCGATAACCTAATGAAAGGCGATATACGATAAATATCAAATAAAACCAGAAATTCAACATGCTAAAAAATGTATGAAATTTATACAGTAGGTAGGTCATGATTTTAGATTTATTTAGGTGAAATAATCATTCCATTTTGATTTAGTATAAGAAAGTTACGGTTGTTTGAATTTCAGATTTCAATACGCCTTAATTCATGTAATTTAATTATGAGATGAAAATTTGTAGAGCAGTGGTGAGTACATGGATTACATGGATAAATAGGCAATATTATTACAAGTTCAAAACAGTTGAGTTTGCCTCAATTGGAGTTTTTATGAATTAGTTATGAATTTATAAAGTTATCAGCATTTTATAGTGTAAAAATAATTCATTTTGGGATCAATTTCCACAAAATATATCTTCTGTGCCAGAGGTGAGGCTAAACCCATTTTTAGAAATAAGTTCATTTAAAATTAAAATTATCAAAAGTGGATTCACTGTTTTTGGAGTTAAAATGAGTTAGTTATGTATTTTCAAATTTAAGAGCGATTTCATGTGGTAAAACAATTTACTTTGGAATTTCAGAATTAATGAATTACTTTTTATATCAAGGTGATCCTAGCCACGGTCTATGACAAGTGAGGCCTACATGTCACACATACTAAGAAATTAAATAAGTGCTAAAGACGGGATTATCACCTATGTGCGTCGGGCCGACACGACGGGCTCTCCGTAGTTGTTACCGAACTCGACCGCATCTGCGTCCGCTCGGCCTCTCGCTCGCGTCCACTACTCCACTCTCATAACAGTGGATACAAAGGAGCCTTCACTAGAATCAATAACATCATCAAGTTATAAACTTGGCATCATCAACAACAACAACCACATTTGGCAACAGGTAACTAAAATCAGCTAAAACAGAAGAGTATAGTTACTGTCCACCTCGGTTTTTAGTGCATAACTTCCAAACCACTAACTCAAACTGCACGAAAGTTGGCAGGGATGTAGTTCAATGAGTCCTCAACATGCTGTCCAAATTTCGGCCCAATCCGACACGAAATGACCCCCGAAATGGATCAAGCACCAAGGTTGCGCACCTCTGATTACACTACAAACAGAACGAACTAAACCACTCTCAAATTCGGTGCTCAAGTAAACCAAACCTCAAACCAACTGACTACAATGAAGTGTTCTATGTGTAGAACTAACTCACCAAATTTGGAGCCTAACCAACGACATTTGAGCCTCCGACCATGAGCTTGAAGCAGGCCGAGAAAAATCCAGCAAGCTGAATCTACCTTCACTTCCCTCTCTTCTCTTCCTCCCGTCGGCCGCCACCTCGGCATCAAGCACCGCTTGCGGCACTGCCGCCGTCGCCCTTGATGCCACAGCAGTCGTGCCCTGCTCCTCCCCTTCTTCTTACTAGCTACAGCATGCACTGCATCGACATGCACAGCTCCTTCTAGTCAAGCCACTGTTATTTCTTCTCTTCTCTTCAAAATACTCAAATGGCCATGCATGCTAGAATTTCTTGGATGATGGAGAAGCTGGTGAGATGAGCAACAAGATGGTATAGCATGCATGGGTTGATTCCATAGTTGTTGGGGGCGTTTGGGAGGAGGGAAGGTGTGAGATGTTCGAGTCATGGTGAGAAGAAAAGGAATGGCAGTGCTGCTGTTTTGGAGAAGAAGATGGCAGTGAGGATGTGGACTTGGTGGGGTTCGGTTGGGAGGGGAAAAGAATGGAAAGGGGCTGTGGACAGTGGTGTGTGGTGTTCAGCTGGGAGCAGGAAAATTTTCGAATGAACAGTGCTGAGTTTGGTGTTGGGAATAGAAGATGGCAGAGAGGTGTGTTCAGCTGGGCAGTTAAAAAAAAATCAGTGAGAGGTTGAAAGGCTGTGTTAGTTTTAACTACCTGTTTAACAAAGTAAATACAATCTAAAAATTCTGAAAATTTTTGTGTGGCTTCTCTATTAAGTCTAGTTTCCATTTTTCAAGGCCCCACACATGGATCACTTTTCATTTGAGAGCAGTAATTAAATTTCTATCCAGCCTTTGGGGTGTGTTTGGGATTTTACAGTGGTTAACAATGCTCCTAAAATTTATTAAAATTCATATTTATTCATGATAAATATTATAGTATTTAAATAAATTATTTCCAGATGATGATCATAAGTTTTATTTCTGTTTTCTTTTGGAGTTCGAATTTGAAGTGTAGGTTTAATATTTTGTTTGATCATTTCCAAGTGCAAAACATTATGCAAATGTTTCAAAAACACTATGCATATTAATGATATGCAAACTAATGACCATTCATTAAGTTGGGGATGTTACAAACCTCCCCCCTTACAAAAGATCTCGTCCCCGAGATCTGGGTAGATCGGAAATGGAAAAAGAAGATACAATATCCGTTGTCTTGATTTCCTTCAAAGATAGTGCTAAGATATCTTCCAAAGGTAGAACTAAGATATCACAATAGGGTTACAAGGAATGGATATTACATTTTCCTTTCCATTGCTTTGTTTAACCTTTCCTTTCTTAATTCGAAGACACTTCATGTAGAAGGAAAAAGTTCTGGATACTCGGTTCGCATTTTGTCTTCACGCTCCCATGTTGCTTCATCTTCAGTATGGTTGCTCCACTGAACCTTCAAGAATTTGATGTTGCGATTCCTTGTCTTGCGCTCCATTTCTTCAAGAATGCGAATCAGGTGCTCCCGATAAGAAAGATCGGGTTGCAAGTCAAGGTCTTCTAACTGGGTCGCTTCAGTAGGGACTCGAAGACACTTCTTCAGCTGAGATACATGGAATACATTGTGCACATCTGAAAGTGATGGTGGTAGCTCCAACTGATAAGCTACCGATCCTCGCTTCGCTAGAATTCGGAAGGGACCGATGTAGCGAGGAGCCAATTTGCCTTTGACTTGAAAGCGTTGCATTCCTTTCATTGGGGAGACTTTAAGGTAAACATGATCGTCCACCTCAAAACTCAACTCACGACGACGACAGTCGGCATAAGACTTTTGACGAGATTGAGCCGTCCGTAGTCTCTCCCTGATCTCACGAACTTGCTCTTGACTTCATTTATCATGTCCGGTCCAAAGAATTGTCTCTCACGCACTCGGACCAGTTCAGAGGTGTCCTACACCTTCTCCCATAAAGCACTTCAAAAGGTGACATTTGGAGGCTTGCTTGATAACTATTGTTATAAGAGAATTCCGCGAACGGCAAGCATTTATCCCATTTCTTGCCATAGGACAGCACACAAGCTCTTAACATATCCTCCAAAATTTGATTCACCCTCTCGGTTTGACCGTCGGTTTGGGGGTGGTAAGCGGTGCTAAAAGATAGTTGAGTTCCCATAGCTTCATGGAGGCAATTCCAGAAATGCGAGGTGAATTGAGTACCTCGATCTGAAACAATTCTCTTCGGCACACCATGGAGGCATACAATCCTGGAAATGTACAACTTCGCCAATTGATTTCCCGAATAAGTGGTCTTGACGGGGAGAAAATGAGCAACTTTTGACAAACGGTCAACAATCACCCATATGGAGTCACATCCTTGCTGAGTCTTAGGAAGTCCGGTGATGAAATCCATCCCAATTTCATCCCATTTCCACTCGGGAACAGGGAGGGGTTGAAGCATACCCGCTGGCCGTTGGTGCTCGGCCTTCACCCGTTGACATACATCACACTCGGCAACAAAGCGTGCAATCTCCCGCTTCATCCGAGTCCACCACAATTTTTGCCTCAAGTCTTGATACATTTTTGTGCTTCCTGGATGGATAGAGAAAAGAGAGTCATGGGCTTCATGAAGGATTAATTCTTTAAGCTTCGCGTCATTTGGCACAACCAAACGCTTTCCGAACCACAAAACACCTTGGTTGTCTTCGGAGAAACACTTGGCTTTGTCGGCCTTTATTTTCTGCTTGATTCTCTCCATACCCTTGTCATTCTTCTGGGCCATCATGATCTGGTCCTCAAGGGTAGGTTTCACTTCTAAGGCAGCGAAAACCTTCGCTAACCATCTCCAAGTTGAGCCGTTGAAATTCATTGCATAAAGCTTCCGTTTCGGGTCGAACCGAAAGGCAGTTACATTGCGATTTTCGGCTCAAAGCATCGGCAACAACATTGGCTTTCCCTGGATGATAATGAAGTCCCAAATCATAGTCCTTGATCAATTCAAGCCATCTTCTTTGCCTTAGGTTCAGATCGGCTTGAGTGAAGATATACTTCAAACTCTTGTGATCATTGTAGACTTCGCAGCGATTGCCGATAAGGAAATATCGCCACATCTTCAAAGCATGAACCACTGCTGCAAGCTCAAGGTCATGAGTGGGATAATCCACCTCATGAGGCCTTAATTGCCTCGATGCATATGCCACAACTCGGCCCTCTTGCATAAGAACACAACCAAGGCCAAGGCGAGATGCATCGCAATAGATGTCGAAATTTTTGTGGATATCCGGCAGAACTAACACTGGAGCAGAAGTTAGACGACCCTTCAACATCTGAAAGCTTGATTCACAATCTGCTGACCATTCATACTTCTTTTCTTTCTTCAACAATTGGATCATCGGTCTTGCTATTTTTGAGAAATTCTCGATAAAGCGGCGGTAATAGCCCGCAAGACCGAGGAAACTGCGGACTTCGGAAACGGACTTGGGCTGTTTCCAATTAAGCACATCTTGAACTTTTCTAGGATCCACAGCAACTCCCCCTTCGGATAGCACATGACCCAAAAAGGCGACCTCTTTTAGCCAAAACTCACATTTGCTGAATTTTGCATAAAGTCGATGTTCTCGGAGCTTGCCCAACACAAGCCGGAGGTGTTCTTCATGCTCACTTTCAGATTTGGAGTATATGAGAATGTCATCAATAAATACGACCACAAATTTGTCCAAATACTCCATAAACACTGAGTTCATGAGATTCATGAACAAGGCCAGTGCATTCGTCAAACCGAAGGACATGACGGTGTACTCGTATAAGCCATAACGAGTAGAGAAAGTCGTCTTGGGAATGTCTTCAGATCTGATCCTAACTTGATGATAGCCCAATCTCAAGTCAATCTTGAGAAAATACGAGCACGGTCTTACGGTCGAACAAATCATCAATCCGTGGAAGCGGATACTTGTTCTTGATGGTGACCTCATTCAACGGATGATAGTCAACACACATCCACGATCGTGGTCCTTCTTCTTCACAAATAAAGCGGGGCATCCCCAAGGTGAGGAGCTTGGCCTAATGAAACCCTTCTCTTGAAGTTCTGTGAGTTGCTTCTTCAATTCAACCAACTCATTCGGCGGCATTCGATAAGGCCGTTTTGATATTGGAGCGATTCGGGCTGCGGCTCAATCACAATTCAACTTCGTGAGGGTGGCATGCCCGGTAGTTCCTCAGGAAATACATCTGGGTACTCACATACCACTGAAACTTTACTCAATTCTGGCAATTCTTTGCTGCTAAGGGCATAGAGATGAGGATGCTCCAATTTCGGTGCCAATTCGACTTGAAGGCCAAGAGGACTTGTGAGAGTGATAACTTTGCGGGCACAATCAATTTGACCATGGTTCTTGGACAGCCAATTCATCCCAAGAATAACATCAAGGCCCGCTGAATTTATCACAATAAGATTGGCCAGAAACTTCACCCCTTTAATCTCAATTTCAACATCTCGACATTCATGAATGCTTCTCATTTTGAACCCGCGATTGAATCATCATAGGGGCAGGCATCAAGCTGAGTGAGAGGTTGTGAAGTGTAGCAAAACCTCTGGACATGAAAGAATGAGAGGCTCCAGAGTCAAACAACACGGTCGCAGGAGTCGAATTGACTAGAAATGTGCCCAACACAACATCGGGTGCTTCCTGCGCCTCCTCGGCGGTGACATGATTGACATGAGCACGACCAGGGTTCTGAAAAGTGATGATGGACCGCTGAACAAGGGAGTTTTCAAGGTCTTGGCGTTGATCAGAAAAGACTTGGTGCTTCACCGGGCATTGACTTGCAAAATGCCCTGAATTACCACAAGTGAAACAAGTAACATGCTTGTTTTGCTGGCGTCGGATTCGACACTTCTTTCCGGGCTGCCCTTGCTGGATATCTTCCTGAGGTGGATGAGAGACTTGCAAAGGAGCTCTCAAAGATACTGGGACTTGGAATTCAGGAGGAGCGGGCTGCCAAGCACACGGTTCTTGAAAACTGCAGCTTGCTGAAATTTGTGCAGCCTTCTTGCGCTTTCGCGATTCTACAACCGCCTGCATTTTGTTCTCCACCACAATAGCCTTATTAACCAATTGCTGGAAGTCACGGAAGTCATGCACAGCAAGTGCCAACGCATCACTTCTGTTAGCCCATTAAAGAACTGATCTTGCTTTCTTGCATTGGTGGAGACATCGTCTGGAGCGTAACGAGCCAAACGATTGAATTCGCAGAGATACTCCATCACAGACTTGTTGTCTTGCTTTAGCGCGAGGAATTCACGCCTCTTGATATCCATAATGCTTGAAGGAATATGTGCCTCTCGAAAAGCTGTTCGGAACTCGTCCCATGACGGAACGTAATTGGCGGGCTGCATGGCGCAAAAATTGTCCCACCATGCAGAAGCAGCACCTTCGAGTTGATTGGAGGCATATAAGACCTTCTCATTACCGACACTGGGTGATGATCAATTTTCGTTCGATTGTACGGCCAATCATCGCCTCGAGAGGATCCTTCGAACAAGAAAACACCGGAGGCTTCGTGCTAAGAAAGTCGACAAATCGGGAGCCATAAGGATCGGCTCTTCCACGCCATTTGAGCACCTTGGACATTGGCGTGTTTTGAGCAATTTGTCGCAAAATCGAGTTTGGTCTTGGCGACTGTTCCATCCGATCAACACATCAGCCACGGGCGCCGAGGTGGAGTCACTTCTTCACGCTGACCCACGTGCGATGAGTCCTCCATTACTTCTGACATCAAACGAGTTTTACGACCCGACATCCTGTTGCCATACAACTTGTTAGCAACCGGCAAAAAGGAATGAGAGAAAAACATAAGGTAAGTAATAGACAGCAAGGGGTAACTTAACCTAGTATGAATGCACGATAAAAGCCATTTATGCATCATGAAAAACGGGTGCTAAAGTCCATGTGGACAGCACAAGATACAAACAAACGTGATTAGTTTTCCGACGTAGTTGCGGTACAAACCGCCCGTTGGCGATGCACAACTATCTGGAACAAAAAGAGAGCAACTGATCCCCACAAAATCCAACGTCTACAAGCTACGTAGTATCCTTAGGGGTACATAATCTAAGAATAAACCCTAGTTTATTCCTAAAATCGCAGCAAGGCGTTATCTTCTCATTCTTCCACCAATTCTCTTTACCGATGACTACTTAACGTGTCTAATGTTGGAAAAGAGATGAACATCGGAGAAAATGATTTTGTACAAATCAAAAGATTAGTGAGGTAAGCAATGAGATGCTAGGATGGGTAAGAAAGAAAGGAATTATATTACTAACATTTTTGCAAAACTTTTGATACTTTGAAAATATTCTTTGTAAATCAAAATCCTAATAACGTCCATTGCTACGGCTTTAACCTACGATCAAGATGGCTCGATAATAACGCTGTGGGGACCCCCGAGACCGGATCCGTATCAAGCTAAGTGATTACGCCGTAAATGCAACACTTAACGTGAGACGAACACGATTCCGAGTGACCCGGATATGTGTCACATGCTAGCTCCCAAGGATCAGTGACTAACATGCACATATCCTAGTACACAACATTGCAATCACATCCATACACAATGTACAAGAATAAAAGAATCAATTACAACATCATTTAAATAGAACCTTATGGTACAAGGTTGCATAAGAGGGTTGATCGGCCAAATCTAATTAACACAAATAAATTGCAGCGGAAGATAAACTTAAAATAAAAAGGAATAACCGAGTTGGTATGCCCACAATCCAACAAGCAACCAACTGGAGTTAAAGCCGTTGCACCCGCTGTTCTCACTGAACAAATAGACACTTTGTTAGAGTACAAAGTTGTACTCGCGAGACTTTCAAAAGAAATAAAGATGCATGTAAGTATCAAAGGAATGCTACTACACTAGTCAGTTTTCAGCGTAAAGCAAGTTTTGCATATAGATAAAAGATTCTAACTTGCCATTTGTAAAACAATTAGAAAGCATTTTATGATAGTAAGTAATGATCAACAAGGGTATAATTCCAAGTATAATCAACACACGAACATCCCATTCGTGGCACAACTCAAACCTCAACAAATTTAACGCACGAACAACGCGTTCAAGAATACATTTCAGATTTGAACAAACTAACATAAGGACATAACATTTCCAACCATAACCCAAACTTAATTTCCCAAACGCTAATCGTGCTCGCTTCCCACAAGTGTTGTCCATAACCTAGGACGAGCCTATTCGAATAGATTTAGTTACTCTGCAGAGTTGTACGACTTTACCCACACGATATGCATTCCTCTTAATGTCGCCAATGCACTCTTCCATAGGAGTGTGATCGAGGTAGCATAACGAGGCCGTTACAATGTCATGTCCTAACTATCAAACCACCCGAGGACGGTCCTATGGCGACAATACGATCGCTTTGAACCACGTGAGTAAACCCGTTACGTAAGTAAGTCCCTATCCAACAAGAGACCCTTAAGGGCAAGTAGGCGACCCTTAACATGCCCCGCCGATTGACAAAAGAACAATTAAAAATAACAATAACAGTTGTCAACCTAATTGTGTTCTGATAGCTAACACACAACAAATTAGTTAGCCAAGCCTTCGCCACTATCCCGACGTGTGGTTGCACGTGAGACTTGGTTCATCACACCACAGGCCGGTCCTTAAACACCCAGACGAGGCTACATGAATCCGGGACCACCCCTTCATCAGCCTATCACCCGTCCAAGTCCAAAACACAACAACAACAACAACAACAACCCAACAAGTCCATATTACCAAATTCGATGATCTGGATACGACCCTCAAGTTCAACATAATCCAATCCATAAAATCCTCAATTTCAATAAGATTCGATTCAATCCACCGGCCGATGGACTAGCTCCATCAACCGCTCTCGGCTACGACTACTAGCATGGCTAAGCATCGTTCTACAAACCAGTAAACAATCCCATATAACATATAACCTTAGTCATTCAAGGCAAAAGGGGAAATCAACATTCAAAGGAGGGCTAATGCAGCAATTAGGAGATTAACTACTTCTACCCATAAACATACATTTCAAAATAGCATGCACTTGCGATAATAAAACTCACACAAAACATTTAAAGATCACTGGGAGCAATATGATCAAGAGGAGGGTGCTCGCACCTTTGTTGTATCACTTGTTCAATATCAGGTTATACTCATAATAATCTCACGAATATATCATTATCGTCGATAACCTAATGAAAGGCGATATACGATAAATATCAAATAAAACCAGAAATTCAACATGCTCAAAAATGTATGAAATTTATACAGTAGGTAGGTCATGATTTTAGATTTATTTAGGTGAAATAATCATTCCATTTTGATTTAGTATAAGAAAGTTACGGTTGTTTGAATTTCAGATTTCAATACGCCTTAATTCATGTAATTTAATTATGATATGAAAATTTGTAGAGCAGTGGTGAGTACATTGATTACATGGATAAATAGACAATATTATTACAAGTTCAAAACAGTTGAGTTTGCCTCAATTGGAGTTTTTATGAATTAGTTATGAATTTATAAAGTTATCAGCATTTTATAGTGTAAAAATAATTCATTTTGGGATCAATTTCCACAAAATATATCTTATGTGCCAGACGTGAGGCTAAACCCATTTTTAGAAATAAGTTCATTTAAAATTAAAATTATCAAAAGTGGATTCACTATTTTTGGAGTTAAAATGAGTTAGTTATGTATTTTCAAATTTAAGAGCGATTTCATGTGGTAAAACAATTTACTTTGGAATTTCAGAATTAATGAATTACTTTTTATATCAAGGTGATCCTAGCCACGGTCTATGACAGGTGAGGCCTACATGTCACACATACTAAGAAATTAAATAAGTGCTAAAGACGGGATTATCACCTATGTGCGTCGGGCCGACACGACGGGCTCTCCGTAGTTGTTACCGAACTCGACCGCATCTGCGTCCGCTCGGCCTCTCGCTCGCGTCCACTACTCCACTCTCATAACAGTGGATACAAAGGAGCCTTCACTAGAATCAATAACATCATCAAGTTATAAACTTGGCATCATCAACAACAACAACCACATTTGGCAAGAGGTAGCTAAAATCAGCTAAAACAGAAGAGTATAGTTACTGTCCACCTCGGTCTTTAGTGCATAACTTCCAAACCACTAACTAAAACTGCACGAAACTTGGTAGGGATGTAGTTCAATGAGTCCTCAACATGCTGTCCAAATTTCGGCCCAATCCGACACGAAATGACCCCCAAAATGGATCAAGCACCAAGGTTGCGCACCTCTGATTACACTGCAAACAGACGAACTAAACCACTCTCAAATTCGGTGCTCAAGTAAACCAAACCTCAAACCAACTGACTACAATGAAGTGTTCTATGTGTAGAACTAACTCACCAAATTTGGAGCCTAACCAACGACATTTGGGCCTCCGACCATGAGCTTGAAGCAGGCCGAGAAAAATCCAACAAGCTGAATCTACCTTCACTTCCCCTCTCTTCTCTTCCTCCCGTCGGTCGGCCACCTCGGCACCGCACCGCTTGCTGGCACTGCTCGCCGTCGCCCTTGATGCCACAGCGAGTCGTGCCCCTGCTCCTCCCCTTCTTCTTACTAGCTACAGCATGCACTGCATCGACATGCACAGCTCCTTCTAGTCAAGCCACTGTTATTTCTTCTCTTCTCTTCAAAATACTCAAATGGCCATGCATGCTAGAATTTCTTGGATGATGGAGAAGCTGGTGAGATGAGCAACAAGATGGTATAGCATGCATGGGTTGATTCCATAGTTGTTGGGGGCGTTTGGGAGGAGGGAAGGTGTGAGATGTTCGAGTCATGGTGAGAAGAAAAGGAATGGCAGTGCTGCTGTTTTGGAGAAGAAGATGGCAGTGAGGATGTGGACTTGGTGGGGTTCGGTTGGGAGGGGAAAAGAATGGAAAGGGGCTGTGGACAGTGGTGTGTGGTGTTCAGCTGGGAGCAGGAAAATTTTCGAATGAACAGTGCTGAGTTTGGTGTTGGGAATAGAAGATGGCAGAGAGGTGTGTTCAGCTGGGCATTAAAAAAATCAGTGAGAGGTTGAAAGGTTGTGTTAGTTTTAACTACCTGTTTAACAAAGTAAATAAAATCTAAAAATTCTGAAAATTTTTGTGTGGCTTCTCTATTAAGTCTAGTTTCCATTTTTCAAGGCCCCACACATGGATCACTTTTCATTTGAGAGCAGTAATTAAATTTCTATCCAGCCTTTGGGGTGTGTTTGGGATTTTTACAGGGTTAACAATGCTCCTAAAAATTTATTAAAATTCATATTTATTCATGATAAATATTATAGTATTTAAATAAATTATTTCCAGATGATGATCATAAGTTTTATTTCTGTTTTCTTTTGGAGTTCGAATTTGAAGTGTAGGTTTAATATTTTGTTTGATCATTTCCAAGTGCAAAACATTATGCAAATGTTTCAAAAACACTATGCATATTAATGATATGCAAACTAATGACCATTCATTAAGTTGGGGATGTTACAACCGGGGGAGAGTAGGAGGAGGAGCAGCCGTAGGAGGAGCAGCCGCAGGAGGGAGTCGTCGCCTGCCGCCCCGTCGCGTGAGGAGGAGGAGGAGGAGGAGCAGGTGCCCCAGGAGGACGCCGAGGAGGCGCAGGAGGAAGCACAGGAGGACGACGAGGAGGCGCAGGAGGACGACGAGGAGGCGCAGGAGGACGCGCAGGAGGACGACGAGGAGGAGGCGACAGCAGGGGGTTCCGCTTCCTCTAGTTCGTCGAGCGTCTACTTGCGAGGTCCCGCGAGCCTCCCTCAGCGACCGATACCTCGTGAGAGACGCCCGCTGATTCGACCCGAGGGGGAAAAGTAAGTAACTTTAGATGTTATCACTACTTTATATGATATGTTGAAAATCAAAATAGAAATTAATAATTTTTCTTAATCACTTGGGCAGGCGGGCGATTGTGGCGAGTGGAGGTGCTCACACACGCCAAGTCAATGGCATCCTCGGTCTTACGTGCAAGGAGCACTTCCGGCCGGTTGAGTACGCCGGAGTGACGGGCCGCCTACTCGCTTGACCACTAAGCCGCCGCCCGATGTCGCAGATCGGGCCCGCAGGTATTCAACAACAAGGCGGAGCGGGTGAGGCAAGAGCGTGGGTAAGTCTTCCTCACACTACATTGCTCAATACATCGTATTCATTGGACATTCTTGAAATAATGAATGGATACATCGTGTTTGTATGCGAGATTTCTTTAGATGCCGGGACGGACATGAGGCGGGCGGATGCGGTGGCTACCAAATCTTCGCAAAAACTCGTCGTGGACATGCATTACGAGGCGCGCATCCGGCCGTCGTAACTTACCACGGACCGCCTTGGAGCGAAGGTCACCAAAAGGGACGCAAGAACCATGACGCCGACCGGGACCGAGACTGCAGTAAATACAGAACATTAATACTGATTCCTTTTGAGATTAAGTAGGCTTAATTTCATCTTCTGATATGTCATGTACTTGATGGCACGTAGATGATTCCTTATTGGTGCGCGCGCATCCCCAAAGGCCGAGCAGATGGTGCACAAGTGGTGCTCACGCGAGTGGGAGGAGACGCACAACTTGTGCCGGGAGCAATGTTTGATGATGCCAGGTGTAGCACACCATCAAGGTAGCCGCAACCTCAGCGGATACGTAGAAACATGGGTACGCGAATTCATTTATTTATTCTAACGCTCAATTCTGCATGATTTCTAATCATCTTGCTGTTTTTCTCGCAGTCGGCGTCACATGGTGGCCAGCCTTGCTCCATCTTCAAGGCATTTGCTATGGCCCACAAGGGCAAGGCGACGTCCGACGTCGACTACAACCCGGAGGACGGGCCCGAGGCGTACAACAATGCGACCGTCCACAACCGCCTTAGTGAGTACACATCGATGCCAAGGGAGGTCCATGGGCCAGAGTACGATCCGAGCACCGAGGACCTTGATGGAGAAGTCGTCATGAGGGTGGGAGGAGGCAAGAAGCATGGGCGATACTGGATTGGCGACGGCGCAATCGACTCGGCCGCTACTCCCAGTCTCTCCCAGATTCGAGCAAGAGCAAGCAGCACGAGCACGAGCCCGGCCATACGACCTCGGCAGGACACTTCACACCACCGGGTGGAGGCACTCGAGGTTATTCCTGGTTTATTCGTCGTTCATTGGTTTTTTCATACCTTTCCTTTGCATTATTGTAACATTGGGGTGAATATATTGTAGGCCCAGCTGGAACAAGAGAGGAGGATACGGGAGCAGATGCAGGCGAAGATGGAGAGGGTGGAGGCCGAGCGCAGGCCGAGCAATGGAGGATGGCAGAGATTCTTCAAGACATGCAAAGTCTTGGCGCGCTACGGTGTAGCTCCGCCACCTTCGCTATTCGCTCCACCTCCACCTCCTTACTATTCTACTCCTGTGAGTATAAATGTTTTAGTTTGTATGTTCATGCTTACAGTCAAACCTAGTGGAGTATGAAAGTTTTATTCATGTATGGTATATATTTATCTTGTCTCACACATGCAATTTCTTCTCCTTTGTGCAGAATCAATCGGCGGGATCAAACGATCCTCATGCTTCAGTGAATCCTTCACCAAAACAGAAGAATACGTGACAACTTCTTCGGAGATTCTTCGGTTTGCAAGCATCGTACGTGACAACTTGCGCGAAACCTTCTCAAATTTTTATCACAGCCTCCACATATGATATCATGACATCTTGATAAGTTTCATGATTTTCGGACTTCGTTTGCTTTTTATACAATTTAAAAACAACTCGACCGCAAGTTCTTGGTCATGTTTCGTGAACAAGATGTTCGAAATTGGTGGTCCATTTCTCGTTCTGACTCACATTATACTAAATAACATGAATATCATTTTTCCATTCATTTTTTTCATTATTCGAATGACTAGCAGTTATAATTTGAATTATCCAAGAAAATTCAATTAATTGAAATAAATTAAAGAAATATAGAACAAGTCCGAGAAATGTGCCACATTGGAACATGGAGTACCAGGTATTGTATGAGGACTGCAGAAAAAGTTTGGAGGTCAAAAGTGAAAAAAAATGGTTTGCCGAGTGTCAAAAAATGACACTCGGCAAAGGAGCCTCTTTGCCGAGTGTCAGGAGAAGACACTCGGCAAATAATTTTAATTTTTTTTTAAAAAAAAAACCCTCTTTGCCGAGTGCCAGATGGGGGGCACTCGGCAAAGGGATTTAACTCATGGCCGCCTGGGCGGCCCACACACGCACACCCGCTGTTGTGCCGGCGCCATGCCGCTGCCGCCGCGCCCCGCGCGCCCGCCACGGAGGAGGAGGAGAAAGAGAGGAGGAGGAGGAGAGGAGGAAGGAGGAAGAGAAGGAGGAGGAGGAAGAAGGAGGAAGGAGGAGGAGGAGGCGCCCCGGCCGCCGTTGCCACGTCCCCGACGCTTCCCCAGTCGTCGCCTTGTCCACCAGCGCCTTGGCCCCTTCACTACCGCCGCCCTACGACGCCCACTAGGTATGCCATATCGCCGTCGTCGTCGTAGTATTACTAGTAGTTGCGGTAGTAGTAGTGGTAGAGTAGCAGTGGTGGTAGTCTAAGTAGTCGTAGGAGTGGTTGTGACATTGTTATATATATATGTGGTTGGATATAATCTTGTGCATGTCGGCCATCGTGTCGTTCATATATATGTGCATGTCGGCCATCGTGCCGTTAGTTTTCTTGCAGGTTTTGGAAACCTCACCGTGCGTGGAGGTGTCACAAATTTTGTATTGCAGCTTTATGTTTTTTTTGCGAGAAGAGCCGATCGGAGCGGCGCCGGAGTACCTCGGCGACCCCGATCGCCTTCCTCGCCGTTGCGGGTCTGCCTGCACCGCGTCGCCTCGCCACTGCACCGACCCGCCACGGCCCCGCTAGCCTGACTCCACCGCCACCCTAGGTATAACCCCTCTTTCCGTATCATGGTCGTAGATCACGTAACCCAGTTAGGCATGATTATTTTGACATGATTGATAGTGATGATGAGACTTATGATCCAGCTAATCCCGATCATGAAGATTATTTCTAATACATGTAATACTATGTTATTTTGTAATTACGTTTTGTTTATTTTGCATCTTTTTCTAAGTAGTTCTTGTTTATCTGTGCTTATTGGTTTACTCTTTTTAATTGCAGGTGATTGAACAAAGATGGTGGGCGGTGGGATGAGAAGCTAACGTCCTTGTACCGAAGGACAAGGACCGCGAACCGGGGAGTAGGAGGAGGAGCGCCGGGAGGGAGTCGCCGCCGCCGCCCCGTCGCATGAGGAGGAGGAGGAGGAGCAGGTGCCCCAGGAGGACGCCGAGGAGGCGCAGGAGGACGCACAGGAGGACGATGAGGAGGCGCAGGAGGACGCGCAAGAGGACGACGAGGAGGCGGGAGGACGCGCGAGAGGACGATGAGGAGGAGGCGGCAGGGGTTCCGCTTCCTCTAGTTCGCCGGCGCCTACTGCGAGGTCCCGCGAGCCTCCTCGGCGACCGATACCTCGTGAGAGACGCCACGATTCGACCGAGGGGAAAAGTAAGTAACTTTAGATGTTATCACTACTTTATATGATATGTTGAAAATCAAAATAGAAATTAATAATTTTTCTTAATCACTTGGGCAGAAACGGACGATTGTGGCGAGTGGAGGTGCTCACACACGCCAAGTCAATGGCATCCTCGGTCTTCGTGCAAGGAGCACTTCCACGGCTTTCGGTTGAGTACGCCGGAGTGACAGGCCGGCCTACTCGCTTGACCACTACGCCGCCCCGATGTCTGCAGATCGGGCCCGCAGGGTATTCAACAACAAGGCGGAGCGGGTGAAGCAAGAGCTGTGGTAAGTCTTCCTCGACTACATTGCTCAATACATCGTATTCATTGGACATTCTTGAAATAATGAATGGATACATCGTGTTTGTATGCGTGGATTTCTTTAGATGCCGGGACGGACATGAGGCCGGGCGGATGCGGTGGCTACCAAATGCTGCAAAAACTCGTCGTGGACATGCATTACGAGGCGCGCATCCGAGCCGTCGTAACTTACCACGGACCGTCCTTGGAACGAAGGTCACCAAAGGGACGCAAGAACCATGGCCGACCGGGACCGCACTGCGGTAAATCTGAGAACATTATCCGATTCCTTTTGAGATTAAGTAGGCTTAATTTCATCTTCGATATGTCATGTACTTGATGGCCTGTAGATGATTCCTTATTGGTGTGCCGCGCATCCCCGGTCCGGGAGCAGATGGTGCACAAGTGGTGCTCACGCGAGTGGGAGGAGAGGCACAACTTGTGCCGGAGCGCGCGTTGATGATGCAGTGTAGCACACCATCAAGGTAGCCGCAACCTCGTGGACACGCAGTAAACATGGGCACGCGAATTCATTTATTTATTCTAACGCTCAATTCGCATGATTTCTAATCATCTTGCTGTTTTCTCGATCGGCGTCACATGGTGGCCAGCCTTGCTCCATCTTCAAGGCATTTTCTATGGCCCACAAGGGCAAGGCGACGTCCGACGTCGACTACAACCCGGAGGACGGGCCCGAGGCTTACAGCAATGCGACCGTCCACAATCGCCTTAGTGAGTACACATCGATGCCAAGGGAGGTCCATGGGCGAGTACGATCCGAGCACCGAGGACCTTGATGGAGAAGTCGCCATGAGGGTGGGAGGAGGCAAGAAGCATGGCGATCTTGGATTGGCGACGGCGCAATCGACTCGGCCGCTACTCCCAGTCTCTCCCAGATTCGAGCAAGAGCAAGCAGCACGAGCACGAGCCCGGCCATACGACCTCGGCAGGACACTTCACACCACCGGGTGGAGGCACTCGAGGTTATTCCTGGTTTATTCGTCGTTCATTGGTTTTTTCATACCTTTCCTTTGCGTTATTGTAACATTGGGGTGAATATATTGTAGGCCCAGCTGGAACAAGAGAGGAGGATACGGGAGCAGATGCAGGCGAAGATGGAGAGGGTGGAGACCGAGCGGTAGGCCGAGCAGCGGAGGATGGCGGAGATTCTTCAGTACATGCAAAGTCTTGGCGCCGCTACGGGTGTAGCTCCGCCACCTTCGCTATTCGCTCCACCTCCACCTCCTTACTATTCTACTCCTGTGAGTATAAATGTTTTAGTTTGTATGTTCATGCTTACGGTCAAACCTAGTGGAGTATGAAAGTTTTATTCATGTATGGTATATATTTATCTTGTCTCACACATGCAATCTCTTCTCCTTTGTGCGAGAATCAATGGCGGGATCGAACGATCCTCATGCTTGATGAATCCTTCACCAAATCGTCTCATTGGCCATCTTGGTGATACTACTTGTGGTTGTTAATGGTACTTCTATTTGCAATTATGGTTGTAGATGATGGAGCACTTGGATTACTTGTGAAGTTATTTGTGATATATTGTGAGACATGTGACGTTTGTGATATATATGTGGTGTTGGTGATATATATGTCTTATCGATGATATATATGTGATGTTGATGATGTTTGTTATATATATATATATATATATATATATCTTCATTTGTTTGGATGGGATGTAAAAAACAAATAAAAAGGTGTTTTGGTCACTTTGCGAGTGCAATGGCCATGACACTCGGCAAAGTGACCAATGCTTTGCCGAGTGCCACGGGCGGCACTCGGCAAAGATGGCATGTTTGCCGTGTGTCCTCCCGGTGGCACTCGGCACAGACGCCACCTTTGCCGAGTGTTTGATTCAATGGCACTCGGCAGCGAGACCTTGCCGAGTGCTTAACCTTGACACTCGGCAAAGACGTCGCCACGGTGGCGCGCCGCCACGGCGACTTTCTTTGCCGAGTGTCGATTAGCACTCGGCAAAGCCTTTGCCGAGTGCCGATAAAGTGCACTCGGCAAAGGGGTCTGTGCCGATAAAAGCTTTTCGGCGCCCTTTGCCGAGTGTACCACTCGGCAAAGCCTTTGTCGAGTGTATATCGGCCTTTGCCGAGTGCCTGAGGCACTCGGCAAAGAAGCTGTCTCCGGTTGTGGTATCCCTTTCCCTTCCTCCGCGCGGGATCCAGGAACACTGGCGTGTCCTTCCCGCGGCGATCGCCTCCCACTACCACCGCCTCTCGGTCTCCACCCCGCCGTCGGCGAGGGGCGTGGCGCCGGCCACCAACCCGAAGTACCACAGCCCAAAGGTGGACACGGAATACGAGGGTGTGGTTATACATATGGTATATCTAGATTTTATGTAGAATTTGTTTAGGTAGTTCTATAATATTTATGCAGTATTAATTATGGATACTAGAGTTTGTGTTATATCCCTTCATGATACGTTGAATCATTTCCTTATACGAATAGTCATTTGCTCTTAATAAAATAGCACATCTGTAATCAGATTTTGTGAACAAGAGCAATAGAGAAGAAAAAAAAATATTAGAAAAGTTGTTCCAACGGCAATTTTTTTTTGGACTGTCTATTCATAAGTTGTCTGAAATTTTCTTAAGTTTAAGTCACTTGTTGTGACCATTGGATCAATATCCAATCATATGACATCCATTGGATCAATATCCAATCATATGACAATTATATGACATACTAATGGTCACAACAAGTGATTTAAATTTAAGAAAATTTCAAGCAACTTAAAACTAGTAAAATCGTTTTTTTTTTTTTTGCATTGTTGTGTTCGGATGTATTCGTCTTCGGTTTGGGCCAACAGTGGACAGGGACAAGCTGTTGCGGTAGTTCACGTGGGAAGTGGTGCACGCCGATGTCATGGAGGAGATCAGGCGGGGAGCTTCGATGTAACATCCTGATTTTCAGAATCGGGATGCTAATATTTAATTTGGCGATCCAATAAATATTTGGCAATGTTTTAAAATTTTCACATGTTTAATTAAAATGGTGCTTCTTAAAATCGAATCGAATTGAAAGTCTGCATTTAAATTGAATTACTTTGATTTCTTGTTTTAGCATGCATTACAAAAATCATGATGCATGCATTAAGTCTTGCTACTCTTTTTGGTCCGACCGCAGCGTAGAGGCGCTGTGAGTCTATTTCTTTTCCCCAACTTCTCTCCTCGCAATCACAACCAAAAATTAAGAATCCGCTAACGCATGTTATACCGTCGCGTTTGTTGTCTTGCGAGCATTTCATTTTAGCGGTTAGTTTGCGCATGCGAGGTCGTTTGGGCGAGTTCGAGAAACGGAGGAAGGCTATTTATCTCCTCCCAACGTAACTCAACCAACAAAAACTGGAACTTAAAATAATTATAGAGAAAAATATATTACATTAAAAACCCTAGAAAATTTACACCATAATGTTCACTGTGTCCTCTGTGTCCCCAAAATATTTCGTGAATTTTGGAGTTCGGCAGCTATGCTTAAAAATTCACTAAACTCCTTCAGCCGTTTTACAAAATCTGGAAAACAATTGTCCACTCCCCAACCGAACTCACCTCCATCCCCTGCCATTTCTTGTCCCCAAGCCGAACACCACCCAATGCTTTTCCTGTCCACCAACAGAGCACTTACACAACCACCCATGTCATCTTTCTTTTGTTTATGTATTCACTCATTGCACTGCCATTTGTTTTCTCCCCAACATAGCACCTTCTCATTTCTTTATGGCCAACCGAGAGTGACACTCCCTCACTGCCATCTTCTTCTTTTAATCACCATCACTTTCTCTCCCAACACCAAAGCCTACACAGCCACTTCATCACACTCCACTACAGCCCACTACCATCTTCCTCTCACGCCATCTTTCTTTCTCCCTCAACAGAACACATATGTTTATTCTCCATGAGCTCAAAACTAAAACAACTTCTCTCCTCCCAATCCCACCCAAGAAACCCAAATCCTCTCATGCATGTTATGCAGCTGCATTCACCTTCGCAAGAGCAACTCAGTTTAGCTACTAGTTTTCGCATGCAAGACCGATTGAACACTTTCAGAGAAAGAGAGAAGAAGAGGCGGTGTCGCTTTGGTTTGCAAAGAACAAGAAGAAGGAGAGCGCTTGAGCGATGGCTTGGTGGAGGGCACGCCGCATGCCAGGTGGTCGAGCAGGCCGAGCATCTTCGTGCGCCGCGCAGCGGTGCATGCGCGGGCGCCGCAGCCTCCACCAAGACGGAGGACGCCGAGGGCACGACATCGGCCAAGGTGAGGCGGCGCAGCGTCAAGGCGGCGGCGGCGAGTGTGTGCGCGGGGTGGAGGTGGCCGAGGCAAGGAGACGTGGCCAGCAAGGAAGAAGAGGTGTTGTCCAACGGCTCGGGAAAGCGGCGCCAAAGACGAGGTGCTGCAGCGGCACACGACGGTGTGGCCGAAGCGGCGGAAGCCCAGCCGGGCACATGGCGCGGCATCTTGCTAGCGGCAAGGTGGCGACGAGGTCGGTGGCGGAGCCGACAAGTCCGAGCGGCGGTGCATGCAGCCGGAGCCATGCATGCACGTGGCCGGGCTCGACAGCGACCGAAGGCAAGGCCGGTGCAGCAGCGGCCCAGCGATCAGGGAGCCAAGGCACTGCATGCATGTAAGGCGGCGCCGAGGTGGCCGGCCGACGGGAGGAAGAGACGAGAGGAGAAGTGAAGGTAGGTTCAGCTTGGTGGCTCTTGTCCGATCTGCTTCAAGCTCATGGTTGGAGGTTCAAACGTGGTTGGATAGGCTCCAAACTTGGTGAGTTAGTTCTACACATAGAGCACTTCGATTTGATCGGTTGGTTTGAGGATTGGTTTAATTGAGCACCGGAATTGAGAGTGGTTTAGTCCGTTCTGTTTGCAGTGTAATCAGAGGTGCCCAATCTTGGTTCTTGATCCGTTTGAGGGGTCATATGGTGTCAGATTGGGTTGAAATTTGGACAGGATGTTGAGGACTCCTTGAGCTGCATTCCTGCCAAGTTTCACGCAGATTTAAATAAGTGGTTTGGAAGTTATGCACTAAAGACCAAGGTGGCGGAAAAACACTACTACTGCTTTTAACTGATTTTGGTTACCTCTTGTCAAATGTGGTTGTTGTTGATGATGATGTCAAGTTTATAACTTCATGATGTTGCTTCTAGAGAAGACTCCATTGTATCCACTCTTAATAAGATGGGAATAGCAGATGCGGAAACAGCGACAGCGATGATGCGGAGTGGGACGTGGATGAGAAGGTCGAGCGGATGCGGACGAGTTTGGCGACGACTACGGCGGACGCGGACGCGGAGCCGAGAAGACGACGTTCGGCCATATTAGGCACGCCTAGTGGCGTGGTAAAATACTTCGCGTTAAATTGTGCTATCGCATTACGATATTAGTTGTGCATATTGCATATTAGTCATGAGCATTGCATCTATTTATGCATGTTTATTTGTAAAAATATTTTGGTAGCTTAAGACCGGTGTAACTCTCCAGTTAGGACTTATTTGTGTGTAGGCGGGATTATGTGATAAATATTATGGATGCGAATGATTAGATTGTTGTAGCGGTTTATGTGTATTGTTGGTCGGTGGATGCTAAATTAAAAATACGTTGGATAAATTGATTGGATGATATTATTTTGGAGTCACATGCAAAATTGTGGTGATCTTAGATGATAAATTAATTGGAGGGTATCCTCTCGTTGGATTAGTAGATAAAGGATTATTAGTTGTTTGTTTAGGCACATATATTATTGGATTGGTAGAGGTCGTTCTTGACAAAGTTCAGTGGTATGGATATGAGTTGATCGATTGGTGAGCCATTAGATGTCGGACGCGCAATTAAATTTTAAAGGTCATTAGGTGTCGGTTAGTCAAATAAATCTCGATCGGTGGAAATTTCGGTGTATGCGAATATGAATTGCCGCGGTGAGAATAGTAGAGTTTGATAGTTAGTATTAGCTTAAATGGTCTAGTAAAGAACAATTGTGGATTTAGTCTTGGTCATGTGCATATCACTTGGTGGAATTTGTGCAATTACCGGATGGATTGTATGTATGAATTAAAGATGGTGAGTCCGAGCATTATTTGTTGGGTTGAATGTCTTGTTTATGCCTTAGTAGATGTTAGTATAGGAGTTAGATCAAGGTACGAGGATATGGTCGAAGAGTGTTATGCATGTGATTGGATTCAACACCTGAGAATCGGTTAAGTCTATGATTATGAGAAAATTAGATTTGTCGGTAGGTGTTTTTCTTTAAAAAAATAAAATAAAATATAAGGGCCCTATCTTTCATTGACAAAGGTTAGGTCAGCCCATGTATAAAAAGGATTTAATTCCAATTTAAAATGCAAAAAAGAATTATTTTTACACTAGAAATTGAATTAACTTTGAAAATTCTTAGAAAATTCATATGAACTCCAAATGGGATGAATCCAATTGGGTTGTCCACAAAATATTATTCTATATCTAACCATGTAGTTTTTATCTCCACTAGAATTCTGCAAATTTTCACAAAATAATTAAATTCAGGTGAATAGTAAATAGAACCACCATTTTCAGCATTTTCTAGAAATCTGATTTTCAAACTACTATAACTCTCTCATATAAACTCCAAATGGAATAATTTTTGTACCTAAATTCATCTAAAATCATAATCTAGCTACTATATAAATTTCATGTATTTTTGAGCAATTTGAGCTTTCGGCTATTTCTCAGTGTTTATTCGATGTCGTTATTTCCTTAGAGTCCGAATCGCCGTAGTTTAGCGATTACACAACCGAGAGTGAAAAATTGGAATACCAGCCAGGCAAGCATCCTTTGAACTTTTTTTTTGCATCATGTTTGATCCTAGTTTTGTTAAGATAGTGCAATGATAATTGCTTGCATGCTATTTTGGTATTGTCGCTATTTTTGTGATGTATAGATTAGTTATATCCTAATCATTGAGGTTATCCTTTAATTATTCCAGCACCACATGCTTAAGATAGGATGTGTGAATTTATATTATTCGGGTTTGCTTAGCCATGTAAGTCTAGAACCAGATGGTGATTCAAGGAATAACCCGACAATTATAGGATAAACACAACTTTCATTATATATTGTTGTTTCAGATCTTTATATCTGTTTTATGAGTTAAACTTTGTCATTTTAAATGAGCTTTTGGTGTGGACAAGTGTTGGTTAGTGAGGGGGTTTCGTGCACGAGATTTCGGAAAGTGGTGGACTTGTCTGGACAATTAAGGACCGAACTTTGGGTACCTGCGGTTCAAGCAACACTCGTGCTATCACACGCGGTATATGGGTGCCGTATGGTCAAGTAGGGGGGGGGGTTTGTTGTGTTGAGTCCCACGGTGGTGAAATTGTAAGGGCATGGGACCGAGAAATCCAATGTTTTCCTTTTGGGCCGATAGGGCATAGAGCCCGTTAACGGCTTATGTTTCCTAGGAGCCCTGGGTTGAGGGACTTAGCCCAATAAGATCTTCTTACTAAAAACAACCATATCTTGATTTACCCGGTCGGCATATCATAGGAAGTATGCTATATTCGGAGGCATCTGGAGGCTTACGGGCTAATCAAGTCGTGTGGGTAAAGTAGTACACCCCTGCAGGGTATAAATCTATTCGAATAACCGTGTCCGTGGTTATGGACGATCGCTTGAGTTTGTGGCTACTTATTGTTAGACTTGGAAGTAAAATTGTGGGTAAACTCGGTAATGTCGTGAATGGGATGTTCATGCTTGTTGTTGTATCAAAGTGGACAACCACTTTGCTATCTGTATGATTTATTTGTTATTTGATTCATTACTTATTCATATGCTTTACTTCTACTTCAAATCTGATTTTGAAATGGCACTTGAAAAACTAGTATGTGTAGGCTGTACCTTGTTGAGTCTCTTTTGCAAAACTAAGCCAACATGAGCCAGCCCTTGGAATAGCCTTATGCATAACTAATTTTTATTTGTGTAAGACTTATAGTACTCTTTGGTACTCGGCGGATGTTTGTCGACTCTTACAGTGAGGAAGATATCGAGTTCGACGAGCTTGTCGATGTGTCGATTTAGGCGACAATCGATGAGTAGTGCTATCTTTTAATCCCGATCGGTTGCCGATGGGTTATGGGGCATACCAACGCTGGTATTTTGGTTTACTTACTTGCTTCGCTATTATTTTATGAACTTGTTTAATTTGGCGATCGACCATTTGTATTAGTTGTAAACTTGGAACTATGATGTATGACCTTATACTATTTATGTATGAGCGTTGTATGGATGTGACCAACGTTGTATGAGAGTATGAATATATTGGTCGCTGATCTTGGGAGCCAACATAAGTCATGCTCGTTGTTCATGGCTTCCTATTTAACTCGCTAAGTGCAGTGCTTGACTTGTTGGAGAACCGACAATCATGTAGTGCTTGCAGAGGAGC
Organism: Ampelocalamus luodianensis; assembly: GCA_036346255.1. Taxonomy (NCBI): domain Eukaryota; kingdom Viridiplantae; phylum Streptophyta; class Magnoliopsida; order Poales; family Poaceae; genus Ampelocalamus; species Ampelocalamus luodianensis. Next base: position 50,732,750 of record CM070632.1, on the reverse strand, counting down.
GGCGCATATGATCGTCGGGGCTCTAGTTTTCAGTTAAGCCTTTCATTTAGACTGAGTTAAGTTGAAATCTATTTACCGGAGGTCCAGAGTTATGTCCTTAAGACCATGTTTAGTCTCAGTCTTATGGAGATAACCCGGGGTCCCCACATTCGATGTAACATTGTGCAAAAAAAACTCCATGTTTTTTCAATGGGGGATGTTTGTCTATGTTCCATTTTAGTCCTCCGAGTTTTAGTGACTGATTACTTATATTGCATGCATGCATGATGTTGTATCTAAAGCAGCGAATTCATGTCATTTTAGATTGCAGTATTGAGCATATATAAGAACAACACGTAATTGCCAGAATATTATTAGCATTTCAGCCGGTGTAATGCTACTAATGGTCATGCTCCTAATTAAGGGTGCGAGAGTTGCTAGTAATCTTTGTGCATATGGTATATCTAGACTTTACATAGAGTTTGTTTACATAGTCCTACAATATTTAGGCAGTATGGATACTAGAGTTTGTTTGGTATCCCTTCAGGATAGGGGTGAAAACGGATTCAATACGGACGGATAATGGTTCTGCCATATTTGTTTTCAGATTTTTTTAGGATTCGAATACGAATCTGAATACCGGATCTGAATCACTGAGCAAATACAAATCAAAGCGAATATGGTCGCGGATATTTTTTGGAATATGAAAACCCTTTAAATTGTATGCCAGAAATTAACAAAAATATATAACTAGTTTATTTGATGCAAACATTCATGAATTGTTCATATTTTTCAGCAACCATACATAAGATTGGCACTAGCAAGCTGCATTAACTAGTTCATCACAAAAATAACACTTAGTTTACCATATTTAGCTTATAAGTTATAACTCACAAAGTCATAAGTCATCACGCATTCACATTTAGTTCATCACATACATAAAACTTAATTCACACTAACTTCGATCAGGTTGGATCGTTAATCTATATACAAATGACTGTAACATCTTAAAGTATGTTATCAAAAATAAAATTAATAAAGTTATTATTTTATTAGATTTTCTGAGATTTAAAATAGTTTTCTTGGTTAAAAGAAAAATAATAAAATAAAGTAAATTATTTAATTTTCAAGTTTTTAATGTCAAAAATAATATTTATTGAGTTTTCTGGAATTTTATTGGATTTAAAGTGAAAAAATAATAATTAATTTCTTGAATTTTTTGGATTTTAAAGAGGTTTTTACTATTTTTTAGAAATTAAAAATAATTTATGTACAAAAATAGAAACCAACTTTAAGTTGAAATTAATTTTATTAAGTTCAAAATAATTCAAGGAATTTCTATGATTTTTCTAGAATTTTTTAGATCTATTTGCTATTTTCTAAAAGGCTATTTGATTTGTTGCATTTTCTGAAATTCGGAAATCAATTAAAATCTCTTTTTCTCTTTTGGGCCGAAGTCCTTTTTTGGGCCGAAATCCGGATATCCACCTTCGTCTTATCCGGATAATCCGTATTCTTATCCGCCAGATAGCATGCCTACCGTATTCGTTTCCGACAAAAAAATCCGAATTCGTTTCCGATCCGAGAAAAATCCGATCCGAGACATTCCGAATCCGTTTTCGTCCGAATCGGTCGGAAACTATCCGATCTGTTTTCACCCCTACTTCAGGATATGTAGAATCCTTGCTAAATACGAATAGTCGTTTGCTCTCAATAAAACGACACCATGTAATCAAATTTTGTGAACAAGAGCAATAAAGAAGAAGAAAATTAGAAAAGTTGTTGTTGTTCCGGCGGCACATTTTTTTTTTGCGTTCTTGTGTTCGTGTGTGTTCATCTTCGGTTTGGGCCAATAATTGGTATCAGAGTCTGAGTTCTTGATCCGTGTATACCCAAGATTATGTCGCCGTCGTAGCAAGAAAGACTAAACAGTAGAAAATAGGGACCACCGGTGTCTATGCAAGGGACCGAGGGATCCTCGAAGAGAGTAATATACTCATAAACCGAGCATATTCGAATTTGACTGCTCCAACAAGACAAACAAATTGATGAAGATTTGTTTCGATGTTTATCTACTAGAAGTCGATGTTGTTTACTATGCATCGTATACAAGACGGAAAAGAATAGTCTTTACCGCATCATCATGCGATCTACCTCATCCGTTATTGCAAAGCGCCATTTTTTACAAGCCCTAGCAATAATAAGCAATTCCTCCTTGCTAAAAACCTTCCTGTTGGATTATGTGGGCTGCAGAGTGAGATTCAGCCATGTCAAAAGTGAAACATCACAATCGAACTCAATCAATTAACCAATTAGTACATTGGTTGCAAATCACTCCACAGATTACAAACATGAGCATCACAAATATAAGCACAACTGATGACATCTACTCAATCAAGATATTTATAGATACTTATCAACAAAAAGTAATGGGAATTAACCACCTATTTAAGATCAACGCCTTTGTCCGACTTGTAAATGATCTAGATGGGGTAAGAGGCTATTTATAGCCTTCCAACAGGGTACACGAGATTACGGATCTATCCCTAGAAAGGTGCTACCCTCATAGGGGCTGCAGAGGCTTTTCTTACTCCTACGCATAGCATAGCCTTCGGGCTATGGTGAACCTTCCTAGACCTGGCTCACCCAACCGGTGGGCCTGGTTCATTCGTCTTCTCCTCCCTTCGTTTCTCACGGGGGGGCTTCGGGTCCAAGGGGGCCCCGAATGCTCTTGCTGCCCTCAAGGTGGCCTCGCGAGGTGCCTCTGGTGGCCCTTCGGGGAACCTCCTGAGGCCTTCGGACCTCCTCTGGGGCTCCTCCTTAGCCTCGGGCCCCCTTCGGGGCCCCTTGTGGCCTCCGGACCCCCTTCAGGGCCCCTCTTGTGGCCTCCGGACCCCCTTTGGGGCCCCTTGTGTGGCCTTCGAGCCCCCTTTGGGGGCGGCTTTGTGGTGTTTGCCGAGTTGTGGGGCGGTGGGCCGCTCTCGACAAGCCCCTCGCGGTCGAGTCCCCGCGTCATGGTCGAAACCGCGTCTTTCTCCTGGAGGGTCCAGGCACACCATCCCCTTCGGCCTGGCGAAGCATACTTTGAATAGCCTCCGCCTTCACGGGGGTTGGCCTCGGAGGCGTCTCCTTGGATGGCGTGCGTAGTGGTTGGGTAGTGTCATAATAGCGTTGGTGGCGCCCCTTCGAATAGCACGTGTAGTGGTTGGGTACCGTGCGTCATAATCGCGCCAGTTAGCATTGATGACACCCCTTTGGGTAGTGTGCGTAGTGGGTGGTGACTTGTTTGGCTGCCGTGTATCACTTTGTTATTGGCTCGTGGCTCTTCGACGCCCTTCCCACTTTGGTTGTGGTCTGATGGGTATAAATAAGGGTCAACCCCCTGCCTTCGCTCTTTATTCGGTTGCCAACCTAATTTCCTAGCACCCTCAGGTTTTGCGGTGCTTCTTGTTTTCGAGAGGTTTGACGGGGGGCTTCGGTTATGACGAAGCAGAACAAAGAGGGCGATGGGGAGGTGTCGTACACAAGTGATCTCAGGAAGTCTACCGTGACGGACCTAGTTCTACAGACCCTTGTGGACGAGGGCAAGCTGGAGAGCCTTGCGAAGGTCCGGGCTCCTGAGACGGAGACAGTGCCCGCGCCACAGCCGGGTGAGGCGGTTGTCTTTGTCGCTTTATTCGATGTTGGCCTGCGCTCGTCGCCGACACAGTGGCGCTCGACGGTGCTGGGGAAGACCCAAAATGGGTTCCCGTGCCATTGTGCACCTAAGGGTGCCGGCGGCAAGGCCTGGGGTGGCCCGACGCGGCAGTGAGGAGCGACGGCGTTGCTACGGACTACTAGAAGTATACCAAATGCGAGAGGAAGGGCGGAGGTGGCCAGAGATGGCTCGACGACAAAGATCAGCGGCGGCGCAAGGAGCTTCACATGGAGAAGGCGTTCGGTCGAGGAAGAACATCATCCAATGGTCGGGGAAGCTTGAAGATACTCTGGCGAAGCTCCCGGTGCAAAGAATTGGCTCAGGGTGCAGTGAAACTCTGGCGGCGACCGAGGCGGCAAAAACGACCAAGACAAGGAAGAAGCTCCGATTCAACGTCTCATGTGGACCAAAGACAAAGGTGAGTGAGGGGGAAGAATCCTCATGTGCTGGAACATGAGATGACGTGAGAATAGCGAAGAGAAACCCTTCTGAATGGCCGAAGCAGTGGTGGTGGCGCACGGCCGAAATGGAGCTCGCATTCTCCGAGCGTTTGAGCTCGATTGAGTGGAGAAGAATGTGAGGGAGTGAGTGCAACGGTGAGGAAAAGAGAGAATGAAGCTTTGGGTGGTTTTATATAGACCGAGGGGGAGGAGTAGAGCAAGGGAGAACTCAGGCACCGATGGGCAGAGCGACGGAGCTCTCTGAGGCGTACGGACAGCAATGGGCGCGACTAGGGCAGGCTTGGGTGCGGAGGATCGGCGGACGTGGCCAGGCGGATGGCGATGGGAAAATCGGGCGTGTGGAGAAACAGTGGGGGCACAGCGACGCGCTCATGAGCATATGCTGGCACAGCCAGGCGCGAGGTTGACGAAGCATCCTGTGCAGGGGGAGGCCACCTGCCAGCGAGAGGGAGAGGAGGAGGTTTAGGTTTGAATTTCGGCTGAATTGTTTGCTGATTTTCTATACTGAGCAAATGGCCTCGGAATTTTATGAAAATTTTTGTGAGGGCTTCTGACCTAATTCAGTTCCTCCTGTAAAATTTTCAGAAGTTTATCTCTTCTGTGAATTTCTCTAAAATTCATATAAGTTTCTGTTCTTATGTAATTGCATTGTCATTTTCAAATAAACTTTACATAACTTATTTAATGGATTTTTCCCTGAGAAATGATGTGCAAAATAGTTCTCTCTATTATTTTTATTTTTTTTAACCATATTTCTTTTTAGAGCATGTTTGTTTGTATTTCATGATTTGCTTTTAAGCAGAAGTCAAATTTCAAACATGTGTAGATTTTCATATACAAAAATGGCCAAAGGAATTTTTCTAGTGTATTTATAATACATATTCCCAAAATTGGGATGTTACGTTAGGCATATGATTGGAACTTCATAGGCAATTATACAATTGGACACTAGTTTACTTGCAGAAAGCTCGACTACTCCAGCAACGGAAAGTGTAGATTGCTTCTGGAATCAGTACCAGAAATGCAGCATCCGACTGCCTAACTTTGGACCCACCACTACACCAGTATTTCTTCTCTCTTTTTTGTTTGGGTGTGTGTGTAAACCTTTTTTTATTTTATTCAGTTTTCGTAGAATCTTAGAATACGAGTTGTTTTAACCACCAGTATTAAGTTTGCACCACCGGGTTTTTAACGAGCTTGACAGTGTGTTTCGTCTCTAGCATTACCGCTTATCGAAGAAAGTCTCTGAATTCCAAACGGCCGGGTTACAGGGCAAGTCTCTGAATTTCGTTGATGTGAGTCGCCTGGTCAGTAGGTCAGTTATCTTGGGTCCTAGACAGCAACTACTCCTGCTAAGGTGAAACGATTTAAATGCGCATTGGCACGACTGCAGGCCATGGCGTGCTCGGTCATCTGGTCTTCGATGGTGAACGAACCCCATACCGACGAAACAAAAAATATAAAAATACATTCTGCCATGTCCTTGCAATGTCCAACCATTTCTAGTCAAAGAATTCGTCCGGCTAGTTTGGTGAAAGCTTTGAGATGATTCGATCTCTTTTCATGCAATTGCCAGGAACTTGCATGTGAGTAACCGAGACTATCAGCTGGGTATCAGATGTACGAGGAATCAAGGATCCAGATGAACAGCATTGACAAGTACAAGAATCCATGCTGTGGTGTTGCAGAGAAATTACCACACTGCCCAAACAACATAGCTGCAAGCCTGCAATATGCAACAGGTAACTAGGACACAAGTCGTTCTAACCCAGCAAAACCCCATGTGGATCTGGCATTCTACCCTGTGGTCTGTACAATTGTACAGTACCTTGTACGGAGCCAGCTGCCCTGCATCTAACTTAGGCCCCTTCTCATCCCTCCAATATGCAGTGACCACAACGCAGCAGAATTTTTATCACAGCAGCTAGCACAGTGGGAAAGGAGCCAGCCAGCTCAGGGTGCAAAGTGGAGATTGAGCAATTTTTTAGACCTTTTCTGTGCCCGAAAGACAAGCAATGTTGTGCCAGCTTACCTGCCAGAAATTCAGGCACTGTTGCCCAATGCAAGAACCTTTCAAGGTCCAACTTAGCCGCAGTATTCGGGAAGATATCGTGGCTAGGGGTGAAAACGGATCTGATACGAACGGATAATGGCTCTGTCATATTTGTTTTCATTTTTTTTACCGGATACGAATACGAATCGAAACGAATACAGTCGCGGATATTTTTTGGAACACGAAAACCCCTTAAATTGTATGTCAGAAATTAATAAAAACATATAACTAATTTATTTGATGCAAACATTCATGAATTGTTCATATTTTCAGCAACCACACGTAACATTGGCACTAGCAAGCTGCATTAACTAGTTCATCACAAACATAACACTTAATTTATCATATTTAGCTCATAAGTTATAACTCACAAAGTCACAAGTTATCACGCATTCACACTTAGTTTATCACATACATAAAACTTAGCTCACACTAACATCAATTAGGCTGGATGGTTAATATATACGCAAATGACTGTAACATCCCAAAGTATGTTACCAAAAATAAAATTAATAAAGTTATTATTTTATTAGATTTTCTGAGATTTAAAAGAGTTTTCCTGGTTAAAAAAGGAAAAAATAATAAAAACAAAGTCAATTATTTAATTTCCTAGTTTTAATGTCAAAAATAAAATTTATTGAGTTTTTTGGGATTTTATTGGATTTAAAGTGAAAAATAACATTTTTAATTAATTTATTGAATTTTCTAGATTTTAAAAAGGTTTTTTCCTATTTTCAGAAATTAAAAATAATTTATATACAAAAATAAAAACCAACTTTAAGTTGGAATTAATTTTATTAAGTTAAAAATAATTCAAGGAATTTCTGTAATTTTTTGTAGAATTTTTGAACTCTATTTGCTATTTTATAAAAGATTGTTTGATTTGTTGCATTTTCATAAATTCGAAAATCAATTAAAATCTCATTTTCTCTTTTGGGCTGAAATCCACTTTTGGGCCGAAATCCGGATAGTCCGTATTCGTATCCATATCCGCCGGATAGCATGCCTACCGTATTCGTTTCCGGCAGAAAAAATCCGAATTTGTTACCGATCCGAAAACTACCCGAGAAAAATCCGAATCCGTTTCCGTCCGGATCGGTCAGAAACTATCCGATCTATTTTCACCCCTAATCATGGCAGCTCATATGTCTACATACATGCATTGCAATATTATTATACATGTGGACATTATAGTATTATACTGATGGGGTACCAAACTGCCAAATCACAGCTCAAATGTGTAGCTTACTCTTTCTGTCTTTCTCAGCACTTTGAGTTATCTTCAGATAGCAACATCCCCAGAAGGCACCAAACCAATCCACACTTGCCAGCTTTTGCATTGTTGTCCATGGTTTCTTGATTAGTACAGTAAAACTAGCATTGGAAACAGGGACTGATTTGGGGGGTAGAGATTAGGAAATTAGAAAGGTTAGTATGTCTGTTTGCTTCCCTTGCTTTGACTTAACTATGGGAAACCTGTCCTGATAAATTTATGGACAGTGGTAGAGTAAAGAACTGGGACCCTTGGAGCCAGACAAGGCCATCCTGTCAAGGAACTTTGAATAATAAATTAAGAACAGTGAGGCACTAAAGTTAAAGAGAAAAGAAACCTAGGCTTTATCTAGTGTGTGCTTGTGTGTATGTGTCAGGTTTAAGTACCTATGAAAGTTCAGTAATGAAAGATGGAGAAGAAAACAATGGTTATGATAGTGATCTAGATGTTGATCCAATTGCTTTAGAATTTTATTCCCTTTCTTGCGTTTTCTAATAAAATAGCTGATTTGCGAGAGAAGAATACTTTCTCAAAGCTACTAGTTACAGCTAAAGATGCTTAGCATAAAGTTGCCATCATATAAATATAAAGCAAGAAAAGGTAAAAGAAAGCATGCAGGATAGATTATCCGCGGTGTGATTCCCCCCCCCCTGAAAAGCCAAATACCCTTCCTGGACCAATACACCAAGGAAGGTGTACCATCCTTGTCTGCATCACAAACTGCCAGTTAACCAGCTAGTGGTTACTGAATTGAATTGTAGCCTTCTCGATAACGAATTTGTTTGCACTTGTCAGATTGGTGATCATCAAACCAGACACTGAAAATTTAGCTCTTTTCCATCAGTAAAAGAACATCAAACCAGGTAAAATAGCTGAAGAACAAATAAAGTCAAGTACTTCATTGTATCCATTCTTTCTTTCACCAACCAAACTTACAGTGAATTGTGCTACCTATCTGTATTTACAAAGAATCATTTTCCTCTTAGATATGTAAAAAAACGGATGATTCTAAATGAACTAAGGATAGTAACACCTTAAAAATTAAAAATATACCAAAGAGCAAATCACTCTTCTACCTAACTCCTTTTCGTGTTTCTTCTTTCCCTGTCTGAGTCTCCATGTCATGTCTTGTGTGCCCTTGCCGGATCAAATACAGTTCTTACCCATCTACCATGGAAGATTTCCAGTGTGCCGATCTGTGAACACTTTTTGCACAAAATCTTTCAAGCCGGTATCGTATACTTCACAGAACTGTCTCGGCCAATCCTCTGGTTCCACCGGTTTGGTCCCTAGACCTGGCGCCCTGTCCCTGGATCCGACATTCTCCTCATCCTGCCAATCGGCAACATAGGTTGCGACACGCCCAAAGAACTTATCCTTGAACACCTCCCAGACTTGGTATTTGTAGTGGTTGATCAGCATCACTCCCTGACCAATGTTCACAGACCTCATCCCTTCCTTCAGATGGAAGTGGTGCACCACATTGATGAGAGATGGGTTCAGTGCGTCCGGCCTGACAATCGACTTGTGGCGCTCTGGGGCAGTCAGCCGGCAGGTGTAGCCTGTTGTAACACCTTTCTTGGGAATCTTAGTCCGACCAGATGGACCAAAGCTGTGGCACGCAGTCCTGAGCTCACCAATCCGCGTCCTGCTGGAGTAATTCCGGAGGACATCTTGTAGAGTTTGGTTGCCAGGGAAGTGCAAGAACTCATCGATGTCGATGAACCCCACCCATTCGCAGCTCTCCCGGGCCCTGAGTGCACAATGTGCAAATCCAGCCTCCTGAGATTTCAGCCACGGCCACAAGTAGCGTGACACATTGTACCTGGGTGGATCCATGGTGTTGAGGACCTGCTCGATGCCATCATCACTGTTGTTGTCATAGATGAACCACCGCTGCACACCGATATGCGAGTGGTAGATGATCCATTCCCGGAGGAACCGTGCTTGGTTGCGCAGCATGGTGCATACACACATTGAGTGCGCCTTTTGCCGCCGGCGCCTATTATGCCGATTCCTGTTATACCGAGGGAGTGGCTCTGGTTGCGCGATTGAGGGGAGTGTAGAGCTTCCCCGGCCCTTAGTCCTGATGGAGACCAAAATAGGCTTGTCATCACTGACTCTATTGCTGTTGACATCAGTTGTCATCCTGACGTACCGGCGAATGCGGACTGGTGTCTCACACCGGAATATCTCCTGTGCAGCAGAAACCACAGGGGAGGTGACAACGAGCTTCGGCTTTGACAAGTCCCGGCCGAAGACACACTCATACCGTGACGCCACAACAAGACGGCCTGGACGGAGGTTCATCCCTTTGGCAAACACAACGGTGGAGTTGTCCCGGCTGTCAAGAAGCGCGGTGTACACGAGCCGGTCCCATTGGAACGATGCCACCGGAGCCGACTGGGACAGCGTCAAGGACAAAGCCACCCCAGGCGGCCCGGCAGGGCAATGGACGAGGCTGGGTCCATCCGGCAAGGTGGCCACCGAGAGGGGCGGGCGGTGCAGCTGCGATGAGTTGGCGGGGGAGTACAGGCACTCGAACTGCCCCGAAGCCGGCAGCAATGAGCCTTCTCTGAGTATTAGGAGAACACGGTCCGGCAGGGCAACGGCGTACCAGATTTGGACAGACGGCAACACGGTGTCGGCGCCGACGATGCCAGCTTGCGCCGCTCCTCGCTCCGAGGAGACGGCGTTCAGGGTGGCCGACGGCCACGCCGTCTTGAGCACCGGCCGGAACGATGCTGCATCAGGGGACAACAAGAAGACGAGATCAATTACAGCAACACATAAAGAAAGAACCAAACGGATTTAGCGTGCCTGAATTCAGACACAACAACACAAACATTCTTCATGTGACGGCATGAGCTTTTTTCTATACCAGTATCAATCAGTCAAAAGGCAGTAGCAACACTAGCATAGTTTACTCGAATGATAAAAAACGTCACATGGTAAAAAAAAATCAAATGATAAAAACTGCAAAGTTTGCCTCGAATGGTAAGAATTAATCAGATCTACCAGGCAGCACACTCGCAACCCCACAAAAAGCCCAACTTTTTCACCTCCCAACAATAAACACCAAACGCAAACCAAAATCGTATCTAAAAATGCAACCTTTTTTTTTCTTCCAAAATCATTCGAATGAGTCCAATTGATCCCACCACGCTCCTACCACGAGATTGCCGTGAGAATATAATTCCAATGAGACCTACCTAAACCCAACCAAGATCCAATTTACCCCACGCGGAGGCAAGCGCCCCCAAAAAAAAGGAGGAAGGAAAGGAGAAGAGGCTCACCTCCAATGACGTGCACGACGCCGAAGACGACCGCGCCAACGAAGAGGAACGCGAAGAACGCCGCGAACAGCCGCCGCTGCGTCCCCGCCACCGCCCGGTGGCCCCTCGAGCTGAAACTCCCACCGCCTCCGCCGCTTACTCCCTTACTCCCAAGCCTACTCAGCTTCCGCTCCTTCGTCGACATCGCCATGGCCGAAGCCGTCCGTCACCTCACCACCCGTCACCGCCGCGACCACCACCCAAGCAGCAGCTCAGATACACGAGCAACAACGAACCCCACAGGCCGCACCATTTACACCGCGCTACTCGGCGGCGCGGAGCATTGGAACCGACACGGCGAGCTCTCTCCTCTCTCTCTCTCTCTCTCTCTCTCTCTCTGCTGCGGTTGTCGTAAATGGCGAGGAGACGGAGGTGGTGAGGTGGCCTCCGAATCCGGAGCGGTGGTTGCGCGAGGTGGGAAGCCATTGCCGCAGCGGTGGCGTTTATACCCGCGCGTACGCGTCTGACGTGTGGGCGAGCTGTACTCACCTGTCCCGACATGTCAGTGGGAGAGGCCAGGCACGCGACGCGATCGCTCGGCGCGCGGCCGGCAATGACGGGTGGGCCCCTTGTGACAGACTGTCAGTGACAGGTGGGGTTGCGTGTAACGGCACGGGCGAGCTCGCCCAATGGGAAAAAAATTCTATTGAGAAGGCGGGTTTGTTGGGCAGTTAGTTCTGTAGGGTTACGGCTATGACGTGTGGGGCCGACAAATGTTGGGTCGTTGCGTCAGTGGCTGAGGTGGGGAAGGGCGCTGGTGTCGGGGAAACATATGCTCTAATATTACATAGCAATATCACGGGTAAACAATGCTATAATATTACGTACGGGTTGTCGGATCGAAAACGAGAGGATGAGATCGAGCATACTGTTCCCAAACACTACAACAAATACTGTAACATGGGTACTGTTCATGAGTACGGTGGCATCGCTGTGGCTCTTGATCGGACCGCTTCTTTTGATCCAATACCGGATCAACCAATGTTATTGTACTGTTCACCGTGACATTCCAAAGATGTCATCAGGTGCTTGGGGTGGAAACAACAATTATTGGGGTACACATGGGAGTAGGGCATTTCTTAAGAGAATATAATATTTAATATTTCTCATAACAAAATGGTGTTCCTTCCATTTCCATTCACTTTGTTGCTTTTGTTTCAGGCAAACAACTAGGGAGAAAAAAAGGGGGAATGAATAGATGTTGTAACAATGGAAAGAGAGGGTGTGAAAGCAAATGTCTCATGAATTCAAGCATTTTTTGGAGTTTAAATTTTAAACATAGCATTAATTCCTAAATTTTCAGCACCTCTTTAGAGCTTTAAAAGACTCAGATATTACTGGTGTGCTGTTTTTTTTAACGTGTTAGTTTAATTTCTAGTGCACCCACAATATCAATGGATGATGTGTTGTTTTTCTCTTCTAAAAAAAATGAAGATTTCATGCTTCATTGGCTAAATGAGAGTAGCGTTTGGACAAGGAAAGTTTATACGTGTTTAAGCTGGTGGTCACAGAAATCCTTGCTTCGGACCATTAGGGTCCTACTTGATTGAAATGTTTCGGCACCTTCATGCTAACATGTGACACCTTCATGCTAACATGTGATACTTTGCTCCTTTTTACCTCTACATGCCAAATAAAAAGGATGGACTGTGAATTCCAATGAATTCGAATAATCACTCACAAGGATTATCTCTCCTACTTAATATCCAAAAAATCTTTTGTTAGTAATTGTAAGTATGTAATTAACTTACACTTAAATGCATCATTCTGTAGAGAAGCTTCAACCCAAATTTGACCAAAGTACAGTATATATTCCTGCAACATAATTACTTATGATGGTTTGAAATATTAAATTTATCCTTTGGGTTGATCTAGGAATCTATAGCCAAGAAGACCCTACTTCAAAGGGCAAAGCAAAGTCAAATGTGGTCCTTCAAAGGGCCATCATATCAAACTCCGCTTTAACCCTGGTTGGGGATGGTTAAGGGCTTGTATTAACAACTTGTATGAGAGCTGCAACCCTAAAAACCTGCAACCAACCAATCTGGAGCCCATGCCAAAAAGTTAAAAACAAAGACATTGTCCTAGTAATACTTTATTGACTGTACTGATGTTCCTGCAACTAGTTTACCTTTTTGTACAATGTAAGACACATGGGCTGTAGGACTCGAGATTCTTCAGCTAGTCTGTACTCTGAAGCAGCATATAAATAAAAAAAAATATTTAGAGACTCACTTGTTTGCTGTAAATGCTCGGACTACGTGTTCTGTAAGAGCGGTTGTTGTTTGTATTAATTTATTGGCATTCAAAATGCAGCATACCTGATAGTATAAGCACTGGTTTTAATAGGGAATCAGATAGTAGTAACTTAAGATATCTTTCGTTTTTTATTCATGTTTAAGACCATTGAAAATGCAGCATACCTGATTCATGAAGACCCATTAAACGTCTGGTTTGTAGGAAGCAGAAGTATCTGAGATGCAAAGGCATAACAAGGTTTCTGGTCAGAATTTGGTAGAGAGAAAAAATACTTTTCAGAATTTCATTTCTGAACATGCACAACTCATGCTAGAGAATATTAGAATGGAGTAGCACAGGTACTTCAGATTGAGCTGGTCTATAAAAGGGCTGCCCCATAATGCTGAAATATTGCATAACAAAACATATGATTTAGCTCGGAAGGTAAGAGTTGTAGAAACTGAACTCTTGCTTGTCTGTGACATTTTCAGGAGTTCAGTTTTCTCCAACATCTTATCTTCAGCGCCTCAATCTGTAGTGAGTGCAAAGATGTCGTGTGAGGTGTGCTAGCTTGGCTAGGTGTCGCAACCAAAATCTTTGGCCGTTGAATTTGAGAGTTGGATGGAACCAAATCTTACTCCAGAGAGAGACAAAACTTGGTTTCTCTAATATCTCATGTTCAGTTGTCAGACAACGAATGGTGCAAGTGGGGAGCTTTAACTTCTCTGAAGAAGAACCTTGGAAGCTGAACGTGAGATTTGGATGGGACCAAATCTTCAGCTGCAATGGCACAAGATTTGGTTTCCTCCAATATCTCATCTTCAGCTGTCCCGGATGCAACTTGACATGTGTTTCGAGGGTTATAATTCTACACACTACAACGTTTTCAGTTAAGCAACTAGCAAGGACTGAACTCTTGGGAGCCATCTTGTTCATGGGTGGTATTAAGATTTGATTCTCCACCTACACCTAATATTCAGAAGTATTCTTCTAAACAGCAACACCAGCAGCAACACACTCGATCTTTCCAACTCTTGTTCTATCTGATACAGTTTTACACAGGTCATTTTCTTCTTATCCTTGGATCATCTCTGTCACATTTACTGACAAAAGGGTGTCATTTGATTGATATGTGCAATCAGCATCCTGCAGTGACAACTCTTGTCATTTGCTTGTGTTTGTTAACTGAGCAACCCAATTTGCCATGCAAATATACCTCAAATTTGTCCATCCAAGATTGATCTCACAATGCAAGCCATAAATCAGAATGCCGAATTTTGTTAAGAAGCCATCAATTCGAAGAATCGAACAACGCACAAAAGCATTGCTCTTTTCCAAATTTCTGTATACATCTACTGAAGCAAACAAATGTACAGCCGCGGAAGCGCCGCGGGCGCCATCACCAGCGGCGCGGACGCGGATACCTGCTCCGAGACTTGGAGGAGACGCCGTTGACGTGCACGTGGCGGTGCCGCACCTCTCCTGCGCGGCCGCGCCGCCGGCCTCCATTGCTGACTGATTCACCGCTCGTGCTTGCCCTTTGACCTTTATCTATGTCGATGGGTAGGTCTCGTGGAGCCACTCATCTGCGTGGAGGGTCGCTCCCACGGCCCGTCCTCTCTCGGCCTCACCCCTGACGCCGCCGCCGCCGCCGCCAATTTTGCAAAAGCTCGATAAGACGAGGACTTCAGTCGATATCCACCCTAATCATAAGGAGTGCGTATGTCAAATAATTCAAATGGGGCCTTTGGAAAAAGTGCCACCAGACTCAATAATAATCCCTTCTCAAATCGGAACCGCCCAACGTTGATCCAAAGGTCCACGATCGCGAATATCATCCGCGATCCAAATATGAAAGGGTGTAAACAGACAATAGAAAATAATACAAAGTTCTGTCACGATCCCAACCGGATGAACACTACTGAATGATCACTCAAGAGCTTCAGTATCAAAATCAAACACAATGTTTAAAGTAGTAGAGATACAAATCAGAGAAGTGGAAGCAAGGATTGGGATGAAGCACTAGACTGGGAAGAAGTAGAGATTAGAAATCAGAAAAAGGGGATTTGGGGAAGAAGCGGTCGAGAGGAAGGGGAGAGCCGGCAGCGGTTCTGAATGTCTTCGATGCCATCTTCAGCTGCTATCGACTCCCTTTGTAGTTCCGTCTTGACCCCACCCCCCCCCCCACCCCCATTTGCCTCATGGCCCATGGCCCAGCAAACAAAGCCCACTCGAAGGTCAGGTCGGTCCGTAACATTCCTCCCTCCTTGAAATACGACTTAATCCCAAGCCGGTACAAAAGAATCGTCACCATTGCCACCGGGATTCCATGGTATCCGTAGAACCTCTATGCCCAGCCTGACTTGAACACCATCACCACCATACTTCTGCTGCGTTAGTATACGAAGATGAAGCAGCTGCACTCGGTCAGAAGTCTTGAGATCACGATATATGATGACAAGCATGTGCAAGTTCTCCAATGCAAGGAGGATTTCTGCTACATAGAATTTGACTGCTTGTTCTGGAAAATACTTGCCATGCTGCCTCTGCCAGAGAGTATGCAAGTCTCCCCCAGGACAAAACTCCATAACTAGATAAGAAAACTTATCAGTCTCAAAGTGGGTGTACAATGTCGGAAGAAAAGGAAAAGGGTGATCCAGGCACTGCAAGATTTCGTTCTCAGTCTGGGCTCAAGCAACTTCTACGGCTTGTAGGGGATGCCTTGTCCATAACCTTCATTGCAAAATAGCTATGTGTTCCACTCAATCGAAGATACACACGCCGATGTCACCACAGTCTAGCTTCTTCAATAGCTTAAGGTGGCTCGTGCCAAGGATCCCATCTCTAGTCCCGATCATCCGGATTACCTCCCATCGTGAATCATTTGCCTTGTGAGGCTTGCTTATGCTACGCGATCTTTGCCGCACGAGTTTTCATCATCGTGCTCCTCAATCTTGTCTGCACGCACATCGTGCCACCACTCCTATTCTTCTCCGCTCCTGCTAGTGCTTTGTCATACCGTAAATTGTCTGATGCTGTTGAAGGTAGTTTGTGAACTCCTCATCATATAGAAGGTTATCGGTGTTAGCAACACCAAGGAAGAGCCAAGCCGGACCACCAAAATTGAAAGTTGGGACATCTTCCATGAACATACGAGCGAGATAGCCACGGAAGGGAGCAACACCGTGCCAATGGCAATCATGATATGGGTAGCATTTGGATCATCCTCGGGTAGGAGCATTATTTTGCCAGAGGGACTCATGTCTGAATTTTGTCCCCGGTTTTGAGTCACACAGAAATTACTGCGATGCCTTTCTTTGAGGGTCTTCCTTTGCGGTTCAGGATCATAATAAATAGCACATTGAACACACAAGCATCGCGTCATTCCATCGACTCTGTATTAATACACCTGGATCCTCGTCAGGCACTTGGACTAGTCCCATGATCAGTAGCTAGTCCACACAGTAAACAAAATGATAACAAATTCATATCACGATTTTATTAATAAATAACAACAGAGTTTATTACAAAAGAGGCTTACAAGCCAACAATAAAGAACACAGCGGGAGACGAAGAAGTAGTAGGGTCCAGCAATCTGCCACAGGCAATCGACTGGGGTAGAGGCCTAGTCGTCGAGATCCGCACGGGTAGCAAAGTCCTTCTCCTCTGAAATTTTGTTTGCATAAAGCAAGAATGAGCACAACTTCCGTGCTCGCAAGTTACACCCGTCAAGTAACAGAATGGCATGCATATATGGATGTAACAAGGATGGCTTGTGGGTTAATTTGCATAAAGCAGTATTTTCTTTAAATACTTGTACTAAGTTCCAAAGCAATTATTCTATACTACAAATCATTTTGTAAATTCTCAGTTTTATAGTCAGATAACATTCACACATGAACGGTGAAGGATACCTTCCTATCACATGGCTTCCTGCCCAAATTCCCATCTGGATAAACCAGTTTTGAAGAAGTTTATTTTCAAACAAAACCAAAGTCTAACTTTGAGTAGTTACGCTAGCATGTCCATAACCGCGGACACGGCTATTCGAATAGTTTTACACTGCAGAGGTTGTGCGGCTTTACCCACATGACAAGACTTCTCTAGTTTGTCCAGCATATATCTATGACACCGCTCACTACCTTTGGTAAGCGGTCTAGAGCACGTGTCAAGGCCTTTACAGTATATATTCCTGCAACATAATTACTTATGATGGTTTGAAATATTAAATTTATCCTTTGGGTTGATCTAGGAATCTATAGCCAAGAAGACCCTACTTCAAAGGGCAAAGCAAAGTCAAATGTGGTCCTTCAAAGGGCCATCATATCAAACTCCGCTTTAACCCTGGTTGGGGATGGTTAAGGGCTTGTATTAACAACTTGTATGAGAGCTGCAACCCTAAAACCTGCAACCAACCAATCTGGAGCCCATGCCAAAAGTTATAAACAAAGACATTGTCCTAGTAATACTTTATTGACTGTACTGATGTTCCTGCAACTAGTTTACCTTTTTGTACAATGTAAGACACATGGGCTGTAGGACTCGAGATTCTTCAGCTAGTCTGTACTCTGAAGCAGCATATAAATAAAAAAAATATTTAGAGACTCACTTGTTTGCTGTAAATGCTCGGACTACGTGTTCTGTAAGAGCGGTTGTTGTTTGTATTAATTTATTGGCATTCAAAATGCAGCATACCTGATAGTATAAGCACTGGTTTTAATAGGGAATCAGATAGTAGTAACTTAAGATATCTTTCGTTTTTTATTCATGTTTAAGACCATTGAAAATGCAGCATACCTGATTCATGAAGACCCATTAAACGTCTGGTTTGTAGGAAGCAGAAGTATCTGAGATGCAAAGGCATAACAAGGTTTCTGGTCAGAATTTGGTAGAGAAAAATACTTTTCAGAATTTCATTTCTGAACATGCACAACTCATGCTAGAGAATATTAGAATGGAGTAGCACAGGTACTTCAGATTGAGCTGGTCTATAAAAGGGCTGCCCCATAAGGCTGAAATATTGCATAACAAAACATATGATTTAGCTCGGAAGGTAAGAGTTGTAGGAAACTGAACTCTTGCTTGTCTGTGACATTTTCAGGAGTTCAGTTTTCTCCAACATCTTATCTTCAGCGCCTCAATCTGTAGTGAGTGCAAAGATGTCGTGTGAGGTGTGCTAGCTTGGCTAGGCGTCGCAACCAAAATCTTTGGCCGTTGAATTTGAGAGTTGGATGGAACCAAATCTTACTCCAGAGAGAGACAAAACTTGGTTTCCTCTAATATCTCATGTTCAGTTGTCAGACAACGAATGGTGCAAGTGGGGAGCTTTAACTTCTCTGAAGAAGAACCTTGAAGCTGAACGTGAGATTTGGATGGGACCAAATCTTCAGCTGCAATGGCACAAGATTTGGTTTCCTCCAATATCTCATCTTCAGCTGTCCCGGATGCAACTTGACATGTGTTTCGAGGGTTATAATTCTACACACTACAACGTTTTCAGTTAAGCAACTAGCAAGGACTGAACTCTTGGGAGCCATCTTGTTCATGGGTGGTATTAAGATTTGATTCTCCACCTACACCTAATATTCAAGTATTCTTCTAAACAGCAACACCAGCAGCAACACACTCGATCTTTCCAACTCTTGTTCTATCTGATACAGTTTTACACAGGTCATTTCTTCTTATCCTTGGATCATCTCTGTCACATTTACTGACAAAGGGTGTCATTTGATTGATATGTGCAATCAGCATCCTGCAGTGACAACTCTTGTCATTTGCTTGTGTTTGTTAACTGAGCAACCCAATTTGCCATGCAAATATACCTCAAATTTGTCCATCCAAGATTGATCTCACAATGCAAGCCATAAATCAGAATGCCGAATTTTGTTAAGAAGCCATCAATTCGAAGAATCGAACAACGCACAAAAGCATTGCTCTTTTCCAAATTTCTGTATACATCTACTGAAGCAAACAAATGTACAGCCGCGGAAGCGCCGCGGGCGGCCATCACCAGCGGCGCGAACGCGGATACCTGCTCCGAGACTTGGAGGAGACGCCGTTGACGTGCACGTGGCGGTGCCGCACCTCTCCTGCGCGGCTGCGCCGCCGGCCTCCATTGCTGACTGATTCACCGCTCGTGCTTGCCCTTTGACCTTTATCTATGTCGATGGGTAGGTCTCGTGGAGCCACTCATCTGCGTGGAGGGTCGCTCTCGGCCCGTCCTCTCACGGCCTCACCCCTGACGCCGCCGCCGCCGCCGCCGCCAATTTTGCAAAAGCTCGATAAGACGAGGACTTCAGTCGATATCCACCCTAATCAAGGAGTGCGTATGTCAAATAATTCAAATGGGGCCTTTGGAAAAAGTGCCACCAGGCTCAATAATAATCCCTTCTCAAATCGGAACCGCCCAACGTTGATCCAAGGTCCACGATCGCGAATATCATCCGCGATCCAAATATGAAAGGTGTAAACAGACAATAGAAAATAATACAAAGTTCGTCACGATCCCAACAGATGAACACTCTTGAATGATCACTCAAGAGCTTGTATCAAAATCAAACACAATGTTTAAAGTAGTAGAGATACAACTCGAGAGAAGTGGAAGCAAGGATTGGGATGAAGCACTAGACTGGGAAGAAGTAGAGATTAGAAATCAGAAAAAGGGGATTTGGGGAAGAAGCGGTCGAGAGGAAGGGGAGAGCCGACAGCGGTTCTGAATGTCTTCGATGCCATCTTCAGCTGTTGTCGACTCCCTTTGTAGTTCCGTCTTGAACCCCCATTTGCCTCATGGCCCATGGCCCGACAAACAAAGCCCACTCGAAGGTCGGTCGTCCGTAACATTCCTCCTCCTGAAATACGGCTTAATCCCAGCCTTACATAAAAGAATCGTCACCATTGCCACCGGATTCCATGGTATCCGTAGAACCTCTATGCCCACCGACTTGAACACCATCACCACCATACTTCTGCTGCGTTAGTATACGTAGATGAAGCAACTGCACTCGGTCAGAAATCTTGAGATCACGATATATGATGCCAAGCATGTGCAAGTTCTCCAATGCAAGGAGGATTTGCTACATAGAATTTGATCGCTTGTTCGGAAAATACTTGCCATCTTGCCCTCGCGCAGAGTATGCAAGTCTCCCAGACAAAACTCCATAACTAGATAAGAAAACTTATCGGTCTCAAAGTGGGTGTACAATGTCGGAAGAAAAGGAAAAGGGTGATCCGAACACCGCAAGATTTCGTTCTCGATGCGGGCTCGAAGCAACTTCTTACGGCTTGCAAGGATGCCTTGTCCATAACCTTCATTGCAAAATAGCTCATGTTCCACTCAATTCAAAGATACACTGCCGATGTCACCACAGTCTAGCTTCTTCAATAGCTTAAGGTGGCTCAGGCCAAGGATCCCATCTCTAGTCCCGATCATCCGATTACCTCCCATCGTGAATCATTTGCCTTGTGAGGCTTGCTTATGCTCGATCTTTGCCACGAGTTTTCATCATCGTGCTCCTCAATCTTGTCCTGCCACATACATCGTGCCACTCCTCGTTCTTACGCTCCCTGCTTAGTGCTTTGTCATACCAGAAATTGTCTGGGTACTGTTGAAGGTAGTTTGTGAACTCCTCATCATATAGAAGGTTATCAGTGTTAGCAACACCAAGGAAGAGCCAAGCCAGACCACCAAAATTGAAAGTTGGGACATCTTCCATGAACATACGACGTAGATAGCCACGGAAGGGAGCAACACCAGTGCCAATGGCAATCATGATATGGGTAGCATTTGGATCATCCTCAGGTAGGAGCATTATTTTGCCAGAGGGACCTATAATCTGAATTTTGTCCCCTGGTTTTGAGTCACACAGGAAATTACTGCAGATGCCTTTCTTTGAGGGGTCTTCCTTTGCAGTTTCAGGATCATAATAAATAGCACATTGAACACACAAACTGTCTGTCCTTCCATCGAAAGAATCACCATACCTAGTAGACGCAGTAGAATAGAGCTGAACCGTATTTGGGGATCCAGGTTTCCTTGCATCGGCTACACCATTTACAATTCCATTTTCCACAACTTCATTTTCATCATCTGCAGGACGCTTTGAAACAATTTTAGCCTCAATGGTTTCGGCAAAAACTTTGCTAGATGTAAGATCAACAGACTCATTTCACTTGTGAGATGGTTTCTACTCCTTTGACTCCATTTCATAATTCGAGTTGCTCGAGTGAACTTGACCCTTGAAGGTACCCTTTAACCCGACAAAGCAATGAAAAACTCGACAATCGACTACATCAAAACCAATGCCGAGGCGATAACTAATTGAAATAAATCCATGGCCTCCACTCCTTGCCATGCCCACACAAGTCCAACCATCACCCAAAACAAGCTCTGAATTTTCCCATAATCCCAGTATAACAGTAATAGTTGTTCTACCAATATCACTCTATGCACAAGTGAATTTAGCCTACCCATTTCAGCATTAGTGAATTACGTCATCCATGACTTGATTCCTGCTTGTTTGTGGAGCAACTAGAGCAAGGTCCCATGTCCTTGAGGTGGTGGCCATGGGGGCATCCATGGCACTCCACCTTGATTGCACCTGAACGATGGCCATGGTTCCAACCACTGCTCCCAAACCTTGTCTACAAAATACTGCTCCCTCTTGTTTGTGTCACCCATTTCGCCGAATATCTCCATTGCAGGAACCACTTGTGCAGCAAATACACGAGAGGAGAAGTCTGGGAACCTGAGGTTGTAGCTGGTCCATGAGTTGTCATGGCCGTTGATGGCAAGCGCCGACCGACCCTTCTTTGCATCTCGGTAGCTAGTCATGCCCCACGGTGCACAGTCAGCACTAAGGACAACACCCTCACGGATGGGCAAGGCGGAGAGGGCACGCTGCACGTGGTAGATGTGAGGGCTCAAGATGTCACCGGCAGCAATACCTCCAAGGTGCATGTGTTCCCATCCTCTTCAACAGCGATGTCACCAGAGGAGTGGACAAGGACGATGTCGGCGACGTCGAGCATGGTGTCGGTAGAGGATGGAGTTGGGGTGTAAAGAGTGTCGACGACCACATCACTAGTGTCGGTAGTAACGTGACTGTCGTCGTTCATCCGGGCGATCACTGGCTGTCGTTGGTCGTCCAAAGAAGCATACATCTTCCCTGGCATTTCATCAAACACCTGGAGCACGGTAATGATGCAGGTACCAGCACACACACTAGTTGCACCGATGTACGGAGCGGGGCTGGTGATGGCAACGTCGAGCAAGGCAGCGGTCGAGGGAGAACCCGGGGCCGCGTCCGGCATGAAGGCGGACGTCTGCGAGGCAGTGTCTTTGCTGGAACACATCATCGAACACCTGGCGGGCATCCGGTTGTCCAGCTCGCCGATGGCGAATGATTTCGACGCGGCGACATACGCAGGCTCCGACTGTGCTCGGATGGCGGTCGTCACGCCCCTCGAGAGCAGGGGCACCACCATGACCTTAGCGCGGCCGGCGTTAGGGTAGGGCCCGGCGTCGTGCGCTGGTGGGTGACTTCGGGTGCGAGGCAACATCGATACGGTGCGTTGCCGCCACGGCGTGGTCCACTCGACGACCAAGGTGGCGTCGGTGCGATTCTGACGGCGGCAAGGTGTGATCGGTACTCTTCGCGGTGGGCGATGGCCTTCAAGCCGACCGCGAGCTCATTCATGCTCATGACCAAATCTTCCATCTCTATTGTGCGCTTCTTCACTTCGGATATCAATTTGTTCAACATCGCCTTGAACCGTGCTTCACTCTCCTTCTCGGCGTCGGTCATGGCCACCTCGAGCATAGCACCATCGAATTGAAGGCTCGATACCAATTGTCACGATCCCAACCGGATGAACACTCTTGAATGATCACTCAAGAGCTTGATATCAAAATCAAACACAATGTTTAAAGTAGTAGAGATACAAATCGGAGAAGTGGAAGCAAGGATTGGGATGAAGCACTAGACTGGGATGAAGTAGAGACTAGAAATCAGAGAAAGGGATTTGGGAAGAAGCGATCGGGAGGAGGAGAGCGGCGGTTACGAATGTCTTCGATGCCATCTTCAGCTGCTATCGACTCCATTTGTAGTTCCGTCTCGACCCCCCCCCCCCCCATTTGCCTCACGGCCCACGGCCCAGCAAACAAAGCCCACTCGAAGGTCAGGCCGGTCCGTGATAGGTTCCCTCTTGAAAAGATGCCTCCCTAGTCCTATGCTATCCTTCTCGTCCGAGCGCAAGATATTCGCGATCCAAATGGAGGATGTAAGCGGACAATCTGGATGATCGTAAGGGTTCTTTGTGAAAGCGTTACTCGCTCTGCTTGTCTTACGCGTCGAGCCGCACAAATGCGATCGGACGTCTCTCAGAGACCAAGAGAGGCTTGATCGCCGTCGTGCTCGCCGGTCGAGATAGCCGCCACCGCCTCGAGCACCACGCCGCGCCGCGCCACCACGTCCGCTTTGCTGCCGCTAGGCCGCCGCCGCTCCTGCGCGCCATGTCCCTCCGTAGTCCGTAGTCGCGCCATGCTTGCCTCTGCGGCTCTGCTGCGGTGACCCGCGCACATGCGCGCGATGGCCGAGCCAGCCGCGCCCGCCTACCGGCCTCGTCGCCGCCTGAGCCGGTCCGCCGCCGCCGCCCAAGCCGCGGTCGGCGACTACGGCGATGGCATTAGGAATACTTTGTCTGTGTCAGAGTCAAGCACATTTCTTCATGCCCTCCGACACAAGTGTCAAGTACACTGTCATGGAGGCCGGTGGTGCAGGCTAGGTGCGGCACTGACACGTGCACGTCAACGGATGTCGCCGAGGGTCCCTTGTCCGCGCCGGAACTTGCACAGCATGTCTGCAGGAGCCTGGACCTGGAAGGACAGAAAAGCATTTGCTTAGCATGATGTTGCCACCGTCTATGCGATTGGAATAGATGAGCTCGATGCATCTCCTGGTGTAGATAGAGAGATCATAGGTTTCCTTGAGACACCTTCATCACTTACTCCCTGGATTATGGAGGATGAACTGTCCTAATGCCTTCTCTTGGATCCTTGACCTGATGCCTTCCCAATTCCTGCTCCATCTGGTACTTCACATGCTATTTTCTTCTGATCTTTGGGTCATCTGTCTCATATTTTACTGACACATAGGTGTGATTCATATGTGCAAGCAGCACCCTCCAAGTAACAATTCTTGTCATTTACATGAGCAAGGCGATTTTCCATGCAACTATAGCTCAATTTTGTTCATAAAAATCTCATACCATAACGCAAGCCATCAGTCAGAATGCCAAATTTTGATAACAGGTCAGAAAATTCAAAGCACCGATCAATGCACACAAGCATTGCTCGCTTCCAAATTTCTGTATACATCTACTGAACCAAACACATGTACACCCGAAGAACATAATACCATGACAAGACTAGGAAATTATTCATACATAAAGCATTACATTTCAGCAAAATCACCATCGACAAGCAGACGCTACTCTACTTGTTACTCTTTCAAGTTCTCCTAACCGTCCTCACATCAGGACACTTGAGCTGCAGGTTACACATTAACATGTTGCACATACATCTCTGAAAAGCCAGGACAGATAATTTGCATCCTTTCCTTGGTCCCTTGACGACGAAACTGATATTATGATCACACAACCTGACAGAACTCAAGAGCTCTGTTAAGGATTCACAATCCATTATCTACTTCGTATTTACATGTCAGCCTGTAAAATGTTCAGGACCAAGTAACAAGAGGCACACGGCCATCCATGAGCATTCACATCAGTGATCTATCTTGATCCTGCGAAAGAGTTGCTCATATGCAGTCAGCAAGCAAGTTAGGTAGAGGAAATATGCTGATGAACTATTGCCTCTGGAGGAATTGCTGCTGCGTCACTGCTTGTAGATTTTGACAAGGCAATCTCTTCTAAGCGCTTCCATGTAGCCTCACGTTTTGACCTCACTGCAGTTTCTTGTGCTTCGTCTTCCTCAAACTTCTTGAGGCACTCCTCAAACAGTACGTGATCATGATCCAGGAATATTTTGCGAACATTAAGACTCAAGCTTTGAACTGCCTGGTTCCAATGGCTTTTTGTATTTCGTTCTAATGCAGGAAGAATTATGGGCAGTATCACCTTGCTGTTCTGTTTGATCAAACCATCAATATGATCGTTGTTCCATAGAAACAGAGCTCTCTCTGCCACCTGCAAAACGAAAGAAGAATAGATGCATCATTACCTTTTATACTGAACAGGCATGGAAACATTACAAAACATAGCTTGATTTGTCACTACTACTGGAAAATTACCCAATTTGAAATCATCAGGAAAATGATCAAGCAGCAGATGGTCATTCTCAAATGTCAACCAAAAAATGCATATCATGACACATCCTAAACGGCCAGATTAAAATAAAAATCTCCACCTCTCAGCAGAAAGTTAACACTTAGGTATGATAATTCAAGTATGTGTTAAGAACAGAAGAAATCCAGCATGTTCATCACAGTAATATACCATAAATCCAACATAAATATGGTATTATGAGTTATGACAGACATAGAGAATCAGTTTGAACAGTTAGGAAGAACACGGGAGCTCAAAATGCGGTTTTAGTGGTCAAAGGGATAAAAGTAAACATGGCTGATACCTTCAGGAAATTCACAATACAGGAAAAATTGGGTCATGACTCATGGATCATGACTGTTTCCTCAAATGTTTAACAAAAAAATCATATCTCAGGAACTAACATGCTCCATAAGGGACCACGGAGTTTTGACCGTTTTGTACCGGTAATCAGTAAATAGTGTACCATATCTCAAAGATTCTACAAAACTAAGCACGTCTAGTCTAGGTACTGCGTTCTTACACCCTATCCGAAAATTATGCAATGCTAGTGGAGATTTATTATCAAATTTGGGTTTCATTTCATGAAAAGATGACTTGATTTTTACGTTAGCTCGTTGGGCCTAACACAACCGTCCTTCTTTTTCCTAGCTTGGGACAGGCTACGTAGAAAACTATACAGGCGGAGCGAGTGATCGAGCACCGTTTAAGAAGAGTGACTAGCGTGACAACAAACCAATTTGGTTTTATGCCTAGGAGGTCGACCACGGAGGCGATTTTCTTAACACGACAGTTGATGGAGAGGTATAGAGAGCAAAAGAAGGATCTTCACATGGTGTTTATCGACTTAGAGAAAGCCTATGACAAAGTGCCAAGAAGGGTCATGTAGTGGGCGCTTCAAAGGAAAAAAGTCCCAACAAAGTATGTTACCCTAATTGAGGATATGTACTAAGATGTTGTGACTAATGTCAGAACATGCGGTGGTGATACTAGTGATTTCCCTATTAAGATAGGACTACACCAAGGATCAGCATTGAGCCCATACATTTTGCCCTAGTGATGGACGAGATCACGCGGGACATACAAGGAGATATCCCCTGGTGTATGCTTTTCGCTGATGATGTAGTATTAGTTGATGAGAGTAGGATAGGTGTCGATAGGAATCTGGAGATGTGGAGGAAGACCTTAGAATCGAAAGGCTTTAGACTTAGTATGACTAAAACTGAGTATATGAAGTGTGATTTCAGCGGTGTCGGGGCAGATGATGGAGATGTTAGGCTGGACGGACAAGTAGTGCCTATGAAGGACACGTTTCGATATTTGGGATCGATGCTACAGCGAGACGGAGAGATTGATGATGACGTGAGCCACAAGATTAAAGCGGGGTGGATGGAATGGCGCCAAGCATCGGGTGTCCTGTATAACAAAAAAGTTCCTCAAAAGTTAAATGGTAAGTTCTATAGGACGACGATCAGACTTGCGATACTATATGGAGCTGAATGTTGGACGACTAAAAGACAACATATACAGAAGATGAGTTTAGCGGAGATGAGGATGATGCGGTGGATATGTGATCATACAAGGCAAGATCGAATCCGCAATGAGAATATACGTGATAGGGTGGGGGTAGCACCAATTGAAGAGAAGCTTGTCCAACATCGCTTGAGATGATTTGGACATCTCCAACGGAGGCCTTCTGAGGCACCGGTACGTAGTGGAATTTTGAGACGTACTGAAAACGAAAGAAGAAGCAGAGGTCGACCAAGACTAACGTGGGAGGAAGCAGTTAAAAGAGATTAAAGGGATTGGAATGTAGCTAAATAATTAACTTTGGATAGAAGCGCATGGAAGTTAACGATCCACGTATCAGAACCATAAGAAGGTTTAGGGGTTGTGTTTTAAGCTCTCGGCTCAGATGGCAGGATGTACGGCTTAGGGTTTTAGCCTTGCAGGTTTTTTTTCATTATTATTTTATTTGCAAGGCTCTCGTCACTTTGACTTTGAGGAGGTTTCATTCCTAGCCTACCCCAACTTGTTTGGGACAAAGGCTTTGTTGTTGTTGTTGTTGCTGCTAGTGGAGATTTATTAAAATGAGGAACACCTCGGTAAATGATCATTTAATACTGGCAAATTTAATTGCTAACACAAAGCACCGTTTCATAAAGACATTGTTTGAGCTACAGTTACATGGCAGCAGGGTAATGTGATGAAATTGAAGTTTAAGAATATTTGTATCACATCCTTTGATGCCAGGATTCATAAGGCAAACTTGACTCAAATTATTTCAGCAAGCCCCATCTCCCAAAACTGTTTTCTCGTCAACAAATAATTATCCAACTCCAACCTTCTCTAGATTAAGATAGTTCTTGTGAATTGTGATACTTGGGTAAATTTGAAGTAGCAAAACAGTGCAAAGGAAGCTTTAGGGCCCAGTTAGAATCAGTAGCCTAACTCTATAATGAACAGTTAGAAGAATAAATTGAACCAACTCTTCGTTGAAAAATACGTCTGGGTATCTGTCTGTTGAGAAGGAAGTAATCATGAAGTAACTGGAATGAACAGGAAAGGGCTAATATGACTTTCTGTATCAACAAGAACAGAACTAGTGTGCACTTTACACAATCACTTGCTACAGATTAGTTTACTTGTATTGATAAATGATAAAAAGTCATGCCATAAGCACAAAGTGGGTCGCAAAACCAAAAACCAATGATAGTTTCAAAGATGAGAACTTCTGTGAGCTAATAACAAGTAAATATTCTACATTTATGGTTTAGTTAAACTCTGTGATTCCTTTTTACCTGAAAGTGGGAACTATTTAAACAGCGGGCAATCTGACGGAAAAGTGGCACCATACATCTCTGGAATTCTGCTGGCTGTGTAGCTTCCAAGACCTCCTCTAACTCACCCAAAACATCACCTCCTTGAGCTATTCGTGATGGGCCAATACTTAAGTAAACCCCTTATAACAGTATCAGCAAGCTTGCAGTCTTTCTCAACGAATTGAGTGACACAATATGACAGTTGCTGATGGTACATGCTGACACCTTTTGGTTTGTGGAGTGGAATCAGTGTTCGGACTAGAAACAATTTGTGCTCTTCCTTTAGTGGCAAAGCGAAACCATTGATTATACTCCCCAAAATCTCTAACAGCTCTGCAATCCCATTAAGCTTTTCTGTCTCAAATACGAACCTGTAAAAGATATTATTAATCGCCTTCCTGATGAATGGACGGTGCACCATGAATTTCCCATATAACCTGTGAAGTATTGTCTTCAAATACTCCCTCTCCCTAGGATCCTCCGAGTCAAAGAGATCAAGCAGCTTGAGAATGAACCCGTGATCGACATATCTCTTGGCCAGCTTGGCATCTGTCTCAGGAGACTGAACAAATCTTAAGAACAGTTCGTACACGATCTGCAAGTGCGGCCATGCCGGGTCCATGACAGGCTCTTCCTCCTCCAAATCGAATGACTCGAGTGCCTTGTTCTCTCTTGGGGCAGGGGTCGTGGCTCGGAACAAGTTTGTAGAAACCATCTTGATGACCTCCTGCACCACGGACTCCGGAAATTTGCCGGTGGCTGAGGTAACATAATCAACGAGCTCAAGCAATGTTTGCCTCTTGATCTCCTTCTCTTTAGATCCTTTGTCGGGTCCGTGAATTCGAACATCACACAGCACATGGCCAGCTTCCTAAGGAACAGGCCGGGCTTGTCGAAGCAGGCACATCCCGGAAGCTCGGAAGTGCCTCATACACAGGTGGGGCCAAGAAACCGTTGCTCACACCCGCACCAACACCGGCGTTCTTGATCGTGTAATTCTGGCCGGGATTTGTGACCGTGGTGGTGTAATTGTTTGGATTGCCAATCCTACTCGACATGGTCAAATCCGTTGTGGTTCTTGCATCAGATGTCGGACTGGGCAGCGATGAGCCGGCTCCGGCCAAATCCTTCTCCCCGGACTTGGCCGGCTTCTTGGGAAGCCGGCCCAGGATTTGCTTAATCATAATGGATTGCCCAAACACAAGCTCCGATCAAACCGCGCTAAAGAACTCTCCCCAAATCCATCATTTTTCTATCTGATCAAATTAAACACGGTAAGAAGCATGGAAAAAAAATCCACGCGTAAACATGAAAAGGATTGGGGAAACCGCACCTTCGGATCAAATCGACGCCACCGGAGTCGAATCCGCGGTCGACACCCTCCCAAACCGCGCCTTTCGACGAGAAACCCAATCGGCGACACCAATAAAAAGAAGAACCGGGCGGGGTCAAAAAGGAAAAGGGGTCAGAAGGTAAAGGAAAAGGCGGAAAATCGCGCCTTTTCCCAAATTTCCACGCAATTTGGCCCGGGGGGAAGGGAAAGGGCGCGAATTGGATGGATTCCTGCAGAAACTTGTGGGGATTTCGGTGGAATTCGCGAAGAAGGAGATGGTGGTGGTGGAGGCGTCGCCGGTCGGGTTCGTTCGGGTCTCTTTGGGGCCGCAGTGGGGGCAGGCAGTGGGTGCGCGAAGCCAAAATGGGCGAGAAAATTAAAGCGGAGGTGGAGAACTAAAAAAGTTTTTTTTTTTTGGACCAAATCCAAAACGGATAGCTTCGGTCGGTCGTAAATATTCTGGTGTACAATTTGTGTTGCACCCAACACAATACAATTTCCATCTTATGTGGACTGTGATAAACCCATCAAGATTTCTCTTTTGAAACGAATAATAAATCTACAAAGATTGATTCATGTGACCGTGTTTCTAGATGCAATGAAACTAAAATCGTCTGGTGATCTGTGTATGTACTGTCGTTTTACCGACCAATTGTCTTGTGTCGTTGGCTAAGACAGTGTAAGATTACCGTGATTCATATCATTTGGCTAATACATGGAATCTTACTTTAAGAAACATACAGATACAGTCTTGGTAGACATAGGCATGCTGTTAAAGTATAAGTGAATTGTTTGTCTTTCCTCGCTTAAGGTTTTGGGTGAATTAGTTTATGCATGCAACTCAATATGGTATCAGAGTTAAGAGGTCTGGAGTTCAAGACCCAGTTGGTGCAATTAAAAATAATAATTGTAGCACACTTCTATTCCATGTCTTAAGCCTAAGGAAGTATATTTCCTTATCAACTTAAACTTTTGGGTTAATTGGTAGGTGCATGCAACTCAATACATGTCACCTTCACATTTGGTTGTTTGACATGAGAATACAAGCATCAGAATTTTTGCGCTCAAGATTTCATGCAAACAAGCGTCTGCAAATAGAGCAGATATATTCGAGTGGTGTTTTAGAATAACAAATACTCGTATGCATGACTATGATATTGTGACTGACACTTCTCAAGGGATTTGAGCTAAAGAAAACCTTGGTGGCCTCCTTCAGGTACTCTTTATGCGTACCCAAAAGAAAAGGGCACTAAAATAAAAGGTTAATGAGAATTGATTACTCATGTGGAGAATTTCAGAGTGAATTAAATAGTATGAAAACCAACCAACTAATGATGCACCACTGGCCCAGCTGATAGACTTAGTCACTTGTATAAGAGGTCCAACACAGCACTAGCTAGGAAGAGAAGACCAGAGGCAGTCAAAATCAAATGCATACTTGTATTTGGTCACCACTTCGGATGGTCAAATCTCTCTCCCTCCCTCTTTCTCTCACACAGAAAAGAAAGACGGTCAAATCTCAAATCAGATGCCTTGTTCTTCAGCATGAGTAAAAGTGTAAGACCAATCATGCACTCTGAAAGTTAATCAAAAGAACACCATTTAATTTGTTTCAGTTGATTTTTCAGGTTTGTTTAGCACAATTCACCACAAACACAAAATAAAAATGTAGTAGTGGATAATAAACGGATGGTGATTAACACAGAGAGACAGTGTGCGAGGGGAAAGGGGCAAAAAAGTGGTTAGCTAAGCTGCCTCTGGTGGCACTGCTACGACCATAAGTAGAGGCAGCAGGTAACAAATGGCTGAAAGAAATACAGGACAGAGATGTCACGTTCAGGCCTTCAGGGTAATGTGATAAAGCAAAGGGCTCTGCTGTGCCTTGCCTGCCTATCCGTCCACCTGCTTGTGCAAGCGACTTTTACCTAATCCCTTTACTTTACTGCACTGTACTCTAGCAAAATTTTACTCTAGGTAGCTAGGCATCAGAAGGAAGCTGTTAGAAAATGGAACGGCAGAAAAGTAAGCGAGTATAGATACTTCAGAATTCAGGTAAGAAATGAGCAGCTTGATCTCATGAACGTAGATTGATTTTCAAGCAAATTGAAAGAGGTTTGGGTTGTAGGAAGGTCGAGCTGTCCATATGGCTGCCATCCAATTCCAATTCACCGTTCAATTCAGGTAATAGAAAGCAACTTGATGTTTGAGCTTTATCTGAACGGTTCCAGCTTCTGGAGGGAAAGAAATGAAGGAGGAACACAGCACGCATTTCGCGATGAGCTGAGCCGAGGTAATCCGGAATGGATTTTGCGTATTGAACCTGAAAATTGCCGCTTAGCTTCATTCCATTGCCCGATCGTTGTCGAATGTTGGTGTGCGAAAAAAAAGAGAGCTCACAGCACAGCACAGCATAGGCAGACATCTAGCAAGTTAATAGTAGCCAGTGCACACGTTTTCCTGCAGATTTGTAGCTAGCAAAAGTGCAGCATATATATATAGTTCAGTTTCACTCAGCCAACCATGGCAACTGAGTCTCATCAGCTGGCAAAGGAGACAAGTCAAAAGGGGGAGGAAATTAGGAAAAGCAGAGAGTGAAACACGCATAATTTGGTCGATGCTTGCCTGTTTGACTGTATCTATCTGTAATCTCTCGTTATCGTGGCTAGTGATCGTCTGTCATCACCTGTACGTTCGTGTTTGCAAACTGCAGCGAGAGGCCAGCTTCGATTTGGTTGCTTGCTGCATGTATCTTCTCGATCGAACTGCGACTGATCGATCGACTGAGCCAGCCCCTGCATGCAGGAGAGGCCGGAGATGCAGTTCTACAGTTTATTTTCTGCTGCGTACGTGTGTATATTCCCTTGCCCGATGGTTGTCGAATGTCGTGGACTGTTCTACAGTTTCTTTCTGCTGCGTACGTGTGTAGCTCGATCGGTGTAAGCCTGTAAGGCAATGAGTATATATTGATGTGCTAGCTAGCTCCACTACCGGTGCTGGATTAATGCTGCACAGCCGTCGGCAGGAGGCAATACAGCTAGCTAGCTGTGGATTACGAGTAAATGTAAGACACATAGGCGTCGCGTCGTCGTATGCGATGTGATGTGATGGGATGGTGTGCGATTAGTCATCTCCGACTCCGACCGTCGGACAACGCAACGCGGGAGGATCGGACAGCGGCGAACGCACAAAAGGCATCAAGTACATTGAACGCGCATGCGGGCTGCGGCCGTCATGTGCACTTGGCGGCGCGCGCGTATCGAACAAACACGGCGAATCGACGGTGCCGCGGCGGGGAGTCGTCGCTGTCGGAGCAGAGTACGTACGTGCTTGGAGACTTGGAGTCGATCGTCGCTGCAGATTCTCAGATGTGCGTGCGGTTTGCCGATCGATGCGAGCATTCCCCGCCGCTTCTCACCCTTGCACTGCGGACATGTATGGGGCCAGAGATGCGAATACCTGCACATCGTTGTTCTTCTTGGTCGATCTGGAGTCATTGTGGATCTGGATAAAAAATTGGGGGCGTCTAGGCAACACTCGAGTATTTTGTTTCTTCCCGGGTACTCGATTTTTTGTCCGTTGGATTTCAATCTGAGCGTTCCAACACACTTTACCCCCCTTGTAAAAACAAACGTGTATCTGGACTAAACTGCTTTCCCCCTCCACCCTCCCACAACAGAACAGAATTAACGGGTCGGATTGCATGTTTTTTGTTGGACTACATCTGAGTCGGCCCGTTTACATAGAAAAACAATACCGTCTGCTTTTTTTTGTCCACTCACACGGCCCATAAAAAACAAATAAAAAAAAGCCCATCACTGTTAACATACAAAATATTGATGTCTGAAGCGAGATTGTCTTTGGGCTATTAAAAAACTTTTTAAAAATGTCCATTTGTGTGTCTGACTTGATACGGCTTCTTCACCCTCTTCACTCTGCTGAAATTTCGCAATCTTTTTCAACAAACCACACTTGGCCTACAAAAAAGTGAATAATTTAATTAATGAACAAAATGTGTCTGTTTGATCTGTGCAATTGTGTTTAGCTTTTACCTCTGGAATATCCGAATATGCACTAGTTATGTGATGCGAGTGAAAGAGCTGCAATGTCTGCAGTTAGTGCAAAAAGATGAGTCTAGTGCATCTTCTTCCTATATGGCTTTACCAGGAGATGGGTTTGTTTTTTTACTTTGATAACTACTGGGACAAAAAGTGCAGTATTATGTATCTATAAAAAAATACAAAGGAGAAATTGCTACTGATAAACCATGTTGATAGTAATGGTGTTTTATATGGCTCCATATATTTTCTTGCAACATACAGAGAGCAATGAGGTTTCTAAAAACCAACAAGGGGTAAACCAGCAAGGGTTTGAAGGTAGCTGGTAGTTACTACTTCTGATTGATAGACACCAGAAGAGAGGACCCAATAAGCCACCAAACGATGCAAATCTCTTTATAAAAAAGAAAAGAAATGACATACAACAAGAACTGACCATCCTTTTGGAGAGAGAGAGAGAGAGAGTAATAATGGCATACAACAAAAAAACATACTACATCATGTTAGTGGGTTCCAACCAACTGTTTTGCACGTAAAACAAACACAGTTTTTAAAAAAACATAATGTGGTATTTTTTATATAAGATCAAGACAATTTTTATGTATGTTGTAATGTATAAAATAAGTTTGTGTTTCATGTAAAAAAGTGTTACATGCTATGCTAGTTATGTTGTATGCTTTGAATCCATAATTTTTATGATGGTGACTGTGCAAACAAAATGACTGGCTTCTGACTAAAAATGTAGATGTACAAGCAACATGATACCAAAAACACATATTACCTTCAAATACAAAATTAAAAATAGTGTTCAAAACTAGATACAAAAAACATAAGGTTTTACCTTTGATTATGTTGATGACAAAGCAAGTATGTAACCAGGGCAGACATTATGCGTTTTTAGCATAGATATAAACCGAAAAAAAAATCCAAAGCTTACTTACCACTTCATTCCTCCCACTGTACTTACAAATAATTTTTTTTAAAATATAATGTGGTATTTTTTATATAAGATCAAGGTAATTTTTACGTATGTTGTAATGTATAAAATTAGTTTGTGTTTCATGTAAAAAAGCATTTATTCCTCCACCGAATAATAACAGATCAAGTACCTACTATTTCTCATGTAATAATAATTAAAAACAAGTACCTACTATTTCTCATGTAATAATAATTA
Organism: Ampelocalamus luodianensis; assembly: GCA_036346255.1. Classification (NCBI taxonomy): domain Eukaryota; kingdom Viridiplantae; phylum Streptophyta; class Magnoliopsida; order Poales; family Poaceae; genus Ampelocalamus; species Ampelocalamus luodianensis. The sequence continues at coordinate 50,697,988 of CM070632.1, read as the reverse complement.
AAAAAAATGCTGATATGCTATTTGGCCATAAAAAAAATGACAACATGACTATCACAGTTTTTTAAAACCCTGTTCAATTAGGAGTACTATTAAACAACATATATATATGACATTATATAGAATAGGAAAAAATTGCATATTATATAATCTTCAAAAGGTACATATATCACATTATATATTCAAAACACATATGAGCCATAAACCTAGCCAAAAAATTATGACCAAGATGGATAGATGTACCTACTACTGGCTACTCAATTCGTTCATAAATGAAAGACCACAAACAATACATATCTATGAATTAATTACATATCTATCAAAACTACACATCTATAAAAGACTACAATAGTACATATCTATCAATTTTTCATGATGGTGGTTGCAATAACAAATGAGTGCCTTCTGATGTGGGTTCGAACCGACTGCTATGCAAGTAGAAGAAACAACAATAGTTTTTTACATAATGTGGTATTTTTTATATAGGATAAAAAGCAATTTTTACATATTTTGTTATGTGTAAAACTAGTATGTGTTTCATGTAAAAAAGTGTTTTATGCTAGTTATGTTGACTGCTTTGAATCCATAATTTTCATGATGGTGATTGCAAAAAAACAATGATTGCCTTCTGACTCTAAAATGTAGAGGTACAAGAAAACAAGTTACAAAAAACACATGTTAGCTTCAATACAAATTAACTACAAAACAAATCAAACTAGATATCTCTCCAAGTGTACCTTGATATGATGGACAATAACCTCTTTGATGGCAATTGACGAAATGAACTGGGAAACAAAAAAAAGTATAGGTAAAAAAATTTGCATATTATATAATCTTCAAAAAGGTACATATATCACATATATATTGCATATCACATATTATATAAACTTTTTTCCCAGTAGTTATCTCGGTGAAAAAACAAGAGATAAGAAAACCCCTCTCCTGGTAAAGTCGTATAGGAAGAAGATGCACTAGACCCATCCTTTTGCACTAACTGCAGACATTGCAGACGTATAGGAAGAAAAGGAGTGTGTACCTTGCTGCTCACAAAAAGCGACTCCTCCCCATGGTCATTCTTCCATGAAGTTACTTGACCTGCATAAAGATAGATCTGAAAAAACACAAGACTAAAGTAGTTACTCATCATTGCGGCATTTGTATTTTGCAAAAATAACTTACTGGAACTTCAGAGCATAGACAGAACATATAATATTTTTGGAAACAAATGAGACAGGGAAGATCAAATAAATATGGAAATAAACACTAGGAAGAACCTCTGCACTTTAATATGGGCAATGTGGATCCTTTCGCATGCTTGCGGCGGACACGAAATTTGAAACGCATTTAACTTGCTTGTGCAGACACAGATGACACACTAATACAGTACAACAATATGGAGAGCATTTCCCAAAAGTGCCAGCGAGCAGCCACGACTACACATTGGTAAAAACAAACGACATATGTATACTTTCAATTTACCTTACCGTCAATTCTAATGCAAAACTGTTCCAGAATGATGGTTTAACAGGGTTCAGAAGAAGAAAGGTATCTCTCTCTATATAAATGATGGTCTAGATTCCATATGGAATATAAAAAATGATAAGTAACAAATTTAAGCACTCCTTGTATCAAAACACAAAAGAACAAACTTAAACAGTTCGACAGGACTAGAAGCTCCCCTAGTTAGCATGATACAAATTAAATCACCCACTATTTGGCATTAGCTCCTACTAGAAACTAGTTACAACAAAACGAACAACAAAATGAGCAAAGGGATAATGTACAAAATAGTACAAAAACTGAGGATACATCCAAACTTGTCTGAAAGAATGTCTGCATACAGAATATGATTTCCCCTGCAAATGCTACAAAACATACAATGGACAACAGATCCAACCTCGGCATCATGCATCCAACCTCGGCATCATGCATCATGCATCATATGGCTAACATTTCAGATTTCAGAAACTCCCTTTCCCTATGACCTCTTCTATCTTGTACCTATTTTCCTCACCATACTCAGTGAAAAAATCCATTTCAGAAGATGTCTGCAACACAAAAGACAAAATGGTGAAAGAAAAGGTTGCACATGATTGGTATATTTTATGGAAATTGCACTCATAGCCATGTTGCTTTTGAGAATTAGCAGATGTTTGATCTCACATAAGTAACTCGGTGATTCTTGTTCTAAATGAAAAGCAGGGGATCAGAATACCACACTCTGCGCATCGCTTTTTGAATTAAAGAGGTTTCACTACATCGCAATGCACAGAGAAATATATGTTGAACAAATGAAATAAAATGTTGAAAACAGAAGTACCTTTTGCAGACCGACATAGGATAAATAACTAACTATTTAATTAGCAAGAACATGCATAGAACGTAAAGGAACTTACGTGGGAGCAAGTTTGCCAAGACTGCGCAGCTTCTTGTTAGTTGTTTCATCTGTAGTATTTCCAGAAGTCTGAAGAGAATATTATTTGTTAGAAATACATGGAAGCCCTCTTCCTGCAAGCAAATAGGAATCTCTCTGATTAAGTTCTCTACCATTGACAAAGACAGTATCCCCACCAGCACAATTTCTGGCCGTCAGATAATTAAATTCTCTTATAAATGGCTTCAAATAAAAAAGTCATGCCAACAAAATTTTCTAAGAGCGCCCTTGTATATTAACAACTCATCTTACAGGAATAATGCCGATACATTCTCGCCCCATGACACACCAAAATCCAGCACGGTAGTCATGCACTGCTCTACGAGCAGATCTACGAAGAAATATGTTGTAGACTCCAAAATCCTCCAATCACTGTCGATTATTACCCCACCCACCCCCACGAACTTCAAATCGAACACTGTGAACCACCGCATGAATCTCCCACCTAAGGGTGTTGAATCAAGAATCTAGATTGCCCAAACTGCTCCCTCTACTGCAAAATAAAATGTGAAAAAATGATTTAAACGAATCATATATACCATCGAATCTAAGACAAAAAGGCGGCTATCAAAAAAGAGTTCAAAATCGAACACTAGTGTGTGCGAAAACACAAAATCGACACAAAAATCGCAGGATTTGCTCCACCTGACTCTAAACTCAAAATCTCTATGTCATTCGCCGGTGGATTTGCAGAATCCTTACCTAGGTGGAGAAGAAACAAAGCCCTCTTCTTTTCCCGGATTCGTTCCTCTCTACCGACTGTATCCCTCACTTCCCTTTCCACCTTCTCTCTCTGTCGGTGGAGATAGAAATAGAGATGAGCACCAATGAAAAATGTGTTGTGGGGAATTGAAGAGGAGAAAGGCGAAGTATTCGAGGATGCACTGTTTCAAATTTTCAGGTGGTTCACACACAGAAAAATAAGCCTCAGTTTTTATCGGGTATGCTCGCCCCACCCGTTATTTTGCACGTCCACGTATACACAAACAGAGCGCGAATCACAAAGCGTATCCAATGGATACAAAATCGAGTGCTCGCAGACTATATAAATACTCGAGTGCCTATTAGCAATTCCCTAAAAAATTATGGGTTGAGTATCGAATTATTGCGTGTGCAACAACGATTCAATCTAATCAATGTCAAAAGATCTGTTAAGATCTGAATCGTTATGATGTGGGTTCGGCAGAACTTCAGTAAGATGTCAGCTTCGGTTAGAAACTAGATATTGTTGGTTTCACTGTAGCACATAAGTTTGTTGTCATTCAATTTAATCTCCTTCCCAGACTTTCGGATCAAGTGATCATGTAATCTCCGGTTATCAAATCGTTGTATATATATATATATATATATATATATATATATATATATATATATATATATATATATATATATATATATATATATATATATATATATATATCAATGAAACCCCATGAGGGATGATTGCGGCAATAGACTTTTACATGGTATCAGAGCTCGGTGATCTCCCACGATGACTGGCTCCATTACCTTCTCTGCATCTTCCTCATCCACCTCCATAGCATCACCATCCCTTAGTCACTTTGTCATAGTGAAGCTCAGCCGTGACAACCACCTTCTCTGGAAAGCCCAAATCACTCCATACCTCCGAAGCCAAGGGCTACTCGGCTACGTTGATGGATCACTTTCGGCACCACCGTCAGATCATTGTTGCCAATAGAGAAAGCACTCAATCTGCAAATCCTGCATACATTACCTGGTACCAGCAGGATCAACTAGTGCTCAGCGCACTACTCTCCTCACTAACAGAGGAGATCCTAGGCTAAGTTCTCTTTCTCACCACCTCCAATGAAGTATGGAGGGAACTAGAGGCTATGTTTGCCTCTCAATCGTGAGGAAGGACCATGCAGATCAGATTCCAGTTGGCTAATATGAAGAAGAAAGAGATGCTCATGACTAACTACTTCCACAAGATGAAGGCGTTGGCAGACACTCTTTTCTGCAATTGGTCATCCTTTGCATGAAGAACAGATCATCTCCTACATTTTCTCGGGGCTTGGACAGGACTATGAATCTCTAGTCACGTCCATATCTACCTGAGCAGAACTTGTGGGACCGAATGAACTCTATGCTCATTTGGTCAGCCACGAGCAACGGATTAAGCTAGAATGAGGCCGCACCTCAAATCATGCCTTCGCAAACAATGTGGTGCACATAGCAATGAAAAACGTGGAGGAGGACGCTCTAAAGGAAACAAGCGCGATCATGGGCGCAGCATGATTTTGGCCGTGGCTCAAGCTCATTAGGTGGAAAACCAACGTGCCAAGTGTGTGGCAAATATGGTCACAATGCACTGCGTTGCTACCACCGATTTGACCACAATTATCAATATGAAGCTGTGTGTTCCGCCAAGGTAGTTAGAGTTGAGATCCTGAGTTGGATCGATTTGCCTTCGGTAGGATCGAAATTGTAGTATTGAATCGTAGAATCGGCAATTTTACGGAATTGTAAAAATACACATATTTAACATTTATACTATAAGTTTGTGTGATTCTTATATGGTTTACCACTTGCATGTTCCTTAAAAGCAGCTAGACATACTCTAGGAATAAAAATAGCTTATCATTATCAAGCTCAAAATTGCTCATGCCATAATATAGATATTTGTACTAGCATTACCACACTGATACAATATTTTGTATGTTCCTTGTTTATTTATAGTTTTATTCTTAGAAATTAATATCAATAAATTTTGCTCTAAAATAAAATATCAGCAAAGCCTGGACTCTAAAAAAATTGCACTTTTTTTTTGTCCTAAGTCTCTATGAGTAGGATCGACAGTGCAATTTGGATCAACAGGCTATCGTGCGTTCGTAGAATCGTAAGACTCTAAGAGTAGGATCACGATCCTAACTACCTTGTATTCAGCTGTTGCTCACCAACACCAACTCCTACGAGATCGATCATAACTGGTATGTGGATACCGGTGCAACTGATCATGATGGTTCTTGAGTAATACATATTTGGATTACACAAGACATTTGCAAAATAGAACTACCATGACGGTTCTTTAGGTGTGTTCATGTTGTAAAAAAAATCATTACTCTCAATTACAAACATGTACGAGAAACTGCATGCTTCTACTTGTATTCTCATTGTAAAGTGAGCTTTAAAATTTTGAAATGACCCATCGTTCCCATCAAGGGTATTTAAGACATTTGCCACTCAGTAGCCAGTTGACCCAACAAAAAGTCAGACAACCAAATAGCATGCTTTTCCGGATAGCGACTTCTTAGGGCAGCCCGTCGGTAGCCGACTTTTGCACAAGTTGTAGCTATACCAAACAGGGCCTATAGCTACTCACACATATGCCACCTTGCCTACCAGTGCATAATGTAAATCTGTTGCTGTGGACGTGAAGGCTCGTTTCAAACCGAGGATTTTTATACGGTTTTCGCATGCTTGGAACGTAGAAATCTTACACAAGTTAAAAAGTAATACTAAGAGCATGTACAATAGTGTAATGTCGGATGTTTGTAAGACTTGCCACGTAGAACATTAGATGATGTGGATGAGAGATGTGGAGTATAGAGAATTGGGTTGTCTCTTATGCAGTAATCGATTGTAATACGAGAAACAAGACACATTACACATGAATGAGTTGTCTATAGAGACATGTAAAAACAACTCATTGTAGGAGTTGTTTTTAGTGTTGTTTATAGATAACATGGAGATATACTATAAACAACAGTTATCTATACCATTGTACATGCTCATGTGGGAATGGCCGTGCTCTAAGCAGGCCTGAAATGTCAATGCAGTTCTTTATGAAGTGCCATCAGTTCAATCCCAACGTGAACCGTGGATTTTGTACGCAATGCATATGCAATGCAATGCAATGCAAGAGCTGGGATGGGCTAAATGGTAATAACGCCAGTCAAAGGTTTCATTTGTAAATTGTAGATTCAGGAATATCTGGGCCAGTATGCCCCGAAATGTTTGGGCCATTGCTGAATTGAGCTGAGGCCTTAATTCTGTGTTCGCCTCGGACCAATTAGCCTTTGTTTGTAGCGTCAGTTTGTTCTTTGTTCCCATCTTGCAATTCGCAAGAAAGATTAGGAGAGAAAAAATGGCGTCTTTCTGCCGCTCCGCCGCCGCCACCATGAGGTCGGCGGCGTTCCGGTCGAGATCCTCGATGGCGAGGCCCGTCACGGCTACGAGGTCGCCTGTCGCGTCGGCACGCCTCCGCAGGTGACGCGCAAAGTCCTGAATCCGTCTGTGTTCTTGCCACTAGCTAGGTCTTGCTCGGAACTACCCTTAAAGCCGTGCCTTTCTTGATCCTGACCGTCTCAGGCCCTCTCTGGCGGCGGCTCTGGCGAGCGCGGAGTCTCTGATGCCGCTGCACAGCGCGGTGGCGGCCGCGCGGCTGCGGTCGTGCATCGCCGCCGACTCGTCCTGCTGGAGCTGCCTCTCCCAAGGTGATGCCTTTGCATCTTGTTCTTTGCGTTTCTGCATTTGTATGTGAAATGCTAGGTTCATTGATTACATTAATGTAGTGATTTTGTGTTGTCTAATACTGAAATATGCCCACTTTGTTCGCAAGAGAATCAGGATTGTATTGATTTCTTTGCTAAACTTGTCGCTTAGGAGTTAGGGGGTGTGACATTTCTGTGCTCAAACCCCATTTTGTATTGCACGTACATAGAGGATACAGAAATCTAGGCATGTAATCTATTATATACTAAAAGTCGATGACAGAGATGACAGGCGTTTAGAGTTGCTAAGAAGAAAGAGAAATATGCTAAGAACTCTGGCAAAAAAAGAAAAACATCCGACCCTTAATTCAGTACAACATAATCATCTAGCCCTTAATCAATGGACCCTTAATTTGGTGGGCTCTAAAACATCCTGCCATTGTGTTATTAGAGATAACTAGAGAAAATAAAAGTGGACATTTCAGTTTGACATCATGCAACAACTCTATCGTCGCAAGTTTATCTAGCTACCTCATTATTATCACGGCGTGATCAGGAGGAGTCCAATAACAACATCAAATTGGTCAAAGCACATGCATATATGCATTGGAAGAGTCCAAGTAAGAAGGTCAAATGCAGTATCCAATCTCAAATATAAAATATACATGCATGCACAAGCAATTAATGACCTACCAAATTCAATTGATGTCAAGGAGATTAGGTCAATTATTTGAAGCAGAACAAGCGAATAGGACTACTCAGGCTTATCTGGCCAGATAGAGTAGATTTTGGAAGCATGCATTCAAAGGATGGAAGGAACAAGAGAGGAGAACATGCATGGAAAGGAAGTGGAAAAAAGGTCCACATTTGATCGGCTGCCATGCTAATTGACTTAGAGATAATTATGATTGGAGCCTGCAGTTTGATCGAAGTTTGATGGCACGACGGTGAGGTTGTTGACAGTCCTATGATGCACGGACACAGATACGTTGACACGACACCGACACGGGGATTCACCATTTTCCCAAAAATGCCGATACGGCAACACGGCTATATATATATAAATAATAAGAATAATATACACACACGTATTATTTTTTTTATTTTTCTACATGCTTGTCAAACAAAAATAATGTAAAGTGTAAAATGAACTAGGAATATGTACCTCTCAAAGATAACCCTCACCTCTTCATTCTTCTTTCAGTCAGTTCATGATATGTTCAATTGTTCATATTAATACCATTACCAGAAATTCAGAATTCCATTAACCTGGGAGCCGAAGAGAGGCGATGCGCTGCTACCTGCTGGTCGTCGGAGAGGGAGGAGGCGCGGCGAGCCGGCAACGCGAGCGAGGCGGGTGCGTGAGGCCGAGGCGGCGTCGGGAAGCAGAGGCCGGGGTCTGGGGTTGGGATCGAGAGAGCTAGGGTATATGCGAGGTGGTTGAGGTGGGCGGTGGCCGTGTTGAATCGTGTCGGTTGTATCCGACACGTGTCGGAAATTTTAAAAATTAACATTTGTTGTTTAATTGACCGACACGTGTCCGTGGCGTGTCCGTGCCGTATCCGTGTTGGACACGGTGTCTGACTATACGGCAACAAACTGAAGAGTCCGTGCTTCATAGGTTGACACCAAGGAAATGCCGGAGATATCCTCCGCGACGTGCTGACAAAGTTGATGTCAAGGGAGAGAGAGATGGAGAGTCCATTGCAATTAAGACATGTATATATGTAGGCATGGTGGTGTGCAATTGTGCTTGTCCATATAATCCAAACCAACTTGATTGGTGCTTGGACAAGGCAACATCAATGAGCCTGAGATGCAGGATACCATCGAGAACGACCAATGGTTGCACCGGCTGGAACATGGAGGACACACGGTCCTAGGTCTCATCGATTCGTGGTGGTCATGAACCACAACACGGCCACAAGAAGAAATCACCCCAAGTAGCCTCCAAATCGAAGAGAGATGCCGAAGGTATTTGTGTTTGTTTGTCGTAAATTTCTATTATTGAGCACTTCTATAGATCATCGGGAGAGACTTTTATAGATCATTATATACCAGGAATACTCTTCGATGGTTCAATTTTTTAGTTGAATCTATTTCTTATTGTAAAATTTATATGATTAATGTCATTAACTATGCAATTAAATTTTAAAATCTAAAATCTAGCCGCACGTTGTGTGGGTTTTACGCCTTATATGAAAAGAGAAAAATACACAAAGTTCTAAAAAATGCAATCTTGCGGATCTGAATTTTGTGAGCCCTAATTGAAATTGAACTATAGCGACCGTTGAATTTTATTTTAAAAGTGATACATGCTAGAAATTCTCACAAAAAAGCATAACAACTAACTCTTAATCTGGTGGACCCTAATTAAAGCTGAACTGTAGTGACCATTAGATGTTAGTACTTAGAAATATATATATATATATATATATATATATATATATATATATATATATATATATATATATATATATATATATTACTATTTAAAAACAGGAAGAGAGGACAATCCTTGCTCAAAGAATAAGAAATTCGAGTTATTAGATACCATATCAAAGCTGCACTCATGGAGTATGAAATTGCAGATGAGTTGAGAACTAATCTCATGTTTATGTTACATGCTAGGGATTACATTGATATCTAAGAATTGAAAAGGTAATGTTTTTGAAAAAGATCAATATGAAACAATATAAAATACATTTGGAGTAACAGAATGTTTGTCTCCATAGTAAAAAAGTGAGATTGACTAAGACAAAAGTTTAACCTATTAGTTTTACCACAATATATTTATTAAAAAAAAAGAATATGAAAGTGTTCATTATATCTAATCTATGCATGTTATTTTTACAGGACTAACAAATATTCAAAATTATAATGGTCAAAGTAAACAAGTTTGACTGTACTCTTTCCACAGTAAGAATATTTTGCAACTGGAAGGAAATAATATTCCTCAAACAATATGCATATACATATTAACCATTGTCATCTAAGCAAATATCTCAATTAAAACATGTTATATGAACTATAAATCATAATTAGAATGGAAATAGAAATATAAATAAAAGTACATTAGAACTATCTAGCCACGTAATTGCGCGGGCCACTCGCCTAGTTGTCTGAAAAAAGGTTGTTGGATTAATGGTACCACTCTGATGCCCTTGGAGACGTTGTCATGCTTGTTGTGGTATGGCTATGTCTCTCTCACTGCCTGTGTACGTGTTGTGCTTAGTATTTATCTGTGAGTAGATCATTCAAGAAGGGAGGATTGCTGTGATATATTGTCTTTTTCTTTGCCTAAGTGCTTCGACTGTACTCTAGGTGGCATAGTCCTGCATAGAAGTTGTCTAGTTTTGTACTTTGTTGGATGTTTAAATTTCCAGACTGCTGGAGATGACAAAATTATGAAAGTACTTTCTTTTTAACCTGGAATGTATCAATTCTATAGTTGCTGTTGTCATATATTGTCAATGTTCTCATTACTGTTTTGGTAATCGTCCTGGTAGGTTTGACCAAGCGCATCTGATCATGGCTAGGAACATAATGTGAAAGAGAATGGATCATGTGCTCCTGTGTCATGTTTTAATCTTTCAAGATATTTCCTTTATTCTCTAAGGAGTAGGATATGACGGTGTGTTTTATCAAATTTTGTTAAGGAGATTGCAGAGGGACTAGTGACCCTTTGGGACTATTGTTTAATTTTGGCTTGATCGCTCTATGCAGTAACAGAGCTATCTTTTAGTTGCTGAATGCCATGCTTGTTTCATGGACATCTTGAATCATTAAATTGGGCGATATTTTGTTGTTCATCATTTTTGGCATCTTACAAGTATTGGGTTATTTTTGTGTTGCAAGTTTTTTTTTTTTTTTTTTGACGTGGATGATTTTAATTATGCAATTCCTACAAAACAAAAATACTTTTGTCTACAGAATATAAATCCAGGCCAGTTTTATACCAGGTGTTCATGTTTTCGGTTTTTGTAAGGGTCTGCTGTAGGTATAAATTGGGCTTCATTATGGTTCAGTTGGTGCTTATTATGTCTGGGATACTAATGTTTGCTCAGCATGACTATGCATATTAGCATTTGACTGTCAACAGCCCATTTTACAAAACCATCTGTCATGTAGTTGGCATGCCAAACTTATACAATTGTTTTTGTTTACTGTTCTTCCTTTCTTTGCTGATCTGATATTCACTAAGTTACCCTCGTTTCTTACTTTTTTCTTTTCATGATTGGGCGCTGTTTTTGTTTTGAAACAATACATTAGACTTCGCTCTTCCTCGGTGACGAAGACTGAAGAAAGGCACATACTTGAAACAGCACTTCAGAGTTCCGGCTCTTCTATTTTTTTTAGATGTTTTGACTGAACAAGCCCATGGTTGCAGAGAAATTTGAACTGTATTTGAAATACTTGTGTTTGGTAGTCGGATGCATGGTACAAAAATGATGTCCCTCTGGTGGTGATGTTCTTTGTATGGTTCCTGGAGGCTGAAATGTCTTACTAACTGCGCATCTCCTAGATCTTAGGCATACAAATCAGTACAAAACTTAGGTATTGTTTGGGGAGCTGTAGTTTTGCTGAAAAGCTACTTTTGGCTTTTTAAGCTGAAAAATAGTTGTAGTTGGTGGTGTAGTTTTTCCTGAGAAGTCGTTTGGCAACGTGTCTTTTTGTTGGCGGGTGGGCGGGCTGCTGCAGCAGTAGATAAATGATGAAATAGATAAATGATGAAATGTCTGAAATGGGTTCCGAATGCTCTTTTTTTCTTTCTTGCCTTATCATCTTATTTACTGGCAATAATCTGATTAAGTCGGGTCGGTCGTCGCAACGACAATCTAGAAAGGAAGGCTAGTCGACTTCTTCCGCGCGTCTTTGTACAGTATCGGGCAGTATGGCCAAAGTATTACTGTGTACTAATCATTTTTCTGGATATACCTTTCGATTCGACCATTTGCCAAGAGCAACTACATATTGAATGTTGCTCCAAGTCGACTCGACCAACCTAGGTTGTCGTGTACAGGCGATGGTCGGTTTCTCGTTGACTACATCGGCAACCATTTGTGCTCTGCTCATCTTCTTCGCCGTTTGCTACCTGCCTCCTGCCTGCTCGGTGGTGTTCAACCACAACTTCAACCAAGAAGGCCCCAAGGACATCAGAATCGAAGGCGACGCCTCCTTCAGCGTCGGATTGATCGACGTTAGCGCCAACAAGTTCACGGGCATCGGCAGTAGCACGGGCCGGGCATCGTACGCCCACCCAGTGCCGCTCTGGGACAGCACCACCGGCGAGGTGGCAAGCTTCACCATGAACTTCTCGTTCGGCACTAGGGATGTTAACTGGGCCCGCCGTGTGTCTGCGGGTAAATGCTCTAATGAAGTTGGGTATGAGTTATTTTCTTTGCCCACGGGCATAAATATGGAGAAACTCTCTGTCCGTTAGGTAAACGAGTACGGGTATGAGTGAGCTACACTCGTACCCATCTCGCCTGTTTACCCGCGACATAGACTGATAGGTGGATCAACTAAAACCCTATTAGGGTTAGTCACTCACTGCTCACTCTCACATAGTCACAGACTCTCTCTCTCTCTCGGTCTCTCCTTGACCTCGATTCCCATTTCCTAGCCATCCCCACCAGCACAAAGCATCGAAGCCCTAATTCCTCCATTCCTCCTCTTGGCCGGCTGTCGCCCCCCGCCCTGCCGCCGCTCCTCCTCCTCCAGATCTGCCCCGTCCTCCTCTCGGTCAGCTGCCGCCCCCGCCTTGCTGCCACTCCTCCTCCCGGCTCACCTCCTCCTCCTCTAGATCCGCCCCGTCCTCCTCCTGGGCCCTGGCTGACCTCAAAGCTCGACCGAGGTTCTATTGAACCAGGTGAACATGCACATAGCTTCGTGGTTTTTTACTGATAGTGCTGCGGTTCTTGTGCGTCTTGGACTCCTTGTACGTGGGTGCTCGTGCCTATTTGTGCCATTTCATATGCAGGATCTACTACATGGTTTATTTAGTGCCGTTGAAATGTTTTAGATGCCATCATGAGGTACTGAACGCATTTGCGTCTATGTTCTACGGACTATGCTCCAAGCAAGATATTTATCATTGGCCAATATGACTGGTATACCGAACATACTGAACAGTTAGGTGAAAAATATTTATCTCCTGTTTACGTCGAATATGGCCAAGAGCCTGTATGTAACAAACAAATGACTGTCTTGAAATAAGAAATGTGCTCCTTCTGTTCTTTTATTTGTATGTATAAGATTATTTATCAATTTATTGTTACAGCTTTCCTATTACGTTAGTAACACCATTGCGGGAAGGGTTGCGCATGCTTCATTGTTTGTTACAAGATAGCTGGCCTTGCGTCCATGCCTCAAACTGTCACTTGAAGTGCCCGGTGCAGATTATTTGCTGCTGTTGAGTCTCACTGAAATAGAGCAAGGATTTTACTAGTTAGGGTGCTAATTGGAGTAAATCTTGAAAATGGAAGAGCATGCTTTTTGTAGATGAGCATATTATACTTTTTCCGCTTGTACCGGAGCATATTTTACTTGTCTACTGCAGATTGATGTGTGAATTGTAGATGAGCATATTTTACTTGAAAATGGGTGCTATTGATGTGTGAATTGTGATGAACTTGATATGTGCATTATTTATGTGTGACGAGTATGCCCGCAGACGATGGGTACCCACGGGCGACGATGCATTATTCGCAGGTAAACGGGCATGCCCGCGGGCGACAGGCATGCCTGTGGGGGAAAATCAGGGCCGCGGGCATAGATATGGGTGAGCACTACCCATGCTCACCGCGCCTAATTGCCATCCCTATTCGTCATCGACCCTCCACCTCAGTCAGGGGGCATGAACAACAAGGGGACCGGCATGACATTCTTCCTCGCTGCGTACCCACGTACCCATCAATCCTGCCGGAAAGGTCCCCCGCCTACAACCTCGGCCTCACTAACCAAAGTGCAAGCACGGTGGCATCCGGCGACGGCCGGTTCGTTGCGGTGGAGTTCGACACCTTCAATGATACCACCTACAACCACATCGGCATCAACGTCAACTCCATCATATCGGTGAACACCTCGACCCTGCCAAGCTTCTATCTCAACGGGAGCATGACCGCCACGATCGAGTACGACAACGTTTCGAGCAAGATCAACCTCAAGAGCGCATGGCTGTAGCAGGTCGCCGTTGGCTTCTCCGCGGCGACATCCACATCCGTAGAGCTGCATCAGCCGTTCTTGATACTTCACCACCCGTGGCCACCGTCGGCGCAGCATTAGTCGTCCTCCTCTGCGTCACCGCAGCACTTTTGATACGTCGTCGGAACAATACTGAAGAAGAAGATAGAGGAGGACATGGGCTCGGAAGACGTAGACAGCGAGCCGATTATGGAGATTGACATGTGGGCCCTTAGCCCATGCATTGTTCCCATGGACCAAGTCCACAAGAACCGTGGCCCCACCTGTTAGTGACGGTGCAATTTCTAATTAGAACATGAATAAAAAAACCCGCCCCACTTGTCAGTCGCATTAAGGATTTCTAATTGAAAATAAATAAATAAAATGAAATCCAGTGGGCCTAGATATCATTGAGATACCCTCTCTCCTCTTTTGTTTTTGGGATTTTCCTAAATTTAAAACTTCAGATAGCTCATTATCTCTGTTTTAAATACAAATTCAACAATTCTTGTTTCTAAATTCATATAAATTCAAACCCTGCCTAATAGCACAAAAAAAATTGAATTTTGGAATTTGTTTGAATTTGTTAATGCAATTTGAATTAATTTGGATTTATTCGAGTCTGGTTGTTTTTCACGTAAATAGATCCCGAAGCTCCGAAAGAGTAGCAAATCGAACACGACCAAGACAAACAAGACTTTGAGCAAGACGAGTCAACACTTTTATCATATTGCTCCCACTTTTTAATGCAAATTATATTATTTTAAATTATAAAGTTGCATGCTATACTTTTATTGTAATTACATTGTCATTAGCTTGTAGTTAATGCCTTAGTACTAATTGAGCTAGTAAATTTAGTTCCTTAATCTTGGACACTAGTCTTTGTCACCATAGAAATAATGGTATACTTAATTAGTCATTAAGTTTGTATATAAGTGTCTTGCTTAGTCTTGCTTATATATATTGGCATGTGGGCATTAAATTGCTCCAACATCATTCAAACATCAAAACTTAATTTGGCCATCCATTAGTTGGAGTCAGATTGGTTTGTTCAACTAATGATTATCAAAACAAAAATCCAAAAATTATTTTCGACTTGGGCGGATGGTAAGTTGGACAAGTGCCGATAAAAGTACGAGAGTGGGTAATGTGAAAGCACCATCCAAGTCAATTAATGACCAAATCTTGTTATGATCTCTTGGGCACTAGCAATGCAACCACAAGTCTATAATAGTATCGACCTGGCTAATTAATTTGCTTCACCTTAGCGTTAGTTTCACTATCCAGCAGAATGTGGCGTGGTTGGAGCTACAGGAAAACTACACGGCGCAAGAGGGGGCCTCCAAAGGGTTGTAGCCCTAGGCGGTGGAAACCTTAGTGGGTGAAGCTGTGTTAAGATGGGGTATTGTAAAGATTTTGTGATGATTTTTTTAGTCTTATGTCTACGGTAGCGTGTTGATATTACAAGATGATCGTCTCTTGTGGGTAAATCCGGGCCAACAGATAACTCTCGAGATGTAATATTAATCGTGGTATGACGATGTGCGCCGTGTATGTATGATCCAGTAATATACATTGTGCATTATTTACTGATCAGGAAATAGAGTGGCATACACGTAGAAATCTTGACGATAAATCCGGATCGAGACAGATAACTCTCGAGATCTTCTATCATCGTCGTTCCTAAGCACATCTAATTTCCTTGCAACGACAACGCCGTGATTGTCACGCCGGATTTGGCCTCCGTACGCTCTCTCTATCCATGGTGTTTTTAAACGGTCGGGGACCCGACGGGTAGTTTGTTGTGTCACTCCATGACTTGGAAAAAACTAGTATTACAAAGTTTTATTTAGCTCGTAGCGTATGGCATTTCAATGCTTGCTTCGACTGTACCTATCGAATCGCTTTAAGAAATTTCTAAATGAGAAGAGAGAGAGAGACGCAAAGGAATTTAATCCTGCTCTGATAAGGACATGGAGTATTGTTTCATAGATAAGTAACAAGTGGATGGCTTTATGCTGGACTGAATATTGTTGGAAAACAAGTATATTAAACAGTTGTTCGTCTCAATATCTTCAGTCCAAAAGCAAACGAAATGATTCAAATAAGCATGCTTTTACACAAGCAAATTCCTTTCCCCAGAAACCAGAAGGACAGACAGACAAGAAACTTCGGCCAAAATGGCCCAGAGCCACGACTGAAAATGCAAAATGGCCGGCCGGTCGATTTCTTCCCCGCGTCTTTTAACTCTTTGTACAAGGTCGGGCAGTATGGCCAAAGTATTACCGTGTACTAATCATTTTTCTGCACATACCTTTCGATTCGATCATTTGCCAAGTCCGGCTGGTCACAGAACCGATAAGCCATATCACGACACGCTGTGTCTCGTCCGTTCCGTTGTCGGTCGGATTTGAACCTCATTTTTACAATTGTAGCTGTGAAAGTGTTATTTTTGCTAGTCACACTTCAAATAGTACCATTTAGTCCATTGCCAAGAGCAACTACATATTGAATCGTTGCTCCAAGTCGACTCGACCAACTAAGGTTCTTATGTACGATAACCGGTTTCTCGATGACCACATCGACGACCATTTGTGCTCTGCTCATCTTCTTCACCGTTTGCTACCTGCCTCCTGCCTGCTCGGTGGTGTTCAACTACAACTTCAACCAAGAAGGATCGAAGGACATCACATGCCAAGGCGCCGCCTCCTCCAGCGTCGGATGGATCGACGTTAGCGCGAACAAGTTCACGAGCATCGAGAACAGCACGGGCCGGGCATCGTACGCCCACCCGGTGCCGCTCTGGGACAGCACCAGCGGCGAGGTGGCAAGCTTCACCACGAACTTCTCGTTCGTCATCGACCCTCCAACTCGGTCGGGGGGCATCGACAACAAGGGGACCGGCATGACATTCTTTCTCGCTGTGTACCCATCAATCCTGCCGGAAAGGTCCCCCGCCTACAACCTCGGCCTCACTAACCAAAGTGCAGGCACCGTGGCATCCGGCGACGGCCGGTTCGTTGCGGTGGAGTTCGACACCTTCCCCGAACCGGAAGTGTTCGACCCCAACACCACCTACGACCACATCGGCATCGACGTCAACTCCCTCATATCGGTGAACACCTCGACCCTGCCGAGCTTCTATCTCAACGGGAGCATGACCGCCACGATCGAGTACGACAACGTTTCGAGCATCCTGGCTTTGACGCTATGGCATGATGGCAACCCTAGCTCGACTTACAAACTTAGCTCTAAGATCGACCTCAAGAGCGCATTGCCGGAGCAGGTCGTCGTTGGCTTCTCCGCGGCGACATCCACATCCGTAGAGCTGCATCAGCTCCGTTCTTGGTACTTCAAGTCGTCGTTGGAACCAAAGGCCACCGCCACACCACCCGCAACACCAAAGGCCACACCACCCGCAACCCCAGGGGCGTCCAGCGCCGGAGTTATAGCGGGGGCCACCGTCGGCGCAGCATTAGTCGTCCTCCTCTGCGTCACCGCGGCACTTTTGATACGTCGTCGGAACAATATGAAGAAGAAGATAGAGGAGGAGGACATAGGCTCGGAAGACGAAGACAGCGAGCCCATTATGGAGATTGAGATGGGGACGGGGCCGAGGCGGTTTCCGTACTACAAGCTCCTCAACGCGACGAGGAGCTTTGCTGTAGAGGGGAAGCTGGGGCAGGGCGGGTTCGGCGCGGTGTACCGAGGGTATCTTCCTGAGCTTGGCCTCGCCGTGGCCGTAAAGAGGTTTTCTAAGGAGTCATCCATGCAAGGGAGGAACGAGTACAAGTCAGAGATCAAGGTCATAACCCGGCTGCGCCACCGGAATCTCGTGCAGCTCATTGGCTGGTGCCACAGCCGCGATGAGCTCCTGCTCGTCTACGAGCTCATGCCCAACCGCAGCCTCGACATCCATCTCTACAGCAAGGACACGCTCCTGACATGGCCAATGAGGTAACCATGCATCGTTTATTTACTTCAGATTAAAAAAATTTCAGACGATTTAGAAATAACAAATCCGCATAATAAATAGTGAAATTGGTATACTCATATGAAACTCAAACTGATGATGAGTATCGCAAGTACAGGGTCAAGATAGTGCTTGGGCTGGGCTCTGCATTGCTGTACCTCCATGGGGAGTGGGAGCAGTGCGTGGTGCACCGCGACATCAAGCCGAGCAATGTCATGCTTGACGAATCATTCGGTGCCAAGCTAGGCGACTTCGGGCTGGCGAGGTTCATCGACCACGCCGTCGGGACACAGACGATGACCGCCGCGTCGGGGACCCCTGGCTACGTGGACCCTCAATGCCTGATCACCGGCAGGGCCAGCGCCGAGTCCGACGTCTACAGCTTCGGCATCGTCCTGCTGGAGGTCGCATGCGGGAGAAGGCCGGTGAGTCTTCTGGACAGCCAGATGAACGGCGTCTTCCGGCTAGTCGAGTGGGTGTGGGATCTGTACGGACGGGGAGCCGTTCTTCAGGCGGCCGACGAGCGGCTAAGTGGCGAGTACGACGACGCAGAGATGGAGCGTGTGATGGCCGTCGGGCTCTGGTGCGCGCACCCGGACCCGAGCGCGCGCCCAGCGATCAGAGCAGCGATGGCCGTGCTCCAGTCCAAGGAAGACAGGCTGCCGGTGCTCCCCGCCAAGATGCCCGTGCCGACGTACGCGCCGCCGGTGGCCGTGCCGGACGGGCTGTACTCGTACGGTGCTTCGTCTCAAGGGATATCGAGCGGCTCCGCGCCACACACTTCCTCTTCATCCGACGCAAGCACCTCGTCCGGTCCAAAGGATTCGTCGTCGTTACTTAAACATCAATATTGAGGCGTTTGATTTGTTCCTTGGAGTTGACGCTTTAATGCGACAGCACATGTGCCGTTGATATTTGCTCATTAGGGCTGGTTGGTGCCTTGCTTATATAGTCATGTACGTGTGTAGTGTATACACCAATTTCTTAGGATCGGTATCATATGATCAAAAGATTACGAGCCTGTTGGACCATTCCAATCCTGATCTAGACCTCATAATCTTTCGCGTCACGATTTTTTAGCGGTGATCCTATCATGATCTTACAGCCTAATCTTTTTTTAGGGTAATACTATGAATCTTACGTCCGATTAGGACGCTTCGAATCGGATCGGACACTCAATCCAACGCCTTCTGCTTGGCGCCTCGCTAAGGTCAAGCTAGACGATGGCTAGCTAGCTAGCACGGTTCAGTTCAGGGTATAGCTTGGATCGATCTGTCCATGCATGCAAAGTGGCCGGCCGGCATGGTCCCGATCCGTCCAATCGTGCTGGTGATGCGTCATTTTTTCACGACTTTTTCCGGGCCGGGCATGCTGCTGAGATCCAATAGGTTATATCCCTGTCATTCTGACTTCGGATTTTATGTGCATGGGATAAGATGATCCCATTTTTTGTAGGGTAATGCAATGGATCTTGCATCCAATTAGAACGCTTTCGTATCAGACACTCAATCCAACTCTCTTAGCAAACAAATAGCTCCTATGTACATCATATATTTTCTAGACACGAATCATTCTTTTCGGCAACCGGCCATAATGCAAGCTCACATCCGTAGCAGCGCCTCTTCTTTGTCCTCCTCTGCTCCTGTTAGAAATCGACAGACAAATAACAATGTAGATCAAGAACAAGGAGACACCGATTTTTACGTGAAAAACTCTTTTGGGAAAAAACCGCGAGCGCACGACGGCGATCCTCACTATATCAGAAAAAGTGTTTACAAAATGCATGGATTTTCGTGAGTCGTCAGCTCTTCCCGTGTGGCTTACGAGGGGTATATATGATGCCACCATCTACGACTCCTCTGGGGGCGAGGAGGACAAGCACGCCGTGTGCGGGGGGTCATCAACGTGAGGGCCACCTTGACGTCGCTGGCGCCTCCGAATCGTATGACGTCGGTTCTGATGTTGTTTCCAAATAGTTATCATCTGTTGTTTCTGTTGATGTTGCGGTCTGTTGAAAACAATGTTGCGGCCTGTTGAAATCAATATTACATACTGTTCTTTGGAATGTTACATTTGTAGAAAAAAATATTGCATACTGTTCACAGCGATATTGTAATTTTTTCCAACGCATTTTTTTTCTAGATGCTTTGTTTTTTGATTTGTGATGTTGCAACCGTTGTCCGAAGATGTTGCAACTATTGTCCTAAGATGTTGCAACCGTTGTCCGGGAATGTTGCAAGTGTTGCATCTGTAGATTTTTTTTTTGCATCTATAGAAAAAAAATGTTGCATATTGTCTACGTCGATGTTGCAATTTTTTCAACGTGTTTTTTTTTCCAGATGGTTTGTTTTTTGATTTGTGATGTTGCAACCGTTATCCTAAGATGTTGCATATTTATATTTATCTATTCTTGTTTCTTTTCTATTTGTTGTGTTCCCAACTGGATCCAAACCTTTCTTTGATTTTTGATCGAACGATCGAGATCACTACTAATATCATACACTATAGTTCATCTGCATTGAATTCATCGATACAGACCTCAATCCTCCCAACTGAGTGACTGACCCTAAATAGGATAGAGCTAGGGATGGCAATCGGGCGCGACGAGCACGGGTAGTGCTCACCCATACCCATGCCCGCGACCCTGATTTCCCTTCACGGGCATGCCTGCGAAGGATGACGGGCGAAGAATCTCGCCTATGCCTGTCGCCCGCGGGTACCCGTCGCCCGCGGGCATGCCCGTTTACCCGCGAATCATGCACTGTCGCCCATGGGTAACTGGGTACCCATCGCCCACGAGCATGCTTGTCACACAAACAATGCACATATTAAATTTATCACAATTCACACATTCAACAACTAATAAAATTCATCACAATTCACACATCAAGTTCAACAAGATAACTAATTAAGTTCAACAAATAAAATATAAATACAAACTGACATAGTTGCTCACACATAAGCAAATTAAGTTTACAACAAGAGTAGAACATACAGAAATAATTCAATTTCAACCGTTCAACAAATAGATGAAAACATGTCCATAAACCGGTTTGCTAATTAGAGTCGACAATCGAGATTGAACAACAATCGTTAAGCTCCTCTTCAATGTATTCAAGGCATGTCCATAAACCCTCAACTCCTCCTTCAACTGAAAAGTAAATATTACATTACATCGCTAGCTTCCAATCACATAGAAAATTTGAAATATTTGCATCACTAGTTGCATACCTTTAAGGTCATTCCGAAGCCAGCTTTGTGAGCACATCAATGCCTCCAATATAGCTGGAGTGAGACGACTGTGATGTTCACTTAGCACTCTACCACTAGTACTAAAAGCTGATTCAGAAACTACTGTTGTTATTGGAATAGCCAAGATATCACGGGCAATCATCCGCAATATAGGATAACGTGTCCCAGCCACCTTCCACCATCCCAGTATATCAAATTCCTCATCTGTGCAAGGAAGAGTTTCTTCTTCCAAATAGCGATCCAGCTCACTTTTGGTCTTTACTACACCAGTACTTTTCTTACTAGCAGCTAGTGTTTTAAATATTGAAAGTACCTCATTAGCACCAATTGCAGCCCTAGTAATAGATGATGTAGCTATACCCTCTTCTTCACTATGCACTTGGTATTCATTCATCAACTCACACAAGCAATTATAACTCTGTGTAACCTTCTCTTCAGGGTTTTCTTCACCAAAGAGGGCAATATAGCATGCATGTAACATTGCCATTTTTCCACGTGGATCAAGAATAATAGCAATAGCCATCAAACCATGAATATCATACCAATACTTGTCAAACTTTTTTATCATCTCAACGGACATAGCCTCAATTATAGGATCTCCACATTCCAGCCATTTATTCATATGCATTTTGATCTCACATATCTTTGGGAAGAAGATGTTAGCTGTTACGTATTTAGTTCCAGAAAATATTTCAGTGAGTTCATAGAAGAGGCTTAATTTTTCACAAATAGTTGAGGTAAAATTCCAATCAGTAGCAGTTGGTGCACAATTAAACTGCATATCAAGTTGCTTCAACCTTTCAAAGACTTTATTATAGGGAATAGCAGTACTAAGCATAACATAGGTTGAATTCCATCTAGTTTTGCAATCAACACTAATCTTTTTAGTTATTTCAACCTTAACAAACCGAGCTGCTTTCACAAATTTTTCGTACCTCTTAGATGTTGCTGTCCAATATGAAACATTATCACGAACTCTCTTGATGCCATTCTCCATGACACTCAAGCCATCTTTCACAATTAAGTTAAGAATATGTGCACAACAGTGCATATGTAGCATCTTTTCACCCAATAAAAGATTAGATGGACCAACTTTTGCCTCTATTGCTTCAACCAATTTATCATTTGTTGAGCAGTTGTCCAAAGTCAAAGTAGATAGTTTGCAATCAAGATTCCAATTATGCAGACTTTTATATAACGCTTCACAAATAACCTCTGATGTATGTGGGCATGGCACATATATAAACCTACATGGTTCAGCATAGCAAGAAAATTAGTATTTCAACATAGCAAAAAGATTAATAGTATTTTAGCATAGCAATCACCTTAAAATGCAGCTTCTATGCTTCCAAGAGTCATCAACAAAATGTCCTGTTACTGCCATGTAGCCTCTCTTTTGATTATCAACTGTCCAAAGATCAGTTGTAACAGCAACGCGACAACTGCTTTTATCCAAATAACTGAGAGCTCTTTTTCTCTCTGAATCATAATGATCTAAGATATCCTTTCTAATAGTATTTCGAGTGACCATTTTAAATAAAGGTTGTAGTGCACTAACAAATTTACGAAAGCCATGGTGTTCAACAATGGACAGTGGGTACTCATGAAGAATAATAATGGAATAGAGAGCATTTCTAGCAACTTCTTGATCAAAGACATAGTTCTCTATAGTTACTTGCCCATGTTCAGAAGATCCATACCTCAAACTGGTTTGTACCTTCCCTTGCCTCTTCCGATAGATGCATGCCTTTAGATGTTCATGCAGATGTTTAGTACCATTCTTCGTTTCTGCCGAAAGGTACTTACTGCACCAAATGCACTTTGCCTTCCAAGCACCCTTGACTTTCAGTCTTGTAAATTCGTTCCAAATAGGTGAAGTGAGTTTCCTCTTTGTGCCACGAGAGTCTTCATCTTCTGCATCTGCATCTTCGACATGTTGTTCTTCAACTTGAGGTTCAGCTTCAGATCCTACTTGTTGATCACGGAGGATTGAGCCTTGAGAAGATTGCCCATGTTGGCTACTACTTCCCGGAGTCGTCATCTAAGAGTTGAACACAAATATAAGAATTGAACAAATCAAAAGTAATAGTATTTGAGTGACTGAACAAATTTGGTATACATCTTTACGATGGTACCAAGCCAATTTTCTTCTCTTGCGATGGTATTTTCCAAATTATACATCTTTACGATGGTACGAAGCTAATTTTCTTCTCTTGTAAAGTGCTAGTTATTGCAACAAACAAAGCTCATAGATTTTTCATTTGATATCAGATGCAGATTATCCATATTTCCATGAATCAGTCCAACTTGCAAAATTTTTCATACCGTGGTAATGTAATCTTAGACTCATGTTTCGAACTTACGATTTATGTAGTTGATGAAGTGCTAGCTTCCTTTACATCTCTTAGAAACATATCTTTGATAAACAATGCCACTATTGCAACATCTTACTTGAAGGCAGACCATTGCAACATACCACTATGTAGTATACGCCCAAAGTGAGTATAGGTAGGCATGTCAAAACAATCAAAAGTTTCAACCTCATCTTACTTGGAAAACTTCCTTTCTCATTTTTCTTGAATTTACTTGAAGGCAGACCATTGCAACATACCACTATGTAGTATACGCCCAACATGAGTATAGGTAGGCATGTCAAAACAATCAACAGGTTATGCAATGCAGCATCAATATTACGCGCACATGAGATCTAAGTTATTTATTGAATCTCCCGTCATTCTCCCCTGTATCGGAGCTTTCCTTGATGCGTTTGTTCGCACACATCTAACATTCACCTCAACCACCATTACATCCGACTAAATCCTGCATACAAATGGCACAAATATTTGAATAGTCATACTTTTCAGTACCTCGGTCGAGCGGCGGCAGGGCGGGGGGCGGCAGCCGGCCGGGAGGAGGAGGGGGCACGGGGCAGATCTGGAGGAGGTGGTCAGTCGGGAGCCCGGGGCTGGGAGGAGTGGCGGCAGGGCGGGGGTGGCCACCAGTCGGGAGGAGGACGGGGTGAATTTGGAGGAGGAGGTCCGCTGGTACCCGTAGGAGGAGCGGCGGCAGGGCGGGGGCGGCAGCCGGCCGAGAGGAGGACCGGGTGGATCTGGAGGAGGAGGAGCGGCGGCAGCCGGCCGGGAGGAGGTGCGCCGAGAGCCCGGGGCTGGGAGGCGCCGGGACTAGGAGGAGGAGCTGCGACAGGGTGGGGCCGGCAGCCGGCTGGGAGGAGGAGGGGGCGACAGCTTTGGGCGTTCGGTTGTGGCGGCTGGAGAAAGGGTTCAGGGGCTGGGCCGTTGGGGAGACCGGAAGGGGAGAGGGATTGAGGGAGTTTTATTTGTGTGTGTGACTGAGTGAACCCTAGGGTTTTTTGTGACCCACCTGTCAGTCTATATCGTGGGTAAACGGGCGAGGCGGATACGGGTGGAGCTCACCCGTGCCCGTGCCCGTTTATCCGACGGGCAGAGAATTTTCCTCGTATTCATGCCCGTGGGCAAAAACACAGCCCATATCCGGCTCTATTAGGGTATTTACCCACGGGCACACGGATAATCGGGCACAATTATCATCCCTAGATAGAGCGCATTTAATCGGCGTCAAAGTTTTGGTTTTTCTGCTCCAATCTCCCAACTACTCACCATCAGGGCATCTCCAATAGTGTATTTATTGTCGTCTCTTAGCTATACCACGTCAACAAAATCCTACGTGGGGGAGAGGGGGGAGAAGAGAGACACTACTACAAAACAGGCTATAGAAGACACCCCATCACAGACGGGTTAATTTGAATTGCCTGCGTTGGGTCCATGGGCGCAGCATTTGCTTTGCCGGCCTATCACGAGCGGTTATTACTAGTAACCGTCATGATATATGATTATCACGCACGGTTTATATACGTAATCGTCGGAAATATCACTGACGGCTCTATTTATAAACCGCTCGCGATAATCCTCATATCACGACGGTTTATAAATAGAGCCTTTCGTGATATTTCCTGCACGATTCAGATATAAACCGCTCGGATAATCTTCATATCACGCACGGTTTATTAATAGAGCCGTCGTGATATGTCATGCACGGTTTTGCATATAAACCGCTCGTGATAATCTCTCCGTATCACGCAGACGGTTGATAAAGAGCACTGTCAGGATATATCACGACGGTTTTGTATATAATCCGCTCGTGATATATGCCTATCACTGCATAGCTCATATTTGGAACTGTCTGTGATATCTCTCGCTTATAAATACCTTGAGTACCCCCGCCCATTCCCATTTGAGCCGCCACCCGATAAAAACCCACTGCATCACGACAGAGAGAGGGGAGGAGAAGGAGAGGAGAAAGGGAGGGAGAAGGAGAGGAGAAAGGGAAGGAGAAGAGAAAGAGAGGAGAAAGGGAGGGAGAAGGAGAGGAGAAAGGAGGGAGACAAAGAATCGGAATAGATCGATTTGGTATTTTCGCCGTGAGCTCCGAGGGTAATATTCTTTATAACCCAATCGAGATATGGTAGAATATGCTAAGCATCGCGTGTATAAGAGTCGAAGTGGGAGTAAACTTTTGTATCCGATGTAAGGGAATAGAATAATATTTTTCATTTGGTAGTTGGAATAATATTAAAGTTTCTGTGAGGGGGAAGGAAATAATGGAGAGAGAGAGCGGTTGAGAGAAATTTTATTAATCTAATTTGACACTATATATTTTGTTACATGTGTAGCGTAGATGGACCAAACTGGATGTATGGTGTGAACCGTGTGAGTCAAGAGTACATTAATGGCGTGGTTGCTTTTAGAAGAGCCGCGAAAGGTGATATGTTGAAAAAGGGATAAAATATATGTAATTGCCCATGCATTGATTGTGATAATCAAGATGTTTACCAACTCAAGCGCAGATAGAAGCACACTTGATTGAAGGGGTTTCAAAAAGGGTATACATGTTGGACCACCACGGTGAAGAGCGCTACAGAAGTTAGTAATAACGACATCGCCGAGGAAGTCAACGATATGCCTGATGTCAACGATATGCCGGTTGTAGATCGTGCTTTTGATGAGGATACGCCACACGATGACAACTGATCGATGCTACGCGATGCGAAGAGAACTACAGTGAGAGAGAGTTTTGTAAATTTGAGCGCTTAATGGAGGACTCGGTGAGACCTTTGTTCCTCGGCCGCAAGCCGGAATATACAAGGTTGTCAACCGTGATTGAACCGCTTAAATTAAAAGCAAGCAATGGTTGGTCCGATAAGAGTTTCACGGCGTTGTTAGGTCTCCTAGCTGACATTCTTCCGAGGGAAACGTGTTGCCCAACATCACCTACCAAGCAAAGAAGGTTCTTTGTCCATTGGGAATGGAAGTAGAAAGAATACATGCATGTCCGAACGATTGTATCCTCTATCGTAAAGAGTATGCGAACATGCATGTATGTCCCGTGTGCAAAGCATCCCGATACAAGCGCCGAATCACTTCTAGGTTGAAGCAAGGACCTCCCGCTAAGATGTTGTGGTATCCGCCGTGATCCCACATTTGAAGCGTTTATTTGCGAACTCAAAAGAGGCAAGATTGGTGCGTTGGCACTCAGAGGACCGTAAGAAAGATGGAAAGCTAAGACACCTGCCGATTCGCTAGTGGAGAAACTTCGATCGGAGGTTCAAGAGTTCGTGCGAACCAAGGAACATAAGGTTAGGGTTGAGTATGATGGAATGAATCCTTTCGGTAACATGAGCAATGACATAGCACTGCCCGTGAATCTATGCATGTACAACCTTCCTCCTTGGTCGTGGTATGAAGCGAAGTACATTTTGATGTCACTACTTATCCAAGGGCCAAACAACCGGGAATGATATTGATGTGTACCTAGCACCATTGTCGGAAGATCTTGTGACACCGTGGAACGAAGGGTGCAGTATGGGATGCGATAAATGAGAGAACTTCACTTTACACGCCATGTTGTTCGCACCATCAATGATTTTCCCGCCTGGTAACTGTCGGCTTCAGATAAAAGGAGCCAAAGCTTGTCCGCATCGCTAGATGCTACAGAGTATATGGCTAAACAACTCACGCAAAACTGTATACGCTGCCACCGTAGGTTCCTTCCTAGGAGTCACCCATACCGGAAGATGAAGAAACAATTCGACGGAAATAAGGAGGACGGTTCAGCTCCAAGGGCTTTTAGAGGAAAGATGTCTATGATATGGTTAAGGATATCGATGTTGTACTTGGGAAGGGACGCCAATTAAGAACCCGCGAAGAACATCCGAAGAAGCGGTCAATTTTGGGACTTGCCTTATTGGGAGCACTTAGAAGTTCGCCATCGCATCGACGCCATGCATGTGGAGAAGAATGTATGTGATAGCTTGATTGGTCTCTCATGAACATTAGTGGCAAAACAAAGGATGGTGTTAACGCACGGAGAGACTTGGTCGATATGAACATAAGGACCGAGTTAGCACCGCAAGAGATCGATACAGATTTAACGCATTCTCCCCGACTTGCTACACTGGCCCAAGGCCGAGATATGAATCGTGCCAAAGCTTGCATGGTGTGAAAGTCCCGCCCGTTACTCGCTAACATTAAGAAACTTGTTTCTATGCAAGATTTGAAATTAATTGGTATGAAATCGCATGATTGTCATGTGCCGATGACACAAATGCTTCCTGTTGTAATTAGGAGTATCTTGCCGAACAAGGTCCGAGTAGCAATCTTGAGGTCAGTGTTATTTCTTCAACTCAATTGCTCGTAAGGTCATCGATCCCCAAGGACTAGATGCTCTACAGCCGAGGTGGTGACGACTCTATGTCATCTTGAGATGTATTTCCCTCCGTCATTTTTCGATATCATGGTCCATCTCATTGTTCACCTTGTGAAAGAGATAAAGATATGCGCCCTGTGTTCCTACGTTATATGTACCGCTCGAGAGCTACATGGGAATTCTCAAGTCCTACGACGGAATCAATCTCGACCGGAGGCAGATCATCGAAGGTTATGCAACGGAAGAGGTCATTGAGTTCTCGTCGACTATATGGCTCCGTGGATCCGATAGGTGTGCCTCTTTCGCCATGAGGGGAGACTTGATGGTATCGGACCATCGTAAGGAAATCAATCACACCCGACCGATACATACGCCAAGCCCATTTCATAGTCTTGCAACACATGACCAAGTGTCCCCGCACATCGACGAGCACAAAGACATGGTACGCAATGTAATCCAAACCGGCCGAGGTTTGATCATGAGAGAGCACAACCGCTTCGGTTCAACGGATGGTTAAAGGTGCGAATCATCGGGAGGTCATCAAGTGATGATACATTGGTATGGTTGGCACAAGGGCCACAATTTACAATTGTCACATGGCAATGATATGACATAAATGGATACACATTTTATATGACATTTCGGGATAGGAAGAGCACAATCTAGAACAATGTGTCCGTGATAGATGCATTCAGATCGATGGGTCGAGGAGCTCGCATTATGGGCAAATAGAGGAGATATGGGAGCTCGACTCACGTGCTTTTCAAGATCCCCTATTTCGTGCCGTTGGGTCCATCTCCCATAGGTGAAGGTTGACAAGTACGGCGTCACTACCGTGGACCTTGAACGTGTCGGATACAAAGACGAACCATTCAGATCGCTAATCAAGTTGTTCAAGTATTCTATGTAACCGACCCGGCAAATAAGAAACGCCACGTAGTTCTTCATGGAAAAAGAAGGATTGTCGGAGTTGAGAATGTAGTGGACGAGGAAGAATACAATCAATTTGACGAGTTGCCTCCTTTCGAGATGGCATCGCTCGACGTAAGAACCCGATGAGGAAGCTAGCTATATGCGCGTCGATCATCATGAAGGGCTATATTTTAATTAAGATTTTAATCCATTGTAATTAATTTATTCTATAACATCATGTGTTATGGACTTGTAATCTCTCATATATTTTGATATTGATGTCAATGTGGACGCTCATCGAATCGACAATTGGTTTTTGAAGTAAAATGTGTTATGAGCTTGTCTTCATATATACTTGTCACCAGTTTTGTCATCTCTCATATATGTGGATATTGATGTTCATTGTCACGTGTTCATTGTAATTGATAATTGTCAGAGCTATCACGAGACGGTTCTATTATATAACCGTCGTGATAATGAATCACGCATGTTTAATATAGAACCGTCGTGATATGAGATTATCTCGCGGTTGTATTTAATAACCGCTCGTGATATCCCACAACACGACGGTTCTAGACACAAACCGCTCGTGATATTCCACAACACACGGTTTAAATACAACCGCTCGTGATATGGAACATATCATGCAGCGGTTAGTAGATAGAGCCGTCTATGATTAATTATTAAAGACGGTTTTAGTAAAGAACCGTCGTGATAGCGTCTTATAAGGTGGGAACCGCTAGGGTTTTCTCACTCGCCCTTTCCTCTCGCCGCACCATCGAAGTTTATCGCGCGCCTTTGCCTCCTCTAGGCTCCGCTCACCGCCGCCCGACCCGACATCGCCGCTCGACCTCGCCGCCGCCGCCCCGACCTCGGCGCTCCCCGACGCGCTTCTCCCGACCTCGGCGCTCCGACCTCGGCGCCGCTTCGACTCGGCGCAAGCTCCAACCTCGCATTGCCGCCCCGATCGCGCTGCTCGCTTCCGACGGCGCCGCGCCCGATCACAGGCCGCTGCTCCCGACCTCGGCGCCCGGCCTCGGCGCCCCTCGGGATGTGATAGAAACGAACTAATATATAGATAATCGAAATTGAAAAGAATGTTTTTTCAGATACTTTCCCCGCTCTATTGCTACCATGGTCTTATGCAATCGATCGGATCATATAGATATCCTCAACACAACATAGGTCATCGAAGGGTCTCTGACGACTCACCAAAGCACGAAAGCCGCTTAGAAAATGGATTCCTATTTGAAGAGTGCCTAACCGCATGGATAAGCTCACATTAACCGTCAATTTTGGATCCAATTGGATTTTTCTTGGGAAGTTTCGGAAGAAATTGGAATGGAATAATATCGATTCATACAGAGGAAAAGGTTCTCTATTGATGCAAACACTGCACCTAGAGGATAGGGATAGAGGAAGAGGGAAAATCAAATGGTTCATTTTTGCTACTCCTTCCCCGTGTGAAAAAATGGCATGTGGTTTGATAGCAATCGATACCTCATCGTAATGAGAGCACATATGTTTCATCGAGATGCATGAATTGGTTCATTATTTATCTAAATCAAGTTACCGATTTGAACTGGAGGTTCAATATCCGGGACTTGGACTATAGACAAGCGAGCATGCGGCGTTGTAGTTGAGTGGTTCCGATTGCTTTGCTTGACATCTCGCTTACCTAGTTCGCTATATATATTTTTTCCTAAAAGAATTGTTTGCTAATTCTCGCTTCTACGCGGTGAGATGAATGGATTAATTAGTTCGCGTGAATGTTTGGGTTGTGTTGTGGTGCTACTATTAGTGGAGCCATCGCTACATTGCTAACGCTTGAGTCAAGCGCTTGCTCGCTTATTCCATTAATTTGAGGTCACTGCGTGCGTTTCCTAATTCGTGATGTGGGCAAATTGGTTGGTGGTTCGACTGTGGACTGGTTGTTGAGAAGAGTGGTTGGATTCTTATGAGAAGAGTGATCTTGGTTGAGCCATTACTTTGTTTCCTACCATCAAGGATCTTCATTGTCTGCTAGAGGGACATGGGCAGCTATGTCTAATGATATTTGTTGTATGAAAATTTTAGATATGACATACATGGACACTTTGCGCTGTAGAGTATTGCGACTTAACGTGCTCTGTCTCTTTGCATATATATACACTTTGTGCTAGTTGTTTTTGATCTGTGATTGAGATTGATATTTGAGACTAGCTCTGGAAGATATTGCAAAGAAATGAGTGATTCGGGTTTTGCTCTGTGATGTTCATAGCCATATTCTGATAATTGTTTCAATAATTAATTCAGTCTTTTGAGCTCTATAATTGAGGTAGCTACCTTTGTCTATGTGTGTTTGTTGGGGTCTGTGTGTCCACCTGTACTTAAAAAGTATCAAATAAATATCAGTGTCTCGTTTCTTGTTCACAAAATAAAACATATTTTAAGGTATTTCAATAGAAATGGCACCGTGAGCACAATTCCAGCCTCTCACTGAGCTAGGAAACAATTCTCTTATGAGCAATTTGTTGTACATTCCAAATTTGGATACACTCTGCAGTGGATCGAAAGCTAAATATTTATGTCCTAACCAATCACCATTCATACGCATACTATATATATTTTAACCTCGCCCCGCCCGGGTAGTAATATATCTCAAACTAATTATATAGATAGCAAGTAAGCGAGATGGCAGAGGCACCATCTTCCCCCGCCGCCGACACCGCAGATTGCAGAGGCACCATCTTCCCGCGTCGCCGACGCCGCAGACGCTTACAATGACACGTAAAGCGAGATGGCGAGGAGAATCGAAGATGCCCGTGGGCCGACCGGTCATTACGGAGGTTAGCCGCTTAGTCCTCTCGCCGCAAGAGCTCGGCGAGATTCCGGACCATGCGCGGATACTTGCAAGGCAACGGTCCCCATCACCACACCAAGGTGGAAGGATCTCGACGAAGAAGCGAGAGGCGCGTCAGGACAAAACTATTACAAAGTTCACTATCCCGCGGCGCATATGGCACGCGTGGAACGGACGGCGATGCTCACGATCGATAAATCGCGAGGTCGCTCAAGAGCATTCTTGTCACGGCACGTGAACACGGTCGACGCCTTCGCAGTACGGATTCTGACGCAGAAACATGGGACGCCTTTGTTGCTATGAAGACGACACGAATTTAACGAGCAAAGTGCTGCACACAAAGCTCTCCGGCACACTAAACACTCATCCGCACAGACTCTGCACCACCGATACGCAGAAAATATGATGAATGGCGGCGCGAGGACAACGCGCTTCCGATGTTACGCACCGCCTCCTAGCCCGGTTAAAAGCGAGGCAAAAGTCTCGCCTTCGAAGCATCTCTTTCACAAACCCGCAGACGAGGAAGTGTCTCAACGTTTGGTAAGTATGTCGAACTACCTAGTTAATAACTCCATATATAACTTCATAGTGTCTATAATAACATGATGACTTCTTGCAGCGTGGAATTGTCCGCCCAAACTTCCCAAGGCTCCTTCCATGTAGACAGGAGAAGGATATACTCTCTACGCCCGGGAAACAAGGAACACCTTGGTCGCACGCGAGGTCTTGGGGTTACCGTATCATGGAGTCATGGATTCGCAGACGACTCACCGCACGCATGTGAGTAGGAAGAGATCTAAGGTCGAGCGTGAGGACCGGTTCGCATGCATGACCAACATTTTGAAGGAAAGTCGCAGCATTGCAGATCAATTGAATCAACTCACGGCCAGCTAGCCGCAGTCGCCTCGTTAATTTGGGAGCTAGTCCCGCCGACATCGGAGTAGCGCCGCGCCCACGCATAACTCGACATGACGATGTCCATTACCGATAGACGAGATCAAGGTAATGTACATGTATGGAATGCAAAGAAAGATAGACCTATAGGACACTTTAGCTAATTGCGATCGCTTTGTAGGAGCCGACACCGCAAGCTCGTGAGTGAGGTTAGTTGGGTCCATTTCTATTGAGGCAGCAGCGGGATGGTGCATCCATACCAGAAGGGGCAAAGCAAAGACGGTGTCCGTGTGGCGCAGGTTACGCCTGTGGTGGAGGTGGACATGGTACATGAACATTTCATGGCCGCCTACTGGAGATTCGCCGAACGAAGAGATCACAACACTAGGGGATGCCGTACGCTTTATCCAATGGCCCAAGAAGGACATCGCCCTGACCCAGAAAGGCCGCGATCTCAACACGACCATTCCTCTCCAACGGACCTCCATGACTCCACCTCATATTTCGCCTCGAAGGCCACCTTTCGGTTCCCTTGAGAAGACATCGAAGGAACAAGAAAAGCATGTCACCAGATCGGGTCCCGAGTCGCCTCGCAAGAAGACGCCGCCAATGCTTAAGACCAAATCGGCGCCTCAAGTCCGGCAAGTCGGAATATCCGTGAAGTACATCCTCGAAAACCGTTTTGCTCCCCGTAGTATTAGGGCGCTGGATATGCTTGTCGCTTTGCATGCCCGGTACTTGGATAGGACCCAAAAGGAGGGGTGCGATCATCGAATCACCGCCGATACGAGGATAAGCATTTCTTCAACGGACGAGCCACTTCGCGTGGGCTTCAACAACCTATATGACCTATTCAACCTCGTTGGCCTCGACGCCGCTTCTACGATGTTGACATCGTAAGTGCATACAATCAAGTTCTACATTCACGTAATACCGATAAATATCACAACTCATTTCTTATGTACAGATACATGATGAAAATGTCCGGGTCGAAAGAACCGGTGGGTTTCTCGACCCACATGTGGTATCATTGCAAACCATCCAAGCAGACTCGCCCTTCGCCGAGAAATACATAACACGACATTGCTTCGCCGCCAGAACACTAAGTACATCGTGGTGCCCTACAACTGGGTAAGTGTCACTACTTGCTCTACTTTATACGCAAAGACGAACTCAGTTTAATGACTATAGTGACATACATGAGTAGGTACCATCGATCCTTTTAGTCATCATACCAAAGAGGAACCATGTGATATACCTTGATTCCCTAATCCGCAACAACCACGACTTCAAAGATTCTAGGAGGAATACTCGACGTGTATGCTCATTTCCTTCATACATAACTCTATTTTAGTCTTCATTAGTTTGAAATGGTCGAGGATAAATTTTGGAATCATGTAGGTCGCTCATCGACTATGTTGCCAACAAAGGAATATACGATGGAAAGAGCGCCCAACTAACACACAGACAAAATTTCCGACGCGCTATAATACGATAATCCTATATCCTACTTCATAATAACGATCTCGAATCGATATATGTAATTCTATTTTTGCAAGGCCGCCAGACAAAAAATGATGAGTTATGTGCAATTTACGTTTGCCATCATATGGACCGAATCATTAGAGCTAGGAAGAAGGATCCCGAGGTTTGTGAATCTCCAAATAATTATTTTCTAATTATAAAATTAAATATATATGCATAACACTTTACTCTTGCTAGCGCATGTGGCTTGAATATAGAATTAGATGGACTCGTTGATAATGAGATCAAGGACATTCGAGGAAGCTCTACGGCTTTATCATATCGAGATAATTAAGGACACCGAGAATTTCACTCACGCCGATCGAAGCGCATCACCTGCAGCACTTCTCAACCACCGCAAACAATTGACTCAATTGTAATCCAATTTATTTTGTAACAATACTTGAACAAATGTGATCTTTTGTAATTTATTTTGAGTAATGATCGATTCGGTTTGTCGACAATTGATTATCCGTGATGTATCTGTTTTTTGTATGCTTGTTTTCGAGGGCATGGCTAGCAATTCCGAGGCTAACTAAAAATCGTGAAAATGTAGTTAGTTTAATGAACTATCACAGACGGTTTTTATAAAAAATGCGTGAAGATAGAGTATCATGACGGTTCTAAGTAAAAACGTTCGTGAACTCGAGTACCACGACGGTTCTAAGTAAAAAGCGTCGGAACTCGCAGTATCACACGGTTTAACAACGAACCGCTCGTGATAATCTGACTTCACTGCGGTTTGTATAAATAACCGCTCTGCGGAAGACAGAGTATCCGCAGCGATTTTACATAGAACCGCTCGTGATATTCGACTTCACGAGCGTTTTGTGACAATAACCGCTCAGTGATACTCGTCTTCACTGCACGGTTATTGATAAAACCGCTCGTGATATTCATATCACGACGGCGATCGACCGCCTGCGTGATAACCACCGCTATCACAGACCTATTTTTCCGCACGGTTCAAAATCGTCGTGATGACGGTTCGAACCGCTCGTGATGGCTTTTTCTGTAGTAGTGAGAGAACATGTCGTCTCTTCCTGAAGAGACGATCGTGCACACGAAACAAGACATGATACATTAATTTACTCTAGTTGACATGTAGGCCCGTTTTTTAAAAAAATTATAAAATATAAGTATTGAAGAGTGTATTAGAGACTATCTATTGGAGATGTTGTCTTTAAAGATGATGTAACATATATTAGAGACAAGATTATCTCTAACTATTGGAGATGCCCTCGGCAGTTAAGAGCCCCGGACCAGATCGAGTGCCCGATTGTCTTCAGCAAATCAAGCTGAAATTAATTTCTGATGGAGACAGGCAACAAAATCCGGGTGTCCGGTCATATTCCCTAAATCGTACATACGAACCCTAGAGGTTCCTTTTTTTTTAGGATTGTCGGCAATCAAATTGACCATTCGCTTCCGCTGTCCTTTTTTTGGATGCTCTGTTGTATTTTTTTTTCTCACACTTTTGAACGGATGAACTTGTGATGTCCTCGAAGATCATGGAAATGTCAAAAATACACCTTTTCAACGGATGAACTTATGATGTCCTTGCGGATCATGGAATTGTCAAAAATGCACCTTTTCAACGGATGAACTTATGTCCTTGAAGATCATGGGATTGTAAAAAATGCACCTTTTCAACGGGTCTACAGAAGCTTCTTTGTAGTCTGGCTAGATCTTCAGAAGGTTCTTTGTAGTCAGGCTTCAGATTGGATGGTTCACTTGCAGCATCACGGGGTTGTGGTGGTCTTGGTCTCGGATGTTCCCCGCGCGTTCCGTTTCTTTTGTTATCAACGACGAGCTCCGCAGCCGCAGTGCAGACCGCCTTGCCCTTCCCCTGCAACTTCTGACGTGCCTCCAGAGATGCTCGGTGCCGTGTTTTTTGGCGTCGGCGACGAGCTCCGCAGAGCAATTCTTGCATTTTGCCTTGTCCTCCCCAGCGGCAGTCGTGGAACGGGTGAAGTACTCCCACACACCGGAGACACGAGACCGCGTCGTGCGGTTAGCTTGCTCGTCCTCCGTTGTTCTCTTCCGCCATGCATGCATCGCTCAGATCCTCCCAACTAACCAAAATAAAGGAAGCAAGTGTGTGATTTGATCTGTGAAAGGGAGTAATTATGTTCTAGACAGGCAATCACCAAGCCAACCAGGGTGCCTGTCTGCCTGATACATTGTACATATTTTCCTTTTGATTAATCTACACCGCTGCATGAGTTGCCCAAGTGGTGAGGGAGGGGGGCGGTTGTCGGTCTTTTTTTTTTATTCCAATTAACGTGGTAGTTTCTAACCTTTGAGCAAAATTTTTAACTTTTTAACATCTACCTATTATATAAGAGAAATATATTGATAATTCTAGAAAAAAAATATCTAGCTTAAATGGATATCAGTATTTGAAATAATTCTAAAAATAATATCTAGCCCTTAATTTGGTGAACGCAAGTTTTACTGCTCACCGTAATTGGCTTTGAGATATATTAAAAAAATTCAAATATTGAGGTAAGTAGAGATAAATATAATTGAAAGGCTCATAGCGTGTGAATTTGCTAAACGGGCCACCTCTCAATCCTCTCTTAGACCTGCTCAAACCACAGGCTGACCTTCAGCTCAGGTCTGAAAAAGCCCGGCCTTGAAACACAGGTTCAAGGACCGCCCGAAGGCCGACAAGCATGCGGTTTTCTAAGCCCGAAGGCTGGCCCGGCCGAACAAAACGAGGACGGAAGCCCGAAAGTCATCCAGTTTCATCAGTTGATAGTGGAGTTGTGCACAAACCTATTCATGATCCTCCAGCTCTAGAAAATGGTAAGAGATAAAATGAAGCCAGGTACGCAAAAGACGTGAGCATCACTCGTGAAGTAGTGAGGTCTACAGCTGCTCGTAAGAGAAGGACACAAAATTCAATTTATACATCATTGTGGTGTTATTGAGCAAATTTTCACATGGTTTGATTTGTGGGGTGGAGGCAATGCAATGCGGATATGCCTGAGATTGCCTGGCTGCCTGTGCAAATCCTAAGGAAACATCCGTAGTACTTATAGAAGGTAGAGCAAAAGATGTGCAGGTCAGTGGCGGGAGCGCACGCGACGCCGGCTATGCAGAGCATGGTGGGCTCATCGAGGAAGACACGTGGGCAACAGCAGCTGGTGCCGTGGAGCGGAAGCATCTTTATCGGTCCGCAGGAGCAGATTTAGGCCCGAGGTAGCCTAGGTTCTAGCCCAAGGTGTGGGATATTTACTAGTGCAAAGTCTAGGTAAGTTCTAGGTGTAACATTACCTCCTAGCATAGGTATTAGTGGCCTCCAGCCCTCTACAGCCCGAGACGTGACGAAATGCTAGCTTTGCTGCCGTTGATCCGAATAAGTAAAACTGAAGACCCGAAGGCATGCTACTAGCACTATCCCGTGAAATGCTTAAGGACTCTTTTAAGGTTAGGTACTTAGGTTATTAGGTTGGTTTATGGCTTGTTTTGTTACTCTCAAGTCTCGTGTCTCAAGTATTTTGGTGTAGGTGTGCTCGTTTGGTTGGCTACCCGGCCGATATGGAGTGTGTGCATTGAGAGTCTTCTGAATCCAAATCTTGCTCCTACTTCTCTGGCGACATATTCTGTACCCATGTCTCATTTGGTGGACATGTGCACATAGCCCATCTTAGCCGCTTCTTCCGAAATTCACGGCCGAGATTTCGCCTCCACTTGCACTTCACATTTTGTGAAAGCCCCCCTTCCCCGGCGCGAGACTTCCCTTCTTCATTCAGCCCCCGCGCGAGACCTTCCTAGCCGCGTTTGATTCCCCCCTTCTCCACTGACAAGCTAGGGTTGGTCCAACGTCACCCCCGCCAGAGCCCCTACACTGCCCTCGCCGAACCTGCAGCCCGCTCGAGCCCTGCGCAGCCGCCCCTGCATCCGTCCAGAGGCTTAGGTCCAGCGGCGAGGAGGTGAAGGTGGAGAACTTCGTCGAGTCGGTGCTCAACTTTGGCGACGGAGGCGAGGAGAGCGACGGGGGGTAGGAGTCGGTGGCGCCGGAGATGACCACGGAGTACAAGTCCGAGAACCTGGAGGCCAAGAGGAGGTGGAGGGGTTGGCTCAACAACAACATCCTGGCTCTCAGGGCCTTCGTGCCCAAGATCACCAAGGTAATGCGTGCTTCCTCCCTGTAGTGATTACTGATTACGCCGATCATGCAGCTAAATAAATTAGGTAGTAATTTGTTTCCTGTTTTCCTGACATCTCTTGTCTCATGTATTTGAGCACACTGCACACACAAGGAAAAATTATCTTAACTACTTCCTTCAGGGAGAAAATTCAGTTATTATTCCTGATATGTGCCAATGGTTTGTCTGGTGTTCCAGATGAGTAAGGAGTCCACCCTGTCAGACACGATCAATCACATCAAGAAGCTCCAGAAATCAAAATGGGTATCAGAGAAAGGAGGTGAAGATACAAGAATGGGAGAGTTGCCAGAAATCGAAATTTGGAGCCAAAATGAGGCATTTTGCTGTGAATGACCACAATCGGATTGATCGATGTTAGCGCCAACAAGTTCACGGGCATCGGCAGAGCACGGCGCGCATCGACGCCCACCCAAAGGTCGCGATCGACAGCACCACCGGCGAGGTGGCAAGCTTCACCACGAACTTCTCGTTCGTCATTAGGGATGGCAACTGTGCCCGATCACTGTGTGTATGCGGGTAAATGCTCTAATGGAGTCGGGTATGAGCTATTTTCTTTGCCCACGGGCATTGTGGGGACCCCAGATTATTTCCGTAAGACCGAGACTAAGCATGATCTTAAGGACATAACTCTGGATCTCCGATAAATGAATTCCAACTTAACTCAACCTAAATGAGAGGCTTGACTGAAAACTAGAGCCCCGACGATCATGCGCGCAGCTCCTCTGCGAGCACTACATGATTGTCGGTTCTCCAACAAGTCAAGCACTACACTTAGTGGGTTAAATAGGAAGCCATGATCAGCGAGTATGACTTATATTGGCTCCCAAGATCAGCGACCAATATAACCATACTCTCATTCAACGTTGATCACATCTATACAACATTCTTACATAAATAGTACAAAAGGCATACAACATAGTTTCAAGTTTACAACTAATACAAGTGGTCGACTGGCCAAATTCGAATAAGAGTATTAAGTAGCAGCGGAAACAAGTAAATAAACCAAAATGCCAGCAGTGGTATGCCCACAACCCATCGGCAACCGACTGGGAGTTAGAAGATAGCATACTACCCGTCGGTGTCACCTAAATCGACACCGACAAACTCATCGGTCTCGATATCGCCCTCACCGTAAAGCCAAGAACACCGGGCCGAGTACCAAAGAGTACTCGCAAGTCTTACACAAATAAAAATAGTTATGCATAAGGTCATTCAAAGGAAGGGCTCATATTAGCTTAATTTTGCGAAAGAGACGCAACAATGTACAACCTACACATACTAGTTTTTCAAGCGCCATTTCAAAATCAGATTTGAAGTAGAAGTAAAGTATGTGAATAAGTAATGAACTGAGTAACAAATAAAGCATACAATTAGCAAAGTGGCTTCCCACTTTGATACTACAGCAAGCATGAACATCCCATTCATGATAATTACCGAGTTCACCCACAATTTTAATTCCAAGTCTAACAATAGTAACTCCCGAACTCAAGCGGTTGTCCATAACCGTGGACATGGCTATTCGAATAGATTTATACCCTACAGGGGTGTACTACTTTACCCACACGACTCGACTAGCCCGTAAGCCTCCGGATAATGGCACACCTCCTTTGGTATGCTGGCCGGGGAGAATCGAGATACTGATCGTTTTCAAGAAGAAAACCCTATTGAGCTAAGTCCCCATGTGAGATGTTTCCGGTCTTAGTACAAGCAGCGTATAGCACTTGCTAAGGGGCTCACAAGTTATATTGGAAATACCGACGCAATATAAAGGGTAATTGGTGCTCCCATGCACACTATAGAACATTCCCTCGGCTCCTAAGGACAAATGATCAAACACAAATGCCCCTACACCACCATGAGACTTAACACAATAGAACCTTCCCCCTACTTAACCGTACGGCACCCATATATCGCGTGTGGTAGCACGAATGTACTTGAATCAACGACGTTACCAAAGTTCGGTCCTTAATTGTCCAGACAAGTCCAACCACATACCCAATTCTCGTGCACGAAGGCACCATCACTAGCCATCACTTGTCCAGACCAAAAGCTCAGTTAAAATGACAAAATTTAACTTATAAAACAGATACGAAGATCTGAACCAAAAGTATATAAAGAGAGTTGTGTTTATCCCATAATTATCGGGTTATTCCCGACAATCAAACTACCGGTTCTAGACTTGCATGGCTAAGCAAACCCGGACAATATAAATTCACACATCCTATCTTAAACATTTCAGTACTGGAATAATTCATGGATAGCCACAATGACAAGATAATAGGAGGTGTCTAACTATTCATCACAAAAATAGCGACATTATCAAAATAACATGCAAGCAATTATCATTGCATCTATCCAAACAAAACTAGGATCAAATATGATGCAAAAAGAAAGTTCAAAGGATGCTTGCCTTGTTGGTAGTTCACTTGCTCACTCTCAGTTACTTACTCTCATACTTCCGGCAACTCGGAATCTAAAGAAAGGCGATATCGAATAAACACCGAGAAATAGCCAAAAACTCAAATTGCTCCAAAATGCATGAAATTTATACAGTAGCTATATAATGATTTTAGATGAATTTAGGTACAAAAATTATTCCATTTGGAGTTTATATGAGAGAGTTATAGTAGTTTGAAAATCAGTTTTTTGGAAAATGTCAAATCAATGTTCACATCTTGCTCAT
Organism: Ampelocalamus luodianensis; assembly: GCA_036346255.1. Classification (NCBI taxonomy): domain Eukaryota; kingdom Viridiplantae; phylum Streptophyta; class Magnoliopsida; order Poales; family Poaceae; genus Ampelocalamus; species Ampelocalamus luodianensis. The sequence goes on along the minus strand of CM070632.1, from coordinate 50,656,916 downwards.
CCGAATTTAATTGTTTCGCGGAAATTTGTAGAACAGTGGTAGGGATAAGCTTTACATGGCATGAAAGGTAATTAAAATTTATGATCAATAAAAATTGAATCACCCCATTTAGAGTTCATATGAATTAGTTATGAATTGTTGAAGTTAATTCAATTTCTAGTATAAAAATCATTCTTTTATGAGATTTCTATTGCAATAAATAATTTTAATATGTAGGCTGACCTAGCCTCAGCCATGACAAGAGGGGCCTATGTATTTTCTTTTCTTTTCTATTTATTTCCTAAAGGAAAAACATCTACCGACAAATCTAATCTTCTCATAATCATAGACATAACCGATTCCCCGGTGTTGAATCCAATCACATGCATAACACTCTCTGATTATATTCTCATATCTTGATCTAAATCCCGTACTAACCTTCACTAAGGTATCATCAAGGTAGTCAATCCAACAAATAGCGCCCGAACTTCCGATCTTCCAACTACACAACCTATCCAATAATTATACGAAATCCACCGACCGATGGGCATATGACCATGATTAAATCCATCAATCGTTCTCCGATATACTATTTAAGCTAATACTAACTATCTAGCTCTACTAGTCTTGCCTCGACAAATCACATTCGCAAACACTAAAATTTCCACCGATCGAGATTTATTTGACTAACCGACACTTAATGACCTTTACAATTTAATTGCACGTGCGACATCTAATGGCCCACCAATCGATCCACTCATATCTATACCACCGGACTTAGTCATGAACGACCTCTACCAATCCAATCACATATGCGTCTTTACGATCGACTAATAATCATTTAGCTACTAATCCAAAAGAGAGTAAAATTGCATCAACTCGGCACATGGGACTTACCTACTAATTACATGGCAATCCAAAAAATTATCCGAAATCAAATAATCTATTCTACCATCTCCCAAATTCTAGCATCTATGACTCGCATAACTATTACTTAAGACATCCGACCAAATTTCTCGTGATTAATAAACCATCCACTTCACCTCCATATCACAATAGATGTTATCACAAGAGCTATCCATCAAGTAATAAATCATAAAATCCTTATGCTTCCTAACTCCAAAAATTACTAATCCAACGAGAGAGAAACCTCTAATTAATTTATCACCTAAGATCACCACAATTTTGCATGTGACTCCAAAATAATATCATCCGATCAAATAATCCAATCATACATTTAATCTAGCATCCATCCATCAACAAAATACATAATCCGCTACAACGGTCTAATTATTCGCATCCACAAAATTTTATCAGATATTCACACCTACGCACAAATAGGACATAACCGGAGAGTTATACCGGTCTTTAAGCTACCAAATCATTTTTATAATTAAACATGCATAAATAGATGCCATACTCATGACTAATATGCAACATGCACAAGTAAATATCGTAAACGCGATATGATACTAAAGATTTCTACCATGGCAATAGGCGTGCAAAATATCACCGGACGCCTTCGGTCCGTCGTCGGCCGAGTCGTCGCCGAAGTTCGTCCGCCCACTCGCCTTCTTTTCCATGTCCCACTCGCGCGTCGGTGCCGTCGCTCTCCGCCACGGAGCCGCCGCTCGAATGCATGCACCTCGAATGCATGCACCTCAATGCCGTCGAGCCCGGCCGCGTGCATGCACAGCCCGGATGCATGCCTGCAGCGTCTCATTGAGCCACCGCGCCGCTTCTCGCCGTGTACATCATCGGTCGCAGCCGCCCGACCGCGCAAGCACGACCGCATGGACAATGCACTCGGCGCCTCATCTTCACGCCAGTGCCGCAGACCTCCGTCCGCAGCCTCCATTGCGCCGTCTCGCCACGTCCTCGACTCCCTTGCGCATTGGGCCGCCACTGCCACCGGGGCTGCTGCTGCAGCGCCCCAATGCCTCGGCTCACCTCGACATGCGCCGCCGGGTGGGCCGCGCTGCTGCGCGCTCGTCTCCGCTCGTTGGGCGGTCCATCGCCGATACGTGACGCCGCCGCAGCGAGCGGCGCCGCCTCATCCATGGTGCCGCGACGCCGCCTCATGACACCGCCCTAGTCGGAGCTCCTCCTGCCGAGCCGCCCGCCACCAAGCTCCCTTGCTGCCGCAACGAGTTGTGCCACCGCCGGTGGAACACCATCAGTGCCATGGCTGCAATGAGCCATGACAACACCCATGCTTCTTCCTCTTCCAGAATGTCCAAGACTTGATGCATGTAGATGAGGTTTGGTTGGATGGATAGCTTACGGGATGGTGATTGCGATGGCATAGCATGCATTAAGGGATTTGTGGTTTTTGGAAGAGTTTGAGAGGAGAGAAGGTGGAGCTTGAGCTCTTGAGTGAGAAAGAATGGAGGATGCTACTTGCTCGGTTTGGGAAGAGGTTGGCGTGAGGAGGCGTGAGTGGAAATGAGTGACTTGGGCAAGTGAGGTGGGAGAGATGGTTGGGTGTGCTGCCTGCAAGAGTAAAGAAATGGCACTGGTTGGGATGGGTTTCGGCTGGGGGGGGGGGAAATATTTCGAATGAACAGTGTTCGGTTTTGGGGAAAAAACAAATAGCAGCAGGGAGTTCGGTAATTTTTAGACATAGTTGCCTAGCTCTAAAAATCACGAAATTTTTATGGAAGTTTCCTGACACAGTGTTGATGCTTAGGTAAAATTTTCAGGAATTTATCCGGAATGTGATTTTCTCTAAAAATCTTTAAAGTTGCTGCTATGGCTAGAAGTGTTTGTCCTGTTGGAGGAAGAAGGTAGTGGGGAGTTGTGCGTGGTTGTGCTCGGGAGAGAAAAACAAATGAAGTGACAAGTAATAGGGAAGGTGGCAGTGGGTTGGCTGGGACAAAGGATGGCATGGGGATGCTCCCTTGAGAAAAGAAGACAGTGGTGGCTTTGGTTCGGCTGGCACAAGAGTGAACAGGAAATAAAAATTAACAGGGGAATAAATAGCAGTATTTCTTTCTCTTTTTCTCCAACCCGCTCAAACGACTTCGCATGTGTGAGCTAGTCGCTAAAATGGAACGCTCTCGAGATAACGATCGCGATGGTATAACATGCATTAGCGGATTCTTGATTTTTGGTTGTGATTGCGAGGAGAGAAGTTGAGGAAAAGAAATAGACTCACAGGCGTCTCGCCTGCGGTCGGTCGGACTGAAAAAAAGAGTAGCGGTACTAATGCATGCATCATGATTTTTATAATGCATGCTAAAACAAGAAATCAATGTACTTCAATTTAAATGCAGACTTTCAATTCGATTCAATTTTAAGAAGCAACATTTTAATTAAATATGTGAATTTTTTTAAAACATTGCCAAATATTTATTAGATCGACAAATTAAATATTAGCATCCCGATTCTGAAAATCAGGATGTTACAGGCATGAATATGGGGAAACTCTTTGTCCGTTCGGTAAACGAGTATGGGCATGGGTGAGCTTCACTTGTACCCGTCTCGCCCGTTTACCCGCGACATAGACTGATAGGTGGGTCAACTAAAACCCTATTAGGGTTAGTCACTCACTGCTCACTCTCACATAGTCACAGACTCCCCCCCCCCTCTCTCTCTCTCTCGGTCTCTCCTTGACCCCGATTCCCATTTCCCAGCCGCCACCCACCAGCACAAAGCGTCGAAGCCCCAATTCCTCCATTCCTCCTCTCGGCCGGCTGCCGCCCCCCGCCCTGCCGCCGCTCCTCCTCCCAACTGACCTCCTCCTCCTCTAGATCCGCCCCATCCTCCTCCCGGTCAGCTGCTGCCCCCGCCCTGCCGCCACTCCTCCTCCAGGCTCACCTTCTCCTCCTCTAGATCCGCTCCATCCTCCTCCTGGGCCCCGGCTGACCTCAAAGCTCGACTGAGGTTCTATTGAACCAGGTGAACATGCACATAGCTTCGTGGTTTTTTTACTGATAGTGCTGCAGTTCTTGCGCATCTTGGACTCCTGGTAGGTAGGTGCTCGTGCCTATTTGTGCCATTTCGTATGCAGGATCTAGTACATGGTTTATTTAGTACAACTAAAATGTTTTAGATACCATCATGAGGTACTGAACGCATTTGCGTCTATGTTCTACGGACTATGCTCCAAGCAAGATATTTATCATTGGCCAATATGACTGGTATACCGAACATACTGAACAGTTAGGTTAAAAATATTTATCTCCTGTTTGCGTCGAATATGGCCAAGAGCCTGTATGTAACAAACAAATGACTGTCTTGAAATAAGAAATGTGCTCCTTCTGTTCTTTTATTTGTATGTATAAGATTATTTATCAATTTATTGTTACGGCTTTCCTATTATGTTAGTAACACCATTGAGGGAAGGGTTGCGCATGCTTCATTGTTTGTTACAAGATAGCTAGCCTTGCGTCCATGCCTCAAACTGTCACTTGAAGTGCCCGGTGCAAATTATTTGCTGCTGTCGAGTCTCACTGAAATAGAACAAGGAGTTTACTTGTTAGGGTGCTAATTGGAGTAAATCTTGAAAATGGAAGAGCATGCCTTTTGTAGATGAGCATATTATACTTTGTCCGCTTGTACCGGAGCATATTTTACTTGTCTACTGCAGATTGATGTGTGAATTGTAGATGAGCATACTTTACTTGAAAATGGGTGCTATTGATGTGTGAATTGTGATGAACTTCATGTGTGCATTGTTTATGTGTGACGACCATGTCCGCAGGCGATGGGTAATTGGGTACCCACGGACAGCGATGCATTGTTCACAGGTAAACGGGCATGCCCGCGGGCGACAGACATAGCGTGGGCATGTCCGTGGGGGAAAATCAGGGTCGCAGACATGGGTATGAGTGAGCACTACCCGTGTCCACCGCGCCCGATTGCCATCCCTATTCGTCATCGACCCTCCACCTCAGTCGGGGGGGGGGGGGCATGAACAACAAGGGGACTGGCATGACATTCTTCCTCGCTGTGTACCCATCAATCCGCCTGGAAAGGTCCCCCGCCTACAACCTCGGCCTCACTTGCGGTGGAGTTCGACACCTTCAATGATACCACCTACAACCACATCGGTATCAACATCAACTCCATCGTATCAGTGAACACCTCGACCCTGCCAAGCTTCTATCTCAACGAGAGCATGACTTCCACGATCGAGTACGACAACATTTCGAGCAAGATCGACCTCAAGAGCGCATTGCCGGAGCAGGTCGTCGTTGGCTTCTCCGCGGCGACATCCACATCCGTAGAGCTGCATCAGCTCTGTTCTTGGTACTTCAAGTCGTCGTTGGAACCAAAGGCCACACCACCCAGGGGCCACTGTCGGCGCAGCATTACTCATCCTCCTCTGCGTCACCGCAGCACTTTTGATATGTCGTCAGAACAATATGAAGAAGATAGAGGAGGAGGACATGGGCTCAGAAGATGAAGACAACGAGCCGATTATGGAGATTGACATGTGGGCCCTCAGCCCATGCACGGTTCCCATGGACCAAGTCCACAAGAACCGTGGCCCCACCTGTTAGTGATGGTGCAATTTCTAATTAGAAAATGAATCAAAAAATAAATTAAAATACCCTGGCCCAACTTGTTAGTCGTATTAAGGATTTCTAATTGAAAATAAATAAATAAAATGAAATCCGGTGGCCCTAGATATCATTGAGATACCCTCTCTCCTCTTTTGTTTTTGGGATTTTCCTAAATTTAAAACTTCGAATAGCTCATTCTCTCAGTTTTAAATACAAATTCAACAATTCTTCTTTCTAAATTCATATAAATTCAAACCCTCCCTAACAACACACAAAAATTGAATTTTGGAGTTTGTTTGAATTTTTTTAATGCAATTTGAATTCATTCAGATTTATTTGAGTCTAATTGTTTTTCACGTAAATAGATCCCGAAGCTCCGGAAGAGCAGCAGATCGAACACGACCAAGACCAACAAGACTTTGAGCAAGACGAGTCAACACTTTTATCATATTGCTCCCACTTTTTAATGCAAATTATATTATTTTAAATTATGAAGTTGCATGCTATACTTTTATTGTAATTACATTGTCATTAGTTTGTAGTTAATGCCTTAGTACTAATTGAGCTAGTAAATTTAGTTCCTTAATCTTGGACACTAGCCTTTGTCACCATAGAAACAATGGTATACTTAATTATTCATTAAGTTTGTATATAAGTGTCATGCTTAGTCTTGCTTATATACATTGGCATGTGGGCATTAAATTGCTCCAACATCATTCAAACATCAAAACTTAATTTGGCCATCCATTGGTTGGAGTCAGATTGGTTTGTTGAACTTAGAAATGATTTTCAAAACAAAATTCCAAAAAATATTTTCAACTTAGGCGGATGGTAAGTTGGACAGGTGCCGATAAAAGCACGAGAGTGGGTAATGTGAAAGCACCATCCAAATCAATTAATGACCAAATCTTGTGATGATCTCTTGGGCACTAGCAATGCAACCATAAGTCTATAATAGTGTCGACCTGACTAATTAATTTGCTTCACATTAGCGTTAGTTTCACTATCCGGCAGAATATGGCGTGGTTGGAGCTACAGAAAACTACACGGCGCAAGAGGGGCCTCCAGAGGGTTGTAGCCTTAGGCGGTGGAAACCTTAGCGGGTGGAGCTGTGTTAGGATGTAGCATTGTAAAGGTCTTGTGATGATTTTTTTTAATCTTATGTTTACGATAGCGTGTTGATATTACAAGATGATCGTCTCTTATGGGTAAATCCGGGTCCAACAGATAACTCTCGAGATGTAATATTAATCGTGGTATGGCGATGTGCGATGTGTGTGTATGATCAGTAATATACATTGTGCATTATTTAGTGTGGTATACACGTAGAGGTCTGGACGATCAATCCGGATCGAGACAGATAACTCTCGAGATCTTCTATCATCGTCGTTCCTAAGCAGATCTAATTTCCTTGCAACGACAACGCCGTGATTGTCACGCCGGATTTGGCCACCGGACGCCCTCTCTATCCATGGTGTTTTTAAACGGTCGGGGACCCGACCGGTAGTTTTGTTGTGTCACTCCATGACTTGGAAAAAACTAGTATTACAAAGTCTTATTCAGCTCGTAGCGTATGGCATTTCAATGCTTGCTTCGACTGTACCTATCGAATCGCTTTAAGAAATTTCTAAATGAGAAGAGAGAGAGAGACTCAAAGGAATTTAATCCTGCTCTGATAAGGACATGGAGTATTGTTTCATAGATAAGTAACAAGTGGATGGCTTTATTATGGACCGAATATTGTTGGAAAACAAGTATATTAAACAGTTGTTCGTCTCAATATCTTCAGTTCAAAAGCAAACGAAATGATTCGAATAAGCATGCTTTTACACAAGCAAATTCCTTTCCCCAGAAACCAGAAGGACAGACAGACAAGAAACTTTGGCCAAAATGGCCCAGAGCCACGACTGAAAATGCAAAAAGACCATAATCTCTGCCGATTTTCTTGACTTGCGCAGTGTCTGCGTTCGATTGGATGACGTGATCTTTTCAAAGTCCGAGTGCTACCAGGGTTTTGGATACCGGAATCAATTTTTTAAACGGTGTTCCGGTAAGGTCGAAAATCAGAAAATTTTGCCAAAATTTTCAAATCAAAATTTGAATTTTCGGATTTTAAATTTTCAAAAAAAATCAAATTCGAGCAAAATTCAAACAAGTTCAATTTTTTGGACAAAATTCATCCAACCCGATTTTTTCAGGACCGGTTTGTAATCCTACCTGCCCCCACCAGTTAAACGAAATTTCCGATTTTCGGGTGAAATTCTAGTTAACATTGAGAGGAAGAAGAAGAAGCAAAAATGAAGTCCTCATCCACTAGAAAACATGAACTAAAACATCGATTCCTCTCTAAAGCATCTTCTATGAAGGTATGTAACAACATGATGATCCTTGAAAAAAAAATGATATGAGAGATCAAGGATGGAGATCATCAATAGATAAGCTAGCTCCAGCATCACGCCGACTACTATAATTGCAAACTGCGACGGCCATTTGGTCTCAGGACTGAAAGCGTACAGTGCAACCATGTGCCGACAGAAAAAGAAAGGCAACCACTAGGGTTCGTACGTCCGGGCATTTGGATCGGACGCCCGGGTTGACTGGTCAGGTCGCGTGCGCCTTGCCGATCGGGCGCCCACGTCCTGCACGGCCTGGCTATAGATGCTTAATTAAAAAACAAAGCATCTGGAGCTAGCCTACAGAACGCAGGAAGGCGCCAACAGGAGCTAGCTAGATACCGATGCTTAATTAATTCGCTTCTGTCTCTATGCATGCAATGGTAACGCATTGCGGCAAGCTAAGTGTAGGGTTTTGCTTTCGAGATGCTTTGTTGCACCATCGAGGGAGAGAAGACGCACGGAGCAATATCTATCACGCAAAAAGGGGCAGAAGTACACCGCTACATATAACATCATTCGGACACGGTTGTAATATCTCTGAACAACGATTGCAACATCCCCGGACAACAGTTGTAACATCCTCGGACAACGATTGCAACATCCTCCGGACAACGGTTGCAACTTCGCAAATCAAAAAACAAAGCATCTGAAAAAAAACGCATTGGAAAAAATTGCAACATCGCCGTGAACAGTATGCAACATTTTTTTCTACAGATGCAGCGTTTTTTTTTTCTACAGATACAACACTTGCAACATCCCCAGACAACGGTTGCAGCATCTCCGAACAACGGTTGTACCATCACAAATCAAAAAACAAAGCATCTAAAGAAGAAAAAAAAATATGTTAAAAAAAATTACAATATCGTTGTGAATGCAACATCTCCTGACAACAGTTGCAACATCCCTTTTTTTAGCGATTCTAACTTAATTTATTGCTCCGAGCATCTCTATCCAAACAACCTAGAGAGACCCGGTAAACAACCTATCTTTTACTACGTATGCTCAGGTCGCGTGCGTCCTCGAGCTGCACCGAAACCCATCTATTACTGTGTACTAATCATTTTTCTGCACACACCTTTCGATTCGACAGAACGGACAAACCATATCGCGACACGAGGCGCCTCGTTCGTTCTGTTGTCGATCGGATTTGAGCATTATTTTTGCATTTATAGTTACGAGAGCGTTATTTTTGCTAATCACATTTTAAATAGTGCCATTTAGTCCATTGCCAAGAGCAACTACATATTGAATCGTTGCTCCAAGTCGACTCGACCAACTAAGGTTCTTATGTACGATAACCGGTTTCTCGATGACCACATCGACGACCATTTGTGCTCTGCTCATCTTCTTCGCCGTTTGCTACCTGCCTCCTGCCTGCTCGGTGGTGTTCAACTACAACTTCAACAAAGAAGGCCCGAAGGACGTCAGAATCGAAGGCAGCGCCTCCTTCAGAGTCGGATGGATCGACGTTAGCGCGAACAACTTCACGAGCATCGACAACAGCACGGGCCGGGCATCGTACGCCCACCCGGTCCCGCTCTGGGACAGCACCACCGGCGAGGTGGCAAGCTTCACCACGAACTTCTCGTTCGTCATCGACCCTCCAACTCGGTCGGGGGGCATCAACAACAAGGGGGCCGGCATGACATTCTTCCTCGCTGTGTACCCATCAATCCTGCCGGAAAGGTCCCCCGCCTACAACCTCGGCCTCACTAACCAAAGTGCAGGCACCGTAGCATCCGGCGACGGCCGGTTCGTTGCGGTGGAGTTCGACACCTTCAACGATACCATAGTGTCCGACCCCAACACCACCTACGACCACATCGGCATCGACGTCAACTCCGTCATATCGGTGAAAACCTTGACCCTGCCGAGCTTCTATCTCAAAGGGAGCATGATCGCCACGATCGAGTACGACAACGTTTCGAGCATCCTGGCCATGACGCTATGGCATGATGGCAACCTTAGCTCGACTTACAACCTTAGCTCTAAGATCGACATGAAGAGCGCATTGCCGGAGCAGGTCGCCGTTGGCTTCTCGGCGGCGACATCCACATCCGTAGAGCTGCATCAGCTCCGTTCTTGGTACTTCAAGTCGTCGTTGGAACCAAAGGCCACACCACCCCAAACTCCAGGGGTGTCCGGCGCCGGAGTTATAGCGGGGGCCACCGTCGGCGCAGCATTACTCATCCTCCTCTGCGTCACTGCAGCACTTTTGGTACGTCGTCGGAACAATATGAAGAAGAAGATAGAGGAGGAGGAGGACACAGGCTCGGAAGACGAAGACAGCGAGCCGATTATGGATATCGAGATGGGGACGGGGCCGAGGCGGTTTCCGTACCACAAGCTCCTCAACGCGACGAGGAACTTTGCGGTAGAGGAGAAGCTGGGGCAGGGCGGGTTCGGCGCGGTGTACCGAGGGTATCTTCCTGAGCTTGGCCTCGCCGTGGCCATAAAGAGGTTTTCTAAGGAGTCATCCATGCAAGGGAGGAACGAGTACAAGTCAGAGATCAAGGTCATAACCCGGCTGCGCCACCGGAATCTCGTGCAGCTCATTGGCTGGTGCCACAGCCGCGATGAGCTCCTGCTCGTCTACGAGCTCATGCCCAACCGCAGCCTCGACATCCATCTCCACAGCAAGGACACGCTCCTGACATGGCCAATGAGGTAACCATGCATCGTTTATTTACTTCAGATTAAGAAACTTTCGGACCATTTAGAAATAGCAAATCCGCAGAATAAATAGTGATTGGTATACTCATATGAAACTCAAACTGATGATGAGTATCGCAAGTACAGGGTCAAGATAGTGCTTGGGCTGGGCTCTGCATTGTTGTACCTCCACGAGGAGTGGGAGCAGTGCGTGGTGCACCGCGACATCAAGCCGAGCAATGTCATGCTTGACGAGTCATTCGGTGCCAAGCTAGGCGACTTCGGGCTGGCGAGGTTCATCGACCACGCCGTCGGGATACAGACGATGACCGCCGCGTCGGGGACCCCTGGCTACGTGGACCCTCAATGCCTGATCACCGGCAGGGCCAGCGCCGAGTCCGACGTCTACAGCTTCGGCATTGTCCTGCTGGAGGTCGCATGCGGGAGAAGGCCGGTGAGTCTTCTGGACAGCCAGATGAACGGCGTCTTCCGGCTAGCCGAGTGGGTGTGGGACCTGTACGGACGGGGAGCCGTTCTTCAGGCGGCCGACGAGCGGCTAAGTGGCGAGTACGACGACGCAGAGATGGAGCGTGTGATGGCCGTCGGGCTCTGGTGCGCGCACCCGGACCCGAGCGCGCGCCCGGCGATCAGAGCAGCGATGGCCGTGCTCCAGTCCAAGGAAGACAGGCTGCCGGTGCTCCCCGCCAAGATGCCCGTGCCGACGTACGCGCCGCCGGTGGCCGTGCCGGATGGGCTGTACGGTGCTGCGCCAAAAGGGATATCGAGCGGCTCCGCGCCACACACTTCCTCTTCATCCGACGCAAGCACCTCGTCCGGTCCAAATTAAGGACTCGTCGTCGTTACTTAAACATCAATATCAAGGCTGGTTGGTGCGTTGCTTATATAGTTCGAGTTCTGGACACTTTTGGCCTCCTACGCCACCTTAATTTCTAAATTAGCCTCCTCACTCACGAAATTCCAAATTTAGCCCCCTCAAATCACCTACTGCCATCGGGGACAGCAGCATCAAGCTGCTGCGCTGCCTCACGGCAGCAGCAACATGCTGCCATGCCACACGGCAGCAACAAAATGTTGCTGCCACCCCAAGCCGCAGCAACTTAGAGGAGAGAGAAAAGAGGAGAGTAGAAAGAAAAGGAAAGAAAAAGGTGCAGCAACATGCTGCCAACTGCGACGGCAGCACGTCGGTGCCGCGGATGTACGGCGCAGGAGGTGAGGTGCTGCTGTCTCCGACGGCAACACGCGCTAGCAGAGGGCCAAAAATGGAATTCTGGAGCTAATGGGGCTACTTTAGGAATTACGAAGCGCTAGGGGGCCAATTGAGTCCAAAATTCATATAGTTCATGTACGTGTGTAGTGTATACACCAATTTGTCAGGATCGGTATCATATGATCTCGATCTTACGAGCCTGTTGGACCATTCCAATCCTCATCTTTTTTTTTTTAAGATAATGGAAGAGAAAATCTCTCCCGACCTCTGCATCAAAGATGCACATAGCCTAATTTATTAAAAAGTGTAAAGCACCGTAGTAGCCAAACTGTTTAACAAAACATGAAACCTTACAAGCAAATGATGACTGAAATTTAAACTCAATCAATACAAATTCTGTGACTAAACCACCACCTATGAGTACTTAAAATTTGCTTTGTCACAGCCTCCACACGGTCGCTGCCAGCCAACATGGACTCCTTTTGGTTCGATTTCTGCATATTTGCCTAATCCCTCAGCCAATGTCCGATAAAAAAGATAACATGCAATGGATTAGTAACCATCTTTTTATTAAAAACGACATCATTCCGGCATAACCATATAGACCAACATAAAGCACTAGTTCCCACCAAGAGCTGTGACTTTAAAATTTTCCAATCCTCATCTAGACCTCACAATCTTTTAGCGGTGATCCTATCATGATCATACAACCCAATCTTTTTTTAGGATTGTCAGCAAGTGTGTGATTTGATCTGTGAAAGGGAGTAATTATGTTCTAGACAGGCAATCACTAAGCCAACCAGGGTGCCTGATACATTGTACATATTTTACTTTTGATTAATCTACACCGCTGCATGAGTCGCCCAAGTGGTCGGTGATCGCTTAATAATTGAAACATTCGTGACAATTTTGGGGAAAGAAGCAAGAAAAACACGGGTTAACCTAGCTCACTGTGATCAACGGTCAGTATAATTTTTTATTCCAATTAACGTGGTAGCTTCGAACCCTTGAGAGCAAATTTTCTAACCTTTTAACATCTACCTATTATATAAGAGAAATACATTGAAAATTCTAGAACAAAATATCTAGCTTAAATGGATATCAGTATTTGAAATAATTCTAAAAAATATATCTAGCCCTTAATTTGGTGGTGCCTTGCGATCACGCCTTGAGAGAGCTAATTCTCAAGGAGGCCCATGACTCCAAGTTTTCTATCCACCCAGGTAGCACCAAGATGTACCAAGATCTTAAGAAGCGACTATGGTGGAGCCGAATGAAACAACACATCGCTCAATTTGTTGCCGAGTGTGATGTATGCCAAAGAGTTAAGACCGAGCATTTGAAACCGGCAGGCACTCTACAACCCCTGCCCATTCCCAAGTGGAAATGGGAAGAAGTTGGCATGGATTTTATCACCGGCCTTCTAAAAACTCAAGCGGGGTCTGATTCTATATGGGTGATCGTAGATCGTCTGACGAAGGTTGCCCATTTCATTCCTGTCAAGACCACCTACCATGGGGATAAGTTAGCTGAGCTTTATATCTCCAGAATTGTTTGTCTCCATGGTATACCAAAGGTCATCATTTCAGATAGAGGTCCTCAGTTCACCTCTTACTTCTGGAAGTGCTTGCATAAAGCAATAGGGACCAATCTATCTTTCAGTTCCGCTTACCACCCACAAACAGATGGGCAGACTGAAAGGGTGAATCAAATCTTGGAAGATCTTCTCCGAGCATGTGTGCTGTCTTATAGCAAGAACTGGGAGAAATGTTTACCTTTTGCGGAGTTCTCCTACAACAATAGCTTCCAATCAAGCATTCAAATGTCCCCGTTCGAGGCATTATATGGAAAAGCTTGTAGGACACCCTTGAACTGGTCCGAAGCCAGGGAGAGGCCATTTTATGGTCCAACCTTGGTAGAGGATGCAGAAGAACAAGTTCGTGTCATCCGCGAACAACTTCGGGCGGCTCAATCCCGTCAGAAGTCCTATGCCGACCGTCGTCGTCGTGAGTTGAGCTTTGAGGTGAATGATCATGTCTATCTTAAGGTTTCTCCAATGAAAGGAACACATCGTTTCCAAGTCAAAGGCAAATTGACACCTCGCTACATCGGACCTTTCTGAATTCTAGCAAAGTTGGAACCGGTGGCTTATCAAATAGAGTTGCCACCATCACTTGTGGATGTACATGATGTCTTCCATGTTTCGCAACTGAAGAAATGCCTTCGTGTCCCGACCGAAGCAACTGAGCTAGAAAAACTTGACTTGCAACCCGATCTTTCCTATCGGGAGCACCCGATTCGCATTCTTGAAGAGAAGGAGCGCAAGACACGAAATCGCACAATCAAATTCATCAAGGTTCAGTGGAGTAACCATACTGAAGATGAAGTAACTTGGGAGCGTGAAGATCAACTACGAGCCAATTATCCAGATCTTTTTCCTTCTACTTAACTTGTCTCCAATTCAAGAAAGGAAAGTTTAAACAAAGCAATGGGAAGGAAAATTGTAATGACCATTCATTGTAACCTTGCAAAGATATCTTAGCACTATCTTTGAAGGAAATCAAGACAACAGATGCCCTGTTTTCTCTTAAAGACCTTCCTATCCAATTTCCACCCTACCGATCTCGGGGTCGAGATCTTTTGTAAGGGGGGGAGGTTTGTCACATCCCCAAATTAATAAAGAGGTTTATTATGCATTCCATTAGCATGCATCATGTTTTGAAACTTTTTAATTAAATATTGTACTTGGAAAATCTTAAAACACACTTGTAACATACACTTTTATTTGAACCCCAAACCAAAAACCGAAATAAATGCTACTGAAGTATCTCTAGAAATAATTTATTCAAATACTATATTAATTATTACAAATTAATATAATTTTTCCCAATTTTTGGCACTGATCTTAACCCTATGAAAATTCAAACACTATTAAAAGACCTAGTTTAAGTTTGAATTTATATATCACAAATTATATCATGAACAGTAGGGTTCAATAATTTTTATGGATACTAGGTTATCCCAGGAACCCTCATAAATTATTTCATGATTTTAGGAATTTTATTTATATTTTTAAGGCCTCAGTCAAACTAGAATCTAAAGAAATTCAATCAGTCAAACCCTAGCACTGTTTCTCGGGCCTGAACCGCACCTTGACTCGAGTCCGACCCACCTCTTGACTCGGTCGAGTCAACTAAGCGCACCGCGACATGCAGCCCGGATCGGAGATCAACGGCCCGGATCGTGCATCCTCCGACTGTCCAAGTCCCCACTAATCTCACCGCCCAGAGATCCAACGCGCGCATCGAATCACTTAACTCACGTTCGCACGCGCCGCCTTGTCTCGCCGACGACGTGGGCCTAAGCCGCCACCGTCCCTAACCTCGCAGAGCCGAGCCCACGCGGCCGAGGCAACCGCCCGAGCCGTTGAGGGATTCCGACGCGTCAATCCACCGCTCCATCCACCACTCCGAGCGTTCCCACTTCACGCCGCCTCCTTTGCCGTCATCGCCCGAGCATAACACCCCTCGGCATCCCTCTTCTTCCTCACTTCTCCTCTGCTTGACCGAGGAGAGGAAGCTTGTTCTCGCCTCTGCACGGTAAGCTTCCACCGGTGTTTACCCTTTACTCTACCTTCAATGTCGTTTCCATTTTTGCTAAGCCCACTCCTACCTTGCCTTGTAGGTCTCGGTTCATCTTCGAGCTCTAGTTCACGTCCAGAGCACGCACTCGGGGACATCTCCTTGCCATCTTCGTCTCCGGTGAGGTACTGGAACTTTCTTTCGCGTCATATCGTGCCTTATAGCATGCTTATGATAACCCCTAAACTTATTTCGACAATGCACGACAAAGACCTCGAGGATTTGAAGAAATTAGGCTTTGATCGAGAACGAACCCTTCATCTCCCACCTTGATTGGTAAGGCTTATGTCGATTCCTTGCTTTAATAGCATCCTTATAGGGTCTTCGAGTTATTCCAAGCATTCATTTGTTTTGGTTTGGCTTCCAGTATCCTATCCACGTGAAGCCGTGCTCTCACCATCTTCTTCTCCGTACACACACACCCCAACGGCGAGCTTCCTCGAGCAAGATTCTTCGCCAGTAACTCACTCATAGTCCCTAGGACCCCGGCACTCGCTTGTTTGACGCGGAGCTCTCTTTCTTGCATGTGTTTTTGCCGTAGAACCGTCGCCACTTAGCTCCGGCAGGCGCAGACGGGCATCCCTAACCTCGCCACCACCTCTCAAAGTTGCGTAGCACTATTGCGGTTATCTCAAGCTTTGGCGGCGCCCGTAGTGGCGGATTCGCCGGCGAGCCGCCGGGCAAACGCACGGGAGGAACTCCCGTTGTCGTACCCCGACCAGCACTGTAGCTCGGGGATTACGGCAAATGACGTCCTTTAACTAGCTAATGATTGGGTTAGCATTTAAATGCTGTCTTAGCCGGTCTAATGTTTCACTTACATGCGGGCCCCACGCACAGAAAACGGGAACGTTTTGGTTAAAGCCACAGAGGCTGACATGTGGGCCCTAGGCCTTAACTCCGCGCGCGATGCGCATGTGCGTGGACCAAGTCTCGTGGACCATGTCGTGATGGGACCCACCGTAAGAACGCCGAATTAAATCTGAGTTAAATGAAAAATGCACTATTCACCAGGCCCGCTGGTCAGTGACTTTGGCTCGTGCTGCGCTCGGTGAGAAAAAGTTTAAACGACATATAAAATCCGAAATCCATTTATTTGTAAGTTGAAAAATATGTATAAATTTGAAAATGCATAACTAATTCATTTTAACTCCAAAATGAGTGAAACCACTTCTGATAAATTACTTATTTAATGAACTTTATTTTAAAATTGGTTTCAACCATGTCTCTGTAACAGAGAGCATTATTTTGGAAAATGAGCCTTTAGCACTATTATTTGTACAATAGAAAAAGGCTGATAACTTCAAAAATTCATAAGTAATTCTTGGAAACTCCAAAAATAGTGAAATCAGTTTTGATAATTTCTATTTCAAATAACCTTAATTATAAAAATAGTTTCAAACTCACCTCTATCACAGAAACTATAGTTTGAGGAAAATGATCCTAAAAGTCGTTATTTTTACATTATTAATCTGTAACTTTAGAAATCAATAACTAAATCATGAAAACTTCAATTGGAGTAAACTCAACTGTTTTGAACTTGTAATAATAATGCCTATTTATCCATGTAATCCATTTACTCACCACTGCTCTACAAATTTTCTCCTCATAATTAAATTACCCGAATAAAGGCGTATTGAAATATGAAAATCGAATCACCATAACTTTCACATACTAAATCGAAATGAAATAATTCTTTCACCAAAAACCACCTTAAATCATGACTTAGCTACTGTAGAAAAATCATGCATTTTTGAGCATTTTGATTTTTGGGGTTTTCTCGATGTTTATTCTGTGATTGTATTTATCTAGATTCGAGCTTATTGATATCGACTCCACGCGACCGAGAGTGAGCAATTACTTTTCCAGCAAGGCAAGCATCCTTTGAACTTTCTTTTGCATCATATTTGATCCCAATTTTGCTAGGGTAGATGCAATGATAATTGCTTGCATGATAGTCTTATATTGTCGCTATTTTTGTTATGAATGGTTAGACACATCCTATTATCTTGTCATTGAGGCTATCCATGAATTATTCCATTACCGAAATGCTATGGTAGGATGAGTGAAGTAATGTTGTTCGAGTTTGCTTAGTCGTGCAAGTCTAGAACCGGTAGTTTGATTGTCGGGAATAACCCGACAATTATGGGACAAACACAACTCTCTTGATATACTTTTGTTTCAGATCTTCGTATCTGTTTTATAAGTGAAATTTTGTCATTTTTAAATGAGCTTTTGGTCTGGACAAGTGTTGGTTAGTGATGGTGCCTTCGTGCACGAGATTTGGGTATGTGGTTTGGCTTGTCTGGACAATTAAGGACCGAACTTTGGGTTGTTGCGATTCAAGCAAAACTCGTACTATCACATGCGGTATATGGGTGCCGTATGGTTAAGTAGGGGGAAGGTTTTATTGTGTTGAGTCCCACGGTGGTGAAATTGTAAGGGCATGGCACCGTGAAATCCCGTGTTCCTTTTGGGCCGATAGGATGGGGGCGTTAACGTCTTGTGTTTCCTAGGATATATAGGATGGAGGCGTTAACGTCTTGTGTTTCCTAGAGCCATGGGTTGAGGACTTAGCTCAATGGGATCTTCTTGCTAAAACGACCAGTATCTCGATTTATCGTAGGCATACCATAGGAAGTATGCTATATTCGGAGGCATCCGGAGGCTTACGGGCTAATCAAGTCGTGTGGGTAAAGTCGCATACACCTGCAGGCATAATCTATTCGAATAGCCGTGTCCACGATTCTGGACGACCGCTTGAAATTTGTGGTCGCTTATTGTTAGACTTGGGATTAAATTGTGGTTATAACTTGGTATCGTCATGAATGGGATGTTCATGCTTATTGTTGTATCAAAGTGGACCGCCACTTTGTTGTTGGTATGATTCATTTGTTATTGAATTCATTACTTATTCACATGCTTTACTTCTACTTCAAATCTGATTTTGAAAAGGCACGTGAAAACTAGTATGTGTAGGTTGTTCAAGATTGCGTCGTTTCGCAAAAATTTAAGCCAATATGAGCCCGTCCTTTGAATGACCTTATGCATAACTATTTTTATTTGTGTAAGACTTGCAGTACTCTTTGTACTCGGTCAGTGTTTCTTGGCTTTTTGGTGAGGAGGATTTAGAGACCGATGAGCTTATCGGTGTCGATTTAGGCGACAATCGATGAGTAGTTTGCTATCATCTAACTCCCAGTTGGTTGCCGATGGGTTATGGGGCATACCATTGCTGGTCTTTTGGTCTATTTATGTGTTTCCGCTGCTACTTAATACTCTCTTTTAAATTTGGCCGGTCGGCCACTTGTATTAGATGTAAACTTGGAACTATGTTGTATGTCTTTTGAACTATTTATGTATGGATGTTGTATGGATGTGATCAACGTTGAATGAGAGTATGGTTATATTGGTCGCTGATCTTGGGAGCCAATATAAGTCATACTCGTTGTTCATGAATTCCTATTTAACTCACTGAGTGTAGCGCTTGACTTGTCGGAGAACCGACAATCATGTAGTGCTCGCAGAGGAGCGGCGCACATGATCGTCGGAGCTCTAATCTGAGTTAAGCCTTTCATTTAGATGGAGTTAAGTTGGAATTCATTTACCGGAGACTTAGAGTTATGTCCCTAAGACCATGCTTAGTCTCGGTCTTACGGAGATAACTCCGAGGTCCCCACAATTCGCTTAGAGATATATTAAAATAATTCAAATATTGAGGTAAGTAGAAATAAATATAATAGCGTGTGAATTTGCTAAACGGCCGCCTCTCAATCCTCTCTTAGACCTGCTCAAACCACATGCTGACCTTCGACTCAAGCCTGAAAAAGCCCGGTCTTGAAACACAGGTTCAAGCACCGCCCGAGGACCGACAAGCATGCGGTTTTCTAACCCCGAAGGCTGGCCCGGCCGAACCAAACGAGGACGGAAGCCCGAAAGCTATGCAGTTTCATAAGTTGATAGTGGAGTTGTGCACAAACCTATTCATGATCCTTCAACTCTAGAAAATGGCAAGAGATAAAATGAAGCCAGGTACACAAAAGACATGAACATCTTTCGTAATCTCATCGGGCTTTCGGGTCTTTGTACTTTGTTTTCTCTTTGTTAATAGAATAGGCAGCACTGATGCCTGTTTTTTCAAAAAAAAAAAGACGTGAACATCACTCGTGAAGTAGTGAGGTCTACAGCTGCTTGTAAGAGAAGGACACAAAATCCACAACACAACACAAGGGTTGATCCGGGAGACGAGTGACGCACGACTGATAAAGATATCACAGGTTAGAAAATAACATCGATGTTACTACTATAAAAAGGCTAATACTGAACGTTTAATCATAGACGGTTGACCAAAACCGTCTATATTAAACACAATCACATACGGTTTTGGTTTAGCGACTGTCTGTGTTACTTTCTGCACTAAAAACCGTCTGTGTTGATCATAATATTACAGACGGTTCTTGTTCACTTCACAGACGGTTTTCAATATGAACCGTCTGTGATATTATGGTCAACATAAATGGTTTTTGTTTGAAACCGTCTGTGATTCGCAGCGCGAGATGGCGGAAATCTTTGGACACGTGTGCGGGAGGCAAAATATTTTGACGTTGTTCTTATATATTATAGCTACCCCTGCTTTGTCTTCTATTAGTCTTTCCCTCTCCCCCACGCCGAGCTCTGACTACCGTTGTGATCTCCTCTGCCTCCGGTTGTGACGTCACGGTTCACTACATAAGGCACTTTTATCGTAAGAGTGTCTTGTGCAGTTTCATCGTTGTGACACAACGATGATGCTACTACCACCTCTCCTTTATTGCCGGTGATATCCCCCATCTGATCCCCTCCATTCTCTTTCTGGCTGATATCTCCAATGCCAGTAAGTGATCAATCGCTTGTCGCATCCCCTTGTCTTGTTGCCTTTGGTGGCTCTTAGTGGTGCATGTGGTTTTCTTGTGAATAAATAGATTAAGATAAGATTGCAAACATCAACAGCGAGCACATTGGCATCCCTAACTCCGAGTACCAGGCCATCGTTCGCCTCTTCGTCTCGGACTCGTTTTCACGCACTGTCCGGTAAAATACCCATAACTTTTGCATACGAACTCGGATTGCGATGTTCTTTGGCTTGTTTGAAAGCTAACAAAAAGTTCAATCCGAAAATCCATAATTCTAGGCTAGATGCATTCGCGAGGCTCTAGAAAAGTGAAAAATCCAGAAAAGATCGTTTAAGGCCTCAAAACTACATTTGAAGTTTCAGTACCCGTTTTCGCCGCTTGTTCGCCGTCCAATTTGAGTTTTCTTTCATTTCAGATTGTGTAATCAACCATATGCAGATACTTAGGTTCAACTGTCCAGTAATTAATTAGTTTGGCTCAAAATCTGATTTTTTTTTTTGCAATAGAAAAAACTATCACATACGGTTCTGAACAAGGACCGCCTGCGATGTGATAGTTTTTTCACAGACGGTTCAAAAACCATCTGTGGTGACTATATGACCTATTTGTCATCCTCACATTAGATGTTATATTTTAATTTATACATTATTGTGGTGTTACCGAGATATTTTTCCCTTAGTTTGATTTGTGGGGTGGAAGCAATGCAATGCGGATATGCCTGAGATTGCCTGGCTGCCTGTGCAAATCCTAAGAAAACAACGGTAGTACTTATAGAAGGCAGAGCAAACATGTGCAGGGTCAGCGGCGGGAGCGCACGCGCCGGCGATGCAGAGCATGGTGGGCTCGTCGAGGGAGACACGTGAGCAACAGCAGCCGGCGCCGTGGAGCGGAAGCATCTTTACTGATCCGCGGGAGCAGATCTAAGCCTATGGCAGCCTAGGCTCCTGCTCAGGGCGTAGAATACTTACTAGTACAAAGTCTAAGTAAACTCTAGATGTAATATTGTCTCCTAGCTTAGGTATTAGTGGCCTCAAACCAATGGAAAATGGAAAATTAAACTCTAATGTTGCATTGCTTCCACCCCACAAACCAAACCAATGGAAAATTAGCTTAGGTATTGAGTTTAAGACCCGGTTGGTGCAATTAAAAATAATAATTGCAGCACACTTCTATTCTACGTCTTAGGCCTGAGAGTCCCTACCTACACGTAAGGGGGAGTGTTGAAGTATAAGCGTCTTTCCTCATCAGCTTAAGCTTTGAGTGAACTGATTGGTGCATGCAACTCAATAGTGGTGTTACCGAGCAAATTTTCCATCGGTTTGATTTGTGAGGGTGGAAGCAATGCAAGCGCAGTTATGCCTGAGATTGCCTGGCTGCCTGTGCAAATCCTAAGCAAACAACGGTAGTACTTACAGAAGGCAGAGCAAACGATGTGCAGAGTCAGCGGCGGGAGCGCACGCGACGCCGGCAATGCAGAGCATGGTGGGCTCGTTGAGGAAGACACGTGAGCAACAGCAGCCCGCGCCGTGGATCGGAAGCATCTTTACTGATCCGCATGAGCGGATCTTGGCCCATGGCAGCCTCGGCTTTAGCCCAAGGAAAGTCGGATAAGCCCTAAGAGTAACCTTGCCTTCCAGCCTAGGTATTAATGGTCTCCAGCTCTCTACGGCCTAGGACGTGACAAAATGCTAGTTCCGCTGCCGCTGATCCGAATAAGTAAAACTGAAGACGCGAAGGCATGCTACTAGTACTATCCGGTGAAATGGTTAAGGACTCCTTTAAGGTTAGGTTATTAGGTTGGTTTATGGCTTGTTTTGTTACTCTCAAGTCTCGTGTCTCAGGTATTTAGGTGTAGGTGTGCTCGTTTGGTTGGTTACCCGGCCGATATGGAGTGTGCATGGAGAGTCTTCTGAATCCAAATCTTGCTCTGCTTCTCTCTCTTGCTGTTTTGCTTACATCTCACATGTAGCTGCTTCAATTCCTGGATGTGTTTAATTGTTTATTATGTTCCTGTGTTATTCCGCGTTTATATTATCGTTTATATAAGATCATCCTAATTTGGATAATTTACTACTATCATGGGGTTACTGTCATACTTCTTGACTGATGCAAATAATTTGCTGTTCTTGAATCCCTCCACCTCTCGGGATACATTAGTAAGATCAGAAGAAGAAAAACATGCAAGTGAATACATGCAGCGTCGTTGCATAGGAAAGAACGTACCACTTTAGGGGGGAAAACCGTCTGACTTATATTAATAATAATTTAAGTAAATTGCATAAGTACTGAGCAACCTGTTACCATTAAGTCCTTATATAAATGGACACGATGGACTTCTTTACCTTTCTTATCGAGACTCGAATTTTTTTTAAAATATTTATTATTTTAAAAGATATTTACAAAAATAAATAGCCGTTTAAAAAAATTACAAAAATATGTCCTGTCGCTTGATTGAGCGGCGGCGAGGAACTCGCCACTCATGGCGGGCGACTACCTATCGCCGATTCAAGCGGCGCGAAGATGGCGTTTCTGTCGCCCGATTCAGCGGCGGCGGAAAGCAATTATAAAATCCGAAAAATCAATCGAATTCATTTTAATTCGAGAAAAAAAAACAAGAGAGAGTTGGAGAGGAGAGAAGAAATTGCGCGAAGCCACAGCCGGTTTAATCGCGGTGAGAGAGATTGATAAAACATCGTTTCGATCGATCATCTCGTGTTGCGGTAAATTTTTCGAAGCGTGTATGTTGCGTCCAAACCTTGTAGGTTAGCAAACGACAATAGCGACATAGAATTGAGTAGGTTAGATACATGTAGTCGAACTCTGTAGTACATATTTTGAGTTGTGTAGCGACATAGAATTGCGACTATAGCGACATAGAATTGCGTAGGTCACATAAATTTAATCGAACTATGCAGTACATATTTTGAGTTGTGTAGCGACATAGAATTGCGACTATAGCGACATAGAATTGCGTCAGGTCACATAAATTTAGTCGAGTGTGCAATACATATTTTGAGTTGTGTAGCGACATAGAAATGCGACAATAGCGACATAGAATCGGTAGGTTACATAAATGTAGTCGAACTGTAGTACATATTTTGAGTTGGACATGGAATTGCGGCAATATCGACATAGAATTGAGTATGGTATTGGTTGACCATTTGTAGTAACATAATTAATGCACGATACATTTCTGTTTTAAAATAGGAGAATTGCATGATACATTTTTGAATTGTGAGAAAACACGAGTAGTGTGTGTAGGTCTAAAAACAATGAGAATATTTGTGCGCGGTTATTATTTTGTTAGTACTGTTGTTATTAGTTGTGTTAGTCGCGGTCAATATCTTGTTAGTCTTTGAAAACACCGTTTAACTAGAAAAGTAGCATGACATGTATTACATTTGTAAAGAAAATTCGTAGTTGCTACATAGGCTATGTAAAGATGCATGAAAAAAATATGAACTTTCTCTCTTCTTTGCATTTTGGTATGGCGACGCGAGTCGAAGACGAGTTGCTTGACCCGGTGATTGACGGCGCCACCGTAGCCGCCTCGCACTGTGCTCCTCGGAGGGCAAGGCGCCGATAGAGCTTGGGCGTTCGCCCGCACCCATCGGGGCATGGAGGCCGCACAGACCGGATTCGAGTGCGTGAAGTTCGACCTTGATGCACTCAATCGCGACCTGTTTATGTGGCGTTGACTCATGTTTGTTCGAATCGTTTCGGCGTAGGTTGAGAGCGGCAGCCTCCTTCCACTAGCGAGGATGGTGGAGGCGGCGACGGAGGGCGACCGGGACCACCGTGCGATCGTGCGTCTAGGCGGTTTCCATACGACCAGGCCCTCCCGGCGGCGTTGGTTGACCGCGGAGGCGAGACCCATCGTTCCATCTCCCATGCGGGAGATGTCGCCGGCATTGCAGGATGTGAGCTACCGACTGGGTTGCCTGCGCGCAGCGCTCGATGGTGGCGCACGACGTCCCGCCACGTGGCGCCACGGACCTCCTAGCGAGGTTCGCGATATCCGCGCCGAGCGCGCGACGTGGAGTTAAGCAACCCGCGGGCCCACGCGAAGTGGATCCGCGATTCTACGTAAGTGTTTTCCTAACTATTTTCTCGTAACAATTCGTTTGTGAACCTGCCGGCGTTTACGTGTCTTCTTGCGGCCGAGCGTATGGTGCGGACGCGGCGCCGTCGGCATTACGAGGCGCAGGCCTACCGTTGTGGTTGTTGGGTGGGTGATGTTCCCGAGCTCCTACGGCGGCAGCGTGGACAAGCACTACATCCGATGCGCGCATGAGGTGGCGGAGTCACCGATCTAGCGGATCCGCGATGACGCGTGGGGTCGGCCGTCTTGTCTTGCGACATACCGCGCCTTGTGCGGCAGCGTGCCCGGCGTTGGCGTGGCGGCTCCATCCTCTCGGGATGCCCGCTCCTCTGCGATTGTGGTCGTTGGGCGTTTCGGATCGGACGACCACAGGTGGACTTGGCGTCAGACGGGGCGGCTTATGCGTCCCGGCAGACGACTGGACCGGCCGACCATGGGCACTTTGTGGTGCCGCCGATGGGTTAGTTTCGTAATCATTTATTATTTTAATTTTGCAATCATTATTTTTGTGTGCTTAGTTTGCAGTGTTGTATTGCACAGGTCACCTTCACGCCGATCACCTCGCAGGGCTCCTACCCGGAGTACGTTGCGATGTTCGATCAGCTGACCGATGACCGCGTCATCTGGACCCCGTATAGTGACGACAAGGTGATCGCGCGCGCCCAACGATGCAGTCGGTCTTGCACTGCGAGATTACTCTGCTTTGGTACACGCGAGTGCCTTGGTGCCACGACATCTTCGTGGAGGAGTACGGATCTGACGGGTCATGCGCCGATTCGGTCTGCGGCAAGAGGTCCCGCCCCTTGGGAGGCGGTGCGGCGCGCGTACACGCGTAAGTTCATCTGTTGACTTTATGTCCGTACAATATGTGTTACATCGCAACCAAATATTTTCTTGCCGTCCACGGTACACTAGGAAGGGAGTTCGTGGCACGATGTCTGGTGGACAGGATGGCCTTGGGTGGGCGGTTGGAGTGCGCGCACGAGACCCTCATCGAGGTTGGGGGCGAGGCCTACGACCCCGAGACGTACGAGCACTACATGGAGTGGTACTCAGCTCGGACGAGGCTCCGTTGCGTCCGGGTCGTGGTCGACCCTGGTCGACATGTGGCGCGACGTCGGACACGTACCCTACCCAGCCAGACTCCGCTTTCCACCGCAGCGTACGTACTCAATATTACATATTTCATATTTAATTTGACATACTTACGTGTACAACTTGTTGATTACTTGTGCAGGTGGATCTTCACCGGGAGGTTGTCCAGATGGTAGACTCGCGCAAAGACATGGCAATATCTGGGAGATCGAGAGGGCTCCTGCGAGGATCGGGGAAGCGGCGACGCGGAGTGCGGACCGCGACTGGTCGCACGCCGACCGACCCGGTGGACCGAGCTGTCCGAGGACGAGGGGTCAGCCGAGGTGGTAGGACACAGCCTCCTGCTCCGCACGTGGCGGGCACGTCGGCGTGGCAGGGCGGGGGGAGCACCTCCGGACATGTGGGAGGTGAGTTCGACACACTGACATCGCTTCTTCATTTCATTTCGAACCTCATAAGTTTGTAACGACGATCTTCTGTTACAGGTCCTCAGCTCCACCCGTACGCGGGCCAGGACTATGCCGCATCGTCGGAGCACATCTTTGGGCCAACAGGTAAGTTCCGTTTGCTTGCGTAACGTACTTTTAGTCATGACTATGTTTGTAACCCAATTCTTCGCAGGAACGGCTTGGGAGGGCGATGCATTCTCACGAGCGATGCGGACCTATCGGCACCCATCGAGGACTTCTTGAGGATCCGCGTGACACGCGGTTCTCTTTGGCGGCTTCACCGGTATGCGGTGTGCGAAGTTCGACCAGTGGCGCAGACTCGACGCGAACCCGGACGACGCAGATCGGCCGACGTAGGAGCGCCCCTGGCTACACCACCGCGACTACTCGCGCGGTCGGGTAGTCGAGCGACTGACCCTCGGCGTACCGGCTGCGGCAGAGGCCTCGGGACGACACTGCGAGTGCGGCCTAAGAGGGCGCTATTAGATTTCCCTTTATGTAATTTCACTTTTGAATATGAGTAATATGTCGCTTTCTTTTACGATCCAACTGCTCGCAATGGCGTGACAAACGAAGCTGGGTTTCTTGGGCGTCACGAACACAGGCTACCTTTTAGGCGTGCGACAAGGCGGTCGACTTTCGAACGATGGCACCAAAGTAGGCGACTTTCGGGCGATGTGACCACACGGCCTAGCTTTTGAGATGATGTGACCACCACGGCCTAGCTTTTCATGGCGATGGCACGAGTAGGCGGCTTTCGGGGCGATGTGACCACACGGCCTAGCTTTTCGGGGCGATGTGACCACGGGCTAGCTTTTCAGGGCGATGTGACCATGCGGGCCAGCTTTTTAGGAGGATGTGACCACACGGGCTAGCTTTTCAGGACGATGTGACCATGCGGGTCAGCTTTTCAGGACGATGTGACCACACGGGCTAGCTTTTCAGGACGATGTGACCAAGCGGGCCAGCTTTTCTGGACGACTTACCAAGACGAGAGCCCCGCAACGGCTCCGTCCGCTCTAGCTATAAATACAGCGTAACTCGTCCAACTAGTCCACAGCAGCACCACCAAGTAGAAAACATGGACAAGGAGAAGGAATGGGAGAAAATCCGCAAGCTTTTGAAGGACTGGGTGTCTCCCCATGAGACCACCGCTCTCTATCATGCCGCTAGTCAGGAGCCTTTCACACACCAAACTTTTCCGGAACTGGTGGATCTGAGGAAACTACCTCGTAGTACGCCCAACGATTTTGGGTCCAGCCGCGACCCGCCTCCTATGCCTGCGGAACGTCCTCCGGAAGGACCCCCGATAGGGGTGGCACCCCCCCTATGCTAGTGTAGGGACGCCTGCAAGTGCGTCAAATCAACCGATGAGTGGACCATTGGGCAGCGCTATTGGTGCTGCCCAAACTACGTCGTTGACTGCAACAACATGCATCCGGTAATGAAACCGTATTTCATGGTACAATGCTTTTTTTTATTCCGAACAACGGGGTAACGAACTCTCTTTACCCACCGCAGTCTCCGCCACCACTATGTGACTTCCGGCAGTGGATCGACGACAAGATCCACCCCTACGACATGTGGTCGTTGCTTAGACGAAAGAGCTGGGCGAGGAGCACATCGAGACCGTGAAAGGCGCCTCAAAGAGTTGAAAGTCGAGCGGCCGAGCAAGGTAGGCTCAAGGGAAAGGTTGGCGGCGGCAGTACGACGCATCGTGAACGATATGGGCGAGGCGGCCGGACGTCGCCGAAGAAGTGCTCCATTTGCGAGGAGTCCAGGCACACCCTCAAGACATGCCCCACGCGAAATGCTCGGGACCAAGGAGACATCGGCATTCGGGCGTCACCACGGGGACCTCATCCGGTGCCCCGACTAGAGGCAATGCACATGGGAGACGTTGGCGTCGCGACCACGACAAAAATATTATTATCAATGTTGTCAATTATCGTTTTAGTTAAGTGTTATGACGTTCTTCTACAAGTTCTGTAATATCAGAGTGTATGAATTCCCGATCGAATGGCAATATCACTTATCTTCCTTTTTATGAATCGTTCATACCTCAAACGTCCTCGCTAAATTCTCAGAAAATTAAGCGTAGTAGAACAACATACGATGATGATAAAATGTTATTACAAGTCTAACAGATTTGTGCCGTTTAAAATTTATGAAAATCACAAACGCCTAAGTGAAATAGGAAAATAAGGGTTGGGGAATGGCAATATCACTTATCTTCCTTTTACGAATCTTTCATACCTCAAACGTCCTCGCTAAATTCTTGAAAATTAGTAGTAGTAGAACAACATACGATGATGATAAAATGTTATTACGAGTCTAATAGATTTCGTACCGTTTAAAATTTATGAAAATCACAAACTGCCTAAGTGAAATAGGGAAAATAAGGGTTGGGGAATGAATCGCCAGTCCTGTCGCCAGTTGAACTGGCGATTCATTCATGTCGCCATTCAGCGGCGATAAATCTCGGTGGCGGCAGTCGGGATAGGGTCTCTGCGCGATTGAATAGCGATCATTCTGTCGCCGATTCAGCGGCGACAGAGATATATTTTTGTAATTTTTTTAATCGACTATTTATTTTTGTAAATATCTTTAAAAATAATAATATTTAAAAAAAACCTCTCGAAGACTCTGTATCTTGTAATGGTATCATGATTGCCGACAATCACGGCAGCAAGAAGTAGAATGATGATGATCTCCATTGATGTGTAAAACCATCTCTTTGCTGGTAGTGTTGTTCGTCGAAAGAAAATCAGAGGGGGATTATTTATACCCAACTCCGACGCCGCTATCGTCGTCCAGGTGAGTCGGTCCGATGAAACCTACCATGGGTAAAGAAAATCCGTCTAAGTTCTCACCGGAGAAAAATAAACCCAGAACAAATTGATCCAGGAAACAAAGCAGAAGAAGCTAAAAAAAAATCTAAAAAAACTTATGGAATTCAACGGGCTCTCTACCCACCGGTGAGAACGTCAGAGAAGAGGAGAGAGTGGCCCGGCGGCGGATTGACGGACCTGCGGCGGCTAGGCTACGGCTTCCTATCTTCAGTGCACAGTACACACCACCATGTAGCTAGCTTTGTCTTTTGGGATGTGCTAAAATATTTTTGGGCCCTAACCCAGCAATTTTTCGAGTCGGTAGGAATTAGGCCGGAACTTGGGAGGGGAGTGTGAATGTCTTTTTGACTCTAAGCTTAATAATATATGTTGATAGTCCACCTGCAACAAACGCCACAAATATACTCATTATTATGCTTTAAACAAGCAAGCCAAATAATAGCTTTCGTACTCATGACTTCTTGCGTCCGTATGACATCAAGCTTTATTAGAAGAAAAAAAACACACACAGAATAAGGCAGCAAAATTCTAGTCGACCTGAACCCGAAGTAGTTGCCACTCGTCACATCAATAATTGTGTTCAAATAATGCATCTAGGGCCAGCAAGACAAAGCAGCAGAAGAAGAAAAATGTAGCATCTGACGTCCTCATGTCTCTAGATCAAGTTGTTTCCTTTCCTTGCCAAGTCGCTAGTTCGTTCTTACAAGTTACAGCTCTCTTAATTTCCGTAAGGCCTTGTTTGGTTTGGGTTAAGAGGTGGGTTAGGGATTTAATCCGAGGAACACCCTTGGATTAGAGAGTGTTAACTTAACCCGATCAAAGACTTTTAACATTTATAGTCTAGGATCAAGTTAACCCACCAAATTAGTGGAATAAGTTAACCCAGCCCAACTAACCCTCCTAAATTCTGTTTTTCTATTCCTAACTCACCTAATACTGCCAAACGGTAATTTATTTAGATTAAGCTAACTTAGCTGGGTTAAAGCTAGCCAATTCGGTTATGTTAACCCCAAAAAAAGGCAGCCTAAGTGTCTGTTCGATTAAAAAAGTTTGAAGAATTCGGTCAGGGAGGAAATAAGTAACTGTACGGTTATTCAAGTCTTACGGCTCGACGGCAACCGTGGAGCTACCTAGCGCCGCCGCATGACGAGAAAACCGCCGCGGCGGTCGGAGTTGTTGGAACCTGACGAACGATGACCAAGACGTTTTCCAAACCCGGGTCGTGCGTGATGACCAAGAGGGCTAGCCGCCTCGGGAAATTGGGACTTGGGAAAGGCATCTGGGAGGCAGGCTTGGGGTATATTCCATTTTCCCGGGTGGGATCCGGATTCAGTGAGCAAAGTCATGATGTGACTTTGCAGATCTGAACCCTACAGATGACATCTGACGACTGGATCAATCTGTCTATCTTGTTTTTTTTTCTCCCTCTAATCACTCAATCTAGATCCAGCCGTCAGATGTCATCTGGAGGGTCCAGATCTGCAAAGTCACACCGTGACTTTGCTCTGCAAAGTCACTGAATCCGAATCCCCCCGTGTGGTGCTCCCCCTGGCTCTCTGCTGCCCCTTGTCGGGGAACCCACGGCGCACACGGGATGCCCGTCGTGCTAGATTTGAGGATCCTCCGTGGCCACCATTCCTGTGGTCCTTTCAAATGAAAGGTTGCCATCGTTTGTGTGGCAGGAATTGACGAGTTTTTGGCTCGTATGATGTTATTTACCGTGTTAATAGTAATTTTGGCCTATGTGAATTTTTTTTATGGTACATGTGATAATATAGTTGAAGCAGCAAATGCGAGGTAAAAAAACAAGAAAAAATCCAAAGGAAAAATATAGTTTTAAAAGTTTTAAATAGCGCGACTCTCGCGGCACCTTGCCACCTCCGTGCTAGGGAGGCACGAATTCGCGCCGTCCGTGGGGCCTGGTCCGTGCCTCAGTGATTCGGATTTCACACGTGGCGTATGGTGGGGAGTCCGCCCTCTTAGGGCACGATGGAGGGTGTCATTTTTTACATTAACATTGGGAGAGAACCAAAATTGCTATTAGCACGATGAATTGCTCCATATGACCAAAAAAAACTTAGAATTGACACGACACAACTGCACATCCCATTTGGAAAGCTCGGAGTTCTTAAGATTCTCGTGAAATTCATCCGTCCTTGTGAAAATCTCACAAAATTTATGTGACAACATATAGGAGTGTGTGCTTGCATCTAACATGACACGTGAAATGCCACGCTTAAACCCTTTCAGAGGATTTTTACATGCTATTGCTACGCACGACACAAAGCACATTTTGCTTAACCTTTTCTTTTGGTTTTTTATATGCGTAACAAACTACGTAGCAAAGTTGTTAATTGAAATTGAAAAGGTGATGAATAAAGGCCACCAAACCCTCGGGGAAAACTACAATCTGCCGTATAAGTGGATAAGAAGGATGCTAGAAACAAAAATCGATGATTAATACTTCACGCACGGAAGAAAATACGATGAGCCTCGCGCCCTACTCCATCAGCCGTTGATTCAGTTGATTGAGGAGGAATTGACGACCGTTAGAGAAAGCCTCGCGGTGAGACCCTCCTTAGCAAATTTTCTTTTACGAGTGTCACTATTCTTGTTTTCGGAATCAACTATCCCGTTTACCACCTCAAACGTGTGGCACTAGTCACTAGAGCGAGCAGTGTCTGGTATAAGGAGAACCACAAGCTGCGTGCATCAGAGGATCCGGATTCGATCATGCGCGCGTCGGACAACGAGGCTGGGTCGCCGCCGGCGGCCGTCCAACCTTCCAGACCGCACTTCCCACCCCGTCAACTTTCTGCTACCCCGTCCCGATTACCAACCAACCAAACAGCGCCACGTGTGCACAACACCTTTCTTTAGTACCCCACCCCACGGTGCATGACACCACAAACACTTCACCTTTCTTTAAAAGGAAAAAACTCACTTTCTTTTTCAATATGCTTCCTTTCACCTTCTTTCTTGCGCGAGAAACCACGAGCCGCCGCACAGCGTACCTACCTCGATGAGTGCGTCACTCTCCAATGACACGTGGGCCTCGCTACTGTCTGGGCCTACACGTCATCGGGACAGCTAACACGGCCTGCGCCTTCTGGGAAAAAAGCAGGGAAAGACAGAGAGTTTTTATTTTTTTAATTTATTTTTTAAAAAATATTTGAAAGATAATATTTTTTTAACTTTATTTTCAATTCTGATTTTTTTGATCACATCATGGCCCGTAACGTGATTAAACTGTGCTATTAAGCCACCGACCGTGGCGTGGTCAAACCTGCCACGATACCGAGCTAATATGCGTTCGTTTTTTGGGCTAAGTCTTGTTACGTTAAGAGAAGTGACGTGACAGCACTCGTTTGCTATGCCGAGGCCCGTAGCGTGACAACGCATTTTTACTATATCACACGTTGTGGTGTAGAGAAGTGAGTTAAAATTAAAAATAAACAAAGTTTGGAATATGTTATCTTTAAAACATTTTTTAAAAATAAATTAAATAAAAAAAATTCAAATACAGGTCACACGCCACATATCGTGCTTTCTTTTCTCCATACTTTTCCTCGTTCCATTTCGCCTTCGCCTTCGATCAGTGTAGCTTTTGCTCTCGATCGGCTTATAAAAGGAGGCGCTTAAACCTTCTCCAGTTCTCCATATCCGCTTCTATACTCTTCTCCCCGCACATCTCCCGTCTCCGTCTCGTTCGTCGTCTCGTCGTCCTCGCAGCTCCACTCGCCATGGGTAATTGCTCACCTCCGCGTCGGATTTCTCCGTCTAATTACTGCTCCCTGCTGCTTCTTCGTCTCCCGATCTAATTAACGCTTTTTTGGCCGTTTTTTTGGGTGGGTTTTGGGGGGTGCAGGCAAGATTAAGATCGGAATCAACGGTGAGTTCCTGCCCGAAGCCCAAAGCTACAGATTCGACCATGTTGGATTTGTGGTGATTTGAGTTGGTTTCTGTGTGTCTCGGTGTGTGATTTTGGGGCAGGTTTCGGAAGGATCGGGAGGCTCGTGGCCAGGGTCGCCCTCCAGAGCGAGGATGTCGAGCTCGTCGCCGTCAACGACCCCTTCATCACCATCGACTACATGGTATGCGCTTCGATCTGTGGTTTCCACTCACTACGGTGTGTAGATTTGGTGGCTTGCAGGGTTTTAGGGTGGTTTTAGCTCTTATTTGTATTAGCTTGTTTGCATGCTTACGGTGGTTTGTCAGGGTTCTAGAGCGGTTTTGGTTCCGAATTGGTAATTTCCTTTCTTAGATCTGAGTAGTTGCCGGTTTAGTTGCCTAATTATGCTATTAGTTGATGCATACAGCTTGAGAGTTTGTAGATTTAGTGGTTTTCTCTGTGTTAGGCTTGTTTCAGTGTGTTGAATCGTATGTATTCTGTATGTTATGCTCATAATTTCTGTGTCGCCCTTGTGATGTGCAGACCTACATGTTCAAGTACGACAGCGTGCACGGCCAGTGGAAGCACAGTGATCTCAAGATTAAGGACTCCAAGACGCTTCTCTTCGGCGAGAAGCCGGTCACTGTCTTCGGCATCAGGTAGTCTGATATTAGTATTACGGCTTCTTTGGAAGAGATGTGTTGAAGCTTGTCTGTGTTGTAGCTGTGAAACTAATGTTTGATCCACTGCAATTCTTGAGGAACCCTGAGGAGATCCCATGGGCTGAGGCTGGTGCTGAATATGTCGTGGAGTCCACTGGTGTCTTCACTGATAAGGAGAAGGCTGCTGCTCACTTGAAGGTATAATCGCTACCTTATAACCTAACCCAATTTCTGCAGCCTTCCAGAGT
Source organism: Ampelocalamus luodianensis (assembly GCA_036346255.1). Classification (NCBI taxonomy): domain Eukaryota; kingdom Viridiplantae; phylum Streptophyta; class Magnoliopsida; order Poales; family Poaceae; genus Ampelocalamus; species Ampelocalamus luodianensis. Next base: position 50,623,318 of record CM070632.1, on the reverse strand, counting down.
TCTGTTCTTACTCGCATGCTACATTCTTGTTAAAATATGTGCTTTTTTGGGGATTGCGTACAAGGAAAAAAATCCTTTGGTTTATTAGAATGATAGTCCGTGCTTAAGTTGTTAGAATAAAAAAAAACGCATCTTGTACTTTGTACTTTCTTATTTAATGTGTAAAAGCATGTCCAAAAAAAACACACAAACACCTTGGAAATCCATGATTTTAGATTTGGAAGAGCTGCAATTGTTAGAATTTAGTGCGCGTGAAGGTAGAAGAAACATAGATGACAAAGCGGTGGAGTTACTAATTTCTTTTGTCTCAATTTATTTAGTTGGGTTGCTTCTGGTATGCTATAGTAAGTTGGGATTTGAAATTTCGTGGTAGTCTATTCAACGGCTATTGGTAGTTACTGCAATGGGGCTGAAATCATATTTTGAGACTGCAAAATAAACAAAATCGGTAGTTTGCTACCATGGAGAATAAAATAATATACACATTAAATGTCTTGACTCCATTCTTTCACTTCTACAACAGCTTTCTCTTTGTGCTTTTGGCACATGCTGTATGGCCTTCCCTTGTTTCAGGAATTTAGCTATTTCAATACATTTTCAACAGGATGCTTGTTTGATATCTTATCTTACATTGTTCTTTGAATATTAGGGTGGTGCCAAGAAGGTGGTCATCTCTGCCCCAAGCAAAGATGCACCGATGTTTGTGGTTGGTGTCAATGAGGACAAGTACACCTCAGATGTTAACATTGTCTCGAATGCTAGCTGCACCACAAATTGCCTTGCTCCCCTTGCTAAGGTATGTTTTTTCCCGTTGTATCACCTTTGTTTTTAATGGTTGCTATTGGGATTTTGGGTCATTTCTTAATAATGGATAATGTCATCCACCAGGTCATCCATGACAACTTCGGTATCATTGAGGGTCTGATGTCCGCTGTTCATGCCATCACTGGTAAGATTTCGTTGATTGTTTGGCAATGCTGTTTCTAAGATTATTTAAAAGGTCTAGTCATTCTCGTAAATTGAAACTGTGGCATACTTGTCTTTCAGCGACCCAGAAGACTGTTGATGGACCCTCAAGCAAGGACTGGAGAGGTGGCAGGGCTGCCAGCTTTAATATCATTCCCAGCAGCACTGGTGCTGCCAAGGTATGTCACAAACAATGTTGTCTATATGTAGTAAGGCACTGTTTTGGATCCATTTCCATTTTCTGTTCACCTCTTCTGTATTGCTTGGTTTGCACATAGTGGATTATATGTATTTTGATACAAATTTATTCAGGGATGTTAAGTAGTAGACCTGGTGATAATACTAAGAACCGTGAAACCTTGCTTCCCTCTTTTGGATTTGCCCAGCATTGTGATGATGGCTTTGATGGTTGTAATATAGTTCATGCTCATTTGAGCTTAATTTCCGTATATAAATAGCATGTACAAATCTTAGTATAAAGTAGTTTTTATTGCACAGGACCTGATTGATAGATTGCAATGCTAATACTACAAGCTTGTTTCATCGGGCAATCATTGTCTGCACAACACTACGAGTCTACATCTCTGTTCTGGTGTTGGGTCTGCAGTTTATATTACTGTTTAGAGTTGCTGTTGCACCTGCTTGTTTAGGGAAAAGGAGGCGCATGTATGCTAAAGTTTTGCTCCCACTTATATGATCTGCTGTAACAGGTGGTTTTGTTAATTTGGATTGCAGCATATTGACTAATAATATTTATGGATTGCAGGCTGTTGGTAAGGTTCTTCCTGATTTGAACGGCAAGCTTACGGGTATGTCTTTCCGGGTTCCCACTGTGGATGTGTCAGTTGTTGATCTCACTGTTAGAATCCAAAAGGCTGCCTCATACGATGACATCAAGAACGCTATCAAGTAAGTGTAACTTTTAAAGCCATCCCCGTGGAAATAACAACAGTTCATGTTGAGAAAGATCTATTTGTGCTTTGCCGCTGCTTGTGGCAGCGAGTAACACCTCACTAATACATGTTTATTTAGTTGTATGGTGTCCAAGTAGTTTGTGTCCATGTGTGGGTGCAGAACAGTAGAAGATAGTCTAGACTCGAGTATGCAGACTGTCACTGAATAGAGTATGCTATTGTTTTTCAGGGCTGCGTCTGAGGGAAAGCTTAAGGGAATCATGGGTTATGTTGAGGAAGATGTGGTTTCCACTGACTTCATCGGTGACAGCAGGTATGCCTGCTGCCTTCAGATTGATGTCAATAAATCAATTACTATGCTTTAAGAAACCTGGAGGACACATTTGTTCTCAAATAGCCCATGAACGATGCCCCCCTGTATTGTGTTACTCAAGTCTTTGTACTTGTTTTGCCTCTTAGGTCGAGCATCTTCGACGCCAAGGCTGGAATTGCTCTTAACGACCACTTTGTCAAGCTTGTCTCCTGGTACGACAACGAGTGGGGTTACAGGTGAGGCACCCTTAGTTTGATTTCGAACTATGCCATGTCTAAGCTTGTCCTTTGCTATTGCTGATCGCACTTTCTTTTTTTTCTTCTCTCCAGCAACCGTGTTGTCGACCTGATCCGCCACATGGCCAAGACTCAGTAGATCGCTTTGCTTCCCATGGTTTTATCTTATGGCCGTGTCGGAGAATAAATTTGGATGGTGTTCACTAGACGCTCGGAGATCGGCCTGCTTGTCTATGCTGAGAATAAATGTGGATGGTGTTCACCAGACGCTCGGAGACCGGCCTGCTTGTCTATGCTGAGAATAAATGTGGATGATGTTCACCAGACGCCCGGTTGATGCTAAGACCGTTATCTTTGTCGCCGCAGTCGGCGCCGCCTACCAATGGGCACCGTTTCTCCCTCGCCATTGCGGTGATCTTTGATGGTGTTAATTACACCGACGTGTCTCACATGCGCATTCATGCGTGGTCTTCGTCTCTGGCGTCCTCTCGGCGATGTCACCCGTCCGCTTGCCCTATTCCTCCGAGCGGAGCCCACTTGTTGCATTGCCCCGGCGGTGATAAAGGTGCGCATCACGCCGCTCGGATCTGCGATGATGAGGTGCCTCGCCTACCAGAGGCTCTGGATTTCTACAAGGATCGTCGATCACCTACACTCGGTGATACGATGATGGCGCTTTGGAATTCTTCTTTGTCTTCATCGCGATGTTCACCTCGATTCTCTTCGAGGTTGTGGGACTTCCTTCGCTTTCGGATGTGGACTCATCTTACGTCGGCGCTCACGAGCCCTACGGTGATGCTCAGCACTGCCAGTGGTCCGCCAGAGCACTCTCTTCAAACAGGTGATGCTCTTTGTTGGCGCTTTACGCTCGAGCTCTGGCATGCAGGCGTCGATTGGACTCTCTCCGCATGCTCTTGTCATGCGTACTGTCCGTCTTTGCTGGTTGTCCGTCTTGATCCGGAGTTTCAGCTGGTCTCACGAGTTCCTTACCGCCTTCGCCTCGAGTTCGAGCAAGCGTGCCCGACTACTTGCACGCCACCCTCGTGTCACTCTCTAGAGGCGCCGACCGAGATACGCAGAGGAGACTCGTTTGAGTGGTTGATCGATGCCACTCCCCTCAGGTGCTCGCCGCCGTTCATCGCTTCTGCTACGCGCCTCCTCAGGCCACCACAGGTGGTGGTGGCGTCCTCCGTCTGGAGGTGGCCGTCCTCATTGTTCCTCTGCGACAAGGCAGCCTGCGAGTCCCGATGCTAGAAGAAGCGGCATCTTGCGCGCCGTTCTCCTCGCGCACTAGTGCGTCTCACACGGCGTCTCATCGACTTCTTGACTTCTCTCACCGAGCAGGAGATAGCCAGACTTCGACGCCTGCTTGCCGCCGGAGTTCTCCTCGAGCGAGTTCTGCGAGTTCTCATCGACTCTTGACCGAGAGACCACCTCCTCCACGATCGGTACCTCCAGTAGATTCTTGATTCTGGAGCATCTTTCACATGACTCGATCTTTCCACTGTCTTCTATTACACCTCTTGATTCACAGTCGGTTGTTCTTACTGCGATGGTACATCTCTTTCTCTCTCGTAGAGGATCTCTTAGCAACTCATCCTTTCATGTTTCTTCTGTTGCTCATGTTCCTCGCCTTACCATGCAACTTCTTTCTGCTGGGCAGATTTCTGACCTTGGTTATCGGGTCATTCTCGACTCTGACTCTTGTTGTGTTCAGGACTGCCACACGGGAGCTCTGGTTGGTTCGGCCTCGGTGCGTGACTCACAGGCGTCTCTGGGAGCTTGGCGCTTCATCTTCCTTCCTTTGCCACCACCGCGCCGGTTTCTCCGCTTACGCCACTCAGATCTACCGGCTCTTTCCAGTGATGGCATCACCGTCTTGGTCATCTGTGTGGATCTCGTCTGTCATCTTTAGTTAAATCGTGGTCTTACAGTCTGTCTCGGGAGACGTGTCTTTAGATTGTCGGGGTGTAAGTTAGGTATGATTGACTTCCTTATCCTCATAGTAGTCGTGTCTCAACGCCCTTTGATCTTGTTCATTCAGATGTTTGAAATTCCGCTCCTTCGTTTGAAGGGGGTCATCGATATTATATCATTTTTATAGATGATTTTTCTCGCCATACTTGGATATATTTCATGTCTTCTCGTAGTGAGGCCTTGTCTATCTATAAAAATTTGCCACTATGATTCACACAGTTCTCCACTCCTATTCGTGTCTTCGTGCTGATTCTGTGGCGAGTACCTCTCTCGTTACCGCGCAGGCTTCCTTGGCTGGCGCGGGCACTCTCGCTTCGATTCTCTTGTCCCGTGCTCATGCTCGAGAATGGTGTCGCTGGCGCAAGCATCGTCACCTCCTTGAGGCGGCTCGTGCTCGATGATCGCCGCCTCTATTCCACCTCACTTTTGGGCGAAATTGTTTCATCTGCCACCTATCTCGTCAACATCGACCCTCTTACGCTCTTGAGGGCGATCCACGTTGGCGTCTCGTAGTCTTCTTCGACTACTCTACCCTTCATCTGTTTGGTTGCGTTTGCTCGTTCTACTTGCCTCGAGAACGCACCAATGACCGCTCAGTCTGTTGAGTGTGTCTTTTCGGGATCTGATGCGAGCACAAGGGCTATCGGTCTTTGGATCTCGATGGTCGTCGGATGCGGGTTTCTCGGGATGTGACTTCGACGAGTCTCGTCCATTCTACCCCGTCCTGCCTCTCCTTGGCTTCCTCGCGGAGTCTGTCTTTCTTGACCTTTCAGATACACCTATATCTGTTTGCCCTTGTCCACCTGTCCCCTTTGAGTCTCCACATATTCCCCTGTGGCCTCTCCACCGTTGTCGCCACATGTGTCGTCTTCACGAGTTGGAACATGAGTTGCGTTTTGTTTTCCTATCTACTACTACCTGTAACGAAGTTGCCAATATGGACCTGAGTTTACTTTTTTTGCTTCTGATGAATATAAATTGTCCAGTGCAGTTGTAATTGTGGACGTGAGTTTACTTTTTTGCTTGTGATGAATATAAATTGTTCAGTGCAGTTGTAATTTTGCCATACTGGTTGGCTGCTGTAGTTTTGTCTTGCTTCCTGGGGTGCTGCCTGTTGAATATAGGATATATTGTGATCCGAATTTCTAATATGGAAGTGTCCGGATTATTTACCATATTAGCGGATTAGTTTCTTACTTGGACTCTAAGTCCTTTTACCCTTTTATATACCTCTTGTAAGCCGCACGGGGAGGGTTGACGTCTCACATCTCATTATAATCCCCGGCGTTTTGTAATCGCTCTTCGTATAGTGATCATCGCCGGTTGGCGTCCGTGGTTTTTTCCCGTAAGAGTTTTTCACGTAAAATTCGTGTCTCTTGTTTCTATTAATCCGTATATTATTTTTAACAAATGGTATCAGAGCACAGGAGATTATGGTTTCAAGAGATACCCAAACAAATAACGGATTGATTCGGCGCCGCCGCCGTCTCGCGCATCGTCTCGCGCGGCACGCCTTCCTCGCCTCGGCCAAGTGCGCCTGCGTTCACTCGTGCTCGGTCCATCCGTCCGCACGACGTCTCGGCGCGTCAGCAACGCCCGTCCGCTCGACGTCGCTTCGGTCCAGCAGGCGTCCTCCACCTCGGTCCGTGCGTCGCCTTCTGCCGACCAGCGCTAGGTCCGTGTGTCGTCATCTTCGTTCGCGGAAGCAGCAGCAGCCATCAGTTTTCGGCACCCGTTCCCAGGCGTGCAGCACGGCAGTGAAGCCCCCAAGCCACGCGCTCTAATCTCCAGCCAGCACAGGTCCCAAAGAAATAATTTTTTCTTTATTCAATCTCACAGCAGTTTTGTCCTTTGAAGGTTCTGTAGCTTCACTTGGACACCCCAATCCCTACTATTCTTGTTACGTCCACACGATAAGTATACTACCAGGAGATTTGAAGATCTTTGTTCCGCGTACACATAAAGTGTACCAAACAGGTCATGATTGTTGTTAGGTTTACATAGATCAGTACCAGCAATTTTCATGTTTTATTCCTCATGGCGACTTTGAAGTATGATCTCCCACTCCTGGATCGAGACACAAGATTTTCGCTGTAGTAAGTTAAGTTGAGGGCTGTGTTGGCACAGATGGATTTGGATGATGCATTGAAAGGTTTTGCGAAACAACCTATTGCATGGACCGCAGATGACAAGCGTAAAGACCGTAAGGCTTTATCTCGATTCATCTTCATCTATCAAATAATATTTTACAGGATGTTTTGAAGGAGAAGGCAATTTCTTGCATTATGGTGAAGTTTGGAACAAATTTGCATGACAAAGGATCTCACCAGCAAGATACATCTCAAGCAGAAGTTGTACTCTCATAAATTGCAAGAAGGAGAATCTGTACTTGATCATCTTTCGACGTTTAAGGAGATCGTTGCCGACCTAGAGTCGATGGAGGTAAAATATGAGGATGAGGATTTGTGTCTTATTCTTTTGTGTTCACTGCCTAGTTCATTTTCAAATTTCAGAGATACCATATTATATAGTAGAGACACTCTCACTCCTAATGAAGTTTATGAAGCTTTGCATGCTAAGGAGAAGATGAAACAGATGGTACCTTATGAAAATTCAAGCTCGAAAGGAGAAGGTTTGTTTATTCGTGGCAGGCAAATGGAGAAGACCTCAAATAATAGACCTCGAGACAAAAGTTCGAACGGCTACAAGAACCGATCGAAATCTAGAGGCAAGTACAAGTCGTGCAAATATTGCAAGAAAAGTGGGCACGACATCTCTGAATGCTGAAAGCTCCAAAATAAAGAAAAGAGAATCGGCCATTATAAGCCAAAAGGTAAACCAGATGATGAAAGTAAAGCCTCTCTTGCTGCTGATGATAGTCCTAATGGAGAAATCCTTGTTGCTTTTGCTGGATGTGCTAAGACCAATGATGAATGGATTCTTGATTCTGCATGTACCTTTCATATGTGTCATAATAAGATTGGTTTGCCACATATGAACCTGTTGAAGGTGGTACCGTGTTGATGGGTGATAACTCATCTTGTAAGGTTGCAGAAATTGGTTCAATTCAGATCAAGATGTTTGATGGTATTGTCAGAACTTTGATAGATGTGAGGCACATTCCAGATTTGAAAAGAAACCTCATCTCTTTGAGTACTCTTGATGCTAAAGGGTACAAGTATTCTGGTGAAGGTGGAGTTTTAAAGGTATCAAAAGGTTCACTTATTATGATGAAAGTTGATATTAAAACTGCTAATTTGTACCATCTGCGAGGTACTACAATATCAGGTAATGTTGCTGTAATTTCAAGTTCATTATCTGATTCTAATGCTACTAATCTTTGGCATATGCGTCTTGGGCATATGAGTGAACTTGGTTTGGCAGAATTGAGTAAGAGAGGATTTCTTGATGGATATAGCATCGGCAAGCTGAAATTCTGTGAGCATTGCGTGTTTGGCAAACAGAAGAGGGTGAGATTTAATACCTCAGTTCATACTACAGAAGGTATTTTGGATTATATACATTCTGATTTATGGGGGCCATCTCGCAAGACATCTCTAGGAGGTGCTCGTTATATGTTAACAATTATTGATGATTATTCTAGAAGAGTGTGGTCTTATTTCTTGAAACATAAGTCAGAAGCATTTTCACATTTAAAGAGTGGAAGACTATGATTGAAAGACAAACCGAAAAGAAGGTAAAGAAACTTAGCGATAATGGGATGGAATTCATTCGATGAATTTGAATCATATTGCAAAGTGAAGGCATTGTTAGGCATTACACGTTCTGGTACTCCTCAACAAAGCGGTGTAGTGAGCGTATGAACAGAACCATCATTTTCAAGGCCCGTTGCATGTTGTCTAATGCAGGTTTGCATAGGCGTTTTTGGGCTGAAGCCGCTTCCACTGCTTGCTATCTCATTAATCGGTCACCCAATATTGCAATTGAAAAGAAGACTCCAATTGAGGTATGGTCTGGTTCCCTAGCAAATTACTCAGAATTGAGAGTTTTTTGTTGTGCTGCTTATGCTCATGTTGATAATGGAAAATTGGAGCTTAGAGCTATTAAGTGCATCTTTCTTGGTTATAAATCTGGTGTTAAAGGATATAAGTTGTGGAATCACGAAACAAGGAAGGTTGTGATTAGCGAAATGTTGTCTTTAATGAATCGCTATGCTTCGATAAAGCGCCTACTAACGTTCTGTTGAGAGTAGCGAGTCGAGTGTTGGTGGAGCACTCTGTTGGTTGGTAGCACATCGAGATAAGGAAAATACCGTTGTTCATGATGCACCTATTGTTGAGAATACTCCCATTGTTGAGCAGTCACCACAACGGTCTATTGCAGTTGATAGGCCTAGGAGGGAGATTAATCCACCCAGGAGGTTGATTGAACAAGCTAACATTGTTGCTTATGCTTTGAGCGTAGCAGAAGTAATTGAAGGTAATACAGAACCTTCATCATACTCTGAGGCTATTAGCTTCACAGATTCTAATAAGTGGATAACTGCTATGCATGATGAGATGGAGTCACTTGAAAAGAATGTCACTTGGGAATTAGTGAAATTGCCAAAGGAGAAGAAGCATGTTCGTTGTAAGTGGATTTTCAAAACAAAGGAAGGTATTTCTTCTACTGAACCAGCAAGGTATAAAGCAAGATTGGTTGCTAAAGGCTATAGTCAAATTCCAGGTATTGATTGGTTGCTAAAGGCTATAGTCAAATTCCAGGTATTGATTTTAATGATGTATTTTCCCCAGTTGTGAAGCATAGTTCTATTCGTACTTTACTCAGTATTGTTGCTATGCATGATTATGAACTTGAGCAGTTAGATGTTAAAACTGCATTCTTACATGGGGAGTTGGAAGAAGACATTTATATGGACCAACCTGAAGGTTTTGTTATTCCTGGAAAAGAACACCTTGTTTATAGATTAAAGAAATCTCTTTATGGTTTGAAGCAGTCTCCTAGGCAATGGTACAAGAGATTTGACTCCTTTATGCTCTCTCATAATTTTAAGCGGTCTGATTATGATAGTTGTGTCTATTTAAAGATTGTTAATGGTTCAGCCATTTATTTGCTTCTCTATGTTGATGATATGTTGATTGCTGCAAAAGATAAGTCAGAAATAGCAAAACTGAAAGCACAATTGAGTAATGAATTTGAGATAAAGGATCTAAGTGCAGCAAAGAAAATTCTCGGCATAGAGATTATTAGAGAGAGAAAATCTGACAAGTTATATCTTAGTCAAAAAGGTTATATTGAGAAAGTCCTTCGTCGCTTTAATATGCATGATGCAAAACCAGTGAGTACTTCATTAGCTTCGTATTTCAGATTATCTTCAGCTTTATGTCCTAAGTCAGATTATGATATTGAGTACATGTCTAGAGTTCCATATTCCAGTGCAGTTGGTTCTCTTATATATGCCATGATTTGTTCTCGTCCTGATTTATCTCATGCATTGAGTGTTGTCAGTAGATATATGGCTAATCTGGAAAAGAGCATTGGAAAACAGTTCAGTGGATATTCAGATATTTGCGTGGCACTTCTAATGCTTGTTTGTAGTTTCGGAATTCTAGAGATGGACTTGTTGGTTATGTTGATTCTGATTATACTGTTGATTTGGACAAGAGGAGGTCTCTCACAGGTTATGTTTTCACCATTGGTGGTTGTGCTGTTAGTTGGAAGGTAAGTTTACAATCTACTGTTGCCTTATCTACTACTGAAGCAGAATATATGGCTATTTTTGAAGCTTGTAAAGAAGATATTTGGTTGAGAGGTTTGTATACTGAGCTTTGTGGAGATAATTCTTGCACTACTATATTTTGTGATAGTCAGAGTGCTATATGCCTTACAAATGATCAGATGTTCTATGAGAGAACAAAACACATTGATGTGAGATATCACTTTATTCGAGGTGTTATTGCTCAAGGTGATGTCAAAGTGTGCAAGATAAGTACTCATGATAATCCAGCTGATATGATAATAAAGTCAGTTCCTGTTACTAAGTTTGAGCTTTGCTCAAGCTTAGTTGGTATTACAGTCTAGTCCTAGAGACTTGTTGGCGCACGGTGATTTTTTATCTTATTGTGGAGATATTTGATGATTGATGATTCTTCATTATGCTACAAGAGAAAATTCGTCTCAAGGTGGAGATTGTTGAATATGGGATATATTGTGATCCGAATTTCTAATATGGAAGTGTCCGGATTAGTTACCATATTAGCGGATTAGTTTCTTACTTGGACTCTAAGTCCTTTTACCACTTTATATACCTCTTGTAAGCCGCACGGGGAGGGTTGACGTCTCACACCTCATTGTAATCCCCGGTGTTTTGTAATCGCTCCTCATATAGTGATCATCGCCGGTTGGCGTCCGTGGTTTTTTCCCGCAAGGATTTTCCACGTAAAATTCGTGTCTCTTGTTCCTATTAATCCGTGCATTATTTCTAACACTGCCCGTTGCATTATTCGTGTGTTTTGATGGCAGTTACATCTTAGCCGCGTTTGTGGCGATGGATGTAACTGCGCGACCAGAGAGAGCACTTTGGCATTCTGTCCCTCCTGAGTTGAGTTGGTTTTCTTTCCTTCTTTCTTATTAGATGAGTTTGTGCTGGTCTCCTTTATCTGCGACATGGTTTTGGCTGTGGTATGTTCCGAGTGCTAGAAGCCATTGCAATTGTGGTGATGGCTTAAGTGGTTCGAAATCTGTATGTTAGAAATGGCCTCCCTGCCACGGCAAGGCTCAAGTCAAAATATTTTGAGACCAGGATATGATATAACCGGAGGATGTTTTGTGCTTCACTAATTAACCGTTATTGGCGTTAAGGGTAGCCATTTGGCTGTGCAGGTTGGGCATCACCAGGGCAAAGTAATTACTGTCAGCACAAGACGGCTGCCAATGCGGTCTGCCTCTGCTGGTTCAATCAGATCCAAAGCCAGTTTGTACCACTACTACCTTACAAATCTTTAGAGGGTACAAAGACTCAACCACGCCCCTGCTGAGACCGCCGGCGTCGGCCCACAGGAAGGTGGCCAGTGGGCACGTCGTGCAGGCTGCTCGTGCCGTATACGTATACAGTTGGAAAGCTTATCGAGTCTACTTTCCAGACAATCAAGTTGGGTGCCATTTTCTGTTCTGCTCAGGAAGTTAGGACTGTCTGTATAGGCACCGGTGGTTGACTTCACTGTCATGAGCTTGTCCCGTGGGGTCTTCACATTTTCTGTTCATCTTTTGTCTTGCTCAGGTCCTCAGGAGAGCAATGATGGATTGGAGTTGGAGCACACCGTCCGTGAGTTATCCCCATCCTTGCAGTCCAGATGCTGCAGCGAAGACGCAGCGCATCAGGTTTCCTTGGCCCTCGTTTGCATGACGGGACGGCGCTCTCGCTGTTGCACACAACGCGTCTTCTTCCATCTCTCCGATGAGCGGCACGGCACGGCTCGCGGCTGAACATGGATTAATGTTCCGGGCTTAACGCCTGGTCCAGCCCAATCAACTACAGTAAGGACCAAGCAGTACCCAGCGGGCCTAGTTTGGGCTGGGCTTACCAGCAAGGGAAAGAGAGAATCGCCGAAGAAAAATCGTAAAAATGAAAAGGAGGAAGCAAACAAAGTCCGGACGTGAGATATCACCGGATTTCATTGCTGTTCATGCGTTGGGCTGCTGGCCCATGTCGCCGTCCTAAAACTGAGTGGCCCAGCCCACGCATCACTCTCCAACACAGTTTCTCGTCGTCGTCGCCGTCGTCCTCGCCGCGCACCCAGAAAGGAAGTTTCCCGTGGATGGCTACGCGGCCGGCGTCACTGCAGGATTCCATGACTCACGCCGTCAGGTCAACTGCTGGGACAGTCGCCATCTCTAGCTCTCTACTGCAATCCCGTCCGTGCTGGAACAATCCTAGATACCTCGACTTCATTCTAAGAATTGGTGTTCTGCTTACCACAAGCGATTCCTGCCTGTGGATTGTGATGCAGGACTGGACTGGTTGTTTCGTGCTGGAAACTTTGTGTGCACTGCACGGCCTTCTCCTGTTATAATCATTTTTTCAATCCTCACTAGGAGATCATTTGCTGGAAAATGGGAACTTAAGAGCCTTCTTGAATCGCATGATGTTTGATCGCATAATGTAACATCCTCCAAATTTTGTAGCAAAAATCCCGAGAGTGCAATGATGGCCTATTTGAATTTTTCTTGAGTTATTAGGAGTTTTGCCGTATTTTGAATATCTCAAAATCAATTATTAAAATACAAATTGGTTAAAGACAAAAAAAAATCTGAAATTAAATTGATAATTGAAATTGAATCACCAAATCAGAAATATGAATTGAAATTTGAATCTAAAAGCAATGGAAATAGAAAAAGATATAAAAAACCTTAAATTTAGCTTGGGCCGAATTTCAGCCAACCCATCCCGCTTTCTCTTTTTCTTTCCTTTCTTTTTTTTCCTTTTCCTCCTGCGCCAACCAACTTCCTTCCCCTCCTCCTGCCCAGCCGCACCCAACCTCCTTCCTTTTCCCTCCCGGCCGACCTCGCGCAGCCCGCTCGGCCTTTTCCTTCACCCCCGGACTCTACACTCACCGCTGCGATGCACCCCAACCACGCGCGCAGCCAACCATCCCTCTGACCTCATCGCATAGACCGCACTCAGCCATAGCTTGCCGGATGTCGGGCTAGATTAGCCGCCAGCTCCGCCGTAGGCCAGAACGTTGCCACCGTTGTGGGTTGTCGTTGCCCTCGCCGCCGTCGTCCTTGGGGTCGCCGAGGACGCAAGAACCTATTTTGGTGCTCCCGAGTCACCCTCAAGGTTCAACTGGCCTACGTCGAGCTCGGTGCGAGCGCATCCATGGCGCCCCTCCCCTGTTCCGGTGCGATGTGGGGCACTGTAGCATCCTATAGCTACATCATGAATAATTAATGACATCAATAGGAAGTAGATTAATTAAGGTTAATGTTAGTATGACATGTGGGCCTGAGATGATTAGAAAAAATAATTAAAACCTAAATTAGGTTCTGAGTCTACGACATGCGGAGCCCACCCTTTAAAAATGTACCATGTAGACCTGTACCGCTGACATGTGGCCCCTAGCCCATGCACTGTTCCCATGGACAAAGTCCACATGAACTGTGGCCCCCCTGTTAGTGACTATGCAATTTCTAATTAGAAAATGAATCAAAAAATAAATTAAAATACCCTGGCCCCTACCTGTCAGTCACATTAAGGATTTCTAATTGAAAATAATAAATAAATAAATAAAATGAAAATCTGGTGGGCCCCAGTTGTCGGTGAGATACCCTCTTTCCTCTTTTATTTTTGGGATTTTTTTGAATTTAAAACTTCTGAGAGCTCATTCTCTCTGTTTTAAATACAAATTAAACTATTCTTGTTTCTAATTTTATATAAATTCAAACCCTACCTAACAACACCAAAAAAATTGAATTTTGGAGTTTGTTTGAACTTTTTAATGCAATTTGAATTCATTCAGATTTATTCGAGTTTGGTTGTTTTTCACGTAAATAGATCCTGAAGCTCCAGAAGAGCAACAGATGGAGCACGACCAAGACCAACAAGACTTCGAGCAAGACAAGTCAACACTTTGATCATATTACTCCTAATTTTTTTAATGCAAATTATATTATTTTAAATTATGAAGTTGCCTGCTATACTTTTATTGTAACTATGTTGTCAATAGCTTGTAGTTAATGCCTTGGTACTAATTGAGGTACTAAAATTTATTTCTTGATGTTGGACACTAGCTTGTGTCACCATGGGAATAATGGTATACTTAATTAGTCATTAAGTCTGTATATAAATGTCATGCTTAGTCTTGCTTATATACATTGACATGTGGGCATTAAATTGCTCTGATATCATTCAAATATCAAAACTTGATTTAGGCATTCAATGGTTGGAGTCTGATTTGTTTGCTGAACTTAGAAATGATTTTCAAAACAAAAATCCAAAAATTGTTTTCAATTTAGGCGGCTGGTAAGTTGAGCGGGTGTAGATAAAAACGCGAGAGTGGGTAATGTGAAAGCATCACCTATCGATAATTTAGTATCGATCTTATGAATGAATAATAGGGACCCTTCTCAAGTTAAACCATACAGAAAAAGACACGGGGATTTTATACAGTTTAGAGCATTCGACTATACTTTACAACATAGAAGAAATCACTAGAAATAGGGCTTAATGACTTCTGTCCATTGATTTGGTCGCTACATGTCTTGTGTTCGTTGTTGTTGTTGTTCTTTGTCCTCTGTCCACCGACTTTACTCATTATATAGCGCGTGAAAGGGTGACAATTGTTCCGTATCAAGAGGTGTCTCATATTTGATGAAATACACACGTTTAGTGACAGTTATTGTCTGTAGGCTTCATTGACCATAGGGTAGTCATAGTTGGCCTAGTCGTAGTAAAACTTACGACCATAAAGTGGTCGTAGTAAGACTTACGATCATAAGGTGTTCGTAGAAAATCTTACAACCACTATGTAGTTGTAGAATTACTTACGACCATATAGGGTGGTCGTAAAATGATTTACGACCACTCGGCTAAGTTTCTCCCTTATTAATGATAAGATGTATCTTTACGAATAACATGAAGATATTGCTATCTATAATAATAATTACAGATAAAGAATTTAATTAATTAAGGATTATTAGATCCTCGTCACCACCCAAGACAATTAATAACCGAATCTTGTTACGATCTCTTAGGCACTAACAGTGCAACCACAAATCTATAATGGTATCGGTATGGCTAATTAATTTGCTTCGCCTTAGCGTTAGTTTCATCATCCGGCAGAATGTGGCATGGCTGGAGCCATAGGAAAACCACACGACGCAAGAGGGGGACTCCAGAGGGTTGTAGCCTCCGGCGGTGGAAACCTTAGCGGGTGAAGCTGTGTTAGGATGGGGCATTGTAAAAGTCTTATGATGATTTTCTTAATCTTATGTCCATGGTAGCGTGTTGACATTACAAGATGACCGTCTCTTGTCGGTAAATCCAGGTCCGACAGATAACTCTCGAGATGTAATATTAATCGTGGTATAGTGATATGCGATGTGTGTGTATGATCCAGTAATATATCTATATGCATTATTTACTGATACGATCATCAGGATCGAGACAGATTACTCTCGATATCTTCTGTCATCGTCGTTCCTAAGCACGTCTAATTTCCTAGCAACGACAACGCCGTGATTGTCACGCCGGATTTGGCCACCGTACGCTCTATCCGTGGTGTTTTTTAACGGTCGAGGACCCGAGCGGTAGTTTGTTGTGTCACTCCATGACTTGGAAAAACTAGTACTACAAAGTCTTCTTCAGCTCGTAGCGTATGGCATTTCAATGCTTGCTTCGACTGTACCTATCGAATCGCTTTAAGAAATTTCTAAGTGAGAAGAGAGAGAAACGCAAAGGAATTTAATCCCCATAGTTTCTTTGACTGAGCACCGTGATGGCAGGATGATGAGAACACGCTGCATGAAATTGTCTGAAACTTGCCTGAAACTCCCCACGCTTCAGAGATAACTGGTTTTTGCAATCCTGCTCTGATAAGGATATGGAGTATTACTTATTTCATAGATAAGTAACAGGTGGATTGTTTTATGCTGGACTGAATATTGTTGGAAAAAAAGTATATTAAACAGTTGTTCGTCTCAATTTCCTCAGTCCAAAAGCAAACGAAATGATTCGAATAAACATGCTTTTACACAAGCAAATTCCTTTCCCCATAAGCCAGAAGGACAGACAGAAGAAACTTTGGCCAAAATGGCCCAGAGCCACGACTAAAAATGCAAAAGGACTCTAGTCTCTGCCGATTTCTTGACTTGCGCGGTGTCTGCGTTCGATTGGATAACGTGATCTTTTCAAAGTCTACGCCGACTACTACATCACCTGCCTCAGATTTTTTTTTTCCTATCCAAAAGCAAGATCACCAACGTTATTTAGACTCAGTTCAATTTAATATCTTTGCATTGGACAAGTCAACGTGATGCGCATATATGCTTGGACTTGTGGACTTGTGGTGCCTCATAATTGGGTCAAATCTTCAACTCGTAGTTATCAACAACTAAGTGAAGAAGCCAACTGATGCCTTGCAACCTCTGCATTGCTCCTCCAAATATACACTGATACACACTAGAAGTTGACCATATTGGATGGTTCCGCATCAATACTATACACTGAATTACGTGTGCTGCTGCAACTACTAATGCGAGATAATATATGTGCAGAAGCAGAGGAGCAGAGTAGTTACTGTCCATTTGTCCTACCGGTGTTTTTTGCGGCTCAAGTTACGTACGGATGACTAACTGAATGGACATGGACAAATACTTAAAACACTACTACATACAACAATGCCGATGTGAATCGAATTAGGTCAATGATGAGAGTAGTTAGCCCCCTCTTTGCTTCTTTTTTTTCTGAGATGAGCCGATTTCTTGAACTTCCACTGGTTGGTGATCAGTCCATGTAGTAGCTTACATCTTTGATGCATGAAACAACTGAAGGACTGTTTTTTTAAGGTAAATGAAAGACTAGTTAACATTGAGAGGAAGAAGAAGAAGCTAAAATGAAGTCCTCATCCACTAGATAACATGAACTAAAACATCGATTCCTCTCTAAAACATCTTCTATGAAGGTATGTAACAACATGATGATCCTTGAAAAAAATGATATGACAGATCAAGGATGGAGACTATCAACAGATGAGCTGGCTCCAGCATCACGCCGACTGCTACAATTGCAAACTGCGACGACCATTTGGTCTCAGGACTGAAAGCATACAGTGCAACCATGTGCTGACAGAAAAAGAAATGCACTACACAGATCCACTTGTTGGATAATATATATCAACGAATTTCCTCCCTGATTTCATTGATTTCGGCCGGCTGGTGGAGATGCATGCACAATTCGCATATGTACTTTGCATCTGCTTGTTGTGGTAACTGTTTAGGTACGGGTCCGAGGACTGAAGGTAGAGCGCTCGCCTTATCTAACCACCAACAGGGTTTTTCCATGTCGAGGTAGCGAAGCTCTGAGGCCTAATTAACTAGGAGGCGAGGGATAGCCCTCCAAGCTCGATTGAGACTCTTCCCTACGAATAAGAAGGCTCTGATCTTTAACCAACCGGTTAGGAACTAACTTTGTTTATTTTTTTGCTTCCTTAATAATAGATATATGCTATCCCTTTTATACGGACGGGGACGACCCGATTTGACCCCTAAAAAATAATCTATAAGGAAACGTATTGCTACAATGCGCGTGTTGTTGTACTCGCCTGGATATCTGCCCATAACATTACACCCTTCGCGGCGAGGCAGCTTGTCCTCGAGCTGCGGTGGTGGCCACGATTGAAGTTCTTTGTAGCCTCATGTTGATGAGAGAGTACGATGACGATGTCGCGTCACGTGGGCGAGGGTCAACGAAGCTCCAATAGACAATAGTCATGTTGTCCAGTAAGACCTTCTGCTCTTCGCTGTTAGCCTTCAATTTCTCCAAGAGAGATAGTGCGGCACCGGAAGCTATGGTGAGTGGTTCTGATACCAAATATTGTGGTGACTGTTTGGGTACGGATCCGAGAACCGAAGGTATGGTGCTCGCCCTCATCTAACCACCAACAAGGCTCTTCCCTGTCGAGGTAGCGATGCTCTGAGGCCTGATTAGCCAAGGAGACGAGGGGATTGTCCTCCAAGCTCGGTCGGGACTCTTCCCGACAAACAAGGAGACTCTGATCTTTAGCCAACCGGTTAGAGACTAACTTTGTTTATTTCTTTGCTTACTTGATAATGGATACATGATATCCCTATTATACGGACAGAGACGACCCAATTTGACCTCTAAGAAATAATCTATAAGGAAACGTATCTCTAACAATCTAATCTAATAATAACTTGCCTACCTAATAGATAATACTAAGAAACTAATAGATGATTCCTAAATTACAAAGCTTGCCAAATATCCATGTTGCTACAGTACAAATGCCACAGTCAAACGCCACGACAGTACCACACATTGCTATAGTGTGCACTGCTGTACTCGCCTAGTATTTGCCCATAACACTGCTGGCAATGCAATTGTCAAGCATACAGAGGCTTAAAAAAATCCATCGTATAAGTCCTTTCCTTCTTCTTTTTATTAATCAATGTACAATCTAAAAAAAAAAAACTGCCCTAATATGAAAGGAAATCAATACTTGACGCGGTTTCAATTCTCAGGCGGCCTTTCAGTTGTACTCCGATCAGAAGAAAGACGGAGATCGCAAGTGTTTCAGTCGGATGTTTGTTCAAATTGATTTCCATTCCAAGTAGCATATTTATGCGATTATGGTCAGAGCATGCACTGCACCCCTAATAAAAGTCAGCATATGTGTGCCACGCCACGCGCCTTGCGGGGCCTGAGATTCAAAGTCAAGTACACCTCTTCTGCTCGACTTGCTATCGAAGGCGACTTGCTGATTTCCTCTTCTTTTTTTTTCCCTTCAAGTTTGTAGTTTTGTTCACACCAATGATGATGAACACGCCATGTCAATTTTTGATGTTGCACGCTAAAACTTGGCGAAATGTGCTAAACAGTGAAACTGCACGCTCATCGAGGGAAGCAGATCCTGTGCTATGGGAACTTTTTTTTTTATTACTAACTCTTTGTTAACTTTATTTTCAAATACGAGCTTTTTGGTCACGTCGGCAACACAACAAGCGTGGCGTGATAGGATTTAATTACGTTACGGTGCTGATATGACAATGTTGTTTTGCTACGTCACGAGTGACCAAAAGTGTCAGAATTAGAAATAAAGTTTGCAAGAGGTCCCCGCTGGACCTGAATTTGGCTGCGTACTACGTGGTACTAGCATACTGGCAAACACACGCCAAGTCTTCTGATAGTTGCATTAGCAAATTTTTCTTGAAAAACACATGCAACAATTGCCTAGTAATTGGCTCACCTGCATGGTTGATTGACGCATGGACCAAACGGAGTTGACGAGAGAATAAAAATAAAAATGGATTTGTTATTTCTAGGTCGTTTGATTTTTTTTTAGGTTTAAGTTAATTGTTATGATCATTGAATTTGTGTAGAGATTGATGTATCATATGATTTGATATTGGTCTAATAGATAAAACATATGACTTATACTTAATAAAATTTCAGGCACAACAGACAGTCCTAAATAAAAGTACTTTCTTAGCAGGACGGCAACGTGAACGCCTGCTAGTTGCCGCATATAACGCCACAGCATTCATACGAAATTTCAAAAGAACTCTCTCTCTCTCTCTCCAGTAGTCTGCACTGCACGATCACATGCAACTGCCGATCCATATAGTGTACTACTGCTACAAGTCTACTGAATATATGAAGAATCGTTCTATGGTTTAGATACATACTATATTGGTTAATTGGATACCATGATCAATGCATGACGGTAGAGTGACGTGTCGTGTAGCAGCAAAAATACAGAGATATTCACCTTTTTCTGGTGGTTGAGTGGATTGGAATCTGCAGGGCATCTGCAGGAGGGGAGGATCTCAGCTCCCACTAGGAATCTCGTTTTCTATAGTTTTTTTTTTTTTTTTTTTGCATGGATGCAGCTAAAAAGGTGGAGGAGCTCCCATGGCCTTGGGATTTGCTCCCCACTATTTGTTTCAATCACCAAAAGGATGATAAAATATGGAGTATACAGTGCATTCAAGTCATTTTAGTTATAGCATGGTATGACATGACACGAACACGACGGGTCACGGCGCACTGCAGTGACACGGCACGATGAGCTTGTCGTGTCATGCTGTGTCATGCCGTACTAGCACGATTTGCCGTCGGGTTAGTATGACACGAAGGGTCGTTAGGCCGCCTTCGATGCTATTACTTGCCGTCACCTCACCTGCTCTTGCTCTCCTTAGCTATCATCGCCGCCCGCTATCTTCCATGTCTTGGATGGGGGGGGGTGGTTTGCAGCCAAGTGCTTGAAGGTAGAAGGTAGATGTCATACCCTGTTTTTAGTCGGGAGAGAAAGAATTTAATCGGGGAACTCCGGAAAGTTTAAATTCTCGGTTTTCGGAGTTGTTTAGGGGCGTGGGCCTCTGGGTAACCTTTCCTCCTTGGCGGCCATGGGCCTAGGCCCATGCGCCCCTCTCCCCTCTAAACCCTAATCAGCCCTATTTCTCCCTTGGCCGAACCCCCCACCTTTTTCCCCTTTGGCCGCCGCCCCTCCCTTCCTCCTCTCCTCCCCCTCACACCCCTGCCCTTAGGAGCCGCCCCCAACCTCCCCGGGTGCTGGTCCCTGCTGGTTTACCTCCCCAACCGGCCTTCGGACCTTCTCCGCTGCCGGTTGACTTGTATTACAGCTTCTGAAAACCTGTACCATTTTCCACTGCAGACGAAAATCTGTTCCGTCGTTTGCTTGACTTTGAATTTGGCTGCGTACTACTGGGTACTAGCATACTGGCAAACACACGCCAAGTCTTCTGATAGTTGCATTAGCAAATTTTTCTTGAAAAACACATGCAACAATTGCCTAGTAATTGGCTCACCTGCATGGTTGATTGACGCATGGACCAAACGGAGTTGACGAGAGAATACCATACGTCCTTCTCTTTTTTTTTTCAGAATAAAAATAAAAACGGATTTGTTATTTCTAGGTCGTCTGATTTTTTTTTTAGGTTTAAGTCAATTGTTATGACCATTGAATTTGTGTAGAGATTGATGTATCATATGATTTGATATTGGTCTAATAGATAAAACATATGACTTATGCTTAATAAAATTTCAGTCACAATAGACAGTCCTAAATAAAAAATACTTTCTTAGCAGGACGGCAACGTGAACGCCTGCTAGTTGCCGCATATAACGCCACAGCATTCATACGAAATTTCAAAAGAACTCTCTCTCTCTCTCTCTCCAGTAGTCTGCACTGCACGATCACATGCAACTGCCGATCCATATAGTGTACTACTGCTACAAGTCTACTGAATATATGAAGAATCGTTCAATGGTTTAGATACATACTATATTGGTTAATTGGATACCATGATCAATGCATGACGGTAGAGTGACGTGTCGTGTAGCAGCAAAAATACAGAGATATTCACCTTTTTCTGGTGGTTGAGTGGATTGGAATCTGCAGGGCATCTGCAGGAGGGGAGGATCTCATCTCCCACTAGGAATCTCGCTTTCTGTAGCTTTTTTTTTTTTTTGCATGGATGCCGCTAAAAAGGTGGAGGAGCTCCCATGGCCTTGGGATTTGCTCCCCACTATTTGTTTCAATCACCAAAAGGATGATAAAATATGGAGTATACAGTGCATTCAAGTCATTTTAGTTATAGCATGGCATGGACACGACGGGCCGCGACGCACTGCGGTGGCACGGCACGATGCCATGCCATGCTAGCACGATTTGCCGTCTGGCCAGTATGGCACACGAAGGCTCGTTAGGCCACCTTCGATGCTATTACCTGCCGTCACCTCACCCGCTCTTGCTCTCCTTCGTCGTCGCCTGCTATCTTCCATGCTTGGATGTCGCGGGGCAGCCAAGTGCTTGAAGGTAGAAGGGAGAGGATCTGTGGAGGTGGGCAGTGCGAGCATGGGGAC
The DNA here is from genome assembly GCA_036346255.1 of Ampelocalamus luodianensis. Lineage (NCBI taxonomy): Eukaryota > Viridiplantae > Streptophyta > Magnoliopsida > Poales > Poaceae > Ampelocalamus > Ampelocalamus luodianensis. The sequence continues at coordinate 50,601,331 of CM070632.1, read as the reverse complement.
TAGAGGGGCACCGGTGCTTCACAAGATGAAACGTGGGGGGAGGGAGAGAGGTGATGAGAGGTGAGAGGTTAGGGGGGATTGAGAAGATTGCTGGGCTAGGGCGCAACGGGTCATCTTCGAGCTGTGCCAGCCTAGGCACGCTAAACTGCATGTGCCACCCGATGGGCCGACTCTCTAGGGCCAGTGCGGCTCAGCCGGTTGTGTCATGCCGGTCCAGTCCAAAAAGTGTTTTGTGCCGTGTCGTGTCTAGACCGGGCCTAGCTCGGAAAAGCTCGCCCAACTCCCGAGACTAGTTGTAGCCCAACTAGCTAGTAAGACGACATGTTTTGTGCTGGACATCTGGATTGAATGCTCGTTTTTGGCGAACTATTGCGAAATTACTGCAGTTTGCTAGAAGGAATATTCAGATCTTACGACCGGCGACCTGGGCCTGTCCTGTGAAACTATTGCAGTAGGCTGATTCAAACCTCAGTCTCCATAGACAAAGTCACATGGCATTGGTACGATCGAGTACAACACTTTCTGGTAAAGCCGTAAAGGGTTTCCAAAATGGTGATGGTAAAATACAGCTATCAGATAAGGGTTTCCAAAATGGTGATGGTAAAATACAGCTATCAGATAAGGACGTGGTTTACATGTTCTTCTCGTGTGCTTATATCCATTTCTAATTTATGGACAGTTTTTTGAGAGGCGTGCATTTTATGGATATTTGGGTGCGTGAATTATGCCCCTCGAGCACATGTCAGAAGAGCTAGTCAGCATGCTAGTATATAAGTAGATATAAACAGGGCATACATAGAGGTAGAGGGAAACTAATTGTGTGTTTGAATGAGTGAATGAAATGGTCCCTGTACCAGATGATTCGAGATATGATCATATTCACGCGTTTGATTCGCCGAATGGAACCAATCACAGGAAATAGACAAGACATCATTGCTCAATAATTCTTCTTGGCTAGCTTGGAGCCCTCAGATATATAATTAAGGACTACTAGCACTTGTTAGGGCGTGAACATGGCAACATTAAAGACATTTCCTACAACAAATGGTCGTCACTTGTATATACAACTATTGTCTATAATACTCCTTCATGTTATCTATAGACAAAATTAAAGACATTTCTTATAATGAATTATCTTTTACATATTTCTATAGACAACTTCTCTATGTATAATGTGTCTTGTTTTTCTTATTACAGTTGACTACTGTATGAGAAACGGATCAATTCTCTATATACTCTCTCTCATCCACATCATCTTATGTCCTACGTAGCAAGATTTACAGACAACTGATGTCACACTATTATACGTGCTCTTAGGACGTGTACAATGGTATAGACAATTGATGTCTGTAATGATCTCTATGTCATCTATAGACAAAATTAAAGACAATCTATACAATGGGCTATCTTTAAGTTATGTATATATGACCCTACAAACTGTACAGACAACATAAATACAACAGCGAAATAGCCGTCTCTAAGGGTCTTATAGACTGTCTGTTACATGTCAGACAGCTTCATTCTCTCTCCTTGTTCTCTCTCATCTACATCATTAAAAATCTTACGTGGCAAATATTACAGACCGCTGGTATCACCCCACCGTACATGCCCTTAGGAGTACGAGTATTTGACTATTTTCCATTTGAAACATTGCTGGATCGAATTTTGTGCAAATTAACTGACTTCTAGAATGGGATATACTATCTGCATGAAGGCGATAACCGCAGCTCCAAAAATTAAGCCAGAGATCCCATGAGACAAAACTGCCGGAATTGATTAGGACAAGTTAGCTAGGGATCGGGAATTCGGGATGCAGCCAAGACCCGGAATCTAGCTAGCAGCAGCTAGCCATGAACCATCATTCACAGGTAGGCCCGCTAATGGTTTGGTTTCTAGCTAGCAGCAGCTAGCCATGAGGTGGAGATCTCCTTCTTCTTCGAGTTCTCTGGCACACCTTTCATCAGCCGCATCGCCCCGTTCGACACCTACCGCATTTGGAAGCGCGGGGCGGTGTTGTGGGCCGACATCGACATGACGCTCGCCGGCTTTCGCATCCAGCGCTCGGACCGGACCTTCTTGTTTACATCTTAATGTTTATTTCGACCAACATTGCATGCTTGTTCTTTCTCAACATCAACGGTGTTGGCAAATATGACTATGCAAGCCAAGATATACAGTCATATCAGGATGCAGTAGTGAATTCAGGAAATGGGTGGAAATGGTTTGAAACCCATACGAGGGAAGTGGTCTGGGTTGGGTTCGGTTGGGTGGAAATGTCATGTGGGTCGGGTTAGGTTCTAAGCGATTTTAAGTGGGTTGGATTGGATTGAAAATTCTATGAAGTCATTGTGGGTTAGGATTGGATCTGAGTTGGATTTGCCCCCGTTACCAGGTCCCAAGCTTATTCATGCAGCTTTTGCAGTCGTTAGATCATACCAATCACATGGCAGCTAGTACTCTCTTCATTCTTTTTCTTTGACTTAACTATACATGGATGGGATTAACCAAGTGAGCAAATCCATGTGTCCACACCGTAATCATCTGATCGACCGAGTCGCTTTCTTTCTTTCTTCCTTTATTTTCTTGAAACAAATTCTCAAACCGAAGAAGCCGGTCATGCACGTACAGAACCGATCGATCATCTGAACACAGGCGACGCGGTAGAGTTGACAGGCAGCCATTGAGAAATCAGTCGAGTAAATAAGAAAACAGAATAAATCTGGCGACGAACTTCGTTGCTAGCCAGAGTCGGCTGGGTGCACACCTGCACGCCTCTCTCCATATCTAGCTAGCATATGTGCTACTTCCGGCGCCTTTGTGCACGCGGTCCATTTGTTTTAACGTCGTACCTTGGCCGTTTGATCAGAAATCAACGCTAAGAGCATGTGCAATGGGCTTATGTCAGCCGTCTATACCTTCTGCCACGTAGGATTTTTGCTGATGTGGATAAAAGAGAAAGAAGAGAGAAATATGTTTTCTACAATCATGCAGTCGACTGTAGTACCGGAAACAAGAAAAGCGTTAAAAGATTGTATGCTGTCTACAATCTTGTAGCCGATTGTATCACCACAATCATTGTATAAGCTGTCTTTAGTGCTGTCTATAGGTGATATGGAGAGTTACTATAGGCAGCAGTTGTCAGTATCATTGCATGCCTTAAAGAATAGCGCGCATTTCGAGTTTCTTGTTTTCATTTTAGATGGTGCGATTTCATACAAGTCAACTCTCGGATAGAATTATTATTAAACACGCCAATTACTCCAAGAGAAATTTGGCGTATGTGGCTAGTAAAATGTCCCTCCTTGGTTTCATGCGTGCCATTTCGAGCTAATAAATCGAGAAACTAAGCCAACACTACTACTCCATATGGATCTGATAAAAACAAAAGATCCTCTCTCGTCGACGTGCCCCTCATCTGGACCGTCGAGCCCAGATCGGACGGAAGCCAGACCTGGAGGAGCCACACAGGATCGCACTGTAGGAACCGCGGCGCAGAGAGTCGCCGGTCAACCCAGACAACGAGCGTTAATTCTGCTCGCGTTCACTATATTATGACGATGTATTCCTCCATCTCTGCTATGCTCACTCCTCCTCCTCCTCTCTCTCTCTCTCCTCCTCCTCTCTCTCTCTCTCTCTCTCTCTCCTCCATCTCTGCTCTGCTCACTGCTCCTCCTCCTCCTCTCTCTCTCTCTCTCGCTTTCTTCCTCTACTGTTGAAGCTTACCTAGGTGCTATCAGGAAAGTACAAGTCCGGCCGCCATGGGGACGCAGGCACCGGGGAACTACCCTCAGGCCAAGGTAATGATCTCTCTCTCTCTCTCTCGTTTGTGTTGTGTGATGTTTCTTTCAGTTTTCTTGATCATGTTTCCGTAGCCATGGCGTCTGCTTTGTATCTGTTCCTCCGTTCTTGTTTATCCTAATGAAAACACATGACAAGTAAAAACTCAACAAGGTTTCTCCAAACCATTTATTCGTGGAGATTAAAAGGACGAACAAGAAAAGAAAAAAAAACAAAGTAGAGAGCCTGTCGAGTTGCGAGAAGCAGGGAAGGCTTTAGTCAGAGGTCGACATGAAATGGACAAAGCAATACCAGATAACGAATGGAAAAAATGGGGGAGATTCGAGATACCTTTGCACACGGGAGAAAAAGTGGTTTTTTGGATGCCTTTTGCATGGATTCTTCCGGCCGGCATCTGGTGGCGGCACCGCACACCAATTGAAGGTCCCCACCAACACCAAGATCCCTAGTAGTTCATCACTTCATCTTCTTCATGTGTGATGGTAGATTACAACTCACTTCTTTTTCCTGCCTTTTTGCTTCCTTTTTGTTTTTTTAAAAAAGAACATATCGAGTACCTGTCAAATACCAGCGTCATAGGATTGGTGTGATCTGTGATGCTTTACCTTAAATGCGGAATTTAATTTCCTTTTTCTTTTTTGCTGTTGCATGCCCTGCACCTCTGTTCTTGAGCTGTGATATTACCATCATCCTCCACTCTGTTCTTCTTCTTCTTCTTCTTTTTTTTGCAGCAGATATGTTTATTTTTATCTTTGTTCTGGAAATCTGAAGTTGAAAAGAGAGCGGTGGGTAGCAATAAAAGGGTTTTAGTCTCTGGTTGTCTTTGTCGCATGGTCCACACGCCTTGTCTGAACGACACTTGTTACTGCAGTACTATTTCAGTACACACTCAGTTCCATGTTTCGTTTTAGCGTCCAAGACCGGCAACATCTCTCACTTTGTAATTGTCCAATAATTTTTGTTCTGGTATTTACGGTAGATGATCCTTCTAATCTCACTTGCGCATTCGATCATGTCCCTGTCTGTGATAGTATTTACAGCAATAAAATTTTGTTGAAAAGATTAGCAGACCATGTAGGGATGATTCCTCTGCTATACGGTCCTTTTCGCTGGATCACCGGTATCGCAAACTGCGGTCTGCTTGGTATACATGATTCTCATAAGCATTTCATAGGAAACCCCAGGTCATCTGATAGCGGATGTTTTGCCTCCTCCGAAATTCTAAAAAATCCCATCTTCTAAAAAGACTGAGAATTTTTTTTTTTTTGGGAGACTTACTGCTATACTACATTGGAATAGCCGTTGGTTTTTGGCCAGCTACCCCCATGAGATGATTACAAGGAACGAGGGGTCAAGTTTGATCAATTATTTATCTGATAACCACGACGCATCTATAATCCAACAGATTAGCTAGTCACAAACTCCAAGAACAAGACGTTAAAGATTGGGTTTGGAGTAGGTTACTAGGTTGTAGTAACATATACTACTAGTAGGATGCAGCAACTTGGAAATCAAATCACAGCCTAGCTTTGAATAATCTTCTTCAATGATAATATTCTGCACTGCACTTTATCTTTGCTATAAAAATGTTACTGTTGTTAGGTCAGCGTGCTTGATGGAAAAATAAAAGTCTTTAATTTGCCATGAGGTGGCCTTGATAAGCATCTCCTCATAATATTGACTTCGGCAACTTGGCCATGTGACGAGTCAACCGTATGACGAGGAGAGGAGGAATCACCAGTTAGTAGTTAATCTCACTCTACCTTCAGATTTCAAAGATGGCGTGTCAGCTCATGCATTGAGTTGAAAAGTCTTGCCAATTATCTGTCCCTTGCCCTGCGATTTTTAAGTGTAAAGTAAAATCGAAAATTCCGAATAATTTTGATATCTGCTAATGCAATGCACGTTCATGTATCGACAACAAGTATGAACAAGGGGTTTGCTTCAACCTCTTTTAGAAAAGTTTACGAATCTTAAGCGACCAATCTTTGTGTGTGCAGGCAAGTAGCTCTGCTGGTAATATCTTGGATTCTTGGTAGCTACTAGCCTACTTGTCACTCTTCAATTTCTGTAGAATTCTTTATAGTGCGAGCTATACTGTGTGATCAAATCTCTAGCTTGTCTTCCGTCCAATGGCCGCGCCGGCTAACACCAATGGCAAAAACTCGCAGGATGGCAGGAGTGCGCAGGATAAGGCGATCGACGACTGGCTCCCGATCACCTCGTCGAGGAACGCCAAGTGGTGGTACTCGGCCTTCCACAATGTCACCGCCATGGTCGGCGCCGGCGTCCTCAGCCTTCCCTACGCCATGTCCGAGCTCGGCTGGTACGCACTGTCTTCCACCTGCCATGGAAGCCATTATACATGTCATCGATTGACTGATCTCTCACTGCTGAACTATAAATGAAACCGATCTTGATGGCTGCAGGGGTCCTGGCATCGCGGTGCTGATCCTGTCGTGGATCATCACGCTGTACACGCTGTGGCAGATGGTGGAGATGCACGAGATGGTGCCCGGGAAGCGGTTCGACCGGTACCACGAGCTGGGGCAGCACGCGTTCGGCGAGAAGCTGGGGCTGTGGATCGTCGTGCCGCAGCAGCTCATCGTCGAGGTCGGCGTGAACATCGTGTACATGGTCACCGGCGGCAGGTCGCTCAAGAAGTTCCACGACGTCATCTGCGACGGCAAGTGCAAGGACATCAAGCTTACCTACTTCATCATGATCTTCGCTTCCGTCCACTTCGTCCTCTCACAGCTCCCCAACTTCAACTCCATCTCCGGCGTATCCCTCGCCGCCGCCGTCATGTCGCTCAGGTACCATTTCACTTCACTTCTTGGCTTCTTTCAGAGTTTCAGTTACTGTGTCCACTGCTTTGCACTGTAGCAAATACGGCAAATTTCTTGAAAACTACAGCTAGAATGGTTACTGACATGATGAACACACGCGACAGCTACTCGACGATTGCTTGGGGCGCGTCGGTGGAAAAGGGGAAGGTGGCGAACGTGGACTACCACCTGCGGGCGACGACGACGCCGGGGAAGGTGTTCGGCTTCTTCGGGGCGCTGGGCGACGTGGCGTTCGCGTACGCGGGGCACAACGTGGTGCTGGAGATCCAGGCCACCATCCCGTCGACGCCGGAGAAGCCGTCCAAGAAGCCCATGTGGAAGGGTGTGGTGGTAGCCTACATCGTCGTCGCGCTCTGCTACTTCCCCGTCGCGCTCATCGGCTACTGGGCCTTCGGCAACAGCGTCGACGACAACATCCTCATCACCCTCTCCAAGCCCAAGTGGCTCATCGCCCTCGCCAACATGATGGTCGTCATCCATGTCATTGGCAGCTACCAGGTACATATTACATAGCCTGACGTTTGCGCAGCGCCGGTACATGAAACTCAACATGGTATCAAATGGGAGCAGGAATGACAGTACTGAAACCGGATGTTTTTTTTTTTTTTGCGCAGATCTACGCGATGCCGGTGTTCGACATGATCGAGACGGTGCTGGTGAAGAAGCTGCGTTTCCCTCCCGGCCTGACGCTCCGTTTGATTGCCCGGACAGTCTATGTTGGTAATGCCCCTCTCTCTGAACTGAAGAACAACTCTTCTCACCAAATTGGTGGGTGTCTTACACTGAACAAAGAAGGCTGATGAGATGCAAACCGTGCAGCGTTCACAATGTTCATAGCCATCACCTTCCCGTTCTTCGGTGGGCTGCTTGGATTCTTCGGTGGATTCGCCTTCGCGCCGACGACCTATTTCGTAAGCATTTCAAACCCGTTTCACTTCCATTACAGACAGCAATGTGTGTAACTTGAGAGCTGATCAGAATCAACATCTTGTGTGTGCCAGCTTCCCTGCGTCATGTGGCTCGCAATCTACAAGCCGAAAAGATTCAGCCTCTCATGGTGCACCAACTGGGTAAGAAGAAGTTGCAAGCCTTTTCTCCTTCTCCCTATCTGCAAGCAGACGTCTCTGCTTGATCTTTCATCCTAATTTTCTTTGTGTTTCCATGCTCTTCAGATCTGCATCATTCTTGGAGTACTGCTGATGATCCTGTCGCCCATCGGAGGACTCCGGCAGATCATCATGGAGGCCAAGACATACAAATTCTACTCGTAGACGACCACCACTCATCATCGTCGTGTGGCTCGTGAACATGCAAGAAAATCAGTTACAGCGTCTACTACGATTTTTTTTTGTCGTGCCAAAGGAAAGAAAGATCACAGCAGCACAGCTTGTTATAGATGATGGATTAATTGAACCAAAGGGGTTTGTGTTGGGTGTTGAGTCATACCATATATGTACGTATTTATTCAATTATATTGTTGTAGGCTGCCCGAACTTGGGTTCGTTTTAGTGTGCAGAAAAGAGTGGTTGTTTCTATACTTATCAATTTCATTTCGGTACTGGCCGGAACATACCATACCGTTAGCTAAACCAGCATATCGTAGTCTTAATCTCGTACTAGCCTCAATACCAGTCATTTCGGTCCATTCCGGTACCAGGTAAAATTGAAGTGAACACTCCTTTGAATCAGCTTGAAAACCCAGTCCAATACTACTTCTGTAAGTGAAATTATACTATACTATAGTAAAATGTATTCCCATATTGTATTATTTAACTACATACGACCTTTGTATTTATGAAGTTATTGAACTACATGTCATTTTTATTCTATGGTCATGTATTTGAAATAAGATTGCAAGTTAAATTACGTGTACATACAATTAAATATATATTTATAAAATAAAAGCATATATTATTATATTAAAATTCAGAACGCTACACCGAAATAAACCGATACCGGCGTATTTCATACCAAAAGACAAATCGGAATAACCTTCGTATAATTACATATATATTTATAAATAAAAATCTATTATTATATTAAAATTCAGAACGGTACACCGGAATAGACCAATACCGGCGTATTTCATACCAAGAATAGCATCCGGAATGGAATCGACAACTATTGTTTCTATCCCTTTCACAGTTCGCTGCAGTCGGGACTCGCAAGATGAAATCGTCTTTTCCCTCTTGTTTCTACCAGATGATGTGTTCTTTATGAATTGCTGTCAATACTTAACAACCAGAAAAGAGTATAAGAAGGCAATGCCGATAGAATGTGTTTCATACTAAACAATTGGGCATATTTCCTACCATCATCACCACACGAACATAATCAAAACACTCACATCAGAGTTTCTCAGAAACCAACCAAGGCCGGTCGTCTCTCTACCAAGTCACCACTCACATCACATCAGCAGTTGCCGAAGATCTCATAACTAGTCCAAAAATATGTTACCTCTAGATTCGGATAAGAGGGGAGCACTCGGACAACAGGATCTCACATACATCCTGATGGACAATGGGTACCTATCGGCCACCACACCGCTCAGACAAAAAGATTAAGCAAAATCAAAGAAGAACCGGCACAGAAAAACTTCAAGAAACAGTTTTCCATCTATCAGACGACCTTTTTGTACAGTTTCCAAGATTACATTCACAACAGGAAATGCCACAAAAAAACTATCCCTCAAAAACGGCTCAGGCAGAGGTGTTGAAGAGCCAAGGGCAACCCCTCCCTTCTCTCTATTTTTTCCTCGAAAAACTATGGCCATCCAAATAACCCATTGTTTGGATCCAGAAAAGCACAGGGACGGCCATTACTTCATGGCTGACTGTAAACTCATATTCTAAGATGGGCTCACTCCATCTGACTCCGCACGGATGATGACTGGTTTCCCATACACATTCAAGGTCTGCTACATCACTGGCCAACCAATCATTCATAAAAGTCAGTACAGGAATGGATCCGTCTGGATTGTTGTGCACTTCATACATCGAGGACATCGAAAAACAGCTATCCAGACCAGTCATGCCAACAGGGTCCCCCTTAATGTATCACAGAATGGTCCATAAGCTGGTCAATCTATTTCGCCCTCCTCAACATCAACTGTTGGTTCATCTGCGGACCCACCTTCCTCATCCTCTTCGTCGTCAATTTTCATATACAATCCAAGCTGTTCCAGGGGGTTGCTTCCCAGTTGAAACCCGAGAGCCTCAGGCGTGTGAGTTGGACTCGTTTCACCAACCGAGCTGGGAAGCTGTTCACTTGTGACGGTTCCGAGCATTTCAAGATCTTTCAAAAAGAGGCTCCCTTCATTGATTTCAACGGTTTTCTCCATCTGCAGGATCAGTGGTATTTAAACTTCAGAGTATAAATATCAACAGAGAATGGTGTTGCGGCCAGAATCTCATTGTAGATTTACCTGTTGCAAGGCTTTACGAGCCGCTTCTCTCTCAAGTTCTCTTTGGCGTTTAGCTTCCGCAGCAGCCTCAGCAGCAGCAGCTGCTTCAGCCCTCTTGCGAACATCCTCAGCAGCTTTAGCAGCAGCTTGTAACCGAGCTCTCTCTGTAATGAAGATTGTGCCTCAATACACAGAACTGCAGTTGGCTTATCAGCCAAAAGATTATCAATTTCATCTCACCTCCTCTTTGTAACCTTTCAAGCTCCTCCCTCTCGCGACGAACTTTCTCAGGATCCTTTTTCGCAACCTGATATTAATAATCATGTGAAGCTTACTGGGAATAGCATCAGCCAAAGCCCAGGCAACAATGCCCTCAACGGATTACTTTCCAATACAAACCTGATCAAGAGCCTTCTCACGAGCCTTAAGAATTGTATCAGCAAAGCGGCTTTTCAAAAGGGCAGCTCGGTATTGCTTTCCAGGGGAGACCTGTTTGTCAGAGGCATGCTCCCCTGAAATATTCATTTAAAAAAAATGTAAAGGGAACCATTTTGTCTACCAAAGACGCTTGGGGTATTCAAAGAGATCATTATAAAAGTTCATGCTTACCTTCATCGTCGGCAGAAATAGGTACAGGATCAGTATTTTGTTCTGGTAGATTCAATGTGCTCAATGAATCTGCAAACAGAAGAATTGAAAGTAGTTAACGTACATAAGAAGCAAGTAGCTATTCTAAAATTGCAAAGGTTCAACAAAGCCTATCTACAAGCACTTTGAGAGGTGTGGGGGTCAATTGAATCCCACATCGTTTTTTATAAAATGGTCCAATATCTATGAGAATTACATAGAAGTTATCTATAATAATTACATAGAAGTTCAAAAGAAGTACAAAGATTTTAAAGGAACTGGCCGAAATTACACCCAATAATTGACCCCACACATAAAGAAGTCTGGATCCGCCACCTTTTCTAACAGTTTGATATTTGGTGGGTTAAAATGGGTCTGAAGAACCAGTTAATATGGAATTGTCCTACACCCAATAATAGACCCACATGAAATGAAGTCTGGATCCTTCACTGTTTCTAACAGTTTGATGTTTAATAGGTTAAAATGTGTCTAAAAAAATGTGTTAAATTTGGTTGGATTATCCTATACCCGAGAGTAGACCCCACCTGTAATGTCGTCTGGCTCCGCCACTGTTTCAAACAGTTTGATATTTGGTGGGTTAAAATGGGCTAAATTTGGTTGGATAGTCTGACTTTGTTGGCTTGGCTTGGGTCAAGTCTAATGTTGTAGCATTATTGAAGGTTTAAAACTCTGAATGAGTTTAATCCATTGGGTCACATAAGATAGTAAAATAAAAGAGGTGCTTAGTCTTACTCAGCCGAAAATTACAGAAACAGGTCGTTGGTGTTAACGTTTTAGGACTGGGCTGTTACTGTATCAACTATCAAGTGATCTTGTTGGTTTTGGGTTGGGCTCCATGAGGAAGTTATGCTTGCGGATACGCAACAGGCAGGTTTGGGTTGAGCTTCAAACTACTAAGGTATTAGGTGAAAGCATCTTACCATTTTCCCGATCCAAACTAACCACAGATAGTGTGTTCTCCTGCATGTAAAAAAAAAAGAGAGCAAGAGCAACCATTGAGAAAACCCATGTCCCAAAATATTCTCTGTGTCAGTAGCAGGTTTAATTTGGTGGCAGTGCAAGACTTTTACTGTTCCGAAACTTTTCAGATAATAATAAGTGTGCAGAAGCACCTTGGCCCTGCTGTTTGGTGGAGGAACTTTGACATCCAAATCACTTCCGGAAGAGCTACTTGAATCTGAATCTGAAATAAGAAAAAAAAAAAGGAGAAATAAAGCCATCACCTTGTTGGACATGAAAATATACACAATCTAAGGAAAAAATGCCAAGAAAGAGAAACAGTGTGCACCAAGAGATATTGGCAGGTTTTCTTCATGTTTGTTCTATTGTGAAATATCATGAAAAGTGGAAGCTGATTTTGTTGATTGGTTATTTAAAATTTTAAATGGAACGAAAACATTAATAGTAATTTATTCCATCAAGACAGGGGAGATACAAGAGGCCATACACACAATCAAATATCAATTCCTTCGAGGGGTACAATAAGGGATCCAATCATTAATGTGCAGCTCAAGAGTCAAGATAAAGCATTTCGAAAGCACGCTTTTCAAAAGCATAATTCAATGGAACCTGAAAAACAGAGGGTCCATCTTACTTTAACTACAGACTTACAGAGTGAGCTAAACGGTTCTCCAGAATTGCTTAGTGGTATGCAGCCAGAGAGTTGTGCAGAAAAACAGAAGGACAATTCAAATGCATTATTTGTGCAATTAGACCTTGGTAATAGAGGATATGTTCTATATTACACTAATGAAACATGGCACCAATTAACAGTTGATACTATAGTTTAGTGAAATACTTGGTGCAAAATTTTCTTTATGGACTTAGGCATGAGTAAACTAGGAACTTTTATAGTAGTAAACCTTTTCTAACATGGTTAGCACTATCACATTTTCTCAATGGAACAACTGCAACAGTTAGACATGGGCAAAAACATACAACAGTCCAAAGCAAGGTAGATAATCACAAAGAAGAGCTCCAGTTTCCATTCGATTATTCCCCTTCCTTTTTGTCCATTTGATGGATCTTACTGGGCTCACTGAAATCGATTTGGGCCCTACGTAGCTTGCAATCATAAGCATGACATGCCCCAAGTGAAAAGGAGAAAAAGGTATTTCACAAAGGAAGCAATAATCAAAATTACCACCAAACCATATATTATGGTATCATCATGCTCTGTGTTAACTGCTACCTTTAGCTGGGGATCAACAACTCTGGTGAAGGGCTATGAAAAGTGCAGGCCAAATAGGAAAATAAACATGCCCATAAAGCTTTAAACATACTGCTTCAACTCCTATCCCATCAATCTAGTCAGGTTTATTTGTAAATTTGTTATCAGACATGGACCTCTTATGGCGCAGTACAACCTACCCTGAGCCCATCCCCATGTGCAACAGTGTGAGTATGACACATGTTTGACAATAGTTGCTCATTAAATTTGATTCAGTGAAACAGGTAGGAGACACTTCCTAAAGAACTCTCTAACCTTGCCACACATCCATCTCATATTAGAGTTCTTTCACTATATAATGTGGGGAGCAAGCACACTGTGTTCATGAATTGCAACATGTATTTCACTGTTAAACCTAATGCATGTTCAAGGTAAGCGATCAGCAGTATGAGCAAAACAAGAAAACAAAATGCTGGCTGTCGGTGAAGTGAAGAACATAAACGTGCCATGTTAACCTGTGAGCTAAACTATCCACAAAGTGAAACATCTTTTTAATATGGGGGCTTTGTACCAGGTTGGCAATGGGAGGAATGTTTACTTCTGGCATGATGTTTGGTTAGGTAATTGTCCTCTAAAGATTAAATATAATCGGCTGTTTAGAATTTGTTCTGACCCTGTTATCATGGTTTCAGATTGTCTTTTGAAAGGGATTTGGCATGTGGAGTTTGTCAGGAATCTTGGTAGGGAGGAAGAAGGCATGTGGATAGACCTTAAAAATGATCTGAAGGGGTTTGGCTTAATGGGGGAAAGAGACCAGGTGGGGTGGTGTCTAGAAAAGAATGGTCTATTCACTGTAAAATCTTTGTATAGACATTTAACTTTTGGGGGTGTTGTTAATAGGAGATTGAAGGAGTTGTGGTCCAGTAGGATTCCCCTAAAAGTTAAAATTTTCTTGTGGCTAACCTACCATAACAGATTACAAACGGCAGATCAACTTAGAGCTAGAAGTTGGAAAGGGAATGCTGATTTTACTTTGTGTGGGGTGCTAGAGGATGCAAATCATGTTTTCTTTAATTGTGTCTTAGCCAATTTCGCTTGGACCTATTTCAGAGAGATTCTATGGTGGAAGAGATGTCCAGTCTCTTTAGAAGATTTTCACCTCTGTTGGCTGGACTGTTGGGGTGCTAATAATTGTCATATTGTCCTTCTCAGTTTTGCAGCTCTTATCTGGACGCTATGGAAAATTAGAAACAAGCTGGCGATTGAGGGGGTTTTCTCTAAGCATCCTCACGAAGTGATTTTCAAATTTATGTCGTGTTTGCAGCGGTGGGGTGCTAATAAAAAAGGAGCAGCAGATGAAGCTAGATAATCTTGTTACTTTAGTGGAAAGTTGGTTGAAACACTTTTGTTCAAGGGAGACTATGTAATTTCTTAGGTGGTTGGGCTGTTGTGCTTGGTCTTTGTAGTACTTTTCTTATTGATGTAGCTTAGTTCGCTTTTTCTTGCTCTAGGCCTTAAGAGTTAGCTGGTGTCCCCAGTTTGCTTTGCCTTCTTTTGTGCTCTGTTCTTGTATCTTGTGACATTAGCTTTCTATAAAAGCTGGGAAGTTTCCTTTCTAAAAAAAACCTATGAGCTAAACGCAATATAAAATATAAAGGAGCACAATAACTTTAAAAAAGCAAATATTGTATAACATTTTAAAAATGGCATTTTTCTGCACCAAGGTGTTATTTGTAAGCAATGATTACTAACTATGCCTCAAAAGTGAACAGCCCAACAGAATCATCCGCCAAATAAGCATTGCTACACTAGTGTTGTAGCGTGGGTCGGTTGGGTACAGGTTTGAGAATTGAGGGTAGGGCACTCGCCCTCAGCTAACCGCCGACAGGGCTCTTCCCTGTCGAGGTAGCGAGGCTCGGAGGCTTAGTTGAACTTTTGATTTCTCATTGCTTGATTAATAATCTATAAGGAAACCTATCCCTTTTATAGGGACAACCTAACTTGGCACCTAAGAAATAATCTATAAGGAAACCTATCAATCCAATCTAATCTTTTCAACTATTAAAAATAACATTCGTAATAGATAAGATAATATCCCTAACAATAACTTGATAGATAACAAATCCCAAAATAATCTACCTAACCAAATATTCTTTATCCTAGGAAACCCATCAGCCATGCATGAAAAATAACGGCGCTACAGCCCCGACAGGTGCTACAGTACTTGATACTGTTTATGGTCGCTACGGTGCCTGTGGTACTGTTCACTCTAGCGCTAGCATGCCTCGCATCTTGCTCCATAACACTAGTTACCCTGACCGATATGAAAGTTCAACTGGCTTATTTGTCCCACTTACAGGCAACCTGCGTGTACAGGCATACAGCTCTTCTTGGTGCCATGTTAATTAAATCCAATAGCTAACATCTGTTTGCTATGAATAACGTTTAGCATACTGAACATGTCTTTCTAAATGTGAATTAAAATACAAACGAACAATCCACAGTTATCGATACTACCGATCTCAACTTAAACATTAAAGTTCGGTATATCCACTTTGTCAACTATGCTAGCACAGATCAAGTATTTAAACAGACGTAAGGATGATAGCTGATTGTGTCAACAATGCTGTCAATTTGCATCATGCGACATGGAATGTAATTAGTGAAGATAAACAATAATGGAATGAATATTCATACCACTGGAGGATGATGCTGAGTCACTACTAGAACTGCTAGAAGTACTATACTTGCTACTTCTGTCTGCTGTTTCACTTTCGAATACCACAGGAGGATATGTTAAAGGTGGAGGATCATTCCCACCAATATCAATGTCTTCTTCAACAAGCTCATTGCCTGCTAATATGCATATAAGATTTTAACTTGCAACAACAATCAGTATCAGAAAGAATCATTCAGAAAGAAACAGTGAATGAGGTGAAACAGACCTCCTTCATCATGCACTGATGAGTTGATGAGCCGATATTCACTTTGGAACTGTTGAACAGAGCAGAAAACAATGATCAGAAAATTAACCAATGAGATATCAATCTCTAATACAAAAGCACCCACCTCAACCTCACGAGGCTCATGTTTTGTAGGGTTTCCTGACTGATTTACCCTATCATAGTCATCAAGAAGCTTCTGTAATTCAAATAGTGTATCATCAGTGAGAGCATTCATATCAAGCTCTAACTCATCTTCATCGGCCTCGTTATCATCAGACACATGCCTCCTTATGAACTCAACTACATGATCTGGAAGCAATCCACCATATGATTGTAGTCTTACGCTTAGATCAACCTTTTGCTCATCCGTCATCATCTCCGTAGCAGTCTGCACCACTGGAGCATCCTCAACCACCATAGCAGTATGTACTACTGGTGCTACTGGAGCATCCTGAACCAAAGGAGAGGCTTTTCTCTTCTTCGGCTGCAAAACTGGCTTGCCCACAGCACCCTCTTTCTCAAAGATGTCTTTCTTATGTGCACCTTTCTTTGAGGGCTTTTTCTCTAAAGGGTCTTCTTTCTCAATGATGTCTTTCTTAATTGCACCTTTTTTTGACGGCTCTCTCACATAGGGCTTCTCATCTGGCCGAGGAAGCTTCTTTTCGATAACCCTCCATCTAGATTCAAAACCCTTGCTCAAAGTTTTGGCCATTAGGTGAACAGCGTTATTAACTGGGTTATAAGTCATAGCATTGCTAAAAGTAAGCCTCACATCTGCAGCAAACTCCCGAGGTATAGAGTACATGCCTGCATTCAGCTTTTTCTGGACGGTACCCAAATCCATTGGGTGCTTGATTATTTCAAAATAATCAGGGATGTTCAACTTTACAACATCAACTGGGGAAAGAAACGGGCCTGAATTGAGATTTGTCATAAGAAACTTCAGAACGTTGCCACATTGTTTAAACAATGCTGCATAGTTAGTAGAGCTGACCACAGGTGGGGCCATTGATGGCGGCATTCCTCTGCCAGACTGCGCTGAATTACTCCGCTTGAGCTTCCCGTCCTTTTTCTTGGCGACAACATCGCTTCTGGGGGCCATTGCAGTCCCACCATTCATGCTCACCGCAGCCCCTCCCGAGAGCAGCCTATTCTGGAGGTCCCTCACTTGCTCGAGCTCCTCACGGAGCCTCATCTCCAGCTCCTTCCTGTCTGAGGCCGACATTCTCGGCAGCAAAAAGACCTCCTTCGGCACATTGAACCCCGGAACCTCACCCCCCTCATCCGTATTCAGGCTGATACATTTCTTATTCGGTTCAATCCCGGCCGGATTCCCAAGCCCCTTTGACTCCCCTACTGTTTCCACCCCGTGCCGGTAGTCCGGCACGAAGCCAAGCGGGTGGCCCTTCGAGAACTTCTGCGTCTTCCCCATCATTGCGCGCAGATACACACAGAGCAGCCTCCTGAAGACCAGAATGCGCCGCCTCGCCGACAAAATTTCACCACGATTTTGCAAAACCTAACCCTAACCCTCTCAGGCGAGCGGTTAGTTTATTCCACCAGCAGGAGGCGACCCCAAAACCCTCGAATCGGGGGGCGAGGCAGCTCTATTGGAAGCGCCGCGTCGAGAGATCGAGCCAACTCACCGAGCACCACCGCCACACCCACCGGCGGCGCCGCCGCGAGATCTCGAGGCCTTCCGCAGGCACCGGCGCCGGCGCCGCCGCTGCGACGCGAATCCTAGAGCTCCTCCTCCTCGAACGAAGCGCGGAGCGGTGGCGGCGGGGAGGCGCCGCGAGAGGAGGCGGAGAGACCTGGGGTTTCTCTCTCCTCTGTCTCCGTCTCTCTCTCTCTCCGCTCCTCGCCGTGTCGCTCGCGAGCTTTGGGGCTTCTAGGCTCGAATCGCGAAGGGAGGGGCCCCTTTTGTAAGCGGCGGCTTGGGAGTGTGCCCGGTGACTGAGCTGTGGGGCCTTCTTGCTCCAAGGCCCCACCTTACAGTCACTGAGAAGAAATGCCGTGAGCGGCTGCGGCTTGTCAGGGAAGATCCTGCCCGTTGGGTTTTTGGAACGGACGGTGGTAGGGGTGTTGCGTGTCCACAGGGGCTAGGGCTACATTTGTTAGAAACACCTACCGCGGTCCTTACAAACCGCGGCCACACCGCTAGCGGTTTGCAAGAATCAGCGGCGGAAAACCGAAAATTCATGGATGACGCGTGTCGGAATTGATTACAGGAAAGCAATCTACATTGGTTTTTTTTGAAATATTTATGTGTCTTTTACCGTATAAGGACAATTAGCTCGCTCATCTGTATGAATACATGAGCATTTGCGTGATAGATACAACTATAGTTTACATGTGCTATCTCCGAGCATCCTTTGTCGTGACCTAAAAAAACATCCTTTTTCGAAAGAGGTTTGGTGACAGTCCAAATCAAACAAAGTTTTGTTGACCACAAAATATTAATGTGAATATATAAATGGGCTGATTGGTCAAGTCCTAGAAAAGCCCAGCCCACTTAACAATTTTTATATAGACACAAGCATGAAAGATAACAACAAATTTCTATAGATGTTGAGGTATCGATTACATACGTGAAGAGAAGAACATTGCACAATTTGACGCACTATGCACAGACAGTTATACAAATGCAATCAAAGAGAAGAACATGGAACGCCAAATATTTCATACTACCAAAGCCATTAATTGCAAGTACTACATACAAAATGGTACATATATCTTCCATATATCCTTCGCCATGCTTCCAAAGTGTGACACTACATACAAAATGCTAGAAGTATCTTCCATCTATCCTTCGCCATGCTTCCAAAGCTGTGATACTACATACAAAATGCTACATGTATATTCCATATAGCCTTGACCATTCTACCAAAGGCGTGATACTACATACAAAATGCTACATGTATATTCCATCTAGCCTTCACCATTCTACCAAAGGCGTGATACTACATACAAAATGCTACATATATCTTCCATCTATCCTATCGTCATGCTACCAAGCAATTGCAATAGCGTCACGGAGGTCGGTCATATGAACATCATCCATAACAGTTTGTAACATCATGTGCACTATTGTTAGTGGACATATCCCCATCCACGTAA
The DNA here is from genome assembly GCA_036346255.1 of Ampelocalamus luodianensis. NCBI lineage: Eukaryota > Viridiplantae > Streptophyta > Magnoliopsida > Poales > Poaceae > Ampelocalamus > Ampelocalamus luodianensis. The sequence continues at coordinate 50,582,398 of CM070632.1, read as the reverse complement.
TTTTCATTCCTCTGTGCACGAGCAAAATCATTATCAACCAAAGCACTGTCTCGAATAAAATTATGCAAAGCCATTGTTGCAACGATAATTTTCTTTTGCTTATCTTCATGATAACTAGGAATCTTCTGTAGAATACGCCACTTCATCTTCCAAATGCCAAACGTACGCTCAATAACATTTCGAAGGGAAGAGTGGTGGTAATTGAACACCTCTTTTAGTCCAACTGGTGTACCACCGCTTCGGAATTCAGGTACATGATACCTTTGGTTCTTGTAGGGAGCTAGATAACCTTTGCGGTTGGGGTAACCGGAGTCCACTAGATAGTACTTTCCTACAATTCAAATGGAATGTGTTATTTACTGACATATGAAGGTACATAATTGGAAAGTAGTAACAAAAAAAGTACCTTCTGGAGGGTGTGGAAAGTAGTCCTTGTACGTTACCAAGGTATCAAGTAATATGCGTGTGTGCGATGCGACCACGCCAACAGTGCAAACAAAAGTGAACCTCATGTCAAAATCACAAACAACCATGACATTCTGACTAGTGTATCCATGCCGGTTGAAATGAACAGGTCGTTTCTCACATGGCACCGTGACAGCTATATGTGTTCCATCTATAGCACCGATGCAATTATGGAAGTGAGGGGAAAACCTAGGCTCTCTAAGTCTTGGATGTATTGTTGAGAATTCGGATTTGTGGGCTTTATGTTGTCAATACCAAGAGCGGTACACACATTCCAAAACCTCCGCAAACTTCCTACTAACGGTTTCTTTGGAATGAGCAAACCGGTTCTTGACTTGGCGGTTCGATTGAGGAGCTCCACAAGTCCATACGAACAATGCTAATGTTTCCTTTGAGTTTACCTCTCTAGTTGATTTCAAGCCATAATTTTTAACAAGGGTGTCATGAAGCCTAAGAAAATCTGACCTTCGCATTCTGAACATGTCATAACACTCTTGTGCACTACCGAGTGTATCCTCAACCCATTGGATCCCCGTCATTGTCGGTATTTTCCTTGGCCTCTTCGTATTGGACCCTCCATAGTTATCCAAACATGCAAAAGCAGCAATCGCAACTAGCGGCAAGAACAAATTCGGTCGTCCATCATCCACAACAGCTTCATCAGTTGATTCATCATCACTTGAACAAGACGAACGTGAAGAGCTCATCTGTCACAGAAAAATAACATAATTAGTAAGCGACATGCATACATCATATGAAAAGAACACAATTACTAAGTGACAACCACATAGCATAAACAAGTGCCATATTTAATAAGAGACCACCAAGTAGCATACATAACTGACAGTACAAGTCAAATAGTATGTCACATAAGACATGACATGAGGGATATATAGGTTCAACTCCCATGAATACAGTTCAAACTATCTAACGCCTCGTCTTCTCCTCCCATGCCCTTGTAAGTCATGCTAGCCTTCCTTGAGGTGTCTTTAGTGTGTGAAAGACATCTCGATACTCTTTCTTCATGAAGAGTTGTGTGGCATAGAAATGCTCATCACTCCCTTCTTCGGCCCCAGCCTCAATAACCAAATCAATCATCTCAGATATCTCTTGCCTAACAGGATCAACCGCTGGACCAGGTGCATTGGTCACAGAATTCTTGCTTCCATAAGACCTCTCCACAATATCCACCAAACGCTTGAGCTGCACGTCTTTGTGTGTCTTCTTCGGCCTCTTCCCACTGGGTGAGTCATGCCCAGCTCTCTTCTTTCCCTTGTCCACATGGGATGACATCTTCGGTGCAGTGGTTTCCTCCTTACCATGAGGCTCATCACCCTCATCCTCATTGTCCTCAATATTGACATGGGCAGCACCATGTGCTCCAGGGACAAGAGAGGATTCATTCGTACAGGTTGCACCATAAAAAAATGATGTCAAGCCTGTCCTCATGCTGCAGGGGTGCTTTCTTGAACTTGGCACATTGTGGCATGGCCTGCGATTACAGACATGCAAGAATCCATAAACACAACATGAATAATTGAATTGTGATACACATGCAACAACATTAAAGATTGTATACCTTAATCTGTTCGGTCCACCACTGATCACTTGCCTCAATGGATCCAGTCTTGGGATCGATGCCTAGCCCCGATGCATGGTGCTTCAATGTCTTCCAATTGGAATAGTCCCTTTTCAAGCTGTCCTAATGGTTTTTAAATTGCTTACGACTATACTCTTTATTGCTGCGTTCTTTGAACTTGGTCATAAGATTGTGATACCCTTTGTTATTCAAACATTGGAAGGTTCTATTGTTTGCAAGCACCTCTTCCATGCAGATGTCAATGAACACTTCATTTGTGAATGCATCCCATATAGCGGCTTGTGCTTTATCCATCTATAAGTAGCATGCATATAAGAAAATACGTAACTACAACATGGAACTGCCAAAGGGAATACAATTCATGAATTCAACGAATAAATGAGGCACAAGAACATCAATGCTAAGTGCATTATTGTTAAAATTACTAGCTCGACATACATTCATTTTATTTGCAGCATTACAAGCATAACACAAGATCAACATACATTCATTTTATCTGCAACATTGCAAGCATAACACAAGATCAAGCATACATTCATTTCATTTTCAGCATTGCAACCATAACAGAAGGGCGCCTTTCCTCATACTGCCAGATGTGTATTCCCAGGAGACACCAGTTGCTTCAAAATTTCTCATATTTGGCAAAACAATCATCAAGCTACTAATCACACTCCATTATGCAAAATGTTGCTACCAGTCACACAAATCCAGAGGTTCGCCACAGGGTACAGTCGGGGCGGCCTGCTGGCGTCGGGAGAACAGTGAGGACGCTCGGGAGAGGAGAAGGCGCGCGCGTGAGAGAGCGAGCAGCGCTGGCGTCGGCGGCCCGTCTGCGTCGGAGAAGAGGGAGGAGGCTCGGGGGAGAGGGAGGAGGGCGCCGGCTGCTGGAGGGAGACGACGGCGCCCGGCGTCGGGCGGCCCATGCCGTCGGAGAAGAGGAGGAGGCTCGAGGAGAGGAGGAGGCGGCGCGCTCGAGGAGAGGGCAGCGCGCCGGCGTCGGGCGGCTGTGGCTCGGAGAACAGGAGGAGCCTCGGGAGAGGAGGAGGCGCCGGCGCTCGACGGAGAGGAGGGCGCCGTGTGGCGAGAGAAGGATGGTGCGGTTTGGACGAGGCGGATATACCTTGGATCGACGAGGAGGCGGGCGAGGAACTTGCCGGAGATGGCGGAGATGCAGGCGTGCCGTGGAGGCTCGATCCGCTCGGCGGAGGTCGGAGGCGCGCTCGGGCGGGAGGCCACCGCGGATCACCGGCCGGCGGGAGGCGGCCGAGGAGTGCGGCCGTGCGAGAGGCGGCAGGACTAGCGGGGCGCGGCGTGAGGCGACATCCCGAGGCGGCGCGGGTGAGCGCGGTCGGAGGCCAGAGCCGCTAGGGTTTCGCGACGGCGCGATGCTGCTGGAGGCGCGCGGCCGGAAGGGATCGGAGAGGAGGCTCTCCGGTTTAAGTAGGTGGTATGGGGCGGGTAATAAAGTCGAAACCGGGGTATTTTCGGAGGCGAGTGCGGAAGCGCGAGCGCGGGATCGGTGGCTTCCGGCTTCGTTGAGACGGCCGAGCTTTTAGAGGAAGCCGGAGAAAAGCCGCTCCGTTGTGTTTGCTTCCGCTTTCCGACCGAAAGCGGCCGGCAAACAAACGGCCAAAGTCATGCCTCTCGGTTGGTTATTCGATTTGTGATCAACTTTTAAAACTAATGCTCACACATTATTATGGTAACACGATTTGTGAATATGTTTGTTGGATAAAAATGTAGCATATTCTATGTTAGCATGCCATTCTACGTTTGCAAACAAACCAAAATACTTAGCAAACCATGCAACACTTTCGAAAAAAAAACTGAGCACAATTTCAATACTTGAATATGGGCGATGCATATATCCATGGGGATTTGTTCATCTACTTGAGAATCGATCCCGTATGCAGGAACATTATCTAGTAAAATTAACCGGTATACATACTAACCACTCTTGCAACATTATAAAGGAGTGATATAGAAAAATACCTCCATAAAGTAAGACAACTAGTATTTATTACACATGCACTACAGGCAGCTTAGCTTAAAATGAAAGGTCAACTAACCATAAAACCATCTGGAACCCACCTAGCCAGTTCGGGCACTTCCAACGTCTCCCATTGGGGTTTTCGTAGCAATTTCTCTTTTGAGAAAAGAGTTTTTTTGGCTTAAATAACACTGTTTTGCACGTGAAATAGCAAATCTAGTCCCATCCAAAGATCACAGCCAAAAATAAACACTGCAGACTCGCCGAAAGGCGACATGTGCCCTCGTTCGCTCTCCTGGGATCGGGACTTCTCTCGTCCACTCGTCACGCGAGGACTTCCCTCGTACTGCTAATTAATTATGATTACATTGATTATGACTAAATATTTAGGATTAACTAATTAGGCAGCAAAAGACCTCCTTCGGCACATTGAACCCCGGAACCTCACCCCCCTCATCCGTATTCAGGCTGATACATTTCTTATTCGGTTCAATCCCGGCCGGATTCCCAAGCCCCTTTGACTCCCCTACTGTTTCCACCCCGTGCCGGTAGTCCGGCACGAAGCCAAGCGGGTGGCCCTTCGAGAACTTCTGCGTCTTCCCCATCATTGCGCGCAGATACACACAGAGCAGCCTCCTGAAGACCAGAATGCGCCGCCTCGCCGACAAAATTTCACCACGATTTTGCAAAACCTAACCCTAACCCTCTCAGGCGAGCGGTTAGTTTATTCCACCAGCAGGAGGCGACCCCAAAACCCTCGAATCGGGGGGCGAGGCAGCTCTATTGGAAGCGCCGCGTCGAGAGATCGAGCCAACTCACCGAGCACCACCGCCACACCCACCGGCGGCGCCGCCGCAAGATCTCGAGGCCTTCCGCAGGCACCGGCGCCGGCGCCGCCGCAGCGACGCGAATCCTAGAGCTCCTCCCTCCTCGAACGAAGCGCGGAGCGGTGGCGGCGGGGAGGCGCCGCGAGAGGAGGCGGAGAGACCTGGGGTTTCTCTCTCCTCTGTCTCCGTCTCTCTCTCTCTCCGCTCCTCGCCGTGTCGCTCGCGAGCTTTGGGGCTTCTAGGCTCGAATCGCGAAGGGAGGGGCCCCTTTTGTAAGCGGCGGCTTGGGAGTGTGCCCGGTGACTGAGCTGTGGGGCCTTCTTGCTCCAAGGCCCCACCTTACAGTCACTGAGAAGAAATGCCGTGAGCGGCTGCGGCTTGTCAGGGAAGATCCTGCCCGTTGGGTTTTTGGAACGGACGGTGGTAGGGGTGTTGCGTGTCCACAGGGGCTAGGGCTACATTTGTTAGAAAGACCTACCGCGATCCTTACAAACCGCGGCCACACCGCTAGCGGTTTGCAAGAATCAGCGGCGGAAAACCGAAAATTCATGGAAGACACGCGTCGGAATTGATTACAGGAAAGCAATCTACATTGGTTTTTTTTGAAATATTTATGTGTCTTTTACCGTATAAGGACAATTAGCTCGCTCATCTGTATGAATACATGAGCATTTGTGTGATAGATACAGCTATAGTTTACATGTGCTATCTCCGAGCATCCTTTGTCGTGACCTAAAAAACATCCTTTTTCGAAAGAGGTTTGGTGACAGTCCAAATCAAACAAAGTTTTGTTGACCACAAAATATTAATGTGAATATATAAATGGGCTGATTGGTCAAGTCCTAGAAAAGCCCAGCCCACGAAATCATACCTCATCAGTTAGTTATTTGGTTCACAATCAAAATTTTAAAACTAATGCTCACACATTGCGTGGTAGTGCGATTTCTAAATATGTTGTTTGCAGAAAATGTAGCATGGCATTCTACAAACATACGTAAAACAAAATCAAAATACTTAGCAAACCATGCAACACTCCAAAGATAGCCGATCAAAATTTCAATGAATGCATATAGACATGCATATATCTATGTGGGTTTGTGTCATCTATATGAGAATCGATCTCTTTTTTCTCTCTCATATGTTGAAACATTTTATGGTAGAGAGTTGGCTGGTACACACTCCTATGACATTATAAGAAAGTGCTATACGAAAATACTTCCATTAACTAGTTTGCCTATAAAACACATACTTAAACACACATGCACTGCAGACTGCATAGACTTAGCTCAAGTGAAATGTCAACTAACCCTAAAACGAGCAAGGGGCCCACCTTGCCAGCTGGGACACTTCCACCCTAAATCGGGGTGCCCGTAGCAATTCCTCTTATGAGAGACCCTTCGACTCCACCTTCCGCGCGACTACGCCCACAAAAATCAGCTACACAGGAAGGGAACAAGGAGAACAAAACAAAGAAGCCACGAGGAGGAGCCGGCCGGTGGGTGGTCCAGGTCCACGACGAGCCGCCTCGCGCGCCGCGACGAGGAAGCGTCCGACTCCGAGCCGAACTGATCTTCTCGAGAGGAGGAGGGGAGGAAGCTTCTGGAGCCGTCCGTCCATGGGAGACGCCGCCCCGCCGCCGCCGGCCTTCTCCTACCTGGCCGTGCTCGGCAACTGCCCGCTCGTCGCCGCCGTCCTCGCCTTCGCCATTGCCCAGTCCATCAAGGTCTTCACCACATGGTACGCCTCTCTTGCCTGCCTCGGCGTCCGTTACGGGCTGGATCTAAGCTCTCTGTGATGGGATCTGTGTGTGGTGGCGGCGGCGGCGCGTGTAGGTACAAGGAGAACCGGTGGGACGCGAAGCAGCTGGTGGGGTCCGGGGGGATGCCGTCGTCGCACTCGGCCACCGTCACCGCGCTGGCCGTCGCCGTCGGCCTCCAGGAGGGGTTCGGCAGCTCCCTCTTCGCCACCGCCGCCATCTTCGCCTCCGTGGTTAGTCCCTCTCTACCTTTGCGGTTAAAACTGATCAAGCTTTCGACAATGAGCTGTGGATCTGATAAGTAGCCATGGACTTTTACAAGGTGATTGATTGGTTGGGAACGAGTAAATTTATGTCCTTTGTACCTTTTACTCGACAACTTTAGTTCGTTTTAAGTCTGGATTATGTTTTGAATGTACATCTTGATTCGATTGTAAATAAGAGTACAGTACAGATGACAAGAAACTCTTAAGTGCCGTATGAAATTCTTTCTGAACTTTCGTTGGTTATCTTGGGGATAATGAATTTGGTTGTGGGCATGGTAGCCACGGTGGCGAATTTTGTTTCGTTTCATTGCAATATGGCGGAGAAGATCGATGTATCATCCATGACTAAGAAAAGATGTACTTAGTTGTGCCTAGTGCCTTTTCTTCAGAGCTCACCCCAGTACCTGACCTTGTTTGCATAGCTAACGAAACCAGTAGAAGGAAGGCCAGTAGCATATTAACATGAGGCAATCATCACTGCTTGTACATATATAGGTATCGAGAACCAATCAAGACGAAGGGTGGCATTACAATGGTACAGCTGTGCAGCAGCTAGTCTCAGCTTAAATCTGTTGCATGTATCATGTGCTTTAACTCCACTCCATCTGTCCCACATCTAGCACTGTGGCATCCTCGAAGAACTGATCGTGTTTCTTATGAATATGTGGTCATCTTCAGAAATGCAGCATTTTGCATTCTATATTCATTACTGTTCTTTTCACCAACTTGGCTAAATCTGTTTTGGTAATTCTTTGCAGGTGATGTACGATGCTTTTGGTGTTAGGCTACATGCTGGGAAGCAAGCAGAGGTACGACCTAAAAACCTTCAAGTTTCTGTGACCACTGAGAAGCAAAATAATTTCTAGAGGCGAAAGTTTTTCTGTCAAGTGATTGATAGTCATCCATGTGAATAACTTTCTTAGTGCCAACTGGCAAGGGGTGGCCAATTGCTAAAACTGGGTCTCTTATTTAGCTAGAAGGTTCAGGCCTAGCTGGCTGCCGATAACACTATGTAGTACCGGCATACAGTTTTCTTGCTTGCGTTGCTGCTCAAGTTCACTTAAATAGCTCCTACTGTGAATCTACCTTGTAAATTGTTCAATGTTCTCCGTCCGACTAGCGTCTAGCGCCTAATCGCCGCCTAGGCTAGGCGGGATAAATCGGCTAGACGGTCTAGTGTCTAGACGGTCTTGGCGGGCGCCTATGGGAAGACTGAAATTGTTACAGCAGAAGTCATCGGTATTCTGTACCAGGACCAAAATTTGTAACCTGAGAGGCCATGCTATTCAAAAATCTATATGCATATCTTGGGAAGCATCATGTTGTTTTTTCCCATTGAATGTGTCCAGATTTTCTGTACTTTGCTTCTAGAGCTGTTTCCATTGTCTTTCAGTTATAACTATTTTAAAATGCCAGGTCTTGAATCAAATTGTGTACGAGCTTCCATCAGAGCATCCACTGGCTGAAACAAGACCACTGCGAGAGCTCCTAGGGCACACCCACTCCCAGGTTTGATCTATTGCTCCTATGTCAAACATGCTCAGGATGAGGAATGCCTCCTCCTGCATTGACTCGCACATGATGCCCGTGCACACACACGGAAATTATACTGGATAAATTCTGTGCATCAACCATTAATCCTTATTAGATCATACTGCATCTTACCAAACAAAAGTGCATGCTACAGAATCGTACCTGCATTTTATCTTCCACAGGTGCATGTCTCTGCGAAAGCTGTCATGTGCCTGTAAACATATTTGGCATTCTTAATCTTACTTGTGACACATATTATTGATGCTGAGTTCTCTCATCAGGTTTTTGCTGGCGGGCTGCTTGGATTTGTGATAGCCACATTTACGGGGATGATAGCCGGGCTTGGTAACAGTGGTTGATTCTCCTGACTGGCGGATCCACGGTCTTTGTAGCTTCATGTTAATTGCGTTGAAGTTTTAGAATCCAAATTGGATATGTGTTTTTGGAAACCCAGCTTGTGCTAGATAATGCATTGTTTGTAGTGTATAGGCGCATTTAATTTTCTGCAAACCACCATGTCAGTTTCTTGAGAGAACCTGTGCCATTCTTTTGTATCTAACTGATAAATAATCAATTCGTTGTATTCTGAAGTGGTTGATGTGAAATTTGGTGGTGATCAAGCATTTTCAGTAGATAAACAGTGATCGGTTGTGGCAATGGCTGACACTGTTATTTTACGTGTTTTTTCAGGACTGACTGTAATCTAACAGACGATAATGGAAACCTTTTGGTTCATTGGATAAGAACCAGAGAAAGTCGGGTTGATTATTTCTTGTGGGTTGGTTGTGTCAAATCAAGTTTCAACACAACTGTATCAAACACGTACAATACAAATGTACTTTTGTATATGCAGGAGCTATGTATCTGTTCAATGAAAAATGGATCAAATTTCAATGGAGTAGCATTTTTAGTGCACGCTGCAGTGTTTTCCTTGGCGCACAGCTGAAATTACTTGGACGTGGATGACCGGAAATTTTTCTGACAAGTGTGAACCTCAGAGCTCAGAGGTAGCCCAACACATAAGAAGCCATGTTTGTTGATCTAAGGCAAACACAAGCACATTGCTGAATGAAAGTAGTCATCGCTTAACATGGATTAGAATCTGATGCAATTTCATACATGATACAATTTCATACATTACATTGCTGTTAAAATATGCACACGAAATATTTTCATAAGCCACCACCTTTTGCAGTCTTGCCCAGTGGGGTCCACAATCGTTCAAATACAAGCATGCACTCAAAATTCTCTACCTCAAAAGCACAGACGCTGGCACAAGTGCACTTCAAAATTTGTGGACTGTTGGCTTTCCCTTAATGCACGAGGTAACACAAGTCCACAAGTGTGCCTCTCAATGAAGCTGGGCTCGTCCTAACATCTCTAGGCTGTCTAAGCCAGGGCCATAATTCCTCATGGATTATTTACCGGTAGTATGAAGCTGCGATGTACAGCAGAACAGATGCAGCTGCTGTAACAACCAACACCTGGAACAAAGCACCCGCCAATTAGTTTCATCTCCTTGCTATAGTACCACAGAATTAACCAAGGGCCAAAAGTGTGCTCAATTGTATTCCATATCTAGTCAGCATCTACATGTGTTTTCAACATGAAATCATTACTCTATATCATAGCATTGTTAAGGGTATTTGTGGTATTCCACTCTTAGTCTAGGTTTACTCTTGTGTGTGTTCTTGTACTATATATTGTCCCTTGGGCTATTGCAATACAACTAGCTATTCACATTTGTACTCTCATCTCCATCTAACATGGTATCAAAGCGGGTTCAAAAAACCTAGCTCCCAAATCATTTCCGCTGCCGCTGCCCCCAGGAGGAGCAATCTATCTCTGCTCCCGGGGGCAGCCACCTCTTAGTCTTCTTCATCATCAGCTGAGCCCTCCTCGTCGCCCATCCCAATGGGCCTACTCTGGCATGGTGCTTGGAGCCGAGCCGCCGCCGCCATTTCCAGATCCACACAACCGAGGGCTGCCAGCTCATCAAGCGGCGACGGCTCGGGGACCAGCTTGCAGCCAGGAGCAAAGAGGCAAAGCCGCCGCTGGCCTCTTCGTCGATGCACACGACGGCGCCGCCGACGCCTCACCCCTGCTAGCGTCACCACCCCGACCAAATCGAGTCGTCACGGCCGCCTTCCGACCAGCTTTGGCCGAATCCAGCCGTGAAGCCGCCACTGTCCCGTGGTTGCCGCGGGCTGCAGGCGACAGGCTGCCCCGACCTTCGCCGCCCCCCGAGCTGCCTCCCCAACACTCCTCTGCTCCAGGTCAAGCTCCTCGTCGCTCCTCCCCGGCCCGATATGCCTCCCCCAAGCCTCCACGTGCATTCCCTGCTCTGCTGAGCTCCCCCAAACGCCACCCCCTGGGTCGCGGCGCCGCTGCCCCGTGGTATACCTCTCCGCCAGCCGCCGGAAGAGCACGAGGGGGCCATGAAGGAGGCTTGGACGAAGGGAGAAGAGAGGAGGGTAGTCCGCTGGAAGAAGAGAGGAGAGGAAGAGTGGTCGATCTAGTTTATAACCAGATCTGGCCGGAGCCGCTCCGTCTTCATTGGCTCTAGCTTCGGTTGATCTGGTTCTAGCTTCCCCTCTAGGTACAACTAGTTTCGGCTTCTCTGGCTCCAGCTTCTTGCAGCTTCTTCTGATGTTAAAGAGTACTGCTGCTAGTATCTGCTGCTCCTTTGAGGCCTTTTTTTCCTCTTTGAGTCTATCTAAGTCCGTAGCACTCTATCTTTGAATTCGTCTAAGCCGTGCGAGTCCACAAAGTCCTCGTCGGCCAGCCGATTACTTCCTGGCCCACTCCTTGCCTTTCGCATGGCTGCTGCCGCTCTTCTCTCATAGTCGCTGTAAATCATAAAAGTCGTTATGATGCCGCCACGCTTCTATCGCAATGCGCCTTCACTGCACTTCTTATGCATTGTGCCGCCGCCGCCTCAGGTTTTGATCTGTGCCGCCATGTTTCTATCTATTTCTCTTCGGCTTGATTTAACAGCTCTCTTTATTCTTTGTGAGGTTGAGATGGGGAGTGCAAATGTGAATGGTTGATTTGTATTGCATAGCCCAAAGGGCTATATATATAGTACAAGGGACACACAAGACTAAAACTTAGAACAATAGGGAAATCCCACAAATACCCTTAACACCCCCCTCAAATGCAAGGCGTATGCAATAGTATTGTATTTGAAAGGGTTGACACTAAAATAGGGAAAATCCTAAGTCCGAGTCTTGATAATATCATCGTAGCGTGTAGCTCTTGCAAAATATGCCGAGTATCAAAAATCTCCCATCCAGTGTCGTGCGACAGCCCATAAAGCACAAGGTGCAGGGGCTGAGAAAGTAAAAGCAGTAGGAGCAAAGTCGATCGCGGCAACACGACAAAGAAGATGATGAAAACGACAGGAACAGAGAGCTGTCAAATCAAGCCGAAGAGGAATGGATAGAAGCATGGTGGCGTAAATCGAAGCCCGAGACGGCAGCGGCGTAGTGCACAAGAAGCGCAGTAAAGGCGGAGTGCGAAAGAAGCGACGGCCTTAGAAGCTTGGGGCGGCAGCTCAGAGAGAAGCAGGGACATCATAACGACTTCGACGATCTGTATCGGCCCGGAGAGAAGAGCGGCGGCTGTTGCATGCGAAAAGGAGACGAAGAGGGCCACACTCGATTCAAGAGGACGGACCATGGCTAGCAAAGAAATCAGTTGATTGTGAACTCGTACGGCTTAGACGAACTCAAAGATAGAGTGTTACGAATTTGGATGGACGCAACAGAAGAAACGACACTAAGAAAGAAGACTAATTAGCAGCAGCATAACCAGGACTATGTTAGATGAAGATTATAGCTAAAAGGTGGCCACTCCCAGGAGTGAAGATTGCTCCTCCCAGGGGCAAAGCAGCGGAAGAGGACGAAGGCTATAGTTTGAACCTGGCTCTGATACCATGTTAGATGGAAGGGAGTGCAAATGTAAATGGTTGAATTGTATTGCACAGCCCAAAGGGCTATATATATAGTACAAGGGACACACAAGACTAAACCCTAGAGCAATAGGGAAATACTACAAATACCTTTAAAAAGTTTCATTATCTTCTTCGTCGTGTTGCTGCGGTCGACTTTGCACCCGCTTGCCTTTGTTTTCTCAGCCCCTGCACCTTGTGCTTTATGGGCTGTCGTATGACCCGGATGGGAGATCTTTTGATACTCGATATATTTTCCAAAAGATGCACGCTACGACCACATTATGAAAACTTAAACTTTGGATTTTTCTTATTTTAGTGTCAATCCTTTCAAATGCAATGCTATTACATATGCCTTGCATTGGGGGGGAGGCGTGTTAAGGGTATTTGTGGTATTCCACTCCTAGCCTAGGGTTTACTCTTATGTGTGTCTTTGTACTATATATATTGCCCTTTAGGCTATTGCAGTACAACTAACTCTTCACAATTGCACTCTCCCTCTCCATCTAACAGACTCTACTGCAATGTACTATGCATTTGATTGTTTTACATCACCATGATCTTATATACTCATAGAGCACAATGGTTCTACCCGTATGGTTGATAGATCTACAAGCACATTGCAGTTGATATTAAAAAAAGGGGGAAGCACACTAATGTTTATTATACCTGGTAGTAATAAACAATACGGGGAGTATACTGCCATGAAAACTCAATCAAGTTAACAGCTGCTGTGTAGCCCTGAAAAGATTAGCAGACAAGACAGTCAAACCAAAAGACAACTAATAACTAATAATTAATAGCTATTGACGATCACAGGTAGATTACATTGCAGCAGCTGGACTGAGAAATATCCAGCAGCACTACATTATATGAGAGCATACTGACCAGGGATGCAGCAAATACACATCCAAATATCAAACCCAAAGCACGGACGACTCGTTTTGCCATTCGTATCCCCCGTCCTTCAACCTCGCCATATTCCTGCAGAAACACCAGAATGTGATTATGTGGTTAATCACTTCAAATAACAGTTACAGGATGTTAAGTATAAAATTACTTCAGGATGATACCCAATCAATACTACCTTTTATTTTACAGCAGAATCAGGTACCAAAAAGAAATGATATCAAATAAGCTGAGTTAAAATAAGCTAAATGTATTTGCATGGCCATCATGAAAAAGAGAGAACACAAAGAGAATGAAATGCATCCCACTTAACTCCAAAGTTTCTAGAATCTGTAGTATCCCCCTCACTTGAACTACCATAAACAAGAAGAAAATTATGGATAAATATAAGATCTTTGGCAGCAACAGCAGTACAGCACTCTGCAGTAAAATGTGCAAATGATAGGCTCATGAGAAAGTAAAGGGGGGTGACTACGAAGAGTCTCACATTATATATTGGAGTTATTGGTGGTTCAGTAGTTCTCAGCTTCTGAAGTATTCTGTAGAAGAAAGCAAAACATAGGAACTGCAGAGGCTTCCAATCCACATTGCCCATGATAGCTGTCCAAACAACCTGCAGGATAGTGTAAATAAAGATCTTTGGCAAGAGATCATATTTGTTGAGATAAAGATACACCCGAAGCATTATGTTATCTAGAACAAAAATCTATTAAAATTACTCCCCGTGTCCAAGACAGATGTCATTCTAGCTTTGAGCACACAAGATGAGGAAAAGATTAACACCTTAGTTTTTTTATATGTTTGCCCTTATTAATTGGTCTTGGAAAAATATGAAGGTTTTAGAAACAACCGACTTAGCCACTTGGTTGAAGAGATCCAGATAGGCCATTTATACCTTTTAGCACTTCATAAGCATTTTGGTGGAAGCATTACCTAGAGAAGGCAAAATGACAAGTATTTGCAAAGTTCCCCTAGGTGCCCGCCTAGGCGCTAGGCGCAGCCCTCCCTCCTAGCCTAGAGGAACACTGAGTATTTGAATACCAACTCTTTTAGGCTAAAACATCATCTATTTTGGACTGGAAGATGGAGGTTGTAACTTGCTAACAACACTGGCTTTCAAAACTAACATGCCCACAAAAACATTCAAATGCACAGTAACATGCTTCAAGTTTATGATTAAACCCCAAATATATTTTAGAGTTAATAACTTAAAAAAGATGGGTTTTTTGTTATTAGAATAATCATATGGATCTCTGGCAGTGGCAGATAACAAAGACAGTAGACACGAAAGTGCATAAACATAAAAACATGCTTAGAATTATATCAGTAATAGCCAGGAATGTACTAAATATATTAAGAGAAGAGCTACATACAAATGCTGCTGATATTCCCATATTTATGCGCATATCCTTAACTGTTGATCTGGAGTATCTGTAAGAACAATAAATTGATCACGAGGTATTAGCTTCACATGGATGTTGCTATTTAGTTTAAATTGTAAGCACTCAATGTACATATCCTTGTCAACAAACATTGATGCCCATATAGAACAAGAACATTGGTCTATACTCTATATATGCAAATCAACACATAAACAGAGGAAAGGAAAACTGAGCAGGGCAAAGTGAGCTTGTAGGACAGGCCTGCCTGTCATGCTCACCCTCTTCACCCTGCTTTAACAAGATAAAACAGGGTATTTCAAATTTCTTATATATAGCACCTACATCTTCATGCACACACGATAAAACAGGATTATTCAAATTTCTTATATATAGCACCTACATCTTCATGCACACAAGATAAAACAGGATTATTCAAATTTCTTATAGATATGCACCTACATCTTCACGCCTACGTTCATGTGTAACAAAGAGAAGTTGCCATTTTCCATAACATGCATCACACCAATCAAATGTAACCAAATAAATTCTTAATGAACTAATGAAATAGGATTTTCTTATATTAAACTTGGGTAAAAAAGTACCTAGGTCCCCAAGGTACTATCGGTTGATTATCAGCATACTTGATATCCTTTGACACCTGACAGCCGGAAAGAAAATCAGACATCTAATGAAAAAAACATCATGCATGGAGAATAGAAGCAGAAGGAAAGGGTTTAGATGGCTTTGACCTATAAGTTAAAGTGTTAAACAAACGCAATCAAATATGCCATACTAGGTGAATGTAGACGCAATGATCTATCTATTTGCACAGTTCCTTAGATATTTTCAATGCAGTAGTCACCTTATCTTCATAAACGCACCGTATCCGAGACTAATGGTGCCATTTTTATAGCAGGTGCTTACTTAGTTACCTCTGTTTTATGTGGTGTAACTCTGTAAGGTGCACTAGTGGTCTAATACTAATGTAGTATTGCACAGAACATGTTCCTTTTACAAATATAGGATATATAAACATCTAGGAACATCAACCAATGCAATGAATATCTTGTAATTTCAATTTGTGAGTGCCCCAAAGTAAGGAAAATTAGCATCCATGCATGCATAGTAACTGACCTGAACCGACCCGTATGTGACTCCTTTCTTCCGATATTGCAGCTGCTGCATCATAACAGTGTCGTACGCCTTGTCCAACTGAAATCTCAACAGCTCCACCATTAGTGCCCAGCAACAGAGCTAACAACATATGTAAGCCCAAACACACAATCTCTGAAACACCGCATTACCTTGGCCAAGTAGTCCTCGTCTGCAGTCTCCTCCGCGTCCTTACGCTTCTTCTTGTAGGCCAGCTTCATGTGGTCGAAGCTATCAAGCGAGCTAATGCCCAGAATCTAACACCCCGA
Organism: Ampelocalamus luodianensis; assembly: GCA_036346255.1. Taxonomy (NCBI): domain Eukaryota; kingdom Viridiplantae; phylum Streptophyta; class Magnoliopsida; order Poales; family Poaceae; genus Ampelocalamus; species Ampelocalamus luodianensis. The sequence goes on along the minus strand of CM070632.1, from coordinate 50,566,297 downwards.
ACAGCACAAAATCACAAGTCAAGTCCAGCAAGCGAATAAGAAAGAATGAAGCTTTGCTCATTTCAGCGTCTAATACCTCGTACGGGTTCTCCTCGTCGCTGAACTCCGCGCCCCCGGCCGCCGCCGCCGCATCCGCCGCCACCACGACCACGTCGCGGCGCCTAGCCGCCGCCGCGAAGAGCCTTCAGTTCCCACCCAAAAGTTAAAATTTACCCATAAAATCCTCAAACAATTCCCAGAAAAAAGCCGACGCATTGAATTACCGCATCAACTGGGGCACGGGTTGGCGGGCGCGACGAGGGCGCGGGAAGAAGGCGCGGCGCGAGAGGGTAGAGAGGAGCGCGGGGGCAGGCGCCGCCGCCGCTGCGGCGGCGGCCGCCATTGGGGCTTTGGTGCCTAGGGTTCTAGGTGTTGGACGCGACGGCGCGGATGAGGCGAAGCCGTAAGCCATTAGCCATGGGGAGCAAAGGCGAGGTCTATCTGGGCGTCGCGGAAGGTGGGCCCATCACTCGGCTCAAATAGGCTAGGCCCAAATCATCATACTAAGCCTACTGGGTTTGACGGCCCACGTCACAATCTCGTGGGCTTCCGGTTTCCGAGTCGAACCGGGAGCTGAAGCTGGTAGCTTTTTCTCGTGATAGTCTGATTTTTTTTTTGTTAGACTCACTGCTACAGCTATGATCGTTCATCCTAGTCCCATCCTCTTCCGTGTTTGTTGGATCAGCGAGCTACCGAGGGCCCAGATCACGTTGCGCGAGACGCAACCCCAGCGAACACGTTGCCCTCCCTCCCTCTCCTCTCTCTCACGCTCCCCAGTCCTCACCCGCGCCGCCCGCCCTCCCTCTCCTCTCTCTCACGCTCCCCAGTCCTCACCCGCGCCGCCCGCCCTCCCTCCCTCTCCCCTCTCTCTCTCTACGCCCGCCTCCCTGTCCTCTCTCTCTACTCCAGCACCTGATTTGGTCCCCCACCTCGCCCACGCCGTCCCTCTCCTCCCATCCTTTCTTCCCCATCCAACGACTCGCAATCACGGGTGTGTCTGCTTCTTCCTTGCACAACCGTCGCGCCCCCACTTCTCGCGCAACCGCTCCACCCCACACTTCTTCCCCCCCGCCCCTCGCAACCACGTCGCCCCACCCCTACTGCATCCGCGCCACCCCACCCGTAACGCATTTATGCCCGTCCCGCCCTTAACACGTCGCTCCTCGCATCTATGCCGCGCTGCCCTGCCCCTAATGCATCTGCACCCCGCCCCTCCCCTAACACTGCCACTCCTCACATCTGCACCACCCCACCCTACTGCCGCCACTCCTCGCATCCACGCCATCGCCGCCCCTACGGCCACCTATCCTCGCATCCGCCGCAATAGATTTGCATCACCGAGCTCTAATGCCACAGCGTAGAGGATGGGGACGGCGAGGCGGGAGGAGAGCACGAGGCACTGCATGTCATCGACCATGAGGGCCCAGTCCTCAAGCTCACCTCCGTCCTCTCCGCCAAACGCAGGTCGAGGACCACCCTCATGTGGGTCATCGCGTCCGCGGTGATTTGCGGCCTCATCCTCGGCATCCTATACGGCGAGGATCAACCTTTCCCCCCATTAATTTTGCCTCTGTTAATAATCACCTTGTGACTTCTTAAGGAATGCATTTTGATTTTAAATTGTTTCGAGTTTGCAATGTGGCGTGTTTTACCTGAATCTTGAGGTGGCCTCGTGTCTTGCTTTGCATTTCGGCCTTAATTGGAGCGACCAACCTAAAGCTCTTAGCTGTCCTATTCTCACGGGTCGCTCGTGCTTGTTGCATCCTCCCCCGGCTCTCCATCGTCGACCCGTTGTCGCCGCTACCGAGTCTCCCCTCCTCCCCCTGCTGTCCACTGCTGCAGAGCCTACCCCGCTTCACAAGCCTTCTCTTCTCTGCCATATCTGATCTATTGTTTCCGTGGTGCGATGATATGATGATGCATTATCCCTTCTATTAGATCGATTGTTAGCCTCAAAAGAGGGGGAAACCGGTTTTTGGTTTATGAAAGAGGAGGATTTCCCATTCATTATGTTAATTAATGATTCTTGCGTTCAATTAGCAGGGAGAAGAAAGGGAATTTGATGTTTGTTTTGCTAATTATTTTTTGTATAGAATGCAAATTTTCAATTGGAAGATCGCGATTTTAATATGTAACTTAGACATGTTCGGGCAATTGTGGTGCAAATTCAAAAAATTGTGGTGCATTTAGAATGATTCTATAAGGTCCACAGAAGGATGTGCTTCTTTAGAATTGGAAAGATGTGCATCCCAAAATCTCTAATTTAATCCCCCACCCAAAAAAAATTGAAAGACCTCTTATGTTGTTGATTTTTTTTCGAATTGTACAAGGACTTACAAACTTTCTCGGACCACATATCCTTGGATGGGATTAGGACATATCCTAACCTGATTAGAAATTTGGAGCCATTGCTATAGATAACCATATTGTTCTTGGAACAAAGACAATTTTCTAAAGTTGTGGAAATAGTTATATATTGGTTAGAAAGTATCATTAATTGTAATCAAACCAGTAGCATGAACTCAATTAGCCTCCTAGATTATTTACAACAAAATGAGTGCCTTATATAGATAAGTCTTAACTTCTGAGTATCTATTTAGTCTAGCCTTGCCTTCCATGATCAAGCTTACATAACTCTAAGCTAAAACTTAATGATAAACATTTTGGACACAAGATAAGTAATAATGTTGTTTAATAGGAAATTTGATGATTTACCACTTATAAGGTTGGGTTTCAAGGAATTGGCACTTATTTCGTTGTAATTGATGTTTTGCCACTCAATTGATGTTGTGGACTCGATCCTTTTTATCAAATATTGTGAATGTTGTAGTAGGACTTTGGAGGGTTTGCAAATGATCCATGCATACACATATTTTGTTGCATGGAATACGATGTGTTAGCTGTAGGGGATGAACATAATTACATGCTTATAACATGTCCATACATCAACCATGCTTCCAAATTCCAATAATGTTGGCTTCTAACAGTTTGTGATGTTTTCATTTACCTGTCTGCACTTTCATTTTGTTGCTACAGGACTTCTTGGTGAAGTGGATTTCACTATCAGGCACCTCTCTTCATCAGTTGAGATGTTTCCAAACTCGTTCGTTGGATTCTCAAGTGGTCAACCTTGCATCAGTCCATTGGCCCAGTAGGTTAACCCATTTATGGAATTGTGCTTTCCTGTGTTAATGATGTTATTTGCTCTCAAGAGAAGCATGTTTTGATTGAAATGCGTATTTAGTTCCCCCCTTCCTTTAGTCTTTTGTGCCCCATTGCAAGATGGTTAGATGCTTAGCACAACTATTTGTTAACTTGTTGTAGTTCATTTTTTCTTGTAGTTTATCAGGCGACTGAATTTCTGCTTTATGGTTTATTTACTTCATTGTTTAGCTTTTACTACACCTACTTCCTCTCAAACAACTTGGACAATGTGCACTACTTTCCCTGATTCCATTGTATAAGACGTGACATTCACTTGTCGGTGGAGTGCAAGAAGCTCTAGGACGCAACCTTCATTAAGCAAGGGATCATTGACATCTACAACATATACATGCTACTATGCGATGAGCTGACACCGTGCAGTGTAAGTTCGATTAGTCAATTTCCTGATCAACATTGGAACTGAACAAATACTCTTCAATTTGTTCTCAAGAAATTAATCTAACAATTTTACTTTAGCAAGGTATTGACACACAATGTTGTGATATCAGCCAAGGATACTACCCCTAAACGACCTATGTACAACCGTCTGCACTGACACATTCATGAATTGTTCAGAGGTGTAGAAGGAATTCCATGCCAATGTCATGAGAATAGAGTACCTATGGATGGGCTGCAAGTTTGACTCCCACATAATAAACAAATACTAAATTTACTAAATGATTGGCATGGGTGTTATTGCAAAATGTTCAACAATGAAAGCCGAAGCAGGAGTCCACATGATGATCATGTTCAAGGAGCTAATTAAAGCTGGCATCAACAGGTAGGTCCTCAGGTAAGTTTGTTATTGCTTTATGTGACTTATCTACAAGAATATATGTAACTTTAATTATAACTTCCTGGTGATGAACTAAGTTTCACTGCTTTTGTAGTGGTTATACAGATAGTGACGCGTCATTGAGTTCAACTAGGCGCTCTACTGCCTTGGGCCATCCCGTCACATGACCTGGTATGCATGGTAGAGGATTACTATTGAGATGAATGTCATTGGATAAAATTATAAACACATGCACATTTTAGCTGAAGCATGTCTCCCTCACTAGCTTCCTGTATGTGCTCTTATAGGTTGGCGGGTGGAGTGTACTCTATAAAGGCTTGACAGTGGTGACCATCATAGGCTCGAAGCACAAGGTTCCCTTAGCACTTCTAGCATTTCTTGCAGGGCAAACCTATGGCCAAGGCAAGATTTACCATGCAAAACCCCCTTATGTGTATTTTGCTAAGAGAAACAATGTTGTATATCAGTAGATTGCTAACAAAAAATTATTCTAATCATTTTTCAATCATCAAATGACCGTGTCATTTTCCTTCATACTAAACATGTAGCAATGCTGCATTAGATGCCGCTTGTTGCGAGTGATGATCTTTTAGTAGTACATATCCGACCAATATGTGTTGGTGATATGCCTAGAGGCAATCATAGAGATGATTGTATCACATCTATGTTTATGAGTTATTGAATAAATATTATTATGTTCCTTGAATGAATCATTGGTTATAAAGATTAACAAATATGTGACTTGTTGGTGAAGCTCTTTAACTTATATGATGTCGTTCTAAAAAGTATCCCTGGTCGGATGTCACTGGTCGGAACACCAGTGACTCTACGACCAGCACATGTATTGATTGATAACCATGTTTCACCGGTCATGGATATAGAGATATCGAATCAATAATATGAACACATGTTAGAGAACATGGTGTTGGATAAGACCCACCTTGAGACACTATTAAGATTGTTATGATTCTATATGTCATTAGTTGGTCTCAAGCAATAATGATGTATAATTCTTAGACCTGAGATCAGTATGGTTCCCTACATGTGTAATGACACTCTTAGGGGTTGCCAAACGCTACTCGTAATTGGGTAGTCATAAAGGTAGCTTTCGGGTATGCTATAAAATATGCAAAGGGATGTGACTAGTTGGACATAGGATTTGCCCCTCCTAACATAACTGGAGAGATATCTCTGAGCCCCTCGAAGTGGTCGGATAAAGAAAGTGTATGAACATGCCACTAGTGGTCGAAAAGTTCGACCACATAAGGTTATCCGACACTCAATCGAGAAAGTTTTGAACAGTCCATGGATGACATATATCTCACCTGGAGTTCAAACCAGGTATCGTGAGGCAAAGAGAGAATACACGAGAAGGTCATTCAGTTCGACTAGATACGAACTAGTAGTTTGGAGATACGAGCTAGTTGTAGACTGGTCGAACATAATCACTACACTACTACAAAACAGGCCATACCAGACACCTCATCACAGACGGTTCCAAAGGAGCCGTCTGTGTTGAACTTATACAGATGGTTCCATTTGGAACCGTCTATGATATGTGCCTCATCACAGACGGTTTTATTATCAACCGTTTGTGGTACTTCACAGACGGTTAGTAATTAGACATGCAGCGCGGCCTCATGTTCCTTGAACGGGCGGCCGTGGCCGGCCACAAGGCTGCGGCCTACGTGCTCGGCCTCCTCCTCTACACGGCCGGCGAGACGCGTGACATTGGGAAGCACTACATCAGCCGTGTCGAGGCGAGGCGACCGGCGGGGTGCGACGGCCAAGACCAACCGGAGTGCAGTAGCGGTGCAAAGGCTCACCGAGGACATGGTCCAGCGGCGGCGTGGGGAAGAAGGCCGAGCCACGGGCGGGTGTGGCGCTGTCGAGGATGGCCACCGGTGCACGAGCACCGGCCGTGGTGTGGAAGGTGGGACGACTACGTCATCTTCTCGCAGATGATGATCGCAGGATTAGGCATGAGTATGCCAGTTTCTTTGCAAAGGTGTTGGACTATTTGCCATAAAATTTCAGTTTTTTAGGTTTCTAGAAAGGTGGTGCAGCTGGACTATTTTTCAAATTGAATGAATTTTTAATGCACCAAAATATACGGTCTACAAGGACAGGAGCGATTAAAATTCCACGTTGACATCAAAATATACGTACGACAGATTACAAGTCCATAACACATGATGTTATCGAATAAATTAATTACAATGGAGTAATTTCTTAATTAAAATATAGCCCTTCATGATGATCGACGCATATAGCTAGCTTCCTCACTGGGTTCTTCCTCGAGCCTGATGCCGTCTCCGAAAGGAGGCAACTCGTCAAATTGATTGTATTCTTCCTCGTCCACTACATTCTCAACTCCGACAATCCTTCTTTTTCCATAAAGAACTACGTGGCGCTTCTTATTTGCCGGATCGGTTACATAGAAGACTTGAACAACTTGGTTAGCCAGTACGAATGGTTCGTCTTTGTATCCGACACGATCAAGGTCCACGGTAGTGACGCCGTACTTGTCGACCTTCACCTGTGGGAGATGGACCCAACGACACCGAAATAGGGGATCTTGAAAAGCACGTAGTCGAGCTCCCATATCTCCTCTATTTGCCCATAGTACGAGCTCCTCCGCCCATCGGCATCGAATGCATCTATGCGACACCGCCGCTTTACGGATGTGCTCTTCCTATCCGAGTCGCCGATAAAATGTGTACCCATTTATGTCGATCCTTGCCATGTGACAATTGTAAATTGTGGCCCTTTACCAATCATAGCAGCGTATCATCACTTGATGACCTCCGGTCATGATTCGCACCTTTAACCATTCGTTGAACCGACGGTTGTGTTTCTCGTGATCCAAACCTCCGACCGGCCTCGATTCATTGGCGTACCATGTCTTTGTGCTCGTCGATGTACGGGGACACTTGGGTCATGTGTTGCAAGATCGTGAAATGGGCTTGAGCGCACGATCCGGATCGGAGTGATTGATTTCCTTCCGATGGTCCCGATACCATCCAACCTTCCTCATGACGAGATAGAGGCACACCTATCGGTTCCACCGAGCCATGTAGTCGACGCAGAACTCAATGACCTCTTCGGTTGCATAACCTTTGATGATGTCGCCCTCGGCCGAGATCGATTCCGACGTAGGACTTGAGAATTCCCATATACCTCTCGAACGGGTACATATGACGTAGGAACACAGGACCGCATATCTTTATCTCTTTCACAAGATGAACAATGAGATGGACCATGATATCGAAAAATGACGGAGGAAATACATCTCAAGATGACATAGAGTCGTCACCACCTCGGCTCAGAGCATCTAGTCCTTGGGGATCGATGACCTTCTCGAGCAATTGAGTTGAAGAAATAACACACCTCAAGATTGCCACTGACCTTGTTGGCAAGATACCCCTAATTGCAACAGAAGCATTTGTGTCATCAAGACACGACAATCATGAGAATTCATACCAATTAATTTCAAATCTTGCATAGAAACAAGTTTCTTAATGTTAGCGGAGTAACAGACGGGACTTTGACACCATGCAAGCTTTGGCACAATTCATTTCTCGACCTTGGACATAGTGTAGCAAGTCGGTGGAAGGTATGTTCGCCCTTTATTGGTCTCTTTCGGTGCTAACTCGATCCTTATGTTCATATCAACCAAGTCACATCGTGCGCTAACACCATCCTTTGTTTTGCCACTAATGTTCAGTAAGAGACCAATCAAGCTTTCACATACATTCTTCTCCACGTGCATGATGTTGATGCAGTGACGAACTTCTAAGTGCTCCCAATAAGGTAAGTCCCAAAAAATTAACCGCTTCTTCCAGATGTTCTTCTGACGGGTTTTTAATTTACGTCTCTTCCCAAGCACAACATCGATATTCTTAACCATATCATAGATCTCTTTCCTCTAAAACCCTTGAGCCGAATCGTCCTCCTTATTTCGCCGAATTGTTTCTTCATCTTGCGGTATGGGTGACTCTTGGGAAGGAACCTACGGTGACGCATATACACGCTTTTGCGGGAGTTGTTCACCATACACTCTCCGTAGCATCTAAGCAAAGGCGAGACAGCTTTGGCTCCTTTCGCATCAAGCCCGACAAAGTTACCAAGGCGCGAAAAATCATTGATAGTGCAAAACAACATGGCGCAAAGAGAAGTTCTCTGCTTGTACGCATCCCATACTTGTACCCCTTCGCTCCACAAAGGTCACAAGATCATCCAAGAATGGTGCTAGGTACACATCAATATCGCTCCCTGTGTTGCTTCGCCCTTGGATAAGTAGTGACATCAAAATGTACTTTCGCTTCATACACGGCCAAAGGAGGAAGGTTGTACATACATAGATTCACGGGCCAGTGCTATGTCTACGCTCATATTACCGAAAGAATTCATTCTATCTGTACTCAACCCTAACCTTATGTTTCTGTTCGCACCGAACTCTTTGAAGGTCCGATCAAGTTTCTCAACCGCGTAATCAGCAGGGTGTCTTAGCTTTCCATCTTTCTTACGCTCCTCCGAGTGCCAACACATCAATCTTGCCTCCTTTCGGTTCCCAAATAAACGCTTCAAACGTGGGATCACAGGCAGATACCACAACACCTTAGCAGGAGGTCCTTGCTTCACCTTAGCAGTATTCTTATGCTTGTATCGGGATGCTTTGCACACGGGACATACATGCAAGTCTGCATACTCTTTCCGATACAGATACAATCGTTCGGACATGCATGTATTCTTTCTACTTCCATTCCCAATGGACAAAGAACCTTCTTGGCTTGGTAGGTGGTCTTCGGGCAACACGCTTCTCCGGAAGAATGTCCGCTAGGAGACCTAACAATGCCGTGAAACTCTTGTCTGACCAACCATTGCTCGCCTTCAATTTCAGCAGTTCAAGCACGGTTGACAACCTTGTGTATTCCGGCTGCGCCAGGAACAAAGGTTTCCCGAGTCCTCCATTAAGCGCCGAATTTACAAAACTCTCTCATCGTAGTTTCTTCACGCATCGCGTAGCATCCGATCCAGATTATCATCGCACGACCTATCCTCATCAAAAACACACCACATCCGCATATCGCTGACTTCCTCGGCGATGTCATCATTATTAACTTCCTTGGCGATGTCGCCATTATTAACTTCTGATAATCGCTCTTCACCGTGGATCGGTCCAACATGTATACCCTTTTTGAAACCCTTCAATCAAGTGCCTTACGATCTGCGCGGGTTGTTAAAAATCTTCGACACGCAATCAATGCATGGACAAGACATAAATTATATCCTTATTCAACATATCTCGCTCGCGCGCTCTTTTAAAAGCAATCACGCCATTAATGTACTCTTCACTCACACGGTTCGCACTGTACATCGATTCGGTCCATCTACGCTACACACGTAACAATTAGTAGTGTTAAATTATATTAATAAATTGCAAATACGTTACTCCTCCTATTAACCAAATACACTAAAATTGATTAAAGATAAACTTAGAGCAAATATAAAGAGTTAAAGATCGTTACCCTCGGAGCTCACGACGAAAATTCCAAATATCCCGCGAGATTCCTCACTGTCCTCTTCTCCTTCAGGCCACAGTGCAATGTGAGACTTAAGTGGACATGACAAGAGAAGAGCCACAGTCGAAATGCACCTCCCCCATAAGCTTATCCCACTCACAAAACACCCACTGCCGAAACAAATAAACACTCATTCACAACACCAAAGCCAAGCCTCACAAAGCAAGCATGCAAGCCAAATAGCCATAAGTTGGTAGGACAACCCACAACCAAGAACAAGGCAAGCAAAATAAACAAGCCTCCTACAGCCAACACAGAGCAAAGCTTCTATTCCGAAGAATAGATTGGAGGCGCTAGGGCATGGGGTCTATCGGGTCTTGATATTTATAGGGGTGACATATCACAGACGGTTCTTATTCCCAACCGTTTGTGATGTAAATATATCACAGACGGTTCCTCTAACTAACCGTCTATGTTGAACTTATACAGACGGCTCCATGTTGAACCGTCTGTGATATCCTCCATATCACAGACGGTTCATAAGTATAACCGCCTGTGATATACTCACATCACAGACGGTTCTTCTTATGAACCGTCTGTGATGTGAGTATATCACAGACGGTTCAACATGGAGCCGTCTGTATAAGTTCAACACAGACGACTTTTCATGGAACCGTCTGTGATGAGGATATTATCACAGATGGTTCTTCATTGAACCGTCTGTGATAGCGTACGGAGAATGTATATGCACAAATAATTACTAAAATGAATTGCCCAGTAATAAATATACCATATCATCACAGACGATAAAAAAGATCATATTATTTTTACATCACAGACAATAGACTGGCCATATCGTTTTTACATCACAGATGATAAAAAAGGATGAGCGATCCTATCTTAGTCTTCAAATCTTCGTACGCCTTCTCGTCGGCCGGTGGGGCGGGATCGGCGATCGTCTCACCAAACGCTCCACCTGTGACCTTGCACGCTCAATTTCCTCTTGTAAATGTTCGGACTCCGTAATCAAGTCCCATATAGCCCAAAGGCCATCAACCCTGGTCTCCATAGTCTCGGCTAGGCGGACCCACTCTCCTGCAATGTCGAGGTCGTCCTCGACTCTCTGGGCTGCATCCTCGGTGCGGACCAAATAGTTTCATAGGACAATCTCCACGACGAGGTTTACTAGCCGGATGCTGGAGAGCCTCGCACTGGTCTGTTGGAGGAGGAGCTCCAATCGACCGATGATCGCCATTATGGTCTCCGGTAAATGGGAGGGTCTACAACGGATTGCATTGCGAACGGACGCCTTGTTCGCAGCTTGGGCCAGGTTGCGACCAGAGTGGTGCGAGTACACAACCAAAATGTAGGCCAGTACAGTCGGGATGAGAGAGGAAGCCATTTGGAATTTGTGGAGAGAGAGAGGATGATCAAGGAGGTTCGTGAGAAATCCCTTTGATAAGGGTTATCTATTTATATAAAAGAAGTAGTAAAGCTGGAGCAGGAGACGAAGAGATGAAGAGACACTTGCGCGGGAGTCAAAGGGATTGAAAGGCATATCACAGACGACTCTATTAAAGAACCGTATGTGATAAGATATCACAGACGGCTCTATTAAAGAACCGTATGTGATAAGATATCACAGACGGTTCTTTAATAGAGCCGTCTGTGATATACGGTTCTTTAATAGAGCCGTCTGTGATATCCTTTTTTATAAAGAGCCGCACCGCTAGGGTTTTGCTCTTTACTCGTCACTTCCTCTCCTCTAGGGTTCACCCGTTCACCTCCCCGACCGTAAGACCCGACGCCGCCCCCGACATCGACGACGCTGCCTCTACCTCGACGCGCGGCCTCCTCCCGTGTCGGCCTCCTCCTCTCGCACAGTGCCTCCTCCCCGCTGTCCTCCTCCCTGCACCGCCTCCTCCCGCGCCGCCCTCGCCCCCCGTCGGCCTCCTCCCTCACCGGCCTCCTCCCGCGTCGGCCTCCTCCCCTGCACCGCCTCCTCCTTGCACCGTGAGTTGTTGTGCGCATCCTCTCGTGAGTATTCCTATATTACGATTTGTCCGGTGGATATATTGACTTTGATAGTCTTTGATAATATGTGAACCGAATCTAGTACTAAAGATATTGCAAATTGATCGATGGGCTTTGTTGATATACTTTGTGATGAACTTTGTCTTATATGAGATTGAATGTGATAGTTAGTTCATTCTTGAGCTCTATTGTATTACTTGCTACCACAATTTGATATCTCGTTAATTTGTTACTTTGCTGAATGCTAGTTATTATGATTCTTTTGGTTCGCTCTGTGATGAACTTTGTCTTATACCGAGATTGAATGTGATAGTTAAGATCATTTTGAGAATGATTGAGATCATTTGATGAGCTAAGCAAAGTATTGTTTAGAGCTCATAGTTTGAATTTATACTATCATATTCATTTAATGAAGAGTATAGACAATAGGATTGAGATGGCAAAGACTTGTTCTTTTGCAACTCTCCTCCGAGAGCACAAACTACCATCAATCCTTCTTTATATATTACGCTTGTGCATCATTTTCGGTTAAGTTGAGTAACCGCTTGAATCTGGTCGCTAGAACTTACGCATATTACGTGCATATATAGATAGCAAGTAGCGACATGGCGTCCCAAGACCGCCTTCGCCGTCATCGACGCCAATGTGTCGGATCTCCGAGGAAAGTGGTACGACGCGAGATAGCAAAGGAACATCGAAAATTCCTCCAGCCTAATGACCGCCACGGAGGTCAATGTCAATGGGATCCCGTGAGTCCCCAAAGCGATGGCGAGATTCCGCACCATGCGGGATACTTGGAAGGGAACGGGTCCCCATCACCACACCGAGCCGACACCGTGGTCGGATGTTTGAGACGCCTTGGTGTGGGACGGTTTTAAAATCGTTCACTTTCCCAACCGCATCAGCGCGTGGAACGGCAGCGTTGCTCGATTGGTAAGGCATGGAGGACCTTCAAGAGCGTGCTTGTCACAAAGCACGTGAACACGGTCGAACGCCTTTACGGCGATAAATTCTTGTCGCGGATATATGGGACGCCTTTGTGCAAATGAAGACGACGTCCAATTTCTTGAGGAAAGTGCGACGCACAAGGCTCTCCGCACACGAACACTCACCCCACAAACTCGGCACCTGGTACGCGGGTAAAACCGCGCAATGGGCGGCGGAGGACGAGAACGAAACAAGGCCATTGGCTGAGATCACAGAGGAGCGCGCTCTCTCCTGGTTAAGAGTGAGGGCATCAGTCACGTCTTTGGGCGAAATCTCTTTCACAAACCCGGCAGACCGGGATATGGCCAACCGTGTGGTAAATATGTCTTCGAACTACCTAGTTGTTAATAAGTCCATAAGTTCATAATGTCTATAATAACATGATGACCTCTTGTAGCAAGAATTGAGTTCCGCATGTTCCGAAGGCTCCTTCCAAGCAGATAGGGAGAAGGATATACTATCTACGGCTCTGGGAAACAAGGAGCACCCGGGTCGCACGCGAGGCAAAGGGGTTAACGTATCTTGGAGGGTTGGATTCCCAGACGACTACTGCACGTATAGGAGCAGGAAGAGATCCAAGGCCGAGTACGACATAGAGTTGGAACATGTGCTTACTACAAAATTTGAAGGAAGAGAACGGGTGCTTACTGCAAAATTTGAAGAAAAGATAGCAAGATTGCAGGACCAAGTGAATCAACTCCTACTCCTCAACCGCCGCAAGCGCCCGATTGTTTTGGGAGCCAATCCTCCTCAACATCGGAGTAGCGTCGCGTCCACGCATAATTATGAACATGATGACGTCCAATTACCTATCGATGACATCAAGGTAATGTACATCTCCGAATGCTCCAAAGATAGACCTATAGGACGCCTTAGCTAATTGCGATCGCTTTGTAGGAGCCGACGACCGCACGCCCAAGTGAGGATGGTTGGGATGTCTATTGAGGTCGGGCGTGGGGTGGCGATCCATGCATGGAAGGGATAGTGCAAAGACGGTGCCCAGTGACGCAGAGTTACGCCAGGTCAAGGTGGACATGGTACATGACAATTTTAGGGCGCCCCGCCGAGATTCGCCTCAACGATGACATCGTAACACTAGGGGATGCCGTACGCTTTATCCAAAGGCCCAAGAAGGACATCGCTCGACCCCGCAGCGCCGCCTCAACCTTTGATGACTCCACCCCAACCATCTCGACACGACTATGCCTCTCCAACAGACCCAAGAAGGACATCGCTCGACCCGCAGCGTCGCCTCAACCTCGATGACTCCACCCCAACCATCTCGCACGACCATGCCTCTCCAACAGACCTCCATGACTACACCTCAACCTTCGCTCGTAAGCCCGCCTCATCGGCTCCCGTGGAGAAGACACCAACGGACAAAAAGCGTGTCGCCAGACGGCGGTTCGAGTCATCTCACAGAAGACGCGTAGTGGGCAAGTCGCTCAGACAAATCGAAATCAAAGAACATTAAGGCGCTTCCGCTTCCTAACCCTAAGAAATACTCTTCTAAGTCCGCTGGCGACCACCGCAGATAGCCTACGCTGGATTAGCTTGTCGAGTTTGCATACCGGTACTTGCACAAGACCAAAGAGAAAGGGTGCACCGATGGAATCACCGCCGATACACGGAGGACTATTTCTCCACGAGCGGACTCTTCATCGTGGGCTTCATGACTTATTCGACCTATTCAACCTCAAAGCCCTCGATGCCTCACTTCTACGATGCTTGACACTGTAAGTGTGTACAATCAAGTTCTACATTCACGTAATACCGAATATAACAACTCATTGCTTATGTATAGATACATGATTAAAAATACCCGACGATTGAAAGAACCAGTGGTTTCTCGACCACACGTGGTCTCTCGAGCAAACCATCTTGGCGATGCATCCTACGTCGAGAAATACATAACGCATGTGATTGCTTGCTCAAAACGACAAGGACTACATAATAGTGCCCTACAACTAAGTAAGTGCTTCACTACTTGCTATACAAATTTTATTTGTACTTTATACGCATCACGAACTTAGGTTTAATGACTCAAGCGACATACATGAGTAGACACCACTGGATCCTTTTAGTCATTATACCAAAGAGGAACCAGGTACTATACCTTGATTCCCTAGTTAAAAAAAAGCCACGACTTCACCCTTGTGCAAGGAGTACTCGACAGGTGTGCTCATTTCCTCCATACATAACTCTATTGTAGTCTTCCTTCGTTTGAAATGGTCGAGGTTAACTTTTTGAAAACATGTAGGTCGTTCATCTCCTATATTGCCGAGGGAGGGCTATACAAGGGAATGAACACCACATTTAATCACAAGACGCGATTTTCGGTACGTGCTACAACACAATAATCCTATATCATACTTCGTAATAATGCGTCTCGAACTGACTATACCTATATATGTAATTATATTTTTGCAAAGGTCACAAGAAAAGCGTAAGAATGTGCATTCTACGTTTGCCATCATATGCACATTCTCATGAGTGCTAAGTTGAAGGATCCCGAGGTTGGTCAATCTCGCAATAATTATTTTCTAATTATAAATTTAAATATATATGCTTACTACTTTACTCTTGCTAGCTACAGGGCTTGAATATAGATTTATATTCACTCGTTCAGAGAGAGATCTCGGATGTTTGAGGGAGGCTCTGCACCTTCATCATGACGGATATCATCCGCGCCGACGGAGAGTTTCACTACTCCAACACCGCTGAACGACCTTGAATGATTCATTAATTGTAATTCACTTTGAATAGTTGTAATTCAATTGTAACTCTAGCGACAATATTTGATACATATTCGTTTCTAATTGATTTTGAGTTATAAATGATCACTTTGAGTGTCAATGATTGATTCATCTGTAATGTATCTATTTTCTGCCTGCTTGTTTTCAGAGGGCATGGCTAGCAATTCCTGAGGCTAGCCGAAAATCAAAAATAAGTTAGTTAGGCTGAAAGAGCTATCACAGACGGTTCATAATAATCACCGCTCGTGATATATGGATATCGCTGACGGTTGGTAAATAGAACCGCTCGTGTTGTGACGTATCACGAGCGGTTGGTAACTAGAACCATCGTCGTTGTGACTTATCACGACGGTTTTAACCGTCTGTGATAACCGCCAGTTATCACAGACGTACAAAAACACAGACGGTTCCGAACCGTCTGTGACGACGGTTCCGAATCGTCTGTGATGATGTTTTCTATAGTAGTGCTAAGTGGTCGAAACCTGGTCGTAAGGAGTTACGAATAGGTCGAGACCAAATATGAACTGGTCGTTTGGAGATACGAGCTGGTCGTTAGTGATATGGACCTGGTCGCAGATCATATTACATTAAGGTTCGTCTGATATAATTTGTGTGTATTCGGGAATCGTTATGTCCTGCTAGGAACCATTAACGACTAGTGGTCGGAAAGGGTTTTCAAGTCACAACCGATTACGCATGAACCTACAGGGTCACACACTTAACGGGTTGGAACAAAACATGTTCGGATAGAATTCGTCATGGGCACTATATAAGGAGATGCTTGAGGCTATTGGGAGACATACGAGTTGTCGTGAGTTACTCCACCAAAACCCTAGCCGCCATCTTCTCGAGAAAGAGCCCCACCGTGCGACTTGGTGCTAGCACACCGACGTTCGGTGTTCCTTCCCTGGACATGTGGATACCGTAGAGGCGCTACTGCGGTTGTTGTTGTGCTTGAGGACGATATGCGATCTTCACAAGAAACTGCAGAGGTTGCTGGAGGAGACGATCGAACGCTGGACGATTGACTACGACCACTGCATCGACGTGCTTGACGTTGGACGATCGACTACGACCACTTCACCGACGCGCTCTACGTTGGATCGGTCTGCTCCAACTCTTCTTCCGTTGCACTGCGCGTCTGGTGGTAACGATCTATGATCCCTTGCTTGCATGGCTTCTTGGTTTACGTGGTAGGAAACCAACCACGTCATATTGATCCTCTTAATCTCCTCTTCCAATCCCCCAAATTGGTTTCCTTCGAATCGCCCTTGTTTGTTCACAATCTGTTATGAACCGAGCTCCACCCAAAGATCTTCTCCATCGAGTTTCGCCTCCATCTGACGTCCCCCGGCCGAACAGTCTACGTCGTTGAGTTCGCCTCGTCGTGTTCTACGTCTACATCCCATTCTCTTTGCCCGAAGACAACTGAATCACCGTCGGCCATGTTGAGCTGTGACACTGAAATGCGTATGTCGCGTTCCTCGCTTCCTCGGTGAGTTTTTTTTTTTCCAAAATCCAATCGCATCATTTTGTGTCCCTTGTCGTGATCTATTTTCCCCATATTTTAGTTTCAAGTTTCATCCACCGTGTGTCGAGAATCGAGCGTTCTCTCTCCTCTTGGCCATCCCAAATACTCAACAACCGTTGATCCCCTGCCTTGAACTCCACCACCGTTGGGTTCGTATCGCCGTGTTCTATGCCGTGCTCTCCTCCCTTTTCCCGGAAAGTCGCCGGAAGCGCCGAGTCACCGTGAGCCCGCCGTCGACTGCCGTTCTTTGCCTTGCCGCCAGTACATAGTGCCGAATCTCGACGTTCGGACTGTGTCATCACCTCCGCCTCGTCGTCGCCGTTCTGTTTTGCCCCTTCGCCGCCGTCGCCTCGCCACCGGATGCCGCCACCACCTTGCGCCATAACCGGCCGATGCTTTGTTTGTGATTCCGCTATGTTGTTTTCGTTCTGTTCTCAACGCAATTGCTCTGTGGTTTCCTCGGTTGGCTCCCTTCCTCCCTCTCTTACATGTGGGCCCAAGTGTAATATCTCTTTCTCTATTTCTTTTCCCTGCTACCTTGCGCCATGAATCGGCCGACAGTAGTCCCTGATCCTTGTGTTGTCTCTGTTCTCTCAAATTTCCCTCCTGGTTGTTTTCTCTCAATGATGAATGGGCCCCATATGTCATGCAAGAAAATATATTCCTTCCCACTTACATGTTGATCCCACGTGTCATCCTCCCAATTAAAAACCCTAATTATTTCTCTCACTTACATGTGGTTCGTACATGTCAGCCAACTCTTGGTCAAACCCTAGCTCATCAGCTTGGTCCACCATGGACTAGCATATCTCTGTGGACCTGGTCCATACACCAGTGGCCCACATGTCAACCTCTAATCCTATTTTCTGGAATTATCTTAATTCTAGAAATTTATAAATATCAGTAGGTCCCACCTGTCATACACTTAGCCATTTTCCAGAATTTCTGAAATAAAATAATTGAGGAATATTCTGTGGGTTCCACATGTCAGTTCATATTCTTCTATTTTTTTCAGCCGAAATTCCTTGCTGATATTAGCATGACCCCAGTAAATTGTTTTTCCTTTAGAAAAAAATTCCCTAAATTCTGAAATTTTGATTTTATCATTTCATGTGAATTTTAATCTTCCAAAAGCTCGTTCTTTCTCATATGAACTCCGATTGAACCAATTCAAGTTTCAAAATTCAATATCTACCTTCGAGTACCATTCAATTTTAATTTAGAGTTTATTTGATTTGTTCTTTTGAATTTTGTTTGTTTTGCGCTTTTTTTCTTGTTAGACGTTGAAGTCCTGGAATCGTTCGAATGAACTGAAGGTCAAGGAAGTACAAGATCGAAGATAAAATAAGATCATCATTGCTATAGCAAGGCAAGTTGTACCTTTAACCATGTTGAACCCAGTTTTCTAAAATTACTTTGATTCAATTATTGCATTACTTTAACTATTTATTTGAATAATTTGGGATTAGCTATATACCATTTGATTATATCCACCTTGTTTATTGTATCATCATGATCTTTTGTCACACTAGCTTGGTTAATTATTAGTTGGTAATATCATAGCACCAACGTGGGTTGGTTAAATACGAATAGTTTGCTTAGCCATACAACGAGTCATTCATATCATCTGAGTTGCAAATATAAATTGACTAAGTGATTATGGAACTTTGTGTAAAACTGTGTGCTGTGTGTCATTACTCGTTGATAGCATGTGTTGCACTTAACCAACAGGGTGGGAAAAGATTTAGACTAAGGTGAGTGGTGGAAACTGTGTGTTATGGTGGTTGTGTGATTGGGAATATTACTCTTCGTGGCATAGTTAGAAATTAGAAGTCTCGCCTTGGTCAATTAAGGACTTAACTTTGTACGCCATTGAAGTGGGCCTTATCGTACAACCACATGCCCGATTGGAAAGGCCTAACTTAGTAAGTTGTGGAGTTTCGACATTGACTACTTAGGCAGATATGTTAAGATCTGTGCTAGGGTGGAGGTGTGAACAACTATGAAAGTCACATCGATGGACGGTTCGCCACTTCCAGGTCTAACAGTGTGCGTTGGGCCAGCGAGTGAGGTTGGGGTCGACTGTATTGCACACTGGGAGAGTCAATTATTGAGATGAAATTTTTGAAAGGTTTTATTGTGGTCTTCTCTGATCCAGTTGATTGCATCTTGTGGGTAAAGTGTACAACCTCTACAGAGTGTTAAACAATCTATTCAAATAGCCGCGTCCGCGGTTATGGACATGCTCGGGGATTTCACACAAGGGGTAGATTTTCATAAAACAATTGGGAAGAGACATCCCTTCTGTATGATTTAATTTATGCAGCTGTGTGAAAGAAATTGATTAGACTTTGTGTCCTTTGTGAAAAACATTGTTAAATTATTATTGTTTATTTATTTTGAATTACGCTTTCAATCTATTATTTGTATTCAATTATAAATACCGCTTTGTTGCAAAATAACCACAAAAGCTATTTCTTTTGGAATAAGCCATCATGTATAATTGTATTCTGTGGTACAACTTGTTGAGTACTCATTCTTGATGCAATCATTTAGATAAAAGGGGAGGAATCGTCGATCAACAAGGTATACTTAAGGATTGTGGAGAATTAGGTCGCGCTACCCTAACCGATTGCCTATGGGCATATAGATAGACTTTACTGAAGTTATTCCGTTACCTTCCGCTGCAGCTTATTTGAGCTATTTGTCATCTAAAGCATTAATTGTAAGCTTTGACCTTAAGATCGTTACTCTGATAATTACTGTTATTTGCCTATTTATTAGTTATTTTTGCATATAGAATGATATTTCATCGATGTTACCACTGTGTGCACTAACGTGATCCTGGACTAGTACAGTATACACAGAGGGTCCAGAATTGCATTTTTGGGTCCTGACATCAAGAGACGTCTCATCGTTTGATGAAATACGCATGTCCAGTGACAGTTATTGTTAGAGACTAATCCTCCCACGTCGCTTTGTAGTTATGTCAGAGACAGATGCTTAATACATGCAGTTATTCAGGAGAATACAACACATATTAACTACTATGTGTATTAAACACAACGCAATAGTGTTCATAGTCGATTGGACCCACATGTCTGTAGGCTTTGTTGACCATAGGGTGATCGTAGTTAAGCTTATGATCATGAAGTGATCGTAGAAAGGCTTACGATCATAAGGTGGTCGTAGAAAATCTTACAACCACTAGATAGTCGTAGAAGTACTTACGACCATATAGGGTGATCGTAAAATGGTTTACGACCACTCGGTTAAGCTTTTCCCTTATTAATAATATAGGGTATCCTTACGAATAATATGAAGATATTGCTATCTATAATAACAATTACAGATAAAAAATTTAATTAATTGAGGATTATTAGATCATCGTCAGTCAGCTGGTGTTCTTTTATTTGGTCTTGTCAGTGGTTTGAATTTTCAACCTAGTCACCGCTTACATAAAATTTTGAATATGTCATATCATGAATTCATTAACTTAGGCTAATGCTTTTGGCGGCAGGGCTTCGAAGGCCAACGGCGGTGGTGGTGCGAGTTGCGTAGGACGTGGTAAGATGACTGCTTGTAGCGATGAGGCTTGTGGATTCTAGCAGCGAAGGGGCGGCGCAGGGGGAAGGGGTCCTCGAGGCTTGCGTCAGTAGGACCAGTTGACTCAATTGTGCCAAGGTTACTTGGTCAGATAGAGAATGGGATTGAGAGTGTATAAAAGATAAAAAATGTGTGAGTAATTAATAGTGGTCAAGCAAGAGTAACGATTGAAGAATTGTTCACTATATATTTCCAAGTGACATCTAGCTTGCCATTGATTATGTTATGTAGCGTTCACCTTGCATTGTTGCGCCTCAGGTAATGTGCGTCGTTCATCTTCCGAATGGATCTATAATGTCAGTTCTTTCAGAAAAGAAATAATATAAAACTAACATAAACTATTGAATACTTGTTTGCACGTATATGTTTCGCTTGGTATGTGTGTGAGAGAAATTTGATGTTTATTGTAGAGTTTTGTGATAACGTTTAATGATATGTATCATCCTCTTTTAGTATCCCGTTGCAACGCATGAATACCTTACTAGTGAATGATAAATATTATTGGTTGATGTGTGCATCTTTTTCTAAGAGGTCGATTGATAGCTTGATTTTTTTGTTGGGCTGACTGCACTATGTATAAATGATAAATATCTGAAATATTGTTAAGGGTTGTGAAGACATGTTTATACGCTGGTTTAGCGTAAGTTATATATTTTTAAAATTTTTATTTTCGGAAATACGAACAATTGAGCCGTGCCGCACAAAGAAAAGTCTCCCAATTTGCCCTCTCACACTCCTCTTCCTCCTCGTCTCGTATTGTTTTTTTAATGGAAACGGCGAGAATGCCGTTATTGCATTAAAGAGGGTAGAAAGTCAAAAACAAAAGAACAAAAGGGAACCAAGAACAGGAAAGAAACAAAAAATACAAAGAAAGAAAGGAGAAAAGAAAAGAAAAAGAAAAAGAGCACCGAAGAGGTTCCTCGTCTCGTATTGTTATTTCGCCGCCGCGTGCGTTCCGCTCTCCGACCGGCGAAGCGGAGCAAGGAGGTCGCCATGGCGACCGCTTCAGGTGAGTTGAACATCCCGTAACCCTAAACCTAATTCGATTCACCTCCGCCCCCAATTTTATCGCGAAACAGCGTGGATTCGATCCGTTTTCGCTAGTTTTGTATCTGGAGTGCTATTCACCGGGTGATTTCGCTTCGATTCGCCGGGGATCAGGGTTTTGTAGGGAGACGTGCGGGTTGTTCGTTCCATAATTTTCGGGATCGGAGCTTTTCTGGTTGCCCCGAGCGGTGAATTTCCGTGGACGATTCTCTTACGTGATTTGGCGCCAGGCGCCTCGCTCAAGTCTCGGGAGGACCACCTAAGTAGCTCGAGCTCGAGGAGGCGTGGAAGGCGGGGCTCGCACCCGCCGAGGTCGACGAGGATGGGAAGAAGATCAACCCCCACATCCCCCAATACATGTCCTCGGCCCCATGGTATCTTAATGCCGAGAAGCCGGTAAGTTGTTGCTTGCCCTACCGAAATTCTATTTATTTCATCATGAGTCGAATGCTTGCGACAATAACGACAATTTTTTTAACTTTGATTTCGTGTTGGTTTGATGGGTTTCGGAGTTTGAAGCATCAGCGGAAATGGAAGTCGGATCCGAACTACACCAAGTCGTGGTATGATAGGGGCGCGAAGCTTTTCCAGGCCAACACATACAGGAAAGGCGCTTGCGAAAAGTAAGTGCCGTGTTCATTTCATGATGTTGTTCTTGTAACATTGTTCAACTTGGATGCTTGTTGTTATGTGGATGTTCAACATTGTTGGTGCTAATCGACTTGCGAATGAAGTTTTAGGCATTCTATTTAGTAGTCAGGATGTGTGAATATGCAACATCAGCGCTTTGTCTTGTTATTCAGAATCTACTTGTAGTTTGATTTTGATCTGATTAGCCCAATCCAGGGGAAATCGAGGCTTGAATCTCGATCTTTCCCAAGTTTGAGATTTTCAGATTGAAGAAAATGCTTTGCTTTTTTAACATCTTTTGGTTTTTGCCCCTCTATTTTTTTGACTTGCTCAGTCCAGCATGTTTTTCTTAATGTTCCAGCTGTGGAGCCATGACTCATGACAAGAAGTCATGCATGGAGCGGCCTCGAAATGTGGGAGCTAAATGGACTAACACGAACATAGCGGCAGATGAGAAAGTGGAGTCATTTGAACTCGATTATGATGGGAAGCGTGATCGCTGGAATGGTTACGACCCATCGACCTACACTTGCGTTATCGCAGATTATGGGTGTCGTAGCAAGAAAGCTAGACAGTGGGTACATGATACCCTTTGTCTTGGGAGAATGGACCAGAGGGAGAGAAGCCAAAGATCACTCCATATGTATGTGTATTACTTATGTGTGTATGAGAGCAAGAGAGGGAGAGCCCTTGTTACATTCCCATGGGGCTCTACATATAGGGGGCAAGAAGGGACATTTACCTTCTTGCCCCCATAGGCGAGAAAGAGACAAAGGGTATTTAGGTACATTGGCCTAAGATACATTATACAAGCTAGGTACACACATGTACAATATTCCTGACGACACCGGTATTCCTGACAACCCCAGGGTGCAGGGCACCCCATGGGGCCCTGCTACGACAACTCCCTCGTCTGCGTGGTCCGAGGTCGTGAGGACAGGTCCCGCGGTTTCGAGGGGCAAGCGGACGCAATATCGTCGCCCCCGACCCCTCGGGGAGTCGGGATACCCCGAAAGGAATCGACGCTAGCCTCGAGGCGGGCGGCGAGCAGCGCGAGATTCGCGGGGCGGTCGACGCGGCCGCCACGCCGAGGCTTGGCCTCGAGGCGAGCGCGCGTGGCGAGCCCCGGCGCGGTCGACGCGGCCGCCGCCCCGAGGCTTGGCCTCAAGGCGGGCGGCGAATAGCGGCGGAGCCCGTGGGGGCGAAGTCAATGCAGGGCCGCCACGCCGAGGCTTGGCCTCGAGGCGGGCGACGAATAGCGATGGAGCCCGTGGGGGCGAAGTCGACGCGGGGCCCGCCACGCCGCTGCCATTGTATTTGATTACTTCTTCGGTGTGACCATTTGCTGTGGTCATGCTGGGGTCCTAGTACCGTCCCCCCCTTCGGCCGCTCTAAGTGAGTTGTGGTCATGGCTTGGAGTGGCGTGAGGGGTTGATACTTGAGAAGTCTTTTTGATTGGGATCTTTCGAGAGCTCAAAACTAGCGAGGGGGAAGCGCAGCCGAAAACGTCGTCCCCAACCTATTTTGATTGGGCTCGTTTGAGAGCCCAGAAGGTAGCGAAGGGGGAGGCGAAGCCGAGAGCGCCGCCCCCAACCTATTTTGATTGGGCTCGTTTGAGAGCCCAGAAGGTAGCAAAGGGGAGGCGAAGCCGAGAGCGCCGTCCCCCAACCTATTTTGATTGGGCTCGTTTGAGAGCCCAGAAGCTAGAGCGTGCTTTCTCCCTGCCGGGGCGGGGCCCTCGCAGCAGAAGACTCCCTAGTCGCTGAGACGGTGCCTCCGGAGCGAATAGGTTGCGCGTTTGAGTGCGAAGTGAGAGATGTCTCCCTGCCGGGGCGGGGCCCTCGCGATGGGAGACTCCCTAGTCGCTGAGGCGGTGCCTCCAGAGCGATTAGGTTGCGTTTGGGCGTGAAGTGAGAGGTCTCCCCGCCAGGGCGAGGCCCTCGCGGTGGGAGACTCCCTAGTTGCTGAGGCGGTGCCTCCGAAGCGACTAGGTTGCGCGTTTGGGCGCGAAGTGAGAGGTCTCCCTGCCGGGGCGAGGCTCTCGCGGTGGGAGACTCCCTAGTCGCTGAGGCGGTGCCTCCGGAGCGACTAGGTTGTGCGTTTGGGCGCGAAGTGAGAGGTCTCCCCGCCGGGGTGAGGCCCTCGCGGTGGGAGACTCCCTAGTCACTGAGGCGGTGCCTCCGGAGCGACTAGGTTGCGCATTTGATCGCGAAGGGAGAGATGTCTCCCTGCCGGGGTGAGGCCCTCGCGGTGGGAGACTCCCTAGTCGCTGAGGCGGTGCCTCCAGAGCGACTAGGTTGCGCGTTTGGGCGCGATGTGAGAGGTCTCCCCGCCGGGGCGAGGCCCTCGCGGTGGGAGACTCCCTAGTTGCTGAGGCGGTGCCTCCGGAGCGACTACGTTGCGCGTTTGAGCGCGAAGTGAGAGGTCTCCCTGCCGGGGCGAGTCCTCGCGGTGGGAGACTCCCTAGTCGCTGAGGCGGTGCCTCCGGAGCGACTAGGTTGCGCGTTTGAGCGCGAAGTGAGAGATGTCTCCCTGCCAGGGCGGGGCCCTCGCGGTGGGAGACTCCCTAGTCGCTGAGGCGGTGCCTCCGCTTCGGGTGATGGGACTAGACATCCTAGTGGAGAGAGTGGAGGATTCGACGCGGAGCGGAGGTGAAGCGGGCGAGGTGACCCCGAGGCTACGCGGAGGTTACCGAGGCAGTGCAGTAGACCCCGGGTGGCCGGAGGAGGCGCCCGCGGGAGGGGTCTTTAATGGCGACAGGGGCTTCAGGGCGGGCTTGATATGGAGACGGAACCCGAGGGGCCGAGGGGGGGCTTCTGGGAGGCGCACGGGGCCGGTGGCCCAGGGCCGAGACCGGCACCGGTGAAGATGGGCTGAGGCCAGTCGAGGTGAAGTGGCCGGAGGTGCCGAAGCGTCCGGAATTGGCAGCTGCTCCAAAGGGGGTGGGAACGTCGAAGGGCTTGAGGCGGCGCTGAGGCCGGTGGTGGTTTCGAGTTTGCCCTTAAGGTACTGAGGGTGCGGGGTGGTTTCAGCGATGGAGGCCAGGGTGGGACTCGCAACCTTGAGGGGCCAGAAGGGGCCTGCTCCCGAGGGTTGGCGAGGTAGAGGGTCCCCGAGGCCGAAGGTAGCGAGGTGGTCGGTGCTTCGGGAGGACCTTCGGCCGGAGGCGGAGGTGGGGGCTCCGTGTGGTCCGAAGCTTTAGGCATGGCCCGAGGGGGTGCGGTGCAGCTTCAGGGTTTCCCCGGAGGGGTCGAAGGTGGGGGGGGGGCTTCGGGTTTTGAGTGAAGCTATGAACGCTGTGCCATCTTGCGGCGTTTCATTTGGGCACAAAGTAGGTTTGAGCAAAGCCGAGGCGTCCTCCAGAGCGAGGTAGGCTGCACGCGAGTTGGTCCTCCGGAGTCGGGTGGGCCGCTGTATAGGAGGTGGGCCGCACGCGAGCTGTCCTCCGCGGTGCCCTCCGTTTGCGGATGGGCCTGTGTAGAGCTGGGACTTGGGCCGTGCTTTTTCGGGCCAGCCCAAAGCACGGGCGGCACGGCACGGTCTAAGCACGATGCGGCACGACACGTGGTGGCGGGCAGACGACACTAACCGCGGCGCGGCGGGTGGGCACGAGAATGCGCTCGTTGGGCGGCGCACGACGCGACACGATTAGTTGGGCCGTGTTTGGGCCAGTCCGGCACGAAATAGGCCCAACCTTCCCGTTCTAGCCCAATCCCTCCCTCTCTTGGCACTGCTCAATCACTCCCCCATCTCGGCCTGGCCCAACCAATAACCCTCCTCTGCCACCCGGTCTAGCCTAACATCTCTCTCGAGCTCCCCCAACCCCCATGTCCAACCCCTTCTCCCGAGCCTCGGCTCCCAAATTCCCAATCCCTAATAACATTATCTCATTCCCCTCCTCCGGCTCAACCACCTCCCTCCCCATGCGCCGCCATTGCCGCCTCCCCTCCTCGTGCCGTCGGCGCCCTCCTCCACTCCTCCAACCACCTCCTCTCACTCCCTCTCCTTCCCACGCGCGCTCTATAGTTACTTAGGGTTGGGCTTGGTGCGGCACGCACGACCAAGCACGACGGGCTTTGGGCGTGCTCGCCGGCCGGGCGAGGTGGGCCGCACGACGCACGACGGGGTGACCGCCGAACCCGGCACGCGCACGCGTGGCGGCACGCGGCGGGCACGGGCGGGCGGCGGCGCCGACGACCCAATGCCCAGCTCTAGGCCTGGGCGAGGTGTCCTCCGGAGCGAGGGGCAGCTTCGAGAGATGTTCCGAAGGTATGGTGGCCCTTCGGATACTGAGCGGGTGTAGCTTCTTGTGTGCGCCGGGGCTCTTAGGCCACGTACGACGTCTTCGTTTATGCAGTGTGCCTTCGGAGGGCTTTGGTGTGCGCCGGGGCACGGGGCCACGCTCGACGTCTTCGTTTATACACTGTGCCTTCGGGGGGCTTTGGTGTGCGCCGGGGCACGGGGCCACGCACGGCGTCTTCGTTTATACACTGTGCCTTCGGGGGGCTTTGGTGTGCGCCGGGGCACGGGGCCACGCACGACGTCTTCGTTTATACACTGTGCCTTCGGGGGGCTTTGGTGTGCGCCGGGGCACGGGGCCACACGCGGCGTCTTTGTTGCCACGACGATGGGCTTATTGACGTTGCCATCCTTGTGGGCTTATGCACCGAGGTCGTAGCCTGCGAGGTGTGCGCCGGGGCTCGAGGCCATGCACGGCGTCTTCATTTATACATTGTGCCTTCGGGGGGCTTTGGTGTGCGCCGGGGCATGGGGCCACACGCGGCGTCTTTGTTGCCACGGCGATGGGCTTATTGACGTTGCCATCCTTGTGGGCTTATGCACCGAGGCGTAGCTCGCGAGGTCGCGCGGGCTCGAGGCCATGCACGGCGTTTTTGTTTATACATTGTGCCTTCGGGGGGCTTTGGTGTGCGCCGGGGCACGGGGCCACGCGCGGCGTCTTTGTTGCCACGACGATGGGCTTATTGACATTGCCATCCTTGTGGGCTTATGCACCGAGGCCGTAGCCTGCGAGGTGTGCGCCGGGTCTCGAGGCCATGCACGACGTCTTTCTCTTTTGCCCACCGAGTCGCGCACTATTGATGTTATTGCGTCGAAAATAAAGTTGTGATAACCTGCACAGACTTTTCACTTCGGGGTGAATATTATGATAAGCAAAGGCATACATGGCTTGTACTGGTAAGTTGTTAACTATGTGGGGGTTAAAGCAATCACCAGACATAATAAATGCTGGCCTGAGCTTCTCCTAGACTGGTTGGTAGCTAGCAATTAATGCAGTGGCCCATTTGTTCATGTGCTGCTACGCTAGCTTTGTGGAACTGAGAGACTAATAAGTGTTGAGGCGTTGAATGGAAACAAGGAGGCACGTACTGGTCGGGTGCAGTGAGGTGAGGCGAACGCGGAAATGCCCCGGGCTCGGACGGAGCGGTGGCGGCCCTCGGCGAGGTGGCGCCCGGCGGTTAGGAGGCGAGGCGAGGCCACTCCGAGGCAAGTGACACCGGAAGCGGAGCCGAGGCGACCTCATCGTTTTGGGCAACGCGCGCTCGGGGCCCAAAGCCGAAGGTGTGGGCCGAGCTTCGGCCGCCCGCTTGTATCCACGAAGGGGCGAGGTGGTGAGCATGCTTCGAAGGGTCAGAGGCGAGCTGACGCCGAAGGGGCTTGGCTTGGCAGAGAGGCGACTCGGAGGGGTCTCGGCACTGTGCATGGGAACCCGAAGGGTCCTTTAGATTGAGCTTTGCTTCGCCAGGCTAGAAGTGGTCTTCGGGTGCTTGAGGTAACTCCGGGATGACGCCGAGGTTGCTTGTGAGGATGCTTCGGATGCGTCGGGGAGGCGATGCAGGCCTTCAGCTGATGCTCCGGGTGATGATCGAAGGTGGCCGAAGATGGACTGAGGGCATCCTGGGTCTTCGGGCTAAGGCTGAGGTGGTGCTCGGGCACGGAGGCACCCCGAGGCCGGTGAAGACGTGGCGGCGACCCTCGGCGGCGCGGGGCCGGTGCGGAGGGTCCCGAAGCCATAGATCGGGCAGAGGTGGCGCTCGAGCGTGGAGGCACCTCGAGGCCGGTGAAGATGTGGCGGGCAGGAGGCGTCGCGGCAAAGGGGGGCCCAAAATGGGGGTGCTTCGAGGCGGCTCCGGAGTGGCCGAAGATGGAGGCCCGAG
Source organism: Ampelocalamus luodianensis (assembly GCA_036346255.1). Taxonomy (NCBI): domain Eukaryota; kingdom Viridiplantae; phylum Streptophyta; class Magnoliopsida; order Poales; family Poaceae; genus Ampelocalamus; species Ampelocalamus luodianensis. The sequence goes on along the minus strand of CM070632.1, from coordinate 50,537,966 downwards.
GGTGCCCGAAGTGGTGGGGCGCGCGAAGTGGTTGCGGAGGTGAGGGGTCCTTGCTTGGACCCAAGGTGGCGTGGTCGATGCCGAGGGGTCCTTCTGCTGCTCCAGGCGAGATGCTCCGCGTGTGGGGCGCTGATGCCGAAGGGGTCTCTGGGAGCTTCGATGTGGGTGCCTTCGAAGGAGGACCGAAGGTGCGGCGGAGGATTTGCTTTGGGTGCAGTTGTGCGCGGAGCTCCGGAGGTGGCGAGGGGAAGGAGGAGGGCGTGGGCCTCTAGTGGTCTTGGCTTGGTGCGGAGGGACTCCGAGCGGAGGTGAGGGGTTGACTGTCGCCGAAGTGGTAGGCGGCTGCGGTGGAGCTTGTGACCCGAGGTGCACCGGGGGCGACTCGGAGTAGTCCTCGTCCGGAAGGCCAGTGCTCCGGAGGGTTACTTCGGAAATGCCGGAGGGGTCCCGAGGCCCGGGTGCTTTGGCGCGGCGGCGCCGAAGGGGCCGGAGGTGGAGCCACGGCGCTCCGGAGCGGAGGCGGCCTCCGGAGCGAGGGACCGCGCCGGGGCTGCTCGGGTGGAGCTTCGAAGGTGCTCTGAGGGGTGGCTTCAGCAAAGGTCGGATGCGGGGGCGGCGCCGCTGAAGGGGCGCGCGCAGGGGTGATGCGCCGGAGGTGGTGGGCATCTGCCCCAAAGGGGCACGCTTGCATCGAGGTTCTGCGGGAGGACCCTAGCCGGAGGCGGCGATGCCCTCGGTTTGCCCGAAGTGTTGTGCTCCGGCTGGAAGGCCGCCCCTGGGCGGCGGTGCCGAAGGGACGCGGCCGAAAGGTGCCGACACCTGGGAGCGAAGTCGACGATTTGGCCTTTGAAGGGGACCCGAGGGGTCCCAAAGGCGGTGGAGTCTGCCTAGAGACGAGGGGACCCAAGGAGGTCTCGAAGGGGCTGCGACTCCGAGGTGGTTGGCGGGGGGGAACCGCCGAACGGAGGCTCCGAGGTGGCCGCGTTGGGCGGAGCTGGTGCGGCGTGATGTGGGGCTGGGGCTTCACGTTTTGCTGAGGGGAGGATGCTCCGGAGGTGGGGGTGAAGCCAGGGAGGTGCCCTTCGTCTTCGGAGGCGCAAGCGAAATGGTGGGGAAGGGCCTCCGGAGGTGGCGAGGTGGTGCGTGCGCAAGGGGACTCTGGGCGACTGCCTCGCAGGTGGGGGCGGAGGCTCCGAGGTGGAGGCCGGGAGCTCCGGAGGTTGATGCGGGGGAGTGGCTGCTCGGCTGTGACATGGTTCACATGGCCGCGATTTGGTGTCGAGGTAGATCTAGGTGCTTGCGGGCACGATGGTTCTCGCTGAGCCGATGTTTGACCTTGAGTGGTGTGGCTCTGAGTTGAACTTCGGGAGTGTTCGGACGTTGAGGGCATCGATTGGCGAGTGTCCTCTCACTCCACTGTGGAAACAATGGAGATGAGTCTTTGGGTTGCTTGTTGCAGTCGTCCGCTGGGCGAAGGATGCGAAACCATTCCCATTGGTACGCTGGGTGGAGCTTGAGTTCCTTGTGGAGAAACTACGGTGGCTTAAAAGATGAGCTGCAGGAATGTTGACTTCTAAGGAAAGCCACCTTGCGGCTTCGAATACCATCTTTCTCTTGCGGCTAACTTCCGCAATCTTCTTCTCGTTTTCAAAGACGAGGGCCTTGTTGATCAAGTGGTGGAAGCTAGGAAATCATGGAGGATAAGCGGCTTCTCATGTCCCCACGCATTCCTCCACAAAGCGGTCAATCTTCTCTTCTTCATCGCCTACGCCTTTGGAGCGTAGCGAGCAAGTGATTGAACTTGGTTAGATATTCATTGGTTGTCATTTGACCTTGCTTGAGAGTTCTAAACTCATTCTTCTTTAGCCTCATTGTACGGCGGTACAAAGTTAGTCTGAAGACATCTTGAACTCGTTCCAGAGATGGCTGCCATGCGGTGCGGTCTCGTCAACAGACTATGGCAATTGCTTCAACGATGGCGCAGATCTCGCCGATCTCGATCGCGGTGCGATCGCTTCGCTTTCTTCTTCTCCCGCCACTGGCTTTCACCACCTTGAGCGGCGAGGTAGTTTTCCCACCAAACGGCGGCTCCTTTCAGCGGTGAGTGGCAAAGTCCACCTTGTCTTCCTCAGAGCATCGGGCTAGGCGAAGCTTCTTCTCAGTATCCCTGAGCCAATCTTCTGCTTCCAGGGGTTCATCTGCTGAGGCAAAGGTAAGAGGTCTTGTCCTGAGGAAATCTGCTAGCTTAGAGTGGCGGCGCCGCTCCGCTGATGATTAGCGAGCAAGGCTTGAAGGATTTGGGCTTGTTCTTCGCATAACTTGTGCCATTGTTGGATGCTCGGCGGTGGGGAGGTGGGTCTTGTCACGACCACGGCCATAGCCACGGCCTCTTCCACGGCCTGCTGCGAAAGCACCACGGACTGGGGCAGCAGCTCTCCTTGGTGCCATCTGAAGAAACACTAAGGCTTAGAACTAGAGAGGGGGTATATGAGGGTTCACTGGCCCTCTAAGGCACACACAGAAGAAAGAAATCAAATTGAACGAACAACACAATTGCGATACAAAGCCCGAATGGCTGCAATTCATTAATATTAGGGGTAAGTGTTACATGACTCCTAGGACACAGCATATAGGCCATGCAAAGCCATGACACGAGATACAAAACACAACGCCTACAAAAGGTGGATAAAGAAAGTGCTTGCAAACAAAAGACTACCTAGCAAGCACTGCTAGTTAACCTAGCTATCCTGACTACTCCTCCATCGGGTGCTTACCACATGGTGCTACGATTACCCGGATCGGAACGGCTGCGACTGATGGTCGGCGAGCGAGAACGACTGAGGTGGCGCCCGCGGTCGAACTCGTCGAATCCAGGCGGCGGACTGGGGCTGCGTCCACGGCTGGACTCTCCAAGGCTGCGGTCGGTCGGCGGTGGACGCACTTTCTTGCGCGCCGTGGCGTGGTGCGGGTCCTCAGTGGAAACGTCGACCGCACCGGGTTGCCGGGGCGGCGATGGGTCTTCAGAGGCTGGGCGGCATTGCGGTGGCGGCTCGAGAGCAGCGCGGCTACCGCCGCGGCGGCGTCTCTCCCGCTCTACCTTGCGGTGAGCTTCATCATCTCTGAACATGTTGTCGCGGAGGGTGTCGAGTGCTCGTAGGCTCTTGGTGAGGAGAAATCGGCGTCCGATCTCGTCAACGGCGTTGGCGAGCGATCGACAAGGCTGCGTGGTGGAGCCGATGTGACAGTGCGGGTCATTCGCCGGGCGTGGCGGATCACGGTAAAGCTCTCCCTCCGGAGAGTCGGATGGAAGCGAAGGCGAGCTCGTGAAGGTCTCCATGCATCCGCACAAGCGAGGCGCGGCAAGTCGTGCCACATCTGGACAACATCCAAAGCACGGCTCTCGGGTGCTCGGCCTTGAAGGTGTGAGTATTGAACTCACCCTCCCTAGCATAGAGGAAAACCTCCATGCTCCAGGTCTCTCGGTCCAGAACCTGAGTCATCCGGCCCATGAAGATAGGCGGATGGTAGTAACCCAAGTACTGCATCAGCTGGCGAAGAATCCCCACGAAGCCTCCGAGGTCTTCTCCGTGAGAGAAAAAGTCCCAAGAGCCAGCGAGCGACGGAGCAGCCATCTAAAATTTTGAAAACAAAAGGAAGTCAGTAACAGAATAAATCAAAGTGAAGTAGGATGAGTACAGAACTAGGAATGACAAGTAAGAGCAGTAAATACACTATATTTTGCCAAAGCTTTTCTTAGGTTTTGAAAATAAGACTCAAGACCTTAGGCAACGACCAAACTAACCAAGGCTCCTACGGTCGTATGCTCTGATACCAGCTCTGCTGGACCGGATTTGAAATCCGAATCCTCGTGATAAAGCGCACTATTCCTGGATCGAGAGATAGCGCTCACGGTACACATTCTTGAATCATTTCATACATCGCGTAGACCAAATCATTCATTAATACAAGCATTAGAGTTCAAATAGACCACGTCGGTCGAGTTTACAATAGGGCCGATCGGGCCAAATGAGTTCATTACAAAATCTCGAGTGCGTTAGCGGAAGCAAAGGGGTAGAGCAAGTCTCTCCTGAGCAGCGATCGGGGTACTAGGTGTCTGACCGATATTAGCCAAGGGCTTGGATAATATAGGAGGTACACAAGTACCAACAGAGCCAACGGTGGCGAGACCTAGACTACAAGAACTATACTACTCCTCAACATTTCCTTGCTCTTGGCGTCAGGTCCTTGTAGTAGGCGTAGTCTCCACGATCTGCGGGTTACGAGGTTGGGGAAAGAGCGAGGATGAGCACAACTACCGTGCTCGCGAGCCAACACACAGTATGCAATATTATACATGCAAGGCTTGACAAGGATGGCTCGGGTTCATTTATTTGCACAAAGCAATATTTTGAGTACCAATATTAAAAAGTCCTATCACTTAGCATTTTAACCAAATTGCATTTTGTTAAAGAGATTACTTGTGCAATATTTATAATGATGAGGTTACCTCCACCTCATGCTTATTTTTGATAGCGGTTACATCCACCACTTAACATCACTGGGTACATCCACCGGGAAAACCAAAACAGTGGTCACGACCCATCACATTTTATCCCGCCCACAAGGTTTTATAAACAGAACTAACTCTTGTAAGTTCCCATGTCCGCCCTTGACCGTGGGCACGGCTATTCGAACAGTTCATTACACTCTGCAGAGGTTGTACACTTTACCCACAAGAGACAATCATCCTGACATATACACATGTTTAGTAGACATGTGAGTCAAGGGAGATCGTCACAAGGCCTTTACAATGCATCCACCAGTATTTGTTACACCCGCTAAGGTTTCACCTGAGAAGAGTTACGCTCACATAGACCCGTCAACTCTTTCCCAGACCCCCTCTTGCGCCACACGGCTTACGCTCACATAGACCCGTAAGTCGTACACCCTAACCCATAGCCACATAGGCTTATGGCGTAGCGGGTCATCTGCCTGGTGCAACTCATACTAACGGATGCAAATTATTTAGCCAGGTCGACACCATTATAGACATGTGGTCGTCTTTTTTTACATTGGGAGGTCATCACAGATTAAGTCCTTAGGGACCATCCAGGCGGTTCATACCACATACCATCCACAAACCAACATTCCTTGGGCTGCATTAGCACCCACCAACATACCATCCATCATACCACCCGCCCATATGTGATAAGCAATTTTCAGGGTTTTTAAGAAGTAGGAAAAATACAACAACACAACCACCTCAGTCATTTACATCCAAAGACTGCCCAAAAACCATGTTCATTTTTAAAAGATGATGAATGGGGTAGATAATACCCCGATACTTAAGCAAGGCTAGCATGGCGCTTAAGTATAGCCTAAACTAGTAAAGTTACCAAATAATTACTAGGGTGACAAAGGCTTAAGGTAAATCAATTATCGAGGGGTGGTGTATTAATAATTAAACATCAAGTTGGCATTTAACTACCTTAAGATTTTTAACGTACATTTGCATAACGAAATTAAGCATGCAATTTGATACTTTAAAAGGACATAATTTGCATAAAATGTAGGTTCAATATGGTCAAAGTATTAACTCGTCTGGGTCTACGGCTAGATGATCTTGATACTCTTGAGCTTGATCGAAGTGGGGTCTCCGCTTCCGAACTCTGTGACGATTGTACCGGAAAAGAAACACACGAGCAAACAAATTAAATAAATAACAAAAACTCATCAAATAAACTCCAAAATAAACCAAACTAGTACCAAAAGAAAGAGCTTGATTTTAGAAATTTTTAGAAACAAACTTCACAATTTTTGGAGCTAAAATGGGGAAGAAAAGAGAATTTAAAGCCTCTCTTTTGGAATAAAAAGAAAAGGGAAAGAAAAACAACAAAAAAAAAAGAAAACCAGCCGTGGGCCAAGGCGACCGATTCGGCCCAGCCCAGACTCCGCGCGAGAGTGCGCACGCGGCCCGCGGAGCTTGGCACGTTGGCGACGCACGCAGCCCGCATGGCCCGCGGCAAGAAAAACAAGGGCGAGGAGGTCTCGGCCGAGCTCCATTCGAGCGAGGGGGGAGAAACTAGGGCAGAGGAGAGGGGACCGGGGCGGCGGTGATGGCAACCGAGGGAGCGGCGGCGATGGCAACCGAGGGAGCGGCGGCGTACGGGGAGGCGACGCCGACGGAGAAGAGGGCTCGGGGCGGCGACGGCGACCGGAGGAGGTAGGCTCGGCTCCCTCTTCTTCTTTCTTCCTCTGCTCTCTTGATCTTCTACCCCTTGCTTCTTCTTTGCTCGGGAACGGTAGAGGGTGAGGGAGATGGGGTTCAACCGGAAGGGGGAGGCTTTATAGTCGAGGGGGGCTTGGATCCGGGGAGGCGGCCGTTGACGGCACGCGGCGGGAGTGCCGAGGCGCGCGGGGCTGCCTTGGCGATCGAGGCGGGCGAGAGAGGATGGGGCCGGGTCGGCGCGCGGCCGGGCGTTGACGCGGTCGGCGGGGGTGGAGGACCGAGGCGGCGGAGCAGGGCATGGTGGCGGCAGAGCATGGCGGCCGGGCTAGGAGGGGTAGGGAGGAGGGCTAGGGGAGAAACGGGGGAGAAGCTTGGTGCTTTCGGGGGGGAATCGAATCTTCGAGCAAAACGGGAAAGCTTCGAAGTTGAGTTCTTGATCACGTGAAGATCTTGCAACATTGGAAATTTCGGGTGTTACAGTACAAGATACCCTTTGTCTTGGGAGAATGGACCAGAGGGAGAGAAGCCGAAGATCACTCCATATGTATGTGTATTACTTATATGTGTATGAGAGCAAGAGAGGGAGAGCCCTTGTTACATGCCCATGGGGCTCTACTTATAGGGGACAAGAAGGTAAACCTTCTTGCCCCCATAGGCGAGAAAGAGACAAAGGGTATTTAGGTACATTGATCTAAGATACATTATACAAGCTAGGTACACACATGTACAATGGGGTTAGAGAAGAGGCTAGGAAAAAGTATCTGAAAGAACAACAGCTCAAGAAACTTGAGGAGAAGGATGGTGAGCAGGATGGTGAGAATGTGGGTAGTGAAGGGGATGAAGGAGATGATCTGAAGATAGATGAGGCTAAAGTTGATGAGAGCAGTCAAATGGATTTTGCTAAGGTAGAGAAGCGTGTGCGCACAATAGGTGATGGAAGCACTGGAACTGTTAGGTATGTCCCGATTTACAAAGAAATTTCGTTTCTTCGAATTGCTATGGCGTGTGCGTCTTAGCTGTATCAACAATCAGTTTTTAATGCCTATGCTCTATGTTAATGTTCTTCACAGGAATTTGCGTATTAGAGAAGACACTGCAAAATATCTTCTGAATCTTGATGTGAACTCTGCATATTATGATCCAAAAACCCGCTCCATGCATGAAGACCCTTTGCCAGATGCAGATCCCAATGATAAGTTCTATGTGGTAAGTGACAGATAACAAACAAGCTAAATGTAAAGCACTTTGTCTTTGTTAAATGTCACATCAAAATCTTCTGTTGGTTAGGCTATTGATTCAGTATTCTGATGTATTATTATGACGCAGGGTGATAACCAAAATCGACTTGGTGGACAAGCTCTGGAGTTCAAGCAACTCAACATCCATGCGTGGGAAGCTTTTGATAAGGGGCAGGATATCCATATGCAAGCTGCCCCATCTCAAGCTCAACTACTGTACAAGAGTTTCAAGATCAAGAAAGAGCAGTTGAAATCTGAAAGTAAGGATAAAATTATGGAGAAGTATGGGAATGCTGCGGCTGAAGAACCAATTGCCCGAGAGCTGCTTCTGGGACAAAGCGAGAGAGAAATTGAGTATGACCGGACTGGTCGAATAATCAAAGGACAAGTTATTACGTGATACTCATCAATGTTAATTATGCCTTTCTACTCACTTGCTGTTCTCAGAATACTATCTGCTAGGATGTAAGGAGGCTGCGATTTCAGTATAATGTTATCCTTGAAATTCAAAGTTTTTGTTTGTTCTGTTATTGTCTTATATTGTGAATGATGTCTTTTTAAATGTTTCCATAACCTAACACTGTAGAGCACCCTAGGTTTTCACCATAAATTATTGCTGTTGCATTCTATATAATCCTTGCTTTGAGAAGGTTATATAGCTAACTGCAGCGGCATGTTGCATCAGAGATGATGACAAGTTTAAGGTTTCTTGTAAGCATTCATAGGACATGGAGACCATTGAATACAAGAAAACAACTCTGTGATCCTCTAAAATTCTCTTATAAGCTTCAATGTGAATCAATGAACACATAACCCTCACCACAAATGAATGAAATAACAAAAACCTTAGAATTGTATTCTACTTGATGCCAGTGGTTTTGTTTCCCTGGTATAGGTCAGATGCTACATTCCGGTTCACATTTTTTCTTGGTCTTGTTATGGTCTTGAATGCTAATGAGTACCCAAAATTTATTACCTACAGGATGTATCTCTTCCCAAGAGCAAATATGAAGAGGATGTCTTGATTAATAACCACACGACTGTGTGGGGTTCATGGTGGAAAGATCATCAATGGGGCTACAAATGCTGCAAGCAGACTATCCGAAATAGTTATTGCACAGGCTTGGCTGGAATAGAGGCTGCAGAGGCATCAGCAGATTTGATGTCGGACCCGGATTTCGAAATCCAGAATCCTCTGTGAACATACTGCGCTATTCCCTGGATCAGTAGGTAGCGCTCACAGGATACATTGCCGAATCGATTCATACATCGCATAGATCGAAACATTCATTAATACAAGCATTGGAGTTCAAATAGACCACGTCGGGTCGAGTTTACAATAGGGCCGATCAGGCCAAATGAGTTCATTACAAAATCTCGAGTACGATAGCGGAAGCAAAAAGGGGTAGAGCAAGTCTCTCCACAGGCAAGCGACTGGGGTACCCTGGGTACGACCGATATTAGCCAAGGGTATGGATAATATAGCCAAGGGTAGGATCAAGGATAACCGACTAGAGGGGGGGTGAATAGGAGGTCTTTAAACTTTTTCACAAAAATCAGAGTTAGGCTAATTAACAATTTAATCTAAACAAGTTATACTCCTAGCTAAGCAATACAAGCACAAAGATCAAGCTAGAAATATAAATGCGGAAGAGTAAAGACTAGAAATAACCACAAAGAGACAACGATGTTTTCCCGTGGTATCGAAGACTTGCCGGTCTTCACTAGTCCACGTTGAGGGAGCTTGAACCAATCAAGCCGGCTCCACCAATTAAGCCTTTCTTCGATCACTATTGGTTGTTCTTCCTCCACTCCGGAGATGGTGAACACCAAACCACTCACAATATGGGCACCGGGCCTCTTCACAATCTTCTTGAAGAGATCACCGTGCAATCACCGTCAAGCCGTCTAGGAGTTCGCAAAACTCCAAGAGTAACAAACCAAGACCTTCGGCAGCGACACTCAAGTGCAATAGGATCAACTAGAATGATGAATGCACTTTGAATGAGCTCAACAACCTCTCAAAGAGTGAACAAAATGAGTTCTTGAGGAGTTGAAAGAATGCACAAGGCTCTAAAGATGTTAAATGTGGTCTAGCACGCTGTCCTTGAGCAGGTGGGGAAGTATTTATACCCCCCAACAACAATTAGATCCGTTGGAGAAGAAAAACCTATTTTTTCAGCCATATGCGGTACTACCGCCATGCAAGGGGCGGTACTACCGCACTTCTCCAACCACTACAGCAACGGCTAGAACAGGCGCATTAAATGACCTGACATAGCCGTTTTAACTGCCAGAGCGGTACTACCGCCAACTGACAAGAGGTACTACCGCAGAGCGGTCATACCGCAAGGAGAGTGCGGTATTACCGTTTCCAAAGAGAGAAGAAAAGAGGGTGCACTCGGAAAAAACATCGCTTCTCATTGGAATAACCGGCATGCGGTAGTTCCGCTTAGCACCGCGGTACTACCGTATATCGGTCATACCGCATGAACAACCGGCGGTACTACGCGCTTAGGTTTTGGCACGAAACCAAAGGAGATTCTCTGTAAAAAACATACCGCCAACTAAACAGCCGGAACAACCGGATGCGGTAGTACCGCCTGATTAACGCCGGTACTACCGATTGTCTGACGATTGCATAATTTGATTTGAGAGAGAATCCTTATGCATGCATGATCCTAAATTGATCCATAAAGCACAAAACATGTCTTCAAGCTACAGGACATGATCCTCTTAATAGTCGACATTTAACCTATCATCAGGTCTTCCATCTATTTCTCCTCGGCAGGTAAAAAAATAATTTCAAAACCACTTGTACCTTATCCTTGAGTGTACTTGATCTTCATAGAACTTTTAGCATGCATCTTCAAGATCATCTTTCCAATGGGACTAGTCCTTGTAAAACTCAACAAACCAATAAGTCCCATTTTCACATATTATCATAAATTACCAAAACATATTTTTAGGGGCCTAGATGCTTTTCAATCTCCCCTTTTGGTAATTGATGACAACCTAGTTAATGTGTGAGAAGAGGAGTTTTGAAAATATCCAAGATTGTGAAACAAGTGTATATTCTTTTGATGACTTAATGAAAGAAAGCTCCCTAAACATGTGCATGAAATAGATAGAACATTTTGAGAGCACATGAAGAGAATTATGACAAAATTTTGGCGAGTTTCTTTTGACTTGTTGGGCGAGAAACAATTTGCAATGATAAGGAATTGTCATATCTGAAATTTCATAGAGATAATATCACATTTGATAATTAAGACAACCAACAAGTTCGAACAAGGTAATATTAGGATGAAGTTATTACAGGCAAATATAAAACATATAATAAAACAACAAAAGACTATAAAGTCGACACCCATAATCCTTAAAGCTACTTTCTACTTCTCCCCTTTGGCATCAAAGTACCAAAAACAAACATCAAGCATTGGATCTCGAGGCGGGAGTTGAAGCATTGAGTGAAGAGCCCTGGGAAAAAGCGCGGGATCTTGAGAAGTAGGAGCCTGGCCAGGCTGGGTGGAGAGACCGGGAAAGCAGATGAGAGGCGACGGCGCTTGGCCGTATTGGAGCGAAGGGCGTGGAAGAGGTGGAAGACGCTGTTCCATAGAGTCAAGCGTCTCTGTCGGGGCGGCAAGTCTGTTGTTAGTCTCATTCGAAAGTCTGTAGAACTGTCCTCATCTCTGTTGAGAGACTTTCAACCGCATCAGTTATTAAGAATGAGAGTGCAGTGGTAAGAATCTGAGCAAGAGTAGCTTGATGTGAGAGCCTTCTGCATTTGCCTCCTCAGGCGATTTCTTCTTCTTTGTGCTTCTTCGTACTCTTGTGCTGAAATCGAATGGGGATTTTCTGCGGGTTTGTAAAACTTATGAGGTGATCCCAAACCACCACGATATTCAATCTTACTAAAATTAGGGCCATGATGTAAGGAGCATGATAAATCCGCTTTACCTGTCATTCTTAGAAGAGACAATTCCCGATGATGACATCCACAACATCAAACTTTCTCCCATGCATAATATTATCAATGATATTCCAAACATGTCCTCGAACGACATCAAAATTACCACTCTTGGGAAGAAAAGTGTGATTAATAATCCTATTAATCAAGCGGGAATAGGTAGCAAGCCATGAATTTTCCTGGAGTGTACGACATTCGATCATAAAACTCTGTCGGCGGGAACAAGTAGAGCTGGTGCGTCAAAAGCTTATCCCAATTTCGAGTGCATCCTCGATTACACGCTCAAAATCACCCTTAGTGCACTCCACATACCGTGTAAGCGTCATCCACTTCATTTTCTTAAAGTCGGAGATACATACAAAGTAGCATAGAATTGTCTTATGATTTCTTCATCATAGTCATTTCGAGAGCCACAAAATCATGAAGACCAACTTCTTGAAAAGACGATACACTCCATCATATTTTTCTAGGAGTTTATGTGTGACCATTTTATGCATTTATGATCTGCAAACTTCCTGTGATGATCATAAATCTGCTCATAGACTTGCTCTTGGAACTTGGTGTGGAATCTGGGATTGATTGAGTTGGAGGGCAGAAGATATTGATCTTTGTGTCTCAAGATTGCATAATCATCAGCTGATATGAGCCTGAGATCAATTTGAGGTTCTTCTGGATCTTCCATCTCTTCATCTGATTGAGCCTGGGTTTCTTCTTCTGTGTCAGGCTCGGAATCAGAACCTGACTCATGAGGAAGAGACCCTTCCTCACTTTCGGAGCCATCTGTTGCAGGCCCTTTTCCTTTGCCTGATGGATCATCCAAAGGGTCGGCAGAAGGTAGAGAGGAAGATTGCCCTTGACGCGTTCTCAATCTTGTCCTTGGCATCTTTGCAAAGAGAGGATAGGTTACAAGAAGTTCAAAAGATCAAGCAATCTGGAGTTAATTTGAATTTGAATGATTTTACGTTACGTCGATAAAATCGGTAGTACCGCAATTCCTCGGTAGGTAGTACCGAGGTGCGGTAATACCGCCATTGTGCGCGCGTATTACCGTTCCCGGTAATTCGCGCGTATGAAGCAGTAGTACCGCTTTCTGACTGCGACCTGGGCGATGAATCTAACCAAAAATTGATGTTTCTTTTGGTTTGAATCCAAGAAATAGATGTACTAACATCATTAAACACCAATCTTGCTATTTTGCCCAACTAGAATCACACAAAAACATCCGCATTTCAAATCAACTAGAGAGTGACCTAGGGTTTGAATCAAACGGTAAAACGAGGATTAAGGATGTTTTACCTTGAGAGATGGAGGAGTTAAACCCTAGAGATGCAAGGGTTCACCAAGATTTGAGAAACAACCGAGTGGAAAGGAATTTTGGGAGAGAGGATTTTCGGGAGAGAAAGAGAAGAGAGAGAAAAGGAAGAGAGACACGGGAGAAAAATGACCTCTGGGATTACTTTTCTTTCGAAACTGAAGCGGTAGTTCCGCCCTTTGACCGTCGGTAATACCATAAGCGGTAGTACCGTGGTTTTGTACCGGTAGTACCGCATGCTGCATCATACCGCACATAACCCGCCGGTCATACCGATTATCCTGGAACTTCAAAGACAGTTCTGGATAAAGGTGAGATGAGATTATTTGCAAATGACCTTTAGTTTTGCAATCAATTTAAGAGACATTAGGGATCATTATGCATAGAATAGACTAATGTCTATATAAGAACATATTTTTATGAACATAGAAAATCGTTATAACATTTTGAAAATATTTTTCTTATAAAAACTTTTGAGAAACATCAAAACAAACACAATGCATGAGGCAAAAATTTCAACAAATGTTTGAATAGTCTATGACATTTAATTCATTTCTCAATTTGCAAAACCGGCCTTCATCTAATGGTTTGGTGAAAATGTCCGCTAATTGATCTTCGGTTCGGATGTGGCTAATTTCAATATCTCCCTTGCCCACATGATCTCTCAAGAAATGGTGGCGAATGTCGATATGCTTGGTTCTTGAGTGTTGAACAGGATTATTTGCTATTTTCACCGCACTATCATTATCACACAAAAGAGGCATTTTATTAATTTTAATTCCATAATCCATCAGGGTTTGCCTCATCCATAGCAATTGAGCACAACAACTACCTGCGGAGACATATTCGGCTTCGGCGGTGGATAAAGCTATGGAGTTTTGTTTCTTGGATGACCATGATACTAAAGATCTCCCTAAATTGACAATTTCCGAGGTGCTTTTTCTATCCACTTTGCAACCCGCATAATCGAGTCAGTATCCAATTAAATCAAATTTAGCACCTTTAGGGAACCATAGGCCAAAGCTAGAGGAATGCTTTAAATATCTTAGTATTCTTTTTACGGCCATTAAATGACACTCTTTTGGAGATGCTTGAAACCGTGCACACATGCAAACACTAAACATGATATCAGGCCTAGATGCGGTAAGATAAAGTAAACTACCAATCATAGACCTATAAAGCTTTAAATCTACCGATTTACCTCCCTCATTAAGGTCGAGATGACCGTTGGTTGCCATGGGAGTCTTGATAGGTTTTGCATCTTCCATGCCAAATCTCTTGATCAAGTCCTTTGCATACTTTGTTTGACTTACAAAAGTTCCATCTTTGAGTTGCTTGATTTGAAGTCCAAGGAAATAGCTAAGCTCTCCAATCATGGACATTTCAAATTCCTAGACATCATATCACCAAATTCTTTGCAAAAGTCTTGATTAGTAGATCCAAAAATGATATCATCAACATAAATTTGACATACAAAGAAATCATCATCTAAGATTTTGGTGAACAAGGTTGAATCAATTTTCCCAATTTTGAACCCTTTTGAAACTAGAAAATCTCGAGGCGTTCATACCATGCTCTAGGAGCTTGTTTAAGACCATAGGCGCCTTGGAGAGTTTATAGACATGATTAGGATTCTTAGGATCTTCAAAACCGGGTGGTTGTTCAACAAACACAAGTTCGGATATTTTCCATTTAAAAGGCACTTTTGACATCCATTTGAAATAATTTAATATCAAAGCATGATGCAAAAGCAAGTAGTATGCGAATTGACTCAAGTCTAGCTACGGGAGCAAAAGTTTCACCAAAATCCAAACCTTCGACTTGTGAAAAACCTTGTGCGACCAATCTTGCTTTGTTTCTTACTACCATGCCATTTTCATCTTGCTTGTTTCTAAACACCCATCTTGTACCAATGATATTGTGTTCTTTGGGTCTATCCACTAATGTCCAAACTTCGTTTCGAATGAAATTATTGAGCTCTTCATGCATTGCAATCATCCAATCCGGATCTTCAAGTGCTTCATCTATATTCTTTGGCTCAAGTGAAGAGACAAAAGAGTAATGTTCACAAAATGAAGCAACACGAGATCGAGTTTGAACACCCTTACTTACATCTCCCAATATTTGATCTATTGGATGATCTTTTGAAATTGCATTGTGAATTCTTGGTGGTAGGTTTGATGGTTGATCATCTTCCTTATTGTCCTCTCCATTTAGTTGTATTTGACTTGAGGAAGAGGTGGAAGGCTCAACTTGAGTGGAAGATGATGGATTATCTTCGGGCTTGATGTCACCTATTTGCATGTATTCCATTGCTTTTCTTAGTGCTTCATGACCTACATCATCCAAATTCTCATGCTCTTCTTGAGAGCCATTAGTTTCATCAAATTGCACATCATGTCTTTCCTCAACTAAACCGGAGTTTTGTTGAAGACACGGTATGCTTTACTATTAGATGAATACCCAAGTAAGAAGCCAACATCGCAACGACTATCAAATTTTGAAAGACGAACACCTTTCTTCAAAATGTAACACTTACAACCGAAAACTCGAAAATAAGAGATGTTCGGTTTTCTTCCAACAAGGAGTTCATAGGAAGTCTTTTTCAAAAGGCGATGCAAATAGAGACGATTTATGGCATGACAAGCGGTGTTAATTGCTACGCCCAAAAACTATCGGAGTATTATATTCATCAAGCATTCTCTAGCCATTTCAATTAATGTACGATTTTCCTTTCTACAACTCCATTTTGCTCGGAGTGTAGGTCGTGGAAAATTGTGCTTTATTCAAGTTCATCACAAAAGTCTTCAACTTTAGTATTTTTGAACTCGGAACCATTATCACTACGGATTTTCTTTATTTTGAAATCAAATTCATTTTGAGCCCTTTTAGCAAAGTTTTTGAAAATTTCGGAGGTTTCGCTCTTGTCATCTAGAAAGAACACCCATGAATATCTAGAGTGATCATCTCGATAACTAAACAATAGCTA
Source organism: Ampelocalamus luodianensis (assembly GCA_036346255.1). Lineage (NCBI taxonomy): Eukaryota > Viridiplantae > Streptophyta > Magnoliopsida > Poales > Poaceae > Ampelocalamus > Ampelocalamus luodianensis. The sequence goes on along the minus strand of CM070632.1, from coordinate 50,522,228 downwards.
TTTCCCCCGATACTCTTATAGGCTGTTGGCCTAAACAAATCCATATGTAAGAGTTCCAATGGTCTAGAGGTTGACATGATACTCTTGGAAGGATGAGAGCTTGCGACTTGTTTACCGGCTTGACAAGCACTACAAAGTCATTTTTTTCTCAAACTTCACATCTTTCAAGCCAACAACTAGATCATGTTTGAAAAGCTTTTAAGTTGAATCATGCCAACATGAGCTAGCCTTCTATGCCAAAGCCAACCCAAAGAAGTTTTGCAATTAAACAAGTTTGTAAGCATGAAGCATTTGTGGAAAAATCAACCAAGTAAAGATTTCAAATCTAAAGCCTTTGAAAACTAAAGCATTATCCTTTACACTTGAAATTGACACACCTTCATTTGAGAAGGAGCAGATTAAATCAAGATCACAAATTTGGGCAACGGATAATAAATTGAAATTAAGTGATTCAACTAAAGATACATTCGAAATGGAAAGGTCATTTGAGATAGCAATTTTACCCAATCCTATTACCTTTCCTTTACTATTATCTCCAAAGGTGATCTTGTCACTTCCTTTTACGTTCTCGAATGTGGTGAACATTTTTCTATCACCGGTCATGTGTTGAGTGCATCCACTATCAAGCACCCAATGTTTTCCACCGGTCTTGTAGTTCACCTACAAAACAAGAATCAATTTCTTTTAGGTACCCAAATTTGTTTGGGTCCTTGGAGATTAGTGACCAAGGTTTTAGGCACCCAAATAGCATTCCTTTTAGCGCCTAAAATCGAAGTGCCAATAAATCTTGCAATTATTTTACCATCAATGGATTTCTTAAGCATGTAGCAAGAATCATAAATGCCATAGGTTTTAACATTAATATTTAAACAAGTATTTGACATGTGTCCTATCTTACCACATTTATTGCAATATTTACCATTTTGCTTAACAAACCTTGGAGGCTTGTTAACGGTTTCTTACCTTTCTTGGGTACATACCCAAGTCCTTCCTTATTGAATGAGCACCTTTGCTCACTCAATAATTTGTCAAGGGTTGCTTTACCCTTGAAGCATCTTTCTAAGCTCTTGCTTAGCTTGGTGACTTGCTCTTTTAACTCATGATTTTCAACAATTAGCAAAGGATCACAAGTATTTGCAATTGAATTATTATTTGAGTAACAAGGCATGGATAGCAAATCATCACAAGAAGTAGAAGTACTAGACATGGATTTTGCATTTGGTATAATTTCTACTCTATGCATCTCATTTATTAAATCACACGTAATACCAATATGTGAATGTGATTTTCTATATCTTTTGGAAAGAGAGAATCATGAGCTTCCTTTAGCTCCTCATAAGAGTCTTTTAGAGATATACTCCTTTTAAGACTTTAAATTTAGATTTCTCCTTTCCAACATATTCATTTAAATCTTCTACCATGTCCATTAGTTCATCATATGAAGGAGCATCATCATCAAAGGATTTTACCTTATCTCCTTTGCCATAAGACATGTAGGAGGCGAGAAGAGTGATGGAGCTTCCTTTATGGCGATCTGACAAGTCCTCTTTTCTTAGAAGACTCTTCATCACTTGATTCGAATCGAATCCGAATATTCTTCGTCGAATCCCATTCTCCAATATGAGCTTCATTTTTGCCCTTTTGTGAAGCCTTTTGAAAAGCTTCTTCTTTCCATCGAATTCTTTCTTCTTTGATGATTTATCTTTGTCATCCTTCTTGTTGGGGCAATTTGAGATTATGTGCCCTTTTCATCACATCCATAACAACGAATGTTGCTATATCGCTTGTTGTCACTTGAAGATTGTCCTTTCTTGAATTTGTTGAAGTTGAAGTTTCGATGTGGGCGTCTTCTCATGAATTTCTTCATTTTCCTCACAAGAAGAGCGTACTCCTCATCCGAGTCTTCTTCTTCATCTTCATCATCACTTGATTCCGCTTTAGCTTTGAAAGCGGTAATTTTCTTCTTGGATGAAGATGATTCCAATAGCTCTTCCTTGTCCTTCTTGTATAGCTCGTTAGTGATGAGGTTGCCCAAAAGTCCGGTTGGTGTCATTCTTGGCAACTCGGGAGAGTTGAGAAATAATGTCACCAACGTCTCATATTATCCGGAAGGGCCCTAAGCATTTTGCACAACATCAACATCAAGAAGGTTAGTATCAAGGCCTTTGAGTTCATTCACAATGTTGTTGAGTCTTGAGTACATCTCGGTGATGTTTTCATGAGGCAACATTATGAATGTCTCATATTTAATCCAAGCCTATGCAATTTGGCTTCTTTGACCGTGGATGTGCCCTCATGAATTTGGAGAGGGTAGTCCAAATAGCATGAGCGGTTTCCAAATTGCTCACCCTATTGAATTCATCGCGTTCAAAGCACCAAAGAGAGCATTCATAGCTTGGGCATCTAAATGAGCATTACGTTCATCTTGAACCGTGAGAATTGTTGGATCAAGAGGCATAACGTAACCCTCGTTTACAATTTTCCATATGTTCGGACTCATGGCTTTTAAGAAAATAGACATTCTAATTTTCCAATAAGAATAATTTGAGCCATCAAACAAGGAGCCTTTCCTATATGCATACCCTCACTAGCCATCCTTTCTCTCTTAGGCGGTAAAGTCTAACAAATTGAGAGACCAAGCTCGATACCACTTGTAGGATCAAGGATAACCGACTAGAGGGGGGGTGAATAGGAGGTCTTTAAACTTTTTCACAAAAATCAGAGTTAGGCTAATTAACAATTTAATCTAAACAAGTTATACTCCTAGCTAAGCAATACAAGCACAAAGATCAAGCTAGAAATATAAATGCGGAAGAGTAAAGACTAGAAATAACCACAAAGAGACAACGATGTTTTCCCGTGGTATCGAAGACTTGCCGGTCTTCACTAGTCCACGTTGAGGGAGCTTGAACCAATCAAGCCGGCTCCACCAATTAAGCCTTTCTTCGATCACTATTGGTTGTTCTTCCTCCACTCCGGAGATGGTGAACACCAAACCACTCACAATATGGGCACCGGGCCTCTTCACAATCTTCTTGAAGAGATCACCGTGCAATCACCGTCAAGCCGTCTAGGAGTTCGGCAAAACTCAAGAGTAACAAACCAAGACCTTCGCAGCGACACTCCAAGTGCAATAGGATCAACTAGAATGATGAATGCACTTTGAATGAGCTCAACAACCTCTCAAAGAGTGAACAAAATGAGTTCTTGAGGAGTTGAAAGAATGCACAAGGCTCTAAAGATGTTAAATGTGGTCTAGCACTGTCCTTGAGCGGTGGGGAAGTATTTATACCCCCAACAACAATTAGATCCGTTGGAGAAGAAAAACCTATTTTTGCCATATGCGGTACTACCGCCATGCAAGAAGCGGTACTACGCACTTCTCCAACCACTACGACAACGGCTAGAACAGCGCATTAAATGACTCCGACATAGCGTTTTAAGCGCTGAGCGGTACTACCGCCAAGCGACAAGAGGTACTATCGCAGAGCGGTCATACGCAAGGAGAGTGCGGTATTACCGTTTCAAAGAGAGAAGAAAAGAGGGTGCACTCTGGAAAAAACATACCGCTTCTCATTGGAATAACGGCATGCGGTAGTTCCGCTTAGCACTGCGGTACTACCGTATATCGGTCATACCGCATGAACACTGGCGGTACTACGCGCTTAGGTTTGGCACGAAACCAAAGGAGATTCTCTGTAAAAAACATACCGCCAACTAAGCGGCCGGAACAACGGAGTGCGGTAGTACCGCATGCATAACGCCGGTACTACCGATTGTCTGACGATTGCATAATTTGATTTGAGAGAGAATCCTTATGCATGCATGATCCTAAATTGATCCATAAAGCACAAAACATGTCTTCAAGCTACAGGACATGATCCCTCTTAATAGTACGACATTTAACCTATCATCCGGTCTTCCATCTATTTCTCCTCGGACCAGGTAAAAAAATAATTTCAAAACCACTTGTACCTTATCCTTGAGCTGTACTTGATCTTCATAGAACTTTTAGCATGCATCTTCAAGATCATCTTTTCCAATGGGACTAGTCCTTGTAAAACTCAACAAACCAATAAGTCCCATTTTCACATATTATCATAAATTACCAAAACATATTTTTAGGGGCCTAGATGCTTTTTGCGTGAGAGGAGCGCGGCGCTGGGGGGAGGCGGCGAGCGGAGATGAAAAGAGACCAGGGGCTCGCGGCGGTGGCGCGACGGGGCGAGAGGGTCCGAGGCACGCAGCGGGCGATGAGAGGTGAGTCTTCTTCTTGCTCGGTGTTCTTGCTTGGGGAGGGAGAAGGGGGTGAGGAGCGGAGGAAGGGAGGGCACGGCTCTTATAGCCGAAGGGGCTTTGGATTCGGGAGGGGGAAGGTGACCGTTGACGACGGCACGGCGCAAGAGCCGAGGTTGCGCGGCGTGGGTTGCGCGACAGCCGAGGCGGGACAGAGGGAAAGGGACGGGACGAGGGAAAGCATGGGGCACGAGGCGGGGGCGGCTGGACGCGCCAGCGGTTTGGCGGATGTGGCGACGATCGAGGTATGGCGACGGCAGGGCTAGGGGAGGGGTAGGGCTAGGGGGATTGGGGAGGAAGGACTCGATGCTTTTTGGGGAAGGAAACGAATCTTTGAGCATTTTGGGAAATCTGTTGGGGGGGGGGTTGGAACCTTGCACCGATTGGGGAAGATTTGCAGATCAAGCAAAAGATCCTTGAAGATGCGTTCTTGAACTTTGAAGATCTTGCGAATCGGCGAATTTGGATGTTACATTTGATGAAGGCAAATATGGCCCGCAAGGAGGCTGCAGAAGGTATGTTGTTCAGAAAATACTTGGCTTATTTATGTGTAACACCCCAGCTCAACAAAGAGCACAGAATGTCACTAATACATTTTTACTCTAAATTTAAACCATAATTATTTATAATTAGCTTATTTCATGCTTTTAGGTTGGATTTTAAACGGACAATCAGATGTAACTTAACTGCATGCAGTTGAATTTGTTTCCAAGTAAACTGGTTTAAGTGAGATCGCATTCTATTTTACGTCAGTCATGTCCAATTGCCATGATCATGAACTTCAGTTAACTTGAAATTGCTCGATGCAGATGAGCCTGTACGGCATGAAGAAAAGCGACTAGCCACTTGGGGAACTGATGTGCCTCATGATCTTGTTCTTGACCAGAAGCTGCTTGATGAATCCTTAAAGAAGGTTAGCATATTTTATTCGACCTCTGCTCGTTTTGTCTTTGTTGATTTCGTGTTTCAGATGCTGAAGCTGGGTGTCATTTTCTGTAGGAGGGTGCAAGGAAGAAAGAGGAGACAGATGAAAGAAAGAGGAAGTACAATGTGAAATGGAACGACCAGGTTACTGCGGAAGACATGGAGGCCTACCGTATGAAGAGAGTCCACCACGACGATCCTATGAAAGATTTTCTCCATTAGGCGTTGTCATATCCCCCGGCTAACACACTGCCTTGCAACGACACTTTGTAATGTTAAGCGTAAGCTGCTCATGTCCAACCGGGGTATGGTATCTTTACTATTATATATTACCTTATGGTGGTTGTGGTGAGTCTGCAATCTACCTTCTTACCTTATGAGTTGTTGAGATCTTTTATAGATAGATATGTGCGTACTAGGATTTTCTGTGAATAGTTAGATTATATGCACATTTGATTTATAATAAAACTCTTTGTAGCTTGTTGATCAGATGTGAATTTTGTATGTAATTTTTAGATGTAAGGATAATTACTTCGGTTTTGCTAGTTTTAAGTTGCCTGAAATTTTTTTAAATTTAAATCACTTGTTGTGATCATTGGATTTGTGTAGAGATTAGTGTGTCATATGATTGGATATTGATCCAATGGATATCATATGATTGGATATTGATCTAATGGTCACAACAAGTGACTTAAACTTAAGAAAATTTCAGACAATTTATAAATAGACAGTCCCTAATTACTTTATGCATATTGGTTTTTTCAAGTTTAAACATATATATGTGTCTCGGTTAGCGATATAAAGCCTTGAGTTCTCTTTCCCGGTGCTACCATCCTTCTGGATGATTGATTTTGTAGCACTAATCTCTCTTAAGAGTGATACGAAGAAGGAATGACATGTCTTTTTGTGACTTGCTGATGTTGTGAACGACACGTCGGAGGAACAGATGGCTAACGTACAAAGCAGAATGAAGATGTGCTCATTTGTTCTCTAACTGCGTAGGTTCCTGGTAACACGATATAACTAGATATATCGATCCCTTCCTTGTTTATTACTCGGTTCTTCTTGCTAGTTCCGTGATTCGGACAGTTACATGTTTTTGTGGAAGAAATAATCGGCACGATCAACTCTGTGATGAATCGATTTTTTTTTTAAAAAAATAAAACTCTGTTAAATATTTCCCTGGTGGGCACTGGATCTTGATTAGAACTAGGGAAAATCTTACTGTGTTTGGCTAGAAGCAACATTACCATCCAATCAGATAAAGCAATACAAGCTGGACAAGGCGATAGCATATTAGGGTTTGTATAAACGATTTTTTTTTCATTTTCTTTTTCCTGAGATGAACACCCAATAATACATGTACTTACATGCAACCAATGAATGCAACAATCCTATGTACTACACGATAGGGAAGCTTCCAAGGCACCACAGAGATAAGCACACTGGCAATCTTAACAAACTACATGATCTAGACCGCTGATAATATATTTTTCCAAACCCCAAACCAAACTAATTAGCTAACATATCCTCATGGTTAATAAGTTAACCATATACATGGCATGAGATCATGAGTGTCATAGCCCTCTTGCAAGCATGGCCTGGAATTCTTCTGCTGATTTCTGGCTCTGCAGCCTCATCTCCTCCCTGAACTTCCTTATGAAGAGCTCTGCTCTCAGATCCACCTCTCCCATCCCCTTCACCACCCCAAGGACACCACCTCCTCCTCTTCCTGGGCTCATGAGCACACTCCTCAGACCAACACTCTTAGCAGGAGTAGCATCCAGACTCGCCTTACTGCCACTGGCACGCGCGCTGACACCAGCACTAGTATTGGCACCCACACGTGCCTTACTGCCACTGGCGGTATCGGCGGCGGCGGCGTCGGCGTCGACCAAGCGTGCTGCTAGTTTGCTGCCGCTGGTGCTCGGCTCCTCCTCCTGGGCGTGCTCCTGCACGACGCTGGGGTTCTTGGCCTGGTTGTAGAGCTCGTCGACGTAGACCGGCGCGAAGCTCCGGTGGTGGCACCACCCGCTCTGCAGCTGGGAGGACGACGGAGTGCGTCGACGCCGGCCGTCGAGCCCCGGGACTGACCACCGGACGGCGCGGCCGGAGCAGCGGAGCTTGGAGTGGACGGCGCTCGCGAGGCCGGCGCACTTGCGCCACCACCGCCACGGCTTCTGCCTGCCCCTCCTCGACGACGTGGTGGCCATGCCGAAGCAGGACATGGTTGGCTTTGGCTTTGATCTGCGTGTCTGCGAGAGATCACAGAGGGAGGGAGAGAGAGAGAGAGTGTGTGTGTGTGTAGGAGACGATGGGTAGAGGAAGCTGATGCTCTTTATATATAGCGTGGTTGGCGTGAGATGGAAAGGTAGCGCGTGAGAGCTTTCGGCGTTTGGGCGGGTAAGACTCACGCTATGTGGTTGACTAGTACACTTTAATTCGTTGCCGTTGATTGCCTGCGCCTTATTTTGCTGCTGCTTCTTTTCCTACTTCTTTTCGTCCTAGAGGGGTTGTGAAAATTGATTCTGTTTTTGGGTTCGTTTCACTTGAGAGGATCTTAACTCATGGCGGGGAGGGGTGCTATTGGAGCGGATACGGATTGATGTCACCCATCGTGTATTTTATTTTGTATTTTTTTTATTGAAGCCGGAGTTGGATACGAATAACGTGAGATTTCCAATATTCAGACTGCAAACATGTTGGGGGCTATCTAGTGTGAACTAGCAATTTGATTGATGTATACATGTGGAAACATCACATACAATTTTTTTTATTTATTATAAAAAACAATGACTCCAAAATATTGGTGGATATAAAGCATGGGATGTTGCATGACCTTGCCAAAAAATTTACCATCAAGGTTGATTGCCCTTTTTTTAGTCCTCGATAATACAATCGATTTCTTTATAAAAAAAACAAAGTCGACTTTGATCATAAAACTTTGCAGACTCATGAAACACCCTCTCCCCTACAACCACCAATAGTCAGATAATTTTTCAACTTTTACACATAAAGTTGCACAAGTTTACACTGAATTTTGAACGTGCACATGGAATTTACCCAAAATTGATCTCAGGGTATTTGGTTCGAGCTGGTGGAAGTGAGACTGGACCTTTGTTGACTTACTTACAGACTGACTGAGGATGACTGTCCTGATTATTGATTTTTTTTTTTTTTGGTTCTTTGGATCGCTCGCATGCCTAACTAGCAACTCTGCATAATATATACTCCTATGCCCTATCTTGTGTATATCTAAGCTAGCTGTCTCCAGTCAAGTGGACAAAGTAGAAGGCCAAGCGAGTAGAGCAACTTCAGGATACACCTGCTTCACAACAGCTAAGAAATTAAGTAGCTTAGATCAAGCACCGATCTCTTGTGGGAAATGAGCTCGTCTGGCCAAGAAAAGAATCCTCAAGTTCTTCCAAACTAAGTTTCTATACATGCGTGCTATATGGTTTTCAGATTAATTATGCTACCAGCATCGAGAATCGATCTGGTGTAATCAAGGAAACTTCTCATCATTTCCTCAGGGCAGGGCGGCCGGCATGGCCAGGAATTTCTTCTTCTCCAGACCGACCTTGTTCCCAGCTTGCAGCAAAAAGGCAGATTCGATCTTGCGGGTTGCTTAAAAGCTAAGAGAATGGGATGAGGAATATGCCATCTAGCTCTTCAAAAGGAAACTATTATACACAACCAATTAATCATACATATATATGCCGCTGGAAAAGTAGCTATAGAGTGTTTTGTGCACATGAGCTGGTGCGACCGTGCGAGTAATTGCGGTCCTCCTGGTGCTTTTCTTCGGGATGTCGTAGATTCATGCAATCTCATCTCGCGTTAGTGACCAGATGCGGTGAATATGAGCTAATTTTTTCCTTTTTGGAATTCTCGATGTCCTCTTCCAATGAAGCTTTTTATTTCGGATTATAATTATTGGAATATGTATCGAAATCAAATCGCTAATTTTGTTTTATTTTTATTCTGAATTTCAGATTTTTTTTGTTAGATTTCGTATACAAATCTAATTTCTATTTTATTTTTATTTTTATTTCAAATCATAATTATTTATGGATTTTACCTAGAAACTTGTATGGAAATCAAATTGCTGATTTTATTTTCCAAATTTCAGATTTATTGTGCTTGACATGACTCTTTTACGTAGGAATTTGTATAGAAATCAAATTGATGTTTTTTTTTATTTTTTATTCCGAATTTCAGTTTTATTGTACTTAACATGGAGTCTTTCTTTTAATCTAGATTACTATAAGCTGGACCCACCACGATCGATAGTTTAGATCTTTATCTTTTCCCCTGATTAACTTGTGAATTTCTTGCCCTTGAGAGTATTGTTATTTAACATTTTAGTTATTTTTATCAGAGTTCGTATACAAATCAAATTGCTATATTTATTTAATTTATTTTGAATTTTAGTTATTTTGGGGTTTTATTTTGGAATTCGTATAGAAAACAAATTGTAAATTTTATTTTATGTTTAATTCTGAATATTAGTCCTTTTTTCTTGGAATTCGTATCTAAATCCAATTGCTATTTTTTATTTAGTTTTAATTCTAAATTACAGTTATTTAGATATTTTACTTTGGAATTTGTATTGAAATCAAATTGCTAATTTTATTTTATGTTTACTCTGAATTTCATTTATTTTTTGGTTCATTTTCGTATACAAATATAATTTCCAATTATTATTTTGGATTTTAATTATTGGAATTCGCATCGAAATCAAAACGCTAATTTTATTTTTCCCTGAATTTTTGTTTTTTGTTGGATTTCGTATAAAAAATCTAATTTCCATTTTTTAAATTTCAAATCATAATTTTTGTGGATTTTACCTTGAAATTTATATGAAAATCAAATTGCTGATTTTATTAGATTTTCTATTTCGAATTTCAGTTTTATAGTATTTGACATGGACTTTTTTTTTAAAAAAAAATTGGACCGTTATAATCTAGATCTACCACGATCGACGATATAGATATTTATCTTTTTTCCACTGATCAATGTGAGAATTTCTAGCCATTGAGAGCGAACGTAGTGACTTCTTTTAACTATGTTTTAATAAAATAATTGATGAGTGGTAAAAAATGTAATATTATAAAAGTATTTTTTACGACAAATCCACTCATATTTTTTTCGTATATTTAAACGTTATGTTTTAAACAACATCTTTAGTCAAATTTAATAAAGTTTAACCACACGCATTCTAGGACACCGTCACTAGAGGGGAGTAGTAATCAAGTAACCTTTGGTGATCTAGTCATTACTCGGTATAAGCGGATGGTAGCTTGCTGTGAGCCTGTGACGTTCTCGCAAACTACCAATATAACGCTGAATAAACTATGTACTCCATGTCACTCACGCACTATCTATATTAGAATATTGGATCACAACCGAATTGAAAGCAGCTCGGTCGGCCATCGCGCGACCAAACTAGCTACTCGATTATGATGGCCGCGACCTAACTAGTGTCATTGGAGCCTCCAAATCTTTGAAAAGAAATGCTCTAGACTACCCGGCTAGCTAGGTCTCTTTTTAAAAAAGAAATTAAGTTAATTTCATTAAGGGAGATATAAGAATATGTATGCAAGCAAGCTCCGAAATATTTGTTTTCATATTTTTCCACGGATGTGGATACGAATACGAATACCCGGATACGAAATAATATCGAATACGGATACTGAGCGAATACGAATCAAAACGAATACAGTCACATATATTTTTCGGAACATGAAAACCCCTTAAATTGTATGCCAGAAATAAACGAAAACATATAACTAGTTTATTTGATGCAAATATTCATAAATTGTTCATATATTCAGTAACCACACATAACATTGACACTAGCAAGCTGTATTAATTAGTTCATCACAAACATAACACTTAGTGGGTGAAAAAAAGGTTGGGTACCTTGTAGGTTTGCACTCTGAAGGTTCGCTCTATCCAAAGTGTATTCTTCGAGATTTGCTCCTACAAACTCACACCTGCAATTTCAAATTGTGCAATTATGAACAGCATCTCCAAAACACAAATTAACAAAATAAGTAAGAAAATAGTAAGTCAATCACCTAAGACTTATACCAAACCCCAACCACCCCTCTACCCCAACCACCACCACCAAAAGAAAGAACGAAAAACTGCAAGAAAAAAGGCGAAAAAAAATATGGGAGCTTCTTACGCAAATTTGCATAATGGAATGAAGAATGAGAAGCTTCAACCTCCTGTGAAGAAGACATAGGTGTTTCAGTATTGATGTAGCATTCCACTCAAGAGCTTAACAAAATAAATTGTAAAGAAAATACAAGAGGTAATTCTGTTGTTAGCAAATCCTAATTGAAGCATTATCACAAGGTCACGGAACTGATTTGTAAAACCCACAACAAAGTAACTAAATTTTATAAGAGCTACTGAGATATGCTACAAGCAGAAATACAATGAAAGTGCCATACCCCAAATTTAGCTTTGCGAAGGTTAGCACGCGAAAAATCTGTCTTCTTAATACACCTGCAACTGAAATCAACCTCCGACAAGTCCTGCAACACATGGGGAGAAAGGATGCATCTATACAAGCTCAACCCAAGTCGTCAAATAAAAACTCGACTAAACAAGAGATACCAAACTAGTCAGTGAGCCTCCCCGAGAGCTAGCAAGCTTAGATTCATGCCGCGGAACCGTACTTTGTCAGCCTGGATGCATTTGATCAAGTCCTTGCGCGTCAGCTCTGTTGATATTGTGATCGAATTTCTAATATGTGTTGACCCCAAAACCGAAGACGAACCAGCTGACCAACTTGGATGCAGTCGATCGAATCCAATCGGCAGAACACTCGGCAAAAGCTCTCGCCTGAAGGACTTCAATCCTTGCGTGAAGCACAACACACGTACACAAGAACTTGAAGCACATGCACTGGAAGCTAGCTCACGTGATGGCTACGTGAGGAGGCAAAACTCACGTACGCAAGGAAGAAAGAGCATGACGATTTTTTTTGGTGCTGCCGCATGCAGCGTTTTCTGTTTTTCTTCCTCTATTGCTTCAATAAAACTAATCTGATTACATACCTTTTTAAAGACCATTAACTTGCTAGTCAAGCCGAAACTAAATATAGAAAGCTAAACATGGAAAGCCTAGCAAAGGAAATAAACTAATTTTAATCCGATGCTGATTGCATCAGAATCCTAACACCCTATTACTTGGCAAGTCTAAATTAATTTCCAACAATCCCCCCTAATCTAGACTTGCCGACTCTAACTTGTTGCGGCAGTCGGTCTCAACTACGACTTGCCCAACTGATACTCGACACAGGACGGCGAACACATCTCCTCAACATCCCGGACTCAACTCTATGGACTCGACTCAGGATGGCGAACACATCTCCTCAACATCCCGGACTAAACTCAACGGACTCGACTCAGGACGGCGAACACACCTCCTCAACGTCCCGGACTCAACTCCACGGACACACACACACATGTGGCACTGCAACCGTCTAGTACTAACACAACACTTTCACCTTGACAACGCACAACTCATCTTATATTCCATTGACATGTAGGCTCCTCCTCATCATGGAGCCGCAAGCACCGTGCAGTGCGTCGGTCTCGCCGCCGCGCCAACCGCACCCGTCGCTTCCCTTGCACCCCGCCATGCGCATCGCCGCTGCCGCACTTGATGCACCACCGAGATCCGTCCAAAGCGCACTCTTGCCGTGCACTACGGGAGCCCACTGCTCCGCCGTGCTGCGCCGCGCTCACGCCGTAGCAACTCCTGCGCCGCCGCTCCATCGGCCACACCGCCATGCTGGGCCGCTCCATGGTCACCCATCCTTCACCATGGCTCTGATACCAATTGTTGACCCCAAAACCGAAGACGAACCAGCTGACCAACTTGGATGCAGTCGATCGAATCCAATCGGCAGAACACTCGGCAAAAGCTCTCGCCTGAAGGACTTCAATCCTTGCGTGAAGCACAACACACGTACACAAGAACTTGAAGCACATACATTGGAAGCTAGCTCACGTGATGGCTACGTGAGGAGGCAAAACTCACGTACGCAAGGAAGAAAGAGCATGACGATTTTTTTTTGGTGCTGCCGGATGCAGCGTTTTCTGTTTTTCTTCCTCTATTGCTTCAATAAAACTAATCTGATTACATATCTTTTTAAAGACCATTAACTTGCTAGTCAAGCCGAAACTAAACATAGAAAGCTAAACATGGAAAGCCTAGCAAAGGAAATAAACTAATTTTAATCCGATGCTGATTGCATCAGAATCCTAACACCCTATTACTTGGCAAGTCTAAATTAATTTCCAACAATATGGAAGTATCTGAATTAGTTGTCATATTAGCGGATTAGTTTTTTACTTAGACTCTAAATCCGTTTATCCTTTCATATACCTCTTGTAAGCCACACGAGGAGAGAGACAACTCATTGTAATCCCTCGGTGTTCCGTAAACACTTCTCATACAGTGATCATCGTCGATTGACGTCTATGTTTTTTTTTCCTGCAAGGATTTTTCACATAAAATTCGTGTATCTTATCTCTCTTAATCTGTGGTATCAAGGGACAGGAGATCAGGAGATCAGAGTTCGAGAGATACCAAAAAAAAAATAGTAGATCGCATCCGGTGGCTGCCGTCACGCAGCGCATCTTCGTCCGCGAGTCTTCGTCCCGGCGTCGTCCGCTCTGTCCCGCTTCGCATCCGCCTCGGTCCAAGCGTCCGCTCCCGAAGCGTTCCGCCTTGCTCGGTGCTCCCGGTCGGGCCGACGCGTGCACACGCAAGCCTCCACGTCGTGCAAGTCCCGTGCGTCGCCGAGCAACGCCCGTCCTTCGTTCCTCGGCTGCACGCGGAAGAAGAAAAAAAAAACAGCGGCGGCAGCGCCGACTCAGTCCGTGCGCCCTCTGCCGAAGACGTGCAAGCAATCACATCAGACAAAAGCCAAAAGGTTCCAAGGAATTGAATTTTAAATCTCCAACCGAGCAAGTCTTCTATTGTTTCACGTGGAAGAAAAGCGCAAGTCCAAGTCTTCTTTGTTTATTCAAGTGAAGCACCGTCCAGATTTCTTTCTTGTTGAATCACGTGGTGTGATCAACAAATTCCGGCATATTTTTGCTTTGTTCATCTGAGAAGCATGCGAGGAGATTCGAAGATCTTTGTTTTGCGTATATAGGTGTACCAAAAGAGTCGTAATTTTTGTTAGTTTTATACATATTAGTACCAGCAATTCTCAAGTTTTATTCCTTATGGCGATTTTGAAGTAGATCTTCCACTCCTGGATCGAGACATAAGATTTTCGCTATGGCAAGTCAAGATAAGGGCTGTGCTGGCACAGATGGATTTGGATGATGCGTTGGAAGGTTTTGCGAAACAACCTACCACATGGACTGCAGATGAGAAGCGTAAAGACTGTAAGGTTTTATCTCAGATTCGCCTTCATCTATCAAATAATATTTTGTAGGAGGTTTTGAAGGAGAAGACATCTGCTGTATTATGGTTGAAACCGAAACAAATTTGCATGGCAAAGGATCTCACCAGAAAGATGCATCTCAAGCATAAGTTGTACTCTCACAAATTGCAAGAAGGAGAATCCGTGCTTGATCATCTTACGGTGTTTAAGGAGATCGTTGCCGACCTAGAGTTGATGGAGGTAAAATATGATGATGAGGATTTGGATCTTATTCTTTTATGTTCACTGCCTAATTCTTTTTCAAATTTCAGAGATACTATATTATATAGTAGAGATACTCTCACTCTTAATGAAGTTTATGAAGCTTTGCATGCTAAGACCGGAGAAGATGAAACATATGGTATCTTCTGAAAATTCAAGTTCAAAAGGAGAAGACTTGTTTGTTCGTGGCAAACAAAAGGAGAATAACTCAAACAATGAATCTCGAGGCAAAAGTTCAAACGACTACAAGAACCGGTCAAAATCTAGAGGCAAGTGCAAGTCGTGCAAATATTACAAGAAAAGTGGGCACGACATCTCTGAATGCTGGAAGCTATTGAATAAAGAAAAGAGAATTGGCTATTGTAAGCCAAAAGGTAAACCAGATGATGAAGGTAAAGCCTCCCTTACTGCTGATGATAGTTCTGATGGAGAAGTTCTTGTTGCCTTTGTTGGATGTGCTAAGACCAAGGATGAATGAATTCTTGATTCCGTCTGTACCTTTCATATGTGTCCTAATAGGGATTGGTTTGCCACCTATGAACCTGTTGAAGGTGGTACTCTATTGATGGATGATAACTCATCTTATAAGGTTGTAGGAATTGATTCAATTCAGATCAAGATGTTTGATGGTATTGTCAGAACTTTGACAGATGTGATGCACATTTTCAGATTTAAAAAGGAACCTCATCTCTTTGAGTACTCTTGATGGTAAAGGGTACAAATATTCTGGTGAAGGTGGAGTTTTGAAGGTATCAAAAGGCTCTCTTGTTGTGATGAAAGCTGATATTAAATCTGTTAATCTGTACCATCTGCGAGGTAATACAATATCAGGTAATGTTGCTGTAATTTCAAGTTCATTATCTGATTCTGATGCTACTAATATTTGACATATGCGTCTTGGGCATATGAGTAAAATTGATTTGACAAAATTGAGCAAGAGATGACTTCTTGATGGACATAGCGTCGGCAAGATGAAATTCTGTGAGCATTGTGTGTTTCGAAAACACAAGAGGGTGAGGTTCAATACTTCAGTTCTGACGAGGATTAAAACCTCTATGTATTATTTTTAATATATAACAGACCATATGTCTTCATGGTCGTAACCTCGAGTGTACGACTCACCGGTCGAGATGCAGAGGTTATATAATGGGTACCCTGGTCGGATGAAGGCCTATGCCAAGCTCCTGACCAGGAGAACTGCTCGTAAAGGGTATGAACTGATACTTGGAACTGATTCCAGGTATATTCTCTACCGTGTGATGAATGGAACACGTGCATATTTCATACCATACGACGTTTCTTATCCAGAAGCACTGATGAATAACAACCATGCGGTTATATGTCTCATAGACATACAACCGCCGAACGGTTGGCTTTCCATCAACCGTCATCCGACTCCGACCAGTCGTGACGTTTCACATCAGACGTCTTCTCCAGAAGTAACTGCCACCTCTTCAAGGGCTATTTAAAGATGGAGCATAGACGGAGCAAAAGATATAGAGCCTTTAGACTAAAGCATAGACCTTAGACTCGTGTTTTAAGTCTGGCATTGTAAGATAACAAATAGTGTTCTCAGTGTAAACAGGAGTAGTTCATCATCCAGTCAGGAGGCATCCCCTGTAAACCCCAGTTCATACTAATAAAGGAGCAGTCCCATTATTACTCTAGATTTCCTACGTCACTCTCTCCTTTTCTTTTCGTAAGATCGACGTCTTGATCGTCGACAGCTGGCGCCGTCCGTGGGGAGCGCGGCGTGGAATCTTGGAAGAATTACCCCGCTCATCAAATCTTTGTCCATTCCCCGTTTGTGATCGCTAATGCGGTTATGGAGGGAAGTTGGGATGAAGAAAACTGGTTCGACTTGGCGGACTACTCCAACCTCGACATGGACGTATGCATGCGCGCCATGGAGGAAAACAGAATCTTTTCATCATCCTCCTTCGCCGGTTTGCCCATCGCAGGGATCGGCGAGGTCGACCGGATGGATGAGGATACCCCGCTACGATCAGTGGCGGTTTCAGAGGAAGTACTTCCGACTAGTTCGGAACACCCAAAAGCCTCAGCAAGCCCGGACTTTTCGATCGGCAAAAAAAGTGACGAAAATTCAACATCGCACAACTCAAGATTCAATATACCTTTGATGCAATCATAGTTGATAGGTACTCACCGACGGCTTCTAGCAATTTCAGGAGCCAACCGACACCTGGTGACGGTGTTAATGAAACCTCCAAGTGGGGATGATAAGGCTCAGCATTCGATCGGCAATTCGCCGGATCAGGTTGAGACCCTTCCGAAAACCTCAGGAAGTGCTGATCATCGACTGCTCTCCATCGTGGAAGCTTCTCGCAGAAACTCTGAAAGGCTCTCCATCGATTACGATGGAAGCTCATTGGAGGATCACTGCTGGAAGCACGAGGTCAATGCGATCAGAGATACAGATCAAAATGCCGTGTACGGTCCTCCATACGTTGCCTCGCCACCACGTAATAATGGAGATGGTACGGGCGGTCAAGCACCAAATGCCGGAGGTAACAGAACTGGTGGACGTCCATCAGTTAATCCGAATTCGTTCCCGATCCAAAAATTATCCGAGAAAAATTCGATCCAAGACAATCCGAATTAGTTTCCGTTCGGATCGGTCGGAAACTATCCGATCCGTTTTCACCCCTGTCCTGGAGTGGCTTGCGACAGCACATCGTGGCCCATCTTAATTTGTATCTCCTTCTTGGTGAGTTGACCTGGAAACAGAAAACTTAAATTGCAAGTCGAGTCGATCCGCACCAGCTAGTCCATCACCTGATGTAACACCCCAGCCTAACACTGAGTCTGAAATGCCACCAAACTACCCTAACAATTAGATTTACATCAATTTACAATAAAATTACAGCAAGCAATTCAGTATTAAAACCCATTCACGGGTCACAATAACGTAAGAATAAAGACATGGCAAGCACTGAAATTTAAACTCTAAATAGTAGGCAGAATAATAGTTCAAGAAATAAGCAAGACCAATCAAATATAGACTACTGAATAAATAAACGTGTTCTAACTGATCATATAGAATTATTCAATGTCTATCATGTCCTAGTAGAATAAACCATCACGTAAAGTAAAGTTTTCTCATGACAAGTGATAAAATAATTGGGTGTATGCTGTGTTCCAAGTGCTATCCCTTCTTAACAAGTGTCATTAACGATCACCTAAAAACAACATTAAAGCAATGGTGAGTCCACGACTCAGTAAGTACAGTAAAAAACATTGAACAATGCTTAATTAGTAGTACACAAAATTATCATCAACGTTAATTGTTCTCTTTTCTTTATTCTCATGCTCAATCATTCAATTCTCTTTCTTTATTCACATACACAATCACCAACTACCTTTCATTCCACGCATCTCCACACTACATGTCCACATGCACTTCTTTTGCGTATACCGGTATAGCATGAGTGTTCAACCATCAATGATACACTCTCAAGCCCGTCCTCCTCATGGTTCGGGGACTTTCTCCACTCCCGTGGAGTTGAGATCAACATGATTACCTTTTCATATGCAATGATGTTTGTGAATGTACAAATATTCATAGTTTTATCAACATTACCATTGTCCAACAATATCATATCCAACAATAAGGAATAAATAATGACCATTAACATTACTTACAATTAAATGAGTAAAAGTACATAAATATAATGGTAATAAATGGTAAAGCATACGGTGATCAACAAATGACTACTGCCTGCAATGCAATTGCCTCTTATCCTTGTGATGCTGGAGAGCGAAACGACGACAATGCACATGAGACCCCACTCTCTAGACAACAAATTCAAAACACAACTTAAAACCTTCACATTATAGCACCAATACCTTACTCTAACCGTCATCGCACGCCTACACCAAACCGACATTTTTAATTCGAAATTACTGGACAAACTACCCGATGTCCTAGTAGTTAAAACGACCATATCTAACTCATTTGAACTCCAAATTAAGCTATCCAAGACTTCCTGGAATCCTCACAAAACAACCTACATTTTTCTAGTTATGACAAACCCTGATTCTACTGTTTTCTACCCTGTTTTTTTTACCCAAAGACCGTTCTAGATTCTGTTAGAACAACCGCTTCATAATTTTATATCTTTAGTTCTAAAACTTGAAAATATATAAATAATGTGTTTTCTGAAAACTACACAAGATTTCCTACAATATTCAAGTTAACACAAATATTTATTTTTACCAATTTCTACACAAAATCGACCCAACTTCACCACGTCTGCCAATTACGCCCTAAATCTGGACAGTAACTTTCCGAAGGCTGTATCTTTTCATTCAGTACTCTGTTTTTAATGATCCATATCTTCCAGGAAAGCTAACATGATAACATAACTTGTCTCTAATTGCACCGAATTCTAATTCCGAGCTTAAATACCCCTAATCGTCTCCGCAACGTTCTACTCTAATCTCGATGAATCTGGACAGAAAGTCATCTACTCTTCACATTGACCTAACATTCTACAAACTGAATAGCAATTAACCTAGGCTAACCTTACAGGGTCTCATATCGTTACCCTTGGAAACCGCGATGAGGATCACCGATTCCCCACGAGATTCTCCTCACTTTCTTCCTCTTTCCTTCTCCCTCTCCTCTACTCTCCTTGCTATCCCTGTTCTTCATGTTGGCCTTCCTCTCCCCTTGGCGGTAGCACTGGCGACCGATGTGGCACGACACAGCAGGAGGGGTGGTGGCGCTGCAGCAAGCGGCGGCGATTGGCAGCAGGCGACGACACGCGACTACAAGGCGGCGGTGGCTACAAGGGGAAGGGGTGGAGGTGCAAGGGGCTGGGGCTAGGGTTGCTACCGCCCCTGGACCCTCTTAAGGCGCTGGCCCACCATGGCCTAGTTTTGCTAATTTTTCAGAAAGTCCCTCTAGTTAAATTTTGTTCCCTCTCTAACGTGTTTCGGAGTATTACACCTGATTGATCGAGACAGGTTGAGATATGTACATACACATTTATATAACACTAGTGGTCTGCATTTGATGAGCTAGTATGGCCAAACAGCGGGGCCAGTCGCTTCTTACAAAGATAAAAAAGTAGAAACCAAAATAATCAAAAATTTTCTAGTGGCGGAGGTATCCTGCTATCTTTGTCTTCAAAACTTCTTAGGCGACATCGTCGGCATCAGACGGTTCGAGATCAGCGAATGAAGCTCGAAATGCGTCCATCCACTGGTGCACTCGTTCGAGTGTCGCCCACAGACGCTCAAACTGAAGAATCAAGTCGCATTGTGCCCATAGGCTCTCTTTACTTGCTCGAGGGGTGATCGGTATCGTAGATTTGGTCGCCCGCTGTCTCAATGAAGTAGTCAAAGCGATGGTAATCCTCTAGGAGATGTGCAACGTCGATGGCGAGGTTAGTTTACCGGAAGCTGGAGACGACATGGAAGACGCGACTCTCTCGTTTCACTTTGTCACGTTTTTCCTAGAATTTTCTAGAAACAAAGCTGGAAAGTGTTGGAACTATTTTTTTCCTCAATTGCAATATAGAACTCATTTTTTTTTCTAATTAGTTTCCCATTGAAATAAAAAAATATTTCAATCTATCCATTAGAATTTCTAGAATTTCATCATTAAATACAAAGAATTTTGGATTTTAGCAAAATTTCTAGAATGAAAGCCTTTATGCTCTTATTAATATGATTTACCAAGCCTAAACCTATTTTTTTGTGGATTTTTGATACGACCGGGTCCTTCTTTGGCCACTAGGGCCTCCATTCTTTTCCCTCCCTTCCTTCCATTCTTTTGTTGTTATCATGTAAACAAGAAGAAAAATCCGACCGGTCGCGCTATTTTGAATACTCAGCTGCAACGTTCATCTGTTACAAAGTAAAGAAAGCACTTAATTCCAAAAGCCTCTTGGCGGCAGGAACGATGGAGCCGATGACGTGTCGTGCCTCTTAATTCCAAAAGCCTCTTGGCGGCAGGAACGATGGAGCTTTAATGAAGTTGGTAGGAGCCTAGGAGGCTTCTCTGTGTGAGTGCGTGTGTCTCACCCATGCAGGCATAAGAAAAGGTTCTCTGGATGAGAGCTCGTCAAAAACCTTTTCCTTTGTTGATGCATCGGGAAGGCCCAGGGCGGACTTTTCTCTTTTCTTATTGCATTGTTTTACTATTCCATTGAGATATCAGTACTCCAGTATTTAATATACTGCAGTGTACTCTGCAGCATCTAATGTTTCTTTTTAAATCCTATAAGCTTTGCACCTAAGGCTGCTCCATAGGTGGTTTCTTATTGCACGAAAAGTATTTAGATACCAACTTTCCAATGCATTGTATCCTAGAGTGTTGTATCTGATGCCTTTGATATAAATGTCTTTACCACTATTTCTACCTAGGATACTGTGTATGAGTGGTATCTAAATAAGATACTAGTCTGCTCTCTCTCTTCCTTAATTACAGTGCCACATCAAATTTTTGCTTATGTGGGGTCTTAAGATATTTGCCAAGGTGGAGCATTGGGAGTAGCCTAAGGTGACATAGGTGCACTAATTTAATTTAAACATATTTAACCTGATATAAACACCACCTAAGAAATGAAGAATTACACCACTACAGTGCATAGAGTTTGCATTGCTCGTGTGTCCACCAGTGGCGAAGTCAGGAATTTAGCAATGGGGTGTACACTTCAAGAATGAAAAAAAATCTTATACAATACATATATAATTTCATAAGTCCAACACAATTATACAAAATAGTTCAAAATTAGTTAATAATGCAATATAAATAGTTCAAATAAAATCTTACATGAATAAAATAGTCCTAAATAGCTAATGGAAATCACAATAATAACGTTCGAGAAGATATCTCGCTCTATAAAGGTGACTAAACAATCATTCAATACTTGATCATCCATACTATTTCTCAATTTATTCTTCACAAGATTCATCGCCGAAAATACTCTTTCAACGATCGTCGTTGCCACCAGTAGGAGCAATACCAATTTGAGAAGAAAGCACACCAACTTATAAATGTTATGCTTTCTTGTTTCAACAAGCTTAGTAGAAACCTCACTGAGATTCTTTAGGCCTTTAAATCTATCATCGCTTCGCATATCATCAATAAAGTTATCAAGTTGGAAAGAAAGTCTCAATAAATCCGTGCTTGAAAAATCATTGGGATAAAAGTTGACAAGGCTAAGCACTTTGTCCCTATCATAAGAAGCAAATGAATTAAGAGGATTTAAAGCGGACATGCAAACAACCAACTCCATATTAACCTTGTCAAACCGATTGTCAAGCTCTTGGAGAACATTATTAATAATACCAAGATACACATACCTTGTTAAAGGCATAAGCGTAGAGCAAAAAGGTGTGTGAGCACGTGCGTGAACAGACATAAGCGTGTGTTGCTGTTGAGAGCTCCACTTTTTATTGTCGTGTAGCTTTCAGTATGTAGTAGCCCAGAAATATGATTCATAAAGAACCTACCAAGTTTCTTGATAGTATACAAACAGACATTACACCAGAGACCACACGACTTGCTAGTAAAAAAACATCACACCGGAGACCACACGGGCACGGCACGTCCAGGACTAGCTAGCTAGCTAGCAACGTACGCTCGTACCAGGACCATGGCAGCGGCGGAGCCCTTCCTCAACGGCAATGCTATTGCTCGGGCCAACGTCGTCGACGGCCAGCCGGGCATGGGCCAGGCCGAGGCTGCCGCCGACCGCCGTCTAGAGCGGCGACTCCGCTTTTACGCTGCCGTGTATATGATGCTCGGCGCCTTCTTCCTCCTCCGCGCCGCCGTCCTCATGCACGCGCTCACGCCACCTCCCGCAGCTCCGGCACCTTCGAAGCCGCCATTGGCATCTCGCTGTGGGCGGCGGCCGTCGCACTGGTGTTCTCTCCTTCCACCTCCGCCGTTTCCCAATGGCCGCGCTGGCTGCGGCTCGGCTCGCGCAGGCGGCGCTCAGGGCCTTCTTCTAAGCATCACTAGTACTATCTCCAGCTAGCTTGGATTGAAGAACATTACCAGTGTCTAGTATTAGTATCCTCCAGCAGTTAAGTTGTCTCTCGTACGCAAGGACGGATCCAAGGAATAAAGCTATTAGGGTTGATCACTATATGAATTACAATCTGGACTCGAGAGGAGATATCTAGTGCAGTGCAATCTATAGTGTTGTGTCTTCCTTTAAATTTTGAACGTCAAACTCAGTGTGTGTTAGCAGCAATTTTTTTTTCCGCTCTTGCTAGCTCCCAATCGCCTGAAATTTTTTTAAAACACAATCACCTACAATTGTACAATACTAAGCCTAAAATTGTATAATCAAGTGATGTGTAATTTTAGCACAGATTTACTGTAACTTTTAGTTCTATTTGTTTTTGTATTTGTAGGGTTCACCTAGATTTATTTTTGTCTGGTTTAGATTTTTTTTTTGTTTTATTTTTGTATTTGTAGGGTTAACCTAGTTTTTTTTTTGTCTAGTTTAGAATTTTTTTTGTTTTATTTTTGTATTTGTAGGGTTCACCTAGATTTTCTTTTGTCTAGTTTAGAATTTTTTTTATTTTGTTTTTGTATTTATGGGGTTCACTTTTGTATTGTAGGGTTCACCTATATTTTCTTTTGCCTAGTTTAGAATTTTTTATTTTGCTTTTGCATTTGTAGGGTTCATCTAGATTTACTTTTGTCTAGTTTAGAATTTTTCAACATAAAAAACAGAAGCTATTGGATGGTTATCTAATGTCTAAAAAAAATGACAGGGTTTTTTGTAGTTTTCAGGTGACTGTAGCATAGTTAGCCCCATTTGGTTTTGCTGTGAATATTTTGATTTATTATTTGTCCGAATTTGGTTACTCTCAAATGTGGAACGGATTTGCACTTGAAATTTTATATACCAGCGGCGAGGTTTGAGCGGCGGAGTCAACTTAGGCTTGACGGAATCTGATTACCGATTACTGTTGGTTAGTTAAATCTAATTATGCAGATTACTGTTAGTTTAGCTTAGTCTGATTATGTGGGTTCTCACAGTAAGAACTACCACATTCTTCATTAGTTTATAACATTCTTAAGTAATTGTCAGATCAGACCAGCACATGATTTGGCTACAGTCATAAACAAATGTGCTTTGCAAAGCAAATATCCAAAGTAGTTAGTAAAGTTAAGCAGTTGGCCTAAGCTCTTTACAGATTCTGATAGGATTGCACAGGTTTACTTAATTGGCAAGCACCGCAAAACTACAAAATGTTTCAACGTATACAACTTCAATTGCATAGTGTTACCTTACATGAGTATAGGAAAGTAGCAGAGAGCGAAATTTCTTACAATTTGGAGACGACCTTGGCGATGAGAGGCGCAGTGGAGACGACCCCCTCATCGGCCACAACCTCTGGGATGTAGCGTCGTCGGCACGGCAGACGTTGGCAGCGATGAGGAGGCCCGCTAGCTTTTGCTCGTCACGCTCGCCACGGAGGAGGTGGAGGCGGAGACAGTCATTGAGCGGCGGGGTGGAGGCTGGCATCGGCACGGCGGCGGCTGGGGTCAGGGTCGGGGAGGAGTCCTTCTGGAGATGGAGATGGAGAGGTGAGTGAGACGAATGACACCAGGAGCGGAGGGGGAGCTAGGGTTTGGGGTCGGAGGTAGGAGAGTACCATGGATGCGAGCGGACAACCCTGCTGTTCCGGTGATCAAATAACCATAACATCCAATTATCGAATCCAAACATAGCAAACCATATGAGTTCCGGAATCTACACAAAATTTGCCACATTTTCCTAGTTATGCAAACTTCCTGATTAAGCTGTCTAATCCCTCGATTTTAACCTCGGAGGTAATGCTGTTGCGTCACTGAACAACATGCTTATCAATTTCACACATATTTTTCTACAACATAAAAGTGGCAAACCATACAACTTCTGGAAAATATAGAAAATTATCAAACTTTTTTTCTAGTTATGATCATAATTTAATTCGAGCATCTATTGTACATAATAAGCCAAACAACGCAGTTGCTACCAATGGCGATAGAGTTTTGGACAGCAGCGCTTCCGAGACCATAACGTTTACACCACTCAACTAAATCCAATGTTCTTGCACTTTATGAAAAGCTTAAACAAATAACCTAGATCTTTTTATGTTATTGAGAACTAATTCAGATGTCTAATATTTTTAATCTTGTAATTGCCACGAGACTGTCCAATCGGGACGATTCTCTGGATAGCGAGCTTATAAAAATTATAACTTTTAACCTACTCAACCAAATCACGACTTTAAGTACTATATGGAAAGATAATAAACTTACCTACAACTCTCTAGTAGATTAAATGTTCAGATGAACCGCGCATAGTGACCAAAACTGCTCCCCAAAGAACTGCTTACAAATTAAATCTAATACCTAGGGTTTCTGCAAATTTTAACCGCAACTAAAATGCATCTAACCTTATTATTCCCTACCCGTTAGCCTGTACACTTGTTAACCAGCAAGGAAAAAAGGTTTGGGTCAATACCCTAGACACGTAGGAGACGGCATCGAAAACAACCGCGTCCTTCTCCCTCCTCTCCTTCTCTTCCTCTTTCTATCTGTCCAATCGTTCCCTTCTTTTCTGATCTGCTGCAGCAAGAAAAGCACAACACGTGCTCCTAGTCTTCATCTTCTCCTCCTCTTCTACTTTCCCTCTGCTAGTCTTCATCTTCTCCCCCTCTTCTGCTTTCCCTGTGTTGCCTGCTTGTTTCCTTCCTTCTTCTGTCTTCTGTGGCAACACACCGCAGCAGCCCGCCAACACTCGCGTAGGGCTAAACACCAGCATGCTGCGGCAGCGTAACTACTGGCCCGGCC
Source organism: Ampelocalamus luodianensis (assembly GCA_036346255.1). Lineage (NCBI taxonomy): Eukaryota > Viridiplantae > Streptophyta > Magnoliopsida > Poales > Poaceae > Ampelocalamus > Ampelocalamus luodianensis. The sequence goes on along the minus strand of CM070632.1, from coordinate 50,496,495 downwards.
AACACGCAGCGACTTCGGCACAGCAGGGCCCCTTCGGCGGCAGCGACGTACATGCATGGGCTAGCCAGTGGATGTACTGCATATACATGCATGGCTGTGCCGTACAAGCCATGGACACGGAAACGCTGTGAATAGCGAGACGCGAGGGCTGGAATTAACACGGCTGGCGGCAGCGGAGGTTATGCAGAAGCGTGCAGCACTTCGATTAACAAGCAGCTAGCGGCAGCGGCCGCTCAGCAAGCAGCGCACATGACAGGGCGCACGGGCACCAACAACAGCACAGCAAGCATGCATAGGCAGCGGCCAGCTTGGATGCATGCATGCGTGCAGGAGCACGAGATGTGAACACGCTAGGGCAGCGGCAGATCAGAAAACAGAGCGCGGCGGCTGCATGCGAGGGCGGCTAGCAGGGAACGGTGGTGGCGGCGGCTAGGGCAGGAGTCCCTGGCGTCCCCTTATATGGGGACGGCATGGGCCTGCTTGGCCCAATTCCCTTCTTCCTCTCCTTTTCTTCTTTTTTTTAAAAAAAAATAAAATAAAATGGGATATTACATTGTGCATATCTAGACAATTCACGCTGTACTTAAGATAAAACCATCACTTGTTTGAAAAAAAATTATTGCCCAAGTTGTCTGAGCTATCAGCTTTTAATGTGTTAGCAGAAAATATTCTCCTAATTGTCTGAAAATTGTCCATTGTATAGTGTGAGGTCTCAGGTTTTGATTGCTTCATGCTTAGCTTATTTCATGCTTTTACGTTGGATTTTAAACGGAAAATGATATGTAACTTAACCCGCATGCAATTAAATTTGTTTCCAAGTAAACTGGTTTAAGTGAGATGGCATTCTATTTTACGTCAGCCATGTCCAATTGCCATGATCATGAACTTCAGTTAACTTGAAATTGCTCGATGCAGATGAGCCTGTACGACATGAAGAAAAGCGACTAGCCACTTGGGGGAACTGATGTGCCTCATGATCTTGTTCTTGACAAGAAGCTGCTTGATGAATCCTTAAAGAAGGTTGGCATATTTTATTCGACCTCTGCTTATTTTGTCTTTGTTGATTAATTTCGTGTTTCAGATGCTGAAGCTGGGTGTCATTTTCTGTAGGAGGCTGCAAGGAAGAAAGAGGAGACAGATGAAAGAAAGAGGAAGTACAATGTGAAATGGAACGACCAGGTTACTGCGGAAGACATGGAGGCCTACCGTATGAAGAGAGTCCACCACGACGATCCTATTAAAGATTTTCTCCATTAGGCTAACACACTGCCTTGCAACGACACTTTGTAATGTTAAGTGTAAGCTGCTCATGTCTAACCGCGGTATGGTATCTTTACTATTATATATTATACAAGGACTCGGTGGTTGCGGTAAGTTTGCTATCTACCTTCTCACCTTATGAGTTGTTGGAATCTTTTATGGATATATATGTGTGTACATACGTTACTGCAAGGATCTTCTGTGAACAATTAGATTATATGCACATTTGATTTATGATAAGACTCTTTGTAGTTTGTTAAGCGGATATGAATTTTGTATGTAATTTTTAGATGTAAGGATAATTACTTTATGCATATTGGTTTTTTCAAGTCTCTCCCTGTATATATGTGTGTATGTGTCTCGGTTAGCAATATAAAGCCATGAGTTCTCTTTCCCAGCGCTACCATCCTTCTGGATGATTGCTTTTGTAGCACTGATCTCTGTTAAGAGTGTGATACGAAGAAGGAATGACATGTCTGTTTGTGACTTGCTGATGTTGTGAAGATGTGCTCATTTGTTCTCTAAGATGTCCTGGTAATCACGATATAACTAGATATATCGATCCCTTTCTTGTTTATTACTCGGCGCTTCTTGCTAGTTCCGTGATTCGGACAGTAACATGTTTTTGCGGAAGAAATTATCGGCACGATCAACTCTGTGATGAATAGATTTTATTTTTTATTTTTTTATAAAAAACTCTGTGTTAAATATTTCCCTGGTGGGCACTGGATCTTGATTAGAACTAGGGAAAATCTTACCGTGTTTGGCTAGAAGCAACATTACCATCCAATCAGATAAAGCAATACAAGCTGGACAAGGCGATAGCATATTAGGGTTTGTATAAACGATTTTTTTCATATTCTTTTTCCTGAGATGAACACCCAATAATACATGTACTTACATGCAACCAATGAATGCAACAATCCTATGTACTACTATGTACAACACGAAAAGCACACTGGCAATCTTAGCACACAACGTGATCTAGACCCCTGATAATATATTTTTTTTCCAAACCCCAAACCAAACTAATTAGCTAACATATCCTCATGGTTAACCATATACATGACATGAGATTATGTGTGTCATAGCCCTCTGGCAAGCATGGCCTGGAATTCTTCTGCTGATTTCTGGCTCTGCAGCCTCATCTGCTCCCTGAACTTCCTTATGAAGAGCTCTGCTCTCAGATCCACCTCTCCCATCCCCTTCACCACCCCAAGGACACCACCTCCTCCTCTTCCTGGGCTCATGAGCACACTCCTCAGACCAGCACTCTTACTAGGAGTAGCATCCACACTTGCCTTACTGCCACTGGCACGCGCGCTGACACCAGCACTAGTATTGGCACCCACACGTGCCTTACTGCCACTGGCGCGCGCGCTGGCACGAGCGGTATCGGCGGCGGCGTCGGCGTCGACCAAACGTGCTGCTAGTTTGCTGCCGCTGGTGCTCGGCTCCTCCTCCTGGGCGTGCTCCTGCACGACGCTGAGGTTCTTGGCCTGGTTGTAGAGCTCGTCGACGTAGACCGGCCCGAAGCTCCGGTGGTGGCACCACCCGCTCTGCAGCTGGGAGGACGACGGAGTGCGTCGACGCTGGCCGTCGAGCCCCGGACTGACCACCGGACGGCGCGGCCGGAGCAGCGGAGCTTGGAGTGGACAGCGCTCGCGAGGCCGGCGCACTTGCGCCACCAGCGCCACAGCTTCGGCCTGCCCTCCTCGACGACGTGGTGGCCATGCCGAAGCAGGACATGGTTGGCTTTGGCTTTGATCTGCGTGTCTGCCAGAGATCACAGAGGAGGGAGGAGAGAGAGTGTGTGTGTGTGTAGGAGACGATAGGTAGAGGAAGCTGATGCTCTTTATAGAGTGGTTGGCGTGAGATGGAAAGGTGGCGCGTGAGAGCTTTCGGCGTTTGGGCGGTAAGACTCACGCTATGTGGTTGACTAGTACACTTCAATTTGTTGCCGTTGCTTGCCTGCGCCTTATTTTGCTGCTGCTTCTTTTCCTACTACTTTTCGTACTTGCGGGGTTGTGAAAATTGATTCTGTTTTTGGTTTCGTTTCACTTGAGAGGATCTTAACTCATAGGCAGGGGTGCTATCGGAGTGGATACGAGCTGATATCACTCATTAGTTATTTTATTCTGTATTTTTTAATTCAAACCGGAATCGGATTTTAATAACATCATATTCCCAACATTCAGGCTGCAAACATGTTGGGGGCTATCTAGTGTAAACTAGCAATTTGATTGATGTATACATGTGGGAACATCACATACAATTTTTTTTATATAAAAAACAATGACTTAAAAATATTGGTGGATATAAAGCACGGGATGTTGCATGACACTGCCAAAAAATTTACCATCTAGGTTGATGGCCCTTTTGTTAGTCCTCGATAATACAATCGATTTCTTTATGAAAAAAACAAAGTCGACTTTAATCATAAAACTTTGCAGACTCATGAAACACTCTCTCCCCTACAACCACCAATAGTCAGAGAATTTTCGAACTTTTACACATAAAGTTGCACAAGCTTACACTGAATTTTGAACCTGCGCATGGTATTTACCCAAAATTGATCTCAGGGTATTTGGTTCTAGCTGGTGGAAGTAAGACTGAACCTTTGTTAACTTACTGTCTACAGACCGACTGAGGATGACTGTCTTGATTATTATTATTTTTTTGTTCTTTGGATCGCTCGCATGCCTAACTAGCAAGTCTGCATAATATATACTCGTATGCTCTATCTTGTGTATATCTAAGCTAGCTGTGTCCAGTCAAGTGGACTAAGCACCAAAGGCCAAGCGAGTAGAGCAACTTCAAGACACACCTGCTTCACAACAGCTAAGAAAGTAGCTTAGAGCAAGCACCGATCCCTTGTGGGAAATGTGCTCGTCTGGCCAAGAAAAGAAACCTCAAGTTCTTCCAAACTAAGTTTCTATACATGCGTGCTATATGGTTTTCAGATTAATTATGCTACCAGCATCCAGAATCGATCTGGTGTAATCAATGTAACATCCAAATTTGTGGATTTGCAAAATCTTCAAAGTCAAGAACGCAAACCCCAAAAACTTCCCAACTTGATCAAGATTCGATTCTTCCCCAAAGCCCGAGCTCCTCCTCCCCAAAATCGCCCTAACCCTAACCCTAGTCCCCTAACCCTAGCCCCGCTCCTCTTCCTCTTCACGGGCCGCACCACGCACCGAGCCGCTCGCCCTCGCGCCAAACGATCCGCCAAGTTCGCTGCCGCGCCAGCGCCCGGCGGCCGTGCCCTTCCTCGCCCCGCCCCATCCCTTCTTCGCGCGCGCGAGCCGCCTCGGTTCTTGCGCGCCCGCTGTCAACGGTCGCCTCCCGATCCAAGCCCCTTCGACTATAAAGCCTCCCCTTCCGGTTGAACCCCACCTCCTTCCCGAGCAAGAAGAAGATCGAGCGAGGCCGAGCACTTACCTTTGAAGCCGCTGCCGCTGCCGCTTTGCTATCGCTGCCGCCGCCGCCGTGTGGCCGTCGCCGCCGCATTGAGCAGCCTCGCCGCCACGCCCCGGCCGTCGTCATCCTTCCGCCGCCCGCCGCTTCCCCGAGCCGAACCCTCCTCCTCCCGCGCGCCGCCACCCTCCTCCTTCTGCGCCTAGCGCCACCCCTTCTCTTTTTCTCTCGGCCGAGTCCTCGCCTCTTCTTTTCTTGGCCAGGCCAGCGCCTGTGGGGCGCAAGGCATCTCGCCGGTTTCGCCACGCCAGGCGGGCCGGAAAGAAGGCCGTGGGCCATTTTCCATTTTTCTTTTTTGTTGAATTTCGTTTCTTTTCTATTTTATTTCAAAAGTGAGTTTTGTAAACTTAATAACTCCCCCATTTTAACTCCAAAAGTTGTGTAGTTTGTTTCTAAAAATTTCTAAAATCAAGCTCTTTCTTTTGGTGCTAGTTTGGTTCTTTTTGGAGTTCATTTGATGAGACTTGTTATTTATTTAATTTAATTGCTCGCTTATTTCTTTTCGCACGATCGATCGCAGAGAGTTCGGAGAAGCCGAGACCCCACTTCGATCAAGCTCAAGAATATCAAGATCATCTAGCCAGAGACCAAAGTAGTCGACACTTTGATCATATTGAACCTACATTTTATGCAAATTATGTTCTTTTAAATATCAAATTGCATGCTTTATTTCCCTTATGCAAATGTATGTTAAATACCCTAAGGTAGTTAAATGCCATGTTGATGCTTTATTATTAATACACCATCCTTTGATAATTGAATTGTCGTACACCATTGTCACCCTAGTAAATATTTGGTAACTATACTAGTTTAGGCTATACTTAAGCGCCATGCTAGTCTTGCTTAAGTATCGGGGTATCATCTACCCCATTCATCATCTTTTGAAATGAACATGATTTTGGGCAGTCATTGGGTGTAAATGACTGAGATGGTTATGGTGTTGTATTTTTCCTACCTCTTAAAAACCCTAAAGAAATTGCTTATCACATCTGGGCGGATGGTATGATGGATGGTATGTTGGTGGTGCTAATGCAGCCCAAGGAATGTTGGTTTGTGGATGGTATGTGGTATGAACCGCCTGATGGTCCCTAAGGACTTAATCTCGTGATGACCTCCCAATGTAAAACAAGACGACCACATGTCTATAATGGTGTCGACTGCTAAATAATTTGTATCCGTTAGTATGAGTTGCACTGTGCAGATGACCGCTACGCCATAAGCCTATGTGGCTATGGGTTGGGGTGTACGACTTACTGGTCTATGTGAGCGTAAGTCGTGGTGGCGCAAGAGGGGTCCGGGAAAGAGTTGACGGTCTAAGTGAGCGTAACTCTTCTCGTGTGAAACCTTAGCGGTGTAACAAATACCGTGAATGCATTGTAAAGGCCTTGTGACGATCTCCCCTTGGCTCACATGTCTACTAAACATGTGTATATGTCGATGATTGTCTCTTGTGGGTAAAGTGTACAACCTCTCGCAGAGTGTAATGAATCGTTCGAATAGCCGTGCCTACGGTCAAGGGCGGACATGGGAACTTACAAGAGTTAGTTCTGTTTATAAAACATTGTGGTATGGATAAAATGTGATGGGTCATTGTGACCTGGTTTTGGTTTTTCCTGGGTGGATGTACCCGTTGATGTCAAGTGGTGGATGTAACCGCTATCAAAAAATAAGCATGAGGTGGAGGTAACTCTCATCGTTATAAATATTGCACAAGTAATCTCTTTAACAAATGCAATTTGGTTAAAATGCTACGTGATAGGACTTTTAATATTGGTACTTTAATTATTGCTTTGTGCAAATAAATGAACCCGAGCCATCCTTGTTAAGCCTTGCATGTATAATATTGCATACTGTGTGTTGGATCGCGAGCACGGTAGTTGTGCTCATCCTCGCTCTTTCCCCCCAACCCCCAGAACCCGCAGATCATGGAGACTACGTCTACTACGAGGACCAGGACGCCGAGGAGCAAGGACATGAAGAGGAGTAGTATAGTTCTTGTAGTCTAGGTCTCGCCTCAGTCTGGTTGGCTCCGTCGGTACTTGTGTACCTCCTATATTATCCAAGCCCTTGGCTAATATCGGTCGTACACCTAGTACCCCAGTCGCTTGCCTGTGGAGAGACTTGCTCTACCCCTTTTGCTTCCGCTAACGTACTCGAGATTTTGTAATGAACTCATTTGGCCTGATCGGCCCTTTTGTAAACTCGACCCGACGTGGTCTATTTGAACTCTAATGCTTGTATTAATGAATGGTTTGGTCTACGCGATGTATGAAATGATTCAGCAATGTGTACTGTGAGCGCTATCTACTGATCCAGGGAATAGCGCAGTATTTTCACAGAGGATTCTGGATTACGAAATCCGGGTCCGACAATCAAGGAAACTTCTCATCGTTTCCTCAGGGTAGGGCGGCTGGCATGGCCAGGAATTTCTTCTTCTCCAGACCGACCTTGTTCCCAGCTTGCAGCAAAAGGGCAGATTCGATCTTGCTGGTTGCTTAAAAGCTAAGAGAATGGGATGAGGAATATGCCATCTAGCTCTTCAAAAGGAAATTATTATACACAACCAATTAATCTAGCTCTTCAAAAGGAAATTATTATACACAACCAATTAATCTTACATATATATGCCGCTGGAAAAGTAGCTATAGTGTGTTTTGTGCACATGAGCTGGTGCGAGTAATTGCGGTCCTCCTGGTGCTTTTCTTCGGGATGCCGTAGATTCATGCAAATCTCATCTAGTGTTAGCGACCAGATGCGATGAATATGAGCTATTTTTTCCCTTCCGGAATTCTACCCTCTTTCACTCTAATAGTTGTGTGGAGCTATAAAAATCGAGGTCTCAAAATCACAGTGAAAGAATAGAGTTAAAACTAAGAAAATCAAACTTCAACCTCCCTTGCTCGGTCTGACCGCCAAGCAACGGGTGGTCTGATCGCTCCTTCAGAGCGGACAGAAAAAAACATGATTTTGGATCTACAAAATGATCTAACTTTTGATCTAAAGATAAAAATCACTTTAGATTTCAGACATAGCTCGACAAAAATGTTCGGAACCTAGTCCAAATCAAAGATCGAGACGATCGTAACCAAGGTTTCATAAATTTCTTGATTGAGTGTAAAAATGCTCATGGATGAAAGTTGGTAAAGATGATATTAGATCAACTTCCACAGGTTCTAGCAAGCTAGATCACAAAAAAAAAAGACCAATACAAAACTCCTAGAACACAAAACTCGAGAGAGAGCAATAACAAGAACAAGAGAGTGATCATCTTTGCACGAATTGATTGGATTGATATTGACAAATTGAAGGTTTACTGTCACTCCATTACGGAGGACAAAAGCTCACTCATGAGCACCTAATCCCACAATTCTTGTCTAAAACCCTAGCATCCTCTATTCTCTTCACTTTACACAAATATCAAATTAGGGTTTCTAAGCTTAGTTGTTTGGGTGTGCAAATCCTGCACCACCCTTTATATAATAGAGATTAGGTTTAGAGAGAACCATTAATGGACACCCGTTAAGCCCACACATAAATGAGTCTCACTCATACACATTTCTCGAAGTGGATGACGATCCGACACTCTCGAATTCGTCTCTTCGTGATCTTATCTTCCTCATGACCTAAACCGCTTCTCCTTTGCGACATCATATGCTGCGATTTCTCCAAGGTCACCAATCCAATATTTTAGTGAAAATACCAAAATACCTCTTCTCGATCGTTCCATCATTGATCGAGTCCAATCTTGTGAAGCAATCTTATACTTCACCACGCGTAGGTTCATCAATAACTCTTCTCATACCGACAAGCCTCTCTCATCTGACTCTCACTAGACCACCTCATCACTTGCGCCAGCCCCAAGCCCCTTGATGCAATCCATAGCACTAAACTTTCCGTCTTCTTGCCCATGTGTGGCGGTCGCCCCAGGCCCCGGGACATGCTCGCCGCTGAGGCCTAAGGCGCACGCGTACACACGCGTTTGTGCAGTGTGTTAGCTAAGCTAAGCTACATACCCGTGTTTGTTCGTATGTATGTGCGTACGTGTCATCAGTGTATGTCTATGTGAGAATAAATGAAGTGGCTTTAGCTATCGCTTCTCTGATTTAGACAATAGCAAACATTCCCAGCTTCTTAAAGAAAGCTAATAATTAAGAATCCGGTACAAAAAAGAGCAAGACTCTGCTGCAACCCTGAATTCAACTAAAAACAACAGCTCAAGAAACTAAAACAAGATAACAGCACTCTACAGGCAACACCACACATGAATCTAGAGTGAAACTTGTTGAACGCCTGACTTCACCCCGAAGCTCACTGCTTGTCAAAGTGTCACTTAAGCATCCATGCAATTGTCTGCATCACATGAAAGACCATGATGTTCCTCTTTGGCTGACTTGCCTTCACCAGTTCCTTTCTTCTCTTTCTTCATGTTTCCCTTCGTCTCCTCGGCATCGTGTCTTCTGCTCTAGACGTTGACGATGCATTGTTGTAGAACGGTGATGAGTCGGTAGAAGCCGCCGCAGCAACACATCCTCCCTTCTTCTTCTTCTTCTTCTTCTTCTTCTTCTTCTTCTTCTCTTTCTCTTCTTTTGCTTCCTGGCTTTATGTACAGAAGCTAGCAAGTAAGGATACACTACTATATCAAATGGCATCTAAACGGAAAAGGGCCACCCGACATATAATTTGCACGGTGGTGGCTTAGGTTGTACTAAATATTTCACTCCTGTAAAATAAGCCTATATTGTAGTATATTCGAAGGGGAGATACCTAGTGCACAATTGACAAGAGACTAACCACCATCAAGCTAAAAACGGGCATTTGTACCCATTTGTTTTTTCCTTGACAACTCAAAACTGAAAATAAGAACGGACTGACCGAACAAGAGCGATCCGGGTTTGCATCTCATCAGTGATTCTACATTAATCTTCACACAGTCGAGTCAACTTCCTTGCACAAAAGTAACTATGTTATTGCAATACATATACATGAACTGAGAAACGTGATGGAAAAAAGTTTACATATGAACATCTAGATATGAATCTTAAATGGATTTTTTTTTTGAAATAATCTATTTTTTATTTGAAATTACAGAAATAATACCACTTAATTTTTTTTTACATAAATAATCACGTGTCGCCGTACGGTTGGGCGACTTGGTATAGTCGCCCAACCAGTGTGTGATATATGTGAGATTCAGTCAATGGAACGACGATTTGACCGTCCGAGGCAGTGTCGCTTAATGGATTGGCGATATGAACCTAGTCGTCATACGGTCGAGCGACTTGGTTAGAGCTGGGCCCAAGTCGCACGACCGTATGGCGACTTAGCGTGGCTTTATAACCGCGCGCGCGGCCGAACAATCGTCATTCCAGTGAGCGAGCCCGAGCAGAAAGAAAAGAAAGAGAGGAGAAGGAGAGGAAAAAAGAGGAGAAGGAGAGGAAAAAAGAGGAGAGGAAGAAGAAGAGAAGAAAAGAGGCTCTTCGCTTCGCATCGACGACCACGACGGTGAGTTTGTAGTATTATCTTGTACAATTATATTTTTTAAACCATGGTAGGTTAGCAATCAACGTGATCTGTAGTGACATATTGTTAGCAAATGTTTAGAGATAGCATGATTAATTAGTAACCATTGTAGGTTAGCAAGCAATATCATGTGTAGTGACATATTGTTAGCACATGTTTAGGGATAGCATGATTAATACAATTAGTTTAGAAGTTTGTATGGAGGAAAAATTAGTCTGTGAAAATAAATTTAGTTGTACTATTCCGCGTGCTGCGCTAATTTTGTCTGGGTTTGATGAATGATAACGTGTTACTTTTCCATTATATAAACATGTCGATAACCCGTGTATTCGCAAATGCTAGTTTATGGAATGTTAAATATATGTAGTTATTTGTACAATAAAGAATTGATAACATTTACTTTATAATTTTGGTTGGATTAAGGAATTATAAAATACTAAGACAAAAAGCATAGATACATGGTTCCAAACCCGTAGGATTCTCAAACATGTGAAATTTTGATTTTTTTTTCGTAAAGCTTCACCTATTACAAATATGCCTAGTAACGATGATGTTTTTAATATTTTGCAATGCATAGCAGCTAGTACATGTGTTAACGTAATATAGCCTTTTGTAGGGAAAATTATGTGTTTACTACTTGGGTTTCATGAAATTGTATACGTATTACCACTATGTTTGAGTATAGTGTTTATGTTTTATTTGTCATTGGAATATAATTTAAATGCTCAATAATATTAATGCTTTTAATTTCTTAATTCGCGGGTATGGCCCACGACCTTGGTGGTTTGGACTGGCATTTCGGCCTGCTGGACTGGTTGGTCGATGCGCAGCACCGCAGCGAGCCGTCGTGTCCCGCATCTGGGTCGCGGGGACGACGTGGCTGACTTGGGAGTGGTTCGTACGCGGACACCCCGACGGGCTTGGAGACTAGACCCACGCTGGGTAGAGAGGTTTGTTCGCGAGCTGTGCCACTTGTTTTGTGTCAAATGCCCGCTATGTAGTTACTTCTTTGTGCTTTGCAAGCTGAGCTGTGCCGACCTTCTACCTCTCGCGCGGATGGTGGAGACCACCGAAGAGGACGGTGCTTCGATCAAGGACGACGGGGAGGTCCAGGCCGGTCCGGAGCGGTCACGACGGTTCCAGTTCGACCGGTAGCTCCTGACAGCCCTAGTGGACCGGTGGCGGCCCGAGACGCACACCTTCCACCTCTCATTCAGGGAGATGGCCCCTACTCTGTAGGATGTCGCGATGTCGCCACCGCATATCGAAGTCGTGCATTCCCGCTAGATGCGCCGTGAACGGCATGACGCTCACGGGCAGTGTTTGTGGTGTTCTTGGGGCGGAGGCCATGCCACCGTACTTTGACTTCTCGGAGCGACAGCGGCATGGCCCACCCCTGCAGTGGCTTTCGCAGTTCTGGGTACGTATGGTACCTATTTTCCATGTTTACAGATACACTATCCTAGCCGTATGACGGGGGTACTAATTATTCATTGGTGCGTAGGTTGAGCGGATGGTCCCACAGCCCACCGCCGACCAGGTGTCGCGGCACCTCGAGGTGTACCTGCTGTGGCTCTTCGGCTGGGTACTGTTTACCAGTAGCCACGGTGACTCCATCGATGCCCACCTCGTGGGCTATACGAGGGCCATTGCCGACAGCGAGGAGTTGCAGATCAGCTAGGGATCAGCCGTACTTGCTGCGATGTACTACGGCATGTGCGATGTGTGCTGTAGGACAAGGCCATCATCTATCCTGACAGGCTGCCCCCTCCTACTGCAGCTGTGGTCGTTCGAGCGCTTCTTTCTCGGACAACCCATGCTGGTTGACTCTAGTTCGTACGACGGGTACATGTACCATGGGCACGCGGTGGACCGGCCGACCGTAGGGTCCCTTTGGTGCCATAGACGGGTACGTACTCTCCTACATCTTCACTACACATGTATTATGGGTCATCCTTTATAACTACTGTTCTGGCTTGTAAGCACAGTATGCACACATGCAAGTCACACGTGTGTACGAGCACTTTGTGGAGTAGCTGGACCGCCTCACCACTGACGACTTGTGCTAGGAGCCATACTCTGATTAGGAGACAGAGCAGCGTGCTCCCGAGGGGTTGTCCTCACTCTGCTTGCACGATCGGGCGTACTGGCGGATGCAGAGGAAGCTCGTCTTCGACGTCTTCGTCGAGGACTACGCGGTGCACAGGGTGATGCACCAGTTCGGCCTCCGTTTGGTTGTTCCAATTCCCGTTGGGATGAGGGTGACTGACTCTGACCACACGTGAGTTGCACACATTACATGTTGGAATATATTTTCGACAGTTATGGTATGACGGCTTGTAATTGCAGTGGTACGTTTTGCAGGCATAGTAGGAGGGGTGGCACCAGGACGTAGTGGTCACTGAAGATGGAGCCGCAGGCGCAGTGGGCGAATGCCCACAAGGACTTCGGCAGAGGACACCCGTGACGACCCCACTGCACGACGAGTACCTCACCGGTACGCCCACGAGCACGCACCAGGATGGTGTATGTCATTGACCCTCCCCCTGATCGCGTACCAGCACCGACCAATGCGACGTGCTTCTTCGGGATGGCTCGGTCTCTTGTTACACAAGTGGTATGCCTTGAAGACCATGTGAATAAACCTAGCTGCACATAAAACAAGCCAAAGCTCCTTCACAAGCCATGCTCTTATGTCCTCGCCGCATGTGGGACCATCAACATGTACCCATCGAACTTCATATCAGAGTACTTCATGAAGGAGAGGGTACAACAGGCGTGGTGCGGCGAGCTAAGAAGCTTTAGGGTTGTGGGAAACTTCGCCATGTTGGATACTGCAAGAGGAATTGGATTCTGGATCTTGACCTATTGAAGGGGGGAAGGGCTGTCGGTAGAGTCGTCGCATTAGGAACGATATGGACGAAGGGGAAGCTCGAGCGGCGGGTAGACGTTGCAGCCGCTGCCGCCGGGAAGGCCACACCGTGAGAACTTGGAAGGCGCCTGCCGACACGTAGGAACACCGGCATGAAGTGCAGCACCGTTTCTTCTTGGGTGCGTAGTGGTACTAAGATAAGAACTGCAATATTTTGTAACTTAATGCACGCGTACAATGCATGTTTGTTCAATGAATATCGACGCCTATAGCTTAATGCACGCGAAACATCGATGCACCAGTCCACTTGATAAAAGGCAGCCGCTATGACGCGTCTACCATTTAGTTACATGCTTTACGATATTAAACATAATTGCATACAGGACAGGATAGTACCGAGATACAAGCCTATCTGGTCGTGCCTAATGGTAGAAGGTGCCTCACGCTACCCACATAGAGTGTTGTACAGGGGGGGCACCTCAGACGTGGCTGACCGTCGTTGTAGTGGCATGCACATATGCAGCTAGAGTTCACGCAACAGCATGTGGGATCATAGGAACTTCATATGTTCATGACCTCCTCGTTGCCCCTCTCGCGCTGCATCTGTTGGCGGAGGTCATCGTTTTCCTCGTTGAGATGGTCAACCCACGCCTCCAACTCAAAGATTCGGTTCCACAATGTATCCACGTACATCACAACATGCCGTTCATGGAGAGGATCGATCTTGCAGACAAAGTCGCATTTCGCCATCTGCTGTAAAGGAGGGTTATCATGGAGGCTCTATTAGCAGTAACATAAAGCAAACTATTTGCTAATTGTACCACAGAGTGTGGGCATCGGAAGAAACGTCATCCGCCATCGAAAGGGCCATCTAGGACCTGCACGACAGCGTCCTCCCTGTGTCCGCATTTCGGCCATACATGTTGAGCATCCTTGTTCGGCATCAACCGGTAGTTAGGGTCAAAGTCCTCCCTCCTTTTGAGGGGAAGTTCTTGCTTCGGCGACCCCGGTTGGACTAGTCCCTCGGCGTTTCCCATGGTGTGTTACTGTATGACGGGGAAGGCTCTTCTTCCTATGGTTTGGAGGGTGGAGTGGTCCTACTTTTGGAGTGTGGAGCGTGCATTTCATAGCCCACGGGGGAGTGGTAATAAAGCGGGTAATGTGTTAGCTTGCAGCTTTGCACGGTGATAAGATCAAACGAGGCAGTTTTGCGTAGTCACAAGACCAAAGGAGACAGCGTTGCATAGTGATAAGACCAGACGGGGTAGCCTTGCGTAGTGACAAGACCAGACGGGGCAGCTTTGCACAGTGACAAGACCAGACGGGGCAACTTCACGCAGTGACAAGACCAGACGAACAACTTTGCGCAGTGATAAGACCAGACGGGGCAGCTTTACGCACTCACAAGACCAGACAGGGTAGTTTTGCACAGTGACAAGACTAGACAGGCCAGCTTTGAACAGCGACATGACCCTACGCTGCGACAATATTCCTCCTCACGGACACGATTTTGCTTCAACCGGATTGCACTTCAGCCACTATAGAACCGCTACAGCTATGTTGGCTCCCACTATAAATATAATGCTACAAGGTCAGGAACTCCACAACACTTCTTACATAAGATGGACAAGGAGAAGGAATGTGAGAAAATCCACAAACTCTTGAAGGACTGGGTGTCTCCCCACGAGACCAGTGCTCGCCATCATCCATTTAGTCAGCAGCCTTACATGCACCAAACTTTTCTGGAGCTCATGGATCTAAGGAGGCTTCCTCGCAGTACGCCCAACGATTCTGGGTCGAGTCGCGCCCCCCTCCTATGCCCGCTGAATGCCCTCCGGAAGGGCCCTCCATAGGGGTGGCGCCACCCCTTTGCTGGTGTCGGGACGCCTGCAAGTGCGTCAAATCAACTGACGAGTGGACCATTGGGCAGCGCTATAGGTGCTGCACAAACTTCGACGCAGACTACCCCGACCGCAGGTTTGACACGGAGAGCCACAGACAACCGGTAATAAAATCGTATTTTAGTGCACACTACTATTTTTCTTCCCATCACGCCGAACCCACATCTCTGTTCCCACCGTAGTATCCACCGCGCCTATGGGACTTCAGCCAGTGGATTGAGGACAAGATCCACCCCTACGACATGTGGATGCTTCTAACACAGAAGGACTGGGCCAGGGAGGATTACGAGGACCGTGAAAGGCGTCTCGCAGAGCTGCAGGCTGAGAAGGACGAGAAGGAGAGGTGGGACAGACTGCGCGAGGAGCAGGAGCGCGAGCATGCCAGGCGACGAGAGGCCGAGAGGGAGCAGAAGAGGGCCATCGCGGCGAGAGCTAAGGCGCAAGGCGATGAGTACAACGCCGAGCTAGGTCGCAAGGGCAAATGGCCACGTTCCACGTAGTAGTTCAACCCTCTTCGTCCACATGTCCCATGTATTTCTATTTCTCTAAAGGCATGCGTGTACCGTCATTGGTTCGTTAGCTTGCGTGCCATGTAACCCCCCGTTGTTGGATCAACTGTCATGTTGTTATCGTTGCGTTATTTCTGCAAAGTTCTCCCTTGTGTATGAATTTTCTGGCACATCGCAATATCACTTACCTTCGTACTTATGACTCAATACTATCTCAATCGTCCTCATAAAATTCTTCAGAAATTTAGCGCACTACAACGATATATGACGATCAGAAAATGTTATTGTAAGTCTGACAAATTTCGTATCCTTGATATTCTACGAAAATAACAAATTGACCAATCAACCTTAACACTACAATTTTCTTTTCTAAAAAAGACCATTATACAATAAGATTTGCTAAATGTAATACATACGAAATGTAATATGTATTATAACACAATTATTCCAATCAGATCTGGTGAATAGTATATCT
Source organism: Ampelocalamus luodianensis (assembly GCA_036346255.1). Lineage (NCBI taxonomy): Eukaryota > Viridiplantae > Streptophyta > Magnoliopsida > Poales > Poaceae > Ampelocalamus > Ampelocalamus luodianensis. The sequence continues at coordinate 50,480,478 of CM070632.1, read as the reverse complement.
AGGACCTAAAATCGCCTAGTGGTTGGGCGACTAGTAAAGTCGCTTAACTATAAGGCGATGCCAACGCATATTGCTCGGTTGTTGGGCGACAAGGATCAAATCGCCATTCCATTAAGCGACAATGCCAAATCGCCGTTCCATTGAGCGAATCTCACATGTGTCGCACGCTGGTTGGGCGACTATACTAAATCGCTCAACCGTACGACGACACGTGATTATTTATGTAAAAATATTAAGTGATATTATTTCTGTAATTCCGAATAAAAAATATATTATTTCAAAAAAAAATCCATCTTAAATGGCCACTTTTGTTCTTGAACTGCATGCCCCTCATTCTCAAGCACAGTAACGACCACCATCCAGCCAAACCCAATCAAGTAATCAATTCATCAAACACCTACTACGCATCATGGACCAAGATTAGAAGTTAGAGATCTGAATCTCAGGAAGTACATCTCAAAGCAGTAGCAGTCTACATATATAGTGTAACTCCTGCTAAGCAATTAAAGAGTGGGATCTGACTTTTGCCTTTTATTCCCAAGTGATATATATATATATATATATATATATATATATATATATATATATATATATATATATATACATACACACACACGTATCTAGTGCTAATGAATAATTCGGTGCTAAGGTGCTAATGCCAATATTGACCGTTGGATTTGGATTGAATAACCAAGATTAATGTAGTCTCTTACCTCCAAACCATTTAATCACCTTGCATGTTCCCACATTCAATGCGCTTCATTAATACACCTTCATTAAACACCCGCATGCTTCCACACCTTCATTAGCACCGAATTACCCATTAGCACTAGATACGCCCTATATATATATATATATATATATATATATATATATATATATATATATATATATATTGATTAATTGAGCATGAACTACCTTTTAGTAGAACTAATTCCAGCTAATTCGATCAAAGAACACCACCAATCGGCAGCAACATAGGAATAATACTGCACCGACACGCCTTCATCGAGTGGGTAGACGTCCAGCCCTACAGATCGTGGATGCGAGTTAAGGGAAAGGGAATAGAGGTGGAGAGAGGATGAAGTACCGGGCTAGGCCGATTGTGGTGGTGCTGGCGGGTGTTGGTGAGGGTGGTGGTCGCAGCCATCTTTGATCAATAAATTCTCTTATTATATATTTAAAACTAGCTGGTAGGCTAAATTTGTTTCAAAGTTTGTATAAATATTTAAGAATATATTTACGTATCTTGTAGGCTATTTAGACTTTTAAGATATCTTAAAAATTAGAAATGACAATAGAAATTTGAAGTAAATTACAATGTGAGTAACGTAATTGAAGTATGTATTTTGATGGAAGAAAATCATTAAGCATAATAAGTGGTTAGGGGTTCCTAGAAATAAACCACTCTCCATCGTGCCTAGATTATGTAGCTGCATGCTCCTATTCTTACTCGATTAGTTATATATTTTTTCAGAAAAAGTCCATATAACACTCGAACTTTGCTTGAAAGTTCGTCCAAAGATCGTAACTATGAAACTAGACATTTGACCCTCCAAACTTTACAATCCATTTCACATAAAGCCCGACCCTGTTCGCATGGTGGTATTGCCGCGTGGCGCGATGAGTGGGCGGTTTTGCCACGAGGACGACTCACGGCCAAGTTTAGGTGAATGACATGTGGGACCCACAGGGCTTCTCCTCCAAATCGAAACAGAGAGGAGCTACAAGGGCAGCAGCCATGGAAGCACGGTTGGTAGCTCAGTGGGGGGAGAAACCCCTATGAGCCCCACTTGTCATTGACCCAACTTGACCAGTATGACATCCTACGTAGCAAAACCGCTTACTCATCATGCCCCGCGGCTAATACCACTCTGCGAAACCGGGTCATGGTGTTATTTGAACCGGCTTGCAAAGTTTGGGGAGTCAAATATCTGGTTTCATAATTCGGGATGCTGGATGGACTTTCGAGCAAAGTTTAGTGTGTTATATGGACTTGTTCCTATTTTTTCCAAATTGTATGCATGCACATGTATATCTATTTAATCTCAAGTAATATATTGATTATGTGTGCGAAAAATTATCTTATTAATTTACATAGTATAATGTATTAGAGTACCTTGCTCACGCGTACACCGATGCACCATGAGTAACATACCTTGAACTTATCTTCTCCCACACGCCGGCTACCCCACCAAACCATGTGGCTTGTATCTCTTTTCGTCGTCACAACTTTTTTTCTCTGCAACCTCCAACAGTAAGCCCAAATATTGATCGATCCCTCTCAGTTGCTACCCTTTTCAATGCAACACTTTACCATATAATTATCTTATACTTCTCCTAAATTATTGCTTAATACTAACCATTGCGACATCAACACACATACACATGCAACCGTTGTTGATCCTAACCAGGGACATGTGTCACACTCTCTCCGGTGACCTGCAAGTATATTCCCTATGGCTATGTCATCTCTACTCCAAGCCTTTTGCTCATCTGCCTTCTATATGTCCACGCTTCTATTCGTACAGATTCATGATGTTATATATGCTCGATGTCCTCTTCCAATGAAGCATTTTATTCTGAATTTTAGTTTTATTGTGCTTGACATGGACTCTTTTACTTAGAAATTCGTATGGAAATCAAGTTGCTGATTTTATTTAATTTTTTTATTCTGACTTTCAGTTTTATTGTATTTAACATGGACTCTTTTTTTTAATTTAGACAATTATAATATGGACCCACCACGATTGACGAATAGATCCTTCTCTTTTTTCACCGATTAACGAGGGAATTTCTAGTCCTTGAGAGCAAACGTGCCGCCGACTTCTTTTGACCATATATACTTTAATAAGATAATAGATAAGTGGTAAAAATGCAATATTATAAAAGTATTTTTTACAACAAATCCACTCATATTATTTTTGTATATTCAAACCGTATGTTTTAAACAACATCTTTAGTGAAAATTAATAAAGTTTGACCACACGCATTATAGGACGTCGTCACTAGAGTGGAGTAGTAATCAAGTAACCTTTGGTGATCTAGTCATTACTCGGTATAAGCGGATGGTAGCTTGCTGTGACGTTCTCGCAAACTAACAATATAACGCTGAATAAACTATACACTCCATGTCACTCACGCACTATCTATATTAGAATATTGGATCACAACCGAATTGAAAGCAGCTCGATCAAGGCGGCCATCGCGCGACCAAACTAGCTACTCGATTACGATGGCCGCGGCCTAACTAGTGTCATTGGAGCCTCCAAATCTTTGAAAAGAAATGAATCAGTACTTAAGGGGGAAATGTGCTCTAGATCAGGGAAATTTATTTCGTTTTTGAAAAAATTTCGCTGGGGGCCGAAATCACCAAAATTTCGGTGGGTTTTCAAACTAGATGAAATCTGGACTTGAAATTTGGGCAAAATTTGACCAAATTTTGACCAAAATCAAATTTAGAATGTAATTTGTCCAAATTCAAATATTTCTGTTTTTTTTAACGAATTAGAAATATTTCGGGGGCGGGGGGCATCACCGAAATTTCGGTGAAATTTCGCCGAAATTGTTTTCCCTGCTCTAGACTACCCGGCTAGCTAGGTCTCTTTTTAAAAAGAAATTAAGTTATTTTCATTAAGGGAGATATAAGAATATGTATGCAAGCAAGCTCTCTCTTAATTGCTTTGATCTATTGAGCTGGCTGTGAGCTCCAAATTAACGTGTATGCATGTATCCCGAAATGGCTTGCCACACAGCACAGCGTGGCCCATCTTAATTTGTATCTCCTTCTTGGCGAGTTGACCTGGAAACAGAAAACTTGATTTGCAGGTCGAGTCGATCCGCATCAGCTAGCCATCACCTGATCGATCGAGTCAGGTCGTGACATGGACATACGCATCTATATAACACTAGTGGCCAGCTTTTGATGAGCTAATTGGCTCGAGTGGACGCGGAAGCACGTCGCAAGCGAGCTTTGCTGATGCTCGATGAGTGATGACGCGATTCAATATATAAGACACGTAATTGCTTGTAGTGTTCTCCGCGTCCGCGTTTGATAGGTAGGTTTATATATATATATACTATTTAGCTCACCAGCGCCAGCTAGCATAGGCGCCTGGTGCGTAGGAACTCACGTCATGAATCGTCCGATACACGTGTATGATCGATGCAAATTTTGAAGTTTGGGTATGAATATGTTTTATACCCTGATGAATTTATGGTAAGTGAGTTTTGAACTCAGTTCAAATTAGTTTGAACTATTTTTGAATTTATTGCAATCAAAGTGATTATATACCATGAAACTAGCTCAAACTAGTTAAAGTGAAGATGAATTTAAATTTTTTTTTCAGAGTTTGATCGGACAGCTGGTATGCAAAGTTTATTCCCGCCTCGTAAATCACGCTTTGTATTTAATTTCTCCCTTAATTGTCATGTCATCACTCTAAATCACGCCTTATATTTAATTTATTCCTTAATTGATATGTCATCCCAGCAATGAACTCGTTAACTCATTAATACGTATTTGTTTTAAAAATACTCTTTAACACGTATTAGTGCCATGCCATACTGAAAAATATGTCTTCAACCAGCTACAGCACGTAAATGTATACGCGCATGTAAATTAATCGCCCCCGTAAACGCCGGCCGGGTTAGACCTGTTTTGGTGGCGTTTGAGCTATACGTCGGTTAAATCTAAACGCCAGCAAATCCAGGATGGCTTGTAGTGACACTGACATCATCTCCGAACCGCTCTCCCTCTCCCTACGTACCCTCACACAGTGACGCCCTCGTATTGTGTCGCCTGGAGAACCCTATCGCCTCCGGCAAAGAGGACGATGTCGGTGAGCAGCGAGCCCTGGGCATGGGTGGAAGATAGTGTTGGATATTTTGAGGGTTAATTCTTTAGTAATTTCTCAATTAGAGAAAAGAAGAAAATGTTAAAACCGCTAATTTTACGATAGCAACGTACACGGTTGCATTAGGAGGATGACGAGATGATGGCTGTCGTGCCGATTAGGCCAACACCGTCGGTGCGACCGTCTCCGGCAACAACATTTCCCTTTTGGTCCTCGAACTTGGTGAGAAGCTCGACCGCACGCGTCGTGCCATATGTTATTTTTCCTTGGATTCCTTGGACTGTTTCATATGTTATTTTTTCTTCATGTTGCATTCACGCCATTCCATAGGCCTACATAGGAGATATACCCGGGAAAACGTGCATCGCACGTGCACGCTTACTAGTTGAGATTAAAGATGTGTGGTTTAGGTGACAAACAAATTTTAATGAGGCAGCAAGAGACACAACTTCAAGAGGGGCGTGTAGTCAACTTTGTCTAAAACATGATATAAGAAAGCAAAAAGTTAAGTACTGTAACCATTACATGAAAGCGCAGATATATTGGAGAGAGAAGGCCTGGATGGATGCATTTATATATGGGATTGTCTATTTGTACGCGTGATTGAAATTTGTCTAAGCATAAATTATATTTTTTATTCATTAGATCAAAATTCAATCATATAGCACATCAATTTTTGCACTACTCCAACGGCCACGACAATTAACTTAAACATTAAAAAAAAATTCAGACTACTTAGAAATACCAAATCCTTATAGAAATCGTCAGCTAGCCCTACCTGGTGTCCTGCTCTATATATACACACAGCTCTGGTACCCTGAAACAAAGCACTACTAGTAGTACTTGCGTGCATATGCTACCACTAAGTTAAACTAGCAAGCTAGAGAAGTAGAGAGGCTCGTCCCGTACGTAGCTTCCATATATTATTTCCACGTAATCAATTAACCTTCCATAGTCCAACAAGACGGTAGTGCGTACATACGTAGGCACCGGTCGGAGATGCATGGCGGCTCCGGCGGCCTTGTTCAACAACGGTGCTCGCGAGGGCCGGCGGCGGGACGGCCACGGCGCAGCTGCCGCCGACCAGCAGCTCGAGCGGCGCTTGCGGCTGTACGCCGCCGTGTACATGATGCTGGGCAGCATGGCTCTCGTCCGCGCGGCCTTCCCCGACGACGCTAACAAGGACTCCGTCGTCGGCCTCCTGCTGTGGGCGGCGGCCCTGGCTCTGGCACTGCTCTCGGCCCAGCGCCGCCACTTCCCGCTCGCCGCCAGGGCCGCCGCTCGCCTCGCGCAGGCGGCCATTAATGGAGCCTTCTAGCAATTATGCTTATGCATGCAGTAAGCTAGTGTGTTCCTATATACATGCATGATTTTATATATGTGTGTTGTGTTCCTACTTCCTACTTCCCTCTAGGGGATGTGATGTACCTACTATACTCTGACGCCAATGTATACGCATGAACTACTACTGTACTTGCTGCTGTAGATATACTCTCTATATATATGTATCGATTTGATTTTCTGTTGGAACCGGCGGCCGTCCTGGTTACGAGGAAGATGATCACGCACAAAAACAAATAAGAGACATAAGTATTTGTTTAAGAGGTTCGATAAAGCATACATCCACGGAAGCCAAGTCGCTCTTTTTTCAAGATTTGGGTTACAAAAGGTCGACGGTATATATTTATACTCCAGTTACATGTTCAACTCAAACACTTAGACGGCTCCTTCCGTATGAGAAATTTCTCTTTTTTTTTTCAAGATTATAGTTACAAAATATCGACGATATATATTTATACCCGGTTGATTTGAACACCTAGGATGTGCTTGTTTTTTTTTTGCTAGTACAATGAAGCTGCAGAAGCACACACCCCATCGGGCACACATACATACACCAGTACGAGCTCACAAAGTTACTAATGAGGCGCACTCGCGTATTCGTAAATGTTGGCATCAGAATTTGAATGCCATTGACTCATCGAAACGGGGCCTCAGTGTTTTGTAACAGAAATGAGAATCCTCATGGATGTTATCTATGAGGTCCACATCATTAATTTGTCGGCCGAAAGTCATGTGCAATTGCCCACGAGATGCTAGGAGGGCAGTTTGCTTGGTATGTGAGCGGCCTGCAAGAATAAACCGAGACTTTTGGGGCCATATGGAGTGCGATGAGTTCAGACGGAGCAGGTCTAGCTGCGCGCGGCGCAATTTTTCCTTCTTTCTAACAACACGGGAAAGCTTTGCGCGTCTTTACAGCAAGAATGACAAAAGAACAGCACAAGCAAGCGAGTTTCCAGTCCAAATTCCAACGGAGAGAGTAGCTCTGACCTCTGATAGTTAAGATTTGTGTCTGAAACTACTGCTCGGTGTAAAAAGAATGGGGTTGTGCCTCTCATCACCAATTTTTCCCAAATTCCAACGGAGAGAGTAGCTCTGACCTCTGAAAGTTAAGATTTGTGTCTGAAACGACTGCTCGGTGTAAAAAGAATGGGGTTGTGCCCTCTCATCCAGTGGCGAATCTAGGATTTTGTCTAAGGGTATGCCATCCAAAAATTTTCATATACAATTCGATAAATTCATTTTAGTAAATCGGTAATAATTGTAAAATTGACAACATGATTCGGTATATATGCACTGAATAACACAATAAGGGCTTAAATTCATGGATTAAGTTCAAACCATCCGCTAAGTATACTATAAATAATTCAAAAGCCACACCGATAATTGAAATAAGGCATAAAAGAGAACCGAAGACTTACAATGCTATTTTTGTGAATATTTTACTCGACGCTTTCAAGGGACATAAATGTCTTGATTATATCATCTTCATCAACTTCAAAGAAAATATCCCGCTCAATGAAAGTGACTAGACAATCATCCAAAAGACTATCTGCCATCTTATTTCTGGTTTTTGTTTTCACAAAAACCATTGCAGAAAATACCCTTTCAACACTTGCCGTTGCCACAGGTAGAAGCAATACCAATTTGAGGAGCTCATAAACCATATCATACACTTTGTGTCTCTTTGTTTCAACAAGCTTAACTGAGAGATCAACAATATTGTCTAGACCTTTGAAGCTATCATCCTGTCTCATGTCATCAATATAATTTTGTAGCTGTAATTCGAGTCTGAGCAAATTATTATTTGAGAACTCCTTTGGGTAGAACTCAGCTAGTTTACGTAGCTTCTATGCATCAAAAGAAGCAAATGACCTAGAAGGATTGAAGGCGACATACAAGACAACAACTTCATATTAATCTCACCAAACCGATTATCAAGTTCTTGACTTATTTGATCAATGACACCAATATATACTTCTCTTACAAGTGGTCATCATTGGTTTGCTTTGGTCGAGCTTTCCTTGCTGATTTTCCATAAGGAACATAATCACCATCCATAGCAGAACTTCGACACCATGTTTATCACAAAATGAAGTGACCTTCTCAAGAAAATTATCCCAACCATCGACCTCAATTCTTGCATTCTTTTCTTTGCCACATTAACAAGTGATATTGCATTAAGAATATCTTGGTCTCTTCTTTGCAAACACTCAGATAACTCATTTGTATATCCAAGAACAATATACATTAAGTGTGCAAAGAAAACAAACTCAAAGTTCTCAAATGCTCCATCACAAAATCTATTTTGGTCCAATCATCCTTTAATGCAGGATCAACCCCAAGATCAACCAATACATCATGGTTTCGAAAATTTGTTTGTTTTCCTTGCAATCGGAAACCAAATGGTGCAAGAAGGTGCTTTAATCGCTTTAGCATCACCGCAGATTCTTCTCAGTACAAGAGAAAATCTCTCTGAAGTTTTTCTAGTCAATATTCTTGCTAATAGTTTTGCAATCTTATTGATTCAGAACACTTCCAAAATATTATGATGCGATCATGCCATACCTCAAGGCTATACTCATGAATGCAATCGATAAATTAAAGAATGTTGCGTACAAATACATGGAATTGCGGGGTATGCGGTGCATACCGGCATACCCCGTAGCTCCGCCCCGCTCTCATCACCACATTTTTTCTTTCCCATCACCAATTTTCTCTCTCATCGACGGAGCAGTCTAGCTGCGCGGCGCAACTTTTCTTTCTTTCTAACAAGACGGAAAGCTTTGCGGCTTTACGACAAGAATGACAAAAGAACAAAGACGAGCAAAGCAAAGTGGTTAATATTAGAAGAAGACAAATTTGTATCGGCGCAAAAAAATAAATCAAATTAAAGATTAGATATTGATAAAGATTTGAATAACAAGTGGGAGAAAAATATTTGATATGATTTATTTTTTTAGGTTAATGTAGATTTTACCACACCTAACAGGCACGGCGTTAGGGGGGTGCCCCTGGTGCACAGACACCCCCAAAAAATTCGATATGCACATAGTACCTAGTACGTATCCCATGCAAACTAAGCTGCATGCTCTCTTACAATCTTATTTGAGTACGACTTGATTCCCAAACCATGCCCCTAATTAACAACCAAGGTCACAGAGATAGAGTCTACTTATAGTAAAACCTCTCGTAAGCTAGCTAGTCTCCGTCGTTGAGGTTTATGACGACGGCATCCTGCGAAGAGCGGTACGCTCCAAGAAGTTAGCAGCTAGCGTCCAAACATCCGATGCCTTGCTCGGTCACCTAGCCTGTGGCGTAGCAGGAAGCAAATTCTCTAGAGGAGGGCTTCACCACGAGGCCCCTCCCCTCCACCATCCGACCCCCCACCCCCTTGGCGCTGTTCATGGATGGACAGCGGGATCGAGGGGCTCTCGCGGAGGCCTCTCCTAGAAGATTTATTTTCGGCACGACGCGCGTATCAATTGCAAGTTGCAACGGCGTGTATGCCGTCGATGACGACAACAGCGTGGTTGCCTGCCCCTTAGCCCCTAATTGCCACAGCCAAGCCTTGGATCAGAAGTACAATGCTCGATTTTGTGGTCTGGGGGGCAATGAATCTTGTGAAGAACAAGTTGAGAAATAGTATGAACGATTAAGTATTGAATGATTGTTTAGTCATTTTTGTAGGGTGATATATCTTCTCGAAGGTTAGTGATGATGATATAATCAGGTGTTTTCAAGAAATGAGATCGCGTCGTGTGGTATTGTGATTTTCATTAGCTATTTAAGATTCTTTTGTTCATATAAGATTTTATTTGAACTATTTGTATTGCACTATTAACTAATTTCGAACTCTTTTGTGTAATTATGTTGGACTTGTGAAATTACTTATATGTCGTATAAGTTATTTTTATCCTTAAAGTGTGCACCACCATTGCTAAATTTCTAGCTCCGCCACTGACACCTAATATTAACTATTTTGTTTTAAAATTCGTAAACTTTTCTTAGAGAGGTATACCAAAGCACACCCCTACATTGTATTGATGGTAACCAATAAACCATGCCATCATCTTCTCCAGCGGTCGCATTAAAAATAGTGCGCCAATCATTATCAAATGCAGGCTGATCTTGACTTCACAGGTAGGTCGGTTTTTGACTTTTCATGGTCTCCGACGAAATATTTTGACTATATTTTTTTATTATAAGAATGATATATTATGAAAGTGTTTTGCAAGACAAATTCAATGACATTATTCACGGTGCCGAGTGGAGACGACGGTGGTGATTCGGCCATGGCGGAGGTGGTGCTATTGAGGTCGGAAGGAATAGCTACTCATGTTAAAATGTAGAATGCAACAAGGGAAAGCTCTAGTATAAGTTATTTGGATGTAGGCTCCCTATTGTCGGGACCGGATTTCTGAATCCGAACCCTTTTTTATTTATGTACTAGTCCTAATCAATAGCTAGTACACACAATAGATATAGTGTTGATAACAAGTTCGAATCACGATTAACATAAAAGTAATAATAAAGTACCGGACTTAAGGTCACTCATTACAATAAAGGTCGCATAACCTCAAGTCTTACAGCAGAGGAAACACCAAATGATAACTTTGAGTGGTGGCCCCATCCAATTGCCCACCGGCATTCCATTGGGGAGCGTAGTCTAGTACTCAGGCTGTCCTTCATCAAAGCCACGTGCGAAGTAGTCGTAGTCCTCCTCAGCGTCATTGAAGACTTGTGGGATATATTTTGAGTGTAACACATGAGTACATAAAGTACTCTACAAGTTTAGGGAAAAATGCATATCCATAGCTTTAACAAATAGGGTTTATATGGTTCTTTTGCACAAAGCAATATTTCATACTTAAACATTTTGCATAAAGCACATTTGACAAACGTAGTTTCAATAAATAAATTAATTGTTTCATTAGTGAAGGTTCTAGCTAGTTACCAATTACTAGTATCGATGCTCTAGTCGCCAAGGTTTAAAGAGTATGGCTCTAGCTGTCCAACTAGCTCTAGCTGTCAGCACAACAATCCAAGAGTTCCAACTACTCCCGGATTTCCAAAATAATTATTTGAAAATAAAACTAAAATCTACCATGTGAAAACACACATTGCCCGCCCTTGACCGTGGGCACGGCTATTCGAATAGTTTTACACTCTGCAAAGGTTGTACAATTTGACCAACACGAGATAATCAACTTATAATATCCGTCTTACACACTTCTGAAGGTGTGCGGCTAAGTGATTATCACTAAACTTTTACAATACTTTATCCTCACATTAACTCGCCCGATGAGCTTAACCCTAAATCATGAACGTCATTTACCATGGACCCAGAGCTCACCGTTGTGGGGGATAACCTGCCCGGACATGGACGTTAATTACCATCGCCCGACACAAGCCCCGACAGATAAGGACGTCAATTACAATCGTCTGCACTACCCAGGTAACTCCTACCATCTACAGCTTGCGGGCTAAATGTCTGGCCTTAGTAAATTATTCAGCCAGGTCCTTCCCATTTAGGACATGTAGTTGTACGGTATTGCTCGATTTGAATAAACACAAGCACCGGCCCTTAATATAACCTGGGTAGAACTTAACATGTTACAAGTTCTCGTGCTCTAGCTGCACCCGCCTAAACTTACCATCTGCCCAAGTCTAAATAATTTTTCACCATTTTTTATTTATTTTATAAATCAACGATATTACCTATTGTCATACATTTCTCAAAATGATTTGCATAAAAGGTAATAATAATTTCCTCCCAATGGATGATCATGACCGACAACGAATGTCTAAGTAATTATACCATATTAATTAATCCAACAATAATGTAATCAATATCATGGATTTTCTATACTAGGGTGACAAAGGTTCGAGGATATCAACACCAAATGAAGACATTAACGAAGTTAGGATTAACTAACATCCTAGGTATCATTTCATGTAAATAGCTATGCACATTAATTTTGAAATTTAAAACATGATTTGGAAAACATAGGTACAATATGATCAAAGGAGACTTGCCTTTGTCGAAGTTGGAGGTTAACGCGTCCAGCTAGTCCAAAGTAGCTTCTACGGCGTCGGACTCTACATGCGCGAATCGAGACAAAATAAATAAAAGAAAAACAAATAAAATCTAAAAATTATAAAATTAGTATGATTAGAGATATTATGAATTTATATTAATTTAAGAGAAAGAATTGACTGATTCAGAGTTTGTGAATTGACTGATTCAGAGTTCGTATGGAAGAGAGCAAACTCTCGTAAGATTTGTTGGAAGAAAAATCCTAGAAAATTGGAATAGAGGGGAATATTCTTGGAATATTTTGTTGAGGTTTAATAATGCAAAATCGCAGTGTATGACATAAGGTGTGAGGACCCCCGAAATCGGATCCGTATCAAGCTAAGTAATTACGCCGTAAACGCAATACTTAACGTGAGACACACACGATTCCGAGTGACCCGGATATGTGTCACATGCTAACTCCCAAGGATCAGTGTCTAACATGCATATATCCTAGTACACCACATTGCAATCACATCCATACACAATGTACAAGAGTAAAAGAATCAATTACAACATCATTTAAATGGCACCTTATAGTACAAGGTTGCAAAAGAGGGCCGATCGGCCAAATCTAATTAACACAAATAAATTGCAGCGGAAGATAAACTTAAAATAAAAAAAGGGAATAACCGAGTTGGTATGCCCACAATCCCACAAGCAACCAACTGGAGTTAAAGCCGTTGCACCCGTCGTTCTCACCTGAATGAATAGACACTGTTAGAGTACAAAGTTGTACTCGCGATACTTTCAAATGAAATAAGGATGCATGTAAGTATCAAAGGAAGGCTACTACACTAGTCAATCTTTAGCATAAAGCAAGTTTTGCATAGAGATAAACAATAAAGATTCTAACTAGCCATTTGCAAAACATTTAGAAAACATTTTATAGCAGTAAGTAATGATCATCAATGGTATAATCTCCAATTATAATCAACACACGAACATCCCATTCGTGGCAACATAAGATCTAAACAAACTAGCATAAAGATATAACATTTTCGACCATAACCCAAACTCAAGTTCCCAAAAGCTAACTGTGCCTGCTTTCCCACAAGTATTGTCCATAACCTAGGACGAGGCTATTCGAATAGATTTAGTACTCTGCAGAGTTGTACAGCTTTACCCACACGATATGCATTCCTCTTAATGTCGGCCAATGCACTCTTCCGTAGGAGTGTGACTGAGGTAGCATAACGATGCCGTTACAATGTCATGTCCTAACTATCAACCCACCCGAGGAACAGAAACCCCGTGGGAGTCAAAATGCCTCCTAACCACAGGTGAACCTCGTTACGTAAGTAAGTCCCTCTCAACAAGAGACCCTTAAGAACAAGTAAGGCGGCCCTTAACATGCCCCTGCGAGATTGACAAAAGAACAATTAAATACATAACAATAACAATTGTCAATCCCATTGTGTTTTGATAGCTAACACACAACAAATTATTAAGCCAAGCCTTCGCCATTATCCCGGCGTGTGGTTGCACGTAAGACTTGGTTCATCACACCACAGACCGGTCCTTAAACACTCAGACGGGGCTACACAATTCCATAACAACAACAACAACAATATTTCATGATCACCCTACACCCGTCCAAGTTAAGAACATAAAACCCATGCCCAACAAGTTCACAAACCACAGATGCGAAGATCTGAATACATTCCTCAAATCCAACATAATCCAATCCATAAAATCCTCAAGGTTCATTAAGATTCAATTTGATCCATCGGCCGATGGACTAGCTCCATCAACCGTTTTCGGCTACAACTACTAGCATGGCTAAGCATCGTTCTACAAACTAGCAAACAACCCATATAACATATAACCTTAGTCATTCAAGGTAAAAGGGTAATCAACATTCAAAGGAGGGCTAATGCAACAATTAGGAGATTAACTACTTCTACCCATAAACATATATTCCAAAATAGCATGCAATTGCGATAATAAAACTCACACAAAACATTTAAGAACCACTGGGAGCAATATGATCAAGAGGAGGGTGCTCGCACCTTTGCTGGTATCACATGTTCATTCTCATGTTACACTTAATTTGATCTCACGAATATATCGTTATCGTCGAAAAACCTAATGAAAGACGATATTGCAATAAATATCAAATAAAGCCAGAAATTCAAAATGTTCAAAAATATATGAAATTTATACAATGGGTAGATTATGATTTTATATTAATTATGGTGAAAGAATTATTCCATTTGGACTTAATATGTGAAAGTTATATTAGTTTGAAACTCAAATTTCTAGAAAATCAAATTTAAATAGAATATATTACTGTTCATACGAATTAAATTCTTTGGTCAAAATTTGCAGAGCAAGGAGTCAAAGGATTACATAGGTAAATAGAGGACAAAATCATAAGACCAAAACAATTTGGTCCATCCCATTTGGAATTCTTATGAATTAGTTACGAATTTATGAAATTGAAACTATGGCTAAAAGGTATACTGTTATTTGTCATGCAAATAATCTAACCCTTGTCCTTTACATAATCTTACTCTTTTAGACTTAATTACTAAGAGCTAGCCACTAAGAAATCGTACTTACTGATCTTTGAACTTAACAAGGTTCTAGCTCCTTGCTTGATTTGAATAACAAAATTTGGTTGTCAGGTAGGATTGCTAGTGCTAGCTTAAGAGCTAATTGAATCAATAACTACCTAAGTACTAGTATTAGAATTGACAGAAACTTACTGTCAACACCGATTGCCCTCTAATTTATTAAACATTTAACTAATAAGAAAAGTTTACTAACCATACTGATAACTATTCCAAAGCATTAGAACTGTTATAAGCCTAAGACCAAAACTAATTACCTTAAGATTGGAAAGCTGCTAAAAGCTAAAAGTACATCTGACTAAAAAAAGCCAGAGCAACACCTAAATACTAGAATTAAACATGCTATTACCCTACTGCCAAAACTTATATTTTCAGATTTAACTACTACCACTAGAAGATAAAAGTTCAACTGACCAAAGAAAAACAACATCTCACTACTAACATTAGTTAAGCCTTAGACTTCTGACAACACCTGAAATTCTTTAGATCACTACTCAAGCACCTACAACGATGAGGTTTTTACGAACTAAAGCGCTAATAACTAAACTTGCTCTAAACTCTAACTTCCAAATTGCTTCCTCAAATGAGTGACTCATTTGTCATTCTAAACTCAGTTAGCCCAAGAAATAAGGTTTTGCAAAAGGTTTCACGACATTCTAATTTTCAATGAAAACCCTTTTCGATCATTAGTTCAACCAAAATGCTACGGTTTTGACAAGCGACCCTTCCACTGAAATCAGTCATTCACTTTTGTTTTGGATCGAGTTCTACTCAAACCTAATGGTCTAAAGACTAAATGAACCATTAACATCTATAACTTCGCATTTAACAAAGACATTAGCCTAACAACTAATTATCTTCTGAACCCTTATCTGTTCAACATCCCTTTTAAAGAAAAAGCCTGAGCTGAAATGCTGTGACAAAACTCCTTACAATTTCAACATTCCAACAATGTTAATACTACTGAGAAAATCGACAGACAAACAAAATCTACTAATAACAGAAGCATTCAGCTGATCTTATTGGTATTGACACACAGAACAGGAGGCGGAACAAAGGCTATTGCCGGCGGCTCGGTTCCTGGATCGTCGCCGGCGAAGGAGCGGCGGCGAGTGGAGAAGACCCCCAACATGGAATTCCCGGGGAACAAGGAGGCTAGGGTTGGCGGTTTTGGAGCTCGGACGACACCATGGCGGTGCGGCCAAAGGGAGTCGCGGCCAGCCGCGGAGACGACATGGCGCGCGCGCGGAGATGGAGAGTATGGAAATTGGCGGAAGCATGGGCACGAGGGTGATCGAGGAACTCATCGGCGTGCTTGTTTTCGAGGCGTGGCGATGTGGTCCGCGGCGGGAGCATGCGATGGCGCGGTGGTGGTCACCGTCGCGGGAGTGCTCGGCGAAGGGAGCTCCACTCGGGGTTGGGGAAAGCGAATACGCCACGGCGGTGCTCAGTGCGAAGAATCGGTGCGGGGCTCGCCGGGGCGGTCGCGGCGACACTTATGGCGTGGTTGGGGAAGACGAGTCGCCGGCACGATTCTGCGAAAGAAATGCAAAATTAATGGAGAAATAATGCTCACGCTCTAGAACGCGTCTTGCGGATAGAGAGAAAGGGATCATCGGGTTGGCCAAAGCGGTGTGAGGCGACCTCGCGGCGCCCTTGTCGGAGCCGAGGGCGTCGCGCGCGGTCCGGCGCTCTGAGCACTTTCACAGCAGATCCATGGACAAAAATGCACCGCATGGTGAGGCCAAAATCTTGATGGAGTTTCGGTCAGGAGATGCAGAGGTGAGGCTCTCTCCTTCTCTCTTCCTTTCTGGCGAGAGAACAACAATGGGACAAAAGGGAAGCGAAGGGGATGTAAGAGTTTGTTCACGGCGTGGATGGCGACGGCGTGAGAAGGTGAAGCTCTCGGGTTGGTCGCCGAGGGTGGTGGAGCGACGGAGTCACAATGCAGAGACGGAGGCGCGGACGCCGCGTGGTGCTCAGCTCCTGAGCTTGGCAGCGCGCTGGAGAAGATGACCTGCGGGTGGGGCCCGCAGGTCAGTGATAGAAGGGAAAAGCCGTTAGGGTCGGGTGCACTAAGGTGGTTAGGCTGGACCGCGTGATCCGATCGGACCTGAGTCACAAGGGTGGCTCGGTCGGGTTTGAACCCAAACGTTGACTGGATTTTAAATCAAACCTATATTTTGACCAAGGCTTTAAATATAGAAATAAAATTCTAAAAATTGTGCAAATATTCACAGGTGTTCCTGGGATGACCTAGTATTTATAAAAATTATTAAAGTCACTGTTCATGATATAAAATGTAAATTTTAAATTCAAACCTAAATTAGGTCTCTGAGTTGTGTTTGAATTTTCAGAGGGTTAAATCTAGTTCCAAAAATTTGGTAAAAATTATATTTATTCAAGATAATTATTATAGTATTTGAATAAATTGTTTCCAGATGATTATCAAAGGTTTTTGTTCCTTTTTTCATTTGGAGTTTTAAATTTGAAGTGTATGTTTAATTGGTTTGATAAATTTCCAAGTGCAAAAATATATACAATTGTTTCCAAAATGTCATGCATGCTGATAATATGCATACTAAATCTCAGTAATCAAAATGGGGATGTTACAAACCTCCCCCCCTTACAAAAGATCTCGACCCCGAGATCGATAGGGTGGAAGTTGGATAAAAAGGTTCTAAAAGAAAACATAACATCCGTTGTCTTTATTTCCTTCAAAGATAGTGCTAAGATATCTTTCAAAGGTAGAACTAAGATATCCTAACAAAGTTACAAGGAATTTCTATTACATTTTCCTTCCCATTGCTTTGTTTAACCTTTCCTTTCTTGATTCGAAGACACTTCAAGTAGAAGAAGCATTCAGATAATCGGCTCGCATCCGGTCTTCACGCTCCCATGTTGCTTCATCTTGAGTGTGGTTGCTCCACTGAACCTTCAAGAATTTGATGTTGCGATTCCTTGTCTTGCGCTCCATTTCTTCAAGAATGCGAATCGGTGCTCCGATAAGAGAGATCAGTGCAAATTGAGTTCTTCCAACTCGGTTGTTTCAGTTGGGGCGAAGGCACTTCTTGAGTTGTGAGACATGGAAGACATTATGCACGTCTCGAAAGTGATGGTGGTAGCTCCAAGCGATAGGCTACCGATCCAATCTTGGCTAGAATTCGGAAAGGTCCAATGTAGCGAGGCGCCAATTTGCCTTTGACATTGAAGCGATGTATTCCTTTCATAGGAGAGACCTTAAGATAGACATGATCATCTACCTCGAAACTCAACTCGCGACGACGGCGATCGGCATAAGATTTCGACGGGATTGCGACGTCAAGTCGCTCACGAATGACACGAACTCGCTCTTGACATCCTTCACGTGGTTGGACCATAAAATGGCCTCTCCCGCTTCGACCGTTTAAGGGCGTCCTACAAGCTCTTCCGTACAATGCTTGAATGGTGACATCGAATCTTTGGATTGGAAGCTATTGTTGTAAGAGAATTCGCAAGCGGTAAACATTTTCTCAATTCTTGCTATAAGACAAAACGCATGCTCGGAGAAGATCTTCCAAGACCTGATTTACACGCTCGGTTTGTCCATCCGCTTATGGGTGATAAGCGGAGCTAAAGGATAGGTTAGTACCCATGGCTTGATGCAAGCACTTCCGAAGTGAGATGTGAACTGGGGACCTCTATCCGAAACGATTACCTTCGGTACACCGTGAAGACAAACAATCCTTGAAATGTAAAGGTCTGCTAGTTTGACCCCGGTGTAGGTGGTCTTGACAGGAATGAAATGGGCAACCTTGGTCAGGCGATCCACGATCACCCATATAGAATCGGATCCAGTTTGAGTTCTAGGAAGGCCGGTGATAAAATCCATGCCAACTTCTTCCCATTTCCACTTGGGAATGGGCAGGGGCTCTAGAGTACCAGCTGGTTTTAAATGCTCAGCCTTGACTCTTTGGCATACATCACACTCGGCCACAAAACGTGCGATCTCCCGCTTCATCCGAGTCCACCACGATTTTTGCCTCAAGTCTTGATATATTTTTGTGCTTCCTGGATGAATGGAGAAAAGAGAATTATGGACTTTATGAAGGATTAATTCCTTAAGCTTCACATCATTTGGCACCACTAAACGCTTTCCGAACCACAAAACACCTTGGTTATCTTCGGAAAAACACTTGGCTTTGCCAGCCTTCATTTCGTCCTTAATTCTTTCCATACCTTTGTCATTCTTCTGGGCCGTCATGATCTGGTCCTCAAGGGTAGGTTTCACTTCTAAGGCAGCGAAAACCTTCGCTAACCATCTCCAAGTTGAGCGTTGGAATTCATTGCAAAGAGCTTTTCGTTTGGTCGAACCAAGATACTGATTGCATTGTGATTTTCGGCTCAATGCATCGGCAACGACATTAGCTTTCCCTGGATGATAATGAACTCCCATATCATAGTCCTTGATCAATTCAAGCCATCTTCTTTGCCTAGAAATTGACAGAAGCATGGGCACGAGGGTGATACAAGGAACTCACCGGCGTGCTTGTTTACTGAGGAGCGTGGCCGATGTGGTCCGACGGCGGGAGCATGCAGTGGCGCGGTGGTGGTCACCGTCGCGGGAGTGCTCGGGCGAAGGGGGAGCTCCACTCAGGGTTGGGGAAAGACGAATACGCCACGGCGGTGCTCCAGGTGCGAAGAATCGGTGCGGGGCTCGCCGGGGTCGGTGCGGCGACACTTATGGCCGTGGTTGGGGAAGACAAAGTCGCCAGCACAATTCTGCGAAAGAAATGCAAAATTAATGGAGGGAAATAATGCTCACGCTCTAGAACGCGTCTTGGCGGATAGAAGAGAAAGGGGATCATCGGGTTGGCCAAGGCGGTGACAGCGACCTCGGCGGCGCCTTGCCGAGCCGAGGGCGTCGCGCGACGGTCCGGCCGCTACAGGCACTTTCACAGGCAGATCCCATGGACAAAAATGCACTGCATGGTGAGTCCAAAATCTTGATGGAGTTTCTGGTCAAGGAGATGCAGAGGTGAGGCTCTCTCCTTCTCTCTTCCTTTCTCGGCACAGAACAACAATGGGACAAAAAGGGGAAACAGAAGGGGATGTAAGAGTTTGTTCACGGCGTGGATGGCGACGGCGTGAGAAGGTGAAGCTCTCGGGTTGGTCGCCGAGGGTGGTGGAGCGACGGAGTCACAATGCAGAGACGGAGGCGCGGACGCCGCGTGGTGCTCAGCTCCTGAGCTTGGCAGCGCGCTGGAGAAGATGACCTGCGGGTGGGGCCCGCAGGTCAGTGATAGAAGGGAAAAGCCGTTAGGGTCGGGTGCACTAAGGTGGTTAGGCTGGACCGCGTGATCCGATCGGACCTGAGTCACAAGGGTGGCTCGGTCGGGTTTGAACCCAAACATTGACTGGATTTTAAAATCAAACCTATATTTTGACCAAGGCTTTAAATATAGAAATAAAATTCTAAAAATTGTGCAAATATTCACAGGTGTTCCTGGGATGACCTAGTATTTATAAAAATTATTAAAGTCACTGTTCATGATATAAAATGTAAATTTTAAATTCAAACCTAAATTAGGTCTCTGAGTTGTGTTTGAATTTTCAGAGGGTTAAATCTAGTTCCAAAAATTTGGTAAAAATTATATTTATTCAAGATAATTATTATAGTATTTGAATAAATTATTTCCAGATGATTATCAAAGGTTTTTGTTCCTGTTTTCATTTGGAGTTTTAAATTTGAAGTGTATGTTTAATTGGTTTGATAAATTTTCAAGTGCAAAAATATATACAATATTTTCCAAAATGTCATGCATGTTGATAATATGCATACTAAATCTCATTAATCAAAATGGGGATGTTACATAAGGAGCCCATATGCTAGTGGGAGAGAGATGGAATGAATGTGTATGACAAGTGGGGCCCTTTGGTCATTGAGAGAGAGAGACTGAGAGAAAGAAACGGAGGAGCACAAGATAGGAAACAAAGTAAGGTGCGGGGTGACAACAGCATGTGGTGGCGCCGGCAGGAGGTGACCACAAAAATGGAACCCAACGGGGTTCCCTACCTACGAGTGGTGGCGGTGGCGCGGTGGGGAAGGTGTCGGGTAGGTTGGGGTGGCCGAGGCGGCGGGGCAACTGTAACATCCCAAAAATCTCAATTTTGAGAAAGTACAATGAAAATAAGTGGAGGAATAATTCTGAGCATGTTTACACGTGGGAAATATTATTTGAGCATGTTTTAAAAAATTTCATCAAAAACAACAACACATTTATATAAAAACAACAACTTGTAAGAATTTTTGAGAAAACCAAAGAAGAGATAAAATCTTGACAAATTTACACAAGGAACTACACAGTGCCAGAAACCGAAATAGTCACCCGCATAGCAGTAAATTTACTCGTCGCCCTCTTTTCTATTTGTTGTTCCATAAGGGAAACAGTATCAAGCCCCTCCCTGAAGCACTTGAAAAGTATAGGATGTTCAGCAAACTGAAGTAGTTTTTTTTTTGTGTTTATGACTAATATCAAGTAAATATATTTGTAACTGACTGTAATAGGTGTTATATTTTACAGTAAAACGTATGATTACCGGAAAAGAACTTTTGCATAACAGATAGTAAATACATGTTATCAAACAGTAATAGGTGTTACATTTTACAGTAACGTCATTTTTCAAACTTCCAGTAACTACCAAAAAAACATAAAGTACAAACTTGTTACAACAGTAACACGACATGCCTTTTCGAAGTAATAGATGGTATCACTTACGGTAAATGATAACATTTTACTGGATCAGTAAAACATTTTATAATATCATTTTCCCGTAGTAAAACCAGCATACCGAATTTTACGGTCCTCTCTCTCACCGCAATAGTAATAAAATAGTTTATATAATGACACGCGGTGACGCACAATCATTTTTACCGAGCAATATTTTTACGGCTTTATTCGATGTGTGTGTGCAGGTTTTACTACCGATCTCGGCGGGGGGCGGCGGCGCTCGTGAGGTTGTTACTACTGTTTTGATGTGTGCATGAGGGGTTTACTACATGTTCGATGTGCGCACGGGTTTTACTGCCAATCTCGAGCGGGAGGCGGGGTGCTGGCACGCATGAGGTCTTTTACTGCTGTTTGGACAAGCGCATGAGGGTTTACTGCCGTTTTGGACACACGCATGAGGTTTTTACTACCAATCTCGAGCGGGAGATGGGGCGCTGGCTAACTGCACGTAGCGTGGGGGAAGCGTGGGCTGTCAGGCCGCACGCAGCGCGACATGCGCAGAATAGCTATTTAGCGTGCGAGTGCTGAATAGCACTTCCGTGTGTGTGTAAATGGTTTAGTACCACTAGGAGTACCTACTCTTGGCTCCATCCACCATCAATCGAAATCCTCCCGATCAAACATGGCCCACAAGCGCGCTACTGGGTGCCGAAGGTAAGCCCGTTTTGATTTTTCTTTAATTAAAATTATATAGTAAATATAATTTCAGTGTCTCCAAGTGAACGAATCTCGCTAGCTATGCCGATTAACTTTTGCGAGAATTCGTTGATAGTTTCAGTGTCTGTCATGATCATACGATCGAAGCGTCGTTTTGCTGTCTGAGCTCTTGCCTTTTTAACTCGATCTTCACCTACACGCATCTCTCGAATCGATTCCCACACTGCTTTTACTGTCTGTTTGTCAGCAATTGCTAATATGATTGTATTCGGTACAGCCTGGGAAATAGCAGCCAGCGCTCCCTGATCCTTCTCTTCATCGATCAGTCCATCGCCTTCAATTGCTGCCCATACTTCAAGAGAGCGCAAGATGATCCTCATCTTTACAGCCCATAAGCCATAATTGACATCATTAAGAATTGGGTACTGGATTGGAACACCAGCTCCCCTAGTCAGAATTCTTCCTGACCCTGCTGCTTCACTGCCGATCTTTGGTGATTGTGATTGTGCCTCCTTCTTCGGTGTTTGATCCTCAGCCATGGCCAACAAACCAAGCTCTGATACCAAATGTCAGAATGAAAAAGGAATTCAAACACAATCGCTACCTGATTCTTCTCTTCAGAACTTCTGAAGCTTCAGACTAAACTGTCAAACGAAAACAGAGGAACAAAGAACGATTGTTTTCAATTTGCATCACACCAGACAATGCGACTTTTCTCTTTCTTATATAGACAAAAATGAGTTACAAATATGATACGAATTCAGTTTCAAATCTCTGTTTCCTTGGAGAATCTGAAACACAAAACCAGTCAGAACTCAACACGCTAC
The DNA here is from genome assembly GCA_036346255.1 of Ampelocalamus luodianensis. NCBI lineage: Eukaryota > Viridiplantae > Streptophyta > Magnoliopsida > Poales > Poaceae > Ampelocalamus > Ampelocalamus luodianensis. The sequence continues at coordinate 50,457,375 of CM070632.1, read as the reverse complement.
AGTAACCAAACCGAAAAACAGACGGAGAAGAAAACTGAACACAGACCGACTTGGACTTGCTTTTTAACATTGCAATCCAAAACTAAAACTTATATGACAAGATTAAATCTAACAGCGGCGAGTGGTGGGGACACCGAGGTGTTCAGGATGCTGCTGGATCACGCCATATCCCCAAGGTGTTCGACGAATTGCCAGGACGGGGAGGGCGCAAACGGTCGCAGATATGGATGGTAAGGTAAATCCTTTTATCTGTTTACTTACATGCTTTGGAATTTCGGTTTACTGCTGGTTCTTCATCTTGTATGCTCGTCTTCTGGGTTATTGTTCGATGTGGATCTGCATATGTCGTCATTTCAATGCGAAATAATTGATTTACTTCGGAACAGGTCAAGATGGGGCAAAAAAAGCTAGTGATGGAGAGCAAAGGAAGCCTATTAAAGTAGCCATGGAGGCTATGCTCAGGGGGTTTGAAAAGTTTGCTGAGGGTGGAGAATCTGGTGGTGGTGGTGCTAAGTGCAGTCATAAACTCATAATGTTGCTGCTTGTCACGATGTTCCATGCCTGTAAGTACATGCACATGGCATTTTGTTTTTGAATAATGAGCTAAGTTAGTTGATTTCTGTAATCCAAGAGCTTAAATATTTTTTTTTAAGGATAAGAGCTCAAATCTGGTTGCTTGTAGAAGTCACTTACTAAGAAAGTACTCCATTTCATCTTAACTATTCCTTCTGAGGAGAGTGGCTAATGATCTTTTCATTCCTAATTTAGATATCAGTTCCACAGAGAGGCTATGTAAAGATGGGTGCCGATGATGCAACATGAATGCATACTTTACAGTCGTCTATTAATGCTAATTCTATTATCATTTCCTTTCGTGTTCATGTTATTTGTTCAATTATTATGGGTACTGCTGTCTTTTTCCTAGATAGTGTTGTGCCTAACATGTTGCTTACGACACCATAGACACTCACATGTCTGTAAACTCAACCTATTTGTTCAGGCAAGAGAGGCTTAAATTTTGTTCTGATCCTGATACTGAGTTTAAACTTGCTAAGGAAACCGACGTCAGTGCTTTCCGCACGGGGGTAGACTGGACAAGGATATCATGGGCTGGGTACTGTTAACGCGTGTGAACAGTACAATAGGTACTGTAGCACTAGGATTAGGAAGGGATTGTCTTCCCCAATAAGAATATCTATTTTTTAAAATATTTGATTAGTTTCCTTGTATAGTGATTAGGTAATCGGAAAGGTTATCTATTAGTTAGGAAGATAATCTATTAGTTAGGAAGATCATCATTTAGATTGATTTTATCCATAATTGTTCGAAGACCCCTCTATATAAGAAGACATATTGTAATCGTTGGCATTAAGCAATGAGAATATACAATGGTCTAAGTCCCAATCCCTTTTGTCTCCCCAATCTATAGTCTTCCCTTTTCCCTAGCAGCCAACGCCACTCGGCTATCCTTCCGGCGATGTTTACCCCTATGATCTAAGGATCATAACATTTGGTATCAGAGCTAACACTATGGCTTCTGCTGCTGAGGATTTCAAGTCAACAAGGGCCACCCTCAATAAGATGAGCGTCGACTTGGCCGACATGAAAGCCATCTTGGTAGACATGGTAGCTAAGGTGGTCAAGCTGATGGAAAAGGAGAAAAAGAATGCACGGACAGCAGCTACTGTGCGATCTATGCCATCGGAGGTGTCTCTGATTTCGTTGGTGACTTCCGCATCGTCGACTTCGCTGCCGTGTTTGCACCAACGGTGCCCTCACCGAGGAAGAAAACCGTTGCCCAACGACTGTCTTCTCCATGTGCCCGGCCGGCGTCGTGCCTTCGTAGGTGCGGGGCGTGGCAGGTGTCAAGATCATAACGACGTTGCGTTTTTCTCACCATCGAAGCATCCTATGGTGGGAAGAGCTTCGCTGCTACCCCGCGCAGCTTGTCCATGCCAGCGGCGCCCGCAGCGTCAATACACGCCACGGAACCGCAATCCTCACTCTGTCTATTGGAGTGTCGTGGACCATCTTTCATGCAATGTTCCGTCGGCGCCACGACCTCGCAACATGGGGTCTCCTAAGGCTTCAGCCATGGCCGCCACCACGGCTCGAGGATGAGTGCGCGAAAGAAAGGGAGTAGTGTCATGGGTGAGTCTTATGGCGTGTGAACAGTACCATAGGTCTTGTAGCAACTGAGATTAGGAAGGGATTGCCTTCTTCAATAAGAATATTTATTTCCTTAAATATTTGATTAGTTTTCTTGTATAGGAATTAGGTAATTGGAAAGGTTATCTATTAGTTAGGAAGGTCATCATTTTGATTGATTTTATCCATAATTGTTAGAAGAGCCCTCTATATAAAAAAGCATATTATAATCGTTGGCATTAAGCAATGAGAATACAGTAGTCTAAGTCCCAATCCCCTTCGTCTCTCCAATCTATAGTCTTCCCTCTTCCCTAACAGCCGACGCCACCCAGCTATCCTCCTGGTGATGTTTACCCCTATAATCTAAGGATCATAACAGATAATGCCTAAGGAGCCAACTGAAGGTTCAAGAGCTCAGTAAGTTGATAGGACCATGTTATGCGGTTCATGTGCTTCTCCAAACCTTTTCATATTTTTTTCTCTCTTTGTAGCGTGTACAATCTAAGTATTGGTGAAATAAGACAGGCAAATTCTTTTTCTAGGTTTATTTTGCAGCTCTTGAGCGGTATAGACGGATCATTCAAAGAGTTCATGAATGTAGAATGAAAGTAATGCTTACTCTATTTCATCACACTCTTCCACTTTGGCTGGGGAATATGGGGGATGGAAGATGGAAAAAACTGTTAATTACTTCATGGATTTTGTAAGGTACTCTTTTCTAGCAGTCAAACTGGCCCGCCGATACATTCTTCCTTGGGATTTAATTCGCAGTTTCCTGTCTCTTGAACTATCATGTTAGCTTTGGTTATGCAGGCTTGTTGTTGATCATGTGTCAGATTTAGTGGACGACTGGGTGATTTTCAATGAACCTCGTGTTTGTGATGCTGACTTATTGTGCTGGTGCTTGGCCTGTTGGAGATCCCAATGCAATTGAAGTAGCAACATCTGCTATGCCAACTGGTGTGTATAATCAAGCTTTGCATTGGATGGCTGTTTCACATACTGAAGCCTATGACTACATTCATTTGGAAAGGTAGATAGTACCTCATGCCATTGCTCTAATGAATGTATACCATCGTGAGTTGAATATTTGGATATTTATGTTCCTCTCATTTTCTAACTATTTATTTCTTGTTTTGACAGCAAGAATGTAAAGAAGCCAATAGTTAGTGTTGCACATCATGTATCGTTTACTCTGCCACATTGCCCATTTGATGTTGCGTCTATCACACTAGCTAATTTACTGACCCTATTCCCTTACATTGATAGCATTCGTGATAAATTAGACTTTATTGGCATCAACAACTTTGGGCAGGTTAGTTGAACACTAGCTGCTTAAATAAATGGTTTGATCCTATAAATGACATGATTTTTCTTTTCCACTTTCATGTAGGAGGTAATATCAGGACCTGGCCTAAAGCTCGTGGATAATGATGAGTACAGTGAATCTGGTCGTGGGGTTTATCCCAATGGGCCGTTCCGCATCCTGATTCAGTTCAATGAGCGATACAAGAGCTTAGACATACCTTTTATCATTACTGAAAATGGAGTTCCTGATGAGACTAATCCGATTCGGAAACCATATATGCTGGAGCACCTATTAGCCATATATACGTCGCCATTACAATTGTATGTTCCTATCCACACATGCGTTAGTATGTGCTCATGGATATGTATGTAACTTCAGCATTCATCAGGATATTGTTTTCAAGGGTGTGCGTGTGCTTGGTTATCTATTCTGGACAACATCAGATAATTGGTTAACCGTGTATTACGTGAGTGTCTAAAACATTCGTTCTTTGATTAACCATGTATTATTCTTATACTTCCATCTTTACTTTCAATACACAAGCATTTACTACGTGCAGCACAAAGGACGTGCCATCCGAAGATATCCCAGCTTCAGAACTAGCGAAAAAACACCGCCATGATGCAGGAGGCAGCAATTAGATCTAGGTATGTTGGCTACACCATCATCTAAAAACATCATCATTTAATTCCCTTAAAAACCTGCCGTTCTAATCTGAAACGTTTATACCTTCCAGCAATCAGTCTAAAAAAACACGGAAGCCACAACAAAGCTGGCGTTTCGGTTCTACTCTACAAATCCGCATTTTGTACTATCTACTGCATCAGCCACCGCTTTCTTTGATGTAATTGACATAGATTGTGTCCTCTGTTCGTCATGAATGTTAACAACACCCTATATATGTATACTACTGCACTCTACGCTATCTAAGTTCTCAATGTTTCCTTGATAAAAAAACGTACTCAGTTTCAGTATCATAACCTTATCTATACCCTTCGACAATCGTGTGAATAGAAACTACTAAGATATTCTATTGGTTCACGGCAAAATCTAGACCTACCTTCAATGATAGATGTTATGAAAAGTAGTCCTATCTTTATTTGCTCCATCTGGCATATATCAAACTACATGTGTACATAACTAGCTTAGAGCACCTACAACAGTCCACGTCAGCTGTTACTAAGGGGTTGACACATCAGCATTTAGATGATGTAGATGAGAGAATGTGAGGTTATTTCTAGACGAAGAAACTATCAAATTGTTAATACTAAGACACAAGAAACAACCAAATACTTTATTGGAAACTTACTTGTTACCTAAAAATGCATTTTGTGGGTTCCACTGTCTTAAAGCAAAATATCCACCAGATCATTTGTGCAGTCCGACTTTATTATTGATACGATAAATGAGTTAAAACATGTAGACCACAAAGTTGTACTTCATTATTGATCATTAAGAATCATACACACTTGTAACAATTGAAGTCTTAGAAATAAGTTCAAGAAATAATTCATTAAAAGACTTATTTTTTTTATTAGATTGAGTACTCTTCCTCCTCTTAGTAACAAACTATTGTAGATGTTCTTAGCAATCCCATCTATTCGTGCGTTCTACGTGTCGTCTCTTTTCAGTTACGATACCTACGATTTGCGCAAGTATAGTCCAATATTTCAGAGCTACAATAGTTAACAAGTTTAAAAGGGGGATTGGATCATATACCCTCCCTGAAATTCAGGATTTCAGGATTTACCCTCCCACCTCAATGACATGTGGGGTCACCATAGGTCAATGACATGTGGACCGGGAGGGTAAATCCTGAATTTACATTTAAGGGGAGAGTATATGATCAAATTTTTCAGTTTAAAAATCTATAATATTTAACAATATAGCCGTACCGTTTCTTACGCGCGGGCTCTAGTTAACGAAGTTGCTAGGAGCCTAGGAGGCTTCTCCGTGCGAGTGCGTGTGTGACACTTGACTTGACCCTTGCATGCAGACATGTTGGGCCACTTCGCTCTTTTGTTCTCTTCCAAAAGATTTTTCAGGAGATGTGACTGATACGCTGCAGCCAAAAGCAAACCTTCTCCTCCTGGAACGACGTAGCGTTCCTAGGTGATATCCACCGACTTCACTAGCTGAAACCATCAGGTTCGAGTTGATTAATTAATATTATTATTATTATTATTATTATTATCAGATCCCACCAGATAAATTGTGTAGGTCCTTCCCTATTCCTCGATTTCTAGCGGTTTTTTATTTAAGAAATATTGAGGTGGCTTTATCCCATCAATTGTTTTTATAGACAAGGACGGATCTACAGTATGCTACAGGGGTGCACAGAACACCAGGTTAAAAAATTATTTTTCTTTATATATAGGGTCAAAAAAAAATTCTTTATATATAATTGTGTATATATAGCATGGACACCCCTAACTCAAGATAAAAGAACACTCTAAGCCACAACCCAACATAACCCAAGATATATAGAGAGAGTGATGACACTCGGTCATTTTCGTTCTGGATCCGCCACTGTTTATAGAAAGATGGATTGATAAGGGTTTTCTAATTAGTTTCTTTGGTTGGAGGCAGTACTTAGAGGTGATGAGATGCTGCATCCTGAGCAGCAGCTTCCACGCGTGCAGATCAAGGCCGTCGAGAAAGGGTGGTTGAAAAATAATGCTATTGCGATGATGCGGGGAAATTCCAATGCTCAACCTGTTAATCTGTACGTAAGTCAAGGAGAAATGGCAGAGTGATAACACAAACCTCTTTCAAAGGGAATATTCGCCAGTAGTAGGGGTTACTACTTTTTAGGGTTGGATTGCAGCTGACGCGAAGCGAACTGTTGTAGATGCTCTTATATATAGCAATTACCTCCCGGAATACGAGAGGGGCGGGTAGTTGGAAAATACTGCTCTTGCGCCACTTTTTGCCATGGCCGAAGTTGGGGTGAATTCCATGAATAATTACAAAGCTCATCCTGTTGGGCCACTGTGCTCTTTTGTTCTCTTTTCCAAAATTCTAAAAAAAGTGGACTGCTTACTTGAGACCGAATTCTCTGGCCTAGGCCCTATATATATGTACTCTACTCCGGCTCCGGCTTGCTAGTGAAAAAAACACCACACCAGACACCACACGGGTACGGCACGTCCAGGACTAGCTACGTACGCGCGTACCAGAACCATGGCAGCCGCCAATGCTATTGCTCGGGCCAACGTCGGCGACGGCCAGCCGGCCATGGGCCAGGCCGACGCTGCCGCCGACCGCCGTCTAGAGCGGCGGCTCCACTTTTACGCCGTCGTGTACATGATGCTCGGAGCCTCCTCCATCTTCCGCGTCGCCGTCCCTCATGCACGTGCTCACGCCACCTCCAGCCACTCCGGCGCCTTCGAAGCCACCATTGGCATCTCGCTGTGGGCGGCGGCCGTCGCGCTGGCGTTCCTCTCATTCCACCTCCGCCGTTTCCCTATGGCCGCGCTGGCGGCGGATCGGCTCGCGCAGGCGGCGCTCAGGGCCTTCTTATAAGCATCACTAGTACTCTCTAGCTAGCTTGGAATGAAGAACATTAGTAGCCTACCTGCGCCGCTTGGCGTGGTGTGGTATTTCATATGCATTTGATGCACATCATATGCATTAGGTTTGGTGTGGTATTTCATTAGCTACATAAATAGTACGGGCAAAATAAGTTGTACATAACAGCAAAAGTTGTGGAGTATCATCACAAAGCACCATCGGTTCTACATGGAGTTCTGGAATTGTTAGCTTTGCGCGAAAAACTATTACATTGTTTCCTAAAGGCTACATTCTGATCTGTAACACGAGACAGTCTTTAATTACTGAAAACTAACTACAAAAAGATACAGGGCCACACCTGAATCATACGTAAGAAGCACAGAAAACCGAGAAAAACAATACCAAATTCAGAGGAGAAACTCCTAAGAAGAGAAAAATGAAAACAGATCCAGAAAAAAAAAATTGTGCGTATTTGAAGAACAGAGCAAGAAAATCGCATATCTAATAATAAGTAAATAAAGTCTGACAAGTTAAAACTGGACGGCGAAGAAGATAAAACATCGGTAAAAATCAACAAAACCAAGGCATAACAGTTAGAGAGTAGGAAGTAGGAGGGAATTTAGCCGAATAGACTAAAAGGAAACAAAAACAGGATGATCACCGAAAAAAAAACCAGGAGGTCAATCTAAAAAACGAACATACCCAAAGAAATAGACCCCCTTCAGCACAAACGAAAAAAAAGAACAATAGGTTGAATCATAAATGACAAGATCACAAGAACACGTTAGAAAATAGGGGGAAAAACAGCACAAAGCCAGACATGCATCACAGGTAACCGAGAAAGAAGAAAACCCACAAAATAAAGAGACCAAACGACAAAAAATGCAACGACGACGATTCAGACAGATAATTTATATACATCTGACATCTCTAATACACCCAGAACAAAATTATTTTTCGCATATAAAAGGTCCAAGAAAGATATACCACCAAAAAGAACGATCCAAAAGCTACAGAAATATTAGTCAGCTTACAGCTATACTCATATGCATCATCAAGTTAACCACAACAGGCAGTCTACTCATGAGCACCAAGCCACCAACAAACTAACAACAATAAACACTGTATGGAACAGAAGAAGGAGGATATTAACCAAAAGAACAGCGCAAGAAACCAATACTTAGACTGCGCAAGAAGCAGTCTACTCATCCACATTGCAATTTAGGGCTTTATTCACTACAATACTACAAAAATCGAAATAAGGAGAGAAAGCACAGGCTAGGCTACCAAATTTGCAAGTGGGCAAGAAAGAAACCAACGGTATACTCTGGATGCTCGCTGAGCTGTTGAGCTCATTGAGCTTCTCGACAAGCCCCTGCTCGATGAACGACCCGCCGCCGCTCGTTTCCGGATTGCGGTGAAAGATTGCATTCTAGAGTTTTCCTTGGGCGTGTGTTTGCTGCAAGGTGCAAACTGGCTTTTGGGATTCAGGACTTAAGGAGATTCGGATGAACACCAAACGGGGAATCAAACTAAGGATAAAGACAAGCAACACTGGAGAAGAGCAGCGTAAAAGAGCAGATGTATGGGGACGCAAGCGGGCGATAAAACGGAAACGCAAGCAGGCGGAGACGGCCGAGAAGAGGAAGAAGCAAACACGGACGGCGACAAGGAGTAAGAGGAAGAACCCAAGGATGCTCGCTGGGACGTAGACGGGCGAGAAGACGACGAAGCAAACACAGGAGAAGAGAGGAGGAAGAGGAAGAAATCAAGAAACGGAAGATGCGCGGTGGGGGAGAAGAGGAGGAAAGACGCACGGGAAACGAGGGAGGACGCGGCGCGACGACCCGGAAAGCGGGCGTGAGAACAGCGGGCTCGAGGCGTTGGTACCAAGAGGGCCACGTGGGAGTGGGAGTGGGTCGGTGCGGTCTGAACCGGTTCTGCCTCATGAAACCCATGACTTAAGAAAAGGTTAAGGGTCAACCTCACTGGATCATTAGGATCGACCCTTTACACAGCAGCCATGTCAAGGGCAATCACGTTCCAAAAAAAGGGCAGCCAAGTACTAGCAGGATTATTCGCAACAATCACAGCATCAATAGTTCAGTGAATCTAACTTTTTCGTAACATTTCAAAAAAAGAGAGCCAAATGGTGCCACTTATTTCCTGATATGAGTATTACATGATTACATCAATCAAGAGCTGTCTTGCAAAAGCACCAAGGCAAGATGAACCTTTCGTATAAACTAAACAGACTCCAACATTTAGATTCTACAATATCCATTGCAATTTGCAGTCCTGTAGAAACTTGGCTACTCAACATGAGCTTAGCAATATCTGTAGAAACTTGGCTACTCATTGACGTCAAGCTTACCTCCTGCGAATGAACCCACAATCAAAGTGTCGGACCCCAATTTTGGAGCTTGGGATCCACTGTGTATACGGTTTTATTCTCTGGATCAGTAGCTGACACACACAGTCACATCGTTTATGTATGCCCATAGTTGCGACCACGTTCGGTCGAAAATGACAATCTAAGGAGGTCTCGAAGAGGTCCTGGGATGGTTCTCTGATGATCGAGGAGGTCTTGGAGTGATCTTGAAGAGGTCATGTGTAATCGAAGGAGAGTGCGAGGGGTCAAGGAGGTCCGAGGAGGTCGAGGGAGGTCTTGTCGGTTCAGATGTAACCAAGGAGGTCTGAACAGTTCGGTGATGTCGGGAGGTCTGAGCAGTTCGAGATGTAACGAGGAAGGTCCCGAGCAGTTCGAGATGAAGTCAAGTGAGGTCCCGAGGGGAGGTCTGATCGGTTCGGATGCAACCAAGGGAGGTCTTGGGAGGTTCAAGGAGGTCCTAGAAACGCTTCGAAGTGGTCCAAGAGTAGGTCCTAGAGGAGGCCACAGGGTGTTTTGAGAAGGTCCACGAGGAGGTCACAGTGGTCATAGGAAATCCCGAGGAGGTCCTGGTGGTCATTGGGTAGAGGTCCCCAACCAGCTAAGGGTTGTTCTAAATCACCTAGCAGTGGTTCTAGAATATCTAAGGGTTGTCATCAGACATCTGTTTAACGGGTGTAAACCAACTGATCGTGAACCTTATCCATTGTGCAAAGTACTTGTCATGAACAGAGCAAGCCCATAATATATTACATAAACACTAGGTCGTGCGACCAACTGTTTTACAAAAGAGCCACTTGGGCGAGAGTTTTACAAAAGCCCAGAGTAAGGATTAGAGGACAAGTGCAGAAGCAAAATAAACCGTGGTGGATCCATTCACTCTGCCCACAGGCAAGTGACTGGGGTCTCAGTCTAGGCTTCATTATCTCCACCATCATCCGGTTCATCCTCTGTGAAGTATTGGTAGGAGTCTTGATCATTTGGGTCTGAAAAGAGTATAATGGTAGAGCCTGAGTACACAACCGTACTCGCGAGCCAACACACAATGCAGTTGTATAGATGCCAGGCTATTCAAGGGTAGTTTGGGGTTCTTTTATTTGCACAAAGCCAAGTGTGAATTAGACTTAATAGAAATTCCTGAGACTTAGCACTTTTAACAAATGAGGTTTTATAAATGAGTTTTTATTTGTAAAATACTAATGGAGGTCCCACCTCCTATACCATTGAGTGGCTCCATCCACTCAATGCTCGAGCTATCCCGTAATTACCACTGGTCCCCGACCATGCATTCTCCAAAACCCTTTGGGGTCCCACCCCATCCTTTCTTTCCATCACAAATAGTTTTATAAAAACGAAAACTATATCCAGCAAGTTCTCAACACTGCTCTTGACCATGAGCACGACTATCTAGATAGTTTTCTTACTCTACAGAGTTCGCACACTTTACCCACAAGAGATAATTGCCTTGACATATACACATGTTTCCTTAGACATGTGAATTAAGGGGAGATCACCATAAGGCCTTTACGATGCTCAACCTCGATGCAACTTCACCCGCTAAGGTTTCCACCGCCCAGTGCCAAGCACTTCCAAGAGGCCCCTTCTTGCGCCGTGTGGTTTCCCTGTAGCTTCTTTCCCCTTTACCCACGCCACATTCCCAAGATGGCGAAGCCACGCCAAGGCGAGCAAATTAGTTGGTCAGGTCGTACCCATTATAGACTTGTGGTTGTGCTACTTTTACATGAGAGTCATCACCAGATTCGGTCCTTGGCTGATTTGGGCGGTACAACCATATACCAACCATCACTCGTGCCCCTAACACCAGCCACTCTTTCCAGCCACCCAAGTCAAAAACAGTTTTTTCAAGTTTTATTTGTTTTGAAATTAACTATTTGCTCAACATACCAGCCAGGCTCCCAGCCTCAACTGCCCCAAATCATTTTCCAAAGTTTTTAATGATTGTGGTCGGGCAATTTAATGCCCACATGACTGTATATATCTAAGCAAGGCTAAGCATATCACTTAGATACAGACTTATCAGCTAGTATATATTCCAGTAAGTCTAGGGTGACAAGGGATAGTGTCCAAGTTCAAGGGTTGGAAGTTTATACACAATTACAATTAAGGCATTAACTATGAGCTAGACCAATTTAGCTTGATAAAACATAGCAATGCAGTTTCATAGTTTAAAGCGGTATACTTTGCAAAAAGGTAGGTGCAATATGATCAAAGTGTTGACTCGCCTTGTTCAGAGTATTGCTACTCGTGATCCTGATCCACGAATAGTTTTTCAGTCGTCTCGGCTTCTATAATTGCAAAAACAACCATAAGGCAATAAACATATATTCAATCTCAAGTTGTTTACAAATATGCAATAAACTCCAAATGATACGAGGTCATAGATTAGGAGTATTAGATCAGCATAGTCAAAGACTTAGTGGTCGTAGGATCGGTGGGTGTAGAAAGATACAGCGGGAGGTCGCGAAATCTTGTGACTTGAGGAGGTCATGGAGTACTTGTTGACCCGGGAGGTCGGGAAGTATTGTTGGCCTAGGGAGGTCGTGAAAGTACTACGACCGGGGAGGTCGTGGAAATCTGCAATCTAGGGAGGTCGTGGAGGTGCTGTGATCTTGGGAGGTCGTGGAAACACTTGTGACCGGGGAGGTCGTGAGTACACTATGACCGGAGGAGGTCGTAGGAAACACGTGATCCGGGAGGTCCTAGAAGTACCGTGATTTGGGGAGGTTGTGAAGGTACTGTTGACCTAGGGAGGTCTGGAATCATTGTAGCCAGTGGAGGTCTTAGAATCACTGTACCCAGGGGAGGTCCTAGAAGTACTATAACTAGGAAGGTATTTGAGGTACTATGATCAGAGGGAGGTCTTGGAAGTACTATGACCTAGGGAGGTATTGGGAGTACTGGGATCAGGGGAGGTCGGGTGAGTGTCACGACGAGGGGAGGTCGCGTGAGACGCTATGACCTGAGGAGGTCGTGAGAGTGTTACGACCGAGAGGGTGGTCTTTGCAAAATGGGAGATCACGATTGGGAAGGTGGTCTTTGTAAAATGGGAGATCACGAATAAGATGGTGGTCTTTGTAAAACGGGAGGTCACGACCAAGAGGGTGGTCTTTGTAAAATAGGAGGTTATGACCCAGAGGGTGGTCTTTGTAAAACGGAAGGTCATGACCGAGTGGATGGTCTTTGTAAAATAGGAGGTCATCGACCCGAGGGAGGTCGTGGGAGCGTTAAGCCATGTGTGGTCGAATGAGAGAAGTATACGACTATACCGCGGCCAAAAGAAACAAAGGTTCAACTTCATTAACACATACGAATGAACCGGTGGAAGGGCCAGAGGGAGAATTAGAGGAACACTAGAGAAAGAACAAGGTAGCTCGATCTAGGAAAAACATCTGGCCACGAAGAACTCACCAGTACAGAGCTGGGGAGATGAGCTAGCTGGAGTTAAGCTGGCAACGTGGACTCCGATTATGAGAGAGCTCTGTGCTACAATAATAGTCTGAGGAAGGAGGTGATCTTTGGTCTTCAAGATTGCTCCTTGGAAGCAGATTGATGGTCCTTCAAGGAGGTCTCAAAGTATCCTGGTCGAAGGGAAAGAAGAGTGGTCTCCAAGGCAGTTCCGATGGTTGTCGTCGGCGAGGGTGGTGGGGTGGTGGCGCTCGACTGAGGCGAGCACTGGGACCAGGCTAGAGCTCAAACTCTCTTGGAGGAGGGAGTGAGGCTAGAACTGGAATGGCAAGGGAAGCACTATGGGACTTGGAGCAAAATATGTACATGCACCTTGACACTATTAACAAGGAGGAGTGGGTAAGGCTTTGGATGAGATGGGCAGCACAAGGTAGTGGAATGACATGCTATTAATGTCTGGTCGGACCACAGCACACCGGAGCCCTCACTTGGTGCATGCAGCGCACGGTTAGAGAATGCGGCTGCCCGAGGCCGGTCGAGGAGGTTTGGTTGCAAAGGAGTGAACACAGTCTTTGGTCGAAGGAGCAGGAAGGAAAGCATTGGAGCAGGTGGCGGGCTAGGCATTAGGTGATCGACCATTAGCCCAGAGGAAGATATGAGGAAAAGGTGAAACTAGAAAATCTTAGGAAGAGGTAGACTAATCAGGATTTTAGATTAGCTAAAGTCCGGTATTCACTTAGTGACATCCTAATCCGATGGGAGATCAAATCACGGCAATGAGAAAAATGAAAAATGTACTCTAATAACTCTCAAGTATGCAGGAAAATGGAACAACAATAGACTTTAAACAAAAGATTTTAAACATCCTCATTTTTGCCTTTATGTATTTTTGGGTACATTACACAAAGTTACACAAAGGAATATCTTATCTACCGAATTGTAAAGATAAACTAAGCAAACACCACAAAGGAGCCACAAATGGAGCAGATAGACTACCAGCTAAAACTAAGAAATATAAAAGATCAACCTTTCTTTAACCGCACTAAACTTCACAGTTAAAGAGAGAGCTTGCGTCTCAAGTAATAAAAGTTCATTCGGTGAAGATGGATATAAAGCGGTGATAATGCGATATATAAGAGGACAAGAGGCTAACTTTTGGATTCACTAGATTTTATAAGAGAAACCACCTCATATTGCATTATTGCACGATCAACAAAGAGCTTGAGATAGTGGTACAATTGCGGGAAGTGTTTAAGACCATAAGTTCAGTGAAGATGGATATACTTTTAAAGTATTTGGTGAAACTTTGACCATTAGTTTTTTTTTTGTCGTATATTTGCAAAAGATACAAGATAATAAGATTATGAAATTATTTTATGATAAATCTACTTATATAATTTTGACCATCAGTTTTTATCGGTTTGATCTTGATAGTTCGATCCCGAAACCAGAGATGACCACTAAGGCGCTATGCAAAAAGCGGTGATCCCTAGCGGCGCCTAGGCCGCCTAAGCGCCGGGCAGAGGCCTACCGCGACTTGGTGCCAGTCGAAGCTCTAGGCGGGTCGAGCGCCTAGCCGGAGCTGGGCGGTTTGAGGCAGTCCCAGGCGGCGAGAGGCTGGGCACTTTGGAGTGTGCTGAGGCAGATCTAGGCGGCCCGAGGCGGATCTGGGCATAGCTTGGCGTGGCGGGAAGAAAAACAGTAGAGCGGGAAGCGTGTCGGGAAGAAAAACAGGAGAGCGGGAAAAAAACAATAAAAAGGTAAGTGGCTCTCACCTTCCAGTCAGAAACCCTACTGTTGCTCTGCTTGGCTGCTCCCGTCGCGGTCGTAGTTGCACGCCGCCACCTCCTCTGCTTCTCCGTCGCTGTCGCGCAGCTCCTCCCCGGTTCCCTGTCGCCGTCGTGCCTCCAACCCTCCCCGTCGCCCCCAAGTCAGCCGCCTCCCTCTGGCCCTCGCCTCCCCCTGGCCGCCTCTTGTGCGCCCCTCTCTCTGGCCCTCGCCTTCTCCTTGCGCCCTCTCGCCTCCTCTCTGCGCGTGCGCCCTCTCGCCTCCCCTTGCGCGTGCGCCTCGCCTCTTGTGCGCTCTGTGGCCGAGTAGTTTAGTAGTAGTACTAGTAGTTTAGTAGTACTAGTGTCTAGTAGACAGTGTTGTATTAATAATTAGTGCGCAGCCGAGTAGTTTAGTAGTAGTTTAGCAGTAGTACTAGTAGTTTAGTAGTAGTGTAGTACTAGTACACAGTAGTGTTGTATTAGTAATTAATTAGTAGTAGTAGTAGTGGTGTACTGAATGTATGATTTATTAGTAGTTTAATACTTAGTAGTAGTACTGTAGTAGTAGTAGCACTTTCTCAGTGGCACTGTTTATTGTTTAGTAGTCATTACTCATTACTTCATTAGTCAATTACTCAATTAGCAAGTAGAATTGTAGCAATTATGATTGTAACTTACAATTTGTAAGTTTGTAACAATTGTTCATCATGAATTGTAGAATGTCATCCGTTAAATCGACCACGATGGAGATAACTACGGATACCCTTAAGAGGAAATTCGAGGATATAGGGTGGGAGTATGGAGTGTTGATTGATCCAAATAATATGGATAAAGTAAAGTGCAAGTTGTGCAATAAAATTGTTTCTGGAGGAGTGTATAGGATAAAGCAACATATTACTCACATTAGGGGCAATGTTGCTAAATGCCCTTTGTCCACAAAGGAAGATGAAGAGAAGTGCATCAAATCAATCGAGGAGGCACAACTTAAGAGAAAGACTAGGAAAGAAAAAGAACAAGAAGTTAGAAATGAAGTTATCATTAATGAGGATGTCACCGGTGATGGTGATGAAGATCTTGAACTTGAAGATGTAGGATCCTTGGGACGTCGAAAGTTGAGGCCTATGGATAAGTTTGCAATGCCTATTGATCATAGTACATTGAGCTCTAAAGAACTACGTCAATAAGCAATTAGTGCCACTATTTGGAAAGAAAGACTCCATAAAGCAAGGCAATATGTTGCTAGGTGGATTTATGAATCAGGTATTCACTTGCAACACTTGTAATGTCTACTAATAATATGCGAATGACATCCTGACGTTGTTTACTAACATAAGTAACATTGTATAATTATTGCATGTTTCAGGTGTACCTTTCAACTCCATCAACAATGATGCCTTTACGCAAATGTGTGAAGCCATTGGCCGCTTTGGCCTTGGCTTTATTCGCCCTTCTCAGCACGATGTGCGGGAGAAGTTGTTGTATGAGGAAGTGGATAGAACCAAAGGGTTGTTGAAGGACCATGAAGAAGAGAGGGCCAAGACCGGGTGCTCTATTATGGTGATGCATGGTGATCGGAAAGGAGGAGCATCATGAATATGTGTGTGCATTGTAGCTTAGGGTCATGTTTCCTAGAATCAAAGGAGGCATCTGAGGAATCACACACCGGAGAGCTCATCTTTCAATATGTGGATTCTTGCATTGAAAAAATAGGTGTGGCCCATGTTGTCCAAGTTGTTACCGATAATGCTTCAAACAACATGACGACAAAGGCATTATTGAAGGATAAAAGGCCTAACATATTTTGGAGCTCATGTGCAACCCACACTATCAACTTGATGCTACAAGGAATTGGGAGCATTGCAAGGTTCAAGAAGACAGTTGATCAAACCAAGTCACAACCATTTTTATCTACTCGCACCATAAGACATTGGCCTTGATGAGAAAATTTACAAAGAAGAGGGATATAATAAGGCCCGGGGTGACTAGGTTTTCTTCCTCCTTTCTCACTTTGCAAAGCTTGATTGAGAAGAAACAACAACTAAGGTCAATGGCGCTTAGCCAAGAATGGAAAAATTGCGCGGGATCTGGGGCGGCGATTCGGAGGGAGAGAGATTTGGGGGCTGGAGCGGTGCGGTGGGGTGACGACGCTGAGGGCGAGGGTAAAGGAGGAGAAAACGTTTGATGGATAGGGGAGACGTGAGGGAGGTAGTTGCATTGCGTGCACCCGAGAAAGATCAATGGCTCACCTAGCACGAAAGAGGATGGATCCAACGGCTCAGATCGTATAAGGAGGACCGACGACCACCAACTCTTTCTTTTAAGTAGTAGAGATAATGGTATTATCCATATAGAACAGAAATAGAAGTTGGTCGGTTGGTTGTGGAGTTGAATGCTAACGTCCATGTCTGGTTCGAGTATTTTTCAACAAAATAAATTTTTGTGTCTTTCTAATGGTTTCACATTTTTAAACAGTGGTGTTTTTTCATTAATAATAAAAAGTAAATCGGTAAATCTGGAGCGGGATTTTTGTACTATTTACTTCATTTCACAGTTTTAAAAAATGATGGTTTATTATTATTAATAAAGAAGTAAATCGAAAATCACAAAAAAAAAACGGAGCGATAATAAGTGAAAAATATGTTTCTTCGATATTGAACTCTTACTTGTGAGATGTCGTTGATCTTGAACTAGTCAATCTGTAATATTATAAAAATCAATAGATCTACAAAATTAATAACTTATAGTCACTCTACATTGGATACAGTGCCATGGTGAGATAATCGACAACTGCACTCTTATAGCATGCATGTTCCTTTCTAATAAAAACAAATAAGCAGATTAGTAGAATTAATACAACGAAGTATCTTAGCCCATCTTTCGTACTATTGTAATTACCAATTTATTTTTATTAATACTGTAACATT
Source organism: Ampelocalamus luodianensis (assembly GCA_036346255.1). NCBI lineage: Eukaryota > Viridiplantae > Streptophyta > Magnoliopsida > Poales > Poaceae > Ampelocalamus > Ampelocalamus luodianensis. The sequence goes on along the minus strand of CM070632.1, from coordinate 50,439,897 downwards.
AGGTAGTAATTAATTGGGACATAAAATTTGTTCATTGATCTAGCAACACGTCTATTAAGTGTTGTAACTTACACTATAAAGTGTGGTAACATACTAGGGGCTGAGTCCGTTTGGAGCTTTCTATACTTGGGTCGTAGCAACATGAGAATATGTGTTGCAGTACAGTTTTCCTACAACACATGCTATATGTGTTGCAAAGTTGTGTTAGAATAGACTAGTCTTGTTGTAGTGCACGCCGGTGGCCCCCCGCCGCCGGCACCGGAGCAGGACCCCAAACCCTAGACTTCCACACGAGCACGGCCCCTCCCGGAGATCTGACGATGGGGGACTTCAACGTGGCGCTGGTGATTGTGGCGGCGGTGGTGAGCGTGCTCATGCTGCTCATTAGTGTCTACCTGCTTGTCAACTACCAGCACCCGGACGATGCCAACTAGGCCTACTTCCCCAAGCTCGTCGTCCTCGGCATCACCGTCGTCCACACCACCCTCTCCGTCAAGTCCTACTCCACCCTCGCCGCCCTCTATGATGACCTCCTCCTCCAGGTACCCCACCCACCTCCCTCCCTCGTAAGGGTTAGCGGCGAGGCACCTCCCTCCCTGACGTGATTCCCGATGCGACTCGCAGGCCGCGTCCCGGGGTGTCACCACCGACGACTGGCCCTACACCGTCCACCTCCTCGCCCACCTCTTCCTCAACGACCTGTATGTAATCTAATCTCCCCTCCCTTTTTTTCCCTCAACTTTTCAGTTTGGGGCAAAAGTTTCTGATATTTTTGGCGATCACTTTGGGGGTGGGGGTTGAGATTTGTGTGGATCTAGGTGAAATTGGTGCTGGTCAGGGGTTGAATTATGGCGTTAGCTTGCTGATCTCTGGCTTTTTTTGGGGGGGGGGGAGATTTGTTTTGGTCATCAGAATTTGGTTGGTGATTTTGGGTTTCGTTGTGGTGCAGGCGACCGTGGGGCCATGCAATGTGCCAAAGCCGAGGGCTTGAAACCCTGTGGAGCAGAGCAAATGGACGAGGTTTGTATCGCTGCATTTAAATCCCGCTTGAAGTTTTCGCTCTAGAAGCCATTTTTTGTGGAAGTTTCGGTTAAATCTACGGAGAAGTGATTTAGTTTGAGCTTGAAATGTGAGTAAACATAGCAGATACATCTATTTGTCTTGTGCTCTGCTACTTTATTGCTTAAGCGGTGTTGGACTGGAATATTGTCACCAACGAACATAGAAAATGAATTTCCTATGTTACAAAGACCATAACTCTTTTGTAGTACCGAAAAATGTTTTCAAGCTTCGACTCTCTATAAGTCTGAGACAAGGTCGATTAGAGCTGATTTTTTACTAGATTCACTGCTAGTTGAGAGTCTTCTCTCACGAGTAGTCATCGAATCATGAGGGCTTTCGTTGCTTGTATGCCAACCAATAAACCTTCATATTCTGTCACAGTGTCAGTAGCAGGAAATTTTAATTAAATAGCATATTTATAAAGTTTCTCTTGTAGGAGATACCAAGACCATCCTAGCCCCCGAGCCACTTAGCTTAGGTGACACATCAAAGTACATTGTTCACTGGTCGTGGGATTCGTACTAGGGTCCCTGAATAGGTTTAGAATTTGTCCATTCGGTGACAAAGTCTGCCAAGATTTGGGATTTAATGGTCATTCGGGATACGAAATAGAGGTCGAACTCCCCAAGTTCAACTAACCATTTTACCATGTGCCCTGCTATTTCCCTATTCTGGAGGACCTCTCCTAAGGGAACCTCAGACGGCATGATTAACTTGTGCACCTGGAAATAATGCCTCAGTTTTCCCGAAGACATGAGGAGGGCATATAGAAGCTTTTGGACCTGAGGGTAACGCTCCTTAGATCCATATAAAACTTCACTAATGTAATCAACTAGTCGTTGAACGTTTTCACATTCTATGACCAGTACTGCGCTTACTGCTTGTAGCATAGCAGGTAGGTATATTAGGAGTGCCTCTTCTGGTTTCGGAGAGACCAGAATAGGAGCACTCATAAGATATCTCTTGGCTTCCTAGAATGCGTTGTTTGCCTCCTCTGACCACTCAAAACCCTCATGTTTTCTCAGAAGTTTAAAGAAAGGAAGTCATTTTTCTCTAAGTCGTGTGATGAAATGACTTAAAGCAGCCATGCATCCTGTAAGTTTTTAGACTTCTTTCTTTGTAGTCGGAGGGCACATTTGTTCAATGGCTTTTATGTTTTCAGGGGTTGCTTCGATTCCTCGTGCAGAGATAAGGAATCCAAGCAACTTTTCTGAAGAGACTCTAAACACACACTTCTTATGATTGAGTTTCAACTGGTGTTTTCTAAGATTGTCGAATATTTCTTGCAAGTCAGAAATATAACTAAGGTGCTTGATGCTTTTCACAACCAAGTCATCAACATAAGCTTTCAAATTTTGGCTTAGTTGAGGAAGGAAGGTTTTTTTGTATCAAGCGTTGAAAAGAAGCGCTAGCATTTTTTAGACCAAATGACATTTTAACATAGCAAAACATTCCAAATTGTGTAATAAATACGATCTTTTCTTCATCATCGAGGCACATACTTATCTTATGATTACCATAATATGCATATAGTGTAAACTTAATATTTCACAACCAGTAGTAGAATCAACCAACTGATCAATACGAGGAAAAGAAAAAATGTCCTTTGGACAAGCTTTATTAAGATCAGTAAAGTCTACACACATATGCCATTTACCATTAGACTTTCTAACTATTATAGTGTTAACCAACCACTCTGGGTGGTCGATTTCTCTTATGAAGTCTGCTTTAAGTAGCTTGTCTAATTCAGATCTGATGGCATCTCATCGATCAGGTGCGAATCTCCGTAATTTTTGTTTCACGGGTTTCTTGTCAGGTCGTGGAGCTAGCCTATGCTCGATCACCTCCCAGGGGACTCCGGTCATATCAGATGCTTGCCACGCGAAGACATCTACGTTTGCTCAGAGGAAGGTGACGAGGGCATCTTCCTATGTAGGGTCGAAAGTGATCCCGATGTGAACAGTCTTCAAAGGCTCCTCTGTATTCAGTGGAACTTCTTTGACTTGGTTGTCCAGTTTTGATGCAACTTTAGGCTTTGACTACTTGGTTGAAGGTTGTCCCTTCCTTGCTTCTCGAGTTGGTATTTGACCAACCATCTCTAGAGATTTGCGGTCGCATGTAAGCGCCATCTTTTTATCACAGTAGATTGTGATTACTCCTTTGGGACCTGGCATCTTAAGACATTGATAATTGTAATGAGCAGCCATTAAGAATCGTGCCAGAGTTGATCGACCGAGTATGACATTATATGCCATGTCAAAATCGACCACGTCAAAAGAAATTTTCTCTGTCCTAAAATTGTTTGGTGAACCAAATGTTACAAGAAGAGAGATCTGACCAATGTGTTTGGTGAAGACCCCGGTATGATCTCATGAAATGAGTATCATATAGGCTTGATCTTTGTCATGTGAACTTGCATCTCGTCTAGGGCACTCATAAAGAGTATATTTAGTGAACTCCTACTATCAACTAACACACGATTGATTCGACAGCTGTTGATCGTGGACTCAACTATGATCGAAAAATGACCAGGTTTAGTAGAGGGGATTAGATAGTCACCTTTCTTGAAAGAGATGGTGTTTTTCGACCACTTTGGTACTTTATTGACAAGAGAAGGGTCGATGGAATTTACCTCACGTTCGACAGCTTTGAGCTGTCGTTTTCACTCATATGCTAAAGATCATCCATAGATGTGATCGATGGCGTGTTCTGGATCTTGAAACGACATCTCCTTATCATCATCTGACTTTTTTTACCACTCGTTTTCCCCACTTCTTCAAGTGTAGGAAGTGATCCCTTGCCGGAGGAGAAATCCTCGAGTTTCCATTGAAAAACTCGGCAGTTGCGAAGGTCGTATCCTTTTTTGTGGAAAGAACACCACCTAGGTTTATCGTTCTTCCATTCGGGGCGTTTACCTTTGCTCCGATTGGGATATGGTTTGGAGCTCTGAGGCTCCTTGTCGCTCACGACTAAGATTTCCTTAGATCTTTTGACTTAAAACTTTTGGCTCTTAGTCTTGCTCTTGGATTTCCTAGCCTTTTTTTCTTTCTTCTTGTTGCCTTCGCGCCGCTCCTCGAGTGTCCTTGTCGTAACAATCAATCGTGCGATTCCACTCAACCACTTCTGCAGTAGTTGCATAACGACCAGTCATTTCAAAGAGCTCGGCGACGGTAGAAGGAGGATTTAGAGCGATATCTTCTGTGATCCTTCGATTGCGGACTCCCTGCTTGAATGCTCCGATGACAGAAGAGTCAGAAACTTTGGGAGTTGAATTGCGAACCTGACAGAAACGCCAGATAAATTGGCGTGAGGTCTCGTGAGAATCCTATAGTATTTTGTACAAGTCATCCTCCTTTCCTGGGTAGTCGTAAATGCCCTAGAAGGTGGCTAGTAGTAGGTCACAAAGGTACTGCCACGAATAGATCTACTCTTGTGCTTGATTTAATAGCCACGACCGAGTAGATCCTTCGAGCACAGTAGGAAGTTAGTTGGTCATGATATGCTCTTCTCCTCATGCTGATCGAATAGCGGCGGTATAGATTTGAAGAAACTTGATGGGATTTTGTGACCCATCAAACTTCTCCATGTTCACTGGTCAGAACCGGGGCGGCTAGCGAACTGCCCGAAGGTCAGGCGAAAATGCTCGACATTCGGTAAAAATATCATCATGCCTTCTTTACGGGGAAAAATGGTTGAAATCACCAGGCGATCGTACTCGATGATACCCAGTGGCAAGTGGTTTAGTATCAATCTTACCAATGAATGCTGGGGACTCTTCTTGAGTTAAACCACACAGAAAAAGACACAGGGATTTTATACAGGTTCAGGCCTTCTCCTAAGAGAATAATAACCCAATTCCTGTGTTGCTGTATTGACTATGTTTTACAACAGGGAATAAATCACTAGAACTAGGGCTTAAATGATTTTTGTCTGTTAATCTTGTCTTTGTTGTCGTTGTTCACGTCCTTCTTGTCCTCTGCCCACCGGTTTTACTCTTTATATAGCGCGTGAAGGGGTAGCAGTTGTCCCGTATCAAGAGACATCTCAACGTTTGATAACATGCGCACGTTCAGTGACGGTTATTGTCAGAGATTGATCCTCCCACGCTGCCTTGTAGTTTTGTCAGAGACAGAGGTTTAATACGTGCAATTATCTCAGAGAATAACAACACATATTAACAATTGTGTGTATTAAACACAACACATAAGTGTCCCTAGTCGATTATGCCCACATGTCTGTAGGTTTTGTTGACTATAGGGTGGTCGTAGTTGACCGATTGTAGTAAAGCTTACGACCATGAAGTGATTGTAGTAAGACTTATGATCATGAGGTGATCGTAGGAAATCTTATGACCACTAGATAGTTATAGAAGTACTTACGACCATATAAGGTGATCGTAAAATGGTTTACGACCACTCGGCTAAGTTTCTCCCTTATTAATGATAAGGGGTATCCTTACTAATAATTTAAAGATATTGCTATCTATAATAATAATTACAGATAAATAATTTAATTAATTGAAGATTATTAGATCCTCATCAAAACGTGATTCTGGATGTTTCCCTGAAACAAATTCTGCACATTTCTTACCTTATCGTCGGTACAGGATCCTCCCTTTCTGATATCTTGCTTTCGGCCACCTCGTTTTAGGTCCACTCTCATGTCGATGTGTATAATTTTACTTCATACACATCACACATGGACTGGAAGGTTTGATATGCCCAAGGAGATGGCCAATTCACATTTAGGGGTGGCATCAGATGGGAGATACATTTACGCGGTGACTGGGCAATTTGGTCGCCACTGTGGCAAACAGCCTCTAAAACCTGTTTAGAGGGTATTTAGACGGTTTGGTATTGTTTAGAGGGCTACAATACCTGGTTTTATACTTCGGGCGGGGTAACTAGTTAACACCATCAAAATAATGAAACTTGAAACTTGGAAATTTGAGCTTTCAACACAAATTCGAAACTTTTAGCTTAAGGATTCAAAAATTTCAATTAGATAATTAGTGAACGTTCACTAGATCCCAACAAAATAAGTTTTGTATATTCTTCTCAATTCCTCTTGATTAACGACGAGAGAATTTATAGATTATTTTTGTTTAAGAACTATGGAGTGCCTTTAAACCCACTCACTGTTTATAGATACTTAGATAGAGATAGATAGATGGTACCACGGCAGGTCACGGCGGCATTTTCATTGGTTATTACGGTTACAGCCTTACAGGTGATGAGAAGATGCATCCGGAGCAGCTTCCGTGCATGCGCAAGGCCATCGAAAAGGCTGGGGAGTTCGTAGCGTACATTGAAATTAGCTCCCGGAATTGGAGGGGCATGCGACTTGACAAGTGGAATAAGGATACATTCCAGCGGCAGAGTTATTGTAACTTTTTTTATGATTTAATCGTTTTTTAAAAATATTTTAAAAATAATATCTCTCTAACTTTATTTCCAATTCTGATCTGTTTGACCACACCATAACACGTGGTGCGGCAAAAACACATTATCACATCACGGATCTCGACGCGACAGATGTTACCAGAATCCGTTAATTTCCTGAGTGCCCTAAACACTCGGAAAAATACCAAATACACTCGGGATATCAATTCCCGAAGGTTGGCCGTTTGGAAAAAACACTCGGGGATAATTTGTATACAGAAGTGTTACAGCTGCTACAACTCCAGGGAGAGAAAAGAAAAAACAAGGAACAGCAGCGATACTCAATTAATTTACAATGTCCTTCTGACAATAAAATGAAGATATCTTTTTCATGGTATGCCAAGCGCTGTCAAGCCAGGTAGTTGTAGATTTGGGGGTTACTTCTGTCTCTCTCCAGGTACTCCCTATCGATTAAGCTCTCTATTCTTTTCTTCATATCCGCTGGCTTAATCGGGAACTTGAGCTGAAAGGAGGGAAGCCAACGAGATAATAAAGTCGGATTGTGGCGCGAGGAAAGAATATAGGCAATCAAGTCAATATTCCATGCGTCACCTGCTGAAAAAGCTCAGTTATTAGAAGGGTGTGGCTGAGGGTTTTCCTTGTCTTCATTATTCGAACTATGGCGGCGTCAACCTGCATGTAACCAAAAGAACATTATCACATTACTCTCCGTGATCGCAATTCATCAAAGACATGATTGGTACATTAGTTTCTGCATAGAACGAAGTAGCAATGATGTGTTATTTAAGTGAATAAAAGGCATGCACAACATATTAGTTAAGCTAACAATGTAACTAAAAGTCTTCACAAGGATAATTGATTGCATATATGTAACGAAAATTTTACCGCCCATTCAATACAGTTAAACCATCAGATGTTTCTGTTCACGGGTTTAGACAGATAAGGTAAGGTACCTGATACTGACGATCCTGGAATACTCTCTCAGTGGTGCTCGTGTTTTCTTCTACCGTCTCCTTCATCTGAATTGCATATGCACCGATGCATAAAATGCAATTTTACATAAGTACGGAAAACAAAAACTTATTACACATGCATAAAATAGTTATCCCCCTGTCTTTCGAGCTCTATTTTTTCAATTCCTATAATTGAGGTTCATTAAAATGCAAAATCTAAAAATGTGTAATCAACAGTTATTTACATTAGATTTTAAGGGGACTGACAATGAATGACTAAGCGCATGTTGGTTAGACTTAAGCTTGACCTCCAACTTTTAGCCACCAATGTTACTCACATTATAAATATGCCCAAGAAGCCATTTCCACCAGTATAGGTCAATGCGTCCAGTAAGATGTCTCCACAAGTCACAATACAGATGGTTTCTTGACTATGTTTATTGACAGTGTACCCTCATGAAGCCATTTCCTTGTTAAAAGATGCAAGAAAAGGGCATGCAATCCACACTAGCAGTTGAGTGGTAGCTGTCGTTCTAAATAATTAACTTCATGTTTTCCTAGTATTCCTAACTAAGTGTTATACAGTTCTTACAAGTCTCCAGAAGATCCAGATGCAATCTTTTCCCTAATTTGCAGCAAACTCCTGTCGAATTCAGAATCTCCTGTCTTTTCTTGCAGCTCTTGGATTCTCTCCGAGGCTGACAAATTTGTTGGATTAGACAACGAGGGCTACATACCACAAGGAATTTATGGCAGTAAGGAAAAGGTTAGGCATGATGTGTCCATTCTATTGTCTGATGTGTGTATTTTTTGCCCTCGCCTTCTCTTCAACATCAAGAGACCCAATGAGATTTTTAACAGAAAATTTTTGTCTCTTGTGTTTCAGAGAAGTAGCAAAATTCCTCCAAGAAGGAGGAAGCTTGGCAATAATGCCTCCCGCAACAAACTTGTCCGGTAACACACAATTGAAGTGCTCAAATTCTTTAGCCATGGATTGTATCTCATGAGCCTGCTCAACTACATAACGGCCATCAACCATTCTATAGTCATGGTATTGCTCCATGAGATACAATTCACTGCCTGCATAAGAAACCCCAAACTTGGCCTCAAGTGCATCCCATATCTCTTTCCCAGTTTTAAGCACCATGTATGCATCAACTAACTTCTCACCAAGAACGCTAATCACGGCACCTTAAAAAGGTTATCAGCAGCCTCGAACGTTTGTTCCTGTTTAGGAGTAAGTGTTCCTTCAGGCTTGTCATTTGCCACATGAAAAATGTTTATGGCAGTTAGCCAAAGCACCATCTTAGTGTGCCATCTCTTGTAATTCGCACCATCGAAATCAGAGGGTTTTAGCGTAGCAGCAAAGCCAGTTGACGAAAAATGCCTATAATAAGGTTTTTGGATTGTTGAATATATGAGTATTTTTTGAATTACTTTAATCCAGAAATGTACTAGATAAAACATGAAGAATACTGTAGCCATTTTCACAAAGCAGGAAGACAAGAACACTATAGATATATGAATTTCTAGAAGTACAAAAACTAGCATACCTATCTCAATGTTCAAGTCAACAACAGATAATAAAGCTAAGTAAACAACAAGTACGAGATAGGCATACCCAGATCCAACGAAAGGAGCAGCAGAAGTAGAATCAGAAGTCTTGGTGAGGTAGTCGTTAGTCGTGGCGTAGTGGACGTCGTGGTAGTAGTTGTGCAATTGATGTAGATGTAGCAGAGAACTTCGTGTATGTCGTGGTAGTAGTCGCGCAGATGTAGCAGAAAATCAGATGAAGCGAGCAGTCGCGCGAACGCTCCCCCAAAACCTTATTCGTCCTCGCTCGTGCAAGCCTTCGAGGACTTGGTTCCGGAGGCCTGCTCTCTCGGTGCGACTGTACACGTGCCTCGCTGGGATGGAGATCGCCGGAGACAACAACTAAAACGTAGAGTACTGTCTAAGTCTTTCGTATAGAGATCAGTCTTAGAACCAGTGCTCTGTTCTTCTTAATAGTAAAAACGAAGAGGCCAGAACAGTATTAACTTCAGCCATTACACAATAGTAACCGCAGCCATTAGTCACTAGTAACCTGCAGCCATTACTCAATAGTAACCACAGCCGTTATTCACTAGTAACTGCACCGTTACTGTCAACCATTCGTTAATACCATTTACTGCGAGTCGGTGCGTTTCGATTTTTGAATAGATAAAGAAAAACGCGCATGCACCCGACATGCCTGCGTACGCACGCACACGCACCGCACCGCACGGCACGATGAGGCGTGGTGAGGCGAGCGAACGAGCGCGCGCATGTATTGGCTCTCTCCAATTCCACAAGGGGGCTACCACGTTCCACCTTTTAAAGTGGTGTAACTCCCATTCAACTCTCCGGCGGCAGCGCAGCACCAAGGCCGGAGTGGCGGCGCCGTAGGCATCTGAGAGCAAGGGGAAGGGAAGAGCCATGGGTGAAGTAGAGAGGAAGAATGAGGCCGGAGGAGGGAGGAGGCGGGCGGCGCTCGGGAGGAGGGAGTCGGGGAGGAGAAGGAGGAGGGCGGCGCAGGCACGGAAGGAGGAGGGAAAAAGGCACGGGCACGGAGGAGGATTGGGGATTGGGGATGTAGGGTTTGCGGTGGGGAGAAAAAAGGGCACGGTGGGAAAAAAAATGGCACGGCACACTCCCTTTTTTGCTCCTAAGTGTTTTCGTTTTAAAACACTCGGGATTGTATTTCATCCCATTACGACAGCCTCCTCCCGTCTTGATTTCTCGAGTGTTATGAAAAACACTCGAGAAAGTTATTTTTACCTAGTGCTAATTCCTCGTCCCGGGTGTCTTATGAAACATCAATTTTTGATAGTACGAGTGTTGTCACGCCGCCCCTCTTAGTGTGACAGGATTTAGCTCTAAAAACGGACGTGAGCTGGCTTGGAGAGTTATTGTGGTAGCTTTGGCTACGTCGTAGTATATGACGTGACAGAGTGTTGTTGTCACGTCGCGCGTTATCGTGTAACCAAAGGGATCATAATTGGAAATAAAATTAGGAAGAAGTTTTCTTTAAAATATTTTTAAAAATAAATTAAATTATAAAAAAGGCTCGAGTTACTCCCTTTAATTTTCCAGAAAAAAGAAAGAAAGGAAGAATACATTCCAGGAATTCGATGCTCCCTTAATTTGTAGCTTCTCGACAGCAGAAACCTTGATTCAGAGTGATAACTTTCTCGTCAGCGCAGAACATATATTTTTCTGTTTCAATGTGAGTATTGGAAGTACCTACTCCCTTAATTTGTAGCTTCCCGACAGCAGAAACCTTGATTCAGAGTGATAACTTTCTCGTCAGCGTAGAACATGTGTTTTTCTGTTTCAATGTGAGTATTGGCAGTACGTAGGAACTGAAGATTTCGTTGCTACTGTTTTCCCTTTTTAAAAGAAGTGCGTGTGACTGAGTATTCGCCTCCAAAAATGTGAGGTGAGCTAGCACTTGGAATCCGATGTTTCCCTTCATGGGTTGAAAAGATATATTCTTCCTGACGTAATGTCGAATACGCAAGCAGAGCAGAGATCGAGAAACAGCACGCGCCATTTCTCTGAACTGAACATATATATACTCCGTGTTCGCCGAGCTCCTCCCGGCACCAACACCATGTACACCAGATCAGAGATCACCACGGCCAGATCGAACTAAAACTAGCTACGAACGAGTGCGCGCACCGAAATTAACCATGGCAGCTCCACCACCTGCGTTGGCGCCGTTCCCCAATGGCAATGCTGTCGCTCGGGCCAACGGCCAGCTGGCCGGCGTAGACCCGGCAGCCGCCGACCGCCGCCTGGAGCGCTGCCTCCGCTTCCACGCCGCCGTGTACCTGATGCTGGGCGCCTCCTTCCTCCTGCGCGCCGCCGTCCCTGGGGCGCCTTGGGTTCAGGCTCAGCAGGTCAACGGCGCCACGTCGGCCGGCTCGAGCGCTTTCGAAGCCGCCATTGGCGTCTCTCTGTCGGCGGCGGCCGTGGCGCTCGTGCTGCTCTCCTTCCAACTCCGCCGCTTCCCAATGACAGCGCTGGCCGCGGCTCGGCTCGCGCAGGCCGCGCTGAGAGCCTTTTTCTAAGCTCTAAGCACATTAGTGCTGACCTACTGATACTATATGGTAGGTGTATTGTCTTGTCACGCTGACCAGATGCATATTAGTTGTCCTGTTTGAATCTGCCTCTGCTAGAGCTAAATATCTCTACTGTTTAAAATCAGAGTTGAATGTCGTCTTTTTTTTTTTCCTTTTTTGACGTCCGTTTGAATCGACGAGTATAGCACCGATCGTTCAGAACATAACAACGGTTAACAACCCAACATGATAAAATTATAATTTTTTATTAATTCGTAGTAAAACACGGACATTAAACTAGTATAGCATTAAGCTGAAGAAACTTATTCAATAGTCACAGCTAACCGCTTTCGGCGCATGTTTTTTTTTCCATAAACATTAGTTACATTTCTTTATGCTATTGGTACCTGAACGGTTTATGGATGAGTGCTACTGAGTAGTCGGTTTGGGTGCTGAACCTACGTGCCTATGCTTATATACTAGCTAGTGTACTACGTTGCATTTGCATATGTGGTTAGATGAAGGTTCGCTTCATTAGCAGCAACTAGTAGTAAGTCGAAATTAGAAGGATTGAAAAATCTTTTGGAGATGATTTTACTGTGTACCTTGTGGATGATGTTCTCAAATCCATTTCAGAGGCATATGCATCTCCTGATGCAGAATACTGGAAGGATGCGGTCCGTAGCGAAATGGATTCTATTATCGCTAATGGGACTTGGGAAATCACTGATCGTCCATATGGATGCAAGCCAGTTGGATGTAAGTGGGTATTCAAGAAAAAACTTAGGCCTGATGGTACTATTGAAAAGTACAAAGCAAGCTTTGTGACCAAGGGCTATACTCAAAAAGAAGGAAAAGATTTCTTTGATACTTACTCACCCGTAGCTAGATTGACCACTATACGGGTACTACTATCCTTGGTTGTCTCACATGGTCTTATTGTCCATCAAATGAATGTTAAGACAGCTTTCCTCAATGGAGAGTTAGATGAGGAAATCTACATGGAACAACCTGATAGTTTTGTGGTAACCGGTCAAGAGGGCAAGGTTTGTAAGTTACTGAAATCTCTGTATGATCTTAAGCAAGCACCTAAGCAATGGCATGAGAAGTTCGATAGAACTTTAACATCTACGGGCTTTGCAGTAAACGAAGCCGATAGATGTGTTTACTACCGCTATGGTGGGGGTGAAGGAGTTATACTGTGTTTGTATGTTGATGACATACTTATCTTTGGAACAAGTTTTAACGTGGTTATCGAGGTTAAGTCTTTTCTGTCCCAAAGTTTTGACATGAAAGATCTAGGAGAAGCTGATGTAATTCTAAATATCAAGCTGATGAAGGGTGAGGATGGGATTACACTTCTGCAATCCCATTATGTGGAAAAGGCCTTGAACCGTTTTGGCTATATGGATAGCAAGCCTTCTCCAACACCCTATGATCCTAGTCTGATACTTCGAAAGAATAAAAGACTATGAAAGGATCAGCTGAGATATTCCCAGATTATTGGCTCACTCATGTGCTTAGCTAGCGCTACCCAGCCTGACATCTCATTTGTTGTAAGCAAATTAGGCCAGTTTACCTCTAATCCGGGAGATGATCATTGGCGTGCACTCGAGCGAGTTATGCGCTACTTGAAAGGTACGATGAGTTATGGAATTCATTATACCGGGTACCCTGGCGTACTCGAAGGGTATAGTGATTCCAATTGGATTTCTGATGCTGATGAGATTAAGGCTACGAGTGGATATGTTTTCACTCTAGGCGGTGTTGCTGTTTCATGGAGGTCTTGCAAACAGACCATTTTGACAAGGTCAACCATGGAAACAGAACTCACGACATTGGATACAGCCACTATTGAAGCAAAATGGCTGCGTGAACTCCTGATGGACTTGCCGGTGGTTGAAAAACCTATTCCGACCATCCTGATGTACTGTGATAATCAAACGATTCTCGTTAAAGTGAACAGTGCAAAGGATAATATGAAGTCCTCCAGGCATATAAAAAGACGATTAAAATCTGTCAGAAAATTGAGAAATTCCGGAATAATAGCTGTGGATTATATCCCGACAGCTAAAAATCTGGCAGATCCCTTTATAAAGGGTTTATCACGGAATGTGATAGATCATGCATCGAAGGAGGTGGGAATGAGACCTATATGAGTTACACCACAGTGGCAACCCAACCTATGTGATTAAAGATCCCATGAAGTAGGACCTGGGAAAAACAAAATGTTTGGTTAACTGAAGGAGAGTACATTCTATAACCTACTCCATTGAAGATGTCGTACTCTCAAATCTGTATGGTAGGATGACTTTGTCTTAATGTGTTCTGTGGCTTTAAATAGCAAAGATGCTATCCTACAGAGCATTCTTGAAAGAACACACATATGTGAGCCCGACTGCTAGTCACAGTCTGTGAGAAATGGGTACTCTTTAAGAAGCTCATGAAGAGACACCGGAGTATGACTTATATGCTCCACCCGAGGAGTAGCCAATCGGTGGCCAAGTATCAGCAAAGGCCTTAGGTGAAATTTGTCCGCACAAAACTGCCAATTCAAGGCCTAGTCCATTGTGTAGTTGTGGGCGAGTTTAGTTTGAGGTTCTAGGTGGACGTTCAATCTTAACCGGTCTCCACCGAAAAAACTGGTATATAAAACAGCATTTTTGGAATTATGGGCAAATTCGTGGTGCTTTTGGGATCGGTGGGGATTGTTGGAAGTTGGGCTTAGCCCATAAACCAAAATCCCAAAGGCCCACTCATGCATGGTGGTAGTTTTGTACCATATTGCTAGTCTAGGGGCTCGTGTCGACTCTATATAAAGGAGTCCTCTCCTCTCAGATCGGCAAGACGAATGCAAAATAGATTTAAGCTTTCATAATAGCCGAACTCGGTTTTGCAATGTTACCCAATTCCTTATTCTTTGTGCTACTCGGCTACTCCATCCCTTCCTCGGCGTGCATCGACGTGGAGAGAGCAGTGTCTCCGAGGCCGGCGTCCCTTGCGATCCTGCACGGGTTGGGGCGAATCAGGTTTTTGGGAAGCGTTCGCGCGACTACTCACTGCTTCCATCTCTGCGAGTTATCTTCTTCGGATCAGACTCTACCGCAACCTTTGTTGGAGTGATCCTCTGTAAGTCGCGGTGATAATATTTCTTTTGACTAGGCTTGTTTTCCTAGAAATTATTTATATGGTGATGTTGTTGTCTACTCTGTTAGTAGCATACTTGTTCTAGGATTTGCCTTGTTAGTGTTTGTATATGAGATAGATATATTTGAGATGACAATTATGTTACTGTTCATAGTTTCAAATATGTCTAATATATATGCCGTTGTCGATTCAATTATTATTTTAGGAATTATAATAATCACAAAAGTGCACACATTTCTAACAATACACTCAATTGCTATGCACCCAAATTGTTGCTAATTTTGGAACAACGACTTCCAATGTACACATCCACAAGTGACTGGTTTGAAAAGAAAAAAAAAAACAAAGCTGTGTGTGCCTTTTCTGTTGGTGAATCTTTTGGCTATGGTTTATTTGCATATTCTAACAAGCAAAAACTCTGAATCTTAAGCCTCCTCATTGGATTTTAACTTATGCGTGCACCTAAGAACGCATGCACTGGAAAATTATCATCTATGCCCATTCCCATCCTGTGGCAAAAGATTTACAAGTGACTCCAAATTAAAATTACATGTCAACACACATGAAAAGGTATGTTTCCTGTCAACTGTTATCCATGGACTTCCACAGTTATCCTCTAGGTTGCGTTTGCCTTTGCTGTTGCTTTTTTACTGCAGTTTTTTTTTTTTGGATATAAACAAGAGTTGGAGGAGGCAACACTGCGACGGTTGAAGGGATCACGCGCTCGCGCTGGCGAGGGGTTAGGGACTTAGGAGGACGCCATTGGAGGGTTAATTTATGGTTAAAGCTTTTAGATTTTCTATGGACGATGAGATCGCTTTGCGGAGTAGTAGTTTACTGACGGCAGTGAATATCATTATATCAGAGTGGTTCCGTCATTTGCGCACGCACCTGTTGGTTGAAGCCGGATGTTGTAATGTAAGTCAAGTGAAGAATGCATATATATACTTCTATCTGTGCTAATATACACAATGGAAGCATTGAATTTAGGGTCCATTCTTTTGATTCTGCCAAATGCGAAATGTGATTGTTACCCGTGTGTAATCAGTCAGTTTATACGGCAAGTTAGAGTAGCAGATCCATGATATATTTTTTAAAATAGTTGATTAGGTTACTTGATCCCGTTAATTTGATTTCGCTTCGAATTGTTAAATGTTGGCACTAAACTGTTGATTTAAATCTTGTTGTTTTTCCTCCAGGATTTGCAGAATTGGAGGAACAATTTATATTATGAAAACCCCGGCATTCTACCTATATTATTATCTTTTCTTGCATTGGCCTAGTATTATTGTATGCACACTTGCTTTTCCAGAATAGTTGTTTTATTTTAACGATTAGAGTGAGCACTTACTATAAATGAAACGTGGACAGGTTGGAAAGCTCTATTAACCACATCTTTTCTTGTTTTTTGATGTTTTGGCCATTTTTCTCTGGTAGATAAAATTCCAGTGAATCACAGACAGTTATACAAAACTGAACTTTTCGTATTGTTTGATGTTTTGGCCATTAATAATTACAAAAATTGTATAGTTGGAACATTTTGCTGTGGAATCCTACTATACCACTAATACCATTGAGAATCATCTCAGTTATTATGCACCGAGGACTGGAAGTTGATCAATAGTTCAATTTCTGGGGTTAAATGAGAGACTATGTGGATGTCATCCCTTATGTGTGATGAGTAATTGACATTGGTTTTGGTAAGTCGAGTCGTTGCATGACGCAATCGGACTCGATCTAAGTCGAGTTTGGTTTGGGGGGTTCGGAGTCGAGTCGTTGCGTGGCGCAATCGGACTCGGTCGGACTGTGGTCAAACTTGGTCGTACGGGATTAGGTTGCATATTCTGTTTGTTCGACAGGTTTGGATTTCGACAAGGTAAGTGTGATGGTAGTTACGCTTTCATGTATCGAGCTGTGCTATGTGATGTGGTTCTTGTCGTGGTGTTGCAGGACATCGGGTGAAGTCGTGGAGAGACACGGTGGACCGGACTAAGCGCAGTGGTGGCGAGGTCGAAGCGGTCGATGTGTCAAAGGCGGCGTGGACTCGAGGTGGTTGCGAGTCGGGCGAGACAAGGAGCGCGAGCTTCGGAAGAACATCGGGTGAAGTCGTGGCGAGACACGGTGGACGGACTAAGCGCAGTGGCGCCGAGGTCGAACGGTCGGGATGTGTCGGAGCGGCGTGGACTCGAGGTGGTTGCGGCGTGCGAGACAAGGAGCGAGAAGCTTCGGAAGGTGCGGGAGGCGAAATGGGAATTTCGCAAGGCCGCACAAGTGGGAGCGGCTCTGTTCGACTTAGCGGGTGTAACGGGTGGAGACCCGTTAGCCATGGGCTATAAATAGGTTGGAGGGCTGCAAGCCCGATGAACACTTCAAGGGATTTTAGGGTTTCCTTTAGTCAAAAGAGACGTGAGAGTGCGCTTTGGCTTGGATTTAGTGGTTGAGAGTTGTTGGGAGAGGCAGAGTTGTGTTCCCTCTGTGTCCCCTTCGTTGGTCTCTTGAGAGACTGTGTATCATCTCCTCTCAAGCATGTATGGGTTGTGTTCTTGAGTTGGAGAGTGAGAGATTGGATTGATGAGCTTGTAATCTTCCCTGTTCGAATGTCCATGCATATGGGGATGTATCTCTTTGTATTTCTCTCTTGATTCAATGAATGGAAATCTGAAGTTTTCATCTGTTCTTGCTCTCTGTTCTCTCTGTTTTTCGTTCTCCTTTTGGGTTGATTCTAGAGATTTTGTGTTGGGAGCTTTTGCTTGATTTCCTTTCTTGATCTAGCTTGCTGTGACATGTGGGAACACATCTAGGATCTTCTTGATCATCAATCACCCACGAGCAAGTCTTTAGATCATATTTCGATTTTGACTCGGTTTTGAAGCACCCTTCGTTCAAACTAAAAAAGATAGGAATTTTGGCAAGTATCTTGACGATCGTTGCATGGAATAGGTTCCTGACATCTTTGAGAAGGTGTGTGTTAAGTTTCGTGAAGTTTGGAGTTGTGGAGCAAAAGTTAGATCTATTTTCGATCTCGAAATCGTGCTGAAATTCAGTTTCTTGTGCTGATTTTACTGTAGCTACGAGTACTATTCGTTTCGAGTTCTTGCTACTGAGTCTTGAGCATCAGTCAGTCGAGTCTTGATACGAGTACTTTAGCATCGAGTACCGAGTAATGTAGCATCGAGTTCTTGTTCGTTTCGAGTGCTAGCTACGAGTACTGTAGCATCGAGTACTATTCATTTCGAGCTCTATTCTTTTATCGAGTACTGTAGCATCGAGTGCTACTCATTTCGAGTGCTAGCTACGAGTACTGTAGCACGACACTGTAGCTACGAGTATTGTAGCATCGAGTACTATTTATTTCGAGTTCTTGCTCACGTCATGTAGCAAGACATCGTAGCTTTCAGTACTACTCTTTCGAGCCACCGTTCATTTTCGAGTACAAGCTACAGTCTCGTTCATCGACCACTTTGTACTTTCGAGCATCTTGTTCATGTTTGTCTTCTTGTGTTTGTGGTCATTTCTTTTGGGGTTTTGATTGGATTCAATACAAGTCTTTCGCTGTGCTTGATTGATTGATCTTCATAGCTTTCATAGCTATTGGAGTGATATTCGTATTGAATTTGATTTGGAGACAAAAAGAGTTTGTGCTCCTATTCACCCCCCCTCTAGTCGCAATTTCGGTCCAACAATTGGTATCAGAGCCGGTTAGCTCTAATCAATAGATCTTAACCGGTCTCAAGAGCCATGGCGATAGACAAGTACTTGACCAAGCCGCACGTTTTCGATGGCATCGATTACCCCTTCTGGAAGAGCCGAATGGAGACATACATCCAGGCCCAGGGGTATGCCATCTGGCGGAAGGTCAAGGTACGATTCGTTGTTCCTGCCGATGAGAACATCAATGCCGGGAACATGGTTGATGTTGAGGCGAATGCAAAGGCAAGGAACATCATCATCCAGGGTTTGAGTCGTAGCGAGTTTGACCGCATATCTCACCTGTCGTCCGCCTACGACATCTGGGTGACCCTCGACGCATACCATGAGGCACCACCGGATCAAGACGGTTCGACAGGATCAGTTCAAGCGCGAATACAACAAATTCGAGATGCTTGCTGGTGGGTCCCTGGACGAGTGCTTTTCGCGATTTCACAAAATCTTGAGCAACCTCCGAGCGGCCGGTCTCACATACCCCGACTCGGACAACGCTCGTCAGATACTCGCGGCACTTGATCTGCGTGTTTGGGAGATGAAAGTGACCACCATCAAGGACACGACAGACCTCTCGACCTTGACTCTTGACGCGCTATACTCGCGCCTCAAGACTCACGAGATTGACGTTGTCTCTCGTAAGTCGAAGTCACAGTCGATGGCTTTGGTCACTGATCCTACGTTGGCTTCTGGCTCCTCTTTTCTGAGTCTCTTTGCGGATTCTCCTTGTCGCTCTCGTGACATAAGCGATGATCGGTTAGAGCGACTGCGGATGAGCGGTGGCCCTCCTTGCTCAAGATTCTCCCATGCTTACAAGGAGGAGGGACAGAAAGAGAGGAGGACCGGTGATTTGCCGAGTGTGGTGGCCCCAACCACATTCGGCAACCGCCCAAGCCGGAAAAAGGCAAGAACGACTATGGCGGTTCGGGCAAGAACGACTACACCGACAAGAACCGCAATAAGAAGCCTCCAGCTCCTGCACAGGGCAAGAAGAAGTTCCGCAACTTTGGCAAAGCCAAGAAGCTCTTCCACCGCGTCCTCACCGCCTTCAACGACCTCGACCTCAGTGAGGTGGAAGGATGGAGCGACGACGACGGGACGGGTGACCAAGAGCCCAAGGATGGTGGCAACAACTTCTCTGGCATGTGCTTCATGGCCTCGGGCGAAGCGAGCGACAATGGCGTACTCCGACTTCGGACGAGGTATGCCCCACCTACGACCAGCTTAATCATGTTTTTCTTAAGCTAGGTGGTTTTCATGCTAAAGCTAGGGCTAGGTGTACTGAGTTAGAGAAGGAAGTAGATAGACTATCACGGGAGCTTACCTCACTTACATCTGCTCCCTCCGTGATAATTGTGATACATCTTTGTGCTCTATTGGGTGACATGGAGAAACTAAGGACCTCGCATGATAGTGTATCCTTCGAACTTGATATTGTTAAGGTGAAGAATGTTAGTCGCTCTTTGAGTTAGAGTTGAGTAGGATGGTCATTACCCTACTTACTACCGATGAGACTACTTCTCTCACCTCATGTGAGGATAAGGACATTGCTGCTAGAGGACCTTGTGCCATGCTCCTTGATCTGCCCAAGTCTTGTGAAAATTGCAATAACTTGAAGATGAACTTAAGCGGGCGAGATCATAAAATTGCTGAACTACAAGCTTCTTTACTTGAGCCGATTGATTCATGCTTGAACTGTCCTAAGTTAACTGCTGAACTTGAAGCTGTTTCCAAACAGTTTCAAGATATGATTGATCATAATAGGAAGTTGGCTCAGTTTGCTTCTAAGGACCCTGTTAGTTCACCATGCATTAATTGTAACAAACTAAAATCTGACTTGATTGCTTTGGATGAGAAATATGTGAAGCTAACTAAGGACCTTCTAAAGAAGCCACATTGTGCTTGTAATGTGATTGTGGAGAAGGGGGAGAAGCCCCAGGGTAAGCGTGAGACGCCTAGAGACGCGAACCAACCTGCTAGTAGTAGGATTGTGTCCTCGAGTGGTGTGTGTGCACAAGCCATTCTTTCCTCTACTGTTGGTCCTTCTTCTGCTCTCTTACCTTCTGCTGTCTCTTCTTCCCCCTGCTCTTCTTGCGCCTCTCTCTTTCGGGAGTGTCAGTACCTTATGTAAGATCGAGGAGGCCGACTAGAGGGGGGTGAATAGGCGTTTTAAAACTTCTATGCGTTAAAACTGAATTCTAATGCGGAAGCTAAATAACAATTCGGTTTAGCACAATTAAAGCCTAAAGCAACTAGGTTCAACTAAGTGCACCAACACTACAAGTCAATAATAAATAGAGCAATTTAGCAAAGACTTGTAAACTATCAACTAATGATATGATCAATAAAATACATACAAGATAGCAAACATACAAATGAATAAGCAATTATACAATGAATGTAAATTGCACAAAGTAAAGCATATGAAAGCTAATCACAAGAAGACACGGGACACAATGATGTTTTACCGTGGTGGTCGGAGACTTGCCGGTCTCCCATAATCCACGTTGAGGGAAACCCAAACCAATTGGGCCGACTCCACAAATTAAGCCTTCCTCCGAGGTATCAACACCTCGCTCCACTAGGGTTGCTCTTACTCCACTCCGGAGATGGCGAGCACCAAGCCACTCACAAACGCCCGGGTCTTCTCACAAGCTTCACTTGAGAAGATCACCGACGCACGACGCCTCCACGCCGTCTAGGTGTCGGCAAACACCAAGAGTAACAAGTCTCCAACTTTCACTTGAACCAATCAAGTGTCAAAGCTCTCGTGGATACTAAATCCACCACCTAATGCAACACATGCAATAGGATTTGCCTCTCAAACCTCACTAAGTGCAACACATGCACAAATGGGAGTAGAGGGCTTGCTCTTAGCTCAAAGGAACTCAATGGGATGCCAAAGGTTGTCTCTCAACCGACCAAGGGGGTATTTATAGCCCCCACAACAAAAACTAGCCGTTGGGAGCTGAAATCAGCAAAAACTAGCCGTTCTACCTTGGTGCGGTACTCACCGCGATTATACGGGCGGTACTACGCATCGCGTACTACCGCAGCCCAATTTTCAGCACGCAGACGACACTCGGTAAAAGGTCATAACTTTTGACTCCGATGTCGGAATTGAGTGATCTTGGACTCTATTGAAAGCTTATTCAGTGGGCTACTCAACCCACCTATTTGATTTGATCTCAAACACATTTTATCAAATCAAAAAGCACAACTTCAAAGAGCCACTACAATGGTCTAAGTCCAAGAGTTAGCAACAAGCAATCTTAGACCATGCCAAGGGAAAATACATGAATCCCAACAATTTGCAAAACATATTTGCAAACTTAGATCATGCTACAAGGAGTAGGTACATGGACTTCAACCGTTTGCAAAACATATTTGCAAAGTATAGTCACATGCAACAAGGATTATCCATGAGCCTCAACTATTTGCAAAACACATTCGCAAATATAGGCAACATGTTAAGTTGAGCTAGAGCAAACACAATGAGCTATCAACACATGACTAACTCAAGCTACTAGACAAGACCCCTCTTAATAGTACGGCAACCTATTCTAGCAATCCGGTCTCCAACCAAACACCGAGACCGGTAAAAGACTAGGAACAAATCCTTAGCCCTAGCTAGTCATACCTTTGCCTTGACCATCCACTTGAAGCTTGATGACTCACATCCTCGCTTCATGTTTGGGTCATCGTCTTGATATGCATCAACCCATGATGCATCTTTTACTTGACCTCAATCAACACATGATGAGTCTTCTCTTGACTCGATGATCAACTCATGATCATCTCTTATTCGAGATCTTGATATGCATCAACACATGATGCATCATCTTCTTGAACCTTGACTTGATGACAATCAACTCATGATGTCATCCAAAGTCTTCATCACCCTGGAACATAACCTATTCATCCAACTCATGGAAAATGTTAGTCCCACAATGTCATTAACATTAATTAACAAGATATACCTGCATAAATGCTTTTGAACAAGCCATTACTAACAGGTGTGGTATTACCGCCAACTAGCATCCGGTAATACCGCTCTCGATAATACCGTTTCTCGAATCTTGGTACTACCGATTTCGAGGCTCGAGAAATACAGAAAAATACCTTCTCTGGAATTTACATACCGCCAACATATTTGCGGTCATAGCTCTGCGGTAGTTCCGCCACATGAACTCGGTACTACCGCTCCACCTCGAGCAAACCAAGTCCAAAAGCAATGCTCTTGGAATTTTCATACCGCATGCAGAAATCGGTACATCAGCGGTGCGTACTACCAGCATACAACGCGGTACTACCGCATTTCGAAGCTTTTGAAATGCAATGCATGACTCCTTTGTCTTGAGCCATGTTGATCTCTTATCACCTTTGCATTTCCTTTTCATGTCACCATTCAAACTCGGGACTAAGCCTTGAAAACATCTTAGCACACACATTAGTCCCACAACACAATTGCAAATAATTGAATATAAAGTGACATGAGTATATATGAACTACACAAGTTATATATACCAAGAGTATATCTGAACTACAAGTTGTATATACTAAATATGAGTGTATCTGAACTACACAAGTTGTATATACTCATATGAATATATTAACTACACAAGTTAAAATATATTCAAGGATATATAAGCATCAATGAACTACACAAGTCTCATATGCTCTCATATACTCATATGAATATATTAACTACACAAGTTAAATATATTCAAGGATATGTTTCAAAGTAAAGATCCTTAATATATGTGGAAAGAGAATATGGATTAATACTAATGAAACCACAAAATATAGAATGAACTCCCCTAAATGTGTGCATACACAAATGTGTAATGGAAACATATGCATATATCCAAGTTAACCTTTTGGTGAGTTTAACCTATATTTTGGATCCGAGAATGCAACAAGATATAATAATAAGAAGTAGAATGCATACCTCTTGTATTTTCATCTTTATATCCAAAGCGAGACTAAGCAATAGATAATCAATAGAATTGTTAGTCTCACAAATAGATTTGTCATTAATGAATACATACTGTTTGGATTTTGCTTTTATATCCAAGTGAGACTAAACTTGATATAACAATAGGAGTGTTAGTCTCACAAGTGCATTTGTCATTAATCACTTAATCACTTTGCATGCCTTCATGATTTTCACCTTTATATCCAAATAAGACTACACAATATGTATATCAATAAAGGTGTTAGTCTCCCAATTAGATTTATCATTAATCACCAAAACTCCATTACCACATAATGGCGGGTCTAGATCTTTCACCTTATGAACACTCTCGAGAGATTTGTAGGAGGCAAGAAGAAGTTCAATCTTATTCTAGACCAATCTAAGATCTGTAGATTTAATCAAGGTCTAGGATATGATTTTTATGAGGACATAAGGAAGCATCCACCTGCCGTGCTTAGACCCATAGCACCAGGTGTGATCAAGACTAAGCCCAGGACCAAGAAAGTCCAATTTTAAGTCAGCGGGCTATGTCTAGGGGATTTTTGACAGTAAGGTGATTCCACCTACTGCTTCAGCCTCTCAGAAGGCAAAGCCTCCCCGTGCTACTTCTACCTCTCAGAAGGTGAAGTATCACTGCACCTTCTGTCAGAAGGATGGACACACAGTTGATCGATGCTTCAGGCGCGCCAAGATCGCGCGTAGAGACCGTGTTGAGTCTCTTGGGTGTATTCAGGGTCGGCCCCAGACCTTGAGTGCACCTAGGACCAACACGAGGTCTAGGACTGTTGAGTC
Source organism: Ampelocalamus luodianensis (assembly GCA_036346255.1). Classification (NCBI taxonomy): domain Eukaryota; kingdom Viridiplantae; phylum Streptophyta; class Magnoliopsida; order Poales; family Poaceae; genus Ampelocalamus; species Ampelocalamus luodianensis. Next base: position 50,415,776 of record CM070632.1, on the reverse strand, counting down.
TGTGTTTGGGCAGTATCGAGGACTCGGTTTTACTGAGTTTTCTGGTTTTCGTCCTCGATATGCTCCTGGTCGTGACTTCCGCCGTCCTGAGGGTAGGTCTCGTTTTCTCCATCGAGATAGCTACCCGCGGCGTGATCAGCTTGTTGCCGGTGTTCCGACTCGCTCTCCTTAGCGATCGGACCTAGCAAGCGGCTTCAGTCCGCTCATAGACCTTACGCTTTGAGTGACAGAGCGTAGGGTAGATAGAGGTCGATCGTGCTTGACTACTTCATCGCTCGGCGTATTACTCGGTATTGGGTGCGAAATCATCGTTGATTTACCCGGTCTTGAGACTTTACTCTCTTGTTGACTCGGGTTCGCGGACGAGGAAGGAAAGGTTTGGCTCGTCGACTCCGGGTGTTCTCGACACATGACCGGAGATTCTTGTTGGTTTTCTTCCCTAGTCCGTGCTCCAGGTGATGAGAAGATCACCTTCGGAGATGCTTCATCTGGGCGCGTCATCGCCAAAGGTACTGTGCGCGTGAATGATTCTTTCTTTTTGAAAGATGTTGCTTTGGTTAGCAAGCTGCAGTACAATTTGCTTTCAGTATCTCAGCTTACCGATGACGGTTTCGAGGTGAGCTTTAAGAAAAACAATTGCAAAATTCTTGATTCTTCGGGTAGTCTGGTTTGCGGGATTTCTCGTTATGGGAGGATCTTTCGTGCTGAGTTTTCTGAGTCGTCTGGCGATCCTCTCAGGTGTTTAGTTGCTTCTGAGTCCCGTGATCTCTCTTTCTGGCATAGGAGACTTGGTCATATTGGATTTGACCATTTGACCCGAGTTAGCGGCCACGATCTCATTCGTGGTCTGCCAAAACTCAAGATGGTCAAAGATCTTGTTTGCGCTCCATGCCGTCACGGCAAGATGGTTGCCGCTTCTCATCCTCCGGTCACAGTTACTATGACCGATGCACCAGGACAGCTGCTCCACATGGACACAGTTGGACCAGCTCGAGTCTGCGATCGGCGGGGAGGAAGTGGTATGTTCTTGTTGTGGTCGATGACTTCTCGAGGTATTCTTGGGTGTTTTTCTTAGCCTCGAAGGATGAGGCATTTTCACATTTCCGAGGTCTTTTTAGTAGGCTTTCTGTTGAGCTTCCAGGTGCTTTACGAGCGATCCGCAGTGACAATGGCACCATGGTAGTTAGGATCGCGATCCTACTCTTAGAGTCTTACGATTCTACGAAACCACGACAGCCTGTCGATCCGAGTCTCACTGTCGATCCGATCCTACTCAAGGTAGTTAGGATCGCGATCCTACTCTTAGAGTCTTACGGTTCTACGAACCCACGACAGCTTATCGATCCTACTCGTAGAGACTTAGGGCAATTTTTTTTAGAGGCCAGGCTTTGCTGATATTTTGTTTTAGAGCAAAATTTGTTGATATTAATTTCTGAAAATGAAACTATAAATAAACAAGGAGCGTGCAAAATATTATATCAGTGTGGTAATCTTTGTTCTCTGTAGTTCGAACTATATCACCCATCATATCGAACCATTATGCTTTTCATTTGTGTGATAAGAAGTGTTTTGCCCCTTTTTGGTAATAAGTAAGTGGTAAACCTTATAAGAATCATACAAACTTATAGTATAGATGGTAAATATGTGTATTTTACAAATCAGTAGAATCGCGATTCTACGATTGAGCTCACGATTCGATCCTACCGGAGGCAAATCGATCTGACTCGGGATCTCGACTCTGACTACCTTGAATGGCACGGAGTTTAAGAATTCCTACTTTGAGAGTTTCTGTGGTGAGACAGGTGTAGAGCACCAGTTCTCTTCTCTATCGTCCCTCGTGAGAATGGCGTTGTGGAGAGGAAGAACCGTACCTTGGTCGAGATGGTCGGACGATGCTTGATGAGTACTCTACAGGAAGTTTTGGGCTGAAGCCATTGCGACCGCGTGCCATGTTTCAATCGAGTTTTCTTCGGGCACTCTTGCACCGCACTTCTTATGAGCTGAGATACGGGCGAAAGCCCAACGTCTCTCATTTTCGCGTGTTTGGTTGCAAGTGCTTTATTCTGAAGTCTGGGAACCTAGACAAGTTTGAGTCACGTTCCTGTGACGGTATCTTTCTAGGCTACTCGACTTCTTCGAGGGCTTATAGGGTCTGGAACTGCGAGTCTAGCAAGTTGGTAGAATCCTGCGAGGTGACCTTTGACGAGGTCAGTCCGGGGACTAGGCCAGATATCTCAGGTTCTTTAGAGCAGTCCGAGACCATCTTTGTGGATGATGAGAACGATGGAGACGATGTGTAACATCCTGATTTTCAGAATCAGGATGTTAATATTTAATTTGGCGATCTATTAAATTTTTGACAGTGTTTTAAAAATTTTCCGGTGTTTAATTAAAATGTTGCTTCTAAAATCAAATCAAATTGTTCGAAAGACTGCATTTAAAAATTTAAATTATTTCGACTTCTTGTTTTAGCATGTATTTCAAAACTCATGACATGTCATTCATTTAGATCATTGTTGTCACTTTCAGTTCGACCGACCGCAGGCGAGACGCTCGTGTGTCCTTTCTTTTCCCTAACTTCTCTCCTCGCAATCCCAATCGAGAATCAAGGATCCGACGATGCATGTTATACCGTTGTGATCGTCGTCTCAAGATCATTCCATTTTAGTGACTAGTCTGCACATGCGAGGTCTTTTGGATGAGTTCGAGAAACGGAGGAAGAACTGCACTGCTATTTATCTCCTCCCCAAAATAACACAACCAACAAAAACTAGTACTTAAAATAATTATAGAGAAAAATGCCAAACAATAAAAACCCTGAAAAAATCTACATTGTGCATTACTGTGTTAGGAATCTTCTATAAAATTTTTGTGATTTTTGGAGCTAGGTAACTATGTCTAAAAAAAAATTTACCGAACTCCACACTACTAATTATTTTTCTCCCCATCCGAACCAAACCACCAACACTCTGCCCATTCTTTATTCCCAACCTAATGTTCTCTTTGTTGCAGCCTTTCACTGCCATTTTTCTACCATTTCGATTCTCAAGAGAGCACTCCTCACTGCCTAGTTATTCTAAGCATGTCCAGCACCATCCACTGCCATCTTTTTGGCCACAGCTGAACCTCATCCATCCCATTTCTTTAATCCCCAAGCAAAGCAGCTCACTGCCAACTTTACCCATCTTGCAAAGCACCTCCCACTGCCCAAGGCATTTCCCAACTAAGCACTCCTGCCATTTCCTTTATGCCCACCAACACCACCCTCAACTACATTGCCATTCCACGCCATTTCGTTTCCACCCACGCCATTCTTCTTTCTCCCCAGCAGAACACCTTCTAGTTTCTTTCTCCAACACAAGCACATTTCTAAACCTTCTCTCTTCCAATCCCATCCAAGAACCGAAATCAAGCTTTGCATGTTATATCGCTGAGTTCTCCATCACGCAAGCAACCCATTCATCCAATTCGTTTCGCATGCGAGTTCGTTTGAAAGTTTTGCAAGATGGGAGGAAGAAGAGAGACACGTCTTGTTGGAAGGAGCAGCGATGTGTGCGGTGGTTCATTGCATGCATGTGGCCATCCACGCATGCGGTGATAGGAGGGAGCTAACGGTGGAGAAGGCAACACTCCATACGTCGTTGTTGGTGAAGGAGCGGCGCCGGAGGTGGCCAGCGGTGGAGCTAGCTGCAATGAGCAAGCATGTAGCCAGACTTGCGGCGTGCAACAAACATGCGGCGGCAGCGGAAGGGAGGTGGCCGAGGCGTCGGCGGCCCGCTGCGGCGGCGCGACCAGCCGAGCGGCACTTGTCGAGGTGAGCCGAGGGTTGGGGCGCTGCAGCAGCAGCCCGTGTCGGCGGCCGGCACCAAGACGGAGGATGGCGCGCACGGCGCCGAGGACGGCACCGCCGGGAGCGGCGGCGGCGCGCGCGGCGCCGAGGACACAGCCGACCGGGAGCAGCGGCAGCGGCCAGCGGCGTCAGCACGGCGGTGGCCGGGCTGAGGCACTGGGACGGCTCCGAGGTGCGACATTGAGGCAGCAACCATGCATGCAGCAGCGCGGCATGGCGTGGTAGCTCGGTGAGGCGCACCAGAGCATGGCGCGACGGTGTCGAGGGCGAGCGAGGCGAGGCGGTGTCGATGCGACGGCGTGGCGCATGCGGCGGCACTAGGATGACGGACACGGACGAGTTCGGCAACAACTACGGTGGGTGCGGACAAGAGGCCGAGCGGACGCGGGATCGGCGACAATTAAGGCGGACGTGGAGCCGAGAAGGCGATGTCCGGTGATGTTACGCATGCCTAGTGCCGTGGTAAAATCATTAATGTTATTTTTGTTACCGCATTACGATGTTAGTCATGCATGTTGCATACTAGTCATGAGCATGACATCTTTTCATGCATGTTTAATTGTAAAAATTGTTTGATAGCTTAGACTGGTGCGACTCTCTAGTTAAGTCTTATTTATGCGTTGGCATGATCATGTATTGATATTTTGGTGAATGCGGATAATTAGATTAAATGCGTGCATTATTGATTGGTAGATGCTACATTAAAATTATGAGTTGATTATTTGATCGGACGATATTATTGTGAAGTCGTATGGACGTTAGTGGTGGTCTTTGGAGGATAAATTAATTAGAGGTTTCTTCTCACATTGGACTAGTAATTTTTGGAGATAGGACGCATAAAGATTTTTGTAATTTATTACTAGATGGTTGATGTATGTGTTGATGTTTACTGTTGTATCTTTTATATCTATGTATTGTTGCTCGTTGGATGTCGAATTAAGTATATTTTTGGATTGTTTGATCGGATGCCTTAACTGATAGTTATGCGAATCTTATATGCTAGAATTTGGAAGATGGTAGAGTAGATTATTTGATTGTGGTTAAATATTCGGATTGCCATGTAATTAATAGATAAGTCTTACGTACCGAGTCGGTGGAATTGTGCCTCTATTGGATTAGTGGATAAATGATTGTTAGTTGATCATAGAGGCGCATATATGTGATTGGATTAGTAGTTGTCGTACATGACTAGTCCGGTGAAATGGATGTAAGTTGATTTATTAGTAAACTATTAGATGTGGGATGTGTTATTAAAATTGTTAAGCTCATTATATATCGGTTGATCAAATAAACCTCGATTGGTGGAAATTTTGGTGTATACGAATGTGATTTGCCGAGGCAAGACTAGTAGGGCTAGATAGTTAGTATTAGTTTAAATAGTATATCGGAGAATGATTGATGGTGTTAATCATGGTCATATGCACATAAGTCGGTGGATTGACTACCTTGATAATGCCTTAGTGCAGGTTAGTACCGGATTTAGATCAAGATATGAGAATATGATCTGAGAGTGATATGCATGTGAGTGGATTCAACGCGGGAGAATCGGTTAAGTCAATGATTATGAGAAGATTAGATTTGTCGGTAGATGTTTTCCTTTAGAAATTAAATGGAAAAGAAAAGAAAATACGTAGGCCCCATTTGTCATGACAGAGGCTAGGTTAGCATGTATGCAAAAGTATTAAATGATTTGGAGAAATTCGGAATACAATTAATTGTGCACAGCAAGTTATTTGAACTTCAAAAATTCATAACTAGTGCAAACCAACTCCAAATCAAGTGAAACCAAGTTTGAAAATTTTATTTTTTAAATGTATTTTGATTTCAAATAGCTTTGAAGTATGTTTCTATCACAGAAAATATTATTTTCGGAAATTGATCCAAAAACAGAATTACTTTTGCACTAAAAATGGTTTTAACTTTGAAAATGCGTAGAAAATGTTTTGGAACTCCAAATGAGTTGAACCAAGTTATTTTGGTCTTGTATTAATATTCACTATCCATCCTTGTAATCCTTTGTCTCCCCACTGCTCTTCAAAGTTTGACCAAATAATTAAATCCAGTGAACAGTAATAGGTTACAATTAAATTGGATTTTTCTGAAAACTGAGATTCAAACTGCTATAACTCTCACATACTAAATCCAAATGGAATAATTCTTTCACCTAAATTCATCTAAAATCATCATATAGCTACTGTAGAAAATTCATGCATTTTTGAGCAATTTGAATTTTTCGGCTTTTCTCGATGTTTATTCGATATCGTCTTTCTTTAGATTCTGAGTTGCCGAAAGTATGAGAGTAAGTAACCGAGAGTGAGCAAGTGAACTACCAGCAAGGCAAGCATCATTTGAACTTTATTTTGCATCATAATTGATCCCAGTTTTGGTTAAGATAGTGCAATGATAATTGCTTGCATGCTATTTTGATTATGTCAATATTTTTGTGATGTGTAGTTTAGTTATGTCCTATGTTTGAGGTTAATCTTGAATTATGCCAACTCCTATATGCTTAAGATAGGATGTGTGAATTATGGGTTATAGAATTGCTTAGCCATGCAAGTCTAGACACGGTAGTCCGATCGTCGGGAATAACCCGGCGGTTTTTGGGATAAACACAACTCTTATTTTATGTTTTTACTTCAGATCTTTGTAGCTGTTTTATGAGACAAATTTTGTCATTTTAAATGGGCTTTTTGGTCTGGACAAGTGTTGGTTAGTGATGGTGCTTTGTGCACGAGCATTGGGTAAGTGGAAGGACTTGTCTGGACAATTAAGGACCGAACTTTGGGTACCTGCTGTTCAAGCAACACTCGTGCTGCCACACGCGGGTTGGGAGCCGTATGGTTAAGTAGGGGGAGGGTTTTATTGTGTTGAGTCCCACGGTGGTGAAATTGTAAGGGCATAGGACCGTGAAATCCTATGTCCCTTTTGGGGCCGATAGGGCATGGAGGCCGTAACGTCTTATGTTCCTAGGAGCCCTGGGTTGAGGGACTTAGCCAATGGAATCGTCTTGCTAAAAACGACCATATCTTGATTTACCCGGCCGGCATACCATAGGAAGTGTGCTATATTCGGAGGCATCTGGAGGCTAACGGGCTAATCAAGCCGTGTGGGTAAAGTAGTATACCCCTACAGGGTATAAATCTATTCGAATAGCCGTGTCCCCGGTTATGGACGACCGCTTGAAATTGTGGTTGCTTATTGTTAGACTTTTAATTAAAATTGTGGTCGAACTTGGTATTCGTCATGAACGGGGTGTTCATGTATTTAGTACATCAAAGTGGGCTGCCACTTTGATCTTTGTATGATTAAATTGTTTATTACTGAAATGCTTTACCATATGCTTTACTTCTACTTCAAATCTGATTGTAAATGGGCACATGAAAAACTAGTATGTGTAGGATGTTATTTGTTGCGTCTCCTCAGCAAAACTAAACCGATATGAGCCATCCTTTGAATGACCCTTATGCATAACTATTTTTATTTGTGTAAGACTTGCGAGTACACTTGTACTCGGCCGGATGTTTCTTTGGCCTTTTCGGTGAGGAAGATTATGAGTCCGACGATCTTGTTAGTATGGACTTGGGTGACACTAACGAGTAGTGTGCTATCATTTAACCCCGATCGGTTGCCGATGGGTGGTGGGCATACCATCGCTGGTCTTTTGCTTATTTTACTTGCTTCCTGCTACTTGATACTTTACTTTGAATTTGGCGGTCGGCCGTATGTAATAAGTCGTAGACTTTGACTATTATGCGGTATGTCTTTTATCTCTTGTTGTATGCGTTGTATGGATGTAATCAACGTTGGATGAGGGTATGAGTATATTGGTCGTTGATCTTGGGAGCCAATATATGTCATACTCATTGTTAATGGATCCCCATTTAACTCACTAAGTGTAGTGCTTCAATCGAAGAGAATCGACAATCATGTAGCGCCGCAAAGGAGCGTGCGCATGATCGTTGAGGCTCTAGTATTCGCTAAGCCTCTCACTTGGATAGAGTTAAATTGAATTCATTCTAGGAGACCGTAATTATGTCCCTAAGACCTTGTCTAATCTCGGTCTTATGGAGATAATTGCAGGGTCCCACACGATGGTTGTTTACCTGATCCAGCTCCTCATCCTCCCCTTGAGATGCCTTCTTCCACGGCACCTCAAGGTGATCAGCCCTTGCCTACCGTTTCCTCCGGAGCTAGTGGCTCTGTCCCTGCCTCGTCTGCACACGAGGTAGAGGCCACTTCTTCTTCTCATCCAGGACCTCACTATCATATCCAGAAAAGGCATCCTTCAGAGCAGATGATTGGAGACCTCTTCGAGCGTGTCACACGCTCTAAGTCTGACTTTTCTCTATTCTGTCTCCATTCTGCTTTTGTTGCCTCCTTTGAGCCCAAGGACGTTTGTCACGCCCTTTCTGATGAGTCTTGGGTCAATGCCATGCATGAGGAGCTAGAAAATTTTGAGAGGAACAAGGTCTGGTCGCTTGTCGAGCCCCCGCGAGGTCACAATATTATTGGGACTAAGTGGGTGTTCAAGAACAAGCGAGCGAGGATGGAGTGGTTATTCAAACAAGGCTAGGCGGTAGCTCGGGGTTCTCTCGTGTTGAGGGTCTAGATTTCGAGGAGACCTTTGCCCCTGTAGCTAGACTAGAAGCCATTAGAATCTTGCTTGCCTTTGCAGCTTCTAAGGGTTTCAAGCTCTACCAGATGGATGTCAAGAGTGCCTTTCTCAATGGCTTTATTGAGGAAGAGGTCTACGTCCGACAGCCTCCAGGTTTCGAAAACCCAAAATACCCAAACCATGTCTTCAAGCTTTCCAAAGCTTTGTATGGACTTAAGCAAGCCCCGAGAGCTTGGTATGAGAGGCTTAAGTCCTACTTGTTAAGTCATGGTTTTGAGATGGGTAAAGTAGACAAGACCTTGTTCATTCGCCGACATGGTACCGACTTTCTACTCGTTCAGATTTATGTGGATGATATCATTTTTGGCGGCTCTTCCCATACTCTGGTTTCACAGTTCTCGGATGTCATGAGCACCGAGTTTGAGATGAGTATGATGGGTGAGTTGACTTTCTTCCTTGGCTTTCAGATCAAGCAGACTCGGGAGGGTACCTTTCTTCATCAGGGAAAGTACACTCGTGACCTCCTGAGACGCTTCGACATGAGTGATGGTAAGCCTGTGTCGACTCCCATGGCTTCTACAGCCTATCTTGACCCAGATGAGGATGGCGAGCCAGTTGATCAAAAGGAGTTTCGCAGCATGATTGGCTCCCTCTTGTACCTCACTGCCTCGAGACCAGACATACATTTTTCTGTGTGTCTGTGCGCTCGTTTTCAGGCTTCTCCTCGCGTCTCTCACCGTCAGGCGGTGAAACGCATCTTTCGGTACCTTCGAGCTACCATTGACTATGGTATCTGGTACTCTTCCTCATCCTGTCTTTCCTTGAGAGCCTTCTCGGATGCAGACTTTGCCGGCTGTAGGATAGATAGGAAGAGCACTTCTGGCACCTGCCAATTTATTGGCACTTCTCTTGTTTCCTGGTCTTCAAGGAAGCGATCCGGTGTTGCACATCCACGCAGAGGTCGAGTGCACGTTCTTTGCGGCCGATTCTTTGTAGCCAAGTGCTCGGATGGCTTCCGACCTGCGGGACTTTGGGTTAGTTATCGGATGTGTTCCACTCTTTTGTGATAATACTTCAGCGATTAACATTGCCAAGAACCCAATGCAACACTCCCGGACCAAGCACACTGATATCTGTTATCACTTCCTTAGAGACCATGTAGAAAAGGGCGATATAGTGCTCGGCTTGTGAGAGTGACCACCGGCCATCGACATCTTCACCAAGCCATTGGATAGTTCGAGGTTTTCAGCTCTACGGGGAGAGCTTGGGGTGGTCTGTCCTTATGGACTGTAGTGAGGGGGAGTTTCTATTCTTTACTGCTTTACTATACTAATTATGCTCTTCCTCCTTGTTGTTGCATAGCATTTTGGGTGCATTTGGGATTAGTCCTCCTAGCATAGATTAGAGTGTTTCTCTAATCGAGTTGCTTAGTCTTCCTACTCTTATCTTGTGATTCTAGGATGCTGCTTATTAGCTGTCTCTCTTCTCACAAGGTTGAGCTCACTCACTGCTTATAGGTTCTAGCGAGGGTCGGGCCACCCTCGGGTAGACAGGGTACGTGTTTGCTCCTAGGTGTGTTAGGTGGGCAGTTGATAGTCTTAGAGTCTTATGGGGTAGATGAGAGTCAGTCTGAGCCATAGTTTTCTCTATATCTTATCTATGCTTTAAGGACTGTCTTTTTGCTGTTTTCTTTGCCAGCTTCTCAATTTATTGTTTTGGTTCAAGGGGAGTTCTTTTGGGAGCTTCTGGAGCTTAATTTTGACTTAACTCAACTTGAATTAAGAGTTGCATCTAATGTTGAGGGGGAGCTGGATCTTTTGCATTTCTAGCATTCTGCATTGTAATATAACTACATTGAGCCTTGATTATTATCCTGCTATGATATGTTTACAATGTTGTACACCTTGCCATGACTTGTGCTTATTTGCTAGATTTATCATGACTTCATATGTGTAGACTAGCTTTTGCCATGATAAGTTAATTAAAATTGCTCTACTTGAATTAAAAAAAAAAACTTGTCATGCTAGCTTTTGAGTCTAGTCTTTCTTGAGCTATCCTTTTATGATTCATGCCATGTCAAATAGGCTTAGTTGAGCGTTGAATCTTTGTTGAGCCTTAGATTGAGCTATTTTCGTCTCTTGATACATCATAAGTTAGCACAATCTGTTAAAAGCAAAAAGATCTCTTTTTATGTGCGAAAAAACTGATTTCACCAATTCTTTCTCATGAGAAGGTTTGCCATTGCACTAGGCATGAACTCAGGGGGAGTTTTTGGATGACCTAGACTATCTTCTTAAGCTTCTCGCTTGGAGTAGTCGCATAAGGCTTGAGATCTAGCACATGTAAAAAAAAAATTGGTTGAAAACAGCCATAAGCTTTAAAAGAAAATGTGTCAAGTGTGCAAAATTTGCTTAATCATCTAAAGATGAAAAGTGCTTAAATACATGATACACTCTTGAGCTTGTAGCACTCTAATTGACTCAATATTAGCTTCCTTGTTCCGCTTAGGCTATTGACATGGCCTGCATCATTCTTGGATATCTTTAGCTAGACTTTGCTCTTTGATGACTTGACATTCTCACAAAATACATTACATATCAGATTGTCATCTATGTGTTCTAGCTAAGATATACATATCTTGTCATGATCTAGATAGTCTTTCATTGAGTTCTGGCTTGGTGTACTTCATTATGGTCATTATGGATAATTTTCATGGCTCAACATGCTTAGAAATAAACAAACTTCAGCCATTTTCATCCATTGACATGTCTTATTCTCTCTTTTGCATTCTTGATGTGTTTATTGCCAAAAGGGGGAGAATAGTAAAGAAAAAGGGGGAGAATAGAGAAGAAAAAGCTAGTGTGGGATCTTTTTAGAGCTTTGGAGAAAAGTTTTGCTCCTTCAGTGGTTGCTCTAGTTTTCCTTCTGTCGACATGGTCATAAGTTTCATTCTTTTCTTTGGACCATGTTGGACTTTTCAAATCAAACTCTACTTCATGTTTTTCTGGGTTTATCAATATACTCATCAAGGGGGAGATTGAGAGACTATGTGGAGGTCATCCCTTATGTGTGATGAGTAATTGACATTGGTTTTGGTAAGTCAAGTCGTTGCATGACGCAATCGGACTCGATCTAAGTCGAGTTTGGTTTGGGTGGTTCGGAGTCGAGTCGTTGCGTGGCGCAATCGGACTCGGTCGGACTGTGGTCAAACTTTGTCGTACGAGATTAGGTTGCATATTATGTTTGTTCGACAGGTTTGGACTTCGACATGGTAAGTGTGATGGTAGTTACGCTTTCATGTATCGAGCTGTGCTATGTGATGTGGTTCTTGTCTGTGTGACTGCAGGACATCGGGTGAAGTCGTGGAGAGACACGGTGGACCGGACTAGCGCAGGTGGCGCTGAGGTCAGAACGGTCGATGTGTCAAAGACGACGTGGACTCGAGGTGGTTGCGAGTCGGGCGAGACAAGGAGCGAAGCTTCTCGGAAGAACATCGGGTGAAGTCGTGGCGACACGGTGGACGGACTAAGCGCAGTGGCGCCGAGGTCGAACGGTCGGGATGTGTCGGAGACGAGCGTGGACTCGAGGTGGTTGCGAGGCGTGCGAGACAAGGAGCGAGAAGCTTCGGAAGGTGCGGGAGGCGAACGGGAATTTCGCAAGGGTGCACAAGTGGGAGCGGGCTGCTTTCGACTTAGCGGGTGTAACGGGTGGAGACCCGTTAGCCATGGGCTATAAATAGGTTGGATGGGCTACAAGCCCCAGTGAACACTTCAAGGGATTTTAGGGTTTCCTTTAGTCAAAAGAGACTGTAGAGTCTGCTTTGGCTTCAGGCTTTAGTGGTTGAGAGTTGTTGGGAGAGGCAGAGTTGTGTTCCCTCTGTGTCCCCTTTGTTGGTCTCTTGAGAGCGTGTATCATCTCCTCTCAAGCATGTATGGGTTGTGTTCTTGAGTTGGAGAGTGAGAGATTGGATTGATGAGCTTGTAATCTTCCTGCTCGAATGTCCATGCATATGGGGATGTATCTCTTTGTATTTCTCTCTTGATTCAATGAATGGAAATCTGAAGTTTTCATCTGTTCTTGCTCTCTGTTCTCTCTGTTTTTCGTTCTCCCTTTTGGGTTGATTCTAGAGATTTTGTGTTGGGAGCTTTTGCTTGATTTCCTTTCTTGATCTAGCTTGCTGTGACATGTGGGAACACATCTAGGATCTTCTTGATCATCAATCACCCACGAGCAAGTCTTTAGATCATATTTCGATTTTGACTCGGTTTTGAAGCACCCTTCGTTCAAACTGAAAAAGATAGGAACTTTGGCAAGGATCTTGACGATCGTTGTATGGAATAGGTTCCTGACATCTTTGAGAAGGTGTGTGTTAAGTTTCGTGAAGTTTGGAGTTGTGGAGCAAAAGTTAGATCTATTTTCGATCTCGAAATCGTGCTGAAATTCAGTTTCTTGCGCTGATTTTACTGTAGCTACGAGTACTATTCGTTTCGAGTTCTTGCTACGAGTACTGTAGCATCGAGTACCGAGTTCTCGATACGAGTACTGTAGCATCGAGTACCGAGTACTGTAGCATCGAGTTCTTGTTCGTTTCGAGTGCTAGCTACGAGTACTGTAGCATCGAGTACTATTCATTTCGAGCTCTATTCTTTTATCGAGTACTGTAGCATCGAGTGCTACTCATTTCGAGTGCTAGCTACGAGTACTGTAGCACGACACTGTAGCTACGAGTACTGTAGCATCGAGTACTATTTATTTCGAGTTCTTGCTACGAGTACTGTAGCAAGACACTGTAGCTTTCGAGTACTACTCTTTCGAGCACTGTTCATTTTCGAGTACAAGCTACGAGCATCGTTCATCGACCATCGTATTTTCAGCATCGTTCATCAGGCTGTCTTCTTGTGTTTGTGGTCATTTCTTTTGGGGTTTTGATTGGATTCAATACAAGTCTTCCGCTGTGCTTGATTGATTGATTTTCATAGCTTTCATAGCTATTGGAGTGATATTCGTATTGAATTTGATTTGGAGACAAAAAGAGTTTGTGCTCCTATTCACCCCCCCTCTAGTCGCCATTTCGGTCCAACATTAAATACACTGTTTCTTCTATTTTTGCAGTAACTCAGTAGTTTAAATTTCTGTCCATGTAAATGTTACTGTCTCATGCTGTCTTGCAATACATCTAATGAGTTATCTGCCTTTTCAGAAATTCGAGTGACTATTCCCAGAATTCATTTAACTCCTGAACTGTCGATGCTCTGTTACTCAGATATCAAATAGGTGTTGAGATACCTTGTCCATGACAACCAACCTCAAAAAAAATCTTCATATGCATTTTAATCAAACGGGTGACTATTCAAGCAGGCTTTTGGTGGTACAGCTATAACATATGATTTTTTTTTGTGAGAAAGGAACCATTTGAGACAATTTAAAAGTTCCTTTTCTTGTCTGATTGAAAAAATAATACCTTTGGCAGATGAATTTTGACGCCTTTTAGTAATTCAAGATGGTAATGATTTTTTAAATTACATGATCCAAGAAGGACTGTATAGACTTCAAGATACATTCGATAGTAACCAAATAAAGATACATGCCTATTAGAGCAGGTTTGTTTTCTCAAATTCAGTAGGACAGCTATTGATTGGTACATGGTTTATCACGAGTTGCTGGGTCGCTGCAGTGAAAGTGAAGCGTTTGACTGACTGAAAAGCTCAGAAAGCAGTAGATCCGAGCCGCTTTTGGAATTAGTGGGGGCCGAAGGTCGTTTATCCTCCAATTTGCTTTTGGAATTAGTGGGGGGCCGAAGAGGGGATTAGTGCACTGCACAATTCGTGGGGCGAAGAGGGATGAGTGCACTGCACATGCGGTGGCCGAGGTCGCGTGAAGTTGTAGTCGCACTAAGACGATCTCTGTGCTTAATTTTGTTTTCTTTACAGAATTAATAACCAAATTCGGACAAATAATAAATCAAAAGGAAAAGCAAAATTGAAAGGTACCCTAGTCAAGGGAAACAAATTTCGCCCTCCCCTCCGAAATATTTGTAATTCGTTCATATTTTTTTTTGAAACATTTGAATTTAGGCAAATTACATCCTAAATTTGATTTTGGACCAAATTCAGTCAAATTTCGTCCAGATTTCAAATCTAAAATTCGTCCCGTTTGAAAACCCACCCAGTCTCCACCGCATGCATGACAGGTAATCAGTTGCCGTGCGGTTGAACGCTTGAAAGGTACCCGTCTATCTTAGTGGGCCAATACTCGGCTGCAGCGTCGATCTGTCAACCACTTAATTCCAAATGCCTGCCGGAGGATAGAAGAAATTTAGCTCATCCGTTTCCCGTCCGTGGCTCCCTTCCCGCGTTAGTTTCCCGTCCGCTTTAGTACTGAGTGGATTGCTTAGTACTGAGTAGGAGTACTACTTAGCAATTTCCTTTATAAATACTCCATCTTGCCAGTAAAAAACACCCCAGTCCGGGAGACACCACAATTAAGGGCACGGCACGTCCACGACTAGCTAGCTAGCTACGTACGCGAGTCCCAAAACCATGGCAGAGGCTGCACCCTTCCTCATCGGCAATGCTATTGCTCAGGCCAACGTCGTCGACGACCAGCCGGGCATGGGCCAGGCCGACGCTGCCGCCGACCGCCGTCTAGAGCGGCGGCTCCACTTTTACGCCGTCGTGTACATGATGCTCGGCGCCTCCTCCCTCCTCTGCGCCGTCGTCCCTCATGCAGGCGCTCACGCCACCTCCCGCCGCTCCAGCGCCTTCGAAGCCGTCATTGGCATCTCTCTGTGGGCGGCGGCCGTCGCGCTGGTGTTCCTCTCCTTCCACCTCCGCCGTTTCCCAAGGGCCGCGCTGGTGGCGGATCGGCTCGCGCAGGCGGCGCTAAGGGCCTTCTTCTAATCATCACTAGGCGGCGCTCAGGGTCTTCTTCTAAGCATAACTAGTTCTCTCTCTAGCTAGCTTGGAGTGAAGAACATTAGCTGCATCAGTAGTTAAGTTAGTCTCTCGTACGCAGGGACGGGTCCAAGGAATAAAGTTATTAGGGTTGGTCACTATATGAACTAGAGCCCGGCGCGCTAGCTTGGAGTGAAGAACATTGGCAGCATCAGTATCCACCTGTAGTTAAGTTAGTCTCTCGTACGCAGGGACGGATCCACGGTATTATGTAAATGTTTCTGTTGCAGTCTAAACATGCATGTAATTTCTGAAATGAACATCACATTATTACAGCCAATGCAAAGTTTTCTTTTGCATTCCTTTTCTTTTTGCTCCTTTGGTAATAAATATTTGGAATCACTAAGATCAAGATACCAAATAATTAAAGCTTCAATGTCTTCATCTCACTGTGGGCGGCGGCCGTCGCGCTGGTACGTGTTCCTCTCCTTCCACCTCCGCTGTTTCCTTATGGTCGCGCTGGCGGCGTCTCGGCTCGCGCAGGCGGCGCTCAGGGCCTTCTTCTAAGCATAACTAGGCAACTCAAACCATATGGTCTCAGCAAACGAAGTCGGTGGATACTCGAGCTTCCAACACATGTTCAAAACCATCAGAATCAATGACCAAGAGTATTGCCGTGGATAGAAAAGTGAGTCCTTTTCAAGCTTCATGAAGGGAGGGTCCACGGACCTAAAGCGACAACCTCTACGAAAAAAAAAACTATATATAGATAGTGGCATGTATTGTGCTCGCTGATACTAGATAGGCTTGTCTCGGGGCATAACGGAGTTGCTACTAAGTTCCCTAGTTTTCTATTGGCCTACCCACCCTACGACATGGAGAAAGTGTTCCCATGGATTAGCGCTTTCCGTCGCAATCCGTTCCTCTGATGCGGTGGAGACGGGGTACCTTTCAATTTCGTCAATTTTGCTTTTCCTTTTGATTTGTTATTTGTCCGAATTTGGTTACTCGCAAACGTGGATTGGATTTGCACTTGAAATTTTATATATCAGAAATACATCACTTTTTTTTTCAGAATTTTCTTAGCAAATAATTGAAGAGATGAATAGTAGTTAACTAGAATATTTTCAGTTAAAAACCATCATAATACGCTACTTTCAGTTTGAGGATTATTTGAGCTTTACTGTGCTGGTGAAATATTTCTGACACTACCATCTCAACTTGATATCTAATCAAATATCATTCTCGTAATTGGTAGCAGCAAATAAATGGTATTTGCCAAATCTTTGTCAATCCCAAGGGAGTATTACAGAGTGGAAGGATGAGAGCACCTTTTCCATGCACACGGTATGGCAAAGTGATCATAAGTTCAGTGCACACGGTATGGCAAAGTGATCACAAAGGGAGTATTCAGGAGTTTATTGCTATGTAGCCCTGCCGCGCGCTTGCGCGCGGAGGCAACGTCACAATTAATACATTTTGACAAAGCTAGTGGAACAACAGCACAACATGTAGAATTATCTGCACCATTCTATACAATTTTCAATTATTATTTTGTCACTTTGGAGTTTTTATCCTATTTTCCAATTTTCAGGCCATTTATATCCAACGGAAGTTACCGAAATACCCCCACTTCTCTCCCCTCTCACTTCCTCAACCTCCTCCCCAGCTCCGCACCACTAACCGCCACTCCCCTCCTCTCCTCACCCGCACTTCGCTTCCTCTGTTCTTCACTGAGGACGAGGATGCTGATGATGTTGCTGCTGCGTCGGTGAACCGCCTCCAGGCCGCACTCAACGCCAAGGACGCCGCGCTGCGCCGGAGCACGCGGCGATGGAGGGACAGAACGCGCGACTCGACCGCACCTCGTCGCCGCCGCCGGCCGAGGCGCGGCGCGGCGACGCCGTCGGCGCCGTGCTATCCGCAGGGTCTTCGACTCCGCCCTTCGTGATGCGCTCGCGACGCCCACCGCTTCACCCACGCCGTGATGCGCTCCGCACGCCCACCGCTTCACCGCGCGCGCCGAGCTCCTCCGATGCACTGGATGGGACTCGCCGCCGCTAAAGCGTTGCCTACCCATGGAGGAGCGATCCGCGATGGGCGGCGGTCGCCGGACAAGGCACACAAGTCCATCGTGACACCGTGTCGGAGCTGAAGTTTAGGCGAGAACTGAGCAACTCGAGAGCACCTTCGGACAACTCCAAGAGCAAAGGCGATGCCGTTCGGACAACTCAAAGAGCAAAGAAGGCGAGGACCGCTGGATGAAGCGTTATAACGATCTAACAGTCTTAAATTGGCTGATTTCTTTCTTCTCCTTCGCATCTCAGTTCTCCTGGCCGCCTCATCCCCTATTCTTCTCCTTCGCATCTTAGTTCTTTCTATTATGATCTTAGTTCTTTCTATTATGATTTTAGTTCTTTCTATTATGATTTTGGATTTCTTTCTGCTGGCCGATTTGGTGTGTTGCGATTTCAAGTTCGACATCTTTGTCGCACATGGATCCCAAGAGCAACCACCACCACTCGACTCACGACCGCCGCAACGGCACCGTCGCGCAGAAGTGGGCGTGGAGCTGTAACATCCCCAAATTAATTAATGGGAATTAGTATGCATCTTATCAGCATGCTTGACACTTTGGAATCATTTGCATAATATTTTGCACTTGAAAATTTATCAAACAAATTAAACATACACCTCAAACTTTAAACTCCAATTAAAGACAGGAACAAAAACTTTTGATCATCATCTGAAAACAATTTATTCAAATACTAGGATAATTATCATGAATAAATATAATTTTTCCCAAAATTTTGGGACTAGTTTAAACCCTAAGAAAATTCAAACACCGTTAAAATACCTAGACTAAGTTTGAATTTATTTTACTCAAATTATATTATGAACAGTAACTTTAATAATTTTTATAAATACTAGGATGTCCCAGGACCCTCTCTGAATTATTTCAGATTTTTAGAATTTTTATTTCTAATTTTAGTGGCTTGGTCAAAGTGGGAAAATAGATTTAATTCTCAGTCAACCTTTGGACTCAGCCCAAACCTAGCCAGTCACTGTTGCACCGACCCGAGCCAAGCACTGTTACTCCGATCCGGACCCATAGCACCACTTGACTGGACGGGACCAACTCGCACCGCGCCCTTTCGCTCAGTCGCTGCAGGTGGGCCCGCCTACACACACCGTCTTCAACCTCGGGCAGGGGCGCGCGCAAGAGCCGAACGCCACGCGCCCGCCGCACTCTGCTGCCCCTCCGTTAGCACTCGCGACGCCGTGTCCCACCGCCCGTCGCGACCAGTCCTGGAGCACCGCACGATCACGCCGTTTCCTTCTCCGTCCTCCCTCTCGCACAAAACCAGCTCGACCCTCTCTCGCAGCTCACTTCTCTCTTCGGCCGTGGGAGAGAAGGAGACGTTGAGCACTCCTCCGTACCGGTAACCATCGCCGCATCGTGCCACCATCTCCCTCTTTCCTCACTGCATCTATTTTTGACGGTTTGAGCCCGTGTGTTCTTGTGTAGAGACTAGAGCACGGACGTCTCTTCTTTGGCTCCGGTGCATGCTCCGTGGAGCTCCACCGCACCATTCGTGCTCCGGTGAGTTTCGGGTCTTCTCACCTTGTCCCTCGTGATCGCGCCGTCACTCTTAACTCACCGTATCGTTTAATTTCATTTCGATGCAGCCGGGAACTCGAGTTTGGCTGTCTTCTCCACCTCCGGCCGAAGCTCCGCCACGTTGAAATTCCGTGTCATCCGGTAGGTCCCTAGCCCCTTCAGTGTCCCGTAAGCTTGCATGCAGCCTGTATATCCTCACGGGTTGCTCCTTGATGCCCCAGGTAGTGTCGTTTGAGCCGTCACCGTGAAGCTCCATGATGCGCGCCGCCGCCCATGTCCCGACCGCATCGCGGTGCTTCTCCGACTTAATGGAGCTCTGATTCATGCTCATGGTGGCGGCGACACCGAGCGCGCACCTCCCGAGTCTCCCCGACGTCTGTAGCCTCTTCTCCACGAGCACCGCACCGACGCCTCCGCCTCCGGTCATTGGGAGCTCGACTCCGTCCATCTCCGGTCCCCGCGTCACTTCGAGCAGCTTCGCGAAGACCTCCCGCACCTGGTGGTGTTGGTCCCGTGTCTGGAGACCTGCTGCTGCGCCAGATCACCCTCCACGGCCGCGCCGAAGTGCTCACAGTGAGAGCTCCGTTTAACCGCCGGCGGTTTTGGGTAAAGATTTACTGTTAGCACTAATCAAGTTGTGTAGTGTTTGTATGACTAGTGGGTCCCACCGAGGTAAAAACGTTTAGCAATCAAATTAAACCCTTTTGAATCCGTAAGCCTTTGACATGTGGGCCCGAGAGATCGGTTAAGTGGATGTGTATATTATATAGTACGTATTCGCTTAAGGAAAAGCGTATTCCTGTTATGCTTAGAATGATTTTACACGTTCTTTTAGTTGAAGACGTGTTGTAATCAATACGCTTTCAGCGTAGTTGCGGCCGAGACTGAGTCAACTTTGACTGGGTCAAACTTTGACCCCGGGTCCCGCTTGTCAGTCTCTAGGGCTAGCTGGATGCGAGTACTAGAAGTATTAAATGCAAATATAAATTCCGAAGTGAATTATTGTTACACTGATAAATCATGTAACTTCAAAAATCCATATCTATTTTAAATCAACTCCAAATTGAATGAAACCACTTCTGGTAATTTTAATTTTTAATGAAATTTATGTTAAAATTGGTTTCAAACATATCTATGTAACAGAGATGCATTATTTTGGAAAATGAGCTATAAACACTATTATTTTTACAAAAGAAAAAGGCTGATAACTTTATAAATTCATAAGTAATTCTTGGAAACTCCAAAAACAGTGAAATCAGTTTTGATAATTTCTATTTCAAATGAACCTAATTATAAAAATGGTTTTAGTCTTACCTCTGTCCCAGAAGATATATTTTGTGGGTTTTTGTCCTAAAACGAATTATTTTACATTGTGAAATCTTGATAACTTTAGAAATCAATAACTAAATCATGAAAAATCCTATTGGAACAAACTCAACTGTTTTGAACTTGTAATAATATTGCCTATTTATCCATGTAATCCATGTACTCACCTCTACTCTACAAATTTTCATCTCATAATTAAATAACATGAACTAATGCGTTTTGAAATCAAATTCAAACCTTTGTAACTTTCACATACTAAATCCAAATGGAATAAATCTTTCACCATAATTCATATAAAATCATGACCTACCTACTATATAAATTTCATACATTTTTGAGCATGTTGATTTCCTGGCTTTATTTGATGTTTATTTCAATATCGTCTTTCTTTAGGTTTTTCGACGATAACGCTATATTCGTGAGTATATTATGAGTATAACCTGAGAATGGACAAGTGATACAGCAAAGGTGCGAGCACCCTCCTCTTGATCATATTGCTCCAGTGGTTCTTAAATGTTTTGTGTGAGTTTTATTATCGCAATTGCATGCTATTTTGAAATATATGTTTATGGGTAGAAGTAGTTAATCTCCTAATTGCTGCATTAGCCCTCCTTTGAATGTTGATTACCCTTTTTACCTTGAATGATTAAGGATATATGTTACATGGGTTGTTTGCTAGTTTGTAGAACGATGCTTAGCCATGCTAGTAGTTGTAGCCGAAAGTGGTTGATGGAGCTAGTCCATCTAGGTGGATCAAATTGAATCTTAATGAAATTTGAGGATTTTATGGATTGGATTATGTTGAACTTGAGGATTATATCCAGATCTTCGCATCTGGGGTTTGTGGACATGTTGGGCATGGGTTGATTATTGTGTGTTGGACTTGGGCGGGTGATAGTGTGATGAAGGGGTGGTCCCGGATTCATGTAGCCCCGTCTGAGTGTTTAAGGACCGGTCTGTGGTGTGATGAACCAAGTCTTACGTGCAACCACACGCCGGGATAATGGCGAAGGCTTGGCTAACTAATTTGTTGTGTGTTAGCTATCAGAACACAATCAGGTTGACAACTGTTATTGTTATTTTTAATTGTTCTTTTGTCAATCTGGTGGGGGCATGTTAAGGGTCGCCTTACTTGCCCTTAAGGGTCTCTTGTTGGATAGGGACTTACTTACGTACGGGGTTTACTCGTGGTTGAGCGATCGCATCGCTCGCCATAGGACTGTCCTTGGGTGGTTTGATAGTTAGGACATGACATTGTAACGGCCTCGTTATGCTACCTCAGTCACACTCCTATGGAAGAGTGCATTGACCGACATTAAGAGGAATGCATATCGTGTGGGTAAAGCTGTACAACTCTGCAGAGTAACTAAATCTATTCGAATAGCCTCGTCCTAGGTTATGGACAACACTTGTGGGAAAGCAGGCACAGTTAGCGTTTGGGAAATTAAGTTTGGGTTATGGTTGGAAATGTTATGCCCTTATGTTAGTTTGTTCAAATCTAAAATGTATTCTTGAACGCGTTGTTCGCTCGTTAAATTTGTTGAGGTTTGAGTTGTGCCACGAATGGGATGTTCGTGTGTTAATTATACTTGGAATTATACCCTTGTTGATCATTACTTACTATCATAAAATGCTTCCTAATTGTTTTACAAATGGCAAGTTAGAATCTTTTATCTATATGCAAAACTTGCTTTACGCTGAAAACTGACTAGTGTAGTAGCCTTCCTTTGATACTTACATGCATCTTTATTTCTTTTGAAAGTCTCATGGTACAACTTTGTACTCTAATGGTGTCTATTTGTTCAGGTGAGAACGACGGTGCAACGACTTTAACTCAGGTTGGTTGCTTGTGGGATTGTGGGCATGCCAACTCGGTCATTCCCTTTTTATTTTAAGTTTATCTTCCGCTGCAATTTATTTGTGTTAATTAGATTTGGCCGATCGACCCTCTTATGCAATCTTGTATCATAAGGTTCTATTTAAATGATGTTGTAATTGATTCTTTTATTCTTGTACATTGTGTATGGATGTGATTGCAATGTTGTGTACTAGGATATGTGCATGTTAGTCACTGATCCTTGGGAGCTAGCATGTGACACATATCCGGGACACTCGGAATCGTGTTCGCCTCACGTTAAGTGTTGCGTTTACGGCGTAATCACCTAGCTTGATACGGATCCGGTCTTGGGGGTCCTCACAGGAGCGCTTCGAGCTTCCCCGGATCTACATCTCGTTGTCGCGCAAGGAGGACGACGACTTCTTGGCCATGAAGGGACCAAGCCGCAGCCGCCCAAGAAGAGGGCCAAGAATGTGGACAAGACGCTCCAAGTATGCTCATCCGCCTCTGCAACCAACCGATCCGATCCACTTCCTGGTGTGTTGATCACTGCATTAACATGTGTTTGTGTTGCTTCACGTGATGTGTGCGTATGTCTTCCCGGGATGTGGTCTTAGATTTGACGAGAGCCGGGATGAGGTGCGAGTTATAGGTGCATTTCAAGATTTTCATATGCTGAAAAATGAAAAATGGGATAAAAACTCCAAAGTGGCAAAATAGTGATTGAAAATTGTATGGAGTGGCAAATAATGGATTGCAATCTATATAATGGCAAAAGTGAGAAGACCGTATAGGAGAGCCTAAAGAATCGTATTGCTTGGAGGCTCTATGGAAGTAAAGAAATAAAAGGGCGTATGAATAAACAAAAGAGAGGAAATGTAAAAAATGGCCACCATTGACTATAAGCATTTCAAGAAGTGAAGTGTCTAGCACTAATAAAGAAGTCGATGAAGGTGCAAAATATTTTTTTTTCATTGATCAGACGAAAGCTTTATCAACCTCTGATCATCTTTTCCGAATTTTTTTCAATTTAGCCCTTTTTTTCGTAAAAAACGCACATTTATACCCCTGCTAGTCTTATTTCCAGTTTTGGACCCAGGGGGTCGGCGCCGTGACTCACGGCGCCGAGCTAACACAGCTCGGCGTCGTGAGTCATGGCGCCGAGGTCCCGAACCCTAGCCACCGAGGTAGCCGCAGGCGGCGTGAGTCGGTACCTCGGCGCCATGACTCACGGCGCCAGTCAGTTACCTCGGCGCCGTGACTCATGGCGCCGACCTCGGCGCCACAGATCTCGGCGCTGAGCATTAAAAAAAATGACCGCGGCCTTCCTCCTTCTCTCTCTCTCTCTCTCTCTCTCTTCGCCGGCCGGGAGGAGCCCGCCGCCACCGCCACCGCCGCGCCGCCTCGCCTCGCTCCGCCCGAAGCCGGTCCTCGCCGCCGTGGCGCGCCTTCAGCCGGTCCCGCCGCTGCCGCGCTTCGAGCCGCTCCCGCCTCCGCTGCCGCGCTTCGAGCCGCTGCCGCCTCCCGCCGCCGCGCTGCCCGCCCGCCCGCTCCGCCCCGCCACCGCCGCCGCTGCCTTGCACACGGCCATGGCAGTGAAGAAGAGGCCACGCCAAGGTAATTTTTAATAAGTAAAGGTAGTAAGTAATTTAATTAGAAATTGTAGTTAGTAAATTTAGTTAGAAATTGTAGTTAGTAAATTTAGTTAGAAATTTAGTTAGTAATTTGTTAGAAATTGTAGTTAGTAAGTTTAGTTAGAAATTGAAGTTAGAAATTGTAGTTAGAAATTTAGTTAGAAATTTTTTTAGAGTTAGAAAATGTAGTTAGTAAATTTAGTTAGAAATTGTAGTTAGTTAGGGTTTAGATATAGTTAATGTAGTTAGGTTGAGATATATAGTTAGTCATAGCAATTTTAGTTAGATATGATGTAGTTAGGGTTTAGATATATAGTTAGACATAGCTAATTTAGTAACATATAATGTAGTTAGGTTTAGATATAGTTAGACATAGTTAGAAATTTTAGTTTGTTTAGTTACATATAGTTAGTTAGACATAGTTATTTAGTTTGCTAGGTAGCAAATTACTTGGGTAGTTATAAACTTAAATTAGTTACGTATGCAATTAGTTAGTATACTACTTTACTATTAGACATTAACAACCACTCGCTTTTGTATGGATTAGATGGACAATCTAGTAACCTTGCACCATGGAGGCAGATTGAGAAAGATGGTTATGGAAATGTGTCATTTGTTGGGATGGAAAGTGTGTCCGCCGCTTAGTGATCGTCCGTCTTATGGTGAATTGGTCGCTAGAGCTCGTGAGGTTCTATGTTGTCATGGTAATGAGGATGGCATCTCGATTGAGGGTGTACTTCACCTTGGTTCTAAAGACTCTATTTTTAGGCGGATGGTCTCAATTGACTCTGAGGATCAGTGGCAAAATTATGTCAGATCGGTGATGAGGACCCAATATCAATGTTTGGATTTGTTTGTGGGAAGTTGTCCATTGATCCTAATCCTCATGGGCACTCACCCCCTTATGGGCATTCACCCCTTTATGGGCATTCACCAGATTTGGGTAGTCCTCCCCCTTTGGACCCTCCGTTACCCAATTGTGATGCGGATGTGAACGAGCCGGTTGTGGTACCCGATGCTCAATCCGGCCCGAATGAGATTGGAATTTCTCATCCCGCGCCCTCAGAGATCCTTTGACTCGAACCATCCAAGTAAGTGTCGAGTACCACTTTAGTTTACCATTCATTAATCTATTCCTTTGTCTCAATTGCCATCCTATGTGTGGTTGTGATGCAGGAGATATTCCTGAAAATGATGGTCGTCCTCCTGTGGCACCTTCAGGCAACATGGATCAATTCTGTAGGGCCTCTAACAGCGTTGATGTTCGGGATTGATGATGATGAGGAGCCTTATGGGACGGCTAGAATCGTTGATTCCGATGAAGACCGGCCTGTTGCAGCATTGACACAACAAGATATTGAGCTCATCATACACCGCCCTAATCGTGATCCAATTATTGAAGAATTCAGTGACCTTAGTCATTCCCAAGGTGCTTATGCGTAAGGCGAGACGACGAGTTGTTAGAGGCTCCTGAAGCCGGGGGTAGCATGGAAATCAAGAAGGGTTTGGTCTTCAAGGACTTGCCTACATTGAGAAGGTGGTTACAGGAGTATTCTATGAAGCGCAAAAGACCTTTCAAGGTTAGGCATTCCTATGTGCGGCAAGTTACAGTGGTGTGTGAGAAGGCCGATTGTAATTAGAGGGTGTGTGCTAGAAATGAAGGACACAGCAAGTTCAAGATCACAAAAATCGTTGGCCCACACACTTGTGCAGAATCAAACTTGAAATGAAGCATCGCAGTTGACATCTACCCTCATTGCGAGATCACTATACTCAATCGAAGGCAGCCCAATTTGAAGGTGAGGACAATTATGGAGATGACACGTAAGATGTTCTGATACGACATAAGGTATGGAAAAGCATGGAGGGCAAAGCAATGAGCTTGGAAGATGATATATGGGGATTGGGAGGAGGGTACGGCGGTTGCGGCATTGTTCAATGCAATGAAAGCGTTAATCCAGCATGCATTACGAGTACATCCCCAAACCAAATGAATGGAAGGATGGAAGGCGATATTCTTCCGCGCATTCCGTGTTTTCCACAAGATGCATCGAGGCATTCAGCATTGTCGTCCCGTCTTCTCCATTGATGGTACTTTTCTTCTTGGCAAGTACATGGGCACATTGTTGATAGCCATTTCCGTTGACGCAGATAACACATTGGTCCCTCTTGCGCTTGCTTTGGTGGAGAGGAGAGCAAAGATAGTTGGGGATGGTTCCCGCGCTTGTTCGGATACATGTTGTTGGCCCTGGCAGGAGGTTGGTGTCATATGTGATGATACACTGTGGCATACTTAGTGTCAGACAGAGCAGATTCCGGTACGCACCTATCCATCACGGTGGTGCACTCGCACCTCGCCGAGAATTTACTCGTAAGGATGGTACAAAGGATAACTTTCCTCTTTTCGAGGAGGTTGCACGCCACCTTGAGGTGTCGTTGTTCAAGAGAAGTCGAAAAACTAAATCGGAACAAACACCGAGGGTAGACAGTGGTTGAGAGGCTTGCCGAGGAACCCGAGAAATGGACTAGGGCCTATGACCATGGTGGTCGGAGGTATGAGTTTGGACTAGCAATATGGTGAATCATTTAATAGTTTGCTAAAGGGTATACGTGACATGCCCGTCAATACAATCGTATCATTCACCTTCTACAAGCTTGTTGCGTGGTTCAACGAGAGGCACTTGGATGCAATGGCATAACAGAGTAGTAATGAGATATGGGCACCTAAACCCAAAAAGCATCTGGAGCGGGCAAAGGATAGGGCTCGCACACATGAGGTGTCATGTTTTGATCATAGTACGGGCAAGTATGAGGTCATTGAAAGGGGTGGTACAATGGCCGATGGTGAGGTCCGGCCGTCAAGGAGTCATATTGTCGTGCTCATTGATTTCTCTTGCACGTGTGGGAGAACAAGACAAGTACCACTTTCCATGTTCTCACTATGTTGCGGCAGACTAATCATCGCAACTATGCGCACGAGAGCAGGATACCTAGGGAGTTCAAGCGTTGATACCCTTGTTCTTACATAGTCTCCCGCTTTGAGCCTTACCGACGAGGACGGTGGCCTCCTTACTCGGTCCAAGTACATAGCCGATCCAGTTGTCGTTGGAACAAACGTGGGAGTAGAAATAGGACTAGACACAAGATGGTTATGGATCAAGTTTCGAAGGACAAGGCGAGGAAGAGCAACCCTTTCTTACTGCACTCGAGCATAACCAATGTGGCAAATGCGCAGACTTGGCCATAATTCTCGCACTTGTCACGGCTACTTAGTCGGTGCAAATAAATAATTATCAAGGGTTTATTAATTACTAACTTCGATTTATTTCACTCTTGCACTCAATTTTACATTTTATCAGAATTAACATCTCGCTATTTATGTTTGCGGGATGGCGCAGATTCCACCTCCCCGGATCCAGACTACGAGGAGCACCACCGAGGACGTCGACCGCCGAGGTGGTAATGCCAACACATGTTTGTATGTCTCTATATTTCATTTTTCGATGGATTCATATTAAATAATTGTAATCTTTGCAGAATCGCCCCTCTTCGATCCTCGAACCCATGACGGGTTCGAGACATGCGTATGACGATGTGTACACTCCTCTACTTCGCAGGGCTGTCCCGGACGCCGACGCTTCAGGTTCGCGTGGGTTGCCCGCCATCAACCCCGCGCGATCACGGCTTTGGTTGACAGTACATTGACTAACAAACCCATGCACTACCACTCGCTTTGGTGTTCATTTATGTAGCTGACCTTAGTACTCGTTTATGTTTGTGCAGGTGGAGGTCATAAACTCACAGTTTCCACCTACCTTGTGGTGAGATGACTGTTACGCTTCAGGACGCGCAGAAGTTTCTTGGTCTCAGTGTTCGGGGCCGTCCAGTTACCGGACAGGTCAGTCCGACGGTTGGAGAGCCAGAGTGGAGGCCTTCCTTGGGAGAGAGCTTCCTCCAGAGACACCTGCTTCCCGCACCTCAGGGGTTCTTATCAGTTGGCTCTGCATGAGTTTGCTCGGTGCCGGACAATGCAATCGAGGAGACAATCACCTACTATTGCGAGCTTGGATCCTACACTTGTTTGGGTGTGTTCTCTTCCGACGCGACGGAGACAACGCGTCATGGATGTACCTCCTTGCTTGACCGACCGACATGGCGGTGGCTACGGTGGGCTTCCGAGTTTTGTTCTTCCTCTACCGCCACTTGTGCTCGGCTTGTCGGCGGTCTTCTCAAGACGCGCCGATCGGCGGTCGGTGTACCTTCGCAGCTTTGATGTGGTCTCGTGTACCGCTTGGTTGGTCGGCGCTTCTTCCTCCTCGTCCGTGGTTTGAAGTGGCCAACCTCGACACCGACCGACGGTTGCCCACCTTGGGACCAGTTCGAGTTCCGCTTGCCGTGACGCAGGCGCGCAGACGCTGAGTACGCCAACGAGCTTGACACACTTACGACTTCGATGGTGAGTTCATTGCATTTTCATTTCACATTTTCATTCAGCTCTTCGATTCATTCTTTCTTAAAATACCTAAACACCTTTTGTACGCAGGTCACTTGGGAGCCTTACGAGACGGCCGGTGGTCCGGCTTGGATCGAGCACGATGTGCGCGTGGACGAGGACCTCTACACGATGAGGTGTCCGCTGATCTGCTTCTACGCTGTTGAGTACCACCGCCACATAGAGTTGCACGCCGCTTGGCCTCAGCAGAGTGGCGGTGGAGCCGTTCTCGACGTCGTGGAGTTGCACAAGTAAGTGGCGACGCTACTTTTTTGTCCTTTGTATACATAACTACTAATTCACTATATTTGCAATCGATGATGTATATATTGCGTGATCGATCGCCGAAGCGTAAAAATACGACAGACTTCGAGACGTTGCACCGTGACCACATAGACGTGTGGGAACTCCTCCATGAGAACGTCTATGCCAATGAGCACCCACACACGAACTACAACTTCCGCATACCTTTCTTGGTACGTTGGTGTGACACTGACAAAGTTGAAGGTGCAATGGACCCAAGCGGACTACGCTGACATGGAGTCTTCTGGTGATGAAGACACTTCCTACGACCCTTGCGACTCGGGAGGGACGTTGGTGGAGGCTGCGCCAATCTTAGATCGAGTGGTAATGTCACTTCTAACCTTTTTCTTGCAATCAATCATAGCGCTAATGTTATTTGCATCACACTAACCGAGTAACCATATGTTAACAATGTGTGCGTGGCAACACGTTGAGGCGATCCGTGCTTGACCTAGATCGCTTTCGAGGACGAGTCGATGAGACGACACTCAACAACTTTCTTGGAGTAAGTCTTTCAATACATGGCAATCAAAATATAAACTTGTAACCAAATATGACATTTGTGAACTAACAAAATGATGATGAACCGCAGAGACTTGCGAGACGGCTACGCAGCGCTGCTGCTCGTTGTGGTTGCAGGACGCAGGCACCGATGGACGTCCACGTGCCACAGAGACATCTTCCGGACGCAGGCACCGAAACTGTAGGCCTGGGCACTTCTTCACACGGAGGTACAGGCTTCCGAGGCTGAGCTCGTCCTGCATTTACCGGGGATACTTTTGAGGGACTTGGTGGCGAGGAGGAGGACGAGGTCGAGGAGATTGGTGGCGAGGAGGAGGACGAGGCCGAGGAGATTGGACCGTCTCAGCTCCAGGGTGCTCCTTCGACACAGCCTTCGCAGCCTCCACCGCGTAGGCACCGACGTCCGCGTGACCCTTACACTCCAGGCACCGACGCTCTTGGTGGAAAGGGCAAGGCTAGGAGGCAGTGAGGGACTGTGTTTATGTACCTTGTATGGACTTTTATGGACTATTTGGACTTTTGGATTGTTGTTTCCACTATTCGTGTGGTATTTTGATGAATATATGCTCGTATGATATATTTGTGTCATATTATTAAATGTGGATGGTCGAAACAGGGAAACTCGCTAATTTTTCCGTGATTATATGCGAGTAGTGATTATATGCTGGGACCAAAGGAATGTGTGCTTATTGTTGGCTGGCGACCAAAAGTTACCGAAATATATAGACATAGTGACAAAAAAAAAAAAAATCATGCTACTCACATGTTCAAGTTTAACAATATACTCACATGCACATATCAAAAAGTGCAAGACATGACAAGAGTACAACAAAATAACAAGTCCAGAAATGATAACATTGTTCATTATTAAACCATAACTACTAAGTCTAGCACACTCACTGAGTGCAACGAGGCCACTTTCCTTCCTCAAAGCATCCGATTCTCCTCCATTGCAGCCTTTAGCACGCGAACACGCCAAGCCTCCTCTCCCTCTCCCCTACGCTTAGTCGCTCGCCTCATTTTCACCTCTTCCTCGCGCTCCTTTTCTGCCGCCTCCTCTTTGCGTGTCTTCTCCAACAGCTCCTCGCGCCCGCATCCCACTTCTTCGCCCCTCCATATGTCGCTTGTCCTCCTCCTTGATCTCGGTGTCGATCCACCGCTCAAAGTCACATAGCGGGAGGTTCCGCAAAATATGGGTCATTAAGCACGTAATGAAATGTTATTGATTCATCGCAAGAACAAAGAAAAAGCCACTAATTTCTCACCAACAATCCAATGCAGATCCGTTGAGGTGTAGGGTCAAAGGCATAATTGTGACACATCCAATACCTCCGCTCAGACGTGTCCTCCTCATCGATCTCGCCACCCTACAAGCATCACCGCAGAGAGCACATGGGCACTGAACGCCACTAGGCAAAGTGGCAAACGCGAACGATTGCCCACCGGTGTTGCCTAATCCGAAATACAACAAATTGTATGAACCTTACATAATATGAACTACATATTACCGGCAAATTAGAATACGATGGACAAAGATTACCTTGGTTTACTAGCTTTACCACGCCTCGGAGAAACAGAGGGGACCGACGTAACTAAGGTTCCATAATACACAATACGAATCAATAAAACAAGTGAGACTAATTGCTTCAAACCCTAGGTCATGACTAACCTAATTTTGCATAATACACATGATATAGACCAAATCAATGCGTAAAAGTGAGGAGGACAAAGAGGATACCTTGCTCTCGGTTGTATGGATCAATTCAAGTTTCCACGGTGAAAATTGGTGATTCGAAAAGTTCGGCGGGTTGGGTTGAGTGAAAACCCGAGAGAGGAGAGGAAGAAATAGATGAAGGCTCGGCAGGTATATAATTGAGCTCGGCGCGAGATCGTGGCGCCGAGGTCGGCGCCATGAGTCACGGCGCCGAGACACTCGGCGCCGTGAGTCATGGCGCCGAGGCATCGCCACGCCTGGCTGCCCGTGGCTAGGGTTCGGGACCTCGGCGCCATGACTCGCGGCGGCGAGCTGTGTTAGCTCGGCGCCGTGAGTCACGGCGCCGACCCCCTGGGTCCAAAACTGGAAATAAGACTAGCAGGGGTATAAATGTGCGTTTTTTTACAAAAAAAGGGGCTAAATTGAAAAAAAATTCGGTCATCTTTTGGAGCACGGTGACGACACAAGACACTGGAATCCAATAGCCTGTGTTCCATGGCATTCTTTTTGCGAAGACACTGACCATATGAACATACCTTCAGAAATCCGTCTTTGACCACTAATCTTTCAGCAGACGTTATGGCTCCTCCAGCTAGAAAACTCGAGTGCTGAAAAGATCCTTTTCTTCTTCTGCACAAAGTCAAAGCCGAAGCAAAAACCAAAAATTAAAAAATTCTAAAGTAGAAGATCTCTTTAGAATCAAGTTTGCTAAGCCCTACATATTGGACTCTCATTGTAATATTGAGAATCAAGAAGTGAAGAAACTTAGCCGATTCATCCCCCTTCGCCCCACCACTAATTCCAAGTCTGGTTCGCGCCTCATCCGTACATTTTCTACCAAATTATTTCGTCAAGTGTGGATGGAGCTGTGATGACGTATCGTGCCTCATCCGCTCTAACTTAATTAATGGAGTCATCAAGTATAGACGCACGCACTAGTGTTGGAATTATGTTTGTGACATCGGTTTGATTTGTCATAGCACAAACCTAGCACTAGTGTTGGAATTATGTTTCTCACATCAACGTCGCTTTACCTTTCTGAAAGATATAGTTGCATTTTTGTCATTGGACTGCTTATTTTCGCTTGCCCTATATATACATGTACTCTACTCCGGCTTGCTAGTAAAAAAACACCACACCAGACACAACACGGGCACGGCAAGTCCAGGACTAGCTAGCTAGCTACGTACGCGCGTACCAGAAGTCCAGAACCATGGCAGCGGCGGCACCCTTCCTCAACGGCAATGCTATTGCTCGGGCCAACGTCGTCGACGGCCAGCCGGGCATGGGCCAGGCCGACGCTGCCGCCGACCGCCGTCTAGAGCGGCGGCTCCACTTTTACGCCGTCGTGTACATGATGCTCGGCGCCTCCTCCCTCCTCCGCGCCGTCGTCCCTCATGCAGGCGCTCACGCCACCTCCCGCCGCTCCAGCGCCTTCGAAGCCGTCATTGGCATCTCTCTGTGGGCGGCGGCCGTCGCGCTGGTGTTCCTCTCCTTCCACCTCCGCCGTTTCCCAAGGGCCGCGCTGGTGGCAGCTCAGCTCGCGCAGGCGGCGCTAAGGGCCTTCTTCTAATCATTACTATTCACTAGGCGGCGCTCAGGGTCTTCTTCTGAGCATAACTAGTTATCTCTCTAGCTAGCTTGGAGTGAAGAACATTAGCTGCATCAGTATCCACCAGTAGTTAAGTTAGTCTCTCGTACGCAGGGACGGGTCCAAGGAATAAAGCTATTAGGGTTGGTCACTATATGAACTAGAGCCCGGCGCGCTAGCTTGGAGTGGAGAACATTGGCAGCATCAGTATCCACCTGTAGTTAAGTTAGTCTCTCGTACGCAGGGACGGATCCACGGTATTATGTAAATGTTTCTGTTGCAGTCTAAATATGCATGTAATTTCTGAAATGAACATGTACCTTTCAATTTTGTCAATTCTGCTTTTCCTTTTGATTTGCTATTTGTCCGAATTTGGTTACTCGCAAATGTGGATTGGATTTGCACTTGAAACTTTATATATCAGAAATACATCACTTTTTTCAGAATTTTCTTAGCAAATAATCGAAGAGATGAATAGTAGTTAACTAGAATATTTTCAGTTAAAAACCATCATAATACGCTACTTTCAGTTTGAGGATTATTTGAGCTTTACTGTGCTGGTGAAATATTTCTGCCACTACCATCTCAACTTGATATCTAATCAATATCATTCTCGTAATTGGTAGCAGCAAATAAATGGTATTTGCCAAATCTTTGTCAATCCCAAGGGAGTATTACATAGTGGAAGGATGAGAGCACCTTTTCCATGCACACGGTATGGCAAAGTGATCATAAGTTCAGTGCTGCATTCATGAGTTTATTGCTATGTTTCATGAGTTACAGTAATTTGTCTGCATCTGCGGTGCTAAGTTTGTTGATCTGTCATGACATCAGTGAATTTTAAATGGTATTTCTTGCAGCACCGGGTTTTGCAATATAGTCAGTAGAGTAAAATAAATTGTGTGTACTGCAAAACACATAACAAGCTGCCGCGGAACAAAACACGGTACATTATTTTGATTTGGAATTCTTTTTTTTTTCATTCACCTAATTCACAGCAAATGGATATATCAATATCTTAATTCACAACAAATGTATTTTTTTCCTTTCCTTTCATGTTTGGGCCTGGTTCATGATTATTAACTCTTTTTTTCTTTTCTTTTTTCATGTTTGCAGTTAGGATTGGGAGGTGTGACTGCACCGGGTTCGATTGGCCCATGTTCTGCTTCTTGTATCGACCGGGTAATGGGAGAGCTCCTCCTTCCTTTCTCTGCTCTTTTTTTTTTTTATGCTTCATGGTATGAAGTTTTTAACTCTAGCTGGTTCAGTCTTGATATTGTACTCAGAGTCAATACATTGTGGTGAGTCAGGGAATAGCACTGGCGATCTCTATAAATGGGTTACATTTTTAGTCATTACAAATTATGTGAACTGGAATTGCTTTTTTCCTGGAAAAGAAAAGGGAAAATGGGTTGCTTCCATGCGACTGAGGAGCGAGCACTGGTTCACTCTTACAATGAGGATAGGGTTCTATGGTCTATGGTATATCAGATTGTAAAAATTGTTAGATTTATACACATATACTGTATAATGCCTAGTTACTAGTTGTGATGAAAAATATCTGCTTGCTGCAGATCAGTAGCCGAACTAGTTATCTCTGTGTCGTCACCATGCTCTATATATATGTTGTTGCAGATCAGTAGCCCAACTTTTTTTTGCTCTTGTTGTTACCTGATCAAGTTTCTGTAATAGCCCAAAAAATCGTAAATGTAAAAAATATGGGGTTTTTTTTTAAAAAAAATTGTGTAATAACTATTGATGTGCTTCTGGAATGCATTTTCGAGCTTTGATTTGGTGCATCATGTTTCTCATGCTAGTATAAAGGACACAAGGCCAGAGAGTTCTTCTAAGTAAAAGTAAGGATTTTAGCTTAATAAAAAATCCTGACATTTTGTCTCTACCCAAGTCTATCTAGCTTTCCTTCCTTCTCCCCATTCCCTTCTGGGCTAAATGCTGGCCAGCCTAGTGCCTGGTCCGACACGCCCACTGTTACGTTCCTCGTAATCGATCGCCGGAGTTGGCAAGGGATCGTCGGATTTGTGGAAGAGGGAAGAAGATTGGAAATGGGGAAGGGGAACTAGATTGAAATGGGGAATAAGAAAGCAGGTAGCAGGTGACAGAATCGTATCTTCTCTGTTTTCTCGTTAGCCCTTTACGCCAAAACATCTCGGCTTTAACTAGCCCCCTTC
Source organism: Ampelocalamus luodianensis (assembly GCA_036346255.1). Taxonomy (NCBI): domain Eukaryota; kingdom Viridiplantae; phylum Streptophyta; class Magnoliopsida; order Poales; family Poaceae; genus Ampelocalamus; species Ampelocalamus luodianensis. The sequence goes on along the minus strand of CM070632.1, from coordinate 50,381,185 downwards.
ACAAACCGACAGGTGGGCCCTAAGACAACTCAGTTACAACTCAACGCATCTCACACCGTCCATTCCTCCTCGGAAAATCTCACGCTCGGTTTCCTATTCCTCTTGCCGCGCTGTAGCTCGTCATGCTCCTCCAGAAAACCCTCAGGCTCAGTCGGTGTTGTGACATCCCCCCTTCCTTCAGCGGCGGCTTGTCCCCAAGCCGATAAATTGGGAAATCGAGTCTTCAAAGCGTCAAAATCTTCCCAGGTTGCACTCGCTGGTGTCTCACCAGACCACTGAACCTGAACTTGTGTACCAGATGCCGGACCCGTGCAATGAAAACGACGACCCAGGATCCTCTCTGGAACTCTGTCCTCCACTGAGTCAGGCAGAGCTGGCTGAATCACCTCACTTGGAGAAAGAGCTTTCTTCAATTGCGACACATGAATAACTGGATGAATACTGCAAGACGGGGGCAACTTCAATTTGTAAGCGACGGCACCCACTTTGCCTTCCACCTAAAAAGGACCAAAATATCTAAATGCAAGTTTGTGGTGAGCTCGTGTTGCCACTGAAGTCTGCACATAAGGTTGTAATTTGAGATACACCCAATCCCCCACTGCAAAACTTCGTTCTGACATCTGGGCAATTCTCGAGTACAACTGAGCAAGCCCCCATTGGCAATTCGCACCTGCACTGGTCTAGATGCCAGTTGATCTCCTGCTAACAAGCTAGCAAATTCCTCGCTGATGAAGCAATGGGAGCTCCCTGAATCTACTAGCATAACCACTTCATGCCCCTGAAGAGCCCCCTTTAACCTCATAGTTCGAGCTGTTTCAGAACCTTGCCATGCTTCTTGGGAAATTGCCAACACTTCACCCTCCAGTTGTAAATCATCTTCGTCGGCACTTTGGGGTTCTACCTCTGCATGCTGTAACATCTCCCACAGTTCTTCCACCACGTGCAATTGTACAGTTGGGCCACATTTGTGTTCCCGGGACCAACGTTCCCCACAGGTATGACATAAGCCCTTCGCTCGCCGATAAGCACGAAGGGCGGCGAATTTCTCATCAACCGGAGTTACTTTTGTCCCTTCCATACTCTTGCGGTCATCTAATCTTAGCCCTCCCGTCAGTGGCACTTTCCCTGCTAGCGGTAGATTGGGCAGAGTTGATCGGAATGTTGAACGTGTACTTGACTGCATATCCAGCCGACGAGGGTCTCTTCTCGAAGAGTCCAGCACTTCCTCTTGCAAACATGCCAAGGCGACCGCCGTTTCTAAATCCTGTGGTCGATGCAATACAACTGCAGATCTCACCTCATTACGCAAGCCATCAATGAATTGTGTCACAAAAAACACTGGATTCCAAGACGAATGATGAGCTAACAAGCTATGCATCAGTTCGTTGAATTTCTCTGCGTATTCCGCCACAGAATTGGTTTGCCGCACTCGATTAAACTGCCGAACCAAATGCTGAAATTCTTCACGGCCAAAACGGTTGCATACAGCTTCTGCAAAAACCTCCCAGGTCTCAAGGTGCACATGGGCTCTGGAAGCTTGTAACCACAGCAAGGCACCCCCACAAAGTACATGGTTGCCAAGTTAATCATGAATTCCGGTTGCACAGAAAAAATTCTGAAGTAATTTTCACATTTGAGTTGCCAAGCCTTTGGGTTCTCTCCATCGAACGAAGGAAAATCCAATCTAGGAGGTGAGGGATGATGGTAATGTTGTCCTGGTGGTCGCCCTGACCAAGCAGCAGATTCAGGCAAGGCTAAAGTTCGATCAGAGTGATCATACATACCAGTGTTCGCAGGCATGTCGGTCAGAAAACCCTCTTCACCTGCCTTTCCTCGGCGGCTTGCTACCCCGAGATTCTGATCTTCCTTGGTTCGCCGAGGTTCTTCCCTTCTCGGTGTTCCTGCATCCCTTACATAGGTGAGTTCAGGCTTAGTCTCTGGTGTAGGCAGGATTGGAGGCAATTCCTCTGGGCGAATGGTCAGGACTGGATTGCGGGATATCTGAACCACTTGCGTTCTCAACTCCCCAACCTCCGAACGTAATCCATCCACTACCTGTTCCATCACTGGCTTCCACTTCTGCAACTCCAACACCGCTGGTTTGATCTCCTCTACCGACGCATGGATCGCATCGTTCTGGACTTGTAACTTCTGAATCGCCTTGGTTAACTCGGCTAGTTGTTGATCCATCTCTGCTGCTCGCACTTGTGCTCGGGTCTGATAACGTGGAGTCTCCAGGACTTCGAAACGGCTCTGATACCAAATGTTACGTTCCTCGTAATCGATCGCCGGAGTTGGCAAGGGATCGTCAGATTTGTGGAAGAGGGAAGAAGATTGGAAATGGGGAAGGAGAACTAGATTGAAATGGGGAATAAGAAAGCAGGTAGCAGGTGACAGAATCGTATCTTCTCTGTTTTCTCGTTAGCCCTTTACGCCAAAACATCTCGGCTTTAACTAGCCCCCTTCACAAACCGACAGGTGGGCCCTAAGACAACTCAGTTACAACTCAACGCATCTCACACCGTCCATTCCTCCTCGGAAAATCTCACGCTCGGTTTCCTATTCCTCTTGCCGCGCTGTAGCTCGTCATGCTCCTCCAGAAAACCCTCAGGCTCAGTCGGTGTTGTAACACCCACTCCCATGTTCCCCTCTCCTGTCCCACCGACCAGCACCAAGTCCAAACCAGGGCAGCCGTGCCCCTCCCAACCATGCGCTGCATGCAGCAAGAGAGAGGGCTCCGGTGTATTGCGGTCTAAGGATATATAGAATGCGAGATGTTTATATACGAGTGCTTAAAGAAAGAGAATGTAGTCACATCATCAGGTATTTATGTAAAAGTTGTTTCCTCCAATACAAACATCTATTTTGTAGGTGCTTAGATGACTGTATTATCTATTAATTATATATAGTTATATGCATAAGCACCTCTTAAGCACTGGTGCCTAATCAAGCATCGATGCTACAAAATAAACACCTTATCTATCCTACGTGGTAAGAAAAATCAGTTTTTCTTTCTTTGCTAAATATCTCTCTAAGCACCTGTATTATACATGCTCTAATAGACTCATTAATAGCAGTCACTAGGGGTGTCATTCAACTGCCTTGTGCCGGCACTCCGTCAACAGCACCAACTGCTCCACCCTATCGACCCTGCCAAGGTGCGTGTACATAGCTGCTCCAAGCCTCCTATTGCCCTGCCTTTTAGCCATTCCAGCACTAGCCCATTCTCTTTCTCCTCCATGTGAGCTTGAGCACCAGACAAGCTCAAGCGCTCATCTACGTCGAGCGCCACCCTCATCTCAGCCTTTACCATTGACGCCCCATCGGTAAGAACTTGCTCGTTACATGCGCTCGTTCCATTCCATGATCCAAGCAGTGCCTTTTCCAATGGATTTTCCTTCTTGTGTGTCGGAGTTGTTCCTGAATTTGTCCTTTCTCTCCGCCGACCAGGACACTCCAAGGCCTCCTTGAAGGACCATCTATCTACTTCCAGGGAGCAACTTTGAAGACCGAAGACCACCCTCCTTCCTCAAGCTATTATTGCAGCGTGGAGCTTCTCTTATAATCGTGGTCCACGTCGCCAGCCCAGCCCTGGCTAGCTCATTTCCCAACCTGTGCCGATAAGTTCTTAGTGGCCAGACCTAGTTCGAACTACATTGTTGCTTTCTCTAATGTTCCTCTGGGTCCCCCTCTGGTCTTTTCATCGGTTCATTCGAATGTGTCAATAAGGTCAAACCTTTGTTCATTCGACCACAATAAGTTTCTCTATGATATTTGAACTAGTTTCAGTGTCCCAACACTTGTTTACTTGTTTGTCTTTTGATAATGTCCCTTTGATATATTCTGCTTACAATTATATGCATGCTGTCAAATTTCAAGTTTTCAAAGTAAAATAGAAAAGGCTTCTTCTAATTCAAGTATCTAGGAGCTTCTGACCTCTTGGTACACTGGATATCCATGTGATCAAACCTTACGTGATGCCTACTTTATAAGAGCTTCTTTGTATGTTCTATAGATGTTCTTTGCATGTATATATTCTGGATATGCCAATACTGGTTTCACTACATATATGCTTCAGCCTACAAAATGCAAACTACCACTAGTCAGTGAAATACTCCAGTGCTTGTTTGTTTAGTTCTGATAACTACTTTGCTTGTAGTTTTCATTTAGCCACTACTACACTTTGTATAGCAGCTAGCTCTGTCCCACTACCTGTGTGGGATTTCCATGGTTACACTGTAGTTAAGGGTTGCCTGTGGTAATGAGCATGTTGTAGCTGCAGTTAGTGCTGGAGAGACCTATGCAGGAGGTGACCTTCTTTGTTATTCCTGGGCCAAAAACAACCATGGCCAGTGCTTATCTCAGCGTTTAGTGAAGGCTCTTCTTGCGAGGGGTATGAAATTGCATGTGGAGCTTGGCACACTGCTGTGTTCACCAATAAGAAGTCTTTTGACCAGGATCTAGAATCTCAGTGCTGGACGTTTGGCATTTGCTTTTGGATGGACAAATTCTTGCCGTCTCTGTTCTTCTAAAATATTTCGAATGCAGGCTGGACTAATCTTTTTCTTTCTTGTGACCATTTCAGCTTCTGGGATATATGTGCTACTTTTTGTTGGATTGGAGATTTTATTTTGCTGCTGCAAGTACACTGTGATGGTTGAAAATTATGGATGCAACGCCTAGCTAGCTACTGTCAATCGTTTTTCTTTTCTTCTGAAGCCATGCTGGAAATGTAATAATGTAGGATATATGACTGTCTGTTTTTCTTTTCTTCTGAATCCATTCTGGAAATGTAATAATATAGGATATATGACTTCATGTGGTACTCCTGTGCTATCCTCGGATAAAACCTCAATTTTGCACGAATAGTATCATAAACTCTATCCTAGCTAGTACTGCAAATGAAGATATGCCAGTCCAACTTGTTTTCGAATTTTCTAGTTCTCCTTGCATAGTTCCGATTTTTTTTTCGATTTTTCCTGATTTTTCTGTTTTTTCTATGGCCGGGCTTTTTAGCCATACCTTCTCCCAAACAGTGGCCGGGATTTGTTTCCCCTCGGGAGAATTTACCCTCACTGATGGAGAGGATCCCTGATAAAAAAGAAAAGGTGAATGAAAAGAAAGCCTGTGCAACCTCATAATGGCCTAGCCAGGCACTAATGTGTTTACTCGGCAAAGCCCAACAAAACCTGCGCTCAATTCCACTGCATGGGCCCAAAATCACGAGAGTTTTTCCCCTACCCGTATTGCGCCGCACAATTACTATCCGGACTCGTGAGGAGAGATCTAGTGCAGTGCAATCTTTTTCATCCATCCACCAATTTTTTTTAAGAGAATCCATGCACCAAATTAACATAAAAAGATTGCTAAATAAAAGTCCAGTTGTAGCCTATAGTGTTGTATCTACCTTCAAAATTTGAACGCCAAACTCAGAGTATGTTGGCAGAAAAGAAGAGAGAAAATTTTGCCGTGAGTAGTAACATGTCTCTCTCTCTCTCTCTCTCTTTTTGCTTTTCCTTTTGATTTATTATTTGTCAGAATTTTGTTACTCTCAATGTGGAATGGATTTGCACTTGAAAGTTTGTATATAAGTAGAGTAACTTTAGAAATACATCACAATTTTTTTTTAGAATTTTCTTACATTGATTTGGTACCCAAACAGGAAAATTACCCAAATACATCATGATCTCAGCCGAACATTCCAATAACCAGCTGCTCGGATCTACAGCTACAGGACATGTGATACGGTGTTTTCGTTGTGGCTGCGGTACATACAAAGTGTCTGGACTGATTTGGGCTACCCGATTTGGATCCGGATGCTGGTCACACTACTGACTACACAGGAACCACGTCCCCAAATTACTATCCGGACTCCATTTCCGCTGGAAGAAAATGGTCTGCTTTTGCTATTATAAAGGCACAGCTGTGCTGTTCTGCAATCTCATCAATTCATTACCTTTAGGGTCTGTTTGGTACGATCCTAGTTTTTCTTAAAAGCGACTTTCAGTTAGGCTGGAGGGCTGAACAACCGAGCTGAAGATGTTTAGTGTTTAGCTGCAGAGGCGGAGCTCGGCCTTGGGCCTCTGGGGCAATGGCCCGAGGCCCAGACTCAATTCCCACGTGAATTCTACGTAGATAACAACAAAATCCCACGTGAATTCTATGTACCTTGGGCCAGACTCAAGCTCCACGACTGGGCTAGCCCAAGGCCTGGCCATGGGCCAACTAAGCCACTATTTGGCTATCTGGCTTTTAGATAGGCAGGCAGCAGCTTCTGAGATAGAAAATATCTGAAATGCTTCTGAGACAAATGATGACTTGTTTGATGCCGTTTAACGGCAATTAACGCAATTGATGACAATTAACGTTCCAACATATTGAAGCTATCACATCACATGGAATAAGTGCTACTTTTCTTGTTGATAGGGTTGCGCTGAAATATATTGCTTTCTCCTTCTTCTCTCTTCATTTCGGCCAACCATGCCTCCTCTTTGTCAAACCTAACTACACAGATATTAAATGCTTTAGGTAGTAGCCAATTCTCATGAGAATCAAAAGGAAACTCAGTTAGGAGAAGAGTCACCTGTTGGTTAAGCTTCTTTGCACAAGCTTCACCCACAAGTTTCTCTTGTTCTTCAACTCTTTTAGTAAGCTCATGTTGTTCTGAGGTACTTAATGAATTGAAAACACTATATGCAACAATATAACTAAGGATGTCCGCATCATCCTCCATTTCTTCAAGAAAAGCCGTCATCGGCTTTTAATAGTTTGAAAATGTGCTAGAGAAAGAAAACAACGTATATGCATGGTGTATATATATGGATCAATTATTGTGTTCTTGTTGTGTTGCACAATCTATAGCTCGAAATCATATTTCAAATTGCACAACTGCCCCATATGATCAAATTTCACCTTCCCAACATCAAAGTCAAGTAAAGTGGGTGAAAACCAATTGATACCTTTCCATGCTTCAACTGTGCTACTCTGATTAGTTATACATGTAAGAGATAAACAAGTAGGCATCATGTTGTGTTCTAAACAATAGACACTTGTGTTTAAACCCATCTCAAAGTGACCCTGACATTGCTCAATAGATGGTTTGCGTAAAACATGCAATTTTAAATCAGCAAGATTATCACAGGTAATGCATATTCGATAAACTTGAAACATGTTGTCTACACTAACACCTCCAATCAAATTGAATTTATATGTGTATATGTAGCTATTTACTAGTGATCTTAAGCATGAAATTTCATAACCTTCTTAATCACACTAGATAGCTCTTTAGGTTTATCGAATATGATATAACACAAATAATCATTAAGGGATATTCTAGTAAGAACTTCTTTATAAATAATCAATTCCACATTATGCAAATTAAGCATATCAAATTTAGAATGTGGAATCATTAAAAGAATAACAAAGTTCTCAGTTTTACGCACCTTGTCTTGACGAATTATCAATTCAGTACCAATAGTGTTATCTTGATCGTCCTCCTCAGTTGATGTAGGTGCTGTGGGTATCGTAATGTCATCATGTAACCATGGGGCAGCAGACATTCCCTCTCCAACCATGGTTATCTCTTCATCTTTCTCTTCCAATGGTGAGGGCTCTTGAATGTCCAACTCCTTATTTGCTTGATCAACCTGCACAATGTGAGATACAACACTAGAAATAGAGGGTAAGTTGTTAGGTTAAAAAATAATCTTACTAGACCTGTCATCTATCTCTCTCTTTTCTTTTAGTGTATCTCTCACACCCTCAATTGGGATGCTCTCAACCTCGCATATGGTTAAATCACACAACTCACTCTTTTTATCACTCTCACTCAATTTAGCTATGTGGCTCTCATCCTCACGTGGGTTTTGATACATCTCATCCTTGTAAGACCGTGGTCCAGCAATGGTGCAGTTACCACCAACCACAACCTCCTCACGTGTTTTGGGTTGTGATGGGGCAGCACTACTCATCACCTCGGCCGAAGAAAAATTCCCATGCTCGATCTTCTTCTCAAGTGACACACCAGTGGATGAATAAGCACTAAAGAGTCGACGCAGATTTAATTGATGTGCTTGCTTGTCTTTAAGTCTCTTTTCCACTTTTGTAGCATATTTCACAAGATCTTACAGACTACGAAAATATTCATCTTGAAGTGCAGCAATGATTTGAAAATTCAAGCCTACTTTGAAGTATTTATTTTCTTGAAATGCACTAGTGATATTGGCACGACGCATTGCATGATTTAGCTCAACATAGTAATCTTGGACAACTTTGCATCATTATGTAATGCTCTCCACATGGTGTAGTAGTTCTTGCTCATAATAGGATGGAACAAATTCTCTTCTCATGCCCATTTTAAATAGACCCAAGATGTAATGAATCATTTCCCACTTAGTTGTTGCCACTAACTAGAGGCATAGTTCTTAAAAAACATAGTGGCCGCTTTCACTTCCTTGGCTTCTGATTCAAACTTTTGGAATTCAAGCTCGAACTCCATGTCTTGTACCCATTCAAGATACTCCTCTAGATTATTACTACCATAGAAGGGAAGATACGTATACTCACGATCTGCCATTGTTAGTAGCAAAGCAAAGAATATAAACGTAGGTGTATGTGTATCTCTCAAACTCACTCTTCTTACCAAATCACGTTCTTACCTTTTCGAAGTAAATTGAGGTAAAAAAAAAACTCATACTTGATATTATAGGTGAAAACAACGTGAGAAAAGAGCGAATTTCATGAGCAAGTCAAAACACGACAACAGATGTTATGTCGAGCTTGGTATGGATACCTACTTAATCTGAAAATTCTAGATATTGTAAAGCTAAGTAAATATACAAACTAGAATTCAATGCCTAGTTGTCGATCACAAAGATATAAGTGAAAATCAAAGCAACTCACACGCAAAGATATTGGAACTTAGTGTAATCAAGGAATGAGCTATGTAAGATAAAAGTGAAGAACAAAATAGCTTGTATTGCATAAGTTGTAGAAAGACACTAGCTAGTTGCAAATAATGAAACTAGGGCACAAGATTGCAAAAAAAAATATTGATATGCTAACAATTGAATAAAAAATGAGTGGGGATTTTTTGCTCAAGTTTATGGTTCGGCTTTGCACTTTCTTTTTCCTTTTCTCTTTTCTCTTTTCTCTTCCCTTTTTCCTTCCTTTTTTTTTTTTTGAACATGGCCGAAATTCTTGTTCTACCAAAATGAGCAAAAATTCTTTCCCACCTTTTGGTCTTTGAACAATTGCAAGAACACTAATATTAATATGCAGCCCTAAGCAACGATTTAGCTAGTCTTAAATAGGTACAAAGTATTCGCAAAGGATTGACAGGTTCACAAAGGATAAATTGATGTCTCACTTCTTTTTGTGTTATTTTTTTTTGTATAAACATGACTAAAAAAAGATCAAACTAGGCTCAAATAAAAAGCAACACAAAAGAATTCAAGATCAACAAACTAAACTATATTCTAATGGATAAAAACTTACCAAAACTCACTAGAATAACAAATTAAATAATACAGCTGAAAGGAAAAAAATTGTATGGCTTTTTCGTGTATAGGGGGAAAATGAAATTTAGATAACTGGATAAAGATCCTACCGAGTCAACAGAGCTCTAATACCAAGATGATACGGGGGGTGCCTGATCTTCTCGACATAGGATTGAAGAAAACTTGTACACTTGACTTGACAAATCGTAGTTGCTCACCCGATGCCAATGCATGCACTTGCAACTCTTTAATTCGCCCAATCTCAAGTGTACTCCACCCGACCACTAAGTGGAGCTTTACCGATCCCTCAATTCCCAATGGAAACACAGAACGGGCTTTGGAAGAAAACGCCCTATTCCCTTTCAAGTCGTCGGCCTTCACCAAACTTCTTGGAAGAATCAAGTGTTGATGCAAAAAACAATCAAAATATTTAATCGTGGTGAGGTTACAATGGGGGTTTAACCCTCAATATATATTCTCGGTGAACAGTGCACGCTGAACATTAATCCGAGTTGGATGAACAGTAATCTGAGTTGGATGAACAGTTCCTCATGAGCAGTAGTTCAAAATTAACTCCTCTCATCTCTTTGCTTCTTCCTTCTTTCGTTCGTGCATTTCTTTCTTCATGCTTTCTTTGCTTTCGACCAAAATAAGTGCTACTTCTCTTGTTGATAGGATTGCGCTGAAGTATATTGCTTTCTCCTTCTTCTCTCTTCATTTCGGCCAACCATGCCTCCTCTTTGTCAAACCTAACTACACAGAGATTAAATGCTTTAGGTAGTAGCCAATTCTCATGAGAATCAACAGGAAACTCAGTTAGGAAAAGAGTCACATGTTGGTTAAGCTTCTTTGCACAAGCTTCACTCACAAGCTTCTCTTGTTCTTCAACTCTTTTAGTAAGCTCATATTGTTCTGAGGTACTTGATGAATTGAAAACACTATATGGAACAACATAGCTAAGGATGTCCGCATCATTGACCATTGTCAGGCGCAATATAGTATCTCTCCAAGTTTGAAACCCTTACAGAATTCCTAGATGATGTCCCCCACCTCATACTCCACCGATTCTTCTCGCACAATGGCCTCATGAAGCTGAAACAGAAGGTGCAAAAATAACCATTCTTAAATAAAGTTATACCTCTATCAAACCCAGAATAATTAAAAAAAAATAGTCTATGCAGATTTAGCCCTTGACGAGGATCTAATAATCCTCATTTTACTATTTATTCGTAATTGTGTATTATGGGTAAATATGACGTCACACAGTTATTGAGTATACCCTTTACAATGGTAAGGGAGAGGTCAATCAGGTGGTCGTAAGTCCTTCTACGACCACCCCTATAGTTGTAAGTCTTTCTACGACTACCATGTAATCGTAAGTTCTCCTACGATTACCTTCGGTCGTAAGTATTTCTACGACCAGTATTCAGTCGTAAGCTTCTCTACGACTATCCTGAACCTGTTCAGGATCCCCAATACGATTCCCATGATCAGTGGACGATGTACTTTGAGGGGTCACTTACTATAAGTGGCTCGGGCGCTGGGGTGGTCCTGGAATCTTCTACCGGAGAGATCTTAAAGTATGTCATACAATTAAACTTTCAGACCACTAATAACGTGGCAGAATATGAAGGTTTGCTAGCTTACATACGAGCCACGAAAGCACTTTCGATTCGTCGACTACTCGTGAGAGGAGACTCTCAACTAGTCGTGAATCAAGTCGGAAAAGAGTACCAATGCTCTAATCTGACTATGTCTCGGTACTTATTGGAAGTCCAAAAATTATAAAAACATTTTCTGGGCTTTGAGGTACAGTTTATCCCTCGAAAGGATAACTTCCTCGCAGACCAACTTGCTCGTATAGCTTTTTCCCGATCCATAGTACCAAAAGGAGTTTTTCTAGAGAAACTCTAGAAACCGTCTCTAGTCGAAGAACTAGAGACACCTTCTATTGAAACAGTCTCTCTAGAGTACGAGGATACCTGGATGACTCCCATCTACGAGTATCTCCAGACGGATTCTGTACCCGACAATGATCTCGAGGCAGATCGATTATCCCGAAAGGCCAAAATGTATACTTTGGTCGAAGGTGTCCTCTACAAAAGAGGCACTCAAGGAGAGCTCATGCGATGCATTCCGCAGAGCGAAGGATTAAAACTCCTTCATGACATACACGGAGGCATCTGTGGGACTCATGCTTTCTACAGAACGCTGATCGGTAAAGCCTTTCGACAAGGTTTCTATTGGCCAATAGCCCTCTATGATGCCAAGAAACTAGTTAAAAAATGTGTACAATGCCAGTTTCATAGCAGGCAAATACACCAACCAGCTCAGGCGTTACAAACAATCCCTCTGTCTTGGCGTTTTGCGACTTGGGGTCTTGATATCCTAGGACCGTTACCCAGAGCTCCAAGTAGATTCAAATTCCTTTTTGTAGCTATTGACACACTCAAAAAATGGATAGAAGTTGAACCTGTAACTGGGATAACAACGGAAGCAGCTAAAAGGTTCATGATGAGATGTGTGATAACTCGATTTAGGGTACCTAGTCGAATCATCACAGATAATGGCAAGCAATTTTTGAGCGCAAAATTTCAGGAATTTTACGACGAGTTGGGTACCAAATTGTGTTACGCTTCTGTTGCCCACCCTTAAAGCAATGGGGCGGTCGAAAGAGCGAATGGCCAAATAATGAAAGGGATTAAAACTTGAGTCTTCGATCAGCTTGTCAAGCGCTCGGGGGATTGGGTACAAGAATTACCCTCAGTATTATGGGCCATCCGTACGACTGCTAGTTGGGCTACAGGAGAAACACCTTTCTTTCTAGTTTTTGGTGCAGAACCCATGCTTCCGTCAGAATTAAAGATCAGGTTAGCACGAGTCGAAAATTTTAACGACTCCGCCTAAGAACAACTTCGAGCAGACGACATCAACCCGCTCGAAGAAAAGAGGAACCAGGCATTAATCCATTCAGCAGTCTACCAACAAGCCCTGCGCAGATACTACAATCGTAAGGTCCAACCTCGCAGCCTTGCTGTAGGTGACTTGGTATTGAGGCTTATCCAATCCCAGTCCAATCGAAATAAACTTTTCCCCAAGTGGGAAGGTCCTTACACCGTGGTCGAAGTTACACGTCCAGGTTCGGTACGACTAGCAATGAATGATGGTCGTGTTCTCTAAAACTCTTGGAACATCGACCAGTTACGCAAAATTTACGTGTAACAAACCTCAACGACAATAAAGTATCAGGTTCTTTCTATCTTTATTGTCTTTCTTTGAATTTTGCTTTTATAATTTTTTGACCATTTTTCATACGCTCATTTTCTCTTTACACTGGTCGGAGAAAGGACAAAACAACAGATGAAGTCTCTCCTCTCTACATGTGGTCCTGCCCGCTAGAAGGAGCTTCCTAGTATCGCCTTATTCCTAACTTTTGCTGCCAATACAAAGTTTTTTGGGTTTAGAAACATGGTCGAAAAGTTTTTAAGCAAATCCATATCATCTTAGTTTATTTATTCATTTTGAAAAATACTCTACGAAGATAGCACTTTTGAGATTTGTTCGACTGCTTTTGGTAAACTTGGTCGATTTTAACTGGTTGAAGGAAGAAACACATCTAATCGAAGCTTCTCCTCTCTGCACGTGGTCCTACCCACAAGAAGGAACTTTCTAGCATTGTCACGTTTCCTACTTTTGCTACCAGGACAAACTTATCGGGTACATTGAAAAAAGTCGAATGAATTTTTTAAGGTCCTCTAGATGTTTGTTTTCCTCAAGTTGTCATTATTGATTTGATTAATCCGGTCGGAGATAGTAACATGACCTAGTCGAAGCCTTTCCTTTCTGCACGTGGTCCTACCCACTAGAGGGAATTTCCTAGCGTTGATCCGTTTACACTCTTTCGACTAGTGAAAGATAATCGAGAATCAAAAGCTATAAGTCGAACAAACCTCTCTGTTTTCAGAAACACTTTCTTTACTATTTCCTTAGTTTATTCAAATAAAATAAGCAAATAGTCGGGGCTAGGATAAAGTTATAAACATGACTTCAATTCTTAGTCTTGGTTTCTTTTTTCCGATTTGTTATCTTACGAGTTACTAACTACTCTACAAGATGATTTGTAGAAAAAAAGGAAAGAGGAAGGAAGGATCACAAATATTTGGTCTAATTATCTTTTCCCTTCATTATCCTACGAGTTACTAACTACTCTATGAGATGATTTGCAGAAAAAAGGAAAAAAATCATATATTTATACATCAACAAAAGGCTTATCTTTACAGGTTCCTATTATAAACTACTCTGACGAAGGATATTCTATTCGCATCTCCTCCACGACCTTCTCGCCGACCGACTGCATACCCTCAACTAACTGTTCTGCTTCGGCTTCAGTGTAGTCGAAGTCGGCTTCAACCGAATCAGGATCAAGGTTGGGGTCACGGGATTTAAGTTTTGCTAAGACATAGCTTACAACTCCTTTGACCACTTCCTTTATCGAGTCGTTCTGATTGGTCTTCAGAGTAGTCACCAACTCTTGCAAGGTACCGACTTGCTCCCCAATGGCACTCGTATGGGCAGCTATCGTGTCGTCACGAGGTGTGACCTTTTCAACATGTAGCCCATCGAGTACATTGTTCAAAAGCAAAATATTGTCTTAAAGATTGATCTTCATTGACTTCATCTCCTCCTACGTGCAAGTCGAAGCCTCATGGAGTCGTTTTATTTCAACTAATCACTATGAAAGGACTAAGGTTAGTTAGATGAAATGATTCTACGAGAAGGAAAAACTTAGTAGCAGGTAAAGGATTACTTACCCGCTAATTGAGAATCTAATTTCTCAATTTCTTGATCTTTGTCTTTCGCGATGCGAGAGATCTCATGGACGACCAAGGTTTTTTCGTGAACCTCAGTCTGAAGAGTCCCCACTTTGGCTTGAAGGGCCCTGGTCTCGACCTCTTTTTCTGAAAAAGAATGAGAAGTTAGGAAGGTGAAGATCAAGATTATAAGCAGTCGTAACCTCAAATACGTACTGTTTATTTTTTCCTACAACTCTTGAGTCACAGAGTTTGCCTCCTGAAGCTTCTTCAGAAGGTTGGTGACCTCATCCCTCAACTTTTTCGTCTCGGCTTTTTCGAAGTCGAGCGAATCAGCTAAGGTCTTTTCGTCACTTAAACCTGAAAGAGTTAAGGGTAGACATGAATACAGAGACGACTAGTCGTAAGTATTTTTGCGACTAACATATGATCGTAAGTTCTTCTCGATCACCCCTGGTCGCAAGTTTTTCTACGATCAGTACCAAGTCGTAAGGTTTTTTACAATAACCCCCCGAGTACTGAACAGGTAGTCGAATTATAAAACGATTACGAGTGTCGGTTACTCACCACCTCTCTTCTTGCTCGCAGAGGACTGATTTTTCTTGTCGTAACTTGACAAGTTGTCGGTTGTATTCGCAAACGGTAGCAACTTGTTCCACAGCTTTCTGCAGGAAAGAAAGGCTATATAAGAAGCAAGGATAAGACTATACTTATAGGTATCGATGGATACTTATATTCATGCTTGATCAAGCAAACATGGAAACTATCCTTGACGGATCTTTCAGCCCATCCATCTCCTTGACTCATTTCCACCAAACCCCTTCGAGACGTTCGTCAACGAAGACATCCCACAATTGGGAATACTGCTGGGGTGAGGGACTCGGTCACGAGATCTGTAGGCAGAAGATCCTACGATAGAAGCAGGGCCGAAGAAATCAGAGCAGAAGTTAAAGTATTCCTCTTCTTCTGACTCTGTGATGGTAGCACCGCCTGGAGGACTGGAAGGAACATCCTCAACAACCTCCTTACCGATGCTGTGGTCGGAGCTCTCACCACCACCTTCTCCTAGCGTCTCCATTATGGCCTCCCTCGTCTCCACCTCCATCCCTACGACTGCCTCGGTAGTCGTAGCAACTTCAGCAGTGACAACTTCTTCCACCATGGGGATGGTAGCTAGACCTTCAGCTACTACCGCTGTTACACCTTCATTGGCTGAAGAAGTAGCAGCGAGCTTCTCGATAGAAGCATCCATGGGGGCTAAAGGAGTTGGGCTAAGATCACAGAACAAGGGGCAAGTTAACTCGTGAAAAACAAAGGGTAAATACTGTTCTTACACTTTTATTTTTTACATACCTCTGCGTCCTAGACCTAGCCAGGAACTTGGAAGCAACCTTTCCAACGGAGGGTTTCTTCGACTTCCTCTCGACTACTGTTGGCCGAGATTCAGTTTAGGGAACGGGAGTCACCGCTTCATGACCCTCCTGACTCCCCGAATGGTCGAGATCTGTCTCGACCACCTCAAGAGCATTGCTCCCCACAACCTCAGGCTCTGCTGGAGTAGCAGTTCCCTTCACAAAAGACATGAAGCTCTTTCAGTTCTTCTTTTCTAGCTATTTTATAAAGCCACGAGAAGCAGAAACTACGAAAGTCTTGTTGTCGTAATAGAATGGTACCTTGGTCTTGGGGGCTTTGCGCTTAAGGGCAAAGGCAGCTTCCTCTGATTTTTCCCTCGCCGCTGCCTCCATATCCGCAACGAATTGAGCAAAGGGAGCAGAAGGAGTTGAACTCGCGCCACCTTTGTCGTCAACCTATACAAGTCGACGCTTTTTGGTAGGAGGAGCTTTTATTTGCTCCGTTTGCGTTGTCGCTCCAATGACCACCAATTCGACTTCTGCGTCGTCCTGGCGGTCTTCTAAGCATACTTTCTGTGGAGAATAGAAAAAAGAAAATGTTATAGAAAATGGTCGTAAATTTTTCTACGATCACTCACTGGCCGTAAGTTTTTCTACGACCAGCCTACAGTCGTAAGTTTTTCTACGACCACCCCTATAGTCATAGGTTCTCCTATGACTACCACGTAATCGTAAGTCCTCCTACGATTACCTCCGATCGTAAGTCTTTCTACGACCAGTACACAGTCGTAAGCTTTTCTACGATGAATTCTCTAGTCGTAAATCTTTTTACGACTACAAAAACCTAAAGATGAAGTCGATTTTTGATTATCTTTAGGCGCTCCACTTTTCCCCTACGGTCAAAACCGCAAGAATTTGAGGAGCCGCCACGCTGGATGGACTCTTCTCACATATAAGCTTGACACGGGTGTCAATTTTCGCTTGTGGAAGATCTGTGCGGACAGAAAGCATAGTCAATAGACAAAATCAGGACTAACCAAAACCAGAATCAAAAGGGAGAAATTCACTTACCATCCTGGTAGTCCCTGGTCGGGTCTTCTTTCCCGGAGTACCTCCACATGGGAGGAACTCGTTTCTTCAGGGGACTAATACGGCGCGTGATGAAGTCCTTCACCACGTGCCATCCGGTAAGTCCGTCTGCCTTCAAGTCTTTGATACCTTGAATATAGGGGGCGATCCGGTCAAGTTCTTTAGGAGTCGAATCCTAGGAAGAAATCCTCTCAACGGCGTTTTCGATAAACGAAAGGCTGTCTTTCTTAGTGACTTCCCAGTAGAACCACTTCTTCTTCCACCCCGGCCACGACGACCGGGTGAACATCTGAATATACTCCTTTGACTTCCCATCGTGGAGCTTCAGACCACAACTTCCAGCAATTCCGGCTTGTTGAGCCATCCCGTAGTAGTACTGGAAAAGCTCGAGGTTCGCCGGAATCCCCAGGTATGCCTCACACAAGTACACGAAAACACTTAGCATTGTGATGGAATTAGAACCAAGGTTCACTAATTCCACCCCAAAGTGCTCGAGCACGAGTGTGAGAAAAGGGTGAGCAGGCAATCGGATGCCACACTCACAGTACGCCTGGAAGATAGGGATTTGACCGTCCTCCTCCGACGGCCAGTGTTGTCCAATCGCCGAAATCCATTTCATGAGTACCTTCTCAGGAATCTTCTCGGCAGGAACCAAGGCGTTCATCTTTGCTATATCCATTTCCGATCCAGCCCACTCAGAAAAGATCTTGGCCATCTTTTCTCACGAAGGGGAGAGTTGGATTTGGAAAAGCTATAAAAAAGCACACAGTGTTGCTGGCGGCGGAGGAGACGAGAACTTGATGAACAGTCATGGTGAATTGGGAAAAAGATAAGAACTCTAAAGTCACCCCCGTGGTCTGTTTTATAACCGCATGCCTGAAATGAAACGTCATGGAAACTCAACGGTTTTCACCGCTTCGGGAATTGCTCTAACGGATAGATCTTTTTAAATCTACCTGTTTGAGAAAATCGAGGCTCTTTTCACACCTCAAGCAAAATTACCTTCTTAGCCAAGTATATTTCTTGTCAAAAGAAATACCACTCGGAAAGGTTTTACTTCCGATCGTCGTACCACGATTACTCCGTAGTCGTAAGATTTTCTACGACTACTTTGTAGTCGTGAGATTTCCAACAAACTGCATCGACCAAGTATATTTCTGGTCTAATGAAACACGTGTTGAAGAGTTTTTCCTTCAACCTTTTTCCTACAGCCACCTAGTGGTCTTAGGATCATCTACGACTCCTCACCCAAGTAAGTTATTTTCACTTAAAGTTGGGGGGCTAGATGACAAGGATCTAATAATCCTTATTTTACTATTTATTCATAATTGTGTATTATGGGTAAATATGACGTCACACAATTATTGAGTATACCCCTTATAGTGATAAGAGAGAGGTCAATCAGGTGGTCGCAAGTCCTTCTACGACCACCCCCATAGTCGTAAGTCTTTCTACGACTACCACGTAATTGTAAGTTCTTCTGCGATTACCTTCGGTCGTAAGTCTTTCTACGACCAGTATCCAGTCGTAAGCTTTTCTACGACTACCCCCTGGTCGTGAGTCCTTCCACGACCAGTCCTACCACGACTTCTCCACAGATAACTGGATCCACTCGCCAGTATGCCCTATTAACTGTGAGATCTGAGAAGTCAAGATACGTAGTTATTCTTTGGAATAACTGTAGTTAACTCACCATTATCTCTGATTGATAACCGTCAGGTAACGTGGGGAGGTTACTATTCCGGTGATTACTCCCATTGTTACAGAATAATGAGACGCCTCCTAACCTGGAACGACTATCTCTCCACGTACTATAAAAAGACTTCTTTCAGAGAGAAAGGAGAGGGACTTTGGAGAGGCAATCAGTAGCAATATTAGCGCAAGTCTTTTCCACTGATTGTAACCAGGATACTTAATACAATACACAGAGGAGTAGGGTTGTTATTCTCCCTGGAGAATGACCGAACCTGTATAAAAATCCCCGTGTCTTTTCTGTCTGCGTGATCAATTGTAGAGACCCCTCAAATCAAACAATCTTTTCGTAAGATCGGTTCTAAAATACCGACAACCCTTTATATTACAACTCAATAGCCTTTACCACATGCTTTCCCACATTACTATTTGAAAATATAAGAATGAATTGTTGCATTAAGAATGTTGTTTTTTTCACAGTTAAATATCATTACACCAAGTATATGAATGCATCTTTACCTTTTACCCCTGCTTAGGTCTGAATGTCTGATCATAGATAGATAGACTTAACACCAGCCCACACAAGGCACAAAATTTTAAATGGACATGATCACCTTAAGAGTAAAGTGAAAAAAGTGTTCTATTTCAAAATCCAAGTGCATTAGATTGTGTTGCTAGCACTGCTTACCATAGGAGAGAGGATCAAATGGTTTGCCAACAGTAACTTCAGTTTCTGAATCCTCCTGTGACATAAAAATATTTCAGCATTAGTAAGAATTTAAGTGTTTCAAAAGACAAATTGTACAAGGACATATATTCTAATGATACAGGATTAAATTCTTCAACTTTTAAAGAAGCATTGGAAATGAAATAAGATAATGCTACACCAATGCCATCTCATAGTGGTTAGCATTACAAAGTTGTTTGGACAGTAATTTCCACAGTAAGCAATAGCACATAGGCATGCAGTAGACATAGATAAAATGTATTCATAATACTGGAGTTACATAACCAATATCTTATAAGTATCAATGTACAAGTTCCAAAAAAGGTGAAGTGCCGGGTCTAGTTTTTCACCATAGCTCAATGATGTGTATAAATTATAAAAGAATATGTTTCCCAAACAGGACCTTAGATGGTTAGGATTTCTAGGGCTTCAACCATGGTTCTGATCCTAGATCTTTATAGGTCCACGATAGATCTCGCGACCACGCCTCCATGCTCGCTCGCCCTACCAAGACATGAGATTAGAACCACGACAGATCTTGGTAGGTGCGAGGGGCCAAATTGGGTGAACAAAACGACAGGACACAAATCAAGGTTGTACTTACTTCTCCTAAATATGTAGTACATGCGTGAGAAGAGCTTGTTTTCAGTTCTGCATCTTGTTCTTTAGCTCGACACTTTCGTTGCATGACAGACTGATAGTCGATCTGATAGTACGAGAGGGATTCCGCCCTTCCCTAAATTGCTCCAGACGAACAAGCTTGACTTGCATGTATTTGGTACATTCGCAGGTTGCTGCAGTATATCCGAGAACAAATGGCCGGTACACTGGCCACGTCCATTCCATCTATCTTCCATCCTGCTTGCTGCTGCTGCTACAAACCGGAATCTTGTCGTCGCGTGCTTGCCTGCACATAACGCTCAAACTAACCCTGCAGCCTCGTCAAAAACCAGGCATCCGTGCACGGACCTCACCCAAACCGCCAGCTAGCTCGTCGTTCTGCGCAGAGAAGGCATGAGCTGATCGGTGCAGAGCCTCAGAAAACTCCAAGCGCGCGGCCGTTTCACCCTGCCGCGTACGTACGTCGCAGGCGAGCTGATCGATCGCAAATGTTGTTTTCTGCCGACGCGACGCCTACTTGCTTGGCCCAGCCGAGCGTACGGCCGCGCTGAAAGATTCCAGCTACGTACGTTGCGTGCCACGATCGCCTGCGCGCGACGCGCGGCCGGGCCCCGCCTTAACGCGCGCGCTGTCACGGCATGCAGCGCGTCGCATCGGGAAAATCAATGGGAATTCCGCGGAAAACCCCGCGCAACGCGCGGCACGACCGAGAACGTTGCATCTCTGCGCTCTGGTTCTGCTTTACCAGATCCCGCCCGCGCGGCGTGGTGGAACGTACGTCACGGCACGGTGCCATGTCCGCGCGCTTGCCTAGCTACCACGTACGACGGCGCGCGACGTCATGTTCACTAGCGTACATGTTGCTTGTTCATCTCGGGCACGGCCACCTGATGGACGCATGCAGCAACGGGGATCGGGCATCCTCCCATGTTGCATTCCGTTATGGTGCTACAGTATCGTAACATTCGACAGATCTGAGTCGTTCGATCCGAGAAAAACGGATCAAATCAATCGTTGCAGCGACACTACATTGGTCACGAATAGCGCCGGTGCTACGAATAACTTTGGGGGAAGCCTTTTTTTTTTGGCGGCTCACATATGCAACGCTTCGTAAGCTCATGACACATTATATTTATATGTCGTCTGGGGGGATACGAAGAGACATGTCGGGGAGATGGAGCGGTAGTGTGTACAGTTCAAAAGTAAAGTCTTTTTTTACGCATGCTGTAATTCAATATTAAAAATATATGTCGGTAACGTTATTGGCGTTGTACAGCAAAACAGCCACCACATGTCACTAGAACGAAGACGACCAATTGATCGTCGCGTTCTTTTAGCCAAAAAAATAGTGACCAATATACAGAAGATAGTAATTGATTATGGTTGTAATATCCTTGTTTTTCTGAGTGTTTTTGAAGTTTTCAAAATAAAAAGAATCATTTGGTTTATTGATTTGTTAAAACTTAACTTCAGATTTTCAGAATAAAAAATGATCTAAATAACTAAATCAAACTTCAACTAATCTGAAATTGGTTTCGAGTTTGCTAGAGTTCTCCAGTTTTTCGAATCTCCTTCTTCTGATCTGCTCTGTGTTCCTCTCTGCCCAACTCGACACCCTCCTGGTCACGACCACCCCCTTAGTCACAACCTCTATTTTTGCAAAGGCCACCATCTCAGTCATGACCACCCAACTGGTCACGACCTTCGTTTTGTCATGACAACCATTTCGATCGCAACAGCCTATTTTTGCAAAGACGACCTTCTCGGTCGCAACCGCCCTTTTTCAAAGACGACCCTTTCGGTCGCAACAGCCTATTTTTGCAAAGATGGCCTTCTCGGTCGCAACCGCCCTTTTTGCAAAGACGACCCTCTCGGTCGCAACCATTTTTTTTTTGCAAAGACGACTCTCTCGGTAAGAACCTCCTTAGGACCTCCTCCTCCTCAGAACATCTTCCCCCTCAGGACCTCCTCCTGCAAAACCTCCTCCTCAGGACCACCATTTCGATGGGACCTCTCTCTTGGTCACACCTCCTCGTTGACCTTAACCAACCTCTTTATTTTAGTTAGTCCTGCTCACTTTCTCCTTCCTACACGTTTGATGCAGAAGTCTTCGAGCATTAAATATTGTTGCGTCATATTAAATGTTGTTACCTCTGTTGTACTCATTCCCTTCTCTTGTCTCCTCCCTCACCTGCTCCCATCCCCTTGCACACCTGCTCCTGTCGCTCTATTCTTGTCATCCAGTTCTCCTACCTCCTTTATAAATAGCGTATCAGTGAGCCTTTTCCCCTTTTCACTCCATCCGTTTTCACCTCAATACTAACTCTTTCTTGCTCTCGTCCCATAGCTTTCTCTCGTTGGACCTCCTTTTCTAAAGCTCTGTTCTCTCGTGTAGAGCTCGACAACACCGGGGAGCCAGAGTACCTCGACGAAGTAGATCCTCAAGCTCTCGAGCAAGGCAAATCATACTCTTGATCATATTATACCTAGTATTTCAAATTATGTACCTTCTGTTTTAAATTACTACTGCATACGTATTTCAATTCAAGTACTTTAAATCCCTGTTTTAATTTGATAGTTATACTTAATCTCCTTTGTACACCCAAACTTGAACGTCTTTCGGACCACATGATCCAGTGCACCGACCGTGAGAGAGTTATGTTCGCCTCTCACCAGTTGAACGGGCTAGCATCAGAGTGGTGAGACAACTTCACCCAATCCCACAGTGATGCTCAGACCATCTCTTGGGAGGAGTTCGTGCAGGATTTCCGTCGTGCACACCTTCCACCGGGCATGATGACCTTGAATAAGAAGGAATTTTGCACCTTGCGTCAAGGCAGCCGCTCAGTCAATGAGTACTTGTATAAGTTCAACCAGTTGGCTCGTTATGCACCAGAAGACATGGCAACTGATGAGGCCAAGCAAAAGCGTTTTCTAGAAGGGCTCAACGATGACCTCTAAGTTCAGCTCATTGCTCAAGACTACCCCGACTTTCAGCAGATAGTGAGCAAGGCAATCCGCTAGGTGGGTAAGCACCTTGAGATGAAAAGTCGCAAGAGAAGGCAGGCATCTTAGAGGTTCAACTATGGGGGTTTTCCTAAGCCCAGGACCTCCCAACCTCAGCCACCTCAGCAGGGGAGAGTCACAACCTCCTATTCATCCAGGGCGCCTGTGCCAACCAGATGTCCTAGCAACCCCAGCCCTCGTGTAACCTCTCTAGGAATTCAGTACTAGAAGAAGTCACCCACGACCTCCATAGCGGGAGTCACCTGCTTTCATTGCAACGAAGTGGGGCACTATGCCAATAAGTGCCCGAAGAAGCAGCATCCAGTAGCCCCGACCAGGCCAGGTCAGGGAGTCCTAGCACCTGGTAGCACCCAGTCAGTAAAGCCCTCAGTCCAATACATCAGAGGACGTGTGAATCACATCACGGCTGAAAAAGCTCATACTGCACCAGATGTGGTCCTTGATACGTTTCTTATCAATTCTGTACCAACATCAGTTCTTTTTTATTCTGTAGCTTCTCATTCTTTTGTTTCCAGCAAGTTTATGGGTAATTATGGGTTATCTATCTCTCCTTTAGTTAACCCTATGTTAATTCATTCTCTGGGCTCAGAAATGAGGACTAGTTCTCTATGCCCAAACCTTACCTTGGAAATCTCGAGAGTACCTTTCGTAGCAGACCTAATAGTCTTGTACTCCCAAGGTTTGGATGTGATTCTTAGAATGGATTGGTTAGCCAAGAATCAAGGCCGGATAGACTTTGCCAATATATCTATCATGCTCACCAATGAGCAAGGAGTTTAAGTTGAATTTAGACCCGAGACCTCTGTTAGAGAAGGTCCTAGCCTGTACAGTCTGAAGGAAGTAAAGCTAGAGGATCTCCTAGTGGTCAATGAGTACCCAGATGTATTCCCTAAAGAACTACTGGGAACGCCACCTGACAGAGACCTAGATATCGTCATCAACTTAGTTCTGGGAACAGCACCAATCTCCAAGAGACCCTACCGTTTGCCGGTTGACGACTTAGTCGAACTGAAGAAGCAGATTGAAGAGATACAAGATAAAGGTTTTGTTAGACCGAGTTTTTCACTTTGGGGAGCTCCAATGATCTTTATTGCCAAGAAAGATGGTACCCAGCGGATGTGTATGAATTATCATTCGCTCAATGAAGTCACCATTAAGAACAAGTACCCTTTGCCCAGAATCAATGATTTGTTTGACTAATTAAAGGGAGCTAGAGTGTTCTCAAAAATAAATATGAGGCCAGGCTACCACCAGTTGAAGATTCATCAAGAGGATATCTCCAAAATAGTCTTCTCAAACCGTTATGGATTATTTGAGTTCACGGTCATGTCCTTTGGATTGACCAATGCTCCTGCCTACTTTATGAACTTGATGAATAAGGTATTCATGGAGTATTTGGATAAGTTCGTCATTGTTTTTATTGACGATATCCTAGTGTACTCCAAAAGCGAAGAAGATCATGAAGAGCACCTTCGGTTAGTCCTGACTAAGCTTAGGGATCATCAACTCTTTGCCAAGTTCAACAAGTGCAAGTTTTGGATGAAGGAAGTTATCTTCTTGGGTCACATTTTGTCTACTGAAGGAGTTGCTGTTAACCCCAGCAAGGTCCAAAATGTGCTCAATTCGGAGTCACCCAAGTCAGTGCATCAAATCAAAAGTTATCTCGGAATGGCAAGATACTACCGCCGGTTCATAGAAGGTTTTTCTAAAATAGCAAGACCTCTCACTCATTTGCTGAAGAAGGAAAAGAAATTTGCTTAGACCTCAAATTGTGAGTAGAGTTTCCTAGAGTTGAATAAGTGCTTGACCACCGCCCTAGTGTTGGTTTTGCCAGACGTCCGAAAGGACTTTGAAGTCTTTTGTAATGCCTCTCGCCAGAACCTCGGTTGTGTGCTCATGCAAGAAGGAAAGGTTGTAGCTTATGCATCTCGCCAATTGAAGCCTCATGAAGGGAACTACCCAACGGACGATTTGGAGCTAGCCGCAATTGTGCATGCTTTAAAATTTTGGCGGCATTACCTCATCGGTAATCACTGTGAGGTTTTCACGGATCACAAAAGCTTGAAGTACATCTTTACTCAGTCAGAACTCAACCTCAGACAAAGAAGATGGTTAGAGCTCATAAAAGATTATGACCTTGAAATCTATTACCATCTCAGCAAAGCAAATATGATGGCAGATACCCTAAGCCGAAAAGGGTATTGCAACACCATGTTGGTGCAAGCAAGTCAGCCAAGGTTGTATGAAGAGCTGAGACGTTTGAATTTGAAAATTGTCAACCAAGGTTCAAGGTAGTCAGAGTTGAGGTCCTGAGTTGGATCGATTTGCCTTTAGTATGATCGAAATCGTAGTATCGAATCGTAGAATCGGCGATTCTATGGAATTGTAAAAATATATAAATTTAACATCTATGCTATAAGTTTGTATGTTTTTTATATAGTTTACCACTTGCATGTTCCTTAAAAGCAACTAGACATACTTTAGAAATAAAAATAGCTTATCATTATCAAGCTCAAGATTGCTCATGCCATAATATAGATATTTGTACTAGCATTACCACACTAATACAATATTTTGCATGCTTCTTGTTTATTTATAGTTTCATTTTCAGAAATTAATATCAACAAATTTTATTCTAAAACAAAATATCAGCAAAACCTAGCCTCTAAAAAAATTGCAATTTTTTCCCTAAGTCTCTACGAGTAGGATCGACAGTGCGATTTGGATCGACAAACTGTCGTGGGTTCGTAGAATCGTAAGACTCTAAGAGTAGGATTACGATCCTAACTACCTTGCCAAGGTTGTGTAAACTCATTGGAAGGTTGTGTAAACTCATTGGAAGTTAAGTCAACTGTTCAGAGTCAGATCAGGGAGCATCAGAAAGAAGATGAAGACACCCAAGAGATCAGAAAGAACATGAGAAGACGTAAAACCCCAGGTTCTGCCGAAGACGAGCAAGGTACCGTTTGGTTCGGTAACCGCATTTATGTGCCTAACCACCAAGAAGTAAAGCAGCTGATTCTGAAGAAAGCTCATGAATCACCTTACTCCATCCACCCAGGAAGTACCAAGATGTACCAGGACCTAAAGGAAAAGTATTGGTGGGTCAGTATGAAGCGAGAAATCGATGAGTTTCTTGCACGTTGTGACATGTGCCAAAGGGTCATGGCAGAGCATCAAAGAACAGCTGGTCTGTTGCAACTGTTACCAATTCTCAAGTGGAAGTGGGAACAAGTCGGCATGGACTTCATCACTGGTTTACCTAGGACCGAATCGGGTTGTGATTCCATCTGGGCCATGATCGATCGTTTGACCAAGGTGGCACACTTCATTCCCGTTAAGACCTCCTACCAAAGCAGTAAGTTGGCAGAGCTGTATATGGCCAAGATTGTTTGTCTGCATAGAGTACCCAAAAGGATAGTGTCTAACAGAGGATCGCAGTTGACTTCCAGATTTTGGAAGAGCTTGCATGAAGCCTTAGGGACAAGACTCAACTTTAGTACAGCGTACCATCTCCAGATAGATGGGCAGTCAGAGCGTGTGAACCAAGTTTTGAAAGACATGCTTAGAGCTTGTGCCATAGACTTTGGGAAGAGTTGGGACCATAATCTTTCTTATGTCGAATTCTCTTACAACAATAGTTATCTAGCAAGCTTGCAGATGTCACCATTTGAAGCCTTATACGGTAGGCAGTGTAGAAACCCTCTCCTTTAAGATCAAGTCGGAGAGCACCAGTTCTTCGGGCCGGATTTGATTAAGGACGCTAAAGGCAAAGTAAGCCTGATAAGAGAGCATTTGAGAGTGGCTCAATCCTGATAAAAAAAGCTATGCTGACAATCGTCGAGAGACCTACCCTTTGAGACATGAGATTTTGTCTATCTCAGAGTAACTCCACTCAAAGGAGTAAGAAGATTTCAGACTAAGAGAAAGCTCGCGCCAAGGTTTGTTGGGCCTTACAAGATTGTGGGAAGAAGAGGCGAAGTCGCTTATCGGTTAGAGCTACCGGCGTCCCTGTCAGCAGTTCACCACGCCTTCCATGTCTCGTAACTCAAGAAATGTCTTCGAGTTCCAACAGAGCAAACTTCACTGGAGAGCATCGATCTTCAAGAAGACCTCACTTATGTGGAGCAACCAATCAAGATTCTTGATGTCGCAAAGCGTGTTACCAGAAGCAAGGTCATCCATTCGTGCAAAGTCCAGTGGAGTAATCACTCAAAAGAAGAAGTCACACTCTTGATCATATTGCACCCAGTATTTCAAATTATGTACCTTCCGTTTTAAATTACTACTGCATGCGTATTTCAATTCAAGTACTTTAAATCACTATTTTAACTTGATAGTTATACCCAATCTCCTTTGTACACCCAAACTTGAACGTCTTTCGGACCACCCTTGATACCTTAGTTAAGAGCTAATTGGTACATTAGTATGAATTAGAGCGTGTTGCAAAACTCCATGCTTAGCCGAAGCTTAGCTCAAAAATATTTGATTTGGGGAAGTTAGCCAAAAGCTCAACTCTGTTTTAAATCGTTGCCATGGTATGGTCAGTACCATAGAGTTTCTCTGAAATGTTTTAAATGTGGTAAATTGAAGTGAAAATCGGTTTGGACTTGGGCAAAATAGATGTTTGGCTAGGTGTATGTTTATGTACGGGATCGATCCATTTCTATGGTCGATACCTAGGGTTCTTTTGGTTGTCGCCTAGGTCAGTTAAGGACCGATCTTCGAGTGTATTTTGCTATGCCTTCCCGTACTACCACATATCCTGAATGGGCAGGACCTAGCTTACTAATTTGCAAAGTTCCATTGTGATCGTTCCATCTGGTTGCGTGGGTATCTTTCACGACCTACTTTCATGTATTCCCGCATGGCGCAAGAGGGGGCTTGAATCTGGCGGGTGGTTAACCCAATGAAAGCGAAACCTTAGCGATGCGGGACTACGATGGGATGGAGTATTGTAAAGATCTTGTGATAATCTCTTAGTCGCACACATTCGAAAGTGTGTGAGCAGACAGTATAATTGATTATCTCTTGTGGGTAAAGTTGTACAACCTCTGCAGAGTGTAAAACTATTCGAATAATCGTATCCTCGGTCATGGACATGCTGGCAAAGCTGCTCAAAGTTAGATTTTTTTTGTTTTGTTTTCAAAAGGCTTATTCACTTGGTTTTGGATCTCTATCAAGCGGGTTTTGATTGTGACGACCTCGTGATAGGAGGATATCATTCACCACTTGTTGATGAATGTTATCTAACTATAAAACTAAAATTTGGAAAAATAAATTTTAGTTATGGTTTAGACTGCTTTGGAACTTAGTACAAGTATTTAGAAAGAAACTTGGATTTATGCAAAACAACTCTTTAAGCCTTCCTTCTGTTAATCCTTGCATGCATCAATCTGTTACTTGACGGGTGTGACTTGCGAGCATGGTTGTTATGCTTACTCTTGCTTGTTGACAAGCAGGTAAAGAGGCCTACGTGGAGGACCAGAAGGTCCTGGATGACTAAGTGCGCCCGATCGATTACTGTGGCGAATCAGTGTACGACTGTTTTGTGTTTTCTGTATTTGCTCTTGGTCTTATGCCCTTTTGTAATCAATTAAAATTTTTGTTAATATAGTGATGTTGTATGGATATGTTATCATCTCTTGTTTGAATGTGTACACTAGCTACTGATCATAGGACTAGTGGAGTTTATCCAGTGAGGTCATGGGGTCATCTGTGCCTCGGGGTCGCCACAATGGTCAACACAGTAAAAAATAAGCAATAATACCAGGTGATATTTGTAGTAAGAGAGTTTAAATATACAGTAAAACATACAAGGAGAGTCGAATAGCGAGTTTTATTTTTCCAGTTAGTAGACACACCACAATAGCACACATGCGACAATGCAGTAAACAGTCTGCTGATATGCAAGTAAAGAACACGGCTATTCAGCACGTATCACTGTCATCCGACCATGCGGGAAGACAGTCGGCGTCGTCATCTTCTGTTTTGTCCCCACGAATCAGCTGGCGGTGTGTACCGGACCTTCCTCTTCCTGAAATTTTTGCATTTCTGGCCCTATAGCTCGGTTGAATTTCAAAAGTAGCCCTCATTTACCGTAATTTACAAATGTGGCATCAGATCGATGCAAGATCCGCGAAAATCGAGGGCGGCACCACCGCCGACGACCCGGCGCGCGGTGAGCTACCACGTGTTTTCAGAAATTTGAAAAAAAAAACCAAAAAATGGAAAACAAATTTAAATATTATTTCAAAATGATATTTCAAAAAAATTAAATTTAAATATTATTTAATGATATTTGATTCATAAAAAATATCGGCACTGAGATTTGTAAAAAAAACTTTCATTAAGAAATAAAGGTACGGAGGTTTGTAAATTAGGGTTTCCTTTTCTCGAAAATAAGGGTACAGAGGTTTGTAAATTAGGGTTTCATTTTATCGGAAATCAGGGTTCAAAACTTTTTGTGGTGCCTCCCGTCATAGTGTTGTTGCTTTTGTAATTTGTGTATAATATTATTCCTTCAGAGAAAGGATGATTGATAATCGTATCAAACGAGGTATAACCTTGAGGATGTCGTCGAAGCAAACTGTCTTGTTGTCCAAACTATTGGAGTCTCTCCTCGATGAAGTAGTTTGAACGTATATAGGCAGGGAGTCGGTGAAGTAGTTTATGAAGCTTGTAGAGAATATGATTGGAAGAGTTGAGAACGCTCGTTATGATTAAGAAGATACCCTAAAATATGGAGGATTCGATGTCAGTTGGTTCTTTGTAGGACTGCACTAGAAGAGGAATACTTGCAATATAGGCTTAGCGGAGACACGGAACCAGAACAACATTAGTGTCCGCGGACAGAAGCATGTTACATGGCATGCTGGTTCGGCAAATTGCTTTAGTCATCCTCGCTGCTACTACTACGGTACATTGCGACACAAGCATCCGTACCATATAACTGTACATGCCTTTAGGGGATAGTACAAAACATGCGTGGTAGGACTGGGGACTACTATGTAATGACACGACCTACTGTGTGGACCGTGGCCATTTTCCCTTCCTTGCTAGCACGGCGTTGAACTCTTGGCCGGCCTTCCCCTTCGCCTTGTCGCGGGACTGTCCACATCGGGCTGGTATGTCGAAGTTGTTCATGTCCTGCGATTTCATGATGTAAGTGCACTGTATAGTGAAAATCTTAAGAAGGATATTAATTCTTCATAACTCACGTTGTCGATGCGGGTTAGGCCCAGGCGACCGGAGATGTTGTGGCGGCCGGGCTCAGCCGGATGGGCCTTTCCCTTGCCCTTGTTGCGGGACTGTCCACCTCGGGGTGGTAGGGTCCATCTGCGACAACAACGGCGTCAGCGTAGGGTCCCGCCAGCGGCGGCGGCCGCATCGATGTAGAGTCCTGCGTGGCAAGCGCGTTAGACGATCGCCGCCCATCTTACCGCTGCGCCATTGGGTCGACTCGCTGGGCGGGAAGATGGAGGCGGTATGCAGCGATGCTCCTCCGATGCCTCAAGTCGACATCGGTGGGCCTTCCACGACTCATGTTACGAGCGACACGCTAACATATTCAACAAGCGTCTTCATCACGAAAAATACGTTCAAGCGTGTTGTTCGTCCCCGCTCGAGTTCGGTGGCCACGCTCCTGGCGCTCGCAAGCGGTCCACGCATGGTTACCAAACAAACAAAATTTGATTACTTAACCCTATTGTGGAGGGTGGTTAATCTACTACGTGTTGAACGTACCGAATCGTCATGGCGTGCTGCACGGTGCGGGTCTAGCCCCAAGTCCAAGCATTCGGCGTGGCTAGGATCTGCATGTCGGGCCGGGGGGGCGCCTGTCAATCTCGTTCGCGTGTGCCGTATGTACCACTCCAAGTACGTGTCGTAAGTCCCTTCATCGTAAGGCCGTGACTCCTGCAAAATGGAATCAGTGACCGTTTGCCATGCATCTATCCACGGCTGCTGCGTCTGAAGCCAGTCATCGCTCTTGCGGCCCTTCTTTGTCTGCCTGCAGGTGGAACAAACACAACAAATTATAGGTACCGACATAACATATGACTAAATGACCTACAATATTATTAAGCATTGCAATGTACTTACAAGTGACTACGCCTCGCAAACGGTCGCCCTAGAGCAGGGGGGATCTCTTGGTGCAGCTCGAACTGCCTCATCACCCGTTGTGGGTTGTAGGCCTCAACCATGTGGGAGAAGACCAGATGATAAGTTGTCCTCTAGTACGCCGCATCCTGGTGGCATAGCAAGCTCAACCCATCAGGCGCCGTGCCCTACACGAAGGCATCCGTCCAAGGAGCCCATATTACGTCATCCTCGTGTAGGACCTTGAATTCGTTGTGTAACTCGGGGTATATGCGATGCGCTCTGTCCCTAGCCCAACCCAGTGCTCCCACAATCCATCGGGATCCCATGGTTGGGCCTTCCACGAGATCCTCGTCGTCCGCCCAACCATAGAAATATTGTGTGCGCGGGTAAGGGTGGACTGGGAGGCGGAAGTACAACCGTCTGACAGCGAAGTGCTCCCACGACCACAGCTGTAATAGCATGTGGCAACCCGACAGCATGGGCTCTGTTTCCATGCGGCCAGCTGCGAGCGTCGCGCGGCTTCAGCGATCGTAGTGCGATGCTGGTGAACCCCAATCAGATCTTGCGGCACGTCCTCATCGTCGGCGTCCACGATGGACTCCGCAAGGTGTATATAACTCGGGTACACCATGTCCCCCTGCGTGCTAGGGAACATGACCCACCCGAAAATAAACAACAAATATGCAATTAGGTGGCATCGAACCACCTCCTCCGTTGCGTCATTTGGGCAATGCATGAATAGTCACAGCCAGGCATGCGGAACACCCTTAGACCTCTTGGGGATAGGATGCGGCGATAATTGAGGCAGCGCCGCTGCGGCCTCGCAGCGGCGGCCGGTAATGGCGGCGTCTTGCAGTGTCATGGTCATTTCCCCCCACCGGAAGTGGAATGTGTGGGTCCCGGCCGCCAACTATCAACCAGGGTGGAAAGAAGACAGGCATCAATCAGGAGGTTCTACCCCATGTTCGACATGCGGCGAGCATAATCGACCCGTATTGACGAAGCCTCGGAGCGTACCGCTCGTCCAACGGCCAGGTCTCCCTCGGTCCCCTTGTCATCAGAGTTGGCGGTCCATTGCCACCGATCCAAGTGTGACAGCGATACTGGGCGTCCCATGCCTCCTCAAGTAGGGGTGGTAGAATATGTGCTATTCTTTGCAAATAGAGAACAACTAATAGTTAGCGAAATCTAAATGCGTACTTAACACTAAAAGCGCAATAAAAAAATTAAATCGTCATTACCTAATCTAATCGAGCGTTAGAACGCAGCTGCTGACTTATGAGCGATTTAGGTATGCGGCGTTCGTTTATATACACAGCGCCAAAGCAGGACAACGAATGACTGATGTGAGCGATGTGACCGGCGTGATTTAAAGACAAAAAAACAAAACACATGCGGCAATTTTTGCTTCCGGATTGCAAAGTTGGCGTGCGGCCGAGGAGCTAAACGCCGCATGCAACATCTTGGTAGCCTTGAGCCGAGGGCATTGCGCGCCGGCCGCAGGCGTGTGGTCGCCGCCCTCGGTTTCAGCGATGCGAAATCTTGTCTGAGGCCACATTTGTAAATTATGATGAACGAGGGCCAGTTTTGAAATTCAACCAATCTACATGGCCAGAAATGCAAAAAATTCCCTCTTCCTCACCTATCCTCCTCCCCCCCTCCCCCTGCCACTGTCACTCCTGCCCCCTCACCCTCTGTTTTGGGGTAGGGTTTGACAGGTAGCACTGTTGTGACCGGCTTTTAGGCCGCATATGCTGCACGCCCTTGTCGTCTTCTTCCCCACCAGTGCAAAACTTTGCTCAACTAGTTCATCGTCGTCTCATTTGCGACCTTTGGTCTGTGACAGAGGAGGCACCGCGGGAGGACATGCGGGAGTGTTTTTTTTTTTTTTGTCCGAACGAATGGGGGGTCAAGTGGTCATATCGATAAGTTTGTTTTATAGTAAAACTCATTTTGGTGTGAAGTAACACTAGCCAATAGGTTCAGTAATTAGATACATATCCATGATAGTAACAATTCATGCACTTACAGTAAATTTAGCCGAGAAAAAATAGTAAAACTAGTTGCACACAGTAAACGGCCCGAGAGGACAGTAACCAATAAGTGAGTTAACAGTAAAAATAAACTTGGTACACGTGAGTCAACCGGTAGTTTTGTTACAACCATACTAGTGCCCTCCGGGAGTAGCTTTACTATCAACTACTGATTTAACGCTGGCGTACGGTGATTCTTTGATTTTCTGTCGATTAAGCGGTAATAGTCTTAAACTGCCGATTTAGGTGACGTGCGATCTTCTTTTTACTGTCGATTTCACCGATATTCGCTTTGATATTGGGTTTTCGCCAAAATTTCGGTGATTTCACCCTCCCCTCCGAAATATTTGTAATTCGTTCAATTTTTTTTAAAAAAATATATTTGAATTTAGATAAATTTCATCCTAAAATTGATTTTAGACCAAATTCAGTCTAATTATGTCCAAATTTCAAATACAAAATTCGTCCAGTTTGAAAACCCACCCAGTCTCCAGCGCATGAGGGGTAATCAATCGCCGTGCGGTTGATCGCTTGAAAGGGACCCCGTCTATCTCAGTGGGCCAATACTCAGCTGCAGCGTCGATCTGTTAAGCACTTAATTCCAAAAGCCTGTTGGAGAAAAGAA
Organism: Ampelocalamus luodianensis; assembly: GCA_036346255.1. Lineage (NCBI taxonomy): Eukaryota > Viridiplantae > Streptophyta > Magnoliopsida > Poales > Poaceae > Ampelocalamus > Ampelocalamus luodianensis. The sequence continues at coordinate 50,347,608 of CM070632.1, read as the reverse complement.
GAAATTTAGCTCCCGTCATCCCCTCTCTAATTTCCCGTCCGTGCACTCATCCTCTTCGCACTCGCCCCCCACCAATTCCAAGAGCCTTTTGGCGGCATGAACGATGAAGCTGATGACGTGTCGTGCCTCATCGCCTCAACTTAACCTAGGAGGCTTCTCCTTGCGCGAGTGTCTCACCCTTGACCCTTGCATGCAGACATGCACCAACAAGGAAAAGGTTTTTGAGGAGATGTGGTTGATATGCAGCCAAAAGCAAAAAAAAAAAAACCTTTTCTTTCTTGAATGACGTAGCGTCCATAGGTGATATCCACCGACTTCATTTGCTTAAACCATCAGGTTTGAGTTGCTCGAGTAGATATTTGATTGATCTTTATTGTTATTACCAGATCCCACCAGATAAATTACTTGTGTAGGTCCTTCCCTATTTCTCTCGATTTCTAGGATTTTTTTTTTATTTAGGAAATACGGAGGTGTCTTTATCCCAGCAATCGTTTGTATAGATAGATTAATTAATAAGGAATTTCTAATTAATTTCTTTGGTTACAGGCAGTACCTGGAGGTGATTATGAGATGCTGCATCCTGAGCAGCAGCTTCCATGCGTGCAGATCAGGACCGTCGAAAAAGTGTGGCGAGTACTTATTACGTAGCAATTAGCTCCCAGAATACGAGAGGAGCAGGTGGTTGGAAAACACTGCTCTTGCGCCACTTTTGTTCATCCTGTTGGGCCCTCTTTTTTTTTTTTTTTTTTTTATGAAGTCTCTATTTACGAAAATTGGGGATAAATTCCATGAATTGCAAAGCTCATCCTGTTGGGCCCTCTTTTGTTCTCTTTTCTAAAGAAAGTGGACTGCTGACTTGAGACCGAATTCTCTGGCCTAGGCCCTTACACGTAGAGTTTATTTTCCTTTAGCTTGCTATATATGCCTATATATATACTCTACTCGGGCTTGCCAGTAAAAAAACACCACACGGGCACGGCACGTCCAGGACTAGCTACGTACGCGCGTACCAGAACCATGGCAGCGGCGGCGCCCTTCCTCAACGCCAATGCTATTGCTCAGGCCAACGTCGTCGACGGCATAGGCCAGGCCAACGCTGCCGTCGACCGCCGTCTAGAGCGACAGCTCTACTTTTACGCCATTGTGTACATGATGCTCGGCGCCTCCTCCCTCTTCCGCGCCGTCGTCCCTCGTGCACGTGCTCACGCCACCTCCCGCCACTCCGGTGCCTTCGAAGCCACCATTGGCATCTCGCTGTGGGCGACGGCCGTCATGCTGGTGTTCCTCTCCTTTCACCTCCGCCCGTTTCCCTATGGCGCGGCGCGCTCGGCTCAGCGGCGGCGCTCAGGGCCTTCTTCTAAGCATCACTAGTACTCTCTGGCTAGCTTGGAATGAAGAACATTAACTGTTGAAATAAGGGATATATTGTGATCCGAATTTCTAATATGGAAGTGTCCGGATTAGTTACCATATTAGCGGATTAGTTTCCTACTTGGACTCTAAGTCCTTTTACCTTTATATACCTCTTGTAAGCCGTGCGGGAGAGTTGGCGCTGACGCCTCATGCCTCATTGTAATCCCGGCGTTACGTAATCGCTCCTCATATAGTGATCATCGCGGTTGGTGTCGTGTTTTTTCCGCGAGGGTTTACGTAAAATTCGTGTCTCTTGTCCCTGTTGATCCGTGCATTATTTCTAACAAGTGGTATCAGAGCACAGGAGATTAGGGTTTGAAGAGACACGAAAAAAAAAATAGCAGATCGATTTGCGCCGCCGTCACGCACGGCGAGTCCTCGTCTCGAGCGCGTGCGCCTTCGCCTGGATCCGCCGCGCCGCCGTCTCGTGAGCACATCTTCGTCGCCCGTCGCGCATCGCTCCCGCGCGTCGGCTTGGCACCTCGGTCCGTGCGCGCGAGCGTCCGAAGCCGCCGCCGTCACGCGCTCTCCCGACGCGCATCGCACTTTCATCTGCGTCCAAGTCGTGCGCCTCGTCGCCTCGGTCCAAGCGCCGCCTATTCCTGAGACCAACGCGCGGACGTGCGGCAGCAGACAAGGACAGCCGACCAAACCAAATTAGCGCGAGTCCAAAGCTCCACAGGTTCCAAGAAAAAAAAACCTTTATTTATTCAATCTCACAGTACCTTTGTCCATTGATCACAGGTTCCTTCACGTGAAGAATCACACAGCAAGATCTCCCGTGTGACTGTTGATTCACTTAGAGATTAAATTTTTTGGGCACCTTTGCTTCGTGCACATCAGAAGAGTACCAGGGATAGAAGATCTTTGATTCGTGTACACAGAAAGTGTATTAAAGAGGTCGTGATTTTTGCTAGGTTTACACAGATCATTACTAGCAATTTTCAGGTTTTATTCCTCATGGCGACTTTGAAGTATGATCTTCCACTCCTGGATCGAGACACAAGATTTTCGCTGTGGCAAGTTAAGATGAGAGCTGTGTTGGCACAGATGGATTTGGATGATGCATTGGAAGGTTTTGCGAAAGAACCTATCGCATGGACCGCAGATGACAAGCGTAAAGACCGTAAGGCTTTATCTCAGATTCACCTTCATCTATCCAATAATATTTTGCCGGATGTTTTAAAGGAGAAGACAACTTCCTGCATTATGGTGAAAACTGGAAAAAATTTGCATGACAAAAGATCTCACCAGCAAGATGCATCTCAAGCAGAAGTTGTACTCTCATAAATTGCAAGAAGGAGAATCAGTGCTTGATCATCTTTCAACGTTTAAGGAGATTGTTGCCGACCTAGAGTCGATGGAGGTAAAATATGAGGATGAGGATTTGGTCTTATTCTTTTGTGTTCCTTTGCTAGTTCATTTTCAAATTTCAGAGATACCATATTATATAGTAGAGATACTCTCACTCTTAATGAAGTTTATGAAGCTTTGCATGCTAAAGAAAAGATGAAAGCAGATGGTACCTTACGAAAATTCAAGCTCGAAAGGAGAAGGCTTGTTTATTCGTGGCGGGCAAAAGGAGAAGAACTCAAACAATGGATTTCGAGGTAAAAGTCGAGCGGCTACAAGAGGCGGTCAAAATCTAGAGGCAAATACAAGTCGTGCAAATATTGCAAGAAAAGTGGGCACAACATCTCTGAATCTTGGAAGCTGCAAAATAAAGAAAAGAAGCGGCCATTATAAGCCAAAAGGTAAACCGGATGATGAAGGTAAAACCTCTCTTAACTCTTGATGATAGTCCTAATGGAGAAATCCTTGTTGCCTTTCTTTGGATGTGCTAAGACCAATGATGAATGGATTCTTGATTACTGCTGTACCTTTCATATGTGTCATAATAAGAATTGGTTTGCCACCTATGAACTTTGTTGAAGGTGATGCTTGTGTTGATGGGTGATAACTCATCTTGTAAGATTCTGAATTGGTTCAATTCAGATCAAGATGTTTGATGGTATTGTCGAACTTTGTGGGATGTGAGGCACATTCAGATTTGAAAGAAACCTCATCTCTTTGAGTACTCTTGATACTAAAGGGTACAAGTATTACAGTGAAGGTGGAGTTTTAAAGGTATCAAAAGGCTCTCTTATTGTGATGAAAGTGATATTAAAGCGCCAATCATGCCATCTGAGGTACTACAATATCGAGTAATGTTGCTGTAATTTCAAGTTCATTATCGATTCGATGCTACTAATCTTTGGCATATCGTCTTGGGCATATGAGTGAACTTAGTTTAGCGAGGCGAGTAAGAGAGGACTTCTTGATGGACATAGCATCGATGGCTAAAATTACGTGAGCATTGCGTGTTTGGCAAACACAAGAGGGTGAGATTTAATACCTCGGTTCATACTCGAAGGTATTTTAGATTATGTGCATTGATTTATGGGGCCATCTCGTAAGACATCCCTAGGAGGTGCTCGTTATATGCTAACAATTATTGATGATTATTCTAAAAGAGTGTGGCCTTATTTCTTGAAACATAAGTCGAAGCATTTTCGACATTTAAAGAGTGGAAGACTATGATTGAAAGGCAAAGCGAAAAGAAGGTAAAGAAACTTCAGATCGATAATGGGATGGAATTTGTTATGATGAATTTGAATCATATTGCAAGATTGAAGGCATTGTTAGGCATTACACTTGTTCTGGTACTCCTCAACAAAGCGGTGTAGGTGGCGTATGAAACAGAACCATCATTTCTAAGGCCGTTGCATGTTGTCTAATGCGGAGTTTGCATAAGCGTTTTTGAAATGAAGCGCTTCCGCTTGCTATCTTATTAATCGGTCACCAAATATTGCAATTGAAAAGAAGACTCCAATTGAGGTATGGTCTGGTTCCCCAGCAAATTACTCAGAATTGAGAGTTTTTGGTTGTACTACTTATGCTCATGTTGATAATGGAAAATTGGAGCCTAGAGCTATTAAGTGCATCTTTCTTGGTTATAAATCTGGTGTTAAAGGATATAAGTTGTGGAATCCTGAAACAAGGAAAGTTGTGATTAGCGAAATGTTGTCTTTAATGAATGCGCTATGCTTCGATAAAGCGCCTACTAACGTTCTGTTGAGTGAGCAGAATTCAAGTGTTGGTGGAGCACCTGTTGGTTCGAGTAACACATCGAGATAAGGAAAATATCATTGTTCATGATGCACCTATTGTTGGCGAACAACAACAGTCTATTGCGTTATGAGATCTAGGAGAGAGATTAATCCACCGGAGGTTGATTGAAGAAGCTAACATTGTTGCTTATGCTTTGAGTGTAGTAGAAGAAATTGAAGGTAATGCAGAACCTTCATCATACTCTGAGGCTATTAGCTCCACTGATTGTAATAAGTGGATAACTGCTATGCATGATGAGATGGAGTCACTTGAAAAGAATAACACTTGGGAATTAGTGAAATTGCCAAAGGAGAAGAAGCCCATTCGTTGCAAGTGGATTTTCAAAAGAAAAGAAGGTATTGATTTTAATGATGTCTTTTCCCCAGTTGTGAAGCATAGTTCTATTCGCACTTTACTCAGTATTGTTGCTATGCATGATTATGAACTTGAGCAATTAGATGTTAAAACTGCATTCTTACATGGGGAGTTGGAAGAAGACATTTATATGGACCAACCTGAGGGTTTTGTTATTCCTGGAAAAGAACACCTTGTTTGTAGATTAAAGAAATCTCTTTATGGTTTGAAGCAATCTCCTAGGCAATGGTACAAGAGATTTGACTCATTTATGCTCTCTCATGATTTTAAGCGATTACGATTATGACAGTGTGTCTATTTAAAGGCTATTAATGGTTCACCATTTATTTGCTTCTCTATGTTGATGATATGTTGATTCTTGCAAAAGATAAGTCGAAATAGCAAAGCGAAAGCACAATTGAGTAATGAATTTGAGATGAAGGACCTAGGTGCGACAAAGAAAATTCTCGGCATGGAGATTATTAGAGAGAAAATCGGCAAGTTATACCTTAGTCAAAAGGTTATATTGAGAAAGTCCTTCGTCGTTTTAATATGCATGATGCAAAACCGTGAGTACTCCATTAACCGCATTTGATTATCTTGACTTTATGTCCTAAGTCGATTATGATATTGAGTATATGTCTAGAGTTCCATATTCGGTCTGATTGGTTCTCTTATGTATGCCATGATTTGTTCTCGTCTGATTTATCTCATGCATCGAGTGTTGTCGAGATATATGGCTAATCTGGAAAAGAGCATTGGAAAGCGATTCGATGGATATTCGGATATTTGCGTGGCACTTCTAATGCTTGTTTGCGGTTTGGTAATTCTAGAGATGGACTTGTTGGTTATGTTGATTACGATTATCTTTGGTGATTTGGACAAAAGGAGGTCTCTCACAGTTATGTTTTCACCATTGGTGGTTGTCTTTGTTAGTTGGAAAGCAAGTTTGCAATCATCGTTGCCTTATCCACCACCAGGCTGAATATATGGCTATTTTCAAGCTTGTAAAGAAGCTATTTGGTTGAGAGGTTTGCATCTTGAGCTTTGTGGAGATAATTCTTGCACTACTATATTTTGTGATAGTCAGTGCTATATGCCTTACAAAGGATCGGATGTTCCATGAGAGAACAAAGCACATTAACGTGAGGTATCACTTTATTCGAGTGTTATTGCTCAAGGTGATGTCAAAGTGTGCAAGATAAGTACTCATGATAATCCGGTGACATGATGACAAAGCAGTCCTGCGACTAAGTTTGAGCTTTGCTCAAGCTTAGTTGGTATTCGATCTAGTCCTAGAGACTAGTTGGCGCACGGTGATTTTATCTTTTTATGGAGATATTTGATGATTGATGATTCTTCATTATCTTTGCAAGAGGAAATTCGTCTCAAGGTGGAGATTGTTGAAATAAGGGATATATTGTGATCCGAATTTCTAATATGGAAGTGTCAGGATTAGTTACCATATTAGCGGATTAGTTTCCTACTTGGACTCTAAGTCCTTTTACCCCTTTATATACCTCTTGTAAGCGTGCGGGGAGAGTTGGCGCTGGACGCCTCATACCTCATTGTAATCCCGGCGTTACGTAATTGCTCCTCATATAGTGATCATCGCCGGTTGGCGCCCGTGGTTTTTTCCCGCAAGGGTTTTCCACGTAAAATTCGTGTCTCTTGTCCCTATTGATCCGTGCATTATTTCTAACATTAACAGTATACCAGTATCCACCAGTAGTCAAGTTGTCTCTCGTACCTGCGTACGGATCCTAGGAATAAAGCTATTAGGTTGGTCACTATATGAATTACTATCCGGACTCGTGAGGAGATATCTAGATTTTTTTTATTTGGCTAGCCCTGTGGGAATCAAAACTACAAATCTGACCCCGCCGAGCGCCGAAGGTTTGGTGTGGTATTTCATTAGCTACATAAATAGTACCGGCAAAATAAGTTGTAGATAACAGCAAAAGTTGTGGGATATCATCAAAAGGCACCATCGGTTCTACATGGAGTTCTGGAATAGCTAACTTCGCGAAAAAAATTACACTGTTTCCTAAAGGCTACATTCTGATCTCTAACACGAGACAGTCTTTAGTTACTGAAAACTAACTACAAAAGATACAGGGCCACACCTAAATCATAAGTAAGAAGCACACAGAAAACCGAGAAAAACACGACCAAATACAGATGAGAAACTCCTAAGAAGAAGAGAAAAAGGAAAACAGATCCAACCAGGTCCAGGGAAAAAAATATCTTGTGCGTATTCAAAGAACAGAGCAAGGAAATATCATATCTAATAATAAGTAAATAAAGTCTGGCAAGTTAGAACTAGACGGCGAAGAAGATAAAACATCGGTGAAAATCAACGAAACCAAACACAACCGGAGACAGCTTCTTTGCCGAGTGCCTCAGGCACTCGGCAAAGGACGATATACACTCGGCAAAGTCTTTGCCGAGTGGTACACTCGGCAAAGGGCGCTCGGTAAACAGTTTATCGGCACAAACTTCTTTGCCGAGTGCACTTTATCGGGCACTCGGCAAAGGCTTTGCCGAGTGCTAATCGGACACTCGGCAAAGAAAAGTCCCCGTGACGGCAAGGGCCACCGTGACGTCGTCTTTGCCGAGTGCCACCGGGAGGACACTCGGCAAACAGGCCATCTTTGCCGAGTGCCTGGCCATTGCACTCGGCAAAACATTGGTCACTTTGCCGAGTGCCTGTCATTGCACTCGGTAAATTATTAGTCACTTTGCGAGTGTCATGGCCATTGCACTCGGCAAAGTGATAACGATCTTTTATTTGTTTTTACATCTCATCCAAACAAACGGAAGATATATATATAACAAACATCATCAACATCACATATATATCATCAACGGCACATATATATCACCAACACCACATATATATCACAAGCGTCACATGTCTCACAATATATCACAAACGTCACATGTCTCACAATATATCACAAATAACTACAAGTAATCCAAGTGCTCCATCATCTACAACCATAATTGCAAACCGAAGTACCATTAACAACCACAAGTAGTATCACCAAGATGGCCAATGAGGCTGATTTGGTGAAGGATTCATGAAGCATGAGGATCGTTCGATCCAGCTTGATTGATTCTGCACAAAGGAGAAGAGATTGCATGTGTGAGACAAGATAAATATATACCATACATGAATAAAACTTTCATACTCCACTAGGTTTGTGTAAGCATGAACATACAAACTAAAACACTTATACTCACGAGAGTAGAATAGTCGGGAGGTGGAGGTGGAGGTGGGCGAATAGCGAAGGTGGCGAGCTACACCAGTGTGGCGCCAAGACTTTGCATGTCTTGAAGAATCTCCGCCATCCTCATTGCTCGGCTGCGCTCGGCCTCCACCCTCTCCATCTTCTTTGCATCTGCTCCGTATCCTCCTCTCTTGTTCAATTTGGGCCTACAATATATTCACCCCAATGTTACAATAATGCAAAGGAAAGGTATGAAAAAACCAATGAACAACGAATAAACCAGGAATAACCTCGAGTGCCTCCACCGGTGGTGTGAAGTGTCTAGCCGAGGTCGTATGGCGGGGTTGTACTCGTCTTTGCTTGCTCTTGCTCGAATGCGGGAGGCGGGAGTAGCGGCCGAGTCGATTCTTGCCGTCGCCAATCGATGTCGCCCATGCTTCTTGCCTCCTCCCACCCTCATGGCGACTTCTCCATCAAGGTCCTCGGTGCTCGGATCGTACTCGGCCCATGGACCTCCCTTGCCATCGATGTGTACTCACTAAAGGCGGTTGTGGCGATCGCATTCTTTATGCGCCTCGGGCCGATCCTCGGGTTGTAGTCGGCGTCGGACGTCGCCTTGCCCTTGTGGGCCATAGCAAATGCCTTGAAGATGGAGCAAGGCTGGCCACCATGTGACGCCGACTGCGAGAAAAACAGCAAGATGATTAGAAATCATGCAGAATTGAGCGTTAGAATAAATAAATGAATTCGCGTACCGGCCGTTAACGGTGGTGCCCTTTGCCGAGTGTTCTTGTTTGCCGAGTGCCCGACACTCGGCAAACCATCTCTTTGCCGAGTGCCATATGTTGGCCGAGTTCTTTCTACATGGCACTCGGCAAATAGCCTCTTTGCCGAGTGCCCGATAGAAAGCACTCGGCAAAGAAGCCGTGTCCGGTAGTGAAAGGCATAACAGTTAGAGAGTAGGAAGTAAGAAAATGGAATTTAGCCGATTAGACTAAAAGAGGACAAAAACAGGAAGGATCAACGACAAAAAAAAAACAAAAAAACCCAGGTCGATCCCAAAAAAACGGACACTCATAGAAATAGACCCCCTTCAACACAAATGACAAAAAAAAAGGAACAATATACTGAATCAGAAATGACGAGACCACAAAAACGTGTTAGAAAATAGGAGAGAAAACAGCACAAGGCCAGACATGCATCATAGGTAACCGAGAACGAAGAAAACCCACAAAATAAAGAGACCAAAAAACGAAAAATGCAACGACGGCGAATCAGACAGATATAAAGAAAGAAAGCTGGAACGCGCGCGGAAGAGATAAAAGTAACAAACACCCACATGAAACGAAAACCAGACCTGAAAAAAACAAGAGAGAGGAGGAGCCCAGATTACGCCAGATCGGCGATCGATAACTACGAAAACTGAAACAGGTGAACCTACGCAGAGATGGCGCATGACCGATAGAAACACAGAGCAACGACAAGAAAAACCAAACAAACAAAAACAAAAGCGTAAGAAAGAATGAGAAGAGGAAGCAACGAGAATCGACAGGAAGAAACACAGCGACCGAAAGAAGGGACACGGAACCGAGGGAGATGCCGAGACAAGGCCGAGACTGCTCAAATGAGCTGCGTGTGTATAGTGAAGAGAGGGTGCACAACAAATGAGGACACACGCCACGAGGCGAAGGCGAAGGCGAAGGCGAAGAACGCGAACGCATCGTCGATCGATCGATCGAATGACACGAGCGACCAGCTCGAAAAAGTGGATGTGGGAGAACAACGCTGGAATCGATCGCCTGACGCAAAAAACTTCGGTGCGACATCGCGCGGACGATCTTGCTACACTTTAACATAGAGTTATACAGATTCTGCCATCATTTGCCACCTCCTAATGGAAAGCTGACCCAGGAAGCAGGGCCCGGGACGGGAGTCACGCCCAAGGTGGGCTCTCATCCCAAACCCTAGCGGTCGTAGCCTATAAATAGGAGGTACTATTCATTGTAAAAGATTGATCGATGGATGAAGGAATAAAGAGAAGCAAGGCGTCCCCTACATCTCGTGTTCTATCTCTTGTTTAATTCTTGTGTTCATGCATTGTTCTTACGATTCGAGTTTGTCTACGAGGTTATCGCTCGAATTTGGACTTCGCAATGACGGTTCCTCAACACGTTATCAGCACGATAGCTCTCCTCGCATCGAAAAGGTAACCGTCGAAGAACGACACTTGTAGATTGAATCGTTTTCTAGATTGCTTTCAATTCTGTAAATTTGGCTTTCTAGATTGGTTTTCTACGGTGCAAATCCGCTCTAATCTACCGCCAGCCGACTTGAAGTCGCCGGCCAAGCCGATCGGTGGATTGCATAAAAGAGTAGATGATGATTGTACAGTAGGTAGTAGATGTAATCGCATGAAAGGCACCATGTGCACGGCACGCCGCAGCGCGTGTCACTACCTCCGCGATCGTTCACGGTCGGCATAGTCGCCATCACGCATCGCCACGGAGGCAACGACAGAGCCACGCCGCTAGCACGCGGCAGGCATGCATATGTCGGCATGAAGTCGCGCCTATGTTGCAATTCTGCATTACATTACATTGCAACGCATCTTATGAACATTATGCATCATATATGCATCGCATGAGCGATAACGAAAGAAGAAAAAAAGGGCACATGGCGATCGCATGCGCCGTGAACTCGAGCTCGGCGCGCAACGGCCGCCTTGAAGCGCCACCACCCGCCTCCTGGTTGCGCCGCTTGGCGCGCGCCGCCGCCGCGCTAGCCCGGCGCCGCCGCCCGCCGAAGCGCCAATGCCGCATGGGAGCACCGTGTCCGGCCCAAAGCCGCCCGATGCCGATGGATCGTCGCGCTGCGCATGCCGCGGCGGGCCGCCGGTCGGCGCTCCCGGACGCCGCCGCGCGCCGCATGCGCGCCGCGCGCGCTTCGCGGCCTCCGGCACCGCCCAGCATGCGCCGTCGCGGCCTCCCGACCGCAGCGCGCCGCGGCGCCGCGTGCCCCCTCCGCCACCATGCGTCGTGCTCCGCCGCCCGCCGCGCCACACGGCATCGAGCCGGCCGCCCGCCGTCTGAAGCCGAAGCGCCGCCCATGCCGTGCCGGCAGCGCGTCCCCCCGTACCCTCCAGTGCCGCCGGCCCGAATGCCCCGAGCACCCACACCGTGTCGTCGGTGCTGCTGGCCGCCGGCCACGCGCCCGACGTCGCGTGCTCCTGCGCAGCACGAAGAAAATGCCAGCAGCCGCCGCCACCTGCAAGGAGTAAGAAAAAGGAAGAAACCCTATATTCCCTTCCCCACACGTTTGGGCCAAGAAGGCCAGCACGTTTACAGGAGATATGCATGGGCTACGGTGGGCAAATGGGCTGGAACAAGGAATTTGAAAAAAAAAATGCAAGCAAAGGGTCAAAGCCGAATTGAAGAAAGGCACATGCATGGCCAAATTGAAGAAAGGCATGGTCATGGGCAATGGCCGGCCGGCCCAAACGGAAATGCAAAGTAATTTGGTAAAAAAAAAAGAAAAAAAAAGAAAAGGAGAATTTTGCAATAAAGTCCCTCGAAATTCTAAAAATTGCGAGGATTTTTATGCGGTGATTGTTTATATTGCTTTTAATCACTGAAAATAGCAGTAAATCATGAAAAATGCATAGAAAAATACGGGAATACGAACCTGAAGTTCGATGAGCATTATGAGAATTTTGCAACCATTTTATGCAGATTACTAGCAGTAATCCTTTGAACTTTTTGCACGAATATGAAGATGATTGGCATCACGAATCAGGAATTCGAAGAACTGACCCAGCATGGCCAGATTTTGTATAAAATTTGTATCAATCTTCAATTCTGTGGTAAGGTAATCACAGATGAGCAGAAGATCGAGAAGACTCTCTACCTTTCACCCAAACGCGGTATAATCCGCACGCAACTATCGTCAAAGCGGCTACATGAAGTATGCGAATTAATTGACATCATGCAAGTTGCGGAAGCTCAAGGTGATGTTCTAGAAAGAACTTCATCTTGCGGCCATCTAGTAGCAATGTTGGCCATGAAGCCCTTGCTAGCACTACAAGGTGATGAAGCCTCTCACAAATGAGAGGAGCAAAAGGGTAAGGTCGTGCGTCGCACATTATTGATGCTTACGGTCTAAGAAGAAGGGCAAATGATAGCATGAGACATACCTCGCCATTGCAGGCACAGAGGATCCACATCCATTAGTTGCACTTATGAATGTGAACAGCCTAGTAACAGCCCCATCATCCCTCCTTTGGACATCGCAACGGCCACAGCCGTAGCTGCCCAAGAGGAGAAGATTGCGCATGGAGCCGATTTAGGCAGAAGTTCCGAAATACTTCGCCTATTAGATCCAGTGCACGCATTGCACTCGGACCTTTTATAGAAACTTGCAGTTTGCAATTGAAGCAGAATTTTGAATTATTGAATAATGGTTGCAAGCTCTAGGAGAGCAAAGCATTAAATTCTTATTATGAGTTCTGCAAGACTTATTTTCCCGTCTTTATAATAGCAAGTTACGTTCTGATATCTGAAGTATTTTATTTATGTGTTGCTTGCTTTCTGCTACATATTAATAAAGTATATTATATTAGAACGCGTGTGGTGTCCTATGGAGGAAGTGTGCTTAGCATGTAGCGGCACAATGAAAACCATCCTAAGAGAAATGGAAATTTTTCCAGTCGATCAGCAAGAATGCTGGTAGTCTTACGACAATCGCAGGCAGCGATACTTGTATAATAGGCTCAGGAAGGGCCACAATTATACTCCCAATGGGCACAACTTTGGTCATTGAAGAAGACTTGTTGTACCCAGAATCGACTAGAACTCTCAAGGATATTTGCGCTAACAGTTTCCGTGTAGAGACTGAAGAAGAGTATGGTACAGAATACCTGCTCATTACAAAGCGTGAAGAAAGTGAAAAATAGCATTAGAATGTCTTCCTTCATATGAAACTGGGCTATACTACACTAATATTAAGGCACCTGCAGCCTATACTGCCTTGAAAACCGTATTTAGAAGCTCTGAACTTATCTATCTCTGGCATGATAGATTATGCCGCCTAGGTCTTAGGATAATTAGAGATATAATTAACAATTCAAAGGGACATAATATGAATATAAAGAATTTCCCGAATCTGGAAGATTTTGTGCCCCGCATGTGCCATTGGGAAATTAATTATTAGACCTTTTGCTCTGAAAGCGAAGGATAAAGTCCCTGCATTCCTGGATCGTATCCAGGTAGACTTTTTGCGGTCCTATACAGCCCCTGTAAGGGTCAATTAGGTATTTTATAGTGCTCATCAATGCTTCCTCGGAATGGTCGCACGTATGTTTATTGTCTCACGAGAAACCATGCTTTTGCAAAGCCAATCTATGAGATAATTAAATTAGAAATATTTTCACGATCATCATATGAAGTCCACCGAATGGACAATGCCGGAGAATTTACTTTGAAAGCATTTGATGATTATTGCATGAAAATGGGAATTAAAAGTTGAGCATTCATGCACGCATATCCACACCCTAGAATGGATTAGCGAACTTTGAAGAATTGTAATTTACCAACTATATGTTGGGGACACGCATGATCTGCTCGTAGCGACTCTCATCAATTTTAGACCGTCGGCCTATAACATCCATCCAACTATGCAACTAGCGAAAGGTCAGTACTGAAAACTCCTCATCTTCGCGGGTTTGGTTGCAAGGGTTATATACCTATACCACCACCGCGTGAATCTGAAATGGGTCTTCTCAGAAAGTGCAGGATATCGTTGGTTATGAGACAACATCCATAATCAAGTATTTGGACCATATGACTGGAGATTTGTATAATGCCCGATTCGCTGATAGTACATTAGATGAGGTTAGTTTCCCGTCATTAGGGGGAGGAAATCAACCCTTGATGATAATGTCAGAAAATAATTGAAGTCTAGAAGACATTTGAAGTCCAGAAGATAATTGACATCTGTGCATATGACCCGCGCACTAGTGAAGCAAATAGAGAAGTCCAGAAGATAATTGAATTGAAGTCTAGAAGACAATTGAAGTCCAGAAGATAATTGATTTGCAAGTATTAGTGAATCAACTGCCAGACTACTTTAGGGATTTGAAGAGCGTGAATAAGTAGCATTTGCCTGCAAGCAATGCACCGGAGAGGGTTGAAATACCATTGAAGGTATCCCTAATCCCGTCCGAGGCCTCGGAATAAAGGGCGAGAACTCCGGTCCCTCGAATCCGAAGCAACCGGGGCGCTTTGGTGAAAAAGGGTAAGAAGGACTTGACACGGTAGGTCACAAAGTGCCCTGAGAACTAGAAGGGGAGCCAGTTGAGACCTGGCATCGGTATGGAACCTTCAGGAAAGGCATACCAGAATTGAACATCCCCATGAAGGGAGACATCAGCATGGATGTGTGCGCACACATCGGAGCTGAAAAACTAAAGGGACTTGCCCCGCAATTGGAAGCAGCGGTGAGCAAGTAGAAGCATTAAAAGAACTGCCCCTTGAAGAAATAGCTATAAATTATGTGACCACGGGAGATTCTTTGAATATTACAACAGTCAATGTCGACACTTACTTTGCAAAGAAACTTGCCACAATCATGAATCTTGATCCAGAGCCTGCATCGCTCGATAAATGAAGGAAAAGATCAGATTGAGAAGATTGGGAGAAGGCAATCGAAAATGAATTATTCTCTCCGAATAAAAGAAAGACGTTTGGGCCTGTAAGCCACACGTCTCCCCTTGTGCACCCCGTAGGGTATAAGTGGGTATTTTGTTCGAAAGAGAAATGAAAAGGAGCAAGGCTCGTTGTACAAAATTTCACTGAACATCCAGAAGATGATTATAAAGAAACCTATTCCCCGGTCATAGGCGGAACTCCCTTTAAATATTTATCTCAATGGCAGTGAACTTGAAGTTAGAAGTGAAATTGATGGATGAGGTACCAGCATACCTTTATGAAATATTGGATTCAGACATTTATATGAAGATACCTGAATGTATCACTATCCCGAATCAAAACAGAGCAAATAGAAATATATGCGATGTGAAACTCGAGAAAGTCATTATACGAACTTAAGCAATCGAGCGAATGTGGTGTAATCGCAGGCGACTTTCTATGCAAGAAAGGCTACGAACAATGAGAATAATCTCGTGTATTTATACGACGATCCCGAATGGATTTTGTATAATCTCGGTGTATGAAGATGATCTGAATATCATCGGAACCACGAAGGATATTAAGAAAGCAAGCTCTTACACGAGTCGAGTCAGAAAAAAAGGTTTGGGTAAAACCAAATATTGCTTAGGCTTGCAGCTTGAGCATGCCCTGAAGGGATATTAGTGCATCGGTCCACCTACACTCGAGAAGGTGTTAGAAAGGTTCGACTTTGCGAAGGCATACCCTTTGAAAGTGCCAATGGTGGAGATCTTTGCGGCAAGACAAAGACCGTGCATGACCTAAAGAAGAGGGGAGGAAGTCACGGGACCGAATTCCACACTCAAGTGCAATAGAAGCACTAATGTATTTAGCAAAGCGTACTAGAACGGACATTGTATTTTCAGGGAACCTACTAGCAAGGTATAGTGCAGAACCTACCAAAGGTATTGGCAGGGAATAAAGGATATCTTCCGATACCTCTAAGGAAGCAACGAACTTGGTCTGTTCTACAGAAAGAACAAAGACTTAACTATGAATGGCCATGCAGAAAACAGGTACTTGTAGGATCCGCATACAACCAAATCGCAAACATGCTATGAACTCCTATGTGGTGGAACTGCAATTCCATGAAAATCGTCTAAGCAGAGTCTTGTACCGATTTCGACGAACCACTCGGAAACAATAGCATTATACGAGGCCTCACGAGAATGTACTTGGCCGGCGGATGATTCACTACATCCAGCGATAATGTGGATTGAATACCGCACCAACCCCCACTATTATCAATGAAGATAATGCAGCTTGTGTTGCACAAGTGCGAGATGGGTTATTGTAAAGAATCCTCTCACAAAGCATATCAACCCCAAATTCTTCTATGCTCATGAATTACAAAAGATGAACGTAATCAAAGTACTGCATACTAGGTCATGTGAGAATCTTGCAGATTTATTCACTAAGTCACTTCAGTCTAGCTTTGAAAGATGCATATGTGGAATTGGAATGATGAGACTTAGAGAAGTGCGAGAATCGGGGAGAACCTTCACGAACTCATTACTAAAGCTTGATCACGAAGACCGAGTACCCAAAAGGTAAATCACGGAGATTAAATGAAATTGGGTGGATTGTACTCTTTTTCCCTTGACGAGTTTTCCTGAAGTTTCTCGGCTAAGGTTTTTAATGAGGCAATTCGTGCAGCATAGCAGAACATGATTCATGTACTCTTTCTCCGAATTTTTCCCACTGGGTTTTTATGGAGTTTTGATGAGACATGGACATGAAGGATGAGTGCCCAAGGGAGTGTTAGAAACCGGGCGGGACCTGGAGTCTGGCCCAAGGTGGGCTCCTCATCCCAAACCCTAGCAGGGTCGTAGCCTATAAATAGGAGGTACTATTCATTGTAAAAGATTGATCGATGGATGAAGGAATAAAGAGAAGCAAGACGTCCCCCTACATCTCTGTGTTCTATCTCTTGTTTAATTCTTGTGTTCATGCATTGTTCTTACGATTCTGAGTTTGTCTACGAGGTTATCGCTCGGACTGGACTCGCCAGCGACGGTTCCTCAACAGAAACCACCCTCAAAAAACACTGACAAACATCTTTATCCCGTAACAGAAAAGAAAATAAGCATTAACAGTAGAACGCAAGTACGTAACCAACGTGACACAAACTTGGTACACCACAAAGCTAATTAGAAATCTTATTCCCAGGATCATTTATATACATCTCTAATACACCCAGAACAAAATTATTTTTCGCATATAGACAGATATACCACCAAAAGAACAATCCACAAGCTACAGAAATATTAGTCAGCTTACAGCTATACTCATATGCATCAACAAGTTAAGCACAACAAGCAGTCTACTCATGAACACCAAGCCACCAACAAACTAACAACAATAAACACTGTATGGAACAGAAGAAGGCGGATATTAACCAAAAGAACAGCGCAAGAAACCAATACTTAGACTGCGCAAGAAGCAGTCTACTCATCCACATTGCAATTTAGGGCTTTATTCACTACAATACTACATAAATCGAAATAAGGAGAGAAAGCACAGGCTAGGCTACCAAATTTGCAAGTGAGCAAGAAAGAAACCAACGGTATACAAGGAGTAAGAGGAAGAACCCAAGGATGCTCACTGGGAAACGTAGACGGGCGAGAAGACGACGAAGCAAACACAGAAGAAGAGAGGAGGAAGAGGAAGAAATCAAGAAACGGAAGATGCGCGGTCGGGGAGAACAGGAGGAAAGATGCACGGGAAACGAGGGAGGACGCGACGTGACGTCCCGGAAAGCAGGCGTGAGAACAGCGGAAACGTATCCTCTGACATTACAGAGTAATGTTACAGATGAACAGTGCCATAACATTGCGTACGGACCGTCGGATTGAAAATAAGAGGATGAGATCGAGGTAGGCACTGTTCATGAACACTGTAGCAAAACACTGTGATATATACACTGTTTACGAGTACTGCAGCATCACTATAGAGATTAATCTGGGCCGTTCTTCCCGAAACCGACGGCTCAGATCTACCGAATATCACAGTACTGTTCACCCGTGACATTCTTATTGCAATGTAAGGGGATGCAATTCCGAGAACAGCGGGTTCGAGGTGTTGGTACCGAGAGGGCCTCGCAGCGTTGAACGGCGAACGAAACGAACGAAACGTTGGAAACCCAAGAGGAAAAATCGAAGGGCCGAAGCCAGGCAGAGCAAGATCGGACGGCTTAGCGCGCGGCAAAAGAGAAATTCTAAAAATTAGGATGTACTCAGTGCGATTATTTTAAGATGTATGGCATCTGAGACTTATCTCTCAGCGTCTAGAATCTTTCGGCGCCGAGACTTCTGAGAGAGTCATCGCGAATGTCAGTCGGCTCCTCAGGTGCATGCGGATGGCGGAGTGGCTGGGCGAGGAAGGAGATCGGGGAAGCTTCGAGCGGACCTCTTCTAGGGGAAAAGTCGGGGTTGCCCCCGGCGGTGTCGTTGGAGGCGGATTCGCGTCGATTGCGGACGGTCCTGCCCTTGGGGAAGACGTCGGTGGCGGCCTCGAAGCTTCCTGTGGGTGAAAGGACGGGTCTACCCCCGGTGGTGATAGGCGAAAAGTCAATTACACCCTCGGTGGAGCAGACGGTGGAGGAAGTTTCGAGAGACGGCTTGCGTGGTAGCACCATTCTTCGTCCATTGGCTTGGGGGCGACGTGTCGAGCCATGGTCTTCGAGATGAGGGTGAGCTCCCAGATCTACACAGGTTCGGCACATCCTTATCTGATCTCTTTGCGCACTCCTGGCGACCGGTGCCGCGCTTCTCCTGGCTCTGGGTTCCTAAGCGAGCGTGCGTTGGTGAGCTAGGGTTTCCGGCTAGGGAGAGTGAAATTCGTCGTTTGGGGTGGAAAGCTCGGGTGGTAACGCGGATCCGAGATCTGTCGCCTCTACGCAGATCTTTTGCCGAAGTGGTGCAAAGTAAGGGGATGGATCGGGGTAGAGAACGCTATCCACGTCGTTTTGGGGGTGGTCGTACTAATTTTGGGGGGAAAAGGTCTGCTCCGGAGGAGTGGATGGATGATGATGATATGTTAGCTGAGGAGGATCTGAGAGGGAAACTGCGCCGAGATCAAGAACAAAAGCGGAAAATCCACGAGAATCAACATGGGTTTCAACATCAATCAGGTACGCTGTTTGGTTCTCATGAAGGTGATAGAAGTCGATTTGATTCTGGTGATTATCGGGGTTCAGGTATGGGAAATTCTTTGCATGTTAAGGGGTGGCAGGGTGATGTTCGTAAAGAGTTTCAGGGCAGAGAAGAAGATTTGCGTATGTCAGATCTTACTAGAGGTACTTTCCCGGGAGGCTTTGCGGGTGGAGGTGGTATTCCTGAAGACAGGAATAGAGATAGTGCTAATTGGGAGTCATCTGGAGGATTGGCTAAAGGAGAAGAAGGGAAAAAAGGATGGGGTGACATTGGTCCTCATACTGGGGTGCTTCGGTCTAAAGATAGAGGAACTTGTTTTAGGTGCTTACAGACTGGTCATCATCAAGTCAGATGCTCTAATCCTCTTGTTTGTTATAAGTGTAAAAAAATGGGACATATGACTTCTGGGTGTCCGGAGGATCAGAAAAGGCTAGGGTTGAAACTTTTTGGTTTTGGGATACCAGGCCAAGGTTTTTACAGTCTACAAGTCCCTAGATTAGAGTTGAAGGAACAGCAAGCTGCTACTGGGGTTTTGATTATTCAGGAGGGGCTGGCTTCTGTGTCTAAGATAGAAGCTGAATTGAAGCATTTGATTCAAGCAAATTGGAATTGGAGAGTGCGGAAGATATCAGAGTCCAAATTTGCTGTAGTTTTTCCTTCTAAAGAAATGCTAGAGACCTGGTCTAAAACTAGAGGGGTTGAACTGGCTCTTACATCCATCAAGGCCAAGATTGAAAAGTCAAACATGGATCCTGATGCTTCTTCAGTCCTTTCCGCGGGTTGGATTAAAGTCTCAGGCATTCCTCTTCCAGCAAAGTCTGCAAAGATTGTGAAAGAGATAGTTAGTACTGTAGGGGAACCTGTGGGAGTAGATGAGATAAGCTTGATGAGGGCTGACCCAATCAGGGTGAAGATTCTCAGTAGAGACCCTTTATCGATTAATTGCTATGTTGAAGTGTTCATTAATTCAGTGGGGTATGAGATTAAATTTGAGTCAGAAGGGGGTGTGAGGAAGAAAGGAGCTCCTGTTTGTGATCATTTTAATAAATCCCATGCTCGTAGAAAAGATAAAGATAATGAAGAAGATGAGGCTAATTCTCATGGTAATGACTACAGGATTGAATGGGAGAAGCTGGCTAAGAAGTTTGGTGGGGAGCCAAATTCTAAGGCTGACCAGAAAAGTGGGGATGGATCCAATTAGAACAAGTCTAAGAAGCAATCTGTTATGGAGT
Organism: Ampelocalamus luodianensis; assembly: GCA_036346255.1. Lineage (NCBI taxonomy): Eukaryota > Viridiplantae > Streptophyta > Magnoliopsida > Poales > Poaceae > Ampelocalamus > Ampelocalamus luodianensis. The sequence goes on along the minus strand of CM070632.1, from coordinate 50,327,353 downwards.
TGGAGGAAGAGGAGATAAGTTCTGAATCAGTGGTTAGGGAAGGTCAGATCACTCCTATTTTAAAGGATAATGTTTTGGCAGTGAGGCCTTTAGCTTATAGTTTCCCTAAAGATGGGATGCAGGTGAGGGGCCTGGAACAGAGGGTTTCCATCTCTAGTGTGAGTGGAGATTCAGGGAAGAATGATCAGAAGGCGAGAGTTGACCGAGAGGATGACTTTGAATCCCATTGTCCTTTTGATGCTATAGTAGTTCATACTAAGACAGGCCCTACCTACATGCAAGCAGCTTTGTGGCCTTGTCTTCAGCCTCCTGAAGAAGGTTTGGATTCAAGGGAGAAACAAAGTACAGAGCAACAGACTTTTTTAAGGCAGAATGAGATACAATCTCTAGATCAGTTGAAAAAAAGTTGTCAGGTAGCAAAGGACATGGTGTATTTAGGAACTAGGTAAAAGATGAGGTGAGGATTAACACAGGGGTGAATTGTCAAAATGGGGAAGAAGATAAGGCTCAAACTTCAAGTCAGGGGGCTCTGACAGAAGTTTGGATACCTTCAAAGAGACGGGGAGGCAGGAACAAATTTAAAGAACCTCAGTTAGCAACCAGGAAGAGTACTCGTATTCAAGATCAAGGCATGCCTATGCAGGAGAAAGCAACATTGCTGAAATCCATTTAGAACCTGGAAACTCAAGGTAAGTCTAATCCTTTTACTATTCTTAATGATGCTTCCTGTAGTTATTTAGAGAATGTTGCGTCCTCCTGTGGGATCATTTTGGGATCTCAGGTTGAGTCCCCACAAGAGGTGATTTCTGCTTTCAAGGCTAGTGAATTAGCTAGAGCTGCTATTGCCAAAGCTGAGGGGGAATCTTTAAATAAAAAGAAAAAACAGAGGATCATGTGGATCTTACAAAAGGGGTGGAATTAGAAGAGGACAATGTGTTGAAAGTTGTTGATAAGGAGATTAGGGGTGCTATGGGGTTTAAAATGAAGAAGCGAGTCAAGGGGAAGCTTAATGTGAGTGGACCCTCTCATAAAAAAAGTTAATCATGAAGATTCTTTTCTGGAATATTAGAGGCTTGGGTAATTCAGCCAGGAGAGGACAGCTTAAAGAATTGATTCACAAAGAAAGATTTGATGCTGTGGGGGTGCAAGAGACTATCAAGTCTGACTTCACTGAAAGCGAGCTTAAAACTTTATCTGGTAGTGGTGATTTTGGGTGGAGTTGGATTCCTGCTATTGGTCACTCGGGGGGGGGGGTATTTTGCTGGGGGTGAGGAATGATTTTTTGGAGATTGAAGGGTATGATCATGGTAGATTCTTTGTTGGGGGAATTAGTTATTTGCCCTTCACTTAGATAGGATTTTAGAATTTACCCTTATTCCCGAGCTAATACATATCTTGCCCCCTCCTTTGTCTATTTCTTCAAATTTTGCCTTCTTTGCACTATTTTATTCTTATATGCCCGTTTTCCCGTTAGATGGCATACGAAATTACTCTCCTACCCTCATTCATCTAATCTCTCTCTCCCTTATCTTCCTCCCGGCCGAAACCTAGGCGTCTCATCCCCTTCCCCATCTTGCTTTTCCACTCCCCCCCCACACGCCTCCATGGACCTTGCTCCTCGGCTCCCACCTCCTCTCCGTCCTACCCCGCCGCGGGCGCCGCCGAGCACGGCCACGCTCCCGCTCTCCGTCCTCGAGAAGGTGTAGGCGGAGCAATGCACAAGACCTGCATCACCGTTCGCGGCAAGGCGCTGGAGATCTCAGTGGATCTCGTGTCGCGTGGGCACGGCGAGGGACAAGGCCGAGGTCGCCATGTCCGTCTCCGTCGACGGCGAGCGCGTGCTCCACGTCCGCCGCCTGCGTTGGAAGTTCCGCGGCAGTGAGAAGGTCGACCTCGGCGGAGGCGACCGCGCCCAAGTCTCCGGGACTTCACAATCGGCTCTTCCCCACGCGACCACCCCGCCGACGCCACCGCGCGCTGCCGCGACGCTCACGTGTGTTTGTCTTCCGCCGAGTTTGGCGGCGGCGATTTAAGAGGTTGATTCGGCCGAGGCCAAGGACAAGGAGCCGCCGATAAGGCCGAGAGACAACAAGGCGTCTGGTAGGCTATCTTGGGAAGTGGGGAGAAGGGATCGGAGCGAGAGCAACAAAGAATGGGGAGAACCGGAGGAAGAGGGGCGGCGCAGTCGGGCGGGCTCCTTGTCGTCGGCGTCGGTGGCGCCGCCTCCGTCGTGGGTGAGCGGCTCGACGGTCATGGACTGGGCCAGCCCCGAGGAGGCCGAGCTGCAGCGCGGCGATGGCTTCTCACTTCTTGTGTACGCCTGGAAGAACTAATGATGGGCTAATGGCGGCCTTGGCGGCGGTGGAGGTGTCTGGCCGGCAATGGCAGCCTTGGCGGCGACGGAGGTGTCTGGCCGGCATTGTTTCCTTTGATGGTTGCTTCTTGATTCATTGGGATTTTTCTCTTCGGATTGTTGTAAGTTGCAATTGTTCTCCGAGCAATGTTCTTGTGCAGTTTTGAGTGCTCAACTGACCAAACCAAATTGTTGATTACATCGATAGCTAAAGAAATGAACAGCTAGAGGAAACATATTACGACAATCCACATGTTGGTGCTTCGCTGGGATTGCTATTGTTATTTGTTCCCTTGCTAATTGGTTCGAGCTGGTGGTTAAGGCTTGCAAAGAGTGACCACTAGTGCACAATAACCTTGCAGCCATGAATCGGTGCAAATTACTCGATTCAGATCAGCTCTCTTTGACTGGAACGCGTCTGGCATTGCGCGGCACGGTAACGGGAGGGTAAGACAGTCATTTCGCATGGGCAAAACGGGGAAAACAGCCGGATATGATTAAAATAATGCAAAGAGGGAAAAAACAAAGAAATAGACTAAGTGAGGGGCAAAAAATGTATTACGTCGGGAACGAGGGTAAATTCTAAAATCAGATCTAAGTGGAGGGCAAATAACTAATTCCCCCTTCTTTGTTAGCATGGTGGTGAGAAATAAGCAGGATAATTTAGGTGGGATTTGGTAACAGTCTATGGTCCAGCGAATCACGATTTATCTCAACAGTTTTTAGAGGAGCTTCATGGAAAGTGTCAGCAATCTTTGCTCCCGCTGGTTATTGGGGGAGATTTCAATTTAATTAGAAGAGTTGAGGACAAAAGTTCTACTGGTATTAATTATAGTTTGATGGATAAGTTCAATGAGTTTATTGATGATAACAGACTTTTGGAGGTTAAGAGGACTGGTCCTAAATACACTTGGACTAATAAACAAGTTAACCCTGTTATGGTCAACCTGGATAGGATTTTGGTTTCTACTACTTGGGAAACCAAGTATCCTCTTTGTTCTGCTTATAGTCTGCCTAGAATAGGTTCTGATCATACTCCTATCATTCTTTTCGCTGGGGTGGAAAGTAATGTTCCTACAGGAAGATTTTATTTTGAGAAAAAGTGGTTATATCAGGAGCATTTCAGAGATCTTGTTATGGTTAAATGGGAAGAGATCACTAGGAGAGCTCCTGACCAGTGTTATTCAGTGGATAAGTGGAATGGTAGTTTGGCTTCTCTTAGAAAGTTTCTGAGAGGTTGGGGTGCTAACTTGAATGGAGATTGTCTCAGGGAAAAGAAGCTGATTTTGGATGAGCTAAAGAGACTGGATAGGAAAATAGAAAATCAGACTATGTTGGCTGAGGACTGGAATTGCAGATATAAGGCTGAGAGAGATCTGGAAAAGATCTATGATATGGAGGAAAGACTCTGGTAGCAGAGGGGTAATGTGAAGTGGTTACTTCAAGGGGATGCTAATACTAGTTTCTTTCATAGTTGTGCAAATGGGAGAAGGAGAAAACACTTGATTTTTGGTCTAGATAATGGGGAGGAGTATCTAACCTCTAAGGAGAGCATTAGAGATCACATTTACAGATATTATAAAGATTTGTTTGGGCAAGAATATAGGCAAACTGTTCAGTTAGCTTCTGATTTCTGGAGGAAAGACTTTATGGTTACTAAGGAAGATAATGAGTGTCTCATGCAACCTTTCTCTGAGCAGGAGGTGCTGAGCATTATCAAGGATTTGCCTACTGATTCTGCTCCTGGCCCAGATGGATGTCCAACTCTGTTTTATAAAAACTTCTGGGAGAATTTGAGGAAAGTGTACATGGAACTGGTAACATATTTTTATCAGGGGAATCTGGATTTAAAAAGATTAAATTTTGAGGTGATTACTTTGATTCCGAAAATTAAGTATGATGTTTCCATTAAACAATTTCGGCCCATCTGTTTGATTAATGTGAGTTTCAAAATAATCACCAAGATCTTGGCTCTGAGGCTTGGGAAGATTGCTGACAGGATTATCCATAAAAGTCAAACTGTTTTTATTAAAAATAGAAATATCTTGGATGGGGTGGTTTCCCTTCATGAGGTGCTTCATGAGATGAGGACTTCCAAAAGGAAAGGGGTGATTCTTAAACTGGATTATGAGAAAGCTTATGGTAATATTAATTGGGGCTTCTTGGAAAGTGTTATGAAAGGCAAAGGTTTTTTCTGAAACTTGGATAGAGTGGGTGATGAGTTCTATTAAGGGGGGCAAAGTTTGCATTAATATTAATGGAAAGCTTGGCCTCTACTTTAAGACACACAGGGGGTTGAGACAAGTAGACCCTTTATCTCCTTTACTTTTCAACTTGGCAGTTGATGCATTAGCTGAGATCATTTTGAAAGCTCGAGAACATGGATTGATTAAAGGGGTGATCTCACATTTGATACCTGGGGGGTTTCTTTGCTCCAATATGCTGATGACACTATGCTGATGATAGAGTGTGAAGAGGAGTATATTCTACATCTTAAATTTCTGTTGTATTGCTTTGAATGGATGTCTGGTCTCAAAATTAACTATCACAAAAGCAAAGTGATTGTCCTGGGGGGGTGGATCATGAAGAAGCTGTTAAAGTCTCTAATAATTTTAACTGCAAATTAGGGGTGTTGCATTTATCTTATATGGGATTTAATCTCAGTAATAGAAGTTTAAAAGAAAGCAAACAGTAAAATTATTGATAAAATGAAGAAAAGGCTTGATAGTTGGAAGAACAATCTTCTTTCTTCTGGGGGGAGATTGGTCCTGACTAATAGTTGTCTTAGTAGTCAACCTATATATAACATGGGATTTTATAGTCTGACTAAGAAGGTTCAGCATAAGATGGATTCTATTAAGTCTAGATTCTTCTAGAGAGGTGTAAGTGATCGTTTCAGATTTCATATGGTCAAGTGGAGTGTTGTGTGTAGACCCAAGGAGTTTGGTGGTTTGGGAGTGATTAACACTAGACTGTTTAATAAATGTCTCATTTGTAAGTGGTTTTGGAAGCTGAATAAAGCTAAGGATGAAATCTGGTTTAGAATTTTACAAGCTAAGTATTTTCCAGAGGGGATTACAGATCTTCTGTCCCTACCAAAAGCTCCCAATTTTGGAAATCTATTCATAGGGTTCAACATTTGTTTAACAGGAGGGTGTCCTTCCAGGTGGGGGATGGGAAAATTATATCCTTCTGGCATGATGTTTGGGTTGATGAGTGCCCCCTGAAAATTAGTTTTCCTCGTTTATATGATATCTGTTCTAATTTTGATATTAAAGTTGCTGATTGTGTGGTGAATGGAACTTGGCACATTCATTTTGTTAGAAATTTTGGGAAAGAAGAGGAAAGGCAGTGGGTAATTCTTAAGGACAAATTGGATGGGATGGACCTGAGTGGGGAGAAAGATCAAATGATTTGGAGTTTAGACAGAAAGGGTCAGTTTAATGTGAAATCTTTGTATCAGTATCTGTCTTTTGATGGGGTCATTGATGTTAAATTAAAAAAGTTATGGTCTAGTTTGATTCCCCTCAAAGTTAAAATTTTCTTATGGCAAACGTATCTTAATAGAATTCCTATGGCGGATCAGCTCATTTCTAGGAATTAGAGAGGGGATGTGAATTGTATCCTTTGCGGGATGAGGGAGGATGCGAGACATGTTCTGTTCTAGTGTGTTCTTGCTATGTTTGTTTGGCCTTGTTGTAGGGAAGCCTTTGGTTGGAGTAATTGTCCTGATTCTCTGGAAGATTTTCATTTTAATTGGTTAGATCAGAGGGGTGTTAATGAGTATAACATCTACTTAATGAGTTTTGCAGTTTTGGTTTGGACAATTTGGAAAACCAGGAATAAGATGGCGATCGAGAAAATTTTCCCTAAGCGGCCTTCTGAAGTTATGTACAAATTTTTGTCCTGCTTGCAGCATTGGAGGACGGCGAGCAGACAAGAAGACCGGCAAAGGCTGGATGAAATCTTATCGACGCTTGAAGGCTGGATGAAAAGCTTTTGCCTTGTTGAACAAGTAGTTGCTCTTGTAGTTGATTGATATTTGAATCTTGTAATCTGACTTGGTGGTGGAGTTTGTGCTTTTGTTGCCAACCGGTAACCCCATTTTGTGCTCCTGTTGGGTGTAAAAACCTTATACTTGCTTTCTATAAAAGCAGGGAGTTCTTCCTTTGTCAAAAAAATATATTTTAAGATGTTACTACATCAGTTATAATAGACAATAATAATGACAAAATTCTACATATAGCTCAATACCATTCATTCCCCTTGCTATAGCTACATACACAAAATGATTTGTCACGGTTAGTAAGAGGAGGTCGTGCCAACTCTTATTCAACTATTATTTGAATAAAATTAGTGTCCTAAAAAGAATTTCTACAATTAGGATGCACTTGGTATGTTTATTTTAAGATGCCGTCACATCAGTTATAGTACTCAATAACTATAAAATTCTGCATATATTAACTCAATTTTATAATATGTGAGTTAAGCATGCTATATTTGTTCATACTCTTGCTATACTATTCGCCATAATTTTATCAACACATTGCATTTCTATAAGTAATGCAGTATTTAATTTGAAAAAATGTTCCCTATTCCCAAAATATAACTGATAATGAAACAACTAATATGCTACATTAAAAAAAAAATGTTACATAAAAGAATGTAGCAATCTGTTCAGCGATGTTACAAAATTCTATCATTCATTTCATTGAAAGGCCAGAGAGGAAATGACCAAATAATAAGCAAAGAATTCATTAAGCAAGTAACAAACTTTATTGACACGAACAAATATTACATTTGTACGATATATGCTACTGGTGTCACTTTCACATAGGTTTTGTAAGGCTGCTCCCAGTGGGTGGCTTCTTACTACAGTTTCTTATTGTATGAAAGACATTTAGATACCACATTCCCAATGCATGGTATCTTAAAGTGTTGTATCTTAAGCCTTTGATATAGGGTCTTTACTAGTATTTCTACCTAGGATATTGTGTATGAGTGGTATCTAAATAAGATATCAGTCTGCTCTCTCTCTTCCTTAATTACAATATCACATCAGACTTTTGCCTATGTGACAGCCTTAAAATACTTGCCAAGGTGGAGCATTGGAGCAGCCTAAGAGTTTAGCCTTTGCTTATCTGAGGTGCTAATTAGGATGACGGTCCCTTTTATGAGTAGTGGGTAATATCACCTTGCAAATTTCGGCATAAACTTCAAAATTTTGAATGTCCAAATGCTTTTTGGGGAACATCTTTTGCAGGAAAAAACATAACATCATCCATTAAATTTGTTCTCAGGTAGAATTTGGAACATACTTCAAAATATATGTAGTAGTCTCATTTGGACCCAATCAATATTGAATATGCAACTGTTAAAATATAACCTGCCATCAGAAAAAATGAGAATGAACCATACTTATCTATCTCAACAGAAAAGGAGGAAAAAGAAAGTGAAGGTATCTTATTTAGGTATCTGTAGCAAACGTCGTATACCTTAGCACCCATCTCTACCAAGAAAATAGAAAATGGTTCATTTAGATATAATGGGAAGAAGATGGCAGAGCGGCATGGCTACATGCATGGTTTGAAGCATATAACAGTACTAGAGATTGTTAGACTGGAAACACCCTGTACCGTTCCCATGTACTTCTGCTGGGCAGGGGTTGGGAAATCATGTATTGTTCGTATTATATAGAAAAAAAAATCAAAATTCATAAGTCAGCCCTTGTGATAACGAAATGCAAGAAGGTCAAGTTCTCTCTTGGGGATCTGATACACCTCAATTTCTAGTCACGGTTATGACGACAGATATCAGTTGAACCAGCTGACTGTCTAAATATCAGATCTCACGTAGCAAGATGTATATCAGGCACTAAGGCAGAAACATCATGCTTCCAAATTATAAATTTAGTTTCGAATATATGACTACATTTTTTCAGTTGTCACTTAGCTGCCTTCCAAAGCAACTCAAATTTGTTCAGACCATAGACATGCATGATACATTTTTTTAGATAATGGAAGGGCAAGCCTCCCGACCTCTGCATCATACGATACACACTGTCATTATTTATTACAAACGAACAAATCGGTTTACAAAAGACAGACTAAGAACTAAATGACAAACAAATTGTCATTCTATGGCCAGCATCGGGAACAGCCCGCCGCCAGCGACAGCTAGCTTCTCTTTCATCCAACACATCCGAACAGTAGCTATGCAACAAGTTTCTTGAGGGTCAAGTCACCAAAGCAACGCCTCCAAGGAGGGAAACGACACAGAAAACGTCGTCAGATCCAACCAATGAAGGCCAGATCTAGTGTTTTCACCCCGGTGAGCAGATATCGGTGCTCCAAGACAACGCCTTCAAGAAGGACACAACGCTCGTCGTCTGGCCCAATCAGTGAAGGTCAGATCAATGCTCAGTACGTCGTCGTTGCCAGATCCAACCACTGAAGGCCAGATCAAGGGTTTTCACATCGGTGAGCAAATACTGGTGCTCCAAGACAACGCCTTCAAGAAGAACACGACGCTCGTCGTCTGACACAACCAGTGAAGGCCAGATCAATGCTCAGTATGTCATCGTCGCCAGATCCAACCACTGAAGGCCAGATCAAGGGTATTCACCCCGATGAGCAGATACCGGTGCTCTAAGACAACGCCTTCAAGAAGGACACGACGTTCGTTGTCTGACCTAACCAGTGAAGGCCAGATTAATGCTCAGTACATCGTCGTCGTCGGATCCAACCACTGAAGGCCAGATCGAAGGTTTTCACCCAGGAGAGCAGGTACCGGTGCTCCAAGAAAACACCGCAATACTTCCTTGTCCCCAGATCCAATCAGTGAAGGCTAGATCGCCACCACTATCCAATGCAGCCATGAACCACAGCCTAGCATATCCATGAAACCACGGCCACATGCAGCCTCCACGGAAAGGAGGCCGACAACCACCGTGGCCACACGCCGCATCACCACCAAAACCCACCCAGGCATGTCTCCCATCGTCCAGATCCAGCGCCAAAGCATATCTAGAAATAGCAGAGATGCCACACCAAAGATCTCGCCGACCTCAATGCCGACGAGCCTTCCGACCAAACCAAAGGCCGCTCGCCATCCGGAGCCACCACCGGGCTCCAGAACCTTGGCACAGCGGCAGGAGAAGAAATCAAATGAAGAAAAGTGCGAAGATGAAGAAACCATAGCGCGAGTAAAACGAAGAGGCCCCGCCGCCACACCCAATCGGCCGCGGCCACCAACGGCGGTGGCGGCAAGGGGAGCGAGGCCGAGGAAGGAGGTCCTCTGGCCGGAGGCGGCGTCGAAGGTGGCTCAGGAGTTCATATCCGGTTTTGTTGTTGGGCTACTCTTAGAACTAGACATGCACGATACATGGACCATTTCTAGTATAGAATCTTAGCATTGACCGGTCAAATGGTGAACGATTCTACATACAAGACCAGTTGAGTCCTACAGATCCAACTGGTGGCTCATAGAACTGTTTTCAAAATACATTAGAACTTCGATTCCAAAATTTGATCTGAATTGAAATGAGCAAAAATCGCAAGAAACGGGCTTCAATCTTAGGCATTTGAGCAAGGCCACGCAAGTTTAGAGATTTTAATCTAAGTACCCATCAAATCCACGGTAACCAGACAACAACATAGGCAGCAATCAAAGAATGAAGCGTAATTTCGCGGGAGTTTTTGGAGATGGCGAGGACTGACAAGGAAGGTGGCGACGGCCTAGGGGACGACGCCGAGCGCGATGACACGGGTGCGGTCATAGCTGATGGCGGCGTAAGCGGCGAGCGGGTAGCACGAGGCCTGCACGAAGGAGCGGCACAGCATGAGGGCCCCCAGCCCCGTGGGCGTGGCATGCAGCGCCTCCCCCGCCTCCTGGTACACCGCGAGGAGCAGCGCCTCGTCGTCGTCGGCGCGCTCCATGATGGACTCCAGGTTCACCAGCACTAGAGTTCGCCTCGCCTCCCCCATCGCTAGCCAGCACACACGCAGAAGCTGGGGCGGCGCAGCGACGCGGCGAGCCCACTGCAGGCGCTGGTGGAGGAAGCTGGGGACGACGAAAAAAATGGCGATGCCCGGTCCTGAATCCCGTCGAGTAGCCAGCGGGGGCCAGGGGAGCTGGGGAGGGAAAGGGAAGGAGAGGCGACGGAGAAAGCCAGGACCGAAGGTTTGAGAGAGGAGGACGAGGCAGGCAGTGCGGCGAGCGGAACGAAGAGAGATCGCGCGTGGCAGCGGTCCGCTAGGAAAAATCAGACAACAGAGAAGGAAGCATGAAGAGAATCGGACGGCGCAAAATGAGAACGAAACACGGGCGAGCGAAACCGGAAGGAAATCAGACGGACACGAAGCAAACCAGCGCTGAATCCAACGGGGAACAAGAATCGGGGCGACGTGGCCCATCTGGCCTCGCCCCAAACTTCCCTCTATTTTAACCAGTAGGAATAGGATTAGCAGTATCACTATCCACCAGTAGTTAAGCTGTCTCTGGTACATAGGGACGGATCCAAGGAATAAAGCTATTAGGGTTAGTCACTATATGAATTACTATCCGGACTCATGAGGAGATATCTAGTGCAGTGCAATCTTTTTCATCCATGCACCAATTTTTTTTTTGAGAGAATCCATGCACCAAATTAACATAAAAAGATTGCTAAATAAAAGTCCATCTGTAGCCTATAGTGTTGTATCTACCTTGAAAATTTGAACGTCAAATTCAGAGTATGTTAGCAGAAAAGAAGAGAGAAAATTTTGCTGTGAATACTAACATCTCTCTCTCTCTTTCTCTTGCTTCTCCTTTTAATTTATTATTTGTCAGAATTTTTTTTACTCTCAATGTGGAATGGATTTGCCATTGAAATTTTATATATAAGCAGAGTAACTTTAGAAATACATCACAAATTTTTTTTAGAATTTTCTTACATTGATTTGGTACCCCAATTTGGATCCGGCTATTGGTCACACTACTGACTGCACAGGAACCACATCCCGAAATTACTATACGAACTCCATTTCCACTGGAAGCAAATGGTCTGCTTTTGCTATTATAAAGGCACACCGTGTCGTTCTGCAATCTCATCCATTCATTACCTTTTAGGGCATGTACCTTTATAGGCTATTCATCAAGTCTGAAGGGCTATAGATGCTGGAACCAATTGAACGAAAGTTGTTCATCAGTATGAATGTGATATTTTGGGAGTTTGAGCCTTACTACACGAGTGGAGGTACTCTTGATTAGTTTTTTGAGTTCTCTCCATCACTGAGGTGACAGTCGAGAGGGGGAGAACAAAGAGAGTCAACAAGAAGAAGTTATTATGGGGACAATTCCATGTCCAAACCTAATGGAATATACGAGAGATGTGATAGCCCCACAAGAATTGAAGGTTTATCAGCGAAGACATTTTGGAAAACAAGGGGAGAAGCCAAGAGACAAGCAGTCAGCACCTGAACCTGAGCCACCATCGACGGAGCTTTCTGAATTGCCAGCATTACCACAGCCTGAACAACCTTCTGAATAGTCAGCCTGGCCAATTGATCTAGTCCCAAATCCCTCCTCGGATCTCTCCATTAAGTTCCTTACCTCCCCTTGGGGTGAGTGGTAATGTTCATTCTAATTACTCCCATCTAGAGTTACCACTTGCACAACATAGGGAAACTAGAGCTAATGCAGAAAAACCTCCAGTCCGGTATGGCTTTGAGCATGATATTACAATTTTTATCTCATATTCTCATATCTCACCTACATACAAAGTATTTATTGCATCTCTTCATATTGTGTTTGTTCCAAAGGATTAGCGAGCTGCTAAGTAGGATCCTAAGTGGAAGGATGCTATGAAAGAGAAACTTAGTGCACTTCAGAAGAACAAGACATGAGATCTTATTCCACTTTCAGCAGGAAAAAGGGCAATAGGATGCAAATGGGTCTTTACAACTAAGTAAACTCCTGAAGGCAAGATAAAGAGATACAAGACACGGTTGATTACAAAAGGTTAAAGTCAAACATATGGGATAGACTATGATGAGACCTTTGCACTAGTGGCGAAGATGAGCACAGTAAGAACGTTGATTTCTTGTGCAACTAACTTCAGATGGCTCCTACATCAGTTGGATGTGAAGAATACTTTTCTACATGGTGATTTACAAGAGGATGTATACATGAAGATTCCTCCAGGTTTTGAGAACAGACAGACTGAGAGGAAGGTGTGTAAACTCAAGAAGTCTTTATACGATCTGAAGCAATCTCCAAGGGCATGGTTTGATATATTTAGCATGCAGTCTGCAGTATGGGTTATTCTCAGTGCAATGGAGATCATATTGTGTTTTATGGGTATAGAGGATCACATATCACCATATTGGCAGTCTATATTGATGATATTGTGATTACTGGAGATGATGCCGAGGAAATCAAGTCCTTGAAGAAAAAACTGAGAGAGGCATTTGAGGTGAAGGATCTTGGACCTCTTCGATACTTTCTTGGGATTGAGATCGCTCGTTCTTTGAATGGTATAGTTCTCTCCCAGAGGAAGTATGTCCTTGATCTGTTGGTAGAAACAGGTATGCTTGGGTGCCACCCTATTGCTTCACCTATTGATAAGAATCATAAGCTATGTGCTGAGTCGGGAGATCCAATTGACAAGGAAGCTTATTAAAGACTTGTTGAGTGTCTCATCTATTTGTGTCATACAAGACATGATATTTCATATGCAGTGAGTGGTTAGTCAATATATGCATGATCCCAGAATAGGACATATAAATGTTGTCTATCGAATCCTGTGGTATTTAAAGAGTAGCCCTGGGAAAGGTTTTTGGTTCAGGAAGAATCAACATCTGAATATGGAAGGGTACTGCGATGCTGATTGGGCAAGCAGTGTGGATGACAGGATGTCTACCTCTGAAAATTGCATCATTGTGGGAGGTAACCTTGTGTCATGGAGAAACAAGAAGCAGAAGGTTGTGGCTCGGTCTACTGCAGAGGTATAGTACAGAGCAATGGTGTTGAGTGTGAGTGAAATAATATAGATGAAGGGTTTATTGTCCGAGCTTCGAATATGGAGGAATAATCCGTTTGTGTTGCATTGTGACAATAAATCTGCAATCAACATTGCTAACAATCCAGTTTAGCATGATCATACTAAGCACATTGAGATTGATAGGTTCTTCATCAAGGAGAAGCTCGATGGCAAAATATTGAAGTTGGAGTATATCAAGTATGGTGAACAGTTGGCTGACTGTTTTACTAAAGGGTTAAGCCCTAGTGAGAGTTCTACAATATGTAACAAGATGAGCATGTTTGATATCTTCGGTCCATCTTGAGAGGGAGTGTGGGAGAGTTCGTGTTATATCTAAATAACAAGTTGTATGAGAATCGGACTCTAGTTTGAAACTATAAATAAAAGGTGTGAGGATCCTATAAGATACACACATTATCCCCGAAAAGTCCAGAAACTCTATCCTATCGCCTGCTTGGCACACTCTAGAAAAGCATCATAATTTGTAGACTTTTTTCTTGTGAAATCAGAAATTAAGCTCCATTACTCAGCATCGACACTATCTTCAACAATTATGGGATTGTTATCTTCAGACTTTTCAGGGCCTGGTCCTACAGATACCTTGACCATTGTCGGGCGCAATAATCTCTCTCCAAGTTTTAAACCTTTATGGAATTCCTAGATGATGACTCCCTCCTTGTACTCCATCGATTCTTCTCTCATAATAGCCTCATGAAGCTAAAATAGAAGGTGCAAAAGGAACCATTCTTAAATAAAGTTATACCTCTGTCAAACCCCAGAATAATTAAAAAAATAGTCTATGTAGATTTAGCCCTTTATATTACAATTCAATAGCCTATGCAGATTTAGCCCTTTATATTACAACACAATAGCCTTTACCACATGCTTTCCCAGTAATATATGAAGATATAAGAATGAATATGTTGCATAAGAAGGTTGTTTTTTTCACAGTTAAATATCATTACACCAAGTATATGAATGCATCTTTACCTTTTACCCCTGCTTAGGTCTGAATGTCTGATCATAGATAGATAGACTTAATAGCAGACCACAAAAGGCACAAAATTTTAAATGGACGTGATCATCTTAAGAGTAAAGTGAAAAAAATGTTCAGTTTCAAAATCTAAGTGTATTACATTGTGTTGCTAGCATTGCTTATCATAGGAGGTAGGATCAAATGGTTTGTCAATAATAACTTAAGTTTCTGAATCCTCCTATGACATAAAAAAGTTTCAGCGTAAGTAAGAATTTAAGTGTTTCAAAAGACAAATTGTACAATGTCGTAGATTCTAATGATACAGGACCAAATTCTTTAACTTTTAAAGAAGCAATGGAAATGAAATAAGATAATGCCACATCAATACCATCTCATAGTGGTTAGCATTACAAAGTTTGTGTGGACAGCAATTTCCACAATAAGCAATAGTACACAAGCATGCAGCAGGCACAGATAAAATGCATTCATAATACTGGAGTTACATAACCAATATCTTACAAGTATCAATGTACAAGTTCCAAAAAAAAGGTGTAGTGTCGGGTCTAGTTTTTCACCATAGCTCAATGATGTGTATAAATTATAAAAGAATATGTTTCCACACAGGTGAAACTCTAGCATTTTCGGCATAAGCCATACACAAAAAGATCCTTCCAACCTTCACACTACACATTGATCAAGCTAAAGAAAACTTAAATTTAGCTTGACCACTTGTGTAGTCGCCAAGGTTATACTAAGCGTGAATTAACAAAACAACAAACTTATATCGAATATAAATTATGATCCAACATAAGTCAGAACAAATATTTTAGTATGTGTTTTTGCTAAAGAATTCGATATTAGGCGTTACAAGGCTAATTAAATTAAGTATCACCTTTATCCTATAATACCATGTCAAAATTGCCTGTACCCACCAACTAAAGGTTAAGGTAAACCATTTTATCACCCGCCACCAACCATTCAAGAAGGTGGCGCAGATTAACCTTCATACCACCCAAATATTGCACATAATAGCGTATAACAACAGTTGTTCAACTGAACATAAAACAACTGAAAAGCAAATGTTCCACCCAATTGACCACCAATCTCACATATGTTAATGCAAAGTAGTCAAAGGTCATATCACCACTTAACAGATAGTATAAAAACTTGTCTATGCTACGAATGAACAATATGTGGTTTAAAACTCCAACTCGGCTATCTAATTTTCATCCCAGAGGATACAACGTTAGAAATGCAACATCTCTTCTTCAAAATTACCTACTTATCCACCGAAAATTATGCGAGAAACAGCAAAACATACAGAAGTAGCAGGCAAAGCACCCCGGGGGCGAGGATGCAGCCCCTCACCAGTGTCGCGGTCTGCATGGTCTCGTCGGCCTCGGTGGCACCCAATCGCCGCAGTTGGCTCCGAGGCCGAGTCCCGAGTTTCTAGCATTGTCTTTTAGTATCCAAACCATTAGAAGGTATGAGTTGCTCTCCAAACTCATGAGTCGGTTTGGCCCAACAAGTTCATTGTTTTAGTGATGAAGTATGTGGTAGAAACAAACCTAGCTGTGAGACCCCGGGGTATTTAACTTGTAATGCTTAGTTTAGCATCACAAATAAAATATCCCGTGCCTCGGGAAAATATGTACATCCCAGAAATGTTGTACATACACCCTTTTACAAAATTATGCATCAATTCCATTCAATCGCATAGAACCAAAGCACAACAATAAAAGACATACATAATAGAGATTTATTACAACAAGGGCCAACCGGCCAAATAACAACTAAATAACAATTAAACAGCGGAAGCCAAAGTGCCATAAGATGGCGATAAACAAAAGAGCCAATTAGTGTGCCTTTACCCACAAGGCAACCAACCGGACCGCCAAGCTAGTCGTCAAACCCGTAGCACATCTCACAAAAGGGAAGCCCTTGGGGCTCACCTTCTTCCTCTGCAACATAAACATTAAGCAAAGCCACTGAGTACAACGATGTACTCGCAAGACTGACGTGTAAGGATAACAGACCTATAATTAACTATATGCAAGCTTTATTTAAGTGGAGGGGGCTCTGGAATTACTTTTAGCATAAAGCAAGTTTTCATTTGCAATAATGTAATAGATTCAAAGCAATTTGACAAACTGTTTGTAATTGTTGAAATAACAGCGATACAATAATAATAACAACAATAAAGACAACCTGGAAGTGACTAACCCAATAGTCACCACAACAATAGTATGAATATCCATTCATACCAACCCATCAAGTTTTAATTAAATGTTGTAGTCTAGTTCTCACGGGGTGTATCCGAGCGTGTCCATAACCTAGGACGAGGCTATTCGAATAGTTCAAAACCCTACAGGGGTGTACCAATGTACCCACACTTCAGACCGCCATTCCACTAGCCACGGTTAGCATACTTCCTTTGGTATGCAGGCCCGGCTAAGTCTAACAAGATATTTCCAATATTGTGTATCAACTACGAGCCGCTCGTATGGCCAGAAAATCATACGCTTACATTGTAAAGCCGTAAAGACAACTACCCCTCGGGGTAAAGCTTTACGGACAACTACAATGCTCCCAGCACACAACCACCTCATTTTACCACAACACAACACACACACGCCCACCTGCGACTCGTAGCCAACACACGCCAAAGTACTAAGTCAGGAGAGGTCTCATACCCTTTAGTGTGGTTAGCAAGCAAAATGCTCAGTACGGTGGCGCAAGTTACTCGGTCCTTAATGACCCGGGCACCATTCCAGTCACACCCAAAACACACCATCTTACCATTGTGCCCAAGTCCAAATTATTTTGTTTTCATTTTTAGTTTTCATAAATAAACATAGCACAAGGGTTGAAACATAGAGTAATAATAAGTTTGTGTGATCAAGGTTATCGACTAAGTCGATAACCGCCCAATTCTACTGGTAACTAAGTATTGCTAAGCATCATATCGCAAAGGCAATAAAAGGACCATAAATCATTCACCGGACTCTAATTCACCGGTGAGGATAATAACCTATGGCGGTGGCAGGGGTGAATAATTTCAGGGCAACAATACAATGGGATTAACTACCTCTAATCGATAAAATTAACTTTGACACAAAAGCATGCATACATACAAGTTAAACAAAGTATTAGACTTTAAAGTAATGGGATTGATTGGATATGATCAAACTGCTTGCCTTTGTTTGCTGGAACTCTGGACATTCTCAAGATCATTTCGGTTGCGCTCCCGAATTATCATCATCCAACGAAAAGAAACGACAAAGCGAGAAACATCGAATAAACACCAAGATTCCAAAAGTATCCAAAAATTAATAACACAGAAGATAGATTATGAATTTAGGAACAAAAAATAGTTGATTCGGAGTTTATTTAACTTAGTTAGGATTTCTTCTTACTGTTCTTTCTAAACTCACTTATTTTCCACATCATCATAGATTTCACTGTTTGTTTATAAGGATCCAAGCGAAGCTTATTTTTCAGATTCGGTTACTACTACTGAATATTTGTCCAACCAACTAAATGACTCAAAAATATATCTAACTACTGCACTAACCAGGTCATAAACCTATTGGCAAATCTGATAGTTGTCATGTTATTGCTACTGAGAACGTATAACGACGGACGATACCTAGAGCTTAGGTGATGATGTTTTCTTTAACAGACCACCTAGTACTCACAAGCATTCTCTCCAGGCATTCTACGTATACAACCACGATGATCATACAGTCAAAATCAATCCTCTAATATGCTCTCCTTTTTCAGTGGACTTTGATGGTGATCTTGGGTTAGCTTTACTACAATGCTACTTCCATCTAATCTTCTTACCAACTACTTATCCTATAGCTTAACCTCGGGGTTAACTTCTTAAAGATGTGGAGCCGTACCGACAGCTATTTCTAATGGTCACCTAAAATTAAACTTTAATTAACTTGACAGAAATACAAGGCAGCTTGATCTAAATACAAACTAACTTAATGTGGAATTGGCTAAAAAAGAAACACCCAAAAGTTACTTTATCCTACTCACTGCCTTAGCTGGGCAATTAATCGGATGGTGTCCACTGCCATATGATCATACACTGAGATCCAACACAGAGAGGGGGCTACTGCTAGTTGAGGTACACACAACTAACTGACCTTACTAACCATTTCCATTGGCCCTCAACTCACTTAAGCTAATCTATGCTAACAGGCATGCAAAACAGATAGGCCTATTACTATACACACTGGGGGAGAGAGCCACTGTCAGTTACTTACTAGATGATAACATCCTACTCAAGGTTGCTCCTGTTAGATCCTCATCCAATCACCTAATAAGTTGAAAGCTCACTGCCATCCATCCAAGCACACATACCAATACTGAGAATCACATAAGGATAGAAGGTCACTGGCAATCACTGGATTATACACACTAGCTGATTTTCCGACAAAACAACTTATCCACCGAGCGTTTAAAAACTAACCAATCTTGGTGAATGCTATCTACACAGCCAAGGGCTCACTGTCATTTAGTTATCCTCACCCTCTTTACCATTCACCTTATACATGATCTTCAGTTCACTGACAACACAGAGAAAAGCTTCAGAGAACTAATGTGTAAACTTCTTTCAAAACTCAACTTCAAATTTGTTAAACCATTTAAAGTGACCTAAATACATTGACATAGCTGATTAGCAGCAAACGGTTTGGTTTAAGAGAGTGGGCACCACTGTCAGCCACAGGGAGCGCAAGGGAGGAACAGGGGAGGCTCTGGCCGAAATGGGGCCGTGGTCATCGCCGGCGGTGGAGCTGCGGCGAGGCGGCAGCGAGGGCTAAAATGGGTCGCCCAGAGGCTACAGGAGCTAGGGGTGGCGACTTGGTGGCACGGGCGGCACTGTGGTGGCGCGGCGATGGCGAGCGGCGGCCGGCCGTGGAGGTGGAAAGGGGGCGACGACGTCGGGTGCAGTTGGAGCAGAATTAAGGTGCGCATAAGCACGGGGCAGTGTGGTGTGGAACTCACCCGAGTAGTCGCCAGAGCGGCGGGTGGCGGAGTGGTCCGGCGACGGGAGCCTGCGGCGGCGCTGGGTGGTCAACGTGGAGGGGTCCCTGGAGAGAAAGAGGGCAAGAGTGAGTGATCGGGGAAGGTCAAGGGAGACTTGAAGGTGCTCAGGGAGGGAGGAATTGAGCTGGGGCTTGTTGGAGAAGACACGGCGGCGGAGGAAGTGGATTTAGCCGGTCACGAGGAAGAAGGAGTGCGCGCAGCTCCTCAGGCAATGAAATCCAAAATTGCTTGAGGGGTTTGTCTCCTGGGGATGTGGGACACGCCGTGACGCGGTGGGCGGCGGCCGGAGATCGTCAGAGTAGCCGGAGATTTTGGAGGCGGCGCGGCGGGTCCAAGAGCGGCATTCGGAGCATGGAGCCCAAATGAGCTCGGAGAGGAAAGAAGATGAAGAGGGAGTAGCAGAGGAGTGGAGAAGGGTGAGGCGATCCCGGGCGTGCGGCTTAAATAGAGGGAGGCGAAGATGTCGCAAAGAGGAGCCGGCATGGGCGACGGCACACTCGGTGCGGCATTCACGAACATGAGCCACATCGGGCAGTAAGGGAGGTAACAAGGGTTTAATGCCGTCCAGGGCGTGGGCGATGAGCAGTCGTTGCGGGCGAGGTGAGGCGCGCGAGAAACCGTGGGCGGTGATGGCCAAACCGGCGACTATGCGGTGGCGTGCGCGCTGAGCGGCGGTGTCGGGCGAAGCGGGCGCCGGCGAAGAAGCGCTACGCCGCGTGGAGAAGAAAGCCTGCTGGTGGGGCCAGGCCGTCAGTGAGTGGAAGAGGGGTAAGGTGGTGCGGTGGAGACAGGTTGTTTAGGTGCGGTCCGGGTTGAGTCGGAGGAACAGTGAATTAGAGATTTTGTTTTCCTGAAAAGAAAAAAAGTTAAGGTGTTTAGGTAATTTATAGACAAAGCAAAATAGCTCTGAAAAATATGAAATTTTTAAGGGAGGCTAAAAATATATAGAAGATTATTCTGTAAATTTTCTAGGGTTTTTCTTGTAGTACATTTTCTCCTAAAATTATTTTAAGTGCATATTTTTTATGTTTGACTTTCAAATTTCTTCTTTGACCAACTGTTTTAAAATAGCAAATTATTTCTAGAAATTGTGAACATTTGAAGGTGAGTTTATAAGGTGTTACAGAACCTAAAAAAAATACTTCCAGATACTATTCACAAGTTTTGTTTGTATTTTAAATTCAAATTCAAAAATATCATGCAAAAAGAAAATAAACCCAAAAAAATCCTCCAAAATTTCCAGAAAATTCAAACAAGTAAGACAGAGTAGTTGAATCCAAATGAGGTATTCCCACATCGGAAACCTTTTTAGCTTTGCCCCAAATTCAAGTTGGACTTTTGAATTGGAGAAGGGGTATTGGATTACTAGGTTTCAACATATTTGCTTTGAAATAAAAGTTTTAAAAAGTCAAAATTTCACAAATGCACATTAGATGCTTACCTAATCGAACTTAAGGATTTTGGGCTGTTACAAAACCTACCCCCCCTTAAACAGAATCTCGTCCCGAGATTCCGGTAGTTCGGAAGTCGGAACGAACGGCGGTAGCAATCCTAGCGGGTTTGGTCACGGGGTCACACTTCGGATTACATCGCAAAATGAACTTATTTCCGAATCCAGAAAGGTTCTTTAGAAGTTTTAGGTTCTAAAGTGGGAAGCTTTGTTGAAGGATTTCTAATGTCCTTCTGTTAAGTGTTTTCTAGGTGGTTCGTTTCAACTCTAAACGAAATGCAACATCTGTTGTCTTGATTTCCTTCAGAAATAGTGCTAGAAGATCATGACGCGGTATCCTGACGTTGCTGCCATATTTTTCCCTTCTATTGCTTTGTTTAACTTTTCCTTTCTTGATTTGAAGATAATTTGACATCACACTTCACGTCGTCTTCTGGTAGTACGAAAGACTCGGCTCCACTCAGTCGACCGAAAGGGGCATCGATCGATAGAACGCAAAGACTAGTTAGATGGTAATCTAGTATCAACACCAGGATTCAGTGCACAAAAGAGAAGGCAAACAAGGTTTAAGGTGGTCTCGCTTAACCTCACTTCTCTAGTTCTAATTGTCCGGCTTGGAAAGGGAATGCACAGGGTGAATGCATGAAAAGATGCATACATGCAGTCACCTTTAAGACAAATTTAGGTTTGATTAGTGAGAGTGCAACTACTCACATGCACGCTTTCATGATCATCTCAAATGCAATCAAACAACTTCATTTTTGTTAGGTGAGCATAAGATTCATCAAACAGCAAGAATCCACACTACCCTGACCCGGTCCTTAAAATAGAAATCAAACACTCAATAAGTCCTACACATGCGAGTATCATCATCTCAGATTACACATACATCAAGCTTAGCATCTAGTTCAAAACAGATTTTGATTTACAGGCTGCTAGTGAGCAACTAGGGCTTGGGAAAAATACTAAATCAGCTAGATAAATTCCAGAAAAATTCTGGGATGTTTCTGGGATACTAGAGATGCTAGAAAATTTATCCCACATATAAAGCTCAGGTTCTGGTTGATACAACATTTCAGATAAGGAATTAAGGCCTAAGGCTCAAACAGCAGTAAGATCAAGTTCAAAAATTCCAGAAAAATTCTGGCATGTTACTGAGGTGATACTTAACACCAGAAAATTGGTCCTTATCATTTTAAGCCTTCCTATTAGTACCAGATTCAAAATCAGCCAGAACAGTACTGCAAAGTGTTGGATTTAATATCTGAGCAAAACAAGTTCAATAAATTATGGAAAAATTATATTTATTAACTAAACACCATCAGGTTCTTATGTTAATAATTTCAAGATTTTAGTAAGTACCAACTGTTACAGGTGCACCAATCTTTCAACTTGACCAAAAATATACAACAACATGAAAGGTAATTCATTTTCTATACAAAGAGCACATGCCTACCCAAAGAACATTACCTATGCTATCATTTTCAGTTAAGCAAGGTGGAATATAAGCTACACCAAGTTTTAATCACAACAAGTTCATACCTCTCACCATCAAAGACAAGCATACTTTCTTTAACCATTCCAAAATTTAGCACATCATACTACAACATCCATGACATCTAAAATTTCAGATTTATGCAAAGAATCTAAATGAGCATGGCAAGTTGTTAAATTCCAAGTTGGTTAACAATTTTAAGGCAAAGCAAATCAAAAGCAATTTCAACTTATACCTCTACCTATTAGTCATTTTCATGCTTTGATCACCAAGATGAACTACTAACCATGCTTCTTGATTTATACAACTTGAGTAACATGACATGTTTGAGTTGTTTAGAAACTATATGTATGATCAAAGCATAAGAATCAAGATGCCTAACAAGTAATTTGAGGTATGTTCTACCCATTTTATGCACCATTCTTGGATTAACATGACTTATTAGCATTTTTGGAATCAATGAGGTTAAATGGATGAAATTTAATGGCTAACATGTCGCGAGGTGCTCAAGATGAAATAATAAATGAATACATGAGTATGATGCAAGACTCATGATGCTCAAAATATAATTTGAGACCTCTACTACCCCCCTTAATATTTTGATGCATAAAGGATGGGGTGAGGAAAGAATGAGCATAAGGTGAGGGAACGGGCAATAGGTATGCAATTTAACTCTAGCATGTATGCACACTTCTAACATTCAAAACCAAGATCCAAATGAGTGTGTTAAGGCTCAAAAGCCAGCACAAGATACAATGAAACACAATTAGTTTTCCGCCATAATTGCTATACAAGCCGCCCATAGGCGATGCGCAATTACTCGGAACAAAAGAGAGCAAATGATTACAAAATCCAGCGTCTACAAGCTAAGTAATACCATTAGGGTGTATATATTCTAAGAATAAAACCTAATTTGATCCTAAAGCAAGGCATCGTCTTCTCGTCCATTCGCCGAAGCTCTTCTCCGGTGACTATTTAGCATTTCTAGTGTTGGAAAAGAGAGACGAGCGATGGAGAAAACTCATTTTACACAAAGCAAATGAATGGTGAGGCAAGGAGTAAAATCTGAGAATTTACTTAAGCTTTTATAAGTCATTTGATACATTGAAATTAAGTTTTCCAAAATATCCTAAAGACGACCAAGCTTGGGTTACTACGGTCAGTATGACTCTGATACCAACTTTGTGAGACCCCGGGGTATTTAACTTGTAATGCTTAGTTTAGCATCACAAATAAAATATCCCGTGCCTCGGGAAAATATGTACATCCCAGAAATGTTGTACATACACCCTTTTACAAAATTATGCATCGATTCCATTCAATCGCATAGAACCAAAGCACAACAATAAAAGACATACATAATAGAGATTTATTACAACAAGGGCCAACCGGCCAAATAACAACTAAATAACAATTAAACAGTGGAAGCTAAAGTGTCATAAGATGGCGATAAACAAAAGAGCCAATTAGTGTGCCTTTACCCACAAGGCAACCAACCGGGCCGCCAAGCTAGTCGTCAAACCCGTAGCACATCTCACAAAAGGGAAGCCCTTGGGGCTCACCTTCTTCCTCTGCAACATAAACATTAAGCAAAGCCACTGAGTACAATGATGTACTCGCAAGACTGACGTGTAAGGATAACAGACCTATAATTAACTATATGCAAGCTTTATTTAAGTGGAGAGGGCTCTGGACTTACTTTTAGCATAAAACAAGTTTTCATTTGCAATAATTTAATAGATTCAAAGCAATTTGACAAACTGTTTGTAATTGTTGAAATAACAGCGATACAATAATAATAACAACAATAAAGACAACCTGGAAGTGACTAACCCAATAGTCACCACAACAATAGTATGAACATCTATTCATACCAACCCATCAAGTTTTAATTAAATGTTGTAGTCTAGTTCTCACTGGTGTATCCGAGCGTGTCCATAACCTAGACGCAGGCTATTCGAATAGTTCAAAACCCGCAGGTGTACCAATGTACCCACACTTCAGACCGCCATTCCACCAGCCACGGTTAGCATACTTCCTTTGGTATACAGGCCCGGCTAAGTCTAACAAGACATTTCCAATATTGTGTATCAACTACGAGCCGCTCGTATGGCCAGAAAACCATACGCTTACATTGTAAAGCCGTAAAGACAACTACCCCTCGGGGTAAAGCTTTACGGACAACTACAATGCTCCCAGCACACAACCACCTCATTTTACCACAACACAACACACACACGCCCACCAGCCAAAGTACTAAGTCAGGAGAGGTCACATACCCTGTAGTGTGGTTAGCACGCAAAATGCTCAGTACGGTGGCGCAAGTAACTCGGTCCTTAATGACCCGGGCACCATTCCAGTCACACCCAAAATACACCATCTTACCATTGTGCCCAAGTCCAAATTATTTTATTTTTATTTTTAGTTTTCATAAATAAACATAGCACAAGGGTTGAAACATAGAGTCATAATAAGTTTGTGTAATCAAGGTTATCGACTAAGTCGATAACCGCCCAATTCTACTGGTAACTAAGCATTGCTAAGCATCATATCACAAAGGCAATAAAAAGACCATAAATCATTCACAGGGCTCTAATTCACCGGTGAGGATAATAACCTATGGCGGTGGCAGGGGTGAATAATTTCAGGGCAACAATGCAATGGGATTAACTACCTCTAATCGATAAAATTAACTTTAACACAAAAGCATGCATACATACAAGTTAAACAAAGTATTAGACTTTAAAGTAATGGGATTGATTGGATATGATCAAACTGCTTGCCTTTGTTTGCTAGAACTCTGGACATTCTCAAGATCATTTCGGTTGCGCTCCCGAATCATCGTCATCTAACGAAAAGAAACGACAAAGCGAAAAACATCGAATAAACACCAAGATTCCAAAAGTATCCAAAAATTAATAACACAGAAGATAGATTATGAATTTAGGAACAAAAAATAGTTGATTCGAGTTTATTTAACTTAGTTAGGATTTCTTCATCGTTCTTTCCAAACTCACTTATTTTCCACATCATCATAGATTTCACTGTTTGTTTATGAGGATCCAAGCAAGCTTATTTTTCGATTAGGTTACTACTATCGATATTTGTCCAACCAACTAAATGACTCGAAACATATCTAACTATCGCACTAACCGTGTCAAAACCTATTGGCAACTGATAGTTGTCATGTTATTGCTAACGAGAACGATGATCACGGACGATACCTAGAGCTTAGGTGATGATGTTTTCTTTAACAGACCACCTAGTACTCACAAGCATTCTCTCCAGGCATTCTACGTATACAACCACGATGATCATACAGTCAAAATCAATCCTCTAATATGCTCTCCTTTTTCAGTGGACTTTGATGGTGATCTTGGGTTAGCTTTACTACAATGCTACTTCCATCTAATCTTCTTACCAACTACTTATCCTATAGCTTAACCTCGGGGTTAACTTCTTAAAGATGTGGAGCCGTACCGACAGCTATTTCTAATGGTCACCTAAAATTAAACTTTAATTAACTTGACAGAAATACAAGGCAGCTTGATCTAAATACAAACTAACTTAATGTGGAATTGGCTAAAAAAGAAACACCCAAAAGTTACTTTATCCTACTCACTGCCTTAGCTGGGCAATTAATCGGATGGTGTCCACTGCCATATGATCATACACTGAGATCCAACACAGAGAGGGGGCTACTGCTAGTTGAGGTACACACAACTAACTGACCTTACTAACCATTTCCATTGGCCCTCAACTCACTTAAGCTAATCTATGCTAACAGCATGCAAAACAGATAGGCCTATTACTATACACACTCGGGGAGAGAGCCACTGTCAGCTACTTACTAGATGATAACATCCTACTCAAGGTTGCTCCTGTTAGATCCTCATCCAATCACCTAATAAGTTGAAAGCTCACTGCCATCCATCCAAGCACACATACCAATACTGAGAATCACATAAGGATAGAAGGTCACTGGCAATCACTGGATTATACACACTAGCTGATTTTCCGACAAAACAACTTATCCACCGAGCGTTTAAAAACTAACCAATCTTGGTGAATGCTATCTACACAGCCAAGGGCTCACTGTCATTTAGTTATCCTCACCCTCTTTACCATTCACCTTATACATGATCTTCAGTTCACTGACAACACAGAGAAAAGCTTCAGAGAACTAATGTGTAAACTTCTTTCAAAACTCAACTTCAAATTTGTTAAACCATTTAAAGTGACCTAAATACATTGACATAGCTGATTAGCAGCAAACGGTTTGGTTTAAGAGAGTGGCACCACCACGCCCACAGGAGCGCAAGGAGGAACAGGGAGGCTCGCCGAAATGGGGCCGTGGTCATCGCGGCGGTGGAGGCTGGCGAGGCGGCGCGAGGGCTAAAATGGGTCGCCCGAGGCTACGGTGGAGCTAGGGGTGGCGACTTGGTGGCACAAGCGGCAGACTGTGGTGGCGCGGCGATGGCGGCGGCGCGGCCGTGGAGGTGGAAAGGGGCGACGGCTGGTGCGCTTGGAGCAGACTAAGGTGCGATAAGCACCAAACAGTGCAGAGGAACTCACCCGAGTAGCTCAAGAAGTAAGGGTGGCCTGAGTGGTCCCGCATGTAACATCCCAATTTTTGAGTTTAAAAATCTTTTAAATAGTTAGTAGGGAAAAAGTCACCATTTGGATTTATTTCAATTTAAATTCAAAAGCTTAATATTGGACTTTGCAATAAAAAATATTTAATGTGAATAATCCCAACTTGAACATTAGCCAAAACTATTTTATTTGGGTTCTATGTGCTCGATTATATTTTCTAGATTTTTCTAGAATTTTTCGAGTTCATTTGCTATTTTCTATTGCTTATTTGAATTTCGTATTTTCTAAAATAGAAAAGCTATTAAAATCTCGAAAATCCTCTCGGCCGAATCCCTTCCTCCACCCATTTTCTTTCTTTTTCCGCCCAACTCGCGAGGCCCATCGCGCCGCGCTCGCTCCGTCTGCGGGACGTGTGGGCCCCACACGCCGTCTTCGTCCTCGCGCGGCTTCTTCTCGCGAACGACGCGCCGACCGCCATTGCCGATCTCTGAGTCCCGTACGACAACGCGAGATTTCTAACAGAACCCCTTCTAGAAAACGCGTAGAATCTTATCCTCTATCTCCCCGCATCCTTCCGGATCAAAATCTTATCCCGTTTCCGTCTCTAACTCCGTTTTTCCCGCTAGTTCATCTCGGACTCTTCTTAGGGTTCGTCGCCGTACGCCACCCTAGCCCCTCCCGGCACCTATAAAAGGCACCCCCGGGTTCGCCCTCTCAACCGCAACCTAGAGCCGCCACCCTCACCTCCTCCCGAGCCCTAGCGCCATCGTAATCGGAGATCTAGGGTTTTCGGCCGCGTTTCGTCACCGTCGTCGTCGCCGCGTCGTCGTGGAGCACACCGACGTGTTCCTTATCACAGCCTCTACCTCCGGGAGCTCTCGCCGTCGCCAAAACCTCGCCGGAACACCCGTCCGACAAAAGCCGAACCTCTCCGCCGCTCTGAGCTCGCCGCCGGTCGCCACCGTCCACCCCAAGCACCCGGCGTTGCACCATCAGGTTCGCAATAACCTCAGCTCATGCCAGTACCACTCACCGCCGGTGGATCGCCGCCGTTCGCCGTTGTCATCGGTGCCCGAGCGCCGCCGCCTGCCGGTCCGACGTGTCACGCCGCGTGGCTCGCCACCTCAGCTCCGGTGCCGATGTGTCGTCTCGCGTTGCATCCTCGCTACCGCGACGTACGCCCGAGTCAAGATCTCGACGTTAGCCGCCACGACGTGTCGCGCTAAGATCGGTCCGATCGATCCACGTGGCGATCCACGGCCTCTGTGATCGAGGCTCGGTGGGCTTAGTCCACCGTGAGCCTTGTCTCTGACATGTGGGTCCCACATGTCAGTAAATTCTTTTTTATTTCTTTTATTTCCGAAATTCCTTGCTGATGTCAGCATTGCGCAATAATCCGATTTTTCTTTAGAGAAATAATTCAGAAATTCCAAAAAATCCAAATTAGGGTTTCTTTTAGATTTAAAACTTCCAGAGGCCATAACTTTTGTATCCTATCTCCGATTGAGCTCATTCAAATTTCTAAATTTATCTAAATTCGAGCTCTATTTATCTGAGATTTTTATTTAATTTTTAGAGCTTGTTTTGTCTCTGTTATTTATTTGTTTTGTTTATTTGTTTCGTTTGCGAGTAGACGTCGATTCGTCGGGGAATTTCGTTGAAGAAGGAGCACCCCAAGATCAAGAACAGTACATAGACCTTTTCCAAGGCAAGTCATACCTTTGATCATCTTGAACCCAGTTTTCAAATTACTTTGTGTTAAAGTATTGCATTCTACTTTAACTATGTATTTAAATGCTTTGAGCATAGTTATTATCCAATTTGTTATCACCCCTTGACTATGTATGTCATAATTCCTTGTCACCCTAGATTGGTTTATTAGTTGGTATTATTGTAGCACCAACGTGGATTGGTTAGATGCGAGTACAATTGCTTAGCCATGCTACGAGTCTCACATCTCATGTAAGTTGCAATTATTAAATGTGACTAAGTGACTATGGAACTTTGTGTAAAACTGTGTACTATGTGTTATTACTTCGTGATGGCATGTGTTGCACTAAAACCAACTGGGTGGTAAAGGATTTAGACTGAGGCAAGTGGTGGAAGCTATGTGATATGGTGGAAGCTGTGTGCATGGGTTTGATAATCTTTGTGACCTATTTAGAACATGTAAGTCTTGCCTTGGTCAATTAAGGACTTAACTTTGTGCGCCATTGAACCGAGCTTCATCAGACGACCACATGCCCGGTATGGGACAGCCTAACTTAGTAAGTTATGGATTCTCGGCATTGATGTTCGGTGGATAGGTTAGTCGTGTGACAGGTGGAGGTGTGACTACTTAGTGGTTGCATTGCGGACGGTTCGCGCATCCCCGCCCGGCGGTGTGTGTTATACTAATTCTATGTGAGCTGGTATAGCGGAAAGCACATCGGGAATGTCAATGTTTGAGATGAAGTTTCCAACTGCTTTGTTACGATTAGTGCTTGCTACACTAGTTGTATCTTGTGGGTAAAGTGTGCAACCTCTGCAGAGTGTTAAATCAATCTATTCGAATAGCGTCATGATCATAGACATGCTCGGGATTTCACACGAGGTAGTTTTCATAAAATGTTTGGGATGGGAGTGTGTGACCTCAATCATATGGCTATATGAACTAATCTGTTTAGCTGTGTGTCTTTGTGGAAACAATTGTTAAATTATTATTGTCTATTTGTTCGAATCGCATTTCAATCTATTATTCGTATTCAATTGCAAATGTTGCTTTATGCAAAAGAACCACGAAGCCTTTTCTTTGGAATAAGCCTACATCTATAAATTGCATTCTGTGGTATGATTTATAGTACGGTTGTGTACTCACGCTTGTTGTAAAACTTACGCCCAAACCTACTGTAAGAGGAGGAGTCACGCCGCTTTGAGGAGGAGTTCGCCAAGGTTGCCGATCGTTAAGGTCCGGATCCCAGCTTGGTTGCCTGTGGTGAATTGGTGGATCTACGCTGGAGTTATTTCGCTCCGCTGCTTTTATTCTCTGTTAGCCTGCGTGGCTTAATAAGTGTAAACTCGACCATAAGGTCAAAACCCTTATTTGTTATTCAAACTAATCGTTTACTTTATTTATCGCTTGTGTGGATCGATATTCACCTATGTTGACACTGTGTGCACTAGCGTGATCCTGAACTAGTGCAGCATACACAGAGGGTTCCATAATCGTAATTTTGGGTCCCGACAGGCGACGGGAGCCTGCGGCGGCGCGGGGTGGTCACCGTGGAGGGGTCCCTGGAGAGAAAGAGGGCACAAGTGAGTGATCGGGGAAGGTCAAGGGAGACTTGAAGGTGCTTAGGGAGGGAGGAATTGAGCTGGGGCTCGTTGGAGAAGACACGGCGGCGGAGGAAGCGGATTTGGCCGGTCACGAGGAAGAAGGAGTGCGCGCAGCTCCTCAGGCGATGAAATCCAAAATTGCTTGATTGGTTTGTCTCCTGGGGATGTGGGACACGCCGTGACGTGGTGGGCGGCGGCCGGAGATCGTCAGAGTAGCCAAAGAGTTTGGAGGCGGCGTGGCGGGTCCAAGAGCGGCATTCGGAGCTTGGAGCCCAAATGAGCTCGGAGAGGAAAGAGGATGAAGAGGGAGTAGCAGAGGAGTGGAGAAGGGTAAGGCGAGCTCGGGCGTGCGGCTTAAATAGAGGGAGGCGGAGATGTCGCAAATAGGAGCCGGCATGGGCGACGACACACTCGGTGCGGCATTCACGAACATGAGCCACATCGGGCAGTAAGGGAGGTGACAAGGGTTTAATGCCGTCTAGGGCGTGGGCGATGAGCGATCGTTGCGGGCGAGGTGAGGCGCGCGAGAAACCGCGGACGGTGATGGCCAAACCGGCGACTATGCGGTGGCGTGGCGCGCTAGAGCGGCACGGTGCTGGGCGAGCTGGCGCTCGGGCGAGCTAGCGCTTACGCCGCGTGGAGAAGAAAGCCTGCCGGTGGGGCCATGCCGTCAGTGAGTGGAAGAGGGGTAAGGTGGTGCGGTGGAGACAGGTTGTTTTAGGTGCGGTCCGGGTTGAGTCGGAGGAACAGTGAATTAGAGATTTTGTTTTCTTGAAAAAAAAGCTGAGGTGTTTAGGTAATTTTTAGACAAAGCAAAATAGCTCCGAAAAATATGAAATTTTTAAGGGAGGCTGAAAATATAGAGAAGATTATTCTATAAATTTTATAGGGTTTTTCTTGTAGTATATTTTCTCCTAAAATTATTTTAAGTGCATATTCTTGATGTTTGACTTTCAAATTTCTTCTTTGACCAACTGTTTTAAAATAGCAAATTATTTTTAGAAATTGTGAACATTTGAAGGTGAGTTTATAAGGTGTTACAGAACCTAGGAAAAATACTTTCAGGCACTGTTCACAAGTTTTGTTTGTATTTTAAATTCAAATTCAAAAATATCATGCAAAAAGAAAAGAAACCAAAAAAATCCTCCAAAATTTCCAGAAAATTCAAACAAGTAAGACAGAGCAGTTGAATCCAAATGAGGTATTCCCACATCGGAAACCTTTTTAGCTTTGCCCCAAATTCAAGTTGGACTTTTGAATTGGAGAAGGGGTATTGGATTACTAGGTTTCAACATATTTGCTTTGAAATAAAAGTTTTAAAAAGTCAAAATTTCACAAATGCACATTAGATGCTTACCTAATCGAACTTAAGGATTTTGGGCTGTTACACTAGCCAACTGGGCGGCCTAGCTCGGCTCGGCAAGGGCACGACCCATCCTGCCCAGCTATTAAATGGGCCGTGCCGAGCTAACCCACGTGCCGAGGAGGCGGCTCAGGCATGGGCCGTTGGAGTTTCGTGCCATGCCGGGCAGCATGAGCCCATTTGGCCTGCCAGAACAAAACAAAATCCAAAAAAATTCCAAAAAATCATAAAAAAGTGTAGAATTAAAAAAATACATATGAAAAATTTTAATAAATGATATAAGCATATTGAAAATGTAATAGAATTTTATTAATGTTCAAATAGCTGACTCATTAAATTAAATATTTGTCATTTAGCTCATAAAATATGAACAATTGAAAAACATGTAAAACAATCCTAGAAAAATATATATTTGAAAAACCAAAATAAATTTATATATACTGATAAAATGAACTATATAAAATTTAAAAACTACAAAATAAAACCATATAAGTATTAAAAAAATGGAAATAAAATCATATAAATATTAATAAATAAAAATAAAATCATATATGTATATTAAAATTGTGTCGTGCCTAATGGGTTGTGCCATGCTTGGGTCGTGTCGGGCCGGGCCGAGCACTATTCGTGTCGCGTCGTCGCGTCGCATCTGGTCGCGTCGAGGTGGCGCCCAGGCACCGCCTCGCTATCGTGGTCGCCGGCTTGGCCTGTGAATAGTGTAGGTTGTGCCGTGCCTAAGCTGGGCTAGTAGTGTCGTGTCGCGGGCCGGCTCGTCAGGCACGACCTGTTTGGCCATCTCTAGGTAGAAATAATTAAGGCCGCCAACCAAATCTAATCGAAATATCATTAGGCTGATGGTTGTCCATAATGCCTCACTATGACAATACTTTCATGGCTAACGTTCTAGATCAAAAAATTTCCATTGGTAGGCTGGTATTGATCCACACAACAATCCCGTATTTGGAGTATGCAACAGACAACACATGCTTCATGGAAATGGAGAACTAGCTTACAAAAAAAATGGACAACAGACAACCAGGAGAAGGGAGCCGGTGACAGGCCGGAGAGGAGGATGGCGATGGACTGCGGAGGAGGCACTGCTTCAGTGGGAACTAGAGGAGGGAGCCGATGAGGATCATAGTAGTAGGACGTAGGTGTTCGAGGGGTCGGAGGCGGGAGACGGCACGGGTGGTCGCTCGTTGGGTCGGAATTGGAGGAGGGCCTAAACAGAGGACGGAGGGGGCGCGCAGATTCGGTGGAGGGCGGCGCAGCCGGTTGCTCGGGGGTCGAAGATGGAGAAAGGCCCAGTCAGAGGACAGGGGTGGCACGGGTAGGCGGGCGGATGCGCGATTGGGCAATCGGGGGCGGTGCGGAGCGCCTCCTAGGGTTGAGGAAAATCCAAGCGGGGCTGAGCGAATGGAGCGAATCGGCGGGGGTGACTGGGCTGGTGATGAGGGCATCCCTACTACTACTATCATATCTCTAAGTGTTCATGAAGCACCAAAAGGTCCAATGACTAGAGCATGAGCCAAGCTTCTAAATAAGCAGGTGAATTTGTTTCTTAATATACTTCCTTTTATTGATGAGAACAATATACTACCTAATGCTAGTGTTTTGTGCATAATTAGGTATGAGGAGGGAATCGAGACCAATGCATGGGAAGACCATTTCTTGGATGATTTACGACTTCACAATCCATGGACTGAACTCAAGCCAACAAAGCCACGGTCAAGCATCAAGCCATGTTGGGCCACGGTCAACACATGCCCTGTATTTTGTGTGTAAACTACTTACTTTGCTTGTCTTCTGATCCATAGTTATCAATGTTGTCTATTTTGTTTTGGCATCCGCATTTAGAGATGGATTTCTAGGATATGTGCTTTTAAATTGCCGATCGTCGGCGTGAAATCTTGTGCCTTGTGTGATATGGTAAATTTGTTCAGAGCTTTGTAAATGCTGCCTTTTGCAGAGTTTCAAACAGAGTTCTCTTCGGATCATATGCCCATCTATTCATATTTTCTAGCAGCTAAGGGTCCCATTAGCTGCTCTTGTTGCGTGTTTTGTATGTTAACGTGTATCCTGTTTTTAATGTTGTCTACTTGTTTTGGTTCTCACGTTTGGAATCTTATTTTCAGAGATGTCTCCAAACAACCCAAAGGAACCTTTATAAACACTCTTGCACTTTAGTATCTTATATATATGTGTACATATTTATTCACAAAAAATCTCACTAACTCAAGAGTGAGGGACTTACCACCACCACAAAGTCCTCTTATAAGTTATAATAGTCAAGAATGTTAGGTTTCATAGTACCTAGATAAAACCTCAAGTAGCATCCATTGTTGTAGTATAGCTGTGGTTTCTTTTAACAATTGAGTTAGAGTATCTATAATAGTTTGTTTATTAGCTTCTTACTGATAGAAGAAAGAGTACTCAATCTAATAAAAAGAAAACAAGCATTACAATGGATTGTTTCTTGAGCTTGTATCTAAGACTTTAATTGCTACTCACAAAACAAGTTTTTAGATAACAAGCAAGTCTCCAATAGGTGTTTTGTTGTTTCATGTGTCTTGATATCAACAACTTGCTTGTTTTTTCATCTAGAAATAAGCTCACCTTCTCTTTTCACCATCTCTCTTCTACATCATCTAAATACTGATGTGTCCATCCCTTAGTAACAAGTGGTATGGACTATTGTAGATACTCTTAATTAGCTGGCTTCAACTCATGGGCTAATGGCTATTGAGAATGAATCATTTTGTTCTACTATTTTGTTTCATATGTTTGCTTGAGACCAATATTTTTTTTTTGGTTCACATGGGTAGCAAATGATTAATTAAGCAAATATGTTTTGTTTTAGTTATATTTCCTGTTGCAAATAAGCTTCAATTCCTCACCATGTTATATACCCTGCTTTAGAGCTTCATTTTCATGTACACAAAGCCTTCACGTTGAGTTCAACATTTGTTAGTATATTTCTTTTTTGTAACGATGACAATATAGGTCCAATTGTCTCCATATTTATTCGAAATAGAAATAGCCTCCACTAATATCATTCCAGAAGCTAACAATTATTGCCCTTTTTCTTTGCACACTCTTTTTCATTTGCCTTAATGCCCGGAAGGAACTAGTTTGCCTACTCATAATTATTGCATCCAATAATAACAACAACAACAATAATTTGAGAACCAAGTAAGGTTTGAGTGGCTAGTGGAGATAGTTGTACCTCCAGCCCACCAGAGTTCAAACCCCAGGTTGTGCCTTGTGTGTCTCATTAAGGAAGATTTTCTTTCAGTGGGTGGCGACGTATCCATCGCAAGCGGAGCGTCGGTGGTGACTTCGTCATTTCTTCGTCAAGCTTCGCTCGTCCGGTCTTCAGTAGGCGTCGTGTGTGTGAGTGTGTGCGTGTGGTGGTGGGCGTGTGTGTGGATGTCTATGTGTTGTACTGGGTGATTCGAAAAAAAAAAACAACAACAATAAATCTTGATACATTTCTCTTGATCTCATGATGCAGATCAAGCCCAGCCGTTGGGTGATGACACGCTGGATGATGGTGACTCAGCATTCTCGCTTAAACTTTGCCGGCCTTTCAGGGCCCTGTAATTCTTAACAGTGACTAATCACATGACGAGGCTGACTGGCCTTATCATCATCTCCCTAAGTATAAAACGTTTTTTTACCCCTCTGCCCGGTTTGGCGGTGGCGTTTGGACACCGCCGGCGATGAGCCGTCGTTGTCGCCGCTAGGCAACTTGCAAGGTCACCACCTCCCACCGCAAACGCATGCACTATGGCTCTATTTTACGAGCACTGCACCGCTAAGCATACGAAAGTTTGCTGTGTACGTGTAGCATACTACTCTAGTAATGGAATTAGCGACTGACAGATGGGACCTGCAGTGGTGCAGTTCAACGAGCCTATTTCCCAGCCAGTATTACGTGCAATAGCTAAGCCTTTTCATTTGAAAAAAAAAGCCTGCTGGTGTGGTGTGGACGAATGACCGAACTAGACTTATTCCCCGCACAACATATTTAAGAACAGTGACATACGTAAGACGAAAATGGAGGGAGTGCTAGTGGGACAAAGTTATTACGAGGTAAGCTAGCAAATACACATTTAAATATCATGTGTAATCCAAATTGATACATAAATTATGAGAAACAAAGTTAAAATAGAAAAAACATTAAATGTAGTACCTTAATAATGAACAGTGCGTTTCGAAAGCCCAAAAACACGCACAAGTAGTAATTTTAAGAATAAAATTAACTAAATTTGTGATACAAACAATAGCAAAGGCACCGAGAAGATACCAAGAGTGCGGCGAGTGGAGTCAGTTCTCCAGTCCCCTCATACCCCCCATGGTGCATCCACCATTGTTTAAGAAGGAATGATTTGAACCGGGTTAGCTTCCCTGGTTGTGAACGTTTTGCCTGCGACACTGGGCACAAATGGATGGGATCGACTAGACCAGGGGAATGATCTCATCAAGTCGCCCAATTCAATCGAATGTTCCTTTCTGGGAGTAATGCAATGGAATGGAATGAATCATGGCTTGCAAGCTAGCTAGCTAGTAGCTACATCGTGATCATACATCATCGGCGTGACTAATGAATGTTTCCCCTCGAGTGTAGGCTACTGGAGCAATACTTTTGGTCGCTCTCACCTCGAGTGGGTGGTGACTGCTGAGCCGCTTGCATCCATGGCTGGACTGGGTCGCCGGCTCCTTTTTACTTCTGCACTTTCCCTCGACATTTTTGGAGACGAACCAATCAAACATGCTCGATGCTGATGGGATATGCGTCTATTTCTGTATGATCAATCGTCTCTGTTTTGTTTTGACCGGGCAACTGGGCCAGAGACGCTCGATCGTCAGCCAAGCTATATTTCATGAATCGACTATGCTTTTCCACGGAAAATACGATGACCTGGATCAAGACAAAAATGGGTTTGAGAGCTGGTCATGCTTAGTACTGTAGTTGCTAGCTAAACCTAGGTGTGGTGTTACCGACTTTTTTTAGAGGTACAAGGCAGACTTTTGTGCACACAGCACACACCCCACACACATCACCAGATGCACACGCATATGCGTGCGTTCCTTTTTACACACACTGAGAATTTTTGCGGAAGTATCAGGATCTCACGTAGCGTGGACACACGTTTTTTTACTGAACGCGCACGTGTGTATACCCTAATATAAATAATCAGGTGAGACGTATAAATTCGATTAGCAAAGGCACGCACCTTCCTACTGAAGGTGCGCATGAATGCACCATAATCTAAATAATCAGGTGTAACGTAAGAATTCGATCTCATCAGGTGTAACGTAAGAATTCGATCCCAGAGATGGAACCTGTATAGGCCACCCTAGCAAAGCCTGGCAAAAAGTTTACATAGCGTGAGACAGTAGGTTGAGATGTTTGTGGAGGAGGCATTCTTCCAGCAAATATAAAAAGGCAGCCACATGGCCCACACATTTGTACTCGGTTTAGTAGCATGTACACAAGTTGTGTTCGCTCGCGTACGAAATAGCTTAGATGGATATGTATTCTGGGATACGCAGAGCACCGGATCTGATTTTATTTAATTTTATCAAAACTCTTATATATATGGATATGTATTCTGCAATATAAACCCAGTGATCATATACATATACGATGATATATATGGAAACAATCAATTATTTTTCTTCTAGATCCACCCCGCACACATCCAAGTTTTACTTGAATAATATTTCTAAATATTAAATTCGAGTCTGCTTCTCACTTATCTGCACCGTGCCCCCGCGGCTACACATGAAAGCCAGACATATGGATCCTTCTGGCATGCTTCACACGTATGCTGTCTCTCTCGGCTCTCCCCTCGGCTCTCCTCTCCTCTAGCCTACTTTAGATCCCGCCACGTCGCCGACACCCACCTGGGATCCCGCCACGTGTCCATTCCCCTCCCCCGCCGTCGCACGCGACGCCACAGATACTCCAAGCACAAATCCCTTCGCCCCCTCACGACTCCACCACCGGGCCCACTGACATGAGGGCCCACCTTTAAGTGGGACCCGCGGGATGGCGGGCATAAAAGGACCCACTTCCTCGCCTCCACCTTACCACCCGCCGCTATTTACACCTGTGCCCTTACCTTCCCGCCCTCATGGCCTCCGGCGACCGCCTCGCCGGAGCTGAGCCTCCCCCTCGCCCGACGACGTCGCCGTCGCCGGCGGAGAACCATACGGGGGTTTCGGCGCCGCTGCTGCAGCCCACCGACGCCGACGCGCCTCTGGCGCGGTGGCTCCGGCGGCTCGAGGCGTTCCTCGCGGTGGCGGGGCTGTCGGCGTCGACCCCTCTGGGCGTGGCCGCCGCGGCGTCCGCGCTCGCGGTGGTGGGCCTCGCGCTGCCGGCGGTGGCGGTGGGGCTCTCCCCGTGCCGCTGGCGCGGGAGGGGCTGCGACGAGTTCGAGGTGGAGGTGTTCGAGGTTTGCGTGCTGCTATCGCAGGCGGCCGCGGCCGCCGTGGCGCTCGCCTGCGTGTCGAGGAAGATGGCCATGTACGGCCTCCGCAAGTTCCTCTTCGTCGACCCGGAGCTCGGCATGCGGATCCGCTTCCAGAAGGAGTACGTCGCCAAGATCCAGGTGATGTGTCTCCGGCCTCTAATCGACGCAATCCCGCGTGAATTTCTCGTAGTTTTGCTTCAAATGTGAAATTTGTGAAGGAATTGATTCGGATTGATAGTGTGTAGCTGCTAAAAATGGTTGCTTTAGTCAGCACAGCTTCTCGGCTAGTTACTACTACTAGATGACTAGATTAAATGCAACTACGAGCCATTTTGTCCAAATTTAGTGCAGCCTGTGCAGTTGAATGAGGAATTAGTGAATTCAGGTGGCATCTGATTGCTTTGCATTGTGCAAGGAGGAGATATGGAGAATTTTGAGGCTATGTTTGTAAGTTCTCTAGCTGCTAAATACTGAAAGTCTGAAACCTCTTGCCTGGATTTTTTTTTAAAAAAAACGTGGCGCCTTGGATTCTTGGGTTTGTCCTTACTGAAGGGCGAATTGAGGTAATTGATTCAATCGGTTATATGTGTATATGCATGTGCGCCCATGTGAATTGTGAATGGAGGTCATGGGCGTGTGATAGGTACTTTGTGTTTGTGCCGGCATGTCTGTTTGTG
Source organism: Ampelocalamus luodianensis (assembly GCA_036346255.1). Lineage (NCBI taxonomy): Eukaryota > Viridiplantae > Streptophyta > Magnoliopsida > Poales > Poaceae > Ampelocalamus > Ampelocalamus luodianensis. Next base: position 50,288,565 of record CM070632.1, on the reverse strand, counting down.
TTTGTTTACTCGGAAATGCATGATCATGGGCTGATCAAAGGTTTGTGCTCTGGAAGACGCACTTGCATTTCTTCGTCAGTTCTTTTTTCTAAACCATTTATAATGGAGGTAATTGATCGAAGCATAGAGACATGTTTGATGTGTTACTGATGATAGGATGCAAGTGCTAGCCTACTCTACAGAAATATTTGGTCAACAAATGTACGGATGCCAAAGTCTGTTTCTTTCTATAAAAAAAAGCAAATTCATATCCTACCTAGGTCTGCGGCTGGCTGAATTGCTTTTGTCCTGAGTTACCCTGTACTTTATTTTCAGCGGAAATTTAAATTAGAAAATTTTATGTTTAGGACGGCAACCATCATAGATCATACATTGGTTATTCACCATGCTAAAGAGTTTTGGTATGCCAATTTTGTGTTGACAAGTTTTCGCAAAACCTCTACGACAGGATTTCTTCCGCACACTTATGTGGTGGATATTGCCATGCTTTGCTGTGAAGGTCACCCGAGAAATCTTCCGTTTTGCCCACATCTTCAACGAGTCAATTTGGAGATCATGTGCTGTATTATTTGCTTCCATCATGTCATGGATGTATTTGACGACAATTGTATTATCCTCCTGCATGCTTTTCAACTTGGTTTGCAACCTACAAGTCATTCACTTTGATGATTACGGAAGACTTCTAGAGCATGATGCGGATCCTTTAGTCTATCTGAAAGAGCACCTACAGCTCCGCTATAATCTCTCCAAAATCAGTCACAGGTTCCATATTTCTTCTGCTACTCTTCTTTTCTGTTACAGCAAGCCAGTTTGCTATTCTTTTCAAGACGACAGCATATAACGGGCCAATCAATTTCACCAATGGTGGTGATATAGCTGTGAGTATTATGTGCTTATTTATTCCAGAAATGACATAAACTTCCCCATATGCATACAGTGTCAAAAAAGCAGATCATAAATATATTTCTTTTACGCTGCAGGTGTCTTCAGTTGTTCAAGTTGTCGGTCTCGTCCTTTGTTTACATGCAGCTGCTAAAATTTCTCACAGAGCTCAAAACATTGCTTCATTAGCTAGTCGATGGCATGCTTTAGTAACATGCTCTAGTGACTCTACTTATGCAAGCACCCCAAACAGTTCTGGGAACCTTGTGCCCTTTCCAGCTCATCTGTTTTTGAGAGATTTTTCAGAAAGTGACTTGGAGTCTCTGGAGAGTGGCTCGGTGCAAGGCAATTCTCATAGCACAGCTCAATTGGCATCTTACATGTCTTCCTACCACAAAAGGGAATCACTTGGTTAGTAATCTAAAGCTTCCTTTAAGTCTGCATTGCTTAATCTTTATTTAATGTGATGACTGAAGAACTTGATGCACATCTCACTTTATATGGCTTTGCTTTGATGTTGTTTATGCTAGCAGTACATACATCGGCTTTTATTTTCCGTCCTACTGTGTTTATGCTTTGTTTCTTCTCTGTTTCATTGCAGTGCTATATCTCCTAGCCAACCCGGGAGGCATCACGATATTCGGCTGGATCGTCGACCGGACATTCCTCAACACGATTCTGATGCTCGAGTTAACTCTTGTGCTGTTTGTTCTCAGCAAGACCATTGTGATCCCGGCCAAATCATTAGTGCACAATTACATCAGGTTTCCATGATGGATTTGTGCCATTTTGTTCGGTTCAGAGAGCATGATACGATGATACATGTCAGGGTTTCTACGCCACATTGGCAGAAACCGGTGCTACGGCAAAGTCGATCTTCTTGACAGTCAAGTCATATGTTGGATCTGGAAACTACGAGGTTGGTCTTTCTTGAGGATTACCTGTTGAGCTTGATCTCCAAAAGTTCAACTCCCCCACCTTTTCTGCTGCTAATGCGCACCGCGCAATTACCAGATATACAGCTTCATTTGATCACTGGACTGCAAGCTGTAGGCTTAGGCTCGGTTGTGTTGTGAATAGTATTGGTCTCTTGGACTAGTAAAGCTAGCATCCTCCTCCATGTAGAGTGGTCTGTGCTTCTCTTCTTTCTGTTGTGCATTTGTACATATACTCTTATAAACCATATGATATATACATCAACGAATTTTCCAATTTTTTACAATGCTCGAGTTGATCACGTAAATGCAAACTTAGTATCATGCCTGCGCAAAAGGCAAACAATGACAAGTGGGGTCATGGTGTAACGTGGATCCTGTGTGTAGTGTGTGACTGGAGGACCATTGGCAGTGTGCGTGTGTGTTTGGGTTTAAAAGGGGAGCCCCTGCACTCAATTGGGATAACAAATGAATGAAACAGAATTCCAATTCCCCACCTACTCTTCTTCCCTCTCATCTAGCTCTTCTCTGATTTCTCCCCTTCCCAGTCTATAATTGTTGTTCCCTTCGCGATTTGTTGTGCTTGTTCGTTGGCAATCTCATTGCTGCAACCGGGACATAACAGTTGGTATCAGAGCCTCGCTCCTCCGCTCGCGATTCTAGAGATTGATATGTAGATCCAAGGAAAGGGTGGGCGATTGTATCAGGCAGACGCCGTAATTCCTGATCAAGGTTAGATAGACTCAATGGAGTGGGAAGTTGCGCTGCTGATCCAAAGTTGCCAAGTACGGAAGGTGCACACCAAATGCTCGACCAAATGTATGGCGCGCCAAATGCAACCATCGAGCAGCAGAAACAACAAATGACGGTCAGGTTGAAGATGGAGAGCCATAGCGTGGTGAACGAACAGCAAGCAGCGTTGTGCAAGGAGAGAACCTCTCGAGCTGATGCCCAGCAGGTGTTTGATAGATTGCCAAGCCACCAGGAAACGACCACAGCAGGCGTTCTTCGTGTCATTGTGAGCCATGTGCTTTATCCAGTGACCGAGGAAGTGCTTCATCAAGTATTTGATCCTTTGGGAGTGGTGGAAAATGTGTACGTGTACGAGAGGACAGATCATGTGGCAGCTCTCCTCGTTTTTCGATCGTGTCACGAAGCTGCTCAAGCTCAAGAAGCGAGGCATGGCCGATACATATATGATGGTTGTTGGCTAGATATCCAGCTGCTCATAGTCCCTCGCAGCAGCAGCATGGTGACGTCCGCCAAGTTCTCGACGTCACACCCTAGCCACGATGTTGGCATGCCGACTACAGCGTCCACCCCTGCTGTGGCTTCGGTCGGTCATGCCCTCGACCACCTCCTCGGCCACGACTACCTCTTCACTTGCCAATGCCGCCCTAGGCACGACCAGTGTCAGTGTCGCTCCACTCACCATCGATGTCGTTGATGCCATTCCATCCACACAACGCAATGTTGTGTGCCTAGGCGTCATCAAGTGGGTGTCACGGGTGCGCATTACTCGTCGCCCAATGCGCTGGGCTATAAAGAGCAAGAACAACAACTCAGTTCATGACACCATGGTCTCAGTGGTCAAGGATGAGGAGGTTCCTAATGTGGATGTCCCTGACATCAACTCCATCCGCAATGACATTGAGGAGATCTTCGTCGGCTGCGACAACGTCACCATCAAGGTGGACACCGTGATATCCTCCAAGATGTTCGATGAAATGCACCTTAAGGCTAGAGTGAGGGAGAGCAAGATTGACGAGCAACCGTTGTGGGAGGAAGGATACGACACCTCCACACGGCAGTGGCAGACTCTGATCTTCGGGTCTGACCATGTGGTGTTCGTTTAAATGCCACAAGACAACAAGTTACGCGAGCTTCTATTACAAGAGCAACTCAAGGCACCGCTCCAACAGGTAGCCATGATAAGTTCTTCGACTATGGAGGTCAAGCAGTGCACAACCCCCATGAGTGGGTGGTGCATGCACAGACCACCATGGCTTGCATGGCCGTGTGGCGCGCATGCCACGGCTATGGGCAATATCGGGTGCACACCTAAGCTGGGGGCGGCCAAGACACTTGCTGCATCGACGACAATGGGTGGTTAACACTAGATTGGAAAATTAGTGACGCGAGCAAGTGTTTGAGAAAAGGCCACCATGGGGGAGTAGTGCTTTTAGTCCCTAGAAATATGGAATGGAAAGTGCTCATCATGTGTTTGACAAGTTTCCACCATGGAAAAGAAATAGTTTCAGCCCTGGAAATTGTGAACAACAACTGTTCACAGTGGGTGACAAGAATGCTTCCTCGTGCTGCACTAGCATCAATCTTCTGAATAGTGAAACATTATTGAATGGACAAAGGGTTGTTAACTATGAAGGTGGGCTATCTTAGCCTGAAATATGTGTCACAAGCATTTCGGTTGATTTGGGTACACCACTAGTCATGGGCAAGTTCTATGGCATTGATCAGTATTGGGCTTATTGTTTCCACTGAATTGATGTTGTTCCCATCGGAAACTTTGTGGATCTTGAGTTTGCTATTGGAGAGGAATTGTCATAAGAGCAAGTATTTAGCCTTAATAATACAATGGAAGGTGATTACCTAAGGATTCTCACTAGGCCTTGGGATCCGAGTGTACCAAGGTTCAGGTTCCTAACCAATGTAGAAGTGGTTATCCTCAACCTTAGGCAATTGGTGCAGTCAGACCAAGCTTATTGGTTATCCTCTAAAGAACATTGGATGAGGTGTTCCAAGATGTAGTAGTGAGCAATGGCAAATACATATATCATGACCGTCAGAAGTTCAAAAAATTGGAACCCATGTATACCATCATAGAGCTGAAAGATCTAATTGTGTCTTCGAAAGTGATAACTGTTGTTGACGAGGATCTAATAATCATTATTTCATCATTTATTTGTAATTATTATTATGGGTAAATATGTCATCATATGGTTCTTGAGTATACCCCTTAATGATCATAAGGGAGAAGCCAACCAGGTGGTCGTAAGTCCTTCTACGACTACCTCATGATCGTAAGATCTTCTACGATCATCTTCTGGTCGTAAGTGTTGGTGATATACCTTAGAGGCAATAATAGAGATGATTGTATCACGTCTATGTTTATGAGTTATTGAATAAATATTATTTTGTTCCTTGAATGAATCATTGGTTGTAAACATTAACAAGTATGTGACTTGTTGGTGAAGCTCTTTAACTTATATGATGTCATTCTAAAAGGTATCCCTGGTTGGATGTCACTGGTCAGAACACCAGTGACTCTACGACCAACACATGTATTAATTGATGACCATGTTTCATCGGTCATAGATATAGGGATATCGAATCAATAATGTGAGCACATGTTAGAGAATATGGGGTTAGATAGACCCACCTTGAGACACTATTGAGATTGTTATGATTTTATGTATCATTAGTTGGTCTCAAGCAATGATGATGTATAACCCTTAGACCTGAGATCAGTATGATTCCCTACATGTGTAATAGCACTTTTAGAGGTTGCCAAACGCTACTCGTAATTAAGTAGTTATAAAGGTAGCTTTCAGATATGCTATAAAACATGAGGATGGATATGACTGGTCGGATATGGAATTTGCCCCTCCTAACATAACGGGAGAGATATCTCTGGACCCCTCAAAGTGGTCGGATAAAGAAAGTGCATGGTCATGCCACTCGTGGTCGAAGAGTTCGACCACATAAGGTTATCCGACACTCGATCGAGAAAGTATTGAACAGTCCCTGGATGACAAATATCTCACCTAGAGTTCAAACCAGATATCGTGAGGCAAAGAGAGAACACACGAGTAGGTCGCTTAGTTCAATCAATTACAGACTGATCGTATGAAGATACGAGCTAGTCGTAGACTGGTCAAACATAATCACAGAGTAGTCGAAACCTGGTCGTAAGGAGTTACGAACTGGTCGAGACTAAATATGAACTGGTCGTACACAGTCACAGATTGGTCGTACTTAAGTATTAACTGGTCGTAAGGAGTTACGAACTGGTTGTACCTAAATATGGACTGGTCGTGACGAGATACGAGCTGGTCGTAAGTGATGAGGATCTAGTCGTAGATCATATCATTAAGGTTCGTCCGATATAATTTGTGTATATTCGGGAATCGTTATGTCCTGCTAGGTGCCGCTGACGACTCGTGGTCGGAAAGGTGTTTCTGAGTCACAACCGAATACGCATTAATCTAACGGGTCACACACTTAATGGGTTGGAACAAACCAGTACGGATACGTTTCGTAAAATATGTTCGGATAGGATCCGTCATGGGCACTATATAAAGAGATGCTTGAGACTATTGGGAGGGATACGAGAGACGTGAGCTGCTCCACCGAAACCCTAGCCGCCATCTTCCTAAGAGAACCTCGCCGTGCGACCTGGTGCTAGCACACCGGCGTTCGGTTGTTCCTTCCCTGGATGTGTGGATACCGTAGGCGCTACTGCGGTTGCTGTTGCGCTTGAGGATACAGAGAACTTCAGAGGTTGCTAGAGAAAACGATCGACTCGTGAGGATACTGGACGATCGACTACGACTCTTCACCGACGTGCTCTTCGTTGGACCAGGCTGCTCCGACTCTTCTTCCGCTGCACTACGCGTCTGGTGGTAACGATTTGTGATCATCTACTTGCTTGGCATCCTGGTTTACGTGATAATTTTTTTGAATTGTTGCTATCGTAGATTACTCATATCCCTTCAGTAAGTTCTTTTACGACCAGTACCAGTTGTAAATTTTTCTATGACTACCTCATGGTCGTAAACTCTTCTACGACTAGGTAAGCTACGATCACCCCGTAATCAATAGAGCCTATAGACGAGTGGGCCTAATTGATTAGGAAAACTAAGCAGTCAATATACATTGTTATTCTCTGGAATAACTGCATGAAATGCACCATTACCTCTAACAAGTAACTGCTAGGCGACGTGGAGGGGTTACTGCTCTGGTAATTACTAACATCAATGCACCCGTTATATGAAATGATGAGGCGCCTCTTGACCTAGAGAAACGGCTACCTCTTCGCGCACTATGTAAAGGCTACAGTCAGAGGGGAATCAGGAGGACAAGCATGACCAGTAGCTCAAGTCTTAGTATTTTCCCTAATTGTAACCACTATACTCAATATAATACACACATGAGTAGGGTTGTTATTCTCTCCGGAGAAGGCCTGAACCTGTATAAAAATCCATGCGTCATTCCTCTGCGTGATCAATTGTGGAGACCCCCCGAATCAAACAATCACACGCAAGATTGGTTCTAAAACACCGACAGTTGTAAAATTGACAGTTTTAGCAAATATTCAGAATTAATTCCAGCAGCATTAAACAAAATCAAAACATATTTCCAGCAGCATTTAAATGAAAAAAATTAACATATGTATGTATGTAAATTCTCCATGTCAATTAACTAGGATAATATGCTCAAAAGATAGGACATGAGAATATACAAAATTAGCATAATACTCAGATTTTAAATGTTTGGTTATTGCTCTCAGATGTTGAGTAGCTCAAGATATAATCTTGGCCTTCACAACACTTGTGTCAAAATACAATCTCGGATTTTAATATGACAATCACTATGAAAGTAAATTAGGCCTTGAGCTCACAATAAAATCTTACTAGTCTAATTAGCTACTTAATACAAATTATCATTTCTGAATTCACTGGACATTATGTAATTTTTTCTAGCACTTAAGATATCAATTGACAACAATGTATGACAGTAACCGAATAAGATTACAGTGAACAAAAATTGCTCAAAGATCACAGTGAACCGAAATTAAATAAGGATCGCAGTGAACAAGCAAATAGGTTTGACACAATAAAAGGACATTAAGTAATCTACAAGCTCAAGACCAATTTATATCAAATTATCATATTCAATATCACATTAACATCAATTCATCATCGAGCATTCAACCGATCCCACAATTATCACTTAGCAAAGTCTCCCAGTACTAGATAAATATCATTGAATGAAATTCAACTATCACAACACACAATGCCAAGTAATGAAAACAGTAATACTCACGAGGCGGATGGCACTCAAAGCCACCGAGCAGTAAACCTGGCAAGGCACACCGAACGACGCTGACTCAAAAAACCAATTGCCCCCACTGTGCCACGTAGAACAGATAAGGTCGTCAGAGATACAATGTCAATCCGTAATTCAGGACACACCAAAATTGCGAAGTCAAGGTACAGAGATGCCGCACAAGCCCAACTGAAGTACACCAGCCAAATGCACCTGAGAACACCAATCACTAGGAATCGAAGCACTTCTCCCTCAACAAGATTAAGCCAGAGAGCACACCGGAACAATCCTCCAAGGGCGCAAGTCCCAAGAACCCTCACAGAACACCTAACAGGAGAAAGGGCACACGAGGAAACCGACGGGATGCGCAAGGAGGAGGATTCTGGCCTCACCACTGATGGTGCCAAGACAAGCACGACGGCGCGGGAGCTCCAAAGGCCCAAAACTGAACACAAATCGGAGGGGGAGAAGAAGCACCAAAACGGAGGGGAACTCACTGATTTTTCTAGGACCAGAAAGAAGGAGAAGGAGGCGACTTAAAGAGGAGAGCTAGAGCGGGTGAGGCATAGCTGTAGCCAACGACCGACGTTGAAGCGCACAGGCCACTGGCGCCTCCTGCACTGCTGCCGCCAGGGAGCTCCCCCCATGTTGCACGATCGAAGCATTGAACCCAATCGGGCTAGAGACTAGGTCTCCAACCTTATCCCTTCCTTATCTCCCACCTATAGGTGGGCCCCACTTCTTTTCTTTTCCTTTTTCAATTTCTTATTTTCTCTAATTGACAAATCACCAAAAAAACCCTAAAAAAAATCCAACAATAACTCCATGTGCTAATTTGAGGGGGGGGGTATGCAATTGTTGTTTATAGATCAATCTCTGCACGACCTGCTGGTCAGAGTTTAAGGGAGTTTGCAACGGTTTGGATTATTCAGGAACAACTAGTTGTGTGCTCCTATGTATCGACTCCTCAACTGGATACAAGGATAGTGAAGTATGTTAAGCAGGATTATATAGTTCTCGTGGTCGAGTTGTTCCAGTCGTTACACACATTTAAGAAGTCTTGTTCATTATCTGATAAGACCAGCAGGCTTAAGTTTATGAGCATGCATGAGCTTGGGCATTGGCATGTGAGAAATGGACTGGCTGTAGCTGCAGTTCTCGTTGCTCATTAAAAAAAAGTATTACTGTCCAAAGAGATCATAACAAAACAGTACAAGGAAATTAGCATGTCTAAAGCAATGGTGTAGTGTGCTTTTACTGACGATGAGTGGTTTGAACTTGCAGAGAGTTTTCACTGTATTGCCAATGGTAAACCTATGAAGGTTGGGCAAATGTGCAAGCTGGTATCTAACATCAATTTTGGGCCAAGCATTGCTACAACTTTCATGATTCTGCATAGTTCAGTCTATGAGATTACTCAACTTGGTTATAATCATGCAAGGGATAAATGGGAGACATCCTAAGATCAACTACAAGCCAACCATGCCATTGTTGTCAGTAAAAGTTCTAAATATTGCTCCAACTTGGAAGACGGTTGAAATGAAGTGGTGGAGAGGAAATTGTTGCTCTGGCTTTGCAAGGACAGATATTGATGCGATCCAGAGAGTCCTGAATAGAGCAGCTTGTAGACAAGCTGTTTCTTGCGACAGCGGTAATGTCATGCCTGTACAAAAGGCAAACGATGACCAGTGGGGTCATGGTGTGAAGTGGATCCTCTGTGTAGTGTGTGACTAGAGGCCCACTGGGCAGTGCGCGTGTGCGTGTTTGGGTTTAAAAGGGGAGCCCTTGTACTCAACGTCGGACCTTGGTTTTTGAATACTCGAAAATCCTTGTGTGTGTACCATACTAGTCACATGATCAGTGGCTAGTACACACATCCACAACATTGGCATACACATCCATACATAAATACATACAACATGAAACAGATATAGTATATAACTTAAGTGATTACAAAGCTTACATCACAAGAGCCAAATGGCCAAATAAAAGCTCAAGTATCAGAAGTAGCAGCGAAAATATAATAACTTAGAAGCAAAAGTCATGTGGCATGCTCATCCAAACCCTCAGGAAAATGACAAGGAATAAGACCTAGAAAGTCCTGTCCCCATACCCCCGGTACCGGGAGCGAAAAAGGCATCATCTGGTAACTAGTCATCCTCATCCTCCGAACAACAAATTAAGCAAGATTGAGTACATTGCATACTCAGCAAGACTTGTAGTGTATTGCAAAATATATATATATATATATATATATATATATATATATATATATATATATACACACACACAAGGCTAATAAGAGATGAGGCTCTAACTACAAGTTATTTTCAGCATTAAGTAAGGTGGACGAAGGGTCCTGACAAGTGGGGCCAACGCGTCAGCGAGCAAAGGGAGCGGGAGTGCTGGCGTGGGCTGAGGCGTGCACGAGGGAAATTGGGTCAGTGGATTCGGCCCATTGGCACGCGGGAGATTTAAAATGACTTTTGAATTTACCAACACTGGTTGAATGTTGATCAACCTTTTAAACACAGCAAATGAGCTTCAAAATTTATAAAAAAATTTGTGGGGGCTTCTGACACCATATAGGTTATTGTATAAATTTTTAGGGATTTTATCTGTTCTATGATTTTCTCAATAATTCTTCAAAGTTGATGTTTTCATGTAGTTTCAATATTTGATTTATGCAAGAGTTCAAAAACATACTCAAAATTATTTTCCCACACATAAACATGCTCAAAAATATTATCTCCTTTAATTCCTTTATAATTTCCCAAAATGGGGTTTTTGGGGATGTTACACTCAATTGGGATATGAAATGAAATAGAATTCCAGTTCCACACCTATTGTTCTTCTCCCTCATCTAGCTCTTCTCTGATTTCTCCTCTTCCCAGTCTATAATTATTGTTCCCCTCGTGATTTGTTGTGCTTGTTCATTGACGATCTCATTGCTGCGACTGGGACATAACACTTAGGTATCTAACAAGATGTGCCATGTGATCTTTTGGCCCTCATTAGAACACCCTTTTTCTGCATTCATGGAAAATAATCCAACAGAATAAGGGTATTTTAACGTACTGTTCAAGATCATGCATGAAAAATTTAGAGAAAATTGTCTCTGAACTTACAAGGTTGTATCACTTAGCTCCTTGAACTTGTATTTTACTTTATTAATCACTGAACTTGCGAGGTTGTGTCACTTAGTTCCCTGAACTTGTATTTTACTTTATCAGCCCCCTGAACTTATGAGGTTATGCCACTTAACTCCATGAACTTGGCGTTGAAGCGAAGTTTTCGTCGGATGCGATGCCAACGACTTCGTACCCTCCGAGTCCAGTGGACTCGTCACTGCCCCGTTTCGGCCGTGTTCATCGTCCCCGTCACCTCATGCGATAAAAACAAATTCTTTGGGCCTGAGAACGCACTATGCTCGCGTTTTTGCCGGAGCTCCACCGTCGCAGCTTGTCGCCGCCCTCACCCTTGCCTCCTCTGAGTCGGTCGTGAGAGAGAGAACTAAGAGAGAACTACATTCCCAGTGCCAGAACAAGGGCACAATACTTCACTCTCACGGTGATTCGTCAGCTCGGCTTTTTCTGTTAGCAAACGACCAAATGGACTTCGTTCAGGGTGAGTAGCTTCTGCTCTGGCACTGAAAATATATTTCTCTCTCTCACGACTAACTCAGAGAAGGCAAAGGCAAGGACAACGACAATCTACGACGGTAGAGCTCCAACGAAGACGCGAACACAGTGCGTTCCCAGGCCCGAAGAATCAATTTTAGTCAGTGTGAGGTGACAGAGACGATGAACACGACCGAAACAGGGCGGTAACGAGTCCACCAGACTCGGAGGAGACGAAATCGCCGACATCACATCTGACGAACTTTGCTTCAACACAAGTTCAGAAAGCTAAATGACACAACCTTGTAAGTTCAGGAGACTGAGAAGGTAAAATGCAAATTCAGGGAGCTTAGTGGCACAACCTCGCAAGTTCAGAGACCTACAATTATTTATACTGTTTAATATCATGCATGAACAATTTCGTCAGTCCACATATAAGTGCCGTTGATACAGTCCCATACATAACCTGACTTATTATTAACAAAACTTTTTCATAAATCTATCTGTATAAAATAAGAAAAAAAAAACAATAATTTTTTTCATAATAGTAAATATGACGGGAAAAAACCTCACTGGTCAAGTTTTTGGCTACAAACATGCACCTCGAACAGGAATTACCGGCTATACAACACAACACAACATGCGTTACAGAAAGAGAACTACAAATTGAGCTACCAATCTAATTAGGGTGACCTCGACGATGGTTGGAATGGGCCAAAAAGAATCAATATTGACTATATTCTATCTGGATAAACCTAAAGGATTTCCTACCAAAAGATTGGACATGTCGAAGCTTCAGTACATTCCTTTAAAGACGGGGCTTGTTCGGCATATGCTTGCTCCATGTTCCTCGTATTCTTCCTTTGTGTGACAACACTGAATGAGAAAACAGAAAATACTTAGATTCCGTCTGTATCAACGAAATTCATGTGTACATTAAATATGGTCGAATTCAGTGTGTAATGACAATTTTTGTAGTGACATCAACTGATGACTTGCAATTGTATATTGGCATATTAACTACGCATATAGCAGAAACATACACATAATTGGTAACTATCGCATGTTGTACAAAATGAGGTGTCAAGAATGTCAAGTGGCAGGTACCTCGTAAAATTCAGGGTTAGATGCCGCTACTGAACCCCCGAACCAAACTGCATAACTCTGTATAGGATGGGTGACCACGCTGACTTCAACAGGCTGGCATCAAAACAATAGACATATGAAACAGTCCAAATTATTCACGTATAGACTCTTGACTACAACAGGCCGAAACTGAAACTGAAACAGAAACAGAAATGAAACAATTCAATTATCAACATATGAACGCAAGAATCAAGCATCGTTGTACTTACTTTCACCTCCACACGATGACGGGCATTAGTTGCGGCAACACGATCATTTACTATCTTCTTTATATCATTTTGGAGTCTCTTGTGGAAGTCTTTAAACATGGTAGATCCACCAGATAATACTATATTCTGCAAATAGTCAAATTGCCATAGAATATCACATCATCAACATATATCACTTCCTATTCCTAGATGTGTCAGCACTCAGCAGAGCTCTAAAGAAAGCACCTTATACAAAGCTCTCCTTGTGTCAATTGGTGCAGATTGAACACAGCTGTCAATCAGTTCAGGTAAAGGAGTGGTGAAGTCAGCGGAGTAAATCTCAGGATTGAAGAAGATCTGCATTTGGGTTAGTAGAATATTAGAATACATCTGATTCTGACTTCTCTAGTTCAAGTTCAAGAGTAAATGCACTATTGTATACTGGTACTGTTTATTCTATTCAATAAATTAACTACCAACACCATTAAGCTCACCGGGGGAAAAAATATCACTAGCACCTACAACTCTTTTAGAACTTCTAGATATATTTCATAACACACTAAGACTAATGATAAACCATTGTCCTGGAACAATTGTGAGCTAATTAAACTGCAGTCGGTATGAATGGCTAACAATAAGTCCTTGATCAGTGTTCTCGTGAACTACGTTGATGCTGCCTCAGCACAAGAGCCAGTACAGCAACAAATGGTTGTTGCAATGGACATAATGATTGCAATCAACTAATGTTGACTTTGCTATACATTAGGCCATTCAGTGCAGTTTGTATATTTTCTTGGATCTATGATTGTGTGGTCATTGACACATTGACAATCAGCTCCTTTACTGCTACACGATTAAAATAAAGAAAGGCACAGGGGCAATGGTACGAGGTCTTGTACGAAGCTTATCTTCTAGTTGTTATTCTAGAGTAACCACAGGTCATCAGGTAATCTTCTGTCACAGCTTTCAATCTACTTACATTACATGCACTATCTTTAGGAGTAATGATAAGATCAAGGCCATGAAAAAAATCATCATGTGCGAAGCACTGAGCGTACTTGTCGCTCAAAGGATGATTGTTGATCATCTTAATTTGGAGGAACACTTTGAAAAAAAATTCCCACGGAAAGTAGGTCATAGAAATGGGAACAAAACAAACCTCTGGTCCAAGAAAACGCTCATATCCAATGTCAATTGTGTATGGCACTCCGGTCTTTGGTTTAATTGAGGACCACTGTTTGATATACTTATCAGGCTTCTTGTCATGCTTCTTGAACTCCTAAAATTGTAATGGACACACATAAGAAACTACAGTCCTTCTGTTTGCTTAGCAGTACACTATATCTTGCTGGTTGAATTTGAAGAATTACCTCATGTCATACTTGCCAACACACAAATTCGTAAAGAAAAAAAGCACAAATGAGTTGACATCACAAGATGCAAAAGACTGAAAGGTAAGTCCTATAGACTTGTAGTCATTGTTAAAGAAACACAAGCAATCATAAAGATTAAATAGCATTTAAACTAATTCTCAACAAATCAAATACAGGTTAGCAGTAGGTTTTTCACAGAGAATGGGTTTTACATAAAGGCTTGACTTCAACAGAGGGACTTCAAGTCTCAACTATTCCATTGAACAATGTACTTGTGTAGACCAATGGACATACGAGAAAAATATTATCGAGCCATTAGCTCCAAGCAACAAATACCTTGACAATGTCTGAAGAAGTATAGCAATACATTTGTTTCACCTTACGAGCTATATCCAAAGAATCCTCAGGTGGAAGAAGTTCACCTCTTTCCTGCGCATCACAAGATGACACTAATCAATAAAAGCATTTCATTATATAATACACAACCACAACTAATTCTTGAGGGCATAAAGAATGGAGAGCAGAGTAACTAAAAAGTTATAGTAGACCACTTGTTTAACAACTGCAAATTGTTAGATGGAGAGGGAGAGTGCAAATGTGAATTATTAGTTGTATTGCAATAGCCCAATGGGCAATATATAGTACAAAGACACACAAAAGAGTAAACCATAGATTACGAGTGGAATACCACAAATAACCTTAACACCTCCCTTCAAATGCAAGACATATGCAATAGCATTGCATTTGAAAGGGTTAGCATTACAATAGGGAAAATCCGAAGTCCGAATCTTAATAATTTCGTTGTAGCGAACCGGAAAATATGCCGAGTATCAAAAGATCTCCCATTCGGGGTCATGCGATAGCCTATAAAGCACAAGGTGTAGGGGCTGAGAAAGTAGAGGCAAGCGGGAGCAAAGTCGACCGCGGCAACACGACGAAGAAGATGATGAAATGACAGGAAAAAAGAGCTTTCAAATCAAGCCGAAGAGGAATAGATAGAAGCATAGCGGCAGAGATCGAAGTCCAAGACGGCGGCAACAAGAAGGTACAAGAAACGCAGCAGAGGCGCAATGCAGAAGAAGCGCGGCGGCCTTAGAAGCTCAGGACGGCGGCTCAGAGAGAAGCGGCGGCATCATAACGATTTCTACGATCTGCAGTGGTTCAGAAGAAGAGCGGCGGCTGTTGCCATGCGAAAGGAAAAGAAGAGGGCCACATTCGATCCAAAAGGAGTATAGGACGGACCGTGGCTAGAAAAGCAATCAGCTGACTGACAAGGCATTTGTGGACTCACACTGCTTAGACGATTTCAAAGATAGAGTGTTACAGACTTCGATGGACACAAAGGGAAAAAAGACTCAAAGGAGCAACAAATACTAGAAGCAGTACTCGGAAAAAAGACTCAAAGGAGCAACAAATACTAGAAGCGGTACTCTTTAACAACGAAAGAAGCTGCAAGAAGCCGGTGCCAAAGAAGCCGAAGCCGGCTGTACCTAGAGGAGAAGCTAGAGCTGGTGAAGCTGAAGTAGCTCCGACCAGATCTGGTTATAATCCAGATCGACCACCTGCTCTCCCTCCTCATCTGTCCTCATCCCCTCTCGCCATCTCATCCTGCTAGATTCGATCCAAGAACCCCCTCCTCTCCCCTCTCATGGTGCTCTCTGTGGAGAAGACCTTGTCCGACCAGGAGTACAAGGTCAAGGACCTCTCCCGGGCGGACTTTGGTCGCCTCGAGACCAAGCTCACCGAGGTCGAGATGCCGGGGCTCATGGCCTGCCACACCGAGTTCGGGCCCTCCCAACCCTTCATCGGTGCCCGAATCTCCGAGTCCCTCCACATGACCATCCAGACCGTCGTCCTCAAGCCAGAGGAGCTCGAAGGCAAGAGCTCGGCGCAAGCAGGGGAGCGGAGCTCAGCGCGAGCAGAGGAGTGTTGGGTAGGCAGCTTGCAGAGGAGGCGCGGCGCTAGTCGTCGCAAGGGAGTCGAGGCGATTCCCTGAGCCCGCTGGCGCCTGGTCCCCCATCCTCGAGCCTGTCGCCGGCGGCCCCACGACAGCGACATGAGGTGATGTAGGTGGCGAGCGGCGACCGCGAGTGGAGCTCGGATCCACGGTGGATCTAGAGGCGGCGTCCCTCGGTCGAGCGGATCTGGCCATGGCGGCAGCTGCTGCAAGCATCGGTAGCGACAGCTCCAAGGAGTGATGTCGGCCATGCAGCGGTGGCTCCAAGTAGCATCGACGGCTATGGCAGAGGAGGCCTGTCGGGATGGCGGCTGTGCAGCAGCCGCACGACCAGTGAAACTGGATCTGGCAACGGGGAGGGTGATGAGGAGGGCTTGGCTACTGCTGCTGAAGAAGACTACGACTAAGACTAAGAGGTGGCCGCCTCGAGAGCGGATTGCTCCTCCGAGTGCAATGACAGTGAAATGATTTGGGAGCTAGGTTTTGGAACCGCTCTGCAACATGCACGACCAGAAACCTGGATCCGCAACAGGAGGGTGATGAGGAGGGCCTGGCTACTACTGCTGAAGAAGACTACGACTAAGACTAAAAGGTGGCCGCCCCTCAGAGCAGAGATTGCTCCTCCCGAGTGCAACGACAGCGGAAATGATTTGGGAGCTAGGTTTTCGGAACCCGCTTTGATACCATGTTAGATGGAGAGGGAGAATGCAAATATGAATTGTTAGTTGTATTGCAATAGCCCAATGGGCAATATATAGTACAAGAACACACACAAGAGTAAACCCTAGACTATGAGTGGAATACTACAAATACCCTTAACACAAATATGATTTAGGTTTGCAATGGTTCTGTAGTGAAATGGGGTTTCTTATCCAGATGACTAGTTACGGCAACAAAAGTGAATGTCCACTTTCCCATTTTGAAGTATAGATTTTTCTACTAGTGAATAGCATATGATTCACTTTTATTCTAGAAGCATGTGACCCATATAACAATAGCCAGATTTCATCAGAGCATATGTTCACAAAAAGAGTTTCTCATGGATAATGTATGGTCTGCGAGCAAATACTGGGGGCGTTAAGACCTCAGATTTACTGACAGAAAGAATGCTAGCTCTTCTAAGTTACAACGTCATTGGACCAACCTAACATAACTAAACAGCATAGTACGTGCTACATTGATTCATCAAAGCATCCATACTGACAAGCAGTGCAAAACTAACATTAATAATAACAAGCAATTCAGCAAAACATAACTAGGGTCCAGGATTAACAACACTAATCGGAAGCTTTGGAAAGCTAGCCCAAAAAATCCTTTGACTTATTATGCATCATTTACACCATCATAATTTTGACCAACTGGCAGTCTTATCCAATTATTAACTATGCAGACCAATATTTTCACATGAAAAACATTTGCTGTCAACGTACCTAAAAACTCAATGGTGACATCGTGTTAGGGTAAAGCAATCCTACAAACAAAAACATATAGTAACAAATTTTCTTTTTTCCAGGAAAATTACCTCCATCCCACTCAAAGTTTTGCAATTTAGTGAAATGCTACTCAACTGTTCTGGTTTAGTAAAATACTACTCAAACTTGCTCCTGTAAATGTATTTGCAGTATAACAGAGCTAGATACAGCCCTAAATAGGCACAACATGAGAACTACCGCGCCTCAATGTAACCCCAGAAAATTGTAGAGAAGATGACATACCTGTAAAAGCTGCAAAACAAACTGAGTTACGTCACTTCCTGAAAAAGGAAAAGATTTTATGCTACTCCCAATAACATAGCCGTTTACAACTGGCACAATCTGTGAAGCTCCATCCCCAATATCAACTACTACACCTGTCATATCAGGCTGACAAAATATATTGGTCAAACTTAACAAGAAGTAATGCATTATACCAGAAAATATATGGGCATGTAATTAAAACAGGGCAAGAATATTGAAGACCCAACAGTTGTGCACTAATGGGTGCTAAAAACTTTTGCATTAGTTAAGTACTTGATAGCTAGGAAGTACAAATCATTACCGTCAATCAAATTGGCCACTTAAAGATGATATTTAAGTAATTCTGTTCTACCAATGTTGATTTCTCCTAGTGCCTAAATAAGCAATAAGTTCATGGTTTCAAGGCTACATGTGATTTTGCATCTTCTTCGGTATACATTTGTCAAGTACACAATAAACACCAAAATAGCTCTACAGAGCTTCACAATCAGAAGTCCCAATTGTAATAAAGTTTTGGTGGATAATAAAGTAATGTGTACTCACTGTGGCATTTACAAGTGAGATATAAGCAGCAAAGTTTAGACAGAAACAATCAGTTTGACTAAATATTTACATCAGTCATTGTATAGTTGCCCAAAAAAAGTTTCCTTCATTATGACATAAATATCTGCTTATCTTCATGCTCCAAACCTTCAGTAAACCATGCTCATTTGCATACCACTATGCAAAAGGAAAAGCAAAACAAACCTCCAAACTGGAATAGACGTTCCAGGAATTGATAGGCAACAAGTATATGGATAATGTAACAAAAAAAATGGACTGATTTTTTTAAAAAAAACACAAAATTATTTTAAAAAAACTATAAAAGTAAAAGGGGAGTTTATCTTAATGGGGGTATGAGATCATTACAACAAGTTTACATTAGCTATCTTTACAATTTTTCAATAAAGATAATGCTTGTCAATCAAAGAGAAGTGGTCCCTGTGTTAACAACCAACTTCACACTTGATCAAACAAAAGCACGAAAGGAAGCATTTTCAGAACCTACCGTAGAAGCTGAATTCTCATCAGAAAGACTTTTCAGAAAGGCATATCCGGCAGAAAGACTGAGGATGGATTGAACAGAAATATATAGACCAGGGACATTGAATGTCTCAAACATTATCTCTCCTGTACATTCCCGACTTTCAGGTGTACTAACAGGACTATCTGTAAGAAGGAAGTAGTGTTCTTCAGGATTGCACCGTAGATAGTTAAAAATGCATTGCTGCCAAAATCTCTCCATTGTATCCCAGTCATCAACCTACAAAACAGAAAAAGGGTATGAAATAGTGGCATAGCACACACACAAAAAAGGACAATATCACGAACAGGAAATGTATATACATACCTGACCATGACGGATTGGACTCTTTAAACTGTACAGCCCACTAGATCTAAAATGCGATAGAGCCTCATCCCCAATAAAAAAATCAAGATCAGCCATGACACCTGCATTATACTGTGCTATCCAATTTGCACTACTGCACAGCTCTGACTGGTCCAAAAAAGATTCATTCACAGCTACTACTGTAGGGATGGTGAAGGACGGCTCAGAGTTACCAGAAAATCCAAGTTTGCTATACCTATACATAAAATCGTACAAATGGTGTAAGAAAACAATCAACACGTTGATAACCTTAGTAGAACAAAAATGTGCAATAGCCAAGCAATTGTGGAGAAATCAAAACAACCCAGCTTGAAGAGAAACGTTTCTGTCCTAGGAACATTTATTGCCTGTCCTCTTACATTTTCTTTAGGAATTGCCCCTGTGACTTAACTGCATTACCAAATGGGCAACATCTCAAGCTTTTGAGTCTGTAATTTGAGCCATGAGCCAGATAAACATTGCATCACAAGCCATCGACTGTGTGGATTTAAAACCTTACAAATTATGAAAGAACAGCACACCTCTTTTAGCTAAAAATGTTAATTAAACAAAGATGGCCGTGGAAATTTCATAAACACATCGTACAAGATATACGCTGGAAGCTATTAACTGCTTTCCCTTCAAGCATACCTTGAGAGGCAAAACCATTAAACCAATGTAGACTCTACTGTCCAATACCATACAAGACGATTAGAGACAAATTTTCACAAATTTTTATTGAAGCCTGTTACTCTGAATGTTGTGTTCCAATAGGGAGCGAACCTCAGATGTTCCGTTCCCCCAACATGGCTTCATTGAGTTGTACTAGTTCCTGTTCCATTGGCAAAAAAAAAAAATGTAACGAAACGAACAATGCAAACCACATGGCCCCGACGTATCACCCACCCACACCACTCGGTGATCCAATCCAACCTACCCAGATGGCGTGCCCTGTGAGGTGATTCTCATCAGTGCCTCGCAAACTAACGAGGCATACACAGGCAATCAATCCAGCGAGGAAACCCTAGTACTACCTAGAGCATGCGCGCGAATCACATACTGGTACCCCCCCCCCCCCCAAAAAAAAAAACACCACCGGGGTCAGAGTCAGAGAGATATGCTGTTGTTTACCCTGTGCCGTTGTCGATGACGACGGCGGGGCGCGCGGCGGGTTCCATCTCGGGCGGCTCCGGCGAGGCCCCGTCGGCTCATATATCCGCCGCCGGAGGGGCCCGGGGAAGCATCGGGGGCCGCCGCGATCGAAGCCTCGCCTCAGGCTACGCCTGCGCGGGCGCTCGATCGAGTCGGGGATGCGGCGGCCGGCGGCTTAGAGTTCGCGGCGATGTGGGATTGGACGGCGAGAGAGAGAGAGAGAGAGATTTGGGGAGGTGGCGTTGATGCGAGGGGGGAGGAGTTGATTTGTTTGACGAGGGAAGCGGGAAGGAAGCAGCACCGGAGGGAGCGGGTGTGCGCGCGTGGTGGGGGCGCACTACTGGCTGTACTATTCTCCTCTACCCCGTACGTGTTGGGTTCGGCACTCGGCTTCCAGAACGCACTTTATTTCGGTTCGGTTGCACGGCACCCATGAACATTTATTACGCGCTCACACCTGGCCGTGCTCGCACTAGCACGTACTTATTAGGGCATGTACAATGCGAGATGCTTATAAACGAGTGCTTAAAGAAAGAGAATATAGCCACGTCATCGCACCTATGTAAAGTCGTTTCTCCAATGCAAGCATATGTTTTGTAAGTGCTTAGATGATTGTATTATCTATTAATTATCTATAGTTATATACATAAGCACCTCTTAAGCACCAGTGCCTAATCAAGCATCGATGCTACAAAATAAGCATCTCATCTATCTTACGTGGCAAGAAAAATCAGTTTTTCTTTGTTAAACACCTCTCTAAGCACTTGCATTGTACATGCTCTTAGGTTGCTCTCGATGTACAGTATCCTAGTGTAGTTTTTTAGTGCATGAGAAGTGTTAGGATACTATCTTTCTAATGCATGGTTTCTTATGGTGTAGTATCTTAAGTTCTTTTAATTAATTAGATGTAGAACCTCAAGGAGATGGTATGTACAAGATGGAAATGAGTTAATTTTTTTTGTCTATGACTTCGAGACAGAGCAGTCTCTTATTTAGATACTGCAACAATCTCTCTCATCATTTAATCTACTGCCATCTCAGCACTTTGACTACATGGCACCCTTAAGATACTGACTAAGGTGAAACATTGGAAACAACCTTAGAAGGGGAGCAGGAGCAGATTCGAGCCCCTATTACAACACATGTAGTTTTAGCCTAGCTCCGGTAGAACTGTATCATATGTTAGTTCTACCATGTTAGCCTGTTAAAGTCTAGCATAGGGTACGACAATCTGCCACGGGAAGGAAAAGATAAGCCCTCACCCTCGTGGAGCTTGCGAACGCCTTTTTTCCACTAGCGCCATCTGCATGCATGTGCATAAATGTGACCAGATGCAATGGGTTGCTACCTAGTATCTGGAATCAAACCCCTGTGCCTATCAATCGCACCAACATATGGTGTCACGTTGCATGCATGAGTTATGAGTTATATGTGTAGATAATATAGAGGTAGAAAATAATGTTTTCAAAGCTACCTTAATAATATTTTATTCTCTTTAATCCACACCAAAAACACGTAATTTGTGACGGTCACGCCATTTGGGCAGCCAATGCTCATTTTGAGGTTCCTTTTGCATCAATTTTTTTCCTTCTAAATAAACTATTTTTAATCATTTTATAAAAATATCTCACGCTTTAGTTCTTACAAAACTAAACCTCAATCTCTGGCTCACCAGACGACCTGGCTCAATCGCACGGTGGGCCTGCGATTTGAGCTTCCAAACGACTAGGCTCAATCGCGTAATGGGCCTGCAATTTGAGCCCAGCTAGCCCACAATTGCGGGCTCATCGCACGATTGAGACAGTCGCGCGACGAGCAGACGACGACGTCCAATCGCGTCAACCTCGCGCGACTAGCAACCGCCGAACACCAGTCGCGCCACGCTGTCGCGACTGAGGGCCGATATAGTCGGTTGCTTTCAATCTGAATCCACTCGCACGACAGAAAGACGAGAAGGGAGGAGAGCGCTAGTGGCAGAGAAGAAGAGATGGGAGGAGAGGAGAGCAGAGGAGGAGATTCTTCCCTTGGCTCAATGCACCTCTGTGTACTCAAACTTTTGCGGTGAGTTCATCCTATTCATATAATTTGTTGGTCACTTCGATAAAAAAAAATAAATAAAAAAAAAAACATGTTAGGTTAGCAACAATAAATATAGTTTAGTCGTATATTTGGTTTTCGTTAGACTCTACGTAGCATGCTTAATTAGTGGACGTTCTAAATATCTTGAATCGTGTAGCAGGTATGTCAGGTCAACGATTTTTCAGAGTGTTTTACGGGCAAGGAGAAGTTCGTGAGGGGCTATATGGGGTTGATCTTAGCAGTTTTTCGCAGACCACCTGAGGTGCTAAGGGACATAAACCCCGGAACATACATCGCTGTGAAGGATAATGTTTCAAAAAAAATGGAGGGGTACATGGTAATGCAATAGGCTTTCCTTGCAATTGGTGTCTGCATTGATGCCTTCCGTCACTGTTGCCCGCTGATGTGCGTAGAGCCCTGGATGGAACATTCTTGACTAAGAAGTACAAGGGGCAAATCTTGATGGCAATCGGTGTGGATGCCAACAATCAGATCCTTCTAATGGCTATTGCATTTGTGGAGAGTGGGAACTTCGATAGTTGGTTGTGATTCCCCAGGCACCTCAAGGTTGGGGTCATTGGTGAACACCCAGGTGTTTGCATAATACATGACTGACATGCCGAGTTGATTAAGGCCATAAAAAAACTTCAAGAAGATCTAGATGAGCTTTTTCCATGGCGTGACCTACCAAATCGTTGGTGCATGCGGCATCTAGTGGCCAATTTTTTCGAGTAGTCCAAGAGCAAGTAGCTAAAGAACTTGTTCAAGAGATTGTGCAAGTAGAACGAGCAAAGGAAGTTCGTTACACTTTGGGAGAAGCTTGATGAGTTCACCACCAAGCACATCGAAGAGAGGAATAAGCAACCCATCGGAAACACAACCATCAGATCGAAACAGTTGGGGTCGTTGCTCGAGATTGACCCACCCGACTTGAGAAGGAGGACAGCGAGGAACATCAAATGTTTCTCGCATTGAATCGAGGCTGAGCCAGTGCAGAAGTGGACATTGTTTTACGATACCGAGGATGCAAGGTACGACGTAATGACAATCAATTTGGTCGAGGTGTACAATTGAGTTATCAGGGGCCTACGCATCATGCTCTCGTTGTAATCGTTGAGGGTATATTGCATGGTATAATTAAGTACTTCAGAGGAAAAATATAGTGTTGCTACATTGCATATGCTGAATGCCGGACACACTATTGTACCAAGATGATGGAGTACATGGCCAAGAAAAGCGAGAAGGTTCGAATGCACCCAGTCTTCATTATGGGCACCACGGAGTTTCTGTACGAGGTATTGCTAAGGAACCGAAGTGGGTTGGGAACGGCGAGCAGCAGTGTCATGCACGGGGTGAGCCTTAGAAAGGACGACAACAATAATTGTCAGTGCACGTGGAACAAGCCAATGCTACTCCATAAGCCATGCTCTCATGTGTTGGATGCATGTGGCATGATCAAGATGGACTCTGCGCGGTATGTGACAGGCTTCTTCATGAAGAAGAATGTGGTTTAGAGTTGGAGCAGAGAGATCCATGGATTTCGTGTTGTTGGTAACTTCACAGAGGATGATATGCAAAATAGGATATGGACCCTTGATTTGGACTTTCTGAAGGGTGGCAAGGGTTGTCCGTAGACTCGTCGTATCTGAAATGACATGGACAAGTCTGAAGTCAGAGGCCTTGTGAAGAGGTGTATCCTTTGAAGATATTATGGGCATACGAATAACAAGTTCACGAAGCATAACGGGTCAGGTGAAAATCATGACGACACAGCTAGTGTTGGCCATGGGAGGGGTGTTGAGTAGGTCGTGGAGGGTGACATGTTGTAGATCACAAAGCTGGAGTTGCTGCCTGATCCGTGCTTACCTACAGTTTGTGTCCATGTTAGGAGTGCTTTGTTCCTATCGTCATGGTCAATTTGTGTAATACATTTTATGGTTTCATCTTGTTTGTTGCGAGCTACCTTTACTTTAGACATGTTGGAATTTTTGATGATATAACACCTTTTCAATCAGATTTGCGAAATGACCATGCGCGAGCTGTGATTTGCACATATGGCACCATTGCCGCGACAATGCCAGGCGGCAATGCCTTCCTACCGCCACGTAGCTCCCGCCCAGCCCCACCGCCACGTTGGCGTTATCGCCAGCGATCGTGCAGCAACGGTTGCTACACATGATCGTGCGGCAATAGCCCACAGCCGCCATGTGTTCGGCTATGAGTTCGATCGAATTTGCATGAATTTTAAATATAGTAATGACTTTAAAAATTATGAAATTTTATGTGGAGCAAGTACACTGTGTTGGGAGGCTCCACATAAAATTTCATAATTTTTTGAAGTTATTTGCTATATTTTAAAATTTATGCAAATTTCAGCCGAACTTGTGGCCGAAGCCACGTGGCGGCTCAGGCCATTGCCGACAACCGTCATGTAGCAACCATTGCCGACCCATAGGCCGCCACTTGCACAAATTTTAAAATATAGTAAATAACTTCAAAAAATTATGAAATTTCATGTGGAGCAAGTACACTATGTCGGGAGGCTCCACGTAAAATTTTATAATTTTTTGAAGTCATTTGCTATATTTTAAAATTCGTGCAAATTTCAGTCGAACCCGTGGCCGAGACACGTGGTGGCTCAGGCCGTTGCCGCACGGCGCGCAACAATGACGTGGCGGCGGGCGGCGGGCAAGGTGTTGCCGCATGGCGACCGTGCGGCAACAGCTACGTGGCGGCGGGGGAGGCGTTGCCGCACGACGACCGTGCGGCAACGGTGCTATATGTGCAAATACATTTTGCGCGTGGTCAATCCTGCAAATACGGGTTGAAAATGTGCTATATTAACCAATTGAGACATATTGTTACTTGATTCGATATGTTGTAAACCTGACTTGTATGCCAAGTAGTACTCATGTATTTGTTGTGTTATCTTTATGCTAAGTAGTATTGATTTTGAGGTGACAATTTTTTTTGTTTTATTATTACATTCAGTTAATTTAATGCATTATTTATTTAAGAAATATTTCTTTCTTTCTCGAACAGTTACTAACTTCTTTGTTGTTCTGTAGGCATGGCGGATCAGGTTGGTGGCATCGCTTGTCCACACAGCCTTTGGGACCACGAATTGGGCTTATCTTAGGCCCGAAATGGTAATGAACTGGATAGCACCGCGTATGTTGTCTAAACTAGGTTTCATTAACGTCAAACCCGCCTGCGCGATGAGATTAAGGATATGTCACATGCATCTCTGGTGGAGGATGAAACAGCCAGTGTATGACTCCAGATACAGTGCGAGAAACTCCATGGCCATCGTGTTAGCTGAGGCATTGTCAAGAGTGATGGCAATCATTTTGTTCTCTATTTTAAAAAAATATTGAATGTCTAATACACGTTGTGTGATAGCCTCTCCGATGTGTGCCTCATCGATTGGCCTGAACCCTATGACTCGCTTGTTCAAGTTGTAATTGCCATCTAAGTAATGTGCAATAATACTAAGATAGCTTGCCCTTTGGTGTGATGAAGTCCATATATCTGATGTTAAAACAAAAGAAAATGTAACTTTTAGGAAGTACTCTTTCAAACTTGATAGTTCGTAGTTGTTCTCACTACTACAGAAAGGCTAATACTATACGCCTCATCACGCATAGCTGACCAAAATCGTTTGTATTACATGCAATCACAGATGATTTTGGTTTAGAGACCGTCTGTGTAACTGGATGCGCTAAAAATGTCTGTGAAGAGGTAATATCACATATGGTTCATATTGAAAACTGTCTGTGAAGTATCACAGACGGTTCTAAACACGAACCGTCTATGATAACTAAAGATATTTCGTTTATAGATAAGTTTTGGTATATATCTCTTATTTTGATTCGGTTGTAATATTTTCATAACTATATTAGAAAAGAAACTCCATTGTAATCTTTTCATAACTGTATTAGGAAAGAATCTTTGTATGATACGAGAGTTAGAGATAGAATCGGCCACACCCGTAGGTGCCAATATAAGGCTAGGGCATTGTCCATTGTAAGAGGGAAGAATTTTAGAAGGAAATATAGAAAAGTCAAGGTGACTTTGTGGCATAATATCTTGCGTGTTTGTTGAGGTTTTCCCATCTAGGACTTGCTGAGGTCAGAGAAAGGCAAGAACACGTCGTTCTTGAGATTGCCTACCGAATCTATATGATTCAACTCGTCTAATTCGTGATCTTTGCTGTTCACGGTTGGAGAGGCTTCGAGTTCATGCTTCTAAGCATCCTTATGATTGATTAATGCGTGAATCCCAGGATATCCATCTACACTGCAACGTGGTTGAAGGAGCTGCTACTACCTTCATCACCGCAAGGTTTCAAGGTGGATTGAACCCTAGCCGCAAGACGAAGGGTCGACTCCGTCGTTTGTACCACAAGAGATCGGGCAATCCTACGCCTCAGCTAGTTTACTAGTTGGTCCGTATCATCGTTTGTGATAGGAAACTATTATAGACGGTTCTGAGTTAATAACCATCTGTGATAGTCTGCATCACAGACGGTTCAAAAACCGTCTGTGATGATCTCATGTCATTACAAACCCATAAACTCAGATGGCTCACAAAACCGTCTGTGATGACGTTTTTGAACCGTCTGTGAAGACCTTTTCAGAGCGGTGTCTCCTCTTTGGCGTGTCGGTATTGTGAGAAAAAGCGTGTTGGATTACTCTTTGAATCTAGAGCTACCATACTAATCGAAGATCCTCTGTAATTATATATCTAGCGATTTTGTCTCTTACTACATGAGGGTTATACATCCATGTACTCACCGAACCATCAACCGCAAAGTTAAGCTAGGTCGACGCCTACTTCTATCTGCACATCCTTATCCAATTAAAGCTTTCCACTCCTACCAAAGCTCTCCACTCATTGTATTCGGAAAGGATTGTGGTTCTATCTCTTCTCCCCCATCGCTACTCTTTCTCCTCCACCAAGCTCTCCACTCTAACCAATCCTTTCCCGAATACATTAGTCAAATGCCTAAACCAACTCTTGCATCTATAGCTTTGGATTCCTAATCCTTCAATCTACCCAAGCATCCATTTCAGAAAAATTCAAGCTCTTCTCTCTCTTCACTTCCACCACATTCCTTCCCTAAATATACCAATCAAATGTCAAAATCAAGTCTTGCATGCATGATTTTTGGATTCCCTAACCTAGAATGTACCCAACTATCGACTCATTTTTAGACATGCATGAGGACTTCAAGAGTTTTGAATTGAGAGAGAAGAGGAGGACATCGCATGAGCCTTCCGCCGCTACTTCGGCTCCTCTCCCATGTCGTCCTTTGCTCGACAAGGCCCACACCAACGTTGGTGGCGGAGGTCTTGTCATGAGGTCTAGCCATCTTCTCCTCCTTCGGCAATCTCAGTTATCAAGTCCATAGAGACAAATGTTGCGGTAAAAAATATTTTTTGTTACAATGATGTTTTTGATTTATTGCAGCCCTTTAATATTCGAATTGTTATAGCAGTTTTTCTCCATTATCGCAGAAAGTGATTTGGTTTGTTGCAATACATCTTCTTGAATTTTTGTGGGACAAAGTGTTGTGACCATTATCGTCAATTGTTACACACATGAAATCAAAATGTTTCATAAGTTAGTTTTAAATGTTGCAAATTTCTTGATGTTGTAAGAATTATTTTCGGATGTTGCAACTATTATTTTAAAATGTTGCAATATTGTAACATCGAAATTTGTTTAATTGGTATATTTGAATTAGTTTTTAAGCGTAACTAGGTTCTATACCGATGGTTTTTATGTAATTTTGGTAAGAATATGCTATTTTTTCCTATGTTTTTTCGGAAGAGATCGGGCGGAGGAGTTTTCGTTTGCGTCGGGTGTGCGTGATGTTGCATAGGATTTTTGCTTGTTTCAAAAGGAAGAAAAAACATACCGAGATCGAACGGCTGAGCATCATGATGCTAGATCGGATGACAAGGCGTGGCGTACGTCCTATTTTACCTCAATACCTTTTCATTTTCCTCTCTCTCTCTTTAATTAGTCTTTACGCCTCCCGGAAAAATTCAAAAACCTCTTCGATCTCCACGATCTCGAGTTTACATTATCTCGGCCCTCGTGTTCTTCGTAGATATAGTTAAATTAACTTTAAGATTTAGATATTCGGAACTTGCTTTCTTCTCCATCCGCATATATACACGTGCGTTCATGGCCGGGATCAGCGTAGCAACACGAGCTCACACATGATCTCCAACAAACAAAAATGGCATCATTACACCTCTCACCGAACACAAGATCGACAAGCGTGGCGCAGACGGTCCGCGGCACGCACCAGTTCGAGCTCGTCGGGTACAGCCTCAAGAAGGGCCTCGGCGTCGGCGAGTTCGTCAGGTCCGGCACCTTCGCCGTCGGCGGCTACAAGTGGTCCGTCCGCTTCTACCCCGGTGGATTCGGGCCGGCGCACAAAGCGTTCGTGTCGGTCTTCGTCAAGCTCATGAGCAACAAGGCCAAGGCCACGGCGCGCTTCGACCTGAGGCTGATCGACCGGGCCACCGGGCTGTCGCACTCCGTGTACCGGGCGGCGCAGCCGATCGTGTTCGACTACTCGATCCAGCACAACAAGTGCAAGGGCAAGAGGGGCACCCGCGCGTTCATGAGGAGGAGCGACCTCGAAGCGTCGGCGTACGTCCGCGACGACTGCCTCACGATCGAGTGCGTCGTCGACGTCTTCAGTGACGAGACATGGGTAGTGCCTCAGACCATCGTGTCCTTCGTACCCAATGTGCCGCCCTCGGACTTGTCGAATCATCTCGGCAGGCAGCTGGAGCAGCAGGACGGGGTGGACATCACGTTCGACGTTGGAGGAGAGGCTTTCCATGCGCACAAGATCGTGCTGGCCATGCGGTCGCCGGTCTTCATGGCGGAGCTCTACGGGCCGATGAAGGAGACGGGAATGAGGCGGATCACCGTCGATGACATGCAGCCATTGGTCTTCAAGGCCCTCCTCCATTTCATCTACAGTGACAAGTTAGTCCTCCCGGATGATCTTGGAGAAGACGACTACAAGGAAATGATCCGGCATCTTCTCGAGGCGGCGGACCGATACGCCATGGAGAGGCTGAAGATGATATGCGAGCTCATCCTGTGCAGGAGCCTTGATGGAAAGACCGTGGCAACTACACTTGCATTGGCTGATCAGCACTATTGCAACGCCCTCAGAGATGTTTGTGTTCAATTTATGTCTGTTGGATTGGAAAGATGATGTGTTTGTTGCCAAGATGGTGCTATCTAGGCGTGCTTATGAGGAACCTTTTCCTCCCGTTCTTGATCTCTAAGCCTGAATCATTGAACTGAATGTTAAATCTATCCGTCCAAGACTATCATATCTATTTATGTCCGTTGGATTGGAAAGATGGTTTGATATATGTTCCGATTAATACAAGAGTATATTTGTGTCTAGCACATTGTTTTCTTCTTATTTTATTCTCATTTCTGGAGTAGATTAATTCTTCCTTAGACATTGATGAACAACCAGGGTTCAAAAAACCGGTCCAGATACCCTGGTAGAAGTTCAAACTAGGTTTAAAAAAATCGGCTGAACTTGAATTAAGACCCGACCCAAATTGGCCCATTCAGCCTCCTCTATGGTATGCCCCAGTCACATCGTGAAAAAATCGCTTCTTCCCGAGCGGCTGTTGGAAATCGCCCCCCTTCTTCCCAAGCTCTGTTTCTTCCTCCCCTACCCCTCTCCATTCTCTGTCTCTCAGCCAAGTCGGCCACTTGGTAGCGCATGGAGGTGGAGGGCAATGTCCCTTGCGACCCATCCCGAGCTCCTTCTCCGACTACTCCCTAAGCTCTTGAGCTCCTCCTTGGCTCCCCAGGCAAGGGCACGCACTGCTGCTGCTTTCCCCTAGCTCCTCACTCTTCTATACTTGCCAAAGAAGCAATAGCCCCACATCCAAACGCGCGAAGAAAATCCTCGCCATCCCACAGTTCCGGATCTCACCAAGCGGGGCACGCTATTTATTTATTTTTTGAAGAGGGGAAAACTCTGCTTTTTATAGAAAGCAAATAGAAGTTCTTACAATAGAAAGAAACAAGAAGCAAAAACTGGAGAAACCAGTTTGCGAAGCAAGCACAACAAAAGAGCAACAAGAAAACCAACAGGAACAAAACAAACTACGACACCAGCACCCTAAAGACAACCCAACCTCCTGTTAAGCTATTACAAAATGTTAGAAGAGGAATAACTCCTCTTACAAAAGCTTTTAACCCAAACTTCAACAAGCGTCATGAGATTTTTCAGCTTGTCACCATCATCCCTTTAACGAGTTTGTCAGTCTTGCAAACAAGATAAAATTTTAAAGATCACATCTACTGGATTCTTAATAAAATCATCTAAAACACCATTTTGTTCCTAACTCTCCAAAGAGTCCAGCCGTAAGTGCAAAACTAAACAAAGCAACATTATAGTTATTAGCCCCTTTTTTCTAGCCAATTGGATGAAAGTCATCTAAAGAAGTTGGATGGCGCTCCACTAAGGATCTCTTTCATACAAATCCAGAAAAAAAAAAACTAGATAAACTACAAGAAAACAAAACATGATCAATATTCTCCTCCGAATCACACAAAAGACAATTAGTATTTCCTTTCCAACCCCTCATCTTAAGTTGGTCCTTAGTCTGAACTCTATTTTGATAACAAAGCCACACAAAAGATTTTGACCTTTAAAGAAAACTTATTTTTCCAAAGTTTTATGCATCTTTCTACGATTAAACCCCCACCACCACCACCACCCCAAACAACAAGAACTTTACCGAGAAAACCCCTGAATTCTCTAAACCCCACACTGCTTTGTCTCTATTGTCATCAAGCTTAACCACCTGGATATCCTTCTTGAAATCCTCCCATTGTTGGATTTCTTCTCCCCCGAAACTCCTCCTAAAGGAAATATCCCAGCTATCACCTCTCACCCCATCAGCCACGCTCATAGAAGGAGACTGACAAAGGTTGAACATCCTATTGTATTTAACTTTCAAAGAACACTCATTGATCCAGACGTCCTCTCAAAAAGGAAATATTTTGACCATCTCCAACCTTATATTTAACACCCAAATTAAAAAGCTTTTTGACTTTCAAAACATTTTTTCAAAACTGAGAACCCTCTAAAGTTCTAGCATCTTTGAACACCCCTGTCGGAAAATACTTGGCTTTTAAAATTTTAAACCACAGATCCTTGTTAGCTGAGTTAATACGCCAAATCCATTTAACCATAAGGCAATCATTCATAATCCTTGTGTTAATAATCCCTAAACCACCATATTTTTTTGGTCTACAGATAGCACCCCAATTAACCATGTGATACTTAAACTTGTCACTAGCTTCTCTCCAAAAAAATCGCTCTAATAGAATCCTTCTTTTATGAGTCTCCTCATTAAGTCCAGAGAACCCCATGGTGTAAATAGGAAGACTACTCGGACTCACATTTACAGAACCAATCTTCCCCAAAGATAACAGATTGCTTTTCCAATTATCTAGCCTTTTACTCAACTTGTTAATCACGTTCTCTGCTGCTTTCATTCCTATGTATCTGTCTACAATCAAAATCCTCAAATACGACATGGGTAGATGAGCTAGCTTGCAATTGAAAGTGTTAGCTACTTTATTGGCCTCTGCATTCTCCACTCCTAGCACAAAAACCTCGCTTTTATGATAATTTATTTTTAAATCTGACATCCACTCAAAACAGTAGAGTAAGAATTTCAAATTCAGAAAGTACTCCTCTCTATAGTCTATCATAATCACAGTATCATCAGCACATCGTAAGATAGGAACCCCTCCCGGAATCAAATGAGATATCACCCCCTTAACCAAACCTCTGTCTTGAGCTTTGTGAATTATTTCTGCTAAAGCATCAGCAACCAAATTGAAAAGAATGGGAGAAAGCGGGTCTCCTTGCCTTAGACCTCTGAAAGTTTTAAAGTAGGATTAGGTAGACGAGGGAGGTACTGTTTGTTGGAATTTTTCTTTGATCTTCCACTGTTCACTGCTCGACCAGACAAAAACCTTCGTTTCTTTTCTCCGTGAGCCGCTCGGTCCTCGACGATCTTCGTCCAGAGCTTTGGCCGTGAGACGCACTGCTCTGGCACCGCTTGACTTGAGGATGCACTCTGTTCTCGCCCCTGCTGGAGCTGGACGTGACCCTCTTGGTGCTCGCTTCTGCTGAAAGAAAGCAGCGCCTCTGCTCCTCGTTTGTCCTTCGGTGATAGCTGGTGCAGCAGCACCCCGCAGCTGAAGTCTTCACGTGATGGCCTTGGCTGGAGCATCTTGGTCTTGCTTCTTGTCTCCACGGAAGCTGCGCCTGCCAAGAAAACCAGTGAACGACAACCAAAAACTCGATACAATCGAACGATTTGGTCGGGAGCACAACTCCTCTTTTTGCATTTTTATTTCTACTCTCTTCTCGACTCCCCAACTCTTTACATGACCCTGGGCTTGTTTTATACACACGCACACCGGCAAACAAATTGACTCGGATGCGGCAAAGCAAAACAGAAAGTCGCAAAAAAAACTTTGTCAAACAAGATTAGATCTAACACTGTTCGGTGCGGAGCGGAACGGGGCAACAAACTTCTTCGGCGGCGAAAAGGAGGTGTTTTGGCGGCGGGAAGACGCTGTGGAGCCGAGGTCATTGTTGGGCACGCGGAGCGAGCCGCCTAATTCCACATTGATGTTGTCGTCGTCCTGGGCGGTGGCCCGGCGGACTCGACCGTGTGCGGCAGATTTGGAGGCCGGGGACGGTGGCGAGGTGGCAGTGGTACGCCTTCAGGAGAATCTGAATTTATTTGCATTTTTTCACCCAAATTTTTGTCGAAGCTCTGTCCATTTCTTATTTGCATTTTGTTGTCAATAATTTTTAATTTTATTGTCTATAATTTTTGGCGATATTTTCAACCACTTTTTGGCTGATTTTGATTTAAAATTTTTGGCCGAAATCATTCGAAAATTTCTAAAAATCGGGAAAATCGGTTCTATCGGTGACACTTGGTAAAAAAATAGAAGTGGTTACCAAAACCCAATGAACAACATATATCCTATTTGTACACTACATACAGATGCCCTATATACTCGAGGAGTCTAATGTTAACCGTGGGTATGCTTGTGCGGCCAAAATTCTAACCCAGACTTAAGGTGAACCTTACAAATACAAAAACAAATACAACTAAAAGTTGCAGTAAAGTTGTGCTAAAATTGCACATCACTTGATAGTTAGTACTGTATTTTAGGCTTAATACTTGTGCAAATTTAGGTGACTGAGAGATAAGAAAATTTCAAGCAACTAAAAATTAGCAAACCCGAAACAAAAATATTTGATGCCTTAAGATGAACCCTACAAATACAACTAAGGGCATGTACAATGGTATATACAACTGTTGTCTATAACAACCATCCACGTCACCTGTAGACAACACTAAAGACGGCTCATACAATGGGTTGTCTTTTTACTTGTCTTTATAGATCACACAATCATTTAATGCTTTCATAGACCTAAAAAAATATGGTGATCAATTCTAATTTTCATCCTTGTGGACTACTTGTGTTGCTTTATTGAAGTTGTCAAAGAAAACTACATTCCAGAACACTAAAAATGGAGCATTCTCTTTTACTAGCTCACATACATTCAATCAAAATAACCATTCATTCAAAAATGTGAACTGGTGCTCAGTGTTCACATGCATGTGAACGGTCATCTACAACCAACAATAGGACAATACTCAGTGTTCTCTCCGTGCAGGAACAAATCCAACAATATCATACAGGAATCCAAAATTACAATAAGCATGTAAAAGCCAAAGAGTACTAGCTTTTGATCACCAAAGTCACGCAGCAGATGAACCTTGAGGTTGAAGTAGACATAATTGTAATATGCAAAGGTATCCTTTTTCAGTGTCATACACCCTACAAGTAACCAGCAAATATAATTAGGAATCCAAAATTGAAGTATACATAATTGTGCAGAACATTTTAAAAACTGGCAACAATGTTTCCTGCTAACTGACATTGGAATCCTTAGAACTATTACATGGAGCATAAAGTCCAATATAAAGTCATCTGAAGTCTTGAAAGAAAATGTAGGAACTTATCCTGGGTTCAGGAGCATTTGCAAAGCTAAGAATTGTCCTAAAACTCTACACAGGGAAAAGGACCAATCTAAGTGCAGTATTTGCATATCCACCATATGATAATTTTGCAAGATTATGCGAGTACTTCAATTACCTGTGGCTGCAGCCATTTAGTTACCTTCATTTAGCATAATTGGGACATATGTACAATAGCAAAGAATCTTACACTTCTTAAGGCTCCCGAACATCAATCAATTGAGCTTCTTCAATAAAAGCAGGATCTTGAATACAATGACACTTCTTTATCATGATGATGAAATTCAATAAACCAACAGTTCTCAGCAATCAGCTGTACCCATGAAACCATCTCTTTAAACTGTCCTAGACCCAAAAAGAAACGTATCTGAATATGATGTAAAACAGTCACCCTGAAATAACATAAACAAAATAAGAAGCAGGTATATATTGTTCATCTGGCTAGGAAAAGTGTTGTACTTACGCACAGTGAGGCTAAATTTAGCAAAGCACAAAGTAAAGAATGTATCACCATCTGAAGGCTGCTTCTATTTTGATAAACATTCTCACAGAATCATTTCTCCGATATCTATTTGCTAGGAAGATTTCTATTTGGTAGGAAGTAGATCATAATTTAGCCAATGATGCATCTTTACGAGGGAAATCATATGATGTATAAATTACAACATAAGTTGATTCATTATGAACTAGAACCAAGGAAAAGAAACAAATAGTGTGGCAAATCCTAACCTGCGCTGGAGAGAGCCGACGGCCGAGGAGTTTGGGCGTGGCGGGCCCAGCGGTAGCCGGATTAATCGACGGAGGGAACCCCAGAGGGAGGCGGCGGTCAAGGAGCACGTGAGCGGCATCCCGAGTAGTCCCCAGAGCAGGCCGGAGCGGCGCGCGCCAGATCTGGGCGGCGGCACCCCTCACCACGCGAAGGACGGCGCGGGCACCCCTCTCCATGTGGCGGCGGCGGCGCCTCTCTCCATGGGACGGAGGTCGGAGGCCGACGGTGATGTTGCGCGCGGCAAGGAGACCTCGGCCCAAACACTAGAAATAGTAGGAAGAAATTAAATCAGGAAAAAGAATGGGAGTAGAGTAGTTGATTAGGGAAAAGAGCTCACCTGGGTCTCGGGGGCGTCGATCTGGACGCTGGCCCCTCGATCCCCTGGAGCTGGGCGCCGGTAGTGGCCGCTGGAGCTAGGCGATGCGCCCGCAGCCGAGCGCCATCAGCGACACGCCCATGGCCGAGCGGGGTGGGCATCCTCTAGACGGTCTTTGCTGCGCTGAGCTGGGTGGGCACGGCTCGCCTTTCGTGACGCAGAAAAGGGGGAAGATGGCTTCGGGAATTTTTGGCGCTGAGCGAAGGAAAAAAGGGGGAAGACGGCTCTGCCTTTCGTGCACAGGAGAAGAAACACTTTTCGTGTTGGAGAGAGAGAAGGACGCACGGGATCAAAAATTTGTTGCTGCAGACGGCTTTGTCTACGGCATCGATACAACGGGGAGAACACTCGTCGATAGTTTCTTGGTCTCCGTGATATAGCCGGGTGTGAGATTGTAGACGGCAATACTCTCTCTCTCTCTTCTCTTTCCTCCACATCACCAAAAATCCTACGTGGCAACCCTTATAGACAGTTTTGTGCCGTTCCTGAGTTTTTTTGGGCCTAGGTCGAGTACTAATACGGAGGCCTAATCCACTCTCTCAAAATATCTATATATATTTCTATATACGTATATATAGTCTTATAAATACACATCAATTAAGAAGATAATATTCAATGCACTAAAATAACTTATATAGAATATCTCAAAGTTCATAAAGTGGACAAATGTAATAATAAATTACTTACTTGGCGCTTGACATTATTTTAAACAATTTCTTCTAACATTTCGAGATGCAAAGCCATTGATTATACTATTGATATCGATCTCATCCAATAACTTCTTCTCGATGCATAAAGTCGCCAAACCATTTAACCTTTCTTGAGACATTGTTGACCTCAAATAGTTCTTCAATAATTTCAACTTTGAAAAGCTTCTTTCACTCACGATGCGATACCACAGCACGATAAATAAGATCCGTAAGCAATGGAAACATTTGGATAACAATCCACCTCTCGACATGCTCGAAAATCTCCATAGCAGACAATGCACCATCGGCAATGTGAATTTCATAATCTTCAATTCGAAATAAGATCATGTACCTCAACATCGATGATCCATTAATGAGAGAAAGTTTTCGCAAATTTAGTGCAGACTCTTCAAGTTCAATATTATCTAATGACTTGTGGTGCTTGAGCTCATTAAGAAACCAAATATGTCTTTAAACACCATGAGTTCTTCAAATCTGTTCTTCAAAGAAGTGATTGCCATATCAACCGAACAAAAAATATTTAACTTCAAAAGCCTTCTCTAGTTCTCTACGTTGCTGCACTTGATGTCTTGATTGGGTCATACTCCATAGGAGCCCACATACATTAATAAGTATACTAGTACTAGTACTAATGTACTATATGGGGTGGGGCCTATGTAAATTTTAGGCCTAGGGCGATGGCACACCCTGCCCACCCCCAGGGCCGGCCCTGAGTTTACATCACCCCATTGTACATGGCCTAAAAGTTGCACATCACTTGGTAGTTAGTACTGTATTTTAGGATTAATTAGTATCAGTGCAAATTTGGGCGACCGAGAGACAACCGAAAATTAGCAAAACCGAAACAACAATATTTGGTGTCTTCAAAGTTCGTAGCTGCATTCCATGGATGCTAGACATGCAGGGTACTTGACAAGGATAGACGTATCACGCACGCATGCATGATTGAAGTTAGACCGGCTGCTGCATGCTGACATTCATAACCATGACAGATGAAGATACACGTCACGCAAAAATTTGCTCTCGATCGATCTGGAGTTTCATGAAGCAGTGCATGAAGGAGCATGCATACGCGCATGACCCATGATACACGAGACGCTGGCTTATCCGGTTTAATTTTCGTTTAATCTGCAGCGAGAAATAAATATTACTCCAATACCTCGTATATATAAACACATGAAGCTCTCTTCGATCTCCACAATCTCTAATTAATTAATGTAAATTCTGGATCCCTCGCGTTCTTCAGTGGAGTAATTAACATCCTTGGAACTTGCTACCCTCTCCGTCTATAACCGCATACACAACCGCGTCGTCGTCCATGAGAATCGTCGAAACAGTACCAGTGTCGTCCATCGCAAATGGCGTCCTCAACCAACACAAGATCGACATGCGCCACACACATGGCCCGCGGCACGCACCACTTCGAGATCGTCGGGTACAGCCTGAAGATGGGTCTCGGCGTCGGCAACTTCGTCACCTCCGGCACCTTCGCCGTCGGCGGCTACGAGTGGGCCATCCACTACTACCCCAACGGGAAGTCGAACCAAGCCTACGTGTCGGTCGTCGTCAATCTCGAGACCAAGAACGCCAGGGCGAGGGCGTTCTTCGACCTGAGGCTGATCGACCGGACCACCGGGCTGTCGTGCTCGGTGTACCGGCGGGCGGAGGAGACGGTGTTCGAGGCGAAGGGTGCCAAGAAGCGCGAGAGGGGCACCCGCACGTTCATGGCGAAGAGCGACCTGGAGGCGTCGGTGTACGTCCGCGATGACTGCCTCACCATCGAGTGCGTCCTCGACGTCATCCAGGAGTCGGTGGTGACCCGAACCATGCCGTCTTCTGAAGCCAACGTGCCGCCCCCGGACTTGCCTAAGTACCTCGGCAAGCTGCTGGAGGAGCAGTATGGGGTGGACATCACATTCGACGTCCGAGGAGAGGCTTTCCATGCGCACAAGATCGTGCTCGCCATGCGGTCGCCGGTGTTCAAGGCGGAGCTCTACGGGCCGATGAAGGATGACAACATGAGGCAGATCGCCGTCGACGACATGCAGCCTTTGGTTTTCAAGGCTCTGCTCCATTTCATCTACAGCGATACGTTGGTCCTCCCGGATGATCTTGGAGCGGACGACTACACGGAAATGATACGCCATCTTCTCGAGGCGGCGGACCGATACTCCATGGACAGGCTGAAGACGATATGCGAGCTCATCCTGTGCAGGACGCTTGATGGAAAGACCGTGGCAACTACGCTAGCTCTGGCTGATCAACACTATTGCAATGCCCTCAAAGGTGTTTGTGTTCAGTTTATGTCTGTTGGATTGGAAGGATGATGAGGTGCTACGCAAGATGATATATGGTTTTTGAGCGTCTCTGAAGAACTTGACACTCGGTCTAGCTAGCGTGCTCGTCTCTAAGGATGAATCATTGGATTGTATGTCAACTAATTGTCCTAAGATTATCTATTGCTAGTAGCTACCGTGTTCTGTCTGTTGCAGTTGATTTGATGTTCCACTTTCTAATATTAATAATTAAGAGTATTTTTATGGGAAAATTCTTTATATGCCACTGCAAATATTCCGAATCTCTGATTTGTTATTACAAATTGACATCTCCCTTTCACACCGCTGCAAAATATAAACCATACCCTTTTATGTCACTGTTGTCACCTTTGTTAAATTTTTCTATTAACTTTTCCCAAAATACCCTCGTTTCTTTCTTCTCCCTCATATCTTCTCTTCCCTTCCTGCTTCTCTCTCTCCTCCAGTTCACCCGCCATCGCTGCCTCTCTCTGACTGAACGGTCGCCGTCGCCCTGGCCGGAGGATGAGCTCCTCCACCTCCGCCTCCGACAGCCTCCCGATCCCCACCGCTGGCACCCTCGCCACACCCCCTTAGTCCTCTCGCGACCGCGCCATGGACGTCGTCGACCACTTCGGTGGCCGCGTCACCATCGGTGACGTTACCTCCCGCATCGCCCTGCAACTCATCTAAGACGCGTTGCCGCCATGGGCAAGCTAGCGCGAACGTGTCTCCACCTCGTATCAACTCAGTCTTCACTGTCGATCCTCACATCGCCCCGTCGCCGCCATTGGCACCAACGTCGCTGTCGGGACCCAAAAATACAATTTTGGACTCTCTGTGTATACTACACTAGTCCAGGATCACGCTAGTGCACACAGCGGCAACATCGATGAAATATCATTTCCATATACAAAGATGACTAATAAATAGGCAAATAACAATAAATATCAGAGTAAAAACCTTAAGGTCAAAGCTTACAATTAATGCCTCAGAAGGCGAATAGCTCAATGAAGTCGCAATGAACGAAACGGAATAACTCGGTGAAGCCCATCCATATGCCCACAGCAATCGGTGGGTGCGCGACCTAGTTCTCCTCGATCCTCGAAGTAGACCTTGTTGACCGACGATTCCTTCACTCTGTAGGTTTGGGCGCAAGTTTTACAACAAGCGTGAGTACACAACCGTACTCGCAAGTCATACCACAGAATGCAATGTATAGATGCAGGCTTATTCCAAAGGAAATGGCTTCTGTGGTTATTTTGCAGAAATGCAACATTTGCAATTGAATACAAATAATAGATTGAAAGCATAATTCAAAACAAATAGACAATATTAATTTAACATTTGTTTTCACAAAGACACATAACCTAATCAAATTCTTTCACACAGCCAAATGACTTAAATCACACAGCTGTCCCTTCCCAATTGTTTTATGAAAACTACCCCTCGTGTGAAATCCCCGAGCATTGTCCATGACCACGGACGCGGCTATTCGAATAGATTGTTTAACACTCTGCAGAGATTGTACACTTTACCCACAAGATGCAATCAACTGGATCAGAGCTGATCACAACAAAACCTTTCAGAAACTTCATCTCAAACATTGACATTCCCGTGTGCTTACAAACCGCTATACCACTCACATAGAATTGGTATAACACACACCGCCGACAGGAAGCGACGAGATCGTCCCGCGATGTGCACCCAAACACAATGGTACACACCTCCACCCTATCACACACCCTAACCTATCCACGAACATCAATGCCGAGAATCCATAACACTAAGTTAGACCCGTCCCATACCGTGCATGTGGTCGTCATGAAGAAGGCTCGTTCAATGGCGCACAAAGTTAAGTCCTTAATTGACCAAGGCAAGACTTCCATTTTCTAACTAGATCACAAGGATTATCATTCCCATCACAAAGTCCACCATATCACACAGACTTCCACCACTTGCCCCACCCAAATCCTTTACCACCTGATTCTGTTTAGTGCAACACATGCCATCACGAAGTAATAACACATAGCACACAGCTTTACACAAAGTTCCATAGTCACTTAGTCACATTTAATAATTGCAACTTTCATGAGATGTGAGACTCGAGCATGGCTAAGCAATCTACTCGTACTAACCAACCCACGTTGGTAATACCATAGCACCAACTAAATATGAACCAATCTAGGGTGACAAAAGATTATGACATACAATAGACAAAGTGGATATAACAAATTGGATTAATAGCTAAACCCAAAAGTATTTAAATAATTACTTAAAGTAAATGCAATAATTTAAATCAAAGTAATTTTGAAAACTAGGATTCAATATGATCAAAGGTATAACTTGCCTTGCTATAGCAATAGTGATCTTATTTTATCTTCAATCTTCTACTTGCTTGATCTTCAGCTCCTTCGGACGATTCCGGGACTTCGGCGTCTAACGAGAAAGAAAGCGCAAAACAAACTAAATTCAAAAGACAAATCAAATAAACTCCAAATTAAAATTTAATGGTACTGGAAGGTAGATATTGAATTTAGATGAATTTAGAAACTTGAATGGGTTCAATCGGAATTCGGATGAAGAAGATATGTCTCTAAGATTGGAATTCACATGAAATGATGAAAAGTTTCTACGGAATATTCTCAGAATATTCTATTCCGAAAATATTTAGAAAAAGAATGAGTGTATGATAGGTGGGACCGACCGGTATTTATGAATTTCTAGAATTAAAATAATTCCAGAAATAAGGTAGAGAGAGTGACATGTGGGACCAATAAGATAAAAGGCTTTTCAAGAATTAAATTAATTCCCGAAAATAGAATTAGGGGTTGACATGTGGGCCACTGGTCTATGGACCAGGTCCACGGAGATATGCTAGTCCACGGTGGACCAAGCTCATGAACAGGGTTTGACTAAGGTTTGACTGACATACGGGACCCGCATGTAAGTGAGATAAATAATTAGGGTGTTTAATTGGGTGAATAACACGTGGGGTCTACTTGTAAGCGAGAGACGGATATTTATAGATGACTTGGATTAATTGAATGACAAAGGGCCAATTCCCAGAGAAGGAAAGGAAAGACAGAAAGAGTCTTCTGTTAGCAGCCAACTTCAACTGAAAAGGGACCAGAGAGGAAAAGGAGCTGTTGCCTGCGGCACATGGTGGTTAGCATTGAGACCTCAACTGATATGGCAAGAATTAGCACCGGATGACAAAGCAAGGAACAACGCACGCATAGAACGCATCAACAGGAATCGAACACATGCTGTAGGCACATAGCTTTGGTCGATTCTTGCACAAGGATTTGGCCGCCAAGTAGTAGATAGCAAAGGCATGGATTACCTTGGACCCACGTGGGAGAGGCAACAGAGAATAATTAATTACTAGAGAGGATTTCACGTATGAAGTTTATACAGAACCGAACATGAACAGGGTGCAATAGCTATGAACAAGTGCAGGCTCGGCTGACCAGTTCATGGTGCACAGAGGCTTTGGCTTGGTGATAGGAGATAGCTGCTATGTAGCACTAAGATTGGATGGCAAGTATTAGAGAAAAGGCAATCAATAAAGAATAATGAAACAACAGATTGATCCAAAGCAATAGCAACGAACGAAGACAACAGAACTTCAATAGATATGAACAGGAACAGGC
The DNA here is from genome assembly GCA_036346255.1 of Ampelocalamus luodianensis. Lineage (NCBI taxonomy): Eukaryota > Viridiplantae > Streptophyta > Magnoliopsida > Poales > Poaceae > Ampelocalamus > Ampelocalamus luodianensis. The sequence continues at coordinate 50,246,069 of CM070632.1, read as the reverse complement.
TGTTTCATGCGCACGGATGGCGGCGGCCGGAGGCGACGCAACAGCAGCGAAGGGCAAAACGGAAAGGAAACGACGAGCCGGACGCGATGGCGCGGTCGGATTTTGGAAAACTCACCGAGGAAGCGACGAACGCGATGAACACGGTTTGGCTTTAATGGCCGACGGTGCTCCGCGATCTTCGGGCGAAGTGGATGGAACCATAACGTAGAGGCGACGACGCGAAGCCAACGCCGCAGACAGTTCGGCCAACGGACGTCGGACGGCGCAGTTCGCGGAGAAGACTTTTGGTTGGAGCTCGGTTTTTGGAGATTGCGACGCAAATAGATCGGTTTGGAGGAAACCAATTCAGGGGATTGGAAGAGGGGATCAACACGGACGCGTGAGCGCAAACGGCTCGCATTTATATGCACCGTAGAGAAAGATATGGAAGTTTGAATATTTCAGTTTGAAACGTGCACGGAACGAACTCGTTCTGAAGATGAACAGTGCTCACGATTTACTGTAGCATCGGCAGGAGAGAGAAAATCTGGATTTTCGGAATTAAAAGAAATCCCAAAAATCAAGGAGGTCAAATAAAATAGCAAACAAATCCGGAAAAATCTCAGAAAATACCCAAAAATTCCTTGAAAGACAAGGAAGCCAAATAACACAAGTTTTTATTTAATTAACGTTTATATTAGTCAAATTAAATATTTTTAATTTAGGAAAATTCCAATTAAGCTTTATTAATTCAAATAAAATTGGTGAAATTTTTCAGGGACCTAAACTACTCAAAAGATCTTTGAAAAGCCAAATTTTGGGACGTTACAAACCTCCCCCCCTTAAAGGAATCTCGTCCCCGAGATTCAGGCTGGCTATAGAATAGGATAAGGAATTCAGCCTTGGGGTTCACTTCTTACTTTCAAATTGCTTTGACTTTGACTGAATCGCTCTTCTGACCACTTACAGAACAACGCCTTGCTTCTTGCTAAACTTCTCGCTTCACTGGAAACTTGACAAACTGGCTCTTGGTTGGAAGACATCTTGAAACTTGATTGCTTCTACCGGGGCTGCTTGATCGGTGCTTGAGGGCACTTTTGGAGTGGAGGAAATCTTACTGCTGATTGGCAAATCAGTTGGCAAACTATCTCTTCTTCCGCGCTTCGGAATCTGAACTAACTGGCATATTTCTGTCAACTCTGTCATATAATTCTTAGCACAGAACTTCGACAGGTATTCTGAAAATAGACATGGCTTCGAAGGTGATAATTTGTATAATCTGCATAGCTTTTCTGCTTGAACCAAGCTGCTTAAATTCCATTTAAGATTAAGGATCCTTGGTCTTCTGCTTCATGATTAATGCAACATCCACATACTTTGTAATTTGATCTGCTCCTAGGCGGCGATGACTTACACAATCAACCTTTGTGAATTTGGATGGTGACAACTGCGATTGGCTGACATCTGGGTTGTAGGGAAACTCTGCACATAACACTTACTTGCTCGACTTGGTACTATGAGTTAAGGCATAACTCATTAATCCTTTTCAATCTGTCTACTGATTCGGGGTGATACACAGTACTGAACTGAAATGACCATCCAGGCATCAAATAGACTCTGTCGCTAATACAAGATAAGCTGGGATCCTTGGTCTGATACTAACTTCTCTGACACGTCGTGCAAATTGACCATCTTTGTAGACCTAACACTGCACCCATGCTGACGAATACCACCTCTGTCGTATACAACCTCTGTCAGATACCACTGCTAGGCGATCTCCAAACTAGGTGATATTGACAGAATGAAGCGATAAATTTACACAAATGATCAACAATCACCCTTCAAGAAATTATATCCCGATTGGGTCCTGGGACATCCCATATCTGAATTCTCAGGGATAGAAGTACTTTGACTGGCCTCCAATATTTTAGCTGACTTTCTGACATACCAACCACATAGTAACCCATTTTGCGATATTTCGCCTTGTTTTGAATCATCACAATGCAACTTTGAGATCTTTGTACGCCTTGGTACTTTCAGGGGAACTGGAATACTTACACTCAAATGTTGGTTTGAGCATCAACTACTAGAGTTCCTTCTCATTAGATATGCAAATATAATCATTGATCTATGGATCATTCTGTTCGCCTTCAGCGGGTTCTCACGCTTTCCTTTGCTTCACATGAGGACTGATCTCTTAACGTAACTGTCACCTCACTGATTTCTAGCATCGATCCGAACTCTAGGGTTCAACAGATATCCTTGCAACTGACTCAAGATCCAACTTCTGAATTTCATAGGTACTTACGACTAATCAACTGATTCTTACAGTAGCTCTTCTGTTTCAAAGCATCCGCCATCGCATGGTCCGCCCGAGGGAATGGATTTCAACTTCATAGTTCTTAATCCAATAACTATCTTTGCTGCTCCACAGTAGCAACTTCGAATTACGACTAGGATAATTCACTGCTTGAAACTTTAGTTGTCAGGAAGTGCAAGTGAAACTTCTTAACACACTAATTCTTGAATGTTTCGTGATAAAAGCTATCAAGGTTCTTTCTGGTATCTGACAACAGGAACACTGAAGTTGTGATTAATCTCTTCTAAAATTCTTACAAACACGGTTCACTTCTAGCGGCCTGGGCGAACTTCTCTTCTTGCAACCGGTGAGGTGTCTTGGCTAACTTGAAACGACTGTCTCATTTATCTTCAACTAACACTGTCTCGAAACGACTGCTTCACTGGTATTCAACTGACACTTCAAAGCTGACGGGTTTGACTTGCCACTGCATTTATCTGATAAAGTCATCTGATCTACTCTATCGTTTTTGGCAAACTCGTTGGCAACTTTTGTCATAATTCATCTGTGACGTAATTCCTTCTAGAATTGGCTGATCCTGGTACCAAGTCAGAGACGAACTTGACTTTGAATGCGGTTGCATGTTGCATAGGTCACTTGCAATGACAATTGCATATTCTCTTGCAGATACGGACATTATCCAATGATTAGATTCTTCAATCATTTACCATTGTCTCACTGCTATGCAAAATGATGAGTTGGAATTCAACATCACATTCCATAGTTACGGCTCTACGGCCATCAATCATCATGACTTAACGCTTGATTACTCAACTTGCAAAGCGGACTCTTGGAAAGGTATCCAATGATTTAATATCCAATAATTTCTTTTTCTCCGTAACTTGCATGCAAAGATGTCCACATTTTTTCTTTCTAACAAAGGAAAGGTTACAATGATTCCACGATTTTATCGCTACTAACAGAGGCATGACATCGCATGATCCGTATCACCAATCTAGACTTTCTTGGTAACATCATCATTCAAACGTCTCTTCTTTGACTACTTCATTGGGCAAACGGATCACAGTGCGTTACCAACCGCTCTAGGAGTTAAAATTTTAACCGAAATGACGGTATTCTTGCATCCGAGTGAGTGATCGGTTCCACCGAGGACACTAGCTGATGTAGTGACCTTTTCCATGTTTGTTGTAGCATAGACATGTCGAACCTTGTGACTTTTTCAAGAGGTCAAGGCGTAATGATTATTTCGGTGTTCTTCAACCTTCAAGAAGGATAGTCGCTTTGTAGGACATCTCTTGGCATAGTGGCCTTGCTTACCACACTTAAACACACTATTGACGAGGCCGCTTGTTTCTCTTTTGAGGTGGGTCACGAGGTCAATATTCGCTTTGTAATTCTTTAGTGACATATCTTGTATCGACAATGGTTTGCCTTCTCTTGCTAATGTTCGACGAGAGCTCGAAAGTTTTCTCGACGTTGCATTGCAAAAGTCAACACGAATACATAGGGCCTTCGCTCGGACAATGATCATCGCTTTCACACAAGAAACATGTGATCTTACTCATAGGACATTTTCCAACGGAATGGTTTCCTTCAATCGAACAATTGATATTGTGCTCATCGGCACTATGGCCTATTTCTCGCAGTGGGTACATGCACAATCTTCGACTTATCGGTTGGCGGCATTTCAACCGACAACGGTTAGATTTCGTGAGGATATCGAAATAGCGAGTTTCTCTTGATCACTTATGCTTGATATCGTATCTTTGTTGGCACAAAGTGGTGGTAAACTCGCCCAAGTGATGGTCTTCTTGTCACGATGGGCGTGCGAAATTTTCCCACCAATCTAATGCAACTTCTTCTAATTGATGAGCAGCATAGAAAACTTTCTCATTATCGTTGCACTACACAACAATTAACTTTTCTTCTATTGTGCGAATCCAAGATTCTGCATCCTTGAGTGCGGTTGAACCTTCAAAGATAGGCGGCTTGGTCCATAAGAACTTTGCAAACTTGAACTGAGGGCGCGTCGTTGGGATGGCAACGAGTTGCGCATCATTGCAAACATTACTATTGTCCGATGGTTGCATCGTCACTTGCATGATCTGATTCTGAGTGGCAGGGAGCTGGCTCGGGTTTTGATGTGTCACTACTCGCACTGGAGATAGTTGTTGGTCATCGTGCGCTCTGCATGCGACACTAGCGACGGTACGATGACTTGCTTGATTATTCTGATTCATCAAGTTGACTAAGGTAGCGGTGGTCTGATTCTGCTGGGTCATCCTGTTGTTCATGTTCGGCATCATCACGTTCATGGATTGAGTGTGAGCTACCAACAATTCTTCCATGACTGAATCTGCTACTCCTGATCGACAACCGCCCATCGGGATTGATAACATCCGAGCCGCAGCATCGCCTTGAGATTACTGACAAGGCTGGCTTCACCGGGGTTCTCCATCTGCTGGCTGACCAGGGCTAATAGATGCGAGGGAAAAGCACAAGGTAAGGGAAGACAATCTACTAAGGGAAGCAGGTTTAACCCAAAGAACACCAAGAAACACACAAATAGCCGGAAAGCTATTAAGAAGCATAAAACTCACAGCCAAACTACACCGAAGAAGGGGAAACAAAGATCTAATCGTCTAGTCGATTAAACTCTAACTTAACTGGGCGACTTGGCTCAACACACGGGAGGAACCTACACTGATTTATCCTATATGGTTGGTCTGAAGAAAACTCGAACTGGTCACAGTCTTCATCAAACGTTGACTGCTTGCAATCCTTGGAGAAAGATGGAGGCGACGTACAACTTCTTCTTAGTCTTGAATTCTTGCGACGAGCTTGTCTTGAACACTTGGGAAGATGTTGACACGTTGTTGTTGGTTGCGTGGTCTTCAAACAGTTGCTCAAAACTGCTCTTGGGCATCCACCAAGACATTTGACATGGATAACGATGACTATAGAAGTTATGAGAGGAGAGAGTCCAATTTAATACTCAAAACGGTGAGGACGAATATAGATGAGAAAGAATAGAATGGAAGAGTATAGAATAGACAAGGTGAGAATAGCACATCATTAAGATTTTCCATTTGTAAAATAAGTTTTGAAGTTTTCCTTACAAACGGCCATTCTAACTAAGGTCACGACCTCTGATCGATATGGCTCGATACCACCTCCGCTTCGGGACCCAAAAATACAATTTTGGACCCTCCGTATACTACACTAGTCCAGGATCACGCTAGTGCACACAAGTGGCAACATCGATGAAATATCATTTCCATATACAAAGATGACTAATAAATAGGCAAATAACAATAAATATCGAGTAAAGACCTTAAGGTCAAAGCTTACAATTAATGCCTCGTAAGGCGAATAGCTCAATGAAGCTGCAATGAACGAAGCGGAATAACCAGTGAAGCCCATCCATATGCCCACAGCAATCGGTGGGTGCGCGACCTAGTTCTCTCGATCCTCAAGTAGACCTTGTTGACCGACGATTCCTTCACTCAGTAGGTTTGGGCGCAAGTTTTACAACAAGCGTGAGTACACAACCGTACTGCAAGTCATACCACGAATGCAATGTATAGATGCGAGCTTATTCCAAAGGAAATGGCTTCGTGGTTATTTTGCGAAATGCAACATTTGCAATTGAATACAAATAATAGATTGAAAGCATAATTCAAAACAAATAGACAATATTAATTTAACATTTGTTTTCACAAAGACACATAACCTAATCAAATTCTTTCACACAGCCAAATGACTTAAATCACACAGTTGTCCCTTCCCAATTGTTTTATGAAAACTACCCCTCGTGTGAAATCCCCGAGCATTGTCCATGACCGAGGACGCGGCTATTCGAATAGATTGTTTAACACTCTGCAGAGGTTGTACACTTTACCCACAAGATGCAATCAATGGATCGAGTGATCACAACAAAACCTTTCAGAAACTTCATCTCAAACATTGACATTCCCAGTGTGCTTACAAACCGCTATACCACTCACATAGAATTGGTATAACACACACCGCTGGACAGGGAAGCGACGAATCGTCCCGCGATGTGCACCCAAACACAATGGTACACACCTCCACCCTATCACACAGCCTAACCTATCCACCTGAACATCAATGCCGAGAATCCATAACTTACTAAGTTAGGCCCGTCCCATACCATGCATGTGGTCGTCTGAAGAAGGCTCGTTCAATGGCGCACAAAGTTAAGTCCTTAATTGACCAAGGCAAGACTTCCATTTTCTAACTAGATCACAAGGATTATCATTCCCATCACAAAGTCCACCATATCACACGCCTTCCACCACTTGCCCTACCCAAATCCTTTACCACCTGATTCGTTTTAGTGCAACACATGCCATCACGAAGTAATAACACATAGCACACGTTTTACACAAAGTTCCATAGTCACTTAGTCACATTTAATAATTGCAACTTTCATGAGATGTGAGACTCGTAGCATGGCTAAGCAATCTACTGTACTAACCAACCCACGTTGGTAATACCATAGCACCAACTAAATATGAACCAATCTAGGGTGACAAAAGATTATGACATACAATAGACAAAGTGGATATAACAAATTGGATTAATAGCTAAACCAAAAGTATTTAAATAATTACTTAAAGTAAATGCAATAATTTAAATCAAAGTAATTTTGAAAACTAGGATTCAATATGATCAAAGGTATAACTTGCCTTGCTATAGCAATAGTGATCTTATTTTATCTTCAATCTTCTACTTGCTTGATCTTGGCTCCTTCTGACGATTCAGGGACTTCTGTCTAACGAAAGAAAGCGTAAAACAAACTAAATTCAAAAGACAAATCAAATAAACTCCAAATTGAAATTTAATGGTACTGGAAGGTAGATATTGAATTTAGATGAATTTAGAAACTTGAATGGGTTCAATCGGAATTCGGATGAAGAAGATATGTCTCTCGGAAGATTGGAATTCACATGAAACGATGAAAAAGCTCTACGGAATATTCTCAGAATATTCTATTCCGAAAATATTTAGAAAAAGAATGAGTGTATGATAGGTGGGACCGACCGGTATTTATGAATTTCTAGAATTAAAATAATTCCAGAAATAAGGTAGAGAGAGTGACATGTGGGACCAATAAGATAAAAGGCTTTTCAAGAATTAAATTAATTCCCGAAAATAGAATTAGGGGTTGACATGTGGGCCATCGGTCTATGGACCGAGTCCACGGAGATATGCTAGTCCACGGTGGACCAAGCTCATGAACAGGTTTGACTAAGGTTTGGTGACATACGGGACCCGCATGTAAGTGAGATAAATAATTAGGGTGTTTAATTGGGTGAATAACACGTGGGGTCTACTTGTAAGCGAGAGACGGATATTTATAGATGACTTGGATTAATTGAATGACAAAGGGCCAATTCCCAGAGAAGGAAAGGAAAGACAGAAAGAGTCTTCTGTTAGCAGCCAACTTCAACTGAAAAGGGACCAGAGAGGAAAAGGAGCTGTTGCCTGCGGCACATGGTGGTTAGCATTGAGACCTCAACTGATATGGCAAGAATTAGCACCGGATGGCAAAGCAAGGAACAACGCACGCATAGAACGCATCAACAGGAACTGAACACATGCTGCAGGCACATAGCTTTGGTCGATTCTTGCACAAGGATTTGGCCGCCAAGTAGTAGATAGCAAAGGCATGGATTACCTTGGACCCACGTGGGAGAGAGGCAACAGAGAATAATTAATTACTAGAGAGGATTTCACGTATGAAGTTTATACAGAACCGAACATGAACAGGGTGCAATAGCTATGAACAAGTGCAGGCTCGGCTGACCAGTTCATGGTGCACAGAGGCTTTGGCTTGGTGATAGGAGATAGCTGCTATGTAGCACTAAGATTGGATGGCAAGTATTAGAGAAAAGGCAATCAATAAAGAATAATGAAACAACAGATTGATCCAAAGCAATAGCAACGAACGAAGACAACAGAACTTCAATAGATATGAACAGGAACAGGCTGTTTCATGCGCACGGGATGGCCGGCGGCCGGAGGCGACGCAACAGCAGCGAAGGGGCAAAACGGAAAGGAAACGACGAGCCGGACGCGATGGCGCGGTCGGATTTTGGAAAAACTCACCGAGGAAGCGACGAACGCGATGAACACGGTTTGGCTTTAATGGCCGACGGTGCTCCGGCGATCTTCGGGCGAAGTGGATGGAACCATAACGTAGAGGGCGACGACGCGAAGCCAACGCCGCAGACAGTTCGGCCAACGGACGTCGGACGAAGGCGCAGTTCGCCGGAGAAGACTTTTGGTTGGAGCTCGGTTTTTTGGAGATTGCGACGCAAATAGATCGGTTTGGAGGAAACCAATTCAGGGGATTGGAAGAGGGGATCAACACGGACGCGTGAGCGCAAACGGCTCGCATTTATATGCACTGTAGAGAAAGATATGGAAGTTTGAATATTTCAGTTTGAAACGTGCACGGAACGAACTCGTTCCGGAAGATGAACAGTGCTCGCGATTTACTGTAGCATCGGCAGGAGAGAGAAAATCTGGATTTTCGGAATTAAAAGAAATCCCAAAAATCAAGGAGGTCAAATAAAATAGCAAACAAATCCGGAAAAATCTCAGAAAATACCCAAAAATTCCTTGAAAGACAAGGAAGCCAAATAACACAAGTTTTTATTTAATTAACGTTTATATTAGTCAAATTAAATATTTTTAATTTAGGAAAATTCCAATTAAGCTTTATTAATTCAAATAAAATTGGTGAAATTTTTCAGGGACCTAAACTACTCAAAAGATCTTTGAAAAGCCAAATTTTGGGACGTTACAGTCGCCGCCGGTGCCTCGACGTCTAAGCAGCGATGGGGCAACGCACTACCTCCAGGTCCTCTTCACACAACAGTTGTCGTCGACACCGCTATCTCCGGTCTCCCACGTCAAGGCGAAGCAGCACTCTAGGCCGTCATCAGACATGAGCCTCATCGCCGACACCGAGCTAGGCGGGGGTGGCGTAGACCAGCAGCCATCGTCATCGGCCATGGTGCTCGCGGCGGTTCCAGTGGGCAAGCGCGGCTCCCACATGGGAGGTTGTTGGGGGTCCAAGAACAAACCCAAGCCGCCTTATCATACCTAACACGGACAGCACCAACGCGTTCCACTCCCATGTCCTCAAGGTCGCTGCCGGCGCCGACTACCTCTCAGAGTATGCGAGCCGCCGCGGCCGTGGCGTATGCGTGCTCAGCAGCGGTGGTGCCGTCGCCAACATTGCGCTTCGCTAGCCCAGCGTGTCTCTCCCGGGCATCCTCGTCGCCACCCTACGGGACCAGTTCGAGATCCTATCCCTCATGGGCATGGTGCTGCCGCCGCCCGCTCCATCGGGGGCAGCAGCTTTGCCATGTTCCTTCTTGGTATCACGACAAAGGTGGTCGGTGGAAGTGTGGTCACTAGTGGTCGCCTCTCTCGATCACATGGCGGTCGCTTCACACTGGAGGAGGCGAGGAGAGTGAGAAGAGGGAGTGAGAGGAAGAAGACAACAAGGACAAAATGGTATATGCACATTCACTTCATGGCTTGACTAGTCAACAGTGGCATAAAAGGGTATAGTTTCGACTTTGCAGTGGCACATGAGGGAGATGTCACTTTGTAACGATAAATCAGAGATTGAGAACATTTGCAGTGGCATATGATTTTTTTTCCTATTTTTATGTAGTTGATCTTACTATTTCCTTTTTGTATTTTTGTTTTTCACTTCCGGTGCAGATTAACTCTTGTTTAGACATTAACTAACATTATATACTAGATCTGAACATCTGTACTCCCTCGTTCTTTTTTATGTAACGTTTTGGACTTCTTCGCTATAGCGGCTTGACGAGGATTCAATAATCCACCGGTTCGCAGCTCGGCGTTCCTGGTCAGGAGCTCCAGAAAGACCGACGGGAGGTAGTGCCCAATCAACCCTTCCTCGTCGCCGTTGGGGTAGTACCTGACGGCCCACTTGTAGCCGCCGACGGCGAAGGGACTGGACTAGACGAGCTTGCCGGCGGCGAGGCCCTTCTTGACGAGGTTGTACTGGGAGATGGTGAACGCGTGCGCGCCCTGCGCCGCGGCCGTCCATGTTGGAGGTGGAGGCGGCCACGAAGAACAGTAGTGGTGCTGCGACGACTGTGAGGCCCCCATCGTAGCGTAGGATGGATCGCCGGCGCAGCCGTACCATGTTGGTGTTTGTGATGTGTAGATTGGATCTCGGAACACGAAGACCAGTACGAGACTACGAGTACAACCCCGCATGATCGGATAAGGATTTAATTAGGTCAGATCCTAAAGATTTGGAACTGAACCCCCTTTTCCAAACAGACCAAGGGTCACATTGTCTTTATCTTTAAAGCTTAAAACGAATGTAGTGGTGATGAGTTGTGCATTCTTAATTAAAAACCAAAAGTACTTACATATCATCTCTGAACAATACTTGTATTGTACAGTGTGCAATCCCGCGGACAGCGTCGTGGGCAGGTGGCAAAGCAGGCCATGAGGAGGCGGCGGCATGCTGGTGTGTACCGAGGGACTAGTTCGGGCACACGTCAGCCCACTAGTCCAGGGCAATGAGTGTACGCCGGGGCATGAGCGAGGGGGGCTAGCAGAGTGTGGTCAAGAGAGCGAATAGCGTGGCCAGAGCGTGAGTGGCAGAGGCGCGATTCCAGTTGGGGCGGAGTTCAGCCAAGCACAACAATGGAGCCAAAGACATATAGCAGGCCGAGTCTGACAACGACGACTGAATGTATTAGCGTAATATGTTTTTTCGTAGCAAAGCACGGGCATTGAACCAGTAGTACTTAACATTAACAGTACTAGTTCTTGATAGTGTGCCTGGTCTTCTTAGACTATCTCTAATGTTGTGTTTTAGCCGGTTTCAAGGAGGAGAGAGAAGTCATTGAATCGATTCAATACATTAGAGGGTCGATTTCAACCAAAAAAAAATATTCTAGAACCAGACTCTACTTAAGAGTCGATTCAAATCATTAAACAATTCATTTACGAGAGAGGGATGGGGATTTGAATCATTAAACAATTCATTTACGAGAGAGGGATGGGGATAGGTTAGTGGTAAACAGGACTTATATAGTAGGTGGGGTTGAGGAGGGTGGTTGGATCAAGATTCAAGGGCCGAGAAAAGTGCCTGATAGACAAACTAATCAACTCATAGTTTCCTCGCGGTTCATGGTGAGAGATACTAGTAGATGTCGGTTGGGTTAGGTGATTTAATTGCGGACATTAACCTCAACGAATCCTACTCGTAGAGTCGTAGTTGCGTAATTGTAGGCGTACGTGTAGCTCTCCAACTCTGATCTCGAAATCGTCGTCATATATACGGCGCGCAGCTAGCGATCGATCGATCGATGGCGGACGATCCGCAGCCGTCGACGTGCGCGCGGACGGCGTCGTCGTGCGCGACGGGGACGGTGCATGGCGCGCATACGTTCACCATCTCCCAGTACAGCCTTGTCAAGGACCTCCCCCCCGGCGAGTCCGTCGTCTCCGGCACCTTCTCCGTCGGCGGCTACGACTGGGCCCTGATCTGCTACCCCAACGGGGACATGTTGCACACCCAGTACTTCCTCACGGTCTACCTCGTGCTCGTCACCGCCAACGCCGAGGCGAGGGCCTCCTACGATATCAGCCTGGTCGACCCCACCACCGGCGCCGGCTCTCCGCGGGCGTCCACGGAGGGTAAGCAGACGATGTCCTTCACCTCCATCCCCAGTTTGTTGTCGCCCGCCTGGGGCAGGCCGTTCGGGACGACGGAATGGGTGGAGAAGGCGGGCTACGTCCACGGCGGCAGCCTCTCCGTCGAGTGTGTCCTCTCCGTCGTCGGCCAGATGCGCACCTCCGAGACCAGGAGGGTGCCGCTTGTCGAGGTACCGCCGCCGGACATGCCGGGCCACCTCGCCAGGCTTCTGAGGGACGAGGAGAACGCCGACGTCACGTTCGACGTCCGCGGGGAGCGCTTCCGCGCGCACAGGTCACTGCTCGCGCTGCGGTCGCCGGTGTTCCAGGCGGAGCTCTACGGGCCGATGAGGGAGGACCAGGCCGCCATACCCGTCGGCGACATGCAGCCCGAGGTCTTCAGGGCGCTCCTCCACTTCATCTATACCGACTCGTTGCCCGCCATGGATGACCTCGGCGAGGACAACCGCCGGGAAGCCGTCCGGCATCTGCTCGTCGCCGGCGACCGGTACGACGTGGAGAGGCTGAGGCTGCTGTGCGAGAGCACCCTGTGCGCGAGTCTCGACGCTCGGAGCGTGGTGGACACGCTGGCTCTGGCTAACCGGCATCGCTGCGAAACCCTCAAGGATGCTTGCGTCGAGTTCATCGTCTCCTCGGGTATAAAGCTTGACGTAGCCTGCACTCCGGATGCAAACCATGATGACGTAGTGGCGAGCCAGGAGGATGATGACCGAATAACTTGCGCTTCTGTAGTAGAACATGTATGCAAGGAGATTAGTCGCATTCTCTTCAGAAAACAGGTGTAAACGTTCAATGTTCAAACATGTTATGACCTGTTGCAGGGTTCAAGAAACAGGTCAAATCTGCACATTCCCTCTTGGAAGTGTGTTTATCTATGAATATCAGATACCTTGTTTTGCCCCCTGTAATTTTCCATGCATAATAATACATAACATGATTCATGGAAGCAGTGGTATTGTGGTAAAATTGTGTTTGCTGAAGAAAAGTAGAGCTTGAGAAGAACCATGTGTGCTTCATGTGTCAATACCAGAGAAAAAATGTACCATATTTTGGTCCTCTTTGTTTAGGCTTTTTGTCTGGCTTAAAAGTAAAAAAGTCTAAGCCTAAACAAAAAGGTGACTTTTTTGTCTGGCTTATAAAAAGTTTAAGCCAAATTAAGTCTAAAAGCCATAAGCCATGGGGGAGGTGCTTTTTTTGGCTTTTGCGGAATAGAATATCTCTTTGCCATCGAACTTCATTAAAATTACCCTCAGAATGTCATTGGTATATAATTGCAAACCGTTTCATTTTTTCGATCGCTTCCAACCCTTCTCCCACAACCCGACGCCTCCCCCTCCCGTTCCCCCTCCCAATCGCCGCCACCTCCTATCTCCCCTCCCGACGCCGCCGCCTCCCCTCTCCCCTCCCGACGGCGCCGCTTCCTATCTCCCCTCCCGACGGCGCTGCTTCCTATCCCCATCGCCGCCACCTCCCATCTCTCCTCCCGACAGCGCCGCCTCCCATCACCTCTCTCGAATGCTGCCGCCTCCCATCTCCTCCCCCATCGACGCGGCCTCCTCAAGTGCGCCGCCGCCTCCCCTCTCCTCCCCCGCCGACGCCGCCTCTCCTCATCCTACGCCGCCTCCTCCTCCCAAAAGCAGCCGCCCGCGAGGAAGACGCAGCCTCCCCTCCTCTCCCACGCCGCGCTCCTTCCTCTTCCGCCGCCGCCTCCTCCCCCAACGCCGTCGCCCAGGAGGAGCGCCGCCGCCTCCTCCTCTCCCACGCCGCCGCTCCCCTCCCCCAACGCCGTCGCCCCCGAGAGGAGGACGCCACCGCCTCCCCTCCCCCAACGCCGTCGCCCAGAGGAGGGCGCCGCCTCCCCCCTCCCCTGTGCGCCGCTCCTTCCTCTATACCGCCGCCACCCTCCTCCCCACTCCCAACGCCGTCGCCCCCGCGAGGAAGACGCCGCCGCCTCCCCTGGCCCGCCACCTCCTCCCGACGACCCCGACGCCGGCCCTTCCTCCTCCGACACCTCCCCCAGTGAGTCTCTGTCTCCTCCCTAGCATAGCATCAGTAGCAATGCTCACTGGATGCTTGAAATACTTTGATGATTGAGATGATTGAAATCAATACTTTGATGCTCACTGGGAGCTTTAGAGGATGATTGAATGCTATACTTTGATGCTCACTAGAGCATAGCATCAGTAGCAATGCTCACTGGATGATTGAAATACTTTGATGATTGAGATGATTGAAACAATACTTTGATGCTCACTGGGAGCTTTAGAGGATGATTGAATGCTATACTTTGATGCTCACTGGAGCATAGCATCAGTAGCAATGCTCACTGGATGATTGAAATACTTTGATGATTGAGATGATTGAAATCAATACTTTGATGTTAACTGTAGTATTACAGGATGATTGAAATCAATACTTTGATGCGTACTGGAGCATAGCATCAATAGCAATGCTCACCGGAGCAATACATCAAACGAAAAACGATGTTAGCAGAGCATTGTTTGTAAAAGTAAGTGCCAATGATTTCTGAAATATTTCCCAAAAGAAACTCTCATTGGATGAGTGTAAACTAGCGCATCTACAACAATACTAGCATTAATTTTGCTAGAATGCTCTACAGGATGATTGAATGCTCTACTTTGATCAATATATACTTAAGACTTCCTTATTTTTTTTACATCAGTAGCAATGCTCCAGAATTATTTAACTATGCATTACATCCTGTAAATTATTTTGCTGTTTATGCCCTAAAAAAAGCAGTGGCAATAAGACGCATCTCTCACATGTATTATTGTCTTTGTTCTTGAATGTGTAATGTGTTTCTGTCTATGCAGATCAAGTAGCACCAAGAAGGTCACAACTCACAAGCAGCTAGAGAGCTGGACTAGCACCTTCTGTGTTCATTGTTTTGCATCTGGGATGTTGGAATCATGTAAAAGATAATCTTGAAGAACCAGCCCGCGTCCACCAGCACTCCAGCAGCTAGTAGAACATAATTGGTGTGATGTATTAGAGAATTCGAAGTGTTGATTATGTTATTAACGTAGACTGCTATTGTAGTAGAAACTTGACGTGCTGAAAGCTTATCATGTACTAGATGACTTTTGCTGACAATATTGTGTACTGGAATATTCTAGCAGTAGAATGTCAGCTAGCAGTAGCAAATACATTTTTCATCTCCTATTATGCCATAAAGTAGTATTGGTCCTGTAGTCATGTATTTTCAATGGCATCAGCAGCTAGTTGTGATGTTTCTTGAGGTGTTATAATTAAAGCTTATTGCTGAAATGAATGCCCAGTAGCATACTTGTACAAAAGGTCATTGGAAAAATGTTCATACTTACTACCGTCTGATACAAGCTTTGAAGAATCGACCTTGTAGCAGCAATATGGCACTATTATTTGGATAGGCTATGGTACACACGCATGCACGTACGAGTGAAATCTATTTTGTTTCATATGTACATTTGCAGGTATCGTCGTATTTTCAATTCCTATACAAAAAAAAAAAGTTTAAATACATGCTTAACAAAGTATTTTAAATCCTCAAGGGTAATTCAGACTTTTTATCCTTCACACACAACTCAATAAGCTAACATTCTATAAAAAGCTAGATTACCAAACGCCAAAGCTTGGCTTAAAAACTCAGTGGCTTATAAGCCAAAAAGCTGGCTTTAAGTTATAAACAAAAAACCTAAACCTAAACAAACAGGGCCTTAGGATAGCTCCAAAGACCAAGGAGCAACAAGTCAACAACTGCTGCATTGCTCTCATGGTTTTGACTTTGCTACAAAGTACAAACACTTGCTTACAATAGATGAGAAGTAAACCAAGTAGCAAGGGTACTCATAGCGTCCGTGTGTCTGGACGGACCACTCGCATCGGAGCAAAGCTCAGTACTAACATGCTCTGGGGGTATAGAGGCGTAGGACCGGTCCAGATTCCAGATTCATAGCTGCATGACCTGACTTGAAGAGGAGAATTCGTCGTTGATCTTAGACATCATGTCAACATCAACATCCATCCTAGTCCAGAGCTTTGGAAAGGAATAAGTGGGTGCAACTGCTGCAGTCGATTCTTGGTCGCTTGACAACAACTCATTGCCGCTTAACTTGTTTGAGGTGCCCATGGAGGAACCATTCTCCTTTCCAAACAGCTGCGCCATAATATCAAGGCAAGGCTTCAAGTCATCCTCACTCTGTGCTCTTGTCAACTTGCCTAGAAGCTCATTCATTTTTGCTGTTCTCGCCATTTGCTGCTTTATGGTTAACTTCACCGGCTTCGTATGGTCATCTAGATTTTGGTCAGAGGGTTTGACATCCTCATAGGCACTTTCTCTCCCTTGCAGTTTCTTCAGCTTCTGGTCCAAGATAGCGGAAATCCTCTCCTTAAAGCTAGCTGCATTTGCATTGTCAGAATTTAACCTCACCTTTGCCTCAGAAACCAGTATCTCCATCCTTTCATCTGAAGAAGTTGCTTCAGCTTCAGGTTCAACAACAGCATCTTCCGTGAGACAGAATGTTTCCTCCAGTAATCCAATATTCTCTGTATACCTTTCATATGCTTCATTTTCAACATCGATATCTCCTTGCATATGTTCCTTTAGCTTCATAAACCTCCACTTGTTTATGCTAACAACATCCTACAACATAAATACTGAAGTTTTCAATCACGATAAAAGAAAACGATCCTAAACAATCAGACAGGATGGAACAGCCACGAACTTTTTTGGCAAGGGACTTTTTTGTCCGGAGTGAATTCAGAAAATGATGGGGAAGCTTTTGTAGGGAAGCCAGCCTCGACGAAGAACTATGGCAAATGGCAAGCAAGCATTAGAAACAATGACAGTTGTTCACATAAGATGAGAATCGATTAGTAGTTTCTGAAGCTTACCCAGTTGAAGGTGAATTGGTTGGTTGTTGTTCTGACAAAGGGTGGTAGTTGGTGGTGGCTTATCTGGCAATGTGTTGTTCTGTTTCAAAACTGTCATGGTCATTGGAGCAAGAAAAGATTAGTGGCGTTGTTCAAAATACAGAGTTAAAGACAAACCACAAAATTATTTAACGCAGACATGATAATGCACTAAAACAATGTGAAAGAAAGTAGAAACTAAGATAAATGAAGTCAATAAGCAGATTGAAACAGTATCATAAATAAATCATCAACGCTCATAAGCAATTATTCTAGCATAACCACTAACCCTGCCATGAAGAATAAATTCTAACCATCAAAGAAGTGTGGATCTGCTGCTGAATGTTGAGAGGCTAAAAAACGGGTAAAGGGAAAAATGATGCTTGGCAAACAATAGGCTGAGCCAAATAAGTGGTTGTGCAGATATTTAGACAGCGTCCTAGCAAACTGCTTCTAAGCCATAGCTACAACAGCAATTCATTGAATCATAGTAGAAAGGAAATATATCTTTGATCAACTAGTACTAGTATTACACATACTCACCGTGAATGTGGCAAGGATTCTGAGCTTTGTAGCAGCAGCTCTTGCAACACTGGAACGGGCATCTGAAAATCCATGCAAAGCATAAATTTCACAACTCCGAGTGCGACACAAAGCTCTACGACATGAGCAAGCAATTTTGCTGTACAAATTTTGATCTTATTACCGGGAGCGGGCAACGTTGCCGCACTGGATGCACTTGGGCTTGTTCAGACCGCGCAGGTTCGGCTTGGGCATGTCGAAGGCGGCGGCGGGAGGAAGCTTCTGTGGCGTCCCATTGCCGTTGGGGACCGCGGGAGCAGGTGCGGAGGAGTCGCTGGCCGCCTTGCCGCTGGAGGCCGGCGACGACGCAGCCATTGAACCTTGAAAGAAGCCTGTAGATGCAGTTCAACAGTAAGCAACAGGAACCATGGAGGTGGCGCATGCAAGAATTGGTAGAATCCTGGAAGGAACCTCGCAGGGAGATTTGGTTTCACGCAGCACGAATCGAATGAAAGGAAGAAAGAATCAACCAAGGCTAGGGCTTACCGAGAGAATACGAAGCTTCGGTGCAGGTGACCGGAGACGAGCCGCGGCGAGGTTGGCGGCGGCGGAGGGGTTGGGTCTGGGGCTTCTTCGCCTCTGCGCTCGGCCGATCCCAGCTCAAGTGGAAGAGAGAGAGAGAGAGAGATACGTAGATCCAAACCACCCGAGGAAAGGTGGAGTCACGCAGAGGCAGAGGCGGAGGCGCCGACGAGCGGCGGCGCGGCGGCGACCTAGGGTTTTCTTCCTCTCGAGTCGAGCCTTCGATGCGAGGGGACGCGGGATGACAGGTGGGGCTCTGGACTGCCTATTTAGGCTCGGCCCAGTTAGTTGGATTGGGTCATCCCAACGAGTCTGACTCCCGTGCAGCCCAGCCCATCAATCGACCGAGTCCGATTTGGACCGACTAATCCGAATTGGTTTGCTTCGCCAGGTGTGCGAGCTGCCCGCCTGGAATCGATCCCCTCACCAAATTATTTTGGTGGTTTAAGAATAGTATATGTACACATAAGTGTATTTAGTGGTCAAAGTGCGTATTTGTGCTCTGTATGGTATTAGCCTCCGCTCTAGATGAGACGTGTGTTAAAAATACATTCACGTGTGGGTGTGCGTGTGATGTGTGTGCGTGAGTTCGTCCACATGTACTCTAAAAAAATCTGAATTGCATCCATCTATGTGTGTTTGGTTGGTGTATGAGATTGAATAGGATGGTATAGGTAGGAGTGGATTGTTCTAAATAGGATGATACAAGTAGTTTGTTTGTTTGGATGTATAGAATGATATATGAATGTGTTTAGTTAGTTGTATGAGACGATTGGAGATGGTGTTTGGTTGAAGGAACTAGATTGGTTTAGCTAACCGCCTCCCTATAGACAATGAGATTACCTCCTTTTATTATTATTTTTCCTTCATTTATTTATTTTCTCTTCTATCTTTCCTTTCCGTTCGTCTTCTTCCATATCTCGTTATTTTCCTCTTCTTCCACGACCCAGCCAAGAGCACCCAGGAGTCCGACGAGTTGGTATCTCTCTCCACGTGGTGGCCGGCGGTGGCGGCACCCCCCAGCAGCCCTAGCCTCGGCCCAACTCCCGTCGCCGTTGTCGCCTCCCGCGCCCAGCCTTGGACCGAGCCGCGTCGCAGCTAGCTCGGGTCATCCGCCGACCTCACGGCCATGGATGAGGCCGACTCTATGTCCTCCTTCGTCGACCAACGGAGCAGCTAGCGCTCGCTCTGTAACATCCGCGAGATCGACCTCCTCACCAAAGACGCCATCGCGTCCGAACGCAAGCCGGCATGGATGCCTTTCTCCTCTAGCTTGGCATCTGGAGTGGGAGGTGTCCCCATCCAGTGGACGTGAACGAGACGACGTGGGATCGCGGGAATATTTTGAATGAACTCATTTCTTGAACCGAATCATCCCGGTTCAGCTTCCTACTTCCATCCAAACACATCTTTAGAGGACTCGATGGTAAGTTCATCTAGATTCTCCCGGGTAAAAGTTGGGTACATATATACTTTACATGAGTTATAATTGATATAAATCGATGTTTTTTGAAGAAAAAAAATAGATTGGTACGTACGTGTAGAGAGCTAGTGCTACTACCTGGTACATACGTATTGCAACTGTAGTCTGGATAATCTCTCCCTGAAGGGAGATCATTCACGTCGGCACAAGTAAGCGTCGACATCCATGGAGCGGCACGATTTATCGCGGAAAGGTGCAACCCGTGGTGGCGAGCCAGCTGCCAAGGGAACAAGCTCGCAACGCTTGGGAGAAACTTGGCCAACTCTCGCAGCCCAGTCCCAGTCGGCGGCAATGGCGAAACCGTCGCCAGCGGCGGCCAAAGCTATAATGCCCAGTTTAGAACATGAGAATTTTATCTGATTTCTTGTGAGGATTGAACAATTTCCTATGGAATTCCTGCTTTCCAAACAAACCCTAAATATGTATATGTTTCAGTTGGTAAAGATGGAAAATAATTAGAAACCCTTGCAAATTGAGAAGTGTTCCAGTTGGTATGCAATTGCGAGTTGCAGCAATGGCCTCCAAAAATCTTGCATAGTAAAAGTCATGCATGGATTGAAGAGACAGGCAATGTGGCAAACCAACAATTACCATTGCCCACTCAAGCATATACATAAGTTTCATGGATCTTGTATTTTTCAGCAAGGTTGCTACAAAAATCCTACGCAAACACCAGCTGGTTTCTTCAGCCTAGCGCACACACATACATACACACCAATTCTCCAAACATCACACAACCCAAACACAAACTGTTTGTTATATGCTTACTGAGAGAGTAAGCAATAAATTTTCTCTTTTTTCCAGATACTACATGGAGTTGCCTTGTGGTTCTACTTCCTACTGGGTACTGTTTCTGACATGCACAAGATTTCTCAGCTCTTCAAATGCATCCATGGTCTCTGCGTCGAACCCCCCAGCAAACTGCAAAAAATGAGCTGCTAATTTAGAACAAGCAGCTTACATTTACAGATTTAAATGATACTTATAGCTTTTTTTAAACAAGAGTTTACTGCAGAAAAATTGCCCAAAAGTAACCCAAAAATATCCAGAATGTTTCTTAAGGACAGATAACATACAAGCACCTGAGGAAAATAAATCTATGAAATTAAATATGGAATGGAAAATCAAGAGACAGATTCAATAGTTATGATCTGCGGAAAACATCATTTGCCAAGAATAACTGCTAATCTGATCAGCATGGTATCCTATACAGGCATCAGAGCTTGCCTTTTTGTTAAGTTAATGCTAGAATGTGATACCTGATGAATTCTGAAGGCAAACCTCACAGCTTGAAGTAGCATATACTCCAGAGCTGGATCCTTGTTCAGAGGTCCCATATATTCAAGTTCCATAGCCACTCTTTTCATATACATCTTTGCTAATTTGACAGAAGCGAATTTTATCTGCAGTAACCAAGGAAAATGGATAAGGGATTACTCCAATAATATAATATAAGTCGGTATTCCAGGTCACTACAGGCTTCTGTTGCTTTACAGGCTTTCGTGACATCAAGAGAATCCGTACTTGCAGACAAGCAAACAAGAATGATTCCTAGGCAAGCTGACCACATTCCTTAAGAACCAATGCATGAAAACAACACATTCTCTAAGAACCTAGAAAAATATATATACTTGTTCGTTTCAGGTTATAAAGTATAAACCTAAGGATATGACAAGCTCCTCAAGTCAACAAATAGGTATTTGACTTCACTCCTGCACTTTTAGTAGTCTCCAACTCTCCATGCTATGCATTCTGACTACTGAGAGGTATATATGAAAGTTTTGAGTAATGGGCATCTACCTGATAATTACAATTGCTAGCCAGAAAACAAGATTTAATTCATTCCAGTGAAGTGGCGTAATTCTGACTATGTCATTTTCCAATTTTGTTTGCTGATAGCAATGTAGCACTAAGAACTCAAACCTGCAGAGGGGCAGTCCAATACAGAAAATTATAGAAGGTTTACCTTGCTAATAAGATTGTTGTCAAGCATCCAGTCAGTAGGAATATTAAACTCCTTACACTGCCTCATCATGGCATCCCTTGTCCTCAGAAGGTTGTAGACACCTCGCTCCGTCCTGAATTAGAAATGTCAATCAAATGTTCAGTACGTCATGCAATTCTACAGGTAATATTTATTAAATATATGAAATATATGTATATTGTAAATTTTTCGTAAGCATGGTCATACTTTTCAGAGACTGTAACCATTTTCTTGAGTGCAATGTCACAGGGAAGACGTGGATCATCTTTATAGTTCGAAACTTCTGATTCCAACTTTTTCAGGTCTTGGTAGCCAAAAGCTGCCTCTCGTAGAGTGTCCGCCTTCCTCTCGGGCCAGTCAAAATGCTTCAGCACTGCTCTCTCATCCACCTTCAAGTAAGGCAATTAAATGAGCAAATAACTTAAATGACTGCTGCAATTGAAAAGATTGCAAACAGATTTGTGATATTAGAATATGCATACTAGGAAGCCAAGTTCGTCATCGAGCCACTTCACAAATGCAACCACATCTTCTATATCTTTGTAAGCTGCATCGGTCACCTCCTTGATCAGTGATTTCACAAATTCACCTTGAGTCTCAACATCCGCCTTGATCTGAAAATGGAACCAAAAGTCAATGCAAGTCAGTGCAAGAACAAGCTGCTTATTTTGTATTGACATGACATGATGCCCAATAATCTAAGCTGATTACTCTACTTACAGCCTGTAAATGTGAAGAACGGTTCTCAATTTCACCAATCATGCTACTCCGCACATTCGCAGAGTTAGCAGTTTCACAGATCCCACCCGAAGTATCTTTTTGAGTCCCTCCTCATAAGTGAATGGTAAAGCTCTGCAACTTGTGGTGCCCTCTTCATGACCCCTGTACTTCTTGTGGAAAACTTTGGAGGAGGAGGTGGCGGTGGTGGCCGGGGTGGATTTACAGTCGATCCATTTGATGGACCAGAATGTGACACGGAAACTGAAGGTCTTGGTGGAGGGTTTGGAATACGCAAGGCACGCTTTTCAACATCCAGACATTGACTCTTGCATATGTCCGACTTGCCAAGAACAAATCTAGAACTTTCAGATTGACCAAAATCATACTTCTCCACAAGAAGATCACGCTTCTCCCTGATTGTCTGATCCTTATTACAGGAGATTGTTTCATCTGTTGTGTCTGGAAGGCAGATAAAGGTATCAGATTGCCGCCTCTTCACGATATTCAAGTCCTGTGCGCATCCCTTTGGTCCCCCAAGTGAGTGCCTGCGTGTCGGGCTTCGTGCTTCTGCAGCTTCAATCCATGCTCTATCAAGAAGAGCTTCCTTTTTTGATTCTTGACAGCTCTTATCATTCTGAGTCTGAGACCATTGCTTGATACGTTCAGCAATGCTGAACTTTTTGTTGTCAGAAGTGTTCTCAGCATTTCTCGCACCACCATCACCATCCTCACCATTACAAGCCATGTCACCATTATAATCTATATCGGTCATTACTCTAGCTGCTTGATCTGAATTACAGAGCTCATGCCGTAGACATGAATTGATCCACCGAAGATAAGCAAGCTCCTCAACCTCGGTTAGCCGACTCATTTGCAAACCCTCAACTTGCTTGCTCAAGTTCGCATTTGTGTGCCGCAACAACGAAGCCTCAGCTTGAACCTTTGCAACTATCTCGCTCTGCTGACAATAAACAGGATTAAAAAAAGATTAGATGAAATAAAACTACTAGTTTATTTCCCTTACAAATAGTCAAGTTCAAGTAATGATACCTCTGCATTCTTTTCAAGGCCAGCCAATTTGGACTCTGCTGAAGAGAGCTTAATTGCAAGATTTCGTTTCTGAAACTGAAGCTCTTTGTTTAAACGTCGCAGCTCAACAACTTCAAACTCCCAGTTTCCTGGAGAAGATGCCTTGTCCTCATCCGTACTAGATACCCGATTGCCATGTCCATCCAATCTTACATTTTCTTCATGCTGCTCCAGCATGGAAGAAAGAGCTGATAGTTGTTCAGAAAGGCTTGTTTTCTCAGATTCTAATGAAGTTTTAAGTCCTACAAGCCTGTCAATTTCATTCTTCCTAGAATCAAGCTCCTTCTCAAGTTCTGAAACTCTTGGGTTTTCTCTGCATCGCCGAAACTCTGACTGTAATGCTAACTCCCTTTCCTTTGACTCACGTACTTGTTCCTGAGATGGTCCAACTCAAGAAAAGATCATGAGATGCCGGGACCTCATACCGTGGCAATCAAAGACATGGGGATGAACTTGACCACCAGCAGGTGAGCAAGGGAAGTCACCCATAAGTGACCTCTTAACCCTAGAATGGTATGGAATCTGTTGGTTGCTCGGGTTAACATTTTCCACACTTGCAAGAGGTGGCTTCTTGCTTGCAATGGCTGCTGTCTTCTTGGTTTTCTTGTCAGTTGTGAACCCTTTGACAATTTGGGATCCCCATGAAGATCCAAACTTGGGCTTCAGAGAATTTTGATTGCTTTTGGAGTCAACCCTCGATCTGCATGGCTTTGTTTGGTTGTCAAACATAATATCCTCTTTCATTTTCTGCCAAGATCACCACAGTCTCAACACTAACCATGCAATGGTGACTGAACTTGATTAGAATGCTCCAGTACTATGACCTGCAAATAAATGAGAAAAACCGTGATTAATTTAGTAATTTACTTAGCAACCAATGTCACCACAATAATAAAAAAATAAACAAGATGGTAACCTGATATTGCTGAAGAACCAAAGATAAAGGTCATACATACTAAGGAAACAAATTCATCAACTCAGTATTTGATCGAATGAGATTCTATTGCCAAGACTCTATGCAGGACCACAAAGAACCACTTAACCTTGAAAATGCCCTCTTCTAGTTACTCCCATGAATGCCTTTTATGTAGTCTGAACTCTAAAGGGGGTAACTTTTATCACTAGCATTGAAAATGACTTTATCAATGTCAGTACACAGCGGTTATATGAAGCAAATAAAGATAATCAAGGCTCGAGCAATAAAGTTTAGTACTATGAGGATACTGTTTTCCACAAGGTGTAATCATATTAACCGGAAGCACTGGATTCCTATTTCTTTCTGGCCGTACAAGACATATGCGGAGGGGAAGAAAACAGCCCCAGGAATTCTAACATGAAGAATTTCCATAACATTGCCCATACGTATTAAGGAAACAAATTCATCAGCTCAGTATTTGATCAATGAGATTCAATAGCCAAGACTCTATGCAGGACCATAAAGAACCACTTAACCTTGAAAAATGCTATTTTCTAGTTACTCCCATGACCATGAATGCCTTTTATGAAGTCTGAACCCTGAAGGGGGTAACATTTATCACTATTCACTGGCACTGAAAAAATGACTCCATCTATCTCGGTACACAGCAGTTGTATACTTGTATGAAGCAAATAAAGATTATCAAGGTCTGAGCAATCATGTTTAGTACTATGAGGTTAATTACTGTTTTGGAAAGGTGTAATCATATCAACCAGAAGCACTTGAATCCTATTTCTTTCTGGCTGTACAATACATTTGTGGAGTAGGATGACAGCCCCAGGAATTCTTAAAGGAAATATGCACACCAAAAGGAACACATCAGCAACCTCATTTCCCAAATCTCCTGAGTCGTAATCGCTATACACAAAGAATTGCTCACCGCTAGCACCACGAAGAAGCATCTTCGTCCTAGATTTACTGACACATGCAAAGATGAGCAAAATGCAATAAATAAATAAATAAGACAACTTTTTCAACTTCCTAGAGCCAAGAACCAAATGAGCTATGAGCATAACCTATTTGGCATAGATAAGCATAATGCCACCAAAATCCAACCTGTTGGACCCCTTGGAGCGAAAAGAAACTGAGATCAACAAGTATGTACAGTCTACTTGGCTGATGAAGAGCACAGATGAGCGAGCAGTTCTTACCTCCCATCCGAGTCCGACCGTGAAATGCTGCAGATGACGGCAAAACGCCACTCAAGAACACCTTCCGATGCACCTGAAAAGATGCAGAAAGAGACTAGTCTGAGCTCAAGCAAACCCCTCGATCCGCTGATAAAAATCGGATCTTTTGCGACCCCTGAGAAAGAAAGTAAGTCCCACCCAATCTTTCTCCCCACTAACAGCTCAAAACCATCACCCGCCCATCCAAACGCCTCAAAGCTACCCCCAAAACCATTCACCTCCAGAATCAACCAACCAGCCTATTGTTCCCCCGCAGCAAGAACCACCCCAAATCAGCTCAATATAACTCGAACAACCGCGGCGGCGGCACTACGCAAGCGTCGCAGCGCCGTGCCGCGACTCCGGACGACTACAGTACTGAGCTGAGCAAAACCCCGAGAACCCAGTGGCAGTAAAGAAAGAACAGGATCGAAGAACAGTGAGGGGAGGAGGGTAAGGACAAGGGCCATGGTGCTTCGGATGCTTGCCTTGCCTCGTTCTCGCTCGCCGCGCCGCCCCCCACCCCACGCGCGGATTTTTCTGTCGGCTTGAGACAGCAGCACGCGGCGAGTTCGAGGACTCTCTCTCTCTCTCTCTCTCTCTCTCTCTCTCTCTCTCTCTCTCTCTCTCTTCCCCGTGGAGAATAGGGAATGGGGATGGAAGGACGCGATGCGAAGGGGTTTGAATTTTGAAATGGGGATGGATGGGGAAGAGCGTGCGATGCGAGACTGGTAGCCGTAGCAGTGTAGCACCTAGGGGAACAGGAGAGACAGAGCAACGCAGTCGCAGAGAGACTGGCTGAACAGTGGGACCCACCGGTTTGCTTTTTTCTGTCAGAAGAAAAAAGTTTCGACCAAGCTCTAACAAACATGCTGTAATTTATTTTGAGCGGGCAAATTATCGAAAGAGACTCAGAAGAATGAGCTTAGGCCATGTGCAGGGTTTGGGAAATACGGTGCTCGCAGCTTTATAGCACTTATTAGACTTGGGACTTGTCGTGCTAGTCCTGAGAATGCAGTCTGTCGGGTGACACAGTACGACGCGATTAGTTGGGCTATTCTTAGGTTGGCCTAGCACGAAAGAGGCCCGACCTCCCCCGATGGATCAACTCCCAACTCTACCTGCATCCCATGATAAGTTGCCTACTCCCTCTGTAGCACATCGATCGATCGACCGTAAGAATTCCAAACTCCAACATGTCCCAGCCATTAGTCCTTTTGTTGCTCGTGTCAGTCCTGCTAGTACATCTCAGTAGCACCATATCGACCACATGGTTCTCATCTAGACATCCACTAGCATAACAGAGAGAGGAGGCACAGAGAGCCAACAGGCGCCCTTCATCGGTGGCGGAGGGACGGTGGTGGGGCGATGTCGACCCCTAAAATGGGTTGCTGGAGGGATGGAGGAGCCGGGGAGACGATGTCGCAGCTCGGGTGGCATCGAGGCGGCCCGGCGGCAACGCATGGCGACCGGCGACAGGGAAGGAAATGGGGCGGCGGTGCCCGGGTGGGAGAGGGGAAGAGTTAAGGGAAGCACGAGAATCAAAGAGATGAGGGGAGCTCACCCGATCGGTTAATGGAGGCGGAGGAGTTGCGAGGCAGTCGGCGACGAAGACCCGAGGCGGTGTAGGCGGCTCATCGTGGAGGCAACCAACGGGTGAGGGAGAGCTCAATTCAAAGGTTGGGAAAGGACGGGGAATGTTTAGGGATGCTTCATTGGGGAGGAATTGAAGCATGCATTACCGGAGCAAGAATGACGACTACCGTGGTGGTTTTCGGCCAGACATGGAGAAGAAGGGGACGCGCGGTGCTCTGGTGGTGTAATCTCGAAATTAGTTGAGGGTTTTTGCTCGTTGGGTTGTGGAACACGGCGTGACGCGGTCAGCTGTGGAAGGGAACCTCTGGGTTGGCCGAAAACTCGGAACGGTGGGATGAAGGTGACACCGACGCAGGGAGAGGGGAAGAGTTAGGGGCTCCACGACGATGGCTGCCACGACGACGGGCCGACGGCAGCGGTGTCCACGACTCCACCTCCAGGTCCTCTACGTGTCCAACAAGATCATGCCCTGGCCGTGCCTAGGCCTCGCCGGAGGTGAGTCGTGCCGGCACGACACAGTACAATGAGGTGGCCATGCCGGGCTGGCACAACCCGACGTGGCCTAAAGCCTGACGTGCCCATGCCGTGCCGATATGACACGACCCAACTCCTAGCTCTAGCACTGATGGGAACTGGTGTTAGCTACTGCATCTAGGAGTGATATGAATAAAATTGTTGGCAGTGGTGCAACTACTTGTGCCGGTTTGCACTGGTACCAAGTCAAATAAAAAAGGCACGAGCCCATATGTAAGTGAAATAGGGAGGAAGGGAGAGAGAGAGAGAGTAGGGTGGGAGAAAAGATGTGATATTTAATTTAGTTTATAGGTCCCACTTTAGAGAGAGAATGAGTGTTAAACATTGGAGGGAAAAATGAAATCTAGCACCTATGTGACATGATATTTACATGACGAATCTAGCATCTGCAACATTGTACAAGGCCTAAGGAAGAGTGTACAAGTGTCGATGGTTGTGTTGCGGGTGCAAAAGTCAAATAACATTGACATCCTACGGCGATGCCACGTTATCGCAACTATGGTGGGACATAGGTTACTGTGGCAAAATTGGATGCATGCTACTCTAAAACATGTCACTCCGAGATATGTCACCTAGTTTTTTAAAATTGGATATATGACACTCCAGTTTATTTTTTTCTTCTTTTCCATCTATTCCCATGTGAACTTCCTGTTTTGCCCACTCCCTTCTCTCTATCTTTACTAAATCAAACTGGAACAAATCCAATACAAACCGAGCAAGACCCAAACACTCTCCCTGACCCATCCTACTCTTGCAGCAGCCAGGTCGTCGTCGGTCTCCCCCGTCGTCGTTGGTGTAGACCTCCACCGCATCGCCCCGTTCGTCGCCCCCCGCCGTCTCCCTGCCTGTGTGCCGCCGCATTGATGCTCCTAGTGGCCGCAACGTCGCTGGCACGCCACGGCGGCTGCCGTGTCGCTCTGAAGGCTGATGTCAATTGCTAGCACTCAGGTCACCTACTGCTACGGAGGACGTGGTGGGGCTGCTCCAGGAGTGAAGTTAGCCATTGCAGCGCTGTGAAGAATGGTGTTCTTATGCTTGCGGTGATTGTAATTCTAATAGTTGATGAGTGTTTGTGCAATGTGAGATACACAATCTTGCAAAGCAACTCTCTTCCTGGAAGCAACTCGATTGCTTTCTTACAAGTTACAATCAAATTAGTGCCAACTTTCCTTCAATTCTTGTGACATGCAGAGATATGCATACTGATATGAGTACGCATACAAACATGAATATGTACCAGACGTCATCGCCAAATTCGCCGCTGCACCATGGTTGGGATGTGTCGTTCACTCGTGCTGCCGCCAAGGGGATGAGACGTAGTCCTGTTCTTCTTTGCATTGGTCTGGACTAGCTGTAAAAGGTCTTGTTGCCTGTTGGTTCGTGTGGTTCAATCGGAGCTTTGTTCCATGGTGTTGGATCCATCCAAATAGACGAAGGGCAAAACGGGAAGTTCAATTGGGAATAGATGGGAAAAGAAGGGAAAAGAATAGGAAATGGTGGGAAATCAAAGAAAATGGTATATTTCAAAGGTGCAAGAAATTGGAGTGGTATATATCTAATTTTAAAAAACTGGGTGACATATCTCGAAGTGACATGTTTTAAAGTGATATATATATATATATCCAATTTTGCTAGTTACTATTGCCAGGAACATTTTTTTAAAAAAAAAATGAATCGACGCATGGCGAAAAGAGGTCATTTAAAAAAAAAGTTTGGACTTGCTCATGCGTGCCAAGTGGTGGCAATTCTGCAAATAAGTTAGGAAGGGATTTAGTTTTTAAATATTGTTAAAATTGCTTATTTAATAAAAAAAATGTTTGTGAGGAACTAGCAATCATTTGTATTTTTGCCAAAACTTTGTCAATGTTTCATTTCTTATTGTTTTTATGGGAAGCAGAGCTTCTACTTCATTATATTCATATTGTAGTTCATTATATTCATATTGTAGGGCTATTAATTAGTTTGCACTAAGCTTAGCCTTATCAATTTGTGTACAAATCAGTCGCTAATAATTTGGCTAAGAATGTTCACTATTAACTTGGTGGTGACTGGTGGCGGTAGTGAGTCTGTTATCTACCTCTTCTTAAGTTAGTGAGATCTTTTATGGATAAATATCTGCACATATATATAAGATACTAGTGAAACTTTCATTTGTAGAGATAATTACCTTATGGATATTTGTTTTCTAAGTGTATAACTTATATTATGTTTTATTTAAAATCCGTTGCAACGTACAAGCACTCGGCTCATCTAAAAAAAGGAGAAAAGGTAATGCTAGATAATTGACCTTGTAACCAAATTTTATTTGGCATCGAGTTAAAATTTGGCACAAACCAAACACATTCGTTCGATCCGTACGGTAAATGGGATAATTTTACTGCAGGTAGCTCATGAGGGATGACTGATACCCGTAAGCTGGGGAGTAATTCTCCCATGATGTTATCACCCTTCCATTTTTTCCCCTCTCGCTAACTAATCATAGTGTTCATATACATATTCACCTACAATTACTTGATTCATAAGGGTAGTGTGATGTTCCAAAGCTGCTGTAACTATTATCACCTCACATGAGAGGTGTTCATCAGTTCTCAAACTCAATGGTGTACTAACGATTTGAGAGTATTGAAAGCGGAAAGTGATTCACACAATTGATTGATTGTTCAAGGTACACGGGTTACACATATATAGCCAGTCGAGGTTGTGTGAACACGAGACCGAACCGAACAGTCGGTGTGAACATGACATTGGTGTGAACACCGGTGTGAACACGACATTGATGTGAACACCGGTGTGAACACGACATTGGTGTGAACGATATTGGTGTGAACATGCACAAGACCGGTGTGAACACGATTACATAGCTAACACTCCCTCGCAGTCGATACGGTCGAAGGATGAACTTTGAGGCTGGATCGAAATTCCGTGAAGACAGACGTCGGAAGTCCCTTGGTGAAGATGTCGGCGTACTGTGAGAACGTAGGCACATGAAGAACGCGAACTTGGCCAAGGGCGACGCGCTCACGAATGAAGTGCAGATCAATCTCCACGTGCTTGGTTCGCTGATGTTGAACCGGATTGGTGGAGAGATAGACTGCACTGATGTTGTCACAGTAAATAAGTGTGGCCCGATGGAGTGAAGAATGAAGCTCAGCGAGGAGTTGGCGTAACCAACTCGCCTCGGCAACGCCGTTGGCCACAGCACGATACTCAGCCTCTGCACTAGACCGTGAGACGGTGTTCTGCCGCTTAGAGGACCAAGAGATGAGGTTGTCACCGAGAAAAACACCATAGCCAGACATTGATTTCCGTGTATCGGGGTACCCAGCCCAGTCAGCATCGGTGTAGACGACCAAATTTTCTGGAGAAGTCCGGTGCACCAGAAGACCATGATCAAGAGTGCCACGGAGATACCGAAGAATGCGCTTCACTAGCGCAAGATGAGGCACCCGGGGGTCGTGCATAAACAAGCAAACTTGCTGAACAGCATACGCAATGTCGGGCCAAGTAAAGGCCACGTACTGTAAGGCACCAGCGAGGCTGCGGTAATGGGTGGCATCCTCGACAGGAGCTCTGTCACTGGAAAGCTTAGAGTGTGTGTCGACTGGAGTGCTGCACGACTTGCAATCTAACATGCCATCTCGCTTGAGTATTTCAAGAATATAGTGACGCTGAGAAAGATGCATGGAGCCATGTTGTCTGGTCACGGATAATCCCAGGAAGTGATGAAGCGGCCCCAGATCTTTCATAGAAAATTCGTGCTGAAGAGCAATGATAGTACGACGAAGAAGAGCATATGAGGAGGCTGTCAGGACTATGTCATCCACATATAGTAACAAGTAAACCGTGTCGGTGCCTCGATGAAATATGAACAATGATGTATCGGACTTGGCTTCAACAAAACCCAAAGAAAGAAGAAAGCCAGCAAAACGATTGTACCATGCACGTGGAGTCTGCTTGAGCCCGTAGAGAGACTTGTTGAGTCGGCATACATAATCGTGGATGAGTCGGTCGACGGCTGAGGGTCGCATACGATACATCGCTTCGAGAGAGTCCCATGTAGAAAATCATTCTTCACATCAAGCTGGTGAACGGGCCAGTCACGGGAGAGAGCCAAAGTTAGAACTGTCCGGATGGTAGCTGGTTTCACCACAAGGCTGAATGTCTCATCAAAGTCAATGCCGGGGCGCTGCGTAAAACCGCGGAGAATCCACCGAGCCTTGTAGCGATCAAGAGACCCATCGGGATGAAATTTGTGGCGAAAGACCCACTTGCCAGTCACAAGGTTGACGCCAGGCGGTCGAGGAAGAAGATCCCAAGTGTTGTTTGCCTGAAGAGCATCAAACTCCTCGGTCATGGCGGCTCGCCAATTGGGATCGGCAAGAGCCCCACGATACGTCTTGGGAACAGGCGAGAGCACTGAAGCGTGGAGATTCATCCGGTCTACTGAAAGACGGAAACCAGTCTTGCCTCGAGTGGTCATGCGGTGTGCATTGACGACAGGAGGAACAGGGATCACCACGGAGGTGCAGTGTGCGATCGTGCGGTACCGGGCTAGTGCAGAGACGAGTCGGGTCTGGGAGGAACCGGGCATGGCGCCAACAGTCCCGCGCCGAGCCGATCGACCAGCGTGTCGAATCCGTGGCGGCACCGTGGATCGGTCTCACCAGTCGGGCGCGTCGAGCCCGGACCCAGTATTGTGATGAGGAAGGCTCACGGTGCCGGCCGACATCGGTGACGCGAGTCGGTCCGGCTCACTGCAATCCGCCGTGGTGGTGATCCAACGAGGCGAGGGCGGACCGGGAGTACTGCAGGAAGCATGGCCCAATGGGCGCGGCGAGCACTCCATATCCAATAAAAATCAAGGTTAGCATCGCAGACGACGATGTGGCCGCCATGTTACCAAAGGAAAAGAATTTCGCCGAAAGTAACGTGACGAGAAATAATGACCCGATTGGAGCTCATATCTAGACACCGGTAACCTTTGTGCTCGGAGGAGTAACCAAGAAAGACACATAGCGTGGAGCGCGTGAGAGTTTGTTGGCAATGGTGGCGAAAGGTTAGGATAGCATCGGCACCAAAACCCGTAGATGATCATATGAGGAGGAGAGCCGCATGCAGGGCAAGGTGTGGGGTGGAAAATCGAAGGGTTTTCGTGGGGTGTCGATTTATGAGATATGTGGCGGCATGAAGAGCTTCGACCCAATATCGAGGCGGCATGCGAGCTTCAATTAAAAGAGTGCGAACAACATTATTGATCGTCCTAATGGAACGCCACCTTGCCATTCGTTGGGATGTATATGGGCACGACATGCGAGTGCAACACCCGTGTGAGAAAGAATGAGCGGCGGAGAGATTATCGAACTCACGTCCGTTGTCACACCGATCGTTTTAATGGTGGTGCCGAATCGATTTTGGACATATGCGAAAAAGTGG
Organism: Ampelocalamus luodianensis; assembly: GCA_036346255.1. Lineage (NCBI taxonomy): Eukaryota > Viridiplantae > Streptophyta > Magnoliopsida > Poales > Poaceae > Ampelocalamus > Ampelocalamus luodianensis. The sequence continues at coordinate 50,213,021 of CM070632.1, read as the reverse complement.
GAAAGAGTGAAAGGTTTCCGACTTCAAGCGCAGGGAAACGCCCAAAGAAAATGTGAACAGTCGTCAAGAATCACCAAATAATACTTGTAACCAGAGACGCTAGCAACAGGAGAGGTCCAAAGGTCACAATGAATAAAAACAAAATTTTGAGTAGCACGAGAAGTAGAAGAAGAAAAAGGTAGACGAATGTGTCGACCCAGTTGACATGCATGACAAAGAGTATCAATGGAGCTCTTGTTACATGAGATAGCTATGGAGCTAACTAAATGGTGGAGAGTTTCGGTGCCGAGGTGACCAAGACGACGGTGCCAAAGAGTGGGACTGGTGGCGACCATGGCATGTGGACTGGGTGAAGACGGCACTAGAGGGTAAAGGTCTCCAGTGCTATTGTACCTGGCGATCTCGCTCTTGGTGCGAAGGTCCTTCACAGAAAGGCCAGATGGGTCAAACTCGACGGAACAATTATTATCAATGGTGAAGCGACGAACAGAAATTAAATTCTTGATAATTTGAGGTGTAACTAGAACGTTCTGAAAGGTGAAGGGACCATGTGGAGCAGGGATATGTGTGGAGCCAATAGAGGTGATAGGAACCAAGGAACCATTGCCAACTATGATACTGGAAGGAAAAGCATTGGATGGTGGATGAGAAGTGGGAAGATTACCGGCGTCCGATGTCATATGGTTGCTAGCACCAGAGTCCATGTACCAGTTGGTCGATGGAGGTTGTTGCAGCTGCATGGTGCTGAACGCGTTGGCGAGTGCAGCTTGATCCCAACCTCCGTTGGCGCCAGGGTTGCCCATGGCAGGGGCGGTGTACTGGGGAACATGCCCAGGAAGAAGACCGTCGCCGCCAGGAAGCCGAGGCCGACGCTCTTCTCGTCGCCAACCTGCATGCACAAGACCGGTGTGAACACGATTACATAGCTAACAAGTATTAATCTTTTATCTTTAGACCTGTTTAGAACGCGGGAATTTTAGATGATTCTTGTATGAATTATACTATCTATTGTAAAGTTCCACAAGATGCTTGTGAAATTTCTACGTTCGAGCACATGCCTGTTCAGCCATGATAAATATATCATAATGTTCAGGGTCAAGACGATAAATCATACACTAATACGTAAGTGCACTGGATTGCTAGCTTTTAGTACTGGATTGCTAGCTTTTAGTGGCCTTTTCTCAAGGTCCAACCACGCATGTGGCAGGGGTGGAGCTGGTTCTGGGTAGGCCTCGGATCGGCCTAGCCACTTTTGGTCTAAAATAATATTTTTGTATTTTTTCAAAGATTCTTATCTGACATTTTGATCCTAGATCTCGGATCATTGCCCAGCTTTGCCCCTATATGCGGCAAAATCGATGAATCATGTTATACCACCTTTAATCATTTGGAGTTACATGGATTTCTGTAATTATGAAATGGCACACATTGTATCCAAAACACCACATGCAGAGAGACCCACTTGGACATTACAATGACCACATGATGGATCTGATTATTATTTATTAGTACGGAATCTGTTGATGCATGACAAGCATGTGGCGTGCATGAACATATCAACGGATGCATTAGATGTCCTAGACTAGAATTTATATACGTGTACTCCTTTTGTTCGAAAAAAAATGTCGATTTGGAAATTGACATGATCCCAAAATGTAATTTTGATTACTAACTTTTATAGTAATATCTTAGAAAAAATTATAAAGAAATTATATTATGAAGGTACTTTTCACGACGAATCTGTCTAAATAGTGATGTATGAATTAGTGTCTAAAGACTCTAAGGTATATATTTTTAGCCGCACATACTCTAGCTAAAACATTATATATTTGATGGAGGGAATACCACTTTTAAAAATCTGATTAATGTCCTGAGATGTTAGATACAGGCAAGCCTGGCATCATCTAAATAGTAAATACTCCAATTGGCATGGTTCATTAGGTTGAAATGAGCTAGCATTTCCAGGAGGAAAGAGAATGACCTAACCTATTTCGAATCTTGCCCTTTAAACGACTAAAATCTATCCAAGAAAGAAATAGCTCAATCAAGAGTATGTCTAGCCACCAGCGATAAGCCTGTACACAGATGAGGACTGAGGAGTATCTAATGAAATACATATAAATTTTGGAGGTGGCCACAAATAATAATTTCGAAGGTGATTTGTTGGGTAAAATTTGAATAGCTCTAAGATTTAGTGTGACTTTTTATATGGCAAAACTATATAGGATCTGTCGTAGCAACAAGACCAGATAGTAAAGAAAGGGGACCCCGGTCACCACGAGGGGGATCAGGAGATCCACGAGAGAGGGAACCGGTGCCAAGAGAAGTTAGTGTGTATTCATTGCCTTGAAAAAAGTTCTCTCTATTACATGGGAAAGGTGACTATTTATAGCCTTCTGACCAGGGTATATGAAATTATAGTTTTACCCCTAAAATAACCCTATGCCTGTAGGGGCTAGAGGGGTTTTTCCTTCCCCTACGCGTAGCCTTCGATCTATGGTGGACTTTCCTGGTCTATCCAGTCGGTGCGCACGCATTGTGTGGGGTGCTCCTGGGCCGAGGGGGCCCAGGCACCCTTTGGTGCCCACGAGGTGGCCTCGGGCAGGGGTCTCGAGGTCCTCCTCACTCCTGGATGTGTGGTGCTCAGCCGTCTCCCCGCACCATCTGGCTCTCCCGAAGGTACATGCGATACCCTTTGGAGGAGGGGATGTGAGGTGTGCCTTCTGCCTGTGGCCCTCAGGGGCCTTCCGATGGCCTTCACGCCCCCTTTGGGGTCTTCTCGAATGTGTACTTGGTAACCTCAGGAGCCCCTAGCCGCGCCTCCAATTCTCGGCCATCGTGGGCCTTCCCGCACCCTTCGGGGCCTTCCCGAAGGCTTACTTGGTATCGAACTACCCCTACGACAGACTCATATGGTTCATGATAGTCTAAATATGCACATTTTTTTTTCTAGTATTGTCATTTGTGAGGTTTGAAAGAACGAAGAGAATTACTTATGGTAGCTTTTTGATTTTTTTTGTGGGTTTTCAACAATCACACCAGGGAATCACCGAAGCCACAACTCCATAGTCCATTTGATTGAGAATCAGCATTCGAGATCAAAGTGAAGAGAAATGGAGGCATTGGGAACATCTTTGAAGGCAAAAATTGGCTACAGGACACTCAACTTTGTTGCCCTTAGCTGTTGGACACTTAAAAATCGTGTCTTCGCCAAAAGATACTAAAATTATGTGGCTCTTTACTATAGGACACGGAGACCATTAAAATACCATTTTCGGGCTGAAGAGGAGAGAGAAAGCTAGTAAAAAGTCAGTTTTACCCTTCCATCTTCTTCCTTCTTTCTCGTTCCTCACACGCCTACCCAGCCGAACCAACCCCTTTATCTTCTCTACTCTTCCCTTGCTCCCCAGTCGAACCGCTCCAAGGCCCTGCTCCTCTGGCTGGCTCCGCACCGCCTCGTGCCTCTCTATGTCTCTGTCGTCCCCGACGTCGGGCGCGGTCCCTCTTGTTCACCACGAGACCGCGCGCTCGCCGCCGCCGCTTCCCTGAGCGCATCGTCCCGAGCTCTGCTGCCGCCTCCCCCTCCCTCCGCTGCCGCCTCCTCCTCTTCGCGCTGCTCCATTCCCGATGAGGCCGGTGACGCTGGCATGGCGGAGACGACTTCTTCTCTTCCACTCCCGCCTCCTCTCGCTCGTCGTGAGGCCACACATGCTCGCCACGGTCGTCGCTGCTACCGAGGCCCCTTCTCCACGCCGCCACGAGGCCCCGCTCCTCTGGCCAGCTCCGAGCCACTCTGAACTCCGCTGCAACCTCTACCTGCATTACCCGTCCTCCTCTCTCTCCTCCTTCCTCTCTTCCCTTCTTCCTATCCTCTGTTGTCTCCCTCTCGGCGCCCACCCACTCTAGCCATCTCAGGCCGTTCTAGCCATCTCAGGCCACCCCCGTCACCTCACATTGCAAAAATGGGTTTCCATGCCCAGGAATGAGCCATACTTCCATCCGCATCGCTGTTCCTCCACCGGAGCACCATTGTCATTGTGTCCTAGCTCCGTTGCCCTGCTGCATCCCAAGGAAGGAGGATGAGAAGAAGGGCAAAGATGCATTTTCCTATAATTTCTCTCTCACCCCCACCTAAAAATAATATAATAATCATCTCGATGTCCTACAATAAAGTGACACAAATTTAATGTGTTTTAGTAAAATCACGTTTTTTTTTTGCATATCCACCGGCTATGCACGATAAAGGTAGGTGTTATATAGCCAATTTTGCATATCTGGAAGGCAAAAGATAGGCTTCCCTCGCTAAGCTTTAGAACCTGAAATACCGCAGCACTTCGGTTAACGTCTACCATGTCCCGTATCAGGATTCAGGACGTGTCTCATCTGATCGATTCGATGCTGTCCTGGATTCGCTACCGCTTTTCTAGAGTGTTGACATGCCACATGTAAAAAAAATAGATGCTCATAAATGCAAGAAAAGAAAGATACAATAAGAGAAAAAAAATTGTTTGCAGGTGACAATAGATTCCCAACAAACAATAATCAATTCAGAAACTCGAGCCTCTCAAAAAAAAATCAGAAACTTATTGAGACCCCTGATTCCACGGGGAGGGAGGGTGAGTGTGCACCTCCTAGAGAGAGAAAGAGAGCCAAATAGGAAAAAAATGGCAAGAGAGAAGTGAGAGGAGAGAGAAGCGAAGCAAAGACTTTCAGGAATCCTCTACTTCTCCCCTCTCTACAAAGGGGACTCGGTCCAAAACACCACCCCCAACGACCTCTCCTCTCTCCCCTTCCCTCTCCCGTTTTTTCTCCTCCTCCCCCCGGAGGCTTCTCCTCTCCTCTCTTGGTCTGCTTCCTTGGAAGAATTGCTTCTCTCTCTCTCTCTCTCTCTCTCTCTCTGCACACGCACGGTGAGCTCCTGCTGTCTCCGCTCCAAGGCGGCATTTGCGGTTGGTTTCTTGATCTGGGCTCGCGGCGCTTTCTTGCGGTTCTTGGCCCTGGCTGGGATCGGATCGGGGGTTTCCTTTTGCCTGCGTTTCTTGGTGGTGGGCGTTGGTGGCGTTTGGTTGGGATTGGGATTGGGGTGGTAAAGGTGCGATCTTGATGCGGTTCGGTTCGAGAATTTGGGTATTTTGATCCCGGGAGGGGGAGTCCGGTGCATTGGTTGGGTTATTGCTGCGCGTTTTGGGGATTGGTTTCGCCGCCAAAGGTGGAGTCCTGCATGCATTCTGTTGCTCGAGTTGTTTGCGTTTGTGATTGTTTTTGGAGGAGAAAAAAAAGAAGCGAATGTTGATTTCTCGTCATGTGTTTCATGTTGTTTTCTTTGGATCTATTGCTATTGCCATGCCGAAAAATTCCATGGTGCGTTCTCTCGATTCCTAGATGGTTCAACATCTTGTGCTGTTTGATTTCGCCTTTTTCTGAATTCGAGGTCAAGGCCAAGCGATTGATTTTTTGAACTGAATTTTGCCCAATTGGTACCCAATGCTCTAATGGTGCTGATTTTTTGGGGTTTGAATTGTAATGCCGTTCTTGCCCCGTTCGAATTGGCTGTCCTATTGGTGGTTCTTATCGCATTTCCTTTCTCTGGGATGATCTTATATCATTGTGATTGACGCATGCCGTGTAATGGTTCTCTAGCTGCTCTTCTGGCGGAACGATCGCGTTGACCGTGGCGAGTAGGGATTCCACCATTGGCGGCTTCGTCTCGAGGAGCAGAATTCTTACATGATTCCTGTAAACAGGAGGGGAAGTCAGCCTAGGGCTGGTAGATCTCGATGCCCTTTGTCTTGGTTATTACTGTTGCTTTAGATATATCTAATGCCACGTCTTTTTGAACCCCAAGGGACCCTTAAGCATGTGTACCAACCAATAGTGGCTTTTGTTTATGTTTAGTTTGTCCATCCAATCCATGCCCCATGAAATAAACTAATTTTTTTAGTACTCCATCTGAAAAGCTGCCTTTTTTCCCCTTACAGTGGTATTCATTTGGCGTACAAGCACATGCTTAGCTTTCAGAGGTGATGTTTACGCGTATAGGCAATTGGCATATATATGAGTGGAATTGTGGTTTCATATGGCAACTAGTAGTATCTTTTTTGGTAATATTCAGTTGTGGAGGGTTTATGAGCAAAAGTTCCTTTCTGTGAAAATGATCCGTTTCTTCGTCCTAAAGTAATGCTAGTTATGTGCACATTAAGATTTCAGTTACAAGAAAGATAGGCAAGTTGAGCTAAAGCTATTAGGTGCAATATTTGAATTGAAGTCAACTGAACATGTGCAGCGGCCATATCGATTTAGTTTCGGTAGATAAACCTTTAAGCAAACAGTTGTCACCTTGCGCAGATCACATTTCAAGTCAAACCCCACCACATACTTACTGGTTACTGCACATATTTCTGACATGTTTTAATTAATTAGGTTGCTCGGTTGGTTTGATCATGGGTATGCTTCAACTTAATCAACTATCGTAATGATTATATGTATGGCTGTTTCCTTTATGGTATATGTTTCTGTTGTTGACAGGTATGGAGTACTTTGATGCTAGGCGGAAGCCTCATAATGTTGGGAAAGTCATTGCGGCCCTGGTCCTCACAACACTCTGTATATTTGTTCTGAAGCAATTTCCTGGTTTTGGTGGCAATAGTGTGGTAAGATGTCCATGTTTCTTTTTATCTTTTTCCCTCCAATCATATTCCTTTTAAATCTGCTTTTCTGAATCAGCTTTTTCTCACGTTTCATAACATAAATTAAAAATCACTTTCATCTACCTAGAGGTATTAACCTCCTGAGCCTTTCTGAGCTTCTTTCTCCTTTTGTTTTCTTGTTTTGCACTTCATCAACTAAGCTCTTTTAGTTTCAAGCAATTGTAAAAGTTGCAGCAACATATATCATATTACTTCAGTTATTGAATACATCCTTGTAGACTGTAGTATAATCAGCACAAAAAAAACTGCTCTGGTTGTTTCTCACACATATCATTATTCCTGCTCTTAGTAGTGCTAACAAACCGATGATGAAAGTGACATCCCTCCAGCCAGTAGTCTTTGTTATTGCAGTGTCTTTTATATTAGGTCACAGTCCAACTTGATCTTTCATCCCCTATGTTTGTTGCCACTTCTTGGTGTGCCAAATTGAGGCCTAAGTGGCATCCTAACAAATTGAAGCTTTCAGCCACGAGATGGTAGTTGTATCTTATGACAGCTAAGTAATCTGGATAAATAACCACTGACTTGCTCCTGTTTAACTATTTAGTGCTTTGGAAGAAATTTTTTATAGGACATTTTAGAGACTGTTGCTTAATGCAGGTAAAAAAGCACATTTACTTTGTTCTGTAGAATCATATGTAAAGTTGAGGTACATATACACTTGCCTCGGTATGTGTTTGGCATAGTTACCAGAAACACAGTTCGTCCGAGTTACGGCATGGTACAAGATTCAGGTTCGTAGTTCGTCATTTTTTCTTCCAATTTCTACTGCGAACACGAACTCCGTACCCTAAACCGGTTCGGGTTCGACGAATCCTGTTCGCAATTCGCGGGGTTTTATAGTGAATCCGTTAACTATGGTGTTTGGTGAAGCTTGGGTATGACACCCTTGGAGCTCAAGAAATTTTGTGGGATATCATACTAGATTGGCTGTAAATGAGATAGAAAAATCACTGATGAGAGAGATTGTCTCCTCTTTTCATACATGTCCCTAAATAGCGTACATTCTGTTATATTGTTATCTTTGCCATCTGTATATGTCCTTCAAGATTAGTTTTCCAATTTGATTCAAAGTGGTAGACAATAAAGTAAATCTGCATCAACTTCTGTTGCTCACACTTTTCATCACTTCATGCAAGGTCTTTCATTTTGCCCTCTTTATTATGCTGCTATGATTATCATGCTATTCTTATATTTTCCCTCACTTAAATTCAGAACTGTAAAGCTGATTATGGTGCATGTATCCCTGCAGTTTTCTCGCCATGAACCTGGGGTTACCCATGTCTTAGTAACAGGAGGAGCTGGCTATATTGGGTCACACGCTTCATTACGGCTGTTAAAGGACAACTATCGAGTTACCATTGTGGTAATTCAGTTTTTCTTTGCATTGAATGTGTGAATTAGTTTGTTCTGCAACTTTTCATCCTTGATGGTGTATTATGTTTATTCTTATAGGATAATCTGTCTAGAGGAAACATGGGAGCAGTAAAGGTTCTCCAAGAATTGTTTCCGCAGCCTGGGAGACTTCAATTCATCTACGCTGATCTTGGGGATCAAAAATCTGTATCCTCATTTTATGCTTCTAACACTACCTACTTGTACTTTTTTTTGTTATATTCAAACTCTTGTTTTAAACTTAACTGGCTTCCAGGTCAACAAGATATTTGCTGAAAATGCATTTGATGCTGTGATGCACTTTGCAGCTGTTGCCTATGTGGGTGAGAGTACAATGGAACCCCTTAGGTAAGTCATTGCCTTATTGACAGTTTGGTACTTCCATTGAGCTTGAGGGTCTTCTTACCCTATTACCCTACCCACCTTATTTTTTAATACGCTTGGGTAGAATGGCCTGAACATGTATTGCTAGGGGGAAAGGTACTTAAGGTTTTCGAAAACAGCTTTTGTAATTAATCCATGGTGCACAGTGAACTATAATGTTAACACAACAATCAAATACTTGCTGATTGTGTAGTTCTTCAGGTATTGCTATTGCAGATTTGACAGTCTCAAGTCTTAATTACTTTACAGGTATTATCACAATATTACATCAAACACCTTACTGATTTTGGAGGCTATGGCTTCTCATGGAGTCAAAACCCTTATTTACTCTAGTACTTGTGCCACCTATGGAGAACCAGATAAGATGCCTATTACGGAAGTCACACCTCAGGTAGTTCTTTTTAATATGGCCTCTAGAAATGCAAGTTTTATATTTAAGTTGACCTCTAGAAAGGCAATGTTTTGGGTATGTTGTGGCATTTCATCTTATTTCTGAAAAGGCAAATCGAAGGCTGCTACATTAATATTGTATTCTTTACTTCAATATTTATTGGTTCTAGACTTCTAGGTACCTGTGCGACTTTTCAGATATTTATGTTATTATGTTCCTAATTGGTTTGTGCTGTACCTTGACGCAGTTCCCAATTAACCCCTATGGAAAAGCTAAGAAAATGGCAGAGGACATCATATTAGATTTCTCGAAGAGAACAGACATGGCTGTCATGATTTTAAGGTGGGTTGTTTTTCCCCTTATATAGGTTAGGAATTTCTGAGCAAAAAAATTGTTTGGACTGACATGAAAACTTCTCTGTTAGATATTTCAATGTTATTGGATCAGACCCAGATGGTAGATTAGGTGAAGCTCCTAGGCCTGAACTACGAGAGCATGGAAGGATATCCGGGGCATGCTTTGATGCAGCATTAGGAGTCATTCCAGGATTGAAGGTGTTTTTCTCTTGTACTCTGACGGTAGCAGTGTCTCTGGATAGTTTAGTCTTGCTACGTATCATGTTGTGCATGTTTGGATTACAGTGTGAAACTGATTCTCTTCTTTAAAAAAAAGTAGTATGCCTGTATCTCGATTCTCGAGTGTGAAAGGTGATTTAGGGGGTGAAGCTGATGGATTTTCATGAATCAATTGCAGGTTAAAGGAATAGATTATCCTACAGCTGATGGAACATGCATAAGAGACTACATAGATGTCACAGATCTAGTTGATGCTCATGTGAAAGCACTCAACAAGGCAGAGCCTAGTAAAGTTGGCATTTACAATGTTGGCACTGGAAGAGGTTTGACAATGCGAGCTTTCTTTCTTTCTTACTAAAATGCAGTTAATTCTTTGTTCGTACAAGGACAAAACACAGATTTTGATTGAATGTTGTGTAGTTTACATGAAAATTTGACATAGAAGGTCATACAAAGAGTTACTCTTGAAGAACTATTCTTTGCTGAATGTACTTGGAAAGTTTGCATGAAGGTTATATAATTTTTGTGTATCAAACTGGAAGGATAATTGAAGTTCTCTTATCAAATCATCTCCTGTGTTCCATGCGCTGTCAGCACCAATTTACTCTGATATATGTATGATCTTCTGTCCAGGTCGTTCGGTTAAGGAGTTTGTGGACGCCTGCAAAAAAGCAACTGGGGTTGACATCAAAATTGAGTACCTCAGCAGGAGGCCTGGAGACTATGCCGAAGTATATAGTAACCCAACAAAGATCAACAAGGAGCTCAATTGGACCGCTCAATATACCGATCTCAAGGAGAGCCTGTCAGTCGCATGGAGATGGCAGAAGTCACATCCTCGCGGCTATGGGACAAACTAAATATAGCCTGCTGATCAATAATTCCGCTGAATCGTTGATACATATTGATTCTTTAGTTAGTGGTATAGGATCTTGGTGCAATACTCCTTCCAAAGTCACTTATTTGTTACTTTTCTCTTCTTCTTTTTTCATTTTCAACGGTTTGTTTTTTGCTAGCAAAAACATAATCAGCGATCTGGATATGCTGGAAATCCTGGAAGCATTCCTGTAAGAGCAAATTTCATTGTTTTTGACACGAATTGCTGATTAAAAAAAATTGTACATTTGCCATTCCAATCTGGAAGGTTGTTAACTGAATCGGGTTACAAAATTCCTGATGTGTTTTGTGATCTCCTGTAGAAGTGCTCTCCATGGTTATGCACAGCTGGTATATGTGATGTGTCACATTTACTAGCAGTGACGTACACATGACAAAAATAGAGGGAAGGGGTGCTGACGGAAGAAAGCTAATATGGCATAACTGAATGAGCCATATATTTTAATGTCTAATGCAATCTGAATTCATACCTAAATAGACCAGACAAAACGAGAATGCAAAATACACTGAAGGTAGCACCTTGCTAATAAATAGAACAGTTTGAATGCCCATAAATACGTGCGAGTAGAACAAAAGTAATAAAATTAGTGAGACAATCATAAAATTATGACTAATTATAAATAATGAAATAAAATGGAATATACCGCAAAACCGCTAGCTATGACTAGGAGCAGAAGGCAAGTCTATTCTACGAGATTTCATCCATTGAAAACGATCCATAATTAACACAATGACAACTAGACCTGGCCAAACGGGTTATGCCTACCAGGTCGGCCCGAGGCACGGCACGGTAGGCCCGGTCCAAGCACGGCACGGCTTGAACTGTTTATGGGCTATGCTGACTCGGCACGACGACCCGTGTCGTTCTTGGGCTGCTACCCTGGCGTGGTGGGACGGCCCGACACGGCACAAACAGTGCTGGGCCGTGCCAGGCACAGCACAAGCCCGGCACGGCCCGAGTGGCCCGCGTCCAGAGGCTGAGCGAGCGTGAGCCCGAGTCGGAGCCAGAGAGGAGGCGGTGCGTGCAGCGCTGGGGTGGGGGAAGAAAGAGGAGGAGAGGGAGGAAGAGGAGGGGGCGGGAGGAGAGGAGGCAGTGCAGCGCTGGGGCGGAGGGAGAAGGAGGAGGAGAGGGAGGAAGAGGAGGGGGCCGGGAGAAGAGGAGGTGGTGCGGTGTCGGGAAGGGAGGAGGAGCCAGGAGGAGGGCGGCGCGGCCGGCCGGGAAGAGAGGAGGCGAGGGGCGTCGCCGGCGTAGAGGACGGAGATGGCAGCGGGGGCCGCGGGCCAACTCGGGAAGGGTCGAAGGGAGAGGTAGAGGAGGCGGCGTGGAGGGCGGTGCTAGCATGGAGGGCAGAGCTGGTGTGGAGCTGCAGGGTGGAGGCGCGCGCGCCGCGCGCCGTCTTTGTGCACTCGCGCCGGCTTTGTCGTCGGCGTCCCGCACTGCCAGCAGCAGATGCGCAGGCGCAAGTGCCGCATGCGGCAGGGAGAGGTGCAGGTGCGATGTGGGAAAAGAGGTGCCGGGCAGGGGCGGGCAGGCCGGGCAGCAGGCTCATGGGTCGTGCCTGGCACGGCACGACTAGACCAAAATTCGAACGTTGGAAGTTTTTTTTGCCGTTTTTTACTGTTTGAGTCTTTTAAAATAGCAAAACAATTCAAAAAAATCCTGAAATTTTTCCTATAAACAGCCACCATACCTCCCTCATTTAGCACCCCTCCTTTGCTTATTCTCTCTTTGAAATTATGTTGTGCAAATTCAAATTTGTGTAGAGCTAATTTGGAAAAATTCAAAAAAATTATGCCAAATTTTGAAAAATTCAATTTTCGATAGTAAGTCAGCAAAAGAGGCATAATACTATTTTTTGTATACTTTTATTGTTAGCGTTTGTTATGCTAAGATGAAAGTAATAATAGTGTTAGTTTCGGTTTTGCAATTTTCATTATGGACAGTTCTTACGATAGCTTTGCTCTCGGTGATTACGGACTTTCACCGGAGGAAATTGCGTCCATAGAGGCGGCTGCGGCTGCCTCAAGCCAACTGGAAGGGCAAGGCGGAGTTTTGTCATCATACTCCACGGCAGCATCAGACTCCACGCCAACTGGAGTAAAGAGGTTGAGACCGTCTACATCGGGATTGTGGGAGAATTTCGACAGGACAACCAAGCAAGACGCAGAGGGAAATAAGGTACCATGCGCTATTTATAAAATTTATCACAATGAATTGTTTGCAAAGTCTACAGGTGGAACGAGGCACTTGCTTAGACATGCTACAAGATGTTGAATCAAGCAAGGATTGGTGATGAGGCAGACGCAGTTTAGTACAACCCCGACGGTATGGAACGTAGTTGGGACTACGATCCTCAGGTAGCCCGCCAATCTCTCTGTCATTTAATTGCTTTTCAGGATTTACTGTTAGGCTTTGAGGAGTCTGCTTCCCAAAATTACATTAGGACGACGCATAATCTTAGATTTTCTTCCGTTTCTAGACAGACAACAACTAGGGATCTAGTAAAATACTACAATGAACATTGTAATAAAATAAAGGAACTATTTAGTATGTGCACATTTTCGGTGGCCCTAACCTCGAACATATAGAGTGGTTGGGCTAGGGAGGATTATCTTAGTGTAGTTGCTCATTATGTTAATGATGACTAGGTAATGGAGAAAAGGATTATATGTTTGAAATTAATTGATGTAGCACACACGAGTGAGAATATTGTAGACTGTATTATTAAAGTCGTGGAAGACTTTGGTCTTATAGACAAAATATTCTCAATTACTTTAGACAATGCCACTTCAAAATCTAGGGCTATGGATATTCTTACTCTAGTGTTGAGTACATATGACGATTTCTTCTTGCTACATCAACGATGCACTTGTCATATTATCAACCTTATAGTCAAATGTGCTTTGAAGAGGCTGAGTCCGTATATTAAAGCTTTTCGCGATGCAATTTTTTCTTGAATAATTCTAATATAAGAATAGCATAATATAATAACTTCTACAGGGCCATGGGTTTAGTTTGGACATGCCGGTAAGGTGGAACTCTACTTACCTGATGCTTAAGAGTCTTTTACCATACAATATCACTTTTTTGTTTTTATTTAAACACACTATCAAAGCACTGACGGTAGTATACTATTGACTGAGCAACATTGGTTCATTGCTGAGAAGATACTATCATTTTTAGAAATTTTTTATGAGGCCACTGTTGCTTTGTCCGCTGTGTACTATCCAATATCTCCTATCATTATACATAGTATTTTACAGATTGATACTCAATTAAAAATGTATGAAAATGACTTAATTTTACGCGATGCTATTGTTTTCATGAAATTTAAATACCTTAAATATTGGAGAGAAATCCCTTACCTATATGTATTTGTATTTCTTTTAGATCCTAGAGGTAAAATTGATGCATTTAGTAGTGTACTTGATCTTCTTAGTGATGCTACAAGGCTAGACTATACTGACTATTTTGCAAAAGTTCATTCTCGGTTATACGAGGTTTACTAAAGGTATGAAAACAAGTTCGGGAGTCCATACACAACGACCTCTAATAGCCCCACTCAAGTAGTAAGACAAATATGTGGGGTAAGATCTTTGGTGGCTCTTCCTCCAGGTCCAGGTCTTTTTCTTCTACACCGCTGCCTGCTCAGCCAAGACCCACAAGGAGCAGGGAACTATCCACCTATCTGGACAACGAAACGGTAGATTTCAACTCAGAAGGCTTCGAAATTTTGCAATGGTGGCAAACCCATAAGTTAACATATCCCATGTTATCCATACTTACACATGATGTGTTAACTGTTCCTATCTCGATGGTTTTCCCCGAGTCTGCTTTCAGTCTTTCTGGAAGAATATTGGAGCAGAGAACTACAAGTCTCACAAGTGGGATGGTGGATATACTTCAACTATGAAGGACTGAGAATAAGCTGATTCACGAACACAATACTCTGTGGAAAATCCAGAGTTGTTGGAAGTGTTCAAAAATTTGTACTTAGATGATGACACGTAGAACAAGGATGTATGTAGAGCTATAAACTATACTCTTTTTTCTTTGTCAAGGTTTTCTCATTTTGAATTTTTACTTGGCGATGGTTTTAACGAGGCAGCTAGTTGAACATTAATAAAGCTCTTTATTATATTTTCAATATAAATGTCTTTTTTTTTTCAATTTCCATATATATTTCTGAATTCTACACATTTTTATGGTTTTTATTGTTTTTTTTTCGATTTTTTCAGGCCTAACGGGCTAAATGGGCTGGTTTTGGCCCAGCGGGCCAAACGGGCTCGTGCCGGGCCAGCACAGCAAGAACGGCCGACGGACCATGCCTGGGCTGCCTCCCCGGCACGTGGGCTGGCATGGCATGGCCCATCTAATAGCTGGGCTAGGATGGGCTGTGCCTAGATGGATCGGGCCGGCTTGTGCCCGTGCCGTGCCGGGCTGGGCAACCCATTTGGCCAACACTAATGACAACAGAGCTGCAGGAATCATATACTTTTGGGCACCCTTGATTTGGCAGCTTTCTTAGCCTTGGGGGATTTCATATGCTCATCGCACTTGGGGCACAACCACTCACCATCTGGGTCAACTTCAAGGTGAGGGTTCGAACAATCGATATGCATCCCAACCCCACAACCAACCCAATTTCCCTTGCTTCCACAGATCAACATGGGCACTTCTTAGTCGTTCGATCCACAAGTAGAACAGCTTGGTTCAACTTCAGCATCACCTCCCTCAGATGCCTCTCTGGCCAGGTCACCCGAGCGGTTGTTGCTGCTGGCTCTACGCGCAGTGCACATGTGCGGCTGCCCTCACCTCCTCTGTCGCCACCGGCCGCCGCTCACTCCTCCTTCATCGGCGTCGTCGCTGGGGTCTGCTGGCCATCCCTCAGCCGCTTTGTGCGCACCTGTCCCACGCCGCTCGCCCATGCGCCCGCACTCGCATGGTCGTTGGGAAGGAGCACGGCCTGGAGTTGCTGAGTTAGGACAACAGGTAGCAATTGTGAATTTGGAATTGCATTGGAGAATTAGGGATTTGGGGAGGAATGGGGATCGAGATAGGATCGAGTCATGGTTTGTTTGCCTGGTGCAACTGAGTGTAAGAATGGGCCTTAAGACATGGAAATATTATGACCCAAATAGCCCAATTCTCACCTCAACTCTTCTTCAATCTCAGAGGCGGCCGATGCTTCTTCAACCTCCAGCCTTCCCTGCTTCTCATGCCATCGTCGGACGGTGTTGCGCCACGGAGAGCACCAAAACGGGCCACGACACCAGGGGATACCACAGGCGTGGTAGCCAGAGCTGGTGCATTAGCCCCCTTGTTGAAAGCATCTAGGCCCCTAAAAATAGTTTTAGTAATTAATGTCAACAAGGTGTTATGGGACTAATATGTGTGCTAAGATATTTTAAAGGTTTAGTCCCAGAGTTTGAACAAAGACATGAAAATGGCAATGCAAGGATGTCAAACGATCAATATGGCTCAAGGCAAAGGTAATGAAAAGCCTAAGGATCCTTTTATAGTTTTTACCGGTCTCGGTGTTTGGAGAATAGATCTGATTTGTAGGCTAGATGTCGTACTATAAAGAGGGACCATGGCTAGTAGCTTGATGATCTAATTTTGTGCCATCTTGATCAACTAGAAGTCATGCATTGCACCTTAATAGCTTCTGAAAAAACTTCAGTAGAAATCGGTATGACCGCATATGATGAGTGGTACTACCGCATGTCGGTAGTACTGGATTCTAGTTGGCGGTATGTATTTTCCAAATAGCATGTTTTGGGAGGTTTTCATCTCCTTTGAGAATCGGTAGTACCACATTTTAAGAACGGTACTACCGTAGAATGATAGTACCGATGTTTACTTAGCAGTGTGTTATTTTCAGAGAAGGTGTTTTTCGTGTTTCATTTGTCTCTGGAAATCGGTAGTACCGCATCTAAGAAATGGTACTACCACAGAACGGTAGTACTGCTATTTACTTGGAGGTATGTTATTTCTAGATATAGTGTTTTTCATGGTTCTTTTGCCTCTGGAAACCGGTAGCTCCGTCCTAGCCGAGTGGTACTACCGCCCTGCGGTAGTACTGATTTTTAGTTGGCGGTAGTACCGCATTTTTTTTGTAACGGCTAGTAAAAGAGCATTTAATGAAAAGCAGTCGACCGTTGAACAGTGAAATCGGTAGTACCGGGTTTGTACAGCGGTACTACCGCAAGTGCTGATTTTTTCAAGGATTTATTCCAAACGGCTAGTTTTATGGTTGATGGCTATAAATACACCCTCACCTACACTAAGCTCAGGACCTTTGGCCATATTGAATACTCTTGAGGTTTTGGTGCATTCTCTTATACTCATTTGCATTTATTTCATATTTTGAGATAGTTGAGAGTATTCAAGTACATTGCATCATTAGTTGATCACTTTGACACTTGATAGTCTTCAAGCAAGCAGTGCAATTTGTTACTCCTGGTGCTTACTAGCACCTAGACGGCTTGGAGAAGATTTGTGTGGTGATCTCTTCAAGAAGAGTGAAGAGGCCCGACAATGTTTGTGATTGGTTTGGAGCTCACCATCTCCGGAGTGGAGGAAGAGCATACATAGTGAAATAGAGGTGTTAAGGTTTAATTCGTGTAGCCGGTCCAATTCGTTTGGACTTACCTCAACGTGAACTAGTGAAGACCGGCAAATTTTCGATACCACGGGAAAACATCATTGTGCCTTCATTGTGGTTTATCTCTTGTCTTTACTATTTTTGCATTTACATTTCTAGCAATTAATTATGTGGAATTGCTTAGCTAGAATTGTTTTTAGTATTGGCAGAGTCTTAAGGTTGTCTTAAATTACATACTTTACATCTCTTGTATTGTGCTAGAACAATTGTTTAGACATACTAGATAAAATTAATAATTAAAGAGAAATATTTTTTAGAAACCTTCTATTTACCCCCTCTAGTTAGTTATCCTTGGTCCTACACTCATGCGCCCCTGGTGTGTCAACCACTATTTACTCGGGTATCTTTCCACTATCATATATGATTCTGTTTGGTTGTACTGTTCTGCAATGCAAATGCAAAATATATAAAGATGGATGTGCTAATTATTTACCCATTTTTCATGTCCTTTCTGCACCAATGCTGCAGCCTCACCTGTTATGCATATTCAGGTAGCTGAGTTGACATGTTCAGGTTGCCCTTTTAGTTTTTAGAGTAAAGATGCTCGTAAGGAAATTTACGGGGGCTCACCACGAGGTTCTCCTTTGATGGGGCTCCCCATCAACCGTTCATTCTCTCTTGATTAACGAACGGCTGATGGGGTAGGGCCTCGTGCTTCTACCCATCGTATTTTCTTCTGGGATGCTTAGATTGGTTGTTAACAAAGACACTTATTAAGGTACTTGCAGTTTGCAGCTGATTCGGCACGACTGAGGTTGGGGGCTGTTTGACGGTTTGCTTGGTCTACATCTGCCGTCTGTTTGAAGATAGCTTGGCAGAGTTGCACGGTTACAAGGCCAAATCATGAATAGTGATCACTACCATGTAAAGTTGTACCATGTCATTTAAGGTTCTACCCGTAACACATGAATGTCCTATGATTTTAGAGAGTAAATGTTTCCTTTCATACACAACTCATGTGTTGCAAGTTTCAAACAAGGCTCTATTCTATGCACGGCCGCTGCCATGGAAGGTGAACTGCACGGGTAACCAGCCATCTAACCAAACAGAAAGGCATGTTTGGAACGCACGAATCTCCTAGGGATTTCGTAGAAAACCCCACTGAATGCGAGGATATATGTTTACTTTGCTCCAAAATTCTTAAAAAATTACATTCCAAAAGGCCTAATCATTTTTTTAAAAGAGTGTCACACAAATCAACAATCCTAAAGGCATCTCCAATAGTGTATTTATTGTTGTTTCTTAGCTATGCCACGTTAACAAAATCCTACGTGAAAGAGAGGGGGGTTGGAGAGGGAGCACAAGTCGTCTCTTCCTGAAGAGACTGTCGTGCACGCGAAATAAGATATGGTACATTTATCTACTCTAGATGACATGTAGGCCCATTTTAAAAGAAAATGATAAAATATAAATGTTGGAGAGTGTTCTAGAGACTATCTATTGGAGATGATGTCTCTAAGATGATGTAGAATATGTTAAAGATAATGTTATCTCTGGCTATGGCTATTGGAGATGTTGCATGGATCAAATCAGTTTCCATCATTTATGAGCTGCCTAATCTCCGTTTGTGTTTGACTAAACGCTTATGTAGGCCAACCAGGTTGAATCTTTTTGTCTTGGTCAGTCTCCAATCAAGCTGTTGAAGGGTCCATGACACACCAATGCACCATGACCTCCAATAGTGAAATCTCGCCGGTTTATGTCTCTATGCAGTTTGGTGATAAGTGCATATGGGACATGTTGGATGGTGTTTGTTTGTGTGATTCTATCGGTCACGTAACAATAACAGAAACCGGCTTTGGGACGCAACAGCAACAAGTTTATTATCCACCAGACATCTCTCTTTTTTAGTTGTCACGCCAAGTCTCCCCATTGGTTACACAAGGAAAGTGCTCGCAATTCATTCCTCACGATGGGAGCTGGCTAGTTCTTCGTCGGTTTCTTACACGATATCAGGTGCATAAAATGACTAGTTTGAAAAGAAAAGAGTGATGAGAGAAAAGATAGAATAGAAAAGTATGCATGGTTGTGACAGATGAGCATATCAAGATTTGACCGGTATGAGTACTATTGTCGAACTCTATATTTGAGCATTTTTCGGTGGCTTTTGTAAGTTCTGTAGTGTTCACTGGTTACCCTTAGATTGTTGTTGTACTATTATATAGTATCTTTACTATTATAACAAAAGGATTTTGTATTGTCATCTACCTCTCCACCTCATGAGTTGACATAATCTTTTATGGGTATACGTTATATATACATATGTTACTATAAGGACAGTTAGATCATATGCATATTTGGTTCATATGTTACTATAAGGACAGTTAGATTATATGCGCATTTGGTTTATAATAAGACTCTTTATGACTTGTTGATCAGATGTGAATTTTGTATACAACTTTTAGATGTAAGGATAATCACCTTATACATATTGATTTTTTAAGTTTATAATATATATATGTTTATTTGAGATATGTTGTAACGCATGGACACTCGACTAGTTGAGTGCAAAAATGACAACAACAATGACAGCAGATGGCATGTTGTTGTTTTTGGTAGGATAAACCGGGAGCAAGTTTTCTTGGTCCTTTATTAGCTGACAAATTGTACATTCACTATTCAGCTCTGAGGTGCATATGCTAACCAATGTATGGTACTTCAATTAATAGAGGTTATCATAACTTGGAGCACGCATGAGAGAATTAGTATCAATATTGTACTGAGAAAAGGGTGATTGATAAGCTTAGTTAGTAGGGTGATTTAGTTAGTAGGGTTGAGGACTAAATTGATTTGTACATGGGTTCCTTCTCCTTTTTTTTTAAAAAAATTCTCCACCTTTTCCCCTTTAACTGAATTTTATTGTGCTAAATTTAAAGAAGCTACTCTACCTAATTACATTCTATTCTTTAGTTTTTGTTTGGTTAATCCAAGAAATTGCATAATTGAGCTTTCTTTTGCTATTCTTTTTTATATCATTATATTGTATCAGATTAAAAACATAAGTATCAGAATAACTAAAGTATTAGCAAACTAAGTAGCGTTTCCCTTTTCTCTAAAAGAAAGAGAAAAGTTAAGACTTTCATATGGATCACTTGATGATGCTAGGTGCACAACTGCACATACTTTGGTCATCCTTTGGGCCGGTCCAATTCCTTCTTGCAGTTGCAGCCCGAAATGTAAGGGGATTGGGGCCAATTCCTCAATGACTTGCAATGACATGCGGAGGGTAAAGAATTTCCATCTAAGGAGGGTATATGATCAAATTTTCCAAATGTAAATATGCAATAATATGATATTTATATTCATATGAGAACTCGCCAAATAATGAAAAGTATGAGGTGAATAGGATATCTAGCAAGAACCAGGTTCCCGGTGAGAATTTGCCAACTGGGTGTCTACTGGATGGAAATAAAACTTTGGAAAATTCTGCAACATGATCGACCACCCTGGAATTTTGGATTATATATTGCAATTTTCAGTGATAAAAAAATGGAGTTGGAATATAAATTCGCCCAATCCAAATTCATGTCGAATTGGAATTAGAATCTCATTCTATTCCTCGCGATCCAAACAGGTAAAGCTATGGACAAATACATCATCGGTATGTGTTACATTTACATATTGAACAGTGAATACCTCGTGGAGCTGCTCTGACAATTGTTCACATGGTGGCTAATCGATGACTATTTGTCCTTAAGTAGCTTAATTAGCCTGGAATTGACCTTGCAGATAAAACCATATACTTTTAAGACGACCGCAACAACAAAAGAATATTTCTTTTAAACCATATACTGGAAAGAAGTTATGGTTGATTCTAAAGGTGTTATTAAGAGGGACGAATTTGTCAGGATAATCACAAAAACTCTGTATACTCTTGGATATGAAAAAAGTGGAGCAGTTCTTGAGGAGGAATCTGGGATAACTTTGCATTCCCCAACAGTGAATCATTTCAGAAAGCAGGTGCTTGATGGGGATTGAGATAATGCAGTAGTTACCTTGAATAAAATTAGATTTCTGGATATTTTTTTGTTGTTGTGAAATCTGCTTCATTTATTATATCGGAGCAGAAATTCTTTGAACTTTTGAGAAATGACAACCTCATGGGTACTATAAAGACGTTGCAAAGTGAAATCACGCCCCTTGGTGTTGACAGAAAGAAGAGTTGCATAATTTCGTCTCCGCAGAACGTCCTGCTTTGTTTTTCAAAGCTTGGCACCGAATCTTCTGATTCATAGCTTAAACTCCTAGAGGAATTGCAAAACTTGCTGCCCCCTACTGTTATGGTACCAGAGAGGAGGTTAGAGTATTTAGTTGAGCAGGCACTTGCTGTGCAACGCGAAGCTTGTTATTTCCATAATTCTATTGATGTTTGTCACTTTACAATGTTCATCACTCTGGGAAGGATCAGATACCATCTCAAACATTGCAGGTAAGAACTTATGCCGATGCAGTGTTTGCATACAGTGTTTCAAATCAAGTTTGCATACTTGCCTGGACTGCTTAACATAAGCATTAGTGGCAGGTCTAATGCTCCACTGTGTTCTGACTGTTGGGTTTTGAGGCAAACCCTAGATTGATTGTTCTGTGGTGTCTATTCGGTCTACCTTCTATTCCTCTGTCTTTTCCGTGGTGCCGCTCACAATTACATTATGAGGCTAGATGGTAGAGACCTATTTATAGACTCCACTTCCAGGTGTTATAATTAACCCACCTGTTTCCGGTATACCGTGAGACTCCTGAACCATGTCGCCAACCACGATCAGACAGACCAGTTTTATGAGTTTAAAATATATTAGTCTCTAGCACACATGTGTGAGTCATGTGCCATGATCATACTGTTTACGAGATCAATTCCAATCTGATCATGTGGGTCAACAGCCTGTAGAGCTGATCCTGCAAAACAAACCCAGCTATTCCGCCCTATGCTGTATCCGGATTTATCATACGCATGCATATTAAATTCCAGTAGACTCGATCTAAAAAAAACATGTCTACCTATTCCAGCACAGCCGTCCTCAGCACCTCGAGTATTAAAATCCTCGAGTTAGATTTCGCTAAAAATATTTCAATCAATAAACTAAAGTCCCATGTCTTTAACATGCTTAGAAAATAATTCCTGACTAACTGGCTTAGTCAGTGGATCTGCAACCATATCAATGCTAGGCAAATAAACCAAACAAATAGATTTGAGTCTATTTATTACATCACGAATATAATGATATCTTCCTTCAATATGTTTACTTTTACTATGAAGTTTGGGATCCTTTGAGACCTTGATCGCTGCCTAATTATCACAGAAAATAGTGAAAGGTTGTGATGCACTTCCCACGACCTTAAGTGATGCAAGAAATTCCCTCAGCCATACACCTTCCTTTGCTGCTTCAGATGCAGCAATGTATTCAGCTTCTATAGAGGAAAGAACAACTGAATCCTGTTTCCTGCTGCACCAAGAAATAGCACCTCCTGCCAAAGTAAATAGATAACCAAAAGTTGATTTTCGGTCATCCGGATCCCCTTGCTAATCAGCATCAGTATAACCCTGCAGTTGAAGATTATGACCATTAAAACATAATGAATAATCCATAGTTCCTTTGACATAACGCAGTACATATTTAATTTGTTTCCAGTGCTCCTCCCCAGGATTCTTTTGATATCTACTGAGAATTCCAATAGCATGGCTGAGGTCAGGTCATTCTATTCCTCGCGATCCAAACAGGTAAAGGTATCGACAAATACATCATCGGTATGTGTTACATATTGAGCAGTGAATACCTCGTGGAGCTGCTCTGACAATTGTCCACATGGTGGCTAATCGATGACTATTTGTCCTTAAGTAGCTTAATTAACCTGGAATTGACCTTGCAGATAAAATCATATACTTTTAAGATGACCTCAACAACAAAAGAATCTTTCTTTTAAACCAGCTACACTATCTATGCGACTATGCATTACTAGGCTAAGTTTAACTAGCCCTTTGCCTTCGAGGGGAAAGAAGTTATGGTTGTTTCTAAAAGTGTTATTAAGAGGGATGAATTTGTCAGGATAATCACAAAAACTCTGTATACTCTTGGATATGAAAAAAGTGGAGCAGTTCTTGAGGAAGAATCTGGGATAACTTTGCATTCCCCAGCAGTGAATCATTTCAGAAAGCAGGTGCTTGATGGGAATTGGGATAATGCAGTAGTTACCTTGAATAAAGTTGGATTTCTGGATAATTTTTTTGTGTGAAATCTGCTTCATTTATGATATCGGAGCAGAAATTCATGTATTCAATTATGAAGATTATTATCGTCATCATTCATGTATTCAATTAACATCATCATCTTTTCATTAATGTAATACATCTCTACTCTACATGCTTACTTGCTCATCTCATAACTCATATCGGTATAGCATGGGTGAACATCCGCGACAGTGTTCACCTTTTCATCAGCCCGTTCTACAAGGAATTGAAGATCTCTCCACTCATGTGGAGTTCTATCACTATGGTAGATATCATATGCTCATCCGAGGTGGTCTTTATCTTTCATGATATGATTGTACACATGATGCAAGAATACAATTTATTTCATTATCCGTTAACATGATTCATTGTCATCATAGTACCATTATTACCATATCATCATCATTATCATACCGTTATCATGGTCATATCATCATCGTCATTATAATAAGCATGGATAAAATATAGATATATATCATGATAAATTAATTGTAAAAATAAGTTGCACCCGAACTGATCTCTATCATTCTACCACACACCCGCCTTTTAGCAACGAGAGCCGGAATGATACGAAGGCAGCACCGAGCTCGAAGTAACACTCCCTGGACAAAGCCAGTCCGGGTGTTCTCGGGCGCGTTGCCTCGAGCGTTCTTGGATGCGAGGTCCAAGGCTGTGTGAAAGTTTATCCTTTATGCATTTATATTGCTATGATTGTTAAAAGGTAATCCATTGTGGGTTTTATTCCACGCATTGGTTGCTGCAATTATAAGTAAATATAATTTAAATTGAGAGTGAAAAATATATAAGTGATATTTTTAGGCTTAGTGTTGGGCTAGGATGTTACAATACATCCGATAGACAACAACAAAACAGAAAGGGATGAAAGATCCGGTGTGTACAGTTTAAGAGCTAGATTAGTAATGCAGTATAGTTAATCACCAATCTCTGGAAATGCACATGGCACAGCTTACCGGTCTGTTGCATAATGTTAAGGTGAAAATTTGTTAGGTCTCAAAATTGTCATGGGAAACAAAGGTGCCGATATTTACACCTATCTAGTGGTGTTGGTTCCATTGAACAACTCGGCGTCGTTGCACATCCTTCTCTTTCTCTCCTTTGCATCTGCCCTTACATTAACAGCAACGGCATCCAAGCGAACGGCAGTGCCCAAGGCAACGGTTTCGTTCACCAGTGTACAGTGTCAGAGGCAGAATTTTCACGGTGAAGGTGCGAATTTAAGTAACATATACTCATATACTAGGAGTATATTTTCAGTACCCTATGCTCCTATACTAGCTCCGCCACTACCAGTGCAACGGGAGCTGCAGCAAATGATCATGGCTGCTTGGTGGTAGCCCATGTATGCACAGGCGAAGCTCCTAGGCTGGGCTAGCTTCTTTCTTGACTGAGCCCGTTGTCTTTTGTTTTTTTAGCAATTTCTCTATGGATTTTAGGTCCTAAACATAGGGCTGAAGCTTAGGTTGCCCTGGACTTAGATCCGCCCCTGCATGCATGTATGGATCGTTGGCAATTGTAAATCCCCATCTCCTTTGCTTTGCTTTCGTTTCCTCCAGGAAGAGCACCATAGTAAAAGCAAAGCTGCAAGCACAAGTGTGGGGGAAACCTGCTTGGTTTCATGCACCATCTCCTTTGTTCCGTCATGACTTGTCACATTTATTTATTAATTCAAGCCGGATAGAAATTTCGATATTCATTTGCGTTTAAAATCGCTCTCTTTACTTGTTTTTTCTTCTTTTAGATGAGCATTCTTTACCCTTGGGAAATGGTTATTTAAACTGCTGAATGAAGAAAACGTTTGGCAATCGTTGCTAACAAGGAAGTATTTGGGTGAAAAAAGTCTCTCTCAGGTGGTTAAAAAACCTGAGACTTCTCATTTTTTGTCGGATCTTATGAACATTAAAGATCAATTTTTTCGTTTCGGGTCTTTCCATATTCAAAATGGAATGCAAACTAGGTTTTGGGGAGATATCTGGTTAGGTAATTCTCCGTTAAAAAGTCAATATCCTATTCTTTATAATGTGGTAAGGAAGAAGGAGGATACTGTGGCAAATATTATGAGATCACCACCCTTAAATATTTCCTTTCGAAGACCTATTATTGGACCCAAGTTACATGCATGGAATGAGTTAATTATGAGAATTGCTAATTTACAGTTAAGCTCTCAAAAGGACATCTTTAAATGGAATTTAAATAAATCTGGTATGTGTACGGTCAAATCTTTCTATGGAGCTCAAATTAGCAATTGTCGAGTCCCTATTACGAATTTATTTTGGCTAGTCAAAATCCCCTTAAAGGTACATATTTTCCTTTGGTATCTCAAAAGAGAGGTCGTTTTAACTAAAGATAACTTGCATAAAAGAAATTGGAGGGGAAGCAAGCAGTGCTGTTTCTGTATTAAAGAAGAAACAATTCAATATCTTTTTATTGACTGTCCACTTGCGCGTCTCATTTGGTGGGTTGTTTGTTGTGCGTTTAATCTTTCACCCCTTGTGAGTATAGCAAACATTTTTGGGCATTGGTTAGCCGGAATTCCAAAAATTTTAAAGTCACGGCTCTTGGTGGGAGCTAGTGTCTTATGTTGGTCTATCTGGTTATACTGGAATGATGTCGTTTTTAATAAAAAGATGGTTACTAATCCATTGCAGGTTATCTTTTTGATCGGACATTGGCTGAGGGCTTCGGCAAATATGCAGAAACCGAACAAGAAGGAGTCCATGTTGGCTGGCAGCGACCGTCTGGAGGTTGTGGCAAAGCAAATTTTAAGTGCTCATGGGTGGTGGTTTAGTCACATGATTTGTTTTGATTGAGTTTAAATTTCAGTCATCATTTGCTTGTAAGGTTTCATATTTTGTTAAACAGTTTGGCTACTATGTTGCTTTAAACCTAATAATAAATTAGGCTGTGTGCATATTTGATACAGAGGCCGGGAGAGGTTTTCTCTTCCATTATCTAAAAAAAATGGTACTTTCAACAAACATCCACATTGTGTGTGCCGTCACTATAGATTTTTTTTCGAGGCTCCATTTGAAATACGGGAATTACACCGTAGAAATATTAATGTTTCGTATAAAGTTGCATTGAAATCCTTGCATTTGAACTAGGTTCACTCACACACACGCACACCCTACACACCCACAGGTGGGTACGTTTTTAACACACGTCTAATCTAGAGCGAAGACTAAGACTCCACAGAGCGCGATCACACGCTTTAACTACTGAACGCACCTACGTGTGTCCTAAAACCACCTAAATAGTGAGACACCTAGGATCGAGCCCAGACTCATATGAATGATTTCTTGACTCTTGTTCACCCTCTTTCGATACACCGTTTTTACTCTTTGTTTTGGACGACCAAATGCATTTGGCCCAACACGCGCATTAATTACTGGGCTTAGATGGGCCAAAAGCCCAAGCCCATATTCTCGAAACTACTGCACAACTCCTAGGGTTTCGCTTCCCTGTAACACCTATATATACCACCAAGCGCCGCCACTCTTGCACTTCCTCCTTTCCCCACCACAACCCAGTCGCCGCCGCCGCAGGAGGAGAAGCAGGCGCGCCAAGGAGAGCTCGCGAGGAGGGCGACCATGAGGGCCAAGGTAACAACATCCTCCTTCCCGCACCCTCCCAAACCCAAATCCTCACATACCTTGTTCGTCCCTTAGATCCTTGCAGCGTTTTGCCATGCTTAGTTCCTTCTTGCCTGGTCAGTTCTTGCTTGATTCGTTCTTGGTCGCGGGGGGCTGTGATTACAAAGAGAGAGGCTCGAGTGGCGTAGTTCATGGGAAACCCTACCGAGGCGGCAGATCCCGCCGTGTGCCCCCCCTTGTTGCGTCGGCGGGATGAGCGGTTCTTGCTGATTTGGGAATTGCTAGGATGGAACGCAAGGTGCCGCCTAGCACGAGGCTGACCTGCCTCGGATTCAAGCAAAGATTCTGACCCGAGAGCGATCGATCGAACGTTTGGGCTTGGTATCTCGTGTTCCATCCCATTCCTATCCCGTGCTTGCGTTGCTCATCTTGCTGCCGTTGCGGCGGGCTGGCGCGCGCGCGTGGGTCGCCGCCTCGTGGGGTTTCCTGCCACGTTGAAGGTCTTTTAACGCATACACTTGATATGAGCCCCCGTGGATTATGAATGGTCTTTTACCATGTTATTTTAGTTGTCAATTGAAGATAATAAATTCTTGCAACATCTGATGAACACTCTTTGTCTGTTGATATTTTTTATCGTTGGATGTTGCGGTATCATCTTATATTTTTGTTTGTTGCTTAGATTTGCATGCTATGCCTATCGAAGGGCTGTAATTTTGAACAGTAACGCTATCGTGTTGCTAGTTGGAGAACAAATTGTTGTCTTTGGTCTCTGCGTGTAATCCCAAGTTAATAGTCACACTTTGTTTGTGGTTGTCATATCAATGCAAACATGCGGGGTGCTTATTGTTAGTTATAAAATTCTATTGAGATAAAATTTGAGTTACCTGGTTGTATTATCATTGGTTTAATGTGTTTGCCTTGGATTGTATTACTTTACTTGTGGGAAATTGAACAGTTCTGGGCCTTAGGCAAACTGCTGTTGGGTATTCAACAATTGATGAACTCCCATTTTCAGCTGGCATGTTGTCTTAGTAGCCTAGTAGGCGATGATTTCACTTTCATGGCACCTGGGCTGTTCACCATAAATCATTAACAATCTCAATTACAATAAGGACACGAGTCACAACATCAGTAACCCATTTAGGGAGGTTCAATCATTTGCCACTGCCTAAACATGCGTAATTTAGGATTTGTCACTGATGTGAGTACGACATGTGGCATGTCATACTCACGTGCAGCGGCAAATCCTAAAATTCACCCTTAGATAGTGGCAAATAATTAATTATCTCATTTAAGTTTGGCATGTGGCGTTTGGAGTTATTTGATGTTTATTTTGGCAAACATAGCGCGTTTGAATCTACCTTGATTTCTCACACCTGTTTTTTTTCTCAATCCTTTTTTTGTTGGTAGCTTTGAATAAAATACTTGTGTTTTTATGCACTCTGTAGTTACACTGCCCTGTTCTTTATTTCTGTCTAAATTCTCTTTACTGATGCGTTTTGATCGCATTGTAATTCAGTGGAAGAAGAAGCGTATGAGGAGGCTGAAGAGGAAGCGCCGAAAGATGAGGCAGAGATCTAAGTAGGCTGATGGAGATGGATGGTGGTGGTGAGGGCGTGCTATTGCTACCCATGTCTTCGGCGGCGATGATCCGTGGATATGTCTACTTGGCACGTCACCATTCATCTTTTGAATGGCTTATTTCAGAAACCTGCACTTTAGTAGGCCTGTTATTGTTGCTCTAATTCTATCAAAGAGTTTTGCACTCTAGACAAATCAGCTATCATATGAACCTGTTATGGAGCTTAATTTGCTGCCAATATTTTGCTATTAAGTGATACCTGTGTTGGCCTGCGTCTGCGTTGTTATTGGTCTGCGTTACCATATTACTGTTTGATTGCTCTATATGTTGATTGCTGCTGTTTGGATTTGAGCCCATGGTCTTTCTAGCTGTGAGGTAATTCCCCAATCTCGAAAAGGTAAAGAGGATTTTATCTTGTTTCCTTGTGCAATCGTGCCAGAATGATGAAACCGTGAATGGTCCATCCAACCTGTTGTGCTACACGCGCAGCAAGGTGTAGGTGTTTTTGATGAGACCCGTTTTGGTTGATGGTTTGGTCACCGGTAAACTCGGTGGAAGACTATATCTGTTGCTTGCAATTTTGCACATGCTGATGAGTAAACTACTGTTTTACAACGGTGGCAATTGCTTTGTGGGTGTTTGAGGTGTCTTTTGCTAGATTGCTGTTTGGCCAGTGCCTCAGTGGTGGCGAGTGCATCTGCTACTACGTTGTGTTGCGTACTGATCAAATTGCTGCTGGTCTGAGGGTTCTCTGTCCTGTCGTAACATTCCAAAATTATTTCAAAATTGGCCGAATCCGCCTCCACTACCGCTGTTCATCGTCCGGTGAGCTCCTCCTTGATTCGTCACACCTGGAGCATCCCCACACCCTCGTCATTCCTTCTCTGTCCCTCACTTGAGCTCTCCTCTTCCACAGCACCGTCGCCGTGAGGACCTCACCGCGTGGCCATGGACTCACGTTGTTGGACCGCCTCACCTCTTCCCTGCCTCTACCGACTAAGCTGGTGAGTTCCCCTTAACCTCCTATTGCTCATGCTCACCTCCTTTTGCCCCTCTCAGTCCTCGGTGTCACCGACGCTTTCTTCTCCATCTATGGCCCTTGTACGCCGTCAGTCCACCTTGGCTCGCCTTCGTCCCTATCATTCATGTCGATGAGACCTTGTAGACCTGTTGTGGTTCGTGCTTACCTTCTTCCTCTCCCTCTCTGTAACAGCCCTAGATCCTTAAGTTGGTTTAGTTAAGCATCTAAAATGCATTTGTGAAATGTTGGGCTTTTTAAAACTTATTGCTGTAAACTTTATGTTGAAAATCCTTGATTATCAAAGACTAGGATTTTAAACCTAGAATCCATTACTCCTTCCATTCAAAAGCTCAAAGTGAAACTTAAGCAAAACTAAAAAAAAATCTCCAGTGTGGGAATATTTCAGTTAGATTCTATCTCCTCTCATATGCTTGTTTGGATTTTCTGAAATTTTTGAAGATTATTTGGTTCCTTGTTTATTTGCATATTCAAAATTGAGTTTGAATTTAAAATACAAACAAAACTTGTGAACAGTTCCTGAAAATATTTTTCCTAGGTTCTGGAACAAGTAATAAATTCACTTGCAAACTTTCATAAATTTTAGAATTAGGTTAGTATGTTTAATCGACCAGTCAAACTTGTAAATCAAAAGTCAAATACATAAAACATGAACTTAAAAGAATTATTGAGAAAAATGCAGCACATGAAAAATTCTAGAAAAATTATACGTTGATATAACTTGTGCCAGAAATCATCCATAAAATTTTCTTGATTTTTAGAGCTAAAAATACAAGTCCAAAATTACCTAATTGGTCTCAGCCAGTTTCAAAACTTAGTCCAAGTCGGTTTGACTCGGTCCGACCGGACCCGAACCAAAACCCTGACCGCACCAGACCCGCTCGCCCGAGCCACCCATCCCCTCTCACTTACCTGTGGGCCCCGTCGTCAGCTCATCTTCTTCACCGCATCAAAACTCCACGCCCGACCATGTCCACGCGGTCGCACCTCCGCGCTCGTGCACCAACCTCGCCCGCGGTTTTGGCCAACCGCCCACGGTCTTGCCCTTCCTCATCCCGGTGCTGGGACGCTCCCGCCACGACGCCAACAGCCGACCCGCATGCGCGCCACGCAACTGCTCCAGTCGCGCTCGACCGAACGTCGCCCATGCCGCTGTCGCATTCGGCCGATAATGCCATCGCTGCCACCATCGAGTCCTCCGCCCATTCCGCCTATTTAAGGGTCGCCTTGAATTCGCCTGACCTCCTTTTCCCCAGCCTCCTCCTCTTTTTCCCATGTCTCTGACCGAACTCCAAAATATGAGCTCCAGAGCCGACCCGCTTGATGCCGTTCCGGCCGCTCCGGCGAGCCCCGAGGCCGCCCACAACCCCATCACGAAGTGCCCTCCACCCTAAGGGGCAAAACCCCTCGGCCAATTTAAGGACTCCTCCACCGGAGCGTCGTGCGCACGGTTTCTTCTCCGACTCCGGCCTCCACCACCTTCCCCGACGCCACTACTCCTTCGGCAATTCTCCCGCCAATTCCTCCCGCCTCGAGCATCCCCTAACCTCCCTATACCTCTCCCTATCACTCACTTGTGCCCTCTTTCTCTCCAGGGTCGCCGCCACGGAGGTCCTCCCGCGCCGCCGGACCACTCCGGCCACCCTCCGGCTTCTCCGACCACCCAGGTGTGCTCCAGGTAACCCACTGGTGCCCATGCGCACTTTAGTTTCCCTCATATACCTCTCGGTGCCACGGCACCATTTTGCCTCTACGGTCGGCCGCGCGTCCTATCAC
Organism: Ampelocalamus luodianensis; assembly: GCA_036346255.1. NCBI lineage: Eukaryota > Viridiplantae > Streptophyta > Magnoliopsida > Poales > Poaceae > Ampelocalamus > Ampelocalamus luodianensis. The sequence continues at coordinate 50,181,770 of CM070632.1, read as the reverse complement.
CGCGCCGCCACAGTGCCGGCCGAGCCCCAAAACCCCCATCCCTAGCTTCCTTTTACTCCGGGCAACCCATTTTTGGGTTCGCTTTTTGTCGCACCATCACTCCTTCGCCGGCGATGAGCCATGGCCCGAACCACCGGCAACTCCTCTGTCTTGCAGCTTCATCTCTGAAGCTCCTCTCTGTACTCGAAAATAGAGCTATTTTGTTATATCAACTCTCTTGAACTAACAGATTTTGGGTATGTCAATTGATCACTCAAATCTAATGGATAAATGAAGGATGGATTAGTTATCTTAACAGTAGTCTTTTGGATGATCCGGAGAACAGAAAAGAGAAGGTGTGTTAAGGATGTTTTTGTCAGTGAAACTCTTTTGTAGAAACCATTGACTTTCACCTTCTAGTGTCAAAAAGGCCTTTTGAGTCACTCATTTAACTTAGCAATTGGAAGTTAGAGTTTGTATTAATGAATTTAGTCATTGGTTACTGTCTAAACAGAAATGACCAAATCAGAAAAATCAGTAGTGAAAGGGGGGAATTTCAGAAACCATCAGAGGACAACCTTGATGACTGATGGTGGTTAGAAGAAAGGTTGAAATGTAAGTGAACCCTTTTTGCAAGACCACCTTTTGTCTCTGCTAGTTATTGCTATGATTATCAACTAGGTCACACTTTTGATTTAGCTAATCTGATGGTTGAAGTTTGATTTAAGTAGCACTTTAGTTCAGGTGGTTGTGCAGGTGTAGATATATGAACAGTAATCTGACAATTAGTAGAATTATCAAAAGGGCTAATACCCTGACTAGTTCCAGGGGTTAGAGATTCTCCTACATTCTATTAGTTGAGTACTTATCCAACAGTAGAATTAACATGACAACTATCAGAATTGCCAATAGGTTTATGACCTGGTTAGTGCAGTAGTTAGATATGTTTCTGAGTCATCTAGTTGGTTGGACAATTATCTAGTAGTAGTAACATAATCTGAAAAATAAGCTTCGCTAGGATCCTCATAAACAAACAATGAAATCTATGATAATGTGGAAAATAAATGAGTTTGGAAAGAACAGTAAGAAGAAATCCTAACTAATTTAAATAAACTCCGAATCAACTAATTTTTGTTCCTAAATTCATAATCTATCTTCTGTGTTATTAATTTTTGGGTACTTTTGGAATCTTGGTGTTTATTCGATGTTTCTCACTTTGTCGTTTCTTTTCGTTAGATGACAATGATTCAGGAGTGCAACGGAGATATTCATGTGAATGTCCAGAGTACCAGCAAGCAAAAGCAAGAAGATGTAGCATCATTTGATCATATTCCTCCTATTACTTTTAAAGTTTAATATCTTGTTTGCAAAAACTAAGTATGCATGATTCTTGTGTCAAAGTTATTTTTTATCGATTAAAGGTAGCTAATCCTATTGCATTGTTGCCCTGAAATTATTCATCCCCGCCACTGCCTCTAGGTTATTACCCTCACTAGAGCCCGGTGAATGTTTTATGATCTTTTTATTGTCTTTACGATATGATGCTTCGCAATGCTTAGTTACCGGTAGAATTGGGCGGTTGTCGACTTAGTCGATAATCATGATCACACAAACTTATTATGACTTTATGATTCAGCCTTTGTGCTATGTTTAATTGTGAAAACTAAAAATAAAAACAAAATGATTTGGACTTGGGCACAATGGTAAGTTGGTGTGCTTTTGGGTGTGACTGGAATGGTGCCCGAGTCAACAAGGACCGATTTACTTGCGCCATTGATCCAAGCACTTTTTGCGTGCTAACCACACTAGAGGGTATGTGACCTCTCTTGACTTAGTACTTTGGCGTGTGTTGGCTCCGAGTCGCAGGAGGTCGTAGGAGGGATGGTGTTGGGAGCATTGTAGTTGTCCGAAAAGCTTTACCCCGGGTGGGTAGTTGTCTTTTCGGCTTTACAATGTAAGCGTATGGGTTTCTATCCATACGAGCGGCTCGTAGTTGATACACAATATTGGAAACGTCTCGTAGGACTTAGCCGTGTCGGCATACCTTCGGAAGTGTGCTTATTGTGGCAAAAAGGCAGTCTGAAGTGTGGGTACATTGGTACACCCCTGCAGGGTTAAATCTATTCGAATAACCTCGTCCTAGGTTATGGACACGCTTGGTTATTTCCCGCAAGAACTAGACTACAACATTTTAATTAAAACTTGATGTGGGTGGTACGAATAGGTAATTCATGCTATTGTTGTGATGGCTATTGGGTTAGCCATCTCCAGGGTGTCTTTATGATTATTACTTATTGTCTCGCTGTTATTTGAACAAATAAAATTCAGATTGTTAAAACTGCCTTCAACGTATTATCTATTGCAAATAAAATCCGCTTTATGCTGAAAATTAACCTTTAGTCTTCTCCTTTGATTAAAGCCTGCATGTAGTACTATCTAGGTTTGTTACTCGTAAGTCTTGCGAGTACAATCGTGTACTCACTGTTTGCTTGCATATATTAATCTGGACAGCAGGTGTTGAGATCAAATCGGGTACGGAAAGATTGCGCAGGAACGTCGATTTGCTATGGTTTCAACCCAGTCGGTTGCCCTGTGGGTTATGGCAAGCCATTGGAACTTCCTTTATTGTTAATTCATGATTTTAATTCAGTTGATTTACTGTTTTCCACTGCGTACTTGATATTTATTTTGTTATTTGGCCGATCGGCCCTTTTGTATGAAACTGAACCTTGTAAGTTCAATATGTTATAAATTATAAAATTTTAATATTGTAATCACTTGTGTATGGATTGATATTGATGTTTGTGATGGTGTATGTGTACCGCTCCTGGGAGATACATAATACACCGAGGCGCGGAATATTTTGTTTGTGATGTTAGAGTCAAGTGGATAGCTAAGCATTACAAGCTAAATACCCCGGGGTCTCACACTCTCCCTCCCCGACGCTATCGCCCTTTGTCTTCCCCATGCCCAGCGGCCATGCGCTGCCGCCAACATGTCTCTGTGCTACCCGAGCCGTGACGCCGCCTCCCTTAGCACCCACTCCCTCCAAGCAACCCATTTTGGTCACCGTCGCCACCTCCTAGGCCGCTGCTCATCGGCGCCGAGCTCGGCCAAGCACAACCATGGCCTTCCCTGCTTTCGGGTGAGTTGGGAGAGATAAGCATTAATGACAAGGTTAATTAGTGTTTAAGTACGTAGTTAGCAAATAATATAATTACTAGTAACGTTAGTATGACATGTGGGCCGAGGTGGTTAGAAAAATCTAATTAGAGCCTAATTTAAGTTCTAAGCCCATGACAAGCGGGCCATACCTTTTAAAAACACACTGTTTAGACTTGATCCATAGACTTGTGTCGCTAACCAGTGGGTCCACAGCCTAGGTATTTTTCCTATGGACCCACCTACCAGTGACTCATGAATTTTCAAAATTTGAGTGTATTTAAAATTGTTTGAAAATATGAAAATTTTAAAACTTTTAATGTATTTGGATGATATTTGAATTTCCTAGATTTCATTTGAAACTTTGTCGAGTTTGGAATTTCAAGAAAACCATTAAGAAAATACGTACCTGATTTAAATCAAGGGATTATATTAGAATGACATTTGAATTCAAACTGCTGATCCAAAAATCCAACTGAAATTAGAATTAGAAAATTGAAAGTGAAATAAAAACCCCAACTGAGAAAACTGACCTTTTCTTTTCTTCCCCCTCGGCCTAACGCCGCCTGACCTCCCTTGCTCCTTTTTGGCCCACGAGCGCGGCCTCTCCTCCTCACACCGCAACACATGCCAACCTCCCCCATGCACCCTCACACCAAGCTGCACCATGCCCCTGTGCCGCCCTACTCCCACGTCTCCGCCGATGTAGCCACGCCATCGCCTACATCGTCGCTGTCCTCGCCCCGACAATAACCGCGCGAGACCCGCTCTCCTCTGCGTTATCTCACCACCCCGCTCCCGCACCCTGCACAACAACATATGACAAAATTGGATGGATTATATACAGGGGAAAATCTATTAACACTCATCTACGTTTTCAATTTGCCCCCAATATCTAATTATCGTTTACTTTGCAACTATAAGTTAAGACGGTATGTAAATACCCCCAAACCATATGTTTAGCACTATTTTTGGTTTTAGTTATTTTGGCATTTATTTCAGTGGTATCAATACTTGTTTTAATGATGCTAATATTTATTTCAATTATTTGGGTGATTTCGGTAGTTGACTAGTTGTAATACACCATTTCATTGCTAATGTTTCAATGCTGAGATCGCGTATTACAAAAAGGCAAAATAATTCAAATCATGGAAACAAATATTGAAATCACTTAAATAAGTACTGAAATCATTGAAGCAAGCGCTGGAAATAATTAGAATCACAAGAAAATAGTGCGAACATGTGACATAGTAGATATTTTGTAACATCCCAAAGTGCTGTTACCAAAATAAAATAAAATAAAGTTACCATTTTATTGGATTTTCTGAAATTTGATAGAGTTTCATTGCTTTATTTGAATTTTTGAAATTTTAAAAGTCAAAAGTGAAATTTATTTGAAGTTCTTGAAGTTTTATTTGATTTAATTTGAAAAATAAAAATTTACTTAATTTTTAGAATTTTCTGGAATTTTAAAGCTTTTTCCAAAGTATTTTTGAAGCCAAGATAATTTATTTGCAAAATATTTAGCCAATTATAAGTTGGAACTATTTTATTTAAATCCAAAATGCCTCAGAGAATTCCTGTGAATTTTCTCAAATTTTTTAGGATTTATTTGCTATTTTTCTAAAGCTATTTTGAATTAAGTGGATTAAATAAATTATAAAATCAATTTAATTTCAGAATATGGCTTTGAGCCGAAACCTACTCGGCCCATTCCTATTTCTCGCTGGCTCCGTTCGCTACAACAACCCTAACCCTAGATCTATCTCTTCTGGACATGAACCCTAACCCTAGTCTCTTTCGCTTGAGTTTGGTCGCAGGTCGTCACGATTGCTTCTGCATCGTGTCGGTGCCACACGGCCGCTGCCAGAGGTGGAGATGGACGACGACGATGGCCACTACCCTAGAACCATCAACGAAGAGCTCATCGAAGTTAGGCGCTCCGACGAGCAGCGCCGCCACCATGATGCGCTCTAACCACTGCATTCTCGCATCGCCCACCACCGTAAGCGCCGACCGTTCGGGAAGACTTCATTGAAATCATAGAAACAATTAATGGTAAGAAATCGCGACCGCAATTTGCAAGTTCAGAAGACTAGGTTGATCGCTTATTCAAATGCCGCATCGCCATTTGATTAGGCATCGTAAAGCATGTAGGAAGAAGTCGATCTTGCTTTAGTCTTACCGCGGGATCATTGAGGAGCGCGCGACGACGATTGGTCTCGAGACGGCGGAGATGTTGGTCCGCATCAAGGACTGGAGTTAGGCCAACAAAGAGCACAACATGATGTGGAGGACCGAGTTAGAAGACCTTTAAGAACCTATGGCTTGATGATCGATGTCGCCACGTGCCGTTGAGTGTTGCCGCCCGCCGCTCGCCGTTCTCGTTGAGTGTTCTGCCCGCCTCTTTCACTGGTCTGTGAGTGACCGAGTGTGTGTGTCGGTGAGTGTGAGTGTGTGAGTCGCTGAGAGTGTGACTATGTGAGACATTTGAAACTATGGTTTGTAATAACTTTGAATATTTCAATTTGAAAATGAGCTGTCAGACTCTTTTTCCTTTCTAGGTTTCTCACGAGGTGTGAGTTTTACCTAGAAAGGTTTTTAATGAGGCGATTGCACAAACAACGAGCGTTCGGCCGGCGGCACGGCGGCCCTCGCTGCAGCCGCCCTATCGCGTGCCGCCCGCACGCGGCGCCTTGCGCCGCCGGCGCCCAATGCTCATCTTTGCCTCTCCCACCGATCCCGACCGTCCGATTTGAATCGGACAGCCAACCAATCCCCACGCCACCTAACACCGCCGCACCATCGGATCAAGATCCGACGGCCTCCGCGCCTTCATCTCCACCGTGTCGTCTACCTCGCACTCGTGCCGCAACCACCATTGACTCCTTTCCGAAGCTTCGCCCCCGGTCGCCTCCAACCGCCCCGCTTCTCGCGTGTACGTGCGCATGACCAACGCCCGCCTCCGCCACGACCCCACCCCTTCCCCTCTTTCCCGTGCCCGTTGCGCCCACGATCGCCACCACCCGCCGCCAAAATCTCACGCACGATCCTCTCCCTCCGGCTCCCTCCGCCCCTATAAAGAGCACCCTCCGGATCGCCAGAGCACCCACACCATGAATCCCCAAGCCTCTCTACCTCTAGAGCCTAGCGTCACCTCAATTCGGAGCTTCTAAGTTTTTGCCACCACCGGCTAAACCTCGAAAACCCTCCGCCACCAACGTCGCCATGCCCCCGTGGACCAGGCCACCGTCTTCCCCATCACCGGAGCTCCACCCAGAACCCTTCCCCGACCCCGAAGCATCACCAGACCTCCGTCGCGACAACCACCGTACCTCTCCGCCGCTTATAGCTCGTCGCTGGCCACTACGGTGGGTCTCGTCCACCAGTAAGTACATCTCCTAGTCCACAATATCGCCTCGCCCAGCACGCCTTTCGCCGCCGGCCGCGCGCCACCGCCATCGTTGTTTCGGTCGGTCCGAAAACCTCGCCAACGGTCTGTTGTCGTCGGCTGATGTGGCATGCCACCACGCCACGTCACCGATTTTGTCGCGTGGCGACGCGCGTGGCGCCCCGGCCATCGCCGGTCGGCGCCGCGTGGCGGGCCCATCGCACCACCCGCTTGGCTTGGTAGAATTAGTCCACCATGGACCGTGTATATGACACGTGGGGCCCGCACGTCAGGAATTCATTTTAATTCTCTTAAATTCCGAAAATCAGTCGCTTACGTCAGCCTTGCGCAATAAAGCCATTTTTCTTTAGAAAAATAATTCCCAAAATTCAGTAAAACCCTAATTATGTCATTTTATGTAATTCCAAACTTCTAAAGCCCATATCTTTTGCATCCGAACTTCGATTGAGCCCATTCAAATTTCTAAATTTATCTAAATTCAAGATATAGCCAACTAAACCAAAATATTTCAATTTGGAGTTAATTTGAATCTTATTTGAATTTAGTTTGAATTTGGCTTATTTTCGCATATAGATTTCGACGACTTCGGAGAGTCAAATCTCGACGCCATTTGAGAGCAACTATTTGAGCTAGACAAGTTAAATTCTTGATCATATTTGCACCCATTATTTAAAATTATTTAAATTCTGTTTCAAATTATTACTGCATGCTTATTTATATTTAGTAATTTTAAATTCCTGTTTTAAATTTATAGTTATGCCTAAACTCCTTTGTATAGCCGGATTTGATAATTGAATCAAACATGTTGTCACCCTATACAAAACCTGGTTAATACGATAGTATGAACTGGATCATTTTGGAAAATATTGTGCTTAGCCATGCTATTAGACCAAACTTGTTTGATTTGGGAGATTTCAGCCAAAGATCAATTGATGTTTAATGGTACCCTTGGCATTGGTGTGTCACGGAAGTTTTATAAATGACTTTGGAAAATAACATAAAATGCTGGTTTGGGACTTAGGCGAAATGGTTGTCTGGTGGGTGCAGGTTTATGCACAGGCTCAACTGGGTAGGTTGAGGCCCAGGGTTCTGTTGGTTGTCGCCTAGGTCAATTAAGGACCGGTCTTCGAGCCGTATCTTGTGAGCCACATCGTACTACCACATGTCTTGTATGGGCAGGACTTGGCTAATTAATTTGCAAAGTTCCATTATGGTCGTTCCTATTGATGCGGTGGGTAGTCTTTCATGACTTTTGTTAGTCCCACCTGGCGCAAGAGGGGGCCTGAACTCTGCGGATGGGTAGTCCAAGGGGGGCGAAACCTTAGCGTGAGAGGACTATGGTGGAATGATGCATTATAAAGGCCTCGTGATGATCACTTAGTTGCACACCTTCGGAAGTGTGTCGACGGACATTAAAAGTTGATTATCTCATGTGGGTAAAGTTGTACAACCTCTGCAGAGTGTAAAACTATTCGAATAGTCGTGTCCACGGTCATGGACATGCTGGCAAAGCCACTCAAAGTTAGACTTCGATTTCAAAATATTTTTGTAAAACAGTTTGACATGGATGGGTGTCCATGAGAAAAGCTATGGGTTGAAGCCCCGGGTTGGTGACCGTGTTTATGTTGGTGTTAGGTTGGTGCCTACACTATCTTTATCAATTCAAAATCAATTTTAGATTTTATAAAACTTGAGATTTTAAACTTAGTATGGTATTTAATGTCAAATGTTGTTTTCACACAAATAACACTATAAGCCTTCCTTTGTTACATCTATTTATGCATGTTATTTTGTTATTTGACGGGTGTAACTTGCGAGCACGGAAGTTGTGCTCATACTTGCTTAATGCAAACAAATTTCAGAGGAGAAAGACTTCGCTCCAAGTGTGGACCGTGACGACTAGGCCGCTACCCCAGTCGATTGCCTGTGGTAGATCAGCTGGACTCCACTACTTCTTCATCGTCTTCCGCTATGTTTATTTAATGTTGCCCTGTAAGGCTATCTTGTAATCAACTCTGTTGTTATTTAATAAATTTTAGCGTTTATGGTTGTGTTATCACATTTGTTTACTGTGTGAGCTAGCCACTGATCATGGGACTAGTTCAGTTATGCACAGAAGATCTGGGATGTTAATCTCGGGTCTTACATATTTGTAACTCAACTTAACTTATAAGGGCCCAAAGTAAACGAAAATAAGATATTGAAGGCAAATTTAAAAAAGTATGTGACTTGTGGGGTGTTTATAGATTTTTTTCACTTACATATACCTAGCTCCATATGAGCTTGATATATGATGGTTGGTATCCTTCGGTATAAATAGAGGCAGAAAGGGGCGAAGGAGAGACGGGACACGTCGTTTTTTTTGTGCCGTCGGATCATGTTTGGGTAGCTTGTCCGCCGCCCGATTTGTCTGTCGATTCCGTCTTCGCGTTCGCTTCCGCACCTGGCGTCGTTGGATGCATGTTCTCTCGCCGCCATCGGATCGCGTTCGTTGCGCTCGTGTGTTTGCCCGCGGGTTCCCAGTCTCATCGCCCGCGTCGGTTCGTGCTCCTTTCTTCATTGCACCGTGCGCCGTGTGCTAAGCTTATACCTCCTTCGGTTCTATCGCCGCTGCCCCGCTTCACCCCGTTGTCTCACTTTCTTACCTTCGCCCCGCCGACGGCGTATGCGTTCGTCGCGCGTCGCCCTTCTTGGCCTTATCTCTTCTCTTGTCCTACCGGTTTTAACGCCCTCGCGTTTCCTTTCTATTTCGTTGTTTTTTTTGCCACCGATCTCTCGAGATCTGCTGCGCCTTTGGGTTCTCTCAAACCGGTTCTCATTCTCGCCGATCTCTCCCGTTCTCGCTCCTCGGTTGCCTCGCTTTTTCTTTGGAGTGGTTTTCTGTTATCTCGAGCTGCTCATTTGGTTGTTTACGTTCGTGTCCGAGGGCTCTGCGTCATAGATTTATGCTTCTCTTCTTTGCTCCGCCGCTTGCTTTCCATTTCGTCTCTGATGGGTTCTTTTGTGTTGGTTTTCCGCAATTCTTTACGAGAGTTTTTCTTGTCTTTTGTTAGATATGTTTTTCCGTTGCTGCGTTCTTCACATTTCTTGGTTGCCTACAGGGCCTTCCTTTGACGTTGTACTCGGGTTTGTTCTTTCGCTTTTTTCCCCCTACTGCCTAAGGGGTTTTTATCTGTCGAGCCGCTCGGACATGTTTTTAAGTCTGTTTTCCCCTTCTTCTTTTTTTTTTTTTAATGTTTGCTCGGATCTAATTTTGTCCGGCCTTTGCGTGCTGCTTCGTTTTTTTTTTTTGCTTTCTGCCTCGGAGATTCTCATTTTGGTATCTACTCGAATCTGATTTTTGACGCCCTTTTTCAGATCTGTTGACGTGCTCGGGTCAATTTTTGCTTGCCCTTTTTGTGCCGGTATCCACAGGTTTTCCAACCCCCCTCTCTACTTCAGATCTTGTGGCAGTGTAATTAGATTGATGTTTGTAGTTCATACATCTGGTTGTTAGATTATTTTTTGTGCATAAGTGGTAGATCCGAAGGAAATCTCTTTTCTTGTGCTTCTTGTTCCCGCCATTGAAGTCACTGCCCCTTTCTTTACAGGAATGGGGATTGCTATTGGCAAATGACCTCTATAGACCACCCTGAGGAGTTCACCCATCACCGTAAGTGTTGTTGTTACAACGTTTCCTTTTCTTCAAAGGTGAAAGAATCAAAGTCAATAGGCTATTTTGCTAACTACAAATGATTATGCTTGCAATGCCCGCCTATTACACTTGATGTCGATATGAACAATGAGAACTTGCTCAAGAGTCCTACATTGGACTTCGCAACGATGTCTTCGCTTGCGAGGTATGCCACTAGCTGCAATTTACATAGCTCACCTCTGTAGTTGGTGAATTGGCATGTTCTTTTGAATAATAGATTTGCTTTGTGTGCTTCATGGTTTCAGAACACCATGAGCTTCTTGAAGAGTTCAAGACCGCAGATTAGGCAAAACTACGGTGAGAAAGTATTTGCCCTGTGTTTTGTTTAGTAGTTCCCAGCAATTGCCTGCTGCCTCATCAATTCCTAATGCTAGATGTTGACTGACTATTACTGTAATAAGCACAAAACTAAAGACAATCCCACATGCAGTACAGTGCTTGGAACCCATCTCCATAGGTTCGGCAGCAAAATTCTAGGTCAATCCAATTTTAATTACAGTTTTGATTACCAGGTTATATTATATTGAGCACAAAACAGAAAAGATATGAGAGTATAATCATTCCTACTTTGTTTTGCCTATATTTATGCTTCTAACTGATCTGCTGATGGCTGCTATCTAAGAATGATTTAGCTTTCTAATTACCCTTCTTTATTGCAGAATGGGTTGCATCATATATTTCTGTACATTTTCTCATGTCTGAAAGATTCTTTGCCAAAGTGTTGTACTGAATCAGGTACTTTCTTTTTTTCTTTTGCTTTTAAAGCTACATATTTTGAGCTGATCACTCAATTCATAGCTTTCTATGTAAGTCGTCTGCATTGGCTTTAGCCGAAGCATATATGCTATATAAACACCATGTCTTGTACTTCAAATGTGAGGTCAAAAACGGTGGGTGATGGTATATTGCTACAAATAAAAACATTGCTATGATCATTGTGAACATTGCTGTACTGAAGATGCAAATTATCGCTATATTCTGATTTTGAGGAAATCCCTGGTAATTCTGATTTTGAGGAAATCCCTGTTAATTCGTTAGTCTGAAAGTAAGTAACGTGTCTTGCATTTTTTTTTTTTTTTTACATCTGGTATAAGTGATAACTTCCACACTGATGATCTCTCTTTCGTTTCTGGTAGATGCTTATTCGTAAAAAGATTCTAAGCTACCAACCGAGACAACATCTTGATTCCAAGGGAAATGCATGATTCCGGAGTGCTTTAGCTCTGAGCTTTTTTTATCTACTTTGAATACTTATTGATGTACCCTCTGCTATATTTCTACCTTTTCCTGGTCTACAATGTTTTGATCCCTCATGAGGTGGATGTATGATCTCAGAAATTAATGTATCGGATGGACAGAGGCAGATCAGGTTTTACTACTCTTTCAGCACACAAATGTATATCATAGCATTCTCAATCTATTTTTTGAGCATACTTTGTGTGCATGATGCTATATATATATATATATATATATATATATATATATATGAAACTCCCAAGTCATGTACTCATACATGGGATTTATTTTTTTGCCCGCGGCAACGCGCGGGTTTCCCACTAGTAATCGTAATTGGAATGAATTTAGCACAAATTCCCATCAGAGTGCGTGTGCTCAGCTGAAGCTGAACTACTGTGCAAGCCCAGCTTGTTTCGTCAAGCTGAAGCTGAAGCCTCTCCGAATTTTTCAGATGAATAAAAATCGATTTATTAGCCTTTAAAAAAAACACGAAGGAGCGATTCAAATTCAGCAGGTGGCTTGCGTGGTTTTAAGCTCATTCCCAGATGGGCTGCATACTGAGGACGACGGCCCAAGAAAGTCCATTTATTGGCCCAAGTGAGGCCCAGTGCCATCTCGCTCCACTAAGCATCACCCGCTACTCTTCTCGATGGATTCAACCATCCCTCCAATGGACGGCTCGGATCTCGCCACTACAACCTCCGCCGCCGCCGCCGCCGCCGCCGGCGATCGGCCTCCGGAGGCCGCAGCGCACCAGCCGGAGCGTTGCGAGGCGCTGGCCGCGGCCATCGCGGGGGTGCTAGGCGGCGCGCTCGAGGAGCACGAGGCGAGCGCCGCGGCCACCGCCCTGAGCCAGGGGGAGCTCGCCGCCGCCGTCGTCCGACTGAACGGAGGTGGGTGCCTATCTCTCCGCGCCTTCGCCTTCTCCCGCGACCTCCCTTTCCTCGCCTGTCCCTCGGGCTCTCCTCCTAACCTAGGGTTTTGGGTGTTTTTTTTTTTGTGGCTAGTAAGCAATGAGTTGCGTTGCTTCCGTTGTGGTGTTGCTGCTATGTGATTGATTGACACAATTGTTTTGATGAAGAAAGGAGTGAGCTTTCTCATCTTAGCTAGTTAGATTAATTGGCAATTAGTGATGAGATATGAGATCAAAGTGAGCCAAGAACTAACGAATTGATTTTTCCAATTACAGTATGATATGGATCAGGGAATCTCTATTTATCTTTGTTTATGGACGCTGCTCGTTGTTTCAGCAGTGGTTGTTAGTTTTTTTTTTCTGCGTCGATTAAAATTGAAGATCTATCTGTTTGCTATATGGATGCTCGTCTTAGTATTTGGGAAAGGTTTTTCTTGTTATACATAATGTAAAGTGGCACAATTGACTTTATGATAATTCTATATTTACTTGTGGATCTTGACGGTGCTAAAGATCAAGTCACCATTTGTTAGTCATTTCAAGGGTAATTAAACTGATGTACCATTATGTTGCCTATAGGACGTTGCTTGCTTGTTGTACCTTGTACTTGCAGTATTGAGGTGCGTATGAACCTATCTTCAAGTGTAAAGTACATTAGCAAGATATCACCCAGGAGATTTACTGACTGTTCTTCTTCTGTTCTTATTCAAATCCTCATTTTGTGGTTCATATGTTTCTGATTTGAACTTAGTGTAGTTAGCTATTTTAATTTGGGCTCACCCTAAAAATTTTATTGTCTCATGAGCATCAATTAGCTAGTGAGTTAATGGATGAATGTGTAAATCCTAGCAAGGAAGCTGATATAATGAAAAATCAACAAAATGAACAATTTCAATGGTTAGCATAAGTAGCAAAAGAGTTTAAATTCAACTTTAGTTGAGCTATAGTTTGGCCTGTGTATATGCAATGAGGATCAATTAGCTATGTGCATGTTGCTGGTAGAAATTAAAATTTTATTGTCTCATGAGCATCAATTAGCTATGTGCATGTTGCTGGTAGAAATTTAATCACAATTTGCTTCACATTAAATGTGCTCTTGTATATGTAGACATTATTATTGGGCATTTTGCATATGCATTCACGAATTGTATGAAATTAAGCCTGTTCTATTTGCAGAACTAGACAAGCTATTGGAGAACGCACCCTCTCCGGTAATAATGCAGCACACAGCAAGGATTTCCTCTATCCGCAAGAGAGTTTTTGCACTGAACATGCTACTGAAGTCCATACAAAGACGTATAGATAACATTGATAGAGTTATTTCTACTGGTGTAACAAGTGGTACTGCTCACAATAATAACATTATCATCTGATTCTTTAGATCACTGCTTGGATGAATCCTTGTGATAGACACCTTGTGTTTTGTTTGCAGATCATTCATCTCATGCACAGTTGCAAAACCAGAATTGAACTTGGATTGTGGTACAGCACTTATTCCTTCCTCAGATTAACGTTTCATTTAATCTGTGGGTACGCATGATAAACATGAACAAGCAACATCAAGTACAAGTATGTTGATGGATTTTGGTAATCTGAACGTACTACTGTAGATGTAGGCCTTACAGAATTTTTTTTACAGCATATTATTGATCAATGAATTGAAGCTGTAATAGAGGTGAGCTATTAAGTGTACTGTTAGAAATGAAACAGTTCCGTATCTGAAATACTATGAGCGTCTTCAAGCCTTTAGATAATTAGCTACGTAACACTGTAGTTGCAGTCCAGTTCAGAAAATCTCTTGTATTTTGTAGTTGCAGGTTTATTTACTTGTATGTTGTATCCTAACACCAGTGCTATGAATTACAGGGTCTAGAGAAGAAAATTTCCAGTGCTGTCCATCAATTGTATACCATTTCTGTCTGGTAGAGTTGTTATCCAATTGCAGCTGTAGGCGACACTTCCATACGAGGTTGTGGATAAAACCGAGAGTAATGATCACAATGTGTCCTCCAATTATGTATGACTGAAACGCTCCATTTCTTTTTGTCATATAATGGAGTGGGGTAATTTATGTTGGACCAATCTTTTTTTTTCCTCCTTAGTGCTGCGGTCGATGGAATGTGCTTTGGATGTACCGTTTTTACTACTGAAGAATTCGTGCTACGTATATCATAGATTGAAATGTCCATTGAAGATGCCAACGACTTTTCATCAATGATACTGGTCTATGTTTTCAGATGGGATGGTACATACCGTGCATATTCTGAAGGTGCTTTCTGGCTAGGTCTATTCCCAAATTCCGGCCGGCAAGTCTAGAAGAACCTTAAGTAAACGATTTATAACACTTGGGTGTCTTACATGATCGGGAGATAGGTACAGCATTCGCTCATTATATTGTTGTTTCAATGTACTGGACAAACAGGAAAAACAGTGTGTACAACTACAGAAACATGGTGAAGCAATTAGCTCGTTTTCGTTCTCCCTCTCTCTCTCTCTCTCTCTCTCTCTCTCTCTCTCTCTCTCTCTCTCTCTCTTCCTTTGGCCAATATTACAACAAATCACCAAACTGGCCATCTTTACTTCGTGCCAAGATCTCTTGCCAACGAAATGAACAACTCTCTTTTATCCACGGCTGTACTGCAAAACCATCCAGGTGATAAGTGGAGAAAGAAGCTTCAATCATGGAATGATTTTGAGAAGATAAGCATCCATGAGGACTGCATTCATGTTAAGTAACTGCGATTTTTTAAAAAATATTACTATATTTTTTAATATAATTAGAAAAATAAATATCCATTCAATAAAATTACAAAAATAGGATTCTGTCACCAATTCATTTGGCGATAGGACCCAAGAGCTTCCATATCAAATTGTCACCAATTTATTTTACGATTGAGCCCTATCGTCAAATGAATCGGCGACAGAGCCCTTAAACAAGAAATGACCTGATGAAAGTACACATGAGCACAAGTAGAACTTACCTCCAGTTCCATAAAAAAAAAAGTACCTCCAGTGACAATGGATAAAGGAAGGAACACTACGGAGAGAAACGAAAGATAGTACAGGCTTTTGTTTATGTGCTCCGATTGCCAGCTGTCGAGACTAGCCTGAAGTGTGGTCACTCTATTCGTTATAAATCTGAGGTTTTCTTTAGGGGTAATTCACTAAATGACACTGAATAATTTCGAATCTTCATAATATGTCACTAGTATCTCACTGATATATAGGTCTGTATCCACATATCAGCTTCACAATAAATAGTATATTGTGAAACATATAGTTATTCGGTGGCATAATATGAATTTTCTTTTTCTTTAAGCCTCCTAAGACGACCTATCAAATCTTCAGAGCAACAATATCTCCGCTCGAGAACCAACTCCTGCTCGCGCATTTTTCCTTCACGCGGGAGAACACTTGTTCACCATGAGAAACAACCTAGACAGTCGACATAATAGCATTAAGTCTCCATCTTCGATTCAGTACAGTAATTCAATGAAAATGGTTCCTTACCCTTGGTGTTGTCCCGCGTGAAGGAAAAATGCGCGAGCAGGAGTTGGTTCTAGACAGTCGACATAATAGCATTAAGTCTCCATCGACGAGATCAAGATAAGCTCGCATACGACACTTTCAAAAAGCAAAATCAGTACCATCTAGCGTGGGCGGACGATTCACATACCTCTCTGACGCCATAGCAACCTTGCTCTGATACCACTTGTAGGAACATTAATGTCAATCAGAGGGGGTGAATGATTGTGGTAGCTTTTGCCTGAGCCACACGCCGAATCGTACTGTTTCGTCACGCACGTAGTGCTCAGCCAAAACAAATCTGCCAAGCTGCTTAATCTCTAGCCGCAGCACACATGAAGCCGTCTGTGTGCATCCACGTCAAAGAACAGAAGCAGGCACGTACACATCCGCCGAAAGACGCAAATTCTTCCAACACACGCACGTATGAACAGGAAGCCGATGGAAGCACGTGAGAAAAAAAACAGCCGCTGGCACTTGATCTCTTCCAGCAGCTACTAGCATGAATCCTCACGTACACAAGGAAAAAATCACACAAGTGAAAAACTCACAGCCACATCAAGCACATCACGTCAAAAGTCAGTGCAGCCGAGAGCCATCAAAACCGCCGACACTTCGTTTTTACGAGCCGCCGCCAGAAGACCATCCAAAAACCCTACAGCCCCCGCCACACCTTTTTTTTTTATTTTTTTTTTATTTTTTTTTTATCTCAACAGCATCTAATCCTATCTCATCATGGCATGCCTCAATCGAAGATTATGTACCCCTACCGAAATCAATTCTTGCTGAATTTATCTTCTCCCGAAAATCAGCTTCCCAATTTTGAACATCCAAAATTGTCATATATCATAGCCTCCGGATCGCACCTCCGTAGCTCCAACACGTATCATCCATATTTGATCTCCACGTGCTCCAACTCGAGCCCGACCGTCTCCTCCAACATTCTTGACTCTCTAGATCATGACTTCGCTTAACATTGTCAAGTCATCTCCGGTCACAAGAAGGACAGTCTTATGCAAGTAATTGCACAAGCCATATTGCCGTAAGCAACAGAGACCACGATCGCCTCAGGCCATGGCATTCAAGTTCCCAGTTATTTCTTGCACATGAAACTAAATCGAGATGCATTTCTGGGAATCTCCTACCATCCGACAAAAGTTTCCTCATAAAGTGACCACCTGTAAGCAGGAGACAGAGTGAAATGACATTTACATAATACAGAGTACTAAGCGAATACATTTGCCCCATTTGACACTATTGCAGAAACTATTACCAGACATAAGCCACATAGCATCATTAGATGATTAGCACCTTACGAACAAATTTGAGCACAAGTTTGTCAACTAGTCAGCAGGAACTAATTCGGGATCTTAATTACCACGCGGGGTAAACTTAATTATTTTGTGTCAGGTGATTAATTGCCCCATTTGACACTATTACATAAACTATTACCAGACATAAGCCACATAGCATCATTAGATGATTAGCACCTTACGAACAAATTCGAGCACAAGTTTGTCAACTAGTCAGCATGAACTAATTCGTGATCTTAATTACCATGCGGGGTAAACTTAATTATTTTGTGTCAGGTGATTAATCTGGAGGACAATGGTGGTGGTAATCTTGGCACGGGTTTGACTAATTCGGGAATCTCTCTCTCTCTCTCTCTGCCTGTGGTTTTGTGGGCTGGTCATGGAACACGATGTGCAGTTGGTAATATTAGTATGGTTTTCATTAGGTTGGTTTTGAATTTTATTTGTTTAAATGTGGAGTTGGCCAGACTTGCTTGATAAAAGAAAGATGGATTCTTTAGGTTTTCGACCCTGGCTTGTCCCCAAACTCAGGGTCGGGCTAAGGGCATGTCGAAAGCGCGTGGACCTAGCTAGTGGCAGATTCGGATCAAAATTTAGAGTGGTAATGACCAAAGCTTACACGAGACGAGCGAAAGAAACATAAATCGAACCATCTTTTGTAATGCAAAATCATACATAAATAGAAGAAGAACATAATAAAAATGCAAAATACAATACCGGTAGTACCTCGGTAATGCACTCTGTTTTAGAAGAATATTGGAATGCCTTGTGGGAAGAGTGAGACAGATGGTGGGCTCTCGGGCTTGCACTTGGTAGGCTTGGTCATACAAAGATGTTGCTTTGTTTAGCATCTCATGCTGTTTCCTTGACCAAAAGATATCTCATGCTGTTTCCTTGACCGACCACTTCGGCTGCTGCCACAGCCGAGCTTTTTTTTTTAAATTTATTTTTAAAAGATATTATAAAGATAATCTCTTGAAAACTTTATTTCTAATTCTAACATATTTGATCACGTTATAACCCATGGTGTGACCAAACTGTACTGCCACGCCACCCAGACCTACCACGATAGCTATTCAAGCCAACACACGTCCGTTTTTGGGCTAATTCCTGTCACGCCAAGAGGAGTATCGTGACAGCACTTGTTTGTCACGCTGAGGTCTGTGGCGTGACAACGTGTTTTTGTCACATCACACGTTGAGGCGTGGCCAAAAGGTTCAAAATTAGAAATAAAGTTAGAGAGAGATTATATTTAAAGTATTTTTAAAAATGGATTAAATAATAATAAAAAATTAGCCGCAGCGCCGACGTAGTGTACCAGTGTTTGTTTACGTTGCTTCTGCAATATACGCCCGCCACTCCAACCGTTAGATCCGTACTAAGCGGTATGGATCGAGGCAGGCGGGAGCTCTACACTGTTTTGCTAGTAAGCCCTACCATTTTCTAGTATTACCGTTCAACTCTCGGCTCACGTGGATATTTGTTGCTCAGGTGGGGATTCCCGTAGCCGTTCGATAAGGATTGAACGGGTCGGATTGGACATTCTTTTGCTAATAGGCCCTGTTCTACCGAAAAATTAGTTTCACCGGGGTTTATAAATTATAAGGCCCATATCGGGGTGTTTTTCACAATAAGGTCCAAAAAACCTTTAATGGCGTGTAAATAAATAAATAAATTTTTGCGAGGAATAAAAATAATAATCTGGTGTTTATTCCCAACTGTTAATGAGACATAGAAATTAAAACTCCTAAAAAAAATAACAAAGAGCTGTGGCAAACTTAAACTCCCTGGGTTAAGACCATTTCCCTGATTCTAAAACTTAAAACCGCCTGGTTGGTAAATAAGATTAGTTCCGGTTTTTCATGACAAACTATATCCAAATGAGCACCATGAAAACGACCGATGCCATGCCAGCGTCTTTGCTCTTTAGCAGAGTACAAACCTGAGAATCTTCAAACAGTCAAATCTTATCACGAAGTCTAGGCAAAGCTTAAGTATTTGCATGAAATATCTCTCTGTGTACAGTAAAAGAATCAGACGTCCTCTGTGGCTATCACCATCTTTTTGCTGCACAGTTGTTCAAAGTTTTCAACTGAAGAATCAAAACTCGCAAAGAGCAAGTGCAATGTTGACTCAGCATGTCCAAGCTAATCAGTAAGCATAAAAAAGAAAAGAAAGAAGAGGATAACATTAAAATTCCAGGACATAACGCTGCTCCTCTCCTTTCCATTACCTTTCGCTCAAAGCACATAGGCTAGCATATAGCTAGCATGTTTACATCTCACAAAGAAGCACAAACATAGCACATTTCTTCAGATCTTTTTTCTTCTTTTCTTCCGTCCTTTTTCGTCCTACTGTTTTTCTTGTTTATATCAAGCTTCAAAACACACTTGATTTAACATTGGTTAATTCGATGACCATACAAATTCACCAAGGGCATGCATCCTTAGACCCTTGGGGATAATAAGCCTAGAGCTGTTCTTGGTCATCTTTTCCATGAGGTGACACCAACAACCACATTGCTCACCTGGATCATAACAAAACAAAAAGGTCAATCACATGGATATTTCACAGCTCACATGGGCTTATCAGTTATCAGAAGTGAAAATTTTGGTTCAGAGGATTAGAGATGAGGCTGACCAGTTTGCCCTTTTCATCCAGTGTCTTAGGATTCTCTACCAGAACTGTCTGAGGCCGAGCATCCTGCAAGTAGGAACAGGAAAGTTCAGTGAATAAAGCCGGTGTCATCATCGTCGAACATTTGACATCATATAAGATTCGGACTGTTTGGTTGACACCAGTGGATCAGTAAATTCATCTTGAAGCTACAACATAGGTACTTACCATTTCGCTAGACAAGACATGGTCCAGACCAGAGAATTTGAAGCTAGCGGAAGCATCGAATGCTTGCTAATCATAGGTACTTACCCATCTGAGAACCGATTCCATGAAACCATGGAGCACTCTGAACCTACCAAAGTTGTGGTCTTCTAAGAAGAACCATCCCCCAGTTGATGCAACAAAAGAGGGGCTGGTAGCTCAATGGTCCCATGAAGTTTTGGGCACGCAAATCGCTTTCTAAATTCCTATCTTATATATGCGAATACTGTACTGACTACTGAGATTTAGCAAAACCAAGCAGCACACGTACGGGAGGAGCAGAGCGTGCAGGGCCACTGGCGCCCTGTCCTGCAGCTGATCCTCTTGTGTTGTTGTTCTGCACAAATGTCATACAAGAACAGGGGTTATCGCTGACGGTTAAGACGCGGTGATCGGAGAGCAAATGCAAGAATATTTTTTAGACAATGGAGAAACATTACAAAATGCAAGAAATGAAATTCAGAAATGAACAAGTGATGTTAGACAATTAGATAGTGCATACTCTGACAGGATTATCGTATCGGCATGTCGGGCACTGCACGGTTGAGGCTCCCGGTGGGTACATCAAAGTTGTCCGGCACTGCCCGCATGTCAGGTGACCAATCTGGTTTGCTGCTTGACAGCCAGGAATAGAAACCTCCAGTCAGTTCAGTGCAATAAGCTATCCTGCAGATATGCCAGTGAAGGCAGCTGCAATTGCAAGGCAACTCTCTCTCTCTCTCTGTAGGCTATAGCAAGTTTCTGGCTGACTGTAAACATGGTATTGAAAAACTTTACCTGATCTTGTAGAGTTCACCCTGTTACAGCGCGAGCAGCGTATGTTTGTCGCGCCACGGGTGTAAACAAGCAGGGTCAGGCAGCCGCTGCAGATGAGCTCGGACATCTCCGGCCCTGCAGAGAAAAGCATGACTACTGTATATATTTTTTTTATAGAAAATGACAACTGTAAAAATTATTACTGAACTGAACCACATAATTCTATCTTTTGTGTTTGCACTATTGTTTGGACCTCTCTATTTATATATATATATATGTGTGTATGAAGCATTTTTTCTACTCCCGGGAGTAGTTACTCCTTATTTCGTATCTCACAACGTAGGGAGTATCTTGCGCAACCGAGAATATGTATGTGTAGTATACGAGTATATAATACCACATAGGTGGTATTTACACCTTTTTAGGGGTGGTATGTATAATTTTTTAGATATACTCCTTTTTATGTGCGAATATGAAGATATTTACAAAATATACTAAAACTATGGACTATATTGTAAATTTGTCGTGTGATTCACATTGGAGTATCTTATAATTAGTATATGAGTATATATAAAGTGATAATGGAGTATGTTAAGATCTTTTAGGTAGTATATCAGAGATGAGAGTAACTATTCCTGAGAGTAGAATATTTTTTTTCATAGGAAGCATTTTTCCTACTCCCGGGAGTAGTTACTCCCTATTTCGTATCTCACATATCTCACAACGTAGGAAGTATCTTGCGCAACCAAGAGTATGTATGTGTAGTATACGAGTATATAAGACCATATAGGTGGTATTTACATATTTTCAGAGGTGGTATGTACAATTTTTAGACATACTCCTTTTTATGTGCGAATATGAAGATATTTACAAAATATGCTAAAAACTATGGACTCTCTTGCAAATTTTTCGCGTGGTTCACATTGGAATATCTTATAATTAGTATATGAGTATACTCAAAGTGATAATGGAGTATGTCAAGTTCTTTTAGGTGGTATATCAAAAGTGGGAGTAACTACTCCCGGGAGTAGAAAGTATTTTTCCTTTTTCATATATATATATATATATATATATATATATATATATATATATATATATAGGAAAATAGTATGATACTCACAGAGTCGATACTCCCACCTCTTATATACCACTTAAATTGTATGATGATACCTCTTTATCAATTTGAGCATACTCCAATAATGATTATAAGATACCCCAAAGTGAGTTCTATGAAAAATTTCATGAAAATCCATTTTTTATACCAAAATCCGTGTATATACTTTTTTTATGTATGAAAAATAGTATATAGCAAAAATAAAAGACTCCAATGAAAATTTTCCGATTAAGTCACATTGGAGTATCTTATAATTGGTATTCAAGTACACTGAAAGTGATGAAGAAGTATAATATATTCGTTTAAGTGGTATATTGGAAGTGGAAGTACATACTCCAGAGTGCTAAAGCGGGTGTCTATATATATATATATATATATATATATATATATATATATATATATATATATATATATATATATATATTAGTTTTAAAATTAAGGAGCAGGAAAGAAAACGAGTTTGCGTTATTATTTGTACCTGATGGGTTGATGGAGGTGAAAGTGTGGCACCCTGGGCAGCAGACGCCGGCGACTCCCCTGGGGTACTGAAGAACGCGCTTGCAGCTGTTGCAGATCAGCTGGTCCAGCATGCCTGCCATTCAGTTGTCACTTGCAAAGTCAGTACTAGAAGAATGCAATGCTTTCTGATGTTGCACACATGCACAAGAAAGGAAATATAGATCAGATCACACTGTATACAAAGAGGCGCCCCTGAACCCTGAATGCAACAGTAAACTACATTCTATTGCATTCGAAGGCCATGTCAGCAAAAATTGGCATGCATCGTAACCTGTGCAGGAACTGAAAGTACGATGAACCCATGTAATTTCAGAGAACAAATTCAGGTCCCTGAAACTATCAAACAGTTATGCAATGCGTGCTCGGTGCAACTACATATCAAACCTAGCTCGTCCCATGCACGATCGATCAAGGAACCCGCAAAAAGAGAAAGGAATATCTACACCGAACAGAAAGATCAATACTTTTCTTTTGGCAGCTAAATTAACCCCAGTGGATCCTACTAAACACACTGAACCATCCAAGAACCCAACAAGAAAAGAACATTACCAAGCCAAGAAACACAGGAACAGCTAGCTCCTCACCCCCAAACGCAAACTGAAACTACTACTACTTGTCGAGAAGGATGTGCCTGACTCTGTGTGTATACGAGCGAGCTAGAGGAACTTGCTAAATTAATAGACGAGAGAAGAGAGAGAGCTCGAACTCCACGGTGGCATGCAGAAGACGGGTTGGGGACCTGGATTTAAGGACGAGGCGAATGCCATGGATGGACGATGGATGGATGGATGGTTGGATGGATTTGTTGGGGATAAATTCTCGGAATCTGCAAAGAACGTCGGCCGGCCGGCGGTGATGGATAGGTGACGGTGGAAGGATGGATGCCTTTGTGATATGGGCGAATTGCTTGCCCTTCCTATCTCTCTCTCTCGATCGAATCTTTTCTTTCTCCCTCCCTCCCTCCTACGCGCCAATAATTCTGCCGCTTCACCCCGATCGACTAGTTTATTTTCTTTCCTTTCCTTTAGCTTAAGTGGTAATTAATTTGGAGGCCGGAGAGTTTGATTCGATTCCGAGTTCCTAAGGCAACTCAAGTTCTTGATTTAATCTAGCTTAAGAGTCCGGTTTGGAATCGGAGATTGAGTCCGGTTTGGAATCGGAGATTGAGTTCCGTTTGGTTGCGCTCTCTCTCTCTCTCTCTCTCTCCAAGCTTATCCAGTTTCAGAGCTTCGAGGATATACAGGAGAGTTGGTTTAAGTTATTAGCCGTACTTAAGTGTAACGGTCGGGTTGCAGAGAGGATTTCGTGGCCTTTTCTTTTTCTTCTTTTCGATCACACATATCACCACACGTCCAGACACACGCACACGAATGCACCTCCTTAGCACACGCTAAACAGATGGAGCTCACAGATTTATCTACGATCTCGTAAAATTCCTACTAAAGTGTACCTAAGTGCGTAATAGGTGGGTATTAGGATTTAAACCCTGATAAGTGGACCCGTACACTCGTAATTCTATCACTCCACCAAGAGGTGGTTCCCATTTCGCGGCTTTTTTGGGGTACCCTGTTATACGTGTAAATTGCAGTGACAAGGACTAAAATCTAACTAGTGCTCATGGAATCAAGGTGGTCATGCCAAGCCAATCGGCAAGAGCGCAGCTTAGAGATGGTACTGACCGCCTCTACAAGATGCACCCCTATTGATAAGGGAATAACTAGTTCTCACTGGTTACAACCCTGCATTATGTATTATTAGTGTTGCCAAGAATTCGTGTGAGCTATGCCATATCTTTTTTTGGATAAGAACTAGCTAAACCGTGTTATAACAAGGAAAAATTCTCTGTATGCCACTGAGAGTTGTCCCAATCCCGAATTTGCTACGAGAAAAAGTGTTCTCCCCTACGTGCCACCGGGAGTCTATTTTGATCCACTCCGTGCCATTTCCGTCACCTCCGTTAGTTGGAGTCGCCGTTAAACCCAAAAAATTCCCATCTTACCATCATCTTCTTTTTTTTCCACCCTCCTCAACCCGCTCTCTCTTCTCTCTCCTACCCCCACCGACCACCACCACCTCCTCCCCCTCGTTCACCTCCCTTCTTCCCCTTCCCTTCCCTTCCCTCCCCCTGTCTGCTCGCACTCACCTTCCACATGGCCGTTGCCTCCAACCACAACCCTGTGGCCAAATCCTCGCCTCCTACTCCTTCGTCTTCATCTCTGCCACCAGCTCCTGCAGTGATGTCCACCTGCACCCACCTCCACAGCTTCTCCTACCCGACACTCAGATGGGGCACCCACCACCTCCTTCGCTGCTCCAAGAGTGGCGCCTTCGCATCCACGCCCGTCTCCCCTCCTCCGCACCAGCATGCCCCATCGTCAGAGAAGGAGAAACCCCATGACTCAGCCACTGTCAGCGCCTCTCAACCACCGCGGCCCTGGAACCTCTGCACTCACCGCTCTACCACAGTTGCGCCGCCTGCGTTGAGATCGGAGGGAGCAGGGAAGGCCGTGGCAGGGCAGGCGCAACAGTCGCCTGTGCCGCCGCTGGCGGAGGCGAGGAAGAGGGGAGGGGGCCTGCGGCGGGAGGTGGGGCGGCGATGATAAGGAGAGAGAGATGATAGAGAGAAAGATGAGGTTGAAGAAGAGAGGATTAAGAGGAAGGATTAAGAGGAAGATGGATGAGGATGAAGAGGAAGAAGGAAGGGGGAGGAGGGGGGAGAAAGAAGGCAAAATAGTATTTTTGTGTGTCAGTTGACGAAGAGGGTGACAGAAATGACATGGAGGGGGTCAAAATAAATTCTCAGTGACACGTATGAGAGATCACTTTTTTAGTGGTACAGATTACGGAAGGAATCGGGACGAATTTCCCTTATAACTGACATGAATGGATCTGGGGCTCCAAAGCGAGTTCTGACCTTATCCGTGCATAAAATATCTACTCATCACCTTGCATTGTTATACCCGCAACGTTCCAAAGTTCAGAGTACAAGAAAACGGACTTCCCTTGATTATCTATCTGAGTTCATTACACAAACAAAAGATCTGCACCAAAAAATGGCTATAGTAGTAAAGTAAGTAATGAACCACACAAGTTTGTTAGAGATTCTCGGTGGAGAGAACATGCAACCATCTTTCCTAGTCAGACGAAATCTTTACTGTAGCTTACACAATGGCATTATGCTGCCACGTAGCCGTTTGCTCAACTTTTTTTTTTGGCTTCCATTCCATTCCATTCCCGAATCGGTTATGGCACGTAGGCTTTGTTCGTTGCGTCCAGTCGGCCCAATGTCAAAGGAATACTTTCGAGAATAACTACAGTGATCAGGAACAAAAATTACATAAATATGAACTAAAATTTGACTGTTTTGGATTGAGAAAATAGTCGATTCTTGTGTAGATATACTTTTTTTTTGGTCCGTTTATATAAGATTTGACTTTTTTCTCAGCCCAAAACAGTCAAATTTTAGTTCATTTACAACTTCATTATACACAAATTACATTAAGTTATTTATGTAATTTTTGTTTTTGATCACTATAATTATTCTCGAAAGTCTTAATAACTCATATTTCCATCATATAATTCAAAATCTAACGTATACTTTGAGAAATTGAGCAAAAACAAAGATAAAAAAAATAAAAGACTATACCAACAAAATACAGCAACGTGTGAACCCGTTATGTTCTAAAGAAAAAATCATAATAAATTCGGACCCAATTCATTTGATAAGAAATGTAAATCTCAAAGCAACAGTATATATATTTTTGGCATCCATTCCATTCCCCAATCGGTTATGCCACGTAGGCTTTGTTCGTTGCGTCTAATCAGCCCAATGTCAAAGGGAATACTTTCATGGACGTGTGACACGTGGATAGCTGCCATTGCATCCAAATGCCACGCACCTTTATCAGCATCCGGCTCCGTCAATAATCGTGTATGATCGTGGCATTATATGCACCTCTACATACAAAACAACAATAAGAAAAAGTAGAGATGCAAAATGCATACGATATAGACGTCTACATATAGGAGTATCTGTCTGCAAAGTTGCACATATGGTTCAGATAAGTTGTACCTTTTGGAAGTTGGAACACCACGTAGCAGTTCTTATCTGAAATGTTAGGGTATCTCTAATAGTTAGAGATAACTTTGTTTTTTAACATATGTTACATCATCTTTAGAGACAACATCTCCAATAGACAGTCTCTAATACACTCTCTAACATTTATATTTTATAATTTTTCTTTAAAACAGACCTACATGTCAACTAGAGTAGATTAATATATCATGTCTTGTTTCGCGTGCACGACCGTCTCTTCAGGAAGAGATGATCTGTTCTCTCTCTTCTCTCCCTCTCTCATCCACGTAGGATTTTGTTGACGTAACATAGCTAACAGACGACAATAAATGCACTATTGGATATGCTCTTATCCGGCCGGCTTCGATTGCTCCTATTATTCACTGAATTCCCGACATTCTTCTATCGCGATGGAACAAAAGTTGAGACACGATTACACATGCATGCATGCATATAGCTAGCTATATCTATCGACCGATATATCAGTATGCAGCAAGCTACCTAGCTAGATAGAGTTCAGACATTTCATGTTACGTACGCGTGCCACCTGTAGCTAATGCATGCATGGGCGATGAATTATTCTAAACAAGTAAAAAAAAAATCCCTTGCAGTTATCACTCGATCAATTGCTATTTTGGCAGGAGATATATGTGCTACGCATATATATTAATTCCTCTCCTTAATCTGCATACAAAAAAAAAGTCAGATCAACACATTTGGTAAGTCTTCACATTCGATTGAATAATGATTCTATCCGTGATCTACAGACTAAATCAACCTTCATATGCGCCATTTAACTGAATTTAGTATGCAGTTAGTTAGTACACAAAAAAATTAGTAATCATATATTGCGGTGCTAGATTAATGCCATATTTGTTGCATTTTTCAGAGAAAAATGAAATGTATATATACACACACACTTAGCCATTACTGGAATGTTCATGCACCCAAGTGGAAGGCGAAATATGTGTAAGGTTTTGCTGAGATGGAATATGCAAATGTAATAGAATATGCTGTCTATTGAGGTAGCATAGAAGTGGTTTTTGAGTATTTCCTGCCTATCACCTCCAATTATCTGTTTATTATGATTTGGGACTCTTCTTTTGCTAGATACACCTCATCTACCTTTTCCCCTTCAAAAATATTCGAGCAATAATTCCAAGCTAGCTAGGGCCCAACAAATACTCTGACTAGTTCATATAATTGATCTAAATATTTGCAAGGATATTGTTGGAAAGTTAAAATTGCTACTTCGACTACACACATTCTAGGACAACACTTACTTTTTTTTTACTAAAGGGAGGAAGTAGGAATTTATGCGCGCGGCTTATTTGTTATATACTTGGAACGTCTATTTATATGGTGATTTATGTTTTCTTAAGTATAAGTTATATTTTTGGCCATGATTAAAATCAGAATCGGACAGCATGGATTAAAATCAGAATCGGACACGCACAAGTCTCAAAGCTAACATAAAGGCTAGGAAAATCGACTTAATTAGCGCTAATAAAAAAAATTTGCAACTTCGTAGCAAGGCTGTTGTTTATTAAGTTGAAACTAGCCCTCTCTTCACTACTCCCTCCGTTTCACAATACTTGTCCACGACATCGGGAGTTATCTCCGTTTCAAAATATTTGTCCATTGAGAAAATCAATAGTGGAGTTATTGCATTGTTTCCACTCCATATCCCTACTTAAATGCTTTAAAGAGTTACATTTAAATGGTTGTAGTATGTCATAACAACTCCTAGTGGGAGCTAGTGCATTATGTTGGTTTATTTAGTTATGTTGGAATGATGTTATTTTTGATAAAAATACTATCGCTAATCCCTTGCAGATCATCATTTTGAGTGGGTACTGGTTGAGTGCTTGGGCAAATTTACAAAAATCGTCTTAGAAGGAGGCAATGATAGATGGCAGCGCCAGATTGGAGTTTGTAGCGAAGCAAATTTTAAACCTTCATAGGTGGCGGTTTAGTCGCAAGATTTGTAATAATTAAGTTTCATTTCCAATCATCTTTCGGTTGTAAGGCTTCTAGCTACTTTTTAACTATCTTTGGACATTGTGGTACTCGACTTCTTAATAAAATAAACTGTGTGCATACTTAATGCAGAAGCTGGAAGAGATTTTTCTCTTTCATTATCTAAAAAAATCATAACAACTATGCACGTATAAAGTGCGCTGTGGACAAATATTAATTTCGAAACAGAGGGAGTAGTAGAAGCGAGCCCTAAACTAACTGATTTGATTTTCACCAAATTAACACATAAAATTAATCCGGACTCTCGATCAAGTAGTCCGTACATATTGCACATGCAGCTGACGGAATATATCTTCTCGCTTTCTTGACGGGAGATCGATCGAGCTGGCTGGATTGGATCACATGCACATGCACGTACGCAGATAATGTACGCGTTAGCTTTTGCATATGCTTGTCTCCTCAAAGTAGTCAATTTACACGCACATATATATCTAACTAGAATCTTGAATATCTATGTCGAACTGCACGCCATGTATAATGTGAGGACCCGGAATATTTAACTAGTAACACTTAACCTCCAATTGGTTCTAGCATTACTAATTAAACATTCTAAGCCTCGATGGGCATATGTTTCCCAGAATTGCAACATATGCACATCATCACAAAATTACACATCATTTCCATACAACATACATCACTAAGTCCAACAACGACATACATAAAGTAAAGTTATTACAAAAGAGAGCCGACCGGCCAAATAGAACAATATACAAGAATGACAGTGGAAGCAAAGGTGCCATAAGATGGCTAGAACAAAAGTCGACCGGTTAGCCATACACCCACAAGGCAACCGGCCGGGCGCCAAGCTAGTCGCCCATAGCTACCACAACACAGACTCACAAAAGTGAGGCCTCGAGCTCACCTTCTTCCTCTGCAGAGAACAATTAAGCATAGCATCGAGTACAAAGATTGTCTTTGTACCATAAGGCTGACGTGTGGAATAGCAGGACCTATTCATAAACTACATGCAAGCTTATTTAGGTGGAGGTTGTATGTCTCATTTGCACAAAGCCAACTTTATTTGCAATAATGTAATACATTTTAAAAAGCAAGTTTGCAAATCTGTTTTGTTATCAAAGTAACAGATGAAGTAAAGGTACATACAAGTAACCACACAAGCGACTATCCCAATAGCCACCACAACATATACGAATCCCGATTCGTACCACCCATCAAGTTTTAATTTAAAGGTTGTAGTCTAACTCTTGAAAGACCTTGCCAAGCGTGTCCATAACCTAGGGCGAGGCTATTCGAATAGTTTTAACCTGCGAGGGTGTACCAATGTACCCACACTTGAGACCGCCTTCAAGCCACAAGCACACTACAGAAGGTATGCCGGCCCGCTAAGTCCTACGAGACATTTCCAATCTTGTGTATTAACTACGAGCCGCTCATATGGATAGAAACCCATATGCTTACATTGCAAGCCGAAAGACAACAAATCCCATCACGGGTGAAGTCTTTCGGACACTGTCTCCCAACACCATCCCTCCTGCGACTCCTGCGACTCGGAGTCAATACACGCCAAAGTACTAAGTCAAGAGAGGTCCCATACCCTCTAATGTGGTTAGCACGCTAAAATGCTTGGTTTAGTGTAACAAGATGTTCGGTCCTTGTTGACCCGGGCACCATTCGATCACACCCAAAAATCACACCATCATACCATTGTGCCCAAGTCTAAATCATTTTGTTTTCAGTTTTAGTTTTCATAAGTAGACATAGCACAAGGTGGAAATCATAATCATAATAAGTTTGATGTGATCAAGGTTATCGACAAGTCAATAACCGTCCATTTCTACCGAAGCTAAGCATGGCTAAGCAATTAATTCGCAACTACTAAGTGACAAGAGCCCATCCATGAACTCTAAATCACAGCAAGTAACCTAGGCTCATGGTAGTAGAGAATAATCATTTGCTAAGGAAATGCATCTACTAGGCCAACTATTAACACAAAATAGCAATGCATACATATAATTTGTAATCAACATAAATACTTAAAATACTGGGATTAACATGATCAAACTGCTTGCCTTCTTGCTGTTGCTCAAAGCTGTTGTGGAGGGTCGTTCTCGGGATTACCGCAAATGTCGAACCCTAGCGAAGGCAAAAGAACCAAGAACAACCAATAAGACTAGCAACACTTAACAAAGAGCAAGCCAAAATTATCCAAATCACGTGAAATTTATACATAAGGTAGAATACGAATATACCAAGACATAGAAACTGGAAAAACCTAATTTGGATTTGTGGTGCAAAGATATTACCTAAAACCCATTTTCGGCCATAATTAGCACTGTAGCAAAAATATTTTCTAGAAAGATTTTGAAGCTGAAATTTTTATGGTAGCTACCTACTGGTATAGAGGTAACCCATATAAAATTTCAGGTCATTTGGAGTTAAAATGATTTAGTTATGATTTTCTAAGATGCAACACTAGCATAATGCACTTTCGAAATATAAACATGTGCAAAACCTATTTCACATTATAGTATGATAATAGAGGATTTCCTAACATCAAATTTCTATTTTAGGATTCACGAGAATTCTGGTGTCTATTACATCATTAAATGAATTTTTAAGTGCTACTAATAAGGTTAAATCTACTAACATATTTTTTAGTGCTGATTTAGGCCTACCACCATTTTTAGATTAAAGTTTAGTTAATAACAAATTTATCAAAGTTAAAATCATACAATTATGAGATATCTGAGAAAAGATATGCATTTTCCAAGTTTTAATACAATTACGGAATATATAAAAATAGCGAGAAAACAAGCTATAAAAGATTACAGAATTTTCTACTCTGAAGCATAGCTAAAAGCATTTTTATATTAAACTTTAGTGATTTACAAATTTATTGCGTTGGTTTCATGTAAAAGGATTTATCTTGAATTAGTTATGAATTTCTAAAGTTTTGATACAATTTTGGTTGATAAATAAATACTTACGAAATAAAAACCAACCCAACCGGAGATAAATGGCGTGGGCGCTCGTGGGCGTTGATGCAAAATTCAACGAGCCACACGCACGGAAAGCGGCGCGCGCGATTCATAACGAGGCTCACCGTTGGATCAAGATCCAGCGGCTCACGAGAAGGATGCAGCCGGACGGTGCGGTTGCCTTGGCGCTCACGGTAGTAGATCTCAAGATGAGCGGCACGAGAGCACTTCCGTCGGAAGGTCCGATTGCACGCATGATCGGGCGCGAGATCAAGCGATGGGCGGCCAAGAATGACGAGGAACCGGATGGTCGAATGCATACAAGATCCGGGCGCGGATCGCAAAATGGACGGCGGTCCAAGATTGAAGTGCATTTAGGAGTCTTGACACGTGGGGTCGCATGTCGGTGGCGAGAGTCACACATGCGAGTCTTAACACTGCGTGCAGTGCACGTGGACCCACTGTCGATGACTTAAAGGAGGTTTTAGGGCAACTAATTAATTACTAAAGACCAATGATTAATGATGATTAGCACTTAATGTGTCCTAAAGATTTTGAGCAGAGGTGATTTAGGGACGAGGGCCCCACGCCTGATGACCCAAAAGGTAATTTGGACACATTTATTGCTAACAATGATTAGCAATAAATAACCCAAAATCAGCCCTAATGACTTACGGTTTCGGTTTTGAGCTTATGGGCCCACCGGCGATGTACGGGGTATTCCGACGACCAATAATGCGACACTTTAATTAACCCATGATTAGCATTAATGATGCCTAAGCGCACGGATAAAAGCGGCGGGTGATTTAAGAAATTTGGACCCACATGTCGGTGAGACATTAGGCGATTAAGTCACCCTTAATGCTCTCTTGATTGGCAATCATTAAACATTAAATGTGTCCTAATTATCGGCAGCGGAGCTTCTCAAGCGACAAAACCGAGTGGCTTTGCGCTTGTCGCCGGCGACTCACGTCATGGCGGCGCCACAAACTATCAAAATGGGTTCGCAATAGTGTTGCGGACCCAGCGATGATGACCTCGCGCCGGCGGTGGAAGTGCAGGAACGCCGCGGCCGGAAAACAAAGAAAGAGGCCGACACGGCAAAACACGAAAATAGCAAGATGCTCATTGCGGTCCAAGGAAGCGAGTGCCATGACTTCTAGGGACTACATAGAAGCTACCTTAGCAGAGGAGCTTCAAAGATGGCGGGAAGACTTGAACACGATGAAGTCACCGGAGCCGAAGAAGGCGAAGTGGAAGATGAGGTTACGAGCAAAATGAGTGGAACCAAATCATCACCACAGCTTCATTATAGCTCAAAGAGGCTCCAAAAGCAAATAATTGCAAAAGAACCACTTACAGGATTTGGAGAAGAAAGGGGTGAAACCAACAGAAAATCTCCAAACTTAAAATTGAGTGATTCCTGTGAATGCAACCCAAAATCAAGTTAGAGGAAATACAAAGGAGGTTGAGGAGTTCAAAAGGGTGCAAGAAATGTTGAAGATAAACCACTGGACACCAAGGCCGCCATTGGAGCTCTACGGTCAACAATGGTGGATTGAAGGTGTGAGGTGGTTTAACTGCTCAAAACACTGAGAAGAGCAAAGTGTGGTGTAAAGGAACACCAGGAGGAGCTAAGGGACAATATAAAGGGAAAGGATTAGGGTTACAAGCGCGAACATGAGCCCATGGTGAGCTCGGTTCATGGCGCGGTCATGGACCAAGAAATGATGGGAGCAAGTGAGCACGGTGACAATGGAGGAGAAAGCCTGTTGCGCATTAAATGCCTTGCAGAGAGACGTTGACGAGGCACGCTCGAAGTGACACAACAAGCCCCCCCATGCTCTCTCTTTCTCTCTGCCATGAACGCTTGCGCGCGCGAGAAGCCGAGGAGGAAGAAGAGCAGAGAAGACAAACCACGACCGTTGGATTTTAGATGGGCGGTTGTGATTTAAAGAGTTCGCGGACGATCCGATTGCCTACGGAAATGCGGGCGGTTGGATTGAGATCAACGGTCCCAATTGGCTAATGCAAGCGGAGGTCGAGCGACTTCATCAATGCGGGCCGCGATTGGGATCAACGGTGATATCGCACGCACGTTTTAAAGCGGCTCGGTGCGATTAGGTGGTTCAATCAAGTCAAGTGGCTCGGACTCGAGCCCGACTCGAACCCAAGGAGCAGTGGCGGTTTTAGGTTTTTAAATATCTTGAGACTTTTGAGAATTTATTTGGGGTAGCAAAATAACTCCAAAAATTCTGAAATTTTACAGGAGCTTGCTGACTGAGACATTGACCTTGTGTAAAATTTTCAGAGGTTTTATGCATTGTATGTTTCTCCAAAAATTCTACAAGGTACTGGTTTTGTGTTTGGTGAGAGTCAAACAGGTTTGACTGCCCTCTAAAATATTCAAACAATTTCTAAAAATTGTGAAATTTTTCAGAGGGGTCACATACCATCCCAAGAACTTAGGAAAAATATTTCCAGAGGATGATCAAAAGGTTTGACAAGATTGTTTTTGAAGGAACAAGATTTGGATCAAAAGACTTGTGACTTTGTACTTCCATAACCTTTTGTACAATACTTGCTCGGTACACAAAGGAAATACATGATGTAAGAAAAAGTTTTAATTTCTACTCATTTTCTTACATTTGAAACACAAGCCCAAAATTGGGATGTTACAACTCTCCCCCTTACAAGAATCTCGACCAGAGATTAGTTTACTCGGAGAAGAAAGAAGGAAAATCTGCACGAAGGCGATCTTCTCGCTCCCAAGTTGCTTCATCTTCAGAATGGTTTGACCACTGAACCTTAAGGAACTTGATGACACGGTTCCTTGTTCTCCGTTCAGATTCCTCAAGAATGCGAACAGGACGCTCGCGATAGGTCAAATTCTCACGCACATCGAGAGTTTCCAGCGGAGTTTCCTCGGTTGGGACACGGAGGCACTTCTTGGTGTGAAACATGGAACACATCATGCACACCTCAAGTGCATTGGTAGCTCCAATCTGTATGCAAGCTGCTCCAACTCTCTCGATGATACGGTAAGGCCCAACATATCGAGGGCCAACTTTCCTTGATGCCAAGCGATGGCCCTTTAAGGGTGAGACTTTGAGATACACAAAGTCATTGGGCTCAAAGCTCAACTCACGGCGACGACGATGCGCATAGCTCTTTTTGTGCGGGTGGGCGTGCGCAGATGCTCGCGGATCAAGCGAACACGGCTTCGGCCTCATTGATCAACTCGGGCGAAAAGCGCGCTCGCCGATCTCGACCAGTTCAATGGGGTTCGCATCTCCTCCCATACAAAGACTCAAATGGTGCCATGCCAAGGCGGCACGAAAAGCTGTTGTTGTAGGAGAACTTCGGCAAATGGTAGGCACTTCTCCACTTCTTCCCATAGGAAAGGACACAAGCACGGGCATTAGTCAAACCAAAGACATGGCGGTGTACTCGTAAAGGCCATAACGAGTAGCAAAAGCCGTCTTGAATATCCTCGCTACGATCGACTTGATGATAGCCCAATCTCAAGTCAATCTTGAGAAGACACGTGCTCGAGTCAAGCGATCGAAAAGATCATCAATACGGGGCAAAGGATACTTGT
The DNA here is from genome assembly GCA_036346255.1 of Ampelocalamus luodianensis. NCBI lineage: Eukaryota > Viridiplantae > Streptophyta > Magnoliopsida > Poales > Poaceae > Ampelocalamus > Ampelocalamus luodianensis. The sequence goes on along the minus strand of CM070632.1, from coordinate 50,146,612 downwards.
TCTTCACCGTCACTTCATTAAGCGGACGGTAATCAACACACATGCGCAAGGTCTTGTCCTTCTTCTTCACAAAAATAATGGACAACCCCAAGGAGATGAGCTAGGGCGGATAAAACCCTTCTCTTGCAGCTCACCCGATTGCTTCTTGACTCCTCCAACTCATTAGGAGGCATGCGTCGGCCTCTTAGAAATAGGGGCGATGCAGGGCAGCAACTCTATCACAAACTCGGATCTCGAGCAGGAGGCATCCGGGCAAGTCTTCGGGAAAGACATCCGCGAAGTCACACACCGTGGGGGCGTCGTGAATCTCCAATCTTGGCTTTGTTTCAAGGACATAAAGATGGGGCTCTACAAGCGTGGCGAAACCCAACCTGTTCACCGAAGAATTGGTGAGGTAGACAATCTTCTGGCACAATCGATTTGCCCCAAGTGTTGGGACAACCAATCCATGCCAAGAATCACATCCAAGCGCGCCGAGTCGAGCGAGGATGAGATTCGCCAAAATCCACTCCTTCGATGTGGATAGGAACATCCGGCATACTTGGTCGGCTCTCATTTCCGAACCCGAGAGCGAATGAGCGAGGGAACCCTCAAAGGGACACGAGTGAAGTCCACAATCAGCGACAAGCGACCTCGAAATAAAAGAATGCGAGGCCCGAGTCAAATAAAGCGTAGCAGGATGCAAATGAACAAGGCGTACCCAACACCACGTCGGGCGCCTCTGTGCCTCCTCGGCCGAGATATGATTGACTCGGCGCTTCCCAAGCCGGGGTCTTACGGTCGGTGGGTGACCACTCCCTTGCCGCGTCCTCCATTAGGGCGAGGGCGCTCGATCTTCTTAGGACAACTACTCGCGTAGTGGCCCTTGTTGTGGCGATGAAGCGGTGGCGTCGGTGCGGGGTTGCGGGAACACCTGCGGTGGGTCGCAGCGCGCGTGGCGAGTCACGGCCGGCGGAGGGCGTGGAGCTGGTCTTTGAAGGCCTCGGCGGTGGTGAAGCCAAAGAGCGGGCCACCGTGCGAGCCCAACTTCGGGGCGAGCGAGGCGGCTGCGCGCATCAGCCGAGCCTCCCACTTGCGCTTGCGAGACTCGCCGCGCTCTCGCCTTGTGCTTGGCGATGATGGCCTTGTCCACCAAGGTGCGGAAGTCGGGAAGTCCACAATAGAGAGCTTGTCTGAAGCTCCTCGGACAAACCCTCCATGAACTTCTCTGCTTGGCCTCATCGGTGGCCACCTCGGCGAGGCGTACCTCGCCAAATGGTTGAACTCATGGAGGTACTCGATCCACGATTTGCGCCTGTTTGGCGCAAGGAATTCCTTCTTCTTGACTTCATCGGGCGGCGAGGACATGGGCGACGGAAAGGCGGCGGAACTCCTCCACGAGACCACGTGTCCGCGGGCTGCATGGCGAGAAATTCTCCCACCATGAGAGTGCCGCACCCTCCGGTGATGGGATGCGAAAAGTGCGCTCTGCTCACGGCGCGAGCAGCGTTGAGCTTCCGCTCAACGAGCGCAGCCGATCGTCTGCGTCCAAGGATCCTCGGACCGGGAGAAGGTAGGAGGCTGCGTGCGAAGGAACTCCGCAAGTCCCCACGAGGCCGGTGACCACCTCGGATCGAGGCACGAGAGGAGTGGAGGTGTTTCGGCGATAACCTCCAACACCCTACGGTCCTCCGACGATTGCGTTCGATTTGCATGAGACTTCGCCATGGTCGGAGGAGGAAGCTCTTCATCGGGACTACGGTGATTCCGGCGCTCGTGTCCCACCGACCATCTGATTCACTAAGATGAGTTAGCTACAAGCCGAGATAAAAGAAAGCAAAGAAGTCCAAACTCAATAACAAGGGCTCAGGAATAACCACCAAGAGTACAAGACCAAAAATCACCAAATCGACTTCCTAAAACGACTAACCCGTATGGAAGAACGAGTAATCGTTTGAGAAGCCCCAAAATTTCAGAACTAAATTCTAGCTCACAACAGCCCAAGAATCAAGATATAACCACCTAATAGAGTATAGGCATTAGCTAATCTCATATCACTTCTTACCCTTTCATTCCCACAAGTTTTAGTTGAATTTACCTCTCATTTCCTACCTTAATTACTAACCACTAGCTAGCTATCCAAATTCCTTTCTCCAAGCTCTCATGTTTCTCCCAAAACCAAGTTAATCGATAGAGGCTAGTTTTTGAAAGGAAGAGAGGAACAACTTTCAAACTTAAGTGAGAGTAAGGTGAGATGAGCAAGCTAAGGCAGTGGGAGTAAAATCAGATAACTTACTTAAGTTTTAGTAAACTATTTGAAAGTAAGTTTTCAAATATCCTAAAGCGACCAAGCTAGGGGTTTCTCGGTCGAGTATGGCTCGATACCAACTTTGTGAGGACCGGAATATTTAACTAGTAACACTTAACCTCCAATTGGTTCTAGCATTACTAATTAAACATTCTAAGCCTCGATGGGCATATGTTTCCCGAATTGCAACATATGCACATCATCACAAAATACACATCATTTCCATACAACATACATCACTAAGTCCAACAACGACATACATAAAGTAAAGTTATTACAAAGAGAGCCGACCAGGCCAAATAGAACAATATACAAGAATGACAGTGGAAGCAAAAGGTGCCATAAGATGGCTAGAACAAAAGTCGGCCGGTTAGCCATACACCCACAAGGCAACCGGCCAGGGCGCCAAGCTAGTCGCCCATAAGCTACCACAACACGACTCACAAAAGTGAGGCCCCTCGAGCTCACCTTCTTCCTCTGCAATGAGAACAATTAAGCATAGCATCCGAGTACAAAGATTGTCTTTGTACCCATAAGATCGACGTGTGGAATAGCGGACCTATTCATAAACTACATGCAAGCTTATTTAGGTGGAGGTTGTATGTCTCATTTGCACAAAGCCAACTTTATTTGCAATAATGTAATACATTTTAAAAGCAAGTTTGCAAATCTGTTTTGTTATCAAAGTAATGATAAGTAAAGGTACATACAAGTAACCACACAGGCGACTATCCCAATAGCCACCACAACATAGCACGAATCCCGATTCGTACCACCCATCAAGTTTTAATTTAAAGGTTGTAGTCTAACTCTTGAAAGACCTTGCCAAGCGTGTCCATAACCTAGGGCGAGGCTATTCGAATAGTTTTAACCTGCGAGGGTGTACCAATGTACCCACACTTGGACCGCCTTCAAGCCACAAGCACACTCAGAAGGTATGCTGGCCCGACTAAGTCCTCTGAGACATTTCCAATCTTGTGTATTAACTACGAGCCGCTCATATGGATAGAAACCCATATGCTTACATTGCAAGCGAAAGACAACAAATCCCATCACGGGTGAAGTCTTTCGGACACTACAATCTCCCAACACCATCCCTCCTGCGACTCCTGCGACTCGGAGCCAATACACGCCAAAGTACTAAGTCAAGAGAGGTCCCATACCCTCTAATGTGGTTATGCGCTAAAATGCTTGGTTTAGTGTAACAAGATGTTCGGTCCTTGTTGACCGGGCACCATTCGATCACACCCAAAATCACACCATCATACCATTGTGCCCAAGTCTAAATCATTTTGTTTTCAGTTTTAGTTTTCATAAGTAGACATAGCACAAGGTGGAAATCATAATCATAATAAGTTTGATGTGATCAAGGTTATCGACAAGTCGATAACCGTCCATTTCTACCGAAGCTAAGCATGGCTAAGCAATTAATTCGCAACTACTAAGTGACAAGAGCCCATCCATGAACTCTAAATCACAGCAAGTAACCTAGGCTCATGGTAGTAGAGAATAATCATTTGCTAAGGAAATGCATCTACTAGGCCAACTATTAACACAAAATAGCAATGCATACATATAATTTGTAATCAACATAAATACTTAAAATCTGGGATTAACATGATCAAGCGCTTGCCTTCTTCTTGTTGCTCAAACTGTTGTGGAGGGTCGTTCTCGGGATTACCGCAAATGTCGAACCCTAAGCGAAAGGCAAAAAGAACCAAGAACAACCAATAAGACTAGCAACACTTAACAAAAGAGCAAGCCAAAATTATCCAAATGCGACGAAATTTATACATAAGGTAGAATACGAATATACCAAGACATAGAAACTGGAAAAACCTAATTTGGATTTGTGGTGCAAAAGATATTACCTAAAAACCCATTTTCGGCCATAATTAGCACTGTAGCAAAAATATTTTCTAGAAAGATTTTGAAGCTGAAATTTTTATGGTAGCTACCTACTGGTATAGAGGTAACCCATATAAAATTTCAGGTCATTTGGAGTTAAAATGATTTAGTTATGATTTTTCTAAGATGCAACACTAGCATAATGCACTTTCCAGAAATATAAACATGTGCAAAACCTATTTCACATTATAGTATGATAATAGAGGGATTTCCTAACATCAAATTTCTATTTTTAGGATTCACGAGGAATTCGGTGTCTATTACATCATTAAATGAATTTTTAAGTGCTACTAATAAGGTTAAATCTACTAACATATTTTTAAGTGTGATTTAGGCCTACCACCATTTTTAGATTAAAGTTTAGTTAATAACAAATTTATCAAAGTTAAAATCATACAATTCGCAGATATCTGAAAAAGATATGCATTTTCCAAGTTTTAATACAATTACGGAATATATAAAAATAGCAGAAAACAAGCTATAAAAGATTACGAATTTTCTACTACTGAAGCATAGCTAAAAGCATTTTTATATTAAACTTTAGTGATTTACAAATTTATTGCGATTGGTTTCATGTAAAAGGATTTATCTTGAATTAGTTATGAATTTCTAAAGTTTTGATACAATTTTGGTTGATAAATAAATACTTACGAAATAAAAACCAACCCAAGGAGATAAATGGCGTGGGCGCTCGTGGGCGTTGATGCAAAATTCAACGAGCCACACGCCACGGAAACAGCGCGCGCGCGCGATTCATGCGAGGAGCTCACCGTTGGATCAAGATCCAGCGGCTCACGAGGAAGGATGCAGCCGGGCGGTGCGGTTGCCTTGGCGCTCACGGTAGTAGATCTCAAGATGAGCGGCACGGAGAGCACTTCCGTCGGAAGGTCGATTGCACGCATGATCGGGCGCGAGATCAAGCGATGGGCGGCCAAGAATGGCGAGGCGGATGGTCGAATGCATACAAGATCGGGCGCGGATCGCAAAATGGACAGCGGTCCAAGATTGAAGTGCATTTAGGAGTCTTGACACGTGGGTCGCATGTCGGTGGCGAGAGTCACACATGCGAGTCTTAACACTGCGATGCGATGCGCGTGGACCCACTGTCGATGACTTAAAGGAGGTTTTAGGGCAACTAATTAATTACTAAAGACCAATGATTAATGATGATTAGCACTTAATGTGTCCTAAAGATTTTGAGCAGAGGTGATTTAGGGACGAGGGCCCACACGCCGATGACCCAAAAGGTAATTTCGGACACATTTATTGCTAACAATGATTAGCAATAAATAACCCAAAATCAGCCCTAATGACTTTGGTTTTGGTTTTGAGCTTATGGGCCCACGGCGATGTACGGGGTATTTCAAACGACCAATAGTGCCGACACTTTAATTAACCCATGATTAGCATTAATGATGCCTAAGCGCGCGGATAAAAGCCGCGGGTGATTTAAGGCGGGACCCACATGTCGATGAGACATTAGGCGATTAAGTCACCCTTAATGCTCTTGATTGGCAATCATTAAACATTAAATGTGTCCTAATTATCGGCAAAGCGGAGCTTCTCAAGCGACAAAACCCGAGTGGCTTTGCGGCTTGTCGCCGGCGACTCGGTGTGGCGGCGCCACAAACTATCAAAATGGGTTCGCAATAGTGTTGCGGACCCAGCGATGATGACCTCGCCGGCGGTGGAAGTGCAGAACGCGGCGGCCGGAAAACAAAGAAAGAGGCCGACACGGCAAAACACGAAAATAGCAAGATGCTCATTGCGGTCCAAGGAAGCGAGTGCCATGACTTCTAGGGACTACATAGAAGCTACCTTAGCAGAGAGGAGCTTCAAAGATGGCGGGAAGACTTGAACACGATGAAGTCCACCGGAGCGAAGAAGACGAAGTGGAAGATGAGGTTCGAGCAAAATGAGTGGAACAAATCATCACCACAGCTTCATTATAGCTCAAAGAGGCTCCAAAAGCAAATAATTGCAAAAGAACCACTTACATTTGGAGAAGAAAGGGGTGAAACCAAGCGAAAATCTCCAAACTTAAAATTGAGTGATTCTGTGAATGCAACCCAAAATCAAGTTAGGGAAATACAAAGGAGGTTGAGGAGTTCAAAAGGGTGCAAGAAATGTTGAAGATAAACCCTTTGGACACCAAGGCGCCATTGGAGCTCTACGGTCAACAATGGTGGATTGAAGGTGTGAGGTGGTTTAAGCACTCAAAACAACGAGAAGAGCAAAGTGTGGTGTAAAGGAACACCAGGAGGAGCTAAGGGGCAATATAAAGGGAAAGGATTAGGGTTACAAGCGCGAACATGAGCCCATGGTGAGCTCGGTTCATGGCGCGGTCATGGACCAAGAAATGATGGGAGCAAGTGAGCACGGTGACAATGGAGGAGAAAGCCTGTTGCGCATTAAATGCCTTGCAGAGAGACGTTGACGAGGCACGCTCGAAGTGACACAACAAGCCCCCCCATGCTCTCTCTTTCTCTCTGCCATGAACGCCCGCGCGCGCGAAGCCGAGGAGGAAGAAGAGCAGAGAAGACAAACCACGGCCGTTGGATTTTAGATGGGCGGTGTGATTTAAAAGAGTTCGCGGACGGTCAGATTGCTCACGGAAATCGGGCGGTTGGATTGAATCAACGGTCCCAATTGGCTAATGCAACCGGAGGGTCGAACGACTTCATCAATGCGGGCCGCGATTGGGATCAACGGTGATATCGCACGCACGTTTTAAAACGCGGCTCGGTGCAGTTAGGTGGTTCAATCAAGTCAAGTGGCTCGGACTCGAGCCCGACTCGAACCCAAGGAATAGTGAAACTGGTTTTAGGTTTTTAAATATGCATAATTTGTGCCATCAAATTTAGGTGCTTCACCTAGATGCACTATATCACTAGTAGCCATCCTTTACTCTCTAGACGGTTAAGTCTAATAAATGAGAGACCAAGCTCTGATACCACTTGTAAGATCGAGGAGGCCGACTAGAGGGGGGGTGAATAGGCGTTTTAAAAACTTCTATGCTCTAAAACCGATTTCAAATGCGGAAGCTAAATATCAATTCGGTTTAGCACAATTAACGCCTAAAACAACTAGGTGCACCAACAATACAAGTCAATAATAAATAGAGCAATTTAGCAACGACTTGTAAGCTATCAACTAATGATATGATCAATCAAGCACATACAAGATAGCAATCATAAAAATGAATAAGCAATTATACAATGAATGTAAATTGCACAAAGTAAAGCATATGAAAGCTAATCACAAGAAGCACACGTGACACAACGATGTTTTACCGTGGTGGTCGGAGACTTGCCGGTCTCCCATAATCCACGTTGAGGTAAGTTCAACCTTTTGGATCGGCTCCAAAGCGCGAGGCAACACCTCAGAGGTAAGTCAAACTACTTGGACCGGTTCCAACCGAACCAACACCTCTAAGTGAGTTCAGCCGCAGAACCGACTCCAACTTGAACTTATCACCCCAATCCACTAGGGTTGCTCTTACTCCGCTCGGAGATGGCGAGCACCAAGCCACTCACAAATCGCGGGTCTTCTCACAAGCTTCACTTGAGAAGATCACCGCGCCTAACGTCTCCACGCCGTCTAGGTGTCGGCAAACACCAAGAGTAACAAGTCTCCAACTTTCACTTGAACCAATCAAGTGTCAAAGCTCTCGTGGATACTAAATCCACCACCTAATGCAACACATGCAATATGATTTGCCTCTCAAACTTCACTAAGTGCAACACATGCACAAATGGGAGTAGAGGGCTTGCTCTTAGCTCAAAGGAACTCAATGGGATGCCAAAGGTTGTCTCTCAACCGGCCAAGGGGTATTTATAGCCCCAAACCAAAACTAGCCGTTGGGAGCTGAAATCGGCAAAAACTAGCGTTCTGACCTTGGTGCGGTACTACATGATTATACGAGCGGTACTACGCCTTCGCGGTACTCTGCGCGATTATCGAGCAGTACTACCGCAACCCAATTTTCAGCACAGACGACACTCGGTAAAAAGGTCATAACTTTTGACTCCGATGCCAGAATTGAGTGATCTTGGACTCTATTGAAAGCTTATTCAGTGGGCTACTCAACCCACCTATTTGATTTGATCTCAAACACATTTTTATCAAATCAAAAAGCACAACTTCAAAGAGCCACTACCATGGTCTAAGTCCAAAGAGTTAGCAACAAGCAATCTTAGACCATACCAAGGGAAAATACATGAATCCCAACAATTTGCAAAACACATTTGCAAACTTAGATCATGCCACAAGGAGTAGGTACATGGACTTCAACCGTTTGCAAAACACATTTGCAAAGTATAGTCACATGCTACAAGGATTATCCATGAGCCTCAACTATTTGCAAAACACATTCGCAAATATAGGCAACATGTTAGAGTGAGCTAGAGCAAGTGAGATTGAGTTATTAACACATGATGAGACTCAAGCTACTAGACAAGACCCCTCTTAATAGTACGGCAACCTATACTAGCAATCCGGTCTTCCAACCAAACACCAAGACCAGGTAAAGACTAGAAACACATCCTTAGCCTTAGCTAGTCATACCTTTGCCTTGACCATCCACTTAAAGCTTGATGACTCACATCCTCGCCGTGTCGGGTCATCGTCTTGATATGCATCAACCCATGATGCATCCTTTACTTGACCTCAATCAACATATGATGAGTCTTCTCTTGACTTGATGATCAACTCATGATCATCTCTTCTTTGAGATCTTGATATGCATCAACACATGATGCATCCTCTTCTTGAATCTTGACTCGGTGACGATCAACTCATGATGCCATCCAAAGTCTTCATCACCCTGGAACATAACCTATTCATCCAACTCATGGAAAATGTTAGTCCCACAATGTCATTAACATTAATTACCAAGATATACTGCATAAATGCTTTTGAACAAGCCATTACTAACAGTGCGGTATTACCAACTAGCATCCGTAGCGCTCTCGTAATACCGTTTCTCGATCGGTACTACCGATTTCGAGGCTCGAGAAATCTGAAAAATACCTTCTCTGGAATTTACATACCGCCAACATATTTGCGGTCATACGCTCTGTGTAGTTCCGCCACATGAACTCGGTACTCTTCGCTCCACCTCGAGCAAACCAAGTCCAAAAGCAATGCTATCGGAATTTTCATACCGCAGAAATCGGTACATCCGCGGTGCATACTACACGATACAACGTACTACCGCATTTCGAAGCTTTTAAATGCATGACTCCTTTGTCTTGAGCCATGTTGATCTCTTATCACCTTTGCATTTCCTTTTCATGTCACCATTCAAACTCAGGACTAAGCCTTGAAAACATCTTAGCACACACATTAGTCCCACAACACCATTGCAAATAATTGAATATAAAGTGACATGAGTATATATGAACTACATAAGTTATATATACCAAGAGTATATCTGAACTACAAGTTGTATATACTAAATATGAGTGTATCTGAACTACACAAGTTGTATATACTCATATGAATATATTAACTACACAAGTTAAAATATATTCAAGGATATATGAGCATCAATGAACTACACAAGTCTCATATGCTCTCATATACTCATATGAATATACTAACTACACAAGTTAAATATATTCAAGGATATGTTTCAAAGTAAAGATCCTTAATATATGTGGAAAGAGAATATGGATCAATACTAATGAAACCACAAAATATAGAATGAACTCCCTAAATGTGTGCATACACAAATGTGTAATGGAAACATATGCACATATCCAAGTTAACCTTTTGGTGGAGTTTAACCTATATTTTGGATCCGAGAATGCAACAAGATATAATAAGAAGAAGTAGAATGCATACCTCTTGTATTTTCATCTTTATATCCAAACGAGACTAAGCAATAGATAATCAATAGAATTGTTAGTCTCACAAATAGATTGTCATTTATGAATACATACCTGTTTGGATTTTTGCTTTTATATCCAAGCTGAGACTAAACTTGATATAACAATAGGAGTGTTAGTATCACAAGTGCATTTGTCATTAATCACTTAATCACTTTGCATGCCTTCATGATTTTCACCTTTATATCCAAATAAAACTACACAATATGTATATCAATAAAGGTGTTAGTCTCCCAATTAGATTTATCATTAATCACCAAAACTCCATTACCACATAATGACGGGTCTAGATCTTTCAATCTCCCCCTTTTTGGTGATTGATGACAAATCCATCATTAATAGCAACATTTGGATATAAGTCAACATATAATAAGAAAGAAAGCATATTTGACTATATGTATGCACAAAACTTAGAGAAAGAATTCTCGCACTTAAGGCATCACAAGAGATATCAAATACGAACATCCAAATGTAGCTCATACAAATTCTCCCCTTTTTGGCATTAAACACCAAAAATCCAAAACAAATATTAAGCCAAAAGGAAGTCTCTGTAAAAACCATAGAGCTAGGCAATAGAATTCATATGATTTTGATCATCGAAATATTCTCCCCTTTTATGATCTATGCAAGATATAAGGTGAGAACATTCTCCCTAAACTTTTTCCTTTTAAGTTCTCCAAAAGCATTCTCTCACTTTTGGACTAATCATAAGATAGAGTGAACTCACAAGAAATATCAAATAAACTTTCTCCCCTTTTGGCATAAACACTGAAGAATCAAAACGAGGCCAAAAAGGAGTTTTTCAAACTAGTTTTCCCATATAATAGATTACCCATTTTGAAACTCAAAACGGTTTTCAATTTTGCTTTTAGCTTTTACAAAAAGTTTTAGGAAAACTCCCCCTTACACAAAGGTTCCACTCCTTTGACACACAAAGGATTTCTTTGTCCAATTTATCTCCCTCTTAGCTTTTGACACACAAAAGCCTTCTTTATCCAATTGTCTTTGCTTTTGACACACAAAAGCAATTTTCCCTTTTTCTTTATGTGTATCCATTTGTAAGGTAATCCTTGAACAAATCTAGTAGATACCACTTGTAGAGACTTCTTGTAGATACTACTTGTTGAAAGATATTCTTTAAACTCCATTTGTGAATACTATAAGTCGACGACGCCACTTGTAGATTTCACTTGTAGATAATACTTGTAAATCCATATGTTGATACCACTTGTGGAAAACATGCGTCGACAGGTCTTGCAATCCCAAGGTGCTTGAACTTCTCTTTTTAAGATCTTCAATGAAAGCATAGAGAGAAGAGATAGAGAGAAAAACCACTTGAGAGAAGATGATATCACTTGATACAATTGAGATATATCTCTTGAAGAGATAAGACTTGAAAAGATATCGGGTATCAGAGAAATCACTTGGATAAGATACCTCTTGAAAAACGACATCAAGAAATTTGAGGTATCGAAGAGACCACATGGATAAGAAGTGATTAGGTATCGAGGAGAGCTTGGTAAGCAAAGAATTGATCGGCATGAAAAGAGTTAGATACCACTTGTGAATGAGGACAAGAGATACCACTTAAAAGATACAACATGAAGAAGTACGATGATATCAATTGAGAATACCACTTGTAAGGACAAGATGATATCACTTAAAATAGTACCACTTGTAAAAACAAGGATACCACTTGAATCAAACACATATGATTCTCATGCCGAGGTCAAAGAAGATCAATAGGAGCTACCACTTGAAAGAATACCATTTGAATGATAAATATATCACAATGAGATCAAAATGGCATATAGAGTCAAAAAGTATTTGAGAGTAGCTAGCAAGGATACCACAGATCAAATTAACTTTGGGAAACAACCACAATAGATTTAGAATTGAAAGAATTGAGATTGGTTGTTTTGTCAGGATAATCGGTAGTACCGTAGGTCAAGGACCGGTAGTACCGCACAGCGGTAGTACCGTGGTTAGACCGCCGGTAGTTCCAATTTTCCTGGGATTTCAAGGATTGATCAGGGAATTTTGGGAATAGTTGTATTTTGCTCCAAACTTTCACACAAACATCCAAATAAAGATATTTGGAGCATTTCCAACTTATCTAGCCTTTAGAAAACCAATTATCAAATAGTTTTTATGAATTAAGCTTTTTATTTTGGAAATGAAATTGCATTTTCAAGACTTTTCGCAAAAAGATCCAAATTGAGCAAATGAAGAAATTTTGAGCATCCAATTTTGTGTATGAGTCATGAATACCATTATGGACCTATTCATGTGAATAATTTAGGCTCAATTGGCTAAACTCACATTAGTGCTCGAAAGTGACTACTTAGGTCAAACTAGGATTTTGGATGAGTTTCAAAATCAAATAACTTTTGATGAGTTGGTCTTTTGGAAATCATTTGAATACTAAAAATGTTTAGAATAGCCAACTCTAGGATTTTCCTTTTGGGACAAAGGTCAAATTCTTTTTAGAATAGATTTTACACAAAAATCTAGTTTATGTCAAAAACAAGATTCTATGATCTAGAATTTTGGGTAGAAACTCATTTTCATTTAAAATATTTTTTTTTTGAACCAAAACCTTTGGTAAACCTTTGAAATGCATTTGTATACATTTTGCAACTAGTTTTTCAAAGGATTACTTATATTTATGAAATTTTTGACTTTTGACTAAAAGGCTCAATTTTGAAAAACATTACTAGCACTTAATTAATTTGGGCACACTTTGGGACGTGATATATATGTAAATGATTTAGCACTCCCCCATAATGTGCCACTTCAATCTTGCTCAAGATTTGAATAATCAAGATTTAGCACAAGAGCAAGAACAACCCTTTTATAAGATTTTCATGAAATGCAACCTACACAAGGTAAAGTGTCTAGATATTTCAATGTAAATACTTGTTACCGAGATAGCATTGGTTTATGATGTGACTTGATTATCCTCAAGCTTGGCTCCAATTTTGCATATGGTGAATTTCACCTCTTCATGTGTGAGCCAAACCTCCAATGCCTCTCCAAGTACCTATTAATCATTTAAGCGCATTTGGTACCCAAAACTTCGTTGGGTCCATGAATGTTAGTCACAATACTTTTGGGCACCCAAATAGCCCTTCTAATAATAGTCTTAGGTGAACTAACAATTCTAGCAAACACATTGTCATTCTTATCCTTCCTAAGCACATAATGATCATTATAAATAATTGGCTTAGGAGAGATACCTTTAGGACATTCCTTACTAAAATGTCCTTTTCCCGGTAATTGTAGCAAGTAGGGCTTTTACTTCCCCTTGATGTCTTCTTATCTTGCTCATTGCCATCTTGCCTCTTCATTGAATGTCTTGGCTTGACATCCTTTTTATTTGGGCACACCGAGGCGATGTGTCCAAACTTCTTGCATCCAAAGCACTTGATAATTTTGAATTGATCTCCATTTTGCTTTGGGTGACTCTTCACCTTCTTCTTGGCGGTGAGACCAAGTCCTCTCTTGTCCATTTTCTTGATAGGGCACTTGGAGGCAAAGTGACCCTTCTCATTGCAATCAAAGTATTTTATATCCTTGATCTTTTTACTTTCCTCTACAAGATTAGTCTCACAAGACATAGAGGAAATCGAAGCATTTAATTTAGAGCAACAAGGTATATCATTTAAATCATTTACCTTGTTAGGGCACACGGAAGCAATGTGTCCCTTTTCATAACATCCAAAGCATTTGATATTTGAGTATTTCTTTTCTTTTTGCTTTGGGATGAACTTCACATTTTTCATTTCGATGAAGCCAAGTCCTCTCTTGTAATCTTCCTTATTAGGGCATTTTGAGGAGAGATGACCCTTTTGATGACAATCAAAGCACTTGATGTTCTTGTTGTGTCTTTGATTGTATCTCATCTTGCTATTTTCCCTTTTCTTGGGAGTGAAGCCAATTCCACTCTTGTCATTTGATCTTTGTTGCTTGCTCAAGATATCATCAAGAGTGGCTTTTCCCTTGTAGCTTCTATCCAAGTCATTTCTCAAATTTGAGACTTGGGCCTTAAGCTTTTTGTTTTCCTCTACAAGGTTAGTCTCACAAGACATAGAGGAAATAGAAATATTTTCACTAGAGCAACAAGACATATCAATTAAATCATCGCAAGATGTGGATATGCTAACTTTAGATGAATTGCAAGAAATAGAAACTATACATGGCAAATCATCTATTAGATTACATGTTACACCTATATCCACCTTGGAGCTAGTATATTCATTTAGGAGGAGCTTTTCATGTTCATCTTTTAGAACATCATAATTATTTTGGAGTAAGACATGTTCTTTCTTCAAAACTTTGAATTTTGATTTCTCCATTCCTAAATATTCATTTAGATCTTCTAGCATATCTGTCAACTCATCATAAGAAGGATTATTGTCATCATCATTATTTACCTTCTTATTACCTTTAGCCATGAGGCAATGAGTTAATGTGGAGGGGTTTGTGATCTCATCATTGTCGGAGCTTGATGTTGAGCATTCTTCCCCCGACATCCATTCTTGCATATAATCCTCATTGATTGAAGTAAATGTTGTTGATGATTCTTCATTGTCGGAGTTTGAGATTGAGCATTCTTTTCCCGACGTCCACTCAACTATGCGATCATTACTTGTGGAAGTGGACCTTTCATAATATTCTTGAAGATGGGTCCACATCTCATGAACGTTCTTGTGATCGCATATGGCATCAAACACATCTACACTCAAAGCACTAAATAAAGCGTTAATTGCTTGAGCGTCGAGATGTAAGCATTTCTCTTCCTCAATTGTTGGATCAAGCCTATCCAATGGAGGAGAAAAGCCAACATCTACAATCCGCCATATATTTAGGCCCATGACCTTAAAATAACATGACATGCGGATTTTCCAATGTGCATAATTTGTGCCATCAAATTTAGGTGCTTCACCTAGATGCACTATATCACTAGTAGCCATCCTTTACTCTCTAGACGGTTAAGTCTAATAAATGAGAGACCAAGCTCTGATACCACTTGTAAGATCGAGGAGGCCGACTTGAGGGGGGGTGAATAGGCGTTTTAAAAACTTCTATGCTCTAAAACCGATTTCAAATGCGGAAGCTAAATATCAATTCGGTTTAGCACAATTAACGCCTAAAACAACTAGGTGCACCAACAATACAAGTCAATAATAAATAGAGCAATTTAGCAACGACTTGTAAGCTATCAACTAATGATATGATCAATCAAGCACATACAAGATAGCAATCATAAAAATGAATAAGCAATTATACAATGAATGTAAATTGCACAAAGTAAAGCATATGAAAGCTAATCACAAGAAGCACACGTGACACAACGATGTTTTACCGTGGTGGTCGGAGACTTGCCGGTCTCCCATAATCCACGTTGAGGTAAGTTCAACCTTTTGGATCGGCTCCAAAACGCGAGGCAACACCTCCGAGGTAAGTCCAAACCACTTGGACCGGTTCCAACCGAACCAACACCTCTAAGTGAGTTCAACCGCTTGAACCGACTCCAACTTGAACTTATCACCCCAATCCACTAGGGTTGCTCTTACTCCGCTCCGGAGATGGCGAGCACCAAGCCACTCACAAATCGCCCGGGTCTTCTCACAAGCTTCACTTGAGAAGATCACCGACGCACAACGTCTCCACGCCGTCTAGGTGTCGGCAAACACCAAGAGTAACAAGTCTCCAACTTTCACTTGAACCAATCAAGTGTCAAAGCTCTCGTGGATACTAAATCCACCACCTAATGCAACACATGCAATAGGATTTGCCTCTCAAACTTCACTAAGTGCAACACATGCACAAATGGGAGTAGAGGGCTTGCTCTTAGCTCAAAGGAACTCAATGGGATGCCAAAGGTTGTCTCTCAACCGGCCAAAGGGGTATTTATAGCCCCCAAACCAAAAACTAGCCGTTGGGAGCTGAAATCAGCAAAAACTAGCCGTTCTGACCTTGGTGCGGTACTCACCGATTATCTGGCGGTACTACCGCATCATGTACTACCGCATGATTATCTGGCGGTACTACCGCAACCCAATTTTCAGCACGCACGACACTCGGTAAAAAGGTCATAACTTTTGACTCCGATGCCAGGATTGAGTGATCTTGGACTCTATTGAAAGCTTATTCAGTGGGCTACTCAACCCACCTATTTGATTTGATCTCAAACACATTTTTATCAAATCAAAAAGCACAACTTCAAAGAGCCACTACCATGGTCTAAGTCCAAAGAGTTAGCAACAAGCAATCTTAGACCATACCAAGGGAAAATACATGAATCCCAACAATTTGCAAAACACATTTGCAAACTTAGATCATGCCACAAGGAGTAGGTACATGGACTTCAACCATTTGCAAAACACATTTGCAAAGTATAGTCACATGCTACAAGGATTATCCATGAGCCTCAACTATTTGCAAAACACATTCGCAAATATAGGCAACATGTTAGAGTGAGCTAGAGCAAGTGAGATTGAGTTATTAACACATGATGAGACTCAAGCTACTAGACAAGACCCCTCTTAATAGTACGACAACCTATACTAGCAATCCGGTCTTCCAACCAAACACCAAGACCGGTAAAAGACTAGAAACACATCCTTAGCCTTAGCTAGTCATACCTTTACCTTGACCATCCACTTAAAGCTTGATGACTCACATCCTCGCTTCGTGTCCGGGTCATCGTCTTGATATGCATCAACCCATGATGCATCCTTTACTTGACCTCAATCAACATATGATGAGTCTTCTCTTGACTTGATGATCAACTCATGATCATCTCTTCTTCGAGATCTTGATATGCATCAACACATGATGCATCCTCTTCTTGAATCTTGACTCGATGACGATCAACTCATGATGCCATCCAAAGTCTTCATCACCCTGGAATATAACCTATTCATCCAACTCATGGAAAATATTAGTCCCACAATGTCATTAACATTAATTACCAAGATATACCTGCATAAATGCTTTTGAACAAGCCATTACTAACAGTGCGGTATTACCATAACTAGCATCCGTAATACCGCTCTCCGTAATACCGTTTCTCGATCTTGGTACTACCGATTTCGAGGCTCGAAATCTGAAAAATACCTTCTCTGGAATTTACATACCGCCAACATATTTGCGGTCATACGCACTGTGTAGTTCCGCCACATGAACTCCGTACTACCGCTCCACCTCAGAGCAAACCAAGTCCAAAAGCAATGCTCTGGAATTTTCATACCGCATGTAAATCAAGTACATCGCGGTGCGGTACTACCGCGCATACAACGCCGGTACTACCGCATTTCCAGAAGCTTTTCGAAATGCATGACTCCTTTGTCTTGAGCCATGTTGATCTCTTATCACCTTTGCATTTCCTTTTCATGTCACCATTCAAACTCCGGGACTAAGCCTTGAAAACATCTTAGCACACACATTAGTCCCACAACACAATTGCAAATAATTGAATATAAAGTGACATGAGTATATATGAACTACATAAGTTATATATACCAAGAGTATATACGAACTACAAGTTGTATATACTAAATATGAGTGTATACGAACTACACAAGTTGTATATACTCATATGAATATATTAACTACACAAGTTAAAATATATTCAAGGATATATGAGCATCAATGAACTACACAAGTCTCATATGCTCTCATATACTCATATGAATATATTAACTACACAAGTTAAATATATTCAAGGATATGTTTCAAAGTAAAGATCCTTAATATATGTGGAAAGAGAATATGGATCAATACTAATGAAACCACAAAATATAGAATGAACTCCCCCTAAATGTGTGCATACACAAATGTGTAATGGAAACATATGCACATATCCAAGTTAACCTTTTTGGTGGAGTTTAACCTATATTTTGGATCCGATGAATGCAACAAGATATAATAAGAAGAAGTAGAATGCATACCTCTTGTATTTTCATCTTTATATCCAAACGAGACTAAACAATAGATAATCAATAGAATTGTTAGTCTCACAAATAGATTGTCATTTATGAATACATACCTGTTTGGATTTTTGCTTTTATATCCAAGCTGAGACTAAACTTGATATAACAATAGGAGTGTTAGTATCACAAGTGCATTTGTCATTAATCACTTAATCACTTTGCATGCCTTCATGATTTTCACCTTTATATCCAAATAAGACTACACAATATGTATATCAATAAAGGTGTTAGTCTCCCAATTAGATTTATCATTAATCACCAAAACTCCATTACCACATAATGACGGGTCTAGATCTTTCACCGTTGTTGCTCGTCGTCGACAAGCCGCCTCAACCCTTCCCCAGCCTCATCTTCTTCACCCTCATGGTCGTCGTGAGCCACTATTCCTCATACGCGCATCATTTTGCCACGGGCAAGTCCCTAGCACCCATTTCTCCTTAGCCACCCGTGGTGCCACCATGGTTGCATGCCGTCGGCTCACTTCCGGTGACCCTAGGTCCCTTAGCATCGCTTGGACTTGCCGAGTCCAGTGCACCTCTCCTTTAGTCCTGAGACCGTCTCCTTCGTCAAAACCTTCGCAGACCCAAAGCTTCCTGCCGCCTCTCGCCATCGTGCCACCAAATCCGTCCATCTCTCCGGTCATCGTCACCTCCCCTAGCATCGCAATACCACCCTCTCTCCATTTTCGAGCTCCTTTAAGCTTTTTCGCAACCACCTCGCCGCCTGTGAGATCTTCTTCCCTCTCGACTGCGCAGCTCTACCGCTTTACTTCTCTATCTTTCTGCTAGTGGGACCCACATCATTAAGAATTAATTAGCGTTAAGTGTCGGTAGTTAAGCATCCTGAGTCGATGGCAGGTGGGACCAATCGAAAAGATTAATAGAAATCTAATTTCAAACGGTTTTAGTAAATATGTCACTTACATGTGGAATAGCCTCTGTTTCATAAATAAAAATCCAAAAAATAAAACTATAAATCACTGACAAGTAAGCCCTACATGTAAGTTAATAAAATTCGAAAAAAATGAGAAATTCGTTTTTAGCTTAGAGGAAAATACATTTTCTCTGTTTGAAAGAGTAAACCTCATAGGAATTCAGAGGAGAATACGCTTTCTCTGTTAGAAAGCGTAAACATTAGAAGATACGCTTTTGACGTCACCATTTTATTAATTTCTGGAATTTCAAAATCGAAACAAATTGAAATGTTAACTACTTTTCATATGAACTCCAAATCAATTGATTTTTTCCCCCTAAATTCATCAAAAATCATGCTTTGTATGAATATGCAAAATTATTTGTATTTTTTTGCAGTTGAATTATTTTTCTATATTTAATTTGCTATCGGTTCTTTTTGAATAGATGTCGATACTTCGAATGGAATTTACGACTATCCTTCATCCTCTTATTCAGAGTAACCAGAGTAAATCAAGCACCTCCTTTGACCATGTTAATCCTACTATTCTAATTATTGTACTTCTTTTTGTAAAATCTATTATGCATGCGTGTATATTTGAGTAAAATTGCTATAATTGGGGGTAACGGTAGTTATATTCCTATTCGATGTATGATTCTCCTTGAAATGTTGGCATCCCTACTGTTGTAGCTATTAGGTTTTGGTTTAGGCAATAGATGATATCAAATTTGGTATTTTGAGTGCGAATACCACACAAACCTTTAGCCGGGCTCTAATTTCAACAAAATTAAACTATTGATGAAATTTGGATTGGATTTGTGAGATTTTGAAATGATGGTTCAGAGGGGTTTACCTCTGTTATTTTGTATAAAAATAAAAACAAAAACTTAGTTTATGACGCGGGTGAGTTATATTATAATATAAAAAGTGTGAGAGGTGTATCTCATAAGTAGACAGGGGAAGATTCTCGTCCGGGTCAATTAAGGACCGAATGCCAGTAAGTCCTATCTAAGCCTAAGCATACAACCACATGTGCCGGTATGTGATGGATTTAGCTGATTAAGTTATCGAAAACTAGTCTTGCATGTTGGTAGGCCATAGTAGTACGAGCATGATCAGTGTAGGCATGTTCGATGGGGCTCCCTTCACCGAGGCATTGGGAATAAAGCTTGCCGACACAGCGGTGAATGCCTCACTGAGATAGGGGTATACCCAGGTGAAGTGAGGATATTCATTCACCAAGCTAGTGCAAGGTTATTACTAGGTGATGTAAAGGCTTCGATACATGCTCTAGACTGCTTACCAAAGGATAGTGAGCGGTGGTATCGACGGATGCCAAACAAACTAAAGAATTCGTATGCTGTGGTTAAAGTTGTACATCTCTGC
Source organism: Ampelocalamus luodianensis (assembly GCA_036346255.1). Taxonomy (NCBI): domain Eukaryota; kingdom Viridiplantae; phylum Streptophyta; class Magnoliopsida; order Poales; family Poaceae; genus Ampelocalamus; species Ampelocalamus luodianensis. Next base: position 50,126,228 of record CM070632.1, on the reverse strand, counting down.
ACAGTGTAAATATATTTAAATAGCCATGCTCATGGTCATGAGCGTGCTTAGTGCAGTCTTAATGGGTATAGACTTAGTTTTTATAAAAACAACTCTTGTTGGAGAAATATGGGAATGGTTTTGTTGTTGTTATCTGAATTAAGTACCATGTCTATGGCTGGAAGTAAGATGTTGATCGCAGCTGAAAAAGGTTGCGATTTATTATTTATTCAAGTATTTACTTGTTATTTTTTTTATCTATTTAACAACTTTTAAAATTCCCGTTGTAAAGTACTATATATTGATATTGCAAATAAAATTTGCTTAATGCTAAAAATAACTTGTAGCGTAGAGCCTCATCCCTTGTTAGTCACGCATATATATAAATTTTACGATACACTACAAGTCTTACTGAGTACGCAATATACTCAATCTTACTTAAATTGTTGTTCAGAGTTAAAAAAAATGAGTCTATATCGGACACTACAAGTCTTACTGAGTACGCAATATACTCAATCTTACTTAAATTGTTGTTCAGAGTTAAAAAAATGAGTCTATATCGGACGACGCCTTCTTGGCACCTGGTATATATTATTTTTATTTATTTTTTTAGAAATGGAAGTACAACTCCCAGTCTCTGCACCAATTAAGAATGCACATAGCCATATTAGGCATCCAAATTCGCCTCGAAGAGGACTTGAACCTAGGTGGTGGGGTGTACATCCACACCTTCCCACCAATCGAGCAGCTATATATATATATATATATATATATATATATATATATATATATATATATATATATATACACACACTTTGCCAGTCGTCGGCTACATGTATGCATGAATAAAGATACCGATATTTCAATCGAGAGTATATATGTGTGTGGATTCGATGAATTAATTGTAATATTTTTTGTGTGCGTGCAATGGAATGTATACGCAATGCACACGTCGACGAAGCATATATGAATGTTCCAAACAAAATTTGAGTGGTGCATGCTTAAGAGGAGAAGGGGGAAGCAAAGAATGAAAGAATAATATTATTGTACTGCTGCCTGCCTACCAAATATCTAATGATCCAAAGTGGCCGAAAGGCTAAACACACCGAGGGCCATTCCATCCCCGTTAATCGCCAATTCCTCGAATTTCTTTCCTTCTCTCTGAGGATTCCAATTAACTCGAACATCGATCGATTGGAATTGAAAGTTAGTTAATTCCAAGCTTGCTTTTTCTACGGCTTAATTAGGTAGGTGCTTAGGTATAAGTAGCTTTATTATTATTATTATTAAAAAAATATTTATCTCTCCCAATTTCAACTAATGAAACCAGTGCTATATTATAAAAGATCCCTGCGTCGAGCGCGGATTGGCTGGAAGCACACCTGGCCCCATGCCAAGTAGATAGTTTGACAATAAGTGCAAGTGACTATGCACCACTAAATTAGTGTAACGTGTAGCTAAGCGCATGAAAGTTTCAAACATGTGAAACTCACCTGCAACTGTAGCAATTGCGACTAGCGTGAAACCAACGGCCGGTGAAAGCTAAGCTAGCAAGGAGCTAGAGCAAAAGCCGGATATATATGCTATATTAGCTAGCACGCCTAATTAAAGCATAATATGTATTCCATCCGTTCTCTTTTACTTGTCGTAGTCAACGTGTGTAATCAACTTATTTTTCGAAAGACTATGTACTTGAATTGTTTCAACTAAACTAATTGCAACAAAAGAAAATGTATTACGTTTGATCAAAGATGCTGTCTAGGATGGTTTTGATATACGAAAATGATAAATGATTTTTTTAAAGAAAATACTTTATAATACATTATTTTTAAATGTTTTTTCGAATATACGATTATAACATTAAAGTGGAATCTTGTTGACGTTGAAAAGTAAAAAAATACAATATTTTTTGTGAGTATGTCTCTTGAGTACGGAATATAGTTAGTTAACAAAATCTTGTCAATATGAAGTAATTTAAAATATTTTCTTAGCTCTAAAACATATGTTACCAATTAGTTAATTCATTCAAACTAATTATGAAAATAAAACTGCTAATGAAAATCCATTGTAACACTAAACTAAGACTCATATATACTGACATGTGCAATTAATCCACGCATCTTGATCCCCAAAACCCAAATCTAATCAGACATCACTTTATATACACTCGGTCGGCTGGAGTGTCACGTTAATTGGACCAGTACATGCACACTGGTTGCTAGCGTATAAAGTTGTCGAATAAACCGCATAAAGTTTGGTAATATATCGCCATAGAAGTTTCCCCTCAGCATGTTTCATGATATAGTATCTGATAGCCGGCCACACAACGATATGACATGTGCGATATGAGTACTTGCACTTGCTTTTGAACAGACGGTCGAGTTTGCATTGCATTTTGAGTGGCTCTAGCTGTGAGCTTCTCGGAAGCCGCAATTCGATTCCCTCGCTATAAAATTACGCCTGTGATTAGCCTCTGACTAAGTAATTATTGTGTCTAAATAAAAGCAATGCAACTTTACTTCTGGTATGTACGTGCGTGGCACAAGCTTATCACAATTCGACACAAAATGTAATACAACGGCCTAGTTCCTAGTGCGGCTCATGTGGCCCGTATGGAGTTGTGATGTGCGATTAGTCTCATATTACTTGTCTAAAGTGAGTTGTAGTAGTATATAATATCTGTTGGGTTCAAACGTAGTGCTTTGGGTTAACTTTTTTTACACGAAGCGAGGACGAATGTGTAAGTGACATGCTATGCATACGGGGGGTCCGCCCCATGGGTGGGCAGAGTAGATTTTTGGCTAGGGTAAGTATCAGAGCATCAACCCTCGCTGCACAGGTACGTGTGCGTGTAGGCCCACTAGCGGGTACCCATGGCACGGAGGTTGCACCGAAGGGTAGTTTTAGGAATTTCACTACTAGAATCTGTTAGTTTCCCGAGTGCCGAAACACTCGGGAAATTAACTCCTGAAAGTCGGCTGTCGGGAAAAAACACTTGGGATAGTTTAATCAGGGTAATAATTGGTTTCCCGAGTGTTCCGAGATTTACACTCGAGAGAAATAACTTTCCCCAGTGTTCGATATTATACTCGGGGAACATAAAACACTCAGGAGAAATAACTTTCCCAAGTGTTCAGATTTACACTTGGGAAAGTAGGGAAATTGTCCCGAATGATAGGAAACTCGGCAATCAAACAGAGTATACATTCCACAACAAGAAAAATACCACCAATTAGGCACAAATCATTACATATATAGATTCGACAATATTAACATAATGTTTGAGTTCACAATACAACATTCACATATATAGATCGGACATCCACAATATATTCGAGTTCAAATTCGAAAAGCTAGGCAGAAGGCATGATACATATAACAATTCCAAGTAGTTTACAGAGTGAATACTTGGTACACCAATTGTCGAGGTGCATGAGTTACCCTTCAACTTGTCGCTCCCAATGCTCAACTGCAAAAATGATGACCATAGATCAGTTATTGACTCTACGGAGTGAAATCGTTACTCTATTTCATATTTGTATAATCGACTATAGTACCACCACACATAACATCTTTAAAGGTAAATTGCTTCCGGTGTTGGCTCAGTTAGCTTTATTAACTAATATGTAATAATTTATTTTCATGATGCCAAACATTTGAACTACCACATCATATTATCAATTATAGCATTTAAGAACTACATGGGCATATATGCACATAAAAATACCAAAGCTACATTGACAAGCATGGCTCTAGAAGTTAATACAATTTGAACATCATATGCAACGAGTACTCGACTTTGCCCACGATAACCTAAAATTCTTGCAAGAGAGAGTATAAATGTAATAATTTTTTTGCAAAGATAGTTACATTATATACTGCCAACAAATCAAGTCAATAAAAGGTTTTGGAAAATAAGAGAGAAGATGAACCTGTCTACGTCTGGAATGCATTTGTTGCATGAGGAGTATCATTTTTTCAAAATGTGCCTTAAGATTCTCTTCCTCAAATGGTCCTTGAAGTTGCTCGAACAACTGCCTGGCACTACCCTGATGGGCAAATGAATACCAATGTTAGAGCTGAATCAAAATCTGTGCCGCATAGGCTCGACAAAAGAATCTGCTGTCGCAACAGTGTTGATGAAAGCTGCACTCAATTGAAAAGGAAAGTATTGCAGGGACTAAATAGAAGGTTCAACATCACATTTGTGTGAGTTGCACCCCGCATAAGTAAAAGCTACAAAAAAAAGTTAATGGAAGAGCAAACCTTTGGAATGCCGGGTATTGTGAAATGATAGTGTTGAGATGAACCGGAGTCTTTTGCACTGTCAGCACCATCCCCAGAACTTTTACCCACAAGAAACTTATGGCGCTCCTTGCATTCTTTAGGTTGTCTATATACAAACTGAATAGATAAGATACGATGAAACTAAAAAATTAATTCTAGAACACAGGGATTAATTGGAAATAAATCAAAGTTCACACTACATGTTCAAACGATGTGATAAGAACATAAAACATAGCAAAAGATTTTGAACGACGTGCGATCCTTTTGCATGTTCTCTAAGAAAAAAAATCTACCAATCCTTCCAGGATTGATTACACTATACTCTAAATTCTGAACTATATGAAATGTGTGAGTAGCATCTATCTGGCGTTCCCCATAAATGAACAGAACATCGTGGCACAGTAACTACCCGAAAAGAAATTTCTTCCTAAACTTTAGACCATAGAGGAGGGGGCTATGACATATGAACCCCTTTTTCCTCGTATAGAAATGCACCGGTTCCACCAATAAAAGAATGTCCATAAAAAAGGTCCAGGTGGCAGTAAAAATTTTAAACGCAGTATCCTTGCTTTCCTACAATACAATTAAAACAACTACAAGCTTACTACTTCTGCATGCTTGCTTAACCTGAACCTATCTTAACTAGCCGGCGAGCTGGGGCTTAGTTGGCAGAGGGGAGCTTTAGGCTCTCAGCCCGCCACGGTGTGAGCATTGGCTCCCGTTAGTCGCCTCGCGAGTGACGGTACTCTTCTTCTTTAAGGCTGTCTAGACGGGGAAATCCCAAACCTCTAAAAAAACATATGTACAAGCAGGAGTAGCTTATTGGTCTACTACTGGTAGCAAGAGGACCACAGAACATATCAGATAAACCTAATTTCTACCGTGACTCCATGATTGTAGGTATGGAGAGTAAATAAATGGCAGCACAGCAAATTGAAGGTCCTCTCCAGCCATATGACAAGGTTAACAATACAACGTCTATGCAAACAAAGAGACATGCATATGACTGTAATGCAGAGAAATAATAATACCTTTAGTGCTTTCCCTTTTCTCCCACGACCCCTATTTGAATCAAAATGTAGGTCAAATCAAGCTTATACATCAATTATATATGCCTTGGTGGAGCTAGAAGAATCATGTCTGCATCCACATTGTATAGCAGAATGGACCCAACAACAGCAAGTATGCATTCATATCTCTTCTTCACCATGCATCAATACCATCAAATCTGAAAGTGAACCCTAAGCATCAAACATCAGCAGATAATTAATCAAACTCATGCAAACCAAAGGCACCAGAGGAGAGAAAGTAAGGGGGTTAAAGAAGCCATTATCCGATTGTGTAGAGCCAAGAATGGCGATGGCCGACAGCCGCAAGCCAGGCCGGCCGAGCCACCGCGCACCAGGGGAGGGGGCTAGGGTACGGATACAGGCCGACACACGCGGGCCGAGCTGGTGGCGACAAGCCACGGGCCGGCAGTTGAGGTCGAGGAGGGCGCTAGCCACTAGGCCACGCCAGGGGGCCGGGGTGGAGCAGACCGGGCGCGGGCATGCCGGCGTTCGGATGGGCCGAACCCAAGCTAGGGTCGGGTCGTGCTGGCTAGTGCGAGAGAGGGCCGGGGGCGGCGCACATGCGTGGGAGGCGCGCAGTAGCAGTGCGGACCGAGGGAGGCAAGCACGAGTGAGCCAAGGCGACCAGGAACTCGGGCTGACGAGCCGCAGCGGGAGGAGGAGGTGGTACCCAGAGGAGAAGGGGGAGGAGCCGTACAGGAGGACCGGCGCAGGGACCTACGGGTGGTGCAACCGGCGCAGTAGAAGAGGAGGCAGCGTCGAGCCGGGGAGGCGCCGGGCCGGCGGCGGCATCACTAGGAGGGAGAAGGCGGCGCCATGGAGGAAGTGGAGAGGGATTAGCAGTGAAAAAAGGCTCGGTGGGAAAAAAAATGGTGTGGCTTTCTCTCCCGAGTGTTTTCATTTTTTACACTCGAGATTATACTTTATCTCCCGAGTGTTATGAAAACACTCGGGAACCTTCTTTCTACCGAGTGCTTGTTTTTCTTCCCGAGTGTCATATTAAACACTCGGGACCTTCCCGAGTGTTTTCGCCCAGACACTCGGGAAACATATAGACACTCGGGAAATAAGCGGTTTCTGGTAGTGTTTGTCGTGTATACGGTGTGCTGCTGAGGGCATCAACTCTTAAGAGGCGAGTGTAACACATATATGTGGGCCCACTAGTGGGTATCCATGGCACGGAGGTTGCACCGAAGGGTGGTTCTGAGAATTTGCCGTGTATACGGTATGCTACCAATGGCATAAACCCTTAAGAGGTGTGAGTATAATACCCTGTCCCGTTCGTAGTGAGCTGAGGGGCAAAAGGAGAGGGGCTCGCGTTGGATTAGCTAGTTTGTGAAATTTGTCGTGTATACGATGTGTTGCTGAGGGCATCAGCCTTTAAGGAGGTGAGGGTAATATCCCGACCCATTCGTAGTACGTCCCATTTAGCTCATATAGAGTTGTAATGGTGGGATTAGTCCTACATTGCTTGTCTAAAGTGAGTTGTAGTAGCATATAATACTTGTTGAGTCTGTTAACTCTTTTACACAAACTGAAGACGAAAGTGTAAGTAGGGTGCTATATATGCACGGGTCCGATTCATGGATAGACTAGGCATTGAGCAAATTTTAGGTTAGGTGTTACACAAAAGTTAACGTACTAATTTATTGGATTTGATTCTCCCAGTGTAAAATAGAAGAGGTGACGTAGAGAATTGTCGGCTCATGTTACACTTTTCTCCACCGATATTCGATCAATGGAATCATTATAAACTAATGTTTGGAAGACTAGCTTTCAGAATGAGCTGCAGAAAAGAATTAAGCAATATCACTTGTAAATTAACAATGGCGAGAAAAGAGAACGGCGAACCTCACTTTACATTCAAATCAAATATTCGCAATCATCTTGTAGAAGAAAGGGGAAATGATGGTATGTATCGATCGGTATTGCTAAGGATGAGAGGTTTTACATGTCATGCTAACGCGATCGGGCCTGTTAACAGTCTAGCTCAATGTGTTTTATTGTACTACGATTGGCTATGTACAGGAATTGAAATTAATCTCCTATAATAACATGTTTAATCACAACAAATATTGTTTAATGCACTGAACATCTCCAATGCATACATGCCTAGATAGGTCCTCGAAGGAAAAAAAAAAGTGTGGCTGTGTGAGGAGATCAAATATATACATTTTTCAGAACTAGAGCGCATAGAATTCATGCTGATGTATCATTTTACATATTATATCAGTAGATCATGCATCCTTCCAGGAACGCAGAGAAGATCAGATATTCAGATGTGTCAGTTTCTTGGCCATATACAGAATCGTGTTTTTTTTTTTGAGTAGAACAATCGTGTACAATCAATTAATGACCGATCAAACATGCAGGTTCTATATACTACGTAACGTACGTACGTATAACTTTTTGATCTTCCTATTCTGGCTGCTTATAATTTACGCACAGCCATCCAATTTATCATCTTTTACCTCGATCATCTAGTCACATATCCGGTCCGGAGAGATAGCAAAGATCAGAACCTAAATATTTACCGTGCCTGCGTGTCGAATTCAGGATCAGTACGTCCATGGTTTACACGCACAAAAGAAAAGAATCAGGTGTCAGTCAAAACTTATCCTCATATGGTGTGTGTGTTTATATATAGATTGCTCTTCGATGACAGAGATGGGTACGTAGAAAGGTAGATAGATATATTCCTGATCGGTTCTAAATTCTAATGTAATTTTATCCAGCAGAAACCATGCATCTTTAAATTAGAACAATTAATTAGTATTGTCGGACAGGGAGCTTAATTTGATCTTAGGCTGTTAGGTCAGTTTCAAGGGGAAGTTTGTTTTTTTTCGGGTAGAGCTAGCCAAATAAGAATTCATCATAAAATTTTGTAAAATCATGTAACGACTTCCCTTCCCATTCATCCACAAATAAATTTAGAATTTCAATTTGAAGCCTTGTAAGATCAGTTCCAACAAAGTTTTCACCGAGAAATGGTTCTCGCTAGATATATATGTCCTTTTTTTGTTATTTCATCGGTTGTATATTTTTATAGGTTGTGGTCAGATTTTTTTGAATTTTTTTAGACAATTTTGAGAAAATAAGCTGTGGTGATCAGTAGATCGCAGCAATCCATGCGTTTAAATTTAGCCCAGCTAGCCCAGGCCACTTGCAGAGGGGGGAAAACACAACTACAAGAATTTTGGCCATTGATATAATTGGCCCAACTTAGGTTTGGGCCACGTATTTAGCAAAATTAAGTAGATATATACTTGAACATTTTTGGAAAGTAATCAACTCGCTCGAGAGGACCGAGCGTACCGTTGGCAGCTCCGCCTGCGATCCATCCCAGGTTACCTCACCAAAAACCATTTCGATAGTTTAAAATAGTACACATACATGTAAGTGTGTTCAGTGGTCAAAACGTGTGTCTGCGCTCCGTGGAGTTCAGCTCTAGCTCTAGATTAGAAGTGTGTTAAGAACGCACCCATGTGTGTGGATGTGTGTGGACATCCGTGTGGTGTGCGTGCGTGAGTGGCGTCCGCGTGTACTTAAAAAAATCAACTCACTCACACTTATCTACTATTTACCTCTTTACTGGACTATAAATAGGGCACCTCCCTTCACCACCACAAGTACTCACCTCTCTCTCTATCCCCCTCCCTCTCATGTAGTCCATCTATATTATAGTCCATATGTATCCCTCAATGATTTATATATGGGGAATTGATAATATACCCTCCACTTAGATGGTTTTCGAGTATATAATTGTATTCTCGGTGTAATTGACAATATATCCTCTACTTAGATGAATTCTTGATAAAATACCTTATTTGTAATATTTTATTAATATCCGCTGTTTTCCGTTTTGACCACACGAAATGACCTGGATGCCCTCGTCCGAGTCCGTGCTGCTCTAACGTGGCTGGGTCGCACCACGCGAATCTTTCATCTGAACGTCAGAAGAATAAGAATAAAGAAATGTTTTTTTGTGCAAATGATCTGATAATGACATTTATTCATTGAACAAAGAGTACTGATAGCTCACAACTAAGTTCTCTGAATAGCGAAGCATATACTTATTGCAAATAACAGCTTGCTTAAACATGGAACTGAAACGATGGTAGCTTTCCAAGGACCTATTATAGTAGGATTGGGCTTAAGGCAGTTCTTCAGCCGGGATACGCCTTTTCACCAATTTCTCTCATGTTTCGTTTGTTTCCTGTATGACCTTCAGAGCATATTCCTGGGTAATCAAATGGTTCCATTAGTATGCAAAATTGAGAAGCAGGCTAAACTATAGAACACACCTTGCTTGTAGGATTGTTGCCAAGACCACCTTCTATTTGCAGGCATTCCATCAGGGATCTTGTAGTCTATGAACCAGTCCCGGATAAGTGATGACAGTCAATGTTCCCTGAATAGATGTAGTAAAATGTTGGGTACAAGTCAGAACAATCGTTATACACAGGGCAACTGAAGTAAATTGTGGGTCTTAATCTGAATATCGAAGGCGAAAGGAACTTAATAATGGGTAAAAGGTTCGTGGCATGACAATGTTGGCTGTTACAGCAAAAGTATAGGAGAATGAATCAATGAAGTGTCCATCGATGTCATGAACATCAAGTGAATATACTTTATAACATATTTGCTATGGTAATCCCTACCTAAAGGTTAGAGTGTGAGACATCAAACACCTTGGAATAGTTTGAAAAAGATCCCATTTGCACACGATTACTGGTTATCAAAGCATAACATGGCAAAAAAAAATAATTACAAAACGGAGGAGGACTGCTGTCATTTACATCATTTGTTGACAATAGATTGGCGTACGACAGGACACGAGGCTCGCAAGAAATGCGGCGCAATTCGAGCGGCCGATGGTCAACGGCGGCCACCGCGGTGGTAGCATTCATGGAGGGCACCACCGGCGGTGTTTCCCACGTGAGCGGCGGACGGTCCGTCCCATCTCCTTTTTCATCGGCGGTGAGGCGAAGGTACACGCTGGTGGCGCGCGGGCGCACAAGAGGAGGCGGCCGCGCAAGGTTCTGAGACAGAAGACGGCGTAGTATTAGGTTTAGAGAAAAGTCCATAAAACTTATAGAAAAAATAGAATTAGAGAAAAAAAAAGTCTATAACATCCTTAAAAATTAATGGTTAGATTTGATTTCAGACTCGATTGATATCAGCAGAGGGAGAAATGAGGAGGAGAATTCTTAATCAGATCACTTGTACAGGAGTCGAGTGATTCAACTCCAACGTCCTGATCCTCCATCGAATCTAGCTTGATTTGTTATCGTCGTCTCTTATCAATCATCCATCGTCCCGCCGGACAGATAGTGGAGCATGCATGTGTCTGATGGAAATTTTTGCATATTTGACCCTGTAGCAAGTTTAAATTTCATAAATAGCCCTGTTAGAACGAAAATTTCAAAAATGATCTCAAAGCAAGGTGCTCCTACGCGGTGCGAGGGGCGCGCCACCACCGGCCCGGCCGCCAGCCTCGTGCGGCAGCGCCCCATTTTTCGGATTTTTTTTTAAAAAAGGAAGAACAACTTAAAATATTAAAAAAATTAAAAATAAAATAAAAATTGGAAAAAAAATTAGATTTTTTTTAAAAAAATTATAAAATTATTAAATATCTATTGTATGATGTTATTATTTTTTTGAAAATAAAAGTGTGGTGACAACGTTGGTTGGTGCATTAGTTATTTTTGTAGAATATGAAGGGCACAAAATTTGTCGGACTCATAATAACGTTTTGTGATAAATCGTATATTGTTGTAGTGCGCTAAATTTACGAGAAATTTTACGAGGACGATTAAGATAGTAACGAGTCGTAAGAAGGAAGGTAAGTGATATTACTTTATGCTTGTTAAAAATGACGAGTTAAAGCATAATACTTTATGGAGCTTGTACAAAATACAATTAAAGGGGCTGAGAACGCTCGTTGTGATTATGAAGATGGTCTAAAACAGTACTTTGAAATGTTGGGGGCAGAAATGTTGTGGTTCCATACTCTATATGCCTTTGCACAATTTTCTTGATCATTTCGATTAGGGTTTGCGAAATGAAAAAAGTAAGGTTTGCGATCTTGATACCAAGGTATATTTGCGGTCTAGAGGAGGTTGTGGGATATTGAAATATGCTATACTTTCGCGTATACGGAAAACTATCATTAGACTCGGAATAATATTTTGTTAACGTCGTATCGCCAAAGTACAACAATGTCGCAAAAGCATACGTCATGTAATGCAAGGATACACGACAGTTGATCTATTTATGAAGGACCACGATACATAGATAAAGAGTGAACATTACAATCTTATTACAACTGAACTTCTACTTGGCAAGAACAAGAAATAATAGAAGAAATACATAAAACTAACTATGTGAAGTAATTTACGAAGCATTTTCTCAACCCTTTCCATCCTTTCATCCGTCTTTTAAGTCTATTAGGTTCATTTTGCATTGGTTGATCGGAGGGTCGAGCCATCGGGCGAAATGCGACAACACCACGAGTGTCTTCTTGTAAAGCGACAATTTGCATTGCAATATCTCGAACTACTGGGGTAGCTTCATCGGCATCTGCCAAAACCGGCATGTTGTGTTCTGAAAAGGAATTGCAGCTTGAAGTGAAAAAAAGAACGTGCTATTTCGAATGGAATTCATTTGGGATGATTAGGCCGTACTTACCGTAAGATTTGAACACTTCATGAACACTCGGGATGGATTCGTTGGCGTATGCGAGGTGAACACATTTGTCGGATCCACGCGCGAGGGCACACGAGGTGTCTTTGTCGCGGCGATTCTAATTGTGCGCTCACACGAAAGTTAGATGAGGCCGAAGACATGTTGTTATAGAATGGAAGAAAGGAGAAGAGGAAGTGAAGAGTGAGGTGAATGGCTGCCAAAGCATTCATATATAGCATGTGGCTAAATTGCAATTGGGTTCAAGGATATTCGCGTCCGCGAGTAGCCGGCTTTGAGGAGGATCATTTGGCAGTGTTGCGTGATGTCTTTTAGATTTTGTCCCGACTCGTCGGGTCACATCACTGTACAAAAGCTGACTCGTCGGGTCAATGACTGCGCAAAAGCTGACTCGTCGGGTCACATCACTGCGCAAAAGCTGACTCGTCGGGTCACGTCGCTTGCGGAACGAGTACATTAGAATCGAAGACGAGGCACATTACACGTGGTCACATGGCATGCTAGTTCGGCTAATTGCTTGAGTCATCCTTGCTACTACTACGGTACAGTGCGACACAAGCATCCGGACTATGTAAGTATACATACATGCCTTTAGGGGATAGTAAAAAACATGGCGGGTAGGACGAAGGACTACTACGGAATGGCCCGACCTACTGCGAGGATCGGGGCCATTTTCCCTTCCTTGTGAGCTCGGCGTTGAACTCCTCGCTGGCCTCTTTGGCCTTGGCTGCTATTTCCCTCTTTTTCTCGCGCTCCCTCTCGCGAGCCTCGCGCTGCCTGCGATTGCACGCCTCGAGATGAGCTTTTGTCTCCCGACGTATACGCTCGTTTTGCTCGTCGTTGCGGCGCTCGTCCTCCCGGATCTCGCGGGCCCTTTTGACATCCCACTCCTCGAAGTCGAGAGTCCACTGGTCATGTGGGTGGATCTCGTGGTCGATCCACTTGCGGTAGCCACATAGCGGATCCGGGGACTACGGGTAGATGGGAGAGGTTGTTAGTGCATACTTCGAAAGAGAAAGGGTATAAGAACATATTGTGACTGGACCTTACCGGCTGTCGATAGCTGTGTGTGTCCCAACGGCGGTCGGGATAGTCACAGGAGTAGTTCGCACAACCCCAGTAACGCATGCCCAGGCTTAGCCGGTGCTTAGACTTGAAGAACTTGCATGGGTCCATGCACCAGCAGAGGGGCGGCGTCTCCCCCTCTGGCGGGTGCTGCGGCGAACGCTCGGTTGGAACGTTCAGGATGGGGTTGCTGCTACGGGGGGCCTCACTACGGAGAGCTGCCATCCTAGCAAGCGCCTCTTCTTTGGACCGCCGCATGATAGCCCTTGCTTGGTCATCCCGCTCACCGCTGACCCTTGCTAGTCCGCGGATCTCTTCCCATTGCTTTGTCATCTTGTCCCATTGCTTCTTACGTCTCTTGTCCATCCCGACGTGGTGAAGGAAGCTCTTGTGTAGTGTTGGGTTTGGTTGTGTAGTGTTCTCTTCAGAGCGAGTCACCCCCTTTTATAAGCCCGGGGTGGTCACGGTATGGTTAAGTTACGGTGAGTAGCCTACGAGGTAGGCTAGCTGTCTTATCTTTTGAAAAGTTTACGCGGCGGAGTGATGTCTTATCTTTACGAAAAGTTTACGCGAGGCGAGTGTTGTCTTGTATTTACGATAAGTTTCTAGCGACGCGAGTATTGTCTTGTCTTTACGAAAAGTTTACGCGGCGAGTGATGTCTTGTATTTACGAAAAGTTGCCGATTCGTCAGTCACGTCGCTGGCCCAAAGTCGACTCATCGGGTGCGTCGGGCTCGTGTGGTCTTGTCGCTGCGCAAAGCTGCGCAAAGGCTCGTGTGGTCTTGTCGCTGCGCAAAGCTCCCCGTGTGGTCTTATCATTTGCGCAAAGCTGGCTCGTGTGGTCTTGTCGCTGCGCAAAGCTGCGTAAAGCTGAGTTGTGTGGTCTTGTCGCTGCGCAAAGCTGGCTCGTGTGGTCTTGTCACTGCGCAAAGCTGAGCCATGTGGTCTTGTCGCTGCGCAAAGCTGCCCCGTGTGGACTTATCGCTGCGCAAAGCTGCCACGTGTGGTCTTATCATTGCGCAAAGGCGAGCCGTGTGGTCTTGTCATTGCGCAAAAGCGCCCGTGTGGTCTTGTCATTGCGCCGTCGGCTCGTGTGGTCTTGTCACTGCGCTAAGTGGCACTAACTATTATCTGGTTTCCATTACCTGCAGGTCTAATCCTGACACGTACATAGTTAAGTGCGTGCATAGCTCTTGCCCTGGCAAAGTTCGTGCGCAGAGATTCCCTGGGGCGAGAATGGCCTTCCGCATTACAGTCGTTACATGTCACACGTGTGAGCTTAAAGAGCCATTGCAAATGCATCCGAATGTAACCTCTGCGTACATCGCGAGCATCGTAAGCCATGTAGTAGTCGCCGATTTGACCGTTTCGCCCAAGGTCCTCATGGCTCACGTAGCGAACACATTACGGTATGCCGTTAGGTACGATGGGTATGGCGGCGGCGGATTGTCCTCGAAGGGTTGTACGGTACCTACAAGGAGGCGTACGATCTAGTCCCCAGAATGCTTAAGCAAATTGCGGATGCCAATCCGGGGACATGTGTCAATAGGGAGGACAGGCTCGACCAGTTGAACAACCCACATTCCCTTATCCTTGATCGAGTCTTTTGGGCATTTGGCCCGGTAGTCCAGGGCTTCTCCCACTGCCGTCCCGTCCTGAGTATGGACGGTACTTTCCTTTGCGGGAAGTACAAGGGCACCATTCTCACCGCTATTGCCGCTGATGGCAACGACCAGTTGCTCCCAGTTGCCTTTGCCATTGTAGAGAGCGAGAGCACTAACAATTGGTTGTGATTCCTAGCGAACATAAAGCAACATGTTGTAAGGGACCGACCGAATATGTGCGTCATAACCATTGTCATCTTTGGGTTGTTGTCCATGTTGCTCACCATGCGACGCAGTGCGAGCCCGCCGTTCCAATGGAACGACATGCGCACATGTTGGTGCATGCGGCATCTAGCCGCCAATTTCCACACGCGCTTCAAGAGCAAAGACCTCATGAAGAAGTTCAAGAAGCTTTGCATGCGAGAACCGAGCGCAAGTTCGATGCGTGTGGCGGGAGCTCGAGTCGAAACCCGGCGTGCTAGTGGAGGTTGGACCAGGCGCACCGCAAAGCGAGTTCGCTGAGTGGATACGCTTGCATGCCCCCGACTATGAGAAATGGTCCCTTCTTCACGACACCTATGGTGCTCGGTACGGCATCATGACAACCAACATGTCCGAAGTCTACAACGGTGTGTTGAAAGGGGTTCGTGCCCTGCCCATCACAGCTGTTGTTGAGGAGACATGGAACCGCACGGTCGGTTACTTCGTCAATCGGGCAACAATGGCGAAGAAGCATTTGGACGAAGGGAAGCAGTACTCGGAGGTTACCCTCGCCTACATGGACAAGAAGATTACCAAGGCCCGATCCCATGTAGCTATCACAATGGATGGCGTCAGGAGGAAGTTCGAGGTCGCTGCGGAGACAAATGCGTTCGTGGCCACATGAGAGGTGACCGAAGCACGTCGCACCATAAGCGCTGTGGCGGTTGCACCTACAATAAGCCTCAACTCTGCACAAGCCTTGCTCGCATGTATATCTTGCATGTCTTGTATTTCACCAATCTTGTAACATGTATATGTCGGAGTACTATGACATCGACACTTGTATGATACTTGGAACGGAGAGTTCAACTCCTACGGCGTCGAAGGCCACTACAGGGACATATGGCACGGAGTAGTTAAGTGGTCACCGAATGAAGCACTGCGACATCCAGGCCGTGGCAGGCGTCAGTCAAGGCGCATCCGCAACAACATGGACGTGAGCCAACGTAGAGATCGGCCAAGACCAATAAGGTGTAGGCTATGCAAGAGTCATGGACACTCATTTAGGAACTGCCCGAATAGGCCTTCTTCCTCCGGCGCCACTGTGTATCCGTAAGCTATCCAGTGTATTAAGTCATGTTGGTCGTAACGATGGCAGTGTTGTAGTGATTTGCGTTGTAACCTGTACTACTTTCTATGTGAAATATCGCAAGTATTAGACCTTTCTGCTTTCTATGTGTTTGAAATGTAACAACATGTGCGGAAATTAAAACTTTGCTTGCATCGGGTATTTCAAATCTTGTGATCATCCATTGCGTTACGGTGACCCATCCGAAGAATCTCACAATTTGTACAAATTATTTGAATATTTTTAGAGGGCAGTCAAATCGTGCTTTCCACACAGGATGGAAAGAGTTGAGAAGACGCTACACAAATTAGTAAACTTAGTTAGTTTTGCGGTGTTTCTTCTATTGTTTCTTGTTCTTGCGAAGTAGAGCGTCAGTTCTACTTGGGTTTGTATTCGCACTCCTTATCCATGTGTCGCGGTCCATGAGAATAAAATTGTTCTTCTTACATAGACAACGAACTAAACAAGTGCAATCACATTACAAATAAGCAACTGGATTACAAGTTCTGACACATAATACACTTCTAATGTTACTACTCCTCGCGCTGCTCCTCGATCTTGCCGGGCATAGGACCTGCTGACCGCCTTCCGGTGTTGTGTTGCTTTGCCGTAGGTCTCGTCGAATCGCCCCTTGGCGTCGCCTGTCGGTGACCGTGGGTTATGCCGCGGTCATAGCGGGGCTCTTCAACGGCCGTGTCATCGTACGGGGCATCACTGCGGGGTGGCGTCGACAACAAGTCGATGATCAAGCATTAGGATCCGCAGCAGGATCCGCGGAAGGGCACCAAGTCGGCTCAGCTTCGGAGGTGAACTGGGGAAACTACCCCGGGTACGGTGTGTAGCTAGACTGGTACCATGGCGTTGTATCGCCCATTGGAAATGGGCCGAGAGTGTAAGGTGGGAGGAGAATGCGGGATAACCTCGGTGGTTTCGGTTGTTGCGTCCGTGCTCTCTCTAATGCCGTCTTCTGCCGCGGCGAGGCGGGATCAGCGTAGGGTCCATCCGCGACGAGGACGGGATCAGCGTAGGGTCCATCTGCGATGAGGACCGGGACCGCATCAGCGTACGGTCTCCGCGTGGCAACTGCGACGATGATTCGACGCCCATACTGTTGCGCCGCTGGGTCGACTCGCTCGGACGGGAGGATGGAGGCGAGAGCGCGGCGATGCTCCTCCGATGCCTCAGTCGGCATCGAGTGCCTTCCACAGCTCATGTTACGAACGACTTGCTTAACATCGTCAACAAGCGTCTTCATCACCGAAAATAGGCGTTCAACTGTGTTGTTCGTGCCCCGCTCGAGCTCTCGGCCGGTGCGCTCCAGAACGCTCTCCAACCGGTCCACCTGGATGGTTATGGAACAATCAAAATTTGGTTACTCAACCTTATGGCAGAGGGTGGTTAATGAACTACGTGCTGAACATACCGAATCGTCACGCCGTGATGCACGGTGCGCGTCCATGCCCAAGCCCAACCGTTCGGCGTGGGTAGGATCTTCATGTCGGGCCAGGGGGTGCCTGTCAGTCTCATTCGCGTGTGCCGTACGTACCACTGCAGATATGTGTCGTAAGTCCCTTCATCGTAAGGCCGTGCCTCCTGCAAAACGGAAGCAGTGGCCGTTTGCCATGCATCTACCCACGGCTGCTGCGTCGAAGCGATCATCGCTCTTCGGCCCTTCTTCGTGCGCCTCACGGTGGAACAAACACAACAAATTATGGTACCGACATAACATATGACTAAATGACCTACGATATTATTAAGCAATGCAATGTACTTACAAGTGACTGCGCCTCGCAAGCGGTCGCCTTAGAGCCGGGGGGATCTCCTGGTGCAGCTCGAACTGCCTCATCACCCGTTGTGGGTTGTAGGGCTCAACCATGTGGGAGAAGACTAGATGACAGGTTGTCATCCAGTACGCCGCATCCTGCTGGCATAGCAAGCTCAACCCGTCGGGCGCTATGCCTTGCACGAAGACATCCGTCCAAGGAGCCCATATTACGTCGTCCTCATGCAAGACCTCGAATTCGTTGTGGAACTCGGGGTATATGTGACGCGCCCTATCCCTAGACCACCCCAGTGCTGCCACAGTCCATCGGGATCCCATGGTTGGGCCTTCCACGGGATCCTCGTCGTCCGCCCAACCATAGAAATGTTGTGTGCGCGGGTAAGGGTGGACTGCGCGGCGGAAGTACGGCCGTCCGATCGCAAAGTGCTCCCAAGACCACAGCTGTAATAGCGTGTGGCAACCCGGCAAAGACGGGCTCTATTCTGTGCGGCGCTGCGGCGTCGCCACGAGCCTGTATATAGCACTGCGATGCGGTGAACCCCAATCGCATCTGCGCGCGTCGTCATCGTCGGCGTCCACGATGGACTCCGCAAGGTGAATATAACTCGGGTACACCATGTCTCCCTGCGTGCTAGGGAACATGACCCACCGAAAATAAACAACAAATATACAATTAGGTGGCATCGAACCACCTCCTGCATTGCGTCATTTGGGCAATGCATGAAATGGCGCGACGAGCGTCTTGAGCGCCCTTAGACCTCTCGGGGATAGGATGCGGCGATGATGGAGCGCGCCTTCGGTCCACGGACCTCGGAGGAACAACGCGCGGCCTCGCATAGCGGCGGCCCGATAATGGCGGCGTCTTGCGATGTCACGGTCATCTCCCCGCTGGAAGTGGGCGTGTGGGTCTCCGGCCGCCAACGATCAACGAGGCGGAAAGAAGGCGGGCATCGATCGGGAGGTTACGCCCCATGTTCGGCATGCGGCGACGCAATCGGTCCAGTTGGCGAAGTCTTGGAACATACCGCTCGTCCAACGGCCAAGTCTCCCTTGGTCCCAGCGTCACGAGTTGGCGGTCCATTGCCACCGATCCAAGCGTGGCGGCGATGTTGGGCGTCCATGCCTCCTCAAGAAGGGGTGGTACGATGCGGGCCATTCTTGCAAATAGACAACGACAAATGGCTAGTGATATCTAAATGCGTCGTAACCCTCAAAAGCGCATTAAGAAAATTAATTAGGTATGTCATTGCCTAATGTAATCACAATGTCGAAGCGCTGCTGGCTATAACGACCGAGCGCGGCGTTCGTTCATATATCGCTGCGAAAGCGGATAAAGAAAGACCTGATGTGATGCGATGTGACTCCGACGTGATTTAAAGAGAAAAAAACTAAAGCGCTTTTTGCTTTCGGTGGAAAGCCACGCGCGCGGCGTCCTCGCGCAAGCAAAGCGAGCGTCGGAACCGAGGCGGCATTGCCGCGATATCTGGGGCTCTTCTTTGCATCGCTCTGTGCATGCGACACGCGGCCGCGCGAGCCGAGGCCGGCAGCTGCCGCGAAATAAGGGGGGCTGCTGCTGCTAAGCTCCGTGCATGCGACACGTGGCCGCGCGAGAAGCGGCGCCACCGCCGCGAATGCACCGGGGGCTGCTGCGCATCTCCGTGCATGCGGCACGCGGCCGCACGAGACGAGGCAGCGTGACACGATGTGACCGGCGTGATTTAAAGAGAAAAACAAAAGCGCTTTTTGCTTTGGTGGAAAGCCACGCGCGTGGCGTCCTCATTGCATGCAAACGCGAGCGTCTTGTAACCGAAGGCGACGGTTGCGCGAAATCTACGGGGGCTCTGCTGCTGCGCTCTGAATTTTTTATAATTTTTTTAATAATATTTCATATATTTTTTAAAAAAAACTAATTTTTTTCCAATTTTTATTTAATTTTTAATTTTTTTAATATTTTAAGTTGTTCTTCCTTTTTAAAAAAATCGAAAAGGAGAGGCGCTTGCTGGGTAGAGCAACTGCTGCCAGTAGTGGCAAAGCGGCATTGCCGCCCTCGGTACCGCATGGTAGAGAACCTTGTTTCGGGACCATTTTTGAAATTTTTGTTCGAACGGGGCCATTTCTGAAATTTAAACTTGCTACAGGGCCAAATACGCAAAAATTTCTGTCTGATGTGTATATATGCATGTGCGTCGTACGTGCCTGCGTGTAGAATTCATGATCAATCGATGGTTACAGAGACAGAGGTTCGGTTTGCATTTTAGTGCGGTGGCCTTTAAAAAGATTCTTTATATATATATATATAGTTTTGGATGTAACAGCTGGTTGGAAGCATGTTTCTGTAAAGTCATAACAGCGAAATCTTACTGTATAGAATAGTTAAATACAGTGGCGGATCCCTGGGGCAAGATAGATTACGTTCGGCTAGGCTGTGGTTTAGGGTGTTCCCTCATGTTAGGTTAGAGGTGTCCGCATTACATATATATAGTTATATCCAAAAAAATAATGTTTGGACCCGGTGTCTTGTGCACCATAGTGTGCTACTCTAGATCCGCTCCTGGTTAAATATTTTTATAACTAACTAGATTCCATGCACGGCACAACGCGGCAACCATAGACGATTTTTTTTAATAATCTATTTTTTATTCAGAATTACACAAATAATACTGCTTAATTTTTTTTTACAGAAATATTCATTAGTCGTCGTACTATTGGATGACTTAGGCTAGTCACCAAACAGGTGTGTGACAGATATCGAAGTCGCTTAACCGTGGGGTGACTGGACCTTTGACCTCCAAGTTGATGTATGGTAGAGCAACTACGACACCTCTCGCTCAATGCTGGACCCTAGTCACCCAACGGTTGGGCGACTAGGGGTGCTTATATATCGCGCGCGCGCAGCCGACCGTGAACAATCGCCATTTGTTTTCAGAGAGCGACGACTGAGTAGAAGAAAGAAGAGAAACAGAGGAGAGGGAGAGAGGGAAAGAGAGGAGAGAAAGTTTGTTTGCATCGACGATGACGGTAAGTCTCTAGCATTATTTTGTATGCGTGTATTTTTAAAACCATGGTAGGTTAGCAAACAACATTATGTGTATTGACATATTGTTAGCAAATGAAATAATAGTAGGTTAATTTAAAAAATCTTAGTTCGGAGATAGCATGATTAATACAATTAGTTTGGAAGTTCGTACGGAGGGAAAAATTGTCGGTTACAATTAATTCAGTTGTACTATTTCGTGTGCTGCGCTAATTGGGCCTGGGCTTGATGAACAATAATGTGTTACTTTTCTGTTATATAAACATGTCGGCAACCCGTGCATTCGCAAATGCTAGTTTATAGAATGTTAAATGCATGTATTTATTTGCACAATAAAGAATTGATGATATTTTATTTATAGTTTTGCTTGGATTAAGGAATCATAAAATACTAAGAGAAAAATGAAAGATACATGGTTCCAAACCCATAGGATTCGAAAACATGTGAAATTTTGTTTTTTCCTAAAAGCTTCACCCATTTTAAATATGCATAGTAACAATGATGTTTTAAGTATTTCGCAATCCATAGCAGCCTGTATAGGTGTTAACGTAATATAGCCTTTTGTAGGAAAAATTACGTGTTTACCACTTGGATTTCATGAAATTGTATATTTATTACCACTGTGTTCGAGCAAAGTGCTTTGGTGCCACTAAGAACATACCAAATATGATTTATTTGTCATTGGAATATAATTTTAATGCTCAATTAACATTAATGCTTTTAATTTCTTTCTTATTTATTTTATAAGTGACAAACCTATGTAATATCTCGTTTAATTAGGATCTGTGTTCAAGCAAAGTGTTTAGGTGCCACTAAGAATATACTAAATATGATTTATTTACCATTGGAATATAATTCAAAAGGTCAATTAACATTAATGCCTTTTAATTTCTTTGTTATTTATTTTATAATTGACAAACCTATGTAATACCTTGTTTATTTTATAATTGATATGGTCCATGCATATTGTTAATAGATGTAAATAGCGTAGTCTTAGGTTTGCATATGAAATCATTGTAGGTTACTTTTGAAAGCATGGTAGGTTATTATCAAAAAAATCAGTAGACTTATGAAAGAATACAACTTAATTTGCAGAATTTTCAGAGCCACGCTATAAGCAATTGAACCCACAAATTATGTCGTAATTGCTAACTGGAAATTGATTTGTAGGTATGGCTCATGACCCTAGTGGTTCAAACTGGCATTTCGGCTTGCTGGACCGGTTGGTGGACTTGTAGCACCGCGCGAGCTATCATGTACCGTATCAGGATCATGTACCGGTTCGTACGTGGACACCCCGACGGGCTTGGAGACTGGACCCACACTGGGTAGACAGGTTTGTCTGCATGCTTTGCCACTTATTTTGTGTCATATGTCCGCTACGTGCTTACATATTCGTGCTTTGCAGGCTGAGCCGTGCCGGTCTTCTACCTCTCGTGCAGATGGTGGAGGCCACCGAAGAGGACGGTGCTCCGGTCGAGGACGACGAGGAGGTCCAGGCCGGTCCGGAGCTGTCACGATGGTTCCCGTTCGACCGGTCGCTCCTGACAGCCCTAGTTGACCAGTGGTGGCCCGAGATGCACACCTTCCACCTCCCATTCGGAGATGCTCCCTACTCTGCAGGATGTCGTGATGCTGCTCGGGTTGCCTATTGTGGGAGCCCCTACATTCCCGCCGACGCGCCTGTCGACTGGCGCGACGCCCTGCTGGGCAGGTTTTAGGGGGTTCTTGCGGCGGAGGCCACGCCACCGTACTATGACTTCTTAGACCGATAGCGGCATGGCACGCCCCTGCGATGGCTTTCGCAGTTCCGGGTATGTATGCTACCTATTTTCCATGTTTAGCGATGCACTATCCTAGCCATATGACAGGCTGATCAATTATTCGTTTGTGTTTAAGTCGAGCAGATGGTCCCACAGTCCACCGCCTACCACTTTTGTCGAACCCGCGAGCGAAGGATCCCGAATTCTCTGTGTTTATACACTAGTCCAGGATTTCCAGTGTACACAGTCAACAAAAGTGATAGCAAAATCATATCATGCTCTTTATTAATAATATCTCAGAGTTTTATTACAAATGGGCCTGAGGCCAAAAGGAAAAGAAATAACACAGCGGAAACAAAGTAGTAGTAGGCCACACGACTTGCCACAGGCAATCGTCTGGGGACGTAGCCTATTCGTCAAGATCCTCACCGTCCTGATAGAGGTCTTCTCCTGAATAAAGATTATTCAGCAAGAGTAAGCACAACTTCCGTGCTTGCAAGTTACACCCAATACTGAAAGTTTATGCATGCATAAGGTAAACAAAGGATAATGGCGGGGTTGTTTTGCATAAATAGCATTTTTAGGTTAAATACCAATATTAATTTTCTAAGGCCAGTTTTAAATATGATAACTGAAATCAGTGATTGAAATGACAATAAATAGTGGATAACCTCCATTAAATGAATGGTGAAGGATATCCTCCTAACACTTGGCTAACCGCCCAATTTTTACCATAGGATTATCCATCCTAAAATCATCTGTGGAAATTATTTTATAAACAAAAAACAAGTCTAACTTAGAGTGGCTTTGCTAGCATGTCCATGACCATGACGCGCTATTGAATAGTTTCCACTCTGCAGAGTTTGTACAGCTTTACCCACACGTGATAATATGCTTTTAATGTTGGCCAAAGCACGATTCCGAAGGCGTGTGACTAAGCAATTATCATGAGGCCGTTACAATGCAATGCCTTAATGTATTTGTGCCTGCTAAGGTTTCGCTACCATCGGACTATCCATCCTCCGGAAGCCCCCTCTTGCGCGAGTGGAACTCTTGTCTAACTAAGCGCCCACACATACAACATGGCACAAATAACGCTAAGGCGCCACAAATTATTTAGCCAAATCCTGCCCATACAAGACATGTGGTGGTACGGTAAGGCGTAGCAAAATACGCTCAAAGGCTGGTCCTTAACTGACTTGGGCGACTTTCCATTTACATAAACCCATGGGCCTTAATCCTAACTAGATTAGGCCCGTGCATGAACCTGCACCCCCCATACATCCATCTCGCCCAAGTCCAAACCCATTTTATTTTATTTGGAGGAAAAACCTCTTAATAAGCCTTTGGTGGTAAGACAATACCACGGAATCAAATTTAAAATCAAGTTGTAAATGATTTGGCTAAACCTTCCCAAATTTATAAATGTGATATAAGCACAACTAAGCATATGACGAATTTTTTCTAAGGTGTCAAGGCATTCATATTAATAATCAAATTGGCCATACCATGGAAGTTGGAATAACTATATACAAAAACAGGATATTCAAACATTTATATAAACATATGCATGCAATAGTAATTTAAAAACAGGAATTAAATACTTTAAAATACTGGGAACAATATGATCAATAGTGTAACTTGCCTTCGTTGAAGTCTTGAAACTCTAAATCGTCGGAAGGATCTAACTCTCCGGAGTCGTCGAGATCTATACGCGAAAATACGACAAATTCAATATTCAAATTCAAATAAATTCAAAAATATAGATCAAAATAACTCCAAATTGAAATATTTTGGTTTAATTAGCTAGATTATAATTTTATATAAATTTTGCAATTTGAATCACCCAATTTGGAGTTCGGATGCAAAAGATATGAATTTTAGAAGTTTTTAACCTAATTCTGGAATTTAATTGAATTTCTCGAATTAATTTTCTACTAGAAAATCAATTATTGCGCAATGCTGACGCCAGCGAGGAATTTTGAAATTTTAAAGGAATTAAAATAATTCCTAACATGCGGGCCCCACGTGTCATGGACACGGTCCACATGAACCAAGCCCACAGGCTTTTGGCTCGGAAGGGTGGGTGGACCGGTTGATGTGCCCGACACGCGGGCAGTTCTGGCAACGTGGCGCCCCTGTGGCGGTGACATGGCGCCATGGTGGTGTGCCCGTGGCAAGGCCACGTCGGCTCAAAACCGGCGAAGCCTCGGTGGTGGCCTCGCCGGCGATCTACGCCACGGCGAGCTGAGTGCGGGTGCTCAAAAGAGAGAACAGGTGAAGGCGAACGTGTGGGTTACCAAAACGGCGACGGAGCGTGGCCGGAAGGTCGTCGACGACGAAGTTTGGCGGCGGCGGCGTGCGGTCGTCGACGAAGAAGACGATCCCGAGGTCCTCCGGTGAAGTGGGTGGCGGCAGCAGCTTCGCGTTGATGCGGCGGTGATGATGGTGGGGTCGGCGAGGACGAAGGGGCTCCGACGGCGGCGTAAGCGAATCTTGAAGCTTCCACGGTCTCCGGTGAGGAAGTACGAAATTAGGGTGCTAGGGGTGAGGAGGAGGGCCGTGAGTGGTGGTGCCGAGATGCGGTGAGGGAGGCGCTCCCGGTGCCCCCTTTTATAGGGCAAGGGTGCGGCTGGTTCAACGTGGAGCGCACGAAGGTCGTGCGGCACGACGGCGGTAAATCTGGGATTTGGGGCTATGGGGATGGAAAGAAATGGTCGTGTCGGAGGCGGAGACGATCAGGGACTTCAATGCGCGCGAGATTCCGGTGATTCGCCCGGGATTTAGCCGTGTATGGATGTTCCCCGATTTGCATCCATGGCGGGCTTCGCGGGGTAAAGAAGGAAGGAGGTGAGGAGGAAGAAGGAAGAAGGAAAGGAGGAATATGAGGGGGACACGTCCGATTTTGATCGGACGGTCGAGAATAGATGGAGCGAAACGCTAAGTGGGGATCGGCGCAGACGTCGGATTGAAATCGGATGGCTCCGAGAGGGGAGGGGTTTTGCGCGGGAGGAGTAGGCCGAGTGGGCCGCGGGCGCGTGTGACGTGGTCTGGGCCCAGTGGGTTTCGGCCCATTGGCTGTTTGAATATTTTCTTTTGATTTTTGATTTAAATAATTGCTGGTAATTCAATTAGGCTTTAGAATATATCAAGTTAAGTCCAAAAATTCTGAGAAAATTCACAGAAATTCTCTAAGGCATTTAGGATTTAAATAAAATATTTTCAACTATTATTTGGTAATAGATTTTGTAGATATAATTGTTTAGCTTCAATTTGGTTAAGTAAAAGCTTTTGAAAATTCCACAAAATCCACGAAAAAAAACATTAAACTTTATTTTCAACTGAAATTTGAAATTTGGGCTGTTACAGTTCGACTTAGTGTAATGTTTACTGACAAGAGATCACTGCAGGATGCCATTAAGCTGTGGACCTTGTCCATGCAGCGGACATTTTGTGTCCTTAAATCCAGTCAGGAGTAGTACACCGTGGTCTACGAGCAGGCTGGGTGTCCTTGGCGTGTGCATGCACGGAGACCCAAGTACGAGACTCACTGGATTGTCTCTAAGGTGGAGGTACACTCCTGCTTGCTCAGTAGTGTTTTGTCGAGGCATCGCAACCTAACATCCACTTTCATAGCCAATGTGATATATGGAGAGATAGTGAACAAGACGGATCTGGAGGCCAAGCACATCATGGTGGCTATCGAGCAGAAATTCATGTACAAGATTAGCTACATGAAGGCATGACGTGCTAAGAAGAAGGCTTTGGAAAGGAGGTTCAGTTCTTTCGAGGCATCTTACGACAACCTTCTTCGTATGCTCTAGGTGCTGCAGGACAGGAACCTAGGCATATACATTACTGTGAAGGACAGGCCATCGAAAAGACCACCGCTAGGTTTTTTTGTATTGCAGAGGGCCTTCTTAGAATTCGGTCCCTACATTGATGCATTCAGACACATGTTGCCCGTGATCTCAATGGATGGGATATTTCTAATTGGGAAATGCAAGAGCATGATCTTGACAACAATTGGCATTGATGGTAACAATCAGATTCTGCCCTTAGCCATCGCTTTCGTCGAAAGTGAGAATTTTGACAGCTGGTTGTGGTTCCTTCGACATCTGAAGGAGGGAGTAGTTGGGGCATGTCCTGATGTCTGCATAATCCATGATCGCCACCCTGGGATGATGAAGGCCATCCAAAAACTTCAGCAAGACCTCGATGAGCCGTTCCCTTGGCCAGACATGAGGAACATATGGTGCATTCGCTATCTGGGGGCGAACTTCCTCAAACAGTTCAGGCAGCAACCATTGATGAAGCTGTTCAAGAGGCTTGCTATGCAGAATCAGCAGCGTAAATTTGATGCGTTGTGGGAGATGTTGGAGGAGCACACCAGGAAGCATGTCTTCGAGAGGAACAAGCGTCCGCTCATTCCTTGGGTGGCACAACCCGAACGCCTCGCACCACTAAGGAAGTTCGACCCTCCCCATTTGACACGGAGGACGTCGAGGGACATCGGGTGCTTCTCCCATTGGATTGAGGCCGAGCCATTGGAGAAGTGGTCATTGCTGCACGACACAGACGGTGCAAGGTACGGCATAATAACCACTAACTTTGCCGAGGTGTACAACTGGGTTATTAGGGGCCTCCGTTCTCAGCCCCTCGTCGCCATCATGGAAGGCGTTCTATACGGTACAATCGAATATTTCAGAGAAAGGCATGCAAATGCGGCACTTCATGCAGCCAACCCACAAACACCGTACTGTTCGAAGATTACAGCGTGCATGCAGGTCAAGACCAAGAAGGTTCAGTCGCACACGGTCTTCGTAATGGGCAATACGGAGCATCGTTTCGACGTGGTCCTTCGAGATAGAGTCGGATTTGGGACGGCTCGATCTCTTATTACCCACGAGGTATGCCTTGGAGACCATGTGAATGAACCTAGATGTACATGCAATAGGCCAAAGCTCCTTCACAAGCCATGCTCTCATGTCCTCGCCGCATGTGAGACAATCCACATGGACCCATCGAACTTCATATCGGAGTACTTCATGAAGGAGAGGGTGCAGCAGGTGTGGTGCGGTGAGATAAGAGGCTTCAAGGTTGTGGCAAACTTCACCACGTTGGATACTGCACAAAGAACTTGGATTCTGGATCTTGACCTGTTGAAGGGAGGGAAGGGCCGTCGGCAGAGTTGTCGCATTAGGAACGATATGGACAAAGGGGAAGCTGAAGCGGTAGGTAGACGTTGCGGCTGCTGCCGCTAGGAAGGCCACACTGTGAGAACTTGCAAGGCGCTTACCGACATGTTGGAACACCAGCATGAAGTGCAGCACCGCTTCTTGTTGGGTGCGTAGTGCTACTAAGATTAGAACTGCTAGCATTTTGTATCTTGTACTTTAGTCAATACTTTGGTTGTTGTAAGCACTTCAAAACTAATTGTATCATAATTGAAAATTTTAACTTTATTTTAAGTGTCAGTATCACGTCTTAATTGAAATGCACAGCACTGTGAAAGCAGGATGTGACCACTCTCTGCAAAATAGGACGTGACCCTACGAGTCAGCTTTTTTGGATGACGTGACCCAACGAGTCAGCTTTTCAGGACGACGTGACCCGACGAGCCAACTTTTTAGGACGACGTGACCGACGAGTTAGCCTTTTAGGGTGACGTGACCCGACGAGCCAGCTTTTCAGGACAACGTGACCCGACAATTTAGCTTTCTAGGATGTGACAACACTCTGCGAAACAGGACGTGAAAACACTCTGCCTCGTCGTCTTTTCAGATCGACATGACAACACTCTACCTCCTCAGCTTTTTACACTGGAAAGACAGGACGTACTACTCACATGAAATTAACCACACCATGCCAACCCTGTGGCTTATAAAAGGTGGAAGGGATATGAGAGAGAACACTATACAACCAAACCCAACACTACACTAGAGCTTAGTTCAGCACACCAGGATGGACAAGATGCAGAAGAAGCAATGAGAGAAGATGAAGAGGCAATGGGACGAGATCCATGAACAAGCAAGGGCTGCTGGGGTGCGGGATGAACAAGCAAGGGCTGCTGGGGTGTAGGATAGCAGCTCTCCGCAATGACGCCCCCCATAGCAGCAACCCCTACCAGAACGTTCCAACTAAGCCTTCGCCGCAACACCTGCCTAAGGGGAAGATGCTGCCCCTCTGCTGGTGCAGGGATAGATGCAAGTTCTTCAAGTCCAAGGAGTGGCTCAGCCTGGGCATGCGTTACTGGGGTTGCGTGAACTACTCCTGTGACTATCCTGAAGGTCGTTGGAACACGAGCAACTATCAGCAGCCGGTAAGGACCAGTTACAATATGTTCCCCTACATTTTGTCTTTCAAAGTACGCACTAACAACCTCTTCTATCTACCCGTAGTCCCCGAATCCGCTATGTGGCTACCACAAGTGGATCGACCTAGAGATCCACCTACGCGACTAGTGGCAAATCGACTACGAGGAGTGGATGCCAAAAGGGCACACGAGATCCAGGAGGAGGAGCGCCGCAATGACGAGCACACCGAGCATATCCGTCAGAAGGACAAAGCTCATCTCGATACGTGCAGGCGCAGGGAGCACGAGAAAAAGAGGGAAATGGTGTCCGAGGCCAAGGCGGCTGGCGAGGAGTACAACGCCGAGCTCGCAAGGAAGGGCAAATAGCCCCGGTCCACGCAGTAATCCAACTCTCTTCCCCCATATGTTTGACGTATTTATAATTCTCTAAAGGCAT
Organism: Ampelocalamus luodianensis; assembly: GCA_036346255.1. Lineage (NCBI taxonomy): Eukaryota > Viridiplantae > Streptophyta > Magnoliopsida > Poales > Poaceae > Ampelocalamus > Ampelocalamus luodianensis. The sequence goes on along the minus strand of CM070632.1, from coordinate 50,096,856 downwards.
GTTTGTACCGTCTTGGTTTGTTAGCCTACGTGTCATATAACCCCTTGTCGGATCAACCGTTGTGTTGTTATCGTTGCACCATTTCTCCAAAGTTCTCCACCATGTATGAATTTCCTAGTGCATCGTAATATCACTTATCTTCGTACTTACGAATCATTGCTACTTCTATCATTCTCACAAAATTGTTCAGAAATTTAGCGCACTACAACAACATATGACGATCACAAAATGTTATTACGAGTCTGACAAATTTTGTACCATTGAGATTCTACGAAATTCATAAATGAACCAACAAACCTTGTCACCACCCTTTTGTTTCCAAAAAATGACATCCTACCACAGGTTTTGCTAAATGTAATACCTACAAAATATAGCATTTATTCCAACATAATTATTCCAATCGGATTTGTTAATAGTACAGCTGGCCACTTGAAATCGCCCAGTGGTTGGGCGACTTGACTAAGTCGCTCAACCAATGGGCGACTTAGTCAAGTCGCTCAACTACCGGGCGATTCCAACGCTTGGCGCTCTGCCGTTGGGCGATCATGGCCAGTCGTCAAACCATTGGGTGACTAGGTGTAAGTCGCCCAACGGTACAACGATTAATGAATATTTTTGCCAAAAAAATTAAGTAGTGTTATTTCTGTAATTTTGAATAAAAAATAGATTATTCAAAAAAAAATTCAACCATAGACTACCCTAGAACCAGGAGACAATCTAAATCTATCTTCATATGACATATAGATTATGCTTCATAGATGAAGATGAGTAGAAAGGATGTACACCTCAGTTAAATTTAATTATAAAAAACAAACATTTTATCCGTAGGAAACCATCCTTAGAATAGGGGAAATATTAATTATCGTTAGAGGTCTTCGATCTCAACTGTTAGATTAGTCTTCAAAAAGAACTATTAGATCAATTTTTGATACTCTACATCAAACGACAGTGGCAGATCTAGGACTCAAACTTTGCGAGGATCAATTTTTGTAAACCTTTGATTTTTCATGAGCTTATGTACAAATTTCAATAGTAATGGGGATTTTCCATAAAATTAAACTTACGATGTCAATTCACCCACACATATATATGGGCTGCATCAATGTATTTAGCCCAACCGATTGAGCATCAAAGGTGGATCCACAATGTAATCACTGGGGTCATTTGACCTAGCAACCTTCGGCACAATCCATGATAACACTTTTCATACGTAAGAGATGACCCCACGAATTCTTTTTTATTTTGGCCCCCTAACGCCACGTAATTGCAAAAATGGTCTCTGTGCGTTTTTATTTGCAAATGTGGCCCCCTCTCGAGCGCGGAAGCCTCCTTCCGATCGGGCTCAGCACTGAAAGTGAGCGGGAGGTGGCCGAGCGGACAACGGCCGCTTGCCGTGGCGAGCGCGGAAAGGGTCATTTGACCTAGCAAACATTGTATTAGCATTAAACAATCCATTTGCATAACACTTTTCATCGCTTGGCGACGCGAGAGATGACCACCACGACTCTAGTGAGATTCGAGGTGTAGTGTTATTTTTCTAGTGACTCATTTTCTAGTGAGATTCGAGTATAGTGATCCACTCATTTTTGTGGAGCATGGATACATTATTCGTCTCAATTTTTTTAATCAAGGTTTAACCCTACTTTTATAGAAAGCGTATAGAGAAAGATACAACCATGTCCAAAAGAAGAAAAAAAACATGTTGGGGAAACCAGCAACAAAAGGAGCCCACACTGGGGAACCACACACCCAGTCCTAGAAGCACCCAGAAAGACCATAGTCTTACAACATTATGTCGAGATCTCTAAGGCACCCAACACCAGAAACACAAAAAATAGATTACAGTTAAGTTCCATCCAAAGCTCGAAACCTTCTCAGCCAAACCACCCGAAGCCACCATCTCTTCTGATTAGAATGTGCCACTGCTGCAAACACGATACAAATTTGAATACAACTTCAGTTGGTTGCTTAGTAAAAGTCTCTCAATCGCTCATTTGTTCCTGATTTTCTAAATCGTCCAAGCAAAAGCTGCAAAACTGAATAAACCATTATGATAATCATTAGCACCCTGATTATCCAGCCAATCAAGATGTAAATCATCAAGAGACTCTGGGACTCGTTCCCATTGCAAAATCTCTCTGATGCAAGACCAAACAAATTTTGCCATTACACATTGAAAAAGGGCATGATTTGCATCTTCTGCCACCCTACAAAGCCAACATTTGTTATCCCCTTTCCATTTTCTCAACACAAGTTGATCAACGGTCTGGATCCTATTCAAATAAGTTTTCCAAAGGAATATCTTAACTTTTAATCGAATCCTACTAGTCCAAATGTTCTACAGTCTCTTATTTATGACACCCCCAAAAGCTAAACATCTATAAAGAGATTTGATAGTAAAATGCCCTGATTTTTCTAGGCACCAAACAACCCTATCTTAGTCCTCATTAAGATCCACCCCTTGCAACACCTCTTTCAAATCTCTCCACATCACCTCCTCCTCTATTCCAAAGTTCCTGATAAACTTGATATTCCACACCCTATTCACCAAACAGTTTGAAAGCTTTATATTAGGGCTAAGGCAAATGCTATGCAATCTATTAAACTGAATATAAAGAGGAAAATTACCTAACCAAACATCTTTCCAAAATGAGATACTTTTCCCATTACCAGCCTGATAGGAAACACCCCAATTGAACATATGCTTAACCCTGCCAAGAGTTTTCCAAATCTGAGAGCCCCTAAAATCTAGAGAATCTCTGAAATTACCTTTAGGAAAATATTTAGCTTTTAAAATCCTAAACCAAAGCTCATCTTTAGCTCCACTTATCCTCCACATCCATTTACTCAAAAGACAATCATTCATAAGTCTGGTATTTAACACCCCCAAACCTCCAAAGTCCTTAGGTCTGCACACAGCCTCCCAATTAACCATATGATACTAAAAATTATCATTAGCACCCCTCCAAAAAAAAGTGGATCTAATTGAGTCCATCTTTCTATGAATCTCATTATTCAATCTGCAGAAATTCATAGTGTACATGGGTTGGTTACTAAGGCAACTATTTACCAGAATCAGTTTCCCACCTGAGGAAAGAAGATTTTTCTTCCAATTATCTAGCTTGCTTCCCAACTTGTTAAGAATCTTCTCTCAAGCACCTTTACTCACCTTCCTCTCCCCAATTTCCTAAGTAAGTAAGGGGAGGATTCCCAAGTTTACAGTTGAACATTTTAGCAATTCTCACTGCTTCAACTCTCTCCACCCCAACTACAAAAACCTCACTTTTATGGTAGTTAATTTTCAGCCCAGATTTCCACTCAAAGCAGTACAAAAGAAACTTAAGATTAAGAATGTAAGTATCATCACACTCTATCATCAGAACAGTATCATCAGCATATTGCAAAAGAGGAACCCCTCTTGTAATTAAGTGTGAGGACACCCCTTTAATCAAACCTTTTCTTTGAGCTTTCTCAATAATTTCTGACAGTGCATCTGCTACCAAGTTAAACAGCATGGGGGATCGAGGATCTCCCTGTCTCAGCCCTCTGTGAGTAATAAAATAAGGACTCATTGTACCATTTATGTTAATATATACTCGTACCTTACCTCCTTGAATAAAACTCATAACCTAGTCAATCCACTTATGAGAAAAGCCTTTACCAATCATTATGTCCTTCAGAAAACTCCACTGGACTTTGTCATAAGCCTTCTCAAAGTCCAATTTGATCACGATTCCTGATCTTTTTGGTCTCCCTCAAATCATGAAGGATTTCATGAAGAGATAAGATCTCATCTAAAATGTTTCTCCCCTTAATAAATACAGTCTGACAAACATTGATAAATGTTATTAGCAATCTGTCCCAACCGAACAGCTAACAACTTGGTGATTATTTTGAAACTCACATTGATTAAACAAATGGGTCTAAACTGTTCAATGGTGTCAGCATGATTATTCATCTCAATCATGCTGGACTATAGCTAGATATCTTTGCGCCTTCATTCTGCAAACACAAAAGAAAATAGTGATTTCTTAGGTAGTGGTACCGTTTCATGAAGACTGTAGCAATGGAAAAACACAATCAGCTGGTTGCAATGAAAGAAGTTTTTTTTTGGGTACGAAATAGTGGTTAATTTCAAGTCGGGTGCCATGTGCTAGGTAGCTCCTGCTGATTAACATTGTTATGTTGGTGGCAAGAACATGCATGGCAATTCTGGGTCTTTACCAATTACCATTAGTAAATCTGCAGCACGAGTCTCGGAAGCTATTACTTTGTGAATTATACGCCGTATAGCTCTTATGCTTGGTAAATATCTTCCACCCACCCATCACGGCCTATATATAGGGTACCCTCCCTTCACCACATCATGTATTCCATCTCTCTCTCTCCCTCCCTCTCTCATATTCAGGTAAGCTAGTGATAGGGTACAAGAGGATCATGTACATCATCCATTCCTATGTACTCCAGGAGCTAGAGCTCAATGTTTCTCGATCGCCTACACTCAACACTGTGCACGATAGCATGCATGCAATGGCATTTCATGGAACTAGATCTAGTACGTGAAGGATGGAGAGATCGATCGATGGTAGATGTAAAGCAAAGGTGATGAAGCTTGGGATGTGCCTGGCTCCCTGTATGCCACTCATCTAGAGCAACAACTTTCTAAGGTTGCCTACGATGGCTGGCGTGCACGGAGCCAAGCATATCCCCCTATTTCCAATCCTCATCTCTTCTTCGTCCTCTCAAAGTTGGATATATTGGTTGTTTGTACATATATCTCTTTTAACTTTAAAGTGATTCATGTTTGCGGTTTTCTCTTTATGGCGTTTCTACTCCGGCTTGGCGATTTACACCAAGTATGTTGAAGAACACGGATCATATATATGGGGGAAGGCGTGCGCAAAGCCATTTTGAATCCTCTCCAATGGTCAATATTATGTGCATTGTTTAACCCTGACTTCGCATGCCATTCTCTGAGTATATACCTTTTTTTTTGCAGAGAAATATAAAGTTTTTTAAAAAATATATAATGGTAAATTTGGTAATATTATGTGTTTTGTTTAAACCTGGCTTCACATGTCATTATATACCTTTTGTTTTGTTGTGGAGAAATATAAAGTATTGATTTTTTTTTTTGAAAATAATGGTAAGTTTGCTAGCTATTCCACGGCTGGGCCTCCTAAGATTATTCGGTGGTATGCAAATTGTAAATGCATTGCATTAATTGCGTGTGTGTATATATATATAGATAGATATAGATATCCTGCAGGCAGCTAATATATAGATGGTAATTGAAAGATTGTTTTTTTTATTTATAAAGATATGTACATTACTGCAGATTGTTTTTTTTATTTATAAAGATATGTACATTACTGCAGCTATTAATTTTCATAACTAGGTACCATTTCCCCCTTGATCTTCCTCTGTATATGCATGTAAAGAAATTAATCCTAATTCTTTTTTTCTTAATTGCCCACAACAAATATTAACTGGTGTTACTCCTAATTTGGAAATGGCAACACTAAATCCTAACCAACGGTAATCGGCTAGTTATTACAAATCTTTGTAAATTTTATTATGAGTGAATTCTGGATTATTTTGCCTGAGTTATGACTAAGTCCCAATTTAATTGCCGGTAAAAATCGGAGAATCTGTTGATTTCGGGTCGGTTATATATATATATATATATATATATATATATATATATATAGGCCGGAAGTTTCTTCTGAGATGGTGAGCTTAGCTGGTTTGAAGAGCTACGTGATCAATAGTTTTGTGTCGATCATGTATAAATTTCATGTTGTTATGTTGTTCACATCTGTATCCAATTAATTTATGTTCATGTTTTTTTTGTTTCGTTTTCTGTTCAGCTCAGCCGTTTCGATGGTGTTGTGAGCATGGTTGTACCTGACCTTTACTCTGATCTCAACGCAAAAAGACTTTTGCGTATTCTTAAAAAAATTGATTCAAATTGATTTTGGAATTTAACCATTGATTATATATATCTGGGCTGACTAATTAATCCTCTAACCAAATCAAGTTTGTTCCTTGCCGTCGTACCACGCGTCCTAGCTAGGTAGCTCAATCATGCTGGACTATAGCTAGATATCTTTGCGCCTTCATTCTGCAAACACAAAAGAAAATAGTGATTTCTTAGGTAGTGGTACCGTTTCATGAAGACTGTAGCAATGAAAAACACAATCAGCTGGTTGCAATGAAAGAAGTTTTTTTTTGGGTACGAAACAGTGGTTAATTTCAAGTCGGGTGCCATGTGCTAGGTAGCTCCTGCTGATTAACATTGTTATGTTGGTGGCAAGAACATGCATGGCAATTACCGGGTCTTTTACCAATTACCATTAGTAAATACTGCAGCACAGTCTCAGGAAGCTATTACTTTGTGAATTATCTGCTTCGTATAGCTCTTATGCTTGGTAAATATCTTCCACCCACCCATCACGGCCTATATATAGGGTACCCTCCCTTCACCACATCATGTATTCCATCTCTCTCTCTCCCTCCCTCTCTCATATTCAGGTAAGCTAGTGATAGGGTACAAGAGGATCATGTACATCATCCATTCCTATGTACTCCAGGAGCTAGAGCTCAATGTTTCTCGATCGCCTACACTCAACACTGTGCACGATAGCATGCATGCAATGGCATTTCATGGAACTAGATCTAGTACGTGAAGGATGGAGAGATCGATCGATGGTAGATGTAAAGCAAAGGTGATGAAGCTTGGGATGTGCCTGGCTCCCTGTATGCCACTCATCTAGAGCAACAACTTTCTAAGGTTGCCTACGATGGCTGGCGTGCACGGAGCCAAGCATATCCCCCTATTTCCAACCCTCATCTCTTCTTCGTCCTCTCAAAGTTGGATATATTGGTTGTTTGTACATATATCTCTTTTAACTTTAAAGTGATTCATGTTTGCGGTTTTCTCTTTATGGCGTTTCTACTCCGGTTTGGCGATTTACACCAAGTATGTTGAAGAACACGGATCATATATATGGGGGGAAGGCGTGCGCAAAGCCATTTTGAATCCTCTCCAATGGTCAATATTATGTGCATTGTTTAACCCTGACTTCGCATGCCATTCTCTGAGTATATACCTTTTGTTTTTTTTTTGCAGAGAAATATAAAGTTTTTTTTAAAAAAATAATGGTAAATTTGGTAATATTATGTGTTTTGTTTAAACCTGGCTTCACATGTCATTATATACCTTTTGTTTTGTTGTGGAGAAATATAAAGTATTGATTATTTTTTTTTGAAAATAATGGTAAGTTTGCTAGCTATTCCACGGCTGGGCCTCCTAAGATTATTCGGTGGTATGCAAATTGTAAATGCATTGCATTAATTGCGTGTGTGTATATATATATAGATAGATATAGATATCCTGCAGGCAGCTAATATATAGATGGTAATTGAAAGATTGTTTTTTTTATTTATAAAGATATGTACATTACTGCAGCTATTAATTTTCATAACTAGGTACCATTTCCCCCTTGATCTTCCTCTGTATATGCATGTAAAGAAATTAATCCTAATTCTTTTTTTCTTAATTGCCCACAACAAATATTAACTGGTGTTACTCCTAATTTGGAAATGGCAACACTAAATCCTAACCAACGGTAATCAGCTAGTTATTACAAATCTTTGTAAATTTTATTATGAGTGAATTCTGGATTATTTTGCCTGAGTTATGACTAAGTCCCAATTTAATTGCCGGTAAAAATCGGAGAATCTGTTGATTTCGGGTCGGTTATATATATATATATATATATAGGCCGGAAGTTTCTTCTGAGATGGTGAGCCTAGCTGGTTTGAAGAGCTACGTGATCAATAGTTTTGTGTCGATCATGTATAAATTTCATGTTGTTCACATCTGTATCCAATTAATTTATGTTCATGATTTTTTTGTTTCGTTTTCTGTTCAGCTCAGCCGTTTCGATGGTGTTGTGAGCATGGTTGTACCTGACCTTTACTCTGATCTCAACGCAAAAAGACTTTTGCGTATTCTTAAAAAAATTGATTCAAATTGATTTTGGAATTTAACCATTGATTATATATATCTGGGCTGACTAATTAATCCTCTAACCAAATCAAGTTTGTTCCTTGCCGTCGTACCACGCGTCCTAGCTAGGGCCGGTTCGTTATTCTCGAACACCTTAATCCATTAGGCCGTCACAGCATCCCTGCAAGCTGCAAGTACCCGTTACTGATTATTCCAGTAGTGTTTTAAGTAATCCTAATATTGACACGTGAAATGCATTGCTCTCTCTCTCTCTCTCAACTTGCTAGCTAGCTAGGGCAGAAATTAACCGAAGAAGATGCTTGCATGATTGATCCTGATGAACAGTTTCCCATAGAGCAGTCGCCTGAATGAGTGCACAGTTTGTATTGTAACCTCAGATGTGCGATGATCACATGCCTCCTGCAACTAGCTTTCTGCTTGCATGGTGTACAGTAGTACTAATACTGACACTGCCTATACAAGGTACACGCACCAGATGAGTACATCATCACAAGAGAAATAGAGAAGTAATGCCATTGTCTCCAAGTATATATCTATATATTGTCAACCAACCAGGGACACCGAGCTGCCATACATACATACATACGCAATGGAGGCCACCATCCAGCTGCAGGTAGCCTAAGTATCCATGGCATGTGTGGCAAATTAAATTAATCATGCACCAGAATTATTGGAGGCCAAGGCTCGCCGGCAGCTTTGCCGCGCCATCCGAGGCGCGTCGAGCTGCCGACAAGGCGCTACGCGTCACGGCCGGCTTAGCTGGCGGCATCACCTCGCCCTGCAGGCAGGCCAGGGAGAGCTCATGAGGTGAAGCTCAAGGCTGCCATTGCTGTCCTGAGGACATGCACCACCATGTTAGCACCCTCAGTGGTGGTGGGGAATCCACCTGACTCCAGTGTGCAGACAAGGTAGAAACTGCCACAGGTGTGAGCACTATGCAGATGCAGATGGTTGCCCAGTGGCTGCATGCATTTGCATTTGCATTTGCAGTTGCAGTTTTGCATGCCGTGCATTGCTTTGTTTCTGCAATGCACAGTGGGGGAGCACGCTCAGATCTTGCAGCACATCATGCAGGACATGTCCAGTAACAGATGAAACCATACAGCAAACAACCATGCAGTAACATCTAAACAGTAGTGCCAAAAGCTGAAAGGAGATATATATGGAAAGCCACAAACAATGTGCTATGTAAAATAAGTGAAGGAAAGATTCTTTCTTTCAGTCACGAAACAGTGGACACTGTAACAAATTCACAACCAGATCATTACTCCCATTTACATATGACAGTGGCGCACTCGGTGACAAAGGAAAATGTACAGATAAGATCTACTTGGACCTGCAGACAGTGATTCATATATAGACTTGATAGGAATACGGACTATTGACAATGTTCGGAGAGTTCTCTCTAGATGATTGTTGTAATCCTCTTTGAGCAGTTGAAACTTCAATACTAATGCCCCCTCTCAAAACATCACCAAAAAGAAAAAATATGTGAGGAACTATTTCACTAATCTCATCTCTAGTGCAAACAACCTCTCACTGGAAAGAACTTCCTTCAACAGTGACAGTGAGGAACGCAGATCTAGTTACACAACAGTTTATTTGATCTCATTTGTGATTTCCTGGAAGACCCGCAGGCGGTTTTGTGGCCTCCATGGTCTTGTACTCGCCGCATTCTTAGGCCAGCGGTTAGCGGCCTCGGTGTGACTGGAACCCTGAGAGAGTTCATTATCACCAAATGGCACATAACCATGGCCATGTCTTTCACATTTTGGTTTCCAGTAGGGAAAAAGCGAACGCTGAGCTGCGCTGCTTCTCCATGGTGTTTGCTCTGAGCCTTGAGCTTTCTCATTGAGATGAATTGTGTTCAGCCTTTGGCAAACTTGATTGCTGCAATCTTGCACCTTCTGCTGCCTACATGTTGGAGCAGTCCTGGCAAACTTCCAGTTCACATTCTCATCTGTGGAGATTTTGGAGTCACTGTGCCTCCATAAACCTGCCTTAGAACTTTGTAGGTTACCACCCACGATTGGTCTCTGGAGGGTTCTGCTTCCTTGAGAGGATGAAGGGGTTCTATATTTCTGTTCACTTGCATGCTTGCTGCTTTCATTTTGGTTAGCAGTGCCCACACCAGTCGTTGAGTTGCCATCACCCAATTGATGTTCATCCTCATCCACCATGTCAGCCCACGTTTTTCTAACAACATCAACAAAAACCTTTCCCTCTTGCATAGGATTCTCACTAGTATCTGTGGTGCCATTAGAGTTTGACAAGCATTCAGTTGAACTAGGAGTATGAACCTGTTGCTGTATACTGATCTTTGATGTGTCCTCTTTAATCAGCCGTTTTCGTAGTTTCTCAAGTATCGATTGAGGTGTAGCAGCATCATTGAACAGTCGAGAAAGGTCTTGGTACTCACCCACACATTCTTCATTCTTCTCTCCACCGGTAGCAACCACAATTTGTGGTTCATTATGCTTCAATTGAGTTATGGGAGATGGAAGCGCTTGTGAACTGCAATCCTCGTGCTTCTCTGCATCTGCAGAAACTGAAATATGTGGTTCTTCATATTTCAATTGAGTCAAAGGAGTAGTAAGTATTCGTGACTGTAGATCTTCAAGGTTCTCCACATCAGCCCCAAGCAAAACCCGTGATTCTTTAAACTTCATCTGAGTAATGGGAGAAGGGAGTGTTTGTGACTCAAGTTCCCTAAGCATTTCAGTAGCCCGGGCTAAAGACCTCACATGGCTTTCATCACTGCAGCTGTTAGGTATAGCTTGGAGAAGGTATCTAGCTTCAGCCACCTTTCCAGTCTTTATCAAGCAGATGGCTAGGTTACACTCTTTGTTACAATCAGCTTCTATAGCAAGAGCTTGCCTGTGTCATATGACAAATGCGAAGTCAGCACCAGATGGATTTAACTGAACGAGCTAATTCGGAGATGAAGAATGAGGTTATGACAGAAAACAAGAGTTAACTCCTAATAAACATGAGCATTTATCAGTGCCCAGAATAGTCATTTCAACCCCACCTTAGATAATTGTATGATATGACACTATACCCCATCCTTTGTTTCGGACTATGGAACTACTGAGAAACTACAATGGTGCCTTCTTGTTTATTTGAGACAAATAAACACCAAACGTAGACATGAGCATTTGTAATAGAATATAAATCATGGCTAAAGAAGCTATATTAGCCTTTATAGGTCCATCCACAACGTGCCACTTGAGGAAATCGAAGTCATCTGAAACGGATGAAAATGTGAGTCAAAATATACCTGTAGAGCATTTCTGCTTCCTCGTAATTTTCAGACTGCATGTAGGCCCAGGCAAGGTTGCCCAACAACCTTCATGACAAAGAAGAACCATAGAAGTTAGAATGGTGTTTACAGGTCAAATAGCAATGCATGAAAGATATTAAATACCTTGCTTTTTCATCCCTGAGAGAGAGATAGACTACTCTTCCATGAGATTTAGACAGCTTTGTTTTCCACCGGCCAGAAGCTAGCTCCTCATCAACAATTCTCAGCTTCATTGTCAACATTTCAATCTGCTCTTTTGTCCTACCACATTTCTGGTCCAACATAAAAATGATTGGTATCAGAAGTCTCTTGTTTACATCTTCATCCAAACATCATGTGATAGTTGATTATTAGCTGATGACTCATTCACATGAGTATGTGCCGTATTTTAAAGGGGGAATTGATCATTTGCCCCACTTTGATGTGGTTGCGATTATTTGCCATTAAGTTCCATGTAGTAGCATAAACATCCATACATAAATATATACAACATAAAACAAATATGGTACGTAACTTAAGTAATTATGTTGAAGATATTAGAGATTAGGAAATAGTATATTAGAGATTAGAAAAGAGTCCAGAGTTTAGGTAAACGTCCATATCGTGTTGGAGTTGTACTATATTATTTGGCACTATAAATAAAGAGCGTGGGTCCCAAGAGGGACACATAATTATTCCCCAAAATCCTACATGGTATCAGAGCCAACCCAAAACCCTAAGCTGAGAAAAAACCCTAACCTCGGAACCTCTGCCGCCGCTATCGATTCGCCGGCTGCTGCTATCTCGTCGTGTGTGGTCCTCTGCGACCGTGTCGCACGGGAGCGAACCGGCGGCCAGCTGGGTTGCGTGTGGGCGAGCAAGGGTGACAGGCGGTGGTGCAGGACGAGGAGCGGTGCAAGTCGTGGGCAACGAAAAGGAGCAGGCCGTCGCCTAGGTCTTCGGGGAGGCACAGTGCCGAGGGCGGCGGTGGAGGTGTTGCGCCTCGGGCGCATGAGGCGTGGAGGCGGGACGCGACACGGAGGCAGCTACGTCGGGGCAACCAAGGCGGCACGGGCGTGGCGCGCGCTTCGGCGGCGGAAGGTGCGGGTGATGGCAGGCGCGCGTTGTGGCGGATGAGCGGCGGCGGCGCACACAAATCTGGGCCGCACATCGGGTGCTTCAACGGCTGACCCGGCAAGCGGGTAGATCCGGGCCGGTCTAGTCGGGGGAGAGGATGGGGAGAAGGAGCACACGGGCGCGTGAGGAGGCGCGGTCTAGCGCCTGGGTGGCGAGCGGCTGCAAAGGAGGAGAGGATCTAGGTGGATCGATCCGGATCCAGTGGTAAGGGTGCTTAGGGGCCAGTGAGGAGAAGCAGATCGGAGATTCAATGGTGGAGAAGGGGATCTGGCTGCTCGGGCCGGTAGTGGAGAAGGGAGAGGAGAGGACCGGGAGAAGGTGGCGCTAGGATCCGGTGTGGAGAATCTGATCCGGTGTATCTGGTGTGGGCGCTTCGAGGGGTGAAGGATCTAGTGGAGGTGTGGAGGTTCAGATCTGGTGTGATATGATCTGGTGTGGATCCAGATCGGTGGAGGATCTGGTGTGGCTACATGTGTTGTGTTGCTTGGTGGTGCAATATCGGTGGTTATGACGGAAGGTATGGAAGACAGGGGGAGAAGACTGTTCAGGTGGTGCTTTGGTGGTTGCGCTAATGATGGTGATGAGCTCGACGATGGTGAGGACGAAGTAGGAGTTGGTGGTAGCTCTAGTGGAGGCTATGTCGGTCGGCAGTGATGGTATTGGTGTCGTGCAGTGGTGTTGGTATGGGTGTTGGAGATAGTGTTGCTGGAGATGTCCGGGAGGATTGGGACTGGAGTTAAGCGTAATGGTCTGTGACAGAGGTAGAGATGGTGGATGCTGAGACTGGGGGCGTGTGGGTAGACTGGTGGAGGCCGCGGGTGGCCGAGGGCATGAGGGTAGAGGAAGATAAGGTTGAAGTCAGGGCAGCTGCTAGATGGTGGAGATGGATTTGGTGATGTCCTTGGTAGCATTGGTGGTGAGCAACTTTTTGGTAGTATTTGTGATGGTATTGCTTATGGAGTCAATGGGCGGTGGGTTTTAGTAGATTCTAGTAATGTAATTGCATTATGTAACAAGATGGCCATAATTGTTATCTCATGCCCATCTTGAGGGGGAATGTTGGAGATATTAGAGATTAGGAAATAGGATATTAGAGATTAGGAAAGAGTCCAGAGTTTAGGTAAGCATCCAAATCATGTTAGAGTCGGACTGTATTATTTGGCACTATAAATAAAGAATGTAGGATCCCAAAAGGGACACACAATTATTCCCCAAAATCCTACAGATTACAAAGTTTACCACAAGGGCCGACCGATTAAATAAAAGCTTAAGTATCAGAAGTAGCAACAGAATTATAATAACTTAGAAGCAAAAGTCCCGCGGCATGCCTGTCTAAACTCTCAGGCAACCAACAAGAAATAAGACCTAGAAAGTCATGTCCCCATATCCCGGGTACCGGGAGCGAAAAAGGCATCGTCTGGTAAGTGATCATCCTCATCCTCTGAACAACAAATTAAGCAAGATTGGGTACATTGCGTACTCAGCAAAACTTGTAGTGTATCGCAAAGTTTATATATATATATATACAAGGCTAATAAGAGATGAAGCTCTAACTACAAGTAATTTTCAGCATTAAGCAAATTTTGTTTGCAATATCAATATATAGTATTTTGCAACCGAAATTTCAAAGAGCGGTTAAATACTTAAGGAACAACAATTATATAACTTAATCAAAAGAGCCGGAAGCAAATTAAATATAGAAAAATAATTTCAATAGCAACAGAATCCAAATATTTTTGCATATTTAGATAGAGCATGATTTTATATGAATTTAGAAAAAAAGATTCATTTAATTTGGAGTTCGTATGCAAAAGTTATTAACAATTCAATTTGCTTCGGTTTTGAAAATCCAGAAATTATTAAAAGGGTGACATCGAAAGCGTATTTTCTAAAGTTTACTCTTTCCAACAGAGAAAGCATATTCTCCTCTGAGTTTTACTGAGGTTTACGCTTTCTAACAGAGAAAGCGTATTTTTCTCTGAACTAAAAGCGACTTTTATCATTTTTCCAATTTTTATTAACTTACATGTGGGCCCATTCACCAGTGACTCATGTTCTTAATTTTATTAATAATCCAGTGGCGACCCCACATGTCATTCACTCATTATCTACTTATTCAAATGATTATTTTTTTTTATTTGAATTAACCCTCTAACAACTGGGGTTGTCCACATGTCAGCATCGCAGGTTTTAAAACGTGTTTTAAAATCAAGAATAGTGCGTGGTCCTACATGTTGGTGACACATATTCTAAAAACGTTTTAAATTAGATTTCTGTTAACTTTTCTACCGGTCCCACTTGCCATAGATTCAAAACTTTTAAGTTAGGTTAATTAGCGCTAAACATATCCTAATCACATGGGCCCACTGGCAGAGAGAAAAGAGAAGAGAGTAGGGCGGCGCAACCGAAAGGGAAGAAGGGCTCGCCGGCGGTGAACGGCGTGACGACAAGGCTCGGGGATGGATTCCACTCTTGATGGCGATCCCACCGGGTGGTGGTGGAGGCCGGAGAGATGGGCGGAGGTGGCGCTACGCCGGCGAGGAGCGGCGGAGTGCCTCAAGTTCGAAGTGGTTTTTGCACTTGGAGCAAATCGGCGGCGAAAGATGGTGCGCAACAACTCTAGGAGGTAACTACGATGCTACATGCAATGGCTCGGGGACCAATGGTCACCGGAGCGGCGGCAACAGCGCTTCCCGTGGCAGTGCCATGATCGGCTATGGCGATTCCTAGGCTACACTAGCTAATCATCCAATCCGATGCGCGCAAAAGCTCTAGAGGACTACTAAAAGCTCATCAAGGTCCTCGATGGCGTCGGAGGATGGTCAGAGTGGCTTGGCAACGTTGAACAGCGACGGCGCAGAGGAGGTTCACGATGACAGCTTACCACAACAACGGAGAAGCTACAAGGGGTGTCATGTTATCTCACTGTGGTGTTAGAGATGGTGTAGATGTAAGGAATCGGTCTAAGGCTCACCGGGCTTCGAGGAAGAATGAAAATGGCGACGGCGACCGAGGATGAGGAAGAAGAGGGTGAGGCTTGGATTCACAACGATTGGCCTGCGTTAAGTGAGGAGATTATTTGATTGAGGAACGGAACACATGATGAAGCGATCAGGAGGGCCCCAAACCTTCTAGAACGGCGAGGATGCGGCGGCTTGGATCGGGTGCACGCACCGGAGTCGAGGAAGATGACGATGCGTCGGCACTACAGAGCTCCTGGAGCTACACCAAGTAGAGAAAGAGAGTGAGTGAGGCACGAGGCGCATGGTGACGCAGGTGGCGAGGGCAAAGAAGCTCACTAGAGGCGGCGACGATGTAGAGCTTGCTCACCGGCGTCGAGAACGACGCTCTCGTTCTCTGCGGTTCAGGGAGCTAGAAGCTCAGAGAAAGCGCGAGATGGAACGAGGGGCGAGCTTGAGTGATGATGACGTGCATGGATGCTTAAATAGCTATGAGAAATGCGCAAGATGGGTGGCGAGAAAATGCGGCCATGGCCAGAACTCGTGGGGCGTGCTTCGGCATCTCTGTCAACGCGGGAAAAAGGCGGGGGAGAGGCATGGGCGCGGTGATGTACAGCGCAGGCGGACACGATGGGAGACGTTGGAGAACAAAACGTTGGGCGGCGGTCGCAAACCTGGCGCGGAACAAGCGAGCGCGCGGGCGCACTGGCGGGCGAAGGCGAACATGAGGTGGGCGAAGGGTCCTGACAGGTGGGGCCAGCGCGTCAACGAGCAAAGGGAGCGGAAGTGCTGGCGTGGGCTGAGGCGGGCGCAAGGGAAATTGGGCTAGCGGATTCGGCCCATTGGCACACGGGAAATTTAAAATGGTTTTTGAATTTTCCAAAACTGGCTGAATGTTGACCGAATATTTAAACATAGTAAATGAGGTTCAAAATTTATGAAAATTTTTGTGGGGGCTTCTGACACCATATAGTTTCTTGTATAAATTTTTACGGATTTTATCTGTTCTATGATTTTGTCAAAAATTCTTCAAAGTTGTTATTTTCATATAGTTTCAATATTTGATTTATGCAAGAGTTCAAAAACATGCTCAAAATTATTTTTCCACACATAAACATGCTCAAATTATTATCTCCTTTAATTCCATTATACTTTCCCAAAATGAGGGGTTTTGGGATGTTACAGAATGAGGAATGAGCCAGAGCTTGGTTGGATTGGGAGGAGGAAGAAGAAGGTGATGAAGAAGATAGGGGCAAAATTATCCAAAAGGGAAAAAAAACAAGGGGCGTACGAAAGATGGAACAAAAGATCAATTATATGGAACTTAATGGCAAATGATCGAAACCACACCAAAGGTGGGGCAAGGGCAAATGATCAGTTCCCCTATTTTAAATGTGTTGAAGGTCTACTTGTATAAACAAACCTCAAAACTAGACTACGGTGAAAAGATTTAGCTTAATTATAGATGTAAATTTTGCAGGACCAAGATACCTTGTACAGGTCAAGAAGAATATTGTCAAGAGACTCCTGAGCTTCATTGGGACAACGGTCACGGAAGGATCTTATTGCCTCAATGGCCTCTTCAGCCCGATTTGCTTGTTTCAGTGCAGTGGCCATATCCTTCAGTGCGCTCTCAATTCGGTCACCACTGTTTATAGCTGCCCAGAACAATGGAACTGCCTTGTTTGGATCCTTTTCAATTAACTGGAATAATAGAAGTAAGATGAGATTAAAAAAAACCACAAATTTAGCTTATGAAAATATCTATGTTTCTGGATGGTAAATGAACTGTATTCACAAGTCTGCAAAGAGCTGAAGAAAAAAGATACCCTTGGTGAAAATTCAGGTAACATACTAACATGTACAAATGTATTTAGCATATAACGTTTTGAAGAAGTAAAACTTCAGGGAAAATGAGCATCCACTACCTTTGCTAGCTAGCAACAAATACACTAGTGGCAGTACACCATAAATCTTGACCAGGTGGTGGTGGTGCAGTCTTTTGGTACAACAGATTCATGGAGAAGGACACACACTTTTGTGCCACTTTACACTAATGTTAGTCTTGTTAATTTATCCTAGGAGTAGCTTTATTTGTGCCAGGCGATTGCCTTCATCTTTCTCTGTTTTTGTGCAGTTAAAAGATTCCTAATACAATGGAGGATGATTTAAAGCAATTATACTATGCTTTTTCCTTCAAGAAAATATATACTATGCTTCAAGGCTACTACATCCTTCTCCCCCATACACTACTCTTGAGTTAGGTCAATCTAGCACACACAGTCACCAGATTGAGCATGCTGCACCCACCGCAGACTAAATACCATTACAAAGCAACTTATAGAATAATGCTATGTTGATCACTTGATTGAAGATAAAACTAAAGAATTGTACTCTCACAGAAATTAGGTCAATGTTGCAGATTTGTTGATATTTGAACTTAGAAAACTGACTGTTAATGACTTCTCATTGCAGAGAACCATTTTAGTCTCAACAATTGAGTCAGCCTGGTAGCATTTGTGTTTACATACAAGTCAAAGAAGCTAGAGTTTGTTTCTTTTCACTGGTACACTGGGTGAACATGTTAAGAGCAAATCTAATCTATTCCTCAGATATTACAGTATCCTCTAAAATATTCAACTAAACAATCATCCTGAAAAGCAGAAGTGACCAGACATGTGAACTAAGATACAGATCCTTCATTTAGCATCACACGCAGGCGGTTCTTGTTTTAAAATAAAGCTAGCAGGAGAGCCAGATCACATACCTATTCCCTAAACCCACCATAGACCTAGAAGGCTAGACCCTAAAGTGAGTGTTAAGGGACTGACTGAGTGCAGCAAAATATTGATCACTGCATGCTTGTTCATTAGAGAATGTCAAAACCATTTCATGGTAGCGTTCGCGAGTTCCATTTTTGAACCAAAGATTAGGAATGGCGCTAGCTAAGTGTGGTAATTAGTTGCATCCATTTAGCCACTGCGATGGAGACTGACATGAACCGGATAGCACAAGGCTCAAGCTTCGACCCTAAACATGAAGAAATTGCACCTGATGTGGTGTCTTTCAATTACCTGCGCCTGCTTCGCCCGCGCATACGGTGAATCCACCGACGGCGGCGCCCTTGGCGGCCGGGAACATCCGCCGCTCACCGGCGGCGTCACGCGGGAACACCCACCGCTCACCGGCGGCGTCACGTAGCCCGAGCCGGCCGGCAAACCCGAGGGGGTGCAGGGGCTACACCGCGAGACGACGACCTCCGCGCCCCTCGGCGACGTCCACGGGGGCAGCCGCCTCCCGCCCCTCGGCATTGCGGAATTCCGTCGAACACCTGGAGCGCGGCTGCGAGAAAAACCTAAAATCAAATGCCAAATACCCCCCAAAAAAAAACTCCCCCCGTCGAGACGGATCAAGAAAGGAAGTTAACCCTAACGGCGAGAAGCTCGGAAGGTCACCTCGATCGAGAACCCGCGCGCGAAGCCCTCGCCTTGCTCGCGCCGCCGCGTCGATGCTGATCGGAATTCGCGACTCAAGAAGCGTACGGACGAGCGAGCTCTTGGAGAGGAAGCTCGTGGAGGGAGAGAGAGCAAGAGGCGAGCGAACGAACTAACCCAACCAGCGAACCCTGCTTATATATGCACGGGAGAAAATTTCAAATGGGAAAAGGACGCCGTTGGTGCTGACGTGGACGGGGCCGCGGGCCCCAGCCGCCAACGTGGACGTCGCGTCACGGGCTTCCCGTTCTCTCGTGCGCATGAACGAATGGTTTCTGAAGAAAAAGGATGGAGAAGCAGTAAGTGCAGCTCATGCATCTCTTGTGAGTACTCCCTGCTTCAATTCAAAGTGAGATTCTGCGAATTATGGCGCGCGCACACACACACACACACAATGTGTTCCTCATTGTTTGTTTTGATGCAGTTTTTTGGTGAAAGCCTGAAAGGTTAACTGATTTGTAAATTTGGAACTTACTGCACGGGCAAACTCGAGCTGAAATGTTTGTAAATTTGTACCTGCTGATTGAATTTGGGAATGAAGGATTCTGACAGTTTGTGACAGGAAGATTCTGAAAAACACTTGTGGCATGAAGGCATTCAAGTCTGACTGAGTTCTGCACACCCAAATAAGTGAATAACACAGGCTGCACCCTGTTCATTTACCAGGGAGCATCAGCAGAGCAACAAGGGCACAAAGAAGTTACATTCTGTGATTTTAGGAGCAGAGGAACATAAGCACATATAACGCAGAGAACATTGTACATTCTCAGGTTTCACCAGACAGGCATAGAGAGAAGAACAGACAGTACACCAGCCCACCAGATAACAAAATCTTGCATGTTTACACAGAACTGATAACAAAGCAAAATGCATAGGCTGTGACACATGAAAGCTGGAGTTCATTGTTCATATTAATTAAACTAGAGAGAAGCTTAATCAGGGCAACTGAAACTGCCATGATACTACCCTAATTCATCGCATGTCTTGCATAAGTAAAGCAGGGAACTCTCTTCTTTCTTCTCCAGTGCCATCCACTTGCTGGGGAATGCAAGAACCGGAGAACCTCCCAGACTCTTGGGATTAAACCTGTTTCCCGCCTAAATGTGCTTTAATGCTTTCTTTAGAATCAGAACTACGCTTTTCTAGGTACTTCGTCTTCTCAGGGCACTCTCCACAGGCTTGTATTAAGCATTTCAAGCTCACGGCGCATTTCCAAAGCCATCTCCCTCAATGCTAACTCAGGATCCCTCCTAGCCAGTTTTGTCCACCTTTCCAAGGCATAATAGCTGGGGAGTGCATTTACTTTTGCACTCTTCAACAGGGGAATAATGCGCTGACAAGGAATTGTCGCGCCTCCACCATCTGCGTAGGAGAAGCTGTAGGCGGACACGGCAGGAAGGCAGGTCAAGTATGACCAAAGTGAGGGCATGTGGCCCAGTTGTAAGCGTGTGTGTGTGAGTTGTTAAGATTCTGTTAAGAGTTGTTGAAATCGGGACCACCATCAAAGCTGTAAACGGGGTTAAAAGGGAACTGTAGTGAGACCGACAAAAACATTGTGAATGATATGAACTCCGTTCTCCTCATCCCCTTTCTCCATTTCTCATCTCCTGCTCTATCTTCTTATACAAGTTGCTGCATCAATCGATTGGCGTTTGTGATTTCTGATTCTCACTGAATCGGGACACCACAACTTGGTATCAGAGCCACAGATCCCAGGGTTCTTTCTTCCGCCGCGCGGCCGTGATTCCGAAGGAAGGGTTGGTGCTTGCTACAAGACCGTAATACCCACTTGAGGTTGATCGGGAAAGACAAAGGGGTTCACGACGGCGCCACAAAAGCCCAACGTCCAAACACGTCAGTTGCTTACGGCCATGGATGATCAGGCGAAGCAAATGGATGGGAGGTTATCGGAGATCTTAGCGCGTTTCGATCAGCAGGCAACGCTGATTGAAGGACTTGGGCAAGACATGAAGCAACTAGGACATCAGGTGGAGATAACTCAGGAGGCGATGGATGATATCAAGAGGAAACAGTCTGAGTGGAATCGGGCGCCATATCCACCACCTCCGCCCCCTCCGCCGCTTCCTCGATCATCGGTAGCAGACTTGATGCCCACGGGGACTAATACAGGATTATTGGCGAACTCTCGCCCACCACTGCTCGCCCAACCTCCAACGACAAACCCCACATACCACATGATGCCTGCTCCAACTATCGGTACAGAGGAGGAGCGATTTGTCAAGCCACCCAGACACGAATTTTCGAAGTTTCAAGGAGAGCATCCCATTCTATGGCTGGATCATTGCCGCACTTATTTCGAGATGTACCGCGTGCCCGTCATACAATGGGTCTCCATTGCAACACTATACATGGAAGGACGCGCTGCCCTTTGGCTTCAAGCATACAAGAGACAGCATGTTCTTGCCGGGTGGGATATGTTTTGTCAAGCAATAGAAGGGGAATTTGGACTGGATGAGTATGAAGCACAGATGAATAGATTGTTGCTGCTCAAACAGACGGGAACAGTAGCTGACTATCGTATGACTTTCGAAGCATGCATGTATCATTTGTTGGCATTGGATACGAACCTGAACACCAAATTTTTTGTCACTCAGTTCATGATTGGGCTGCGGGATGAAATCCGGGCCGTTGTGCGCCTGCAAGCTCCCACAAGCGTGACGAGAGCCGCAGTGCTGGCACGAATTCAAGAGGAAGAACTGGAGGTTTCTCGACCAAGATCACGAGCTCACTCTGTGACAAGGCAGTATCATCCACCTACTGTGGTGTCTTCAGTCCCACCAAACCAAGCTGGACGTGTAGAGGGTTCAAAACGTCCGTTAGGGGAGGAATTATGGCGTGAACGCCAATTGAGGGACTATAGGCGTTCCAACGGGTTGTGCTTCAAGTGTGGTGACAAACACAGTAAAGAACACACTTGTAAGAAACCTGCTCAATTATTAACAATTGAAATGGGGGAGTTTGGTGAAATTCTTTCGGATGACACTCTTCATATTCTGGATGGCGCTGAAGTGACCACCCATCCAGAAGTTCAGCAGGAATGTTTCCATATTTCAGTTCATGCAGTTTCAGGAACTGATGAAGCCAAGACAGTGATACTCCGGGCATTAATGGGGAATCAAGTAATGCTCCTTTTGGTTGATTCGGGAAGTACTCACAGTTTTGTCAATCAGCAATTTGTAGATCGTGCTCACTGTCGAATCGAACCTATTCCTGTTGTATCTGTCCGAGTAGCAAATGGGGAAATGATGAATTGTTCACATCAAGTGCCCAACTTGAATTGGTGGATACAAGGAGTAACATTCGCACCGATATGCGCATCTTAGAATTGGGGGCCTATGATGCTATACTCGGAATGGATTGGTTGGAGAAATTTAGTCCCATGGATTGTCACTGGACTAACAAAACAATTGCTTTTGATTATGAAGGTCATCGCATCTGTTTACAAGGAGTCCGATCTCATTCCAAGCATGACTTGTCCGAAATATCAGTAGAACAATTATACAAATGGTACAAGGGCAATGATGTGTGGGCGTTTGCAATCCTCGAAACGCAGTCAGGCAAGACACACGAAGATACTTCAGAGAACATGCCTGTAGCAGTTCAGCGTTTGCTCGACAGATACTGTGATGTCTTTGATGAGCCCAAGACATTGCCGCCACATCGCCAGTACGATCATGCTATCACGTTGCACTCTGGTGCCAGTCCTATCAATTCCCGACCATATCGCTACTCACCACTTCAAAAAGACGAAATTGAGCGCCAAGTAACCGAGATGCTTGAAGCTGGTCTCATACAACCAAGCATGAGTCCGTACGCCTCTCCGGTGTTGTTAGTCAAGAAAAAGGACGGTGGCTGGCGATTTTGTATTGATTATCGTCGTCTGAATACTCTTACAATAAAGAACAAGTTTCCCCTTCATGTGATTGATGAGCTTTTAGATGAACTTGCGGGCACAAAGTTCTTTTCCAAGTTGGATTTGCGTGCAGGTTACCACCAGATTCGCATGCGTCCTGATGATGAGGAAAAGACAGCGTTCAAAACTCACCATGGACATTTCCAATTCAAAGTGATGCCATTTGGTCTCTCCAATGCTCCTGCAACTTTTCAATACTTGATGAATTCGGTATTTGCACCATATATCCGCAAGTTTGTGATTGTCTTTTTGGATGACATTTTGGTGTATAGCCGTGATTTCCAAGAGCACCTGAGTCATTTGCAATTGGTTCTTGACACACTTCGCAGCAACACTTTATATGCCAAGCAGTCCAAATGCTCCTTTGCCCGACAACGCATTGATTATTTGGGGCACATCATTTCCCACGAAGGAGTTGCCACTGATCCAGACAAGACAGCGGTGATGAAACAATGGCCGCGACCAACCACGGTCACTGAACTCCGAGGATTCTTGGGTCTCACGGGTTATTATCGCAAGTTTGTGCGCAATTATGGTGTGATTGCTAAGCCACTCACCAATCTATTGAAGAAGACTGGATTTGAGTGGACATCTATCGCCTCTCAAGCTTTTGAACAACTGAAATAAACAATGGTTAGTACTCCAGTTTTAGCTTTGCCGAATTTTCATTTACCATTCTGATTGAGACGGATGCATGCGACACCGGGGTAGGTGCAGTCCTTATGCAACAAGGATATCCAATTGCATATATGAGCAAGGCCTTAGGGGTGCACAATCAAAGGTTGTCGATTTATGAGAAGGAATTTTTAGCCGTAATGATGGCCATTGATAAGTGGCGAGCGTATCTGCAGAGGGGACCTTTTCTCATCTTAACAGATCATAAAAGTTTGTGTCACTTGGACGATCAGCAATTAACGTCCGACTTACAACGCAAAGCAATGTATAAACTGATCGGCCTTCAGTTTAAATTTCATATAAACGAGGTATTGAAAATGGGGTTGCGGATGCATTGTCTCGCGTCAGCCATTTATTAACTCTGCAAGCATTATCTGTCTGTCAACCTATCTGGGTACAAGAAGTCTTAAATTCTTATGAGATGGACGTAGCAGCTCAAGCATTGCTAACTCGGTTATCTATCAGCAGTCCGGATGACAAAGGTTTTTCCTTGGAACAAGGCTTGATTCGGTACAAAAACAGAGTATGGATTGGTTCTAATACCGCCTTGCAAACCAAACTTATTAGTGCTTTACATGATAGCGCAGTGGGAGGACATTCGGGCATTCAGGCTACCTATAATCGCATTAAGAAATTATTTTATTGGTCAGGAATCAAACTAGCAGTGGAGAATTTCATCAAGCAATGTTCTTTTTGTCAGCAGGCGAAACACAGCAATCAAAAACCGGCTGGGTTCTTACAGCCGTTACCTGTTCCTGCAGGTTCCTGGCAAGACCTTACGATGGATTTCATAGAGGGTCTCCCCAAATCCGAGGGTTATGACGTGATCATGGTCATTGTTGATCGTCTCACTAAATATAGCCATTTTATACCTCTCAAACATCCTTTTACTGCAGTCCAAGTGGCCAAAGCATTTCTTGATCAAGTGGTCCGATTACATGGAGTTCCTTGTTCAATTGTGTCGGACCGTGATAAAATCTTCACCAGTACATTTTGGAAAGAGCTATTTGCAGCTGTTGGCACTCGTTTGAGTTACAGCACGGCGTACCACCCGCAGACGGATGGTCAGAGTGAGCGCGTCAATCAGTGTTTGGAGATGTATCTCCGTTGTGCCGTGCATGATTGTCCTCGTCAGTGGAAGAAATGGCTTGATATGGCCGAATTCTGGTACAATTCTTCCTGTCATTCAGTCCTAGGATGTTCTCCATTCAAAGCTCTTTATGGAGTGGAACCCAATTTCGGTGCTTTACCCAATATTGTCTCTTCCGCAAGTGCTGATGTGAATGACCTGCTTCAGGACAGACAAACTTACACTGAGATGTTACGCCAACAATTGACAAAAGCCCAACATCGCATGAAAGCTCAAGCTGACAAGCATCGCTCCGAACGACAATTTCAAGTTGGTGATCAGGTGCTGCTCAAGTTGCAACCTTATGCTCAACATTCAGTGGTTAATCGCCCATATCCTAAATTGGCTTTTAAGTATTTCGGTCCTTTTTTGGTGCTTGCACGGATTGGGGCAGTCGCATACAAGTTAGACTTACCCTCTGATTCTCTGATTCATCCGATTTTTCATGTTTCCCAATTGAAACCTTTTACTCCAAGCTATGTGCCAGTGTTTTCAACTATGTCAAAACCAATTGATCTCACTGATGGAGTTCCCCAGCCGGAGGCCATACTAGATCGTCGTCTTGTCAAGAAAGGTAATTCGGCGATGCCACAAATCCTGGTCAAGTGGTCGACCATTCCAGCCGAATCTGCTACTTGGGAGGACTACTATGTTTTGAAGCAACGCTTTCCATTGGCACCTATATGGCAACCAGTGTCGTCTTCAGCGGCGGGAGGTGTCGCGCCTCCACCATCTGCGTAGGAGAAGCTGTAGGCGGACACGGCAGGAAGGCAGGTCAAGCATGACCAAAGTGAGGGCATGTGGCCCAGTTGTAAGCGTGTGTGTGTGAGTTGTTAAGATTCTGTTAAGAGTTGTTGAAATCGGGACCACCATCAAGGCTGTAAACGGGGTTAAAAGGGAACTGTAGTGAGACCGACAAAAACATTGCGAATGATATGAACTCCGTTCTCCTCATCCCCTTTCTCCATTTCTCATCTCCTACTCTATCTTCTTATACAAGTTGCTGCATCAATCGATTGGCGTTTGTGAATTCTGATTCTCACTGAATCGGGACACCACAGGAATGCCTTCTGATTCAAACAATTTGCAAGAGCATTTTGCAATCATGCTTGATGTGTCGCAACTAACATCTCTAATTTTATCAGTATCGTCGCTGATAGCCGCAAATTTCATTTTACCAACATTTGCAGCATTTGTTAAACCACACTCGTCCCTAGCAGCAATCAATTTAGCCTGGAATAGTTCAAATACTGTAGGAGTAAAAACTTCACTTGCATGTTTCTCCAAGTCCCATGATCTTTGTAATTGAGGCATCCTATGGAGACTATCGTTATCTGCTAATGACTCTTGGAATTGTTCAGCCTCCATAGCAGGGTCAAAAATTAGCCAAAACTCAATTAAACAAAGCATGTGACCCATAAAGCCATCAAAGAATGGATTTCCAATTCCTGATCTCTCAATTGGAATGTCCGGGGGTTGAACAACCGGGCTAAGCGGAATGTGGTCAGAGAAACCGTGATCGCTTCGAGAGCTTCGGTTGCATGTATTCAGAGACTAAATTGGATGTAATCGATTTGACTATATCGAAGGAAATCCTGTTAGATTAATCTTGTTGTTTGAGTCAACGCCATGATGTGAAGTGGTGGCAGTAGTTTAGGAGTTACAAATGTTGCATGCAAATATAGTGATTAGAGCGTGCACAATGGTATAAACGATCGTTGTCTGTAATACTCTCCATATCATTTGTAGACAAAATTAAAGATAACTCATACAATGTGTTGTTATGTATCTATGACCCTATAAATTGTACAGACAGTATGGATATAACAGCAAAACAGATGTTTATAAAGACCTTATAGACTATCTGTTGTATGCCAGATAGCTTCATTCTCTCTCCTTGTTCTCTTTCGTCCACATCCTTAAAAATCATACATGGCAAAGATTATAAACTGTTGATGTCACCCCACTATACATACCCTTAGTGGTTGCATGTTCATGTGCTTGATGCACTTGTTGCTTGCATGTAGCAGCATGTTAGCTTAGTCAATAGGTGTGTCCATGATATGTCGATCGTGGCATAGGCAAGTAGCTGTACTACATTAGTTAGTTGCTGCATGTAGGTGAACGTGCAAGTGTTGCACATTAGTTGAGTAGTGCTAGGTCGTGCCGCTAAAAACAGCCAAGATTGTTGCTCAATGCACCGAGTTTTGTGGCTACAAATGGCTTGTAATCAGTTTGTTACGTGAGATGGAATAACAAAAGAAGAGAGAAAAGACGCAAGTGGTTAGGCGTCGTAAAACTCATCTGTGTTCATCTTTTTGTGTGCGTGCGTTCCAGAGAAGGAACAATGAGCGAGTTCTATCTGGGAGCTGGGCCAACAATTGGTATCAAAACGAGGTTATACAGCGCATAGAAGCGGATCGAGCGAAGCCATGTTTCAGAGGCGAGCTCGATGACGTAGCAGCGCAACGGTGCAACGTCGAGCGGAACCGGAGGCGGCGCATCGGGCCTTGGGCACGGCGACGCGTGAATGCGGAATCCAGCGGCGCATCGGGCACGCGCGGCTGCACGGCAAGCAGCAGGTGCACGATAGGGCACACAGGTGGTGCGGTGTAGTGAGCGATGGCGTGTGCGCGGCGGTGGCGCGGCACGACTGACGCACTGCACGGTGCATGTGGCTCCATGACGAGGGGTCTGCACGTCGGTGGAACGCAAGATGAGTTGCGCGTTGCTAAGGTAAAAACATTGTGTTGGCACTAGGCTGTTGCAGTGTCGTGTTTGCGTGTGTCATGTGAGTTGTGTCCACGAGCATGATACGTGAGTTCTTGTAAGTGTTTGCCCAAATGCTTACGTGTATAAGAGTTGGTGCAAGTCTCTGTTGCGGTCAAAATGTGTCACCGACGGCGAAGACATAGATATGAAGGGAGGAAGAGAAGGGAGTGTGTCCCTCCAGTGCCCTCTGTTGACGGGCAGCAACTACATGGCGTGGTCAACAAGAGGAAGGCATAACTTCTTGGAGATGCGTCAGAAGATCGGCCATCGAGTTATGAAGAAGATGTAATAAGATTAAGGGGGTGATTGTTAGATTAATCTCGTTGTTTGAGTCAACCCCATGATGTGAAGTGGTGGCAGTAGTTTAGGAGTTACTAATGTTGCATGCAAATCTAGTGATTAGTGGTTGCATGCGCATGTGCTTGATGCACTCGTTTCTTGCATGTAGCACATGTTAGCTTAGTCAACAGGTGTGCCATGATATGTGGATCGTGGCATAGGCAAGTAGATGTACTACATTAGTTAGTTGTTGCTTGTAGGTGAACGTGCAAATGTTGCATGTTAGTTGAGTAGTGCTAGGTCGTGCCGCTAGAAACGGCCAAGATTGTTGCTCTATGCACCGAGTTTGATGCCTATATATGGCTTATAATCAGTTTGTTATGTGAGATGGAATAAACGAAGAAGAGAAAAATGCAAGTGGTTAGGCGTCGCAAAACTTATCTGTGTTTATCTTCTTGTGTGTGTGCATTCCACAGAGGAAACAATGAGTGAGTTCTCTCCAGGAGCTGGACCAACAAATCCAAGGACCATCGTTCAATGGCTTTTCCTATTTGCCGACTACCCAAACTCGAGGGGACATTCTCCTAGCCTGGAACTCCAGTAATGCATCCTGTACTTCTCCCAGTATTAGGGCGCACTCATGGTCGCTTTCCTGGGAGGCTTGTCCTTGTGGCTTACGGTGGTCTATGGACCATAGGAGCGGCTGGCAAAAGACAAGTTCCTCTAAGAATTGCGCCAAGTTAGAAGCATGATCTCAGGACCTTGGATGGTGTTGGGCGATTTTAACCTAATCCTCCAAGCTTATTATAAAAACAACGCTTGTGTTAATAGGTGACGTATGGGCAGTTTCAGACACCTGGTTGATGATCTCGAGCTCATGGAGGTTCATCTCAACGTTCGAGCATTCACATGGACAAGCGTGAGAGAATGCCTGACCCTGGAGATGATTGACAGGGTGTTCATTTCCACCTATTGGGAAATCCTTTTCCTAGCTTACTTCCTTCGAGCCCTTCTGTCCACTACATACGACCACTGCCCGCTCCTCCTTTCCACGACAGTCCACTTCGGTGCAAAGAAGTCTTTCAAATTTGAATCCTTCTAGGTAAACATTGAGGGGTTCTCTGATGCGGTGCAAGCGGCTTGGCATTGCCCCCACATCATCCAGGACCCGCTGCGAAGGATTGATTTCTTGCTCAAAGCAACCACCCGTGGCTTGCAAAGTTGGAGTCAGCGTCAGGTTGGGAACGTGTGTCAGCAAATCGAGTGAGCTAAAGGGCTTCTTTTGTGGTTTGATGTTGCTGAGGAGAAGAGAATTTTGTCTTCGGTGGAGCGTTGGCTTCAAGCAGCTCTCAAGAGAAAATTGCTCGCTATATTATCTTTACAACGCACGATTGCACGTCAACGGTCCAGGCCCATTGGTTGCGTGAAGGGGATGCTAACATGCACTTCTTCCACTTATATGCAAGCAATTGAAGGAGACACAACGCTATAACTCAGCTTTAGGTGGATGGAGCTTGGTTGAGCTCGCAAGATGAGATGGAGAACGCCCTGCATGATTTCTTTGTGCAACTTGTTGGCAAGCCAGCGGCACGATAAGACACACTTGATCTAGACTATCCAACAACACCTCCTTCGACCTGGCTTCACTAGATGTTCACTTTTCGGAGGAGGAAGTCTGGGAGGCAGTCAGAAGCTTGCCGCTGGACAAAGCGCTAGGACCAGACGGGTTCACGGCTTTGTTCTACAAGAAATGTTGGGCCATCATTAAGGGAGAGATCATGGCAGCTTTCATTCATTTAGGTCATTCACGCGGGAACAACTTCCACCTACTTAACCAAGCTTTGATCACCCTTTTGCCCAAGGATCTAGTAGCGCACGAACCACAAGATTTCCATCCTATTAGCTTATTGCACAGCTTCGCAAAGCTATTCTCCAAAGTGCTATCCAGGAGGTTGTCACCTCAGCTAGCCAACGTGGTCGCACCGATCCAATCCGCTTTCATCAAGCAACGGTCCATTCAAGATAATTTCAACCTTGTCTGGCTTTCGACAAGGAACCTTCATCACAACAAGAAGTCGAGCTTGTTGCTCAAGTTAGACATTGTGCATGCCTCAACTCGGTGTCTCGGTCGTTCCTCTTGGAGGTCTTGCGTCGTAAAGGCTTCGACCCAAACTGGTGCAAATGGTTGGCAATCTTGTTGTGTACATCATCTACAAGAGTTTTCCTCAATGGACAGCCGGGTCGGGTCATCTGGCATGGCCATGGCCTCCGACAAGGCGATTCATTGTCGCCATGCTATTCATGCTGGCAATGGACATCCTCAACAATCTCCTTCATCAAGCTAAAAACTGCTCCCTTCTTGCTCAGGTTGGGGGGTCCTCGGGGAATACCTCACCGAATATCCCATTATGCAGATGATGATGCTCTATTTCTCATCCTGGATGTCGCTGACCTGAATACAATCAAACTCATTTGCTGGTTTTTGGAGAGGCTTCAGGGCTTCATTGCAATCTGGCCAAAAGTTCAGTTTCACCACCTTTAGCTGATCACTGATGAACTATAATGTTCACAGGCGGATTTCCCTGCAAGTATTTAGGACTCACCCTCTCCTTGCGGAAACCATCAAAGGGTGACTTCCAACTGCTATTGGATAAGGTCGCCAGGCGACTTGCGAGTTGGCAAGTATGTTTGTTGTCCAAAGGTGGTCACCTTGTTTTGATCAAAAGTGTGCTAGCGGAAATGCCCATTTATCATCTAATGGCGCTAAATCCACTGAAGTGGATGTTCAAGCAAATAGATAAACGTTGTAGGGCTTTCCTATTGAAAGGATCGGACTCGGTAGTGAGGGGGGACTGCATGGTCGCCTGGTCTTGATCTATAGACCACTCGAGTATGAGGGTCTAGGCATTTATAATCTGAGTATGCTAGGCAGTGCGTTGTGCATTCGTTGGCTTTGGCTCCAACGGACTTGGGAGTTTAGGCCTTGGCATGGGCTTGCTTGCTTCGCTAGCCGGACGAAGCGTGCTCTTTTTAGAGTGCGATCTCGGTCAAGCTGGGGAATGGCAAAGGCTCGTTGTTATGGATAGATAGGTGGTTAGATGGTCGAAGAATTCCCTCTTTGGCTCCTTCTGTGCTCAGTTCAGTTCCATTGGCAATTCAGAACAGAAGAACGGTCGTAGAAGGATTGTGCAATGGAACTTGGGTGACAGATATTACAAGTTGTCTAGATATGCAGGTCCTTACGGAGTATCTACAGCTTTGGGATATAATGCAAAATGTCCACACAGTTGACGACCAACAAGACACCGTATGCTGGCATTGGGAGTCTTCGGGAGTCTACACTTCGCGTTCAGTGTACAGGGCGTTCTTTTTTGGTTCATTGCAATTCGCTGCCACGGATGCTCTCTGGAAGGCTTGGGCTCCCTTGAAATGCAAAATTTTACGTGGCTTGCTCTACATCGTTGCTTCTGGACGGCAGATCGACTACAATGACACAGTCTTCTGTCTTCATGCTTCGGAAACAATATATCATCTTCTGGTTGACTGTGCAGTCACTATGCAGATTTGGAGCAAATTCCTTTCACAAGTTGGGCTAAACCGATTTGTCTCAATCGATCAGGCTAACGTCTAAGATTACTGGTTATTCATGCGCGAACAACTTAGAAGGAAGCAGAAGCGGTTGTTTGATTCTTGCATCATTTTGGTAGCTTGGATGATTTAGAAGGAGCAGAAATGCTAGAGTGTTCTCCCAGGAGCATAATACTATTCTCAGTTTGTTGCAACGCATCATCGATGAATTTGCCCTCTGTGGCATGGCGGGAGCTTGTTCTTTGGAGGTGCTACCAAGCCGGGAGTAGTCCCTTTACCATGGTTGGGTCGCCCTTCTTCTGCTTTGGTTTTTTGCTTGTCGTTTTAGGTTTCATTCCTTCTTGTCATTCCTCTTGTATCAGTTATATTCTTAGTTAGTTTTTGTTCATCTTGTTTCGGATTCGTTCTTGTATTAGTGTTTGTTTCTACTTGATGGAATGATGCGCAAGGCTTTTGTGCATCCTCGGAAAAAAAATTCCTGATCTTGATGTAGTTCGCAACATACCCTCCAAAAACAAATCCTTGATGTATGTAGGTACCCATGATTCATGAATGTCATACTCGCCAACCAATCATTCTTTTTAAGCCCAAATTCATATAGCATTTTTTTGACGTAACAGATAGCTTTTTACACCAAGCTGATTCAAACTCTTCCGGGGTTTCAGAAGCATACACACATGACTTGAAGTATTTATCAAACTGAGGATTGGAGCTTAATTGAGAATCAATATTGTCTGGTAATTTCCTAAAAAAATGCTACATGGGAAGTTGATGTTTAGCATTTCTGAACACATCCTTGATAGCATGTTTCATGCTAAGATCCTCATCATTTAAAATGAGTTTGGGTACGACCCCTCCCATTGCTCTTAAGAAAGTCTGAAACAACCATGTATAAGACTCAACATTTCCATTTGTTGGCAATGCAATGCCAAAACAAACACAAGCCATGTGATGATTAACTCCAGTAAAAACTGCTAAAAACATGTCATAATGGTTAGTGACATATGTATGGTCAAAAGAAACAACATCACCAAAATGGGCATAGTTTCTTTTGCAAGTCCTATCAGCCCAAAAGACATGTGTCAGCTTGCCCTTATCATCCATTCCATGTTCGTAGAAAAAAATGTTGGAATGGCCTTCTTCTTCCTCTTTAAGTGTTCGACAAACATTCGAACATCTGGAAAATTTATGCTACATTTTAGGTCATTGTCATCATTATGTAGATCCGTCTTCGTGCAACACACATTACTTATCCTCTGCTTTTTAGTTGACCTCGTCTTAGCCTTATCAGGCTGCTTCTTAGATCATGTACAATGGGCTTCCATCAGCTGTCTATAGTCTCTATCACGTAGGATTTAAGCTGATGTAGATGAAAGAGAATAAAGAGAGAGAAATATGATGTCTACAATCCTATAGCCGACTGTATCACCAGAACCAAGGAGACTATCTAACCATATTTCTTAGGTCCATGAAAGCATTAAAAGATTGTATGATCTATAAAGACAAGTAAAAAGACAACCCATTGTATGAGCTGACTTTAGTGTTGTCTACAGGTGACATGGAGAATTAATATAAACAACAGCTATCTGTACCATTGTACATGCCCTTATCTGGTGTGACGAGTTCATGCATGTGGGACTCAATAAAAGAGTATATCACATACTTTCCATATTGACTTCTCTTTATGGACATCATAGCTTCACCCCCGCACCCAGTAAGCTTCCTATTCCTTTTCCTCTTACCTTCAGTAAACTTTCATGTACCTCTGTAAGTACTTTGCACCTTTTCCAACCTAAAACCTTGCTTGGAAATGGGTCCTAGAAAATAAAGCCATTGGAGTTATCATAAACTAGCTTATCTTTCACCTTAGAGAAAGATAGTAAGCTTCATTTTCCTTTGCCTCTTACCTTCAGTAAACTTTCCTATACCTCTGTTAGTACTTTGCACCTTTTCCAACCTAAAACCTTGCTTGGAAATGGGTCCTAGAAAATAAAGCCATTGGAGTTATCATAAACTAGCTTATCTTTCACCTTAGAGAAAGATAGTAAGCTTCCTATTCCTTTTCCTCTTACCTTTAGTAAACTTTCATGTACCTCTGTCAGTACTTTGCACCTTTTCCAACCTAAAACCTTGCTTGGAGCAAAGGAAACACTTATGTGCCACCACACCATCTTTGATCATTCGTTGTCCAACATGAACAGAAAACCCAACATGAAGTGCATATGATTTGTAAAATCCTTCAGCTTCATCCAAAGTATCAAAAATCATGCCCAGTTTTGGCTTAGCAACCACTTCATATTCAGGTGCACATGATTACCCCTGAAAGAGAATACCCTAGCTATAGTCAACATCATCAAACAAAACATGGATTGCAGTGAACATCTACATCGTTAAGAAATTAATTGGCATAAGTCAACAAGGGAAGATTGGTCGTAAATATAAGCATTAAGCAAGCAAACTAGAAGGAAGTGTACCTTTGAGTTAGCATTGGCATTGTCCTTTTCACTTGGGTTCAGTAACTGTTGAACCCGGGAGCAACATCCTTATATTCTCTGTGTATTCTATACTAGTCTAGGAACAGCTAGTATACACAATGTAAACAAAGATAATAACAACCATATCTCGCACAATTTTATTGATATAATTACCGAAGTTTTACAAGTAAGACTTACAAACCAACAATAAAAGTAAACAATGGAACACAAAGTAGAAGTAGTAGTAGGGCCCAACAGATCTACCATAGGCAATCAACTGGGGCAGTGGCCTAGTTGTTAAAATCATCACCGGTAGCAAAGTCCTCTTTGAACAACAGTTTATTAAGCAAGTGTGAGTACAAAATGTACTATACGGTTACAACCATAACAGAGGTAATGCATGCATGTATATTAACAAATGAAGGCTTATATTATATGGTTGTTTGTGCATAAAGCAATATTTGGCATTTTAAATACTAGTTTAAGTAAGTTCAAAAGCGCAAGTTATACAATAATCTAAAACTGAATTTTAATGAAATAATAAAGCTAGTGTAGGCACCAACCTAACACCAACTTAAACATGGGCACCAACTCGGGGCTACAACCCAAAATTTTCCCATGGACACTGATTCATCTCATAAATTATTTTATAAAACATTTTGAAAACCAAAGTCTAATCCACGAAAGGCTTTGCTCAGCATGCCCATGACCGTAGGCACAACTATTCGAATAGTTTTATACTTTACAGAGGTTGTACAACTTTACCCACAAGATATAATCAACTTATAATATCCGTCTGACACACTTTTATAGATGTGCAACTAAGTGATTATCACCAGGCCTTTAAAATGTGTCATCCCAAAGTGGTCCCGCTCGCTAAGGTTTCACTGTCGTAGGGCATCGCACCCAGTTGGAAGCCCCCTTTGCACCGTGTGGGCTACACGTGGCACCAACCACACCCACATTCCACCAAGTGACACAACCATCAGTGGGATATTGCAAATTAGTTGGCCAGGCCAGTCCCATATCAGACTTATGGTAGTACAGAGTGGCTTTACAATCCGCAACTTGCAGACCAGTCCTTAACTAACTTGAGCGACTTACAACAAACCCAGATCTCGTGCTATCACTGCACCCACCTAACAACCATTCGCCAAAAGTCTAAACATGTTTTAGATTTTGTTTTGCAAATAATTTATAAACTTTCATGGCACACCAATGCCAAGGACAGAGTTATACCAAAAAGGATTTTTTGCTTAGTAAATTCCCAAATCATAAATTCAGGTCTAAGCATGGCTAAGCACATTTTTCTACAACAAAATCTAGCCAATACTATTGTACTAAGTTTTATCTAGTGTGACAAGGTGTGAGGAATTCAATGTCAAAAATAGGCTATACACAAGTGTTGAGATTTAGCTATAATTTCAAGACAAAAAATTTAAAGTACAATGAATAAAAGTACACATGCATAATAATTTAAAACATAATACATAATTTGAAATACTGGGATCAAACATAATCAAAGATGTAACTTTCCTTACCCAAAGAATTGTTGCTCGTGGTCAATGCAATACTCTGGCTCTCCGGAAATGTCGTAATATGTACGTGAAGAAAAGCCAAATTCAAACAAAATTCAAATAAACTCTAAATTCATAAACATAGCATAAACAAATAAATTAGTATTTTATATAAATTTAGAAATAAAAATGAGGTTAAACGGAGTTAAAACGAGAGAGAACGGGCTGCTACAAGTTGGATTTCACATGAAATGATAGAAATTTGGGAAATTAACGGAGGAGAGAGAATCTGACAGTGGGGTCCGTGTGTCAGTGAATTGAATATTTTCTAGAAATATAAAGAATTGTGGATGGGGTCCTCTTGTCATAGACTAGGGATTTGAATTAGATTAAAAGGAATTTGGAAATAGGGGCACACTCGTCATGGAGAGGGGGATGGAGAAGATGGTCATAGCAATGGTCGTCAATACCTAACGAAGGAGGTGTGGTGAGGCCAGTGGAAGGGGCAGCGTACTCGGGAGGAGGCATCGACTGCGACGACGCAGCACCGTGCTGGCCGATGACGAGAGATGAGGCGGTGGTAGTGGCTTTTGTGGCGAGGCGAATCAGCAAGAGAACGGGAAAATTATTTGAATAGAAAGGTAGATAATGTTGAGAGGAACATCCAGGTGAAATGTTTCACAAAAATACCTAACGAATGAAGAGATCGGGCTCGATAGAGTTCTTGCCGGACTTGGGGAAGAAGAGGCAGCCATCGGTGCTCTAGTGAAATCTAGCTGAAACTAAACAAACACTTTGTAGAGGACATCTTGCGTATGCTCTAGTAAAAAATTTTGGACCATTTGTGGACGAGAGAGGTCGGGAGAGCTCACCGAATGCTTCGCCAAAGTTTGGGAAGAAGGGCTCGTTGAGGGTGCTCCGGACGGATTCAGCCAAAACTGAGAGAGCGTGTTGGATAGGATTGTGTGGGGATGCTACTATGAAAGTTTGGGGGTCCATTTATAGTCGGGAGAGTGTGAGAGAGGTCACTGAAATTTGCGTGGTTATGGAGTGCGGTGTAAAAGCGAGTTATGGCGAGCGAAAATGGTCGTATTCAACCGAGACGGAGTGTGGGTTCAATGGGGTCTTCAATGGCTTCAATTATGCACGATGGGAGGAAGAAATGGATGCATTCAAAGCATGGGGCGGCAATGGTGGGCAACGAGAGGTTGAAGGAGTTGACGGGCGGGTCCCATGTGGAAGTGAGAGAAGAGAGAAGGACGGGAGTGGGCAGAGTTGGTGATGAAAATAGGCCGAACGGGTCGTAAGTGAAAGAAATGGGCCGAGGGAGTGGGATTTCGGCCCGAGAGGGAATTAGGGATTTGAACTCAATTTTCTTTTTTCAGAAATACAAGAAATTCACATGAGCTCGAAAAAAAACTAAATAAGGCTAAACAATTCTGGAAAAATTCACTGAAATTCCCTAAGACATTTTGAGATTAATACAATTTTTTCAACTTAAAGTTGGTTTTTATTTTGCCCAGAAATTAGTTTTAATTTTAGGAAAATAGGAATAACTATTTTAAAATCCAGAAAACTCAAGAAAACTCTTTTAAATATTAGGAAATCCAAGAAAATAATATTTTTAATAATTTTACTCCAAAAATAAAAATTTGGGATTATCATTCTATAGACCCCTTAGTACAACCCAC
This sequence comes from Ampelocalamus luodianensis, assembly GCA_036346255.1. Lineage (NCBI taxonomy): Eukaryota > Viridiplantae > Streptophyta > Magnoliopsida > Poales > Poaceae > Ampelocalamus > Ampelocalamus luodianensis. The sequence continues at coordinate 50,059,888 of CM070632.1, read as the reverse complement.
ATTGTTTATCTGCTGTTTTTTTAGTTGACCTCATCTTGGCCCTATGACTTACTTAACTATGCGGTCGTACACGCTGCTGCTTAGCTGGTGTGACGAGTTCATGTTTCTAGGACTCGATAAAAGAGTATGTCACATATTTACCATCTGCAGTTCTCTTTACAGCTATCATAGCTTCACCACCGCACCTAATAACCTTCTTTGTCATTTTACCTTCAGCAAACTTTCCTATATCCATGTAATCGTATTGTCTTTTTTCCATCCCGAATTCAATGGAGCAAAGAAAATGCTTATACATTTCCACACCAGTTTTAGTCATTCCTTGTCCAATACGAACATAAAACCTAACATGATAGGCATATGATTTATAAAATCCTTCAACTTCTTCCAAAGGATCCATATTTTTTTTCAATGATGACGACCCCTGGAAAGAGAATAGCCTAGGAGGGGTCACCATCATAGCAAAAAAAAACTTGGATCCTAACGAACATGAACATCAACCGATAACCAAAAACTCATAGGCACAACAACTTGCCTACCATTGCTCAGTCTCTTCACTGAACAGTCATCCACATCTTCTGAATACGATCTGGCCTCGGCCTGAAATTAATTTTCTTGAACCGACAGGGGAGAAATTGCCGCAAATCATTAGTAAGTAGCCAAGCAAACATGAAGAAAAAAGTATCGTAAAGCTTGCATTGCTGCTATCCTTTTTGGCTGCATTCAGTAACACGGAATTATCATCAACAATGTTGTCCATAAGAGCTCCAAAGGTACAATCCTTCTTCCTCTCTAGCCAACTATGAGGAGAACACTTGAAATTCCACACAAATTCTACAAGGAAATAAACAAACATGCCCTCCTCTCAGGTTGTTTCGCTCAAACACTTGTACAGTTAATTAATGTGCAAAAATAAAAAGGGGAAATTGATTATTTACCCTCCATTCAGTTGGCAATCTAGGATATACCCTAATTCCCAATGTAATTGATTATTTACCCCTCTTTTGATGAGATCCTTGAGGATATGCCACTATTAGGATTGAATTAGCCATATTACCCTTCCCCCTCTTCCTCCTGAATCCTTATTTTCTCCCTAACCTCATTGGCTATGGCAACCATCACTGCTCACCTCTCTTTGCTCCTCCCTCTCCATGCTGCCACCGCCTCATGTCCTCTACCTCCGTCGCGGCGACCATGGCGACGGCTACCATGACCCGCTCTTCCCGAGATGCCCCCACCCGCACCACCACCCACATGGCTGCCGCCTCCCCTTCCTCACCTCAACAGCGTCGTAGACCTCGCAGTCCAGCCTAACCACCCCCCATCCCTGCTGACCCCCACACCGTCATCGCTGGCAACTCCCCTTCTTCAACCACATGCTATTCCGAGACACATTCCCACTCGAGACCCCACCTGCGGAGGAGGAGGCGGCCCCGCCAGTCGATGAGGGGATGGCGTCGGCCATGGCTGTAGGATCAAGGATAACCGACTAGAGGGGGGTGCTTAGGATGTTTTAAAACTTTTGATTAAATAACAATTTTAAACAAGATTTACTTAACAAAGCTCCATAGCACAAATGTAGAGAAGAAACTGCTAAGCTATTTAAGAAAATTATCAACTATGTCTAAACTAGATACAATTCTAGCTAAGTAATTCCACACAATTAAATTGCTGGAAATGTAAATACGAAAGTAGTGAAGACAAGAATAAACCACAGTAAGGACAAAGATGTTTTTTTCATGGTATCGAAGACTTGTCGGTCTTCACTAGTCCACGTTGAGGAAGCTTGAACGAATCAAGCCAGCTCCACGAATTAAGCCTCAATCCTCGATCACTAGAGTTGCTCTTCTTCCGCTTCGGAGTTGTTGAGCACAACACCAATCACAAACTTGCCGGGACTCTTCACAGTCTCCATGAAGAACTCACCACACAATTTTTTCCTCCAAGCCGTCTAGATGCCGGCAAGCTCTAAGAGTAATAGATCACGAATTTTTCTTGAGGAACTACAAGTGCCTAAATAATTAACTAATGATTTAATGCACTTCAATTCTCTTAACTACCTCAAGAATGAGAAGTCAATGCCAATGAGTAGTTGAAGAGTGTATATGAGCTCAAGAGAATTCAATGTAAGTGTACAATGCTCAAGGATCTCAAGAGTTACTGCTAGAAGGCAGGTGGGGGGTATTTATACCCTCCACCAACAAATCTAGCCATTACAACCACTTTTCTCAAAAATTGAGATTTGCGGTAGTACCGTCGTTGAAACTCAGTACTACCGATTTTTAGTATAACAGTCGGAATAGTTGCATTTAATGCTTCGAACTAGCCGTTACAAAAGAAATTACGATACTACCCCAACTAGAAATCGGTACTACCACAACGCGGTAGTACCGCTCGGCTAGAACGGAACTACCGTTTTTTAGAGTTCAAGAAATCTCACAAAAACACCTTCTCTAGAAAAATGTACCGCTATGATAAAATTGGTACTACCAACCTCCGGTAGTACCGCTCAGATCATGCGGTCATACCGATTCTCAAAGGGAGATCAAAACTCCCAAAAGAACACACTCTCTGTGATTTATGTATCGCTATATAAATATCGGTACTACCGACCTATGGTAGTACCGTAGTTCAAATACGGTCGTTCCGATTTTCAGATAGAATCAAAAAACACTTGGTCCGACCCGACCAGTTCACCCGATCGGACTACACTTTCGGACCACCCGATCTGACCACACGTTCGGACCACCAGATCTGGCCATCCGTTCGGTCCACCCGATCGGACCATATGTTCAGACCACAGATCTGACTGTTCGTTCGATCCACCCGATCGAACCACGCGATCAGACTACTTGGTTAAGAAAAATGTACTGCCATAAGTATCGGTGCTACCGACCTGCGGTAGTACCGCAGTTCACTTGCGGTCATATCGATTTTCAAAATGATTTTGCAGAAGCTCAAATCAAAATAATGCATGAATCCTAATTGATCATTATGGCACAAAAAAAGTTTCTCGAGCTACTAACCATGATCCCTCTTTATAGTACGGCGTTTATCCTATAAACCCAGTCTTTTCTCCAAAACACCGAGACTGGTAAAACTATAAAGGGGTCCTTAGACTTGTACAATACCTATGTCTTGAACCAAGTTGACCTTTCATCACATCTGCATTGCCAATAGCCTTGCCATCATTCAATCATTTGGACTTAGCTTTTAACACATCTTAGCACACATGTTTGTCCCTTAACACAATGTTGGCATTAATTACCAAAATCAAATATGAGAGCCTAGATGCTTCCAACGGCAGCGAGTGAGGAGATGGAGATTGTAACATCCCAATCTTGGGCTTGTGTTTCAAATGTAAGAAAATGAGTAGAAATTAAAACTTTTTCTTACATCATGTATTTCCTGTTTGTACTAAACAGTTCCTGTACAAGACTTATGGAAATACAAAGTCACAAGTCTGTTTATTCAAATCTTGATCCTTCAAAAACATTCTTGTCAAATATTATGATCATCTCCGGGAAATATTTTTCCTAAGTTCTAGGGTTGGTATGTGACCCCTCTGAAAAATTTCACAATTTTTAGAAATTGTTTGAATATTTTTGGAGGTCAGTCAAACCTATTTAAATTCTGGTCAAACCTTGGACCAGCACCTTGCAGAATTTTTGGAGAAAAATGCATAGCATAAAAACCTCTAAAAATTTTACACAAGGTCAATATCTAAGTCAGCAAGCTCCTGTAAAAATTTCAGAATTTTTGGAGTTATTTTGCTACCTCTTATAAATCCTCAAAAGTCTCAGCTTAAATTAAAACCTAAAAGCTGATTCACTGTTCCTTGGGTTTGAGTCGGACTCGGGCTCGAGCCACTTGGTTGAGCCCAATCAACTAACTGCGCCGGGCTCACTCCTAGCGCGCTTTCAATCTCGGCCGTTGGATTTAAATCGCTCGGCTCACGTTGTTGGTGTCGTTCGGACCACCGCGAAGAGCCCATCCTTTGTGAGCCGTTGGATTTTGATCGGGCCGTCCTGATTGAATGGGTTGTTCGGGTCACCCGAACATCTCAGTTAATCTCAGCCGTTAGTTCTTGATCGGACCACCCTGGTTGTTTGGAGTATTAAAAACCCTCAGCCGCACCCTTTTAATCTCAGCCGTCCATTTGAGATCCAATGGTCATGGTTTGCTTTTTTGTTCTTCTTCCTCCTCTGTCTCTCTGTGCACGCGTGCGTCAATGGCAGGAAGAAAGAGAGAGCGAGGGCGGCTTCGTTGTGTCACTTCGAGCTTGCTCTCGTCAACATCACTCTGTGGGGCATTAAATGCACCCCAGGCTTTTGGCTCCTCCATCCCGAGTCTCACTTGTCCCCATCATTTCTTGGTCCATGACCGCACCATGAACCGAGCTCACCATGAGCTCTTATTCTTGCTCGAAACCCTAATCCTTCCTCTATATAAACCCCTCCAGGTCCTCCTGGTGTTCCTTTACACCACCCCCAGTTCTTCTCTGTGTTTTGAGCTCAAAACCACTTCAAATCCTCCAAGCACCATTGTTGACCCGAGGAGCTCCAATGGCGATCTTGGTGTCCAGTGGTTCATCTTCGATCTTTCTTGTACCCTTTTGAGCTCCTCAACTTCCTTTACATTTCCCCAACTTAATTTTGGGTTGCATTCACAGGAATCACTCAATTTTAAGTTTGGAGATTTTCGGCCGATTTCACCCCCTTTCTTCTCCAACTCCGGTAAGTGGTTCTTTTTGCAATTACTTACTTGTGGAGCTTATGGGAACCATAATGAAGCTATTTTGCTCACTCATTGGTGTTCATTTTGCTCAGGTTGTCATTTTCTTCTTCATCTTCCTCGGCTCCGGTGAACTCCATCGTGTTCGAGCTTCTCCGGCCATCTTTTGAAGCTCATCTTGGCTCAGGTAGCATCTATTTAGTCCCTAGAAGTGTCGGCACTTGCTTTCGTGGTCTGCAGCGGAGCATTTTGCTATTTTCATGTTTTGCCGAAAAAGCTCCATCTATGTTTTCCGGCTCGCCGGCGTTCTAGACCTCCACCACCGGCGAGGTCATCACCATTGGGTCCGCAACACTATTGCGAACCCATTTTGGTATTTTGTGGGCGCCGCCGTGACCGGAGTCGCGGCGACAAGCCGTGAATGGCACTCGGTTTTTGTCAGCTGGGTGCGCCCATTGCCGTCATTTATTTAGGACACAGTTAATACCCAATCATTGTCAATCATTAGAAGTATTAATTGTGTCTTAATTTGGCCTAATGTCTCACTGACATGTGGGCCCAACCCTCTGTAATCACCCGCTGGCGCTAACTGTTTGCTTTCGGACATCATTAATGCTAATGATTATCTTTAATCCCTGTCTTAACATTAATGTGTCCGAAATTGCCTTTTTGGGTCACTGACGTGTGGGCCCGTAGGCCTTTAACCGCAGTCTAGAGATCATTTGGGCAAATCTGGGGTCATTAATTGCTAATCATTGATTAGCAATTAATTGGTCTTAAGCCGACAAACTCTGTGCCACTGCCAGGTGGGCCCTCGGTCCTTAAATCACCTCTGCTCAAAATCTTTAGGACACATTAATTACTAATCATCACTAATCATTGGTCATTAGTATTTAATTAGCTGTCCTAAAAATCCTCTTTAAGTCACTGCTATGTGGGCCCCGAGCCCTGTGCACGTGGGTTAAAGCTCGCGTGTGTGACTCACAGTCACTGACATGCGGCCCCACATGTCAGCGCTTCATTTTGAATTTCGATCAATGACCGTCGTCCATTTTGCGATCTGCGGTCCGGATCATTTGGGCCGATCGGGTCACCCGATCCTCCCATCCTTGTGGGGCGTTCATCTCATGATCAACGACTGTGGTTCGTGTGCTGTTCGGGTCGCGCGAACCACACTCATTATGGACCCTCCGATTCTTGATCGACGGTCGAGATGAATTGGGCCGTTCGGGTCGCTCTCGCGCCCCCTCGCGCGCGCCGTTAGATTCCAAATCAAGGGCCCATAGTTGTCCACGTCGATTCCTTTCTGTTAAGTGTTGTTTATTTCAGTAAGTAGTTATTTGTCAACTGAAAATTGTATCAAATCTTTAGAAATTCGTATCTAATTCAAAATAGATCCTTTTTAAATGAATCCAACTGTAGTAAATTTGTATTTCACTAAAGTTTAATATAAAAATGCTTTTAGCTATGCTTCTATGGTAGAAAATTCTGTAATCTTTAATAGCTTGTTTTCAGCCATTTTTGTATATTCCAGAATTGAATTAAAACTTGGAAAATGTATATCTTTCTCGGTATATCTGTAAATTGAATGGTTTTAACTTTGTTAATTTTGTTATTTACTAAACTTTAATCTAAAAATGGTTGTAGGCCCAAATCAGCACCAGAAAAATATGTTAATAGATTTAACCTTATTGGTAGCATTTAAAAATTCATTTAATGTTGTAAAAGACACAAGTAATTCCCTGTAAATCCTAAATATATAAAATTGATGCTAGAAAATCCCTCTGTTAGCATACTTTAATATGAAATAGGTTTTGCACATGTTTATATTTCTGGAAAGTGCATTATGCTAGTTTTGCAACTTAGAAAAATCATAAGTAAATCATTATAACTCCAAATTTAGTAAACTCAACTTTGCTGTGATTAGAATGACATAAACTACCTACCATAAAAATTTTGGGTTCCAGATCATTATAGAAATTTTCTCCATGAACAGTACCAGTAATTAATTTAGAGAATTATATGCTGAGAGAACTAGTTTTAATCATAACTTTTTCATGCTAAGTCCAAATGAAGTAATTCTTATTTCTAAAATTGTCTAAAATCAACCTCTAGCTGCTGTGTAAATTTCTTGGGATTTGGATGTCTTTTGCTGTTGAGTTTTATTTGGTGTTCCTCGTTCTTATTGGCTTTATCGTATTTTCGCGTTAGGTTCCGAAGAGTTTATTGAACCTGAGAATCCTCCTCTGCAGCAAGAACAATTCCAGCAAGGCAAGCAGTTTGATCATGTTAATCCTTGTATTTTCAAGTATTTATGTTGTTTACAAATTCTATGTATGCATTGCTAGTTTGTGTTTAACTATTGTCGATATTTGACCTAGTAGATGCATTACCCTAGGCAAATGATTATCCTTTACTACCATGAGCCTAGGTTATTGCTGTGATTTAGAGTTCGTGGATGAGCTCTTGTCACTTAGTAGTTTTGCGGATTAATTGCTTAGCCATGCTTAGCTTCCGGTAGAAATGGGCGGTTATCGACTTGTCGATAACCTTGATCACACAAATGCTTACTATGTATCTATATTTCAGCTTGATGTTGTGTTAAATTGCAAAAACCAAAACTAAAAGCAAAATGATTTGGACTTGGGCACAATGGTAAGACAGTGTGATCTTGGGTGTGACTGGAATGGTGCCCGAGTCAATTAAGGACCGAACATCTTGTGAGTACCTGTTATCTAGGCAATTTGTGCGTACTAACCACATAGAGGGTATGGGACCTCTCTTGACTTAGTACTTTGGCGTGTATTGGCTTCGGGTCGCAGGGAGTCACAGGAGGGATGGTGTCAGGAGCATTGTAGTGTCCGAAAGGCTTCCCCCGTGATGGCTGGTTGTCTTTCGGCTTGCAATGTAAGCGTATGGATTCCGATCTATACTAGCGGCTCGTAGTCAATGCACAATATTGGAAAGCGTCTCGTAGGACTTAGCCGTGCCGGCATACCTTCGGAAGTGTGCTTTGTGGCTTAAAGGCGGTCTAAAGTGTGGGTACATTGGTACACCCCTGCAGGGTTAAAACTATTCGAATAGCCTCGTCCTAGGTTATGGACACGCTTGGGTAAGCTTTTCAAGAGTTAGACTACAACCTTTCAATTAAAACTTGATGGGTGGTACGAATCAGGGATTCGTGCTATGTTGTGGTGACTATTGGGATAGTCACTTCCAGGTGGTTACTTGTATTTATCATTATTTCGCTGTTATTTTGACAATGAAACAGATTTGCAACCTTACTTTTAAATGTATTACATTATTGCAAATAAAGTTGGCTTTGTGCAAAATGAGACATACAACCTCCACTTAAATAAGCCTGCATGTAGCATATGAATAGGTCTGCTATTCCACACGTCAGTCTTGCGAGTACCTTGTGTACTCATTGTTCTTCCTTAAATATTAATTGTTGCAGAGGAAGAAGGTGAGCCCCAAGGGCCTCACTTTTGTGAGTTGTGGCTTAGAATGTTTAATTAGTAATGCTAGAACCATTTGGAGGTTAAGTGTTACTAGTTAAATATTCCGGGTCCTCACAGAGATGGAGACGGAGTGGGAGACATGGAGGCTGCTAAGGAGGGCGGTAGTGAGCTACTACAGCGCACTGGTGGGGCAGTGGCGGCAGAGGACCCCGAGTGCACGAAGACACTCAACTACAACCGGGTCTACATCAGGGACTTCATGCCCTCCACGCTCGCCTTCCTCATTGCAGCTGCTGGTGGGAGGTCGCGGTCAGGAATAGGCCGGGGAAGAGACAGGGAGAGAGGACATGAAGAGAGGAGTGGGAGGAAGAAGGTGAGGGGCAAAATCATCTATAATGGTATATTCTCAAGCATTCCAACTAGAAGAGGGTAAATAATCAATTACATTGGAAAGGAGGGTATATCTTAGATTGACAAGTGAAGGGTGGGTAAATAATCAATTCCCCCAAAATAAAATACCGACCATGGTCACCTAGTTCCACCATATTACTCCTAATCAAGAAACCTAATTTGGGGGAAAAAGCTAAATCAACCATCAGAGAATCAGAGAGATGTACCTTATCTTGCGTGGAGGCCGGGTGAGGTCAAGCGGTGTTCCCGACAGCGAGGATGTGCCTACAACGGTGACGACGGCCGCTGTGGTGGGATTCGGCGGATGACCTAGGATGGAGGAGGTGAGGTGGCGAAATTGCCCGACAACGAGGTGTTAAAAACTCGTGAGCGCAAAGGGCCGTAAGCTGATCTGGACCGTTCAGTGGCAATATGATGGGTTGATTTCCTACCCATTTGCGAGGTCGGTTCTAACTAGCCGCATAGGTTTCTCCTATACCTACCTTTTCAATTCGCCCCCATATATAATTATCGTTTGCTTTGTCCCTCATAAGTTAAGTGGGCGTGCAAATACCCTCAGACCATATGTTAGCACCATTTTCTCGTTGTTCTCATTATCTTTGACACATGTTTCAGTGGTGTCAATACTTGTTTCAACGATGTTAATACATATTCTAATTATTTAGGTGATTTTGGTAGTTGTAACTTACCATTTCATTGCTAATGGTTAAATCATGAAATCATGCATTACAAATAGCAAAATAACTCAAATAAGTAAAATAAGTATTGAAATCACTTAAATAAGTACTAAAATCATTGAAGCAAATGACAAAGATAATTAAAACCACGAGAAAAATAGCGCAAGCATGCGACCTAGGGGGTATTTACAAGCAAACTTAACTAATGAGGGTGAAGTAAGCGAAAAATGAGATATGATGGGCAAATTGAAAAAATAGGTGACTTATGGGTGTGTTCATGGATTTCCCCCTTTTTTATCCTACTAATGTAACTTCTCTCCACACTATTCACAAGAAAGAAAGAGTTTCTCTCCAATCTGGTTAAATGGTTTTACTGTGAGGTTGTAAGTTGAAGTTTTCATTTTGAATTGGTTACAACTCCGATTTTTGTTAAAGTGCGAGGACTCTATCTAGGTTTTAAAATTGAGGGAATAAATTGAGTCACTTCAAATTAAAAAGGTTGTTTATGTCTTCGTACAAAGATGTTTGGGTTTCGACTTTTAACTAAACTCGATCGCGGCGAGGCGACGCGTGGCAGTCGTCACCGGTGGGTCCAACTCCGTCAACCACGCCTTCTCGCCCACCGCCGCTGCTGATCGCTACCGCTTAGCCCCGGTGCTCTGGTTCCTGTGCTGCCTCCTCTGGGTCGACATTGAGGAGTGTCTCCTCGCGGAGTACCTCGACTGCCGCATGGACAAATGGTGGACGACGGGATGGTCGAGGAGCTCCGCGAGTACTTTGCCACAACCGCCGCCTCCGAGCACGCTAGACTGGGTAAGGCCATGGCGTCTGACAGGAAGTGGGGATGCGGCGGCGTTAGTGGGAGGTGAGGCTACAGTGGCGTGAGCAGGAGGACGGGAGGAGGCCGGTGTGGAGGTTGGCTTAACCATAGCATCCGGGGTGGGAAGAGAAGAGGAAAATGAGAAAGAAGAAAGGCAAATACGTCTTTTCGCGTCCAAGTTAACAACAATGTGACGGAAGTGGCATGGAACGACACAAAAAAACTCGGTGGCATACAGGAATCGAACTTTTTTGAGTGGCAAATCTGGGATCGGAGTAACTTTTGATGGCACACAAGGAATTTTCCCTTTATTGTGAGGTTGTAAGTTGAAATTCTCATTTTGAATTGGTTACAAGTTTGGTTTTTGTTAAAGTTCGAGGACTCTATCTAGGTTTTGAAATCGAATAATAAATTAAGTCACTTAAAATTAAAAACGTTGTTTATGTCTTTGTGGGACATTTGGGTTTCGAGTTTTAACTAAACTATTTTTTCTCTTGGACTTCTTCAATAAACTATAGCGGTATCAAAAGCTCTCCGCATCATCTAGCAACATAAATAGGTACAACCACTCTAAGGGCATGCACAATAGTATAGACAAACTACTGTATATAGTACTCCTCTATGTCATCTATAGACAACACTAAAGACAGCTCCTACAATGAGTTGTCTTTTTACATGTCTCTATAAACAACTCTTCTATGTACAATATGTCTTGTTTTCGTGTTACAGTGGACTACTGCATGAGAAATGATCCAATTCTTTGTGCTCCCCCTCTCTCATCCACATAATCTCATATTCTACGTGGCAAGGCTTACAGACAGCTAACGTCACACTATTATACATGCTATAACCCATTGTATCTTGACACTAAATATATACAACCCATGTTTATTTTTCTCTTGGCCCACCAATAATCCTATTTCTGGTCTTTTCTCTCTCCCCCCATTCCTCAATCCAGGTGCGAAGGAATTGACCTTCTATCTGATGCATTATTTGTCGTATCTTACTCTTTGGTTTGGGGGAAGATAATGTACCATCTTTGGTTTGTGGGAAGATAATGTATTACAACATGATACAACTTTACTCCCCAACCTGACAAAATTGTCTCCCCTACATGACAAAAAAAACTTACATGGGCTGATTTACATACCACTTACTTGGAGCAAAGAACTTTGCCCACCATCGCTCGCGGGCATACCCATGTGCCCGCCAAAACTTATATCATAGGACAGGGGATAAGGAAAGCCAAAAATGCAGCGAATAATATCATATCTAACATCACACAAATTTGAGTTCACCTGTGCAAGTAACAAATAAACAAGACAGTGCTCAAGTCTACTACAAGAATTTTGTTCTTTCCCTAGCTCCAAGATCCCAAAATCCAAACTCTTTTATCCCCAAATTCCACACAAACCCTTCAATTTAAACATCCACACCTAAGTACCAGTACACTCTCGCCCAAAAATCAATAGCAGCAGCTTTGTTCCGTAAAAGAAAAAGAAAGCATGATGCTCTAATCCTAGAAATTAGATGGGGGTGTTGAACCTCAATGGCATCAACTACTTATCCTGTACATTGTAGGGAGTCATGTCCACTAGAAGGTGGCGATTTGGCAGCCACTACAACCGGAGAAAGGAGCCCCTGGACGGATTTCTTCAGGCCCTCTCCGTGAGGTGCAGGAGGAGGATTGGGATCCGGTGTTGCGACGGGGATATGCCAAGTTGGGGAGCAGGAGGAGCAAGGGTGCCTGGCTTGGGAGTTTGGGGAGGAGAGAACGAATCTGAGAGGAAGGAGCCAAGGAGGGAGCAAGAGCAAATGGGGAAACGGGTGCAGCACCGAGTGGGAGGGGTGAGCCGGTGAGAGACCGACTGACTGACGATCGGTGTGGACTCAAGAGTGGAGGGATCTAGTTTTTTTTTAGATTGGCCTCACTCGTCAACACCATGGGGCGGGTAATCGGGCGAAGCGGGCATGGGTGGGGCTCCCCCATGCTCATGCCCGATTACCCACCGGGCAAAGGTTTCCTCCCATGAACATACCTATGGGCAAAAAATAAGGAACATACCCATCTCTATTAGGGTTTTTACCCACGAGTAATCGGGTTATCGAACAAGATTGCCCTCCCTAGTAGGGGAGGACTTTGGAGGGTGATGGGCAGTGGCAGGGCCACTGTAATGCATGGGGGTGCAGTTGCACCCCCAAAATTTGTGCAAAAAAATATGATATATACCCCCCTTAATACATAAAGTATACACTACATATATTAACATGCATACTCCTCAACTCCTGATAGCCTATATAGCATTAGACCTAACAAAATATGAGAATCAAGCCCAAGTCAATTAGTCAAGGAGGTGTCAGGCCTAAGTGTCATCTGCCTATCCAGGTGCTCTGGCAGCAATGCATGAGTGTAGGGGCGCAACACCGCAGCTGGCAGTTCATCGTGACATCGGTGCATCGCGACGCTTTGGCGCCGCTTCTGGCTTCTGCGCCGACGATCTCGTCCTGGAAGCGCCGGTGGCCGGTCACACCCCTCGAGTCTCGACCCCGAGGACCGCCCGCTCCCCTCCTTGGCTCCATGCTCCTTCAAGGCCCAGTGTTGGCTTGATCTCCGCATTCCTTTCCTTATACCCCTTGTTGCCTGCCTGCTGATTCATTGCATGTCATCTTTGCATCCTGCTGATTCATTTGCTTTATTTGACAAAGAAAAAGTTTATAAACTTGCTAAGTTTTATCCTAAAGATTTCTTGAACACAGATTTGATCCAACTTTCTTTGCAACTTAATATGTTTATCACTAACATGCATCAAGATACAAGGTTTTCAAGAAGTGAAGAATCTCACTAAACTCTCAGACAAAGAAGCATGATCGCTATAAAACTTATTTATTTGCTGCTCAAATTGGTATTGATCCTTTCTGTGGCTACTGCAAGTGTAGAGAGGGTATTTTCGGCAATGAATCATGTGAAGAACAAGCTAAGAAATAGCATGGGTAAACAATACTTGAATGATTGCTTAGTTACGTACATTGAGTGTGAATTTTTTCTACAAGTTAGTGATGATGTTGTCATCAATCGCTTTCAAAGTATAAAGGAACGTCATATCAAGTTGTAATTAAGTAATTTTCTAAAATATTTTGTGATGTTGGTTATAGTGTGAACATGTAATTTGACACATTTGAACTTATGTACTATGTCATTTGAACTTGTGTTGGAATAGATGTGTCTTAAGTTCGCACCCCCATCGTCAAAGTCCAGGCTCCGCCATTGGTGATGGGGTGTTCCATGCCAGTGGAATTGATCGGAGACTCATCGGGTACAAGGGAGGTGGAGGTGGTAGATTTCGACCGAAGCAGAGGAAAATGACGGCGTCAGTGAGGTCAGATGGAGGAAACGAGAAATTGCTCCAGGGGTTTTCTTGTGGTGTTGTGGAACACGACGTGACACGTGCGGAATGGCAATGGCCTCACTGGGCTGGCGGGAACGATGAGGTGATGGCAGCGGCCGTCGCAGACACCGCGATGTCACAGGCTCGGCTTGAGCTCGGTGAGGAAGAAGATGGAGTGGCAGGGGGTAGAGGCGAAGGGGGAGGGAGAAAGAGGAAGGGGAGGAGGCCATGGTACAACTTATATGGGGCGGAGGAGCTCGAGATTTCTCAGCACGGGCGACGGCGAGATGGGCGGGCGGAGCGTTAGCTGGTCCTGTGGGAGGTGACGGTGCTATTGTGCAGCATAGGCGACAAGGTGGTTAGAGACGGTGGTGACATGAGCGGCGATGCGGTTGTAGTGGCGTGAGCGATAGGGGCAGGTCAAAGGCGACGGGAGGCATGGCGCCAGTGGCGCGGTCGGGTGAAGAAAAGGGAGGAGGAAGAAGGGAAGGCCGTCGCCATCATTTTTTGGTGATGGACATGTTCAAAATTGTGGATTCGTAATAGATCAATGCCATTGACTCACTTTGATGACAATATGGTGATAGACTGAATTAATTTTTTTTCGCTTTATTCGTTGTATTCGAATTTTCTAGTTCTCCCCGTATAGGTCTGTTTTTTTTTTCGATTTTTTTAATGATTGAAATTTTTAGTCTTGTACTCTTCAAACAGTGGTCAAAATTTATTTCCCTTCTGTAAATTTACCCTACCGGTGGAGGGGATTGCTTGCACATAAAATCCCCTCCGAGGTGCTGCCCCTGTGAATTTATCCCCCACCTCCCAAACAAGCCTCAGGACTTTTTGACTCCCCCCCGTCCGTCTCGCACACAACCCGAGAAGGGAGGAACAGACAGGGAGGGGGGATGGGCGGCTACGAGAACGGCGAATCGCCGGCGGCCGCAGCCGGGGAGGGCGGCGTAATCCTGGGCGTGGACGGCGGCACTACCAACACCGTCTGCGTCTGCCTGCCGGCCGCAATGCCGCCGCCGGAGTCGCCCGGTGCCGTCCCCGTGCTCTCCCGCGCCGTCGCCGGCTGCTCCAACCGCAACTCCGTCGGAGGTAGTAATCGTCGTAGGGCCGCTTAATTGGGGGGTTCTTGATGTGCTCCTTGTGTTAAAAATTGGATCTTGGAAATTGATGATTGGTCTCCGGGTTAAATCTCGGCGAATTGCGGTGTCAGTGAATGTCACTAGTCATGCCTAATAGCGGTAATTTGGTGATAGATAGTGTGCCCCTTGGTCTTAAGACTTGTAGGGAATATTGGATCTTGGCAATTAGGCGAGACTGTTTTCATAACTGCGCTTATGTTCAATTTTCTAATGTGAAATTTTATTCTTCAATTTTAAGAAGATTATGACATTTTGTTGTTCGTCCTGTTTGTTGTCAATTATATGGGTTCCTGCTTTTCAATCATTTGATGAAATTACTGAAGATAAAATGCCGTTACCTTGCCTATAGAGTAGTATGATAAATTTTGTTGATGGTGAAGGCGAACACATACATTTTATATGCGTATGTGGATTTTTATATCATAGAATTACTTTCGGTGAACACATACATTTTATATGCGTATGTGGATTTTTATATCATAGAATTACTTTCATTGCTTAAGTTCCTCTTTGCTTCTAAAAGAATGAGTGCCCATGTTTAACCATAGTCTATACACAAATCTTATACGCTTTCCATGCAGTATAACAGTATATAATTGGATATTGTGAATATTTTCCGAGTGATGCTTATTATTTTTTTCACTGGTCATGGTACAATATGTGTACCAGAGCGGCAAAGTCTTTGTTCAAGACATACTGATCATTTTGTCTTTATTTCTCAGAGAATGCTGCATGGGAAACTCTAGAGCAGGTCATGACACAGGCCCTGACAATGGCCGGCACAGATCGTTCTGCTGTCCGTGCAGTTTGTTTAGCTGTATCTGGAGTTAACCACCCTTCAGATCAACAGAGGATGCTTGACTGGATCCGGTATTGTTTTTTCTATATATTGAATATTGTTACATTACTTTTGTCTGTATCCATGGTAACTACTTGATATCAGTTGATGTCTTCAGAGTTCAGAGAGATTATGGTATTTTCAAAGCATTTAAGCACGCTGCACGCTCAAATGGTTTACCTAATCCTTATGCACATTTGTGATCCCATAGATTGTCAGAGTTGTGCTGTTTTCGTGAATGTCATTATAAATTCTGAACAGGTTGACCACTACAAATAGCAAATCATCATTTCTTCTCTTGCTGCTAAGTGAGCCTTTTTGTTCTCCAGAGATCTTTTCCCTGGCCATGCCAAGTTTTATGTGGAAAATGATGCGGTGGCAGCTCTGGCCAGTGGTACAATGGGAAAGCTTCATGGCTGTGTATTGATTGCGGGCACTGGAAGCATTGCTTATGGGGTCACTGAAGATGGAAAATTAGCAAGAGCAGCCGGTGCTGGGCCTGTTTTGGGCGACTGGGGTAGGTGAGTTACATCATAGACAAAAGGATATTTTAAGCAATTTTTAAGATAAATGCGTTGTTTGAAGTTGGAACATTGATCCTTGTTTGTTAGGATAGATATAATTACTAAAATTATTTCATTTTCCCTGCACGCTTTCTTCAAAAGTTTATATCTGATTTATAGCATATTAGCATGAGAATCAGATGATATGCTAGGAATTATGAAATCCGTCTAGTGTGGGAATCCATGGCCATAACTTGAGCATGACATGTTGTTTTGGGCATGAACAGCCAGTTAAAACTGTTAGCCTGTTATGTGCGTCATGCTGTCTTGTCTGACAAGTGATTGCCTATCTTTCACACTACGAACATTTTTAAATCCTCCACTAATTAACAGATGCAGTTTAAACGATTTGAGCTGTGACTGAAACCTGTTACTATGATCCCAATACCTTTTACCTGTGACAAAGGAAAATGTAGGTGACGTGTGTACATTAATGCAGTGGATATGGCATTGCTGCACAGGCCCTTACAGCAGTGATAAAAGCATATGATGGTCGTGGACCACAAACTAATCTTACAAGAGAGGTTCTTAGGAAGCTTGAGCTTTCTTCACCAGATGAATTGATTGGGTAAGTTCTCTCACACATATATATCCTTTGCCTACAGGTTATATTTTAGTTGTACTTTGTGTAAACTAGAACGATATCTTAATATGCTAAAAAAAGGCTTCAATACACTAATGTTATTACAGATCATTTTGTGTGAAAAATGTGTGCAATACTGAAATACTTTAGTGTGATATGTTTTCATCAATGTAAAGATAAATGTTACCAGGCTTGCATATGGAGTAGTCAGGGTTTTGCCATTAGGCATTATAATTTTTTTCCTATATGTTTTTCACGTTTTCATTTCTTTTTCTTTTCATTTCAAAATTCATCCTATTGGTGCATTAAGCTCCTCGCATCCAACATTCCGTGTCTTTAAACTCTTCACAAAGATGATTCTATAGTATGCAAGACCAAAGTAAATTTCACTGGAGCTTTCCAAAAGAACATAATGAAGATTGTTCAATTCTTTAGCTGATAGAAGTATAGAACCACTGAGATTTGTAATCTTGTACTTAGTTATCAACCTAACATCCTGTGTCTGCACAGGTGGACATATGCAGATCCATCTTGGGCCCGTATTGCAGCACTTGTTCCTGTGGTGGTATCTTCTGCTGAAGATGGCGATGAAGTAGCAAACAAAATATTGCATGATTCAGTGCAAGAGCTAGCTGATAGTGTTGTAGCTGTTGTCCGGCGCCTTACATTGTGTGGTGAAGGTAATAATTATGTTGATTGTGTAGCACCATTTGTCTTTTATTTTTCCAGCAGCTCTCTTTCGGCTATTCAGGAAATGAATAGAGAATTTACATCATATAATACCAAAGCAAGTAGCAAATTTTGGGGGTTGCTGTGATAAAGGAACAGCAGGCTTAAAATGCCCCTGTAGGGGTTCAATGGAGGATCCAGTGCTACATTTCTCGGGAGTATTAAGGAGTCTGTTGGATCCGGTTAGATGAAGAGGAGATGAAGAGCAGGAGTGCAAATGAATAGTTGGATGTATTGCAATAGCCCAAGGGGCTAATATATAGAGTACATGAGACACACACAAGACTAAACCCTAGAACACTAGGAAATACTACAAGTACCCTTGACACATACTACTAATACCCTTAACACCCCCTCCTCAAACTCAAGGCATATGCAATAGTGTCGTAGGGACTCCCCACCGTCCCCACAACCCGGCGAAGCACGGCAGCACCGAAAGGCCTCCCAAGGACTTACTCAGAGGATATCCCGAAGACCACCGGAGTAGTCCCAAAGGCCCTTCGGAGGGGTTCCGAAGACCCTTCGGAGTGATCCCGAAGACTCTCCGAAGGAGCCACGGAGACCCTCCAAAGAAGGCAGCAAAGGACACGAAGACACACCGTGCACCGGAGGCTACGCATAGGGCACATAAAAGACCCTGCAGCCCCTAGGGCTAGTGTACTTTTCTAGGGGCATACATGTACTTTTAGATGCCATATCGGGAGGCTATAAATAGCCCCCTCCACCATGTAACCAGGGGGATAAGCAATTTTATCTGTAGAGCCCTTTTAGAAGCCTCCTCGTCTTCCCAAAGACGAGGTCTCCTCTTCTTCTTGTCTAGTCTTCTCGCTCTGCGGTTGGCGCCGTCCGTGGGGTTGGCAGAAAGCCACACCAGAAAAATCGATGGCCCAGAAGGCTGGCACCAAAGTCTCATAGCCGAGGCGGCGGCGGTGGCGCGCCGAACACTCCTAAAGCAAAGCGGGGTTGGGCGCGTCGGCGCTGCGCCACTCGAGCCTGAGAAAAGCCAATAATTCCACCCAAAGGACATCGAGGAGGCGATGCCCGCCCGCCAAACATCTTTGCCAAATGACCGGCCGCGCGAGATCGCGGGCATCCCTCGAAGCATACTGGCGCTTGGCGAGGTGGTGGACCTCAAGCGGAGATGCTTAGTCTCGACGAGCGGCGGGAGGCACCTCGCGACCACCCGACCATCCGGAGGAACCAAACACGAGCTGCGGCTCGGGAGATCCCAACTCCCGTTGGCGTGGGGCTTGAAGCAACGCTACCGCCAAGAACTTCAAAATGCGGAGGTCATACCCTTGAAGGTTGCACAGATCCTCGGAGTTCCTACGGCGTGCACGAAGCAAAGCGATAAGCGGCGGGAGGGCGACACAACCAAGGCAAAAGCATCACGGCGCCCTTAAGGCGTCACCACAGCGTGGTTCTTTACCATTCCACGGTCCATTTACGCTGAGAGCAGTTGCGTGACCACATACGCAACAACTTTCAAGGAAACTACGACAAGCCAGAAGGATGCGGGACACTGTTCGCGATCAAGCAAGCCAGGCGAGTCCTTCGCAGACTTCTTCAAAAAACTCGCGAAGTGAAGTGCCAAGTCAAGGGTCAACGAGACCACCATCATAAGCGCCGCAACTGCGCCTTGCGAAAGGCCCCTGTCGGAAAAAGCGCGCGCAAGCCGCGCGCGCGGTCGCGAGCTCTTCGACAAGATAGAGAATACGCGGCGGAGGAAGATAGCATCCGAAGGAGCGATGCGCGCCACATACCACCTCAGCAGCAGGCCACCCAAGGAAGATCGGCCACCACCCGCTACCAACAAACCACGCATCAACTTTCGCAAAAAGCCAAAGCGTTTATCATGTGGATGAAAGGCACACCCCGCCGGCGGGCGGCGCCGAGCAAACGCGCCGGGAGGAAAGCGGCTGCGGCCGTCATGGTGGCGGCGCGGGGACGCCGAGGCGGAATAACAAAGAAACCGTTGTCTTTGTGACCTCCACGGCGAAGGTCACACACAACGGATTGCCGCGCCATTGTAGCCATGCGAGGACTACATGCACCGCACCAACGACCGGTCGAGCATGAAGACCCGAAGCGAGGCGGGCAACTGTTGACGGCCCCACCACTCGCCCGTGCGCCGGGCGGTCATGGTGGACCGGCCCGAAGGTCATCAACATGATCACAGGGGTCCTCGTGGGCATAGCATCAAAGAGACAACGTCGCGCGTCGCCGCAAATCCACCACGTGGCCACTGGTAACCCCGGCCGCCGCTTCTCAGAGGTGCCCATAACCTTTGGACTCGAAGATGCGCGGGAGTACACTTCCGCGGGACCCGCGTCATCTCGCCCGACATCGCCCGGCTATAGGTCGCGTGTCCTCGTAGATGGCGGAGCTCTGCGAGACCTCCTATTCGCGAAGCCGACAAGATGATCCCTAGAGATCGTGTCGTCCCCGCCGCATCTACGTGGTGGGCTCGGAGAAAGGCGTCACGCCACAGGCCGTCGCCTTACGTCACGTTTGGCGGCGGCCATGCATCTCGACGGAGGCGATAACTTTCGATGTGGTGAAATGCCATACCAGTACAACGCCATCCTCGGAAGGGCCACGCTCAACACCTTCGGCGCGATAGCGCATCACAACTACTTGTGCATGAAGATCCCCGCGCGCGAAGGAGTCATTACAATACGGGCAAACCAAGACCTTGCTCGTCGGGCTGAAATGGAGTTGGGCTCGCATGCTCGGCGCGTTCACGCGGTCGAAGCAAATGTGGGAATCTGAGCGGGGCCGGTGCCGCAAATGGGCCGAAGGCCAAGCGAGAGCGGATCAGACGAAGGTTCCCCTCGAGGACACTTCCCGAGAAAGCGATGGCCCTCGGGGCAGAACTCACGGAGGAGGAACACAGCAACATCCGCCGGGTGCTCCGCGATAATGCCGACATCTTCGCGTGGAGCCCAAAAGATATCCCTGGCATCGCCAGGGACACAATCGAGCACCGGTTGGCCATCCGAGTGGACGCGGTCCTAAAAAAAGCAAAAGCTCTGGCGTATGACGCCCGAACGCCTCGAAGCCGCGAAGAAGGAGATCGCCAAGCTCTTAACAGCTGGCGTGATTCGCGAAATCAAGCACTCCGAATGGCTCGCCAATCCGGTCCTCGTCCAAAAAAGCACTAGCCAATGGCGCATGTGCGTCGACTTCACCGACCTCAACAAGGCATGCCCGAAGGATGACTTCCCCTTACCATGCATCGACCAGTTAGTGGACGCCACGTCAGGATGCGAGCTCATGAGCTTCTTGGACGTATACTCCGGGTACCATCAGATATTCATGGCCAAGGAAGATGAAGCCAAAACTGCCTTCATCACACCCATTGGCACCTACTGCTACCATCGCATGCCCTTCGGGCTGAAAAATGCGGGAGCCACATTTACCCGCCTTATCACAAGAGTCCTCGTAGGGCAGCTCGGTAGAAATGTCGAGGCCTACGTCGACGACATTGTGGTTAAAAGCAAGCTCGCGGGCTCCCACCCCGGGGACCTACGATAAACTTTCGCCAGCCTCCGAGCGGAGAGAGTTAAGCTCAACCCAGAGAAATGCGCCTTCGGCGTCAAAGTAGGGAAGCTATTGGGGTTCCTCGTCTCAAATAGAGGAATTGAAGCAAACCCAGAGAAAATAGGGCTATACAAGAAATGCAACCACCCCGCAGCGCCCAGGAGGTACAGAGACTCACAGGGCGCCTCGCGGCCCTCAGCCGATTCTTGTCCCGCTCGGCGGAGCGGGCTTTGCCTTTCTTCAAGACCGCCGGGTGCGGAGCCATTAGATGGGCGTAAGAGTGCCAAAACGCATTCCAAGAACTCAGCGATACCTCTTTCGGCAACCAAGCCTCGCGGTCAAGGCGATGAGCACGGCTCTGTTGTACCTCGCCGCATACGCCCGCGATCGGCGCGGTCCTCGTCCAAGAAGAAGACGGACAGCGACCCGTCTACTATGTCTCCGAAGCACTCCAGGGAGCCAAGATGAGATACACGGAACTGGAGAAGCTAGCGTACGCCCTGCTCATGGCTTCGCGTAAGCTTCGCCATTACTTCCTCGCACATGCAATCACAATCCCAACCTCCTACCCGCTGGCTCTCA
Organism: Ampelocalamus luodianensis; assembly: GCA_036346255.1. Classification (NCBI taxonomy): domain Eukaryota; kingdom Viridiplantae; phylum Streptophyta; class Magnoliopsida; order Poales; family Poaceae; genus Ampelocalamus; species Ampelocalamus luodianensis. Next base: position 50,038,416 of record CM070632.1, on the reverse strand, counting down.
TGTTACGAAACAAGGATGCCTACGGACGTGTTGGCAAATGGGTCGCGGAACTCGCACCCTTTGACATCACGTTTGCTCCGTGCACCACAATAAAGTCCCAATCATTGGTCGACTTCGTCGTCGAGTGGACCCCTCACACGGAACAGCCGGCTAATGCCATTGAGACGCCATGGACATTATACACGGACGACTCCTGGTGCGCCACGGGAGCAGGCGCGGCGGCCATCCTTGTCGCCCCAAACGGTCGAAGTATCTCACACGCCGCGCAACTCAACTTTCCCACTACAAATAACGCCTCAGAATACGAGGCACTCCTAGGCCTCCGCAGAGCGAAAGGCGGCGGGAATAGCGAGTGGTTGTCAGCGATTCGCCTCATGGCGACACGCCGACAAAACATTCGAAACAAGGGATCCCGAAATGGCTCGATACCTCGCAGCAGTACGGGCCATCGCTAAGGGATTCCTTGGAATCACCATCCAGGCAATCCCCAGAAGTGCCAACTAAGTTGCCGATCGACTCGCGAAGATGGCCAGCTCCGATGACCGACCCCCACCGGAGGTCTTCTACGAGATACTTAACAAACCCTCCGCCTCGACCGAGGCGCGCACCGTCCACGCCAGCACGGGGGCTCGCCGAGCACTAGGGGCTCGCAAACCACAAGAGTGAGCAGCAAGGCGCAAGCCAGCGAGGCGTCTGGGTGCGCGCGCGACATTGCACACATCGGCGTCCGCAGTTGGCGCGACATCATCATCGTCTACCTGGCAAGCGGAGAACCTGACGATCCGATCGAGGCAAAACGGCTCAAACACCGGGCTAGAAATTACCGTCTTATTAAAGGCAATCTGTACAAGGGGGGCGTTTGCGCTTCGCCTCTGATGCATTTCCCAGCGGAAGGCGGCACCTCCTCAAGGAAATACACGGAGCTGCGAACTGTCAAGCCCCGAGTATTGTGGCGAGCCGGCAAGGCTTTTCTTGCCAGCCACACTGCGCGACGCACAACACCTCGTTCAGCATTGCCAGGGGTGCCAGTGGGCCAGTCACAACCCAAAAGCACCTCCCGTCCCGCTGCATCCCCTACCGCCAGTCTGGTCCTTCACAAGATGGGGCCTCGACATCATTGGCCCCTTCCCAGCAGCAAGAGGCAACCTTCGCTTTGCCTTTGTCGCCATCGAATACTTCTCAAGGTGGGTGGAGGCCGAGCCAGTACCAAAAATAACATCAGCAGCAGCCCAACGCTTCGTTTGGAAGAACATTATTTGTAGGTACGGAGTATCTCGCGATATAGTTACCGACAATGGCACCCAGTTCGACTCCGTAGCTTTCAGGTCATTTTGCGAAGGCTTGGGGGCCACCATATGCTTCGCATCCGTTGGCCACCCGGAGTCCAACATCGCAGTCGAAAGGGCAAACGACAACATATTGGCAGGGCTCAACAAACGCCTAGTGGGCCTGCCAAAAAGGACTATGGCCCGAAGAGCTCCAGAAGGCCTTATGGGCACTCCGAACCTCGCCGACCAGAGCCACCGGTTTCTCTCCTTTCAAACTCCTCTTCGGGGACGAAGCCATGACCCTAGGAGAACCGCAGCTAAGTCCATCCGAGCAAACCAGGCCGACAATCCAGAGGGTCGGGAAGTCTCCCTGGATCTGATAGAGAAGCATCGCGTGCAGGCCATATCAAATATGGCAAACTATACAACAGGAGTCGCGAGGGTGTATAACAAGAAGGTCCGAGCCCGCCCCCTCGCGTCGGGTGACATGGTCCTCAAATGGGTGGCCAACCCCGCAACAGTTGGCAAGCTGCAGTCCAAATGGGAAGGGCCCTACATCATCACCCAAAGCACAAGGGCAGGGTCCTACCACATAGCTACACCCGAAGGCCAGCAGCTCGACCACACGTGAAACGCAAAGAGTCTTCGCAAGTTCTACCCTTAGCAGCCGCATTGTAAAAACCATTGCGGCCAGGCTAATAACCAGCTCATGAAAAAACAAGGGGGTTGTAAGAAAGCAAGTGTAACACCTTTGTGGGCATTTTGTACCAACGCAATATAGAAAGAACCCCGGTGCACACCAAGGTCCCCCGAGGGTCCGTGTATAAAGCAAGACACCGTGCATGGCCTTCGGCCCCGGTGCACACCAAGGTCCCCCGCGGGCCCGAGTGTATAAAACAAGACACCGCGCATGGCCTTCAGCCCCGGTGCACACCAAGGTCCCCCTAGGGCCTGTGTGTATATATATAGGGCTCCCCGAAGCCCTATCAAAACAAGGGGGGCGGCCGGGAGGCACACTTCTCCGGCGCGCCGAAGGCGTCCGAACGTGATATCCATCTCCGATGGCCGGTGGCACCTCACTGGGGGAACGACGCCAAGTTGCGAGACGGCCCCCTCGATGACCTCCATGGCTTGCCAAGCAGCGAGCCCAATGGAGGTTGACAATTCACGCTCGGTGCGGATCTCCTCTTCGAGCACCGCCTTTTCGCCCCGAAGGGCCCCGACTTGCTCCTCTAGGGCCTGCACCCTAAGGGCCAAAGTGTCACGCTCGTCGCTAAGTACTTGGTTCCGAGCGTGCTCATCTTCCACCTGCTTTTGGATCTCGGCAAAGCCTGATGCAACGTCATCATTAAGGGCCCGCGCCAGCATGACGGTATGCACAAGCAAGATCGGTTAGCGAAGCGTCTAAAAAAGAGAGAGAGAATATATATATATATATACACACACACACACACACACACACACACACACAAAACACCTTGACAGCGTTCGCCTCGATACCCCGAAGCATGTCGGGCAAGGGCATCCGCACGAAGAGCTCCCGAAGTAGAGGTGGCGAAGCAAAATCAGCCACTGCCCCGCAAACTCGCGAAGCGCCTTCGCTGACCCGAAAATCGGCGCGGCACATGGGCCCCAAGTCCACGGTGCCCGAACCATCACCAGGGGCATGCTCCGGCGAGCGCTCATCTCCGGAAGCACCAGGGCCAGAGCCACCAGCACCGGCTCCGTCCTCCCGCGCAAATCTGCTGCGAAATGGAAGCCTTCAGCAGCGTCAGCACAAAGCAAAGTAAGCGCCAAGCAGTCCGCGAAAGCAAGAACTTACCGCGCGGCACCCGCGGGGTCAGCGGCACCTCGAGCGCAATGTCTTGGCCCCCATAAACGTTCGAGGGGGTGCTCTGCTCGGAGGACTCGTCGATATCAAGTCCTACAACGTCGAATGAGCTGACCGCTCGTCGCACCTGCGAGGCGGTTCACTCGGCCACCACGACGGACTCCTCGCACTCGAAGCGCCATGCGGACCGGACGGGTCAGCGTTTGAAGCCGACCCCGAAACCTCCGTCCGGTCCGAAGGATCCGCCGCCGATCTCTTGGACGCATGCCCCAAGTCCGCCGCATTGTGTGAAGCAGCACCAACGTCGCAGGGCCCGGCTTCCTCAACCTCCACCGGTCGGGCGCGCTTCTTCTTACCGTCCGGGTCGGGACGTTCGGAGAGGCGAACCGAGGTAGGATATGCCCGATTCAACCGCCCCTCCCGCACAACCAGACCTCGCCTCGAGTGCTCATCACCCGTGTACGGGCCAAGAAGCATCTCCGCCGCACGGCTCGCTTCGGCAATGGACACGACTGCAACCCATAAAAGGAAAAAATGTAATGTTTCAAAATCCGCACATGGAGCCGGGCCAAGAGTCATACCTTTGTGCCCCCTCACGGTAAGAGTGGGGTGCCCGGAGCTTGAGGAGCCCCGTTCAACGTTCGATCCGGGCCGCGGCCGATGCCGAAGGCACAAAACTCCTCCAAGTCACGCGTGGAGAAGCGCCTTTGTCACGCCCGAAGGAGGCGCAATGAGCTTCTCCTCGCGGTGAGCTCGATGTCGAGTGGCGATGGTCATGTCGGCTCGCCTCGGGATCGCGACCCATCTTCTAGGCGGAGTGTGGTAGAACCACCTCGCGTCAAGCCGTCTCCCAACGATTCCGCCGCCGAGCGAGCGAATACATTTGGCAACGCGACTTTGGTTGAAAATTGACACTACTAAAATTCGCGTATCGCCATTCTTGTTCTTGGATTGGCGATGGGTGTCGTGCAAAAGGCAAAACGCGGCCTCGCGCGCACTCGGCCGCTCGAAGCATCGCTCGAAGACCCCACTTAACGGCATCGAGTTGGCGTCGGTGTGCGATTCCATTGTATACGGTGAACGTCCTTACGAGTCCACACACGGATTCGCAACCCGATCGCCGAACGCAACAAAACAACCGCCTCGTCGCCCGGCGACGCACCGTCTCGGCTCGGGGACGCGGACCTTCGCCATACTCTCCAACGCCCTTCTCCACGGCGTCGAGATCGGCTCGTCACCGTAGACCTACCAAGGTCACTCGTGTAGGACGCTTCCCCTGCAGCATCCTTGCCTCGCCTCGTCATGTTTCGGACACTGGGCGTAGCAAAACGCGTGCAAATCGTGGAGAGAACCCAAAGAATAGGCTCAAAAGGGGGGGCTACTTATAGCCGTCCAGGCCAGCCCAACAGGCGCCACACGTCATCAAGACAAGGGCGGCGATGCGAGGAGGCGCCGTGCGGGCCTGATGCCATTATGCGCGTCATTACGGCGCCGCAGCGCGTTACGGCGGCGGCGGCGGCCGCCGTCATCACGCACCGCATGCTAGCACCATTAAGGCGCACGACGCCCCAGGCGTCCCCTGCAGCAAACATTATCCGCGGGAAGGAAGACCCTTCGCAACCAACAAAGCTTCTCCACGGCCAGAGGGCGGTGTGCTGGACCTTCAGAGAAGCGGCGCAGTTTGACCATGGCGGCGGGCACTCGGCCGCGAGGGCTTGTCGAGGGCGCCCATCGCCCCACGACCGTGGCTGGCACGACGACCGAAAGGCCTCTCAAGGACTTATTTGGAGGATCCCAAAGACCCCTCGGAGGATCCGTAAGGCCCACGATGTAGTCCCAAAGGCCCGCCGAGAGGTCGAAGACCCGCCGGAGTGACAGAAGACCTTCCGAAGGAGCCACGGAGACCCTCCAAAGAAGGCAGCAAAGGACCTGCGAAGGACACGAGGTCCATAGGAACGATGGACCGGGTGTATCCCCCAAATAGGCCACGCCCACAAAGACACACCGTGCACCGGAGGCTACGCATAGGGCACATAAAAGACCCTGTAGCCTCTAGGGCTAGTGTACTTTTCTAGGGGCATACATGTACTTTTAGATGCCATATCAGGAGGCTATAAATAGCCCCCTCCACCATGTAACCAGGGGGATAAGCAATTTTTATCACAACTGAGCCCCTTTTAGAAACCTCCTCGTCTTCCCAGCACGAGTGGTCTCCTCTTCTTACTGTCTAGTCTTCTCACTACAACAAATAGCATTGAGTTTGAAAGGGAAACACTAAGATAAGAAAAAGAAAAAAATATTCCAAAGTCAAGTCTTGAAATGTCGTTGTGGCGTGCAACTCTTGAAAATATTCGCCAGGTAGTTAACAATCTCCTCTTTCACATGTTAGATGAAACCGACAAAAAAAGAGATGTCAAATCAAGCCGATGAAGAGAGATAAAATCACACCCACTACAAAGTACGCGGAGAAAGAGTCGTGATGATGATGATAAAGAAGTCCATTGGTCAAGAGTCACAACAAATGTGAAGATGTGTAGCAAGTTGGCAACGACACATGTCAAGTCGCAAGAAGGCTACGAGAGGACCAAGAGGACGGGACCAAGAGGGCAAAGCCGCATCAACAACGGCGATGATGGGGGTGACCGCACTCGATCCAATGGACGAACCGCGGCAACCTGAAAAGGAAGAAACAATTGGCTGATAATCAATGGACTCGATGGAAAACAAAGAAAATGACCCAAGATACTAGCAGCAGTGTAGGAAGCATGCAAGATAGGTTGCTGCTGCACAAGATGACCGTGGTGGGCTAGCGGAGGCAAAGACTCAAGCTTGGAGCAAGGTGAGATGAAGGTGGTCGCGTAGGCAGTGCAGTAGCAACGCTGCGCTCCAAGAAGAAAAAGAGGGCGGCGGCGGCACTCCAAGAAGAAAGGAGGGCGGTGACAGCGCTCCATGAATGGAGCAGCAGCAAGCACTGTGCCTAGACACTAGCGGAGACCTTGGTGAGGATTAGATCCGACCACGGGAGGTCTAGAGAAGACCCCGGTGACGACGGATCGAGCTCGGGGTAGGTTGTCGTGCTCCTCGGTTCCTCACTACCGCCGAGATGAATTGAAGTCGACGACGGATAGTGACGGTGGTAGAGCCCAAGATCGAGCCAGCGGTGATGGGGATGGCTCAATACGGCGAGGATCGAGCTCGATTTGACGTCGGAGACGAAGCGAAGGCCCGGATCCGGCGGAGACGAAGCGAAGGCCCGGATCCGGCGGAGACAATGGCTCCCAGTGTCGGACCCCAAGCGTTGAATACCCAAAATCCTCATGTGTGTACCGTACTAGTCCTATGATCAGTGGCTAGTACACACATCCACAACATTGGCATACACATCCATACACAATTACATACCACTGAAACAAATATGGTACATAAACTTAGATGATTACATAGTTTACAATACAAGGGCCGACTAGCCAAATAAAAATTCAAGTATCAGAAGTAGCAGCGGAAATTTAGTAGATTAAAAGCAGAAGTCCAGCGACATGCCCATACAAATCCTCAGGCAACCGACAAGGAGTAAACTCTAGAAAGACCCATCCCCGTACCCCCTTGTACCAGGACCGAAGAAGGCATCATCCGACATGTGGTCATCCTCATCCTCTGAACAACAATCTAAGCAAGATTGAGCACATTGCGTACTCAGCAAGACTTGTAGTGTATCGTAAAATTTATATATATATATGCATGGTTAACAAGGGATGAGACTCTATGCCACAAGTTGTTTTTAGCATTGAGTAAATTTTATTTGCAATATCAATACATAGTATTTTGCAACGGTAGTTTAAAGAGTAGTTAAATAGATAAATAATCAACAAGTAACTTGATAAATAACAAATCACAACCTCCTTGGCTGCGATCAACATCTTATTCTCAGCCATAGACATGGCACTCATATTTAACAACAAAATATCCATTCCAACATTTCCTGATAAGACTGTTTTTGCAAAAGTAGAGAATATACCCGATGGACTACACTAAACACACTCATGACCGCGAGCGCGGCTATTTAAAAAGATTTATACTCTGCAGAGGTGTACAATTTTACCCACAGCATACAAATTCTCTAGTTTATCCGACATCCGTCGATGCCACCGCATACAACATTATAATATGCAGTCTAGAGCAACTTTGCTCTAGCCCGACGAATGAACATCCTCACTTCAACCGGGTACACCCCCGTCTCAGTGAGGCATTTACTGCTGTGTCGGCAAGCTTTGTTCCATCGCTTCGGTGAAGGGAGCCCCTTAGAGCAATCACACATGCTCGCACTACTATGGCCTACCAATATGTAAGGCTAGTTTTTGATGACCTAATTAGCTAAGGTTATCCCATACCGGCAAATGTGGTTGTACGCTTAGGCTTAGATTGGTAACACACGTTCGGTCCTTAATTGACTTGGGTGAGGATCTCCCCCTATCTACTTGTGAGATAGATACACCCCTCACACTCCTCACATTATAATATAACTCGCCCGCGTCACAAATTAAGTTTTTATTTTTTATTTTTATACAAAATAACAAAGGTAAACCCCTCTGGATCATCATTTCAAAATCTCCCAAATTCATATCAACATTTCATCCATTTTTCGATTTTAGTAAATCTAGAGCCCGATTAAGCATTTGTGCGATATTCACACTCGAAATACCCAAATCGACATCATCTATTGCCTAAACCATAACATAATGGCTATAACAGTAAGGATACCAATATTTTAAGGAGGATCATGCATTGAATAGGAATATATCTACCATTATCCCTAAATATAGCAACTTTAAGCAAACATACACGCATGCATAATAGATTTGCAAAAAGTACAATAATTGAAATAATATGATCAACATGGTCAAAGGAGGGGCTTGCCATGCTCTGGTATCTCAGAGTATGAGGATGGAGGATCGTCGTAAATTTCGTTCGAAGCATCGAAGTCTATTAAAAAAGAGCCGATAGCAAATTAATTATAGAAAAATAATTTCAATAGCAACAAAATCCAAACACTTTTGCATATTCATACAGAGCATGATTTTAGATGAATTTAGAAAAAAAAAGATTCATTCAATTTGGAGTTCGTATGCAAAAGTTATTAACGTTTTAATTTACTTCGGTTTGAAAATTTTAGAAAATAAGAAAAGGGTGATGTTGAAAGCGTATTTTCTGAGGTTTACGCTTTCTAACAGAGAAATCGTATTTTCCTCTGAGTTCATCTGAGATTTACGCTTTCCAACAGGGAAAGCGTATTTTCCACTGAACTGAAAGCGGTTTTTCCTATTTTTCTATTTTTTTGAATTTTATTAACTTACATGTGGGGCCTACTTGTTAGTGACTCACAGTTTTATTTTCTTGATTTTTATTTATAAACCAGTGGTGGTCCCACATGTCATAGACTCATTACTTAACTAAATGATTATTTTTTTATTTGATTTAATCCAATGACAGCTGGGGTCTACATGTCAGCCTCTCTGGTTTTAAAAGTTAAAACGTATTTTAAAACCGAGAATAGTGCGTAGTCCCACATGTCAGTGACACATACGCAAAATATGATTTGAATTAGATTTTTGTTGAACTTTTCACCCGGTCCCACATGTCATTGACTCAATATCTTTAAGCTATGTTAATTAGCGACTCTGATGCGCCGATACGCCTCCCAAGCCACGTCACGCAGTATCCCGACGTGACGAGTGCGGATCGTACCCGTACGTGTCGGACGTATCGTAATTCTTTTGTTTTTTAAAAAAGGAAATACGTCCCCGATACGGCCCGATACTTCCCGATACACCGATATGGCCAGGAAAGAAGCCCAGACCAAGGCAAAAACTACTGTTGGCCCAAGGCCCATCGCAGAAGAAACCTAACCTTGCTCCATGGCTCTTCCCCGTGCGCTCCTCCTTTCTTATCGTCGCGTGCGCGATCCTCCGGACACTGCGGCGCGGCGCAGTCCAAACTCCCGGCGAGGCGGCGACCTTCGGCGGTCCCTCCTCCGCGCGACCGACGAGGCGGCGACCAGCGGTCGGCAGCCTTCGGCGCTCCCTCCTCCGCGCTACCCCCTCTGCAGCCAGGTGGGGTCGATCCTCTTCGGCGGCCGACGGTGCTCCTCTCCAGCGGCCGACGCCTCCAGCCAGGTTAGCCCTCCTCTCTCAGATCTGGTGAGCGGGGTTAGGATGTCGAATGAATGAAGTGGCCGGTGGGGGAAAGAATGAAGTGCCCTCTTCTATTGTTCATTTCATCTTGATTCTTGACATACATGCTGCCATAAGGACCATAGGTCCATAACTAATGATGTTGTATTTCTATTTGCAGGCCTATGGTCTTTATGGCAGCATGTATGTCAAGAATCCATATTATACAATGATAAATTTACATATATGCCGAACAAATGGAGTAAATTTACATACATATATGGACAAATTTACATACAGTCGTACATACATGGACAAATTTACATACATTGGTAACCCTTTGACTCAAAGTCTCAAACTTATCAAGTATCTTATTTTATATTTTTACTATTTTTAATATATATATATATATATATATATATATATATATATATATATATATATATATATATATATATATATATATATATAGAAATATATATCGGTTTTTTTGGAGAAATGGGTATCGCTGCATCAGGTATCGCATATTGGTGCATCATAGATTAGCGATAATCATCTAATTACCTGCACCCACTAGCAGAGAGAAGAGAGGAGAGCAGGATTGTGCGCGGCCAAAGGGCATGGCGCGATGAGCAGCGACATTGAGCGGCGGAATGGAAAGAGTCATTGCGATGCTAGGGGAGGTGAAAATGGCCGGAGAGGTGGACGGTGTTAGTCGCTGGACTCTTACTATTGGTGATAGCAAGATCCTTACTCTCATGGAGAGGATGACACTTGGAGATGGGGCAATTTTTCTTGTATATTTCTCTTCACAATGCCATGCCAACCTAAGGGGTTGAGATACATATTTATAGGTCAACAAAGAAGCATATGCCAAGCATATGCCGATGCTAGTCTAAGATGCTCATCCTAGATGCTCATCCTCTATGTCCTCTAAGATGCTAAAGCAAAGATGTTGTCCTAGATGCTAGTCAAAAGCTAGTCTAAGATGCTAAAGCAAAAGCAAAAGCAAAAGAAGCCGACACACAAAAGCCGACACAGAGACTTATCCATCAATCTCCCTAAGTCTTGTGTGTCTCCTTGTGAGGAATCTGAGCCATCCCGATCCGGCGCAAGATGACGGAGCCGACGCCTTGATTTCCACGGAGGGCGCCCCAAACTTGACTGAGCCTCTGACGCTAGAGTCAAGCTCGGCGAAGAACTCCGCCAACCGGCCATGTCGTTCTGAATCGTCGCCGAGGAGGACGGTGCTTTTGGCTCGTCAAGGTGGAGAGAGCGCGCCGCCGGTGCGGAGGTAGTTCAATGCTCGCTCGAGCAATGAACGAGCCGTGCTCCTCCTCCGCTCGCGACGTGGGCCCGCCGCGTCGTGGTTGTCGACAACTCGCCCAATGACCAAGCTTGCCGCAGCTTGTAGCAAGAGTCGCCTCGCGTCGCTCTTGCTTGCCGTGGCGCCGCCTGGCGCCCACGGTCATCACCCTGAAAGACGCCCTCGTGCCCATGCTCGGCGTCTTTGCGCGGCTTGCCGCGCTTGCCACGCATGCGCGCGCCGTCGTGGAAGAAGGTTCTCTTCTTCTCGTCACCTTGGTCGGCAGCCCCACCTCCCGAGCGAGGAGGAGCTTCCCGCCATCGGTGACGGTCCCGAGAGGACTCGTGGCTCATCATCGTTGACAACCTTGAGGCGACCTATCGCCTCCTCGATCGACATCGTGGAGAGGTCCAGCAGAGACCGGATCGACCGAGCCATCCGCTTGTACTTCTGGACGCGGCGAAAGAGCTTCTCGACGCTCTCTCGCCGTAGGTGTCGTCGCCGAACCGTACCAACTCGCAGCAGAGTGTTGAGACGAGAGCAAAGTCATCAACGCCTCACCGCTTGAAGGCCGTGGTCTCCACTCCGCGCGGCGTGCGCAGGTGGACTTGCGCGCGCGGCCGCCGTCGCTTGCCGCAATGATGGCGCCCCAAGCCTCCTGGCGATCTTCTTGTTGAGAGCGAAGCGCATCTCGGCGGATCGCAGCCGATGAGGGCATCCAGCGCCGCCGATCTCGGTCGAGTCGACGCCGCCGCACCGGACCGCTTCCCACATGTGCCGCACTGAGCCTCACCTTCATCACCGCGCCCACTCGACGTAGTTGGCCTTGGCGAGGTAGGCCACCCACCGCCGGGGGCGCCCCCGACAACACTGGAACCCGTGGTAACCACGGTGCACGCCCGGGAGAGAGCCACGCCGCTCGTGAAGGCCGCGCCTCTATCGACCCGCTCGCCGCCGTTGTCGGCGCGCTCTTCCAGAGCGCCATCGCCAGCGCGCCTCCAGAGCGCCACCGCGGCGCGCCTCCTCCAGAGCGCCACCGCGCGCGTGCCTCCTCCAGAGCGCCACCGCCGTGCGCGCGCCTCTCTCAGAGCGCCACCGCCGAGCGCCTCCAGAGCGCCATCGCCGCGACGCGCTGTCGCTCGATCGCCGCTAAGCTTCGTGGCGCGGCGCTGCTACCATCGCGCGCGCTCGCTGCGCTTCCTCCTCCAGCCGCTCAAGGCCGCGTCGCGCTGGCTATCGCGAGATGGAGCCGCTGCCGCCGCAGACCTTGACCTCTCGCCGCGCCGCGACGCGCCAGACCGCCGCCGCCGCCGCTTCCACTCTCCGCGTTGCCGCCGCCTCGCCACACGCACTCGACGCTTCTGCTTGGCCGCAGCGGTCTCGCCGCCGCCGCCGCGCTTCGCTTGTTGCTGGCGAAGCTCGGCCGTCGGCCCACGCCGCGTGCTCGAGGCGGCCGAACGCCGAGATCGCTCTGCGGACATGGCGCGCTGACGGGTGTTGCGTGGAGAGAGGGCTGCTTCGACGAGCCGCCGCCTCGGAGAGGCGCGAGCGGATGGAGCCGCTGCACGGCTCACGGCCGTTCGAGGGCGGAGAAGGAGATGAGCGGGAGATGCTCAGCTACGGATACACAAGCTCGATACCACTTGTTAGTCTTGGACTCTTACTATTGGTGATAGCAAGATCCTTACTCTCATGGAGAGGATGACACTTGGAGATGGGGCAATTTTTCTTGTATATTTCTCTTCACAATGCCATGCCAACCTAAGGGTTGGAGATACATATTTATAGTCACACGACAAGCATATGCCGATGCTAGTCTAAGATGTCATGTCTAGATGCTCTGTCCTCTATGTCCTCTAAGATGCTAAAGCAAAGATGCTGTCCTAGATGCTAGTCAAAAGCTAGTCTAAGATGCTAAAGCAAAAGCAAAAGCAAAAAGAAGCCGACACACAAAAAGCCGACACAGAGACTTATCCATCAGACGGAGTCGGCGGCGCGACAGCGAGAGGCGGTGATGAGCTTCAGGTCGGCGACAGCTTTGGCAAAGGAGGTGTTCTCAGAGCTAAAGGAGAGGTGCACTGGACTCAGTGAGTCCAGGCGATGCTAACGGAGTAGGCACGGGGACCTAGGGTCACTGGAGGCGAGCCGGCGACATGCAGCCACGACGGCGCCATGGGTGGCTACAGGGAATACGGCGCAAACTACTCGCCCTCTACAAATTGAAGCACGCATGTTGTACAGAGGCTCACCATGATCACGACGGTGAAGATGATGAGGTCGGGAGGTTCCGGAACGGCTTGCCGATGTTGAGCAGCGGCGGTGGTGATGAGGTTCACGGTAATGGCGCTCTACGGCGATAGAGGTGCTACAAGAAGCGGCGCATTAGATTCCTGATGTCCTAAGGATGGTGTGGATGCAAGGAATTGGACCGAGGCTCACCGGGCTTCGGAGAAGAATGAAAATGGTGGCGACATCCGTGAGTGAGGAAGATGACGATGGTGCTTGGATTCGTGGTGAGTCTGTCTGCATTGAGTGAGGGGATTAGATGAAGGTGGGTTGGAACCAGGGATTGAAATCCCGGCCGATAACCGCCGGTTACCGGCCGGTAACCGCTTACCGGAGCCTGGCCGGGATACGAGATCTCGGCGGTTTTTTCAAATTTTGGATGGTTTTTATTTAAATTTGAACAAAATTCTCCGGATTTGACCGGTAACCGGCCGGTTACCGGTCCGGTGGGGGACCGGGATCCAACACCAAAACGGTTAGCTGATCCATGGTTGGAACACATGATGACACACTCGGGGGAGGTTCAAACCTGCTGAAACGGCAAGAAGGTGCGCGCCGGAGTCAGGGACAAAGGCGAGCGCGATTGAGCCACAAGACTCCCAGTGCTGCATTGAGTAAAGGAGATGAATGAGTGGTGGACGAGGATCAAAATGACACGAGTGTCGTGGGTGAGGAAGCTCACCAAAGCTGCGGAGCTAAGGAGGCGCGCTCATCGGTGTCGGAGACGACGCAAGCGTTCCTGCGAAACCAAGGAGCGATCAAACTTGGGTTTGTGCGAAATGGAACGTGGGCGAGCTGAGGAAGATGATGCGCGGTCTATTGCTTAAGTAGCTGGGATAATTGCGCGAGAATAACGATGAGACACTGGCGGTTGCGCGAGAAACTCGTGGGCAGCCTCGGGTCTGTCAGTACGGGCGGGAAAATGGCGCGTCAACGGGGCAGATAGCATGGGCGAGAGTAGGCGGAGGTGTTGAGGGCAGGTGAGGTGCGAAAACGGTGGGCGGCGGTTGAAACCAACATGCGAGCAGCGGAGCTGCGCTAGCGCGCAGGCGTGGGAGCGAGGTGGAAGAAGGGTTCCAACAGGTGGGGCTAGCACGTCAGAGAGAGAGCGAGCGTTGGCACGGGCCAGAGCGAGAACGAGAGGAGATGGGCCGAGTTGGGTTTCAGCCCAAAGGTTCGGCAGGAATTCAAATTAGGTTTTCGAATTTCTTAAACTGGCTGATTGTTGTTCGAATTTCTAAACATAACAAACGGGCTCCAAAAATTATGAAATTTTTTGTGGAGGTTCCTGATACAATATAGTTTCTTGTGTAAAATTTTCAGGATTTTATCTGTTTTGTGATTTTCTCAAAAATTCTTATAAGCTGTTGTTTGCATGTAATTCACTATTTGATTTACGCAAAGGTTCAAAATCATGCTAAAAATAGTTTTCCCACACATAAACATGCTCAAAATTATTCTCCCATTTATTTTCATTATATTTTCCCAAAATGTGGTTTTTGGGATGTTACATTAGTGGGATGCACAGATCTGGCACGGATCGAGCTCGAGGATGACAACGACCTTCTCCTGCAGATTGACGGTGGCCTGGGGCAGGAGAGGCAGCGATGGCGGCTGCCAGAGGGAGAGAGCCTAGGGTGGCGGCACAACACGTTGTGGAGTCGGCGCTCATGGAGAGGTTGGCGACGACGACGAGGCTCGGATCCATGGGTGGCGGCGACGAGCTGCGCCTGATTCAGCGAGGATGAGGCCGGCGACGAAGATGAAGACCGGCGGCAGCAGGGATCGATGGATCCTGGGACGGTGGTGCCAAATTCGGCTAGCTCCATCCGGATCTGGTCAGGGAAGACGATGTCGGTGCCAGATTAGGTCGAATCTGACTGCTGCAATGTGCAGACAAGGTGGCGACGACGGAGACCAACTGATCTGGTCGGTGATGGCGAAGACGAGCTTTGGCGACGAGGATGGCCAGATCCCACCCGGATCTGGCGAAGAGGATGAGCTCGGGCTAACGGAGAGGATGTCGAATCCGGGGAAGATGAGCCGGTGGTCCAGGATTCCATCGACGGTGATGGAGATGAAGCTAGGTGCTGCTGCTGCTTGATGACGAGGCAAAGAAGATGATGTTGCTGCCGCTTGAAGAAGACTACAACTAAAAGGTGTCCTCTAGGAATGGAGATTCCTCCTCCCGGGAACAAGGGCAGCGAAAGAGGATGGAAGCTAGGCTATGGATCTAGGCTCTAATACCATGTTAGATGAAGAGGAGACGAAGAGTGCAAATGAATAGTTTGATGTATTGTAATAGCCCAAGGGGCTTATATATAGAGTATATGGAACACACAAGACGACCCTAGAACACTAGGAAATACCCCAAGGACCCTTGACACATACTACTAATACCCTTAACCGATCCAACCAGGGCATTCTGGTTTTTGTCCCAGAGCCCAACCTGTTACCAGGATTCACCAGACTTGGCACAAAATGCATGTTGTTAGAGCTCTTTAATATTATGCTGGTAACGGTTAACCGCCCTACTAGAGGGTTGGAATTGACAGATTAAAGCATTCTTGTGTATAACTGAAGGGGCTTGTTTACTCTGCAGATGGAAAGGACCAGTTTCCACTTGTTTTGGTTGGAGGTGTTCTCGAAGGCAATAAGAAATGGAACATCAGTGGTGAGGTCGTAAAATGCATTTCGAAAGTCTTCCCAGGTGTCCATCCTATTCGACCTGAGGTCAGTATATTAACTAGTAGTACTATATCCTCTTGTGAAGTTTATTTTCTAGCCATGCTATTTTCTGGAGATTTGAACATTCTAAGAGTATGAACAATTTGGGATGCTATCAGTTATGATATTTGAACAACATTTTTATTTCAGCAATTTTTTTTATGATGAATGGTGTCTGTAGGTATCATAGTTGGATTAAAATGTGCATACATTTCCCTCACCAAGAAAGCAGTGATCAGTCGATTTGAAAAGCATGTGACAAAGCTACAAAGGCTTAATCATGTATTTGCAGGTGGAACCTGCAATTGGTGCAGCATTACTAGCTTGGAGCCATCATCGCAAAGGGTTAACGCTGGAAAATGGAAGCTGATTCCCAGCATTGAAGAATACCATTGTATATTACAAAGTTGGCCAGCCAAAGGATAAATAAGATAGGATGGTCCCAAAGGCACATTCATCAGCATCAAATCTACTGCTGCGAAAAGAATAAATAATTGGTGGATGCAAAAAAACATTCTATGTGCATTGTAAAGGGGGAGTATAACATTTCTGTTGTCGAATATAACATTCTGATGTAGTAGGTAGCATGTTCAAAGAATTGTTCACTGGACCTTTGATTCTAACTCTTGGTGACCTGTATCTGTGATATTTGCGTTCAGAGAGAAAAACATGTATAAATGTATCATGGATAGTTCATTTTCAAATATGTGTCTAGGCTTGTTCAGTTTCTTGAAATGTTGAATCGATGCAATCGGATTTTCAGCGTTGTTTGCTATGTGTGATTAAGCTGACAAGATGAGCTTGCACGAATTTGCGTCAAGTTCCCGAATTCTAATAATTGAGTCATGATGCTCTTTCATTTAACACAGGGAAAAGAAATTGTGAATAGACCGCATTACAAATTTACAACTTACAAACGTTTCAATGCAAGGTTACCTTTGGCACATCAAGTTTCAAAGGCTGTCAATTGTAGATTGTAAATACTAAAGAATAGAAAATTCCTTGGAATATAGAAGCTTCATCGTATTATCACCACAGATTGTCAAATTCATACATGAATGCTATACATCTGAAAAAAACCACCTGAAAACTCGGTTTCAAGCACTCCTCTACCATTCTTGTTGGCCTTCAAACGGATCAGCATTTCAGAAGTTCATACTTGCAAACCAGCAGATGACAAAGCCCATAGCATCAAAGCCAAACACAAGGACCATCTATGGTTGGGTCATTTACAAAGTGCTCAAAGACTACCAAAGATACTGCCTATAAAGGGGAGCAAGCTACTTTGCATCACGTAACCCTTGATTTGACAGCAAAAGCTAGCATACATCTACAAAAGTTATCTCAAAAGAGAGAAACCACTAGAAGTACGCCTTAAAGCCAACAATAACAAGGCCTTGGTTAACATTAGACCAGCGGATATACATGGGGCAGAAGCATTTTACTTTGCTATGCTTATATGTTTCTTGATCATGTTCAAGATCTCCATAACCTGTGAGAGAGAGTACAATTAATAAAGAATAGAAAGATCATAATTCATGAGGATATGGGGAAATAATGCTATTGGGATGGATGCCAGCAATTGCTAACTCATCACGCATGCTATTGAGCACTGACCTCGACATGCACATACCTTGCATGTAAAGAGCAAAATTCACTATTGGAGAAACAAAATAATGAAAATCCGATTGAAATTTCTGTTGACATCCATGTTAGGTCAACTTAGAATTTTTTTAGAAAGATTTTGTTTGCAATCTAGACTTACACCAGTATAATGTTGCAGAACTGGAGCATAATGATCAAGTGCGATGTAGATTTTTGCAAGATCTGTTAAGGCCTCAACCTCATCACCAAGTAAATCCACCTGCAAAAAAGGAGAAATTACAGCTCATCACATTACTCTCTTCCCCCCTCTTTGTAGGGCACCAGCATCTAAGTCATATCCCTTCTTGCAGTTTTTGCAGGCTAAGCAGTATATTTGGAAAGTGAAGCTATAAAGCATTACTAGTTAGGATTCACAAACACATTACCTCGAGCTCAACTTTCTGAAGATTAGAACCCTCTTGTCTCAGATATCTCCTTGTATCCCAACGCCTTCTTTCTTAAAAGATTGCCTGCTTTCACAAGGTGTTTACATTGTTCTTTTAATAAACTAAACCTGCCAAAGATAAGGACGCTACCCTTTATTCACAGAGCTACAACAGAGAAGTAGCTATAGGTACTAAAAACTACAAAGCTAGTGTTAACATCCAACCATACGGTAAGACTGGTAGAGAAAATAAACTCATTTTGACAACAAAAAAAAGTACTGGATGAATGAAAATACAAGCACCTTGATTCACTGTGCAGAACTCTGTATGCAATGATATTTTGTTGATCTGTGATAAAATTTTCAAAATCTCTCATAGATTCAACAACGCGTTTCATGCATTCCTTTTCTTTAGAAATGGTTGATGTGATTGTCTTCTCCTTTTGTTCAATGATAGTACGTAAAACTTGATTGTGTACTTTCTCCACCTTCTTTAGAGAGTCTGAAACAGTTCTAAATCTATCATTCAACTCAAAGTGATCTCGTTGCGATGAACATGTTGCACAGCTTGCTCCAACCTGGCCACGATGACATCAAACTCCCTGCTCTTTTCAGATATATAGGAATCTTGCGTTTGCACTTTCTCTCTTAGTAAATCAAGTTCGCGGCGTAGTACATCCATATGACCATTCATTGCTTCCAATTCAATCTGTGACACAAATTCCTCCTTTTCCCTCATTACTACAGTGAACGAATCAACTGCTTGCTTCAGTTTCTAAAACTCCTTCTTTAGAAATGGTTGATGCCGACGGATCTCATCGTCGAGCTCGCGTGGACGTGGGCTGATCTCCACACCAATGTCATAACTCGCCAAGAAAAGTTGCAGCCCCATTACGCCGTGTTATTCTATGGGGTGCACCATCGAAGGTATCTCGAATGTTCGGTTTCGAGTTGGTGCCTAGATTCATTGAATGTTACTTCACTTTGCCATATTTCTTCAATGACAGCATGTAAAACTTGATTGTGTTTCTCCACCTCCTTTAGTGGTTGTTTGGATCTCAGGAAAAAAAAAATGGATTTTAAGAAAGCTAGTTTTAGGAGAATTTTTAGCAACTAAACTAGGTTATTTTAAGTTGTTAGATTCTCAGATGTATAGGATGAATTTATGGATTACTTTGTTTGAATCAACAAAGATCATGCGTAAGAAGATAAAATTAAAACAAGGTTTCACTAATAGCGCCGCCGTTCCTTATAAATATGTTTGGCTAAAGATGTCCGCGGGCGCAGAGTTTTTGGCGCAAAGTTTTCTTTCCGCGCACCTAAATGTACCGTATACTCGTTTTCAATGCCTTCCACAAGTTTGTTACATCATCTTTAGGTTGTTATCGTGTTTAGCTCCAATATTGAAATGCCTTAACCAATATTGAAATAACCCAAAAATTCGGATTTTCAAAACTTTTTGAAGTTTGCTTGATTTTCGAATTCTTTCCCAATTCGGCAAAATTCATCTCCTTTCCGCTTTCCATTTTTGGCCTTCCCGTTTTCCCTAGTCAAAAACGGCTGTCTCTCGGGCGCCTTCTCCCTTCTTCCTCCCTCTCCTCTTCCTCGCTCCCAAGTGCCACCACCGCACCGCCTCGACGCTTCCGCCGCCACCTCGCTGGCCACCTCATCTTCTCCAGCTCCTTCTACCGCCTTCACCGCCACCTCACACCACCAACCACGTCGCCGCCACTGCCGCGCCCGATTACTGGCGCCACCGCCTCTCAAACCCCTATAAAAGGCCCCCCAAAGCATCCTTCCTTCGCCACCCTTCCCTCCACTACCTCCCCTCCGCTTCATCTTCTCCAAAGTCGGTCCAATTTGGGTTTTCCCCGCCGCCACCCTCTTCGTCCCCGACGAGCCCGCGAGGTAAAACCGCCGCCTCCCTTCCTCTTCTTCCCTTCCCAGCCCGGCTCCAGCTTCATCTCGCCGCCACCAACTTTTCCCCACCATCCCCAACCCCAATCCTCACCGGAGCTCGCCGGCACCGAGCTCCACCACCGCCTCCTTCCACAGCTCATGCCGCCTCGGACCACCCCGAGCACCCACACCACCACCCCTAAGTTCCCCTCCCTTCACTGATGCTCAAGCACCCATCCCCTTGCCCGGAGCACCACTGTAACGCCGCCGGCTTCGTCCTCTGCTCCGGCCAACCGCCACCTCCGCTGCCACCCCATTCCCGCACCTCCACTACTCCTCAAAAACCTCAAAATGGAACCCCCTCACCTCGGTGGTGCTCCCCGCACCACTCACCCCCGCCGCTGGCCACCATCGCCGCCGCAAGTGCCGCCGCCGCCGGCTCGGGTGAGCCGAGCGCACTCTGGCCTTTTGGCCGAGCGCAGCTCAAAGCCACCCAGCGCTGGGCCTTTAAGGCCTGGACAACTAGGCCATGAGCCGCACGGTAATGGGTTAGACCCATTACTGTTCAATCAAAACCGGCCTGTTCACTGCATAGTAATTCGTTACTGTTCACAAAATCCGAAAATGCACAGTAAACCCTAATTGTTCATTACATGAAAAATAGTCCATTACTATTCTTTTCAACTAAAAACAGTAATTTCCAATTACTGGTCACATCTAGTTTTATTTATGAATAGTAAAATAGTACTATTCATCATCCGACACCATTTTCGCCCAAAACTCTAATTTGACTTTATATGTCAAATTTAATCGTTTGAGCCCGTGAATCCAAAACTCAGCTCCGTTCAGTCCAAACAAGTACCAGATAAATCTCCATCATCCCACACCACCACCTTCTTTTATGATTCATTATCCATTTACAATATTTTTGTTGTACTTGGATCCAAATCTCAATTCTGTTCAGTCCAATCATACACCAAATAAATACCTATCCTCCACACAACCTACCTTTATGTTTCTGGTGTTATTTACTTGCATGTTGTTCCCAGCTCATTCCTTGTCGAGTCGGATTTTATTTGGTTTATTTTATGTCTTTTTGCGTTAGGTCACGACTTCAACGACTAGACCCCGGAAGACGCCGGACAAGATCAGTATTTAGAGGATTCTGTGCAAGAAGGCAAGTCGCATTCCTTGACCATTTTGAACCTACATTCCATATAATTACGTTATTACTTTCATTACTGTATTTGTGCTAATTACTTTAAATATCGAAATAATACTTTTGAATGCCATGATAAATAGATAAATCCTAATACCCTACAAACAAACCCACCCAGCTCTTCTAGGCCATATTCACCTTGACAAGTATACATACCTTGTAAGACATATTCACCTTGACAAGTTCACATAAAATGATATCTATAGTTTTGTCACAAGAATGTGTATAAATTCTGAAGAATTGTATTGGCAATTTGCCAATGAGTGGAGAGTTGAGGGTTGTGTCCAGGAAGGTGGACAACCCAATAGACTTGGTAAAAGAAGGTCTAAGGTGAGGCCTGGGGGATGGATAGCCATGTGTTAGTGTTGGTCCAACGCTTCACTGTAAGACAGGTAAGGACAACCTTATGCCAAGTAACAAACACAGAAAATCGCTCAACCACATGTGTGGTCATTCCTCCCTAGCTTAGTACATTGCTCCTCCGATTGAATATCTACAACATCTAGAATGGGACAGGAGTGGCCGGAAGGGGACACTCGCTGGTCTCCATAACGGTAGGTGCCGTCAGTATTGGGGTGCAAGATCCACTAGGGCTGGTGGAGTCTCCCAAGAGCTGTATGGTCCCTAGACCTACCGGGTAGAGGCTAGAAAGGTGGGCAGTGAAAAGGCTTTGTTATCTCAGCTCAGTCGCACGCTAACGTGTTGCGTGTTTATGATCTGATAGTATGAGCATGAGATATCTTATGGGTAAAGTTGGGCAACTCTGCAGAGTGTATAATCAAAGGTATTCGAATACGTCGTGCTTCCGGTTAATGAAGTTGTGTTAATGGGTGATTCCAGTACAGAGGCATAAGTTGTGTCTTGATGTGATAAGGTGGTATTTGTTGAGAAACCCCTGATGTTATTATGTATTACTGTTTTATAATCTATTTTAAATGCAAAATGCATCCACATATGCCAGGTATGGTAAACTGTACCATTCCTTTGAAAATCCTTGCATGTAATTAAATACATTTTCCATGTGGCTTGTTGAGTACGGTAGTAGTACTCATTCTTGCATAATCTGCAAACAATCTATAGAGGAAACCCAGGATAATGCAGAGGATCCTCGTGGGCAGGACTTTGGTGGGCAGGACTTTGGTGGACCCCCTGAAGGCAACGATTATTGTTATTAGGTCTCGACTGCGCTCAAGCGTGCCTGTGGTTTGAAGTTTTTGTCTTGTATTATATTAAATTTGGGCTTGGATGCCCGTGTTAGTGTAAAAATAGGTTGTTAAACCTTAATCTTGTTTAATAAAAGTTTGGCTTTTGTTGTAATCGAAAGCTTGCTTGAGACTCTGCTTACTTCGCAACTGCACATCCTGGGCGGTTGTGAAGAGTTTAACGGCCCCTGAATTTGGAGGCGTTACAAATATTATCATCGTCTAAGCTTCCTCCACCACCATCAATACAACAGCTAAAACTCTCAGCAAACACACCATCCTCTCTTTCCTTTCCCCAACACAACACACATAGCCACACCAGATCCTCCACTGATCTGAATCCACACCAGATCCCCTCAATCACACCAGATCCTCTACCGATCTGGATCCACACCAGATCAGATCCTCCACACCGAATCAGAAGATCTTCCACCCTTGAAGCGCCCACACCAGATCAGATCGTCCACACCGGATCATATCCTCCACACTGGATCTGAGATCCACACCGACACCATATCGGATCACCACATCAGATCCAGATCTGGGATCTCCCCATTATCCTCCACACCGACACCACACCGGATCCTCCTTTTCTTCTTTTTCTTTTGCTTTTTCGTCTTTTCTTCTTTACCCATGTTTCCTCTTTTCTTTTTCCTCTTTTTCTTCTTTATCCATGTTTCCTCCTCCTGCCTCTTCCTTGCCTCCATCGCCACACACCGCCCTGGCTCCTGCATGCCCCCAAACACTCTCGCGACAGGCCCCAAACTCTCTCACGACTGTCGCCGCTTCTTCTCCTCTTCCGGTCGCCACACCCGCTACTTCTTCTCCCCCTTTCAGTCGCCATGCCTGGGTCGGCCTTGGTGCCGCCACTGCCGCGCCGCCGTGACCTCCCCTCCTTTTCCCTCTAGTGCCGGCCCCTAAGCACCAGTTCCTCTTCATGTCCTCCTCGCTCCTCAAGCCGCCTCCTCATCCTTGCTGAATCCTCCGTCGTGCAGCTGCCCGCCGCCCCAGGCTGTCACACCCATGGTTCCAAATTTTGGCCGAAAATCAGTGATATCGGATTTACCAGTGGGGCGGTAGGAATACAAACCGGTCCCGAAAAAATCGGTTTGGATGAATTTTGTCCAAAAAAACGAATTTGTTTGAATTTTGCTCAAATTTGATTTTTTTTATTATTTAAAATTCTAAAAATTATAATTTTGATTTGAAAATTTCAGCCAAAATTGACCAATTTTTTTTTCTTCTGATTTTCGGCCTTACCGGCCACCCCTGGTAAAAAAAAATGATGTCGGTTTTGAAAACCCTGGTCGTACCACTGCCTGGCATCCTCGGCCCGCCTCCCTTGAGATGAAGCTTCCTTCTCTCCAGCCAAGCCGTCTGTGAGCCACCAGATCCAGCTGTCTCCGGCTGCTACCGTGCCACCTCAAGCTGCCTCCTTCTCTGCTGCCGCTTACAATGCAGCCTCTCCTTCCCTCTCTGCTTCTCCTCCTCCTCAGCGACAATAGTGACACCAAGCCGCCTCCACGTCTCCTCACGCCAACACCTCGGCTTGCCCACACACAACCCGGCCGGCCGCCGGTTCGCTCCAGTGCGACACGGTCGCAGAGGACCATGCACGATGGGATAGTGGCGGCTGGTGGATTGACGATGACAACGACAGTTCCGATGTAAAGATTTTGGATTTTACTCAGGTTAGGGTTTGGGATGGGTTGGCTTTGATACTATGTAGAATTTTAAGGAATAATTGTATGTCCCTCTTAGGATCCCTACACTCTTTATTTATAGTGCCAAATATTATAGATCGACTCTAACACAACTCGTACACGATTTGAGTTTGACTCGCACACAACTTAGACTCTTACCTACAGTCTAATATCTCCAACAAGATCCCTCCAATATGGCATAGAGGGGCTGTATGGAGGTAGACCTGTATACCAACAAAGGTATTAAAATTCATACACCTATATTGTTCCTTCTAAAACAAAACGAAATTACTTGCAGATGACACCAAACTTGGTAATGTAGCGGTTAGTGTATCGAATTGGTCAATTATAAGCTGATGCTATTTTCAGGAAGAACTGTAACAGTACTTGGATCCTGAAAGCATACATCATCCTCACCGTGACCAACAATGGCGATTTTCGCAAGGGATTGAATGATCAAAGATGCATGGCTTATTGCCACACCCTTAGGTCGCCAGTTGTTCCTGGATCAAAATACCACATGGTTATCAAGTATCAAATCGATTTTAACTCATTGCAGATAACTGAATACAGATTGAAGTGAAGAATCGGCTTAGATTTAGAAGGTGAGCTCATTTACCAGATGTGAAGAATATTAAGGCAACATCCCTTGGAGCTGATGCGGGCTCTATCGCTGTAGCTCCTCGCGAGCTCCTCTTGATGTGATCAACTGATACGACTGAAATAACGTGTTGAATATAGAACCTATATAAATGCTAGATGTTGCAGAACCTCCTTTAAGCTTCTCACCGAGCAATCCAAAAGGAAACGAGAATCTACTGCGACCTGTGCATTGTATATCGAAGAACTTGTCAGCCTCGCTGGTGTCTACGCACGCGAAAAATGCCTTGACACAAACACACACGCTCGCCTTTGACGGGGAACAGAAGACAATTTTTGTGCTGCTGAACTTCCACAGTGTTTTCCAGTTTTTTCGTTGCTTTTATTCTGATCAAGAGAGCCATATACACATATGTTACATGCAATGCAATGCAATGAATCGCTACTACTTGCGCCCACTCCAACGCCACTACGGCAATAAACACACACGCACTAAACTCTGCGCCAGAACACCCACTGGTGCTGCCGTTTCTAGCCACATGCAAAAAACTGAAACAACAATAAACACAAGAGAATCAGCGCTTTGGTCAAAATGTCAGCTGGCTGCTCTTCGGTCTTGATGTACTTCACCTCAACTTTGTCGTCTTCAGTGCATTCCTGAATAAAATGATATCGAGTGTTTATGCGCTTGCTTCGGTCATGGAACACCGGATTTTTGCTGAGGGAGATCGCCGACTTGTTTTCAACTTTGAGCTTGACACTGTCTACTCTTCATTATTCAAGTCAGCGAGTAAACGAGGCTTACACAAGTAAAACTCTAGAAATGTAAATGCGGAATAGTAAAGACAAGAGAGAACCACAATGGAGACAATGATGTTTTTCCCGTGGTATCGAAGACTTGCCGGTCTTCACTAGTCCACGTTGAGGAAGCTTGAGCGAATCAAGCCGGCTCCACGAATTAAGCCTCAACCCTCGATCACTATCGTTACTCTTCCTCCTCTTCGGAGATGGTGAGCACGCAACCACTTCATAATCCGTTGTCGGGACTCTTCACAATATTCTTTGAAGAGCTCACTGTGCAAAACTTCCTCCAAAACCGTCTAGGTGCCGGCAAGCACCAAGAGTAATAAACCAAGTATTTGCTTGAGAGAAAATCAAGTACCAACAAGATCAACTAATGATGCAATGCACTTGAATGCTCTCAATTACCTCAAAATAGGAATTCAAAGCAAATGAGTAGTGGAGAGTGTATAATAGCTCAAAAGTATTCAATGAGAGTGAATATACTCAACCAACATTCAGCTAGAGACAGGTGGGGAGGTATTTATAACCCCCACCAACAAAACTAGCCGTTAGAACCAATTCCTTGAAAAAGTTCAACATTTGTGGTAATACCGCCATTCAAACCGAGTATTACCGATTTCAGGAGTAACAGTCGGAACAATCATATTTAATGCTCTAAACTAGTTGTTACGGAAAAAGATACAGTACTACCGCCAACTAGAATTCGGTATTACCGCACAACGGTAATACCGCTCGGCTATATCGGTATTACCGATTTCCAAAGGATCAGAAACTCAAGAAAAAAACACCCTCTCTGGAAAAATCATTCCGCCATGTAAAACTCGGTATTACCGACTAGCGGTAATACCACAGAAGAATTGCAGTCATACCGATTTCAGATTTCAAGAAAAACTCCCAAAAACAACCTTTCTGGTACACGACCAGGTCCACGGCCAGGTCTATGACCAGGACTAAGAGAACCTCTCTGTTAAAAACATACAGCCAACTAGATTTCGATACTACCGACTTGCGGTAATACCGCTTATCAGAAAACACATACCGCCATGTATCTTTCGGTATTACCGACATGCGGTAATACCGCTCAATACTTGCGGTATTACCGATTTTTTGAACAGTTTTCCAAAGGCAAGAACAGATGCAATGCATGACTTTTGGTTGATCAAGATGGCACATAAATAAATCCTCAAGCTACTAGCTATGATATCTCTTAATAATACGGCATCTAGCGTACAAACCCGGTTTTTTTCTGAAAACACCTAGACCAGTAAAATACTACAAAAGGATCCTTAGATTAAGATACCTTTACTTAAGTCAAGTCGATCTTTAACACCTTTGACCTTTAAATATCTGATGATACATAGGGTTGCTAGAAACTTTCACTGAGGAAGAAGAAGATGCTCGTCATGCTCTTGTAGTCCTCGACGTCGTCGGCCATGTCTCTATCGCTGTAGCCGACAAACCGTGGCTCCTCCAACTTCTTCACGTAATGACAATCATAGCTCCGCATACCAACAATGTACCATAGTATATGCTTGACTGTCGCACCCCGACTGTTGCGACACCATGTGTCGGCCGCGTCGTGCCACCGGTCACTGAGCCATGCGCCATGCGTCCGCTCCTGTGCGCATAGTGCAAGCCGCCGACGCCATTCGGTGCTCGCGCGACGCCTCCCGCGCGCACACTCCGCAAGCGCGTCGCGCCAACCATGCCTGCCGCGTCCGCATCGCTCATTGCGCCCGCGCGCCGCGTGCTCGCGGCCCGCATTGGCATGCAATGCCACGCGCCATCGCTGTACCACGAGACAGCAGCGGTCGGTCGTGCAATGCGAGGTGAGCACATAGAGTCGGCTGCGAGTGCGGTTTACCCGAGAAAGTATGCGATGCTGCACGAGGCTTATTATGTTGCTGCGCAGTCATGGGATGTAGTCAAGGTTCCAGAAATTTGGACTAGGCGCCGCCTAGGCGTTCGGTGGGGAGCTACCGCTGCGATTTTTCCCAAGGCGGCGGGCTAGGCGGGAGGGCCGCCTTGGACCGGCTAGGCGGTCAAAGCCGGTCCTCGGTGGCGCGCGGCGGCTCTACGCGAAGCGGCGTGAGGGAGAGGCGACTAGAGGGGAGAGGGGAGATGGATGAGGAAGAGAGAGGACCGGGCTAGCCTAACCACCGCCGTTGCCGAGGTCGCTACCGCCGCCGCCTCTCGCCGTTGCCGCCTGGCCGCCGTTGCCGCTACTCGCCGCTGCCGTTGCGACCCGCGGGGCTGGAGGATGGAGAAGATCTTTGAGTCTTCATGCGAGGAACTGAGGGGAAGGAAATGGATATCTTGCTCTGTATGAGGCAGGGCCTCTACCAACACAGCAGGAAGACATGTAGAAGAGAGAGAGAGGACCAGAGAGACGTGGGGCTGGTTGGAGAATGTGCAGCTATAGCATTTTCTACACTGTTGTTCACCTTTTTGACAGAGAGATAGGGGTTCTACACTGTTGTTCACCTTTTTGACCAGAGAGACGTGGGGCTGGTTGGAGAGTGTGCAGCCACAACGCTTTCTACACTGCTATTCACCTTTTTGGCATGTGCAGCTGGACAAAAGCATGGAGTTTGGGATCTTATGCGGCCTTCCAATTTGTTGCTACCGGTCGTGGATCGTGAGCACACCATCTGGATGAGCGCCACCTAGTAGCCGCCTTCTCATTGCCTGTCCGAGACTCACTATGCCCGGCACCGCGCCTAGTGACTAGTGGGATGTAGTACACCCTGTCAGCGCAAGGTGCTCCCTGTTCTGATAGGTGAACAGGACGGTGCCACGCCGCGTATATCCACTACCAAGCCATCGTCGAACTTGACGGAGCCAGTGACACCCTCTTCCATCTCCGCGAAGCTTGCCTGGCACCCGGACATGTGATTGTTGGCGCCGGTGTCTAGGTACCAAGCATCGTCGTGGGCGTCCTCCTCGTGCCCTAGATGTACCTGAGTGTGCACCTCGTTGAGCACAACATTAGTACCCGCGCCCACGGATGCCTCAGTGAGCGCACACACCTGCGCCATGAGAAGTGCAGGCTCGTCATCATCGGCTTGCGTCGGTGGGCCTGCTCGGTAGGCTTCAACTTGCGGTAGTCCCTAGAGCAATGTCCGCACTTGTCGCAATTGTAGCACTGAACCTGTGACATGTTACGGTGCAAACTGGACGAGCCACCATCCTTGCCGTCGTGCCTACCTTTGCCGCGCCCATGGCCACGTGGCTTGCCATGGTAACAATTGTCACCACCGCTGCCGTTGCCCTTGTCACCGCCGGAGGAGCCACCATCTTGCTCCCTCTTCTTGGCGCACGCGAGCCACTCCTCATCAGTGAGTAGCAGATGCCCACCAGAGCCACCCAAGTCATCATGTGCGTAGCGCTGCTCCATTGATCGAAGCTAGCTGGTGAGCTCTTCGATCGACAACGTGCTCAAGTCAAGTAGTGTCTCGATCGAGATTGTCACCTGTGTATACTTGGGTGCCACAACACGAAGGA
Organism: Ampelocalamus luodianensis; assembly: GCA_036346255.1. Lineage (NCBI taxonomy): Eukaryota > Viridiplantae > Streptophyta > Magnoliopsida > Poales > Poaceae > Ampelocalamus > Ampelocalamus luodianensis. Next base: position 50,009,871 of record CM070632.1, on the reverse strand, counting down.
ATTTCTTGACTGACTTTTCATCTTCCAATGTTCGCCTAGGATCTGGAGATTGTTGATGAGTCCCATAATCCTCATGGAGAAGTCATCCACCAACTTACCATCCTTGAATTTGATATCCTCAAACTCCTTGCGAAGCTTCTGTGCATTCGTCTCGCGGATGCGCTCGATGCCATTCGCATCGTCTTCACGGCATCCCATGCTTGCTTGGCTGTGTCCTTCACCGACCAGCATGGATAGCATATCCAGCGACACCGCACGAAGGATGGCGAACAACACCAGTCTGTTGTCGCGGTAGTCGACGTTGCCAGGTATGATCGCCTCCCACGGGCCTTATGCCTGCAGGTTCACCCTCATCACGAGGGTCCAATCGGTGTAGTTCGTCCGTGTCAGCATGGGGTAGACCACCGATCCCCTTGTCTCCTTTACCACCCGCTGCACCACGATCTCTTGGCCACCGTTGCTGCCGGATTCAATCTCGCGACCGCCACTACCACCGAGATTGATCGTGTGAGAAGTGCTGCCATTGCCTTGCACCCTAGTTGGGGAAGGAGACCTGGTAGGAGAGCGTGAACCGTCGCGCCATCGCGAAGGATCAAAGCTACACAGCTCTGATACCAATTGTCAGTCTCGCCGGTGTCTATGCACGCGAAAAATGACGTGCTCGCCTTTGACAGGGAACAGAAGACAATTTTTGTGCTGCTGAACTTCCACAGTGTTTTGCTGTTTTTTCGTTCCTTTTATTCTGATCAAGAGAGCCATATACACATTCGTTACATGCAATGCAATGAATCGCTACTAATTGCGCCCACTCCTACGCCACTACGGCAATAAACACACACGCACTAAACTCTGTGCCAGAACGCCCACTAGTGCTGCCGTTTCTAGCCACATGCAAAAAACTAAAAAAAAATAAACACAAGAGAATCAGCACCCAGGATTAATCAACAGAACTTACAATTTGTAGCATGGCTGATGCTACCAGGTCCCCAGGAGGGAAATAAATCCTCTGAGGTCCCTCCCCACACCGTTCGATCCTCCCCACTCCCCTCGTGCGAGCTCGACGGACGACGGATGTGGGGGCCTCGCCGAGGCCCCGGCAGAAGATTTGTTTCCCCCAGGAGGAGGTAAAGACCAATGGATGAGAAGATCTGGCTCTGCGTCAGCCGAAGCGCCCATGAGCTGTGACTTCCATCAAAGACGAACACTGACGGCTGCACGAGGTCCAGTGCCTGTGTTACCTCCTCAAAGCTCTAGCCCACAAGAAAGGCAACATTTCTCCTTCCTCAGAAGTCAGAATGACAAATACAGCAAAATGCTGATGAAAGCTGTAAGGGTTGTTACACTGCTAGAACAGGTGCGCAAGCTAGAACAGCCTTAGGATAATGATTTGAATTGCAGTTGCATTCGGGTAAATTCGCGAGTTTTTCCTTGATTTTTGGATGAGAGGTAGAGGAATCTTCTTACCCAGCGGTAGTTGAGAGGGGCCATGATTGCTCCGACGTATCTGATGGCCAGGAACAGCTCTATGTACTCAATGCTGCAGATGAGAAAGGGGCCATGAATCAACGAACTTAGCAGCCAATGAGCTAATTATGCATCTGACTATCTGTATATGCTCATCATCCAAATGTTGCCATATCAGTATGCAGAATGCTCACCACTATTACATACTAGTCAGGTGGCAACACTTCACTCAATACATGCCGCAGCGGCTGCCATCCAATCTATGCTGTCAGAAGCTCAACCGGCAGGTGCACAAATTGCATAGATAGCAAGCCACAGCCAGAAAATAGCAGCAGAATTGAAATGCATAACATCACGATAACATTGTTGTTTACACACCACCCAACATAAATTTAAGGTAATAACAAAATTTGATGTTCAACACTATGGCAAAACTTGCAGCTTGACAGCGGCGATACTGGCAGCAGCTTAGTCGAACAGACTGAAGCCCATGTCATCGTCAGACTCCTCCGCGGGTTCGTCCTTCTTCTCTTCCCCCTTGGGAGCAACCGCAGCAGCAGCACCAGAGTCCGTAGCAGCAACCGCAAACTTGCTGGGGTCCTGCGAAGCAACGCCACCAAGAATATGTAAGAAACTGAGATGAGCATCCCCCAAATTAGAATTGGGTTCAGTACCACCCAAACATCACTAGTTTACTTTGCACAGTTAATGAGGAAAGTTAACAATCAATTAAAGATAGAGGATGGGGTGCCAATCTTGATGGGGGTATAAATAGGAGTAAAAAAGATCTTTTGGATTATATTCATAAGTTAGATATGGAGGCTGATACAAAAGGGTTGAGTACGGAGGAGTGGATTGATAGATATAAGGCAGAGAGTAAACTGGAAGAGATATATGATATAGAGGAAAGACATTGGCAGCAGAGGGGGAATGAGAAGTGGATTATTCAAGATGATTCTAATTCCAGATTTTTTCATAATTGTGCTAATGGTAGGAGAAGAAAAAAAATTATCTTCAGTCTAGACAATGATGGGGTTTGTTTAACAAGATAGGAAGATATCAAGGATCATATTTACAAGTTTTATAAGAGCTTGTTTGGTTTTGAAGCCAGTCAGAATGTTACCTTGGTAGATAACTTTTGGAGGAAGAGAAGAATTTCTGATTATGATAATGAGAGTTTGCTTATAGTTTTTACTGATAGAGAAGTTTGAAATGTGATTAAAGAGCTCCCTGCTAATTCTGCTTCAAGACCAGATGGTTTTCCTTCTTCTTTTTATAAAGTTTTCTAGGGGGTGTTGAAAGTTTTCTTCATGGAGATGGTCCAAGATTTTTATAAGGGGTGACTTGATTTAAAAAGATTGAATTATAGGGTGATCATTTTGATTCCTAAATGTAAAGAAGCTAATTCCATCAAGCAATTCAGGTTGATTTGTTTGATTAATGTCAGCTTTAAGATAATTACTAAGTTAATGGCTGTCAGATTGGGTTCAATAGCAACTAGGGTTATTAGTGATTGTAAAAATGCCTTCATTAAGGGGAGAAACATCTTAGATGGGGTGCTATCTTTACATGAGATCCTTCATAAGATGAGAATTTCTAAGAAAAAAGGTGTTATTCTGAAATTGGACTTTGAGAAAGTTTATGACAAAGTGCAATGGAATTTTTTGGAAAATGTAATGAGAGGTAAAGGTTTCTCTGAAATTTGGATTAATTGGGTGATGAATTCAGTTAAAGAGGGTAAAGTCAGTATTAATATCAATGGAGAGGTTGGTCCATATTTTACAACTCATAGGGGTCTGAGGCAAGGGGACACTCTGTCTCCTACTCTCCTTTGCTTTTCAACCTGGCAACTGATGCCTTAGCAGCCTTAATTGAAAATGCTCAACAAGAAGGATTGATTAAAGGTTTAGTTTCTCATTTAATTTTCGGGGGTGTTCCTCTTCTTCAGTATGCTGATGATACAGTCCTTATGATTGAGTGTGATGAGGTTTATATTCTTAATCTCAAATTCCTGTTGTACTATTTTGGATGGCTATCTGGGTTGAAGATTAACTATCATAAGAATGAGGTCTATGTTTTGGGGGTTAAGAGAGATGAGGTTGTAAGAGTATCTAACATGCTTAATTGCAAGCTAGGTCATCTCCCTTTGACTTACTTAGGTATTGATATTAGGGATAAGAAAATGTACAAAAAAGCAGCAGAGAGGATTATTAGTAAGATGGGTAGCAAGCTGAATAATTAGAAGAATAACCTTCTGTCAACAAGGGGGAGGTTGATCTTGGTGAACAATTACCTAAGAAGACTTCCCATATATACCATGGGGTTTTATAGACTAAATGAGGATACTCATAACAAATCAAGCACCGAATTGAAGCATGTTGCACGAATTTCTCCACCATGTGAATCAAGGAGATCAATAAGTTCCATTGTCATTGCCATGTCAAGAGCTGACAATATTTGGATTGATCGATACAATATACAGAATTAGTGAAAAAGTGATAATGTTTGGATTAGTTAGTTCAAGTGACAATTCATGCCCCCTCCACTTTTTTTCGGGCTTGGGACCGTCATCGGCAGTGTTAGGCACCCCACCCTCACACGTACCCAATCCCAGTTCTTACATCCATAATTCCCAAAAAGCAATTGCAACAAGGGAAATGCAGTGGATAGGACTTAGGTAAAATCAAGTTCCTGTCCAATAGGACTATCTGCTAACTAGAACTCGACCAAAACTAAGAAGAAATACACAAATCTGAAATAGTTTTATGACTTCTACCAGTTGATGGATAGTTTCATGACTTGTACATGTTAATAGGAGGGTAAAAAAGAAATGCCTCTAACCAATTTCAAGTCAAAACAGTCTCATCATGCAACAGAGAAAAGGTCTACAAAGTGCAAACTACAAGTAGCAAGTAGGTGGCAGCAGAGCAAACAGTAATGTTAATAATTAGACATGTTAATAATTGGCAATAAGATAACACAAGTCTAGGACTGAGAATAGAGAGACCATATACATTGGCATGGTGGAGATTTAGTTTGCAGCGTATCCTCATGTTAGATAATGTCAAATAACACAAGGACATGTTGAAATTACCAAAATAAAACACTGCTAATATATTAGCCATTTAGGTAAAAAGTGTTGGTATATGATTCCTAACATGCTCATGATAATAACAAGCCATCCCATTCATTACATGACTTGCTAGCCTAAACATACACCATGATCTAAACAAATCAATCTGCTGCCTACTCAAACATTTCACAACAGACACATATACACAAATAGTGAATTAACAACAATGATCTAAAGAGCTAAACAATGTCAGTTCATCAATCACAGGACAGTTCAAACAACAATCCACAGATAAGCTAAGATGAAGTTATAAACCTTTGCTAGGAATCTTCTGACAACAATCCAAAGCCTACCAAATCCCTTTCACAATGAAAGCTATGCATTCAGAGCAAGTCGCTATCCACTGGTGGATTGAATGAATTGAGATAATCATCCAGTAACAAGATCATTAATCTACAATGAGTCAATGACCATTGACAAATTCATACTTGCAATGCAAAGTACAAGTAGGAAAATTGCTAGCTCAACTATCTAATTCAGCAAAGTACAACAGCGAAGATCATTTTGCACATGAAAATACAACATCATTGAGGATCTGGAAAATGTGTTGAAGAATTAATAAGAATGATAATCAAATTCAGGAAACAGGATAGTCAATTATGCAATGTCATTTACACCACCAGCATGTGCATCAATCTAGTTAAGAAAGCAAATGATGAATCAGTGGAACTAGAGGGAACACAATGGATCCATCAATGTGTATTTCTGGAACAAGATCATAATACTAGGTGATGAAATCTTGAACAAGTGTATTCAGTAACAAAAAATTGCTAAGAGCATCCACTGGTTCTTACCATGGCAACTGCAAATTTGGGATCTAGCATTCCCCTGAAGCGGCGGTGGGGGCCTGGGTCGCGGAGGAGGGAGGAGGAGAGAGCTCAGCGGCGGCGCGGGGAGGTGCGCAAGGGAGGAGAGAGGTGGAGGAGGGCGCCGGCAGATCGGGAGGAGGAGGGCGCTGGGGGAGGAGGGAGGAGCGCAGGGGAGGAGGCCAGCGTCCGGGGAGGAGGGCCGTGGGAGGAGGGCCGCGGGAGGAGGGAGGAGTGCAGGAAGGAGATCGTTGGGGGAGGAGGCCGCGCCGGGAGAGGAGGACCGCGAGAGGAGGGAGGAGCGTGGGGGAGGAGGGCGACGGCGGCTCGGGAGGAGGGGTGGGCGGCGGCAGATCGGGAGGTGGAGGGAGGAGGTGGAGGGAGGCGCGGGCGAGGGCTAGGGTTCGGGGTAGAGGGGATTGGGGTTTATATTGGATGGCAAAAGCGGGTAATAACTCATGAACTCGAGGGGCAAAGTTGGAAGAGAGGTGGTGGGAAGCACCTCACGACCGGCTTTCGGTTTCCACACGTTGAATGAGGAAGCGGCTTCGGGGAAAGCGGCTGCGAAAAGCCGGCCATTTGTTTTGGCTTCCGGCTTTTTCGGGCAAAAGTCGGAAGCCGGAGCCGAAACAGACAGGCCCTAATGCAACTCGTACAGGAAAGCTGCATCTTTACAAAGTTAATGGATAACTAGGAGATTGCTACATATCTCCATAGAACATGCCATAGGCTTATCGTTGCTTTTTACAAACTTCTAGTCCTAAGTACGTGTCTCTGCAGGAGCACTATTGGACTTTACAGGTGTTCTTGTAGAGAAAACTATAGAGCCAACGGATCACACTTAATCACCACGTTGTCATTCTTAATGGCAGAGTAGAGGCGATACCTCATAAACTGCAAAGCCTTTGCCTTTTCATCGGTAGCAGATTCAAGTGTGCCAGTGGCAGGCTCGGCAATGGTATGATATGGAGATAAACCAAGGTGATATAGTTGCTGCCATCCAGGGCAAGTAGGTTTCCATTTAGTGGTGTCTAACATATCCCACATAATTTATGCAATTTTCTATATGTTTATAGCCGGTAAAAAAAATTAAAATTCATGAAATAAGTGCAAAAAAGTAAATACTAATTTTATCTATTCAATAGATAATTTTATACATTTTCCATAATTTTCCTAGTATTTTTGGGAGTTTTCTGATAATTTTATGGTCTTGAAGCAATTTTTAGAATTACTAAATGCATTAATTAATTTCCCAAAACACACAATACTAGGGAAAAATAAACCATAAAAATATGTTGCTTCCAATGTGTACTAGGTCTAAGCTTTCATAATTTATAGAAATTTAATTTCTAAGATTAAATAAAAAAATAGAATTTTCCAATCAGTTCAGGTAATATGATTAACCTACCGGGTCAAAACGCAAATTTCCATAAGCGGCATGGTACCAAGGTTATTTATTATAACTTCAGGGATTATTCTGCAAGAATATATAAAAAATGTGAAATTATGCGTAATTTCCCGAAACTCTATGGGGTTTTCCGCAAAATTGTATTAACCGTAAAAAAATTCCTCGGTATTTTCAGAAGAAGGGAGGGTCTTTCCGCAAAAACCATTATTGGGCCGGCCCATGCCTGTTTAGCCCATTCGGCCAGCTATGCTTAGGTTGGGCCGGCGCCGGCGGGGCGCGACGTCGACGGCGCGGCGCGGCAGCCGGCGGGGGCACACGGGCGTGCGCGGGCGCGTGCGGCGCAAGGCCACGCGGAGGCGGTGCATTGGACCACGGGCAGCGGGGCCGGCGGGCACGGCGCAAGGTCACGCGGAGGCGGCGCGGCTTCGGGCGGCGCCGGCCACGCGGAGGCGGCGGCTGCGGCATCACGCGGCGACGCAACGGCCGCGGTGGGCGCGGCGGGGCCAGCGAGGTGCGTTCGGCTGGTGCGGCATGCACGGCGGCGCGTCGGAGGGACGCGGGCGGCCGGAGGCGTGGCGCGGAGCACGGCCGGCGCAACTGGCTGCGGGCGCGCACGGCGGCGGCGTCGGGCTGGCCATGGCTTCCGGCGCCGACAGACATTTTTTAGAACAGTAACCGAGAACACCACTTTAGCCGAAATTATTCAAAACTAACTGCGATCTAATCTTGATTCTCACTGATTTAAGTACTTGATTAATCTAATAGTAAGGGATTGGAAAGGAGGGAATCCCGAACAACATACCAATTTGTTGAAAGAGCGATTCGTGCTGATAACATGCTAAATAATCGACGCTGTAGTCGGAAGATAATCAATTCAATCACCAATGAGATATAATAAATAGAGAGAACAGATGAAGACATAACATAGAGAACCTATTTATTCATTGATCAATCTCTTTCTGAGTACAAGGAGATATTATGTCCATCAACCTGTAAACCAAGGTTTCTTAACCGTCATATTGTCCTTCACCATGGGCTGCGGTAGAAGAGTGAGAGTAGAAGAGTTATTTCGTACCATTGAGATATAAAACGTGACAACAATGATATTTTTCAAAAAAATTTATGTTCGCGATAGTATTTTTCAGTCGACCTCGTTCGCGATGGTATTTTGCAACTCGCGGACGATTGCGATGGTTTACCCTTTTTAGATTGTTTGTAGGGGAAAAAATGACTTGGATGCATGATCGACAAGCAGGGATGCATGTCACAAATGAAACAATCCAACGAGACATGATCCAGAAATATGCTAATACAATGCTATCCATTTTTACTCACCAAATGTCAAAAACTTAGGACCAGGTCAATAGCTCTTTTCAGTTCAGTTCCTCCTTGGTGGATGTATGTGAAGTAAAACATCTAACGAGTTCAGAGACACAACACCAACACATGATCTACTAAGTTGATATGATAATCAGAGAAAGAAGGGCTGGATTGGAGTCGTCATGCATCTATGGACAGGTTCTTGTGCCTCGTGAGCTTCAGCCGAGGTGTAGCGTCAGCCTTCACCCCGGCCAGCTTGTCGTCGCTCGTCGTCGCCGGAGCAGCCTCCTTCGTGCTGCAAATCTGCGGCTTCACGCCAAGGACGGCAAACCTGCTCTTGCCGGCGCTCCTGCTGCGGCCCAGGCTCTCGATTTCCTTCCTCATGGTGGAACACTCCTTCTCCAGCTCGGCCACCCGCTGCTTCATGTTGTCCATGCCCTCCCGCAGCGCCTGGTTCTCCCTGGTGGCCAGGGGCCACCCGGCACGGTGTTGGTCACCAGAGATGGGAGGGCCGAGCTGCCTCAAGCCGCCTTCGAGGTTCTCGGAGACCATGAGGCACTCGGCGATGGAGCTCCGCAGCTGGAGCTGCTCGAAGAAGAGGACCAGCACGATCACTCGGAGGGGGAGCCGCTCGTTCTGCGCTGCGTGGGTGCAGGCCTCCAGGGACAGTTTCTGGCAGTCCATCACCCGACAAAGCTCTTCTTTCTCCGATTCCGACAGATGGGGATGCGCCTACATACGAAAACAAAGTGAAATATACAAGATTAAACATCAATAAGATCAAATTTGTCGCAAGAAGATTCCACATCAAACATTACTAGCTACCGATAGTTAGCTTGACAGCTTCATCGATGGACGATGGTAACAGAATGGCAGAGTTGTTCCATGGAGTTCTTTAATCATTTAGAATTGTAGGCGGTAAGCACCAACTTGGTGCGACCTAAATGATAGGTTTCTGAACCTATACAATTAGTTCAAGCAAGAGAAGATTTTGGAACTGGGCAGAGAGGACAGCTATCCACAAAATCTTTTCAAATACTGCTATATGCATAAACAGGGAATGGAGTCTATGTTTTTTTAAAAGAAATGAAAACAATGTTTGACAGGCTTCAACTTCTCAACGACATGAAAAATTCACACACAAGGGTGTTATTGGCTTATTGTGTTCATGGAAAAAAGCGACAGAAATACAAAAGTCTTACCTTGAGATAGATGTCAATGGCACGATAAAGTCCATCATCTATTGGCCGGGCGTAATCTGGTATAGCAGCAGCCAAAGACCGAAACTTTGGCAGATTTAGGTTCACATCTGGTGCAACTTCAGCTAGGTAGCCATCGATCAACTTAGCAACCATTGTTATTGGCATTAGAGATGGGGAAGCTAACATTTGCCCATCTTCGCCAAGGCCAGGGGAAGCACCACCAGATTCTTGATCCATTGCCAAGAAATGGTCAAGAATCCTATGGACACAATCCACGTCATAGAGCGTTTCAACAGAGTCAGAGATGTTTGCTATCAGAAGATCTTCCAGAGTGGCCTTATCAAGCTGCATACTTATCCGTCTCTCCAAGTTGGACACACAGGAGGGGCTGGCTTTTAGGATGATGGCTGTCCGCAGAAGGCCAAACAGATGCTTGCATGATGTAACACCTCTTTGGAAAGGCAGCAGTCTATCAATCTCCTCAAGAAGATACTTTTGTTCCTCTTCAGAAGGGATGGATGTTAAAGTTGTCATTGAAAGGCAGCTGCTCACATCGCTGATGCTTTTACGCCGATTGAGACCAGGTAAACGCCTTTTGGCATAATGGTTCAGGGAGCCAACGATAATGTCCTGATTGATGCGTCGGAATTCCATGGCTGCGATGACCTTTTTGTATAGTGGAAGGCTTAAGCATGAAACATCATCATACCACCAATCTGAACTGCTATTTCTCGGCCTTGCTCCAGTGCTAATACCATTCCACAAGAAGCTCCCTCCAGGACTCTGCATGGGGCCACCATACTGGACGACTGGCCAATCAAATAAATCAGGATGAGAACATGATTTAGTTGCAATCGAGTCAATGCACCTCTTTACAACTAGCAATTTTTCAGCAAGATCAAGGACGTCATCACAAGTATGAAGGGCCTTGATTGAGTCTTTCCAGCTCCTGAGGACTGTTTGGGTAAGGAAGTTCTCTGTCTGTGCAATCAAATTCCCCTCGGCAATCTCTTCAGTCATCTCGAGATAATCAGCAGTGCAGCGAAGGTGCACAACATTGGAGGCGGTCATTTCAAACTTTACACCATAGCAGAACTTAGCAGCTAGTTCAAAAGCCTTTCCTCCCCCAGGAATATCAGATAGATCAATGACACAATTATCTTCTCCCTTCTCAATTTTCTCTCTGATACGCCGCTCCAAAAGGCCACTCTTTGACAATAGAGGAAACTGCAAAATAGACAAATGAATTGCTTATTACAAAGTAACTTTAGGGAATTTGCAGAAATTTAGATTTTTTTCCCACTCCGAATCATACTATTTACATGTTGGTACCAGCAGTTGCCCACACTCCAGAAAAGAGTAAATCAGTTGCAAATACGCTAACATAAAAGGTGTGAAACAAAGGAATGCTTGCCTGTTCAAGCTCTAACATTCTTACTTCCATTGCAAATGGATATAACACATACCTTGTGAAGGTGAAAAGATTGCTCCCCAACTACCACAGTTACATCACTAGGAAGTCCAGTTGTGCAATACCTACATGATTTACATAGTTATTATCAGCAATTTTCTGTTTGAATAACTTAGTTTCTAGCCAAAGCATGTATTTAAACAACTTTGTTGGAAAGGACATATTCCAACAACTTGAAGGAACAGATATGCAGGAAAATAAATTGAGAAATATTTTTCAGCAAAACCTCAAATGAAAATCTTCATGCCTCAGAACTCAGAAAAATATAAGGCAGTATACCAAGAAATAGAACAATGAAGCTATCATCCTTGCTTTCTTCTATATGGTAGTAGTTCTGAAACAAATTTTCAAGGATAACCTGATAATATGGAAATACCAGTTGCCAATAAGAGTTCAGAAGTATATTGACCTTTGAAGATAGAAATATGTGTAAATATAAATTACCAGTTTTGAGACTTAAGTGGTTTGCCTAATAAAGATGGTCCCTAAAAAGGTTGAGCTTTGGACTAGCTTGTAATTGAATAGTTTGGGGCCTTTGGACTCAAAAGACGACAGAAGTCCATATATAGTGGGTTAGCTCTAACTATTACAAGTATCTCATATTGCAGACTTGTAGTGATGTATTTACATACTGCAGGACCAGTATCTGAGATACAAAGTACTAGCCACCACGATTGCGATGATGAGCAGAATGTGGAGTAATCAATCTGGTCCATTTAGTGCTCACCATGTGCGCACTAGCAAGTAACAAACATAAGACGGGACTTAAAAGTCAAGGGAAACAATATTCCTCATGAATATCTAAAAAAACAATATTCCTCATGAAAGGTGAACTTGTGCTATAAATAAATACAAATCCAGGACGGGCATTCTGCACTGTGAACATTCTATTTACTCACCAATACCTTCACCTCAATAACTTCCAAAGCAGTACTACAAAAGGTATGCTTCCAGTTTTCCACAAATAGATTGAAGTCCTCTAATACGATATGAGCATAGAATGCATAAAAAAATGACAATCTTAGCATATTCATATTAACAGGCTGTCTTTAGATAATTGATAATGCAACCTTCCAGAAAGTTGTGTCAGCTAAAAAACAAAAAATGGTTGCAGTTTTTATAGCTGGCCTCCATGTTTTGATTAAAGCCCTCCATCCAGCAGAAGTTGGTTAGCATATTATAATCAGAGCCCCAGATGAAGCCAACAGCAAGAGGTTTGGCCATGGATGTATGGCAGCCTCTAGTATATATGGCACCTTTTTATTATGCCCAATAGCACATAGACAAACATTTTAGGGATTGATAAGAAAATAATTATAAGAACAAACTAAGCAATTGAACATAGCACAAACTATAAGGTGAAGCAAGTTTTAGATAACAGAACTGCCGTTGCTATTCTAAAAAAATAAAAATTGCATAATTGTGCATATTAGGCATGACAGGACAACATGCTGGGGGAAAGGAAGAAGCTGTGCATACCAGTCTTGGCCCTGCTTCCTGAAGACATCAGCTCTCGATCCTAGCTTCAGGCAGGCCATGTTGGAGCTCCTTGCAAGGCGGCCACGACAGTGGATACCACACTACATCAATGAGTCAGCCGGTTTCTTGAGTTCAAAGGCAGAGAGATTCTAGCTTTTTGCACACCCTAGAACCAAACCCTCAAGAGACTAACAAAAACACCACTTCCCCAAACAAAAACCTCGATCCAGTCCAACATCCTTGAAGAACTGGAGAACACGGACCCTCAGAAGGCGATGCTGACGATCATCCAGATTACACGGAACAGCCACACGAAGTTGCACATCTACAGGCAAGAGATTACGATCCAAAAGTCGTAAAATTCACCCCCCAAAAAAAGAGAGACCTTTGGAGACAAAAACTGATCTAAAACAGCCTAAACCCCAGCAAAATTCCTTGGGAGCCTGAAGCCAATCCACCCACCAAGATCCCAACTTCCCGCAGGAATCCAAGAAGTCGATGCCCCCAAAACCCCCTCCAAGAGGAACAAAAGAAGAAAGACGCCCGCCCCCTTGAACCAAGAACCAGTGATGCTGTGGAGGAGAAGAAGAGAGGCCAAGGCCAAACCGAAACAGGGGAGGGGAGGGGAGGGGAGGGGAGGGGAGGATTTATTGGGGTTGTTTAGGGGACAAGGAAGGGAGGACAGGGTGGGGATTGGTACTAGGAATGTTCTTGCAGCTGCAGGGCAGGGCATGCGCATCCAAGAACATTCTTCTCTTTGGCCTGGTGTGCTCTGGCTGTGGACCCGTGGGTGTGGTGGGCTGCCTTCACAGTTTCCTATGGAGAAAAAGGACAGGGGAGGGGAATGGAAGAATCTTAAAAATAATAATAATAATTACAAAAATAAATAGTAAAAAAACAATTACAAAATAGGTTTGTGCTGCCAATTGGAACAGCGCTGAGAGGGTCATGTCGCCAATTGAACTGGCGCAGGAGCTTGTCGCCATATCAAATGGCGACAGGAATCTTTTTTTGTAATTTTGTTAATTTATGTGTAGAGAATTAAGCGTAGAGATTTAGTGTATTTCACGAAACTTTTTTAGTAATACCTTGAAGTGTCCGCGTAGTTCAGAATCCGAAATTGGAGAAGATAACGAAATATGAAGTAAACAATGCGAGATCGGCAGCACAATTTGGAACGTGAATTCGCCGGCGCAATAACAGAAATACACCCCTTCGGAGTTAAATGAAAAAAATATTTGGGTTCAGGGTTGCCATGCTTGGTTGTCCCAATTGTATTGTTCATAGAACCGATTCCTTCGGAAAAAGATAATATAATATTTAATAGTTGAAATATTTGGGAAAAAAGAAGTTTGAAAGACTTTATAATTAAATTGTGAATTACATGGTGCACTGGGTTTGGTTACGTACATTAGAAACATCAACATACACGAATCAACAAACCAAAATACATCTACGATACATGTACGCCTTTTTTGAATAGGAAAAAAAAGTTGGTTGGAATGAAATCGATGCGCCTGGCGACCCTCGTCCCTTCCTTTCTCTCGAACTACGCGGTATTGCGGTCTCGAAGCGATTATGTTACGTGAGACGGGATGGACGATTGAATGATGCTAGGATAGCACAACGTAGGGCTAAATTAATAATCAGAATGTAAATTGGATATAACTCATCTCTTCAATCTAGGGTGCGCTTGGGCGACAGGGAGCAATAGGACAGCCGCCGGTCTCACTAGCAGGAGCCTTCCCCTTGTCTGTCGCGTGCTCATTCCGGTCGTACTAAGCTTCCTGTTCGGAACCCAATGTGGGTCCACCCTCCATGCCCTCATAGACGTGCGCAGCCGCAATACGCCAAGCTCAATCGCCGCCTCGCTCTCCTGGGGGATGGTACTGAGGCGGCTACGGTGATGCGCATCAATGGCAAGATCAAGCAACTCGTACAGCCACCACGCGTAGCATCTCTTGGGTCCGTCATACCTAAAAATTCAGTGCATACATTGTAAATACTGCGAAACATATACAAAAAGTAATAAGGGGATGTATCTAGTGCTAATAGATAATTCAGTGCTAAGGTGCTAATATCAATCTTAACCGTTGGATCTGGATTGAACAACCAAGATTAATGCAGGCTCCCACCTCTAAACCATTTAATCACCTTGCATGCTTCCACCTCCAATGCGCCTTCATTAATGCACCTTCATTAAACACCTTGCATACTTCCACATCCAACGGTCAAGATTAGCATTAGCATCTTAGCACTAGATACGTCCCCAAGTAATAAGAAGCGATATTAACATAATATTTACCGTGCACAAATGGAAATCAAAATTAAGTTGGGATTATTTTGACTAAGCTCTACATACCCTATTTAGCTACTCTTCGATTTTTATAGATTTTTTATAGGTATCTTGTTACTTTTCTTGTTTGGAAAGTGTCTTCAGTATTGTAAAATATTTACCGTGTACAAATTAAAACAAAAATTAGGTTCACATTGTTTTAGTTCAGCTCTATATACCCTATGTAGCAACTCTGGATTTTTTTAATAATTTTTTAGAGGTGTCTTGCTATTTTTCTAGTTTAAAAAAGTATTTTTGGCATTAACAGAATATTTACCGTGCACAAATAGAAACCAAAATTAAGTTAGGATTATTTTGACTAAACTCTACATACCCTATTTAGCTACTCTACAATTTTTATAGATTTTTAATAGTTGTCTTGCTATTTTTCTTATTTAAAAAGTATCTCCAGCGTTATAAAATATTTACTGTATACAAATAGAAACAAAAATTAAGTTCACGATATTGTAATTCAGCTCTACATACCCTATGTACCTATTATGAATTTCTTATAGAATTTTCAGAGGTGTCTTCCTATTTTCCTGGTTTAAAAAATATTTTCGGCATTAACAAATTTTTACCGTGTAAAAATAAAAATCTACAAAGTTTTCTTAGTTTCTTTGCGGATTTTTCTAAATCGTTCGAGTACTACAACATAAATAATATATATACTATGAACTAAACTATACACAGCTAAAATGATATACTACATCAAACAGCAATACAGCTAAAATTATCTAATCCATTGAATTCTATGTCGCTATTTTTATTTGCTAACCTACAAGGTTTCGAATTTATGTACAAAGTTACAAGAACATTTACCTGCAAAATGGGCGATTAGTTCTCCTGCTCCATCTCTCTCCTTCGCTAAGAACCAGTAAGGCTTCGCTACGTCTCTTCTCCCCTCTTCACCTCTCTCTTCTCTCTATTCTCTTTTTTTCAGAATTAAAATGGTTTTTCCACCTAATTTTGGGGTATATAACCAGCCTCTGTCGCCACTTGAATAGGCGACAGGAACCCACGGGTTCCTGTTGCCATTTCAACTGGCAATTTTCACACTCTTCACTGCAAATCGTCATTTGAAAAATGACAACAAGCAGTGGAACGATGACTGGCAATAAATAAGTTTCTGTCGCATTTGAAATGGTGACATGAGCCTATTGCCAGGTAAAATGGTGACAGAAACCTATTTTTGTAAAAAAAAATTGTCTGTTTTTTGTAATTATCTTTTAAATTAATATTATTAAAAAAACGAAAATGGAATGGAAGAATGGAAGGAGCCAAGCTGCCAAGTGCCAAGGAGGTGAAGAGAAAGAACGATTATATGTCCCAATCTCTCTCTCACTCCCATTTATCGACAGCCAAACCGAGAAAATAAGAGAAGAGAGCAAGAGGCTACTGCTAGTAATTAGTGAGCTCACTCTACTCGGTCAGCTAGGTCGGAGTTTTTGGCTCATTTCGTCTCTTTTGGAAACATAATAGCAAATCTAGTCTCCCCGTATTTGAAATTACAGAAAATAGCATCCTTACCACGCTCCCCGTGCTTGGCAGGGACCTACCTCTCTTCCCGTGCGCGACAGCAATAGTGATCGACATTTTTATGGGCACTGGCAACAGTGGCGCATTATGATGCTGTTCACCATTTTTTGTTGCCGTGCACAAGTGGAGTGGCAGGTGCCCCTGTCGCACACGGGGAGAGAAGCAGGTGGTTTCCATGCATGAGGAGCGCAGTAAGGGTGTTATTTTTGTCATTTCGGATCGCGAATGACTAGATTTGCTCTTTTGCTAAATGAGTCAAGACTCGTGTCGTGAATTGTGGATCAACAATTGGCTAGCTAGCAGCTATTGTGTTGGCTTTTTGCTACAGGTCTTCCCTGTGGGCCAGAACAAGTTAGGTCTACTTGTTTCCCAATTGGTCTGCATTTCACACCCCCAGTTTAGGTTATGTTGGGAACGTATGAATTTAACCTGAACATTACAGGAATTTTACAAGAAATGGTTCAATTTCTAGGCATGATTAGCTTTAGCTTCCACGGGATTGGCAATAGCAGAGGAGCACAGTGGCGTGACATTCGGCAGATCTGAACCGTCTGATTCGGAAAGAACGGCTAAGATCAACCGTTACTGTGATCCTACAATGTTCATAAAATAGTGCCGATGCTACGTATTTTTGCTACAGTGTAATCACGGTCTCATCCTTTCCTTTTCGATATCTGTTACGCAATGTTATGGTACTGTAGCCCGTGACATTCCTACACAACGTCCGAGGATGTGTTTCCACTTCCGCGGCATGCTTCAATTCTGTGGATGCCTTTGCCTTGCCTTGTGTCTGAAGGCAACAGGATTCTTCTAGCTAGTACTAGCACTTGAATGAAGCATGAACGAGTCAGGTTGAGGAGATACTCTAGCTAGTACCGGCGCCGGCGGGGGCGGAGGTTGGTCGAGGAGAGATTCGGCAGGGCCGGCGGCAACGCGGCGCCCACTCCACTGCAACAGTTGCAACTCCAAGATCCCGGAAGGAATGCAGAGCTTACCGGTGCAGCAGGAGGAGCCAGGACAGATTGCCTAATTCAATGTGTTTGGTTGGGACAGATTTGTGGCGTGCTGTTACTGTTGGATTGTGGTGAATACACATGTCACGAGCGCGACGCCTCCTCCCTTTCCCCCGCTCCCGGACCTCTCTCTCCGCCTCCGATCCCGCGCCGGCGAGGCCTTCTTCTTCCGAGGGCACCGAGAGGTCGTCGGCGGGGGCGAAGGGCTAAGGGTTGAGGGAAATGGCGCGGCGGTGGCGGCCGTCGCACCTGGTGTTCGTGGCGGGGGCCGCCTACCTCCTCCTTATCTCCCTCAAGTTCCGCCGCGTCCTGGACCTCGCCGCCGCCGACCCCGCCTTCTCCTCCCCATCCTCCTCCGACCACCTCCCGCCTCTCCTCGGCTTCTCCTCCTCCTCCAACAGCAGCGCCACCCCGTTGTTCCAGGTCCAGCCCTTCTGGCACCGCTACGACCGCGTCTCGCTCCCCGACATCGCCGCCCGCAACCGCTCCGCGCTCGACCGAATGGCCGATGACGCCTGGGCGCTCGGCCTCACCGCCTGGGAGGACGCCGCCGCCTTCTCCGGGGACCCCTGGGAGCTCGCCGCCGTCGACGCCGCCTCCACCGACAAGTGCCCCCCCGCCGTCTCCATGCGCGCGCGCGGGAGGGTCGTCTTCCTGCCCTGCGGCCTCGCCGCCGGCTCCTCCGTCACCGTCGTCGGCACGCCCAGGGCCGCGCACAAGGAGTACGTGCCGCAGCTGGCGCGGATGCGCCAGGGGGACGGCACCGTGCTCGTGTCGCAGTTCATGGTCGAGCTGCAGGGGCTGCGCGCCGTCGACGGCGAGGACCCGCCCAGGATACTGCACCTCAACCCCAGGTTGAGGGGGGACTGGAGCCAGCGCCCCATCATTGAGCACAATACCTGCTACCGGATGCAGTGGGGCGCCGCACAGCGCTGCGACGGGTCACCCCCAGAGGACAACGAGGATAAGGGTAAATTGTGATGTTCTTCTTCAATTCTAGCTTGGATCTTTAAATGTGTTTTCTGAGTGAGCATCTCTTATTAGTAATGTGGTTATTGTACTATCATCTTTGCTGGATAAGGGGAAATAAATGACTTGTGTAGTTGCATTGTCATGTTAGGACAGAGATATTGCCACCCTAATGCCTTGCTTCTGTTTGAAACTTATAATGTTATATGCCTACTAATTAACCAATACAACTGCTTCTAACCGATCGAATGGCTAGTGTTTAGTAGCTCTTACCCCTGTGAATCATCAAAGCGGCCAATGTATAAAGGAAATTTTGCCAATGTATAAGGAACTTTTGAGGGGTTGCCAATTTTGATGCCATTGCCCGTTTGCTATGGTAGATTCCTGTTTAACATGTAGATAAGACGACGGTGTTAGAATTTTATTGTTGTTTAATACTTTAATGTGTGTCTCTTTTGAATAATATCTGTTTCAACTAGTGCTATTAATATTTACACTTCCACTGAAACATATCATTTCTATAAATTGTTCATCAGTACATTGATGGCTACCGTGCCTAATTGCATGTCAAAATAATCGCAAATTAGCATTAGCTCTATGGACAATTTCTTTCAATTGCATCGGATTTTTGTTTCATTAGGGATTTTCATCTTCCACAAAGTGCTTTCACATCTGTCCAAAGATTACCTGATGTGATATATGCTTGATACTTATTGCTGACCTTATTGTTGTTATCGCTACATTTGTCAAACTGTTTCTTTTAAAGTTTACTCTTGAAGCATATCTCAACATCATATAGTGCTTTTTTTATTACCTTTTTCACAAGCGTCAGAGGTGCTGCCATTATCCTATCTTATTGAATAACATGTTGACGTAATATGAAGGGTTTTCAAATTGTCATTTTATTTTTGTAATATTCATTTTTAACATCTACATTCTATTACGAAAGAAAAACTGCAAAGTGTTAGCTCTTCTATGGTAGCACTATGTCCTTTTATCCTCAGGCTAGCATATTTGGCTGAAACCTACAATTTCGTACTTTTGGACAGTCGACGGGTTCATCAAATGTGAGAAATGGATACGCGATGAAATTGTTGACACAAAAGAATCCAAGACAACTTCATGGCTGAAGAGGTTCATAGGGCGCGCAAAGAAACCTGCAATGACATGGCCATTCCCTTTTGTAGAAGACAGGCTATTTGTTCTTACTATGCAAGCTGGAGTTGAAGGTTTCCACATATATGTTGGTGGTCGACATGTGACCTCTTTCCCTTATCGACCAGTATGTTCTTTAGACATCATCCTGCTGTTTTTGTGTTATGATTTTTATAATTTCACTTATGGGTAGACATGATCATTTATTTCCAGGGGTTCACTCTTGAAGATGCAACAGGATTATTTGTTAAGGGCGATGTTGATGTCCATTCAGTTTATGCCACTGCTCTTCCTATGTCTCATCCCAGTTTTTCGCTTCAGCAAGTCCTTGAGATGTCAGATAAATGGAGGTCCCAACCACTACCAAAAGATCCGGTTTTCCTTTTTATTGGAATACTCTCTGCATCGAATCATTTTGCTGAGCGCATGGCTGTGAGAAAAACTTGGATGCAAACTCCAGAAATTAGTTCTTCTAAAGTAGTAGTCCGATTCTTTGTTGCATTGGTAAGCAAATTATGCATCTAAAATAAACGAAATTTTTCATTGAAGTTGTAATTCTTAGCCTGCTAACAAAAAGGGGAAAATTAAGATGTGCTATATTTATATTCAAGTGCATGTGCAACCTACTCATGGGGACATTATAATTAGCTTAAGCTGAACAAGTTGTGTAGATAAAAGGGTGTAGTGGCCTTGTTATTTGTAGAACTGATTCCACCTAAGGTCATGATTTAACGTCTTCGTGCTAAGTTAGTGCAATGCGTCTTCAGATTCTTTACTGGTGTTCTAAATTTTCATTCTGCATTATCGGTGCGTAGCTTGGAATAATGGAAGCACACATTGTAAAATGTGGGTCACATATGTGATCTGCACAAACAAAAATGGCCTCTGAACTTGCCTATATGCAGAGGATTCTGTGCTGGCTATCTACTGTTCATATCCATGCTTGAAATGCTTATCTTGAATTCTTGATATAGTTATTCTCACCAGCCTCATCATTTATCCATACTTTGTTAAGTGTCCTGTAATCCCGTTGTGAAAATCAATATTGGCATTGAATGCCTACTTATGAACTTATCATGCGCTCCAATGATGGGAGATTTCAGTAGCATGTTTATCATTTCATAAAAAAAAACAAATGTGCTTTTGGAAATGAATGCCTGCCGTCATGTTATTCTTACAAATTGTGGCTGCAGAATTCAAGGAAAGAGGTCAATGTGATGCTGAAGAAAGAAGCAGAATATTTTGGAGATATTGTCATTTTGCCATTTATAGATCGTTATGAGCTGGTAGTTCTTAAGACAATCGCTATTTGCGAGTATGGGGTAAGACACTCTTGTTACATCATTTTCTGTTGTTACACTTATGCCATTTGTATTGTTTTCCAATGTCAACTAGAAGCTGTATGCCTGTACCGAAACTTATGTTGGCCTTATGATCTATATCCATCATTGGATATTTATGTGCCTAGCAATGGCCTTTTTGCTGATATCTATAGCGGTGATAGGTGACTATGGGCCTTTTGGAAGGGCCTATGTTTGAGCTTAAAGCTGCTATAATATTAGTGAGAAGCTTAATCACTTGCATGTAGCTCTTTTGACAAGTCATTCTAGGAGAAGCTAAGCCCTCCAAACGGGCTTATAGTCTGAGGAGATCATGAAAGACAGGAATATTGTTGCCATGAATAGCATGCCCATCAATAAGCACACTGTGTGAAGTAAATAATGAACCTGACGGCTGTTAATCTTTTCACCTTGCAGGTCCAAAACTTGATGGCTGCACACATCATGAAATGTGATGACGATACATTTGTGAGGGTAGACGTGGTTCTTAGACACATGAAGTTGAACTCCGGTAGCAAACCATTATATATGGGGAATCTTAACCTCTTGCATAGACCACTAAGAAATGGAAAATGGGCAGTTACAGCGGAGGTAATATCCTCTCTCTTTTTTAACCAAAAAAAGACATCATCCTCAAATTAATCAACTCAATTTTCAAAGTTCACTTGTTTTTATTGTTTTGGAGTTCATGCAACCCCATGAGCTAGTCTTTGTTATACTGCTGATTTGAATATATATTTTTTCAAACCTAGAACGACTTTTCTTGCTAAGCCTATCTGTCCATGAACACCATGAACTTGTATTTGTGTTGTACAAGTTGCAGCCCTTTTTGTGTTGCCAACATATGTGCCACTATCTTCATTGTCCCTCGTGATTCTTATCATACTTAATGCAGGAATGGCCTGAAGATATCTACCCGCCTTACGCAAATGGACCCGGTTATGTAATTTCTGGTGACATAGCAAAATTCATCGTGTCTCAGCATGCCAATCAGAGTTTAAGGGTGAGTTTGTATTGACGCAGAGTACAGATATTGCATAACCTGTATCATGATGTATCAACCACTCTAATTTTTTTGTGATGCCTTGCAGCTATTTAAGATGGAGGATGTAAGTATGGGACTATGGGTTGAAAAATTCAATTCTACGACGCCTGTCCAGTATTCTCACAGCTGGAAGTTCTGCCAGTACGGTTGCCTCGAGAACTACTACACGGCGCATTATCAGTCACCAAGGCAAATGCTGTGCTTGTGGGACAAGTTGGTCCGGGGTCGAGCGTCTTGCTGCAACTACAGATAGCGAGACGATGGATCACTCGTCTTCAGCATTCCTCCTATCCCAGCCGGTGAGTTTGGCTGGCTGGTGTTCTCCTTTTTGACACGAATCACCGGATGATAGCTTAGGTGGTGCCCCCGTCGTCTCTGTTTGAGCTTACATTGCTGTGAGGCTGGAGCTTGAAGATTAGGAAGCCCCAATGTCAGGACCTGAATCTTCAGAGTCCCAACATTTGAGTTCGGTCGTGTTTGAGGAGAGAAGAACGCAAAGGGAAAGTTAACTAGGGTTCTAACAGAAATAAAGCTAGAGACTGATATGTTGTCTTTTTCGTATCTCCTCATTACTAGCATCGCTGGTCTTATAACCCAGATTCAACCCTGAAGTTACCGCTTAATATTACAGTTGGAAAGAGTAAACAAACTTCACAGGTGAAGTTCAGAGATGAAAACGAAACGACAATCCGGTGGCGTAATAAGAACTCACGAGTTCCTTCCGAGCCGTTAGATCTTCCTTCGTAATTTCCTTTAACATCATAGCCTTCCTCGCGCTAAGTGAAATCGACGGAAAGGTACGTTTGCTGCCGGCTTCTACTCATCTCCTTCTTCTCCAGAGTTCATCCACTCTTCAGATTCCTCTGTTCTTTTCCTGGGACTGACATTCCTTCCCTCTTGAGATCATCCTTGTCCTCAAGGTGTGAAGTTTGGGAAGGTGCTCTGGATGAATGCAGCATCCTCCCAAGACGCATCCTCTGGACCCAGATTGAGCCATTGTATTAGCCATCGCACTGGCGGCTGCGTTCTGCGGGGTATCACCCTTCTGTCCAATATTGCGACAGGCTCGGTTTTGATCTTGCCGTCATCCCCAACAAGAGGTACTCCAGGAATCGGTACAGCATGAGTCCCCAGGTGTTTCTTCAGCTGACTCACATGAAAAACTGGGTGAATGGTGGTATGCTCCGACAGTTGCAGTTGGTAAGCCACAACACCAATCTTCTTCATGACCCGAAAAGGTCCGTAGAACTTGGACCTGAGTTTCAGCGATCCCCTTATACCAAATGCGTTTTGCCGGTATGGTTGCATCTTGATATACACCATATCTCCCACTTGAAGTTGCCTCTCCGATGCCGAACGATCGCGAAATATTTCATCCTCTCTTGAGCATGGTGCAGATTAGTATTGAGCTGCTCCATCATTCGAGCTCGCTGCTCCAGTGTGACCTTTGCCTCATCCGAAACGTTGCAAGGAAGAGTAAACTCCCCAATTTGAGGGGGAGGATAACCATACAAAGCTTGAAACGGGTAATCTTCAAAGATGTGTGGTAGGAAGTGTTATACCACCACTCGGCCATGGTTATCCAGCTCATCCATTCTTTTGGTTCTTGGAATGTCATACTCCTCGATAAGACTCTACACTTCGGTTCACTCTTTCCGTTTGACCGTCCGTTTGAGGTGGTATGCACTACTCGGTAGTAAGGAGACCTTCATCACTCTGAATATCTCTTGGAATAGATGGCTAGTGAATATTCGGTCCCGATCGGTCACAATAGCAATTGGCATCCCATGCGGTTTAAATATGTTGTCCATGAAAGTTTGTACTACTTGTTGCCTCGAATATGGGTGAGACAAGGGTAGGAAATGTGCGTATTTAGTAAATCTATCCACTACCACCAAGATTACCTCCTTACCTCTGGATTTAGGTAATCCCTCAACGAAATCCATACTGATATGAGCCCATGCCATGTCGGGTATCTCCAGTGGGTTCAGCAATCCCGGAGCTCGAACATGTTCTGCTTTGGTGATTTGGCAAACCGGGCATTCAGAGACTAGTGTTTCCACACACCTTTTGAGATTCGGCCAGTAAAACAGTTTTTTAAGCCGGTGATAGGTTGCTCTTCTCCCCGAGTGTCCTCCTATAGAGGATGAGTGAAAAGAATCCAGGATTTTAGTCCTACTATCATTTCCAATTCCCACATATATTCTGCCTTTATATCTAACCAAACCAGCCTCGAACACATAAGAATTGTCGGCACTTACTTGAGTCTGGTTGTCCACCAACAATTTATCATAAAGGGGGTCATTAATATAACTACCTTTTACATCCTCCACCCATTCTGGAACAACCGTAACAATGGCCTGGCACTTCTCTTCTATCTCTGAACCATCAGTATCTTTTCTAGACAAAGCATCTGCAGCTAGATTTTCCTTTCCTTTCTTATACTCCACTTGGTAATCAAATTCCAATAACTTGAGAAGTAGCTTGTGTTGTATTCCCTCTGCTAACCTCTGAGTTGTTATAAATTTAAGACTCTTCTGGTCTGTTCTTATCACCAGTTGGTTGCCAATCAAATAGTGTCTCCACTTTCTTAATGCCTCTAATATAGCCATAGCCTCTTTTTCATAAATGGATTGTGCAGCTGCTCTTACCCCTAGAGTTTTGCTATAATAAGCAATAGGTCTATTCCCTTGCATCAAGACTGCCCCCAATCCTGTACTGCAAGCATCGGTTTCTAATATGAAAGGTTTAGAGAAATCTGGTAAAGCTAGGACAGGACACGTGGTCATGGCTCTTTTCAGAGTATCAAAAGCTATGGTTTGAGCTTCCTCCCACTTAAACGAGTCTTTCTTCAAAATATCAAAGAGTGGTCTACAAATCTTTCCATACCCTCTCACAAATCTTCTATAATAACCTGTCAACCCCAAAAAGCCCTTCAACTTGGAAACTGAGTTTGGAACTGGCCAATTAATCACGTCTGCTATCTTCCTAGGATCTGTAGCTACTCCAGCCCCACTGATCACATGGCCTAAGTAGCCTATCTCATTCAAGGCGAAACAACACTTACTCCTTCTTGCACTTAGCTGATTCTGTCTCAATATATGCAAAGCTTGCTGTAAATGGTCTACATGATCTGATAAACTCTTACTGTATACCAAGATGTCGTCAAAGAACACTAGTATATATTTCCTTAACTGGTTACTGAATATTTGATTCATGAGAGACTGAAATGTGGCCGGGGCATTGGTTAGCCCAAAAGGCATGACAGTATACTCATAATGGCCTGAATGAGTCCTGAAGGCAGTTTTATGAATATCCTCTTCCCCCATTCGGATTTGATGATATCCCGATCTTAAATCTAACTTGGAGAATATGGTTGCCCCATGTAATTCATCTAATAAATCCTCGATGATCGGCATGGGAAATTTGTTCTTGATAGTCATTGAGTTAAGCTGTCGATAATCTACACACAACCTCCAAGAACCATCTTTTTTTCTAACCATTATTGCCGGGGATGAGTATGGGCTCACACTCATTCTGATCTCTTCAGATTCCAGAAGCTGGCTGATGATGCTCTCCATGGCATCCTTCTGATGGTGTGGTGTTCGATCTGATGCGAGATTCGGAGGATCCGTGTGCCCTTTAGTGGTATGATGTGATCACATTCTCTTTTGGGTGCGGCCCTTTAGGCTCCTTGAAAACATCGACATCTTGTCGTGCTCGGTTCTTGCACCTCTCCCGGCAGATCTTGGCACTCCTGGTTTTCTGATTCTTGCACCCAGTTGATTCGGATCATACACCCGAGTACCTCTTTTTTTAATAGCTTTTCCAACTTTGTCGCACCCACTAGGCAGTGTTTACCCGGCACAGTATAATCATTGAAGATTACAGTCTTGCCATCCTTGAACAGTGACAATTCTCTTGTTTTTAAATTCAGTCCTATCGGGCTGTGATCAAATATCCAATCTGCCCCAAGAATTGCATCATAGCTTCCGAGTTTCAATAATTGGAACGAGGTTGTAAAGGAATAACCTTGTATGTTATATGTCACCTCTTCAGTAGCTGCCTCTGTGCTCAATTCTCCCCCTCCGGCCACTGTTACTTTCTGTGCTGGTTGGTACATCAATTTGCACTCACTCTTGACTGCAAATTCATAGTCCATGAATGTTCTGGTACTGCCGCTATCCACCAGTAGTATTGCCGGTTTGTCCCCAATTACCGTTCTCAACGAAAATGTCGTCGGACCTGAAGTTCCTCCCATAGCTTGACTGGATATTACCAGAAGATGTTCGGTTTCCTGTCCCTCTTCGATCTCCTCTGGACTTCCCGGTGCTGTGATAAACCCAGTCTCCTTTGCTGGTTCATTGTCCTCTGCCATTTCTGTCACTTCTTCCTCACCTTGCAGCAAAATAGCATGGAGGGCTTTCTTGATTTTGCATGACAGATGGTGACCCGGAACCCATGGTTCGTTGCAGTGCCAGCAGGTTCGTTTGTTACCCTCTTGCATCGTTTTCTTCCCTTTATCCATTCCTTCTACACTCATTCCCTTCACTGGTCCATTTCTGAAATTTGAACTGTTACTTTTGTTCCTATTCAAACCCCCACTGTTACTCGCTCTTTTAGCCTGGTTAGCCTTCTCTTCCAACTTAGCAAACCAATAAGCCTCTAGCAATCCTTTTGGTTGATGCATACTCACTCCATACTTGATTTCTTCCTTCAAACCTCCGATAAAACAACTCAATAGAAATGCTTCTTGAAGATACGGGTGATCCCTTCTCACTAATTCCACACTTCTTTCAAAGTAATCAATATATTTGCTCATGTTGCCAATGTGCTTCATTGTTTGTAACCGCTCTACTGCTTCATGAGCACTAGCTTCTGCAAATCTGTCAGCCAGCAAGGAGCACAGCTGCTGCCAGTCCAAGATTTGCCAAGCGATACCAATTCCTTTAAACCACGTATTTGCCCTTCCAGTGAAATGCCCAGTAGCAAGGTTTACCCACTGTTCTCTGGGTGTTCCCGCCATCTCGAAGAATTTTTCGCATTGTTCTAGCCAGCCAATCGGTCCCTCTCCTGAAAATAAAGGAATTTCTAATTTCGGACCTCTTAACACTGCGTCTGCGAATTGATGACTACTACTGTTAAGGTTCTGAGTCATATCTCCCATTGTATCAAACATATTTGCTCCTGGGATACTTGCACGGTGTGTCCATCCTTGTTGTGGTAACTGTGTGTCAAACTGAGCATTAACATTCATTGCAGGATGGTAATAGGTGCAGATCGCCGCCTCGGATTTGTGTTTTGCCAAGTTCGGCGGAGCCGCTGGGACTCCCTGACCCTGATTGAACCCTTGGTTTGCCATCGGATGCATCATTCCTGACTGCTGCAGTAATCTTCGGTGCGTCTCACCATCCCTCTCTTCTAGATTAACTTGTGTTGAAGTTCTGACAGCAGACGAGAAAATCGGAGTGAGATTTGGTATTACCGTGTTTGGTTCCAAGAAGAAGTTCGTCGGTACTCCAGTTCGCCTATTTTGCTCCACGTTCCAAGGTAGATTTCCCCTCGTTACTTCTGTGACTGGACCTTCCTCTCGGGATTCAGTCACCTCTACTTCCACACCGGTTCTTGAAGACTCAGAGAACTTGGTAAGCAAAAGATTCTTGATTTCGGCCACATCAGACTTCAATGTGTCTAAATCCTTCAGCTTCTCTTGAATCTTGATAATCTCTGCTCTATTTTCCATCTCCATACCTTCTTCTTCGATCGAACTGTGAGATCTGGTCTTCACCACCATCAACCACTCAGATCCAGTAATGTTCAGGGATTTTACGGCAGCAACCTGTCAGCTTGGTCCAACCTTGCTCGCACCGATCACGGGGCCAGGAGTTGCTGTGCTCTGATACCAAAAATGTCAGGACCTGAATCTTCAGAGTCCCAACATTTGAGTTCGGTCGTGTTTGAGGAGAGAAGAACGCAAAGGGAAAGTTAACTAGGGTTCTAACAGAAATAAAGCTAGAGACTGATATGTTGTCTTTTTCGTATCTCCTCATTACTAGCATCGCTGGTCTTATAACCCAGATTCAACCCTGAAGTTACCGCTTAATATTACAGTTGGAAAGAGTAAACAAACTTCACAGGTGAAGTTCAGAGATGAAAAACGAAAACGACAATCCAGCTGACGTAACAGTAACTACGAAGTTCCTTCCGAGCCGTTAGATCTTCCTTCAGAATTTCCTTTAACATCATAGCCTTCCCTCGGCGCTTAAGTGAAATCGACGGAAAGGTACGTTTGCTGCCGGCTTCTACTCATCTCCTTCTCCAGAGTTCATCCACTCTTCAGATTCCTCTGTTCTTTTCCTGGGACTGACACCCAACCCGTTGGTTTCACACATTTGCCTGATTTGCATTCGTCACCTTGCGGCGTCGACGTCCTTGCTCCTGTAATTGATCCCAATTTTGGTGTAGAAGTTCAGATCAGAATACTCAGTATGTCTATTCTTATACCTAGACAAAATGATCGTTTGTTCTCTGTCTCGTCATGATGTTAAAAATCATCATCGTTCCTTTCATTTTCTACTCTCAAATCCCGTATCTAGGTCGTGCTGCCTTGTCTGCAATAATGTGTTGCAGCCACGCCGTGCTGCTCAGCTTGCAGAAGCTTGTACCCAGGGATGAAATTCCGGCCAGTAACCGCCGGCTACCGGAAGGTATCCGGGAAACAAAATACCGGAACTACAACCGTCCGGTTTAGCCAATTCAAAATTTAAATTTTAATTTTTGGACGAATTTCAAGTAAATTCGATCGAATTTCAACTGAAAAAACCCAGTTTGACAGGTAACCGGCACCGCCGTCTGGCCGGGAAAATGTCCGGGAACGGGTACATGAACCCTGCTTGTACCACTACCATGGAGTTGCTCGTATAATCTTGCCGCTGAAGCTGAAGAAGCTCAAAACGTTTTTAAGGCTGGCTCAAGTCAGACAGGAGATGAGCAACGCTTTAAAATGATTCAGATCTGAAAAGGATTTAAAATTGGCAAAACTCTGAAATGGATTATAGAGGTGCGCTATTTATTCAGGATTCCCAATCCTAACATGTCACAGTGCTGTACGCTGCTACCCAAAAAGTACAAAATATTTGATAGTAATTTGACAATCCAATGCATCTGAATACATCGAGAGCCTCATGCAGCCATGCCTCCAAAGATAACCCTGGGACTACAGCGACAGCCGGAAGAGCCTACCGATGTAACTAGTATGCAACAGGTAAAATTATGCGCCAAGCACATGTAACGTGATCGCATTTTGGGCGTGCACTCTGTTCTCGGCCTGGGGGAATACGATTGAGTTGGGAGCCTCGATAACACTGTCCGTCACCTCCGCCCCTCTCTCTGCAGGCAAACAATGCATAAGGAAGGCTTTTGGACCAGCCATCTCCATCAGGGCTTCATCCACCTGCAAGAACAGAGAATCAGACAGGTATTAGCTGAGGGCTATCCCATGTGCAGATACCACTGAGAAAGACGAAAAAACAAGGCATACTGCACAAGTTTTCACACACTTGTACGCTTTTAAGTTTTCATTATGTTGTAAGAATAATCCATCCATCACACTGACGGCCCGCTTCGCAGAAGACTCGTGTACAGGTCCAAGGAATGCAGTGATGCTCTTAAAAGACTGTAATACCCCTCGCTTGTACTCATAGGCTAGCTACCCTCCCAAGGGTTATTCCTGTCATTTGTACAGGCTTGGGAGCTTATAAATACCCCATGTATCCCTCATTTGGAGGGGGGCTCTCTTGAGCAATATAAGAAAGCAAGACATCAGGTGAGCCTTCGAGAGGAACCCTCGAACCCCCGTAGGCCACCGACAAGAGTAGAGCGGTCCTCTCGAACCCCCGAACCTGTATAAACCCCTGTGTCACTCTTGCTCTCGTGGATGACGGCCCGTAGCACGGCCGCCGTCCGCTCCCTCACTTGTGTTCGGTTTTCACACTAACAACACATTATCACTAGGTCATCATAATGATTCTTATGAACTAAATTCTAGTATTAGTCTTGAATCTTCTAAAAGGTTGGAACATAAAATAAAAAAAACAAGTACTTTGGTTTCTAGTAAATCGCTGTATGAACCTTTCCTAAGTAGATGCAATTAGCATCCAGCAAAACAAGAGAGTGAAACAATAGGATCTACATTCCGATCTTTTAGTGTAGATGACATGATCGCAGATGGCAGATCGAAATTAGAGTGTAAAAGGAGAGGTAGACGAACCGTGAAACCTTGGAATACTTGTTTCCTATATTCAGCTTCCTCCTTTTGGCCCATGCTGGCCCAAACATCTGTATACACAA
Organism: Ampelocalamus luodianensis; assembly: GCA_036346255.1. Classification (NCBI taxonomy): domain Eukaryota; kingdom Viridiplantae; phylum Streptophyta; class Magnoliopsida; order Poales; family Poaceae; genus Ampelocalamus; species Ampelocalamus luodianensis. The sequence goes on along the minus strand of CM070632.1, from coordinate 49,979,843 downwards.
CATCTGCTCCCTTAACTGCTTCCTTGGGATCATTTGTTATTTCAATCTTACTGATCCCAGAGCTCCTAGCGATCTCCACAGTCTTCGCATCTGGCTCAAAGCCTTTAGGACAAGCACATACGAAGTGTAAAGGAAGTACTGCAGCCAATAGAAGCCATGAGTGCACAATATTGTTCCCATCTCCAACATAGACAACCTACATAACGATAATAATAATATAGAAAAAAGAGAATTGGTCACAGCATAACAAAACAAGCATAGATGGTTACTTTAAGGGTGCATCGAATGATCTACCTTGGTGTTTTCAACACGACCAATGTGTTCAAGCATAGTAAGTGCATCAGCCATTATCTGGCATGGATGGTTATAGTCTGTGAGGCCATTTATGACAGGTACAGGTGCATATTTTGCCAGGTCCAAAATATCCTGCCACAATCATACGACATGTTAGGAAGATAAGACGGTCCTTGGATGGAACCAAATAGTAATCAGCTTTAACTGAAACTTTCTAAGATGAATGCATGAAGGCAGAATGGGTATAACTTAGGAAGGTCAAGTATCACAGCAATAAGCATGCAACAAAGCAAGATGGTGTCAAAGTGCGTAAATGACCAATCCCAAACATCAGTCAGATGTTTAATAGGTTAAAGAAAAGTAGAATTCAAAACAAACCAAGAAGCCACAGCAAACTGCTGCAACAATATTGTTTGTTCATAAAAAGTCACCCATCCAAAAATTTCCAGGTTGGCTGTTAGATGATTAGAATGAAGCAAACTTACTGTTTCAGTTACAACTACACTTTATCAAAGTTGACACTCCATCTTAATATATTTCATCTTGGGAAATTTGTTTGTTTTAATTACCTCCCTGATGCTTATGGTTTTGAAGTAGATAACTAACTGTGCTCAAGCACCAAAGAAATGAGAAGAAATTATATTTTTGTCTTGATTGTAATCGTTAAGCAGTATGGAGCAGACAGAATGGATATGCAGGAATTTAATTCAGAATCTGTTACATGCAGATTATGCTGGTAAACAGGTCAAACAGAAAAATTCAAAAATCATAGTATCATACAACTCATGATCATACCTGGTGAGAGAAAACCCTGGCCATAATGATGTCATTATATCCAGAAAGTACTCGAGCAACATCTCGAGTCTCCTCACGCTTGCCCATCTGGATATCATCAGGACCCAAATAAATGGCATGCCCACCAAGCAAGAAGAATCCTGTCTCAAATGAAACACGGGTCCTCATCGAAGGCTTGGCAAAGATCATTGCCATCGACTTCCCTTTGAATGGTTGGAAGCTCCTGTCTCCTGACTTTATCATTGCCTTTACCTCAATCGCCCGATTAAGGATCTTCATGATTGTATCCTTGTCAAAATCATTGATATGAAGAAAATCCTTAGGCATCTGTTTGGCTGCAAGAATGACTACATTTAATAAAGGAAGTCTACTACACATTAAATTTTACATCTTCGGCAATGAAAGCTTCCTTTGATGCCCAAAACATTTAAACTGCATATCACAGTTTCAGCCTGTCACATTCTAAATCAAAGCAAGTTAGATTCCAAAATCTTAACCCAAAAAAAAAATTATAGCTCAATAGTGATTAGAAACAAAATCCAAGTAAGCAAAATATCACAGTGCCGAGGAGGTCAAGGAAAAAAGCAAGCTTTGTTCTGCATTGTCAAACAAGAGAATTCAGTCCAATTCTTGCTTGATCACCCATTTATTTTGTGTGATCTCTCGACATGGAACCTTATTACAGATCATTGCTCATCCAGTAGCCACATAAGAAGGAAAATGGTCACCCGGACTTTGCCATAGCTGATGACACATCACAGTTGCATCCGCGTTTTGCACCAGCCTTTATTCTATGGGATTTCAAAACCTACTTGAGACTTTCATGTTTTGAGCACCATCAGTAACATAGTCCCTGAGGAAACAACATTGACATCTAAAAGAAAGAGACCTGATAAAACTATTCACATTTGACTATCCTAAATCATCCTACAATGCCAGCTCCAAAACCAGTACTATGTCAGGCGGACTTAACGTAGTGCATAGGGTAATGAAAAACATCCACAAAATTTACAACAAACATGATTTGCCTTGGGTGAAACTAGTATGGAATGCTTACTATGGAAACCAAATACCACATTGTGCAAAAAGCCAAGTTTCTTTTTGTTGGAAGGATATAATGAAATACATTACCACTTATAGAGGCCAACAATAGGAGCAGGGAACTCCACATTATCCTGGTCAGATATTTGGAACCTAAACATATATTGTCTCCGATTTCCAGCACTTTATCACTTTGCTAAGAACAAGGAATGTTCAATGCCTCAGTTCTTGCAAAATCCGGATATAAGACATCACTTTAATCTTCCACTGTCGGCGGAAGCTTTTGATTAGTATAATGATTTGCTTGAAGATGTTAAAAGATTCTTGCCAATGAACAATTGCCCGGATTATTGGACTTATATTTGGGGAACAGGTTTATATTCATCTCAGAAATTCTACAATTATTGTTATAATGCTTCTAATCCATCGAGGTCTTAGATTTCGCGAAGCAAGTGTGTGATGAGACTCAAAGTCTTTGCTTGGCTGCTTATCATGGATAGACTTAACACAAAGGATATGCTGAGTCGATGACATTGCAACGTCACTAATGACCATTATTGTGTCTTAGTTTTTTAAAAAAATTTAGAAAGGGAGTACAACTCCCGGCCTCTGCACCAACTAGGGATGCACACAGCCAAATAGACACCCAAATTCGCCTAGAAGATGACTAGAACCTGGGCGGAGGGGGTGTACATCCACACCTTCCCACCAACTACACCTTCCCACCAAATTCGATGTTTTATATGGAATTTTTCATAATTGCGGCTGGGCAAATCTGGAAGCAACGAAATGGAAAGGTCTTTGAGAACATTCCGCCAATCGTCTCTAATTGGAAGACTCTTTTTAAACATGAGAACTCTGCATGTGCATCAAGTTAGAGAGCAGCATAGACAATTTATTTTTTATTGCCTAGACTCTTTAGTATGATTGTTTTGTCCCCTTGGGGGCTGTAATTTTTTCTTTCTTTTCTTTGTACATAAATTATCCTCTTTTTTATATAATATATATACAGTACGAGCCTCCCTACTGTTTCCGATAAAAAAACGTAGTGCATGGGGGTTCAGTTAAACCCCCAAATTTCTTATCAATAAACTGCTACTGGTAGTACTAGAACAGGGTCAACTACTATCGGTCTTGCGCAACTGAATCGAACCATGATGGATTAGATTAGATTAGTAGGGTGGTACCACGCAGCAAACAAATCCGCAACAAACCGAATGGATGGAGAGAGAGAAAGATTTGTATTTGACCGCGATCTCTTAGAACAATCAAATCCATCCAAGCAAGCTAGGGCTCCTTACCAGAGAAGGATTCGGGGCGGCGTGCTTCGGTGGAAGGAAGCGTGGAGGCGTGGTCGGCGGCGCGGGCGAAGGTGAGGCGGAGAGGGTTCCTCTGATGATGGTGCGGGCGAGACTTTGAGACGAACGGGGCAGCCACCGGGAGGGGGAGGGTGCGACCACCCGCCTCCAGGCGAGGTGCCGGGAGGCCGGAGTAGCACATTCGAGGCGAGAAGATGGACAAGTTCGACATGGCGATCGGGATTCACAGGTTTAGGACTGAAGCTACAGGGTTATTTAGCTCTGAAGATCGACTAAACCGTCGTGCGACCTTCTTTAGGGAAATTTGGATAAATGCCACTGCAAAGTGTCCGTTTCAGAGAAGTATCATCGCTCATTTCGATATTTGAAATATACCATTGCAAACATCTTTTTCTCATAGAAATGTCACTGATCTACATATTTCACAAATATTGACGTTATTACCCCGTCTTCTTCGATTCCCACGCCAAGGCGCTCGCTCCTCGCCATGGAGCAGAGGCCGACGAAGGCGCCCACCGCAGGGACATAGGTGCTGGTGGCGGCGGCGACAAGTCGCACAGCCTTTTGCAGATCACACCGCCATCGGATTCCGCGCAGAGCTGCTCCTCCACCTCCGCTATCGGCTGCTGCTTCCTCCACGACGGAGGCTGGCGCCCCTTCTGCATCTTCACATCCTCCCGTCAGTGCGAGGACCACCGGAATAGCAACAGCAGCGACCGCCATGACACCGAGGACCACAACCAACCAAATCCCCAAGCGCTCGGCTCGCAGCTTGAGTATGCTGATGCAATTCCTCTCGCTCTACACCACTCCTCATCCGCCACCTCCCAAACTGCCGCGAGCGAAGAAGGACGGAGGGCGAGGCGCCACGGAGAAGGCGGGGAGTAGTTGAAGCGGAACATGTTCTCGTCGTCCTCCACGTAGTTGTGGCGAGAAGGAATAGAGGTCGCCGAGAAGCGTCGTCATCGAGGCCGCAGTGAGCGATCAAAGCGGCGAGGCGGGTAGGGTCGCGCGGACCTCGAGAGCGGGTCGGCGGCTCGATGGTGCCGTCGGTGAGGGACGAGTCGGCGGCGTCGTGGAACTACTCCCACCATTGCGTCTCCGGAGCTTGTGGTGGCGGGCGGTGGGGTTGGAGGCTAGGGTCATGTGCTCTGCCGCGCCGCGCGCCGCCTCATAGAGGTCTCTCCGGTGCCGCCGGGCGCCCACGAGTGGAGGCGCTGGCGTTGGCGGCGGCGGAGGCGTCGTTGTTGTTGGGGGCAGCCATGGCGATCGGGGCGGCAGCGAGGCTAGATCGGCGGTAGGGTTCAAGGGATTTGAGGGGACGGGGAGAAGACGACGAGGCGTAGGATTTGATAAAGAATAGGAGTGAGAAGGTCGGAGGGAGAAGATAGGGGCAATTTGGTCCAATATTGACAAAATACGTATACTAGTGGCATTTGTATAATCATCTAAGCTTTGTAGTGGCATATTTCGAATATCGAAATGAGCGATGGCACTTCTCTGAAACGGACACTTTGCAGTGGCATTTATCAAAATTTCCCTTTTCTTTATTTAACCTATTTTTTAATTTATTTTTATTACTAAATCCATCGTCAACTTTATTTTTAATTATGACTCTTATGACCACACTACTACACTGTCACGACAGTCATTATGACGTGGCCAAATCTTATCACTCTACCACCGGTGACGTGATAGTGTTATTTGATTTGTGTGACAAGATGTATCATTTAGCTAGACTTATTTCACGCGTGACAATGTTATCTTATCATATCACGGGCGAATGGGCGATGGTATGGCTAAAAAAGCTAGATTTTTTTAAAAAAAATGGCGAGGAGCCGGTAATTAAAATAATTTTTTAAAATGAGTTAAATAATAAAAATTATTCACTCTCATGAGTGTGATAGAAAAAAAATAAAGAGTAAATTGTACGCGTATTTTTTTACCATGTAGTTAGTGCTGCACAAACGTCACTGTTGTTGACATGCTTTTTTTCAACGGAGAAGAGTAGTGTTTTAAGTCAGATCTATTCATGCTCGTCCGTTTAACATTGATGACATAGAAAGAGAACGACGGACTAGCAACCTCCTCCGTTCGCCATCCAGGCGTCCATTCGCCATCACCATCAACGTTTACCGTTTCTTCGAACAAAGCCACATATCTGGACCAGCACAGACACATAGAGAGAGAGGAAAACACAGAGAGGCGAGAGGGGGAGATCAAACTCAAAGAGAGAGAGAGAGAGATGTTGGAGAATTACCTCGTTGACATATGGAATGGACCCATGGTATGATATTTTGTCAACAAAAATAAGAGGACAACAAACCTGTGTTTTATTTAGGGTTTGTCTGCACAGAATGTGATAGTTTTCTCAGTAAAAAAACTGTCATATTTTGAAAGTTTATTTACAACTCCATTATACATAAATTACAGTAAATTATTTATGTAATTTTTTTGTTCTTTGTCATTGTATTTATTATTGAAAGCCTTAATAACTCATATTTCCATCACATGATTTAAAATCTCACATGTACTTTAAAGGATTAAACAAAAACAAAGACAAAAAAAAATCAATAAAATACGGCGATGTAGTGAACCCGTTATGTTCTTTACATGTACTTTGAGAGGTTGAGTAAAAACAAAAATAAAATAAAATTATATACCAACAAAATACTGTAATGTGGTGAACTCGTTATATTCTTCACATGTACTTTGAGAGGTTGAGCAATAACAAAGAACTAATTTAAACCTCCACAAACTTCCAATTTTTCAAGATGACGCACTTTGTCATAGACGATCGAGATCACTTAAGAACTCCACAAGCTATGCAACAACGGTAAGTTTGATATACTCCAACCGTTGGAACTAGACCGACCGGAACGATAAATATAGTTTAATTTATTTTTATTACTAACCCCGTCGCTGACTTTATTTGTAATTATGACTCTTATGGCCACCACTATACTATCATGCCAGTCATCATAACGTGGTCAAATCTTATCACTCCACCACTAGCGGCGTGATAGTGTTATTTGATTTGTGTGAAAGAGGTATCATTTAGCTAGATTTATCCCGCGCGTGACAGTGTTATCTTGTCAGATCACGGGTGATGGCATGGCTAAAAGGCCAGTTTTTTTTTTTTTTAAAAAAAAAGAGTTGGTGAGGAGCCGGTAATAAAAATAAATTTAAAAATGAGTTAAATAATAAAAATTATTCACCCTCATGAGTGTGATAGAAAAAATAAAGAGTAAATTGTACGCTAATTTTTTTACCATGTAGTTAGTGTTGCACAAACGTCACTGTTGTTGACAATGATTATTTTCAACGGAGAACAGGGACGGATCTATTATAGCATATAAGGGTGCACAGGACACCGGGTTCAAAAATAATTTTTCTTTGAATATATTCATGTATATGTAATATGGACACCTTTAGCCTAACATAAAGAGACACTCTAAGCCACAACCCAGTCGAACATAACCCATCTTATCTCAAGACCCCAGTTATTTTCGTTCTAGATCCGCCGCTAGCGGAGAAGAGCAGTGTTGTAGGTCAGATCTATCCATGCCCGTCCGTTTAACACTGACGACACAGAAAGAGGGCGAGGGACTAGCAACCTCCTCCATTCGCCATCCAGGCGTCCATTCATCATCACCATCAACGTTTATCGTTTCTTCGAACAAAGCCACATATCCGGACCATCACAAACACATAAAGGAGAGAGGAAAACATAGAGGGACGAGAGGAGGAAGTCAAACTCAAAGAGAGAGATGTTGGAGAATTACCTCGTTGACATATGGAATGGACTCATGGTATGTATGATATTTTGTCTACAAAAATAAGAGCACATTTTAAAATAGCTTTTTCCTAATTTTATTTCTATTCGACCTTTTTAATCACGCATGACCGGTGGACACCACCGCAGCGTGACCAAACTGTGTTGTCATGCCACCGACCCTCACGCCACTTCTCTTAGCGTGACAGCACTCGTTTGTCACGCCGAGGTTTGTAGCGTGATAACGTGTTTTTGCCACACTACGTGTTGTGGCGTGACTAAAGGTGTTAGAATTGAAAATAAAGTTAGAAATATGTTATCTTTAAAATATTTTTTAAAAAGATTGCAAAGTAAAAAGAATTCTGAATACTATTCGTGAGGATGAAAACGAATAAGGAAAAAAAAAACTCTTGGCGCTCCAACAAATCCACGACTCCATGAGAGCTCGTACTGATGAGTGATGGCGATACCCACCATGGCCGCGCTGCGACTACCAAGAGCCCCGAACACTGCCTCCCTCACCGGCGTCCCCCGCCGCTTCCCAACCCCGGAGGAACCCCCGCCGCGCCGCCCCAATACGGCCCACCTCAACGCGCTGCTCACGGCCTACGGCCGCCGCGGCCGCCTTCGCGACGCCCAGCGGCTGTTCGACCAAATGCCCCGCCGCGACGTCATCTCCTGGACCGCGCTCCTCACCGCCTACGCCGACAGCGGCGACCTCACCTCCGCGCGCCTTGTCTTCGACGACATGCCCCGCCGCAACGCCGCCTCCTGGAACGCCCTGATCTCCGTGTACCTCCGCGCGGCGCGGCCCACTGCAGCGCACGCTGTCTTCTCGAAGATGCCCGCCAAGAACGCGGTGTCCTATGGCGCCATGATCTCGGGGCTCGCCAAGGCGGGGTTGCTGCGTGAGGCCGAGGTGGTGTATTATGAGGAGATGCCGTGGCAGTGGCGGGACCCGGTAGGGTCGAACGCTATAATGGCTGGGTACTTGAGGGCCGGGGAGCTTGCAATGGCGCTGAGGGTGTTCGAGGGAATGGTGGCAAGGGATGTCATTTCTTGGAGCGCGATGGTCGATGGGCTCTGCAAGTATGGGAGCGTGTCGGAGGCGAGGAGGGTGTTTGAGGCCATGCCAGAGCGGAATGTGGTGTCTTGGACCTCGATGATTCGGGGATATGTAAAGCGTGGGATGTGCAGAGATGGTCTCTTGCTGTTCCTGGACATGAGAAGGGAAGGTGTTCAGATTAATACGACAACACTTTCGGTTGTGCTTGATGCTTGTGCTCAGGCCAGTCTTGTCAGTGAAGGAATTCAGATCCACAGCTTGATTATAGCAATGGGGTTTGAAATGGATGTTTTCTTGAGTGATTCGATAATCATAATGTATTCTCGGTTTGGTTGGATGGTTGATGCTAAAAGGGTGTTTGCTTGCATGAAGTGGAAAGACATAGTATCATGGAACTCGTTGATCACTGGGTATGTTCAGCATGACATGATTGAAGAAGCACATGTGCTGTTTAAGTTGATGCCCGAGAGGGATGCTGTTTCTTGGACATCGATGGTTGTTGGGTTTGCTAATAGGGGTTGGATGAGGGAGTCTGTTGAGCTTTTTGAGCAAATGCCAGCGAAAGATGCGGTTGCTTGGACTGCGGTTATTTCTAGTTTTATTGCGAGTGGAGACTATCTAAGTGCAGTGCGGTGGTTTTGTCGCATGTCACAAGAAGGGTGCAAACCTAATGCAGTAGCTTTCAGTTGTCTGTTGAGTGCTTTGGCTAGCCTGGGACTGTTGAATCAGGGAATGCAAGCTCATGCCTATGCGGTCAACATGGGATGGTTATCTGACTCTGCTGTTCATACTTCTTTGGTTTCAATGTATGCAAAATGTGGAAGGTTGGCTGTGGCTCATCGTGTTTTCTTAAGCATTAGCAAACCAAGCCTTATTGCCACTAATTCTATGATTACAGCATTTGCGCAACATGGCTTGGCTGAAGATGCACTCAAACTTTTTGAGAAAATGCAAAATGATGGCCAGAAGCCTAACCATGTGACATTCTTGGGAATACTGATTGGATGCGCACGTGCTGGTTTGGTTCAACAAGGTTACAACTATTTCGAATCAATGAGATCAGTCTACGGCATTGAACCAAACCCTGACCACTACACATGTATGGTTGATCTTTTAGGTCGTGCAGGCCTCCTTGCTGAAGCACTGGAAATGATTAACTCGATGCCCCAGAATGATCATTCTGACACATGGGCAGCTTTGCTCAGTGTCAGTAGTCTCCATTCTAATCTTGCTTTTGCAAAAATAGCAGCACAGAAGCTTTTTGAGATGGATCCTTGCAATGCAGCGGCTTACACAGTCCTGTCAAATATGTTCTCCTCAGCAGGGATGAAGGATGATAAAGAAATGCTTGAAGATGCACAGTTATCCAACATGGCTAGTAAAAGCCCTGGCTATAGCCTTATTATACAGGATAAGGCCACAGAAAACATAACACAAAATGAGCACTTCTAGTTCTAGGTAACATGCAGATCACAACATAAGAATGTCAAATTCATACTGCAGCTATTCCAATGCCAAGAGTTGATGCTGTTTTTTTTTATGTGTTGTGCATGTCTATGCGTACACGATGTTGAAAATTGACATGGCATCAAAAAGAGCTCACATGACCCTGTGCAATTTCGTTTTTCCTGCCAAAGTATATGTGGATATTTGATCGAATGATTGGTGATATGAACATTAAGCATGTTGGTGGTCTGGATCCATTTTTTGGTAGGTTTTATTTCTTAAATTACCTTATTTTTTCAGGATAGAAATATTCAGCACTTCAAGTCATCAATTGTGAGAACTGACCAAAGGTCAGTTGGCTTCGTGTGCTGGTTATGCCCACGCTCGCCAGCATTCGAGCTCGGCTCGGCGCTGGTGCTCACCCTCTTCTAACAGTGAATGCCAGAGGTCCTGGCCTAATTTTTTTTTTAAAAAAGTCATCAATTGTATCTTATTCGTTAACAAACATTATTTTCTGTAGTTTGGTCTGTGTCCCTGAGAATGTGGTTTCAGTGGATGTAAATCTTATCTAGATAGCAGAATTTGTTGCCATAGAAATGTTCTTTAGATCTGTTGTAATCCTCTTTTTGATTCCATCTGTTTTTTTAATCCTTTTTAGGCACCGGAAAAGTCGAGGATTCTTATGCAGATAATTCATCTGCTACAGTGAAGTGTCGAAGACCAATAAATTGTTGGCTGCTGTTTGCTTAAATTCAACCGCACTTCTGTAGGAGATTATCTCCTGATCAATTGACAAAGGAGTGGGTTCTGGACTGAGGGAAGCTTAAGGCTGATTCAAATGAGACAACTATACCCAAGGTAAATTGGGCGGTTACTTTTATTAAGCTTTTGTTTCAGCAATAGAAGTTTCTGTGAGAACCCGCGTAATTAGCTACTCTTTTTTTTCGGTAATCGGTTTTTAGCGGTAATTAATTTCAGCTTAGCAGTAAGCTAACGGTAGTTTTGCGATCGTCGTTAAGCTTCTAATTTGTCGTCCGCGTTGGTTTAGTGGGTTTCGTTTCGTGAGCAGCGCATCATCGCATTCATCAGTGCACAGTAACATCAATCATAATTAGATTTCACATTCCATTTGCATTAGATAATTAAGTCAATTGTAAGCATTGCAATAGAAATGCATCATCATCTCATATCATGTAGTGCTGTTTAAATAGTTACAACTTAGATTGGTTTGCAAAGCAATAAAAAGAGTACATCTTGCATTGCGTATCGCCGAGCCCTCCTTGTATCCTTGTTCTTCGATCGCCGACCCATCAAACCCCGGTGTCGTCCATGTCATCCAAGAAACCTGCACGCAAACCACTCTCCACCAGTGTTGTTAGACAGAAGCAAGCCACAGTATTATTAAAGTAAAGATTGCCGTCAGTCTCCGAAGTGCAGCTGAATACTCGGAGCAACCTGAGTAGTCGGTCCCTTGACCATCAAGACACCCAGACCAACCGGAGTTAGTCGGCTCCTTGGTCGCCAAGATATCCTGACCACCCGAGGTCCTTCGATACCTGTCACTTCCGTGGGTCTCATCACTCGGCGTTTAATTTAATCGGGCACCCACGTATAGTGATTTCAAACCTTGGACCAAAAAGCCCCCAACAAAACCCTTGCCTTGTGAAAGCCATAAGGATAAGGGCGAGGGCATAGTGGTCTTTAATCAGCCACAAGGGGCAGCCAGCTGAAATTATCCAGCACAGGCCAGCCTCCACCAAGTCTATCCTCCCAGTCAAGCCAACACCATCCATCCATTTCCCCACAACCATTTGGACAGGAAATCCATCAGCAGTTCCCAGCCAGCAGGGGAGCGAAAGAGAGCAGGGAGATAAGAGCAGCCCCTCTAAATATCAAGCACCGGAATGAGGATCAGGGCAAAGGACAAGCCACAGCCGAACCATCCCCCATAGCCAGCCACATCCATTCCCCACCCCAACTCATTCCCAATCTCATAGCCGCAAGGAAGGGCAAGGAAGCTAGAAGCTCCCAGAACTTCACAGCTGAGAGGAGCAAGCAAAGTCACCCAGCACAAGCCATTCTCTCAAGCACAATATAAGGTCAACAGAGGGTTCAAGCTCATCCACACAAAGTATAGAACCCCAGGAGGTTCACTGCCCAAATCAAGAGCCGCGAGAAGCCAAGCCTCCCACTGCCATCCTCAAGGTCAAGCCACCGCAAGACACCAAGGGCAGCAGAGCAAGCAAGCACCCACAGAGGAGGAGAAGGGGAGCACAAGCAGGAAAAGAGGCAGGCTCAGAGTCCTCACATCCCTGCTTGCAAGCACCAAGGAGGAGGAGAAGAGCACCAGCTCGAAGCCGGCGCTACCATCCCCCTCTCCCATCCCAGAACCCAACCAGAGCATCATAGCTCTCAGAGCAACCAGAGAAGGAGGCAAGGAGCCGAAGGAGAAGGGAGTCCAGCACAGCCAAGGCCAAGAGCAAGCCAAGTAACCAGGAGCAAGACCCACCAAAGCGTGCTCAAGATCTAACCATCATGCCCGCAAGTCACACTCAAGAAGGGAGAAGAAGAGAGCATCAGCATAGGGCCGGCACTGCCATCATCTTCCCCAACCCAGAACCCAACATAAGTAGAGAGGAGGAAGAAGCCGGAGAGCAAGGACCAGCTGGAAGTCGGCCACCTCTTCATTGCCGGCAGCACCATCGTCACCACCACCGACTAGCACATCAGCCACAACCCCAGATCAACCCAAACCCCCAAAACCTGCAGGTAAACCATTTCCATGCCCCTCCTCACACCCACTTTGCTACTCATCTCCTAAGTAAACTACGTTAGCATTTTGAGCATTCCAGTATCCATTCATCTCAGTGCATCAATCACAGAGCAGGGGGGAGATTTGAGAAGGGAGAAGGAAGAGGGGTGTAAACCTCAGTAGATCCTGGTGGTTTTCATCTTATCCACCAAAACCCCATATCACCCTCATCATCAAGCAGCCAACCGAAGCATTCATGCATAGAGATCAAGCCACCAGTAGCTTCCATCCTGCCTGCATGAGCATAGTCATCATCGGTGGAGTAGTCGAGCATAAGCAAGATTGTGTGCAATTTAATCTAAGGAAGGAGTAGAGTGAAAGAGAGCGGTAGCATGCGAGGTTGAGTAGAGCGCCGGCGCCTTAGGCCGGGCGACGGTGGAGGCGAGCGGGGCGGCGCGCCCGGCCGCGCGAGGGGAAACGCAGAGCGAGGAGCCGAGGGCGCAGGGCGCCGGAGCCGCACTGGCCGGCCGGCAGGCGGCGCATGGGCCGAGCCGAGGAGCAGGAGTGGCGTTGAGACTTGGGGGCACGGGAGAGAGGCGCGCGCAGGAGGTGGCGGCGCGCCAGCCGGGGGAAAAGCCGGGAAGGAGCCACGTGGGCAAGACCTAGCAGGAGGGGTTGGGCCGGAGGTGCCAGGAGGAAGGAGGTAGAAGATTTGGGGGAGAAGAAAATGAGGAGAAGGGGCTGGGGCTTTCGGCCGGGAGTGAATAAGAGAGAGAGAGAGAGAGAGAGAGAGAGAGAGAGAGAGAGAGAGAGAGAGAGGGTGAGGTTAGGGTTAGGTGAGGAAAGAGGGAAATAGGGGAATTAGGGTTAGAAGATTAGGAACTAGATTAAGGAATTGGATGTTTTGGTTGGGTGCCAGGATGATTGGGGATCGCTCTGGTTGAGTTGGTTTTGCTAGCGGTGGTAGTTCCTGATTGAGTGGCGGTGAGGTTCCACTGGTCGAGCGCGTAATACCACGTGTTGATCAACAGCGAAAGATCGCTGTAGAACGCCTTGTTGGGGAATGCTAACTTAGTAGCGATCTCTAAAAGTTTTATTTAAATTAAACTGTATAACATTTAGAAAGCCACTAACTTATGTATCCATAGTATCATCTCAAAATCAAATATGTATTTCTTTATATTATTATTTGTCTTTGTCGATTGCTACTGTAAGATACCCCGCATCGATGGAAGCAAATGAGCGCAATTTCACAAGACCAACCTTTTCTACAACTGTGAAGGCAAGCGATCCTCTTGAACATGAATCTAGCTATTTTAATCAGAAATCGATATTGCTATATCATTTATTATTGCATCAAAACTATTTCTCAAAATAAATCTCTTAATGAGCATGAGAATGAAAGAAAAGAAAAAGATATGATGATGATGAAAGATGATGTATTATTATGGCTGGTAAAGGGGGCCTGTGGCAAGGATGAGAGAGGGCAAGAGGTGGGACCCCTTTACATATGGTTAAAATATAAGGACCAACAACACTCTTGCTCGGTCCGAAGCAGTGTCGAGTACCAACCATTCTCTCATCTCGGTGAGCGAAAATGCTACCAGACACGTAAATATGCTCTCCACAACGGTAAGTATATATGTGTGCGTGTGTTATGATGAGCAGCGCTATAGCGCTAGGTGGAGTGTTGGGTGCAGAGAGGATGAATCGCCCAACCAACCTTACGTAACTCGGTGGTGGCGTGTCAAGACCGACGAGGTAATGGGTGGAGAAATTAATCACGTAACTGGAAAACGCTCAGATTTCGAACTCGAGTCGCATCAAAGGAAATGCGATGGACCTAGCTCAAGAAGAGCTCGAATAGTTATGGGTAAAGTGGTACAAGCTGCGCAGATGCTATATCAAATCATGAATTCATGCGCTCTCTGGATTGGAGTCTACGGAACCGCTAGGGTCTTTCTTCTCTCCGAGTGACTAGTAGTCTTTTCGAATAAAATTTTGTCACCTAATGTTTTAATGAGTTATTTTGTAAAAGAGATGAGCTAGAAAATAAAGAAAGAACAGAGATGAGTCATACAAATGCATTTTGCTATTAATGCTTCTTTGAGTACATTAATTTGTACTCAACCTTGCTAGTATTCTCCTTTGTAGATCCTAGTCCGGCCGGGAATTATCCCGCGTGGGACGAAGGACTTGCAGGTACCGATGAAACCGCACAAGGCGAGGATGTGACTACAAGAACCAGTGTGAGATGGGCAGTGATCCAACGAAGGGGGCGATTGGAAGATAGTTGGAGCAAGGAAGGCTAGCAAAGCAGATGAAGGGACGTGATCCCATTTTGCCGTTATAAATTACTATGTAAGAATCTTAGCCTTGCGTGGCTAACTGGAATAAAAGGTACAGTTTCTATTTTATTGTTCTGCTACGCTAACTCTGGTAAGGCTTACTATTCGTTGGAAAGGTGTTTTACCGTACAGACGAATAGTAATCCGTATGCCTAAGTGTCATTACCCCTGGGGTAATGACATGGGGCGCTAGAGTTTCCAACCTCGTAAGAGAGGTTTACGGGGGACAAGGGGGAAGAAGCACACTTGGAAGAGGGCAGTACAAAGGGGAGTTGGATACTGTGTTCAGGAAGGATGAATAGCTCCATGTTCTCTTCAAGAAAAGTATGAATTATCTCTGTCCGTATATTATCAATGTGGTAGATGGAGTTGGATTTGCATGCTAAATAGCTAACATCAGGATCATGGTTGTCACGACGTACTTGGCGACCACGGCGCCTGAGAGGCGCCATGGCATCCTCAAGGTGAGATACGGTGAGCTACAGCCAAGCACCCCCCATCGGGAGTAGACTGGGAGCAGAGGAAGAGGAACAAAGGAAAAAAAAGAAGTAGAAGGAAGAGGAAGACAAATCGGGAGCAGAGGAAGAACTCAAGAAAAACAAGAGGGAGAGAACAAATCGGGACTTCGGGAGAACTCAAGAAAAAAAAAAGTAGAGGGAGTGGAGGAGGAAGTACCTGGCTAGGGAGTGGAAACTCGCCGGCGGCCGGCGCAGTGAGGGGCGGCGATGGCTAGGGTTCCACGTGCAGCTTCACTTCTCCCGCCCGATGCCCTTCAGCTTTGCCCTTTGCTTCTCACTCCTGACGCCCCTGGCCCCTTCACTTGGCCAAGGCCACGGTGACGCCACGGATACCAAGCTTTCCTAGGCGCCTGCCTAGATGGCCAAGGCGAGCTGAGCCTCCGCGGTGTCCCCTCCGAACCGCTACGACTTCGTGACAACCATGATCAGGATAACTCGAATCTATTATGCCTTCATAATGATGGGAAAAGGCAGAACACCAACCATGAACCATCTATATTATAATCTTACTCCTGGATGTCATTCATGCCTAATTAAAAAAGTGTGTAAAAAGGAATTTGTGCTGAGCAAATTGCTGAATAACAGTGGGAAAGAGCCATATTTCGTTAATTCAAGATCTGTGGTCAGGTTTGATGACCTTTGTTTTATCCTAGTTCTCTTCTATTTTTTTTTCCCTTGGCATTTTTTCAGTGCTCTGCATCACACCACTAGTCATGTCAAGATCATGACATTTATTATATGATGTTAGTTGAGATGTTTAATCATATAGATCAACACGAGAATCGTGACCAGTCTAATGCTGTAACCAATTCGCTTCAACTTTAGTCACTCAATTTACTTATCGGTGAGAACTATAATGGCCATCTGTTCCTGGACTATGGATCAGTTTCTTCTTTCCATCATCTTATGCTCATGGATCTCTGTTGTAGTGTCTTGGAAAAAGCTCAGTAGCATGAGGCTAAGGCTTCCACCTGGACCTCCAAGATGGCCAATCTTTGGGAACCTTCTCCAGTTGAGCCCTCTTCCCCACAAGGACTTCGCTCGATTTTGCACCAAGTATGGCCCCCTTGTCTATCTTCGCCTTGGAACCAGGGGCGGATCAAAGATTCTCCCGCCCGGCAATGCCGGGCTTTGCTCCACGCCTAATGGGCCGGCTCCACGGATTGCTTTGATGGTCTGCGCTCGCTTTGCCTCATGCCCGTGCTTTGCCCCTGCATCCCTAAGCTAAGCACAACGCACACAGCACAAGAGTCGCTAGCTTTGCCTTGCCCCCGCCTCCTCCGGTTCTTCCTCCTCAATCCCCATTCCTCCCCAATCCCTATTCCCAACCACCAAATCCAACCCAGTCCTGTGCCTGCGTCGGCTAAGCGAGAGCAGAGCACAAGCGCGGCCGGAGCAGAGACGAAGCGGCCGAGCAAGCGCGCAGCTAAGGGCGCGCGCGCGCGCGGCGGCCGGCGGGACTGGAGGCCAGCCAGCGGCGGCGGCGGGAATAGCACTAGCGCGGCGCGGCGCGGGTGACGCCGGCGAGCGAGCGGCGAGTGGCGGCCGGCGAGCGGGGCGCGAGAGCGGCGCGGCAGCGGCTGCCAGGAAGCTGGGCCAAGGAATGGGCCGGCGGAGAGCGAGCGGGCGAAGCGAAGCGGCCGAGCAGCGGCGGCGGCAATGGGGGCGCGGCACGGGCAGCGGAGCGGCGGCGGCGGAGAAGAATAAGGAAGCGACGGCGGCGGCGGAGAAAGACGAGGCGGCACCGCGGACTCGGGAGAAGGTGAGCCGTGAGCCCAGAAGACAAAGCGGCGCGCTGGCGCGATCGGCACAGCACTGTGACAAAGACCGACGACGGTCGGCTAGGTGAGCAAAGAGCAATGACAGTAGAAAATGCTAAGTGCCTAGTTAATTTTTCGTTCAAAATCATTCATGACTTAAAACTAGCAAGAACTAGCAAGACTGCAAGACTGTTAATAATGCACTTATAAGAAGGATAAGTGCGTGCTGCATATGCACGCTTTAACCATTGGGGACAAATAATAAGTTGGCGTAAGAGTCCGCAAGAGATATTTGGCATGGGATTTGAGTGATTTTTTCATGAGTTCGAACTAGGGATAATGTGTAGAACCTTTCGCTGTTGGATTTCCTGGATATAAATTGCCGCATGTTCTGAATAATGATTCACTGTAATTTAGTTGAGAAATTCATATTCATAAGTGATAAGTAGCAATGAGGTATTAGTGCAAGGAGCACCGAGCTTACCACTAGTTAGGATGATTTTGTTGTTCCAAGAGAAAATGCACAATCCATAAGTATTGTTATAATGAGAATTGTTAAAATTTCGAAATGAGGAGGTTTTTGGTTGACTCGAGAAGCTTACCACAACCGCAACCACAAGATCCACAACCAAATGATGAAGATGAACCAAATATGGCTAATGATGAGGTGGATGTGTTTAATCCGGATGAAATTATGTGTGATCCCGCTGTTAGGAAACAAATAGATGATTACCATCCGGATGTTCAAGACCAAGTGAGAAGAGCATACATTTTGAAGGGTCCAACCCAACCAATTGTGAATTTTCCTCGCAAACAATTTGGATGTTTGTGGAGGGCATTTTCAAAAGATTGGTATAAG
This sequence comes from Ampelocalamus luodianensis, assembly GCA_036346255.1. Taxonomy (NCBI): domain Eukaryota; kingdom Viridiplantae; phylum Streptophyta; class Magnoliopsida; order Poales; family Poaceae; genus Ampelocalamus; species Ampelocalamus luodianensis. The sequence continues at coordinate 49,961,870 of CM070632.1, read as the reverse complement.
AAGTATGATTGGATAGAATATAGCAAGTCTCAAGATGCGGCATATTGTTTCTATTGCTTTCTTTTTAAGAAGCCGGAAAATAATCAACGTTTTGGTTCTGAAGTCTTCACTAGAGTCGGGTTTAGTGATTGGAAGCATGCCTACAAAGCATTGCCCCTCCACATTAGTGGTGTAAGAAGTAACCACAACAAGGCAAGATTGCATTGTGATGATTTTCATAAACAAAGACAAAGTATGTCAAGCCGTTTGACTTCTTCTCTAGAGTGTACAAGATTTCTCATTGGTCAAGGCATGTCTTTTCGTGGTCACGATAAATCTTCTACTTCATTAAACAAGGGTAACTTTTGTGAAATGATAGATTGGTACAAAGATAAGAATGAAAAGTGAGGCATGTTTTTTACTGTGACCCAAAAAGTTGCAAGATGCTTGCTCCTGAAATTCAAAAGGATCTTGCAAAATGTTGCGTACAAGAAGTCACCGATGTGATTATGAGAGAAATTGGTGATAGACAATTCTCTGTGCTTATCGATGAGTCGCGCGATATATCCATGAAAGAGCAGATGGCGGTAATATTGAGGTTAGTAGTGGTTCATTATTCCATTTACCTATTATTCCGTTGTTGTTCCATACTTCTATTTAACCTTGTTGTAATTGTTTTGTTATAGGTATGTGAACAATGAAGGGAAGGTTGTGGAACGATTTCTTGCTCTACATCATGTCTATGAGACTACATCGGAGGCACTAAAGGTAGCTCTTGTTGGTATTCTAGATCATTACAAGTTATCCATTCATAGGCTACGGGGGCAAGGATATGATGGGGCTTCAAATATGAGAGGTGAATTTAATGGCTTGCAAAGAAAAATTCTAGATGAAAACCCTTATGCTTTCTATGTCCATTGCTTTGCCCACCGTTTGCAATTGGTTGTTGTTTTCGTTGCTAGTTGTTGCTCATCTATGCATGATTTCTTTGAGTATGTTACCTTGATTGTGACTACAACAGGTGCATCTTGCAAGAGAAGAAATACATTAACAGAAGAACATCATCAAAATATTTTGGATATGCTTCAGAGGGGTGAGATATTTAGTGGAAGAGGCTTGAATCAACAAACTAGTCTCGCTAGACCCGGGGATACTAGATGGGGTACACATCATACAACTTTACTTCGTTTGGATCAAATGTGGAGGTCGGTGTTACATGTGCTTAGTGCGGTAGATGAGGATGGGCGTGGACCGTCTCAAGCAATGGGTTTGATAGAAAAATGGAGAGTTTCAGATTTGCTTTCATTTTGAAGCTTATGTTAAAGTTGTTTGCCATCACAAATGAACTCTCACAAGTTTTGCAAAGGAAGGATCTAAATATTGTTCATGCTATGGAATTAATTTATGATGTCAAAGCTCGGTTGATCTCCGAGAGAGAAAGTGGTTGGGGGGACTTATTTGATGAGGCCCAACAATTTTGTGTTGCCAAAGGTATTCCAGTATCAAATATGGATGAACAAATACCGCTTAGGGTCGCTCGAGGCGTGATGGGACGACTTACACTAATCTTCATTATTACCGAGTTGAGGTTTTCTATGTTGCCCTTGATAAGATATGTACTGAGATGAATCATCGCTTTAGTGAAGCATCTACAGAGATATTAGTGTGCTTCTCATGCCTTGATCCAAAGAATTCTTTCTCTAAGTTTGATGTTGACAAGCTTGCTCGCCTAACTACAATTTATCATGCGGATTCTCTAGTGGTGATCGTGCAATCATAAGTCACCAACTTGAGACTTACATTCATCATGTAAGAAGGCATGCTTCATTTTCTACTTGTAAAGATCTTGAAAGTTTGGCTACAAAGATGGTTGAAACCGAAATATTTGGTTTTTCCATTGGTCTACAAACTCATTGAGTTGGCTTTGTTATTGCCGGTGTCAACGGCATCGGTTGAAAGGGCTTTTTCGGCAATGAAGATTATTAAGTCTAAATTGCGCAACAAGATCAACAATGATTGGTTCAATGACTTGATGATATGCTACACCGAACGGGATATATTTAAACAAATTGATGATGATGTTATTGCCCGACGGTTTCAAGCCATGAAGAAAAGGAAAGGACATTTGCCTCGTAGGTCTAGGCCTAATTAGCACATTATCGGTATGTTTCATTCTCTCCGATGTTAATATTTTCAAGTCAAATTTATATGATTTACTAATTCATTTTTTTTTATCTTGTAGAGTCTCTTACTCTCTTTTGGTTGTGTGATTGGATATTTGGACTTTTGTTGTTGACTCGTCGCAACTTTGGTAGTGTCTAGTGAGTTGTTTGTTATCGTATCTCGCTCTTATTTTTATCTATGAACCTTTACATTGGTGATGTATCATATATGTTCTTTTACTTAAATATTATGGATTTGCATGATGTGTAATTGTGTATCCGAATATCCGATGCATGCGGTACTCAATAGATCTTAGCTTGCAGCTTGCCCAGGCTTCGAAAATTTCCTGGCTCCGCTACTGCTTGGAACCATCGATGCCATCATCACTGATGACCCTGAAGTCATCCGTGAAATACTCATCCGGCAAGATGAGGTCTTTGCTTCACGGCCTCGGACATTGGCTGCTGTTCACCTTGCCTATGGTTGTGGCGATGTGGCTCTTGCTCCAATGCCACTGGGGCCAAACTGGAAGAGGACGAGGAGAGTTTGCATGGAGCACTTGCTGACAACCAAGCGACTTGAATCTTTTGCTGCTCACCTCTGTCAGTTTGTATGGGCTTTAGCCTGTGAAGCCTGTGAATCTCAGAGAGGTTCTTGGGGCCTTTTCTATGAACAACGTGACAAGGATGTTGCTAGGTAAGCAGTACTTTGGGCTGCAGTCAGCAGGCCCTGGTGAAGCAATGGAGTTCATGCACATCACCCATGAGCTGTTCTGGTTGCTGGGCCTGATCTATCTTGGGGACTACTTGCCGGCTTGGAGGTGGCTCGATCCATATGGGTGCGAGAAGAAGATGAGGGAGGTTGAGAAGGTGGATGACTTCCACCAGAAGATAATTGATGAGCACAGGAGGGCTAGGGAGGCCAGGAAGAGTGCATCCCTCAATGATGATGATGATAGCAAAGAAGAGATGGACTTGTTGATGTGCTTTCTTTGCCTAGAGAGAATGGGAAGGAGCACATGGATGATCTGGAGATCAAAGCTTTGATGCAGGTACACTTACAATTACAGGCCTTCAAATTCATTTTCTTTAAGCTAATTCTGAGTTTTCTTAGAAAAATTAAGCCAGAGCTATGTTTGGAATCTGATATTATTCCATGTTGTTCTCTTGTACTAATAAAATTTCTGTTATTTCCACTGTAGATCATGTAACGTAGTGTTTGTAGATATGTTTGGTATTACAAAATGAATATTACTGCTATTGCCTTGCCCTTAAAAGCAGAAGAGATGAAAATAAAAGATAAAGTAAACTTTCTATGGGCAGATTGAGTGTGAATTGACAAAATCATGTAGTACATCGACGAGTTCTGGCCGGAGAGGAGCTCAGCCACCTGCCGGACTTGAAGATCCTGCCGTTCAGCGCTAGTGCCCCGGAGCGCCGCTCGGCGTGATCCTGGTGCTCATGGCGCTCGCCAGGCTCTTCCACTGCTTCGACTGGTCCCCGCCGGGTGGCCTCCAGCCGGAGGACATCGACACCGAGGAGGTCTACGGGATGACGATGCCCAAGGCCAAGCCGCTGGTCGCTGTTGCTAAGCCGCGCCTGCCACCGCATATGTGTATGGTCACCATGGCAAGCAAATTTAAGCCACGAAAACTAAGCTTCGTCGCAGTGCCGAGCTGGCTACTATAGCTAGTAGCCCGAGCCTAAGTGAATGCTGCTATATCACTCATACAAATGATGAATGGAATACATAACTTGAGATGTCAAAAGGAAACAGGTCATGATCAGCTGAATCACATCTTGCCCATTCTTCATTTCTTCCGTGAATGTTGTGGACACAGTTTCTTTTCGTTCATGGAACCTGCTGATTAAGCAACTGAGCTATCCATGATCTACACGTAACACGTAGTCTATTCCTTGTATGTGCAAATGGAACTCGTCAATCTTCATGTACCTCAAATTAAGGTTTGTCAGTACCGGGATCCTAGTTAGTAAGATCATTTTCGTGATGTCAGGATCGGATCATAGGATTGCCTGACAAAGGTTGCTGCCTATGACTACCAAATTCTTGGGGGAATAAAATCCTATAGGATCTGGTCCACAACTTTATCTCAGTAGACCAATTCCATCGCGTGACACGTATATTTGCCAATCTTAAAACGCACAACAATTTAGTACATCAAGCTTTCATGAGTGACGTGCACATCATGTTTTTTACTTTCCTTTAATGTGGATTTTATGGGACTGTGTGTTTTCAGATTGGCAAATACACGTGTCACACGATGAAGTTGGTCTACTGAGATGGAGTTGTGGATCAGGTCTTATAGGATTTTTTTTCCCCAAATTCTTGAGGCAATCATACTGTATTTCAGCTGAAAACTGTTCAAGCACCGAACTCTGAGTAGAGATCTCTGGTACCGGTACCTCACACATTAAAGGTAGCTGCTGACTAAGCATCGAAACTGTTACAAGAGCTTGCTGTGGGCTTCATGCAGGGCATCATCAACCAACCTATCCATCTATCTGCCATTGCTGTTGCCATCTCATCCATTTTTGGCATCACCGACGCATCACTTGCACCTGACATTTATGAGCTTAGCGTCACCACCGAGAAGAAGCCGCAACCTCTCACCGATCCTGAGCCCTAACCAAGCCCATCACCATGCTATAAAAAGCCAACCCGAACCACACTCCATGATCACAAGTTCACAGCAGTACAACACATACAAGAAGAAGAAGATGATGATGGTGATGAAGGGCACTGTAGCTGCAGCCCTCGCGGTGGCGCTGGCCGTGGCGCTCCTGGCGGCGGCGACGCCGGCGCACGGCGTGGTGACCTGCGCCGACGTGGACGCCTGCCTGCAGCCGTGCGTCGGGTACGTGACCGGTAAGGAGGCGGCCCCGCCCGCCGAGTGCTGCGCCGGCGTGAAGCGCCTGAGGACCCTGCCGACCGGCACAGGGGAGCGGCGGTTCGCCTGTGACTGCGTGAAGAAGGCGGCGGCGCGGTTCCAGGGGCTCAAGAGCGACGCCATCCGCGACCTCCCGGCGACCTGCGGCTCGCCGCTGCCGTTCCCTCTCAGCCTCGACTTTGACTGCAACACGTAAGCACTCCATATGCATATCTATATGCAAATGCATGCAAAAAAATATTTCTAATCTCCATCGCAGCAATAGTTTTTCCTAGTTTTCATGCATGCATAGACAATTAGTATACTTTTAACAATATTTTTGTGTGTGTGTGTTTTGGTTTCTGTTGCAGCATTCCATGAGCTTGCTTTGGAAATGGAGCAATATATAGACAAGCGAGAATAAGATGGTCTCACTCTACGTGAACCTGCTTTGCATGTACCTAGTGCTGAGTGCCAAGAGAATGCACGGTTTATCTCAACTACAATAACAACAACAACAACAAAAAAAAGAGTTAAAAACAAATCAGCACATGCGTACGTGTCTCCAGTTCCTTTCAATTTTGTGATCTCTTCCATCGTAATTCACACGGAAAAAGTAAACAAGATTTTTGAGTTTCTAACGGCAGATCCAAAATATCGCAAACGTTCGGTAGCATATACAAAAATTTCCAAAAATAAAAGCTAAAAATAAGCAAATGATCAAACATATTCGTAAACATGTGTATTACATTTGACAGCGGCAAAAGTGCAGACCATATGGGCCGTTAAATGGTACGAGAGTGTACGATATCAAGAACAACATATCAAAGGTAAAACTAATGTTTGGACATGCACTTCACAAGTATACATGCGGCGGTATAGTGTACGTCCATACCCACTATAATGGTACAATACTACAGTTTACGTATGTATACAGTAACAGTACCGCGATGTGTAGCATGCATGCAATTGCAAGCTCAGTCTAGTACCGCGGCGACCTCGCGCCGACGCCGTCGTGGCCGGCGTTCATCCGGCTCTTGTCCCTGCGCGCCAGCCGTGCACTCGAACCCAAGGGTGTCGCCGATCAGCCGCTGGACGCTGTTCGCGACGTCGTGGCTCGACGCGGCGCTGCCGGAGGTCGCCACCGGCGGGAGGAGCCGGACCTGGTACCACGGCTTGCTAATTTTATTTAATCATTTTTTAATAATATTTTAAAGTTAACATCTCGCTAATTTTATTTTCAATTTTGACTCCTTTGATCACACCATAACACATGACATGGCTAAACCTGTCACACAAACCGTCGTGCGCACAACGTGCCAGCGTGAAGGGATTGCGTGACCCAGTCCCGTCACGCTAGTACTCATGGCGTGGAAAGACCATTTTCCACGCCGTCTTTAACAGCGTGACTAAACAATGTCTGCACGTCAAGTTTTGGCGCACTCCAGAGGCGGTGCTACCATGCGGGAGCAGCGAGGGGCCAAGTCTTGCCATGTCGCGTCCATTAGCATGCATGGCAGGACTGCTTTGTCACGCCATGACGCCTTGCGTAGCAAAGCGCAATAGAACCCTCCGCAATAGCCCCATAACTCATTCGCTCTTCGACCCTCCCCTTCCTCCGGTGGCTCTCTCTCATCCCCCTATGTTAGCATGGCGGTACTTGAAGCTCTTATATATGGCTACTTTTTGTATGTAGTTGTGATGAATTAGTTATGAAGTATGTCGTGTGGAACTTTATATTTATGTTGTGCCCTACCTTTTGTTTGACGCTGTTGAGCATGCCTTTGTCACACCAAGAATCGAATGAAAAATCTGCCCTCCTCTTGAAAATATTTAGGTTTAGGGTACGCACACGCACGTTGTTGTCACGGTTGTAGTGTTTGTAGAACCGATTCCATTCAAAAAAGAGAACAAAATTTGAAATAGACTTTATAATATAGTTGTGAATTACATGGTGCGCAGGGTTTGATTACATGCATCAGAAATGACAGCATGCATGAATCGATAAAAAGAAATACACCTATGATACATGTGCACCTTTTTAGAATAAAAAAAAGGTCGATTGAAACAAAGTTAATTAGTCTTGACGGCTCATCGCTCCCTTCCCTTTATCTCTTGATTGCCCGTGGTGGCAGTAAGTCTCGAAGTCGGCCATATTCTACCATACGGGCTGGACGATTGAATGATGTTAGGATAACACAACGTAGGACCAAATAAATAATCAAGATGCAAATTGAACATAACTTACCTCTTCGATCCAGACTACTCCCGGACGACAGGGAGCGCAAGTACAACCGCCGGCCTCACTAGCAGGAGCTTTCCCCTTATCCGCTGCGCCCTTGGTCCGGTCATTCTTAGCTTTCTGTTCAGGGGTCCACCACCACCCTGCTTTCTTAGGGTCCTCTGGTTAATTTTGATTACTAGGGTTACATCCACCCAATTAACAACACTGGGTTACATCCACTCGGAAAAATCCAAAATCAGGGTTACATCTACTCAACGAATTTTCATCCCATCCACAAAGGTTTATAAAATAGAAACTAACTCGAGCAAGTCTCCATGCTCGCCCTTGACTATGGGTATGGTTGTTCGAACAGTTGATACTTTGCAAAGACTGTATACTTTACCCATAAGAGATAATCAGCTTGTTGTGTTTTACACATTTCCTTAGACATATGAATCAAGGGGATCATCACAAGATCTTTACAATGCATCTCCCAACGTAAGTTACACCCGCTAAGATTTCACCTGAGGGGTGGTTACATCTACCACACCCAGATCCCCTCTTGCGCCACATGGCGTCTTACACTAGCGACACGACTCGTGTCTACGACAGCTTAAAGCCAGCGACACGACTCGTGGATCACTCCAATGGTTCAACTCGCACTGGTAGATACAATTTTTTTTAGCTAGGTCGACACCATTATAGACTTGTGGTTGCACTATTTTATATTGAGATGTCATCAAATGATTAAGTCTTTAAAGTTATCTGAGCGGTGTATACCACATACTACTATTTCTCGTGCTACATCTGCACCAACCATCATAACATCCGCCTAGATGTGGTAACAGTAAGTTATTAGGGTTTTGAGAAGCATAAAACTAAGTTATCTCAAATATATCAACCATTTCCCTCCAATAACTACCCAAAACAAGTTTTATGATTAAAAGAGATGATTAGGGCGGTTGATGCCCTGATACTTAAGTAAGACTAGCATGATGATTAATTACGATAAATTATCTTGGGTGCCAAGAATCATGTGATTCAAATGTCAAGAGATGGTATAATAATATTAAAGTATCAAGTTGGCATGTAACTACCTTAAAGTTTGACATACATTTGCTTAATGAATTAATAATGCAATTTGATAATTTAAATGGATATAACTTTGCACAGGTTCAATATGATCAAATGTTGATTCGCTTGGCTCAAAAGCAGGTGGGTCTTAGAATTCTTGCCCTTGCTCGAACCGGGGCCTTTTCACGTCCTCATACTCTACTCGAACAATTGCATCGGAAAACGAACAAATAGATGAGCAAAGCAAATAAATACAAAAAGACTCAAATGAATTCCAAATTGAACAAAACCACTTCCAACAGAAAGATCTTGAATTTAGAAAATTTTAGAAATAAATTTCATTAAATTTAGAACTAAAATGAGTGAGAATAGGCTCTCCAAAGTTTAAATTTGGATTAAATTCAGAAATAAACAAAGGAGATAAATTCTCTCTTCGACAGGTGGAGTCTACTAAATAGTAATTTAATTTTTGAATTAATTTTAAACTGAAAAAGACCACTAAGACTAACAGTTGGTCCCATGGGGTTTTTAATTAAATTATTTATTTTTTGGAAGAAAAAGGCTGAGGGGCTGATAGGTGGGACCAAGCTACGGTGCACATAGTAAACGGGCCCACTTGTCAGTGACCTACTGACTTTTAACTGGTTTAAACAGGGTTTAAATGCTGACCGCCCCAAACGTCGGCGAGATAAAGCTTTAAATAAACACAGAGGGCCCACTTGTCAGTGGTCGATTAACAGAAATTAAACACGGTCATTACTCCCTTAATCACTGCGGTTAAGCTTAATTGCCTTGCTACAGTGCTCCCTCCTCTGCCGAAGGGAATGAGGTGCTGTCGTGCTCATCACCGGCGAGGGAGTCCACGGTGGCCGGCGGCAAGGTCAAAAATGGAAACATGGGAGCAAGCCGGAGCTACAGGCGGTGGTGGCACTGCCGGCGGTGAACCGGAGCGGCGGCGAACCGGCGCTAAGCGCCGGTGATGGCCGATGACCATGGTGAACACGGCGCCGATGGCTAGGGTAGCTAAACGAAGGCACTGGAAGCATCTACGGGGCAAGAGGAACTCACCCAAAGCGACGACAGTGCTCGGGGAAGCTCAAGGCGGCACGGCGACGGGAGCCCGAGGCGGCGGCGAGGTGGTTGTTGCGGAGAGCTCGCCGGAGAGGAAGAAGAAGCTCGCGCAGATCGGGTCGCCTTCGAGATGTCCATGGGAAGCTCCTAGAGTAAGTAATTGAATCAAGGTGTTGTGAAGCTCGAACGGTGACGACGGCGGCAAAATGACCGGAGGGGAGGAAGAAAGGGCTCTGGTGGCGCTGGGGGGGCAATGGAGGTGGTGGGGGAGCAATTGGAGGTAGGGCGAAGGTGAGAGGAGCCTTACATAGCCTCGAGGGAGGAAGGTGGCCGTTGGGCGTGATGATGGCCGCGCGGGGTCTCGAGGGTGGAGCTAGGCGCGACGCTAGGGGAGGGAGATGGCGGAACCGGCGGGTGCGATGGGTGCGCGAGAGAGAGCTAAGAGAGATGGCGAGCTTCAACGGCCGTCAGCGAGATTCGCGCGCACGTGGGAACGACGCGCACGGTGGGCGCAGGTCAGGGCTCGCACGGCGCGGCGAGAAGGGAGCAGGGGGGTCTAGGCGTGGTGCAGATGTGGAGGCGACACGGCGCAGATGCGCATAGCATGAGGGCGACTGCGTGCGGGCGCTGGCAAGGCGGCGCACCGGCGGGCGCGGGTCGGGAGCGCGCACGGCGCGGCGCAGCGCGTCATGGCGAGTTCCAGGCCGGGCCTGGGGCTGGGCTAGGTCAGAGGAAGCCGGGTGTAAGGTGGGCTGAGCCCTAGGAGAGATCGGAGAATTGAGATATTGAAATTTTGGGCGAAATTGAGTTGAAGACTTTGAATTCAAATCAAATTTGAAACTCACTCAAACTTTCCCAAAATGGGATGTTACGAAGCACCTTCTCGTCAAGCTCGTTGTTCAGTACAGCGCCATTGAAATCAGTCACGGTGTCATTGAGATGGTGCGACACAAAAATAGATATATATAACAAATCCACCAACAAGGGAGGGCATCGTTGTTAAGACCGACACCAATGCTCTCTTGGGACAGTTGCTCCTCTATTGGAGGGCCTTGCAAAGTTCTATAGTGGATTCAACTTCCTCCATGGTGTCGTTCACCACATTTACGTTCTTTCCCATGTCATCGTCGATGATTATCCTCTCCACCACAACCTCCAACAACCGCACATGAGATGCGAGCACAATCTTATTGTACGTGTCCCAATCATTATCGTATGATATTGGCATCAACAAGGTGTACACCTTTGAACCCAGGCCAGCATTATACCGTCCGTCCATTTCGACAACGATCCCAGGCCTATCCCATCTAAGGGTCGACTTAATCCACGTCACAAGAGTTTGAAAGGCCGATGATTCTCAAAACACAAGTACAATAACTTCCTTACCAACAAACTCGACACCACTACCTGTTTGGCAAACCGGCCCATCAATAAATACACGTATAACTTTATCCATCTACATCCAACAATCCGAACAAAATATTGCAAAGTACTGCATTCCATAGGTACCAACTACCATACATACTACTGACGAGCAAGGTAGTCAGAGTCGAGATCCTAAGTTGGATCGATTTGCCTCTGGTAGGATCGAATCGTAGTATCGAATCGTAGAACCGGCGATTCTACGGAATTGTAAAAATACACATATTTAATATCTATACTATAAGTTTGTATGATTCTTACATGGTTTACCACTTACTTATAATCCAAAAAGGGACAAAGCACTTTTTATCGCACAACAGAAAAGCATAATGGTACTGACATGATAGGTGATATAGTTACTGACATGATAGGTGATATAGTTCTGAACTATAGGAGAATAGCCAATGACCATAACTAGTTTACTACAATTACATGAGAAATGTTCACAACTGTTGTAAATCAATATCTAATTGCAACACTTGCATATTCCTTAAAAGTAGCTAGACACATTGTTCGTGTCATAATATAGATATTTGTACTAGTATTACCATACTGATATTTATAGTTTCATTCTAAGAAATTAATATCAATAAATTTTGCTCTAAAACAAGATATCAGCAAACCCCGACCTCTTAAAAATCAAAAAATTGCAAAAATGCAATTTTTTTGTCCAAACGACTCTACCACGAATTTACTCTGCGATTCTACACGATTCACGCGATTCTACGATTTGGATCGCGACTCTACCACGATTCTACCTGATTCCGATTCACGGTGCGATTTGGATCGACAGGCTGTCGTGGGTTCGTAGAATCGTAAGATTCTAAGAGTAGGATCGCGATTTTAACTACCTTGCTGACGAGCAACTACGCTTCAAAGTAGTACTAACAATTCTATATATAACTAATACTGATCGGTATACAATGAACAAAAAATTCATCGACTACTATGCCAAAAGGTCTGACAGGCTGGGAATTGAATTTTTGAACTAAATAGGCCTTTGTTGAACCAAAATTTTATTACTAACTCCCCGCCAACTATATTTTCCAATTTGACCCTTCTGGCCACGTCACCACCCAGGTGTGGCAACCAAAAAAAAAAAAAATATTTCCTCACAAAAATAACAAAACTACGATTTAATAGCCACATTTCCATCACAACTAAATGAAATTACAATGACATATCCTATTTCGATTACCCAAACAAACCCTACCCATAACATTCAATTTCATCCACAAATTGCTAAAAATCGCATGAACACAACAAAATATGCACATATTCAAGTACCATTGCGTACTAATGCTATCCAATTCACTCCAAAGTGCAACGATTCAGACCAATTCCACTCAAACATGCAATTCAGCCAAAACCCTAAATCCACCGATCTAACCAAATTTATCCAAAATAAAAGGAGAGAATGGGTAAGATTATCTTAAGAGGTGATCTCCACGGGTTTGTGGACTTCGAATTAGCTCCAAATTGCCGGATTTGAGGAGGTTGGAGGCAGAGAGGAGAGGACGCACGGGAGGAGGAAAAAAATGAATAACTGGTTGGGTCGATAGCACCTCTATCATACCACACGCATTGATGTGACAAGGCAGACTTGTCATGCCATTAGTACTAGCGTGACAAGGACAAAAACTAGGCCACACAAGCCCTCCGTGTTGACACACCGCGTGCACGACGACTTGTATGGCAGATTTGGCCACACCAAGGTAAGTGGGGTGACAGAATAGTTTAGCCACACCGCGCGTTATAGCGTGACAAAAGGTTCATATTTGAAAATAAAGTTAGCGATTGGTTAATTTTAAAATATTATTAAAAGAGGATGAAAAAATATTCCCATACTTCATACAAACAGTCCATCTTCGTTGGCAGAACCGCCTAAGTAGGAGTAGCAAAGTATAACAAAGAATCAGGCTGCATCTTTTGGGCCACCTGATGAATTGCTACAACATTTCAAAGGACAACAAAATACATCTACCAAATCTAATTGATCTGTATGGTTTGCTCAAACTATTTCGAGCAACAATACTACAAAATGGTATGCTATTGTATACCCTTGACTTCTTAAGCATCATTGTACAAAATGTTTTGTCTTCCCTGTTGATTGATAGGTAGAAAAAGAATGTATCCAAAGGAGAGCTGGCCAACTCATAGCAAAAGCGAGAGCTCACTTCTCCTGGGTCACAAGTAAATGCAACAACCGTTAGTATATTTTGTGCGTATAACAGATGCGTGCATTGGCAAGTTTTGGAATTTATATTACCTTCCTCGAAAATCTATTCAAAATCTCACTACTTTCGGTGTTATGAAGCTTCTTTTGTAGAGTTCAATGATGTCTCGACGTCTCGAGGGCTTCCTGGGTTGACTTTGCTGTCAGAACCCTGCTGCTGATTCACTTGGGGTTTCACTTTGAGCTTATGATTGTTATATGCGACAACACCAGCTATGGCTGCAGATTGCAGAAAAACGGATAGTTGGTTAGTCACCATCTAATCCACTTGTAAATGCAGTTTCTTGCTAAAGTTATTCGAAAATGAAAAGGTGGCTGAAACTATAAGGTCTCACAAAAAATTGCTACTCGGAAAAAAGATCACGTGCAAGTATTTTGAGCTAAAAATTTACCAAAAGATGTCAGAGAAATTATGAAGTTAAATCAGTCAGATTAATCATTAGAATACCTATGGCGTAGCCAACTATGTTTATAAAGGTAAGCTGTGTATCAGCAAAGATAGCAGCTGACAGCAGAACCACGGTCCAATCCCTCACAACTCCAGTAACACGAGCTGTCAGTGCACTAGTCCGGGAAATGACAAGGAAAACTGACAGATTGAGGATGAAAGTGCACAGGCAGTTTAAGAACAATGTAAGTGGTGGGAAGTTCCAAGAAACACTTTCATCCATCTTTGGCTTCTCTAAGAACAACCAGGGAATAAAGAGACACAAAGCACTGCAGGAAAAATCATAGATAAAGTTAAAAGAATAGGCAGTATTTTTCAAGTTAATTAATCAGGAGGGCAAGTGGACAAGATACCTGCAAGGGCTAACATAGTACATCATGGATATCAAGTTCAGTTTAACACCTTTTTTCTTCAGAAATATCTCAATGAAGATAAGTCTAAGGGCTTCCGCGACAACTCCACCCATCTGGTAAACCACTCCAACCCAACTGATTGTAATTTCACCAACAGAAGCCACAATAACTCCAACACTTATGACAGACATGATAGAAAGCATTTTAAAGCTCATTTCTTCGAGGCCAAATGCTGCTCCGAGAAGAAACACAGCTACAGGCACTGCAGTTCACAAGTAAAGAGTACATTAACACCATTTGCCAAATTAATCAAAGCCTATGGGTGTCCATTTCAATATAAAACAAGAGAGCCCGCATACTTATTGCCTTTAACATCTGTGCAAATGCAACAGATATGTAGAGGTATGCACTGTTCCCTAGCCAAAGTGTCATTGCAAACATTGCTCCAATTGGAATGACTGAACTGATATATCTGAAAGTTCAGGTGAGCTAGTAAGATAAAACAAATCAGTTCCAGTACTCATTACGAACAGAACAATGAATATAAACAGCAATATGCCCACATTCTGCGTTATAGACAAATAGCAAAACATTTTTCTGAGGAAGAGTGGTATTGACTACTGAGTTTTGACAGAAACGCTGCAGAGCTTCAAAATCTGTGGCAGATGAGTATCTACAGCTAAAATATTTATATTAAATCTTTCCAGAAGAAGTACATGCGAACCTACTCATTTCACAATTCAAATTTAAGACACCGTCCTCCAATTACCTAAGATTGTGATTCAAGAATTGATAATCTTGACCATTTAAGCAGAAAGTAATTTTCATTAACAACAAACAGCAGAAAGCCATGTTAATAAAGAGGAGGTTAGAAGAAATAGTTGTTTTATTGTAACATTGGTATCCATATTTTTCTCATTCTCTTTTATAAGAATGATATCCATATCTATTACTGAAAACCAACCTCATTTTTAAGGAAAGACTGGTATTTCTGCAAGACCTTAGATATCAATACTAGGATATGCTATGATTGTGGAAAATCGGTAAAGTGTCTTCCAAATGTATTTATACAAGGCGAGATAGATGTGTATGCATGTTGTTATTCATGGTGGGTTAGGTGATAGAAAATGATATACTACATAAAATACTGAGAGGGTAAGTACTATATAATTTTATGCATTTTATATGATCCAAGACTCACATATCTGTAGTCATTCCCTCCTCAACCTTTATAATCTGGGAAGCATCACCAAAATAAAAGGAAATAGTAAGTTTATGCCTAGATCTATCGAATGCCAAGAAAGCAAACAGAACCATATGAAGTCTAGTGATTACACAGCTAACTAGTAAGCCAATCACATATCCTTTTAAGTTTTAATGCACATTATAAGTACCTTGAAGACCTTTGTAATTGCAAAGCACACTATAGATGAGAAGAGCATGTGCAGCAGAGTTAGTGCCACTGGATATGGGAAGTTGATCTCTTTTGAGGATAAGACCCACTGCGTCAGGTGAAAACAAAGTACTTAACAAGGTTCAAAAGAACACGAAATGAATATCTGCTGAAGAAAAAGAAATAGAGCAAGAGAGTATTTTTCACAACATCAATGAAATCACTTCTGAGCTGGTCATCATAAATAAAAGTGTATTAAAAAGTTGACGATTTTGCCAGTCCACCACCACTACTACTCAACCAACTAAAGTAATTTTGTGGGCTGTGGCAATAGCAATTCACAAATGTTGAGTAAGACTGTAAGAGTGTCATAATTGAACACAGTCCTGATTTACAATATGAAACCAAACTGGACCAAGTCCTCAAGGGCCCTAGTCCATGATGAATAGTCCAATCATTTTTTTTTTATGAAGCTAGTTTAAATTTCTATGGATTGCTCCAGTAGAAGGCTAGAAGCTATCCAATTGGTCCAAAAAGATGTGTACTTTGACAAGTGGGCAAGTATTAATTTCCATGTAACATTTGCTATGGCCCATCTTCTAGAAAAAGTATTTGCATCAATCAAAAGGAAGGTGGAAACATTCCCATTTCCCACACTACCGCTGGCAAAGAAATGTCACCACAGACCTGGCCACTGGAAAGGAATTCATCAACTTTAAGCTAAAATAAGTCATGGTGCAAAAAAGGGCCTACATGAACCTCAGGTATTATTGTACCCGACTAAACCAAAACCTTAAGCCCCGCTTGTTTCGCGCAATTTAGCAGCAAAAAACAAAACCCAATTTTTTATTATGGAAGCAGCTCTGAGCTGTCACAGGGCAAGCAAGTCAACCCTTCACAGGAAAAAGAGATCCACAATGCACCAAGCAACAAACTAAGACAACAAGGATTCCCAGATATCAAGCTACTGAAGTTGATGGGAAAGAGATGTACGCCTATAAGGCACAATTATTTGTTGACGCCTCACTTGCTAGCATAATGGGCTCTCAAAAACTGTAAATTGGATAACTATTTAGATCTTGACTTGGATTTTAGCAAAAAATTCTAGAATGAGCTACAGGATCAATAACTTCTATGATCAGAGGATTTCCTAAGCAGAACTGATCCAGTCACAGGTACGAACTAAAATCAAAGTTCAAACTTTCCTGTATGGCATGAACGATCAAAATCCCAAGATCGCATAGCGCTTACTCTAGAGCACAGAGAGATCTACCCACCCATTTCTCTACCCGAAATCCCCTAAGTCGCACACATTCCAGCAAGTTGAGAGCATCCATTTCCCCACACAGAAACATGAACGAATCGGCTAAGGTCGGCCTAGAAACCCCCCGTCAAAGCTAACCTAAAACCCTAGATATCCGCGAATCCCAGCGGCGCGGGCTCGCCTGACATGACCAGGCCAAAACTGAAGGGGAGGGGAGGAATCTGTAATCCTATCCATTTCGCGCCCGAAATGGGCAACCGCGGCCGCAAAATTCCCACAGGGTAGCAGCCACTCACTCAGAAGAGCGCGGGCTGGCGGATCGAACGCAAGCGGAGTGGAATCCGGAAGGGCGGCGAGTCGGAGCGGGCGGGGGGGCTTGCCTTGTTGAAGAAGATCTGGCCGCCGGAGATGGCGATGTAGAAGAGGAGGTGGAAGTAGGTGACGGCGCCGTCCCGCCACGCCACCCTCGCCGTCGGCGGAGGCTGCTGCTTCCCGCCATTTCCCTCCATGGCTGCCCCCTCGCGTCGGTGCGTTGCGTGGTGACAGCGTCGTTGCCACGACGACGATATCTCTCCTCCTCTCTTTCCGTTCCGTTGCGACGGTCGGCCTGGGGTCGGGTGGGAGTATCCGAGTATGTATCAATCTATGTGTACGTGTTGTGCGGAAGGTGCCTCGTGATTCGCGCGTTCGCATCACGAGAGGGCCCGCTAGTGCTGGCCAAATGGGCCGGGCCTAACGGGCCGACACGAAGCACGACATTGTTGGCTTGGCACGAGCACGACCTAGCCTGTACTATTCATGGACCGTGTCGGCCAAGACGAGACCGGCCGGGCACGGGCCGCCACTCGGTATGGTGGCGGCGGCGCCGGCCGGCCCAGTAGGCACGGCCGCGGGAGGCGAGCCGTGGAGGGCGGAGAAGGCGGCGCGACGTCTTCGAGCGGCGCGGCGCGCGCGCCGGCGGAGAGAGGCGGGTAAGGTGGCGACGCGACGACGACGCAGCCGCGCCGCGGGCCGGCCGTGGAGGCGAGGCGTTTATGAGGCGACGGCGGGGTCGCGAGGAGGCGACGGCCGACGAGGACGAGGTCGCCGAGGATCGAGGAGACGGGGCTGCAGGGAGGCGACGACCGACGACCGACGAGGTCGGCGAGGACCGAGGAGACGGGGCTGCGGGGAGGCGACGACCGACGAGGACGAGGTCGGCGAGGACCGAGGAGATAGGCCGCGGGGAGGCGAGGAGGCGGCGGGGTCGGTTAGAGGCGATGGGTCGCCGAGGCGAGCGGCGGGGCGCGGAAGCGCGAGGACGAGGCGCGAACGGCGAGGACCGAGGAGGCGGGGCCGGGAGGCGAGAGAGGGCGCCACGGCTGGTCGGCTAGGGGCCTAGGCGGCGGGTCGACGAGGACGCCGAGGAGGCGGGTCGTCGTGCCGTCGCGGGCGGGGAGGCGAGGAGGCGGCGCGCCGCGGCAGGGGCGGCCGCGCCGTGAAGAAGGGAAGGGTTAGGGGACCGGGAGAAGAAAAGGCGCGGTGTAACACCTAACTTAGGGTTTGTATTTTCAAATGTAAATTATGAGGAGGAATAAAACTTTTGATGCCTCATGAAATCATTTGAGAGTTTCTACAATTTTCCCTAGCAATTTCCAATTTTTAGAATTTAATTCTTGTGATTGGAAATTGTTGTTATCAGATTCTTAGCTTTCAAACTTGTGATCATCCTCTGAAATTATTTTTCCTATCATCTTGACCATCCTATCTACCTCCCTGAATTATCTCACAATTTTTAGATTTTATTTGCTATTTCAAATGGCCAAGTCAAACTAGTTGAGAATCTGGTCAAACCCTAGGTCAGCATGCTTGTGAATTTTCTGCAGAACTTTTTAGTGCATAAAAAGTTTTGGAAAATTTATGCAATGTTGTTCTCTGTCTCGAGTAGCTACCATAAAAATTTCGGAATTTTTGGAGCTCGGGATCTATCTCTTAAAATTCCCCAAACTCTCTCAGCTTTCTAACTCAAATCGAAGCATCGTTTCTGCCCGAACTCAACTCGGGCTCGAGTCCGACTCGCACCACTTGGCTCGGTCGCGTCAACTAAACGCACCGCCGAGTCCAATCGATCGTGACCGTCCGATGCAAATCGAACGATCCACGCCGCGTCGTAATCGACTGTCCGAACGCATACATCTATCTCGACCGCCCAATTCGGATCCAGCGGTCGATACATTCTCGATCGAGTCTAAGTATCGTTCGCGCCGCTTTGTCCCCGCCGACATATGGGTCCCACTGTCAGTTCTTCTCGCCGACTCGCCGCCACGGAGCTCGTGGCGATCGCGCGATGCGTGCACGCACTCGCCGCCGCCACGCCGGGGACGCGTGTCCGCCTCCGTGGATCGCTGAAGTCCATCTACCTCCTAGTGTCGCCCATTCCTTCGCAGACTATTCTTACGCCCTCCGCCCATTTCTTAGCTTCGCCGAGAAAAACCGAGAGCGCCGCAGTGTTAACGCCGCTTCTTGAGCTCGCGATCGCACCACCGTGATCCACGCTGACGCCGCCTCCATTTTGCCCATTCCGGGTTCTTGGCGTCCGATGAATCACTGGGGTGGTATCGTCGTCTCGCCTCCGGCTCTCGGCCCGTGAGCTCGTTTGCGTTCGGTGAGTCTCAAGCCTCGCGGTTGATCTCACTTGATCGCAATGCTTCACCGATGCTCACGGTGGGCTCGTTTCGTCTTTGATGCATTGTGGAGGGTGTGCGACTTCTTCTCCGAGCCCAGATTTCGCGCGCGGTGATTCCACCGCCTCGCACCTTCTTCGTCGGCATTGTCAGGCGTATCCTTCCGGCCGAGGCGATTCCGTGGCGCATCTTCCGGGTCCTCTCAAGCTCGCAGGCGTCTTCTCCGCGAGCACCGCACCTTCTTCTCCGCCTCCGTGTCGTGAGCCCATCTCCGTCGACCATCCGGGCTCCGCGTCACCGCCACCGGGTTCGTGAGATCTTTGCAAACCTTAAGGTACCACTCACTCGCCCTAAGACCTCCCGTTCGCGAGAACGATCGTGCGGCGCGCGCCACCGCCCTGTGGTCGCCGCAGAAGCGCCGGTGGCAGCGTAAGGTCTAACCCTACTTTTTAGTGATAACCATCTTTAGTCGATATCTCGATTTGTGGGCCCTCTTTGGTTAATCGCGTTTAGAAATCCTTTAATCCACCGTTATTTGTTCTCGAGTCAACGCCATGTGGGCCCATGTTGTCGCTTAGGTTTGTGTAGCTCGTAACGCGTTTTCTCTGTTGGGAAGCGTATTTCTTTGTGAGAGTGTGTTAGGTTTGCACTTTGGTAGCCAAGACGTATTCTTAGAATACGCCGACGCCACTTTCGGCGGTGGTTGTTACGTCAACATTTTGCACGCCCATTGTCGATGCTGGCAGGCTAGCTGGTGTAGTGCGAAATGGGTTGAGTGCATTATAGATTTCGGAAATGATTTAGTATTTCGGTTTATGTTTTTGTTGAGTTGTTAATTCAATTAAACTTGTAAATGCATAACTAATTCAATTTTTGTCCAAATTGCATGAAATCAGTGCTGTTAATTTTCATTTTAAATGTATTATTTACTAAAATTAGTGTCAACCTTGTCCCTATATCAAAAATCTGTTAATTAATTTGATGTTGTAGGATGTAATCTCCAAACTAGAAAATGCATATCTCTTTTAATAATTGTCCAAAATCAATGAACCCAATTCTGTAATATTTAATTTTTAGTATACTAACTATTAGGTTAAGTTTTACACCCTGTTTCTGTTCATGAAAATTGGTTTAGTAATTAACTAGTGTTTTGATGTGTATTTAGTTTAGAAAATTCTTGGGAAATTCATAATAACTTAAAATGAATTGTTCCCTGTTTCTAAAATTTTGTTATATCATGATTAGGTCTGTGTGAATTTTGGTATGTTTTGTTGTTGTGGTATGTTTGAGTTTGCGGTGTTATTCGTTTCTTATTCATTTGTTTTGTTCAATCGTTAGGATTCGATATTTGTGGCAACCCAGAACGATCCTCCGCAACATATTGAGCAACAATCGATCAAGCGATTTGATCATGTTAATCCCAGTATTTTAAAGTCTAATATTTTGTTTCAGCTGTATGTATGCATTGCTTAATTTGTGTTAAAGTTGATTAGTTAAATCCTGTAGATGCATATCCTGTAGGAAATATTGACCTTTACTACCTGAACCTAGGTTATTGGCTGTGATTAGAGTTCGCTGGATGAACTCTCATCACTTAGTAGTTACGAGTCCAGCTTGCTTAGCCATGCTTAGTTCTGGTAGAATTGGGCGATCATCGGCTTAGTCGATGATCTTGTTCATAAAATTTTTATTGTTCTTATATTTCAATTTATGCTATGATAATTACAAAACTAAAATTGAAAACAAAACGATTTGACGCTGGCACAATGGTAAGTTGGTGTGATCTGTTGGGTGTGATCGAAAGGTGCCCGTCAATTAAGGACCGAACATCTTGTGAGTGAATTTTTATCCAGCATTTCGTGCTAACCACACTAGAGTATATGGACCTCTCTTGACCTAGTACTTTGGCGTGTATTGGCTCCGGTCGCAGGAGGTCGCGGGAGGGATGGAGGTGGGAGCATGGTAGTTGTCCAAAAGCTTTATCCCGAGTGGGTAGTTGTCTTTTCGGCTTTACCATGTAAGCGTATGGATTTCTATCCATACGAGCGGCTCGTAGTTAATACACAATATTGGAAAGCAGTCTCGTAGGACTTAGTCAGGCTTAAGATACCTTCGGTAGTGTGCTTTGGCTTAAAGGCGATCTCAAGTGTGGGTGCGATGGTACACCTGCAGGTTAAAACTATTCGAATAGCCTCGCCCTAGGTGGTGGACACGCTTGGGTAAGCTTTTCAAGAGTTAGACTACAACATTTAAATTAAAACTTGATGGGTGGTGCGAATGCGGGATTCGTGCTATTGTTGTGGTGACTATTGGGATAGTCACTTCTAGGTTGTTTATCTTTCGCTTTTGTTATTATTATCCTTCTTTGTTATTTCAATCTTAAAAATGAATTACAAACTTGCCTTTAAAGCTGTCATTACCTTATTGCAAATGAAAATTGGCTTTATGCAAATGAAACATATGGCCTCCACCAAATAAGCTCGCTTGTAGCTTATGAATAGGTCTGCTAGTTCACACGTCAGTCTTGCGGGTACAAAGACAATCTTTGCACTCAGGTGCTTTGCTTAATGTTTTGTTGCAGAGGAGGAAGGTGAGCCCCAAGGGCCTCACTTACGTGAGTCTGTGTTGCCGCTTTCGTGGGCGACTAGACTTGGCGGTCCGGTCGGATGCCTTGTGGGTTGGAGGCACACTGATTGGCTTTGTTTATAGCCATCTTATGACACTTTTGCTTCCGCTATCTTCCTTCTGTTATTTGTGTATCTTGTGGCCTGTCGGCCTTTGTCTGTAATAACTCTACTATTTGTTTATCTTCCGTTTGGTAGTGTGTTGTTTGGACTCTATGTTTGGAATGGAATTGATGTCTAATTTTGTAGCGAGTGTGTATCTCGCTTTGGAAGTATACATATCTCGAGATCGATTATTTGATTTGTGATGCTAGGACCAGGTGGTTGGTTAAGCATTACAAGCCAAATAAATGGGTCCTCACACGGGCAGTGGGCGAGCGGTAGGCGGCGGCAGCGGCCTAATGGGCTGGTGGGCCGTGCCTAGGCACGGCACGCCCCGAAAAATCCGGCTGTTGGGGAGATTTTAGCCGTTTTTTGACCGTTTTTTATTGTTGGGGTCTTAAAAAATAGCAAAAAAACAAAAAAAATTCTGAAATTTTTTCTATAAATAGCCACCATACCCCCCCTCATTCAGCACACCCTCATTCTCCATTCTCTCTTTGCAATTGTGTTGTGCAAATTCAAATCCGTGTTGAGCTAATTTGGCAAAAAGGAAAAAAATTGTGCCAAAATTTCGATTTTCGGCCGCAAGTCAGCGAAAGAGGTACAATGCTATTTTTATAATACTTTTATTGTTCGTTTTTGTTATGCAAAGATGAAAGTAGTAATAATGTTAGCTTCAATTTTGTAGTTTTCGTTATGGACAGTCCTTACGACAACTTTGATCTTGGTGAGTATGGACTTTCATCGGAGGAAATTGCGTCCATAGAGGCGGCTGCGGCTACCTCAAACGAACCGGAGGTTTCACCAGAGGAGCATGGTGGAGTTCCGTCATCAGGCTCCACGTTAGCATCAGGCTCAACGGCAACCGGAGCAAAGAGATCAAGGCCGTCTACATCAGGAGTGTGGGAGAATTTCGACAGGACAACCAAGCAAGACGCAGCGGGAAATGAGGTATCATATGCTATTTGTAAAATTTGTCACCATGAATTGTCTGCGAAGTCTACAGGTGGAATGGGACACTTGCTTAGATATGCTACAAGATGTCGAACCAAGCAAGGATTGGCGATGAGGCAGACGCAGCTGCAATACAACCCCAACGGTACGATATCTAGCTGGAACTACGATCCTCAAGTAGCCCGCCAATCTCTCTATCGTTTAATTGCTTTTGAGGATTTACCGCTAGGCTTTGGCGAGTCTGCTTCTTTCCAAAATTACATTAAGACTGCGCATAATCCTATATTTGCTTCTGTTTCTAGACAGACAACAACTAGAGATCTAGTGAAATACTATAATGAACGTCGTAATAAAATAAAGAAACTATTTAGTACGTGCACATTTTCAGTGGCCCTGACCTCGGACATATAGAGTGGTCGGGCTAGGGAGGATTACCTTAGTGTAGTTGCGCATTATGTTAATGACAACTGGGCAATGGAGAAAAGGATTATAGATTTGAAATTAATTGATGTAGCACACACGGGGGAGAATATTGCGGACTGTATTATGAAAGTCGTGAAAGATTTTGGTTTTACAGAAAAAATATTCGCAATTACTTTAGACAACGCCGCAGCAAACTCTAGGACTATGGACATTCTTACTCCAGTGTTGAGTACATATGCCGATTCCTTCTTGGTACATCAACGATACGCTTGTCATATTATCAACCTTATAGTCAAATGTGGTTTGAAAAGGTTGAGTCTGTATATTAAAGCTTTTCGCGATGCGATTTCTTTCTTGAATAATTCTAACGTAAGAATAGCACAATATAAGAACTTCTGCAGGGCGATGGGTGTACGTCCAAGAAAATTCGGTTTGGACATGGAGGTAAGGTGGAACTCCACTTACCTCATGCTTAAGTATCTTTTACCATACAAGAGCACTTTTTCTGTTTTTATTCAAACGCACTATCCTAGCACTGACGGTACTTTGCTATTAACTGAGCAACATTGGTTTGTTGCTGAGAAGATACTGCCATTTTTAGAAATTTTTTATGAGGCAACTGCTACTTTGTCCGCTGTCTACTATCCAACATCTCCTATCATCGTGCATACTATTTTACGGATTGCTACCCAATTAAAAATGCATGAAAATAAACTTAGTTTTACGTGAGGCTGTTGTTGCCATGAAATCTAAATACCTTAAATATTGGAGACAAATCCATTACCTATATGCATTTGCATTTCTTTTAGATCCTAGGGCTAAAATTGGTGCATTTGATGCTGACTTGATCTTCTTAGTGATGCTACGGGCTAGACTATACTAACTATTTTACGAAGTTCGTTTCTCGATTATACGAGGTTTACCAAAGGTATGAAAATAAGTTCCGGAGTCCGCCGCAACGACCTCCAGAGCCCCACCTCGAGTGGGAAGACAAATATGTGGGGTGCGATCTTCGGTGCCTCTTCCTCCAGGTCCAGGTCTTCTTCTTCTACTACACCAGAGCCTGCTCAGTCAAGACCCACAAGGAGCGGAGAACTATCCACCTATCTAGACAGCGATACGGTGGATTTCAACTCAGAAGACTTCGACATCTTGCAATGGTGGCAAGCTCATAAGTTAACATATCCCGTGTTATCCATACTTGCACGTGATGTGTTAACTGTTCCTGTCTCTACGGTTTCCTCCGAATCTGCTTTCAGTCTTTTAGGAAGAATATTGGAGGAGAGAAGAACAAGTCTCACAAGTGAGATGGTGGAGATCCTTTTAACTGTGAAGGACTGAGAACAAGCCGATTCACAAACACAACACTCTGTGAAAAATCCAGAGTTGTCGGAGGTGTTCAAAAATTTATACTTAGACAATGACACCGACACATAGAACAAGGATGTATCATGTATGTACAATTGTAGAGCTATAGACTGTACTTTTTTTCCTTTGTCAAGGTTTTCCCATTTTGAGTTTTTACTTGACGAAGGTTTTAACGAGGCAGCCAATTGGACATTAATAAAGCTCTTTATTATATTTTCAATATGATTATCTTATTTTTTTAATGTTCATGTCTACTTTTGAGTTCTACATATTTTTATAATTTTTCTGGATTTTTTTAGGATTTTTTCTGAATATTTTCATTCTGATAGGCCAAACGGGCTAAACGGGCCACACTTGGCCCGACGGGCTAACGGCTCGGGCGGCCGTGACGGCATGAATGCTCGATGGGCGTGCGGCCGCCACCCGGCCGTGGTCGCACGAATAATAGTACACGAGCCGAAATGTGTCGTGCCTAGCCGGGCTCGTGCCGTGCCGGGCCGGGTGGCCCGTTTGGCCACCTCTGGGTCCCACACGCGCGCAGCGCACCCCCTCGCTTGCTTGATCTGGGGCCCACGAGTCGGTGGCTCGCGCGAACAAAGTCAAATTTCATTGTAGGCGAGTGAAGAGTTTTTGGTGGGTACAACACATTTTCAATCTGTATTAGTAGAAATGATCATGCGCGAGCTATATTTGTATATATAGCACCGTTGTCGTACGGTGGTCGTGCGACAACGCCTCCCCCGCTCGGCCCCCGCTGCCACATCAGCTGTTACCGCACGACGGTCGTGCAGCAACGGCTCATAGGCCGCCACATGTCTCGACCACAGGTTCGGCTAAAATTTATACGAATTTTAAAATATAGCAAATTACTTTAAAAAAATTATAAAATTTTATGTGGAGCAAGTACACTATGTCGGAAGGCTTCACATAAAATGTTATAATTTTTTAAAGTTATTTGCTATATTTTAAAATTTAAACAAATTTCAGCCAAACCCATGATCGAGACACGTGGCGGCCTGTGAGCCGTTGCTGCACAGCGGCCATGAAGCAACGGCCGACGTGGCAGCAGAGCGGGCAGGGGATCTACGTGGTGGCGGGGGAGGTGTTGCTGCAAGGCGACCGTGCGGCAACAGCTACGTGGCGACGGGGGAGGTGTGGCCGCACGACGGTCGTGCGGCAACTGTGCTATATGTGCAAATACATTTCGCGTGTGGTCAATCTTGAAAATACGGGTTGAAAAGGTGCTATATTAGCCAAAAATTCGGCAAGTGAAAGGTACAAGTATACAATTACGACGGATCTAGAACCTCTACGGGGGCATTGTAGCAACATGTTACGATCTCGCTTGGATGAACATCGGTACACACCCGAGATAGAGCAATATGGTCAACTCCAACACAAGATACAAGTGGTGTCAATACAATTGAGGAGAAATAGAATCAAGGATTGGGGATAGCACTTAGACCGGGAAGAAGAAGCACTTCAAATTGGGGAAAGAAGAGAAAGGGAATATGAGGAAGGAACAACAAATGGGGAGAAGGAGAGCCGACATTTGCCTTTCTTCTGTTCTTCGATGCCCTTCTCTTTGCCAAGGCTTTATTATATATATTTTTCCTAACCTCTTTGGTTTGTGATTTGGGCTTAGCCCATTCTCGAACATCCCATTGCACAACAAGCCCATTAGCCTTTCAATCATCCTAGTGGTAGGCCCGTCCATGACACAACAGTAATACGAGTCGTTGTAGTACTCTGCAGCACACTGTATGTAATACTATAGATGCAGCATAGCTTCACTGTGTATAGGGAATATTGTAACCATTTCATTGTTTAACACCGTGTTATTTCACTCTTTAGCACTGTAGCTATTTTCACTGTTCAATAGATATTGATCTGCAACATTCTCTGGTGATCAGACGGTGCGAAAGAGACCTAATGCCACCTAATTGTTCGCCTAAGCCATAGCTAGTTGCTACGGTAGAGGATCCGTGATGATACACTTCCTACTCCTGTCGTGCGTGCACTACAGCCCAGTTGGTCGCCAGTCTTATTCCATGGGATCGGTCAATGGATCAAGGTCACTTGATCACGTATATATTCTTCCATGTGCCGTGATATAAGCAAAGGAGTTCTTAGACCACATAGTTCCCTTGTGTTCCTAAAAAACACAAAAGAAAAAAGAGAAAAACTAGAAAACGCTATACCGTTGAACTCAATCCCGACGATATACGTTTCAGCCATTAGATTTTTTGAGTCGATGCTTTGATCCTCTCCACGTATACCCGTAGGAGGCAAGTAGACTCCTTTGTTTCCAACTCTACCGGTCAAAGCTGTTGCCCACATTCTCCTCTCTCTCTCTCCTCCCCAAAATTCAACAACGTAGAGTCAATTAGGCAGGGGCAACAGCGAATCAAGCCGCTGGTAGGCCTAATCTGCACCACGACCTCACCGTTGTTTATGCCCCTTTGGTTTTCTCACCTGATTTAGTTGCTCGACGATGGTGATGGTATGCATAGGCACGGCTCACCTATGAAGGTGAGAGGGGCGGCGGGGAGCAGACGAGACAAGACGCCTGTGGGCTAGCTTGGTTGTGCATAGGAAGGTGAGCGGTCATGGTGGCGACGCGGGTGCTCACCACCGCGCAGCTGCTGGCGTCCTCATCGTGGTTGAGCTCCCGATGGCTCCAGACCACTTCCCGTGGAAGATGGCAAGATGTTAGTAGTCCCTTTGAATGTTTATGAAATTTTCTTTTTTTTTTGTGGAACTTCATTGAAACTTGTCTGTTTTGCTGTGAAACTTTGGTGAAATTATCTCAAAACTCGCTCGAATTTTTCAGCTTTTGGTGAAACTCTCTCAAACTTAAAGTTTTTTAACCCATTTCAAACTTCTCTAAAACTTGAATTTTAATTTTTACAACTATCTGAAACACACCGAAATTCTATAAAACATGATGTAACTCTCTAAACCTTGAGTGAAACATAAAACTTTATAGGAACTTGCTATATCTTTGAAATGCACTGTGGGCTAGCATCTCCTTTTCAAAAAAAATATTTGAAAATGAAAATTTGTTTTTTGAAACTTCATGAAACATCAAGTTCTCAGGCGTGTAACTCATTGACATACCAAGGTTCAGATTTGAAACTCGAAATTCTTTTTTTTTAACTTCACTAAATTTTATGTTTCAGCTCACCCGTTGAAAGACCAAGTTTCGTATTTAAAAAAAAAAATCATTTTTCAAAACTTCATGAAACTTTATATTAGGGTTGAAACCTGAAACTTGCTAAAACTTTTAAAATGTTTTCACGAGACTTCTTGAAACTTGCTAAAACTTTTTGTTTAAAACTTGTTAAAACTTGAGTCCCAAAATTTGAAACTTGGGTTTGAAACTTTCTTAGAAACTTCTGGAAACTTCTAGAAATACGCAAAACTCATTGAAACCTGAAACTTTTAAAATATTTTCACGAGACTTTTTGAAATTTCATGAAACTTTTTGCATATAACCAAGTTACAGACATGTGGAAGAACAAAACACGAAACTTACCCAAATCTGAAACTTGTTGAAACTAGGGTTTCAAACTTTCTTGGAATCTTCTGAAAACTTCTAGAACTACACGAAACTCACTGAAACTGGAACTTTTAAAATGTTTTCACGAGACTTCATGAAATTTGCTGAATCTTCTTGAAACTCTTTTATCTGAAACTTATTGAAACTTGAGTTCAAAAAGCTAAAACTTGTTGAAACTTGAGTTCCAAAAGCTAAATTTTGTTGAAACTTGGGCTTGAAATTTTCTTAAAAACTTCTAGAAATATGCGAAACTCACTGAAACCTAGAACTTTTAAAATGTTTTCATGCTTGAAAGTCGGGAGTTTAAGTTTGTCCCGTTTATGATTGAAATTTTCTTAAAACCTTTTTTTGAAACTTCATAAAACTTGAAATTTTTTTATGAAACTTACTTAAAACCTTTCTCAAACTTCATGAAAAGCACCGAAAGTATTTTGAAACTTTCACAAAACACGTTGAAACATGCTTGAAACATCAAAGTCATAACCTAAAACATTTTTGAAACTTTTCACGAAACGCATTGAAACCAAGTTGAAACCTCAAACTCGAAATCTGGAACTTTTAAGCAACTGAAACTTTACGAAACTACATGGAACTGTTATACCGTTGAAATGCATTCCAACGGTATAGCGTGGGCTAGCAGCTCTCAAGAAAAAAAATGATCACCTAGTTCCGCACAGAGAAAAAAATATCACCAAGTTGGAAAATTCCATCTGATGTGTCATTGACGCGAGGCCCCATATGTTATCCCCATGTTAGATGGTATTTTTTGATTTATGCCTTTTTCCCATTATACTGAGTTTTTTTTAAGAAGAAGAAAAACATAGCCCCTCCCACGCCCAATGAAATTATACTGATCTGGACTTACAAGTGGAGTAGTAATTGCGACTTCACAAGTAATGGTCATGTCAAAAACCAATAGGAGGATTTAGAGGTGGCCAAATGGACGGAACGACTTGGCCGCTCACCTAGTCACGGCACGACAAACTCACATGTCATGTTGTGCCGACTCGGGCGCGATTAGCACAACGGGCCGATAGGCCCATGTAGCCCGATGCCAGTGTGATGGGGTTTGGCCAAGAATGAGCTTGGAGGCCGACGCCCGAAGGGGATTAGGGAGAGGGGAGCCAGTCGTGCATGTCGTGTCGGGTTCGGCACTATGCATCGTCGGGTCATGCCAAGCCTGAGCCTGAGCAACAGTCTTGTGTTATGGGCCAGCCCGACAAGCACGGCCCTTTTAGACACTTCTAGGGGAATTTGCCTTAGATCCTTACACGTCTTGTTTGAGGTTAATAATACCGTGGCTCATAAGCTTGGCAATATAAACTGAAGGCAAGACTTCAAGTCATGGGCTCAATAGCTTTCAGACATGAGATTATTATTATAGACTTACAGTTCATACGACTTCGAAAGTGTGTGAGAAAGAGAGAGAGAGAGAGAGAGGATGTGGATGGATGGTGCATGCACGCGCCTAACAATTAGGCCCGGCACGCGCCTAACTTGAAGAAAGCAAGTTTCGGTCCCGTACATCAAAGCATAATGGGAAGTTGACAGCATGGTCCTTGAAGCATGATCTGATTTGGACCCAACAGTTTTTTATTACTATTTTTTGGGTGGAAGGAAAATGGCGACGTACTACAAAAGAAAAGGGAAGAAAATATGATGGGAACGTCCTCTCGCGAGACTCTATCCTATCAGCCATTGATTTTGTTGATAGGAGATAAATCAACAGCTGATGGAGGCGAGCCTCACTCACTGTAAATTTCCTTACAAAAGTACCTCGGGTGTAGGAGTTCATATTGACAAATAAACCCCTCTAGTTTTGCCCTGCCTCTCGATCTGTCCCAGGGAACCAATCGGAACCAATCCATCTACATTGGAGTTCACAAGTCTGAAGTCTGAACAGATCTGTCCTGACTGATGGCCTCTTTGCCGATCACCCATGCTATGCATGGCTCCAACAGGGGGTTTCTAGCCTCAGATACAGTGATATCTAGTGGCGAAAATCACCACGATTTGATCTCTGAGGGAACAAATCCATCTACTTCGATGCTCTATCATGTAGCGCACACCTCCTGAACGGAAATCAGCGCTGGTCTAAAGAAATGTTTATCTCAATGCTGGACTCCGTACTGATGGTCTCCCTGTTCGTGGCTCCAGCGGGGTGGTCGGCACATTCCATCCTCAGCCTGAGATGCACCGGCTTCGTAAGGATCACATCCCTCGCGTCCTTGCGGTTCTCCATCAGAAGCTCCACGCCTGCGTGCTCCTCGCGGCGATGGCACCGGATGATCCTCTTGATCAATGCTTTCTGATCTCCGTGGTCGTCTTTCCTTCTCTCAATCTTCAGGTACAGCGCAGCAGAGGCCACCAGCTGCAGCAACACATGACAATGCCATAATCTTTGATCTTGTCGCGCAAGTGCTTTTGCTCCATCGAACAGGGTGGTTGCTTTTAAGAGGAGAAGAATCGCACCTCACATGTCCCAGGGCTGACGTTAACTGCACAGGTGAAATGCACTCTTCTCTGGTCTTGGTAATCTTCATCTGCATGCTTATCATCAAATTCATGCACAGTTGGTGGTTCCTGAGGAGCTTCAGAAAAAGCTAGGTTGTCTAGCTCATCGTACCATTGCTGTGCTATACCAACCTGATAGCATGTGCACGAGAATAAATTATTAGCTTATTACCAACTAGGTTTGAAGTATCTTCACAACTTGAAAATCACAATGCCTAAAGAGGAATTACCTTTTCAGTGGTTGTTTCTGGTCCATCAGACCCAGAAATCTCAGAACCAGATCCCCTTACTTGGCACCAAATACAGCTCTCAACCAAAGGTGCTGCAAGTTCAGTATCAACTGGGATGTCTACAGAGACCTTGATATTGCATCTTCCTGTTAAATTGAGCACCTCCAGTTACACAGCTATCTTAACTGAATCCCATACTGCAGTGCAATGTGCCACCAATAGACATAACAATATGTAGAGCTCCTCTTAAAATTATGCACCTGAGTAACTTACAGCACTTTTCATGATTATTCGAACTGTAAGGTTTGTTTCAAATTTGGAAGTTTTGTATTATGCAGTTGCAGTACAGGACTAGAAAGCTCCTATTTTAACTTCTACTGTCAACTTAAAAGCATTTGAAATTGAAGGCATGGCAAGTTACAAGAAATGAACAAAGCTGAGGTAATGAACAGAAAAACGATTCCCTTTTCTCTGAGATAATAAGCTTTACGTGCTGCAATCTTGAAGACCGCACAATCGTAAACTTGCTGTGCCAATAACAGGGAAAAAGGTAGTATTATGCATCAAATTATGGCCATAGCTTTAATTAAAGGCTTCAAACTTGCAGGCTGGTTTGCGGTAAGTGCAGTCAGATACGGTCATATGACACAAATGCAACAACTACTATCGATTACAAGCAGCTACTAATAAATCTATCAATTACCAGGGAGCACATTTACTTGACGGATATGCTCTTCAAATTCTCCAGTTGAATGTCCCCTGCCAATTCATTACAAGACTATGAGAAAGGAATGTCAAAACAATGCAACATGCAGACTTTTATCATCAGCAAATTGATTTCCATGCTCAACAAACGTCGTAAACATATGATTTGAGAATCAGCAGCTCACCAGGTTGATACTCTCTCGAGACGGCCAACAAACCAATATGGCAGCCCAAGGACCCCAAAATTCGTAAAATGAATATTCGAGGTGTCCTTGGTATCCAGGTCATGCTTCAGAACCCTTTGACCATCTTCAAAGAAAAGAAAAGGAATTGGAATCATTTATGATATGATTTGATTCAGAATGAAAGCCTTAATATCAATAAAATCTTACAGATCAACCTGTATCACAGAAGACAATGAACTTCTGAAATCTTGCGACTGATGATACAAGTTCGTTGCAAGGGATCTTCTCCAACGGATTAGAATGTTCTTTATCACTTGATGACCAATTCATGTGCATATCTTTAAGGAGAGCACCCCTCTCATTTATCATTTGTTGACATGACTCCATTACTTCAGCTCTACCTTCACATGATTTCAACTCCTCAATGAGCTAAGAAAAATTAAGTCTAACATGTGTAACAAAAGAATTCATACTAACCTCTTGCAATAAGCTGTTTTTCACCAGTTGACATGCTCAGAATCCATGATGTTTCAAAGCTGCAAGACAGCAATAGTATAAGAACTAAGAAGCATAGCCTCATAACCCAATAGTCAGGTGACTCAGGTCAATAATGTCCCAAACAG
The DNA here is from genome assembly GCA_036346255.1 of Ampelocalamus luodianensis. NCBI lineage: Eukaryota > Viridiplantae > Streptophyta > Magnoliopsida > Poales > Poaceae > Ampelocalamus > Ampelocalamus luodianensis. Next base: position 49,929,403 of record CM070632.1, on the reverse strand, counting down.
GAACCAGTTATAGTTGACCTGTGGTACATTGTGTGTGTATGCCACATCCCCAAACTGAATGATGGGTGCAACATAGGAATGGTGCATAAAATGCATAAGATAAGTTAAATTTCAGATGATGCAAACACCTAACTGAAGCATTATGCAAAAATCCACAACTTAATCAAATTGATATTTACAAAAGACAGGATCAAGGGGATGAGAAGAGCATACTTGCGGTCTGCTACTAACAAGTCATCCTCTGAAATTTGTAGCAAATGCCATGGAAATGCTACCGAGTCTGCATCAAAATCTTGAATATTTGAAGAAACTTCTTTTCTCAAACCAAGCTTATCAATAATCCAATTCCAGATGCCACTGCTTCTTTTATTGAAGACTGGATAAACTGTCTCTAAAACCCTTCTTCCCAAATCTGCTTTTCTAACCGCATGATTCTACAAAAGAATCAGAAAGGAGGGCTGATCAGATAATTCTTTGGCACATGACTGTGGGTAGTAGTAAATCTTTGCAAGTACAAGGTATAGGAACAACAGCAAAAACTGTAATTTGCACCTAACACTTAGGAATATTTACTACCACCTTGTTGCTTTATCTTGATCTATACTTGTACGAAATCAAGAAATCTGTAGCCAGAGAAAGGGGCATACTTGTCAAACAGAATGAAGAAAGGCAACACATTGTGGATAATTACCTCCGAATCCACAATATATAGACAATCTTCAGAAGCATGATAAAACGATGCAGCAGGGCGCAAGAACTTGGCAGATTCAAATTCACCATCCTCGAAGCCCGGGGAGGATCCAATCTACAAAGCAAATGCCGATTTATCATCCTGAATAGCTGAAGGCCTGCAGCCCATACGGACAAGACTTGAACACAAGGGAAGCAGCAAGTCACGCTTACACAATCTAAAATCATCCCATCACTGTTGCTAGTGATGATCCTATGGTGGTTACTGTCGGAGATAAAAATGCGATCCCCAACTTCATCGACTGATATGCATGCTGCAGCATATTAAATTGTAGATTACCACTTCTGGATTGCAAAAACCAAACCTTGTAATTGATTTCAGTGTCCACTTTTGATGGCTAGGATGCAAACTTGATGTTTAAGTAATAAAGCTACACAAAGGAAAAAGGTGCAACTAACTAAGTACCTGGATGATACATTAACAAGTTTCTGAAAGAACCCACATATGGCTCTTTGACAAACTCTTCTTTCTGCCAAGAAACTCTTGATTCTAGAACATTTTCAGAAGGTTCTGCATTCAACACACTAAATCCCTCAATGCCTGCATTCAATAACGATTTGGAGGTTTGAAAAATATTAGCAAATGCCAGGAGCATCCAACTTTTCAAGCAACATTGCACAGAAACTTAAGTGATCAACAAATATGGACAAGCAAAATAACAATTTTAGCAATAAAAATATAGCTGATGCTGTTCAGATTTTACCCTTGATCATGATCTCAAGCTCCTCATCCCACTTTGAGAAGAGTACATGGTCCTTAGAACCTTCAAATAGCAAGTAGCAAGCACCATTTGTCATCTGAACACTCATCAAAAGGACAATTCTTGATTTAACCAAGTATTTGATACAATAACTAAAAGACACAAAGAACTGGAATAAAGATCTTCGAAGCTTTTATGGAGAGTGGGAGACAGGTTACAAAGGTCCATGGTACAAAAACTAGCCAACTTCAGAGGCTTCTTTTAGAGGAAAATGATCATTTGCCCCATCTTATATGTGCCTTTGCTCATTTGGGACTAAGTTCCAGGTAATAGCTCAAATGCCCCACCTTTCATGAGCCACTTGATAATTTTCCCTTTTGGACATTTCTGCCCCTGTCTTCTTCCCCTTCTTCTCTTCTTCCTTGCTCCAGCCATGACCGACCCACCGCCGCGTCCACCATGGGGAGACCCAGGGCAACCTCTGCACTCACGCCGGCACCACCTTCCTCGTCCCCCCCCCCCTCGCCCCGCCCGCCGCTCAGATCCAACAGTCGCCGCTGCTTCTCAAGCCGAGTAGGGATCCGGCGAGGGAGTAGAGGAGGAAGAGCGCAGAGACAGCGAGCGTCGGGAGGGAGAGGTGGTGCGCGGAGAGGAGAGCCGTGAGAAGGTGGCGGAGGTGCAGCAATGGCGGACGGAGCGCCGGGTCGGCCATGGCGGCGACGAGAATGGGGAAAGAGAGGCACGAAAAAGCAGTGTGGAGAGGAGAGCCATGTGGAGGTGCGGCGGCGGCGGCCGAGTGCTGGATCGGCCATGACCGGAGCAAGGAAGAAGAGAATAGAAGGAGAAGAAGAAGACAGAGGCAAAAATGTCCAAAAAGGCAAATAATCAAGTGGCTCATGAAAGGTGGGTCATTTGAGCTATTACCTAGAACTTAGTCCCAAATGAGCAAAGGCTCATGTAAGATGGGACAAATGATCAATTACCTCTTTCTTTTATTGAAATAAGTTGGTAAAGTGTAAGCGTGCATTAATCTAATCCATATATATCTCCAAAATATATCCAACACATGTTATTCTTGTCATTATATTCCTACTGTATGAAGTTCTGTTTCACAACTTCAATTATGATATTTGAAAACATGTCTAATGCTGACAAAATGGATCATCTCAAAGTATATCCATAACACATTTGACAGACTGGATAACTTGGATTCTCCATGTGAAGATGGAATAAAACACAGCAAATGCATCATATAAAATAAAATATTTGAAAACTCTGCATGGCAAATGCTTATTGATCAAAAAAGCATTTCTAAACTTCTATAGTAACGTGAAAATTGCAAGGATATGTGCCTCACATTGGTAAAGTCTTTGTCTGACATCAAGATAGGAAATGTAATGTACCCCTTCATTATTGTACGAACTGCTTGGCTTTGAGCAGCTAAGGGACTAATACCACTCCCATATTGCATAGCAAAAACATTCAGACGTGGGTACCTACAATGGGGAGGTTAGGAAAATTCAAGATTTTGACCAAATTAGAAGCCGGCAAGTTTTTACACGACTACCTCTGTTGAAGATATTTCAATCTTTCAAAAGCGGCTGAATGTTTGTTGTGGCTGTTTAATGTTTCACAAGATTGATACAAAAGAACAAGATATATTCCTTCTTGATTAAAGGTCCGCCAAATGCCATTCATGGCGTTCAACCAACAATGATTTTGTCCTGCATCACAAAAATAAAGCAAGGACCGGCACATTACAATTCATTACTCGCATCACAATGATTTTGTCCTGCATCACAAAAATAAAGCAAGGACCGGCACATTACAATTGATTACTCGCATCTAGGAATAGCCAAAACTATCATTGTTCTTAATTTGTATCAGATTCAAGTTCATTTCATCTTTCAAAAGAAGTTCAAAAATATCTATTGCAATCATATCCATCAAATGCTGAAATGACACAAGACTCTTGGGGTATTGAACAATAGTGAAGAACATCACTTTCATCAAGCATTACGAACATTATTGAAAAGAATCCTCCCCTTTGTGAATTGTTGGCACACCAATATTAACAAGAGCATAATTCTCCTCCATAACCAGCAAGCTAATCAGGCAGATGCAATGGTGCAAGTACTCAAACTAAGGTTTCGTGAAATGTGCCGAGCTTGCTTCGATTACAAAAATTGACATAGTATTGCAGTAATCTATGAATCGTGATTGAAATGAGCGTTTCGCCGAAGTCGCCCAGCGAACAAATGAAATCATATCATGGCTACGTGTTTACCTTCGAGTCTCCCAAACGCGGATTTGATGAAATGTAAGAGTTCAGACTGCGAGGCGGGAGTGTTAGGATCACTTGAGGCGGCGGCCGTAAAGCTCCCGGAGCTGTGAAACAGAAGCGCGGCTTTGTTAAGCAGTCAGTAGGTAAGAAAGTAAGAAACTAGAGAGGCGCGTGGTGTGAATGTCTCTACCTCAAAGCAGCGTGGTGCACCGCCCTCGTCGTAGCGGTAGTCGCCGCATGCTGCCGCCGAGGAGGCCAGGGGCGCGGATGGGAGCCGAACCAAGCGCACAGGCTGCTGCTGCCACCGGTGCTCGTGGCGGAAGTGCCGTCTCCCGCGGGCTGCTTCGTCCGGAGCGGAGCCCCCGGAGAAGAAAAGGAGAGGAGGCGCGAGGAGAGCAGCGCCGCGGTGGGATCGCGGCGACGCCTGAGGCGGCGCAGCGCCGCGGCCGAAGCCTGCACCATCAGAGCACCGGACGCCGCCTCGTCGTCGTCTCGCCGGGTGGTGTCAGATCACACGGAGCCTCAGGCCACGGCGGAGGCGGCTTGGCGCGCGGCGGGCGGTGGTGGGCGGCGCGGCGGGAGAGGGGAGCGAGGTAGGGCGAGTGGGGAAAGACGAGCTGAGTTAGTTCGTTTTAGGTGGGAGGAAATATTGGGCTTCATGGGTCGAAGCTATCACTGGGCCGTTCTCTAGATGGGCTTCATGTTGTGGGCCTCCACGCAGATGGGCTGGGGGCACAGAGTATGAAACGAACATTTGTTCCCTATCCGTGTTGATTCGGTGCCAACCAAACGGTTTAAGACATGACATGTACACTGGTGTGTTTGTCGTTTACAAGCTTTGTCGTGTTGGATTTTTGCTGACAAGAGAGAGGAGAAGAGCGAGTTTAGTTATCACTTCGTACAGAGACAATCCAATAGACAGCACAAATCATCACTGTATGAGTTGTTGTTCCTTTATATGTGTTAATTTGGTGCCCACCACGGTTAAGACATGTACAATAGTGTGACGTTTGCCGTTTACAAACTTTGTCGTGTTGGATTTTTGCTAACAAGAGAGAGAAGAAGAGGAAGTTTAGCTGTCTTTTCGTGAAGAGACGATCCAATAGATAGCACAAAACATCACTGTATGAGTTGTTGTCTATAACAAACACTACTTTCATTAATAATTAAAAGATCGTGGGTCCTGGATAAACTTAAAAGATAAACTATTGTAAAAATTGTCTTTAGTCTTGTCTATAGATGTCGTGGATGAGTATATAGACAGCAATCATCTCTACTATTGTACATGCTCTTAGATGCGTGATTTTTCACCGTGCTTTTTCGGTTTGAACATGCGCCCGTGAGTTCTAATCCTTAAGATGGCTATACACCAGCCAAGTGTATCGACCATCTCAAAAAAAAAAAGTGTCCATTTGGTTAACTCTTGATGTTATGACTTGTCCCAAATCCAGCTTGATTGGCACCCTGCAACAAAGCAGATTGTTTGCACTTGATATTTCCTTAAACCGTGTAATTAATTTACGAAAAAGGAACAATGGAATCCTGAAAGGATTAGTGCGTCGAAGCTTGTTACTGTAAAAAGGAGAATATTTTTCCGAACATTAAATTAACACACATACGCATGTCTTTTTAGGTTTCTTTTTTCTTTTCTTTCAACGAGACAACGATAATCAGCTGCTGCCATTAGGACACAGCCCACGGGATGTTTGACGCTTTTGACATGATCGCCAACTGATCCAATAAAACTCTCCTTTTTCAAGGCGTCTAATAAAATGATCGCACAAACATGATTCTCCACTGCGAACCCATGATCAATAAAAATGTCTACTTGTTGGAACAAAATAGATCTTCAAGATATGCTAGTAGACGTCGTCACAATAGGAAAACCCACATAAGAACAAAAAACACATTTTAGCCTAAGGTAGATCGATTAGTTGTGGAGGACTATTCTTATATCCTGACAAGGGACACATCTCAATGGTAAATACTACCTTATGTAGCACATGTAGAGCCAACATATTGCAACTAGCATCTCGTCAATAGGATTTGGCGTGCAGACCCTGTTTGGCAAGTTTCAGGGAATCTTTTAGTAACTTCACAGGAAAGAAAACATCCACTTTTGTTCAATGTGGGGGTTACTACGAAATTCCTATGAGAATGACACGCTCCAAACATAACCTAAGTAGTATTGCCACAACCTTTATCTTTTGGGACTGTTTATTTATAAGATGATTAAAATTTTCTTAAGCAAAAATCATGTTTTTTATCCATTGAATCAATATCCAATCATATGACATATCAATCTTTACACAAATCCAATGACCACAATAATGGACTTAAACTTAATAAAATTTTAGGTGACTTAAAAATTGCAAATCTGTTATCTCTCTTATGTGGTCTCGTTTGAAAGAAAGGAATTTTGCAAAACTTTCGTGGAAAAGAAAACATCAACTCTAACTGTGTCTGATTGCTTTCACACGAAACTCTTACGAAACCCACTTTTTTCCAAACGCAGCTAGCATAAAACTCCCCTCTTTCTAGTACTGTACTATAAATTTCCTGCCAGTTGCAATGCAAATAGATCAAGACATCATGATCCAAACATATCTTCATGTTAAGACGTGTTTGTCTGCACTATTTCCAGACTGGCAGAGTCTCCACAGCAATCTGCTGTTTTTTAGCACCAGCAATTATCTTAACGGCCGAATGGAAGATTCCCGAGTTAAATATATTCAGAACGGGAGAATAAGTTTAAGGAAACAACAAGAGAGAGAAAATTCTCTGAAACGAAAAACTATCAAGGAAACAACAAGAGAGAGAAAATTCTCTAAATCGAAAAACTATCTTGCAGTCTCAAACGGCGTGCTAAACACAGGTAGTACCCAGGACAGCACAGCCGTTTCTGACAATCCACGACAGCTTCAGCAGCATCAAAGCAACCCGGCCGGCATGGAATAAAGAGCTTTTCCCTCCTTTGCACAACGAAATTTCCTCTCTCTCTCTCTCTCTTCTTTCCCCAACGCGTCTCCGAAAGAATCGATCCATCCTTCCAGTTCAATCTTCATTGTTTGCTTGCCTTGCTGTCTGCTTGTGCTTTGCTTGTTCCTTTGATCTTTGCTGCAATTTCCGAGAAACGAAGAGCTCCTCCGCGCATGTTACAAGACAGGTTCTTGGCCCCTGTCGCTGCCGGCGCTAGCTACACATGGGCGGTTTGCTCAGCGGGCTGTTAGGCGGTCTCGGTCACCGGCGGGGGGCGGCCGGAGGGGCGGAGAGGCGGCGCGTGGCGAGCCGGCAGCGATCGAGCTACCCCGACGGCGATCGCCGGAGGGCGATGCTGACCAAGAAGTACTCGTACATACCCGACACCTACACGTCTATTGAGCAGGTGATCTAGCTGCATGCCTCCATGCAAATCCCATGCTTGTAGGCGCATATCACAGCGAAGGATTTATGTTCTCTTTTACATACTTTTGTTGTGATTTCTTTAGTTGAAATTGATGAAAATTTTGTTCCACAGGTAGTGGCAGCGCTGCGCGAGCAAGGCCTCGAATCGTCGAACTTGATACTTGGGATAGATTTCACCAAGAGCAACGAATGGACAGGTAAAATTACAGCCTGAAGATCGAACACCTTGTTCGAAATCATATCGTGCGCTGTTCTGGTCTTGTTCCTGCGTGCATTGACTCTGAATCCAGGGAAGCGCTCGTTCAACGGCCAGAGCCTGCACAAGCTAGGCAACACGCCGAATCCATACGAGACGGCCATCAGCATCATCGGCAAGACGCTGGCTCCGTTCGACGAGGACAACCTGATCCCGTGCTTCGGTTTCGGTGACGGTGAGTTGGATCGATGCGACGACGACGATATTCATTCCATTTAACTTAACTTCATTCAGCAAGAACAAAGCGATGATTTGTAGCTCACAAAATGAGCTCAATAATGCGATGTTGCTATGCCACCTGATTCATAGTTTAATGAACCGTATGAAACCCAAGTATCAAGATGGTGTTTGTTAGTGGTGCCAACTCTTGTTGTAATTTTCTTTTCTTTGTCTTCTTCTCCTTATTTTTCTTTTTATTTCTTATTTTTATACTTCTTTTCCTTTCTTTTGATCTTTCCATTGCTTCTTTTTCTTGTATCTTTTGTTTGAGTACCATTGAAATATAATGGGTATAAGGTAGAGTATCCTCTACCTTCTTACGTAAAAAATGAGCTCAAGAGCACAGTTATTTAACTGATCATTTGTTGTTCTTGCAGCAACCACACATGACTACAACGTGTTCAGCTTCCATCCCGACAACTCGCCTTGCCACGGCTTCGAGGAGGTCCTGGCTTGTTACAGGAAGATTGTGCCACACCTCAGGCTATCCGGTGAATGATCGATCATACATTCCTGAAAACTGCCTGCATTGTGCATTGGGATTGCGAGCTTATAATTGGTGAACTATGTATTTTTGTCTGCCGCGGAAGGGCCTACGTCTTTCGCTCCTATCGTGGAAGCCGCCGTCGACATTGTGGACAGGAGTGGAGGCCAGTACCATGTTCTTGTCATAGTTGCTGACGGCCAGGTGATTAAATTAAGAACTTATATATGCACCAACCTGTTCTTGTTGAGTTCTTCTACTACATATTTTCTATCAACAATGTTTAAGTTGCAGGTCACTAGGAGTGTTGATACAAGCGATGATGATCTGAGCCCGCAGGAGAGGAGAACAGTGGACTCCATTGTCATGTCAAGGTATAGTGTCAGATTTCTTATTTGTGAAGTCATATATAACTAATGGAAAAAAAAAAGTTTTAACTCTGATTAATCACAGCTCCTACCCTCTGTCCATTGTGCTGGTTGGAGTTGGGGATGGCCCGTGGGATGACATGCGGAAGTTCGACGACAAGATCCCTGCGCGCGACTTCGACAATTTTCAGGTGAAGATCAGCCACACTCTGAAACTGATGATGAACCACCATGCAGCTTAATTGCTCTTGATCCTGTTACAGTACCTACTTGTTTATCCATGACTACTTCAATTTCGCTGCACAGTTTGTGAACTTCACCTCGATCATGTCGAGGAACGACACGACGCCGCAGCAGAAGGAATCCGCGTTCTCTCTCGCCGCTCTCATGGAGGCCCCCATCCAGTACAAGGCCACCATGGAGCTCGGCATCCTTGGGTAATGCACACCCTGCTGTTGGATTTTTTTACGTGGCTTTCAATATTTATTCTTGTTATTATCTGCTTTAACTTAATATAGAATATAGATATATATGATAGGAAATTATTTGATTCTGAATTTAAACTCGAGGAATCAATACTCGAGGTGTTGAGGATGGCGGTGCTGGAATATAGTAGACATATTTATTGAGATCGAGTCTACTGAAATTTAATATGTATGCATATGATTAATCCAGATACAGCACAGGGTAGAATAGCTGGGTTTGTTTTGCAGGATCAACTCTGCAAGCTGTTGACCCACACGATTAGATTGTAAGTGATCTCGTAAACAATCTGATCATGACACATGACTCACACATGTGTGCTAGGGACTAATATATTTTAGACTTATAAAACTAGTCTGTCTGATTGTGGTTGGTGATATGGTTCAGGAGTCTCACGGTGTACCGGAAACAGGTGAGTTAATTATAACACCTGAAAGTGGAGTTTATAAATAGGTCTCTACCCTCTAACCTCATAATGCAATTGTGAGCGGCACCACGAAAAAGACAGAGGAATAGATGGTAGACCAAAAACCTCCACTAAATCAATCTAGGATTTACTAAAATCTTAACATTGGTATCAGAGCTGAGGCGGCGCGATCGGCAGCCCTGTGCGGCAATCCACTTCGCTCGGTTCCGCTGCGTCACGTCGCACGGCGATTCGGCGCTCGATCGTTGCGTTTCCTTGTCCTCGATCCTGCAATCAGCACATCCGAAGGGGTCGTAGATGTTATTGCTGTTTGTGATGTATATCTAACCTCTTGTGTATCATGCATGCTGCTCTAGTCGATCGACGGGGAAGGCCAAGAGAATCGTGCCTGCTCCGCCTCCGCTGCCGTCTTCGCAGAGCCAACCGTCGTTGATGAGGGAAGCTAGCAACGCGAACGCCTCGGCAGGAGCCGATCAAGTAAACCAGACAGTCCAAGATTGTCAAGATTTGCTTGTGTTTTGATCATATATCACTTTGTTGAACTAACTGACTCACGCAGCAATGCACACATGTCCATGCAGGTGTGCCCAATCTGCTTGACCAATACCAAGGATTTAGCCTTTGGTTGTGGCCACATGGTAAGAATTCTGATTCACATTACATGCTGCAAATCTATGCAAATAATAAAGGGTAAAACTTTTTATTTTACATTTTGTGTGTGTGTGCAAACAACAGTGCTGCAGGGAATGTGGGGAGAACTTGACCAGATGCCCAATATGTCGACAGCCAATACGGTCCAAGCTGAGGCTGTACTCAGGATGACAAATACTAAATACCAGACCAAATCCAGCTTCGTCATGTAAAAATTGTGTAGCATCTCGTTTGCAAAATGCTCGACTCAACGTGGAGAAGCAAGGGTGGTTTCTGTTGTAATTAAGCGTTGGCGTTGGAACGGTTAAATTTGTTTGGTTCTTGTTCTTGTCAATCTGTAATACGGTACAGAGGTGTGGTAAAGCTCCATGACCATCATGTGCATAAGGTTTCCTTCTGTCTAGTTCCTTGTATCATCGTGAGAGGAAATGAAGTAAAACATGCAGGGCGGGATGCTTTCAGAAAGGAGATGGGAAAATGCTGATAGAAAATGGCAAAACACAAACATTTCTCAAACTGTATCAAGATAGTTTAAGCTATTGCAAATACTATACCAAGTACTTAATCTATGAATTGCCCCAAGATTGTTTTTTTTTTTGTGTATAAATCTTGTTGGGGAAAAAAAGAAAACTGCAATTGGAGGATATTGACTAAACTTTTACTAGTTCCATGATTAATTTGTCGTTGAAAGGATCGAATCCATTGGAAATTTTCCATCTCTATAACGTTCAGCGTCATAGTAACTGAATCGCTTTGGTGATAAATACGGCAATGCTGCAACGCACAGAGCCGTTACTGTTCTAGTTAATGAGGACATACATTGGATTGATTTCTGTGTTAAAAGCAACTGTTTCTGCAACACGCCCTTTGTGCTTCTTCTTCTTCTTCCATATATACAGTACACACTGCCAAACCGAAACCCCACACCGTGAGCATTTCCTGCATATGCCAAGAATTACAAAACGACATCCCAAATCTCTCTGTTTCTCTTTTTTTTCTTTAGCATCAAAATACAGAAAGCAAGGCTTGTTGCATTCTCTGATTCAGAAGAAAGAGATGGCACCAACCACTGTCACATTCCCCACCTACTTCTTTGTTCTCACACTATTGATGCACTACACTTACGGTACATCTCTCTTACAGCCCGAGTGAGCTCTTTCAAGATATCATCCTATTTCTTCTTCTTATACTCAAAAGTGAACTAGACAACTAGTACATAACATCAATTTATAACTCCTTAATCTTCAATGTTAATTATTGGCCTCTACTCTGTAGCAGCAGCATCACCACCAAGCTTTCATCATAGGCAGGTAAACGTTACCCTCGATCTCTCTCAGTTATCTGTTTATTTTGTCCTGTCTTGTTCATCAACTGCTGTTGCCTGCCTACCTGCAGTCAACAAAGACATGGTGTGTCGCAAAGCCTTCAGCAGACGAGACTGCACTGAGGGCCAACCTGGAGTTCGCCTGCTCCGAGAGCGACTGCCGCGCGATCCAGGGCACCGGCGGCTGCTCCGACCCCGACGGCCTCCTGCCGCGCGCGTCGGTGGCGATGAACGCCTACTACCAGGCGAGGGGGAGGAACCCATGGAACTGTGTTGGACCCGGATTTCCTAATCCAGAATCCTCTGTGAAACACTGTATTATTCCCTAGATCAGTAGCTAGCACTCACAGATACATCACTGAATCAATTCATACATGGCGTAAAACCATACCATTCATTAATTCAACACAACGGAGTTTACATAGACCGCGTCAGGTCGAGTTTTACAATAGGGCCGAACATGCCAAATTGATTACATTACAAAAGCGGAAGCGACAACGGAAGCAAAAGGGGTGAGAGCTCATCTCTCCACAGGCAAGCGACTGGGGAAACCCGTGTGCGCCCGATATTAACCAAGGCTTGGATAATATTGGATGCACGCAAGTACCGACGGAGTCAACTGGACTGGGGCGAGACTAGAACATCTAAAGACTACACTACGCTTCATTATCTCCTGGGCCTCCAACTTCTGGATCCTCGTAATAGTCGTAATCTCCAGGAGTTCCTGCTCCTGAGGGTTTTGGGGGAGAGAGCGAGGATGAGCACAACTTCCGTGCTCGCGAGCCAATACACAATGCAATAATATATGTAGCGCCCAAATCTTCGAATCTTTTTGCAAGATCTTCAAGAGTGCAAGATCAAGGATGTTCAAACTTCAAAGTTTGCCCAAAATGCTCGAGGATTCGGATTTCCCCCCGAAATGCACCGAGCTTCTTCCCGCTTCTCCCTAACCCTAGCCCTCCTCCCTACCCCTAGCCCTGCCATCGCCATACCCCGGCCGTGTCAGCGCCTCGGTCCTCGCCCCCCGGCCGTGCCAACGCCAGGAAAAGCGCCTCGACCGTCCCATCCCCGCGCCCGCGCGCATCCTCGGCTCTCCGCCGCTACCAAACGTCAACGGACGCCACCCTTCTTCCGGACCGAAGCCCTCCTCGGCCTTTAAAAGCCCCGCCGCTCCCTTCTCCTCCCCAAGCAAAACCCTAGCAAAGGAAGAAGATCGGGAAGAAGGAGGAAGGAGTCGAACCTTACCTCCTTCGCCGCCGCCGCCGCCCCTAGCCGTGTCTCCCTCCGTCGTCTGCGTCCTCCCGTCGCCGTCGCCGCTTCCCCGAACAGGCTCCTCCGCTTCATCGTGCGCGCCGCCTCTATCTCCCCTCTCTTTCGCCTCGCCAAAGCCCTAACCCCCCCTCGCCTCTCTCTTTCTCTTCTGCTGCACCGTGGGCGTGACGCACGCTTAACAGGCCGCTCGCGCATGGGCCAAAACGTGAGGCCACGGGCCGCACGCGCCGCTAGCCGGGCCGGGCCGAAAAATTGGCTTTGGGCCACTTGCGGTTTTCTTTTATTTGTGTTTTTTTCTTTCCCTTTTTCTTTTCTATTTCAAAAGAGAGGTTCAAATATTCTTTTCTCCCCCATTTTAGCTCCAAAATTGCAAAGTTTGTTTCTAAAAATTTCTAAAATCAGCCCTTTCTTTTGGTGCTAGTTTGATTTATTTTGGAGTTCATTTGATGAGTTATTGTTATTTATTTAATTTGTTTGCTCGTTTGATTCTTTTCAGGTGCGATCGTTCGCGTAGAGTTCGGAGAAGCCGGAGACCCCCACTTCGATCAAGCTCAAGAATATCAAGATCATCTAGCCGTAGACCCAAAGTGAGTCGACACTTTGATCATATTGAACCTACATTTTATACAAATTATGCTCTTTAAATATCAAATTGCATGCTTTATTTCCTTTATGCAAGCGTATGTTAAATACCTAAGGTAGTTAAATGTCATGTTGATGCTTTATTATTAATACACCATCCTTTGATAATTGAATTGCCGTACACCATTGTCACCCTAGTAAATATTTGGTAACTATACTAGTTTAGGCTATACTTAAGCGCCATGCTAGTCTTGCTTAAGTATCGGGTATTATCTACCCCATTCATCATCTTTTGAAATGAACTTGATTTTGGGGTCATTGGGTGTAAATGATGAGATGGTTATGATGTTGTATTTTCCTATCTCTCAAAAACCCTAAGATTTGCTTATCACATCAGGCGGATGGTATGATGGATGGTATGTTGGTGGGTGCTAATGCAGCCCAAGGAATGTTGGTTTGTGGATGGTATGTGGTATGAACCGCCGGATGGTCCCTAAGGACTTAATCTCGTGATGACCTCCCAATGTAAAGCGATGCGACCACATGTCTATAATGGTGTCGACTGCTAAATAATTTGTATCCGTTAGTATGAGTTGCACAGCAGATGACCCGCTACGCCATAAGCCTATGTGGCTATGGGTTGGGGTGTACGACTTACGGGTCTATGTGAGCGTAAGTCGTGTGGCGCAAGAGGGGGTCTGGGAAAGAGTTGACGGGTCTATGTGAGCGTAACTCTTCTCAGGTGAAACCTTAGCGGGTGTAACAAATACTGGTGAATGCATTGTAAAGGCCTTGTGACGATCTTCCCTTGACTCACATGTCTACGGAAACATGTGTATATGTCAGGATGATTGTCTCTTGTGGGTAAAGTGTACAACCTCTGCAGAGTGTAATGAACTGTTCGAATAGCCGTGCCCACGGTCAAGGGCGGACATGGGAACTTACAAGAGTTAGTTCATTTATAAAACCTTGTGGGCGGGATAAAATGTGTTGGGTCGATGTGACCGTTTTGGTTTATCTGGTGGATGTACCCCAGTGATGTCTAGTGGTGGATGTAACCGCTATCAAAAATAAGCATGAGGTGGAGGTAACCTCTACTGTTATAAATATTGCACAAGTAATCTCTTTAACAAATGCAATTTGGTTAAAATGCTACGTGATAGGACTTTTAATATTGGTACTTTAATTATTGCTTTGTGCAAATAAATGAACCCGAGCCATCCTTGTTAAGCCTTGCATGTATAATATTGCATCTTGTGTGTTGGCTCGCGAGCACGGTAGTTGTGCTCATCCTCGCTCTTTCCCCAAACCCCGAACCCGAGATCATGGAGACTACGTCTACTACGAGGACCAGGGCGCCGAGGAGCAAGGACATGAAGAAGAGTAGCATAGTTCAGTAGTCCGAGTCTCGCCTCGATCTGGTTGGCTCGTTGGTACTCGTGTACATCCTATATTATCCAAGCGTGGCTAATATCGGTCGTACACATGGTACTCGATCGCTTGCACTGTGGAGAGACTTGCTCTACCCTTTTGCTTCCGCTATCGTACTCGAGATTTTTGTAGTGAACTCATTTGGCCCGATCGGCCCTTTTGTAAACTTCGACCACGTGGTCTATTTGAACTCTAATGCTTGTATTAATGCATGATTTGGTCTGCGATGTATGAGATGATTCGGCAATGTGTGCCGTGGCGCTATCATCGATCCAGGAATAGCGCGATATTTTCCTGCAGGATTCGGATTACAAACCGGGTCCTCTGAGTGGTATCGAGCATCTGATTGTAGGAGCCTTGGTTAGTTTGGTCGTTGCCTAAGGTCTTGAGTCTTATTTTCAAAACCTAAGAAAAGCTTTGGCAAAATATAGTGTATTTACTGCTCTTACTTGTCATTCCTAGTTCTGTACTTATCCTACTTCACTTTGATTTATTCTATTACTGACTTCCTCTTGTTTTCAAAATTTTAGATGGCTGCTCCGTCGCTCGCTGGCTCTTGGGACTTTTTCTCTCACGGAGAAGACCTCGGAGGCTTCGTGGGGATTTTTCGCCGGTGATGCAAGATGTCTGGTTACTACCATCCGCCTATCTTCATGGGTAGGATGACTCAGTCTTTGGACCAGAGACTTGGAGCATGGAGGTTTTCCTCTATGCTAGGAGGTGAGTTCAATACTCACACCTTCAAGGTGAGCACCCCAGGCCGTGCTTTGGATCTTTGTCGAGATGTGGCACGACTTGCGCGTCTCGCTTGTGCGGATGCATGGAGACCTTCTGCAGAGCTCGCCCATACGCTTCCACCCGACTCTCGGGAGGAGAGCTCTACCGGTGGTCCGCCACGTCCGGCAGATGACCCGCTTTGTCACATCACATCGGCTCCACGCGCAGCTTTGTCGACTTCCTCGCCAACGCCGTTGGCGAGATCGGGGCGCCGATTTCTCCTCGCGGCGACTACGAGCACTCGACACCCTCCGTGACAACATGTTCGAGAGATGATGAGGCTCACCGCGAGGTAGAGCGGAGAGAGCCGCCGCATTGCGGCCGCCCGGCCGCCGCCGCCCGCTGCCCGCCCGCCCGCCTCTGCTTCTTGCCCCAGCTGCTTTGCACCGTCGTCGTCCCGCAACCCGGTGCGAGCCGACGCTTTCCACTGGAGGACCCCGCACCGCCACGGCGCGCAAGAAAGTCGTCCACCGCCGACCGACCGCGGCCTTGAGAGTCGGTAGTGACGCAGCCCGATCGCCGCTGGATTCGACGAGTTCGACCGCGGGCGCCACCTCAGTCGCTCTCGCTCGCCGACCATCAGTCGCAGCCGTTCTCGATCCCCGGGTAACTGTACCACTTGTGGTGGTAAGCACCCATGAGGGGAGTAGTCAGGATAGCTAGGTTAACTAGCAGTGCTTGCTAGGTAGTCTTTTGGTTGCAAGCACTTTCTTTATCCACCTTTGTAGGCGTTGTGTTTGTATCTCGTGTCATGGCTTTGCATGGCCTATATGATGTGTCTTAGGAGTCATGTAACACTTACCCCCTAATATTAATGAATTGTAGCCATTCGGGCTTTGTATCGCAATGGTGTTGTTCGTTCAATTTGACTTCTTTCTTACGTGTGTGTGCCTTAGAGGGCGAAGAAACCTCATATACTACCCCTCTCTAGTTCTAAGCCTTAGTGTTTCTTGAGATGGCACCAGGGAGAGGCTGCGCCCTGATCAGTGGTGCTTTGAACAGCCGTGGAAGAGGCCGTGGCTATGGCCGTGGTCGTGGACAAGACCTACCTCCCACCGCGGAGCATCCAACAATGGCACAAGTTATGCAACAACAAGCCCAAATCCTTCAAGCCTTGCTCGCTAATCAACAAGCGGGGAGCGACCGTCGCCACTCTAAGTCGGCAGATTTCCTCGAGACAAGACCTCTTACCTTTGCCTCCGCATGATGAACCCACAGGCGAGAAGATTGGCTCGGGGATGCGAGAAGAAGCTCGCTGGCCCGATGCTCGAGGAAGACAAGGTGGACTTTGCTACTCACCGGTTGAAAGGAGCCGTTGCCAGGGAAAACTACCTCATTGCTCAAGGTGGTGAAAGCCCGATGCGAGAAGAAGAGGCCAAAGCGGCGAAGCATCCGCCATCGGAGATCGGCCAGATCTCGCCATCGTTGAAGCAATTCTTTGAAATGCAATTTGGACGAGACCGCACCGCATGGCGACCAATCTCTGAGCGAGTTCAAGGCGCCTTGAGGACTAACTTTGTACTCTTTGGTACAATGAGGCTAAAGAAGAATGAATTTAGAACTCTCAAGCAAGGTCAAATGACAATCAATGAATATCTAACCAAGTTTAACCGACTTGCTCGCTACGCTCCCGATGGCGTAGGCGATGCGAGAGAGAAGATAGACCGCTTTGTGGAAGGAATGCGTGGAGACATGAGAAGCCGACTTATCCTCCATGATTTCCCTAGCTTCCACCACTTGATCAACAAAGCCCTCGTCTTTGGAAAGCGAGAAGAAGATTGCGGAAGTAAGCCGCAAGAGAAAGATGGTATTCGAGTCGCAAGGTGGCTTTCCTCATAAGTCAACATTCCGGCAACTCATCTTTTAAGCGGTGTAGTTTCTCCACAAGGAACTCAAGCTCCACCCGCGTACCAATGGGAATGGTTTCGCATCCTTCGTCCGCCGACGACTGCAACAAGCAACCCGACTCATCTCCATTGTTTCCACTGGAGTGAGAGGACACTTGCCAACCGATGCCCTCAGCGTCGAACACTCACGCCAAGTTCAACTCGGGAGCCGCACCACTCAAGGTCGGACATCGGCTCCAAGCAGAACCATCAGCCCCGCAAGCACCTAGATCTACCTCGACACCAAATCGCGGCCATGTGAACCATGTCACGGCCGAGGAGGCTCGAGGAAGCTACGGGAGTTCTAATGGGTGCGTTCTCTCATAAATCGATGCAAGACAAGTTTTGTTTGATTCGGAGCTTCGCATTCTTTCATATCAAGAAAATTTGTTGAAAGGCTTAAGTTGCCAACCTTTAAGCTAAAGAAACCCGTGGTACTTAGTTCACCGGGGACCCTTGACTACCATCTTAGTAAGTCCCGAGTAGAGATTGCTATGGAAAATTCGGATTCCTAGCAAACCTCTTAGTGCTTGATCCCAAACTCTGGATATCATCCTAGGGATGGATTGGTTGGCCCGATACCAAGGTATGATAGATCGTACAACAGGAAGGTGGTACTCACCAAAACGGGCACCACAATAAAGGTTAATGTAAACCGCTCCTCGAGTTTGGATCGTACAATCCATAACCTCGAAGGTGACTCTGGAAACAACACTGTAGTTCAAGATTACCGGAAGTTTTTCCGGAAGAATTGCACGCATGCCACCGCATCGAGACATAGAATTCGTGATCAACCTAAAGCCGAGAACAGCCCCAATTGCCAAGAGGCCATATAGGATGGCGGTTGATGAGCTTGAAGAGCTTAAGGTACAAATGGAAGAATTACGGGAAAAAGGATTTATTAGACCTAGCTCATCCCCAGGGTTCGCGATTACTTTTGTAAAGAAAAGGATGGCACCTTGATGTGTGTGGATTACAGAGCCCTCAATGAGGTGACCATAAAGAACAAGTACCCTTGCCCGCATTGATGATCTATTCGACCAACCGTCGAGCAACAACGGTGTTCTCCAAGATAGACCTAAGGTCGGGATATCATCGAGTTAAGATCGAGTGAGGACATCCCTAAAACACTTTTACCACCCTTATGGCTTGTATGAGTTCACGGTTATGTCGTTTGGCTTGACAAATGCGACCTACTTCATGAACCTTATGAACAAAGTGTTCATGGAATACTGGATAAGTTTGTTGTCGTGTTCATAGGCGACATCTTAATCTACTCAAGGCTAGTGAGGAACATGTGAACATCGCATTTGGTCTGGAGAAGCTTAAAGAACATCACCGCATGCCAAGTATAGCAAGTGTGAATTTTGGCTTCAAGAGATCGTTTCTCGGACATATCGTATCCATTGGAGGAGTCGCGATTGACCCATCCAAAGTAGAAACGGTGTTGGGATGGAAACAACCAACCTCGATGACCAAGTGCGTAGTTTTCTGAATGGTCGGATACTACAGACGCTTCATTGAAGGATTCTCCAAACTATCGCACCAATGACCCACCCGCTCAAGAAGGAAAAGAAGTACGAATGGACGAAGCTTGTGAAAAGAGTTTCCAAGAGTTGAAGAAGAAGTTAACTCATCGCACGGTGTTAGTCTTGCTGGACATACACAAGGACTTTGAAGTCTATTGTGATGCTTAGCGCCAAGGTCTTGGCTGCAGACTTATGCAAGGAGGAAACGTCGTAGCATATGCATCCGCACAACTCCGCCCACATGAAGACAACTATCCAACTCATGATTTGGAGTTAGCACAGAGTGCATGCCCTAAAGATTTGGCGGCATTACTTGATTGGAAATCATTGTAATATCTATACGGACCACAAGAGTCTTAAGTATATTTTCACCCGCATGCACCTCAACCTCCGACAAAGGAGATGGTTAGAAGCGATTAAGGATTACGACTTGGATGTTCATTACCATCCCGGGAAGGCTAATGTAGTGGCCGATGCATTGCCGTAAGTCCTACGCAAAAATGTTATGGTTCAAGAGTATCAACCTGAGCTTTGCAAGGAATTAGAGGCACTTAACCTCGAGTTAGTAGAACAAGGCACCTTAGCAGCTATGGAAGTTCAACCAACCTTAGAAGAACAAGTCAAGACCGCTCAGAAAGGACACCCCGGAGTTCATAAATTTAAACACCTCATGGCCAAAGGAAAGGCCTCAAAGATGGTGGAAGACCAACAAGGAATCCTATGGTATGGGAAACGTCTATTTGTTCCCCACCAAAAGGAGCTCAAAGAATTGATTCTAAAAGAGGCCCATAGCTCAGCATACACCATACACCCGGGCAGCACCAAGATGTATCAAGATATGAAGATTCTATATTGGTGGCCGCGAATGAAAAGAGACATCGCCGACTTCGTAGCTTGTTGCGATGTGTGTCAACGGATCAAGGCAGAACATCAGAGACCCGCAGGATTGCTGCAACCACTGCAAATCCCTCAGTGGAAGTGGGAAGAAATTGGAATGGATTTCATTCTTTGGATCGCCGAGAACCAAGACCGGATATGATTCCGTATGGGTCATAATCGACAGATTAACCAAAGTTGCCCATTTCATCCCTGTGAAGACCACCTACAAGGGAGATAAATTAGCCGAGTTATATATGGCTCGTATCGTATGTCTACATGGAGTACCCAAGAGAATAGTCTCGGATCGAGGTTCCCAGTTTACCTCGCATTTTTGGGCTAGTCTACACGATGCACTTGGAACTCACTTAAACTTCATCTGACATATCATCCTCGGTGATCGATGGACGATGTAAAGGGTAAATCAGATTCTTGAAGACATGCTTGGGCTTGTGCTTTAGAGTTTACTGTAGACCGAGAGATGTCTACCGTATGCAGAGTCGCCTACAACAACGATTACCAATCCGGTTTGAAAATGTCCCCGTTTGAAGCACTCTATGGGAGAAAATGCGAACTCCCTTGCATTGGTCGAATCAGAGAAGGTTATATCTTGGACCGATACTCTCAAGCAAGCGAGAGAGAAAGTCGATTGATCGAGATCGTCTACAAGCCGCTCAATCCGCATGAAAGTTATGCCGACAACCGTCGGAGAGAGTTAACTTTGAAGTTGGAGATCATGTATATCTCAAAGTGTCACCCTTCGCGAATGCGGAGGTTTAAAGTGAAAGGCAAGCTTGCGCCAAGATACATAGGCCCGTTCCCAATCACCGCAAGCGTGGAGAGGTAGCATACCAACCGGAATTACCAGAAATTTGTCGATGTCCACAATGTGTTCCATGTTTCTCACTCAAGAAATGCCTCGAGTACCGTAAGAGCAAGCTCCAATTGAAACCATTGCACTCGAGAAAGACTTGTCGATCCGAACATCCGATCAAGATTCTTGATGTCGTGGAGAAGCAAACAAGGCGCCGATCATCCGCTTATGCAAAGTGCAATGGAGCAACCACTGAGAGAGAGGCCACGTGGGAGCGTGAAGATCGGTGAAGTTGGATTACCCCTACCGTTCTCTCGAGGAGCTCGAATCTCGGGGTCGAGATTCTTTTTAAGGTGGGTAGGTTTTGTAGCGCCCAAATCTTCGAATCTTTTTGCAAGATCTTCAAGAGTGCAAGATCAAGGATGTTCAAACTTCAAAGTTTGCCCAAAATGCTCGAGGATTCGGATTTCCCCCCGAAATGCACCGAGCTTCTTCCCCGTTTCTCCCTAACCCTAGCCCTCCTCCCTACCCCCCCTAGCCCTGCCGTCGCCATACCCCCGGCCGTGTCAACGCCTCGGTCCTCCGCCCCCGCCGGCCGTGCCAACGCCCGGAAAGCCGCGCCCTCGACCCGTCCCATCCCCGCTGCCCCGCCGCGCATCCTCGGCTCTCCCGCCGCTACCAAACGTCAACGGACGCCACCCTTCTTCCCGGACCCGAAGCCCCCTCCCTCGGCCTTTAAAAGCCCCGCCGCTCCCCCCCTTCTCCCTCCCCAAGCAAAACCCTAGCAAAAGGAAGAAGATCGGGAAGAAGGAGGAAGGAGCTGAACCTTACCTCCTTCGCCGCCGTCGCCGCCGCCCCTAGCCGTGTCTCCCCTCCGTCGTCGCCGTCCTCCCGCCGCCGTCGCGCTTCCGAACCGAGCTCCTCCGCTTCATCGTGGCGCCGCCTCTATCTCCCTTCTTCTTCGCCTCGGTGAAAGCCCTAACCCCTCGCCTCTCTCTTTCTGCCGCCACCAGTGGGCCGCACGCACGCTTTGCCGCTCGCGCCGCCAAAACGCGAGGCCACGGGCCGCACGCCGCTAGCCGGCCGGGCCGAAAAATTGGCTTTGGGCCACTTAAGTGTTTTTTTATTTGTGTTTTTTCTTTCCTTTTTCTTTTCTATTTCAAAAGAGAGGTTCAAATATTCTTTTCTCCCATTTTAGCTCCAAAATTGCAAAGTTTGTTTCTAAAAATTTCTAAAATCCAGCCCTTTCTTTTGGTGCTAGTTTGATTTATTTTGGAGTTCATTTGATGAGTTATTGTTATTTATTTAATTTGTTTGCTCGCTTGATTCTTTTCCTGCGATCGTTCGTCACAGAGTTCGAGAAGCCTGAGACCCCACTTCGATCAAGCTCAAGAATATCAAGATCATCTAGCAGAGACCCAAAGTAGTCGACACTTTGATCATATTGAACCTACATTTTATGCAAATTATGCTCTTTTAAATATCAAATTGCATGCTTTATTTCCTTTATGCAAACGTATGTTAAATACCCTAAGGTAGTTAAATGCCATGTTGATGCTTTATTATTAATACACCATCCTTTGATAATTGAATTGCCGTACACCATTGTCACCCTAGTAAATATTTGGTAACTATACTAGTTTAGGCTATACTTAAGCGCCATGCTAGTCTTGCTTAAGTATCGGGGTATTATCTACCCCATTCATCATCTTTTGAAATGAACTTGATTTTGGGCAGTCATTGGGTGTAAATGACTGAGATGGTTATGATGTTGTATTTTCCTATCTCTCAAAAACCCTAAGATTTGCTTATCACATCTGGGCGGATGGTATGATGGATGGTATGTTGGTGGGTGCTAATGCACCAAGGAATGTTGGTTTGTGGATGGTATGTGGTATGAACCGCCTGTGATGGTCCCTAAGGACTTAATCTGTGATGACCTCCCAATGTAAAACAATGCGACCACATGTCTATAATGGTGTCGACTGCTAAATAATTTGTATCCGTTAGTATGAGTTGCACTGTGCGGATGACCAGCTACGCCATAAGCCTATTTGGCTATGGGTTGGGGTGTACGACTTACTGGTCTATGTGAGCGTAAGTCGTGTGGCGCAAGAGGGTCCGGGAAAGAGTTGACGGTCTATGTGAGCGTAACTCTTCTCGGTGAAACCTTAGCGGGTGTAACAAATCTTGGTGAATGCATTGTAAAGGCCTTGTGATGATCTTCCTTGACTCACATGTCTACGAAACATGTGTATATGTCGGATGATTGTCTCTTGTGGGTAAAGTGTACAACCTCTGCAGAGTGTAATGAAGCTGTTCGAATAGCCGTGCCCACGGTCAAGGCGGACATGGGAACTTACAAGAGTTAGTTCATTTATAAAACCTTGTGGGCGGGATAAAATGTGTTGGGTCGATGTGACCTGGTTTTGGTTTATCCGGGTGGATGTACCCAGTGATGTCTAGTGGTGGATGTAACCGCTATCAAAAATAAGCATGAGGTGGAGGTAACCTCATCGTTATAAATATTGCACAAGTAATCTCTTTAACAAATGCAATTTGGTTAAAATGCTACGTGATAGGACTTTTAATATTGGTACTTTAATTATTGCTTTGTGCAAATAAATGAACCCGAGCCATCCTTGTTAAGCCTTGCATGTATAATATTGCATACTGTGTTGGCTCGCGAGCACTAGTAGTTGTGCTCATCCTCGCTCTTTCCCCAAACCCCGTAACCCGCAGATCATGGAGACTACGTCTACTACGAGGACCGGACGCCGAGGAGCAAGGACATGAAGAAGAGTAGCATAGTTCCGAGTCCGAGTCTCGCTCACCGTTGGCTCGTTGGTACTCGTGTACATCCTATATTATCCAAGCCCGTGGCTAATATCGGTCGTACACATGGTACTCGGCCGCTGTTCGTGGAGAGACTTGCTCTACCCTTTGCTTCCGCTATCGTACTCGAGATTTTTGTAGTGAACTCATTTGGCCTGATCGTCCCTTTTGTAAACTCGACCCGACGTGGTCTATTTGAACTCTAATGCTTGTATTAATGCATGATTTGGTCTACGCGATGTATGAGATGATTCAGCAATGTGTACTGTGAGCGCTATCTACTGATCCAGGGAATAGCGCAGTATTTTCACAGAGGATTCTGGATTACGAAATCCGGGTCCTACAATATACATGCAAGGCTTAACAAGGATGACTCGGGTTCTTTTATTTGCTAAAGCAACATTTTCAATTATCATAATTACAAAGTCCTATTACTTAGCAATTTTAACAAATTGCATTTTTGTTAAATAGAGTAATTGTGCAATAATTTATAACAGCAGAGGTTCCTCCGTGGAAACTCTACCTTATGCTTATTTTTGATTGGGTCCGTCCCCAATTACCAACATCACCGAGTTCAAGCACTCAAGCAAAATCCAATCTCGGGGCTAGGTGAGCCCACCACATTTTCATCCCAACCACAAGGTTTTTGAAATAGAACTAACTCGAGTAAAGATTCCCATGTCCGCTTTGACCGTAGGCGCGTTGCTTAAACAGATTTAGACTCTGCAGAGGTTGTACACTTTACCCACAAGAGATAGTCATACTCGTTACCCCACATGATTTCTTAGTCATGTAGTTGAGCGACCAATCACAAGAACCTTTCAAAATATCTCGCCCTTCCGTCATCTCACCTATATGGGGTTACGCCCATATGTTGGTGCGGATGTCACCCCTACATCTTCTTTGTAGAAGGCACTTCACCATCGGTGTCCCATTCAAACGTGATCAAGCTCACACTTGCACCTTTCTTGTTCCTTCCGTGAGACTGACTTTCAAGGTTCAATAAATCTACTAAGCCAAGTTGCAGTTTGTAGACTTGTGGTTGTACTTGTTTTACACGGGAGGTCATGACAAGATTAAGTCCTTAGGGTTGTCTAGGCGGATCATTTCACACATTAACATTCTTTGGGCTGCATTCGCACCCATCACATACTCTTCAACACACAAATCACCTGACAAGAATAAAGAATATTAGGGTTTTGAGGAGTAAAACCAAATCACCACATTTATCTCAGTCATGGACCACCAATGACTGCCCAAATCATTTTTATGTTTAAAGGGATGATGATTGGGACATTTTAATATCCCGGTACTTAAGCAAGACTAGCATGTCGCTTAAGTACAACCTATAGCTAGTATTACCATATAGTTACTAGGGTGACAAGGATTATTGGATTCAAATTGACAAGGATGGCATAATAATTAATTAATCATCAAATGGGTATTTAACTACCATAAGTTTTAACATACATTTGCTTAAAGAATTAAAGCATGCAATTTGCTATTTTAAAAGAATATAATTTGCATAAAATGTAGGCTCAATATGATCAAAGTATTGACTCGCCTTGGTTGTAGGGAAGAGAGTCCGGGTAGTCTTGTCCTTGATCGAAGTGGAGGTCTCTGGCGTCTTCGAACTCTACGCGGGCGAAGTACCAGCAAAATAAACGACAAGCAACAAGAGCAATTAAATACACAAGAATACACAAATGAACTCCAAATTGAACAAGACCTATGCCATAAGTAAGATATTGAATTAACAAATTTTTAGAAATTTATTTTATAATTTTTGGAGCTAAAATGAGGGAGATACTGGATTTTTGAAATCTCTCTTTTGAATTAAAATAGAAAAGAGAAGAGAAAATCAAATACAAAAAAGAAAACCAACGTGGCCCACAACCAAATTTCCTGCCCAGCATGGCTTGGGCAGCAGCGCGTGCGCCCGAGGGAGAGGCGCGCCCATCGGGCGGGCCGCCCTAAAAGCCAGAGGGGAGGGGGCTTTCGGGCCAGGGCAACAGGGAGGGGGAGAATGGGGGGCGGCGGCGGCTTGGGAAGGAGGTGGCGGCGCCGACGAGTGGGGCGGCGGGGCGGTGAGCAAGCTGGCGAAATGGATTCCCAGAGGGTTGGGGACCCTACGAGCAGCGGTGGTGGAGCTGGAAATGCGCGGCAACGGCAGCAGAGCAAGGAGGCGGCGGCGGCTCCACGGCTTCATGCGGCGTCGATGATCGGAGAAGGGCGACGGGTGCGGTGGTGGCGAGGCTTGAGGTGGCAACGGCGACGGCGAGGAGCTCACCGACGGCGGTGCGAGGGAGACAGTGATGACGACGACGACGACGGGGAGGTGCGGCTAGGGCGGCGGCGACCAAGGTAAGTGCCTCCCTGGCCCTTCTTCTTCTTTCTTCTTGCTTCTCCTTCTTCGGTTTCTTCTTCTTGATCTTCTTTGATTGGGGAAGAAGGGGAGATGGGGGGAGCAAGGGAGGTGCCGAAGGGGCTTTATAGCCGGGAAGAAGGAGTGGGGAGGCTCGGGGAAAGGGGGGTCCGGCAGGGCGTGCAACGCCGGTGATGATGGCGTCTCGGTGGCGTGCGCACGAGGTATGGGCTGCAGCGGGCATGGGTGACGGGGCGGAGCGCTCGGGCGCGAGCGCGGAGGGGGGGGGGCGGAGGTGGTGTGCACGCGGGACGGGACGGCTCGACGATGGCGTGCACACGGGCACTGGTCGGGCGAGGACAACTACGACGGGACAAAGCGAAGGTGGGGGTCCGGGCAAGGAAAAGGACGAGCGTGCGCGTGGGGGCGGGGCAAGGCACCGACGGGATCGGCGGGGGCAGGTGCTGGTCGGCGGCGTAGGGGGGGGTCCGACGGGGAAGAACCAGGAAAAAAAGGGGGTGTTACAAACTGCTTCTTCAACGGCACCGGCCTCATCACCATCACTGACCCGAGTAAGCAATAAGGCTTCACATTGCCGTTTGTTCTGTCTGAATATTGAAATCTTGTGTTCATAAGTTCATTACTTTTACATGGCTTCTTTCCTTGCAGGTTTAGGCAGTTGCAAGTATGCATGAGTTGAGAGGATTGCAGGCGAATTTCTGAAGCTGATCAAATAAAAGATTTTAGGAGTTGACATGATGTTTACCTTTGTTTTGTTTGTCCTAGTGCCCCTAGAAAGCGGTAGTGTTTTGTTTTCAGCATCATAGCTGCTAGAATTCGACTCAGGTTTAGCTTTTATGTTTGGGTAATCTTCAGAGAGGTCCATCGTATGCTTTCTTTCACAATAATATCATTCCATTCCTCAAGTGGAAACTGGAAAGTGCATAAGGCTTATCTATCCCCTCAATGCATTTCTTTAAGGTGCTATAGTGTGTGAATCTTTGCATGGCAGTATGGCACAAGCTGCCATGAAGGAACAGTGGAATCCACATCACAAGAATCCAAACACATGTATGCATGAAAGCGAATCGAATCTTTAAACTATTTCAGGGTTTGGTATGCTACAACACTAAACTTTAATTCCTAAACAGCAATTACTCCTGGAATATCAATGCACATAAGTAAAACACCACAGAACTGGCATTACTGTCAACAAATCCAGCTGAGAGGGCATTAGAAACTACAAAAGACTAGAACTGGAATGCTGGCATTCATGTTTCACCTTGATCTGAACAGCTACCTGAAATGGCAGAAAATTGAATGGGAGTCAAACAGAAGGCCTAGTTCATATTTAGGATAAATGTTGACACTTGAAGCTTGCAAGTAACAACATAGTTGGTTTCAGAATTTCTGGTCAACAGAAAACAAAAAAACAACAACATTAAGTGATTTATGTTGAACGTTCAAGAACCCAGCAGGGTTTCATAGGAGTTACTCAAACAGGTTTGCATCCACCAGAACTATGTTCTGTTCAGGCCATCATACAGGAACCAGCTGAGAAAATCCTACTCCAGTTGGCAGATAAACAACAATTGGTTGTGGACAAGGTGCCATCGAATGATCACAAGTACAAAACCAACTATATAAGAGCACATGGTACCAGTACTTATTTCTGTCTAGCTAAAAAAATACTTAATTCTGACTAGGGATAAGAATGTTTACAGCTATATCATCCCAATACTACTACTAGTAAGCTCAAAGAACAAACAAGCCACCAATAATAAATGATGCACCTGGCGTCTTATTCAGTATTGCAGTAAACACCGACCACAAGAACTATACTGTGCTAAAGTCTGTTATCAGCTACTATTCTCAGCTTGTTGAGTGAGAATAGAAAAGGGTGTAAATTTTGGTTCCTTCTGTTGGCCACAAAACAATCCCATACTGGAAACTCAAGCACTGATTGCTACAAACAAAAAGTGATGGTTGATTGAGATATTGAGGAAGCAAGCCATCCAAACTTACATGCATAATTACTAATCTGGCTTCTTCATATTTATACAATGGTCTGTAGCTTCATTAAACAACACTTCGACCCGCTTCAATTCCAGTTCTGTGAAAGCAACAAGATATGTAACACATCAGTGATGTATTTAATCAGCCGTAACATGGTAATAATTTCATGTAAATGCAAAATCCCACGAATATTGCAAAGTATGTTACCAGCAGCTTCCAGTTGTTTCTGAAACTCCAATCCCACAACCTCATTCTCTGCCTGCATATTTACGTGATTTAGTTGCAGGACAAAAACAAGTACCATGACAGGCTATGTTTATGTGATTTAGTTAAATATTTGGTTTAGAATTTAGAATGACAAACATTCATTTCCAGTCTTCAAAAATAAATGTTTCAGGAGGAAAGTTTTAACGTAAAACTCCATGCACAAGGAGAACAAAAAAATTATAGGATAACATGGACAAAGACAATCCAATATGCATAAACAGTAAATTTAACTGTCAGCAGCTGATGCAAGTGAAAATAGCAGATGCATAATTCTTTCCTGTGGCTATTTTCATAAGACGTTAGCCTAATGTCCACCCTTCAGAATATACTTGTTGGTAAACTAATCTGGTATATACCTGTAGCTCTTGAATTCTTTTCAACTGATCCTCTTCTGATGATAGTGGCAATGCCGCAACAAGAGCATCAAACTGCATAAAAAGGACAAGATTTCTTGCTTCATGAGAACAGTATTGAAAGTGATATCTAGGAGCGCATTTCAAGTGTGCTCTAGGACGGAGAAAATAAGCACAAATTTGGTCTCTTCAGAGAACAGTACTTGTTATGGTCACATATAGAGGTGAGGTATTGTAGCACGTATGCACTGTAGCACCCCGTGAACCGTGGCCATCGCATGTATTGGGCAGGATTTATTATTTAGGAATCTATCTATTAGGTGTTTTGTATTATCTATTAGTTAGACAGGTTATTTATAGATTGGATTGTTAGAGGTAAGTTTCTTTATAAATTATTTCTTAGGCGATAAGTCGGATTGTCCCTATAACATGGATAGCATGTATCCATTATCAATCAAGTAATAAATAAACAAAGTTCTTAGTCTCTCTCCCTGCTCTTCAACTAAGCCTCAGAGCCTTGGCGGTGGCATAGCCAACCGTTCAAAGGCAAGTGCCCTACCCTCGATCCTCGGACCCGTACCCAACAGTTACCACAACATTTGGTATCATAATCACTCACCATGGCTTCCGATGCCGCACCATCTCTCTTGGAGAAGTTGAAGGTTAACAGCGAAGAGCAGAAGGTCTTACTCGACAACATGACTGTTGTCCATTAGAGCTTCGTTGCCCTCTCATCAACATAGAGCCACCAAGTATTTCAACCGTGGCCACTACCATAGCTCAAGGACGAGTTGCCTTGCCGAGAGGAGTGTAATGTTATGGTCCAATATACAGGCGATGTACTGTAGCTTATGTGTGTTGTAGCACCGCGTGAACCGTAATGCCCGCATGTATTGGGCAGGATTTATTATTTAGGAATCTATCTATTAGGTGTTTGGTATTATCTATCAGTTAGACAAGTTATTATTTAATTGAATTGTTAGAAATAAGTTTTCTTATAGATTATTTCTTAAACGTCGAGTCGGGTTTCCATATAAAAAGGATAGTATGTATCTATTATCAATTAAGCAATGAATAAACAAAGTTCTTAGCAACATGGCCAACCGTTCAAGAGCGAGTACCCTACCCTCGATCCTCGGACCCATACCCCAACTAGGACCTGTACCCCAACAGTTACCACAACCGTACTATACATGGAAAATGGTGCCGCAATCTCACTCTTACTATTATTATCCTAAAATTAGACAGAAGCATACCCTTATACCACATAAGGATAAAAGATCAGCATAATACAACCTAAGACAAGACATGGACACATTGCGATGAGTACTACACTGGAAGTGATCAACTACACAACATGTCCAACTAGGAAGTAGGAACCATACCCTCGTCCTTGTAGCAATCACACCAAAAGATGGAGGCATACGAAAATGAAAGAACATAAATTGCAGGCTAGGCTAGGCACAGACCCAGAAAAATTATATAGCGCGATGGCGCATTAACCTGCCCTAAGGGTCAAGAGCCAAGAAGCATCCAGGCTTTTCGTCGAGCAGGTGGCGAGAAGAGAGTAAGGGAAGGAAGGGTGGGTGAGAGGATACCGGACGCGCGTACCTTCTTGGCGGCGAGGACGAGCGCGTGGCTCATAGCCTTGGGGTGTTCGGCGAGGTCGAGCGCCGGCGGCTGGGCCTGCGGTTGCTGCGGCGGCGCACCGGGTGCAGCGGACTGGGGCTGGGGCTGGGGCTGGGAGGTGTCGTCGGGGTTAGGGTTGGGGTTGGGGTAGAGCGGGTCGGGGTAGCTGTTGGAGAGGCGGACGGGCGGCGCATCCCGCTGCAGCGTGCCGAAGGTGTTGACGGCCACCATGGCCATCTCGTTCAGCTGCTCCTGCAGCTGCGAGATGATGTCCATCTCTCTCTCTCTCTCTCTCTCTCTCTCTCTCTCCGTCCGTCTTCGTGTTCCTCCCTTCGCCTCTCTCTCTCCCTCTCTCTCCCCCGTCTTCGTCTTCCTCCCTTCGCCTCCCCCCTCTCTCTAGCGGTTCATACGGATCCGGATTCAGAGCAAAGTCACGATGTGACTTCCAACCGTCAGATGTCATCTGGAGGGTGCAGATCACCGTCAGATGTCATCTGGAGGGTCCAGATCTGCAAAGTCATACCGTGACTTTGCTCTGCAAAGTCACTGAATCCGAATCCGGTTCATACACACCGCTATGTTACAAACGATGTCATAGCTTTACGTAAATACAGGATTTGCTATATAACTTCGGACGCTTTTTTTTAAGCTAAAACTGTCACTCTTTTATCAGATGTGTTATAAAATTTGTGTTATTGATCAAGAACTAAAATTATATAAATAATTTACTGTAATTTATATATGATAGAGTTGTGAATGAACTTTCAGAATAATAATAGTTTTTACGGAGTAAACAGTCGAATTCTGTGTAGACATACCTAATAACATGTTGTCTGGTACTGATCTATAGAATGCATAGGTATGGAAGCATATATATGACATGTATAAACAATACTAAGTAGGGATGACAAGTGTAATAATACAAGAGGGAATGGAACACGCACTTGCATACAACATCAGGTGAAACGTACGTACCACTACCGTAGAAAAAGTCTTCACAGACGGTTCAAAAACGTCATTATAGACGGTTTCGTGAGTTGTCTGAGTTTATGAGCCAGTAATGATATGAGATCATCACAGACGGTTATTAACTCAAAACCGTCTGTCATAGTTACCTATCATAGATGGTTTGTAGATTAAACCGTCTGTGATAGTTTATGTATCACAAACGGTTTGTAGTTTAAACCGTCTGTGATAGCTTATGTATTACAGACGGTTTGTAGCTAAAATCGTCTGTGATATATGATGTATCACAGACGGTCTGTAACTGAAACCGTCTGTGATGATTTTTCTCTATAAGTGTCTAAGCATTGGTTGCTTGTGCCTTTAAAACCGGCTTGATATATATGTGTGTGTGTGTATTGTTCGTAGTCCCTCAGCCACTTTCGGGGGATCGTCCTAGCAGCAAAGAGGATTGGACAACAACTACATGCAACTTCATCGAGCCTCTGCAAATTTAAGAAACATGGCGGCCAGGAGAGCGTGTGGACATTCAATTACCTGGATGTCGTCAATAGGTAATTGGATGTCGCTACATTCAGAAAGTGACATGGATGCGCAGGTACTTCGACTGAAAAGTGACTTCATGTATCAGTAACCAACCATTTCTTGATCTAAGTTCTATGGTGACTTGACATCAAGAAATGGTTGGTTACTGATACATGATGCCACTTCCCAATCAGAGTACCTGCGCATCCATGTCCTCATGCTGCTTGGACGACCCCCCCCCCCCCCCGAAAGTGGCTGAGGGACTATAAACAATATATATATATATATATATATATATATATGAGGTCGATTTGAAAGGTACAAGCAGTCACTGCTTGAACACTTATAGAGAAGAGATTAGGAATGGAAAGGTGAGATGTACCTAGAACGCAAGGGAGGAGAACTTGACCAACATGAATATGGTTACACACACAATGGTGAAAGGAATGGAATAGCAATTTTAAAAGGTATAATTGACATATAAACATGTGAATCCTTCAGGTCATTTAAAAGACATACAATCTATACACAATATTGATCACATCCAATTGCATTTGTGACATCAGTTAGCAATTCAATTGTATATCAGAATGTATAAATTTGTATGTGTACAAATTGATAAAGTGAAGATCAAAGTGACAAGTAGTTATTAGAAATTCATTAGAGCTCAAATATGAACTAATTATCAATTTAATTTCAGCATAAGACTATTAACATCATTGAGCAGTTCAGCAGAGCATACAAATTTGCAATACCTCCCTGTGCTAGACACAGACAAATCACACAGAGCATACAAAAATCAGTGATTGTGTCAGATTAACACATTAAGCAACATAATATAATTTATCCACAACTAGCAGAACCAGCAGTCACACCGCGAACACAACCCCATTCCCCACCTCCAGTTCCATCCATCCATCCAGCAAGATAGTAAGGCCAAGGGTGTCCACATTGCAGCTCGGTTCATATGAATACCAACAGCTCAAACCAATAGGTGATAGATCTGTCTTACCTCGACATCGCCAGTGTCGGTGGTGAGGTAGTCGAGGCCAAGGTCGGTGGAGAGGGAGGACGCGCTTGCGCAACCGGATGGGGGAGGAACGATAAGGTCGCGTGTGCTGGGGAGAGGACGACGACACCGGCGGCGACGGGAAGAAGGGCAACATCAACGACCGGGTCGGGGAGAAAGTGCGACTTGGGGGCAGCCGTCGGGGAGGAGGCTTCGGGCGGCAACGGCGTCGAGGTGGGGAGGGAAACGGGCGAGAGGAATGGCGCTGGGAAGTGATGAGTTAGGGAGCAAACCCTAGCGGGCTCCTACTAATAAAGAAATATCACAAACGATTCTATTATAGAACCGTCTATGATAAGGTTGTTCAAAGTTCTATGTTTTGAGCATATATATTATCATTTAAATACTGCTAAAAATTTGCTTTAACTATGATACATATCACAGATAGATATTTGTTCATACTAAACAAATCATGATATATATATATATATATATATATATATATATATATAATTAGTAATTCGATCACCTTTAAACTAGATTTTTTCATTTTAGAATTTACATATGGCCAAACAGCGTGGCCAGTCACTTCTTACAAAGATTAAAAAAAGTAAAAACCTAAATAAACAAAGTTTTTCTAGTGGTGGAGGTAGGCTACTATCTCTATCTTCAAAACTTCGTAAGCGGCGGCGGCATCGGACGGTTCGTGCTCATCGGCACGAAATGCATCCACCCACTAACGCACTCGTTTGAGTGTCTCCCGAAGACCCTCGGACTGTTGAATCAAGAAGAATTGAGCTCATAGGCTCTCTTCTCTTGCTTGAGGGGTCTCGGCATGGTCGAGTCGGTCGCCTGCCACCTCGATTAAGCAGTCCCAGTGACAGTGAGCCTCCTGGAGACGTGCAACGTCGTTGTGGAGGACCACGTCGATGACACGGTAAACTCGCCGGAAGTGGGAGATCACTCGGAAGACATAGCGAAGGAGGATGTCAATACGGCGGAAGGTGGCCGCCACCTAGGGCTGGAAAAATAGCTCGAGGCTCGTGGCTCGGCTCAGGCTCGTCAAGGCTCGGCTCGGCTCGAGCTCGTGAATTTTCGAGCTGAGCCGAGCCCCCTCTCCAGCTCGCAAACAAAACGAGCCAAGCTCGAGCTGGCGCGCGAGCCGCTCGAGTGGCTCATTTGGCTCGGCCCACGAAGGTCCATGTAGCTAAGGGTAGCCCAGCCACGAATCCCCATCCGGCATCCCATTTCCCTAACCCTACACCGGCCTCAGTCCTCTCCTCAGAATCCTCACGCTTCCTCTCCCACTCCCGAATCCCGATCCAGATCCAATCCACCGCCGCCCGTCCACCGCATGTCCGCACCGCCGCCTCGCCCACCGCATGTCGCGCCGCGCCCTCGATCCTTGCGCGGCCGACCGACGCGCCGCTTCGCCCTGCGGCCGACGCCGCCGATAGCTCCAAGCGCGCGACTCAAGCTCCATTTCAAAGAAGCCCCTCACCTCCTCCTCCATGGCGGCTGGCGGTAGGCGGCAGCCTAGCCCTGGACGCCGTCGCCTCGCAGATGATGCCCTTGTCGATTCATCGCCACCTCGAGTCTCCGCGTCGCTGCCGCCTCCGGAGCGCCCGAGCCCCGACGCCGCCGCCTCCGCCTCCGACCACGCGCACGCCGTCCCGACGCCCCGCTCGCTCGCTCGACCACGCCGTCCCCGACGCCCTCGCCGCCGTCGCCGTTCCAGATCCGCATACCGCATCCTCTTGTCTCTCATCCGATTCATCCTATTCCTGTGAATGATTTGGTTAGCGATTAGTGAATGGTGAATGCTCTTTGGTTGGTGAATGGTGAATGTTCTTTGGTTGCGACTTGCGAGGATTCTTGTGAATGAATGCAGATTTTTGTGTGATGGATCTGTGACTGTGAATGAATGCAGAATGAATTGAGAATGAACGCCTGCTCCTGGCTCGCGATGAATGGTTCACGTAATCGATTATCACACCCTGCCTTTCTGGGCTTTGGGGGGTCACGGCTCGTTCGAGCTTTTCGAGCCGACTCGAGTTTTTTTTCGAGCCGAGCCGAGCCCCCTCTTCAGCTCGTTTTTCAAACGAGCCGAGCCGAAGTTCAGACCGAGCCTGGACGAGCTTGGCTCGAGCTGGCTCGGCTCGGCTCGTTTCCAGCCCTACCGCCACCTGCTCCGGCAAATCCTTGGGCGAAGAAATGAGGATACTATTGAAACAGTGTCCTTCCACCGCAACCACCAACGTACGGGCGGAGAGGTGCTCGTACAGTAAGGCCAGGTAGGCCATCAGTGCCGGCGACAAGGAAACAAAAGAGGGAGCTATTTCTGCTTTAGAAGAGTAGAGTTATATGTGGGGATGATGATCATCTTCAATAGCGCATGATCCTTTTTATAAAATAAGGAATAAATTCGGCGCGTGAGACGAAGAGACGCATCAGGGAGCCAAAGCGGCATTGATGCGACGAAGAGACGTATCGGTGACGACGGCGACGAAGAAAGTACTCATCGGGCGACGAAGAAATTCACCGAGAACTGTAGCGATATTATCACAGATGGTTATAATTAACAACCGTCTGTGAAGTCTTCAATTATCATAGACGGTTTTCAATATGAACCGTCTGTGATATTACCTCTTCACATAAGGTTT
Source organism: Ampelocalamus luodianensis (assembly GCA_036346255.1). NCBI lineage: Eukaryota > Viridiplantae > Streptophyta > Magnoliopsida > Poales > Poaceae > Ampelocalamus > Ampelocalamus luodianensis. Next base: position 49,894,259 of record CM070632.1, on the reverse strand, counting down.
TTAGCTCATCTAGTTACACAGATGGTCTCTAAACAAACCGTCTGTGATTGCATGTAATACAGACGATTTGGTCAACCGTCTATGATGAGGCGTCCAATATTAGCATTTTTTGTAGTAGTGTACATACATGTATTTGCTGCTTGTGTATGGTTAACCTGCTGCTTTATTTGCTAGAAGGCTCATCCATGTCTAGTTTCTTCATGATCGTGCCTTTCTTTCTCAAGTGCATGGCACTGTCGGTCATGTAATAATTAGATGTTACAATATGGAACGAAGAGGGTGTAACAAGACAAGCTGATATTGCTTGAAGTAGGTGAAGGATGCACCTTGTGTCATCATCAGCTTCAGGAGGCAGCGGCGAGTCATCAAGGCAGAGTCGTTTTACAGTTGTTGAAGAATCTTGGATAGACTTTGTTAAGAAGGAAGTAATAAGCATGTACACGACGCAAGGTTGCTATGCTCAGTTAACATCAATAGCAAGTTAAATCGATAAGTCAGTGCAAACCTTTGGAAGTTCTGTCGGATCGAGGAGTTGAAGTGGCTGCGGTCTCAAGAACCAAGCCTTGCTTGGGTGGCTACTGGAGGTGGTTTTACCCCCAGCTCACCAGGGTTCAAACCCCAGGTTTGTCTCTGTGTGTCTTATTAAGGAGGATTTTCTTTCAGTGAGAGGCGACGTACCCGTCGCAAGCGAGACGCTGGTGGTGACTTCGTCATTTCTTCAAGCTCCGCTCATCCGGTCTCTGTAGGCGTCGTGTGTGTGTGAGTGCGTGCGTGTGTGTGGACGTCTATGTGTTGTACTGGGTGATTCGCAAAAAAAAAGAAGTGGTTGCGGTCTCTTGTGGCTCTGCATGCATTGGGAGTATTAACTGGACTCATTGGTATTGGAGTTGGTTTGGTCAGCGATTCGGAAACAACTTCAGCAGGTGAGAGAGCATGTTCCATAGGAGCACTGATAGATGAGCTAGCTGAAGCGTCATGTATAGGCATTGAATACTCTAAGGGTGCGTTTGGTTCGTGGTATGAGGCTGAACGAGATGGTTCCATTTAGGATATGAGGTTATCTCCGCGTTTGGTTAGATGAATCATACTAAACGATATGGAATAAGATGGTTCCATGTGAGGGAACGATAGGAGCGAGTATAGCTGGAGGTGTTGTTGGCAGGGCGGAGAATGCGTTGACCTGGAATGATGCTGTTGTGCTTTGCAGCGAGCCGCGTGATCCATTGACTCTCAGTCTGTATCGTCTACCATAAAGTATAGTGGTTTCCGGCGGTATGAACCTAGCTATGTTGGGAGCGTTTGCTGTGAGGATCAAAGGTGGAATCCCAATTAGTTCCTAACCCATATCACTGAAGAAAACAGACTCTACAAGTGGAGCTTCAGCTTCGTCACCATGTTCTATATCTCTGCCCCGAACAGGTACCTTGTATCTGTATGTAGAACATGCGAGATATACGGCAGCTGGTTAAAAAACTCTGGAATAGGATTGGTAAAGTTGCGATTTGGTTAGAGGCTACGATTAAGTGCTAACCTTGTTTCCGCTGTAATGGCACCGCATCTAGGACATTTGTAACCTTTGTTAGCTAAAATTGGTATGTATAGCTAGCTATCTTTGGTATGATATAATCGACATCTGTCAGTATCAATTAGTATCAATGAGATAGGATCACAATCAGGCTATGTATGGTTGTATAGGATTGCAATCAGGCTATGTATGGTCTGTATCTTCCATTAGAGATACTTTCCTAACCAACTCTTGTACATGTATACTTATACAAATCAAGACCAAACGATGTCGTGTGGTGCATTCATCTAAACTTACATGGTATACATGGTATCAGCTTAGACTCGATCCTCTCCCGTCCCCTAGCTTTCCTCTATGCGCCGACCACCACCTCTCGTACGTTGGCCTTCCCCCATCAGCATCATCAACTTCCCCTGCCCCTCTAACCTCTTCCGTCTTCCTCGATGGGCGACACCAGCAACCCACTGGCCCAGCTCTGGGCACAAGCCATGGGTGTCTCCTCCATCCGTTCCCTGGTGCCCATCGTCCTCGACATCAAGGCTTCTAACTACGTGAAGTGGCGGAACCTCTTTCTCGTGGCCGTGACCAAGTTCACCCTGGACGATCATATCACGGACGCGCACCGAGAAGCCTGATGCCAAGTGGAAACGGCTCGACTGTACAGTGCTTCAATGGATCTACGGATCCATCACTATGGGAATCCTTGACATTGTCATGGAATCCACCACCACCGCCCGTGCAACCTGGACATGGACCTGTTCCGGGACAACAAAAAAACCCGGGCATCCTACCTCAACGTAGAGTTCCGCAACTTGCCGTAGGGCGGCCTTTCTATCACAGACTATTGTGTCCGTCTCAAGACGTTGGCCAACGCTCTCGGTGATGTCGGCCAAACCTTGAGTGACGAATCTCTCTGTGGATATCATGGGGATATGCTCATGATCTTAGGATGATGATACAATTGGTAATTGTCGGGACCCAGAATTACGATTCTGGAACCCTCTGTGTATACTGCACTAGTCCAGGATCACGCTAGTGCACACAGGGTTAACATAGGTAAATATCGATCCACACAAGCGATAAATAAAGTAAACGATTAGTTTGAATAACAAATAAGGGTTTTGACCTTATGGTCGAGTTTACACTTATTAAGCCACGCAGAGCTAACAGAAATAAAAAAGCATGAGCGGAAATAACTCCGGCGTAGATCCCACCAATTCACCACAGCAACCGATCGGGATCCGGACTTAACGAACGATCATCCATCAGCGAACTCCTCCTCGAAAGCAGGCGTAGACTCCTCCTCTTCTGTAGGTTTGGGCGCAAGTTTTACAACAAGCGTGAGTACACAACCGTACTGCAAATCATACCACAGAATGCAATGTATAGATGCGAGCTTATTCCAAAGAAAAGGCTTACGTGGTTCTTTTGCATAAAAGCAACATTTGCAATTGAATACGAATAATAGATTGAAAGCATAATTCAAAACAATTAAACAATATTAATTTAACAGATTGTTTCCACAAAGACACACAACTGCATGACAGTTTATTTCACATAGCCATATGATTGAGGTCACACAGCTCCCATCCCAAACATTTTATGAAAACTACCCTCGTGTGAAATCCCGAGCATGTCCATGGCCATGGGACGCGCTATTCGAATAGATTGTTTAACACTCTGCAGAGGTTGTACACTTTACCCACAAGATACAACTAGTGTAGCAAGCACCAATCGTAACAAAGCAGTTGAAACTTCATCTCAAACATTGACATTCCCGGTGTGCTTACAAACCGCTATACCGGCTCACATAGAATTGGTATAACACACACTTCTTTGGACGGGGAAGACGATCGTCCCGCGATGCAACCACCAAGTAGTCACACCTCCACCCTCACACACACCTAACCTATCCACGAACATCAATGCCGAGAATCCATAACTTACTAAGTTAGGCCCGTCCCATACCGGGCATGTTGTCGTGCAAGAAGGCTCAGTTCAATGGCGCACAAAGTTAAGTCCTTAATTGACCAAAGCAAGACTTCCATTTTCTAACTAGATCACAAAGATTAACATTCCCATCACATAGTTCACCATATCACACGATTTCCACCACTTGCCTCGTCTAAATCCTTTACCACCCGGTTGGTTTAGTGCAACACATGCCATCACGAAGTAACAACACATAGCACACGATTTTACACAAAGTTCCATAGTCACTTAGTCATAATTAATATTTGCAACTTACATGAGATGTGAGACTCGTAGCATGGCTAAGCAATTGTACTTGCATCTAACCAACCCACGTTGGTTCTATAATATTACCAACTAATAACCAATCTAGGGTGACAAGGAATTATGACATACAAGGCCAAGGTGTGATAACAATTTGGATAATAACTATGCCCACAGCATTTAAATAAATAATTAAAGTAGAATGCAATAATTTAACACAAAGTAATTTGAAAACTGGGTTCAAGATGATCAAAGGTATGACTTGCCTTGAAAAAGGTCTATGTACTGGTCTTGATCTTGGGGTGCTCCTTCTTCCACAAAATTCCCCGACGAATCGACGTCTACTCGCAAACGAGACACAAACAAATAAAACAAATAAATAACAGAGGCAAAACAAGCTCCAAAAATTAAGTAAAAATCTCAGATAAATAGAGCTTGAATTTAGACAAATTTAGAAATTTGAATGAGCTCAATCGGAGTTAGGATGCAAAAGTTATGAGCTCTGGAAGATTGAATCTAAAAAGAAACCCTAATTTGGATTTTCTGGATTTTCCGAATTATTTCTCTAAAGAAAAATCGGATTATTGCGCAACACTGACGTCAGCGAAGAACGTTCGGACCGGGTGACAGATGGCCTGATAGGTGGGACCCACATGTCAGTGGCTCGGTGCACCGTGGACCAAGTCCACGCGAGATGGATCTAGGGTTAGGGTTGCGAGGTGGCACGCGGTCTTGACCGGCGGTGGCGCGGCGCCACGTGACGACACGGAGGCGGCGGGCTGAGGTGGCGGCTGACGGGGACCGCCACGTCGACCAAACGTCGGCAGGGCTCCGGCGACCTTCGGTTTTAGCGACGGCGGCGATTAGGTGACGGCGAAGATGCGCATCTGGACCGGCGCGACACGACGAAGGTGGTGATGCGGTTAGATCTCGTCGGCGACGACCACGACGGCGGCGGTGACGAGCTAGCGGCGGAGCGGCATGGCTTGAAGAGGCGACGGCGAACCGTGGGTCCTCCGACGAAGATAACGCGCATCATGTAGGCCGTGATGCGCGAACTCGAGGTGGGCTTGATGGTGGCCGGGGCTCACCGACGGCGCACTGTCGACGAAGAGCTCCTCGGCGGCGCTAGGTTCGAGCTCCAATCCCGCGAAAAGGCGGCGCCTGGGTTCTGGTCTTGGGAAAAGCGGCGAGTGCGGGCGATCCTCGTGACACGGCCACGGCTTTAAATAGTGCCGGGAGCGAGGAGTCCGCGGCGGGCGGCGGCGGCGAGCTCGGACACGGACTCTAGAGTACGCGGCGAAGACGATCCGACGCGGCAAGATGGGACCCACATGGCGGGTGCGGCTCGGTAGCGCGCGCGTGCAGCGGCGCGGGTGAGGTGGAGGTGGGGCCGGTGCTCACGCGCGGGAAGAGAGAGGCGGAGGTGGGCTGCGGGAGTTGGGCCGACGGCGGAGGGAGATGGGTCGGGTTAGGGAATAGGAATGGGTTTAGGCCCAAGGAATTATCTGAGATTTTAAATAGGTTTTCATTTTTAGAAAATACCAGAAATTCAAATAAGCAATAGAAAATAGCAAATGTACTGAGAAAAATTCTAGAAAAATCTAGAAAATATATCTGAGCACATAGAACCCAAATAAAATAGTTTTGGCTAATGTTCATGTTGGGATTATTCACATTAAATATTTTTGATGTAAAGTCCAATATTAAGCTTTTGAATTTAAATTCAAATAAATCCAAATGGTGAATTTTCTCCCTACTAACTATTAAAAGATTTTTAAACTCTGAAAATTGGGATGTTACAGTAATGGTGTTGAGGGTTTATCGAATCACTCGTTTTATGCAGAGTTCAAGATTATCGATTTGACCGCGACTTTGTACCGAGTTGTCGAATGGTCGAAAGCTTCGAGTACTGTAGCTATAAGTACTATTCATCAAGTACTATAGCGTGGTCGAAATCTTCGAGTGTTGTAGCTCGTGTACTATTGCTTTTGGTATTGTAGTTTTCGAGTACTGTAGCGCCAAGTAGCAAGTGGTCGTAGCCCTTTTCGACCTGGTGTGGTCGTAGCCTTTTCGACCATATCAGTGGTCGTGGACACTGGTCGTAGACAATGGTCATAGACACTGGTCGAAGATGGTGGTCCTGGACACTGGTCGTAGATGGTGGTCGTGGATACTAGTCGTAGACCTTGCTGGTTAGCTCAATTTTATGGGTTTCAGTGCATAGATGTTGCATGATGCATGTTTTGATTAACATGGGTTAAGTTGTGAAGAACTTGTACTCGAAAATGATTGCTTTGTCTATTGTTGTGCAGGTGGCTTTGAGTCAACTATGGTCAATGGCGAGAAGGACCGGGACTTGGGTAGGAGAACCAAGGTCCAGAACGGTCATAGATGCTGGGTGAGATGGTTGGACTCAAGCAAAGTGTAAGATGGACAAGAACCATAAAGAAGACGAAATTTGAGCAAAGGCCTTTGTGAAGGTATGTGCTCATGCCTCATCAATTATGTGAATTGATGATTGTGTGTATCGTGCGGTGCTACGTGACGGTTTGCTTGTTTGTGATGATTGTAGGACACCGGAGTTAGGTCATGGTGAGAAGGACTAGATCAGGACTAGGTTAAGAGAACCAAGGTTTGGAACGATCGAGGTGGTACTAGAAGATGATTGAGGCTGGTGGGGTGGTTACAAGCCAAGAAAACAAGGAACTGGAGTGGAAGCTACCAATGATGAACATGACGAGCAGCGGCAAGGTGGACCGGGACTAGACTCAGGAAGGAGTTGAGGTCCTGAACGATCAAGGAAGCCAGGTGCAGTCATGGTGAGACATGTGACGCACCAAATGACTTGGTCCCAGTTGTAAGCAAGGACGGTTCGATGGGATCCGAACGCGTGAGGCTTGGTGGGAAGTCACTGGCGCAAAATGAACAATGATGACCAAGCGCGGCAGTTCGACGATTGGTTACATCAAGCGGCACAACAGTTCGGTGCGATGGGTTGCATCAAGTCGCGCGGGGGTCAGTGCAAGTGTCATGATGGCTTCAGTAGGAGCCATCATGCGTCAGTGAAACCCGTTTGTGTGTGGGCTTAACGGGTGCCCATTGGGATGTCTCTCTAGGGCTAGCCGCCACTATAAATAGGGGAGGGTGCTGGTTATGCACTCTCCAACCCTCATATTCAAAAACCCTAATTTGTGATTTAGGGATAGGAGAGGAAAGTGGAGAGGCTAGAGTTCATGCGAGATGTATTGATTGAGTGCTCACGTGTTCGATTTTGTCCGCCATGGTGGAGTGGCTGTAAAGATACAATCTCTCTAATCAATTCATGCAAGATTTACCCCAAGATGAGTTTTATCTTATTCTTGCTCTCTCTTTGACGCCTTTAGGATTTTTGGTGTCTCTTAGGTTTTTATTTGGAATCTTGCTGTAATCTTGCTTGTTGCGATGTTTGAAATATGATCTAAGGTTATCTTGATCATCATACCACCCACGAGCAAGCTTTTGGATCTAAGTTTGTTTTTGCCCTGTTTAGGTGAAAGAAAGAGTGATTTTAGAGGTTTTGTTCTTGAGGGTTTTTGACTTGATTCTTCCTGTGATTTAGGGTACTAGGATGTATGGGAGACTATCCTTAGCCATCTTGGATTGATTCCTCCCATGAAATCATCTCTATCATCGTTTTCGTATTTCGTCCGGTTTTGAAGCAACCTTTACTCAAACGGAAAAGGTTGGAACTTTGGCAATGATCTTCACGATCTTTGATCAGAATAGGTTTCTGATATCCTAGAGAAGGTATGTTTCAAGTCTCATGAAGTTTGGAGTTGTGGATCAAAAGTTGGATCAATTTGCGATTTCAAAATACTGCTGAAATTCAGTCTCTGTGCTGATTTTACGATTCACTAGTCTGACCGGTCAGTGGGGATTTCAGCGAGTTTTGATCCTTTTGTTGCCTGGTTCTTATTGAAAGATTATCTCTTGATCTTCATAGCTCCTCATAGCTATTGGAGTGAAAGAACCATGAACGTATTGAGGCAAAAGACTTTAAAGAGGTCATCTTTGTGTGACACCTATTCAATCCCCCTTCTAGTTGCCTCTTCGATCCAACAAGTGGTATCAGAGCAAGATTTGCTCTTTTGTGATTTTCATCGATCTTTGACAATAGCGACTAGTAGAAGGTCTTGTGAGGCTTCTAGTTCATATTCTTGTGACTCTTTGGCCGATGACTATGTGAAGCGTGAATCATTTCAGAGATGATTTGCTAGAGATCAAATTTATGGTATGTGTGGTGCTCGTGGCCACTTTACCCATATGTGCTCTAGTTTCAAACATGAGTTTTCTATAGAGCTCAAAGAGATAGAGCCCAATGGCATATGTAGAGTAGTGTTTGAAGATGAGCATGATGTAGAGCTTTTCGAGGATGATCATAATGAGTCATGCGAGGATGATCCCCTACTCAAGCTAAGCAAGGTGAGCAAAAAAAAAACTTATTAATGGCTTGTTGTCATATGATCTTAAAAGTGGAAAGCGAGGGCGGCGGTACCAGTGGCCGAAGCGGTTCCGCCCCCATGCCATCGTGGCCAACCGTCTTCAAACCCTGGACCGAAGCTTTTCAACTCTGGCCTACCGAAGGCAATGGCAGCAACTACTCTAGCGTCGCAGGTGTGCTTGGCCCCCGTCCCGGTGTCCCTCCTACCCGTGCACTCTTGCGGCACGGTCTAATCCACAGCGGCGATGGCGGTGGTGCGCTGCGGCCGTGGCGACCGCCACAGTCCCATGCAACAATCGTGGCAAGCTAACCTCCCTCCCCAGCAGCTGTCGTGGTAGCCTCAGGCGCAACCGGCCCATACGTTTCTGACAAGTGAGCCAGCCTAGGACGCGTCTAGTCTCATCAACGCGTCAACACAATGATGCAACAGCCACCCACCGCCTCCAACGACTGGTTCATGGACACTGGTGTCACAACACACATGTCCTCTGGTTCGGGTACTCTCTCCTCCCTATCCTCCCACCCCTCATCTCATCAGGTCATGATCGGTGATGACTCCGTTCTCCCTGTCACCCACATCGGCCACGGCCTTCTGCCATCCTCCTACCCTAGTCGTCCTCTTCATCTACACAATGTCCTAGTCACTACTCAAATTGTAAAAAATCTAGTCTCCGTTCATCAATTCACCATTGACAATAATTGCACTGTTGAATTTGATCCTCTTGGTTTTTCTGTGAAGGACTCACAAACAAAGATCATGATTCTGAGGTGCAATAGTGCGGGCGACCTCTACCCATTCTGTGCAACATCGCCACTCCGTCACGCCTTGGTGTCCTCCACCGACTCCACCTTGTGGCATCGCCGCCTTGGTCACCCTAGCAGCCACACCCTTCACTACCTTGCCAAGTCTTCTAGCATTTCTTGTCATAGGAAAATAAATGAACACTCTCTCTATATTTGACTTTGCGATGTAGATAATTTTCTCTTCAAGGCACTAAGGCGAGATAAGTAAGCATACACTAAGTTTGCATTTTTTTATCTCCTGTGATTTTTTAGTGTGGAACAATTGGCATAGTATAGTCATATGAAGACTTAAGACTCGCAAGTCACGTGTTCAAATACTAAATTATAGTGAAAAATACACACAAACAACCCACTCATCCCGTAATTGGTGAACATCAAACTTGATCTGGTCATTAGCCAGAGAGATAGGTTGCCAGTTACCACACTGCTAGGCCACTACGGTTGACTTGTACCTTTTACATAGTAACATTACCACATTGGAGATGCTTTTTTTTTTAAAAAAAAATCCTCTTATTTATATTAATAACTCAATGAGTAAATTACACAAGTACATAACTTTTACATTGAAAATTGTACACTAACAACATGTCGCAATCAAGTCCTTGATCGATAAATGTGCTGGACTTCTTTATCTTCCTTACCATCGACTCCGTATCTTGTAATGGTGTCTTGATTGCCGACAAGCTCGACAGTAGGCAGGAGATTGTCGATGATTTCCATTGATGTGTATGTAACAGCCCTAACTTAGGGTTTGTATTTCAAATGTAAAATTTTGAGGAGGAATAAAAACTTTTGTTGTCTCTTCAAATCATTTGGAAGTTTTCCAAATTTTCCCTAGCAATTTCCATTTTCTATAATTAAATTCTTGTGAATGGAAATTGTTGTCAGCAAGTTCTTGGCTTTCAAACTTGTGATCACCCTCGGAAATTATTTTTCCTATCATATTGATCATCCTATCTACCTCCCTGAATTATTTCACAATTTTTAGATTTTGTTTGCTATTTCAAATGGCCAAGTCAAACTAGTTGAAAACCTGGTCAAACCCTAGGTCAGCATGCTTGTGAATTTTCTGCAGAACTTTTCAGTGCATAGAAAGTTCTGGAAAATTTATGCAATGTTGTTCTCTGTCTCTAGTAGCTACCGTAAAAATTTCGAAATTTTTTGAGCTCAGGAGCTACCTCTAAAAATTCCCCAAACCTTCTCTGTCTTTTAAATCAAATTCTAAAAGTACTGTTCCTCGGGCCCGAACCCAACCTCAGGCTCGAGTCCGACTCGCACACTTGGTTCGGTCGCGCCAACTAATCGCACGCGCGAATCTAATGTCGTGACCGTCCGTTGTGCATCGAGCGATCCACGTCGCGTCTTGCGGCAAACTGTCCGAATGCATACACCAATCTCACCGTCTATTTGGATCCAACGGTCGACACGTTCCGATCGAGTCAAACCACCTTATCGCACCGTGCGGTCTCGTGCTCGCACCGCTTTGCTCCATCAGCGACATGTGGGTCCCACTGTCAAGCATCGACCTCGTCTTCTCCGCGCCTCACGGAGCTCACGGTAGTGCGCATGCTTGCCACGTCCTCGTCGCGCCACCTTTTTGTCCTCGTGTCGGCCGTGAAGCATCGCGGGATCTCATCTACCCACCGAGCCCATCCACTACCCTTCGCGTCCATTCTCGTGTTTTCTCGCCCAAATTTCCTTTCCGTGGGAGAAGAACCGAGAGCAACGCCGCCGTGTTAGCGCCGCCTCGAGCCGTGACCGCACGGCGTGATCCACGCTCGACGCCGCCTCCATTTTTCCCATCTCGAGCTCTCGGTGTCGATGTATCGCCGGGCGTGTCCGTCGTCTCGCCTCCGGTGATCTCGGCCCGCAAGCTCATCTGCGTTACGTGAGTTCCTAGTATCGACTTTTGGTCCTTTAGGATCGCATCGACCACCGAGTCTAACCGTGACCTTGTTTAACTCTTTGGTGCTTCACCAGGGCTTTGCGACGCCTTCTTCTCCAAGCTCGGTAAAGCGCCGTGTGTCAATTCCGGCGCCACCGTCCTCCTCCATCATCAAAATCGTGGGCTTATCGTTCTGGTGTCTCCGCGATCGTGGCGCACCTTCTCGAAAGCCTTTCGAAGTGCGTAGCATCTTCTCGCGAGCACCACACTTTCTTCTCGCCTCCGGCCGTCGTGAGCTCATCTCCGTCGACCATTGGGCTCGCGTCCGCACCGGGTTCGTGAGGTCTTTGCGAACCTTGAGGTACCACTCACTCGTCTTGAAACTCATTGGTTTGCTAGATCACACATGCGGCGCGCTGCCGTCCCGTCGCGTCTTGGTGAGCGCGCGAAGCTTAGTTAGCGCTAACCTGTTCTGGTGAGTCAGCGATTGGTGGGCCTCTTTGGTTGTCGCGTTTAGAAATCCTTTAATCCGGCCCGTTATTTATTCTACGAGTCACGCCATGTGGGCCCATCTTTGTCGATTAGGGTTGTGTAGCTCGTAATCGTTTTCTCGATGGGAAGCGTGCTTCTCTGTGAGAGTGTTTTAGGTTTGCACCTTAGTAAGCGAAGGCGTATTCTTTGAATACGCCTTCGGCGTCACTTTAAGCGAGTCTTGTTTGTCTCACAGTCGGCGTTCGCGCGGGCCATTGTCGATGGTGGGAGCTTCTTGTTGCGGTAGAAAAAGTATTCATTGCTTTAGTATTTACGGTTTATGTTTTTGTTGAGTCATTAATTCAATCAAACTTGTAAAATGTATAACTAATTCAATTTTTGTCCAAATTGCATGAAACCAGTCTTGTTAATTTTCATTTTAAATGTATTATTTACTAAAATTAGTTCCATCCATGCCTCTGTAGCAAAAATCTGTTAACTAATAAAATGGTGTCTTATGTATCTTCTAAATTAGAAAATGCATATCTTTTCCAATAATTGTCCAAATTAAATGAACCCAGTGCAGTAGAATTTCATTTTCAGTGTGCTAACTATTAGGATAGGTTTTATACACTGGTTCTGTTCATGAAAATTTGTTGAGTAATTAACTAGTGACTTGTTGTGTTTTTAGCTTAGAAAATTCATAGAAAATTGCTAATAACTTAAAATGATTTGTTCTCTGTTTCTAAAATTTTGTTATTTCATGCTTAGGCTGCTGTGTGAGTTTTGGCTTGTTTTGATGTTGTTGTATGTTTGAGTTTTGTCGGTGTTATTCGTTCTTATTTCTTTGTTATGTTCGATCGTTAGGCTTGATATTTGCGGCAACCACGAGGACGATCCTCCGCACCATATTGAGCAACAACAGCCAGGCAAGCAGTTTGATCATGATAATCCCAGTATTTTAAAGTCTAATATTTTGTTTCAGCTGTATGTATGCATTGCTTAATTTGTGTTAAATTGATTAGTTAAATCCGTAGTTGCATATCCTGTAGACAAAATATTGATCTCTACTACGAGCCTAGGTTATTTTTGTGATTAGAGGTCATTGGATGGTCTCTTGTCACTTAGTAGATCCAGGTCAAATTGCTTAGACATGCTTAGTATCGGTAGAAATGGCGGTTATCGACTTAGTCGGTAACCTTGATCACCTAAAATTTACTACAACTTTATATTTCAGCTTTTACGCTATGTTTAATTGCAAAACTAAAACTGAAAACAAAAATGATTTAGACGCAGGCACAATGGTAAGATTGGTGTGATCTGTTGGGTGTGGTGGAAAGGTGCCAGGTCAATTAAGGACCGAACATCTTGTGAGTTTTTGTTATCGGGCATTTGGCGTGCTAACCACACTAGAGGGTATGTGACCTCTCTTGACCTAGTACTTTGGCGTGTATTGGCTCCGGTCGCGGGGGTCGCGGAGGGATGGAGGTGGGAGCATGGTAGTTGTCGAAAAGCTTTATCTGAGTGGGTAGTTGCCTTTTCGGCTTTACCATGTAGCGTATGGATTTCCATCCATACGAGCGGCTCGTAGTTAATACACAATATTGGAAAAAGTCTCGTAGGACTTAGTGTCTTGCATACCTTGGAAGTGTGCTTTGGCTTAAAGGCGGTCTGAGGTGTGGGTACAGTGGTACACCCCTGCAGGGTTAAAAACTATTCGAATAGCCTCGTCCTAGGTGATGGACACGCTTGGGTAAGCTTATCGAGAGTTAGACTACAACCTTTTAAAATTAAAACTTGCAGGGTGGTACGAATCTGGGGATTCGTGCTATGTTGTGGTGACTATTGGGATAGTCACTTCTAGGTGGTTATTCGTACCTATCTTTATTTCACAGTTATTTCATCAGTAAAAATGAATTGCAAACTTGCCTTTAAACCATATTATATTATTGCAAATGAAAATTGGCTTATTGCAAATGAAACATATGGCCTCCACTGGATAAGCTTGCATGTAGCATATGAGCAGTGCCGCTAGTTCACACGTCGGTCTTGCGGGTACAAAGACAATCTTTGTACTCAGTGCTTTGCTTAATGTTTTTGTTGCGAGAGGAAGAAGGTGAGCCTCGGGTCCTCACATGTGAGTGTGTTGCCGCTTCTTGGGCGACTAGACTTGGCGGTCGGTCGGATGCCTTGTGGGTTGAAGGCACGCGATTGGCTTTGTTTATAGCCATCTTATGGCACTTTGCTTCATTGTCGTTCTGTCTATTTGTGTATCTTGTGGCACATCGGCCTTTATGCATTATAACTCTACTATTTGTTTATCTTCCGTTTGGTAGTGTGGTGTTTGGACTCTATGTTTGGAATGGAGTTGATGTCTAATTTTGTAACGAGGTGTGTATCTTGCTTCAGGAAGTATACATATCTCGAGATCATTATTTGATTTGTGATGCTAGGACCAGGTGGTTGGTTAAGCATTACAAGCCAAATAAACCGGGGTCCTCACAGTGTAGGACTTACGCCTCGAAAGTGGTATTGTTCATCGAAAAAAAAATCAGAGGTGATTTATTTGCACCCTTCTCAACCTAGAGTCAATTTTTGGCGTGGGCGTATAGCCTTCGTCGTCTAGGTGAGTCGGTCCAATGAAACCCATCATGGGTAAAATAAAATCTAGCAAGAACTTGCCGAAGAAGAACAAAACTAGAAAAATTAATCTAGAAAGAATAACAAAAGAAACTAAAGAAAGCTAAAGTTGATTCTGGAAAAATCAATAGACTCCCCACCCACTCGACACCAAAGAAGAGGGAGAGGGACCGACGGAGGGACAACGAAGTTGTGGCCGACGACTAGGGTTGCTGGTGGTGGCTAAGAGAGGAGAATACAACGCGTGCGGTTCGCGTTGGAGAGTCAGAGATATAAATGGCCTAGGTAAAAAAAAACAAGTATAAAGAATAAATGAGCTATGGATGTTGCCTTTCTAAAAGAAGAGTAAACGTGTCCATTTTATTGCTCCTCTCGCGTCGTGAGGCCCATTTGAATCCAGATCTAGGGATGTGAATTGGTAAAGGATAATCCGTTTTATCTGATAAAGCGTAAATATGGTAAGTAAAATACGCATCCGAATGAAAAACGAGTACTATCCGGGAAAATGGGCAGCATCCATATCTGTACCCGGTCAATATCTAGGAAAAATGGATAGTATCCGTACCCTGAGGGAAAAAAAATCGAATAGTATCCGGAAAAAACGAATACGAATACTACCCGTTTTCCCCGGATACGAATACGAATACTATTCTTTTTTTTCCCGGAGCGTTTCTGTTTCGACGGGGTCTTGATTTAATGCCAAATCTATGTCTATTGGGTGTTCTACCGAGATTTATCGTAAAAGTTGTAGGATATTCACATTCTACCGAATTGAGTATATATTCGATTCAAATTTGAATTCGTTATAATATTTTATTCGTATTCGTATTTAAAAATATTCGAATTCATATTCATATTGGTTTTAAAAATATAAGTTTGTATTCGCGACTATTCGATCCGTTTCCATCCATATCCCGACGGGCGGGGTTTCTTTCCAACTCCGCCTCCACTTACAGCCGATGGCAAACCCGCTCCGCTTTAATCCGATCCGATCCCTTCCTTCCCCTTCCCGTGTGCGCCTCCTCTGCTATTCCAAACGTGCTCTTCCTCCCTTTCTCTCTCTCGCCAGTCACGACGAGTTTTAGGGTTTCGCCCGCGCGTGCGCGGCGGCACCGGAGGCAACCCCACCTCTTCCCCCGATCTCGCGCCGGCCTCCGATCTCCTCTTCCTCCAGGTGAGCCCCCCCTCCCCTCTCCCCAAGGACCCTCCACCCCACCACTAGGGTTTCATGTTTCACACTCCCCGCGCGTAGATCTCTGCAATTGGACGCGCTGTGGTGCGGCGCTTTACGTTTTGCAAAGAAATTGCGGTTGGCTCGGCCAAGATTTAGTGCATTGGAGCCAGTAACCCGGCAGTTGGATTTAGTTGCGGTTGGTGTTTGATCTCGCTTCCACTTCCACCTACTTCGTGTTTTCCCACGTCTTTTTTAGGCGAGTGGATTTCGATGGGTTTGTAATTGTACCCCCCCAAGTTGGGATCTTTCTGGTTTTCTTGTAGTGATTAGATTAGATTAGGTGCCATAGTGCGAGTCTGTCATGTATTGTTGGGTTTGTCTCTTACCGGGTATTGGTACGGTGTGCATAGCAGCATAGGTTTTAGGCCTCAAAATTGCGAGTCTAGTCTTTCGCATGGCCAGCTTCAAAAGTTCCCTAATTTGCCACTCACCCACCATTACGTAAATAATATATGTACAAAGTCCTCTGCACCGGAGCCCAATAGAGTGTCGTCTGGAATGGGATTGATGTATAACTGCCCGGATTTTGCCCACGATTAGTTCTATCCATCTACCATTTGTTTTTTATATCTGTTAGTTTTCATATTTTTGTGCGGTGTATGATGACCAATTTGCAGTCTATATTTGTGGTTCACTTTGGTGCTTTTTTAGACCCATCCAAGGAGTGTTTCAGTTTGGTGTTAACAGGATGGTTTTGTTCTTTCCTTTGTCAGATGGAAAATAAGTGCAGTGTGGTTTTATGATTTCTTCCGGGAGATCAGAAGCTGTGGTGCCAGCCAGTCCGACTCATCTCATGGCAATTTTGGAGTACAATTTCAGGTTGGTATCTACATTAGTGTCCCATCTCATTCTATCATTTTGTAACACGCAAAGTACGTAACATGCTTTTCATGGTTTAATTACTAAATTGTGTTCCATGGCCACCATATGACACTCTGTAGGCCATCCTTCTGAAGAAAAAAAATGGTCTTTCTGGGAAATATATAAATGCCAAACAAAGACAAGGTACCAATATTATTTTTGTTGTTGTGGTTCTTTGTTTGGGTCTTCTTTCCACTTCCTTCATTTGTGATGACCATTGCCTGTCATTAGAACATAGGCCCCATGCTTTAGTAATCCGTTGTATCCAAAGACCGAGTGTTTCACTTTCTTTGAATTAAGATGCGAATACATGGTTAGCTATGACCAAAATTAATGTTGTGGATAATGGTAAATCTTGCAACCAAAGATTACTCATGTTTTTTTGCTTTGATTATCGTCTGGTACACGATAGCTTAGCTATCTTACTAAGCAATCCTACTTTACTTGGTTGACTTTTAGAAGGAAACCAGAAACGGTGGTTGGTGTGTACGTGGGTTCTACAGACAACATAAACGTAGGCTTATGGTTCCGATGTGCGTAGAAATATCACTGAGAGATGATTGTAGTAGGGAGAATGCATAAAGGAATTCATGGGAGCTGATAGAGTTATCTTTCTCATATGCAGGATTATGTAAATGCCACTTTTTGGAGTTTCTGCCCTTTTGGTTTAGTCATCAAGACTCTAGCTAGTAATTATATAAAGAAACAAATGAGTTGTTAATTGCTACCAAGTTGGCAAAATCGCTGGAACACAGCAATTGTGGAGAGAAACTTCAGTGGAATGCTAATAATGTCAGTGCCCAAGGTCTCTGCAATCAGAGACAGTAACAACTGAACCTTAAGTATCCACCAAGTTTGGCAAAACCGCTGGAACACAGTAATTGAAGGAGAAACTTCGATGCAACTTGTTGATGCCCAAGATTTCTGCAGTCGCTGCTTGAAATACTTTCTCGATAGGCAGTACTGAATTTGTAGATTTAGCTGTCTTGTAAGTGTAGAAAGCATGCACTGTGTTCCTCCTTTTACCTGTAAGTTGTATAGTCCATTTGAGGAGTTGTAATGAGGTAAATTGCATGAAAGAGTTTTGTCTATGGGTCTTGTTTGTGAATTGTTCTGAATGAATAGAAAATAAAGGTTCATGGGGATCCCTGGTTGTAGAATTACCTGTATAAAAATAATCTCCGCAAGTCAGATTACTCTTTTGCTGTAGAAAAGGCATTTACCCCCTGTGAAGCTCATTTCCCACTGCGATGATGTAAAATTTTGATGTTGGCCATTTCGCCACCCTGTCAGTGATGAACTCAGGCTCTGTTAATTGTGGGGTCAATTATTGAAATTACATGCGTAGAGGGGTCGATTCCTCTGAAAATATTCATGGATATACTACATGCTCAAATGAATTTTTTGGGACAAGTATGGTGCGAGGCAAATAAAAAGACAAGAAGACCAATATATATAAAATGGATTAATTCCTTATTTGTCACTGAAAGTTGACCAGGTCCTTAAAATACCATCGTGAAATTGCTCATCCCTTCATTGCTATTGGATTTCAACATTTATTCTGTTTTTACCACTCCCGTCGGTTGACCATGAGTTGCCAACCAAATTGTATGTGAAAAAACTTATTTACCCTTCTTCTTCATCCCTTCTCTCTCCATTGTCTTTCTCCTTTCTCCCCACCGACGAGCGACAATGGCACACTGAGGCTGACAGGAGCACAACATGTTCCCGGGGACAGGGAACCCATTTGTTGCGGCGCGCATGGACGGGGAGGACTACGGAGGCCAGAATGGTTGGGGCGACCTCCGGTGGCAGTGTAGCGGGAGCGGAGGGGTGGCATGGCGGTGTTGCGGGGGTTGGAGAGGGAGTGGAGGGGAGGCGTGCGGAGGGGAGTGGGCGCGGAAGGAGGGGTGGCGCGGCGTGGGCGGAGGGGCCGAGCGGCACGCAGATGGGCGGGAGTGGGGCGGTGGGAGCGGGAGCGGAGGGGAGGCGTGCGGAGGGGAGCGGGAGCTAAGGGGCGCGGAGGGAGGGGCGGCGCGGTGCGGCGTGGACGGAGAGGCTGGGAGGCACGTGGCGGGGCGGGGCGGGGCGGCGGGAGCGAGAGTGGGAGCAGAGGGGCGGCGCGGGTGGGGGGCTGGGTCGGCGTCGTGGG
Organism: Ampelocalamus luodianensis; assembly: GCA_036346255.1. Lineage (NCBI taxonomy): Eukaryota > Viridiplantae > Streptophyta > Magnoliopsida > Poales > Poaceae > Ampelocalamus > Ampelocalamus luodianensis. The sequence goes on along the minus strand of CM070632.1, from coordinate 49,875,969 downwards.
CATGAGGGAGGGTAAAGTGGGTATTTTGACAATTTTTCGGTGGTTAATGGTGGCCGGATGTAACGACGTTAACGGGAGTGACAAAAGTAGGATAAAAGTTGAGATCCGATGGCAATGAAGGGATGAGCAATTTCGTAATAGCATTTTAGAATCCGATCAACTTCCAATGGCAAATAAGGAATTAATCCTATAAAGGTATATATGTCTTGAACCTTCCCTTTTTTATGCCAAAAAATACATCCTGTATCATTGTGAAATTTGGAAGATATGCGTGACAGCATGCCCCACGTGTGAGATTTTTTGGAATTATCTAATGTTCCAACCGATATATTGGGAGCTCTTGCCCCTAAGAGTGGAAAATCCATGCCTCTCCCACTTTTAGGTATTCTTAAACATAAATATCTGTTACCTGATCTTGGATCCTACTTTTATCAATGGAGTGTCTGTCATTTGTCAAGTGTGTTGAGTTTCTCAATGTTTCTATTTCTGTCCTTCTGTATCTTTTTGCACCTAATATGTTTCTTTTCTGCAGTAGTAGTCGAACTTATCTTCCTTTCGGTTACTGCTGCTACCCTAGTTGTCTTGAGTTTATGTTGTTGAAGTAATCTGTTCTGTGGTTGATTTTAACTGTACACATATTCCTTGACAATTTCAGAGAAATTCAAGTATATTTTTGGATAAGTTGGAAGGGAGGCCTTCTATCTGGAACTAGTTAACATCTGGTATTTCGTTAGGCTAATAAGGAAGGGTTAAAATGATTGGTGATGCTAGGAAAGAGGGGTCCAAGTGGGACCAAAAAGAAGGATATCCTGATATAGTTGAGATCAGTGAAGATGAGTCTCTTCCTATGAATACGGATGATCACTGTAAGGATGGAAATTCGCTCCCTAGTCAGGATTTCAGTAATGGTAGTGGAAATCAACTTGGTGAATCCTCAGACCCAAAACCTGATGCCTCGATGCAGCAAGGTAGTGCTGGACACGAGCAGGAACGAACTGATGGGTTCAATAAAGATATCAAAGAAAGGCAATCTAAGGCATCCTCTGAAAGATCGCAGCCTCCTAGAATGGCCGATGAGGAGCATAATAATAACGACTGGGGCAAGCCAGGTTTGGGAAAGGCAACCGGCAACCAAGGTATGACCAGATATGCAGATGACAGAAGACGTGGCGATGGATGGGGCACAACTCTTAGTCGTGATTATTCTTCTAGGATGCCATCTGATCCAGATGCATGGAGGCAGCGGAGTCGCAGTCCATCTCCGAGAGGTGTTTGGAACAGGTCACGCAGGTATGGTTGAACAAGTAATTAGTTTCTTTTTTTATTTGCCATGAAGTAGTTTCCTTTTCTGTGCAAGTATGGTACTTTGGTTCTCTGTTCCCTGTATATTGTCTGAAAAGCAACTTTTGGAGCTAATTTTAAGTGAAAATTTAATCGTGGAACTGGAAAGCATCCGAGATAGTATCTTTGGTTATTCTGTAAAATAAATGAAGTTAGGGTCAATATTTCTTATTAGGTTTACTTGTTGATCACTTGATCATCTCTAACTGTACAAGAACACCATATTATCTTCCTGGCACTACGAACTAGAAGCAAAGAGCTACAAAATGAGGGTCTTGAACTCTTGATTATTTATTGAGGACAACCTCTCTTTTAATCAATCTTGATTTGGAAGATGATATGTTAATTTAAGATATCCTCACAACTTGTACTAGAAGATAATTATTTGAAATGTTGTGGAAAGATTTGGTTTTCTAGCTGTGCCTTTTCTATACCACATTTGTTTCTTTTAACAGGAACAGAAGCCGCTCCAGAAGCAGGAGCAGGAGCAGAGGTGGAGGCAGAAGCAGAAGCAGAAGCCGAAGTCCTTATTTTACTGACCGTGGATCTGAGTGGAGGGTTGAGAGAGGCAGAACATCTGGAGGACCTGCTCTGCCCTGTAGAGATTTTGCAGCTGGTAGATGCAGAAGAGGCTCTTATTGCAGGTTTCCTCATGAAGATGGTGAGCCCAGGCAGTTTGACGAGCATTATCCTGGAGACTCAAGGGAAAGGTATGGACATCAGCCCAAGGAGTTCATGGATCCACGAGAACCAAATGACTATTTACGGAGAAGGCAATCTCGAGGTCATTATGATGAAGGGGCTTGGGAAAGATCTGATCCTCGAAGGGATTACCAGTCTACTGAACAATGCCATGATTTTGTCAAAGGAAGGTGCAGCAGGGGTGCAAGCTGCCGATATGTTCACGATGATTCTGCCTCTCATGGTGGATGGAGAGATGAGGTTAGGAAAAGTGTTCATGGTAGAGGTGGCTCTGATTCATCCTATAGGAATAGGACTGAGCACCGTAGGACAAATAAAAACCCCTGTAAATTTTTTGCTGAAGGTCGCTGCCGTCGTGGTCAAAATTGTCCATATCTCCACGAGGAAGCTCCCCAGAGTCAAATGGGACTGGCTGCACCTGATGAGCCTTTGAATTACAGTGATGGGTGTATAACAAGAGGAAATTACTCGAACTGGGGTGAACAAACTAATGCTACGCATGCAAGCTCTCAGATTTTATCCAGAGATGACAAGGAAAACCCTGGTTCTCAGGGTACTGGCAGAAGCGATTCTCAATATGAGTTCAAAACCCAGCATTTGAAAGATGCTGGAAGGAATCAGTACCAGATATTTCCTCAGGAAGATTTTGGTTCACAAGGGAAAAACAAACCTGAAGTAGCTGCTTCACAACAGCCACAGTTCTTAAATCCTATCCAAACAAGTGCAGATAGCACGAGCAATGGCAAGGTATCTGGCATGGACGGTCAGAGTGCACCTGCAACCACTAGCAATTTGACTATGCAAACTGGGATTCATGCTGTTAATCTAATAGGAGGGCAAAGCTTGGGCCAAATAGCACAGAGCCAAGATGCAGTTCCTCAAATTCCTGGGGCACCAACTCTTCCAGTCACCACCCAATTGCAGAATGCTGCATCCTCATTGCCTTTGAATAGCCAGCCGCAGCAAAGCGATTATTCATTACTTCCAAACAGGCAGGATCAGTTGGTAGTTCCTCAGGCAGCTGCAAATAACTCAGCTCCTAGCATGCAGAGCCTGCCAGTTGATCCTTATATGGGACACAACCAACACACCTACAGTCTAGGGGCACAGGCATTGCCAGATCTCTCTGCACTTAATGGGCGAATTTTCAATGTTACTAGTCAATTTCCACAGAATCTTCCAACAACTGTGCATGCGCAGCAGAGTCAGGCAACAATTGACATACCAAAACCAAGCCAAGATAATGGTACTCAAAGTATACAAAACACAAAAATTTCCAGCCTGTTACTCCAAATGTGCATACTCAGAGTCAAATCTTGAAGGGGTTATCAGTAGTGCCGAGCTCCAGCTCAGCTGACATGGTTGGAGCTCCCGTTCCTCATAATGCAACGACAAATGTAGATGTTAGTCGGGTTGCTGCATCTTTGGCACAGTTCTTTGGGAATGCTGCCGGTACTGTTGTACTGCAACCATCCCAACCTAATCTGAATTCGAGCTTGATGATCACTTCATCTGCTGCACCTCCAACTGTTCAACCCAATCCGTGGCCTTGGGCACAGCAACAAGCAGGCATGGTCCGGCCTGCACCCTCTGTTCCATCTGAACAGCAAGCTCCCAAGACATTCCAGATACCAATGGCTGTTGGTAGCAGTAATGGCAACCCTGTGCTCTTACCCCATCTGGTTGCACCGACTGGTCATGCTTCTACCTCTGTGGTTAATGAAACCGTACCTTTAGAAAATAAGAAAGGAGAGCCCAAGGATACTGATGCAGAGGCTCATGAAGATGGTGATAATAAGAAGACCAAGGACTCCAAGGCACTGAAGTTGTTTAAACTTGCACTCGCCGACTTTGTGAAGGATGCACTTAAGCCTACTTGGAAAGAGGGTCAGTTGAGCAGAGAGGTTCATAAAACCATTGTGAAGAAGGTTGTTGACAAAGTTACTAGCACGGTGGAAAATATCCCTCAAACAAAAGAGAAGATTGATATCTACATGTCCTACTCTAGAGAAAAACTTAATAAACTTGTACAGGTCACAACAGCTTCCTCGCGCATCACCTTTTTCCCCTCTAATGTTCACCCAACTTCATTTTTACCTCACTTCTGTGCTCTCACCTGGGCTGTGTTTCATGCAGGCATACGTTGGCAAGTATGTCAAGACGTAACATTTCGGCAATCACATCGAGACTTGTGTTTCCTGCGTTGTGTCGAAAAGATGGAAAGAACCTGATCTGTACTCAAAAGCTTAGGATTCTGTAAACTAGGGGACTTCGGTTAAAATCAAAACAGCAGTTTTTTTCTTCCAGTTTCAGTGTTTATTGTGTTGGTAGACAGGTAGCGCTGCTGCTAGTGCGACGGCACCAAATGTTACCTCGGTGTGCCTGGACCTTTTGTAGGATGTTCATTTGAAATATGGAGCATTCTATAGTAGACGATGCAAGATGTGGATCATCTTTACGGTGTGCCTCATAGCTTTGGGCTTACGGCTTATTATATTTAGCTCCAATCCGCAATCAAGCGTCTGTATCTGGGCAAAAGTAAGTTGTTAGTAGCTGGTTAATATCTCGTGTTGGGTCGGTTTTTTTACTATGCTGATTCATTACAGGTCAAGGAGACCTTCCAAGTTCCAAGCAGCGGCTATTTTTTTCTAGCGAAATGTTTGGCAGTGCTACTTATTATAGAGCGTTTTAGAATGTGCAAAGATTTTCAGTTGAATCTCTCCCGTTCTGTTGTCTACTGTAACTGAAGAAACAAATGCTTAGTGGCTGCAACAATAACAACGCAGTATTGCATCTACATTGAAATGCCCGGCGGAATTCCAGGGACCTTTGACTCGAAATTAATCCTGAGCGAAACAAATCGATGGCTGACCTGCATATAATCGGCTCCGGTCATTGCTTGATTCCATGCACAAGATTCCAACTTGGAGATAGGCTTCATCGTGTTCCATCTCGGCCTCATTTGGCTTCTGCACAGTGCTGTAATGGCGATTAGGCGGCGCGAGCTTCTGCTTCTTCCCTTCGTTCCCATCCTGCTGCTCTCCCTGCCACGGCACGCTCATGGTTCGTACTGCATCGCTGCATATCTACCAGTTCGATCTCTCTTCTTCGCGGCTATTTCTTCAGGTTTTGGTCAGTAATTTGTCCCGAATGAAATTTTCGTTGATATTGCGTTATCAGGTGAAATGCCGGCGGGTGCAAAGCTATGCGAGGTACAGGTAACCATCTAATTGACCTGTCAGTGCTCACTAATGTTGCAAACTCTAAGCAAAAAAGAAATTAAAGAGGCAATCACAAGGCACGAGCACATCAAGATCATCACACCACAGTAGCTCTTCCGTTGCAATCACCATTACTGTATCATGCGTTATCACACATATTTATCTCGCGATGTCATGTCACCGGTAGATCTCTTACACACATTGGAGCTGTACTGTTTTCTTCTGATTGGCCTTGAACGATTCTTGATCGCCAGAAAACGTGGTGCGTGGCGAAGCCGTCGGCGAGCGACGGCGACCTCGCCGACGTCCTCCGGTTCGCCTGCTCGGAGGTCGACTGCGCCGCCATCCGGCCCGGCGGCGCGTGCTTCCTCCCCCGGAGGAACGTGGCGCTCGCCTCGGTGGCCATGAACGCCTACTACCAGGCCAAGGGGAGGAACCCCTGGAACTGCTACTTCAACGGCACCGCTCTCCTCGTCCTCACCGACCCAAGTATATAATCACTATTAATTACTACTAATTTGCTGCTAATTATTATATGCTCAATTAGTTCGTTCCATTTTGGTACCTTCTCGTTGCATCAATTAAACAAATTCTTGATTTGCAAGGCTACGGTGGCTGCACGTACGCTTGACAAGTTCAGAGAGCAACATACATGGCATCATGACATGAGAGCTTCTTGGTGTCTTCTTATGATGCAGCAATTCTGACTCGCATGCTCAAGTAGTAGTAGTATGCGCTTTGTATCTTTCTTTCACGATGATGTAGCCATGATCAAATATCATACAAAGATAAGACTTTTTTTTATGTCTCTTATTGTACGCATGACGTCTTGTTTAAGGCTCCGTTTGGAACGCGAGATTTTTTTTTTCCCGATTCCTATAGAAACTAAGCTGTTTCACGTGAAATTCCTACGTTTCCGAACATGCCAAATGGTTTGGTGGTAGGTGAGCAAAGGGGCATGATAAGCAGCGTGCTGCATCATCTACGTTGAGATCAAAATTTCAATCGGTTTGGTACGACCAAATGCGTGGCTAAGTGCCACAGTCGTCAGGCCAGAAAAGAAAAAAAAAAAAAGATTAGCACACATGTACTATTCTGGTTTAAACTGCCTTATCAATTTGACCAGTGAACAACGTAGGCACAACGGTGCTGCTTTCCACAGGGACACAACACAAGTACACAAGACGATAAGAGGAGAGGAAATTGTCGCGAGGTAGGTGAGGTTCAGGGATGAGACGAGTCAAAGAAGGCAAAGAAGATTAGGAGATCTGCAGGCATCCAATTCTGATGTCGATCTGATGCAGAATCGCAGTGCGTTGAAGGAAAGGAGGAGTCAGTGTGTAACTGTGAATTTGCAACCTCGTTGCTGCTAGGAAATGGGACCAGCGAGACTCTGAGAGACGAGTTGCTGCTAGGAAATGTTGGCAAAGTTGGACTAGGCTATAAGCGTCAGTGCCAAATCCTCGGTGATCTTTCGAGATCTTTAGAGATTGTACAAACGACGTCAATTTTCTGTAAATCTTGTCGTGTAGAACGTGAGATGATGTGAATGAGAGAGGGAGAGCATAGAGAATTAAGTCGTCTCTCATGCGTTAGTCGATTGTAACATGAGAAGTAAGACACGTTGTATATAGAGGAATTGTGTATAGAAACATGTAAAAATATAACTCATCGCAGAAACTACTTTGGTATTATCTATAATTTAGAGAGATATTGTAAACAATGGCTGTATTATATCATATCGAGGATAGTATTTCTTAGTAAGCTGTCAATTCGAGCGAGAAGAGTCAAGGAGCAATCAGTTTGGGATTTCACACCCGTCCATGTTTCAGCTACTGGATTGCCAATTCAATCCGCAAAGCGGTATGCTTATGACTTGCATGCTTTGACTGCCCGTCCTCTTTTGACTGCCCGGAGGACGACCGTGGCAACAGCAGCCATTAATCAAGAATTTAAGATGATAGCATGCACCCGTCATGTTCCATTTTCAACTATAAGCAAAGGAAATTGTTATGATAGGCCGCGAGGCCAGCTTTACAAACAAGTAGAGTTTTTTTTACGATACACTTATTTAATTCTTTTCAATTCAGTGGTTTAGATTAGCTAGCTAGAATTTAGTTATACTATATCTGATAGTACGAGTAGTGGAATCCTAGTAGGGTAGAATTGCAATTGGATTGCACCACATAAGAGTACTATTTTCAGCACCAGTTAAAAATGTTCATAATACCATCGTGAAAAAATATAAAGACAAAGAAAATTCTATTATGTCCATTAACAAATCAATAACAGATTTGATTTATACTACCACTATATATTTACTAGTAAAATATACGATAAAATTTCTCTGCAAGTAACCACACACACCAGAGTTTCTCCAATTTACAAGTGATATCTTCATAAAGGAGTCACCATGTGCAAATTGGATATCACATCTTTGCAATCTTGATTCGCCCACCACCTGACCTGCAACTATGGATGTAAATGAGCCGAGCTCTAGCGAGCCTGACCTCCTAGGTTCGAGCTCGAGCGAGCCTGAGTTGGGGTCCAAGTTTGGACCGAGGCTCGAGCTCGGCTCGACCCAAGCTCGAGTAGGCTCGAGTAAGCTTGGCAGCAGGAAAAAACATACATCAATTTTCAACAATTAGAAAAGCTCGAGGGAGACTCGATAACAGTTAACATGCAACAATTTTCAACAAGATAGGAGGGTTATTTGGGTAATTTTCAACAAGATAAGAGGGTTATGGAGAGAAGCTCAGTAACCATTACATTTGAGCTCGGATCGTTAAGGCTCGCGAGTTATTCAAGCTTTTTTTTTTACCACCCTACCTGCAACACGCACAGAGCGGCAATTAGAGCATCTACAATAGTCTATGTCATTTGTTACTAAGGGGTGAACACATCAGCATTTAGATGATGTGGAAGAGAGAATGTGAGCTTGTTTCTAGATAAAAAAAACAAACAAGTTTTTGATACCAAGACACAAGAAACAACAAAATAGCTATTGGAGGCTTGCTTGTTACCTAAAAATCTATTTTGTGTGTATCAATTAAAGTAGAAATTAAAGTCTTAAATACATACTCAAGAAACAATCCATTGAAAAACTTATATCTTTTTATTATATCGAGTATTCTCTCTTCTCTTAGTAGCCAGCTAAAAAATAAAAATAATGTAGATGCTCTTAGGGCATATACAGTGGGGTGACATCAGCAGTCTATAATCTTTGCCACGTAAGATTTTTAATGATGTGGATGAGAGAGAACAAGGAGAGAGAGTAAAGCTGTCTAACATGCAACAGACAGTATATAAGACCCTTATAGACGACTGTTTCGTTGTTGTATCTATGTTATCTGTACAGTTTGTGGGGTCATATATATATATATATATATATATATAACTTAAAACGATCTATTGTATGAGTTGTCTTTAATTTTATTTGTAGATGACATAAAGAGTATTACAGACAGTTATCGTCTATACCATTGTTCATGCTCTTAGACGACCCACGTAGGATGATCGACGTGGACACATAAGCCACCAGAATTACATCAATTGTTTCCCACACGTGCCGAAAGATGAGCCGGCTCAGCGCGCCCCCGCTCGCTACGTCCCAAGCCCCCAACTGCCCGATCCGGTGGGCCCGGCGCAGCCCGTCCCTCCAACCCTCCATGCACCCGGCTCACCAACACCATCAGCAACACCCTTCCAAGCCCTCCGCCTCTCCAGAGCTCCGACCCAAACACCGGGTCCACGTGTAGCGCGGTAGACCCACCAACCCCGCGCGAAGAATTCCGAGGGCGACCGGTTTATATACCCGCCTCGCGTGCCCGCATCTTCTCCAGCCACTCGCCTCCTTGCTAACCCCTCCGATTTCTTTAACCTCTCCTCTCCTCGCAACCCATGGCGGCCTCGGCTATCAGAAACCCTAACACCGCCGCCGCCGCCGCCGCCGCCAGGGCCGCGGCGCCGCTGCCATCGCGCGCGGTGCTGCGGGTGTCGTCCGGCCTGTCGGCGCCGTCCCGGAGGGCTGCGGCTGTCGTCGCGGCGGCAATGCGGCCGGCGAAGGCGGTCGCCGCCGAGGCGCCCCCCGCGGGGATCGCGAGGCCCGACGGGCTCGGGAGGTTCGGCAAGTTCGGGGGAAAGTACGTGCCCGAGACGCTCATGCACGCGCTCACCGAGCTCGAGGCCGCCTTCCAGGCGCTCGCCGGCGACGACGAATTCCAGGTAACGCCAATGATTCCGATTTTGGGGTTGTGTTATTGGTATTCCCCGGATGGATGGGCGACGATTGGATTTGTTTGGTTGGCTATCCGCGTAAAGTCCGGACCTTTCAGTGTTTGGACACCGTTTCGTGGTTCAATTTGTTGGGTTTGTTGGTAGGAGGTAAGAGATGTTGATGCTGATTTGTAGGATTTTAGTCCGTAAGATCTGGAGTTTTGTGGATAATGGCGTTTGTTTTGATTTGTCTCTGGTTAGTACTTGGACTTGTTGGAGTTTCCGATGTTTGGTTTGTGCTAGTGGGGAGAGGCCACACCTAATTCGCACAAAATATTCTCCTTCTTTGAGCTCGGTTGATTCGTCAACAGCTTCGGCTTTCGTGTTTGGCCCTTTCCAAGAACCGAGCCCACATAACTTGGAAATGAGTGTTTCACTGTATTTGATCCGTATCAGAGATGAATTGCATTTAGAGTATTTACAATAGTTTGTTAGTACTTAATTTAATAAAAAGAAACAAAGATTTTAATGAATTGTTTTTGAGATTATGTCTAAAAAATTGTTACATGTGTGTATGATTCTTGATGATTAATAATAAAATATAACTTTGTAGTTTTCATGTTTTAGCTCATTTATCATATCAATAATAAAGTTGGACTGCACAAATGATCGGACGGATATTTTACTTTAAGACAATGAGATTCACAAAAAGCGTTTTTAAATAACAAGTAAATCTCCATTAGAGTATTTGGTTGTTTCTTATGTCTTGCTATTAACAATTTGATAGTTTCTTCGTCTAAAACAATCTCATATTCTCTCCTTTATATCACCTAAATGATAAATGATAATATGGTAACTCTTTAGTAACAGCTGACGTAGACTATTGTAGATACTCTTAGAGGGCGACAGATTCCACCCCTGCCTCTTTATGTATGGTTGTCAGTAACTAAGCATGCCGATTCTTGATTGTAATGTGCGTAGCCATGTATGGTCCCGAATCATGCGAAATGAATACAAGTCATGTTGCTTTGGGGCAAAAGGTAGTTTATATTTGACACCACATTCCTGCTATTTGCAGAAAGAACTGGATGGTATTCTCAAGGATTATGTCGGTCGTGAGAGCCCGCTGTACTTCGCGGAGCGCTTAACGGAGCACTACAAGCGCGCCGATGGCACAGGCCCGCTGATTTACCTCAAGAGGGAGGACCTTAACCACACCGGTGCCCACAAGATCAACAATGCTGTGGCGCAAGCATTGCTCGCCAAGCGCCTCGGGAAGCAGCGTATCATCGCTGAGACTGGGGCTGGCCAGCATGGTGTCGCCACTGCCACGGTGTGCGCGCGGTTTGGGCTGCAGTGCATCATCTACATGGGTGCGCAAGATATGGAGAGGCAGGCGCTTAACGTTTTCAGGATGAGGCTTCTTGGAGCAGAGGTATGGCTGAAACTCGTGCATCTTTATGCCCTTGTCATTTTTTTTCATGACATCTCTTCTTAGATTAGGCTTGCGCTTGCAATTATGTGCGAGGCTATTGCCTATTAGTTATTTTGCAAATCATCCACCGTGGGAGGCAGAATGCTTTTGTTTGTCTTTTTGAAGATCTGTTGTTAGACACGCGCACGCCAGCACTTGTTTCTCATCATGTGTTGGTGGCTTTTGGTGAAACAGGTAAGGCCAGTACATTCTGGGACAGCAACGTTGAAGGATGCCACTTCGGAGGCCATCCGTGACTGGGTCACTAATGTAGAGACCACACACTACATTTTGGGCTCAGTTGCTGGTCCACACCCATACCCGATGATGGTGAGAGAGTTCCATAAGGTGATTGGCAAGGAGACCCGTAGGCAGGCCATGGACAAGTGGGGTGGCAAGCCTGATGTGTTGGTTGCTTGCGTCGGTGGTGGATCAAATGCCATGGGTCTCTTCCATGAGTTCGTTGATGATCAAGATGTAAGACTGATTGGAGTGGAGGCTGCTGGTCATGGTGTAGACACTGACAAACATGCTGCAACTCTGACAAAGGGAGAAGTGGGAGTTCTCCATGGATCTTTGAGTTATGTATTGCAGGATGATGATGGACAAGTCATCGAACCCCACTCCATCAGTGCTGGGTAAGTGTTCTTAATTCTTATGTTTACATCAACAAGATTTTATTTTCTTATATCAAGTGGGCTAATCACATCCATATTGTTATAAATGATAGGCTGGACTATCCAGGTGTTGGACCTGAGCATAGTTTTTTGAAGGATATTGGACGTGCTGAATATGATAGTGTGACAGATCAGGAGGCACTGGATGGTATGTTTCTCACCATCCTTGTTTCTTTCTGTCGTATTTTTTTCCAGTTGATTGGTGGTCTATCTATTAAATGCTGATAGCATCATGTTGATGGTGGTAGTGAAAAGTGACAACTGATAACTGTTAATGACTCTGATCTAAATAACATACATTGTGAATGTTGGAGCAAATCATTGCCTAGGCACTAATAGGCACCAATAATGTTTTTCTTATCGAAATTGGCACCAATAATGTTGATGTGAATCTTTACTGATATCAGTGCATCTGCACTGTTTGGTTATTTGTAACTGAAATTTCCAGGTTACATGTGAATTTTAGATATATACAATATACTTCAGCCATTACTGCAAGTTGAACTCTGCAGTGGAGTTGGTAAGGCATCCTAAAGTGACTGAATTACAGAAAAATAAGACGTGGATTTTTTTAACATGCTGAATGAGTAGCATGTAAGCCTTCACCGACTCAATGTTAAGCATTTACTTGCTGTTGCAAACTTGAATATTGCAAGCACAGAATGACTTAATCCTAAGGCTAGACGCAATTGACTGAATTATCGAAAATAATATGACAGGTGGGAAGTCTTGTAACATGCTGACTCGGTAGCTTCGACGTCTTAACTGACCAAATGTTAAATATATAGTTGATGTTGCAATCTTGAATATCGCAACACGCAATGTGTCCTGGAGTTCCTTAGGATTTGCAACGTAACATGTCTTAAGCCTGTAGGATTGATTTTCCCAACTCAGTAGCGTAACAGTCTTCTCTGACCTGACTGCGCTATGTTCAATGTCTAACTCTTCCATTCCCACTGTGATCTTCACATGCAGCATTCAAGCGTCTCTCACGGCTGGAGGGCATCATCCCCGCTCTGGAGACGTCCCATGCGCTCGCCTACCTGGAGAAGCTCTGCCCGACGCTGCCAGACGGTGTTAGGGTGGTGTTGAACTGCAGTGGAAGAGGAGACAAGGATGTCCACACAGCCATCAAGTACCTTGAAGTCTAGAGAGGCTAAATAATAGCTTTTGCATGGGCAGTTTTGGAAGGGTGCACCAGTTGGTGTTTTTCTTTGGATATGAAGTACAAATAATCCTTGGAAGTTGGTTATTAGCTAGCATATTTGTTTGTTGTCTTGTATCTGAATAATAATATTGAAGTGGGTGAATAAACACAAAGCATTCTCCTCCCTTATTGATCTCTGCCCTGCTCACTGTGTGCTGTGCGCTTCTCTGAAACCGATTTTTTTGAAATAATATTACTTTTAAAAAAATTACAAAAATAAATAATCGATTTTTTTTAACAATACTAAGCTACTATCGCCATTTGGAATGGTGATAAGCTCCTTTGGCTATTTCAAATGGCAACAGTAGCCTAAGCAGTGGCGACAGGAGCTTGAACAGTACAAAATGAACTCTGTCACCAGTTGAAATGGTGACAGGACCTGTCGTCAGTTGAATGGCGATAAGGACCTGTCGTAACTCAAATGACATATGATCTTAAATTTTTTTATATTAAAATTTTGGAAAACTGTTATTTGAAATAGCGACAGGGATCCCGCAACTCTCTGTTAACATTCCAAATTGCGACACAATCTACCTTATAAAAGACCTCAAAATTATGGCATAACTCACTTTTATTTAGAAAAAAAGAGAAAGAGGGGAGGGAAGTGAGGGGCTTAGAGGAGTATAGGGGAGGAGAGAAGCTAGCGAAGCGCTGCCTATCCGATCGCTCACCTTTTAGGCAATTTTTTTAATCAAATGGATTACATAATTTTAGATGTATGGTTACGAAGTGTAGTATGTTGTACATAATCCTTTTCAGTGGGTAGTTTAGTTTTAGATATGTGGTTAATCGTGAAAATCTTGTTTATGGTGCAGTACGTCAAATATGTTGGACGTCACCAACTTCAAAATTTACTACGGTCAGGGGACTATTCTTAGGGTCCCGTGGGGATTGATTTGCGTTATTTCCAATCGACGACTGTGACCCTAACAAGACCAGAGCAATGTACATAGGACGTTGTGATACGGTGGTTGTTCCACACATTCGATTTGGACCATGCTATATATCGATATTGAGCTGTCTTGCCAACCGAGCACCACATGACACATATTGGGAGTTAGTGCATCTCAAGGGAACAAAGTCATAGCAGTCATATGTACGCAGGATGATGGAGGAATGGTGGGATTTGGTCATTCTGGTCTAGGCATATGCCAAGCCCACTCCTGCATCGGCGGCTGAATAAGAAGGGGGTGGTGATGCCGAAAAAGAAGTCAGGGACTCTAGCCACAGTGCGGTGCACACAATGGCTGAAGGTCCAGGAATTGTTGATCCTGTCGATAAAAACCTTGTGGAAGGAGCTCCTTCAGTTAGGCAAGCTAGTGGGCTTGCTGACGAGGGTGAGGAGTTGAAAGCTCTAGTGCAAAGGATGGATCACGAAGACCAGAACTACTTGACATTGTCAGAAAATAAAAGATCTGATGATGAGGATACTATGGACCAGTAGGCGGTTCCATCCGAGTGGAATACATACTAGTTCGACAACCTCATTGTTAAAGAAGACACTCGTGTATCGTGGGAGTACGACCAGAGCGAGGTCAAGCAATGAGCTATGTACAAATGCAAGAAAGTCGTGCAAGAGACAGTCTGCGTCTGTTTTTGAGCCCAAGTCAAAAGGGTGTTGCGCCACCTCCTCTTGGGCCCATGGGCCTTGTAACTCTAAGGGCGTGTGTCCACTTCCCTGGCCGCCACCCCAGGTTGTCTTCCCATATAGGAGCCGCCGCATCCCTTTGCTAGAACTCGGATTTCGTTGAGTTTAGGTTTAGCCATTGTGCAAACTTCTGTTCTTCAGTTGTGTGGCCACCTGTCAAGATAGCCTTCGGGATCCCACATTTGTTTTTCAATACCATCTACACTATAATTTCTATTTGCAATATCAGATTGTCTATATTTTATTCTTACTAGTTCTTCAATTACTCGCATGAATTGAATCTCGTGTTCAGGTTGATCGCGCTTCCAGCACGGTCAATAACATCTCGGAGTTGGTTCAACGATTACTAAGACGCAAGCATCGTCGTACGGTTGTAGTCGGATCGCGAGAGTCATCTCCACCAAAATCGATATTTACCAATCTCATCGAAAGATCGGGCACCCCGCCTGCATCAAGTGGTATCAGAGCTCAAGGTTGCTCGATGAGAATTTACCGTTTTTCGTAAGTTAGGTTGCTTAATTCCGAAAGTCCAGAAAAAACAAAAAAATTATAGGATTAGATCACCTATCTGTCTAAGACCGATTGTGCCATTGCATCTTTCTTTTCAGTGCATTGCATTGTTGAATTTTCAGTTACATCGTCGTGTCCTTGCTGGTCTTAGTGTCTAGTTCCTTTAGAGTTTCGAGTTCTGCTCACGTTTGGTCGCACCGTTGCGGTTGGGTTCAATCTGTCGCCTACCTCCACCGTTGCCAGTCCTTGCCATGCCCGGCAGAGCCGCTGCCGTCTCTGCCTTCGCGTTGCCGCGACCACCAGAGCCGTTGCCGCGACCACCAGCGCTGCCGCCATCCCTTGTCGCGTCCTACCGTGACCACCATCCTCCTACCGCGACAAGTCACCATCCTCCTGCCGCTGCCACACTAAGGGAAACCCTAACCAAGAACAAAAGTTGGTTTTGGTTTGTGACAGAGAAGAAAAAGAAGAAAAAAGAGAAAAAAAGAAGAGGTTGTTTTCATGCTGCCAAAAGGAAACCTAAGATTCATCTGATTTCGGTAACATGATAAAAAAAAATCAAAGTTTAGAGAGAGAGAGAGAGAGAGAGTTTGTGACCCATATACCTCCCTAGGCCCAGAAGAGGACTTTGAAGAGTTTTTGAGTGAGGTGCAGATTTGTAAAAAAAAAAAGATGACAAAAAAAGGAGCAACAAAAAAAAAATCAAGTTTATCAGAATTCGCTCAAAATTGACAGAGCCCTTTTACAAGTGATTCTAAGGTTCTTCGTGAAGATGATATCCTTTTTCGAGCTTCTGCCGCACCGTGCTTTCGTTTGTGTTCTATGCTCGCGTCTTTAGTACGGTCTAGCTTAGGACCAGCATTAACCGGCGTTGAACGATTTTTCAGCTTGCATTATCTGATTTGATAGTTTCTAATCCATTGCTAGCATACTTGAGCCTTCCCAGCTACACCTTTTCTACACCGTACAGGCTGAACTTCACCTGACAATCACTCCATCCAATCTTTGGAGATACATTGACACCACTGGTTGCCGATTACCCCTGTTTGCTTGGTAAGAATTCGATAGAAGACTTGAGTGTGAGCGAATTTTGAACTACCACATGCGAGTAGTTGTTAGGGACATATACTTGTGTTTTTCTAACAATGGCAGGTTCTACAGAGCATTTAGATGATGATATATCTTATACTCCTCGTACAAAGGCAATCATACAATATTTTCAGCGCATCATGAACCTTCGTACGGAGGGTCTTGAGGAAGATGTCAGGGTCATGAATGAGTGACTTGCTCAACTTGAAGGAGCCCAGATTGGGACAAACACCACGCTCGACGTGATGGAGAGAGCGCAAGACACTTCTTTGGCAGGTATTATGGCGCACCTTGACGAGATTGCCCAAGCATCCACTGTTGTTCCCCCTGTTGCTCTGGTGGTAGAAGGACAAGATGAATTTGACTACGTGACTGATACTGAGGCCAATGACATGGGTAATCACAACAACAATCGAGCTCATAGACAGTTGTATTTTAATCGACAAGGTATGCGACGAGACCCCCCACGACGTGAGGTACGTAACCATGATGATTCTTTTGCTAAGGTTAAATTTACAATGCCCTCTTTTAATGGTAAACATGATCTTGATGGTTATCTTAATTGGGAACTAGCTGTGGTTCAAAAATTTGCTTGTCATGAATTTCCTGAGATTAAACGAGTTAGGGCTGCTACTAGTGAATTTACCGACTTTGCTTCTGTTTGGTGGAAAGAACATTACCGTCAACATCCCAATAACATACCTAACACTTAGGAGGCTTTAAAATTACTTATGCGGCATCGATTTGTTCTCTCATATTATGCTCGTGATTTGTTAAATAAATTGCAACGCCTACGACAAGGTACAAAGTCCGTGGAAGACTACTATCAAGAATTGCAAATTAGTATGTTGCGTTGTGGTTTAGATGAGAATGAGGAGACATCAATAGCTAGGTTTTTTTTGGAGGATTGAATCGAGAAATTCAAGACATCCTTGATTATAAAGATTACAACTCCATTACTAGATTGTTTCATCTTGCTTGCAAAGCTGAACGTGAAGTGCAGGGACGCCAGACGAGGACATGATCTAACTCTTCTGCAGGTCACACAAACTTATGGACACCACACACCTCTACTGCCCCAGCCACCAGTGCACTCCCACCGCCACCCTTCAACAACAAGCTGCGCCTGCTACTTCAAATCCAACACCACGAGTTTATGAAGCAGCCAAATCAGCACCACAAGCTTCTGCAAAAAGCTCATCTTCGGTTGCTTCGATGGGACGAACTAAGGATATTCAATACCATCGGTGCAAAGGCTATGGACACATGATGCGGGACTGTCCAAACAAGTACGTACTGATTATACGCGACGATGGTGGGTATTCCTCTGCTAGTAATTTTGATGATGAAACATATACTATGCTTGCAACTGATACTGTAGGAAATGATGATGAATCTGATCATGAGGAGGAACATGTTAGCGCCGAAGATGCTGACAAGTATTTGAGCATTATAATGTAAAGCGTACTAAGTGCTCAAGTTTCTCGTGCTGAGCAAAATCAGCGCTATAATTTGTTTCAAATCAAGGGCGTTGTCAAGGAACGCTCAATTCACATAATTGTTGATGATGGGACTTGCAACAATTTGACAAGTATGGATATGGTGGAGAAGCTTGAATTGCCGACCAATCCTCATCCCGATCCATACCATATTCAATGGTTCAACAACAGTGGTAAGTTGAAGGTAACACGAATGGTATGAGTACATTTTTCTATGGGTTCATACCATGATATGTTGATTGCGATGTTGTTTCTATTCAAGCTTGTTCTTTGTTATTAGAAAGACCTTGGCAATACGATACTAATTGCGTGCATCATAGTAGAAATAATCAATACTCTCTCATGTTTAAAGGAAAGAAAATTGTGATGCATCCTATGACTCCTGAACAAATTGTTAAAAATGAATTTGCTAGAGTTAGTAGAGAGAAAATTCAGGAGAATGCTAAGAGCGAAAATCAGATTATAGTAAGAGAGTTTGAGCAACATAAGAAGAAAGAACCTAAATCTGCTCATGTGCATAATAAAAAAATTAAATTGAAAGGTGCTAGTTTTCTTGCTACCAAATCTGATATGATTGAGTTGGATGCTAGTAATTCTGTTTGCTATGCCTTAGTTTGCAAAGAAGCCTTGTTTTCATTTGAGGATATACCTTTTTCTTTGCCTCCTGTTGTCACTAACATTTTGCAGAAGTACAACGACGTCTTTCCGAAGGACATATTGCCGGGGTTGCCACCGTTTCGAGGGATTGAGTATTAAATTGATTTAATTCCCGACGCATCACTGCCTAACCACGCACCATATAGGACCAATCCGGAAGAAACTAAAGAAATTTAGCGTCAAGTTCAAAAATTACTTGTTAAAGGGTATGTGCGTGAATCTCTTAGTCCTTGTGCTGTTCCGGTCATTTTAGTGCCTAAGAAAGATGGATCATGGTGTATGTGTGTAGATTGTAGAGCAATCAATAATATCACAATTAGGTATCGTCATCCTATTCCTAGGTTAGATGATATGCTTGATGAATTGAGTGACTCTGTTGTTTTCTCGAAGGTTGATTTGCGTAGTGGATATCAACAAATTCGCATGAAATTAGACAATGAATGGAAAATAGCATTTAAAACCAAGTTTGAATTATATAAGTGGTTAGTAATGCCTTTTGGTTTAACTAATACACCTAGCACCTTCATGAGACTAATGAACAAAGTTTTCCGTACTTTCATTGGTAGATTTGTGGTGGTTTATTTTGATGACATATTTATATACAGCAAATCGTTAAAGGAACATCTTGACCATTTACATGCTATTTTTAATGCTTTACGTGGTGCACGTTTATTTGGTAACCTTGAGAAGTGCACCTATTGGACCGATTGAGTCGCGTTTCTTGGCTATGTTGTTACTCCACAGGGAATTGAAGTTGATTAAGCCAAGGTTGAAGCAATACAGAGTTGGCCGACTCCTAACACGGTCACACAGGTACAAAGCTTTTTAGGACCTGTTGGATTCTACCACCGCTTCGTGAAGGATTTCAGCACCATCGCTGCACCATTGAATGAGCTCACCAAGAAGGGTGTGTCATTTGTTTGGAGCGCCGCACAGGAGAACGCATTCATCATATTGAAAGATAAGTTAACACATGCACTACTACTCCAACTTCCTGATTTTAATAAGACTTTTGAACTAGAATATGATGCCAGCGGAATTGGTTTAGGTGGCGTATTGTTACAAGAAGGTAAACCTATAGCATACTTCAGTAATAAATTGAGTGGGCCTAGTTTGAACTATTCTACTTATGATAAGGAATTATATGCACTATTTGGAACTTTGGAAACTTGGCAACATTATTTATAGCACAAAGAATTTGTTATACATTCTTATCACGAATCTTGAAAGCATATTCGAAGTCAAAGTAAACTGAATCGTGGGCATGCAAAGTGGGTTGAATTTATTGAGTCTTTTCTTTATGCCATAAAACACAAGAAGGGAAAGGAGAATGTTATTGCTGATGCTTTGTCTAGGAGATATACCATGCTTTCACAACTTGACTTCAAATTTTTGGATTAGAGACTATTAAAGAGCAATATGTGCATGATGCTGATTCTACAGATATATTGTTGAATTGTACAAAAGGAAAAACGTGGAAAAAATTTATCATTAATGATGGGTTTGTGTTTAGAGCTAACAAGCTATGCATTCCAGCTAGCTATGTTTGTTTGTTGTTGTTGTTACAGGAAGCGCATGAAGGCTGGCTGATGGGACACTTTGGCGTGAAGAAAACAGAGGATATACTTGCTGATCATTTCTTTTGGCCAAAGATGAGACGGAACGTCGAGCGCTACGTTGCTCACTGCACTACATGTCAAAGAGCTAAGTCATGACTTAATCCTCATGGTTTATATATGCCTCTACCTGTTCCTAGCGTTCTGTGGAAAGATATTTCGATGGACTTTATTTTAGGATTGCCTAGAACAAAGAAGGAGAGCGATAGTATATTCGTGGTTGTTGATAGATTTTATAAGATGTCCTACTTTATACTATATCATAAGAGCAATGATGCTACCTATATTGCTGATTTATTCTTTCGTGAAGTTGTTCGCTTGCATGGTGTGCCTAATACTATAGTTTCAAATCGTGATGCTAATTTTTCTAGCCACTTTTGGAGAACTTTATGGGCTAAATTAGGGACTAAGCTGTTATTTTCTACTACTTGTCATCCCCAAACTGATGGACAAACTGAAATTGTGAATAGAACTTTATCTACAATGCTTAGGACGGTGTTGAAAAAGAATTTTAAAATGTGGGAAGAATGCTTGCCTCATATTGAGTTTGTTTATAATCGTTCATTGCATTCTACTACAAAGTTGTGTCCTTTTGAGGTTGTTTATGGTTTTGTGCCTCGTGCTCCTATTGATTTAATGTCTATTCCATCTTCGGATAAATTGAACTTTGATGCTAAACAACGTACTGAATTGATTTTAAAAATGCATGACACAACTAAGAAGAATATAGAGCACATGAATGCTAAATATAAACTTGTTGTAGTTAGGGGAGAAAACATTTAACTTTTGAATCAGGGGGATCTTGTTTGGTTGCACTTGAGAAAAGATAGGTTCCCTGAATTGAGAAAGTCAAAATTGATGCCTTGAGCTGATGGTCCTTTCAAAGTGTTAGAAAAGATTAGTGAAAATGCATAAATGCTCGACCTGCCTGTAGATTTTAGGGTTAGTTTCATATTTAACATTGTAGATTTGAAACCATACTTGGGAGAAGAGGAGGAGCTTCAGTCGATGACGACTCAAATGCAAGAAAGGGAGGATGATTAGGACATTCCTAACTTGGATATAACCGTGCCTACACACACAACTGATCCACAACCAGTGTTACAAGAACCAATTACTTGAGCTCGTGCTCGCCAACTTAATCATGAGGTGAATTCGTTCATAGGTTTATATATTACTGAGAATAGACCGCTACCTGATGTAAGTGATTTAATTATACTTAGGAACATGGAAAAGGACCAAGGAGAGGTATGTGGAGTCAAGGATAAGCATGGAAGGCATAATAGAGGTCACCACGTCACTTTGGGTTCGAGCCAAGCAAGAGTTCGAGTTGGGCTCGTTCTGGATTCGAGTTCGGACTGCTGCGACAACACTAAGTTCAAACGACCATAACTTCTTCATACGGATTCCGTTTGGGACGTTTTTGGACTTCATTGAAATCTTATAAAGTCTACTCTCCAATAGATCCAACCTCATCTTGAAATTCCAACCGAGCCGGCCACAATCAACAAAACAATCTGTGTTTATTTTTGAGCTCGAGTCAAAAGGATGTTGCGCCACCTCCTCTTGGGCCTATGGGCCTTGTAACCCTAGGGGCGTGCATCCACTTCCCTGGCTACCACCCTTGATCTTCTTCCCATATAGGAGTAGACACCTCCCTTTGCTAGAACTCAGATTTCGTTGAGTTTAGGTTTAGCCATTGTGCAAACTTCTGTTCTTTAGTTGTATTGGTCAACCACCTATCAAGACAGCCTTCGGGATTCCACATTTATTTTTCAATACCATCTACACTATAATTTCTATTTGCAATATCAGATTGCCTATATTTTATTCTTGTTAGTTCTTCGATTGCTCGCAGGAATTGAACCTCGTGTTCAGCTTGATCGCGCTTCCAGCACAGCCAATAACGTCTCGGAGTTGGTTCAACGATTGCTAAGACGCAAACGTCGTTGTACGATTGTATTCGAATCGCGAGAGTCACCTCCACCAAAATCGATATTTACCAATCTCATCGAAAGATTGGGCACCCCGCCTGCATCAAGGGTGAATAGGCGGGTTTTTAAAAATCCTTTGGCTAAAACCGAGTTTATAATGCGAAAGCGTAAATCAATTCGGTTTTGCACAAATAAAACCTAAATCAACTAGTTTTGACTATGTGCACCAACAAGCTAACACTATTGACAATAATAGCAAACATATAAAGACATGTAAGCAATTTAATTTTAGGAATGTAAATTGCACAAAGTAAAACATAAGAGAACAAACCACAATGAAACAATGATGTTTTACCGTGGTGTTCAGAGACTTACCGGTCTAACCTAATCTACGTAGAGGTAAGCCCAAACAAATTAGACTGACTCCATAAATTAAGCCAACATCTCCAAGGTGAGCTCAAACAAATTGGACCGGCTCAAAACTTGAACCAACATCCCAATCCACTCGGGGTTGCTTTTCCTCCACTCCAGAGATGGTGAGCACTAAACCACTCACAATACGCTGGGCCTTCTCACAAACTTCTTGAGAAGATTATCGGACCACAACACCTCCACACCGTCTAGGTGTTGACAAACACTAAAAGTAATAAGCTAAGCATCTTCCTTGACTCTCACCAAATGCAACACATGCACAATTGGATGCTCAATCTAATTCTAGTTGCAACACATGCAACTAGAACCTCTCACTTTGCTCACAAGGTGCAACTGTGGATATCATGGGGATATGCTCATGATCTTAGAGTGATGAGTCAATTGGCAATGGCTTTGAAGGTTTGCGGAAACAGGCGTTTTCGGCAAGTTGTTGTTCTTTATCGGGCTTGGTGATCGCCGGTGGTGGCGGTCGATCGCCTTGTGGCGTCCGACCGCCACCTCTGGCGGTCTGACCGGTTTTGCTTCGGGCGTAAGGGTTAGCGGTCCGATCGGCCAATGGTTGGCGGTCTGACCGGCAAGGGGAGCGGTCCGACCGGCCATGCTGGCGGTCTGATCTATTTTGACTTAAGTTGCTGGCCTTCTTGGCAGCGATGTGTTGGTTGTTAGGTCAATCTCATGGGTTTCAGTGCATATGTGTTAAATGATGCATGTTTTGACTAACGTGGGTCAAGTTGTGAAGAACTTGTTTCGGATTCGATTTGCTTGTCTATTGTTGTGCAAAGTTGCTTGGTGGTCAACGACGGTCAACGGCGAGGATGATCGGGACTAGGCTTGGAGAGCCGAGATTCGAACGATCGGCGATGCCGGGTGAAGTCATTGGACTCAAGCATGGTGCAAGATAGACAAAGGTGACCGAACGAGCGGTCGGCATCGCTGGATCAAGCGGCGCGGGGGTCGGTGCAAGTGCCATGGTGGTTTCGGTGGGAGCCGGATGGGAGAGACTTGCCAGCATGATGAGAGCCGTTGGATCAACCTACACGTGGCGGAGCATGCGACTGCTTCGCGAAGTTTAGACTCGGTCTTTGAAGAAGGACTGAGAAGGGGTATTTTGGTAATCTTACCAAATACCGCCTTGGTGACCTTTTGCCAACCCGCGGTGCAAGACGGTGCGTGGAGAAGCGGATTAGGTCAAAAGGAGATGAAGACGACGCTTTAATATGCGTGCGTGTGTGACCCGTTTGTGTTGGGCCTTAACGGGAGCCCATTAGGGAAGCTCTTCTAGAAGGTCTAAACCTCCACTATAAATAGAGGAGGGAGGTGGCTGCACCCCCTCAACCCTTTCATGTGTTTGAAACCCTAGTTTGCTTAGGGAGATGATTAGTGGAGGTTAGGGTTCTAGAGAGTTGGATTTGATTTCGTGCTTATGTATTGAGTCTTTGTCCTCCATTGATGGAGTGGTCAGAAACTAATACCATATCAAATCAATCCAAAGAAAGTTCTCTCAAAGATGAGTTCATTTGCTTTCTTTCTCTCTATTTGGTGATTTTGAGTCTTTCTTTGATCCGCGAGTTTTTGGTTGGTTTCTTGCTGTGATCTAACTTGCTGCAACATGTGGGAACCTATCTAGGGTCATCTTGATCATCAATCATCCACGAGCAAGTCTCTAGATCATATTTCATTTTTTGCTCGGTTTTGGAGCACACTCCGTTCAAACTGAAAAAGATAGGAATTGTGGCAAGGATCTTCACGATCGTCACATGGAATAGGTTCCTGATATCCTTAGGAAGGTGTGTTCCAAGTTTCATGAAGTTTGGAGTTACGAATCAAAAGTTACATCAATTTTTGTTTTTATTTTTCAGGCTATTTACTATTCATCTATCTGATTTTACTGTTCATCGGTCTGACCGCTGGTACTATTCATTAGGCTGATTCTTGTGTTTTTGATCATTTCTTTTGGGGTATTGAAGGAGATTTAGTACAAGTCTTCCGCTATGCTTATATATATTGATCTTTGTAGTTTCTATAGCTATGGAAGTCAATATCTTGTTTGAATCTCTTATTGAAGCAAAAATTGATTGAGCTCCTATTCACCCCCTCTATTCGCCTTTTCGATCCAACAGCAACACATGTACAATTAAGAGGAGAAGCTCACACTAGCTCAAGAAAATAAAGTAGAGTGCTAAGGGTAGTCTCTCAACCAGCCAAATGGGTATTTATAGCCTCCACCATAAAAACTAGTTGTTGGGAAAAATCCCCAAAAATCAGTATTTGAGGTACTACCGTCATATGATGGCCAATACTACCACACCTATTGTTCAACGGTCGAAAAGGGTGCATTAAATGCTAAAAAACTAGCCATTTTAAAGTTTGGTACGGTACTACCACACTCACAGGGGCCGGTACTACCGTTCGGCGGTAGTACCACTTCTCTCATGCGGTACTACCACAGATAAATTTCAGCACAGACGACACTCGGAAAAAGGTCATAACTTTTGACTCCGATGTCGAAATTGAGTGATCTTTGGCTCTATGTGTCACAGCCCCAACTAATTAAAATGGTTAATATGTAATTCATTAGCGTGCATTATTGAATTCAAACCATTTCCTAATATATTGCACTTGGAAAATCTGTTAAAAAAATGAACATACCCTTCAAAGTTTGAAATTCAATTCAAATCAGAAATAAAAAGTTTTGATCATCATCTGGAAACAATTTATTCAAATACTACATTAATTATTGAGAATAAATATAATTTTTCCAGAATTTTTGGAATTAGGTTGAACCTAATGAAAATTCAAACCAACTTAATAGACATACAACATGTTTGAATTTGAATATCACAAAATATATTATGAACAGTGGGGTTTCATAATTTTTATGGGAACTATATACTCCCAAGAACCCCCACAAATTATTTCATGATTTTAGGAGATTTCTTTCTAATTATAAACCCCGGTCAAAGTTGCTAAGACAGATTTTAAATCACAGTCAAACCTTAACCCTAAAACCCTAGACATCAGAGTACCGACCGAGTCCGTTGCGGCGGTTAAGCCCAACCCACTAGTTGCACCGCGACTGGACCGCCCGATGAAAGATCAACGCCCGAGTGCGCACCGCTTCACCCCCGCGCCCTTGGCTCCTTAAACCCGACCACCGATATGCATCCAACGGCCACGCGGTCCACGTTCTCCTTTCCGCGCGCAAGTTAGAGACACCGACCGGTGGGCCCCGATGTCGGTTCGTCGTCTACCTCCGGGCGCCTCAGAATCTGTGCCACGCGGTGAGCGACGGCGGCGCGCGCCGAACGCTCCATCACGCCGTGACTCCACCGCCGCGATGCAACCAATCCCCGAGAATCTCCACTTGACGCCGCCTCCATCGCCAGTCATCGCCCAAAGATAATACCCCTCCCGCTCCTCCATTTCGCTCACTTCTTCTCCTACCGACGGAGAAGAGGAAGCTCTGCCTCGTTTCTACTGGGGTAGCTTCTCACCGAGTGGTGCTCCTCCACTCCCGATCCTTGATGTCTCCATTTTTGCTCACGCGAGATCTTGTTTTTGCTTGTAGCGGCGGTTCATCCTCGTGCTCTAACCCACCTCCGAGCACGCCCGAGTGGCATCCGTAGGTCTTTTCTTGTCTCCGGAGGTATGGTCCTCGCTCCTCGTGTCACTTTGTGCGCCTAGCTCAGTAGTCCAAACCCTCACTTGATTTTGTTAATGCACAACAGCTCGTGTATTTGAGGATTGGAGTGATTTCGGCCTAAGAGCACCCCTTCACCTCCCACCTTGTCCGGGTAAGTTTCATGTTGATTCCTCGCTTCCACAGCTTCCTAGCACAACCTCCGAGCTAGCCCAAGCATTCACACTTGTTTGCTTTGCTCAGTTCTCCTTGTCCATGTGAAGCCGTGTTGACCGCCTTTGTCTTCCACGGCTCCGACAGCACTCCGGTCAACCCCACGCCTCCCCAAGCTCCTCACAGTTTCAGGTAACTTTACTAGACCTTAAGGTAGCTTAAGCACTCGCTACTTTGCACTGAGGAGCTCGAGTTAGCCATTTCCATTTTTGCCGTATGAACCGCGCTAGTGCATCTCGGCTAGCCGGCAGACGGTCCACCTCGCACTCGCCACCACTTCTATTAGGTGCACAAGGCTATTGCGAAGCTAATGCAACAAGTGGCTAGCTCCGCCGTGGCGCGTAGCGCCGGTGAGCCGCCGTGCAAGCCAGCTGGAACGCGCGGTTGCCGTGTCGCACGACCGCCATCAGAGCATGTCATTAGCCGTTAAACTCCAATCATTAGCATTTAAGTGTTGTCTTAAGCGCTACCGATGAGTCTATTACATGCGGCCCCACCTACGAAAACAACACATTTGGTAAATGTTGGAGCCACCGCGTGTGGGCCCAAAAATTTAAACACGCGTGCGATGTCTTCGCGCTGCCTTACACTTGGATCGTTGTGGACCGTCCGATGCGATATCGACGGTCCGTTGGTGGCTCTTCGAATTTCCGACACGCCGATCATGGGCGTCGGATCACGAAAGGCGGCTGGATTTGTGAGACATTCGGACCGTCCTATTGCATCTCGAATATGGACCGTTGGATCTGATCCAACGGCCGCAATCATCGCCTCTAGCACGCACACGCGCGCGCGCTTATGATGGGCGACGAGCGAGCGGCCCACTGGTCCGATGGATCGCGCTAGCGCTGCACTCGGTGAGAAGAGTAAAAAAATCACTTTAGTAAAATTCGAAATCAGTTTATTTATACACTGGAAATTAGTATTAACTTTAGAGATGCATAACTATTTCATCTTAACTCCAAATCACATGAAACCACTTCTGGAAATTTACATTCTTAATGGACTTCCTATCAAAATTAGTTTCATACATGTCTCTGTTACAGAAAACATTACTTGGAGATTAACTCATTAAAAACCATTATATTTACAATAGAAAATGGGCTGAAATCCTTAAAAATGCATAAGTAAATTTTGGAACATCCAAAAACAATGAAACCAACTCTGGTAATTTTTATTTTCAGTATACTTATTTCTAAAAATGGTTTCCCTGTTGCCTCTGTCACAGAGAATGTGTTTTAGCAAAATATATCTTTAACTCTATTATTGTTGTACTATAAAAGGCTAATAACTTTGAAAATACATAACTAAATCATAAAAACTCCAAATAGGACAAACTCAACTATTCTGGACTTGTAATAATGTTGCCTATTTACCTGTGCAATCCTTTACCCCACCACTACCCTACAAATTTTCACTTCATAATTAAAATTACTCAAAGCAGGCATATCGAAACTCGAGTTTCAAAATGGCATAACTTCCATTTCATAACTCCAAATGGAATAAATCTTTTACCTAAATCCATCTAAAATCATGACCTAACTGCTGTAGAAAAATCATGCATTTTTGAGCATTTTGGTTTTGAGCTATTTTCTGGTGTTTATTCTGTATTGTATTTATCTAGATAATGAGCCCATTGATATTGACTCCTCACGGCGAGAGCGAACAACTTAGCTACCTGCAAGGCAAGCATCCTTTGAACTTTCTTTTTGCATCATATTTGATCCCAATTTTGTTAGGATAGATGCAATGATAATTGCTTGCATGCTATTTTGATAATGTCGCTATTTTTGTGATGAATAGTTAGACACATCCTATTATGTTGTCATTGTGGCTATCCATGAATTATTCCATTGCTGAAATGATATGATAGGAGTTGTGAAGTTATATTGTTTCGAGTTTGCTTAGCCATGCAAGTCTAGAACAGGTAGTTGATTGTCTGAATAACCCGACAATTATGGGATAAACACAACTCTCATTATATACTTTTGTTTTAGATCTTCGTACCTGTTTTACAAGTTAAATTTTGTCATTTTAAATGAGCTTTTGGTCTGGACAAGTGTTGGTTAGTGATGGTGCTTTGTGCACGAGATTTGGGTATGTGGTTGGACTTGTCCGGACAATTAAGGACCGAACTTTGTAACGTCGTTGATTCAAGTTTTTTCGTGCTACCATCACGCATTATATGGGTGCTGTATGGTTAAGTAGGGGGAAGGTTCTATTGTGTTAAGTCCCATGGTGGTGTAGGGGCATTTGTGTTTGATCATTTGTCCTTAGGAGCCGATGTAATGTTCTATAGTGTGCATGGTAGCACCAATTACCCTTTATGTTGCGTCGGTATTTCCAATATAACTTGTGAGCCCCTTAGCAAGTGCTATACGCTGCTTGTACTAAGACCGGAAACATCTCACATGGGGGACTTAGCTCAATAGGGTTTTCTTCTTTGAAAATGACCGTATCTCGATTCTCCCGACCGAGATACCAAAGGAAGTGTGCTATTATCAGGAGGCTTACGGGCTAATCGAGTCGTGTGGGTAAAGTAGTACACCCTGCAGGGTATAATCTATTCGAATAGCCGTGTCCACGGTTATGGACAACCGCTTGAGTTCGGAGTTACTATTGTTAGACTTGGAAGTAAATTGCGGGTGAACTTGGTAATTAGCATGAATGGGATGTTCATGTTTGTTGTTGTATCAAAGTGGGCAGCCACCTTGTTATTTGTATGTTTATTTGTTACTTAGTTCATTACTTATTCACATGCTTTACTTCTACTTCAAATCTGATTTTGAAATGGCATTTGAAAAACTAGTATGTGTAGGTTGTACATTGTTGCGTCTCTTTCGCAAAACTAAGCCAATACGAGCCTTCCTTTGAATAACCTTATGCATAACTATTTTTATTTGTGTAAGACTTATGAGTACTCTTTGGTACTCAAACGGATGTTTCTTGGCTTTTACGGTGAGGACGATCATCGAGGTTGATGAGTTCGCGGTGTCGATTTAGGTGACACCGACGCGAGTAGTATGCTATCTTCTAACTCCCGATCGGTTGTCGATGGGTTGTGGGCATACCACTGCTGGCCTTTTTGTTTATTTACTCGCTCGCTATAAACTTGTTAAACTTGGCGGTCGGCCCCTTATGTATTTGTATACTTGAAAGCGTGTTGTAACTTTTGCTCTATTTATGTATGATGGTTGTATGGATGTGATCAACGTTGTAATGAGGGTATGATTATATTGGTCGCTGATCTTGGGAGCCAATATAGGTCATACTGTTGTTCTTGATTCCCATTTAACTCGCTAAGTGTCGTGCTTGACTTGTTGGAGAACCGACAATCATGTAGTGCTCGCAGAGAGCGGCGTGCATGATCGTCGGGGCTCTAGATTTGAGTTGAGCCTCTCACTTAGACTGAGTTAAGTTGGAATCCATTTACCGGAGATCCCGAGTTATGTCCCTAAGATCTTGATTAGTCTCGGTTTTAAGGAGATAACCACGGGGTCCCCACAGCGTTGGTATCAGAGCCATACTGACTGTAGGTTAGTGATAGCATGGGCGTTAAGTTTAGCAAACCCTTGGTCAATTTATTTTCCGAAATTATCAAAATTTCTTTGAAAAGTTAAGTTAGAGTATCTTTATTCCTTACCCATCCTAGTATCATTCTTTGCCTTATTCAGTTTTGGTTTTGCAAAACTAACTTACCTTGCCTTTTCTCATCCTTTAGATGAACCCCAATACCTTGTTCATGAGACCCAAGCCGAGGATGTGGGAGGATACCGGAGTTACCGAGGATATGATGTGGAAGGTGAATTTCACCCTACCGACGCGTACTCCTTTACCGTCGAGATCGAGGACCGGAATGGAGGAATACTTGGTCGTGGCGGATATTATTGCTAGGCGTGTTACGGGAAGTATCGTGATCGCTTTGAGCTTATGGCACCGGAGGCCATGGCGCTGCAAGAAGTGGCTAGGGTGGCCATGAGTCGCCTCCGCTATGACCTGACCGAGCTGTCCCAGCCGCCCTATGACCATTTCCCCATGCAAGCATGTGAAGGGGAAGTGAGCAGGTTTGCTAGGATTCAGTTCGGAGAAGACCCTCAGGTCCGACAATTGGCAAGACTGGTGCACATCATGGACCAGATGCATCGCTGCACCATGCATGAGTTGTGGGAGACGCGACGACGTCTCATTGAGGCCCAGGAGCACTTAAGGCTCATGCATGATATGAGGCTCATCCATCCCAGTGTGCTATATGGCACTAATATGATCTCCCCTTATCTTTCTGCACCAGCAGATTGTCGTCTTCCTGTGGTAGGAGGTCATATTAATGCCATAGGATCACCTTTGCGTCTTCCTAACCTAGGGACCCGATGATCTGGATCCACAGGGCACATCTTTTGGATGAGTTTCGGTGAACTTTGACCGGAATAATATCTAGGTGTTGAGGTAGTGAGCTCATTGTCGGGCATGTTTTAATAAGCGTGTATCCTTTAATTATTGTAATGAGCTAGTAGTCGTTGGATCTTCTTGTATTATTTTGGACTTTGACTTTGGGCGATTTGCCATTTGTCTACGCCAACTTTGGATGTAATTGTTCCAAAGGACTATCATTTTTGTTATGGATTTTGTACTAGCCTTAATGTTTTGTACCTTATTTGATGTTAAATTTATGTTGTGTTTTAAATATCATTCTTATTGCTTGCTCAAATAAGTTGTGACATTCATGTTTATCTTCTAATCCTCCTTGTCACTCCAGGATGTCGGTCCTAATACTCGGGCTAGAGCTCGGTAGCGATGGGGATCGCCACCCGTGGCACTCGTTCACTGCGTGGCGAGAACTTTACGCCGCGAGGAGAGGGTGAGCCCTCTCACCGGCGCCGCCAGCGGGACGATTCTTTACGAGGAGGTACTTCCTCCGCCACCCACTATGGCGGAAGTCTTGGCACGATCGAGAGAAAGCAGGATGGATCGGACCGGGATCCGGAGGCGATAGCTCGCAACACCTCTCCTGCTCCTGCGGCAGCAGGGGGAGGGGGACAGCAGAGGCAGCGGGGAGGTCTCGCTGATTTAAGTTGGAATCCATTTACCGGAGATCCCGAGTTATGTCCCTAAGATCTTGATTAGTCTCGGTTTTAAGGAGATAACCCCGGGGTCCCCACACTATGGAAAGCTTATTTAGAGGGCTACATAACTCATTTATTTGCATATTCTCAAACATATTATATCAAGGCAAAAAGCATAAGAAATCCAAAGAGTCACTATCATGGTCAAAATCCAAAGAAATAGCAACAAGCAATTTTAGACCATGCCAAGGAAAAATGCATGAATCCCAATAATTTGCAAAAACATATTTGCAAACTTAGATCATACCACAAGGAGTAGGTATATGGATTTCAACCATTTGTAAAATATATTTGCAAAGTATAGTCACATGTTGCAAGGATTAGATGCACGAGCCTCAACTATTTGCAACACACATTCACAAATAATAGAATCATACCATGGAGAGCTAGAGCAAGCGAGATTAAATTATCAACACATGATGAGACTCAAGTTACTAGACAAGACACCTCTTAATAGTACGACAATCCTACACTAGCAATCCGGTCTTTCAACCAAACACCAAGACCGGTAAAAAAACTAGGAACACATCTTTAGCCCTAGCTAGTTATAACTTTACCTTAAGCATCCTCTTGAAGATTAATGATGCACATCTTCACTTCAAGTCTAGGCCATTGTCTTGATATATATCAACCCATGATGCATCCTTCACGTGCCCTCCATTAACACATGATGGGTCTTCTCTTGACTTGATGATCAACTCATGATCATCTCCTCTTCGAGATCTTGATATGCATCAACACATGATGTATCCTCTTCTTGAATCTTGACTTGATGACGATCAGCTCATGATGCCATCAAAAGTCTCCATCATTATGGAACATAACCTATTCATCCAACTCATGGAAAATGTTAGTTTCATAATGTGATTGTTATTAATTACCAAAATATACCTACATTAAATGCTTTTGAACTAACCATTACTATCAGGTACGGTACTACCGCACTCACATGGGCCGGTACTACCGCACGACGGTAGTTCCGCTCGGCTCAATCGGTACTATCGATTGTTAGAGAAGGAAAATTCCCCAAAACATGCTATGCGGAATTTATGTACCACTAACTAGAATTCGATCATACTGCACTACGGTACTACCGTTTCTCAGATGTGGTCATACCGTTTTCACTGAACATTTTCAGAAGCTATTCTAGATGCAATGTATGACTCTTAGTTGATCAAGATGGCACATAATAAATCCTCAAGCTACTAGCCATGATCCCGCTATTGTCTTTGCATTGACATTTCCATGTTGTCATCCATAATCCAGGACTAAGCCTTTAAAACATCTTAGCACACGTATTAGTCCCATAACACAAATTGTAAATAATTGGATATAAAGTAATATGAGTATATATGAACTACATAAGTTTTATATACTCAAATGATATATTTCAAAGTAGATCCCCAATATAAGTAGATAAAGAACAAGAATCAATACTAACGAAACCTCAAAATATAGAGTGAACTCTTCCTAAATGTGTGCATACACGAATGTGTAATAAAAACATATACACATATTCAAGTTAAACTTTTAGTGGAGTTCAACCTATATTTTGGATCTGGGGAATGCAACAAGATATAATAATATGATGTTGACTGCATACCTCTATGATTTTCACCTTTTCACCCAAATAAGACTAAACAATATCATACTCAACAAACGAGTTACTCTCACATTTAGATTTGCTATTAATCACCAAAACCAATTTAATGGAGCTTGAGCTTACATACGTGAAGTGCGACATAGAGGGATGCTTTTAGCGAATGCACGCATTTCAGCCTAAATGGGACACCTATTGGAAATGCTCTATAGTGGTCCTTCACATATGTGTCGTCGCTGAGTCAGTGCAGTCTTACAGGAACCTGTTATCAGGCTTCATCGCCAATATCATGTATGGTGAGCTCATGAATAATCTAGATTTTGAGCCACAATCCATCATTCGGGTGATTGAGGCAAGGTTCCAATACACAATTAGCTATGCCAAGGTGTGGAGGGCAAAACAGAAAGTATTGGAATCAAGATTCGGTACGTTCGAGGACTTCTACCACAATCTCCTCGGGCTACTCCGAGTTATACAAGATAGGAATCTCGACACTCATGTCGACATTCAAGATTCCACGCATCCGAAGTGGGGCAATAAAAGGGTACTGAAGCGAGCATTCTTCGCCTTTGGTCCATGCATCAATGCATTCTGGCACTGCCGTCTAATCTTGTGTGTGGAGGGTACATTCTTGACTGAAAAGTATAAGTGCCAGATACTTACTACAATAGCGACGGACGAGAACAATCAAATTCTTTCCATGGCATTTGCTTTTGTTGAAAGCGAGAACATGGACAACTGGTTGTGGTTCCTGGGGAATTTGAGGATTTCTGTTGTACAGGGCCGTCCTATCGTATGCGTCATACATGATCGGCATGTGGGCCTACTGAGTGCAATAACTCAGCTACAACAAGAAGAGACGAACCACTTTCATGGGTGGATCTGCAGAGTAGGTGCTGCATGAGGTACTTGGGTGCAAACTTCTACAAGCAGTTTCGCAACAAGGACTTGATGAACCTGTTCAAGCGGCTATGCAACCAGAACCAGTAGTGAATGTTTTAAACACTCTTATAAATTCTGGATGAGCAGACCTAGACGCACAGAAGGGAGACAACGAAAAAGGTGCTATAAACGTTGACCAGACCCCTAAAGCATTGCCACAGCTACCCACATATGGTTCTAGTGTGGCGAGAAAGACGAGGGCATATGTGAAATGCTTCTCGGACTGTATTGAGCACGAGCCTAAGGAGAAGTGGTCGCTGCTACATGACAGGGGCGGTGCTCGATATAGTATCATGACAACCAATCTAGCCGAGGTGTACAACTGGGTCATGCGCGGTGCAAGGTGCCTCCCTTTTGTTGGTATTGTGGAGGCAATTCTCCGTGGTACCATAAATTTTATTAACAGAAGCAACAATGTGTCGCTCTTCATGGCAAATGATAGAGTACTATACTCCGCCATGATCACCAAGTACATGGAAGATAAGAGCAAGAAGGGTGAGATGTATCGAGAATTCAAGATGGGGCACAAGGGAGCTTCGTTTTGAGATACTGTGTAGGGATAAAGGACGTCTCAGGATGAACCACAAGAGGATCACCCACAAGTGCACGCTACGCCGCGCTAGTTGCGTATGCACTTGCAACAAGCCTCTTCTTCTGCATAGGCTCTGCTCCCATGTCATGACCGCATGTTCGACAGTGCGCGCAGCATCTCAGCCAGTACCTCTGATTATTTCAACAAGGAGGAGGTGATGCAAACCTGGAGTGTAGAGTTGTATGGTTACAGCGTGATTGGCTATTTCACTGGCCATCTGACCTGAGAACAACTTATCTGGACCGTAGACATTGATATGCTGAAGGGAGGTTGGCCGACGACAAGTACGACGTATCAGGAACGACATGGACGAAGCAGAAACCGGGCGTTGTACGAAGAAGTGCTCCATTTGCAGAGAGTCTAGGCACACCTTCAAGAAATGCCTTACGAGAAATCCACAGGAAGAAGGAGACATCAGCAGTCCGGACGTCGCCGCGGGGACCTCATCCGACCGCCCTACTTGAGGTGGTCGACATGGTGGACGTTGAGGTCGTGACCACGGGAAAAGTTTGTCTTATTGAAATATGTGGTGTCTAATGTTTTGTAATATCACTTTGATTTATCGAAAAACTAGGTGATAACGTTGTATTGAATGGTTTGTAATATCAGTGTGATTTGTCGACAAAATATGTGACGACGTTGCGCTGACTGTTATGTAATATTATTATGATTTGTCGACAAAAGATGTTATGACATTGTGCTAAATGTTTTGTAATACTATTGTGATTTATCCACAAAATATGTTCTATGAAATAGTCAGTAAAAAAGCAGAGGAATCCCTGTCGGCACTCCAAATGGCGACAGGTCCTTGTCGCCACTCCAACTAGCAACAGGGACCTCTATGTACTGTTCAAGTCCCTGTCGCCACTACCTAGGCTACTATCGCCGTTTGGAATGACGACACGAGTTTTTTTTGTAAGAAAAACAACTATTTATTTTTGTAATTTTTTTTAAAAAATAATATTATTTCAAAAAATTCCTCTGAACCTGTGGTGTCTTGGTGCTTTGCTTCTATCGTCATTCCAAACGGCAACAGTGGCTTAGTTTTGTAAAAAAAAAAATCGACTATATATTTTTGTAATTTTTAAATAATATTATTAATGAAAATCCTCTGAACCTGAGGTGTCTTGGTGCTTTGTAATGGCTGTGTTTTGAAACTTGAAAGACACACGGAAGAGTTGGTCTGGTTGGATTTTTACTGAGCCAGTTGCTGCACCTGATCGCAACCTCATGAAGAGGTGAAGTGTAAACCTTTTCAGTAGTTGAGCTTTTTTTCTCTTGCTAGTCAAAGATGTGCTGCTGCTGCTGCACTGCATTGTTCTTGCACCGGAAGGAGAGATGTCGAACGGAACAAGTTGATTTTTTTTTACTTTTTGCTGGACATGGTTGTCCCCAAGTCGTCTGTGTACTCTTTTAGTTGCATATTTTGCAGTTGGATGTCATGTTTTTTGTTGAGGAAAGGTTCGACGATGTTCATGTATGTGGCAATGTGGCATCACATCACCAAACTGCAGACAGCAGCATTCTCTGACTGTCCCAACAGACATGGAGAGTTGGAGTTATGGGCCACCATTTGAGTTGAGGCGTCTGACCTGTCTTTAAAGCAGCAGCCGCCGCCGACGCCGCCGCCGTAGTTGCTTCTCCTGATAAGCTGATCCGCTCTGGTTGGGACGTATGCATCTCTTTTTCCGAAAGCTCTCGTCGACTTCTCGTTTTTCTGAAAATCCCAAAGTTTTTGACAGCATTGGATAATCTATGGGTTTGTTTTTCGTATTGGTAATTTATGAGTTTGTGAAACTTTTCCCTTGAGTGGTTTGTGATTACCTTAGCATTTCCTTAGAAATAGCTTTTGGGAAATTGGAATAGTGAGTACATACTTTATTCTAGCATTTCAAATCTCACCATGTTTGGAACGCATGAGTTTTGCAAGCAGCAGTCTACACTCTACAGGGATGACACGAAAGTCGTAAGTTCCAGGTAGAGCCAAGTAGATCGTGCATCACATAAACAGGACTAAATAGCTACACATATCAAAATTTAGGGGACAACAAAATCATGAACTCAGCCACATGGAAGGATGGATGCAAAAAACAAGTTCAATCAAACGGTTCCAAAGGTGTGAGTGGCACGAAGATGATACAAACTTGTGCAGTCTCCAACGCAAGCCAACTTAAACCCTCCATGCAGATCGAGATGGAAGGGAACTACATAAAAGAGAAGAAACACAACAGATACAGGAACAAACACATTACAATGGAATCAAATTAAAGGTGTGCTTGAATGCATGCATGCATGGTCTAGCTGACTGCAGATCGATCATCATCCTTGGGAGTTTCTGGAGAGAGACTGGCAACCCGGAGAGAGAAAGAGAAGTCAATACCCGAACCAACCGCCCTTGCAGAGTGTTGCTTGTTTGCTTCTGAATTTGTGATTTCTGACGGGATCAGTTAACATGCAGGTGATCATCTGAACTAACTAAGGGCAACAAGGTGTTTGAAGCAAACACATACATGTATATATGTTTGGATGAGAACACAACTCAGAGCCTATGACATATCACTGTATATATCAGCCATGATCATAGGACCTAAGTTGTGTTCCTTTATAATTGATCTTCTTGCTATTGTTGTGTTTGCTTCGAACTCACTGATCTCTTTTTTTTTGGTGGTTTTGGTGGTGGTGATTAGATTATAAGAAGAGGAAGGGGGATAAATATTGAAGCGCATGCAAACAACACTTGGCGAGGAGAGTCTGCGGTGCGTTCTTGACTTCCCACATGCTAAACCTCCGAATTCGCTCTTGATCCCTCCCTTTATCTCCTGCACCACAACAGAGATGCAATCAGACAATTAATTAAATCAACAGTTCGAAGAAACTGATCACTCAAAGGGCATGTTTGGAGCAGAAATTTTACGAAAAATTTGCAGGAATCAGTACAGTTCCTGCGTAATTCTTCCATTAACTAGCTCGTGGAGATGCAAATCAAGAGCAAGAGCGCATTGCTTGCAGAGATCAGTGAGACTCACCGTTGCACATGACGGATAGATGGGTACAGCTGCGCGCCGGCGGTCACCGGGCGCAGGCGGCGGGGGCCACGCCGTTCTCCCCGGCGACGGCGGCCTTGATGCGCTCGACGGTGCAGGCGATGAGGCTGTTGACGGTGGCGACGGAGCCCAGCGAGAGCTTGGCGGTGGGCACCGAGTCGACGAGTATCTGGAACGCCACGGTGAGGAGCGACCCGCCGGCCTCCGCGGCACCGGAGGCGCCGGCCGGCCCGTCGGGCAGGATGGCGAACCCTGACGGCAGCAGCGCCACGTAGTCTGGGTCCCCGCCGTTGAGCACGACGTTCATGGCGACGACGTCGACGGGCGCGTAGATGACGTAGGACCCCGTGGCGTCCGTGCAGCACTCCTGCAGGATCAGCATGTTGCTCTGGTTCGAGTTGGCGTTCTGCACCATGCAATGCACGCACGTGTCAGCCATGACCGGCCCATGAGAGAGATTGCTTGAAGAAGCACTTGACTAATGGAGTAATGGAGTATATATACTGACGTTGACGCGGAGGAGGGAGACGGCGTTGCCGTGGTCCCTGCCGTTGGCGATGTGCGCCATCTCCTGGACGGCGCCGCCGTTGGAGAGGATGTCCCACTCGCTGCGGGTGGAGTCGTCGCGGAGGAAGTCGAAGACGCGGGCGGGCGGCACGGGGAGCCAGAAGGAGGTGGCGGCGTTGAGGATGATGCCGGGGGGGCGCCCGGGGTCGTCGACGCTCTTGCGCGTCATCACGCGCACGTCCTCCGCGCCGCTGCCCGACAGAGTCGTCCACTGGTGCGTCGTCGACGCCGTCACCCCGCCGCAGAAGCTCGCCACCATCCGCTCCGCCAGCTTCAACATGCTCCTTCGCCCCTCCGCCGTCGTGATCACCCCGACGTCGCCGGAGGGCGCGTTACTAGCCATGGCGCTCGCCAGCCGCTCGCACTGCCGCTCCAGCGTCGACACCCACCGCCGAGCGCCGAACGCCAGCCCGGAGTTCACCAGCGGCTTGTACAGGTTGTGCACCATCTGGTCATCGGCCTCCACGTGCTCCACCCAGGTCACCTTCGAGTAGCCGTTGGGCATCTCCTGGATGAGGCAGCCCGAGGGGCGGCGGCGGTGGCCGCGAGCGGGCGGGCCGGCGCGGAGGCCGTCGAGGGAGACGTCGACGACGGCCCAGGTGCCGTCGGGGTGCTGCTTGCAGTAGCGCAGGAACTGGCTCTCCCGCGTCGGCACCAGCGGCGACGGCATCTGGAGCTCGGCGGACATGAGCTGCAGCGCGCCGTTGTGGTTGCCGGCGACGCCTGTGGAGAGCACCTCGAGCGTGCCCGCCCGCGACACGATGCTCGAGAAGAGCGCCGACCATTGGCCCACGTCCATGAGCATCTCGACGAGGCTGACGTGGTTCATGATGACGACGGCCGTCTCCCTTGACGCCTCCGACCGGAGCTCCAGCGACTTGGGGCCGAGACCCCGCGGGAAGGCGAGCGCATACTCCTCCTCGTTGAGCACCTCGCCGTCGAGCGCCGGAGCCCAGATCGGCTCGCCGAGCTGCGCCATCCGGACCAGCTCCTCCATGGCGGCCACGGCGAGCTCGATCACCAGCGGCTTATCGAACTCGGCGCCGCCGAACATGTCCGCGGCGGAGCCGGGCATTCCCAGGTGGTCGAGCGGCGAGCGGTTTGAGCAGGACGGTGGCAGAGGCGGGTAGGCGGAGGAGACCGCTCCGGCTGGCTTGCCGACGTACTTGGCGGCGATGGCGGAGATCCTG
Organism: Ampelocalamus luodianensis; assembly: GCA_036346255.1. Taxonomy (NCBI): domain Eukaryota; kingdom Viridiplantae; phylum Streptophyta; class Magnoliopsida; order Poales; family Poaceae; genus Ampelocalamus; species Ampelocalamus luodianensis. Next base: position 49,836,839 of record CM070632.1, on the reverse strand, counting down.
TCGATCTCGTCACGGAGGCGCGCGTTCTCTAAGCGCAGGTGGTGCTCGTCGAAGGACATCTCGCCGATGGCAGCCGGGCCGCCGCAGTTGGGGCAGGATGCGTTGGCGAGCGCCTCCTTGTAGCGCATGTTCTCGGCGCGCAGCTTCTCGTTGTCCGTGCGCAGCGCCGTGTTCTCGTGCCGCTCGTGCTGCGTCTGCGGCGTATCCATCCATGCACACAGTACTATACTCCATTAGCAACACAACATCAACATAGCATGCATGCATTTGATCATCGACATGCACGCAAGGTCGCAAGAACATTATATATGATCCACCCATGGATGGATCCATGGATAAGTACATCACCTTTATCTGCGTGCGTTTGTTCTGGAACCAGAACTTGACCTGGAGGGGCTTGAGTCCGAGCTCGCGGCTGAGCTCCTTGCGCTGCTTGTCGTCGGGGTGGGGGCACTCCTTGAAGAAGGCCTCGAGCTCCTGGATCTGGTGCTGGGTGTGGCGGTGGTAGCGCTTCTTGCGGGGGCGCTGGTTGGGGTCCTGTTCATCCTCGCCGGAGCCGCCACCCCCGGCCCCCTCCAGGTTGTCGCTGCCGCCGGACTTGCTCATCTCCAGCTCGTCGGTGTTGCTGCCGCCGCGAGAGCCCCGAGCGTCGCTCTCGATCGTCGCAGCCTGCTGCTGCTGCTGGTGGTGCTGTGGGAGATGATGCTGATCCACCAGCTGCTGCCCATGGTGCTGCTGCTGCAGCACTGCCGGCAGCTGATGGTGGTGCCCATCCAACAAGTTCTGGCATTGTAAATTTTGTCAATTCAATTGTGCACAAATGAGCTAGTTGTGACTTGTGACTTGTGAGAGCCATGAATTTTGAAATGAGAGGATCAAGAGAAACAAATAATTGTAGTAGGAGTACTGACTAAGAAGCACTGTAGGGAAATTTTGGTACTACATTTAATTGGTTGGAAAAAGGAGCACCTAAATCAGGGAGGAACACAGCTTGAGAAATAAAGGATGCCACAACTTAACGCTACACGAGAGCATTCAGAAAGTGCACCGCACTAAATATGTATCGGATTACTCCATCCATCCAAGTGCATTCAGAAAGTGCACCAAGCAAAGCCATATATATGTTCCATTTTAATTCTCAGCTCAAATGAAAGCAACAAATTAAATTAAATCTTGAGATACTATGAATCATCCATTTTGGTATTTAACTCCCTACTTAAATGGCTTCTCTTTTTTGAAAAGAAAACTCTCCTCCTCCCATGCATCAACACTTAAACACACACAAAGCAAATGTACACACGTAGCCCTATAGCTGCAAGAAACTAAGAAATTAGAGGACAGATTTATATATGCATCCAACAGAAGCAATATATGTTCAGAAGCAAGGTTAATATTTAAGATAGATCACAAGAAGCATGCATATCCTACCACTGTGTACTGTCCTAATTAACAAAATTAAACAGATGCTCACAACTAATCACTCTGTTCAGAACTTCAGATGTGCAGGTACTCCACTATATATGCAGAATAAATTGACTGCGGGTGAAAATATATACCTGGCCGAGGGATAGCGCCGAGGAGGAGGAGGAGGCGTAGGCGATGCCGCCGTTGCGGCCGATGATGGCCGGCGACATGTTCCGGCTGGGGATCATTATCCCTCCGGGCATATCTCCTTCCCCAAACCCTAGAAACTCACCATGCACCCGCCCTGTCTCCACCTTCACTTGGAAAGTTGCAGCAGAAGCACTCGCCAAGCTCAGATCTACCTGCAGCACCAAGCGGAGCTCTCACACACTTGCTTTCTTTTGCAACCCCTATATAGCTAGCTAGCTAGCTTCAGTGATCGAACGAAGTGCAGACGACTAGCTATAGCACTGCAAGTACCAGCCAGAAGCTACTGCAAGAGCGATGTGCGGCAAGAGAAGATGGGGAGGAAGAAGAGGAGGAAGGCGAAGGGGAAGGTGATGGAGATGGGGGGGAGAGGAGAGGAGAGGTGAAACTGGTGGGGAGAGGGAGGGGGGAGGGTGTGCGTATTGAATAGGAGTTATTGCAGAGAGTAGCGAGAGGGTGCAATGGCATTCATTGTGGGCATGGAGTTATTGCATGACTCTCTCTCCTCACTAGTCTGTGTGTGAGAGAGAGAAACTTAGCCTGTAGAGATCAGCAAGATAGACTCGAGAGAGAGAGAGATGGGTATGTATGTAGACATGTAGTGTCACTGCGTGTGTACACACCAGTGATGATCCATACCAATCCATCCAGGCATGCATCATCCATACGTACGTTTGTACGAGTATCTGGAGAGCTACGAGGTCGATCGATGGATCGACTGTAAAGCTCTGAATCGATCGGCAATGGTAGACGATTGTATGACACAGATAAAACTGAAGGTGTTAATCTGATTCCTCCATCGATCAGCAACAGCAACAGCATGCAACAGCAAAGGTACTATACATAGGCGTTTTTGTTTGCTGTTCATGACTTATGGTAGAGAGAATTAAGGCGGTTTAGGTCCAGAATTTATTGCCTGCACCGATCCGCTATTCCACTAGAGGAGGAGAAGAGAGAGAGAGAGAGGGAGGAGGTATTTCCTTCATCATGTTGCATACATCCTCCATGAAAGGGGAAAAATACTCATCCGACATTTACAGAGCATATACATGTACATCCTCCAAAAAAAACGTGAACATGCATGCATGGTGTTCATATGCTGAAGAATAAGGGAATGCTTAGATAGAGATCTGAGCTGGCTAGAGCATTTTTTCTCCGGCTAATGGGTTCGAATGATCCATCTCGTAACTCTCTGGCTTGTCTGAACTTATAAAAATTCTTTTAAAATTCTACAGTAAGCATTTTACCATATACATGTACGCCATCATTCCTCGTTTCTCTGCCACAAGAGAGCATTATCGATGGTTTTGTGAACCGTTGTCCTAAGTTTAGGTTATTCCACACGTTAAACCATCTAAATATTTTTTTTCCCCTAGAGAGTCAACATGATTTGGGTCTATTCCTCTTGGGAAAGAAAAATAGTCTAGAACAATGTCAGATTGTCACGCTTAGTTGACTTAGTATCTACGATGACTAGAGAAATTCATCTGACACAACGCCATACGCGGCATATATCTATAAATTATTATATGGAGTTCTGAACCATATCAATCCTGATAAATTCTTGAAATGTGCTGACGGACTTTGTCTCCATGCATATTTTAGAACTTTAATTTTGACCAAATTGTCTAGTAACGGTTGAGATATGATGCATGAGAAAACGTCAAGGGGGACTGATGACCTGGACTCCTTTAACTGGGATTTGCTAGGGAGTACTTAAGTATTTTTTTGTTTGTGAGTACTTGAATTTTTTATCTATATTATGTTTGATGATGTCTCATGAGTGAAGGAGACAAAGTGATCTCATGCGTTGAATCTAGATCTAAGAGTTCAAAATTTGAGTACTAGTTAGCAACAAAACACTCAAGTACTCCCTAGACACCCCTTTAACTTAATGCAAACCATGGACAGTACAAGGTGTATGTTTGTGTAGCATTTCAGTGGCCACTGTATGTACCATACATTGATACATATATATTTGGTCCACCAAATTTACAATTAACCAATCAGCTCTAGTTCAAGAGTTAATGCTTGCTTAATTAGTTTTGTTCTCGGCTAATTAGGTCCTGCTCTTGCAAAAACAATTTTCATCGTAGCACGCACCACACAATATTACACAGAGTTTTTTTTTTTGCAAAACACCTAGTACAACACATAGCACCACACGCACGCACTCACGACGCCTATGGAAGACCGGACGATGTCTCAGGGCCAAACCTAGGGTTTGAACTGGTGGGCTGAGGGTACAACCACCTCCACTAGCCACCCAAGCTATGCTTGGTTCTCAATATTACACAGAGTACAATACATTTGTACTTTGAACTCCATGTGATTATTATGCATTTTTGAACTTGTATGCATGCAAAGAAGGATAATCCGTAGTAGCTTAAATGCAGCAATTTCAAATCAAATCCATGAATTAATTAATGGACTGGGGGTCTAGCTGGTACCATTTTTAAGCAGATGCAAGGTTACTTTAGAGTTTTGCTACGTCAACGTTGTTTCAGTTAGCTTTTGGAGATGATAGACTTTTTTGTTTCAATTTCTCTGTGGAAGAATTAATCAACAAACTGCTTTCACTTTAGTAGTGGTACAGTACTGTGCAGTAGTGTTGGAAGAAACTGAATGAGCATGCTTAGAGTTAATTTTAGGGGCAACTCCTTATTTGTCATCAAAAATTTGTATCATCTTTTATATCCCACTCATTGTGTCTATGGCACGTGGGTCTGAACCCCGCAGTGGGTTTGAACCCCACATGACAGTGACGCAATCAGGGATTTTGGAAATTTCCGGTGACATATAAAGAATTAGCCCTTAATTTTAGCATCAACATCTACTACGGTGGAGGTTAGTAACATCAATTTAAAAAGGCTCCAATTAAATATGCAATCCAGAGTTTATTGTTGATATGAACACTTGAATTAGGATCATTTGCTTTGTTTGTGTTGTAGGTCAGAGTATACATATTTAGAGCGGAGACAATTTTAAGCACCTAACCTGCCAGTAGTAGCATGTATGATGTTGAGAGCGAGCGAGCGAGCTTAAATATGTTGTGTCCCACGCCACATGGAGCAACAACTAATTATGATGGATTCAAGACATTTTTTTAGTGGTCAGCTTTTGCCTGGGCTGCATTAAAGAAGGAGGTGTGGTGCACCACGCCGAGGCATCCTCGAACGAGTGCGGACAGGAGCTTAGAAGCTCTCGCGCCAACTGAGCTAAACTCAGTTCTTAGATTCAAGATTTTTTACACAAGTAGTTATATGTATATATCATCATAAGATGATGATATTGACTTGTTGGAACTGGTAACATAGTAACTTCAGATGAGATGGTATGAGTACTTGTTATATGTTATATAAGAAATATAATTCAGTAATTAGTCTTCTTCATTTTTGTTTAGAATTAAGAAAAAATTTGGGGAAAAAAAACAGAACCATTTCACTCGTGTTACACTACTTGCCACTTGTATTTAGATTCTGGCATTCTTTCACGTGTAAATTCGATCGTGTGGAGTTTGATCCCTACACCTATGCATGAAATTAGGAAGGAATTTCCTTTTCGTTTCCTCTTTCCGTTCTAATTTGAGGCCCGATTTAGAGCACGGTAATTTCTTGAAAATCATGTATGATTATAAATTCTCCTTTAGAATTTCGACATTCCAAACACGCAGATTGGAAAGTGATCGATGAAAGTAACTTTGCTTGGGGTGGAGATTGTCTTCCAGAGTCTACGTATGTATATCGGGTCTATTTAGAATGCAAGAAATAGGAATAGGAAAAACACAGTGATGAGATGTCATATATACCTCATTAGATCCTACATGAATTAGAAACACATGAATGTGTAACAAATGTTGTTTGGTTGGACCACGGGAAAAACACATGAAGTTTGGTGATTGGCATGGTTGTCATAGACTCGAAGGAAAATTTCAAAGAGGTTTGAGTGGATGTTTGTTTTATCCAAAATTCCCATGAAAGTACACCACTTCACAGGAATTTCAAAGGAACTATCATGGCCTTTCCTTTAAACCAAACACCCCCACATAGGATTTTTTCCCCATAGGAATGGATTCATCCAAAATTCCTTTGTTTTTCCTTCAAAACAAAGAGGCCCTGAAAGGATCGGTAATATCTTCAGTTGGGAGTTGGGAATCAACCCTCAAGATTGTCTTGAGGTGGGCGAGAAATCAAGGTATTTAGAACTATTTAAGTTAAGGCGCATCATTAGCTTTGAAGGCCAGAATTACCACAATATATAAATAGGGCAAGAAAAAACTAGAAGTTCTCTCAGTAATCAATAAAAAACAAATCTATACCGTTTATTTGGTGGAAATTGATTATAACAGTGCAAGATAATTTAAAAATACGAAATCTATTACCATTGCACAAGTCAACAAACTAATACAACTTATAAATTGTATAGCTGTGCAATGAAACAACTCTATTTTTTTTAATACAAATGTAGCACCTAGCCACACAATTGCATGGTGATTTAAGCTACTTAAACACATCTTATACCACAAATTAACAACCTGCCTCGATGTGAGGCTAGGTAGCTTTACTTGAGACTGAATATATACATACATGCATCTTCTTCTTCAATCAGGCCGGCCGGGTCCATTGGCAAGTTGTCATGCATGCATGGGATGGGATGGGGTGGGATGGGAGGCCTTGTCAATGCCATGCGATGCATGCTAGAGACTGAGGCCCCTGCAGCATTCAATTCTGGCCAGCCACCATATCAATATCAGATTTATGGAAAGGCTCAACCTCTTGCGTCGTCATAATCCCTTCATTCCGAACCCCAGCTTTGCATATATGCATGCATGATATAATATCCATCCATCCTATTCCTATACCATTCTTCCCATATGGTCATACTATCATGAGAAGATTGAGGATATGCCAACCCAAAGGTTGGCGTCTTAGGATTTGCCATCCTAAATGTTGTAATCAATTTTTTGCTGGCTCCATCATCATATGCCACTATGGACAATTTTACTCCTCTTATTCCTCTCCTTCATCCATATCCTCCTTTTTCTTCTTGTTGCCGGCCATGGCCGACCACCACCTCTGATGACCGTTACCACGCAACAACAGTGCCACCACTGCCATCTTCTTCATCAATCACAGTTGCCGCTGCCATCTGTCACCGTCGTTTGAGTTATGTTCACCGGATCTGGCTTGGCCAACGGGTGGGCTCGATGTGCGTGTGTGAGGCAAAGTTGGCGCAGAAAGTAGCCAGTGGACTTGCAAGGCCAAGGCTGCGCAGAGGTTGGGGATCAGTAGCGGAAGGGTGGAGGCAGCAGAGGAGCGCTAGGGTGTGGGCGGCGCAGAGCAGGAGGTGAGGGGAGGCGAGGGGGGCATCGAGTGGAGGTGTGGGTAGTGGGATCCGCGACGAGGGAGGAGGAAGGTATGTGCCTTTAGGAGATGTGGTTGGAGTGGAGCTCTGGAGTTTGGAAAATGTGGAGTCGATCGACGACCATGGCCGTGTGTAACACCCAATCTTTCCAAGTTGCAAGATCATCAAGGATCTTTTGCTCAACTGCAAGGTTTTCTCCAGAGTTGCAAGAATCCAATTTTTGGATCTTTTTGCAAGATCTTCAAGAGTGCAAGGTCAAGGGGATGCAGATTTCAAAATTTGCCCGAAATGCTCAAGATTCGGATTCCCCCCCGAAAGCCTAACCCTAGCCCCTCCTTCCTCCCCTCCCTTCTGCCCTACCTCTCGCCCGTGAGCTCCCCCACCATGCCCTGCTCCGCCTCGGTCCTCCGCCCCCGCCGGCCGCGACAAAGATCTCGGCGGCGCGCCTCTCTCCGTCGCCTCCTCTCTCCTCACGGACTGCTCCTGCACCGCCTCGGCTCTGCGCCGCCCTCGTCAACGTCGCCTCCTTCCCCTTCCCCGATCCGAACTCGCCCCTCCGGCTATAAAGGGCCGAGCCTCTCCTCCGCCGAGCCACCCCTCGTTTGCCCCTTTCTTCCCGAGCAAAGAAGAAGCAAGAGGAAGAAGCAAAGGAGGAGAAGCGGAGAACTCACCGTTGGAAGCCGTGCCGCGTTGTCGTCCGTGCCGCCGCCGTTTTCCTCAGGGCCTCTTCTTCCCGGGGCCGCTCTTCCGTGCGCCATCGTGCCCGCTCCCCTTCCTCCTCCGTCGCCGTCGCCGCTCGGTGAGGCGCGCGCCGCCACCCCCTCTTCCTCCTCTCCTGTGCGCGCGCCGCCGCTCCCTCTCCTTCGCCCTATCCTCGCCCTTCTTCTTCTTTTAGCCGAGCCGGCAAGCGCAGCATGCATGCCATGCCCTTTGAGTGGGCGAAGGCCGAACAATGGGCGCGCTGTTTTCTTTTTTTATGATTTTCTTTTCCCTTTTCTTTTTAATCCAAAGAGAGACATCAAAATCTCTTTTCTCCCTCATTTTAACTCCAAAATTGTGAAGTTTGTTTCTAAAAATTTCTAAAATCAAGCCCTTTCTTTTGGTGCTAATTTGGTTCTTTTGAAGTTCATTTGATGAGTTTTGTTATTTATTTAATTTGTTTGCTCGTTTGTTTCTTTTTTAGGTGCGATCGATCGCGTAGAGTTTGGAGAAGTTTGAGACCCCACTTCGATCAAGCTCAAGAGTATCAAGATCACCTAGCCCTAGACCCAAAGTAGTCAATACTTTGATCATATTGAGCCTACATTTTATGCAAATTATATTCTTTTAAAATATCAAATTGCATGCTTTAGTTTCCTTATGCAAATATATGTTAAAATCATAAGGGAGTTAAATGTCAATTTGATGTTTAATTATTACTACACCATCCTTTGATAATTGAATTGTCTTAAATCCTTGTCACCCTAGTAATTATATGGTAACTATACTAGTTATAGGCTATACTTAAGCGCCATGCTAGTCTTGCTTAAGTATCGGGGTATTATCTACCCCATTCATCATCTTTTAAAAATGAACATGGTTTTGGGCAGTCATTGGATGTAAATGACTGAGATGGTTGTGTTGATGTATTTTCCTACCTCTCAAAAACCCTAAGAATTGCTTATCACATCTGGGCGGATGGTATGATGGATGGTATGTTGGTGGGTGCTAATGCAGCCCAAGGAATGTTGGTTTGTGGTTGGTATGTGGCATGAACCGCCTGAGATGGTCCCTAAGGACTTAATCGTGATGACCTCCCAATGTACAACAGTACAACCACATGTCTATAATGGTGTCGACCTGGCTAAATAATTTGTATCCGTTAGTATGAGTTGCACCAGGCAGATGACCCGCTACGCCATAAGCCTTTGTGGTTATGGGTTGGGGTGTACGACTTACAGTGCAGTGTGAGCGTAAGTCGGTGGCGCAAGAGGGGTCAGGAAAGGGGTTGACGGGTCTATGTGAGCGTAACCCTTCTCGTGTGAAACCTTAGCGGGTGTAACAAATCTTGGGGATGCATTGTAAAGGCCTTGTGACGATCTCCTTGACTCACATGTCTACTAAACATGTGTATATGTCGAGATGATTGTCTCTTGTGGGTAAAGTGTACAACCTCTGCAGAGTGTAATAAATCATTCGAATAGCCGTGCCCACGGTCAAGGGCGGACATGGGAACTTACATGAGTTAGTTCTATTTATAAAACTTTGTGGGTGGGATAAAATGTGTTGGGTCGTTGTGACCCTGGTTTTGGTTTTCCCTGGGTGGATGTACCCCAGTGATGTTAAGTGGTGGATGTAACCGCTATCAAAAATAAGCATGAGGTGGAGGTAACCTCTACTGTTATAAATATTGCACAAGTAATCTCTTTAACAAAATGCAATTTGGTTAAAAATGCTAAGTGATAGGTCTTTCTAATATTGGTATTTAAAATATTGCTTTGCGCACAAATAAAAGAACCCGAGCCATCCTTGTTAAGCCTTGCATGTATAATTTTGCATTCTGTGTGTTGGCTCGCGAGCACGGAAGTTGTGCTCATCCTCGCTCTTTCCCCCCAACCCTCAGAACCCGCAGATCATGGAGACTACGCCTACTACGAGGACCTGGACGCCGAAGAGCAAGGAAATGAAGAGGAGTAGTATAGTTCTTGTAGTCTAGGTCTCGCCTCCACCGGTTGGCTCAGTTGGTACTTGTGTACCTCCTATATTATCCAAGCCCTTGGCTAATATCGGTCGCACACACAGTACCCGATCGCTTACTGTGGAGAGACTCGCCTACCCCTTTGCTTCCGCTATCGCACTCGATGTTTTGTAATGAACCCATTTGGCCCGATCGCCCTATTGTAAACTCGACCGACGCGGTCTATTTGAACTCGATGCTTGTATTAATGAATGATTTGGTCTACGCGATGTATGAAATGATTCAAACAATGTGTACTGTGAGCGCTATCATCGATCCAGGAATAGCGCAGCTTTATCACGAGGATTCGGATTACGAAATCCGGTCCGATAGAGTGAGTATCGAGCATACGCATCGAGGAGCCTTAGTTAGATTGGTCGTTGCCTAAGGACTCGAGTCCTATTTTCAAAACCTAAGAAAAGCTTTGGCAAAATATAGCGTATTTATTGCCTCACTCATCCTCTTAGTTCTTTACTCATCTCTACTTCACTTGAGTTTTTACTCGCTGCTCGACTCTCCTATTTTCAAAATGTTAGATGACCACACCGTCGCCCGATGGCCCGTGGGACTTTTTCTCTCACTGAGAAGACTTCTGAGAGTTTGTGGAGATTCTTCACACCGATGCAAAGACTGGATTACCACCGCCACCCATCTTCGGGGCCGTAAGACTCGATCTTAGACCGAGAGTCCTGGATCATGGAGGTTTTCCTCTATGCCGAGAGGGTGAGTTCATCGCCACACCTTCGCACCGAGATCCCAGTGCAGTGCTGCTCGAACAGCCCAAGACGCAAAGACGCCGCTCGCACTCCGCCCGGAGCGGATGCATGAGGATCTTCTCGGAATCGCTTTCCACTCACGCTCGCCTCTCGGGAAGGAGAATTCGACACGAGATCTTCGTCGTCCGTTGGTGTAGTCGCTTAGTGTAGGCTAGCTAGTAGTGCTTGCTAGGTAGTCTTTGGTTACAAGCGCTTTGTCCTTTTGTAGACGTTGTGTTTGTATCCGTGTCGTGGCTCAAGCATGGCCTATATGCTATGTCTCAGAGTCATGTAACACTTAACCCCTTAATATAATTCACGGCCGTTGTAGGTTTTGTATTGCACTTGATCTAGTTTTTTCTCGCTTTGTTTAAGTTCTTTCAGGTGCCTTAGAGGGCTAGTAACCTCATATATCTCCTCTAGACCTAAGCCTAGTTTGTCTTCTGATGGCACCCAAGAGAGCCGCCATCCCAAGTCGTGGTGCCTTGCAGCAGTCGTGGTCATGGCCGTGGTTGTGGTCGTGGTTAGATCTACCTTCCCACCGCCATCGCACTCGACCGTGGTCCGGTGATCCGAGTTCTCCAAACTATGCCACCGGTCGGCCAGGATGGAGCGACAAGTTGCAACCCCGAGTTGGCGACTTTTCCGAACAAGACCTCCAACCTTCTCATCCACAAGAGAACCTTTAGAAGTCGAGGATTGGCATCACGATACAGAGAAGAGGTTTCGTCTTGCACGATGTGCGAGAGGACGACAAAGTGGACTTTGCCACCACAACCTAAAGGATCACCAAAAAAAAACGTCACAATGAAGACACCCATGCCACTACACGGAAGGACCCAAAGGGGTTATCACTTGCTTCTATTGCGAAATAACTGGACACTACGTCGATGGATGCCCCAGAGGAAGCAAGGCAAGGAAATTAAATGTTTCATTGAAAGAACTTAGGACACCATATGAGCAGATGTCCCTAACGAAATCTTTAAGGACCAAGAAGAAAAGCCATAACCACCAATCTCTACCAAAGAAACTTATCAAGAGCCTCAAAGAAAGAGCAAGTCAGTGCTTGTCAAAGTTTCCTAACTGCACTTAAGTTTTGCCAAATGCCATATGCCTTGAATGTGGCAAACTAGGACATGTAGCACAATTATGTCCTCCAATACAATAAGTTGCAAGAAGAGCGTGCTACACATGTAGGCAATAAGGACACTATTCTACACGTGCTCGCTTCCTCTGCCCCTGCTGTAAAGAACACCATCATCGATTAACCGCCCCATGAATCAAGTAGCTTTGCACGCGTTGTGGAGAAAAAGGACATCAGCGGACTAATGCCACGTAAACCGCCCCAATCATGAGGAGGATCACCACCAGTGAATGCTCGATGAGTAAAGTTACGTGTTTTCTGCGAAGGACAAGATCATCGCCCAAGGATCGCCTCCCACTGGCATTCACCAAGGTAGCCAAGTTGCAAAGGACAAGTTTCGAGCCGTGAGACTCGTTATGAACGAAGTTAGCAGAGGCAATTAGTACCAAGCACCCCTTTTTTTAAGGCGGGTAGCTAGACTACATAGAAGTGTCAAGAATACTAATGATTATGTTCTGTTTAATGCTGGAGCTTCACGTTCTTTTATATCAAGAAAATTTGTTGAAAGGCTTAAGTTTCCAACCTTTAAGCTAAAGAAACCCGTGGTACTTAGTTCACCCGGGAGACCCTTATATGTTTCCAGAGTAGAAATCATTTTGGGAAAATTCTGGATTCCTAGCAAACCTCTTAGTACTACAGTCCCAAACTCTGGACATCATCCTAGGGATGGATTGCTTAGCCCGATACCAAGGAATTAATAGATTGTACCAACAGAAAAGTGTACTCATCAAGAAACTAAGAACCACAATAAAGGTTAATGTGGACCGCTCCTCAGGTTTGGATCGTACAATCCATAACCTCGAGAAGGTGACTCTGGAAACAACACCTGTAGTTCAAGATTACCCGGAAGTTTTTCCAGAAGAATTGTCTGGCATGCCACCAGATCGAGACATAGAATTTGTGATCAACCTAAAGCCAGGAACAGCCCCAATTGCCAAGCGGCCATATAGGATGGCAGTTGATGAGCTTGAAGAGCTTAAGACACAGATGGAAGAATTACAGGAAAAAGGATTCATTAGACCTAGCTCATCCCCCTGGGGTTCACTAGTACTTTTTGTAAAGAAAAAGGATGGCACCGTCAGATTGTGTGTAGATTACAGAGCCCTCAATGAGGTGACCATCAAGAATAAGTATCCCTTGCCCCGCATTGATGATCTTTTCGATCACCGACAGAGCAACAAGATGTTCTCCAAGATAGACCTAAGATCAGGATATCATCAGGTTAAGATCAGGGCTGAAGACATCCCTAAACCAGCTTTTACCACCCGATATGGCTTGTATGAGTTCACGGTTATGTTGTTTGGCTTGACCAATGCGCCAGCCTACTTCATGAACCTTATGAACAAAGTATTCATGGAATACTTGGACAAGTTTGTTGTCGTGTTCATAGACGACATCTTAATCTATTCCAAGACCAATGAGGAACATGCTGAACATCTACATTTGGTCCTGGAGAAACTTAAAGAACACCGATTGTATGCCAAGTACGCAAGTGTGAATTTTGGCTTCAAGAAATTAGTTTCCTGACATATTGTATCCATTGGAGGAGTCGCATTGACCCATCCAAAGTAGAAACCGTGTTGGAATGGAAACAACCAACCTCGATGACCGGCGCGTAGTTTTCTCGGATTGGCGGATACTACGACGCTTCATTGAAGGATTCTCCAAGCTATCGCACCAATGACCCACCGCTCAAGAAAGAAAAGAAGTACGAATGGAAGGCTTGTGAAAAGAGTTTCCAAGAGTTAAAGAAGAAGTTAACGATCGCACCGGTGTTAGTCTTGCCGGACATACACAAGGACTTTGAAGTCTATTGTGATGCTTCGCGCCAAGGTCTTGGTCTGCAGACTTATGCAAGAAGGAAAAGTCGTGGCATATGCATCCCGACAACTCCGTCCACATGAAGACAATTATCCAACTCATGATTTGGAGTTAGCGGCCGAGTGCATGCCCTAAAGATTTGGCGGCATTACTTGATTGGAAATCATTGCAATATCTATACGTATCACAAGAGTCTTAAGTACATTTTCACTCGGACCACCTCAACCTCCGACAAAGAAGATGGTTAGAATTGATTAAGGATTACAACTTGGATGTTCATTATCATCCCGGAAAGGCTAATGTAGTGGCGATGCATTAAGCCGTAAGTCCCTCGCAATAATGTTATGGTTCAAGAGCACCAACTTTGAGCTTTGCAAGGAATTAGAGGCACTTAACCTCGAGTTAGTAGAACAAGGCACCTTAGCAGCTATGGAAATTCAACCAACCTTAGAAGAGCAAATCAAGACCGCCCAGAAAGGACGCCCTGGAGTTCAGAAGTTTAAACATCTCATGGCCAAAGGAAAAGCCTCAAAGATGGTTGAAGACCAACAAGGAATCATATGGTATGGGAAACGTCTCTTTGTTCCCCACCAAAAGGAGCTCAAGGAATTGATTCTAAAAGAAGCTCATAGCTCAGCATACACCCTACACCCAGGCAGCACCAAGATGTATCAAGATATGAAGATTCTATATTGGTGGTCGTGAATGAAGAGAGACATCGCCGAGTTCGTAGCATGTTGCGATGTGTGCCAACGGATCAAAGCCGAACACCGGAAATTTGCAGGATTGCTGCAACCACTTCAAATCCCTCAGTGGAAGTGGGAAGAAATTGGAATGGATTTCATTACTGGTCTGCCGAGAACCAAGACTGGATATGATTCCGTATGGGTCATAGTTGACAGATTAACCAAAGTTGCCCATTTTATCCCTGTGAAAACCACCTACAAGGGAGATAAATTAGCCGAATTATATATGGCTCGTATCGTATGTCTGCATGGAGTAACCAAGAGGATAGTCTCGGATCGAGGTTCCCAATTTACCTCGCATTTCTGGGCTAGTCTACACGAAGCACTTGGAACTCACTTAAACTTCAAAGACAAGATATCACCCTGCATCGATGGATGAGCGACAAAGAGTAAATCGATTCTAGAAGACATGCATCGGGCTTGTGCTTTAGAGTTTACCGTAGGCGGGAGAGATGTCACCGTATGCGAATTCGCCTATAACAATGATTACCAATCCGGCTTGAAGATGTCCCGTTTGAAGCACTCTATGGAAGAAAATCGCGAACCCCTTGCATTGGTGAGAATCGTGGAGAAGGTTATATCTTGGACGGATACTCTTAAGCAAGTAAGAGAAAGTTAGATTGATCGAGATCGTTTACAAGCCGCCGGTCTAGACAGAAGAGTTATCCGACAATCGTCGAGAGAGTTAACTTTTGAAGTTGGAGATCATGTATATCTCAAAGTGACACCCTTCAGCGAATGCGGAGGTTTAAAGTGAAAGGCAAGCTTGCGCCAAGATACATAGGCCCGCTCCCAATCACCGCCAAGCGTGGAGAGGTAGCATATCAACCGGAATTACACGAAAATTTGTCGATGTCCATAATGTGTTCCACGTCTCTCGGCTCAAGAAATGCCTCGAGTACCCAAAGAGCAAACTCAATTGAAACCATCGCACTCCGAAAGACTTGTCGATCCGAACATCCGATCAAGATTCTTGACGTCGTGGAGAAGCGCACAAGACGCCGGATCATCCGTTTATGCAAAGTGCGATGGAGCAACCACTCGGAGAGAAGCCCGCGTGGAGCGTGAAGATCACGGAAATTGGATTACCCACATGCGTTTCTCGAGTAGCTCGAATCTCGGGTCGAGATTCTTTTAGGTGGGTAGGTTTTGTAACACCAATCTTTCCAAGTTGCAAGATCATCAAGGATCTTTTGCTCAACTGCAAGGTTTTCTCCAGAGTTGCAAGAATCCAATTTTTGGATCTTTTTGCAAGATCTTCAAGAGTGCAAGGTCAAGGGGATGCAGATTTCGAAATTTGCCGAAATGCTCAAGATTCGGATCCCCGAAAGCCTAACCCTAGCCCCTCCTTCCTCCCCTCCCTTCTGCCCTACATCTCGCCCGTGAGCTCCCCCACCATGCCCTGCTCCGCCTCGGTCCTCCGCCCCCGCCGGCCGCGGCAGCATCTCGACAGCCGCGCCCTCTCCGTCGCCTCCTCTCCTCACGGACCTACTCCTGCACCGCCTCGGCTCTGCGCGCCTCAGTCAACTGGCCGCCTCCTTCCTTCCCCGAATCGAACTCGCCCTCCGGCTATAAAGGCCGAGCCTCTCCCCCTCCAGTAGAGCCACCCCTCGTTTGCCCCCTTTCTTCCCGAGCAAAGAAGAAGCAAAGGAGAAGGAGAACTCAGAAGTTGGAAGCCGTCGTCGCCGTTGTCGTCGTCGTCGTCGTCGCCGTTTTCCTCGGGCCTCTTCTTCCCGGGCCGCTCTTCCGATCGCCGCCGCTGTGCCGCTCCCCTTCCTCCTCGTCGCCGTCGCCGCTCGGAGGCAGCGCCGCGCGCCCCCCTCTTCCTCCTCCTGTGTGCGCGCCGCGCCTCTCCTCTCCCTCTCGCCTATCCTCGCCCCTTCTTTTCTTGGTAGCCTGCCATGCACGCAGTGCAGCGCCATGCCCGCTTTACTGGGCCGAAGGCCGAACAGTGGGCCGGCGCCGGTTTTCTTTTTTTTTATGATTTTCTTTTCCCTTTTTCTTTTTAATCCAAAAGAGAGACATCAAAATCTCTTTTCTCCCTCATTTTAACTCCAAAAATTGTGAAGTTTGTTTCTAAAAATTTCTAAAATCAAGCCCTTTCTTTTGGTGCTAATTTGGTTCTTTTTGAAGTTCATTTGATGAGTTTTGTTATTTATTTAATTTGTTTGCTCGTTTGTTTCTTTTCCGGTGCGATCGATCGCGTAGAATTTGGAGAAGCGGAGACCCCAGCCGATCAAGCTCAAGAGTATCAAGATCACCTAGCCCTAGACCCAGGCGAGTCAATACTTTGATCATATTGAGCCTACATTTTATGCAAATTATATTCTTTTAAAATATCAAATTGCATGCTTTAGTTTCCTTATGCAAATATATGTTAAAATCATAAGGGAGTTAAATGCCAATTTGATGTTTAATTATTACTACACCATCCTTTGATAATTGAATTGCCTTAAATCCTTGTCACCCTAGTAATTATATGGTAACTATACTAGTTATAGGCTATACTTAAGCGCCATGCTAGTCTTGCTTAAGTATCGGGGTATTATCTACCCCATTCATCATCTTTTAAAAATGAACATGGTTTTGGACAGTCATTGGACGTAAATGACTAAGATGGTTGTGTTGATGTATTTTCCTACCTCTCAAAAACCCTAAGAATTGCTTATCACATCTGGGCGGATGGTATGATGGATGGTATGTTGGTGGGTGCTAATGCAGCCCAAGGAATGTTGGTTTGTGGTTGGTATGTGGCATGAACCGCCCAGATGGTCCCTAAGGACTTAATCCTGTGATGACCTCCCAATGTACAACAGTACAACCACATGTCTATAATGGTGTCGACTTGGCTAAATAATTTGTATCCGTTAGTATGAGTTGCACCAGGCAGATGACCCGCTACGCCATAAGCCTTTGTGGTTATGGGTTGGGGTGTCTGACTTACAGTGCGTGTGAGCGTAAGTCGTGTGGCGCAAGAGGGTGCAGGAAAGGGGTTGACGGGTCTATGTGAGCGTAACCCTTCTCGGTGAAACCTAGCGGGTGTAACAAATACTTGGGGATGTATTGTAAAGGCCTTGTGACGATCTCCCCTTGACTCACATGTCTACGGAAACATGTGTATATGTCAAGATGATTGTCTCTTGTGGGTAAAGTGTACAACCTCTGCAGAGTGTAATAAAGCTGTTCGAATAGCCGTGCCCACTGGTCAAGAGCGAACATGGGAACTTACATGAGTTAGTTCTATTTATAAAACTTTGTGGGTGGGATAAAATGTGTTGGGTCGTTGTGACCCTGGTTTTGGTTTTCCCTGGGTGGATGTACCCCAGTGATGTTAAGTGGTGGATGTAACCGCTATCAAAAATAAGCATGAGGTGGAGGTAACCTCTCATCATATAAATATTGCACAAGTAATCTCTTTAACAAAATGCAATTTGGTTAAAAATGCTAAGTGATAGGTCTTTCTAATATTGGTATTTAAAATATTGCTTTGCGCAAATAAAAGAACCCGAGTCATCCTTGTTAAGCCTTGCATGTATAATTTTGCATTCGTGTGTTGGCTCGCGAGCACGAAGTTGTGCTCATCCTCACTCTTTCCCCAACCTCGAAACATGCAGATCATGGAGACTACGCCTACTACGAGGACACGGGCGCGAAGAGCAAGGAAATGAAGAGGAGTAGTATAGTTCTTGTAGTCTAGGTCTCGCCTCGATCGTTGGCTCGTTGGTACTTGTGTACCTCCTATATTATCAAGCCCTTGGCTAATATCGGTCGTACACTGTACCCCGATCGCTTGCTGTGGAGAGACTCGCCCTACCCCTTTTGCTTCCGCTATCGTACTCGATGTTTTGTAATGAACCCATTTGGCACGATCGGCCCTATTGTAAACTTCGACCGACGCGGTCTATTTGAACTCGATGCTTGTATTAATGAATGATTTGGTCTACGCGATGTATGAAATGATTGACAATGTGTACCGTGGCGCTATCATCGATCCAGGAATAGCGCGACTTTATCACAGAGGATTCTGGATTACGAAATCCGGGTCCGATACCGTGAGTGAGGAAGAGGATCCAATACATACTCAAGGCCTGTGCCCTCTAGGCACAGGGATCCAATGCCATGATGCAAATGCACATGTCCCATGACCTTATAATGATTCATCATTGTCATCATTAACAAGGTAGTCTCATTGCTCATCTTGTCCCATCATTATTGCCATCACTCATTGTAACACCTCAGCCCGACATGAGCCTAGAATGCTACTAAACAAAACCCTAATAATTCTAATCAAGGCAACTTTAGTAAATTTCGGCAGAACCTCCCCTGTAGAATTAATTACACGGAGGTTCCAACATACAGATAATTCATAAATTAACTAAACTATCATCCAGACACATCAAAAGATAATCAAAGACATGCTAAGTATCTAGCAATCCAATAAAGTATAAAGTTCCACTACTCATCATTATTATACTTAAACCCCTGCAAGAGACAAGACATAATGAACCTTTGAGTATCTTGCCCAATTACTAAAAATAATTACGATCTGAAGATCATTCAACTTTATTTAGTTCATGTGGCATGTGTGTGACTAGCAGACTACTTCCCCCCATGCATGTCGTTCTTGGCTCAGGTACCTAAAACAACAATAAAAGCAAGAGTGAGTCCACAGACTCAGCAAGTACATAAAAAAACTATAACATCAACATACATGTAAAGGAGATCAACAATAGAACATCTCATATGCAAATGCAATGCTCAAGGAACCTTTATCTTTAACTTTCTGTGTGCATTACACCGGTATGCAACCGTCGCCGCATACCCATGCTTGCGCGCGCGCACGAGGACAATTGCCGTTACTCGCAAGTAACGGGGACCTCAAGCCCACGCTCCACGAGTGAGGGGATCTCAGGCCCGTCACATTCATGACGGGGATCTCAAAGGGAAACATGCTTGGTCACCGCGTGACCAAGCCTCAATATGCTCTCAATATGCAAATGCTCATCTCTCATTCATCATCAATCTTACCAAAAGACAACAACATTGAACCACAGTAGAGCATAAGCAATAATTTGAGCCATCACCATACTTAAACATTCATCAAGTAAGTCATCTTGCTATGCAACTATATATCAAATAGCACACAAACATAGCCAATCAATCACACTCATTTAACAACAATGCACTTGCCTCAACCGTGCGAACGAGGAGGTTGGGGATACTTTGTCTTGCTCGGAATCAAACCCACACTGGATAACATATGAGACACGCTAAAGCTATCATATAGATTCAAAAGCAAAACTATAGATACAATCGAGCATAACGGCCACTAAAACGCGGTCCCCAATTCTATTACCAACTACCGATCTGTCCTACGGTGGGCGGTCACCTTGAAAAAACACAACTAATTGTACGAAATCCAAATAAAGAGATCTTGGACATTCGAAAAGGTTATTGAATTCGCTTCTAAACCTAGTTGGTGAGATTCTCGATTCGTCCCTTTACTAGCCCTACCAAGCCATACAACGTAGTATCAATTCTCGCGTCGGGTCTCGGGCAGCAACAAAGAAACTATCATAACTTTCTCTCGTTCGTCCGAATTTCATGATCTTTAGTTTTCTGAAAGTTTGAAAGGATTATCTACATTTTTAGTTATGGTGAGCCCTCCGATTTTTCCTCTAAGTATACGCTTAAGTGAAACACTAAAACCATCGGACCACCATCATTCCACAAACACAGACTCCTAAGAAAATCATAACTTTTGCTACAGAGGTCCAAATGACGTGATTCTTGTCGGCAATGAAAGATAACGAGATAACCTACAACTCTCTAGGTGATGGAGACCTCCAATTCGACCTCTAATGACTTCTTAATTATTAATCAAAGCATTGCAGATTCTTGTCCGATTTTGGGACAGACAATTAAATCAACGTAACTTCTAAACCAGAATCGAATTGGGTGTTCTTGGCGGCCAATTAAAGCTAAGAACAAAACCCAACTATCTCTAGGAGACAAGATTCCCGATTCGCTTCTAAGGATGCCAAAACTTCCACGCACTAACTGGACAGAACGCGATCTAGCGGCAAAAGTAATCGGTCTACTAAACGAAACCGTAAACGCATAATATACTAATCAAACAACGAAGAACACTCGTCGTTACCCTTGAAGAATCGCGGGAAGATGATGAACCACCCCTATGAAGAAGATCCTCTCCTCTTTCCCTTCCTTCCTCTTAAAAGGATGCGGTCCTACGATCCTTTCTTCGTTTGGTTGGCGGCAGGAACACCGAGCAAGGAGGAGAGGCACCAATGGAAGATGGGGCGGCTTGGAGAGGGGGGAGGAAGGGGTGGAGGCGACCATGAGGAGGCGCAAGGGGAGTGGGGGTGGCGGCCATAGGGGGGGAGGAGAGGGGGCGGCCTAGGGTTTAGCCCCCTTTTAAAGCCGGACTCCTCCCTCCACCTATGGGCCGAAAGCTCATGGGCCTGAGGCCTTAGCCCACGCTGCCCAAAAACTGCTGCTAACCCCTTTTTTAACTGACTAATTAACTATTTTCTATTAGATCCTTCTTCTGGATCAATTTCTAATTAACCCTTTTTCCTTTGAATAACTGGTTTTCTCCCGTTTTCCACTCTGGAGTATTACACTCATGATTTAAACGTTGCCACGTAAGCATCCTCATGTAAACACCATGTAAGCATCATCACTTAAACATTAGCATGAGTCATCATGTAGACATTTCCATGTAAACTTCACCACATAAGCATCATCATAAAAACATCATCCTTAAACTATGACATTCATACTCATCAGCATTACAAAGCAGCAATCATCAACAATCAACTACGGCATTCATCAAGTATGAAATATAAAACTCATTAATACTACTTGCACTTGCTTCAACCGTGAGACGAAAGACAAAAGGGCGGAACGCTTTAGCACCGGGGTTCACCACCACCTAGTCTGAACTGAGTGCACACCACCTAGCAGGCCGCCAACCTGCTAACTTGATGGCAAATCAGGCTTCTAGTATGCACAACGGTGCATGAGGCTTAAGAGCTCACAAAACGTTTCTGTATGTACGCCTACATGCTATTTCCTATAAGTCTCAGAAGAAAAACATGCTAAGTACTGCACTGAACAATCTCCTGAGAAATCCATTTGAAATGATAGTGAAACAACAGCAAGCTTTACTTCCATTTTGTCAATACACAAACTCAGTTATTTGAAAATAATGTACTAACTGATCGATGGTGTGAGACCTGATATACAGCAAATTACTTTGGTAACACAACCAGTGGTTTGAGTCATTAAATGTTGAGGTAATAGACAATATTGATAACTAAAGACACAAGTACTGGCAAAATCTCTTTAGACTCATTGACCTAGAGCAATAGGAAAGCAAAACGGATTGAGCTGCTTTTCGGTATAAGACAAGCATGGAGAGACTACAGAGACTAATTCTAGTGTCGAGCCTTCATCGGTATGCAAACTGATTATCTACCAAAGACATACCAGAATGCCTAGCATAACAAGTTAAACCACGTACTTTACATTTCATGACTAGCATCCTACTACCTGAACCGTCAGAACTGGATCTTTGATGCTACCTCCAGCCCCGAATAGGCCAACTTATGCATAAATCCTACTCCAAACAAGTCAACCTCACAAGACTAGCCACCTTCTTGCTTCTGAACCTTCAGCATTACATATACCTCCCCTAAATCCAAATCCACACTCATAAATCTACTATCTCCGCAGGACTGCACTCTCTGCACCACATCCACCACAAAAGATCAAGTGTGCTCAACAACTACTAATACAACCATTCTATGCTAGCTGCCCAAGGAGTAACCAACAAATCGAAGTACTAAATTGCGAGATGGATGATACCTTCTTGAGTGCGCGGGCGAGGCGCTTGCTGTCGAGCCGCGGCATGGAATCGATGGCGTCAAAGGCGAGCCGGGGAAGTCATGCACATCGGCCGCTCACACGCCATGTACATCGTGGCGATGGCAGTGGGGTGTCGGTGCCGGCCGTGCTAGAGGCCGGGGAAGTCGGGGAGACGAGAGCGCGGCGGCGTTGCTGGCGGTGTTACCTGGACGCGACGAAGGCGGTGCGCGATGAAGAATACGCCGAGGCTCATGGCGTCGAGGAAGCGGCGTTTCGTCGAACACCTTCTGCGCGTGGATGACAAGCCCGGACTTGGCGTAGGCGTCGGCGAGCGTGGTGGCCGTGGCGGTGCTGATCCTCCCAGACGCGGTGTAGAGTGGCGGCGGGCCAACGGGCCTAGGCGGCAGCGGACCCAGAGGCTGGCGGCGGCGCGGCACCACGGGCGGAAGGAGGAGCCAGAGGCGGTCGGGCCGAGGCCGGGCCGGGGCGGTGGAGCTGGCATCGGACGCAGGGAGCGGCGCAGCTGGTAACTGGAGCGGGCCGAGCGAGGGAGGCACGTCGGCGGCCAGGAGGTGACGCCCGAGGGCGGCGGCGCCAGGGAAGTAGGGGCGGCAGCGCCAAGAAGCGGGAGGAGGAGGCGCCATCTGCTGGAGGGGAGCGAGCAGAGGCAGGGAGTGGGAGAGGCGGCTGCACAGGGGAGGGCAGTGGAATAAAAAAACTAGGGTTTGGGGAAAATGCCACCCCCTAGCTCCACTTAAGGGCTGACCGGCCTCCCCTTGGGACAAAGCACGACGTGGGCCTTCGGCCCAGATTCTAATTCCCTTTCTAAATCCTGAAATTCGACCCTAATTACGACTTCTTTTTCCTTTTTTTTTTGTTATTTAGTTGAACGGGACATTACATGCATGCTAGCGAAATCTGCTCTATGTCTGAACCTATGAAGTATACTAGTCTGTCAATTTGTCTGAATTTGGATATTCTTTAGGTGAAAACAGATTACAATTTTCATGATGATATGTGGAAATCCATTTTCATTCGATATATTTCGAACTTGCACTACAAAATCAAGTACTTGGGGACACGCACAGGAAAACTTAATTTGGAAAGAAAAAAAAAACGAGCTCAGGAAGAAAGGCAGCTTGGTCCCTCTGTTACTAGATACAGGCATGGTGCACACTATGCATGCTTTATACTTTTGAAAAGAATAATCTCACCTTACCTTTCTCTCCTGAATGTACAGAAGACTACTGATGAATTAGATTGCGATAACCACATCATCAACGACAACGACAATGGAGCAAACACAAGCACAGATACGATCAGTGATGATGCATATGACCCCAATGAGCTGAGGAAGAAAGGCAGCTTGTTCCCTGTCAGTGGTGGAGCTGGCGCTCGGCCAAGCCTCAGGCCGGTCCAGCTATTTTTGGTTCAAACTCTGATTTTTTTTGTTTTTTCAGATATTTTTATATAGCAATTTGACGCCAGACCTCAGGCCGCTCCACCCCTAGTTCCCGTGTCTGTCTTTCATGCATAGTCTAAAGTCTGAATTAAGTACTTATTTTGGTTGCTACTTGTACATGGTATGAACATATGGTAATAAGCACCAACCTCTAGCTCCCTCACACATGTACTGATGTACACACAACACATAGGAAAGGGTTGACAGTCATTGGGAACGAAGGTGTGGGCCAGGCCATGGGTTTAGTGTTTGGTGAGGCATCACAGTAGTGTTCGATATTCCTTACTTCCGTCATCATGGGTCCATGACTAAAGATAATGCAAGTGCATAACGCGAAAATGACATATCAGGATTTGAATTGGCAACGGCTTGATTGAGTGAAAACGATCGAAAAGGCTCCTAGAATATAAATTCAAAGTTGCTACGCGCGTACGGCTGCACACGCATATGACGAGCGAAAAAAATTCCGTGTCACTTCGTGGACAGGTGGACCTATTGAGTGTCACAGTTGAGCAAATTAACAGGAACCTATTGAGTGTCGGCGCTCGTCGTCGACCTTTTACTCGCCCCATTTGTCATCCGATTGGATTGTGTGATAATTATGTCATTCCGTAACTAACCCTAACAATCCTCAAAGATGTTGTATATTTTAGTGATGTGCAAGAAATGTGTTGAAATGCGCTATGGCTAAAAAGAGTCGACAAAGACTTAATTGGAAAATGTGCCAAAATGGACACCTTCAAATGACAAATAAGAGGTCCCCATGATGTTTGCCTCGTCAAGACAGTCAAAATACATATATCATTTCTCCAAATTGGAGGTCCGACAAAAAAAGTTACCAAGCATGGAAGTCACCAGAGCTCGGCCCACTTGGCCCAGCATGGCCCGCACCCAAGCTTGGCACTGGTCGGCGTCCGAACCCGAAACTTCATTTTTGCCGGTTTGAAAACTCTCGACCAACAAGGGAAACAAAACCCGAAGAAACTTATAAAAAACCATTTTTGAGGTCCCGAAGAAATTACAAAAATTAAGATCACATCGTCAGCCCACGGGAGCTGGGCCGCGACAACCCTGTAAGAGTCTAAAACCCACTGGGCGCAGTTTTGGTATAAGAAAAAAAAACTATGTCATAACGGTATGAACCTTTGCTCTGAATATTTTCCTCTCTTCATCTTTCTTGGCCAGCTCGAGTCGGACACTGTTGAACCCTATAATCGTCTGATTAGTCGGTGGCGGTGGGTCGGTGGCTAAGCCATCACGAATGCCATAAAATATTGTTAACATTGTCGAACGATTAATTGGCTGCATAATTCGGTCAATCGGTTGTTTACCATTTACATTGAAATAGTTTATTTTTACTCACTAATTATAATGAATTAGTTTATAATGTTGTGTAATGTAAACTATGGCAAATGTTGGTTCTATAGATTAATAACTAACCATATTTTTGGTATGTAAAATGTTTATGATCAATTTTAAATATAAATACATATATTATTTAAGAACACAATATAAGTTGTTAAATTTGAATAATCACTTAATGGTACCCCATCCGTCTGATAAGCACATACCGGCACAACACTGCTGAAATAAAGTTGACCACTAAACCGACGGGAATTTAGCAATGTGTACCATCGAACGAATCCTAAATGAAAGTGGTTGTGTTTTTCCAAAAAAAATCGAAACCATCACAAGTGTTTCTCGAGATCTGCACCGTCGTGATGTGCCTCGAGATGGCCATCTCCTGTCCCCTTGCTCGTGGGGAATCCGCTCCTACAAAATACGATTTTTTTTTTTTGGTATTCCGAGGAAGCAAATGCACTCCATCTCTCTTTCATGAGTCAAAGGACATTTCAATCACTTGCAGATGGAATGAATATTCAAAATCCAACCATTCTCGGTTTTCCATCTTCAAGAAACTAAAATAAAATTCTATCCATATTCGGTTCTTTATCTTTAGCAAATTGCACTTTTTTTGCTGCACAAATTCGGATCTGACGTACGAAAAATCAAGACGTGCAAATTTGGATCGAACAATGTTTAGGAATGGCAATGGGTCCGCTCTCTGGTAACCTCTAGGAAATTCCCCAATTAGGGGATGGGTGTGGGGCAATTTTGTCTCCGCCACCTTATATGGGATGACTCCCTATCCTTATTTTCTGCTATACCCCTGATATATTGTAACAACCTAAAAATTGGTATTCTTTGTTATTTATGCTTAAATTATTAATTTATGCATTTTCGAGCATTTATCAATATTTTAGTTTTTTATTTAAATCTTTCCCATTGAAGGTAGTAACAAAAGAATTTTTGTGAAAATTTAAAAGCGGTAAAAAGCTTGGGAATTTTTTTATAAGTACTTTTTCTTATAAGGATGCTCTACAAAAAATTCCTAATTTTTGGAGTTGGTTTGCTAATTTTTAAAATTTGAAACTCATCTTGTGAATAAAATCAATTAGGAAAAAGAATTAAAAACCGGAATCCTTCCAAGGACTGTAATAGTAGTTTTGGCCCAGCCCATCGCTGTTTTCGGCCCACCTACGACCCACGCACTGTCCCCGGCTGAAGCCATTTTCTTCCTTTGTTTTTTCCGTTTCCTTTTTGTGGAAGCGTCTTTTCGTTGAGTGCGCCTTCTCTCTGGTACTTCTCTTTGTGGTCGCTAACAGGTGGGCCCACATCTCACCTATCCGAAGTCATCTTCAACCTTGTGCTCGCCCGTTCATCACTCGCCTGCACGCGTGCCAGCGCAGAGAGCTGCTATGTTGCCCATTCTGCGCCCTCCGTCGCCGCTAGTGGACCCGACTATCACCATCGCCCATCGCTGCCATGTGAGGACCCGGAATATTTAACTAGTAACACTTAACCTCCAAATAGTGCTAGCATTACTAATTAAACATTCTAAGCCTCGATGGGCATATGCTTCCCAGAATTGCAGCACATGCACATCATCACAAAATTACACATCATTTCCATACAACATACATTAACGAGTCTAGAAAAGGACATAGATAAAGTAAGTTATTACAAAAGAGCCGACCGGCCAAATGACACAATATACAAGAATGACAGCGGAAGCAAAAGCGCCATAAGATGGCTAAGAACAAAAGTCGACCGGTTAGCCAACACAACCCACAGCAGGCAACCGATCGCCGCCAAGCTAGTCGCCCATAGCTACCACAACATGACTCACAAAAGTGAGGCCCATCGAGCTCACCTTCTTCCTCGCAACAAATACATTTAAGCAAGATAACCGAGTACACAAAGCTACTCGTAAGGCGGCGTGTGGAATAGCGGACCTATTCATATGCTACATGCAGGCTTATTTAAGTGGAGGTTATATGTCTCATTTCGCACAAAGCCAACTTTATTTGCAATAATGTAATACATTTAAAAGCAAGTTTGCAAGTCTGTTTTGATGTTGAAAATAGCAGCGAATTAATAATAAATACAAGTAACCACCTGGAAGTGACTATCCCAATAGTCACCACAACATAGCACGAATCCCCGATTCGTACCACCCATCAAGTTTTAATTAAAAGGTTGTAGTCTAACTCTTGAAAGACCTTGCCAAGCGTATCCATAACCCAGGAAGAGGCTATTCGAATAGTTTTAACCTTGCAGGGGTGTACCAATGTACCCACACTTCAGACCGCCTTAAGCCACAAAGCACACTTCCGAATGTATGCCGGCACGGCTAAGTCCTACGAGACGTTTTTCAATATTGTGTATCAACCACGAGCCGCTCGTATGGATAGAAACACATACGCTTACATTGCAAGCCGAAAGACAACAAATCCCATCACGGGTGAAGTCTTTCGGACACTACAATCCTCCCAACACCATCCCTCCTGCGACCTCCTGCGACCCGAAGCTAATACACGCCAAAGTACTAAGTCAAGAGAGGTCTCATACCCTCTAGTGTGGTTAGCACGCACAAATGCTTGGTTTAGTGTAACAAGATGTTCGGTCCTTGTTGACCCAGGCACCATTCCAGTCACACCCCATAATCACACCGATCATACCATTGTGCCCAAGTCCAAATCATTTTTGTTTTCAGTTTAAGTTTTCATGAGTAGACATGGCACAAGGCTGAAATCATAAATCATAATAAGTTTTATGTGATCAAGGTTATCGACAAGTTGATAACCGCCCATTTTTACCGGAAGCTAAGCATGGCTAAGCAATTAATCCGCAAAACTACTAAGTGACAAGAGCTCATCCACGAACTCTAAATCACAGCAATAACCTAGGCTCATGGTAGTAGAGGATAATCATTTGCCTAAGGAAATGCATCTACTAGGTAAACTAACGACAATAGTTTAACACAAACTAGCAATGCATACATAGAGTTCGTAACCAATATAAATACTTAAAAATACTGGGATTAACATGATCAAACTGCTTGCCTTGCTGGGATTGGTCTTGCTGCAGAGGGGAGTGCTCAGGTTCGATAAACTCTTCGGAACCTAACGCGAAAAGGCGATAAAACCAATAAGAACGAAGAACACCAAACAAAACTCAACAGCAAAAGACGTCCAAATCCCATGAAATTTACACAGCAGCTATAGGTTGATTTTAGACAATTTTAGAAACAAGAATCACTCCATTTGGACTTAGCATGAAAAAGTTATGGCCAAAACAAAGTCTCTCAGCCAGAAAAATCCTAATTAAATTAATTTCAATTATTGTTCATGGCGAAAATTTCTATAATGATCTAGAACCCAAAATTTTTATGGTAGGTAGTTTATGTCACTCTAATCACAACAAAGTTGAGTTTACTAAATTTGGAGTTATAATGATTTACTTATGATTTTTTATCGGGACCCAAAAATGCAATTCTGGACCCTCTGTATATACTGCACTAGTCCAGGATCACGCTAGTGCACACAGTGGCAACATTGATGAAATATCATTTCCATATACAAAGATGACTAATAAATAGGCAAATAACAATAAATATCGAGTAAAGACCTTAAGGTCAAAGCTTACAATTAATGCTTGAGGCGAATAGCTCAATGAAGGCTGCTGAACGAAAGCAGAATAACTTGTGAAGCCCATCCATATGCCCACAGCAATCGGTGGGGTGCGCGACCTAGTTCTCTCGATCCTTGAAGTAGACCTTGTCGATCGACGATTCCTCCATTTACGTAGGTTTGGCGCAAGTTTTACAACAAGCGTGAGTACACAATCGCATTTGCAAGTCATACCACAGAATGCAATGTATAGATGCAGGCTTATTCCAAAGGAAATAGCTTATGTGGTTATTTTGCAGAAATGCAACATTTGCAATTGAATACAAATAATAGATTGAAAGCATAATTCAAAACAAATATACAATATTAATTTAACAATTGTTTTCACAAAGACACACAGCTAAACAGATTATTTCACATTGCCATATGATTAAGGTCACACAGCTCCCATCCCAACATTTTATGAAAACTACCCCTCGTGTGAAATCCCCGAGCATGTCCATAACCGCGGACGCGGCTATTCGAATAGATTGTTTAACACTCTGCAGAGGTTGTACACTTTACCCACAAGATGCAATCAACTGGATCAGAGCTGATCACAACAAAACCTTTCAGAAACTTCATCTCAAACATTGACATTCCCAGTGTGCTTACAAACCGCTATGCCAACCCAAACAAAGCGCTTTGGCATAACACACACCGCTAGACAGGGAAGCGACGAATCGTCCCGCGATGTGCACCCAAACACAGTGGTACACACCTCCACCCTATCACACAGCCTAATCTATCCACTTGAACATCAATGCCGAGAATCCATAACTTACTAAGTTAGGCACGTCCCATACCAGGCATGTGGTCGTACAGTAAGGCTCAGTTCAATGGCGCACAAAGTTAAGTCCTTAATTGACCAAGGCAAGACTTCCAATTTCTAACTATGTCACACAGATTATCATTCCCAAGCACACAGCTTCCACCATATCACACAGTATCCACCACTTGCCTCAGTCTAAATCCTTTCCCACCCTGTTGGTTAAGTGCAACATATGCCATCCACAAAGTAATAGCACACAGTACACACAGTTTTATCACATAGTTTCATAATCACTTAGTCAAATTTATAATTGCAACTCAGGTGATGATGATGACTCGTTGCATGACTAAGCAATCTACTCGTACTAACCAACCCACGTTGGTAATACCATAGCACCAACTAAATATGAACCAATCTAGGGTGGCAAAAGATTATGACATACAATAGACAAAGTGGATATAACAAATCGGATTAATATCTAAACCCAAAAGCATTTAAATAATAACTTAAAGTAAATGCAATAATTTGAATCAAAGTAATTTTAAAAATTGGGATTCAATATGATCAAAGGTATAACTTGTCTTGCTAT
This sequence comes from Ampelocalamus luodianensis, assembly GCA_036346255.1. NCBI lineage: Eukaryota > Viridiplantae > Streptophyta > Magnoliopsida > Poales > Poaceae > Ampelocalamus > Ampelocalamus luodianensis. Next base: position 49,806,957 of record CM070632.1, on the reverse strand, counting down.
AGCAATGATGATCTTATTTTATCTTCAATCTTCTACTTGCTTGATCTTCAGCTACTTCGGACGATTCCGGGACTTCGGCGTTTAACGAGAAAGAAAGCGCAAAACAAACTAAATTCAAAAGACAAATCAAATAAAATCAAAATTGAAATTGAATGGTACTGGAAGGTAGATATTGAATGTAGATGAATTTAGAAACTTGAATGGGTTCAATCGGAATTCGGATGAAGAAGATATGGCTCTCGGAAGATTGGAATTCACATGAAATGATGAAAAAGCTATACAGAATATTCTCAGAATATTCTATTCCGGAAATATTAGAAAAAGAATAAGTGTATGATAGGTGGGACCGACTGGTATTTATGAATTTCTAGAATTAAAATAATTCCAGAAATAAGGTAGAGAGAGTGACATGTGGGACCAATAAGACAAAAGGATTTTAGGAATTAAATTAATTCGCGAAAATAGAATTAGAGGTTGACATGTGGGCCACTGGTCTATGGACCAGGTCCACAGAGATAGACTAGTCCACGGTGGACCAAGCTCATGGCTAGGGTTGACCAAGAGTTGACTTACATGCGGGGCCCGCATGTAAGTGAGAAATAATTAGAGTTTTAATGTGGGTGGATGACATGTGGGGTCTACATGTAAGTGAGAGGAGATAACTACTATCTTGCGTGACATATGGGGCCCATTGTCATAGAGAGCAATGGCAACAGGGAGGAAACAACAGAAGAAAACTAACAGAGGAACGAAGCAACAGCATGAAGAGTAAACACAAGGTTGGATGATTCTTGCTCACGGAGGTATCGATGAACGGAGGCGAACCAACTTCGGCGAAGGGGCAAAACGGAAAGGAAACGACGAACCGGAGATGATGACGCGGTCCGGACGTCGAGATTTTGCTCCATGCGACGGCAGCGACACGAAGAACGCCGACGACGGCGGCCTCACGGGCGCATAACACTTCCGGTGATGCTCGTGAAAAGGGAGATGAGCACGGCGTAGAACGCGCGACGCGAACTCAGCGGTGGTGGAGTTGAAGGCGAGGATCAAGCGGTTGCGGAGTAATTGGCGGAGAAAGACGGCGAACAAGAGCGAGAGAAAACTCGATTCTCGGCGCACGATGGATGAAACTTGAATCTACAAGAGGGGAAAATAGGTATTGACGAGGGCACAAGATGACGCGGTCGGATTTTGGAAAAACTCACCGAGAAGCGAGGAACGCGATGAACACGTTTCGGCTTTAGGGCTTGACATGGCCGACGGTGCTCGTGATCTTGGGCGAAGAGGAAGGAACCATGACGTAGAACGCGACGATGCGAAGCCAACGCCGCAGTTGGCCGGGGGCGTCGGATGAAGCGCGATTCACGGAGAAGAACTTCGGTTGGAGCTCGGTTCTCGAGATTGCGACGAAAATAGATCGGTTTAGAGAAACCAATTCAGGGATTGGAAGAGGAGATCAAGGCGACGCGTGAGCGCAAAACCGCTCGCTTTATATGCACCGTAGAGAAAGATATGGAATTTTGAAGGTTTGAGTTAGAAACGGATACGTTCTGGAGACAGACAGCAGCGCTTGGGAGGAACATGATGAACAGTAAATCGCGGATACTGTAGCACATGGGCAGGAGAGAGAAAAGACTGATTTTCGGAATTAAAACAAAAGGCCGAAAATGAAAGAGATCAAATAAATAGCAAATAAATCCGAAAAAATCTCAGAAAATACCCAAAAATTCTTTGAAACACAAGGAAGCCAAATAACACAAGTTTTTATTTAATTCATGTTTATATTAGTCAAATTAAATATTTTTAATTTAGAAAATTCCCAATTAAGCTTTATTAATTCAAATAAAATTGGTGAAATTTTCCAAGGACCTAAACTACTCAAAAGATTTTTGAAAAGCCAAATTTTGGGAAATTACATTTTTCTAAGTTGCAAAACTAGCATAATGCACTTTCCAGAAATATAAACATGTGCAAAACCTATTTCATACTAAAGTATGCTAACAGAGCGATTTTCTAGCATCAATTTTATATATTTAGGATTTACAGGGAATTACTTGTGTCTTTTACAACATTAAATGAATTTTTAAATGCTACCAATAAGGTTAAATTTATTAACATATTTTTCTAGTGCTGATTTGGGCCTACAACCATTTTTAGATTAAAGCTTAGTAAATAACAAAATTAATAAAGTTAAAACCATTCAATTTACAGATATACCGAAAAAGATATACATTTTCCAAGTTTTAATTCAATTCTGGAATATACAAAAATGGCTAAAAACAAGCTATTAAAGATTACATAATTTTCTACCACACAAGCATAGCTAAAAGCATTTTTATATTAAACTTTAGTGAATTATAAATTTATTACAGTTGGATTCATTTAAAAGAGATTTATTTTGAATTAGATAAGAATTTCTAAAGTTTTTATACATTTTTTCAGTTGACAAATAACTATTTACCGAAATAAAACACACTTATCGGAAAGGAATCGACGTGGACAACTATGGGCCCTTGATTTGGAATCTCACGGCGCGCGCGAGGGGTGCGCGAGAGCAACCCGAACGGCCCAACTCATCTCGACCGTTGATCGAAGATCTGATGGCCAAGAACGAGAGGGGTTCGGACCTCGCGAACGGCACATGAATCAGGACCGTTGATCATCAAATGAACGGCCCATGACGATGGGAGGATCGGGTGACCCGATCGGCCCAACTGATCTGGGCCACAGATAGCAAAATGGACGGTGGCCAAAGATCGAAGTGCAAAATGGAGCGCTGACAGGTGGGGCCGCATGTCAGTGGCTTCAAGTCACAAATGCGGGCTTTAACACACGAGCACAGGGCTCGGGGCCCACATGGCAGCGAGATACTCGGAGGTTTTAGGACAACTAATTAAATACTAATGACCAATGATTAGTGATGATTAGTAATTAATGTGTCCTAAAGACTGTCCCCGAGGTGGATTTAGGGACTGAGGGCCCACCTGGTGGTGGCACAGGCTGGCTGCTTCAGACACATTTATTGCTAACAATGATTAGCAATAAATAAACCCAAAATCACCCCTAACGACTTCTGGTTTTCGGTTTTAAGCTTACGGGCCCACCTGGCAGTGGCACAGGGGTTATTTCTGACAGTCATTAATGCCGACACTTAACTAATCAATGATTAGACATTAATGATGTTCTAAACGCACTGATTAGCGCTAGCGGAGGGGATTACAGGGGTTGGACCCACATGTCAGTGAGACATTAGGCCGGATTAGGACACAATTAATACTCCTAATGATTGACAATGATTAAGCATTAACTGTGCCCTAATAATCTGACGAAAACGGGAGGTTACGTCCGGCAAAATCCCGAGCGAGAACAGCGGCTTGTCGCCGGCGACTCCGGTCGTGGCGGCGCCAACCCCAAACCAAAATGGGTTCGCAAAAGCGATGCAGACCTAATGGTGATGACCTCACCGGCGGTGGAGGTCTAGAACGCCGGCGAGCCGGAAAACACAGATGAAGCTTTTTCGGCAAAATATGAAAATAGCAAAATGCTCCGCTGCGGTCCAAGAAAGCGAGTGCCAACACTTCTAGGGACTAAATAGAAGCTACCTTAACCGAGAGGAACTTCAAAGATGGTCGGGGATGACTAGAACAAGATGAAGTTCACCGGAGCCGAGGAAGACGAAGTAGAAATGAGGTTCTGAGCAAAATGAGTGGAACCAACTCATTACCACAACTTCATTATAGCCCAGAGAAACTCTAACAGCAAGTAATTGCAAAATGAACCACTTACCGGAGTTGGAGAAGAAAGGGGTTGAAATCAGCCGAAAATCTCCAAACTTAAAATTGAGTGATTCCTGTGAATGCAACCCAAAATTAAGTTAGGGGAAATATAAAGGAAGTTGAGGAGCTCAAAAGGGTACAAGAAAGATTGAAGGTGAACCACTGGACACCAAGATCGCCATTGGAGCTCTCGAGTCAACAATGGTGGTTTGAGGATTTGAAGTGGTTTTGAGCTCAAACACAGGGAAGAGCTAGGGGTGGTGTAAAGGAACACCAGGAGGACCTAAAGGGGGCAATATATAGGGAAGGGATTAGGGTTTCGAGCAAGAACATGAGTCCAAGGTGGGCTCGGTTCATGCTACGGCCATGGACCAAGAAATGATGGGAGCAGCTGAGACTCGGGATGGAGGAGCGAAGCACTGGGTGCATTTAATGCCCCCAGTGTGATGTTGACGAGCAAGCTCAAGTGACACAACGAAACCGCCCTCTCTCTCTCTCCTCCTGCCATTGTTTGCATGCGCGCACGGAGAGACAGAGGAGGAAGAAGAACAGAAAAGCAAGTCATGTCCGTTGGATCCCAAATGGACGGCTGAGATTAAAAGGGTGCGGCTGAGGGTTTTTAATACACCAACAACCAGGGCGGTCCGATCAAGAATTAATGGCTGAGATTAACTGAGATGTTCGGGTGACCCGAACAGCTCATTCAATCAGGACGGCCCGATCTAAATCCAACGGCCAAAATCGACCGCGCATTTAAAAGGGGCCCGGTGCAGTTAGTTGATTCAATCAAGTCCACTGGCTCGAGCCCGAGTCCGACTCAAACCCAAGGAACAGTGAACCAGGTTTAGGTTTTAATTTAGATAGAAACTTTTGAGGGTTTATTAGAGGTAGCAAATTGACTCCAAAAATTCTGAAATTTTGACAGGAGCTTGCTGACTGAGTGATTGACCTTGAGTAAAATTTTCAGAGGTTTTTGTGCTATGCATATTTCTCCAAAATTCTACAAGGTACTGGTTCAAGGTTTGACTGCCCTCTAAAAATATTCAAACAATTTCTAAAAATTATGAAATTTTTCAGAGGGGTCACATACCATCCCAAGAACTTAGGAAAAATATTCCCAGGAGATGATCAAAAGATTCGACCAAATTGTTTTTGAAGGATCAAGATTTGGATCAAAAGACTTGTGACTTTGTATTTCCATAACCCTTGTACAATAATTGTTTAGTACACACAGGAAATACATGATGTAAGAAAAAGTTTTAATTTCTACTCATTTTCTCACATTTGAAACACAAACCTGAAATTGGGATGTTATATGCCAATCGACGCTCGGGTAAGTGCCACGCTGCGTTCCCGTCATCCCAATTGCACCAACTCCAGTGCACATGCCCATGGGTTGTGACCACCGCTGTCGGACCCCCGGGTGTGGAATACCCGAAAACTCTATGTGTATGTTGTGCTAGTCCTAGGATTAATAGCTAGCACACACATTCACAATATTTGGCAATCACAACCATACATTCACATGCTAAAAGTAAGTAAAATGGGTACTCTACTTAAGGTACTACAAGATTATTACAACAACGGCCGACCGGCCAAAAAGCAGTCATCAGAGTAAATAAATAGCAGAAAAAGACATATAATAGTAGCAAAACTCTAGCGGCATGCCCATCTGATCCCACAGCAACCGACAAGAAAGCAAGGCCTAGGTAGACCCGTCATCGAACCCTTCGGTGCCGGAAGCAAAGAATGTGCCATCTAGCATCGGCTCATCTTCGATCTCTAAACAACAATATTAACAAGATTGAGTACTTGTGTACTCAGCAAGACTTGTAGTGTATCGCAAACATTATATTAGATGCAAGGCTATTCAAAGGATGAAGCTCTACTCTACAAGTTGTTTTGCTCAAAGCCATTTTTATTTGTAATATCCATAAGTAATAATTTACAACGGTATTTGAAAGAATAGTATAAATAAGTGCAGGACAGTAAGTAAGAAACTGAATCAAATAATAACAACACTTGCAACCCTAATCGGTTGCAAGCAAAAATATATTCATGTTTAGCCATAGACATGGCACTCGACAAATTCATGTTCAGCCATAGAAATGACAATCCCGCTAAAAACATAGCAATGCTATAAATATAGCAGTCCAGCCATAGACATGACAATTAACTCAACAAATGAAAACCACATGTCATTACCCAAGTTTTATGATAAAACAATTTTTGGAAAAATAAAGCTACTGACATACCAGCCGCACTAAGCATGCTCATGACCACGAGCCCGACTATTTAAATAGATTTTCACTCTGCAGAGGTGTACAACTTTACCCATTATACGCGGTATTCCAGTTTCTTAGAATATCTTTAGTTTGTTCGGCATTCATCGATGCCACTGCTCACTACCGAAGGTAAGTAGTATAGAGTTCGCGACACAACCTTTACATCATCTAGTTCTAACCTTGCACTAGCCCTGTGAATCATTATCCTCATTCATCCGGATAATAATAAAAGAAACAAATCGAATGAGGAGCCTCACTCACCCAAATAGAAACCTGTCGAAGTGAGGCATTCGCAGTTATGTCTGCATGCCTGTCATTCGGCATACGGCACTACTTCTGCCTACTATCGTGCAAGGCTATGATTCGGTAACTTAGTTAGCTACGACTACCCCGCCTTAGCACATATGGTTGTATGATTAGGTCTTAGTCAAGAATTTGTTGGCTTCAGTCCTTAATCGACTACGGGCGAGATTCTCCACCGTAGCTACTAGTGAGTCAAAATCCTCACTTTTTCAGAATACGTTACAACTCGCCCGCATCTAAAAATAAAGTTTTCATTTTATTTCCACACAAAATAACAGAGGTATCTCCTCTGGACCTTTTTCAAAATAGCCCAACTTCATAATTTATCATATTGTCCTTTTATTAGTTTTTCGAAAAATCTTTCGTTCTAGTTGCTTCTGTGCGATAACCGCATTCAAAAATCCCCAATTAACATTATATATTGCCTAACCCATATTATTGTAACATCCCAAAGTGCTGTTACCAAAATAAAATAAAATAAAGTTAATGTTTTATTGGATTTCTGAAAATTTGGAAAGAGTTCTATTGCTTTAATTGAATCTTTGAAATTTTGAAAGTCAAAAGTAAAATTTATTTGAAGTTCTTGAAGTTTTATTAGATTTAAATTGAAAAATAAAAATTTACTTAATTTCTAGAATTTTCTGAGTTTTTAAAAGCTTTTTCATAAATATTTTAAAGCCAAAACAAATCTATTTGCAAAATTAAAAGCCAACATAAAGTTGGAAATAATTTTATTAAGTCCAAAATGAATAAGGGAATTTATGTGAATTTTCTCATAATTTTTGGGTTTAATTTGCTATTTTCTAAAGCCTAAATGAATTACTGAAATTAAATCAATTAATAAAGCAATTCAAAAACCTTAATTCAATTTGGGCCGAAACCCCTCCGGCCCATCTCTCTCTCTCGCGCCTTCGGCCCACTCACCCGCACGCACACCCCCCCTCTCTCTCGGCTGTTGGATTTTAATCCAACAACCCACGCGCCTCCCTCTCTCTCCTTTTTCTCCGCACCGTCGGATGAAAATCCGACGGCCCCGCTTCATCGTCTCCCCCACCTCCTTCTTCCTCGCGCAAGCCGCGCCTCCGCCGTTGCTGCTCGCGTAAAGCTCTATCAACCGCCGCCTCCCACCACCCCGCGTCTCCCGCACGACGTGCGCACGAACCGCACCCCACCACCACCTCCAACCCCCGCGTTCTCCCCCTCCCTCCGCGCCGGTTGCCCACGAACTCCCGTAACCGCCGTCGCCATGCCGCACACGATCTCCCTCCTCCGTGCCCCTCCTCCCCTATAAAGGCACGCCCTGGGTGCGCCTCCCTCCCCTCATCCCGACCCCATCACTCACCCCTCTCCTCTCGCCCTCACCTCGCCGGAATCGCCGATTCTTCGTTGTCGGCCGCCACCTTTTCCGCCGCCTCTAGCGCCTCCGCCGTCGATGAAATTGCCCCTCCGCCGCCACTATCGGCATCTCCGTCCACAGGGCAACCCCGTGCGCACCTTATCTTGCCCCGGGAGCCTCCGGAACACCGCCACCGCCGCTAGCCGAACCCCGCCGACGCCAAAGATCTCGCCGCCGGCAACTCCGTCGCCACCAACCATCGCAAGGTAGCGCATAACACCCCTTATCACCCCTTCTACATGTTGCGCGCACTCGCCGCCGACGAGCCTCCGCCGGTTGCCGTTGTCGGGCCGTCCCGAAAACCTGCCGTCGGTCAGGTGACGTCATCATTGCGCAATAAATTGATTTTCCTTTAGAAAAATAAATCAGGAAAATCTAATAAATTCTGAAATTAGGTTTTAAATAGATTTAAACTTAGAAAATTCATATCTTTTGAATCCCAGCTCCAAATTGGGTGATTCAAATTGCAAAATTTGTATAAAATCATTATCTAGCTAACTAAACTAAGATTATTTAATTTTGAGTTCATTTGACCACAAATTCCTTTAAACCCTAAATCTATCACTTCAGGTAAATTCAAACTTCAAAAGCCCACATCTTTTGCATCTGAACTCCGTTTGAGCCCATTCAAATTTCTAAATTTATATAAATTCAAGATCTAGCCAACTAAACCAAAATTATTCAATTTGGAGTTTATTTGAATCTTATTTGAATTTAGTTTGAATTTGGCTTATTTTCACAGATAGATTCGACGACTTGGAAAGTCGATTTTATTGTTGAAGAGCACATAAGAGGATTGATTTTTGACTGTATGATCATCGTGATTGTACACATAGACTACCTGGAGAAAGTACTTGTGAGTACTAGGTGACCTGTTAAGAAAAACAACATCACCTCGATGTCGGTTGATCGCCCACCTCAAGCGAGGCAAGTTACATTCTTGATCATAATTGCACCCATTATTTAAAATTATTTAAATTCTGTTTCAAATTATTACTGCATGCTTATTTATATTCAGTAATTTAAATTCCTGTTTTTAAATTTATAGTTATGCCTAAAATCCTTTGTATGGCCAATTTGGGTAATTGAAGCAAGCATATTGTCACCCTAGATAAAACCTAGTTGATACAATAGTATGGACTAGGATCATTTGGAAAATATTGTGCTTAGCCATGCTTATAGACCAAATATGTTTGATTTGGGAGATTTCAGCCAAAAGTCAAATGTTATTTAAATTGTACCCTTGGCATTGGTGTGTCATGGGAGTTTTATAAATGACTTTGGAAAATAAAATTAAATGATGGTTTGGACTTGGGCGAAGTGGTTGTCTGGTGGGTGCAGATTTATGCACGGGCTCAACCGGGTAGGTTGAGGCAAAGGGTTCTGTTGGTTGTCGCCCAGGTCAGTTAAGGATCGGTCTTCGAGCCGCATCTTGCTAAGCCACATCGTACTACCACATGTTCTGTATGGGCAGGACCTGGCTAAATAATTTGCAAAGTTCCATCATGGTCGTTCCTGTGATGCGGTGGGTAGTCTTTCATGACTTTTGTTAGTCCCACCTGGCGCAAGAGGGGGCCTGAACTCTGCGGACGGGTAGTCCAAAGGGGGCGAAACCTTAGCGAGGGAGGACTATGGTGGAATAATGCATTGTAAAGGCCTCGTGATGATCACTTAGTCGCACACCTTCGGAAGTGTGTCAGACGGACATTAAAAGTTGATTATCTCTTGTGGGTAAAGTTGTACAACCTCTGCAGAGTGTAAAACTATTCGAATAGCCGTGTCCACGGTCATGGACATGCTGGCAAAGCCACTCAGAGTTAGACTTCGATTTAAAAATATTTTTGTAAAACAGTTTGATCATGGATGGGTGTCCATGAGAATGGTTGTGGGTTGAAGCCCCAGGTTGGTGCCCGTGTTTATGTTGGTGTTAGGTTGGTGCCTACACTATCGTTATCAATAGAGAAACAATTTTTAGATTTTATAAAACTTGAGCTTTTGAACTTAGTATGGTATTTAATGTCAAATGCTATTTTTGCACAAATAACACTATAAGCCTTCCTTTGTTACATCCATTTATGCATGTCATTCTGTTATTTGACGGGTGTAACTTGCGAGCACGAAAGTTGTGCTCATTCTTGCTTAATGCAAATAAATTTCAGAGGAGAAGGACTTCACTTCAGGTATGGATCATGACGACTAGGTCGCTACCCCAGTCGATTGCCTGTGGCAGATTGCCGGACCCTACTACCTCTTCATCGTCTTCCGCTGTGTTTATTTAATGTTGCTATGTAAGGCTATCTTGTAATTAACTCTGTTGTTATTTAATAACTTTTAACGTTTATGGTTGAGTTATCACATTTGTTTACTGTGTGAGCTAGCCACTGATTATAGGACTAGTTCAGTTATGCACAGAAGATCTGGGGTGTTAATTCCGGGTTCTTACAATTATAATAGCTAAAACAATAAGGGATCAATATTACAAGGAGATATATGCAGTGAATAGGATTACAACTACCGATTTCCCATTCATAGCATTTTCATACACAACATACACGCATGCATAATAGGATTTACCAAACAAAGTACAATAATAAAAATACTGAGATCATCATGATTAAAGGAGGTGCTTGCCTTGCTCTTGCTTATATTGTTCAAAAAATGGGGTGCTTGATCGTTGATAATCTTGCTCACGAATTCCGACGTCTATTCAAAATAACCAAAAACAAAACACAAATGGAGAAATAAATTCAAGATTAATAAAACCCAAATATTTTTTGCATATTCTTATAGATAATGATTTTATATGAATTTAGCAAAAATATTCATTTAATTCTGAGTTCGTAGGTAAAAGTTATTAGCATTTTAATTTGCTTCGGTTGTTAAATCTTGAAAATAGGTAAAAGGTGATGCTGAGAGTTTATTTTTTGAATTTTATGATTTCCATTAGTAGGTTACTTGTTGTTCTCAGATTCTTCTTATCCTCTTAATTTCTTTGCCTAATCAAAGCTCTCTTTGATTAATTAGTTCACTAACCGATTGTTTGTTCACTGTTGGTTTGGGACAAACATATCACTAATTGATTACAGCTTGTTTTGGTTGCTGTTAGTTAAATCTCCAATAGCTAATTGAATCAATCAGGTTTCTAACTACTTGTATTATCCATGCCATTAGTCTATTGTTGTCTTTAATCACTCTAGACCATCTTTAGATTATAATCTCTGATCATGTCTCTTTATAAAAGAAAAAATTCTTTGAACTAAGGTACTACTAGCTATACTTCCTACATACTTCAATTTTTGTTAATCCACTTGAGTGGCCTAAGTAACAGCCATAATATTTGTTAGTAGTATATGGTTTGCTTTTAGTTAACCTTTAAGTACCTAGGTTAATTATCTTATATTATTTTACTAATCACTTAACTATTTAGCTTACTAACAGATTAGGGTTGGTTGTTAAACAGTTACATGGACTGTATTTCAGATTAGGGTGTTCTTTTTAGATTAATCCTTAAGGGCTAATCAAAACATCATAATCCTTAACCATTTGTATTAGCAATGTCATGAGCTCAATGTCAATTTTAATTCTCTACAGATTTTTCCTTCATGTTCATACATCCATTTAACCTTCTCTGTCATGTATTCCAGAATGAGGAATTATTATGAGAATGAGTGTTTGTTAGCTCTACTTCTCACTTAATTCAATTATCTTTTTGGTCAAATATATTGAGTGATTTAACAGTCACTCAAAAGGTTTACTAGTCTATTGTCATGTAACACCCCCTTCTTCCTCCCCTCTTCTCTCTCCCCCTCCCGCCGACCAGCGTTGACGCCGGACGACAACCCGAGTGGCGCCGTCGCCTCCCTGTCTCCTCGTCCTCGTCGGGACCCATGCGCTAGTCCTTCGTCCTCGCGCCGCTCCCGCGTCGTGCCTCTCCCGCGACCACCCCTGCCATGCCGTCACCTCTCCCACCTACTCCACTACGCGAGTATGTGTCTCCTCTCCCCGTCGCCGTCGTGTACGTCTTCTACCCGCGTCAACGGCCGTGCACGTCTCTTCCCGGCTCCCCCGGCTTCGCCCCCGCCGGTGCCCCACGCCCTCCCGGTCCCCTTGTCCCCTCCCTCTCCGGCTATAAAGCCCCCCCTTCGGCCCCGTTCCCCACCTCGCCCCCTGTCCCCTTCTTCCCCAAGCAAGCGACCTGAGGAAGAAGAACAAGAAGAAGAGAAGAAACCGAAGGACTTACCTCCGTCGTCGTCGTCGCTGCGCCACCGCCGTTGCTTCGGTGGCCCTCCTCGCCGTCTCCATCGCCACCGGTAGAGCCTCCCCGGCTTGCTTCCTCCCCACCGCCGGCGCTGTGAGCTCCCGCCGCGCAGCCCAGGGCCATCCTCGTGCCCCCCGAGCCCCTCCCCTCAGCCGCACGCGCCGCCGCCACCCCCCATCTCTCCTCCCACCCGGCTCGATCTCTCTTCCCCCCCATCGTTCTTTTCTTAGGCGGCGGAACCCCTCTGGCGCGCCTCGTGAGGCGCGCCCACTCGCGCGCCATTTCGCCCAAGCAATGGGTCAATGAAGGCCGCCGTGGGTCGCCGCCTGTTTGTCTATTTGTTTCGTTTTCCTTTTTTTAATTCAAAAGTGAGGCTTTACAAATTAGTATCTCCCCCATTTTAGCTCCAAAAATTGTAAAATAAATTTCTAAAAATTTGTTAATTCAAGATCTTGCTAATGGCATAGGTCTTGTTTAATTTGAAGTTCTTTTGCTATTTTATTTGTATTTATTTGTTCTTGTTTGCTTGTTGTTTATTTTCCGGTACGATCGCCTGCGTAGAGTTCGAAGGCGCCACAGACCTCCACGTCGATCAAGAACAAGACTACCCGGACTCTCTTCCCTACAACCAAGGTGAGTCAATACTTTGATCATATTGAGCCTACATTTTATGCAAATTATATTCTTTTAAAATAGCAAATTGCATGCTTTAATTCCTTAATCAAACGTATATTAAAGCTTAAGGTAGTTAATACCTATTTGATGATTAACTAATTATTATGCCATCCTTGACAACTTGAATCCCTTAATTCCATTGTCACCCTAGTAACTATATGGTAATACTAGTTATAGGTTGTACTTAAGTGACATGCTAGACTTACTTAAGTACCGGGACATTAAAATGTGCTAATCATCATCATTTCAAATATAAAATGATTTGGGCAGTCATTGCGGGTAAATGACTGAGATGGTTGAATTGTTGTATTTTGCTTCTCAAAAACCCTAAACTGCTTGTCGGTGTTTTAGAACCGATCTTACGTAAAGATTATTTGATTCGGGGGGTCTCCACAATTGATCACGCAGACGAAAGAGACACGGGGATTTTTATACAAGTTGGGCCTTCTCAAGTGAGAATAACAACCCTACTCCTGTGTATCTTGTATTGGGTATATGGATTACAATCATTAGAGGATCTGGCTATAATGCTACTACTGACTGAACTGTTCTTCCAAAAAAGCCTCCCCCTTCTATCTCTAAAAGACACTTATTTATACTATGCAGTAGTGGCTATTGTCGTTCCAGGCTAATTAGTATCTCATTATTGTGTAATAATTAGAGTAATTACTGAAGTAGTAACCTCCCCATGTTGTCAAACAGTTATCAGTCAGAGATAGTGGAGAATCATCTGTAGTTATGTCAGACATAACTACGTATTTTGACTACTTGGATTCTCACCATTAAATGGGCCTTTTGACGAGTGGACCCAGTTAGTCGTGAGGAAGTCATAGCAGAGCTGGTCATAGCAGAACTTACGACAAGGGGGGTAGTTGTAGAAAAGCTTACGACTGGGTACTGGTCGTACAAAGAATTACGACAGGACGTAATCGTAACAGGACTTACGATTACACTATAGTCGTAGAAATACTTACGACTAGGGGGTAGTCGTAGAAGAACTTACGACTACCTGACTTGCTCTTCCCTTATAATATTAAGGGGTATGCCATGTGACGTCATATTACATGATTATGGAATAATAAAATGAGGATTATTAGATACTCGTCACTGCTAATACCCTGTCTGGGCGGATGGTAAGATGGTGGGTGCGTATGGAGCACAAGAATGGCAGGAATGTGGTTGAACCGCCCAGACAACCCTAAGGACTTAATCTTGTCACGACCTCCTGTGTATAACAAGTACATCCACAAGTCTGCAACAAACTGCGACTTGACTTAGTAAATTTATCAAACCTAGAATGCACCTAACTGGCGGTATGGGCACATGTAAGCCTGCGGTAAATACGACTTGAAAGGGACACCGAGGCAAGGGTGAAGTCACCTGCCGTTGTGGGTAGTCCAATCCAACTACACCAACAGCGGGGGTGAACATCCCGCATGAACGTATAGGCGCAACCCCATATAGGTGAGATGTCTGGAAGGGCGAGATATTTAGAAAGGTCATTGTGACAACCTCTCGACTACACGACTGCGGAATCGTGTAGGGCAATGAGTTAATTGTCTCTTGTGGGTAAAGTGTACAATCTCTGCAGAGTTAAAAACTGTTTAAACAGCCATGCCTACGGTCAAAGGCAGACATGTGAACTTAACTTGAGTTAGTTCTATTTCAAAAACCTTTGTGGGTGGTATGAAAATTTTAGCGGGCTCACTTAGCCCTGGGTTGGATTTTCCCTGAGTTTTCAGACTCAGTGATGTTAATATATGGGGTTAACCCCAACAAATTAAGCATAAGGTGGAGGGAACCTCTGCTGTTAATAAATATTGCACAATTACTCTCTTTAAAAAAATACATTTTGTTAAAATGCTAAGTGATAGGACTTTGTAATTATGATAATTGAAAACGTTGCTTTCGAAAATAAAAGAACCGAATCATCCTTGTTAAGCCTTGCATGTATAATATTACATTGTGTATTGGCTCGCGAGCACGGAAGTTGTGTTCATCCTCGCTCTCTCCCCCAAAACCTTCAGAGGATGCAGATGTTGGAGATTATGCGTACTACGAGGATCCAGAAGTCGATGGGCAAGGAAATGATGAAGAATAGTCTAGATTCTGTAGTTTAGGCCTCGTCCCAGTCTAGCGGACTCGTTGGTACTTGCGTACAATCGATATTATCCAGGTCCTAGGTTAATATCAGTCGTACACAGGTTGCCCCAGTCGCTTGCCTGTGGAGAGTTGAGCTCTGCCCCTTTTGCTTCCGCTGTAGTCGACGTTGCTCTTTTGTAATGTAAGCTTTTAACCTAATCGGCTCTTCTGTAAAACTCAACCCAACGTGGTCTATGTCACACTGATGGTTGTAATAAATTTAGTACTTGCGTACACTTCTCTGTTCAAACATCAAACAACAGACAACCTAATTTATTTCTGAACTAAAGTGCTACTAGCTAAATAATTATCAAACTTCAAATTGGTTAATGCATTTGAGTGAACTAAGGGACGGCCATAACACTTGTTAGCATTTGATAATTGGTTTTGCAAATTGGTTTTATTGACAAAGCACTTCTCTGTCTATTTAACAGACAACTCAAACTATTTCGGAAATGAAGTGCTATCATCAAATTTTGTCCCTTAGTCTAATTACCCATTTGTTAACTCAATTTTGAGTGATTCATCTGCCATTACAAAGGCTTATTAGCAAATGCATTTGATCCCTAATCATCTTCTCTGTTCATTCAACTATTAATTCAACGGACAACACAAAAATGTTCTGAATTGAGGTGTTGAAACCTAAACCTTCTTGCTAGTTAAGATTTCAATTTTTGCTAATTACATTTTTGGAGTGGCATACATGTCAGTCAACATGTTTGTTCTTAATACCATACAGGTGGGTCCCATTTCTAGTGACAGAGAGATACATATACATGGAGCTCAAAGGAACAACAGGGGGAGGCTTGGGCCGAAATGGGGTGGCGCAAGTCGCCGACGGTTGAGGCGATGGCGGCGGCCGTTGATGGAAAAAATGGAATGCCCGAGTGACAAGGAGGCTAGGGGAGGTCTTGGCGTGGCCGGAGACGCGCTGGGGCGGGCGCGCGACGGCAAGCGGCGGTCGGCCATGGGAACGAAATGGCACGATGGTGCTGGGGGGTTCTAGGGGTCAAAATGGTGGAAGCATGAGCATAAGTAGGTCATGGGGGACTCTCCGGAGTGGTCACCGAGGACGGGGAGATGCCGAGGTGAGCCGGCGGTGGAAGCCTCCTAAGGCGCGATCAGTTCAATCTAGAGGGGTCCCTGGAGAGAAGGAGTGCACAAATTAGAGGTAGGAGTAGGTAAAGGGGAACTAGAGGATGCTCACGAAGGAAGGAATCGAGCTCGGGCTCGCTAGAGGAGACACGACGGCGGTGGCAGTGGATTTGGCCGGACCAGAAGAAGAAAGGAGGCGCGCGGCACTCCGGTGGCCCAAACTACGAATTGATGGAGGGGTTGGGCTCCTAATGGTGTGAGTCACACTATGAAGCAGTTGGGGATGGCCGGAGATCACCAGAGTAGCCGGAGATCTTGGAGGCGGCTCGGCCAGGCCGAAAATGGCATTCAGAGCCTTGCTCAATTGGAGCTCGGGGAGAGGAAGAAGAGTATGAGAGGCATTCATGGCTCAGTAGGGAAGAGGGTGAAGCATTTGGTAGGAGAGCCCATGGGTGTCGTGGCGACATGCTCGGGTGTAGCGACAGCACGACACGAACGTGGCGACCGGGGACGTGACAGGGGTATGGGTGAGGTGTGGACGGTGGCATGGGCATGGAGGCGAACCTAGGGGTGTAACATCCCAATTTTGCTGAGTTTAAAAACCTTTTAAATAGTTAGTAGGGAGAAAAGTCACCATTTGGTTTTATTTGAATTTAATTTAAAAGATTAATATTGGACTTTACAATCAAAAACATTTAATGTGAATAATCCCAACATGAACATTAGCCAAAAGTATTTTATTTGGGTTCTATGTTCTCAGATATATTTTCTAGATTTTTCTAGAATTTTTATGAGTTCATTTGCTATTTTCTATTGCCTATTTGAATTTCTGGTATTTTACAAAATAGAAAAACTAATTAAAATCTCAGAAAAGCTCTTGGGCCGAAACCCAGCCCAAACCCAGCCCAAACCCCTTTGGCCTAGCTCTGTTCAGCCCAGACCCACGTGCGCGAGTCCGCCTCCCTCTGACAGGTGGTCCCCGCGTGTCAGCCCCTTTCCTCTCTCTTCGCGCGGGCGCGTTAAACCTCCACCGTCCGATCCTCTTTGGACGGCCTAATGGCGTTATGCCTTTCGGGTGACCCGAACGTCACCTTGATTGTGAGCCGTTTGATCAAGATTTAATGGCCAGATGTGGCTAAGACGTTGGGGTCCGAACGTTCCTTTCTTTTGGACCCTCCGATCTGGATTTGACGGCCAGATTTTGTTGGAGCCCGTTTGCACACGCGCCTCTGTGCCGCTGACACGTGGGCGACGCCCCCGTCGTCCTCCTCGCGCCTGGCTTCGTCTCGCACGCGACCGCGCCGTCCGCCATGGATTGGAGCTCGAGCTCCGTACGACAACGCTGTTTTTCTATCTAAACCCCTTCTAGAAAACGTGTCAAATCCTATCTCTAACCTCTCCGCACCCGTTTCTGTTAAAATCTTATCCTGAATCATATCCTATCCCTGGATTTCCAAAATTTGTTTCGTGTTCTTCACGAACTCGATTTGGGGATTCCTTATCCCGTGCCGCCCCGGCCCTATAAATAGGCCCCTGAGGTTCGCCCTGCCCTCCGCAACCCAGAGTCGCCACCCACGCCGCCCCGAGAGCCCTAGCGCCGCAACGGAGTTTTAGGGTTTTTCGCCGCGATCTTTTTCTCCGTTTTGCGCCGTCGTCGACATCGCCCTGCCCTCGTGGTCTGCACCGCCGGGTTCGCCGTCGTCCGAGCTACCTCCAGGAGCCTTCGCCGTCACCGGAACCTCACCAGAACCCCCGTCCGACAAAACCCGAGCCACTCCGCCGCTCCGAGCTCGCCGCCGGATGCCACCGTCCATCCCAAGCTCCCGGAGTTGCACCCAGAGGTTCGCAATAACCTCAGCTACACGCCGGTACCACTCACCGCCGGTGAATCACCGTCGTTCACCGTTGCCATTGGTTCCCGAGCCCGTCACCGTCGAGCTGACGTGGCCGTCCACGTGGCTCTCCACATCAGGTCCCACGCCGACGTGTCGTCTTGCGTGGTGTCCCCGTCAGCTTGCGCGTGTGCACCCGAGTCAGCACCCTGGTCAGCAGCCGCCGCTGACGTGTCACGCCGGGGTTGGTCCAGATCGGACCCACGTGGCAGTCCACCGGCTCTAGATTCAATCGGCTTGGTAGACTTGGTCTACCGTGAGCCATCTCACTGACATGTGGGTCCCACATGTCAGTATTTTCTTTTTATTTTCTTTTATTCCTGAAATTCTGTCCTGGCGTCATGCTTGCGCAATAATCCGATTTTTTTGTTAAGAAATAATTCGGAATTCCAGTAAATCCAAAATTAGGGTTTCTTTTAGATTTAAACTTCCAGAGCCATA
This sequence comes from Ampelocalamus luodianensis, assembly GCA_036346255.1. Taxonomy (NCBI): domain Eukaryota; kingdom Viridiplantae; phylum Streptophyta; class Magnoliopsida; order Poales; family Poaceae; genus Ampelocalamus; species Ampelocalamus luodianensis. The sequence continues at coordinate 49,788,691 of CM070632.1, read as the reverse complement.
ACTTTTGCATCCGAACTCCGATTGAGCCCATTCAAATTCCAAAACTTATCTAAATTCGATCTCTATTTATCTGAGATTTTTATTTAATTTTTGGAGTTTGTTTTGCCCCTATTATTTATTAATTTTGTTTATTTGTTGCGTTTGCGAGTAGACGTTGATATTTCAGGGAATTTTGGAGAAGGAGGAGCATCTCAAGATCAAGACCAGTAACTAGACCTTTTCCAAGGCAAGTCATACCTTTGATCATCTTGAACCCAGTTTTCAAATTACTTTGTTTCAAAGTATTGTATTCTATTTTAATTATGTATTTAAATGCTTTTGGGTATAGATATTATCCAATTTGTTATCACACCTTGACCTTGTATGTCATATTTTCTTGTCACCCTAGATTGGTTTATTAGTTGGTAATATTATAGCACCAACGTGGGTAGGTTAGATGCGAGTATAATTGCTTAGCCATGCTACGAGTCTCACATCTCATGTAAGATGCAAATATTAAATCTGACTAAGTGACTATGGAACTGTGTGTAAAACTGTGTGCTATGTGTTATTACTTCGTGATAGCATGTGTTGCACTAAAACCAACTGGGTGGTAAAGGATTTAGACTGAGGCAAGTGGTGGATACTGTGTGATATGGTGGACTTTGTGAATGAGAATGATAATCTTTGTGACTTAATTAGAAAATGGAAGTCTTGCCTTGGTCAATTAAGGACTTAACTTTGTGCGCCATCGAACTGAGCCTTACTGTACGACCACATGCCTGATGGGACGGGCCTAACTTAGTAGGTTATGGATTCTCGACATTGATGTTCAGGTGGATAGGTTAGGCTGTGTGACAAGGTGGAGGTGTGACTACATGGTAGTTGCATTGCGGGACGATTCGTCGCATCCCTGTCCAGCGATGTGTGTCGGACTAGCATTCTTTGTGAGCTGGTCTGGCGGGAAAGCACATTGGGAATGTCAATGTTTAAGATGAAGTTTCTGAACTGTTTTGTTACGATTGGTGCTAGCTACACTAGTTGTATCTTGTGGGTAAAGTGTACAAACTCTGCAGAGTGTAAAATCAATCTATTCAAATAGCCGCGTCCGCGGTCATGGACATGCTCGGGGATTTCACACGAGGGGTAGTTTCATAAAATGTTGGGATGGGAGCTATGTGATCTAAGTCATGTGGCTATGTGAAATAATCTGTTTAGCTTTGTGTCTTTGTGAAAACAAATGTTAAATTAAGATTGTCTATTCGTTTTGACTTATGCTTTCTATCTATTATTTGTATTCAATTGCAAATGTTGTATTTCTGCAAAATAACCACAGAAGCCATTTCCTTTGGAATAAGCCTGCATCTATAAATTGTATTCTGTGGTATGATTTGAGAGTACGGTTGTGTACTCACGCTTGTTGTAAAACTTGCACCCCAAACCTACAGAAGAGGAGGAGTCTACACCTGCTCTTGAGGAGGAGTTCGTCGAAGGTTGCTGATCGTTAAGGTATGTATCACAGTCGGTTGCCTGTGGTGAATTGATGGGATCTACGCTGAAGTTATTTCTGTTTCGCTGCTGTTTTATTCTCTGTTAGCCCTGCGAGGCTCAATAAGTGTAAACTCGACCATAAGGTCAAAACCCTTATTTGTTATTCAAACTAATCGTTTACTTTATTTATCGCTTGTGCGGATCGATATTCACCTGTGTTGACACTGTGTGCACTAGCGTGATCCTGGACTAGTGCATTATACACAGAAGGTTCAGAATCGTAATTTTGGGTCCCGACAAGGGGCGAGCTGAAAACCGAGGGCGGCTCGATGGCATGCGCATGTGCACGGGTGCATGTCTAAGGCGCTAGCGAGTGGCTTGGTGTGGTGGAGAAGAAGGGCTGACAGGTGGGGCCCACCCGTCAGTGGAAGGGAGAAGTTTTGATTTTCTAGTTTTTTCCAGAAAAGCTCAGAGCCTTGGGAATTTATTTTACATATAAATATAAGTTTAAAATTATGAAAATTTTATCGAAGGTTACATAGTCTAGTTCATACTATAATTTTTGTAGAATTTTATTTGTAACATATTTTAATCTAAAAATCTTTTAATATCCTATTGGTATATATTTGTATTGTTGGATTTGAGAAGAGTTTCACAGCATGTTTTGCATACTTCTTATTTTATTGACAGTGTAATTTCACCAAGTTTGTATTTTTAATTATCATATTATGTTTTAGGTTGGTTTTAATTATCAATTAGGTTTGGATTTATCATCTCTTATTTCAATTCATTTTAATTTCTTAAAGAGTTTTGAATTTCCCGAATTTGATTCTAAATTTCTTTATTCAGACAAAAAGCCTTGCAAATAAAATCCAAAAAAGCAATTATAAATAAAATCCATCAAAAGTTTTAAAAGGTTCAAATTTTTACCTATTTGAAAACAATCCCAATTTTTGGGATGTTATAATCGCCCATTGTTTTGCCTCATTTGGCAAGTCGTCGCCTCCGCATCGCGGTCGACTGTCCTGTCGCTGTAGATGCCATCAGGTCACCTTGTCATCTCCGTTTGTCCTGTTCGGGAGGAGAGGAAGTGAGAGCTCGAGTTCTCGTCGCACCCGCGAAATCTCTCGATATCCTCCCGCTTTTCTCCATCCTTCTTAAGACGATCTGACCATGTCAAGTTCTCCAGCTCGCAATTTCCAGCTCCTCAACCAAGAGCCATAGCTCGTGGTTTTTGTGGTTTGCTGGGAATGGCGATGTCTTCCTCAGTGCTGACGAGCATGCCACTGCTCCATTGCTACTTTGGTGAGCTTCCTTGCTCGCCAAGCGTGTCCTTTTTCTTTTGGAGCATCAATCAATTCTTTCACGTGCTCGTTCTTGCAGTTGAAGTCATGGGAAACAGCATCACCACCACCTTCTTCGACTTCGGCAAGCGCACCCGTTCTAAACCACCACGTTTCATCCTCTCTGGTGAGTTTGGCCTCGAACCACTCGTGTCACTTTGTGTTCCCTCCCCTACTTGTGCAGATCCCTTACTCAATATCCTTGTTTCTACAACAAGTCACTAAGACCGTGCATTTTCCTTGTTTTCGGTTGCCGCTGCCATTTCTTTTGTTTTCCGCCATCTCGGTGAGTCTCCGGTCGATCCCTTCTGCCTTGACCATTTTCCTCTTTTGCATGAAAGCTAACACGCATCTTCTTGTAGCTCCTTCTCCGTCGCAACTCATCGCCACTATGAAGCTTTCACTGTCGCCACTGTTCGTTGTCACCCCACCACCTCCAGCCGTCTCCATCATCATCAACCACCGTGGTGAGCCTCTGGTAGTTCTCTAGTGCTAATGCACTAGTTAGATGTTGAGTTTAGCGTTGTTTGCTTAGGCTTCAGTGTAGCCACTCATGACGCCGCCTCGATTGCATGTCGTTGACACGACTTCGATGTCCTTTGGTCCCCGTGCCAAGCCCATTAGTGCCACGTTAATCTCCTAAATCCAGCACGCCAAGCCCCTGAGCGAGAAATCGTTCCTGTCGTGCAAGTAGTCGCACGATCGAGCCTGCTGAAGAATCTAGACACGCTATTATGAGTTAATGGAGTATTTTGGTAATTAATGATAATCGTTTTGTGGACTAACATTTTTCATGAGTTGGTGAAACAGATTGAGTCCCATGATAATGAAGACTTTGGGTGGCATCGTGAGTTGATTGTCATCAAGTCAAGATTCGGGATGAAGAATATTATCATGTGTTGATGAGCATCAAGATAAGATCCCTGGTCTGAGTAGGGCATTCAACTTTTTCTAGAGAAGGTTGTTTTTGGGTCTTGCTACTTAATTCTTCTTGCTGGACCAACCACCGTGTTTTCACCGATCAGATTGGAACCCCGGACTGACCGGTGTGGTTAGCTTTTTCTAGTAGCATGAGACTATAATTTGCAAATAGTTAAAGTTCATGTATCTACTCCTTGTGACATGATACTAAAGTTTGCAAATGTGTTTTGCAAATTGTTGAAGTTCATGCATCATTCCTTGGCATGGTCTAAGATTGCTCGTTGCTCTTTTCTTGAACTTAGGCCATGTGTTGGCTCTTTGGAGTTGTGCTTCTTAATTTGATCAAATATGTTTGAGATCAATCAAACAGATGGGTTGTGTAGCCCTCTGAATAAGCTTTTCATAGAGCCCAAGATCACTCAATTCCGATATTGGAGTCAAAAGTTATGACCGTTTTTTCGAATGTCGACTATGCTGAAATTCATGCCCGGACTGATCGGAAGTCCGGTCAGACCGGACCTTGTGAAGGAGGACCGACCGGAATTCTCTGTAATGGCTAGTTTTATAGCCGTTACACTGCAGCCCGGACTGACTGGCCTTGTTCCCGCGGACTGACCGGGTTTCCCTGATTTTCTGCAGATTCTCCTCCAATGACTATTTTTTGTGTGTGAGCTATAAATACCCACCTTGGCTGGTTTGAGGGGTAACCTTTGGCATCTCATTTCACTCTCTTGAGCTAGTGTGAGCTTCTCCTCTCAATTGTGCATGTGTTGCACCTTGTGAGTAAAGGAGAAGTTCTAGTTGCATATATTACAACTAGAATTGGATTGAGCATCCAATTGTGCATGTGTTGCACTTGGTGAGAGTCAAACAAGAGGTTTGGCTTATTACTCTTAGTATTTGCCGACACCTAAATGGCATAGAGGCGTTGTGGTCTAGTGATCTTCTCAAGAAGTTTGTGAGAAGGCTCGGTGTGTTGTGAGTGATTTGGTGCTCACCATCTCCAGAGTGGAGGAAGAGCAACCCCAAGTGGATCGAGGTGTTGGTTCAAGTTGTGAGCTGGTCCAATTCGTTTGGGCTTACCTCGGAGGTGTTGGCTTAATTCGTTGAGCCGATCCAATTCGTTTGGGATTACCTCAATGTGAATTAGGGGAGACCGAGAAGTCTCTGAATACCACGGTAAAACATCCTTATACCATTGTGGTTTGATCTCTTATGATTACTTTGTGTAATTTATATTCCTAGAATTAAATTGATTGCATGTCAAACTAGCATTGCACTTAGGGTGTTGGTGCAACCGTCCAATTGAGGGAAACTAGAATCTTTAAGTTTTAATTGTGCAAAACTAAATTGATTTTCGCTTCTGCATTAGAAATCAGTTTTAGCCTTAGAGATTTTCACAAATAACTATTCATCCTCTCTAGTCGGCCTCCTCGGTCTTACACCTGCCCACCGCTTAGCATAGTCTTGCCGCTGCCTCCTTCCACCTGTTTGCCCGCTGTCACCACCTTTAGCTTCATCGTAGTGCTGCCGTTCCATTTTGCCAGTTTATGGACCTGCATCGTTGCCGTCTTGCCACTGGCGAGCTCACCAAGGTCTTGGCCATGTCCTCCCCTACTCCTCTATGTTTCCTCTCTTTGACCAGCGGGCCCACTCGAGTAATGTTTAGTTAACATTAATGACATCAGTTAAATATAATTAGTTACTAACGTGTGGGACCAACCGATTAATTAATCAAAATCTTAATTTAATAGAGATTTAAAATATGAGTCAATGACATGTGGGTCTTACCAACTGGTAGGCACGTTCATAAACTCGGTTCACCATAGACCCGACCCCACCTGTCAGTCTAACCACACAATAAATTGGGTATTTCCTTTAGAAATAAAAATAGGAATTAAATTTGAAAATCCGAAACCCCTAATAGCACTGTAATGTCTCTGTTTTTTTTTGGATTTTCCGGCTGAACCAAATTGTTTTGCTAATAACTTTTGCATATGAACTCCAAATTTATTGAAAATTGTTTCTAAAATTTTATAAAATCATGCAATTTCAGAGTATGCAAAAATATTTTACTTTTCTCTTTGTTGGAATTTATTTGGCTCTTATTGATGTTATTTGGCTTTTACCGATTAGATACCGACGTCTTGGAAATCTCCGAAGTTGATCTAGAGCAAGATCAAGCGCTCAACGAGCAAGGCAAGAACCCTCCTTTGAACATGTTGATCCTGTATTCACTATTATGTATGGTATGTTCAAAATTATTATGTGTGCGCGTAATTTCAGTAAAAATCGCTATATTGGTAAGGTTTGTAGTTATACCCAATTGATGTGTTGACCCTACCTTGATAAATTGATATCCTCATTGTTGTCACCTTGGTAATGCTATCCACTATTGGTATTATTATTGTGGAGTTTTAGGTGGAACAAATTAGTTGATGCTTAGCCAGGCTTAACGATATTAATTTTGCTAGGTTGGGAAAGTTTGGCAAATCATTCAACCATGGGAAACACTTCTATCTGTTTTCAGATGCAGTACCTATGTTATTTTTGTCTACCAAATAAATACTAAAAACCTGTTTTAGATTTAGGTGAGTGTATGATGAGACCGGTGAAGTTGCACGAGATTATGGTTTGTGATTGTTTCATCCAAGTCGCTAAGGACCAATCTATTGTGCCATAGACCCAAGTACATTCATATAACCACACGTGACTTATGGGAGGCCCTATCATAATAAGTTATTGGGTTCTAGCAAAATCAATCCACATGTGGCAAATTGTAGTACACAATTGGGATAGTGCGGGCATGGTAGAAATCCCCATGTCTATAGGGACTTTGCGAGGAACGCAAAGTTTACCAACACAACGTATGCGTTCTTAGGATTTTGGAGAGCTCTCCATATCCTAAGAAGGTATCATAGTGCGATTGTGCTAGGATCACTAATGTAAAAGTTTTGTCATGAACTCTCAAAATGGGTACCTTCGGTATCGCGTGATATGGATGGCACGGTGAGATGTTTATGTCGAGTGGGTAAAGTTGTACAACCTCTATAGAGTGTAAACCTATTCGAATAGCTGTGTCCCGGTTATGGACATCACTTGGTTATATCCCATAATAAGTAGTTTTATGTTTTGCAAAGTGGTTTGGGTGACGTTTGGATAGGGAATCTATGCGTAGTTGTTTCGGCAAAAGAACTTTGCCGCTGTTTTGATGTTATGGCAGCAAGCCACTTTGTTTACTTATGCTATTTATACCTTATTATTTATCGCTTATTAAAGGTCAAATGTTTTACAACTTTCGATTGCAATCTATTACTCATTATTGCAAATGAAAGCTTGCTTTATGCAAAATGGTAAAACTTAGAAAGATAGTCACCTCTCTTGACATAGCCTTGTATACTTATATAATCTTTGCTATAAAGTCTTGCCGAGTAAAATTTGGTACTCACGATTGCTTGTTGAACATATTCAGAGAATGTGGATGATGACCCGTCGATCGAATACTTTTACGCCTCGAGTTTCGGAGACGATGACGCCGGTTTCTAGGGTTTAACAAAATCAGTTGCCTATGGATGGGCTGATGCATACTTGTTGGTTTTTTTATGTCTCTTTATCGTTAATTCCGATGCGAACTTTGTGCTATGAGAACCATTTGGCTCATCGGTGTACTTTGTAAAATTTGGTTATGTATGACTTATTTTTAGTTATTTAATTATATATTGCTACTTTATTTTATTGAAAGGTCTACGAATGTGATATGAAAGTTGTTAAATATATGGAAGCTATTGATTGTGGGACTAGCATAGTAAACACATAGGATTCAAAATAAATATTTTGGGCTCGACATATACACTCATATACATGTAAATTGATGCATATACATGTCTAAAAATAGATATTTTGTCTCTTGCCTAATATATTTTGGTATAATCTATATTATATAGCTCATTTAGTATTATTCTACCATCTTGTGTATTATTTTACGATTTCTACAAAAAAAAAACATATGATAAAATTTTAAGATTATCTCAATATCATTTCAAATCTAAATTCTTATTAGGGCCCATTCTTGGCAAATTCCCCGATGAGGATGGAGACGGGATAGAAGTCGCCCCGATAGCTAAATAGCAAAATCCAATATGTGAGAAAAAACGTATGCACAAATTCCACTCTCATGCTTTTCCAGTTGTTTTTTAAATTTTATTTTCAAAATAGCCAAACATAATGTGCAACCCCCAGAATCATGTCCCTTCATTTCGGATTCAACGGCTCAGATTCGCAGATAGCAGGGAAGCACATGGACACGGTATGTTCTCCAGTAGTAACCTATGCTCTGCATATTTTATCGCTCGCCTCCCTTGTTCCTCCTCTCTCCCTCTCTCTTGGCCGGCTCCCGACTCCGGCGCCGCCGAACCCTCTCCTCTCTTCGCCGGCGTCGTAGAAGAAGCGTCCAGGCCTCCTTCCACCGAAGCCGCGCCACTTTAAGTCCAGCCATGTACGGCGGCGGTAAGATCTCTCGCCTCCGTCGCTGCTAAACCCTAAACCATAGAGATCTCTCGCACCCACCGCTCCATTTCGCTTCTGTCCGCAGACGAGGTCTCGGCAATCGTCATAGATGTGGGCTCGTACAGCTGCAAGGCGGGCTACGCGGGCGACGACACCCCCAAAGCCGTCTTCCCCTCGGTGAGATAAGAGAAATTCTCCTTTCCTGCTCTGACATCCTACAAATTTCGGTTACGTTTTTTTTAATTGCTTCGGAGGTGTCTAGAAGTTGTCGGGAAAGTTTATTTGTGTTTATGCGCGGCTCTAGTTCGTGGAATTGGTGTCGGAACGGACAGTTGGTGCTAGCCAATCCTGTGGGCAATGCTATTCTGCAGATGTTGTCTTGGATTGACGAGTTAGTGCTTTGTTTCCGAGTTTTTGAGCTATTTTAGGTTGTTGACTTGGAATTCTGATTTCAAACACGACTTGTTAGTGTATCACTTGAGTCTTGACTTCATGCTATATCTAGTAGATATCTGTCAGGTTTTCATATGACTTGTAGGGTTGGGTCAAAAATTTTAATGAATTTTGCAACCGACGGAATCCCAGCCACTTGTTTCATGGCTTTAATTTGAGCTGCGGATCCTACTCCGGAAACAGAAATACACACATTAATAGCAGGGCAGATTGAATTCAGACATTGAATAGATCAACAGATAAGGCCTGCACTTGCCTTTTGATTTCGACGTAGTGTGTGCAAAAGCTTCGATCTATTGGCAACATAGTTAGTTGATGGTGCAGCTTTGTGTTTGCTGCAAACCTGCGTCATGGCCCACATGGTTTGTAGTTATCAGTGCTGGCTCGTGTGAGGTGTACCTGCAGGTACTGCATCGTGAGTCGAACACCGAAACTGAATTTTTCAAGCGTTGGAAGTTTCTGCATTGTGGTTTGTTCGGAAGTGCTACATGTTGATCCTAGAGGTTAACTTAAGATCCCATGGCAAGTGACTGGTGCTGGTTACTGTATTTGAAGTGCAAAGTACATTTTCTGTACAAGTTGTTAAATAGAGAGTATTTTCTATTTGTCTTTGATTCTATAGCATCCTTCTTTTGGGGGGAAATTTTCTCCTGTTGGTTAATAGGCCTATTGGGCTAATTTTGCATTCTGGGAGTAGGTTGCTAATTTTACTGTGTTGCTGAGGAAATGAGAAAACAAATCATGTAGTGGCATTAATAAAAAGGATCATCTATATGGTACAAGAAATGCTGTGTGAAACTGTGAATAACATTAAGAAAAAAGGTTTTGAGTTTGGCTATTTAATGCCACTGTTCAGTGATTATCATATTTTCTTCTCCTTTTCCTGCACAGTGGCAGTGGTTGGAAATTCTATTGGTTTGTTGGTTCATAGGATTGTGCATGTGAGTTACCTAATGAGGAAATTTTGGTTGGTAACAAATTCTTACTGTGCCCGGTATCTGGTTTTGATATGTTAGGTTGTTGGTTCAATTGAACATACGGGAGATACTGATGAATCCAAACCAGAGAAGGAGGCTGACTCTGCATCAGATTCTAAGAATGGAGCCAAGCCTATGGATGTGGACAAAGCCAAGACAAAGCGCAAATTTTATGTAGGTCAAGAATTAGAATTCAGGAGGGATCATATGGAGGTTAGTATCTGCACATTCTGAGGATTAATTTTGATGCTCATGATTTTGTTAACTATTGTTTATTGATTCTCTCCCCTCCCACTTAACAGGTGATTTCACCAATGAAAGATGGAACATTTACTGATTGGGATATTGTTGACAATGTATGGAATCATGCTTTCAGGTGAGTTGATTCATATACTTGAATACTTGATGCAGCTCTGACATCTGAGCAATTTCTCCTCTTTAACATGGTTCGTCGAGAATCAGCAAAGAAGTTCATCTTCTATGCCCACCATTTTCTGTTTACCTGACATAATGCTCTGATCGAATATACTGGTTGTGAAATTCCCTAGTATGGTTGCAATGATTGTGAAATTCCTTCGTATGGTTGCAAATGAGGTAAGGTTTGTTGTTTTCTTGCTTGATTAATTGAAGTCGTTGGGATGCTATGACTTCTCTATTAGCTAACGTTGATTAAATACTAGGATTCCTCTCTATGATGTGGCTATTTAATTTATTGAAGATATTGCTTTGTTTCACTTTTTTGTGACATTTGACTGACCTGTTCTTCATTTCAGGCAGCGGCTATTGATCAATCCTGAGGAGCATCCTATGCTGATAGCAGAACCGTCTACAAACACTGGACAGCAAAGAGAGAAGTATGTGTATATGTTTTGTGTTTAAAATGTTTGTATTACTAACTCTAATCAATCATGATGTTATAACGCCTAGATGAGTTGTACTAGATTATCTTCCATGACACTTATCTGTCATGACAGAACTGTTTTGGTACCAGGATTTCAAAACTCTCTCTCTCTCTCTCTCTCTCTCTGCGCTCGCCAGAAAGGATTTGGAAACTTGGCTGCATGTCATGCTAATTGTCCAGTTTACAATAGCCATGTTTGTTTTCCTGTGGTTATTTACTGTACTAGTTATGATATGATGATATCATGTTAAAGCAAGGTAGAACCACCTTCTGGACGAATTGACACATGGAATTGTGGATCACCCTGTAAAACTTATAATTACCAATAAGCACAAGCTAAGCAAAAATGAACCCAAGATTGTATCATTACCTATTCTTTTTGTATGGCTCTATAAAAAAAGACTTAGCACCTTCAAGCCTGACTATTATTTTCCATGTTTCATAGAGCAGCGGAACTTATGTTTGAGAACTATAAAGTGCCGGCGTTGTTCCTAGCGAAAAATGCAGTATGTCTCTGTCAAAAGTCATTCTTGATGCAATTAGTTTATTATTTTTAATTGTCGTTTGGTTTATCAGGTTCTCACATCTTTTGCATCTGGACGCGCTACGTCTTTGGTGGTCGACAGGTGAGCATTTTCTTGAGTACATTTTATCTCAGCAACTTACTGTTTTCCTTAAAGATCAAATGTAGATCCCTTTTCTCATGTTAGCCTGATTAATTTATGAACAAATGCATCATCTTGTGGTGTCTGTTTGATTCTTAATCTTGTTCTTTATGTGATATAACTTCTGAATTCTGAAATATATTGTTTTTCACCAATAAGTTAGGCACGGTGCACAGACATTGTATAATCGAATAATCCATCTGTGGCAAAAACAATAGACCTGATTTTGTTAATGCTAATTTCCCCTTTTCAGTTTGCTTGAAGTGAACATCTCATTTTGAAGTTATGAAACATCTCTTTTATTGGAGGGCAAATGTGCATATGATGAAACTTTAATCTTGGCAGCTTGAGATCATGACGTTATATTTGCAAGGCTTGTATTTAGTTACGTGGTGCTAGCTTCAATGAGAAATGCTGCATGTCTCATGTTTTGCACATAGTTACCAAAAACACGGTTCGCCCGAGTCACGGTACGAGATTCGGGTTCGTAGTTCGCCACTTTTTCTTCCAATTTCCACTGCGAACACGAACCCCGTACCCTAAAACGGTTCGGGTTTGACGAATCCGGTTCGCGTTCCGCGGGGTTTTATAGCGAATCCGGTAACTATGGTTTTGCAACTTGGCATTTTTTGTTTAGTAGATGAGCGTGAGCCTGCACAGCTTCACTTATCTTCAGTAATAAAATTATCTCACTCTGCCAACTTTATTTTAGGCCTTTAGGGTCATTATATGTCTTTTGCTACTCCACAACATTCAGGAATCAGGATGCCCTTATTAGGCTTTACTGATCAGTTTTAATATTGTACTTGAGTTAATTGATGCTCCTCTTTCCCTTTTTTTTGTGCTAGATAATCATCTTGCTTTTGAGCCTACGTACAACCATCTCAATTCTTTCAGCATTTTATAAGCCGGGTTTTTAGATTGTCTCAATTTTGAGGTCTGCCATGCGCGTTAACTCCGCTGGTGTCAAACATTTATTGACGATTCATTTCATCTTAGTTCTCACGGCAGTTGGGGCTTTATAATGAGAGCCATTTCTGGAATATGACAATTTGGTCATTTTGGTGCAGTGGTGGTGGGTCTACTGTGGTTGCTGCCGTGCATGATGGTTATGTTTTGCAAAAGGTGTGTTATGCTATTAATATACTAATTGTCAAAGGGAAAATGTACATTCCGCTACTTGCATGTGTCTAATTAGTGATTTTTGCCCTTTTTATTCTGTACTTTTCATTTGAAAATGTGAATAAGCAAAGCTGCTTTAAGACAATAAATTATGCTCTTAAGTTGTATTACATGGACCCTCATACGCTTTGACACCAGTCACACCACTCTCACCTTGCCTATTCTAAAGTTTACTTTTGTCCTATTATTTTGCTAACTTGTTTTCTTGTGGCAGTCTGTGGCAACTTCTCCAATTGGTGGTGAATTTTTAACTGACTGTATGATGAAAAGCTTAGAGAGCAAGGGCGTTGTTGTAAGCATCTCTCTCGCTTTAGATAGCTTACTAGTCTTTCTTGTATATATTCATATCCTGTTTGTTCACTTTGCAGATTAGGCCCAGGTATTCATTTAAGAAGAAGGAAGTCAGCCCTGGAGAATATAAGGTGTAGTTTCTTCAACATCATGTTGATATTCAAATATTTTCCTTTTCTGCGTATGATTCTTTCAAATGAAGAGGCAACTCCTTGTACCATTGAAATGTACCCCTATGTTGAAACTTGTGAGATCTTGGAGAGGATTTTGCTATTCACATCTGTGCAACGTATTCATTATTGAGAATATATATATAGACAATTAGCTGGGCCTCATGGGCTACATGGGCCACATGAGAGAGAGAGAGAGAGAGTACTAATATGTACAAGACTCTTAATACTCTCCTTCAAACTCAAGGTGGATCAGGAGGATTTGATTCACTGAGTTTGAGTAGATGAAGCTGTGATGTTCTCGAGTCTGAACCTTAGTGAAGAAATCAGCAACTTGAAGCTCTGAGGGTACATACTAGAGGTTGATGGTCGACTGATGACAATGAGACGTGTGAATGATGCATCAACACCAATGTGTTTTGTCAACTCATGCTTGACCGGATCACTAACAATCTAAATGACACTTGTGTTATCACAAAGCAAAGGTGTAGGGTTATCACAAAGAACACCAAGATCAGCTAACCATCGAAGCCAAACAATATCTGAGGTGGTAGCGGCAAGGACTCGAAGCTCGACCTCTGCACTAGAGCGTGACACCGTAGTCTGCTTCTTGGACTTCCAAGCAATGAATGAAGTACCAAGAGAGATACAATAGCTAGTGATAGATCGGCGATCAATAGGATCGCTAGCCCAAGTGAAGTCAGAGTAAACGTAGAGCTGGAGCTAACTCGAACTAGCATAGAAAAGACGTCTGGACGCAGTCCCCCTTAAGTATCTCAGCACGAAGAATATGATTATAGTGGACTGAGGTGGGAGCACTAACAAACTGGCCGAGCACATTAATAGCATGAGCAATGCCTGACCTGGTGATAGTGAGATAAACAAAGCTCCAAACGAGCTGACGATAGTGGGAATGATCTGTTAGTGGTACACCGTCTGTAGGACAAAGCTGCAGGTGGAGCTCCATGGGTGTGGCAGCAATGCGAGTATCAGTCATACCAGAGCGAGCGAGCAAATCATGAACATAGCGATGCTGAGAGAGGTAGTAGCCATCATCATCAAAATGAACCTCAATCCTCATAAAATAGCTCAATGGTCCCAAATCTGACATCATAAACTGTTCACTTAATTTCTTCTTGACAAAAGCCACATAGCCCATGTCATCTCCTGTGATCAACATATCATCGACATATAATAGAAGCAAAGTACAACCCCGCTGAGAAGTGTGAGTAAACAAGGCAGGGTTATGCTCACTTGGAGTGAAATTAGCAGCTCGAATCACATAACTGAAACGCTCGAACCAAGTACGAGGAGCCTGCTTGAGACTATATAGAGCACACGCCTAAGACGACAAACATAGCTTTTAGGAGCCTCAACACCTGGAGGTGGTTGCATATAGACCTCATGTAGATCACCATGAAGAAATACATTCTTGACATTCATCTGAGATATAGTCCATGAGCGTACCGTTACAACAACAATGAGAGTACGAACTGTAGTCATATGAGCAACTAGAGCAAAAGTCTCATCATAATATCGACTATACGCTTGTTGAAAACCTCTTGCAACAAAAAGAGCCTTGTATCGCTCTACTGAACCATCTGACTTGGTCTTTACTTTGTACACCCACTTGCAAGTTGTAGGAAGAGCTCCAGATGGTAGCAGAACAAGATCTCAAGTGCCTATACACTTTAATGTTGTAAGCTCCTCAGTCATAGCCAATTGCCACAAAGGTATATTGCTGCCTCCTGATAGGTACTCGGCTTAGATACTGCACATGCATGAGAAAACCTCCATCACTTTGGTGCCTGAATGGACGAACAATCACGTAGAACATACTGTGATGTAGTAGAACGATTGTCAGAGTCCATGGTACTGGTTGGAGGGTCAAGTGGAGGAGAGGGCGACTGCGAATTAGAAGGTTAAAGAGGAGTGGAAGTTTGAGGATCAGAAGGAACTCTATGGCGGCGACTATAGTGAAAAGGAAAAGTGGAAGTGTTAGAAACTGGTGGAACTTGTGGAAGACACACTAGAAGGTGAAACTGGTGGAGAAAATGTATCTGAAGAAGGTAAGTCTGGTGAAGGAATAGGAGGTGGAATATGTGGAAAGAGTGGGCTGTGTAGGATGATAAAAGAAGGGCCAATCCAAATCAAAGGTTACATCACGAGAGATGCGAATGCGACGTGCTGAAGGATCATGACAACGATACCCTTATGCTCAGGACTACAACCCAGGGAGACACACTCAACCGACTGAACGCTCAACTTTGTGCGCTCACAAGGTGCTAGAAGGATATAGCAGATACAACCAAAGACACGAAGATTAGCATAGCAAGCAGGTGCTCTATACAGGACCACACTAGGACACTTGCTCTGAAGCTTGGAAGAGGGCTGACGGTTGATGAGATAGACTGCCGTAGAGACCGTTTCTCCCTAGAAGTGAGGGAACAAAGGAGGAAATGAGAAGAGTACGAGCAGTCTTTGATGTGACGGTGCTTGCGCTCAGCAACACCATTCTGAGCATGAGCACCAGGACACGAGAGCTGAGGAAGAGTACCCTCACAAGAAAGGAACTTACGAAAAGTTGATGAAAGACTCTCCTCCAGGGTCAGAACGAAAAACACGAATGACATAAGAGAACTGAGTATGAACTATCTGAGCAAAAGACTGATAGATAGAAATCAACTGCGAACGATGTTTCATGTAGTAGATCCAAGTGTATTGAGTGGTCATAAATGAAGATGACATAGTAATTGTGACCATCTTTTGAAGCAAATGGAGAAGGACCCTAGACATCCGAATAGACCAAATCAAAGGGATTATCAGATCTAGAAAAGCTGGAAGGATTTGGGAGTTGTACTTGCTTGCCAAGTCTACAACTCTTGCACTGAAAATTGGTGTCAACAGAAACAGGACCAAGAACACCTTGATGAATCAAGATAGAGAGGCGTGAGCCACACAAGTGCCCCAAGCGATGATGCCATTCAGGAAAAGACTTGCAAACAGAAGTAAATGCAGAAGGACAAAGAGTAGATGGACCAACAACAGAGGGTAAAGGAATATGAGCAGTACCAGAAATGGAGGATAAAGGGAGACTGACGATCAAGAACATAGAGCCCTGCAAAATCCCTCTTACGATGGCCTATACCGATGACAACTCTTGTTTGACGATCTTGCACAAAGTAGGAGCTATCATCAAACCCAACAAAACTGGTCATATCTGCGAATTGCCCAACAGAGATGAGATTCATGGAGAGCATAGGGACAAGTGAGACATCTGAAACCTCGAAGTGAGAGGTGAAAGAGTTCCCTAATGAGTGACCGTGCATAGCGTTCCATCAGTTGTCTGAATCTTGATACCTTTTGCAGCAGGACGACATGATATGAGCTGAGATGTATCAGATGTCACATGAAAAGAAGCCCTGATCCAACATCCATGGGATTGAAGCACCCGACACAGGATGTGATGGTGTAGTAAAATCGGTGGATCCACCGAAAGATTTCTGCAACTGACACAACAGGGCTTGAAGGTTGCTCATTTGATCCTGAATTTGACCAAACTGAGTTGCACAAGACTCCAAAGCATTGGCAAGGACAAAAGAGGCAATAGCAGCATCATCTTGATGAAATGAAACACGTGATGGTAACATCTTGATGGACCACAATCATAGACGACAGATGACGACGCTAGATCAAGCTTGACGGCGACGGGTAGAGCTTGATTGGACCCATCAGCGGCGCTGATTTGGGGCACCGCGGTAGAAAAAAAGGTCGCAGGAGGCTGGGCCCTGGTATCAACAACCGCGGCCGAAGTAGAGCAGCGGCAGATCCAGTCGGGAGCTGCTCTGCACGCCTCTATCCCAGCGCTGAGTGGTGATGGCGCGTTGGTGGTGACTGGAGTTGTGGGAGGAGAGGGAGATGGCGTAGGCAGCGGAGCGGTGGCGTGGTGGCTGAGGCGTTCGGGAGAAGGCAACGGTAGTGTAGGCGGCATCGCTAAAGGAGTAGAGGACCGGTCAGCGGCGCTGGATCCAGGGCGGCTGAAGCAGAGTAGCGGCGGATCCAGCCGGGAGCTTGCTTCGCGTGCTCGCCGAACCCTCCTGTCTTGGCACTGGAGCAGAGGACCCTCGTGATGCGGAGCTGGATCACGCGGAGGGGAAGGCGATGCATTGTAGCCGGGAGAGTCGAAGCAGAGCAGTCGGCGACGGAGGGGAAGACGATGCCGGCGGCGGATCAAATTGAATCCGGCCAGTGGCGACGTGAAAAGCTCGAATCCAACCGGATATGAGGAAACAGAGCACTGACGGCGGATGGTGACGATGAAGAAAAACGAACCATGAGATAGGAAGAGGGAGAAGAGTAGCACGCCGGCGACGACGAGGATGGCAGCGGTCAAGCTAGGTCTAGTCCCTAACCCTAACCCTAGGCTCTTATACCATGTGGGATTTTGAAGAGGATTTTGCTATTCACAATTGTGCAGCTTATTCATTATTGAGAAGTATATATAGACATGATTAGTTAGGCCTCATGGGCTACATGGGCCACATGGGCTAAGAGAGAGAGATACTACTAATATTTACAATACTTTTAACAAAACTTAAACATGTAAGCTGAGCTGCTGATATGCTTGAAATCAATACACTAGTAAAAGAAAGAAGAATAGCAGCAAACATAATATATTTACCCAACCATGGGAAGACTTCACGAATTGGCATTTGATTACTTGGAGACCCATGTGGCACAAAAAGTGAGAGCCTGAGAGGCGGTCTTTTTTTTTCCCCTTCTGATCTCATTTCCAGCACCCAATTAGGTTCTACCATACCACATAGTTCTCAAAATTGACCTTGTATTCATTCCTACGAAGGACACATGTAATTTCTGGCATCCCCAAGTGTCAGTGGACTCTAAGAAAAGAAGCTAGTTTACCATTTTCAATTTCAAGAAGTTACTCCTTTTTTTCCTCATTTAGTGCCCCCACCCCCACAAGTTGCCTTGTGTAAATATGTCAATATTCACAGATAGAGGAATGCTAGGTGATCTCGTGATTATTTTAGTCTCAATCGGGCCCTTCACAAATATCTTGGTGGTATTCTTGCTACTCATTTGGTTCATTCCAAGGGTCTGAATTCGTTGTGTTACTTAATCATGATTATGATTCAACTTTTGATACATTTGGATGTTATAGTTTTTACTATTTTGCAAAGAGCATTATGCGGTACCAAGCATTGACATGCTTTTGCAGCTGAAACAATATACCAGACGAATGTAAGGTAAACAATGCATTATTAATTCTGTGACTCCATGTTTGTCTTTTCAGGTTGTAGAGCTTGATTATCCAAACACAACCGAGAGTTACAGGTTGTACTGCATGGTATGTTCATTGACAAATCTTTGATTCTTGTTCTGTATTGTTTAATTTTGTCTGGATGCCTTTAATGGGATGCTTCATCTGTATCACAGAGAGCTATTGCTAGTGACATCAAGGAGTCCGTTTGCAGAGTTCCAGATACTGCCTTTGATGGTATAATTTAAATAAATGCAATATGTCTGTGCTAGCTATTACTTTATGTCAATGTTCTAAATATCGGTAAGCGGTATTCGTTTGGTCATCCCACCTTATAGCGATTATACGGAAATCGGCCTTGTACTCGGCTTGGTAAACGGTTTTGAGGTTACCTTATTTTACATTTTAGATTTATATATATGTACACTCATACAGTAGCAAAAAGACATCTAATGCATCTTTTTTATATGAATATAGGCTTGAAAACAAAGCCATTGTCAATGCAACCATGCAAATCAGCAATATAATACAGTAACAGTACAAATATTCGCAATAACGAAGTAAAGTTTAAGACTCATATTATATATCGTTCCAAGTTCCAACCATGTCATGCATAGGTAATGTCTTGTTACTAAACAAGTAAACCCATTTCCCACAAATAAACCTCAAGTGGGTTGAGAGCTTAGTAAAGCCTAGTTTCTAGTGTTTTTGTAATATGTCACACTTACCCCTAATATTCGGCCTAATATACAGTACTCGGCCCGCATATCCACATAATCAGTCCGCTTAAGCTTGTAAACCTATTAACTTACTCGCTTTGCAATATTCGATTCAGGGAGGGACCTAGTCCCGTTATTTGGCGTAATATCAGGCCTACCAGACCGTTTTTTAGAACACTGCTTTATGTGCATGTTTAGCTCTGCTCTATTAATTCACGAGCTTGGTTAATCGCGTTTTCACCTTATGCGATTACCTGTATGCTATGTGTCACCAATACAGAATACATGTACGGCGATATACAATTTCCAAAAACAAGGATACGACGATATGGTGAGTGTATATGTATTTAAAAATGAGGAAAATGTAAAGAGGCTATAAGAGATTAAGACAACGAGATTACCTTGATGGAAAAATTAAAACTATAGATTCCTTGGAATGAGAGAGAGAGAGCACTTCAGTGTTTTCACTCGGTTTAGGGTTGGGAGGAATGGGCTTTTTTTGGACTTTCAAATGAGGTGTTTTGGGCCTGGGAGGATCGGGATCATTTTTTATTAATTTTAAAAGCTGAAATTCACCGATACTTCCCGATCTCGTATCAGGAAAGGATTGCTAAGGATCGCAGTATCAGGTACGTACGGAGTACCGGTACGCTAGTTTTGCAAAGGATCGGTGATTCATAGTCTGTATGCACAATTAGAGGAATATGTCTATTCCTCCAAACCATTGATGAATCTCTATATAAATAGTTAAATACTACCACAAAATAGTTGGCGACTTTAATGCGTATCTCAAGTTCTGCAACATAAATTATGTTTGTTTTAGTGACTGATTTCACCCGGCTTTTTGTGTGTTTTAAGCATTTTATTGCTTTATGTTCTTTTTTACATTCTGTTGTTTACTTTCCTTGCTTTATATTCATGCAGAAGTGGCATATGCAAATGTTCCTACAACTTCATATGAGCTTCCGGACGGACTGTAAGTTGGATACAAAACTTATTTAGCCACCGATTTGTTTCCAGTAAGATGAATAATTTTATTTTGTTATTAGTCACTTCCTCTCTAATTAGATAAAGAATATGAGCTACTTGTCCCCACGAGCGTGTCCGGTGCATGATGCATCCTTGCCTGCCACCTCAGTACACCATAAAAATGGCCATGAGAATTTCCAAAAGAATTGATTATTGATATAAAAAGAATGTACCGTGCCACCAAAAAAATTGACAATATTGACATAAAATCAATATACCATGCCACAAAATTTCAACTCAAAATTCAGTAAAAAGGAAGTCTAAAAATAAAAGGAAAAAAATCGAGAAGTTACTGTTATTGGGAATTTTCATTTTACCTTCTAATATACATGAAGCTTCAAGTTGAGATTTTGCATATTGGTAGCTCATCTCATGACCCGTTGTACTCCAATCATTTTAGAACTTTTCATGGCCATTTGCATGGTATTTCAAGGTCAGCTGCCCAAAGCACCAAGAGGGTGGTGGGATGCACTGATATATCTCCACTTTCCCCCTGCTATTATATGTAATTTTGTGGTAAAGATTTTGTTTGTGCATTGTACTGTTGAAGAGCTTATAACTTATTTGTCTGATATCTGAGCAGAACTATTGAAGTTGGTGCAGATAGATTCAAGATTCCTGACATTCTGTTTAATCCATCTCTTTCTCAGGTGAGAAGTGAGGAAAGGGATAGTATTTGCTGTATACATGTATTTTAGGCAGGATTTGTAACTGGTGCTGGTACTAGATTATGTTATTCCGGGACAAAACTAGTCCATTGCTTTCTTCTTCAGTAGATGTTATTAATGGCTTGAAAAATTATTTTGAACCTAGCTGACTTGTCCTCTCTCTCTCACGCAAATGTTGTGATCAATAGACTATTCCTGGGATCGATGGATTTGCAGATTCCATGTCAGTTCGTGGTCTTCCACGAATGGTGAGTTGACAAATATGGGTGCTATACTGTTGTGCATCTCTAGCAGTTCTTCATATTACTAAAATTGCTAACACTGTTAATTTTTTCTCAGGTCATTGATAGCGTAAATAGGTGCGATGTTGACATTCGCAAGGAGCTACTCAGTAGCATCTTGGTAAACACTTATGAATTCTAGAACTGCATTTTGCTACTTCTGTTTCTGTCTAGATGTCCCCATGCATGAGCTTAGTAACATACTGACATTAGTCCTATAATTCCCCTGTTAGCTTTTGTTAATACAATTCTAACATCTGCAAACTTGTATTCTGGATAGCTTTCCGGTGGCTCATCATCAATTCTGCAGTTAAAGGAGCGCCTAGAGAAAGAAGTACTGGAGGTACATGTTTTCTTCAGAACAAATTAGGACCGACATCATCCTGTTTTCTACTCCCTCCATTTCTAAATAGATGCCATTAGAATGCATGCAGTTAAATTTTTAAAAACATTAACTACTATACACAGAAGTATTTAGATTTGTCACATGGAAGTGTTATTGCCATATTGGTAGGTTTGTCATCAAAAGTATTTCCAAATCATTATAGTTTTAATTTTTTACTAATATATAATTGTAAAAATTAATGACAAAGGTGTGTATTGGAGTCTGTCGATGTCTCAAATGACATCTGTTCACAAACAGAGGGTGTTACATATTAGAGTTAAGCACGCCATTATTTTCTGTGATCTCGTTCAACAGATTAAAATAGAAGAATAAATTGAATCTCATTGATTTTTGGGTTAGTGAATAGTGATTGCACTGTAGTATTGAATCTCATTGATTTTTTTGGGTTAGTGAATAGTGATTGCACTGTAGTTCATAAAAAGGAGATTCTGTAGTTGAGGCTGTTGAAAATGGTTCCTTAGTGTAAGGCTCGTTCTTATTTTTACCTCGAACTATTGCAGGAGTCTCCTAATGCTGCTCGTGTAAAGGTTTTGGCAAGTGGAAATTCAGTAGAGAGGCGATTCAGGTTAGACTACTTTATTTGCTTTTGTCTTTGTGTATTTATCCTTCCCAAACTGTGTTGACCTATGCTCAACAGCTCCAGTGAGTGGTAGAGAAGTTTGAACAATTGCTTCTTTTAGCACTGCAAAATACAACTCCGTTTTTGTTGGGGCCGTAACAGGCTATTTATTACATGAGAAGCTTAACACACGAACTACTGCAGAAGTGAATTTTTTTAAAGCTTTGAGCTTGGAAACATGCTGATCACCATGGTCTAGTCAAACTTATATTGACTGTGAGACCGCAGCAAAAGAGCATGCGGTGTGGTGTGCAAATGGGTGGGTGTTGGGGGGGGGGGGATGGTTGCGTGGGGGCTCTGACGCTGAGATTCATCTTTTAGATGCGAAGATTTGCAGTAACATGATTGATTTGTTATAATTGGAGTGCAGTGTTTGGATCGGAGGGAGCATTCTTGCATCTCTTGGGTCGTTCCAGCAAATGTGGTTCTCCAAAGCAGAGTAAGCTTGATATTTTAGGCTCAGTTTGTCCTGCTCGTCTGGGAAACCTAACAAGTTATGCTATTTATCTTGCAACAGGTACGAAGAGCATGGAGTATCCTACATCCAGAGGAAGTGCCCATGAAATAGTGGAACATATACAACAATGCTACCCAAGCTTTGTGTTGCCAAAGGGTGCATGTGGGCAACAGCAAGATGCAGGCGATCACAGCCGCCTTGTTACGTTGTCCTATGACGACTATTATCAGACGATTTTTATCATTATTATGACTGGTTAGTTTGTAGGTTTTGCTAGGGCAACTTAAGAACAAGGCCAGCTAATATTTGTCATTAATGGTAGATACTAGTTCTTGTGCTGAACATTTTTCTCTCTGCTGTAGAATGTAACGAGTTCCTCTCTAGTCTGTGCCGGAGAGTACTTTCTTGCATATTCTCCTCTCCATTTGGGGGTCAGCTGATTGTTGTACTGATGCACTACACCTAAAGTAGCTATGTCAACAGTTATTGAACTTAAAACTGGTTATACTGAGTGGGCTTGATATCAAGGTTCCAGGTGAGGTGACCGGTGTTTTGGTCGATTTTAGGCCGTTTATTGGCGGTGGCACTACGGGAAACAGGAACTGCAGTTGTCAGTTTGCCCTGGAGCTGGCCTCGGACCTGTGAAAATTTTACCGCTGAAATTTTGTCGGTAAGCGCTGGTTACCGGTGAAATTTTGTCGGTAAGCGCTGGTTACCGGTGTTATTAGTGGGGTTTGATAAATTTTTATACCAGGCATAAAAAATTGATTTTATGTAATTTTCATGCAAATTCAAAATTTAGATAAAATTTATCTTTACATCTGAAAATTTCAAATTTTATTTCAAAAATTTCGTCCGAAATTTCCGGTAACCCGTGTTATCGCTATCCTCCTGATAAATTTTTTTTACCGGTAATGTGTTTCAAAATACTTGGCACTTTTAATACAATCATTTTAATCCAACTGCAACGAGCAGGACTCCCTACCCTACAGATCAGTTAGCTAGCTGCTGCTACTCTGGCATAGGATGATAATCCAGTCCAATGCCTTGGGATACACCGTGAGTACGTCTCAGAAAAGAAAATCATGGGTTCATTGATTTCGCAAAGTATCAAAGATGTGTTTTGTCTCTATGGTTCATGTAATTACATGCTAACTTATGTTGGTCATGGGTATTGCCTGAGTTATGTCATTTGATCTTTTATACGCTCTTTGAATTTCTGCAAACCTTATCTCGGCATACAAGTACATACTAGTAGCCGAGAATCTTTTGCTATTGCGAGGTAATGCTATAGAAGATTTTTTTAATTAATCAACCTATTTTTAATTTATTTTTATTGTTAACTCCTCGCAAACTTTATTTCTAATTCTGACCCTTTTGGTCACACTACCACTCGTGGCGTAACAAAACAATATTATCACGTCAGCACCGCATCTTGTCACGCCACCACCAGTGGCGTGACAGTGTTGTTTGGTCACACCACCACTAGTGGCGTGACAAAAAGTGATATTCTGCTAGACTTATTTTTATGGTGTGACAACTTTGTTTTGTCACGTTCACGAGTGGTGATATGACTAAAAAGACTAAAATTAGAAATAAAGTTTGCGAGTGGTTAACCATAAAAATAAATTTAAAAATAGGTTAATTAATAAAAAAAAAGTTCGCTATAGAAGCACATTGTTGTGCTTATACCAAAGGTAGGCCCCAACCATTCTCTTAATTTCAATAGTTCGTTCAACCAAATTTTGTGGGTCTAGATCGAATGGTACATCATCATCCCTTCGCTGCCTAAGAATGTACAGTGGAGTCACTTAACAACAGATTATACAAAGTCTACCAAACACATGTGGTCGGTCATATTTGTTGACTGTCATATTTTATAGACCATTCTCACGTGGTGTGTGCGTAGCAATTCTTAGCTTCACTAGGTTCTTGAAAAAGAAAGTTAAAAGAGTTCCCCCTCTAAGAGTGAGCATATAAATCGAACTAAAGCCCCCAAGTTAAGCTATTGGCACACTCGAGCTGACACTACAGATTTTTTGTTGTTGAAGCTATTCAGTTGACTAACCCTAGGGACCCGGTATATGACATGTGTATCTTCTTGTACTCCACCACCAAACTCACGAGGGCGATCGGCCCATATAACACTATGAAAAAAGAGGCCCATGTAATAATAATTAGGCGCAATTAGTTTTCAAAACCCTAAACTTTTGTTTATAAATCGGATACCTATAGCATAATCGCTTTTGCAACTCCGCCCGCCGCCTCTACATCCTCCATTCCCAACTATCACCTCCTTTCTTATTCCCCTCCTCCTTTCTTGCATCGCCGCTATCCCCACCTTAGCGCCTCCTCCCATCTCAGCGAGTAGTGGAATTTTAGTCACCCTTGATCCACCTATAGATCGGGCATTTCCACCACAAATTCAACGCTTCACTTTCATATATATCGTCGCTTGTCAAAGGTGTGCCTCTTGTCACTATCATCATCATTGTCCTACCAATCGCATCCACAATCCTATGTGCCTTTGTTGTAGGCATCTTATCACGCGTGGTTGCGCTATCACCACCTCACCGCCAACAGCTAGCCAACGTCAAGTCGTCGATTGACCACCTGAGATCTACGATCATAAGTTCCATTACCCTAGATGGGATCCAATCGCAAGGAACATAAATCGCGTCTAAAGAAGTAAGTGGTACTCCCATATAATCTTTACGTCAAATCTGTACTCCAAACTCTAAACCATAAATCAATGTCAAGGAATTCGAGCAAATCCTATGTTAACAACAATAACTCATTTGAATCTCAATCTAGCTGTAGCACATGGTTGTACAATTGTTTCCCTTGATACAGAAGAGTTTTAATTTGCATTTTTTAAAAGGAAATCTTTGTTCTAAACTCTAAGTCATAAATCTAGATCAATTAATTCGAGCAAATATTGTGATAACAACGATTGCTCAAGTCCATAAAGATGAAGATTTGAATCGAAATCTAGCTGTAGCATGTGGTTGTCAGTGGAAGACTTTTAATTTGCAGGATTTTTTTGAAAGCAAATATTTACACTAAAATCTAAGCCATAAATTCAAGTCAATGAATTCGAGCAAATCCTTTGATACCAACAGTAACTCAATTCCATAAAAATGCAGATTTGGATATAAATCTAGCTATAGCCTAATAACTCAATTCTATTAAAAGTGCACATTTGAATCTGAATCCAGCTATAACCTATATGTGCACAATTAAGTGATTCTATTGATATAGATAAATCATAAATTCGGGTCAATGAATTCTATTGATACCAGCAATAACTCAATTCCATAAAAACTGCACATTTGAATCCAAATCCAGCTATAGCCCAATAACTCAATTCTATTAAAAATGCAAATTTGAATCTAAATCCAGCTGTACTCTATAGGTGCATAATTAAGGGGATGTTTGGTTTGATGACAAATTTGGCCCCACCAAACTTTACCAAAATTTGGTCAGCAAATTGGCTACCAATGTTTTGGCCAAAGATCCGCAAGAAAATGAACTAGAGAGCCAAAAGAGAAGGAAATCTTGTCGAAGTTTGGTAGCAAACCAAATGCTTGTCAATTTTTTTTGAAAACGGGAAACAACCCAGCTCTTATATAAAGCTCATAACAAGTTTTTACAAGACAAAGAACAACTAGCAAAACACACAATTGGGACAAACCAGTTTTAACTGATAACAACCAAGAGCAAAATCAAATACCAGCGGAACAGACCGACCAGAACAAGGAGCAAAATAACATTACAGCAATCGCTAAGCTAACAAGCTAAACATCCAACTAACCTACCCCTACCTTCCTCTGGTTTGCACAGAAGCTTTTCAACCAAATTTCAGATCTCAAAGTCTGGTCGTCCAAGACCTTTTTATCAGCTTCATTGGTCAGAATCCTCCAACGCTGCAAACATGATATAAAATTGAAAATGACTTCAGAAGGGTGTTTAGGGAAAGCCCGCTCAATAGCCATTTTGTTTCTGACTTTCCAGAGCGTCCAAGCCAGAGCTGCAAAACTGAGTAAGCAAATATGATACTTGTTAGCACCCCAACTATCAAACCAGTTATGATGTAAATCATCTGAAGATTTCGGATAGCCTTCCAAATCCAGGATTTCTGTAATGCTGACCCAAGCGAATTTAGCCAGAACACACCTAAACAAAACATGGTCATTGTCCTCAACCACCCCACACAAACAACAGTTCTCATAACCTTTCCAATTTCTATTTTAAGTTGAACAATAGTTTGAATCCTGTCTTGATATGCAAGCCAAAGAAAAAATTTCACTTTCAAAGGCATTCTGCTTTTCCAAAGATTATTATTTCTCTTGAGGATCACCCCCAAAAGAGATATGCCTATACAAAGACTTGACTGAAAATCTGCCAGAATTCTCCAAGGACCAAACCACTCCGACTTTTTCTTTAGTCATTTCCACCCCAAAAAGAATTTCTTTTAATTTGCCCAACAAATCCTCCTCCTCCTTGCCAAACTGTCTGTTGAAAGGAATATTCCACACCCCATTCACATTATAATCAGCCATAGTTGTGTCAACATTAGCAGAGATACTAAACAGCCTATCAAAACTAATCTTCAAAGGACAGCTATCAACCCATACATCTTTCCAGAACAAGATAGCTTCCCCATCACCAATCTGCTGAGAGGACCCCAAGTTAAACAAAGGCCTGATTTTGAGCAAAGATCTCCAGAATTGAGAACCCCTAAAAGACAAAATATCTCTGAAATCACCCTTAGGAAAATATTTAGCTTTTAAAAATCATAAACCATAACTCATCACTGGCCAGATACATTCTCCAAAACCATTTGCAAAGAAGACAATCATTCATCCTTCTAGTATTAATCACCCCTAAACCCTCAAAATCTTTTGGCCTACAGACAACACCCCAATTAACCATATGATATTAAACTTGTCACTAGCCCCTCTCCAAAAAAACTTAGATCTAATTGAATCCATTTTTTTGTGAGTCTCTTCATTCAGCCTGTAGAAGCCCATTATGTAAGTACGAAGACTACTCAAGCAACTATTAACTAAAATCAGTCTCCCCCCTGAAAACAAGAAATTATTCTTCCAGTTATCCAACCTGCTTTCTCATTTACTCAAAATTTCCCCCAGCTCTTTTATAAATCTATCTGTCCCCAATATCCACCCCTAAATAGGACATAGGAAGCTAACCAAGGTTACAATTGAACATACGAGCCACTCTACTAGCTTCCTCCTAATCCACCCCCAAAGTATACACCTCACTTTTGTGATAATTAATTTTTAATCTAGACTTCCATTCAAAACAATATAACAAAAATTTGAGGTTAAAATGTACTTCTCCTCACAATCAATCATAAAACCGTGTCATCTGCATATTGTAATAAGGGAACCCCACCAGGGATTAAGTGAGAAACCACCCCTTTAATCAAACCTAACTTTTGAGCTTTTTGCAATTAGAGCTGCTAAAGCATCAGTAGCAATATTAAATAGCAAAGGTGATAAAGGACCCCCTTGTCTTAACCCCTTATGAGTAGAAAAGTAGGATCCCACTGTCCCATTAATGCTAATGCTAACTTTGCCTCCCTTGATAGTACTCATTACCCAATTGATCCAAATGTCACAAAAGTCTTTTTCTTTCATCACATTTTCAAAAAAACAACCTCACTGAATTTTATCATAAGCTTTTTCAAAATCCAACTTTAGAATTACCCCTCTTTCCTTGGAAATTCTTAACTCATGCAAGATTTCATGCAAAGATACCACCCCATCCAAGATATTTCTACCTTTAATAAAAGCAGTTTGGCACTCATTAATAACCCTACTTACAATATTCCCCAATCTCACAGCCAACAGCTTAGTTATGATTTTAAAACTGACATTAAGCAAACAGATGGGTCTGAAATGCTTAATAGAGTTAGCCTCTTTAATTTTTGGAATCAGAGTAATCACCCCATAATTCAGTCTTTTGATGTCTAACTTCCCATCATAGAAATCTTGCACCATCCCCATAAAAGAACTCTTTAACTCTCCCCACAAAGCCTTATAAAAAGAGGAAGGGAAACCATCTGGCCCAGGAGCAGAGTCATCTGACAAATCCTTGATTACAGAAAAAACCTCCTTCTCAGTAAATTTTAGAATTAAACTTTCATTATCTGAAGTGGACAATTTTGCCCCCCTTCCAGAAAATGCCCTCCAGATAAACCTTCAAACCCTCTTCATAACCAAACAAGTTTTTATAAAACAAGTAGATGCGATCTCTAATTTGATCTTCCACTGTTAAAATCACCCCCTGGTTGTCCAGACCATGGATCAAAGAACCGCAGGGCAAAATCCGCTCGGGTCGATGAGAATTCGTGAACCGCTCGATAATCGAAAAACCGGGAAAAAATCGGTCAAATTTCATCAAACACAATTTGAATTCAAATCTGGCCGAATCGGTAACCGGCCGGGAACCGGGAAAAACCGGGGAAAAAACCAGAAAAACCGGTGAAACCGGAAATGGAGGAAAATTGTTTAATACCAATTGTAGAGTGTTTAATGAAGTAGCAATTGCAAAGAAAACCTTCCTAGCTTCACTCTCTCGCGTAGCTCTCTCCTCCCGAAGGACTCAGCAGCATCTAAAATAAGAAAAATATAAGATAATGGTAATGACTAATGAATAATAACTTTACTAGCATACTAAAAACAATATAAACAATTATGGTGTAGGAAACTAACAATTCATACCAATACATTGTCGAGAAGCGCGAAGGTTGTGCAATATACTCATTATTATCAATGAGTACAAGTCCGCTATATTGAGCAAGGTGGGCTTTGTATTGATCCCAAGTGTATGTTTCATGGGCATATTGTAGCCAATGATTATAAACTTGTTGGTAATATTCGGGTTCCACCCACTGATAAACCACTCTTGAATTGTTGTCGAGGGGTACAAGACCGTAATGGTGAGTAGGATAAGAAGAAATTTCGAAGAATGAGAATCATCACGGAAGGTAATAGGTTGGCATCTCGGCGTCCATAAGTCGTTGAGCTAGCATGGGATTCATAGGAAGAAGAGTCATGTGGTGAGAACGATCTTGTTTGCGACTCTTACGTTCATAAGTCTTACGAATTGTTTTCCGGCTTGAGTTCGATGACAACCATGATCTTCATCACGGTAGCATGCGTGAAATCTTGCTCACGGTGAATTCCAATGGTTTGTCTTGTGTTGCATCATGCGTTGTCCACCATCGGTGCCATCATCGGACGACCGAGAGCTCTTGTCACGGACTCTTGATGCGCACTTCATCGGATGGTGGAGTTTCGTTTCGTCCTCGCTTTCCACAATGTCCTCCCGAATTTTCTTTTCTTCTTATCGACCTCTCGTTTTTGTTTGTGTAAGAGAGGCAAAGTCAGCAACCAATTTTGCGATCTGTTGGCTACAATATTTCTTTTTCCAAGATGACTCTTGCCAACAGTTGTCTTCGTCCATTCCTTCAACGGTTGATCATCTAGTGCTTTTTCCAGTTCCTCCTCAGGGATGGAATCAACTACAATCTTGGATGGAATAGGGGGCTCACCTTCCTCGTCTAGTACGAGCTCCGATTATATCATGGAGCTATCAAGCCACTCATGGATTGGGTTATCCCTGTCGTACATAGTGGCATTAATTAGATCACCAAAAGGATCTACATCTCTATCCTCATTTCTAGTCTCATGCTCTTGCAATCGCAGTCTTAGATTGTAGTGGACATATACAAGCTTATGCAGTTTCTTGTATCCAAGACGGTTCCTCAATTGTGTATGCACCAAAGCAAATGTACTCCAATTACGTTCACATCCACTGGAGGAAACACATTGTGAGACAATCCGTAAGGTATATTTTTGTAGTGTTGGTGTCTCCGCTCCAAAAGTCATCCATCATGTTGCTACAAGTAACATGAAAATTATATTGAACTCGTAGTGACTGTTGATTTTCTATGTATATGTAAGTTGATAACAACATACCTGCAGTAAGACGAGATGCACTAATGTGAGCCTCATTTGAAGCAAATAGGTCACGTCGATTACGATAGTATTCGAGCTCACCTAGAGCCTGCACTGCCTCCTCGGGTGTATCAGCTATTCTTTGAATTGTCGTTGTCACGGAAACGGTGAGGGATGGATTCTTCCCCAAACCATATACATTGTGGCTCTGTGGGTTTAGCACCCCCGCTGTCCAAAGTTTGAAATTCAACACACTTACAATGTTAGAAAAAATACAACAAATATGTGTTAGGATTTACGAAACTATCTACTTACCTGCAAGTATATAGGTGCGGTGCTTGAGCATTGCAATTCTTTTATTAACTATCTCCATAACACGATCACATGTAGCATCATCTTCTGCAAATGCGACGTCAAGTTCTTGCTTCAGTTCATATATTTTTGCAACTTGATCCCACCACGATTGCGGGTTTATCTTTGATGCAAATCTTAGTAGTCGATAAACCGGTTCTACTAATTTAATTACCCAATGCATAGAGGTGCACCATTGTCTACATGTGAGATAGGAATACATGTATTCTCCTTCTTCAGTCGTGGACAAATGATTGGAGCTCCACAAATCTGACACCATCCACTTCATAAACTTGTCTTTTCTATCCGAAAAACTTTTTAAGAACACAAATGTCGTTCCAAACCTTGTGGCGTTTGGACGAACTATCTCTCCTCCAATCTGTCTCGCATTTCATTATGGAGGCGACCGTACGTATAGGAACCGACAAATCCTCTTCGCGCCTTCACGACACTAGCAACCTCGTTGAACTTGCTAATATCCTTCAACATGAGGTTGATGGTATGTGCCTTTACATTGCCATACTAAAGATGGATACTCTTCAATGACGAGTTCACATGCTCTTTGTAGTTTGCACCATTATCAGTCACAATCTGCATAATATGTCGAACTCCAACTTCTTCCACAACTTTACGTATCTCACGATACAAAAAATCAGCATTTTGCATCTCACCAGTTGCATTCACTGACTTATGGAAAAATATTCTTCCATTGCAATACAACATGAAGTTAATAATACTCATCTGTGTAGGTCCTGTCCATGAATCACACATGATAGAGACTCCATATATACCCCAGTCATCTTTGAACTCTGCCACATACTTCTTTATATCTTGTTCGTTAGCATCAAGATATTCCCCATCAATTTCATGGCCTCTTGGTGCCGCCACGCCTTCACTAAGATTTTGTGTCTCTTTGATAGCAGCACGAAAATAAGGACACTCTGTTTTTTTCACAGGAATGTCATTACTATGAAACCACTTAGACCAAATTTTCCCAAGTTTCGACCTAGAGCCTCCACGTATTATTGTATCAATGCGGGTTTGTCGGGATGCCCGGGCTGCCAAAATATCAGAATCAACTCTCATAGACTGTGACCTGCCAAATATCGTAGAAATAGCACCACTTCTCCTGCCACTTCCCCTACTACTTGCACTGCCACCACCATGTTCAAACGTTGCACCCCTGGCTTTTGCCCTTTGTTCGAGCTGGTGTATCTCCAACGACTCTCGGCGAGCCCATTCCATCTGCATTTCCTCGTCATCATCGAAGACATTTTGAGATGAAGGGCCACGAGCTACAGGTTCTCTTGCAACTTGCTCCATTCGAAGTCGTTCTTCTTTAATAGCTTTCTTTCTTGCATTCGTTTCATCAAGACTTGCCAGCATGAGCCTGCGGACCTGCGCCGGAACCCCACTGTAAGCAACAACATCTCCGTGTCTCCCAGCAAGATGTTCTTTTAGGCGGGTGACACCTCCGTCTGATTTTGTTAGATTACAATATCTGCACTTCCAACCAGCACCTCCTAGTCTCTCTCCATGTTCCCAAACATTGATAGATTTAGGAGCCATCACCTACCATAATCCATATAGGATGAAAAATGGGTCAATATTGTAAATAATGTTATCTTCATGGAGTCAGATATTATTAAATCTATAGATACACTATGTTATTATGCATGTCCCATGTATGTCTCCTTCTGCACTTACCTTTGTCACTTTTAGTTTGCAACCCAATAGATGAATGAAATGGTCCAGAAAAGAGAACCCAACCATGTGTGCCACAGATTAGTCTCCCTTAGCTAGCATGAGTACACTACTATTACTTTGCAACCCATACAGGATGAAAAATGGGTCAATTTTTTGTCTTCTTTTATATTTTCAATGGTTTATTGGTTATCAGAGACTCATTTCAGCATGAACTACGACCTTATTTTAAATTTAGGAGGATGTGCAACATGCTAAGATCTCTTCTTCTACAAGTCTATCAAAATTCCAAACCCCCTATGCACACTCTAGATCAATGGACTGCAAATGAGATGAACTCCATAATATAAGTTACAACCAAGAATGTAAAAGTTTTAAAAATAATACTTACCACGTAATACTACGGGTCTACGGTATGCTGCCCTTAGCTTCTTGTGCTAGCTACAAGTGGAGGGAGTGAGGGAGGGAGGAAGACAAGAGAAGAGAGGGACAATGGCTGCTGCTTGTCTTTGTTTGCAAGTGGAGGAGTGAGGAGGGAGGAAGACAAGAGAAGAGAGGGACAATGGGCTGCTGCTTGTGTTTGCAAGTGAAGGAAGTGAGGAGGAGAAAGACAAGAGAAGAGAGGAAGAAGACTGCTGCTTGGTTCTTTGCTCGTGTGACTGCAATTGGAGGAAGTGAGGGAGGGAGGAAGACAAGAGAAACAAGTGTCTGCTGGACAAGCAAAAAGCAAAGAGGGGGGCAGGGAATAATGTTGACACATGCAAACAGCATCAGGGGGACCCAAACAAGAGCATCCAATGCTCAGAAAGACACTACCAAATTTGATTTTTTTTCGGCCGGGATTTTTTGTCCCGGCCCCTGCCCGGTAGTCGGTTACCGGCTGAGATTTCTTTCACTGGTCCAGACTAAGTAAAGATTCTTGTCAAATTAGGTTAACACTACCAAATTTTAGTAAGGCAAACGTTGAAAGCAAACCAAACAGCGGTGATTCTATTGATAGATAAAAAGTTTTAATTTGCAGTGTGAAAAGCCCCCCTTCTAATTTGGTTTCCAAAAAGATTTTGAAATTGATACTCTATAATCCGCACGCCCTGCTTAAACCCCTTAACTCTGAACTCTGAAGCGCGACGACGCCTGAACTCGAGACACGCCCGAAGTCACAGCGCGACGCTGCCGCCGGCGCCAAGTCCAGGTCGTCGTCCGGGAGGAGACAGGAGAAGGAGGAGCCGTATATCCCTTCGCTGCCCGCGAGCATGGCGAAGCTGGGCCCGGGGCAGGGGCTGGGGCGCGAGGCGGCGGAGGGGTCGCTGACGCCGAGCCGGAAGCGGGAGTACAAGTTGTCCAGCAAGCACACCGAGGGGAAGCGCCCGCTCTACGCCATCGGCTTCAACTTCTTGGACGCCCGCTACTACGACGTCTTCGCCACCGTCGGCGGCAACCGCGTAAGCGTTCCATTGCTTGCTCTTCGTGCTATCCTTTTGGGGTCTTGCTGTTTCGGGGGTGTTCTTGTGGATTTGGGGAATCAACAGATTTTGGTTTTGAAATTTGATTGAAAGTTGGGGGCTTTGCTTGATTGTTTGGTTGGAATTTGAGGTCTCTAGTTTCTTTTCTTCTTTTTTTTTCTTTTGGCAAAATGTGATTTCTTTTGCGGAAACAGGGTGCAATGTGCGATATAACCTATTACATTTTATCAAAAGTTACAATTTTGATTAAACTTTTGATGGTCATAGGGAAGGAATTGTTGGGATCAGACAGTACTTTGATGAGAAAAGTTCTTTTAATTTCCAGTTTGTGATGAAAAGATGTTACTTTTAGTGTGCTCGTGTCGACAAGTTGC
The DNA here is from genome assembly GCA_036346255.1 of Ampelocalamus luodianensis. Lineage (NCBI taxonomy): Eukaryota > Viridiplantae > Streptophyta > Magnoliopsida > Poales > Poaceae > Ampelocalamus > Ampelocalamus luodianensis. The sequence continues at coordinate 49,754,472 of CM070632.1, read as the reverse complement.
TTCTCTTGATCTTGCAGGTCACAACCTACCGCTGCATGCCGGATGGCAGCTTTTCTCTTCTGCAACCATACGTTGATGACGATGTAAGCTCTGTGACAATCTCCAATGTCTTCAGTTTCTTATATAAAGTCGATGGTGTACCTTCTCTAATGATGGCGAGGTCTGCGTTGTATCTCAGAAGGATGAGTCATTCTACACTCTGAGCTGGGCTTGCGATCTTGATGGCACGCCGCTGTTAGTGGCTGCAGGAAGCAATGGGATCATTCGGGTCATCAATTGTGCCACCGAAAAGTTATTTAAGGTCCAATAGTGACAGAATTTTCTACTATGTTACTGTTGCAAACTTGAATGAGGTTTCATTTGCATCGATCTATGCTCTTTTTTCCCCCGGGAATGCACATCAATCTATGCTTTAGATGCTTATTTGATATTCTTTCTGTAGAAAGTTGCTTATCTGATAAATGTTGGTCTATCTATGTTGCCCATTCCAAAAGGTCAATTGGAATTTTCCACGAATAGGAGATGATGTGTTTGTTCCATATTGTATCTCTACCAAACTGTACTTTTTGTCCACAAAAGATTGTAGATGTCGAATACTCTTTATTATGTTGAGCATGGTGAAAACATGTAAAACCTAGTGGATCTATTCTTGTGAGATAATCATGAAATTGGTCGTATCGATGAATTATTATCCAAAACTAAGGATTAGGGATGTGGACTTGTGGAGCGAGCGTCTTATTTTTGTTTACAAAACTGTGCAGAGTTTTGTTGGTCATGGTGATTCAATAAATGAGATAAGAACTCAAGCATTGAAGCCTTCGCTCATCATTTCTGCAAGCAAGGTTGGCATATAACCTGGTCTGAAGCTGGATCTATCTTTATTTTACTATTTTCCTCATGAAATTTCATATGGCATTGTATAGGATGAATCTGTTAGGCTGTGGAATGTCCACACAGGGATCTGCATTTTGATTTTTTCTGGAGGAGGAGGTCACCGGAATGAAGTACTAAGTGTTGTAAGTTGCTTGTGCCTCCTAGTGACTAGTATGATAGTTACTTGAAACTGCCCTGATGATACCACTCTTCCAGCTTCTAATGTTACCTTCTGTTATTGAGCAGACCAAATTTTAATTAATTGCATCAGAAATAAAATAGGACCTTCTCCACGATGGCTGTCATTTTGTTTATACTTCCATTACAATAGGAATAAAAATATTGAAGAATTATATTTTGGATGCAGGACTTTCACCCATCTGATATCTACCGTATTGCAAGTTGTGGCATGGACAACACTGTGAAAATCTGGTCAATGAAAGGTTAGCAAACCATTTCAAGGTAGTTTCCTTTTTACATTTGCCTGCTGCATATCTCTGATACAGTTTGTCAATGTTATAACAGAATTTTGGCCATATGTTGAGAAATCATTTACATGGACTGACCTTCCATCAAAGTTCCCAACAAAATATGTCCAATTTCCGGTATCCTAAGCATCTACCGATCATCTTTGAATCCATTCTTTTGCAACTATTGGTGTTTGTTAACCCTCATGGGTCATGGCATTTTACCAAATTACCAATCTTATTCCCCCCTCCTAGGTGATGATTGCTGCAGTACACTCTAACTATGTTGATTGTACTAGGTGGCTTGGTGACTTCATCCTGTCAAAGGTGAAATTTCTCACTCTTTAAAAGGATATGAATTGGTACAATATAGTGCTTAAAATTAGTACATAGTGCACATTAGTAGTGCAAAATACTAGACTGTATCTGGATTCTGGAGCCTATTCCCTATAGCCCTATAATACCATACTGTGCAATCTTTTTAGTCACTAGATTAATGTTACAACCTCCTTTTCCAATGCTAATTTAGTTACTTCCTGAAGGATGAGTACATCTGATCTGTGCTAACTTGAATTTGCAGAGTGTTGACAATGAAATTGTGCTGTGGGAGCCAAAAACAAAAGAACAAAATCCTGGAGAGGTGATATAATTTAACCTCTCTGGAATTATAGACCTTTACACATTATACTTGTCTACTGATCTAGACAATTTTCAGTTATGTTTATTTCTCAGTGTCCCTGCCCATACTAAATCTCTTCCTCTCAAGTAATATGATTCTGCTTTTCATATGTAGGGTAGCATTGATATTCTTCAGAAGTACCCTGTGCCAGAGTGTGACATCTGGTTTATCAAATTCTCATGTGATTTTCACTTCAATCAATTGGCAATAGGTAAATATCTAATATTGACACTGTTTTTTGATGAATTATTTCTGTAAGATTGCTTTTTCATGCTATTGTCGTTACTTTTAAAACTTTATGCATCACAAGTTGCTGAAGATGTACTTGCATGACAAGATGGTCATACTTGTACAAGTGGAAAAAAAAATCTGTAGAAAGAATTGCTATGGAATAATACGCGTTCCTCAATTTATGTGTTGAAAAATGAACTCTTCTATATACGCTTGATTTGATTAAGATGTTTTGAAAAAGTAGAATGCTTGAGGATGATCGTTTGCTTCTTTAAACAGGCAACCGTGAAGGTAAAGTCTATGTCTGGGAAGTACAGTCCAGCCCACCTGTTCTAATTGCTCGGTTAGTTTACCTCCAATAACTTCAGTTATTCTCATCCTGTGCAAATGGGTGCATACTACTAACTCTTATGCTTGTGCATGTGAACAATATCATGATTTCCAGGCTAAGTAATCAGCAATGTAAATCACCAGTAAGGCAGACCGCAGTGTCGTTTGATGGAAGGTACTTCAATATACTCTGTTCGTCATGATTCAGTGCTTATTGTAGCATTTATTTATCCTGTATTCTCATGGAGATAGCTTCTCCTGTGTGTTATGTGCATGCATAATTATATATATATATATATATATATATCTGGTTTTGGTCTTGTATGCATAAAAATGTGACATCCTTCTTTTTTGCTTCTTCAGTTCAATCCTTGCCTGCTGCGAGGATGGCAGCATATGGCGCTGGGATGAAGTGGATCATCCAAGCGTGAAAAATTGAAGCGTGCCGCCTGTGGCAATGCCAGACCTTATCGTGGGGCAAAAGTGCAACCAGAGTGTATTGATGTGAGAAGGGGTCATGAACTAAATAATACAAGTTAGGGTGTTGGTTCGATTATGTACTGAATGTTTCAACTTAGGGTGTGGGTCTATTATTTACTGTGCTGGAATCAGACCTGGTTTTTGTTGCAACTCTGGAAATCATCATCTGTTTGTTCTGCATCCTCATTAATTCTCTAGCATCAGTGAAACCTAAGTGGCTGCCTGCCTGAATTTGAACTGAACCTGCTGCTGCCTTGCTGCTTTATGTAGTAGTAAATATCCAAATGGAACACCTTTTGGAAAGGGAAAAAGTACGAGGAGAAAACCATGATCCTGGTGCTTGAACGAAAGCGTGTCCTTAATTTTTTTTTTTTGTGTTGGCTTGCTGTGCCATCTGCAGGTAGCTCCAAATCATTGCATCTTTATTATTGTGTTTCCTGAACCTGAATCCGCTTCATCCTTATTGTTGTAGGGGTGTTTGGAACGGCTTCGGCTTCGGTTTTTCGCTCGAAAAAACCGAAAGCCGTTCTAAACATCTAGCTTTTTGCAGTCGTTTTTCCTTGAAGCCGCTTTGCGTTACAACGTGCCAAAGTCACCCACGGGGAGCTTCCGTGGCTTCCCGTAGCTCTGTTCCGCATTTACCCCCGAAGTTGGGGGTAAATCACCCCCCGGTTGCCACTGCATAAAAGCCCCCGCGCTGCCCCTCCCTCCCCGACCGCTCGGCTCCCTCCTCCCCCCTTCCCTCCTGCTCGCTCGACTTCCTCCTCCCCCGCTCACCCGCCCACCACCTCCTCCTCCATCGGCATCCTCCTTCCCAGTTCCCACCTCCTCCTCCCTGGGCGGCCACCTTCTCCACCTCTGTCGGCTCCCACCTCCTCCTCCCCGGCGATCACCTCCTCCACCTTCCCTGGCGCCCACCTCCCCCTCCCCTGCCGCATCCTCCTCCCACGCCGCCGCCACATCCTCCTCCCTCCTCCCCCGTGCTAGCATCGCCTAGATCCATATGTGGATTTGGATCTCGTCTACAGCCGCCCTGCTCCACCTCCCTCCTCCCGCGGCCGCCGCCCTCCTCCTCTCTCTACCCCGCGCTGGCCCGGACGCTAGCCTCCTCCCTCGACCCCGTCGCCCAACTCCTCCCCCCGTGCCGCTCTCCTCCTCCCTCGACCCCGCGCTGGCCCTACCATCGGCCTCCTCCCTCAACCCCACCGCCCAGCTCCTCTCTCGTCGTCGCCGAGCGAAACCCTAGCCCCCGCCTCCAGCTCTGTTTTTTTTTGTTGTAAATTTAATATTATTGTAATAATTGTTTATCTTAATAGTTATTTATTGTAATATTTATTCATTGTACTAATTGTTTTAATAATTAATAATTATTTATTGTAATAATTATCATTAAAACATTAATTGTGGTTTATTGTGTTGATTATCGTTAATTGCGGTATATTATCGTTAATCGTCGTTGAATGCGATCAATTGCGATACTCATCGTTCATTGCAGTCAATTGTGTTAATCGTCATTAATTACAGTTAATTATTGTCAATTGCGGTAGTTGTCGTTAATTGCGGCAATTCTCGTTAATTGTGGTAGTTGGCGTCAATTACGTTAGTTGTTGTTAATAATCATTAATTGTTGTTAGTTATCATTAAATGTTGTTAATTGCGTTAAACAGCATCAAATAAGCTATTACTCTCCTTAAGAGTATTTCAAACATTTCTCATCTCGGAAGTTGTAGCCAGATAGCCAAACACCGAACCTTTTCAACTCAGCCGTGCAGCCGTACAACCCTGCATTCCAGCCGGAAACTGCTTTTCAGAGAAGCTGTAGCCGTGCCAAACAGACCCAGTCTCTGAGGTCTGAAGCCACTGCATCATTTGTGAGCTTTGGAGCTGGAGGACAATCAAAAGGACCCGGTTCTGCGATGGTCCATCCATCCATAGACCATATAGGATCATGGCACTGATGCTGGTGGTGGAAGCGGTGGTCCTCGAATAATCCCTAGTCCTGTGCGGGCTCGAGGAGCTGACGACGCTAGCGAGGCCGTGAAGGGATAGCCAAAGCAAAGCTAGTGGAAGTGGCTGACATGTCGCCAAGTTCCCAAGTCTGAGGCATGCGTTGCGTGAATGCAGTGCAGGCAGCTGTGGAGAAGAGGACGGCGAGGATGCCGACGGCTAGCTGTCCGCGCGCTACCTGTCCGCGTGCCACGGGCGGCATGTGCCGCGGAAGCTGAAAACGCACTAGCGACGGACCGTGCCGTCGTCGTCGTCGTCTTCCTCGCAGCCTCTTTCGACCTGAAGGAGACGGCGGGTCCTGAATTCCACCATGTTATATTTATGCTTAGCATACAAACATTTAGTGGAGTAGCGTAAACAAGCGCTAACGGTTGACACTTGACATCTGGATCCCTGAATAATGCTTCGTGAGATGTGAATAGTGTTCTATAGCGATTTTAACCGTAATTACCGTAGCAGTTGATCTCGATCGATTTTGGACCGAACGGCTCTTATGCCCATGCCTATGCACTGTAGTATCTCGGCGTTGACACTTTAATGTAGATGATAAGTTGGGAGCTGCATCATATGCCATTTTATTTGGAATATCACAGATGAACAGTTAGAGAGCATTTCACGGATCTAAACCGTCTGATCGAGAAGAACGGCTCGGATAAGTTGGTATAACGATACTACAACATCCATAAACAGCGGTGATGCTACAGTATTCATAAACAGTGAAAACCGGTCTCATCCGTTGATTCTGATCCGCCAGATATTCTTAATGTTATAACATTGTTCATATGTGACTGTATAGTGATAACAGAGGATGTGTCTCCAGCTATTTAACGCTTTCACTAGCGCAGGCTCAGGCGCAGCCCTCCCAGAAATGATTTTTATAAAAAAATTGAAGTTCACTTCACTTGAGACGGTTGGTCTTCCAGTTTCCACTTCCTCGGACTCCACCTCCCAACGCCCAACCGCGCCTCGCCGGCGTCCATGGCGACGTCGCATCCGCACCTCCCTCTCCGCCTGCTTTTCCTCCTCCTTCCGCTCCTCTCCCTACTACTGCTGCTCCACCTCCACCGCCCCGCTCCCCTTCCCCCTCCCCTAATTCCCCCGCCCCTCCGAACCACCACCACACAGCGCGCGAAGGAGGCGCAACGCGGCGAGGCCGATTCCTCCCCCTCGACGCCGGCGCCCACGACGCTGTCTCACGTGGTGTTCGGCATCGCCTCCTCCCGCCGCACGCTGCCGCTGCGCCTCCCGCTCCTCCGCCTCTGGCTCCGGGCCCCCGCCCGCGCCTTCCTCTTCCTCGACGCGCGCCCCCCGCCTCCGCCACCGCCTCCCTCCCGGCGAACCTCCACCTCCGCGTCTCCCGCGACGCCTCCCGCTTCCCCTACTCCCACCCGCGCGGCCTCCCCTCCGCCGTCCGCGTCGCGCGCATCGCCAAGGAGCTCCTCCTCGAGCTCCAGCCCCATCCCCGCGGCCCGCACCCGCGCTGGCTCGTGCTCGGCGACGACGACACCGCCTTCGTCCTCCCCAACCTCCTCCACACCCTTGCCAAGTACGACTGGCGCGAGCCGTGGTACCTCGGCGCGCGCTCCGAGTCCGCGGCGCAGAACGCCTGGCACGGCTTCGCCATGGCCTACGGCGGCGGCGGCATCGCCGTCAGCTGGCCGCTCGCCGCGCGCCTCGCCCGCGTGCTCGATTCCTGCCTCCTCAGGTACCCCCATCTCTACGGCAGCGACGCCAGGATCTACGCCTGCCTCGCCGAGCTCGGCGTCGAGCTCACCCACGAGCCCGGGTTCCACCAGGTGCGCCTTGTTCTTCTACTCAAAGCTTCCTTCTATTTTTTTATATATTTGTCATGCCTCTCCATGTGCTACTGTGCTATTGCCCAGTTGAATTTTTAGGATCGAATACTACGGCTAGTGTATTCCATTTGGATACTGGATAGATCGAAATTGTTAAAGAATTGATTTTTTTTGCATTGTTTGGTAGACTTGGCACTTGAGTTAGGAGTAGGAGTAGGAGAGGAGGGATTGTCTCAGGACATGTCTGACCATAATTGACAAACTTATTTTGTGCCTCGTAACCACAGTCATGACGGACTGACGGTATCTCATAACAGCGATCTTTCTCCTCTATTATTAATATGTATGTAGTGTTATCGTGTTGCTGTATTGTATTTCAGTCTTCCTTCTTCAGATTGCGTTGAGAGGGTAACATGTCTTTGGTGTGAAATTTTCATGTAGCAGATTGCTGTGCTACCGGGCAATTGCCTAATGGAACTGTTAGGATCGAATGCTGCGTAATCGGCTAGTGTATTCCATTTGGATACTGGATAGATCTTGAAATTGTTAAAGAATTGGTTTTTTCAAACACTCCTTGGTACTCTTGGCAATTGAATTGGGAGTAGGAGAGGAGGGATTGTCTTAGGGCATGCCTGACCATAATTAACAATCTTATTTTGTGCCTAGTAACCACAATCATGACGGTATCCGCAATAGTGATCGTTCTCCTCTATTATTAAGGTCTCTGTAGAATTATCATGTTGCTGTACTGTATTTTAGTCTTCCTTTCCTTCTTCAGATTGCATTTGGATGGTGTCAAATTTTCCATTATAGAAGAGGATCGTTGGGTGAGAGGTTAGAATGGAACTTGCAATTTCGTTGCCTGGCCAATACAAGTAGGAATTGTGCTGCCAACGGTTGCAAATCTTAAGCTGCCAGTGTCCAAAATATCTTTTGATGCCCCTGCACATTTTAGTGTGAATTCAAAATCTGCATAAGTTTGTAACACGCAGAAACTTCTCCGGCAAAAGCTTATCCTTCAGAATGCTCTCAAGAAATGCAGGACTACACCAGACCAATCCTGTAGAATGGTCCTAAGAAATGTACAACTAGAACCACACCAGGGTGATGGTTACTGGCTAACCAATGCAACTCCGTAGTGCCGAATCAATACAAAAATCTAATGCCACTGGATTTAGTGATCCATGCTGGTACATCCACAGACTTTGACATGATGACACTTGAGAGTGGCTGCTTTGGTCCACATTGAAGTTCTAGGCCCATGGTGCCATACGTCCCTTTCAGATAAGTTCAGCATTGCTATCTTAATGTTGTCAAATAGCACTGTTGCTGGAATAAACGGTACTGCAGGCTGTAGTCTGTAGAACAGTTGACATGGCTGCAGTAGTCATTTCTTTTTGCTCCATTGACTTGCGTTGCTTAAAAATTTGCAGGGCCTATGTTATGTAAAGTCTTGCTTACTTCATACGCTGAGATCTAGAAGATGACTTCTTCTTTAAGAACTGTTTTAACTTTATGACATGAAACTAGCTTGTAGGCTTTACTTGAAATTATGCCAAAAAAAACATGATTCTGAACTTATGTGCGCTGTTGCATTTATTGTGACCAGATCGACCTTCATGGGGATATATCTGGACTCCTAAGAGCACATCCACTTACTCCTTTAGTTTCACTGCACCACCTTGATCATGTCTATCCTCTTTACCCTGGTATGGATCGTGCAACAGCGGTGGAACATTTCTTCAGAGCTGCTAATGCTGATCCAGCGAGGATCCTTCAACAAACAGTGTGCTATGACCATTCAAGATCACTTACTGTTTCAGTAGCGTGGGGCTATTCAATTCAGGTGTACAAAGGAAATGTACTGCTTCCTGACCTCCTTGCTGTGCAGAAAACATTTGTGCCATGGAAAAGGGGTCGCAATGTTACAGATGTTTTCATGTTTAACACCAAGCATTATCCAAGGGACGAGTGTAAAGGAGCCGCTCTTTTTTACCTAAAACGTATTTCTTCCGGTCAAGGCAAGACCGAAAGCAATTACAGTAGGCAGCTGCCTCGAAAATGCTCAACTAACTTGATTCCACTGAGTAATCTTCATCAAATAAAAGTGACATCAGAACCGCTACATCTGGTTCCTGGGAAGGTATGACTAGGCTGACTGTCCGTATCACTGATGGCTTAAATTGCACTGCTTGCATTACAATTATAAGAATTTTGCTCTTTTCAGGCTTTAAGACGACATTGCTGTGACATCGTACCTTCTTCATCTGAAATGGCCATGGATATTGACATCAGGAAATGCAAAGATGATGAATTGATCGCGATGCATTCATAGTCATTCTTGAATCACATTGGATGCTCATCTGTTGCAGTAAGTTCCTCCTCACATCCCTTCATAGTTTCATGAATAACCCACATGAATTTCTCGTACACTCCTGAATTGCTTTTATTATATGGACATTGTAGTGTATGAACTGCCCAAAATACTGGAAGTGCACTCCGTGATAACTATTGAGGCAGCTAATATTAGATATTACGTATTTGATATGTGACCTAGCTTATAGTTTATCTGAAAAATACAGTGCAAATTTTGGGATGATTTCTATCTGTCCTTTTCCGGTTGTCCACGAATAATTAGTTACCCCTTTTTGTTGCAGCATGTCATCCACCAGAACTGACAAACTTCCTCACAAGTTATGCTTTGTGTACGATCTTAGCGGAATCCCATAGCATCTGAGTACAGACAGAGACAGGAGAGGTAAAGCAGTCCACATTGTACATCCAATCAAGTCTTGCCATGGACTGGGACAATTAGGATCTCCTTTGGACATGAGTCGGTGTGGAGGCATCAGGGCTTTGTTTCTGCTGCACGCTGACCTTCAGCTTGAGGAGAACGCATAGCGGCCATGAGTGCGGCTACTTTTGCCGGGCAAGGTGGCTTCCAATGACAGGACTACTGAAAACAGCATTCATACATACATAGATATTTGAAATGCGAAAGAGCACATCCCAATTTTTCTTATTCGATGTATTTACCTAGCAAATGCTCACATATGATATTTCCCTTAACTTGTGTGTAATTTTGAGTGTACATTGACATTATAAGTTTGTACATTTCGTACAAGTATACATACATGCTCAGTAGAATAAGGAAAACATACTTCAACTCTTTCTCTGTTTCGTCCCGTGTTTGCAATACTATTTATAACTCATCCCTTATCTATCAACGGATTTGCTATTTCTAAGTTGTCTGAATTTTTTTAAAATTTAAGTCAATTGTTGTGATAATTAGATTTGCGTAGAGATTGATGTGTCATATGATTAGATATTAATTCAATGAATAAAATATGTGACTTATGTTTAATAAAATTTTAATCACCTTACGAATAGACAATTCCACATATCAAAACCAGATGAAAGAAACCCCTCTTTCTCTATTTCGTCCCTCGTTTGCGATACCATTTATAACTGGTCCTTTATCTATCAAAACCAGATGAAAAAAACCCTCCGACCAATACAATCCGGTTTTATCCTACGTGGTGTTAACTCGAATCCTCGCTGGCACATCCTCCTCCACTTGGCAATGGGTCCCACCAGTCAGTGGCTCTTTCTTGTCCTCTTCTCTCACTCCTTCCGTGAGTTCCCTCCCCTCCGGCTAGCCAATAGCCCACCGCTGCCCTATGCTACTTCCTCCCCGCCGCCCCTACTCCTGTCTACCTCCGCCGTGCCATGCTCCTTCCTCCCCACCGCCCCTACTCCAGTCCGCCGCTGTCCCATGCTTCTTCCTCCCCACTAGCCTGCTGTCCCATACTCCAACCAGCCGCTCCTTGCTCTTCCCGCCGCCGTTGCCGCATCCGGTCGCGAGTAGAGAGAGAGATGGACCTTGTGACGCCGGAGCTCGGGGGTAGGAGGCGCGGAGGCACGGGTGTGGCAGCTTCGATTGGGGCGGCGGCGCTGGTCACGGTGAGCTCGGATTGGGTCGAGATGCTGGACACACAATATGAACGGGGCATAGAGCAGAGCCGTCGTCGGGGGAATCAGAAGAAGCTCACGGCCGCGATTGGAGTGAAGCGGCACGGCGGCCAACTGAGTCCACGGCCCCAACAACGACCAGCGGAGCTTGCGGCTGCCGTACTTCTTGGCATGGTCTTCGTTGCTCTTCTTGGCGTGGTCGAGCAGGAGAAGCGACCTGGCCTTGCTAATGGATCTGAGCCGCTATGGACGCAGGAGTTTTGGCACGGTGCGTGACTTCCGACGGTGGAAGCAGGTGTGGGCCTATTCGGGAGGGGCCGACACGCCCGTCAACCGGGGATGCCCATTAGGCCAAGCGCGCCTGTTGTAAGATCGAGGAGATCGATTAGAAGGGGTGAATAGGCGGGAAGAAGAAGCATAATTGACTAAGTCGGGCTGCCGGGGAGGAGGACGAAGCAGCATCAGCTGGTTCCAATGGTGGCAAGTTGGGCTACGTAGGCGGAGCGGAGCAATCGACGGGGCCACGTTTCGCGATGGACAAGACGGATCAAACGGGGAAGGAAAGGCGAGCCCAGCACGAGCGGACGGACGCACCCGGGCAGGCGCTAGCGCTACCACACCGGCGAAAAGCGAGATAAACACGAGCGGACGCCCGACAACACGAACGCTCTCGTAGCCAGCGCCGGGAAGTATGGTAATGCTGCAAGTTGGGCTACTTTACGTGTTGGTCTTGGCTCAAGTGTCCGTGTAGGTTCAGACTGCCCTAGTAATTTTTTGTTGTGCAGGGCTAGAAATTTTAGCCCTGGTAACTGTTGGCCACCACAAGGCCTATTCAAACTTGGTTGGCATTTTTCATTTTTGCAGGGCCAGCCTAGCCTCATAAGGGTCAGGCCCAGCCTTGGTGACCTGATTTTCTATGTAAGGGTCAGGCCCAACCAGATTGATCCACAGAGTGCTTGCTCTGCTCTAGTCTGGAATAGATTTGAGGTCGGTGGTCATCGGTGTGGGTTTCTTTTCTCTAAATTATTTATTTATTTTGGTGCCATGCATGGATCTTCAGGGTTGAGACTTGAGACGCCTGAAACGTTCGTGGATAGTTTGGTTGGAGCCATCACCTCGTCCCATGGTAGATTCGTCCATCTCGAGACCATAGCATAAATTTGGCGGGATGATATCATCCATCCTTTTGTACTAGGCTTTGTGCTCATGAGGATGAGGTGGTGAATGGAATCCGTTCCATTCCTCGATTCAAGCGAGCGGATCAGGTTCGGAGTTAGAATCGGTTGGTTCATTCATCGTCGATCCTTCAAACCAACAAACACCCTTATAAGAATGAGGTGGTGATAGATCAACTCATTCTGTTCCCCAATCCAAACAAGTGGATCGTGTTCGGAGCTCGGTTCGGACGATTCATTCACCGCCCGATCCTTCGAACCAACAAACGCCCAATACAAAAAATTGGTGGGATTCAAACTCGATCATCGCCGCTAGAGCAATCGCTTAGCATTACCCTATTCGGTGGCGAAACATGCTGTGTATTCGGTGGCTGGTTAATTTTAGCAGGACACTTTTCCGTATCTTCCATGTAATTAAATAACAGTAAATCACGTAGCGAATTAAATCATGCAGATCCGCCTCATTGCACTCGAGACTCGTGGACACACGCACGCAGACACGACAGTACGTAGTTAAGCGTTGACCGTCTCGTATGTAGCCGTACGTGCTCCAGCAAATTTCGCCGTAGGCTCAGCGGTGTAGCATCTTGTTTCTCTGGCCGATGAACAGAGTTTAATTCTCAGCGATCACAGGTTGGATAGATTATTTGCGTTGATTTTTCACGAGTATTTTCTGATATTTGAACCCGTGACCGTGATCGGTAGCTATATTAGAGGGCATCTTCACCCAATGCTACGGCGTGGAGATACCATGTCGATCGATATCGCCGTCGGCAGTTGGGCTCTCACTCTCCAACAAGCTGGTACCGCTACAGTTGCATGGTACAGAAGCAGCCTTTATGTTAATGTATGCACACAAAACTAGTGCGAGCTTGCTATATGTATTTTTTTATGGCCACTTTTTGTTACATCGGAGAAGAAAGCCAGCCATTAAAGAAGAAAGCGAGACGCTGAGCCGTGCGTCAACCAGCGTCGAACACGGGTAGACGGGGCTCTTTGTCTCCCGTGTCCCTGAGCTTTGTTTAGGCCTCCTCGTGAGCGTGTGCGTTGAGCGAGGCTCGAACGCAGACGGACGAAGGAGCTACGCCCCACCTCAGCCAACTGAGCAAAACTCAGTTCTCAGCTGCTATATGTATGAATGAAATTTCAACAAGTTACATTCAAAATAGATCAGTGCTAAGAGTGACAACTACTGTTGGGTAGTCCGATCCATCATGCCTCACCGTGAGTCAGAGGCGGAGCTAGACCTCTGGTCTCTAGGGCAATGGCCCAAGTCCTGGCCATGGGTCAGCTACGCCACTGCCATGAGTAATAAGGAGCTAGCTATGTCGTCGTGTGTGGCTGTATTATGTGCCTCTGTGTTGCCCTGTTTGGACCGCAGGAATTCGGAAGGACGGTTTTCCAATCTAAGTATGACCATCTTTGATGCGGAACCGCGGTAAATTCCTGTCTAAATATGACCATCTATGAAGGACGTGAGACCTTAATTACTCCTAGTGCACCATAACCTAATCCAAAACGTAACATCAAAATGAGCAGATATGTGTACGAGAAGGGTGGATTCATGTGCAGGTCTAAACGCGGCGATCTCTCCCTCTCCCTCTCCAAGTGTGAAAAGGAGAAGTGTTGTACCTCTCTAGCTGGTCTGAACACGATCACCCGGATTCCACGGTCCTACTTAATATAGTGTAATCAATCGACGGACGCGGAGAAAACTGCCCTGCAGCCGTTCGATCGTGCCTAGGTAATCATAAGATCACGATCGGACGGCCCCCGCGTGGGCATCTTCCACATTTAAGATTTCCTCCGTAATTTGATACTTCCCGTCGTATATTTTTTTTTGTACGGGCAATAGTACTGCACAGACGTCGTTACATCCGACGCCCTCTCTCACTTTTCTATTCATTTTATTTTTCCCACACGCTGCTCCTAGCCAATCATTCCCCGTCTAACTTTGCTATTCATATCACTTTCCCCCGACTCATTTTTCCCACGCCCTCTCCAACTCGTCTCTCCCACCCCCCGTTCTCTTCCCCCAAAGCTCGCACCTTTCCCTTCTCCAACATCATCGCGCTGAGTCCCCTCGTCCTCCCGCTCATCAAGCAGCTCAAGTTCCTCAAATTCCTGATGATGTGTCGCATGTTCCACATCAAGGGTGTGCGCCTGTACATCCCGGACTTTCGGCACGCGTTGAAGCAATTCTGCGTGCACGTCGGCGGCCGCACGGTGCTGGAGCCTGGAGGAGGTGCAGCGTAGTCTGAGCCTGGAGGACAGAGACATGAAGCCCAGCAAGCGTGCGCTACACCGGTTCGGCAACACGAGCAGTAGCTCGCTGTGGTACGAGCTGGCCTACGCCGAGGCCAAGGGCCGCGTGCAGCGTGGCCACCGCATGTGACAGATCGGGTTCAGGTCAGGGTTCAAGTGAAATAGCACGGTGTGGCGCACGCTCTGCGACGTGCCAGCCGTGTCGACTGGCGCCGCGGGACCGGACCGGAAGGGTGCCCAGAGCCGCAGCCCATGGGTGGACTGCTAGGGAGATGGGGTGATGAAACGATGGTGTGAGACATCCTCCACCGGTTTCATTTTCTTGTTTTGTTGCGGCAAGTTCCAATTTGTTGCACTAAGTGTTTTTATTTGTTGCAATGTGATGTTGTAGTATGTTGCAATTAGGTTACAAATTTGTTGCGGTGGGATTCGTGTTGTGTTTGTGTGCAAACCGTGGGGATGAATTTGTTGCACAAGGAATTTTTTGTTGTATGGTGATCACATCAATGTTGTGTCTCATTGAAAAATGTTGCAGTGTCTGATTGTTGCTTCTTTGAACTTCTTTGATATGTTGCGACCATTGAAAAAAAACGTTACGATCATTGGAAAAAAATGTTGTGACCGTTGAAAAAAAATGTTCCAATCATTTTAAAAAAATGTTGCACCCATTCTTCCCTTGCATCGGATTTTCCACTGTCATCCATTTTCCAGATGCTGAACGCTAGGTCTGAGATATTGCATCCTCTTCTTTCCCATCTAGTTTGAAACCTAGTTTTTTTTTTGTTGTGACCGTTGAAAAAAATGTTGCAACTATTCTTCCATTGTGTTGCATCAGAGCGTACGATGAAAAGTCTTCCATCGTACATCCGAGCCGTAGTTGCATTATTTTCATATATATATATATATATATATATATATATATATATATATATATATATATATATATATATATATATATATATATATATGTGTGTGTGTGTGTGTGTGTGTGTGTGTGTGTGTGTGCTGATCGATCGTCCGATCAGACCCAAAAGCAAGTATTTGGTCCGTCATCAATAGCCTCACGCGCGACTGTGCCTCACCCATTGTAAAAAAAAAAACATCGATGTAGAGGGATAAGATTTATTTCCGCCACATAATCTATTTTTCGATGATTCGAATTCGGGTTAATTAGCGGAGGCCTCTTCTCTTCTTTTTTGAGAGGTGATTCGGCCTCTTCTTGCTCATCTAGCTAGCAATCCTTGTCGACTTTTTTTCGACGTCATCTCTAACCCCTGTTGTTACGCTACAGGGACCACAGCTAGCTCTGGCCGAATCCATCGATCGATCGATGAATAGCGAGCATTAATTAGTGACGCACCAATGCAAGCAACCGAACCCATATATGATGATGAGCACAGGCCGGACAGGGAAATTCTATCAGCGAAAATTCGTCGGTAACCGGTGTTATCAGTGGGATCCACCAAAAATTCGCACCGGGAAAAAAACTTTGGATTTATATAATTTTCATCCAAATTCAAAATTTAGATAAATTTCATTTTTACATTTGAAAATTTCAAATTTCAACTAAAAAATTTCATCCAAAACTTTGCAGGAATATCCGGTAAGTAACCGACGATTACCGATTCTATTGATGGATCCAAAAAAATTCCTTTTGCCGGATGGAGGACCCAGCTGCAACAACCATACACGCGACCTGCAATGTGTGTGGTCCGTACGTGTCTAACCCTAACCAATTAGCTGGTCGATCCATCGAGTTGATCCTAATGACGCGCTGGATTGATTAGTTGATGCATGTATATAAGCGCACGCACCCAACCGAAACTTCCAATTAAGCCATCGATCGTGTATTAGTTCTTGCCTCTTACCGGCCGGCCTTCTCTCTCTTCTGCCTGCCTCTTCTTCCACTGGTTCAGTCTAGTTAGTTAGTTATAGCTCCTCGGTCATCGCTCGATCGGGTGCTCTCGGCCGTCCGATCCGATCGCTCCGAGGATCTCGACCCGACTCTGCGCGTATCTACATACGTACACATGGCTTCCATGGAGATCGGGGCTCGGGCTCGGGCTCGAGCTTCTCTCTTTGTGGCCGTGGCCACCGCCGCCGCCGCCGCTCTGGTGCAGGTAGCCGCGGCGGCGACGACATACACGGTGGGCGCGCCGAACGGCCTGTGGGACCTGGAGACCAACTACGCCGAGTGGGTCGCCACCAAGACATTCCACCCCGGCGATAAGATCAGTAAGTCGCCTCTTTCATGTAACTGTATGCTGCTACAGTTTGAATCTCACAGACTACCTATCTATATATAATGACTCACCTTTACTTTTAATATATCATTTAAATCGTATGATCGTATGATGATGCAATTTTATGTATTTGAACGTGATCCGAGAATGACTCACTAACTATAGATCGTTGTTGTTAACTGTGCAGCGTTCACGTACTCGCCGGAGCTGCACGACGTGGTGGAGGTGAGCAAGGCCGGGTTCGACGCCTGCTCCAGCGCCAACAACATCTCCGCCTTCCGCTCCGGCAACGACGTCGTCGCCCTCACCGCCGTCGGCACCCGCTACTTCCTCTGCGGCTTCACCGGCCACTGCGACAGCGGCATGAAGATCCGGATCGACGTCATCGCCGCCGGCTCCGGCCCCGCCGCGCCGCCGGCGGCGTCCGCGACCTCTGTCACGGCCGCCCCCGCCGGAAGCATCGGCCTTGCCGTCCTAGTAGCAGTGTTCTGCAGGCTCTCATGGCCCAGTGGTCGTAGCTAGACGTACGTATACGTGTATCTTCCGTGCTCTCATAGCCCTGTGATTATCTAGAGCTGCTAATTTGGTGTCATTTTCTTTTCATTTGAGCTGTGTGTACACTTCGTTGTTCGGAGAGAATTAATTTGTTTAATTGCCACTCTTTTCTCGTGCTCAATTGATGTATTATAGTGTACTTAATTACTTCTCCGTTTCGCTATATTTATTTATGATATCGGGAGTATCCATTTTAATATATTTGTCTAACTAGGAAATTTAGAGTGCAATTATTATAAATATTTTTTTTGCTCTCTACCCTAATTAAATAATTTCGAAGAGACTAAGTAGTTATGATATGTCATTTAATAAAGATATGTATAGTCATTTGTCATTAAGTATTTCTTAGATTTAGTGATTTCTTGGTTTATGCACACATGGTAGGCTGCGAACAAATATAGTGAAATAGAGGGAGAAGTTCTATTTGCGTAAACAATTTTTTTTAAGAATTCAAGGAGCTTTAAGAATTTTTAACCAATAGCAGGATTACAATCAGCATGAACACATGCTGTTAAGAAGTCCGGTACAACGTTAAACCACATGCACTGGTAAGATGACGAAATGACATGCATGTCATCTTGATTTCTAGCCGAGGGCTAGGATTCGATATGTATCCACTGAGGCTGTTTTTGTGGAGTTTTCACTGTGATTTTTGGGTTCTTTTCCACGTGTGTTCTTTTAACTCTCATGCCCAGGCTCTTCTACGTGGACTAGATCTGTTCATGAGTAGCCTAATCTGGTGCTTGATTTGAGCTCAACCTGATTTTTTCGGGTTTGAACCTTAATTTTCGGTCCGAAGCCTAGAAAAACCCGATAATAGTATTAAAAACAATAAATTTATTATTGAAATGAACTAAATATTGATATTTATTACAAAAATAATTAAAATAATGCTATTTTATAGGAAAACGTAGCTTTCAGACCAGGCTAGACCGAGCTCGGTCTGTCCATTCAAGACCAAACTTTTCTAGACTCGGACCGAATCCCAGCCAATCCGAGCCCAGCCTAGCCCGAGGTTTGAACATGTCTAATTTGGACAAACAATTGGTCAGTCTGATTGCCATCTCATCTCGATTTTTTGACGAGTGGCCAAAGTTCGATAGTATCCGCTAACTACGTACGTGTTTTATACTCCCCTTCCTCCGTTGGAAATATGTGATGTTTTAGAATGCGTGCAATCAAACTTACTTAACTTTGATAACTAATATAAAAAAAAAACTATTTGTATTTATCACGTGAAAATAATATTATTAGATTAGTCATGAAAAATATTTTTATATTATTTTATGAATATATATAGGAGATGTGTCGATGTCGTATTTTTTTTTTTTTTGACAGAAGGAGCACTCACTACGATTTTTGAATCTCTTCCCGTGACACGTGGTCACAAAGTCTTAAGACAACTGTATTTGACAATTAAGACATCTTGATTTTGAAGTTTGATTGACATGACAGACTTGATTTGACCAGCCAACAGGCCGTGCTTTTGACAAACCGGCACCAATTCAAGCCCATCGCATTCATAGGTTTCCAGCTAGCCGGATCCGATTGTATTACTGTAAGTTTACAGTGTGAAAAGGTTTTATGCTAGGAGAGGAACGGTGTCCTGCAGTGTAACGTAACAACAGTGAAATATATACAGTAGCATTTTTACTATGATGAAAACACTAACGATTGATCTGAATATTTGTTACGATGAAGATCGCTCCTAATGTCATACCACCGTAGATCCCTATATTGAAATTGAATACTTCAATGCAAAGGATTCCGAACCGATAAATATATAGTCCGTTGATAGATTTGTAGCTACGGCCCATCAGCACGGGTCATGCAAGGTTCAGCTCGACCGTTCAACTTGTATTAAATCTAAAGATTTACTTCAAAGTTCGAACTAGAACACACGTAAACTACTATGAATCGAGGCCTCGAGTCGGGTGTGACTTTCCGAGGGTGAGGACAATTGGCTAGTGAAGTCATGGTAAAGATCGTAACCCGTCAGTCAGTCGTGGGTCAAAAATGCCAGAAATTACATTGAGGAGATAAATGTATGATCTATGCAAACCAAGGTTGGCGGGAATCGAACTCGAGTCATCAGCCCGAAGAGCCGAGTGGTTAGCATTCGGCTTTGGCATGGATTGAGTCTAGATTTAGGGTTGACTTAGGCATAATTTGCAGTTTCTAACAAATTGCACCTAAGGGCCCGGTGCTATTTGGAATTATCCTTGGCTGGCCTAATCATGTCCAGCCTTGCTAGACAAGTTTGTACGTCCTGATAGGGCCGGCGTTGGGCCCAGCCAGCTTGTGCCAGACGGGAAGAAAAGCTGCTGAAAGGAAAGGAAACAGACAAGAACCCTAGCCGCCGGAGCGACAGATTGCTGCCGCCGGCCGCGACTCCGTCAATCTGCTGCTGGCCCCTCTCCCTCTCTTCTCCAGTGTTCTCGCCGGTGTGTTTCGTTCGGTGAATCGGGACATACATGTACGTGATGATCCTGAATATGCTCTCGTCATTGTGTTTGGTTTAGTGGACCGAACCAACTCGTCTTGGATGGAGTCATATATATTCTGGTAATATTATCTGAATATATAGTACCGAGTAGTTCCGTAAAAACGGACGAACCACGTGGTACAAGGACGAGCGTATCCCCTCTGTTACCCCTCCCTCTGTGTATACATCATTGACCAGTTGGCCATACCAATAAGTGAACAGTTAAAACAATTAGTTTAGTTAAATACTCCTTTTTGTAATTAAGGTAAATTTAATAACCGTGCTAATATTTTAATTATTAATCGTGCTAACATTCCTCTATGTATAAAACTCATTCAACTTCATCCCTCAAACCAAACATCATCTTGACCCATCCGATACCATCACATTCATGCAACCAAACAAAATCTTGAATTAACGCATCCCACTAACTAAACACACAAGTTGTATCATACCATCCAAAATCACTCTATCTATCATGTACCATCTCATCTCATTCGCCTTGGTTCACCCAACTAAACTCACTCTAAGTGGGTGGGGGGAATGTCACTTACTCGTCAACAAACTAATGGATCGAACAACTAATTAATTACCATCTCCTCCCAGTCGGCAAATTCAAAATATTTTTTTGTTATTTCTTCTACTCGCTGGTACGCTATCATTAACACGGTCAACTGGTCACAGCAAAAGACATCAGACAAATTCCAAATCTTTACGGCGAACTCAAAAAGTCGAATCTTGATATGACACCACATTCACTTCACCACCTGCGATACCCTAAGTAATAATAGACCATGTAGTGTCAATCCTTTTTCTTTTCTCCATCTTTTCGTTTAGGTGCAGGGTCAATCTTGATATGACACGTGGAATGATGTAGTAAACTAGATAATTAACCCTTCACTTAAGCCAAACTCAGTTAGGATATCTCTAGTGGTCCAACTCGGCTGCCCCCTTAAGATATTAGGGATGGACTTGAATCAGCATTGGAGATATGCTTGTATTTTGTCTCTTAAAGACCCATTTAATTTGTGGGGCACATTGTTTCCCAGTTCCAATGGCCGTAACCACATTTCTTAGTTTCATGCAAGAAATTAAAATCTGGGGCCTTAGGACATGTACAAGGTGTTTTCTTTTAGGTTGTCTCTAAGACCATCAGTAATATATTGTTTTAGCCGGTTCAAAAAATGAGAGAGAAGATATTGAATCAATTTAATACATTGGAAGGGTCGATTCCAACAAATTTTTTTCTAGAACCAGACTCTACATATGAGTCAATTCAAAGAATTAAACAACTCATATGGGCCTAGTTATGAAGGAGGGAGAGAGTGCGGTTGAGGAGGATATTATTTTTTGTGGTTTTTTAATATAACGTGGATCCCAATTATTAGTAGGAATTAGATCAATATATTGGAGAAAAACAAGCTCAGTTTCTTGAATACTTATGTGACATCTCTTTGAATCGACATCAGTTCAATACACTAAAGATGCCCTAAGAGCACTCCTCCTGGTACTCCTACATCAGATGTGTATGTAGCATACGACCTATGATTGAAGCTGAGGTGGAGGAAAAATTAAGAGAGAGTGGAGTTGTATCTCCACGATGAATATACAAAACTTTCTAATGGACCAAGAAGAGAGACATAAAGGGCGGAGAGAGAGAGAGGAGGGTGGGAATGACAGGTGGGGCCGATGAGATGATTAATTATGAAAATAATTGTGTGGACTAGTGCGAAGATACAATGCATTGAAGTAGTTGTCTCTACGGATGAGGCAAAACACCTAAAGCACAACCCCCTCTATGCAGTGTTCAAATATTCCCGCCTTTCACTCGAGCAAATCCAAGACGTGTCTGCACGACATGACAAATTACAAATCTTTACACACTCTACGATCGAGTCAAGACTCGAGAGTGGCTGAGTGACCAAGTCCTCAACATTTCACCACCTGCTCCCCTGGCGAGTAAGTACTCCATTAATTAGTCCACACGATTAAGCTAATTAAGCTAGCTAAGTAATAGACTATGTCATACAGTGGCGGACCTACAAAGGGTAAGGGTGTTCATCTGAACACGAAAATATTTTGCAAAATGCTTATTATTTACTATGTGCGTTAGATATATACGGTGATAATTAGACCAAATATTTTATATTGTATTTTTTTCTTAATTATTTTATAATTTTTCTAATTATTGAGATGCTGTTATTTTGTAATTTTTCTAATTATTGAGATGTTGTCTCTAACGTGAATAATTTGTACTTTGACTTTGGTTATTGCGGACCTTTACTTTTACCATTGAACATATTTTGCCAATTCCGAACATTATCATGAAAACATCTTTGCTCGCCGTCGTCGCCATCGCTATGGCGTCCGGCGGCAGCTACACCGTCTGCGAGCCCGGGGGCTCGTGGGACATGCAGACCAACTACACAACCTGGGCTTCCTCCATCAGCTTCCGCCTCGGTGATTAACTCGGTAATTAACCACCTTGCATGTTATTATCCTCTCTAATGACACTGAAAATACTTTCATAGTTCCTCGCAAAAAAAAATATTTTCACAATATTACAATTTTATTATATTTTATAAATATATTGCATTAGAAATTTGTTGTGAGCAGATTTAGAAACCGTGCCAACATCTAAAACGACACTGAAATTAACGTAACAACTGAATTAACGAGCGCTCTAATCAATTCATAAACTTGTAAATGTGCATGTGCTGCAGTGTTCAAGTACTCGCCGGCGGCGCACGACGTGGTGGAGGTGACCAAGGACGGCTACCTCTCCTGCTCACCGTCCAGCTCCATCTCCGCCCTAAGGACCGGGCAAGACACCGTCCAGCTCGACCGCCTCGGGCGGCGCTACTTCATCTGCGGCGTGCCGGGGCACTGCGCCGCCGGCATGCATGAAGCTGCGGGTCAGGGTCACGCCGCTCGGCTGCGACAGCCCGTCGCCGCCCGGAGCGAACGGCTCGCCCGGGGTAAACGGCACGCCAGGCGGCGTCTGCTTGGACGGCTCGCCGACGACGGTCATCACCACCGGCTCCACCTCCTACAATTCACCGCCGGGATCTTCAGGCAGTGTCAGCTCTGCATTTGTCATGGCTACTACAACGCTGCTGCTTTGTATGGTTTAGTTGATGAGAAAATTTACTCGTAACGTATGGTTTAGTTGATGACGCAACATTGCAACGAGGTATAAATTAGAAAATAACATTCAATGTGAGAATAATAGGTGGATCATGAGGTCACATATCAGTAACACATCAATGTTATTTTCCAACTTGTGATATCTTTATAGTGTTACTGAGCAAATTATCACTTAGTTGATTGTATCCTGCTTGCAACAGCTCTGACAGTGTTGTACATGTAATAAACTTTCTTGGGGGGCAAGATTGATACCAACTGATTAACTTCTCACAGAAAGAACTGGATTTGAGAAATTAGAAAGATAAACATAGTACTGAATTTGACATTAATTGTAGAGAACAAGAATGAGCATTCTTCCTTTCTCCAGAAAAAATGTATTGTACAGTCATTAAAGGGGTAGTAGCCTCTATAGAGCGCCACAAATGTCAGCATACTCCTCATCAACAAACTACCATAACAACAATAGTCTAGTATGAATCAGAGATTACGCCCAACCAATGGATCGAACAACTATGCGGTTTTAGGTTACCATGAATTCACACGGTGTAAACGATCGAAGCATTACGCAACAGGTGGGCATGCTTCGCTGTCCTTCGAGGTGTCGACTTCAGAAGGCGGCATGAACTGCCACATTGGATATCCTGGGTAACCAATAATGGGCATCATCAGTTTCTGTCCCACAGGCTGCCCGTGGGCATGGAAGGGAGCCATTGGCGCCTGTGGGAACGGGGCTGGCATCAGAGTGGGATGAGGCATGTAGGCCGGAGTGGCAGTCAAAAGCTTCGTCTGCTGCTCTAAAGTCTCCTTCTCTGCTTTCAGCTTCTGCTTCTCATCACGAAGTTCATCCTTCTCTGCCTGGAATTTAAAGAAAAACGTCATGGGATGCATGCTACAGATTTTAGCTAACATGATTAGACTAAGAACAACTTTGGCATTCTCCAAAACATGCAACACAGATCAATCAGTTGTGCCATAGCAGGACAAGACATTATTTTCTCTACATCGTACAAAAGAAGGAAAGTTCAAAGGCATTTATTGTCAAAAATGAAATGTACTGCGTGAACAACACATGAACTGTGCTCCACGGTAATATACAGCATCACCATATAAGTAACCAGACATGCAGTTAGTGTCCAGCTGAATAGCTGATTTGTAATTTCTGGCCATATAGGAAGTGGTAACCAAAAATGTCTTACATGAGCCAAACAAGAACAGTGTACGAATATATACACCATAGGCTAGCATAAAGCATTGAAACCTTGGACTAAGATCTGATTGCCATCAACGAACATTAAAACAAAATTACCGGACAGCTAAGTGGAACAAAGAAATAAAAGAGTATAACTTTCAGCCAAATTGTAGGTTGCTCTTAACATAAAAGTTAAATAAAATAATTTCCCTCCAAAATGAGGCTCTCTGAATAATTCAGGATGTGTTTCCATCGTAAGAAAACGCAATGTATCGCCTTCAAGTTAACAGCTATTAACAAGCACCAGAGTCATAAGCTTTTGGAGGAAAGAAGGCTGGATGTAAGGGCCTCACCTTCAGTTCTTTAATCTTATCTTCAAGACTCTCATTTGTATCTTTTAGTTGCTGCGCTTCAACACGAAGCTGAATAACCATGTGAGTAGCATCACTTAGGATAGCAGCTTTGTCAGCTTTTACTGGCTTCCCAGGATCCAAAGTAGTCCCCAATTCAAGAAACCTACCAGGCATAAGGAATATTAAAAATTTAGGGGCAACCTCTCTTCACAGTCTACAGTTAGCAAAACTGAAGGTATGATGTACCTGTCATTCAGCTTGTCCCTTCTTATTTTTTCCCTACAAGCTTTAGATGTCGGCCTACCACAGGACCCTGACCTTAAGCTGCGGCTTGCAACAGATTTCCAATTACAGAACTGACAATGGAACAAAATGAACTAATATGCATGCTCTAGTGCAAAGTGAAACAACAGGCTGACCGTTTATTACTGCCAGGTTCCTTGATGACATCAGAAGTGTTCACATAGCTGCCTACTTCCGGACTGTTAAGAAAATGAGGGGAAAAGTAACTCAAAGGCACACACAAGTTGTATAATAAAAATATTGAAGTAAAGACTGATGAAAAACTTGTTTGACACATAACTGCTTCAATAAGGAAATTAAACCTTCGTCACAGCTCAGATTCTGGCACCAGCCCAGTGTTGCTCATGGCTGGAAATACCAAAATACTGATCTATAAATGGAATATGGAAACAATACTCTGGTTTAGGGCCTTGACTGGAATATAAATTCCTTTCACTTGCATATCACAATAATTTGTTCCTAATGGCACCATCACAAAGTCTCAAACAATCTTCATTTAGCATAACTAATGTTTTGGCGCAAAGTGAATTCATCATTGATGAAATGATCAAGAAAGCTGGCCTACTAATGTTAAATTTTTTTTACCAAACTTAAAAAATGGCACCACAAGAGACCAAAACCATCAACACTGCTACCCATTGTTTGAACACAACCAAATTTATTTGCCACAGTTTATTTTATGTAAGTCGACATGGAGTTCCTAGTCGGAAACTCCAGATTACAGCACTACAATCTCCCAGCAAATTCATCAAGATTCCCAGCAAGTCCTAGCTTTGAAGTATCACAATTTACGAATACATACTGATGCCATACATGATACACTAGAAAAAAGAACATCGATAGGATCCCCAAATAATGCAAGTTAGTAAACTGAACTTTGAGGCATATACAGTCTTAATTGAAGTATCACAATTATTGTGCATATGTGCTACATAACCTACTCAGTAATCTGGATCCTACTACACGAATTAGAAATTCTGACTATATAAAAAAGACTTTGCCCAGCTGTTACCTAGTTTCAACCAACCAACTGAAGAGCATTTGTTACAGAAATTAATCGGAATACTAGATGCATGTAAGCATCAATCTCTTCCCGTATACAGCATGCCACTTGTAGTAAAAGAAAAAAAATGCCATCATTGCATATCTTCAGCAAACCAGAACCTAGTAATTGCTGCAGTTATGTTCACAGCAAGTCATATACATTCCACTGAAAACTCTAGATTTGACCCTAACCCCATCCAGAATTACCAGTTTACCGCAATCCAATATAATCCCATTTCATCTATTCCCAAAAGAACAACATTAACAAACCCTCCGCAACAGAATAAGATTTATCAATAGTTATGACAAATAACCCAATCCCATCATATACTCCTTGCATCAAAGCAAGATTGCCTCGTTGATCCGCATGAATTTGTAAATCACCCTCCATAACCACGCTCGCAGCATCACAAGAGCATTCGTACGCCAAAATTGTCTTCCCCCTACCCAAACTAACCAATCTATCCCACAATCGATATCACCAATAATTAAATAGAAGCCCTAGGATCCAGATGTAGCAACCGCCTTTACGAGTTACGATCCGGCACATGTATCTACTATCCAAATAGCCCTATAATCCATAAATAAATAAATAAAAACAGCCGTCTCCACGACCAGATACCCGGGATTTACAAATCCTCTACAATTCTCACAGCGGCGAGAGAAAACGCCTACACGAAATCGATCGCTCAAAATTATTAGGAGCCAAGTAATTCTATCTCAAAACAGCTGCACCGGGGGAGCATCCAGTGGACCTTGGATTGGAGGAGGATGGGGAGGCGTCCCACGGGAAGGTGCCGCAGGCGGCGGCCGGGAGGCCCTCTAGGATGCCGCAGTCGAGGAACCAGTCGTCGCCAGCGCACCCGCCGCCGTCCGCTGAGTGGAGAGACATCGCCGTAACCCTAGCTCGCCGCCGCCGCCGCCGCCGCGCAAAGGCAAGAGACCTTTTCCGTCTCCTTTTTGTTTGGTTGGTTTTTTATTTTTCTCGTCTTTTGGTTTCTTTCTGTGGATTTAGATTTTAGGATCGTATCGGAGGATTGGGGGGAGGTGCGCGTCTATGACAGGTGGGTCCAGGTGTGTGCTCGCTTTTTTTTTTTTGTTTTCTGTGTGGCTGGGGAAAGATAGGAGCAGGTGAGGTGCTGGTGCGTGCGAGAACTACGTGGCGCGATGTGATAGGACGAGATCGATCGGCTCGGCATGCAGGGTCTAATCTCTCTCTCCCATAGCTTGCCAGGTAGGCTCCAGATTCACTATAGCAGTGAGTTGATCATCAACTCATAGCAAAAATCTTCTGATTAGAAAACCTTCATTTATGCCTACTGCTGTAGAATGACTTAGGATTACCAAAGTGGTTAGGATTCTAATCCAAAGCTTATAATCCTTGGACTCATGGTTTTCCAGGCGCCTGAGCCTACCGCCGTAATGCTACCAAAAAAAAACAATGGGGAAATTGGTTCGGTGACATTGCTTTCAGTCATGTTTAGAGAAATGGTATCGCTTTAGCAACGCACTGCAAAATGATATCACGAAGACTCTGAAATCTTGAAAATAATACTATCCTAAAAACAATCCTACTTACGGTCGTGATCCTGACAACCTTGCTTGGAAGAATTACCTACTCGAAGACAATATTAAGTGAATATATATAATTTTTCTAGAATCACTTTGCATGTTTCTTATGGCTATCATGCTCTGACTAATAAATGAAGCATCATGAATTCAACTTTTGGATTCAGGAGTGAAAAAAAGCTGAAACAGGGACAGGCGGATTTTTTTTATGACTTAATCTTTTTTAGTTTATTTTTATTAATTACTCATCCCCTAAATTATTTTCAAAACTAACAATGCCACACGTCACATTGACTCACATGACGGTGTTGTTTAGCCACACTAGAGAGAGAGTTGTGACCAATAGGGGCGTAACCACCAGGTGGGCTTGAGTGGGCTTGAGCCCACCCTCCAGCCGGTAACCCTCCCCCGGTAATCTCTATAGTTCTAATTTCAATCTCTTATATGAGGTCATATTTTGTTCGAAAGAATGAGAGAGGGTTATATGTTAATTTGAGAGAATGACATTGTGAATTTTTGTTGTCAATTTTCATTGCGAAATGTCATCTCTATATACTAAATTTGATTATTTGAGGATGAATGTATGAACGAGGGACTATCGGACTAAGAAATTGACAGTGAATCGAATTGATTTAACAAATTTACTTATTTTGTCTATCTAATTTCATGATTGATTTTAGACTAAAACTATTGTGATTGTGAACTTTGCATGTATGATGCATAAATCGACTTTTTTTTAACGAATTAGCCATATTTATGCTTGTCCTAAATAAAATTTTGTTCTATGTTCACCATAGCCGGCAGATATAGACTGTGAGCTTGTGCGCAAGGTCGACGGTGCCAGCGTAGGCTGTGACGACGTCGACCATGTGTGTGTTGATATACAGTGTCGATACGGATAGCTGGAGAAACTTTTGACCCATGAGTTCCTCCTCTATTTTTATTCTGGTTTCACTGCTAGCGATCAAAATGGCAATTTTGGGCTAGACTTACGTTGTGTTGTGTCGTATTGTTGTAACAGTGTTGTTCGCCGTACTAGAAGAACCGTATTTGCAATGAAAAACTTCGAATAATCAAAATTGTCTCCTGCGACACGACCTCTATCAAAAACTGCCGCCAAAAATCTCTTCCCTCCCGATGCAGATGCACCATATCGCAAAATCACACCACGTGCACACCAACCCTCCCACATCACTGAAAGGTGGGTCCCAAACTTGTTCGACCCCTCCCGAGTAGACAGTTGCGTGTGCCTACCAGTTAAACCAGCTCATACGATGATATCCCCTTGCTCCCCTGAGCTCGGCTCACTTGAGTCTCCCATCCGCAAAACCCAACCCAAAACCCCTCACAAAGACTCCAGCTTCACCTCAAATCCGCCTCGAGTTTCTCCAAATCCCACCAAATTTCACCTCAATCTCCGCAGATTTCGCGGTGGTTTCTCCAAATCCCCCCACGCATTTCGCTGCAATTCGACTCCGAAATCCCCTCAAAATTGAGCTCGGTTTCCAACCATGGAGCTGCACCTCACCTCCCTCTTCAACCTCCGGCTCCTCACCCCCGCCTACCATCCCAAGGCCACGGCCACCACCGCGCCGTACACCGCCTCCTCCTACTCCGACTCCTCCTCGGCGGAAGCCCTCAAGCCCCGGCCGCAGCTCCCACCGCAGCCCCTCCGCGGGCGCAGGCCCAGCCCCAGCCCCATCCATCTCCCTTCCCTCTGCGCCGCCATCGAGAGGCTGGTCACCGAGGAGCGCCACCAGGAGGCTTGCGACGCGTTCCGGGCCGCCCGCGCCGGCGCCCCCTTCACGGCGCTGCCGGCGTCCACCTACGACGCTCTGGTCACCGCCGCGTCCGCGCTGCGGGAGGCCGGGGCCGCGGCGGCGGTGCTCTGGCACATGGAGAGCTCCGGGCTTGAGCCCGACCAGTACATGTGGAACCGCGTGCTCGGGATGCACCTGGCGTGTGGGATGCTCTCGGAGGCGCGCCAGGTGTTCGAGGGAATGCCGGCCCGGAGCCGGGTCACCTGGGGTGTGATGATGGGCGGGCTGGTCGATGGAAGGCGCCCCCGTGGCACGCTGGCGCTGTTCAGGGAACTTTGGGAGGAGGAAGGCGGGGACGCTGGGCCGAGGGTGGTCGTGCTGGCCGTCCGTGCGGCCACGGTGTTGGGGTCGGTGCGTGCCGGGCGGCAGCTGCACTGTTGTATTGCCAAGATTGGGATGTGCGGGGACCAGTACCTGTCATGTGCACTCATCAACATGTATAGTAAGTGTGGGCAGATCGATGAGGCGAGGCGGATGTTTGATGGCACGCCTCAGACAGGTGTCGTAGCGTGGAACACAATGCTGGCAGCGTATTCGCTTCATGGGTGCATCGAGGAGGCGTTGCATTTGTACTACGACATGTGCGAGAGTGGTGTTGCCATGGACCAGTTCACGTTCTCGACAATGCTCAGGGTTTTTTCTAGGTTGGGGTTGCTGGAGCATGCGAAGCAAGTCCATGCTGGCCTGATTCACAGAGGATTACCTCTGGACATTGTTGGGAATACAGCCCTTGTAGATTTGTATTGCAAGTGGGGTAGGATGGAGGATGCAAGGAATGTTTTTGAGAGGATGCCTACCAGGAACTTGATCTCTTGGAATGCTCTAATAGCAGGGTATGGCTACCATGGCATGGGAGATAAGGCTACTGAGATATTTGAGAGGCTGATAGCTCAGGGGATTGCTCCGAACCATGTGACATTTCTAGCAGTACTAAATGCATGTAGGTTTTCTGGCTTTGTCGAGAAAGGGAAGAGGATTTTCCAGTTGATGACTCAACATCCAAGAACGAAACCACGTGCCATGCACTATGCTTGTGTTATTGAGCTTTTTGGTCAACAAGGGCTACTAGATGAAGCCTATTCAATTATAAGGAAAGCACCGTTCACCCCAACTGTAAACATGTGGGGGGCCTTGCTCACTGCTTGCAGGATCCATAAGAATTTGCAGCTCGCTAGATTAGCTGCCGAGCAGCTATTGGTGATGGAACCTGAGAAAATAAACAACTATATTGTGCTTCTCAACTTATATATTAGCTCTGGGAGACGAGATGGTGCCTCCAAAGTTGTTGAGACATTGAAGAGGAAGGGTTTACATATGAATGCTGCTTGTAGCTGGGTCACAGTCAAGAAAAAAGATCACAGGTTTTTCTTTAAAGATAGTATCCACCCAGAACGTTCTGAAATCTATAGTAAGCTAGATCAATTATTGAAGGAGATAAAAAAACTTGGCTACGCTGCTGAGGAGAATGAATTGCTCCCTGATATTCTTCCTGATGAGCAAAATACATTGAAAGTTTACCATAGTGAGAAACTTGCACTTGCTTTTGGCCTTATCAGCACATCTCCACTTACAACCTTGAGGATCACCCAAAGCCATCGGTTGTGCCGTGACTGCCACAAGGTAATCAAGTATGTGACACAAGTTACCAAGAGAGAAATTGTTGTAAGGGATGGTAGCAGGTTTCACCACTTTAAATTCGGGACTTGCTCTTGTGGTGACTACTGGTAACTAGGTATGTCCAACTGGATAATTGTTCAGTCTGGGGTTTATCTAGGCCTAAACTGCAATTTGATGGCACTAAAACTGTGCAAAGCTTACGATTAATCAGCAGCAATGTTCATCTTTTTCACTTTCTGGAGTACAAAATGTGAAAAATAGTATATAGTTGTCAATATTGACATGCAAGTTTTTCCAGATAAAAAATTGTTGCCCCCAGTGTGATACTCAAAATGACATACCTCACTCCTGACAAAGTTCTTTGCTTGTCCATTAACCAAAGCAATGTTTTTTATCATCTCATGAGGTATTCCTAAATCAGAAAACAACTTTTCATTGTCATCTCTTGACTTAGCACTCTACCTAGAGGCAGTACTGCAGTAGTACTTAGTTACAATAAATTATTTTCGCTTGGAGAAATCTTGATTCTCCTGCCAGTTTGTTATATCATTTACTTGCTGGTACTCTGTATTATAGACATTTGCCATCTCTATTCTTGACTTAGAATTGTACCTAGAGGCAATTGTTGTGGACGCGTTTGTAGGACAAACATATCAACGACGGCGTTGATCTGCCGTATCCAGTCAAGCGACATCAGCGGCAAGATTGTCCAGTTCGGAGACTCCAGCGGCAGGTTGAGTTCTTTTCGGCAATGCAGTGATAACTACAGCAGACTGGAGTCCGGTTCAGTAACAACTAGTTGTGGTGCTCTGTTCAGAAGTAGCGACGACAAGGAGTCCGTTTCGGTTATTAGTATAGATGCTATAGATAGACAGGATTGATTAGGAAGTTGTAAGAGAGATATAGCTAGTTTATAATTAGTAAGTTTTGTTAGGAGAGCTTCTCAGATATATAGAGAGGCCGGCTCTGTTTTCAGGAATCAATAAAGAATTTACTTCACTCAATCTTCTGCAAATCAGAGCCTTATGTCGGTTTGGACAAGCCATACCGTCGCAAGGGCTATTTGTATTACCTCACACTACCATTGTAGATTAGCCATATCACAATAGAACTTAGTTACATTAAGTTATTTTTTTGGAAAGGTGTTTTATTTTCCTACCACCTTATTAATGTCATTTACTTGCTGTACTCTGTATTATGCTAAATGTCATAAATATGCAGCACTATTTCTTGAAAAATTCTGTCCTTGGTCCTTACTGCTGTATCATCCAGCTGCAGGTTTAGTTTGATTACATGATTTCATTATATGTGATAGTATGCTCTGATTAAATATACTTTGCTAGGCTGCATGGTCTGGACTCTGGAGTGGTTATCCTCTAGTATATTAAGCTACTACATATTTTGCTGACAGCTGCTCATTCCATAGGTTCTGAAGCCAACTCTGGACTGGAAAAAACTTGGATTAATGGGGAGAAAGCAGTTTGAATTGTTTCTTGGTTATTTGCAGGGCGTAAAGCTTGGCAAGTTTGGAAATTTTTAGTTTCTTTCAGATTTTGAAAGAGTAAATTACAAGTTTGATTCTCACTGATATGCATGTTTGCCTTTCCCCCTTTTTCATTTTACTGTCGGCAAAACTTTGGGCATATCTTGGTGAGAAGCACCTTAGATGCTTTTATCACTGTGGAAAAGATGCCTTTTTTTAACGTGCTAAGTAGAAAATTGTTTTCTTTTTAGCAAAACCAGATCGGTAGTTTTCCCTGCGTTTCCACTAGCTTTACAAACCTTGTGTAAAAGCAGAATCTGCCAAAGTAGCCTCAATATGTGATGGGTGGCTTTCACACTGGAGATGCCAATCTTTACTTGTGTCCTTTGAGGAAGGAATAAAGCTTAGATGTAACAAAGGATCAAAGGAAAGTATAACACTTTGAGCATCTTTTGACAGCTTGTTTCTACTCGGTTCATAACTGCATCATAGTTGGAGAACAATTCTCCTGCTGCACTTTTGCTCTCATCTCTTTATTCAGTGATTAGCAATAAAAAGGGCCACAACTCCCTCCACTGTAAGCAGGCAATCTTCCTCCCATAACTTCTCTCAGCTGACAAAGGTCTGATAATACACAAGATGGCTAGAATGGGAGCTAGAATGGGAGCTGCTGTCGTTGTGTGCGTGGTGATTTTAGCCCTGGATGTCACTGCCGGCATACTAGGGATTCAGGCTCAGGCTGCTCAAAACAAGGTACGATTCCAGGCTATTCATAGTTTGCATCAGGTTTCATGAAGGGCCTTTCTTAAATGAAATGCTTGGTGAAATAATATGGTACTTTAAGGAAAGTTTGCATGGAATGTATGTTTTTAGTGGTTACAATCTGCAACCATATCTTCTTGGACAGCTGTTGCTGTAAAGCGGTTAAAGGTACCTGAAACGATAATTGATAAAAACCTGACGCTCGTTGGTATTTGATCTTGTTGGCAGGCTAAAACAGTGACGTTGCTCTTCATCCAATGCGAGAAACCAGTCTACAAAGCATACCAGCTGGGCCTCGCTGCTGCAGTGCTCCTTGTAGCTGCCCACGCATTGGCCAACTTTCTCGGTGGCTGTGCCTGCATCTGCTCTCAGCTGGAGTTCATCCGGGCATCCATCAACAGGAAATTGGCAGCAACTACTATACTGCTCTCATGGTAGCTTCCCTCATCTAAAACGTTCCTTTTGCAAATCCGAAAGCATCTTAGTCTGTAGCTTTACTTCAGATTAGATATGCTTAACGTTCTGCAATTCCGATTAACAACAATTGCTCCATGCTCTGTTAGGATCGCGCTCATTGTCGGATTCTCGCTGCTGCTTGCCGGGGCCATGTCCAATTCCAAGTCAAGGACGTCATGCGGCTTCGTGCACGGCCATACCCTGGCCCTCGGAGGGATCATCTGCTTCGTCCACGGCGGGATCACCGTCGCCTACTACGTCACCGCCACCGCGGCAGCACACGAACTTCCTTATTAAGGCCAGTGGCTGCGAGGACAGATTCGTCCGTGGGGCACCGCACAACGCAATACGATGCTTTTGTCTTAGTGATTATACAAGCTGATACTTTGTCACAAGAGATCATCATTCTTTCCTTGTTTTTGTTGCTTCGTACCATTCCGTTTGTGATCCGGCTTTTACAACTCATGGAAGCGTCCAGTTCTGTCTTGTATCAGAGTTAATCAAAAGAGAGATGATTGTGGTCTGATTGTTTGCCGTGAGTGCTTGAAAAAGCAGACAATGATGATCATAGCGTGCATTATTTGCCACGGTGACTTTTACTTCTTTCGGAAGAGATGAAGTTCGTGACATCTAGAAGCATGTCATAGAAATTGTTACTGCACACAACATTAATACGAAAGATGGTGTATCTAGTGCGAAGGCCGCTCGAGGTGTGAAATCGTGCGTAGTTCTATCAAATAACTCGAAACAAATCTAAAAAATGATGTCGGCATACTAGTATTTTGATATGTAAAACACAATCTTCGTATCAATCTTAAACACCATTCTTCAGTAATTTTGTTGATGGTATTTTTGCGCAACTTCAGACGTTATGGGCATTTCGCACAAGACAGCAACTGTAACAGCCTAAACATCTATAAATGCAAAAATATGGGATTTTTAAAACTTTTTAAGCAATGTCTATGATTGCGTTTCTTGATTGCCTTTTCGAGTCTTAATTTGACTGCATCGTATCTTCTTACCGGAGTATATAAGCACCAGATCAAGGAAATACAAGTATTAGGTAAACCATTCTGAGACACTAGCCATTCATCCCCCTCGGTTTACTATTCATCTGACCAGCAGTGGTCAACATCGTGCATGCTGGCGGTAGCCATCACTCGGCCATTAATAGCCGTCGCCCAAGACGTCTCGTTGTCGGCACTGTACTGCCAACCCTGTCCACATTACCACCACGCCTTGTCGGGCTGTGCCAAGTTGCCTATATATAGCAACCCCAGGCCCCCTCATCACCTTTTCTGCCACACCAGTGTTAGCTCTACTTTCATCTTTCCCCCAAGCGAGCTTGAGCTCTAGGTAGGCTCGGGCGCTCGTTTCGACCAGGCGTTACCACAACGCCGCCGCCTTCGCTGTTGATACCCCTCGGTAAGGCTCATCCCTCATTGTGTGCATCCGCTCACATTCTTAACCCCAAAAGGGTGTTTTCCCTCAATTGGATTCTCCTTTTGGTGCACAAGGATTTCCACTAATATCATTCTTTTCTCCCCTCCGACCAGAAGACTCCAAGACATCTCTTCAGGACCATCTACCTGCGTCCATGGAGCTACATTGAAGATCGGAGACTACCCTCCTTCCTCAAGTCACTACCATAGCGTGGAGTTTCTCTCGTTGTCGCAGACCTCCGTCACCAACCCAGCTTCGGCTAGCTCATACTCCCAGTTCCGTACCGGTACGTTCCTAGTGGCTCAGATGCTCCTCCTAGTTCGAGCTACCCTATTCTTTCTTTAGTAGCTCTCGGGTTCTTTCTACTACTACTCTTTCTAGTTCCTCCCCAGGTCGTAACACTCCCATGACCTCCCTTAGTCACAACACTTCCACGACCTCCCTTGGTTGCAACACTTCTACGACCTCCCCAGATCACAACACTCCCACGACCTCCCTTGATCGCAGCAATTCCACGACCTCCTCAGGTCGTAACACTTCCACGACCTCCTTTTTGCAAAGACCACCCACTGTGGCCATGACCTTCTCTTTTTGCAAAGACCGCCCTCTTTGGCTACGACCTTATCTTTTGCAAAGACCACCCTCTTTGGCCACGACCTCCCATTTTACAAAGATCACCCTCCTTGGCCACAACCTCCCCTGATCTTAACATTTCCACGACCTCCCCTGGTTGTAACATTTCCATGACCTCCCCTGGTTGTAACATTTCCATGACCTCCCCTGGTTGTAACACCTTCATGACCTCTCCTAGTTGTAGCACATCCACGACCTCTCCGGGTCTTAACCACTCAATATTCAACTATACTGGACTAATACTTCTGATTGGCGGCCTTGCATTATTTGGAGTTCATTGAATTTCTGCAAACGATTTGAGTTCGTATATGCTCATTTGCCTTTTTAGTTGTCTCTACGATTATAGAGGACGAGGCGATCGAAGAACCATCGATTGACCAGGACCAAGATCAGCAGTACCCTGAGCAAGGCGAGTCAACACTTGATCATATTTGAGCATACCTTTTTCAAATTATATTGCTTTAAATTATGAAATTGCATTGCTATGTTTTATACAGCTATATTGGTTTAGCTCATAGTTAATGCCTTAATAATAATTGTGTATAAACTTTCAACCCTTGAACTTGGACACTATCCCTTGTCACCCTATAACTTAATGGATTACATACTAATTTGCTCTCCTCGGCGTGGCTTCGCCATCGGGGGAATATGGCGTGGGTAAAGGGGAAAGAAGCCACAGTAAAACCACACGGCGCAAGAGGGGGCCTCCTGGAAGTGCATGGCACCGGACGGTGGAAACCTTAGCGGGTGGGGTTGCGTCGAGGTTGAGCATTGTAAAGGCCTTGTGATAATCTTCCCTTGATTCACATATCTAAGGAAATATGTGTATATATCAAGACGATTATCTCTTGTGGGTAAAGTGTACAAACTCTGTAGAGTAAGAAAACTATCTAGATAGCCGTGCTCATGGTCAAGAGTGGTGCTGAGAACTTGCTTGATATAACTTTCATTTTTATAAAACCATTTGTGGGTAGAATGGAAAAGCTGGGGTGGGACCCTAGGTATGTGAGAAAACCTAGTCTAAGATCAGTGGTAAATATGGGATAGCCCGGGCATTGTGTGGATAAAGCCACTCAATGGTATAGGAGGTTGGACCTCCGCTAGTACTTTACAAATGAAAACCCCCTTTTCGAAATCAAGTTGTTAAAATGCTAAGTCTCAGAATTTTCTACTACTTGATCTATTTCAAACTCAGCTTTGTGCAAACAAAAGAACCCTGAACTGCAATTGATCAGCCTGCATCTATAAGAAATTGCATTGTGTGTCAGCTCATGAGTACGGTTGTGTACTCAAGCTCGTCCAATATAATCTTTTAGACCCGCCAGATCAAGACCCCTATGACTACTTCGTGGCCGCTGGACCAGACGGTGATGAACATGGTGAAGCTTAGGCCGGGACCTCCAGTCGCTTGCCTGTGGGCAGAGTGAATGGAACCACTATGACTTATTCTACTTTCGCTCTTATCTGGACTCTGTACTCTTGACTTTTGTAGACTCACTGCCTTCGCAGCTCTTTTGTAAAACAGTTGGCCGTATGCCCTGTTATGTAATATATTAAGGACTTGCACTAATTCATATTGAGCGCTGTGCATATCGAAAACTGATTGTTGATGTACCAACCATAACCAGGTGTGGTCTTAGAAACCACTGTAGGACCTCCTCTGGATCATCTCTAGGACCTCCTCAGAAACCTCTCTAGGACCTCCTCGGAAACTACTCTAGGACCTCCTCTGGAACATCTCTAGGACCTCCTCAAAAACCCCTCTTGGACCTTCTCAGAAACCACTCTAGAACCTCCTTTGAATCATCTCCAAGACCTCATCAGAAACCTCTCTAGGACCTCCTCTGGAACTTCTCTAGAACCTCCTCAGAAACCTCCCTACGACCTCCTCAGAAATCACTCTAGGACCTCCTTCAGATCATCTCTAAGACCTCCTTAGGACCTCCCTCAAGACCTCCTCAAGAGCATCCACGTGGATCCATTCGGACCACTCAGGACCTCCCTAGGATTCATCAAGACCATTCAGGACCTCCCTCAAGATCTCCTTAGAAGCATCCACATGGATCCATCCGGACCACTCAGGACCTCCCCAGGATTCATCAAGACCATTCAGAACCTCCCTCAAGACCTCCTCAGAAGCACCCACATGGATCCATCCGGACCACTCAGGACCTTCACAGGATTCATCAGAACCATTCAGGACCTCCCTTAAGACCTCACTCAGGATCTCCCTCCACGACATCTCTCTAGGACCTCCTCAGAACCATTCCAAGACATCTAGGACCTCCTCGGAACCACTCTAGAACCTCCTCAGGACCACTTCAAGACCTCCTCAGGACCTCTTCAGAACCACTCTAGAACCTCCTCAGGACCTCTAGGATCTCTTCAAGACCTCCTCAGATTTCCTTTTTGACCACATGGGGTTGTCACTATAGACCTGATCGTAGGTCTACGCTAAGCTTCCACGATTAGGTGAATGATCCAAGTATGTATGTGTGTATACTATCTACTGATCCAGGAAATGGCACAGCTTGACACAGAGGATTCCAAATTACAAATTTGGGGTACAACAGCAACCTTCAGTGTTTACCACCACATGGCCCCACAATGTTTAGCTGCTTCTTACTTCCTAGGCCCACTGGTCAGTGAGCGAATTTCCTTCGTAGGCCCACTGATTGTAAGGCAAGGCCATTGTTGTGTTACAGCAGTACCTCTTCTCCAGAGAAAGGCAATGGCAAAGATAGAGATGGTAACAATCAGTTTCTATTTATCAAGTAGTTACAGTGAATGCCTATACAACAAACTTACAATTGACATCCCTCCACACCAGTCACCACTACTGCTCAAAACTGAATCGCTCTCAGTCCAATAGTTTCATCCCTGATCCTAGTATTTTTTTCATATCAACAAAACGAAAGAATTGCACAAACCAAAAGAAAAAGAAAGGGACAAGAACAACAATAGTGTAAAATTTTGTTAATTTCCGTTAGACATCTGGCAGTTCAGAGACGCTGCCAACTGATTCCTGTCTTTGATGGCCGGAGACCGATGACTGAACATCGGATGCCTCCAAGTCGACAGATTCATCTTCTGTGCTGCCTGGTGGAAACCTCCTACTATGATTCTTCCTGCTGTGGTTGTGTTTCACGACACGGATCAGTGCCTGGACGACATCTCGCATCGCTGGGCGCTTCCTGGACATGCGACTTACGCATTTGTAAGCCACAGCAGCCATGTCATTGAGCTCTTCCACGTCGAATGCGCTTTCCAACCGAGAATCTGCAATCTCTTCCCATCCAGTTTTGCCATCAGCGTTGATTGCAGCCTGATCATAGATTGCATTGTAGTCAGCATTTACAAATCTTAGTGTCCACAGAAACCGAATTCTACAAAAAGTATGGAAGTAAGGGGGAACTCCTTACAAGCTCAACATATTCCATTAGACCTTGTTGAGGGTTTCTGCCTGCAATCAGTTCAAATAGCAAAACACCATAGCTGTACACATCACTCTTCTTCGTAAATGATCGCGAGGACACATACTCCGGATCAAGATATCCATAGGTTCCCCGTATGTTGGCTCCATTTCGAGTAAGCATTTCTTCTCTTGATAATCCAAAATCGGCAACCTGGCCAACAAAGCGTGCTCCTTATGTCTGAGAATAAAACCAACAAAAAAAGCAACAGCTGCGGTGGTGTGCAAGGATATCTGGTATGTTTGAACTACCAAAACAGTAGGGTTGTTCACATAATAAGCATTCACCACATATCAGAAAACTATCTTTATAAATAACGGCTATTTTAAAACTGGCTGATGACTAAAGAAATTTTTGTGAATTTCTTCAACATATTGGATGAGTATGTATACTACATTGGTTATGTCACTAACATCAACAATTTATTAGTTTACTTCAAGTAAAAGCTCCACCTAAGTGAAGGAACAAATGACCATGGCATAGAACAGCATAAACAAAGTCTTGATGCTTGCCTTCAGTGTATGGCTGTATGCAGCATCAAGTGCAAACAAAATATCGACAGACGACAGTAAAAATTAAGGGTTATTGCAGATTGCAGTATGAACAGAAACGAGATCACTGATAGTATCGTAGCTAATTGGCTGCTGCGTTGATAAATACAGGTGCCTTATGCCTAACATGTGATGGATAATATGATGAATAGCAGAGATGTTTAACATACCCTAGCATGCATAGACTGATCCAGCAAAATGTTTGGTGATTTGACGTCACGGTGAACTACTGGAGGAACAGCCTGCACTAAAGTTAAACCAGATCAAGGAATCTCTTTGCACTTCATCATGTATCATGCTTCCAATTATGTGTTACAACAGCCTACCCCGTCATGTAGGTACTCCAAACCCCTAGCAACATCCAGAGCTATGTTTACCCTCACATCCCATCTTAGTGGGCCACTGTTTTCACCTGTATCACAAAAATCTTCACAAAGGGGAAAAACCGCTATCTACATGCAACATGTCAAATTATGACTCTAGACCTACTCCTTTGTAAAAGATAGATTGACAAGAAATCAAGATTAACCGATCAAACAATTGTTCAAGAATAGTGTGCAAGGATTAAAAAAAAATCAATGAATAAACTAGTTTCTATCGACTTTAGTCACATGAATCATCACTGCATGCTTTATCTGATAAAAGCAGCTAAATGGGTGGTGGTTATGTTTGTCAGCAATCAAGAACTATCAAGGTACAAGGGAGAAAGCATCAAGCCTTGGCACATTGCGATACCTATAAGAAATCCTGGTTGTGCTTTAAGAATTTCATGTTATCATTTTTCTCACAAAATTATCGGCCCTTTTTCATCATATTCCGAGTTTACACAAAGTTATACCAGCAACCAGGCACAGATGCGTTGAAGTAATTACAGACTCAGGAGAGAGGTTCTTATAAATGAACCATATAACTGTGATGCAAGGCTCCCGTTAGGCATGTATGCATATAATAACATGTGCTGCCCTTTTTCAGCACAGTAGATAACAGGGTAAACACCGTCAGAAAGAAGACCAGACAGCGTCGGTTTGGTGAGATGAGAGAGTAGACTATAGACTGAGATGATAGAACTTTGGAAGGGAGACTAAATTAATTTATCTTTCTTGCTTCATTGATAATGGATATATGTTATCCCTTTTATAGGACGATCCAACTTAACCTCTAAAAAATAATCTATAAAAAAACTTATCTCTAACAATTCAATTTAATAATAACTTGTATAACTAATAGATAATAGCAAACACTTAATAGATAGGTTCCTAAATAATAAATCATTCCTAATAAGTGGGGGTGGCTACTGTTCATGCATGAACAGTAACACATAAACAGTACACCGGTCCATGACAGAGGTTCTTATAAACGAACCATATGTAGAGAGAGAGAAAAATACCATATAACTGTGATGCAAGGCCCCGTTAGGCATGTATGCATATAATAACATATGTTGCCCTTTTTCAGCACAGTAGCCAACTAAATTCACCAGATTCCTGTGGTGCAATCGCCCAAGAAGTAAGACCTGAAATTAAGAATCTATCAAATACTTATGCTAATTTCTAATGAGGTATAAATGTTAGCAGCTAAGCTTAGTAGCTTACCTCATTTTGAAACTCCTTTTCACCTTGCTTTGAATCGTTAGCAAGCACTTTAACAGCCAATGTCTCACCAGATGACAAATCAGCTTTGTAAACAGGACCAAAGGCTCCTTGACCCAATAGTGTTGTGAAATTGCTGGTAGCCTTCTGCAGTTCCCTAGAAAAGAGAATCATGGACTTCAGAGGGAGTGTACAAGATATCCTGTGAATGGTGCATGGTTATGTAGAAGACGCAATTTCATTACCATAATTGTATTAGCAGTGTCAACGTAT
The DNA here is from genome assembly GCA_036346255.1 of Ampelocalamus luodianensis. Classification (NCBI taxonomy): domain Eukaryota; kingdom Viridiplantae; phylum Streptophyta; class Magnoliopsida; order Poales; family Poaceae; genus Ampelocalamus; species Ampelocalamus luodianensis. The sequence continues at coordinate 49,713,209 of CM070632.1, read as the reverse complement.
GAGATTTAACTTACAGAAAGCATAACAATAGTTTGAAATGACAGAATTCTGCATTCTTGTTGAAATCATGGGATAGACGGCTCCTTTGCTTGCTAATAGTTACTGACATTTGATGTTTTAATTGTACCCTCCTTAGATTTATAACTTATAAAAACTGTACATATCTCAATTGAAGTATGATTCCTATCCTACCTTCATAAACCAATGCTTGGCTCTCAGTGGGATTTAGAAAGCAAAACTCTGTCAACAACAATGAACTAATACATGGGTTCAAAACTTTTGTGCTTATAGTTTGATTGCAGTTTTAGTTTCCTACCTTCATAATAAGGTGAAAGTATCTAGGCCCCCAATATTGGTTTTGGTAATTAATGTCAACAATGTATTAAGAGATTAACATGTGTGGTAAGATGTTTTTAAAGTTTAGTCCCAGAGTTTGAATGATGACATGGAAATAGCAATACAAAGATGATAAAGATCGACATGACTCAAGATAAAGGTATCATATAGTCTAAGGATCTTTTTGTAGTATTTTACCGATCTCGGTGTTTGAAGAAAAGACCGAATTTATAGGCTAGATGCTGTACTATTAAGAGAGATCAAAGACTAGTAGCTTGAGGATCTATTTTTGTGCCATCTTGATCAATTAGTATTCATGCATCGCATTTGTATTTACTTTTGGAAAACAGTTCTTAAAATCGGTAGGATCGCAAGTAATAAGTGGTATTACCGCAAGTCGGTAGTACCGAAATCTAGTTGATGGTATGTATTTTCTAGAGCATGTTTTTGGAAGTTTTTCTTGAAACCCCAAATTCGGTATGGCCGCAAATGATGAGCGGTATTACCGCAAGTCGGTAGTACCGAAATCTAGTTAGCGGTATGTATTTTCCAAAGAACATGTTTTTGGGAGCTTTCATGAATTCCAAAATCGGTATGACCACATTTGATGAGCGGTATTACTGTAAGTCGATAGTACCGAAATCTACATGACGGTATGTATTTTACAGAGAGTATGTTTTTGGGAGTTTTGATCTTCCTTAAAAATCGGTATGACCACATTCCTTGAGCAGTACTACCGCAAGTCAGTAGTACCGGTTTTTACATGGCGATACGTTATTTCCAGAGAAGGTGTTTTTCTTGAGATTTTGATCCTCTGGAAATCGGTAGTACCGATCTAGCCGAGCGGTATTACCGCGATACGGTAATACCGATTTATAGTTGGCGGTAGTACCGCAACTTTTTCCGTAACGGCTAGTTCAACCGGGTTTCAATGGCGGTATTACAGTAAATCCTAATTTTTTCAGGAGTTTGATTCAAACAGCTAGTTTTGTTGGTGAGCGCTATAAATACACCCCTACCAGCACCAAGCCAATAACTTTTGAGCATATTCACTCTTATTGAATACATTTGAGCTCTTAGACACTCTCTACTACTCATTTGCTTTGAATTCCCATTTTGAGGTAGTTGAGAGCATTCAAGTGTATTACATCATTAGTTGATCTTGTTGGCACTTGAATTTTCTCAAGTAAACACTTGGTTTATTACTCTTGGTACTTGCCGACACTTAGACGACTTTGGAGGAAGTTTGTGCGGAGAGCTCTTCAAAGAAGATTGTGAAGAGTCTCGGCAACGGATTGTAAAGTGGTGTTGTGCTCACCACCTCCAGAGAGGAGAAAGAGCAACTCTAGTGATCGAGGGTTAAGACTTAATTTGTGGAACCGGTCCAATTCGTTTGGACTTTCCTCAACGTGGATTAGTGAAGACCGGCAAGTCTTCGATACCATGAGAAAAACATCATTATCTCCTTTGTGGTTTGTTCTTTGTCCCTACTATTTTCGCATCTACATTTCTAGCAATTTACTTGTGTAAAATTGCTTAGCTAGAATTGTATCTAGTATTGACATAAGCTCATAATTGTCTTAAATTGCTTAGTGATTCTTTCTTTGTATGTATGCTAGGAAGCTTTGTTAAGACAATCAAGATTAAAATTGTTAATTAGTTAGAAAGTTTTAAAAACCTTTTATTCACCCCCCTCTAGTCGGTTATCCTTGATCCTACATAAGGGTGGAAAACTTACTCTTGACTTGGTTGCAGTTTTAGTTCCTACCACCCATAGTTTGATTCACCGAAACAGCCGCGTGAGGTTTGATGCTTTGGTCAACATTTAGTAACCAAAGCACATGTTCATCGTGTATACCATTCAACAAAATTGAAATTGACCACAGTAAAAGATTCAAAAGAATTCGCTATTTGACATATGACATCATTGCATTCCTATTGTTATGAATATTGTGTGTATATTCATGAGGCCCAATAGGCAATATATATATATAAGGAGTACAAGACGATATTACAAAGGAATATGCCATACATATATAAGGTAATACAAAATGCATATAGGGAAATACAAACGAATTCCTATTCTAACACTTCCCTCAAACTCATGGTGGATCACACATACTGAGTTTGGAGAGAAAATACAAATATTGTACCCTAGTCTGTGGCTTCGTGAAGAAGTCAACAATCTGTAACTCTTAGAGCACAAACTGTAAAACAAGTACTCCCTTTTGCACCTATGAGCGAGTGTATGAAGCATCCACACCAATATGCTTGGTGAGCTCATGCTTCACTGGGTCACAGGCAATATTGATAACACCTGTACTGTCAGACAAAAAAGTCGTAGATCCCATCACAGGCACTCCAAAATTTGCAAGTAACCACCTCAACCAAGTAACCTCTGCTGTCATTGCTGCCATAGCTCTCAACTCAGCCTCTACACTCGAACGGGAAACTGCAGCCTGCTTCTTTGTCTTCTAGGCAATCAGGGAGGAGCCAAGAAAAACACAGTAAGCAGAAAGAGAATGACGATCAGAAGAATCACTAGCCCAGGTCGCATCGGAGTACGCCTGAAGCTGTAGTGAGTTGGAGCTAGGGAAAAACAAACGACGAGAGATAGTCCCACGCAAGAAGCGAAGAACACGAAGGTGACTGCAGTGAAGATGGGTAGGACAAGCCATGAACTGACTCAAGATATGAACAACATGAGCAATGTCAGGACGAGTGCTCACAAAATACACCAAACTCCCAACAAGATGACGATATCGAGTAGGATCTTCAAGAAGATCACCATCAGTGGCACGAAGCTGAAGGGATAGCTCCATGGGAGTCTCGGCAGTGCGAGTGTCAGTCAGACCAGACCGATCAAGAAGATCATGGACATACTTCTGCTGGGAGGTAGTAGCCCTCAAGCGTGAAAGATACCTCAATCCCAAGGAATTACGTAAGAGAACCAAGATCGGTCATCAGAAACTGCTCACTGAGATGCTTCTTCACATACATGATGAATGAGCAATCATCACTAGTGATGAGCATATCATCAACATACAAAAGAAGCAGTGTCTTACCTCGAGATGAGCATGGACAAAAAGAGCAAGATCATGGGAACTGACAGTGAAACCGACAACAGTAATCTAAAACGCGCAAACTAGGCACAAGGAACCTGTTTGAGGCCATAAAGGGCACGACGACGACGACCGATGTGCCCATCGGGAACAGAATACCCAGGTGGTGGCTGCATGTAGACCTCATGCAAAATACTATTAAGAAAGACATTCTTAACATCCAGCTGAGAGGTAGACCACCGGCGAACAGAAGCAACCACAACAAGAGTGCGACTGTGATCATATGGGCAACAGGGGCAAAAGTCTCATCATAGTCATGACAGTACTCTTGCTAAACGCCACGAGCCACAAGACGAGCCTTGTAGCGCTCTATAGTACCATTAGACTGGGTCTTAATCTTGTACACCTACTTGCCCGTGATAGGACGAGCATGCACAGGTGTCGGTACAATATCCCAAGTCTTCGTACGTCGAAGAGCATCAAGCTCCTCTGCCATAGTGAGCTGCCACTCAGAATGAGGATGTCATGTGCCGAGTTACTGTTCATGCGATGCCCGCAATTATTAGGAAAGATTTATTATTTAGGAATCTATCTATTAGGTTTTGATATTATCTATTAGTTAGGCAAGTTATTATTGGATTGGATTGTTAGAGATAGGTTTCCTTATAGATTATTTCTTAGGAGTAAAGTCGGGTCATCCCTATAAAATGGGTAACATATATCCATTAAGCAAGAAAGATGAATTAATCTAGTCTCCTTTCTAAGGTTCTATCATCCCAGTCTATAGTCTAATATCTCATCCCACCAAGCCGACACCGCACAGCCTTCTTCCCGGCGGTATTTACCCCGTTATGAACTAAGATTCATTACATTTGGTATCAGAGCAGTCGATCCCTTCCCACGACTTCTGCTACTATGGTTATGGCGACAAATCAGACCATCAGACCTGCCGCCGAGTCATTGGCTATGATAAAGGCTAACACCAACAAGATGGCCATGAGTACCAACGACAACGACAAGAAGATGACGGCCATATTCCTCGACATGCATGCCACTTTGGAGAAGATGATCATGGCGGCGATAGCGAAGCCTCCCACAGCGGTGGTAATGCCTTCTGCAGAGGTGGTGACGCCTTCCACGACGGCGGCGGAGCTACCTCCAGCAATTGCGGCGGTGCACCAAGAGGCGGCGGCTACGCTATTTCCAGCAGCTACAACGTCGCATCAGGAGGCGGTGGCGGCGACGCAACTAGTTACAGAAGCAGCGCCGGTGGGCCTATCACCAGTAGAGACGGAGCATCAAGGCGCAGCGGCAGCGGCAAATCAAGGCACGGTGGCGGCGATGGCTTCCGCAGCAGCAACTACAACCAACACATGGAGTCCAACAGCCACAAGTACATCCACAAGTACATCAGGAGTCCAGCAGCCGAGCGTCTTATTAGTTGGATATATGCATGCAGCGGCTGGAGATACTAAAACATGCATGCAATCGAACGTCCATAGGAGTTCCTATGCAGCACGTATGGAGTTCAACAATATTGTTCCTCGCCAGCTCCAGCATCATACTTTCATCGACGTGGGGCCTCCTAGGGCTTCAGCCATAGCCGCCGCCACAGCTCGAGGATCAGCTGTCGCGAAAGGAGGGAGTAGTTGTCATGTGCCAGGATACTATTCATGCATGAACAGTAACTACCGGCAATTATTAGGGAAGATTTGCTATTTAGGAATCTATCTATTAGAGCATATGCAATGGTGTGATGTTAGCTGTTTGTAAGTTTTGACATATAGGATATGAGATGACGTGGAGGAGAGAAGAGGAGCATAGAGAATTGGGTAGTCTCTCATACAGTAGTCAACTGTAACACATGTTACAAGACATTGTGCATGGAGGAGCTGTCTATAGAGATATGTAAAAAAGATAACCTATTGTAGAAGCTGTTTTTACTCTTTAGTGTTGTCTATAGATGATATAGAGGGATACTATAGACAACAGTTGTCTATACTATTGTACATGCCCTCAGGTGTTTGATATTATCTATTAGTTAGACAAGTTACTATTGGATTGGATTGTTAGATATAGGTTTCCTTATAGATTATTTTTTAGGAGTTAATTTGGGTCATCCCTATAAAAGGGGTAACATGTATCCATTATCAATCAAGCAAGAAAGATGAATTAATCTAGTCTCCCTTCAAGGGTTCTATCATCTCAGTCTATAGTCTAATCTCTCATCCCACCAAGCCGACACTGCCCGGCCTTCTTTCCGGCGTTGTTTACCTCGTTATGAACTAAGGTTCATTACAGAGGAGCAGCCTCACGATAAGAACTAGGCTCAGTGACAGAAAGAGCATGAGCTATCAGAGCAAATCTAAGACGATCAGGAGGTCGAAGGGATGTCCAGTCACGAAGGACGTAACAGGGAGCATCACCAGGAGGATCAGATATAGGAGACCGGTGAAGGACAATGACGCCTGGAGTAGTGAATACCATAGAAACGAGAGGGTGATGCTTCAGGAACAAGAGGCGATGCTACATGAGGTAGCACCGGAGGCGAAGGTACAAAAGGAACTACTGGAGACAGACTAGTGGAAGACTGTGATAGTAGAGAAATGGATGAAGAGTCAGAAAGAGACAATCATGAAATCGTCTCAACGGTGGAAACAGAACAAGGAGCCGAATCTCGATAGAAGAAAGGTCGAGATTCGTCAAAGACAACGTCTCGTGAGATCCTGACCCGTCAAGCAGAAAGATCATAGCGGCGATAACTCTTATGTTCAGAACTATAACCAAGAAACACACACTCAACTGACTGAGCTGATAGTCTGGTGCGCTCACGAGGCTACAACAAAACAAAACAAGTGCAACAAAAAAAATGAAGGTGAGTGTACCGGGGGGGCTCGAGAGTAGAGACGCTCTATAGGACTAACACCCTTAAAAGAGCAGTGGAAGAGTGTCTTACTCAGAAAGAAACTGTCTAAAAGCGTTAGAACAGTACTCGCCAGCAGAATTACAGCAAAAAGTACAGATGGAAGAATCAAACTGAGTATGAACCATCGTTGCAAAGCTAGGATAGATCGCAAGAAACTGACCACGATTAGACATAGGGAAAAGCCATATAAAACGGTAATAATCATCAATAAAGATCACATAAAACTTATGGCCGCCTTTAGAGAAAATAGGTGCAAGTCCCCATACATCTGAATGAACTAAGTCAAAAGGATAAGAAGACAAGCACTCACTAGAATGATAAGGAAGTTGTAGCTGCTTGCCCAGCTTACAACCCTGACAAAACATGGCTGTGTCAACAGTAACACGTCCAAGAACACCTTGACGAACTAATGAAGAAAACGAGACCTACACAAAATGACCTAGATGATGATGCCACTGCACAAAAAATCCAGAGGTGGTGGCAGCAGTGGCAGTGGAGGTAGACGTAGAGGTGATAGGAACAATTGAAGTGAACGGATTGTGGAGGCGGTCAAGGATGTAGAGACCCTGACAATCCCTACGGCGCTGGCCAGTCCCAAGTATCGTCCCTGTCTGTCGGTCCTAGACAAAACAGGTGTGAGAGACAAAACCAACTCTACAGTCGAGATCGATGAGCTGACCCACCGAGAGAAGCTACATGGTAAGCTGGAGAACATGAGAAACAGCTAGAGCAGAAAAGTTAGTGACAAAAGAGTGCCTTGACAGCTGACAGACATAGAAATACCGTCAGTTGTCTGAACAAAGATAGAAAAAGCAGAAGGTCCTACTGAAGTGAGAGATGTGTAGTCTGGTGTTATGTGAAAAGAGGCACCATAATCCAGAACCCAAGAAGTACCTGGAGTAGACGTCTGAGCTAGACCGACATAACCTACTGAGCTGTGAGAGAGCTGCTGAAGTAGAGCCTAGTAGAGCTACGGAACAGAGTCACCTCGCTGAGAAGGTCCTGATCCTCCCATCGAGGAAGGGCCTCCCTGCCCCCTCCCTTGGATCGTCCACCCCCACATGCCTTGTTCCACTTTTTTCGCACCACAACTCTGGTAGTCATGCCCAAGGATTGGAAACCCGGTCCCGGGATGGATCCCGGCCAGCCGCCGATGCATCGTAACCGCCGGTTACGGTCGATTACGGTCAAACCGGTTTTTTTCGGATGAAATTCGTTCAAATTTGATTAAAAATCATTCGAATTTGAATTTGAATTTGAAAAGTCCGGGATTACCGGCCGGGATCCCGTATCCCGCCCTCCGATAGCGATAATCGCCCAGAATCGATTCTGCGGCGGATTTTAATCCATGGTCATGCCCGAAGTTCTTACAATAATTGCACTGAACCCCAGTTGGTGCAAAAATAGGAGCGAAAAGAGACACCCGAGGAGGAATTGTAGTCAAAGCAGAAGTCGTCGGTGTAGTCGAAGAAGAAGGGATAACAAGCATAGCCAGAACAAACTGTGCTGCTAACCCGCGGCGAAGCTCCTTAGCACGAAGCGTCGAAAGAGCATCGCTGACTGACGGTCGTGGTGAGCGGCTCAACAGTTGAGCCATGACAGGCTCAAACTCTGGGCGAAGACGGCAGACGAAGTCATAAAGGCGAAGGCGGTCACGATCCACCTTCTGCACCTCATGACACTCCTGACAGAGTGGAGAAGCCAGCTCGTCCAGCTGGCGCCAGAGGCTGGCCAGGGCTCGAAAGAAAACGTCGACGGAGGAGTTCTCCCGGCGAAGCGTCTCCAACTCACGCTGAAGAGAAAAGAACTGAGCATCGCTGCTCTACTAGTATCGCTCGCGCAAGTACTCCCAGATCTGACGAGTGGAACACAGACCAACAATGTCTGGCTGGATGGAGTCGTCGACGCTGACCACTAGGATCAGCACACCAGCGCTCAAAAACGTCTATGGCATACTGAAAGGCCTCATCAGCAGCATCAACATCAGCAGCAGTGACCTCAGCCTCCTTTGCGGCCTCATCTTCTGCAGGAGGTGCAAAAGTAGGCTGTCTGGGTGGAGGCTGAATCGGCGTCGACGGAAAAGGTTGAACACCAGTGACATGTCCCCAAAGGCAGAGGCCATCGAGCGCGATCTCCATGAGTGAAGACCACAATCTATAGTTCGTCCCATGAAACTTTGTTCCCGAGAATGGGATCGGAGCTGATGGAACGGAAGCCATCGATAGGCGGCGCTGGATGGCGCGGCGACCAAAGCAACAAAGTCTAACAGGCGGCTCTCGATGGCTCGGCGATTAGATCAACGTTCTGTTTTTTTAAAAACACTCTTAAACCAAATTGTCGGTTCGTGCGGACGGCGACGACGGCTTCATCCTCGGGTCAGGCATGGCTCGTCCTACGAGCATCGGGCGGCGCCCTAGCTCGTCCTGCGAGCGTCGGGCGGTAGCATCCGAGGGGGGGGGGCGGATCTTCCCAACCTCTGAGCTCTCGTCTCCGGCGGCGGAAGGAAGCAAGCGGCGTTGGGTTCCCAACCTTCGAGCTCTCGTCTCCGGCGGCAGAAAGCAAGCGGCGTCAGGCGATGGCGTCGCATCAGGGGGCGGCACGCTGATTTCAGCGGCGGCGGCCTTCGACGATGGCAATGCATGTGGTAGCGGAAAGAGCTAGATTAGTGCCCTAGCTCTGATACCATGTTATAAATATTGTGTATATTCATGAGGCCCAATAGGCAATATATATAGAGATTAAAAGGAGATATTACAAAGGAATATGCCATATACAAAAGGCATATAAGGAAATATAAAGGAATTCCTATTCTAACACCTATATGATATGGGTATTTGACATGTTTTCCTGGCCTTCACTCCTGTTTCTCTCCATCTAGAAAACTAGAGATAAATCTTGCAAATTCTCTTTCTGCTACAAAATCTCCATCACTAGTTTCTCCAAGTGCCACTTTCCCATGGAAATTTCCACTCTGACATGTCAAAAGACCAAAACTAAAAGAAGAAACCTTGGTAGGTTCAGAAATATATAGCAAGTCAAAGGAGGATAACCAACCTATGACAGGAACTAAAGTTTACATGCAGCAATTATCCAATGTTTCAACAATGAACCTTTTTAGAATCAGTAATATTCTAATTACCTTATCAAGGTACTAAAACTAGATCAATTGTTCAAAAAGCATATTACCCAAACAACTATGAATCTGGCAACCGTGAGAATGCATAAGGACTAAGGAAACATACTTGTATGCATATTTGGGTATCCCAGAAGCTGAGATTACACTCTTCCTACCAGGCCCTTCCAACCACAGAGACGCCCCACGGTCGTCAAACTCCCTTGGGGATTCCTGCCCTGTAGTTGAGTTCGACAGCACGGCACAAGCATTAACGCCATTGGCACAAATGGGGATTGTCGATGCCCTCCTTGAGCTACTACTCCTTATTTGCGCCTGAGAGCGCCGATACCTCACGCACAGAAGTATTCCAACTGCCAGCAGCACCCCTATCACCACACCGACCGTGATTCCGATGATCAGACCCTCAGAAACCCCCTTCATTCTCCCCATTCAACCAGAGATACTAGGAAATGGGATGTTGCATCCACCTCATGGAAGCTCCAACGAGGAAGAAGACCAACAGCTATATCTATCTGCCAAGAAGTACAGTGAAGAATAGTAAATTAGAAGCCTTGAATTGTGAAAGCATGTGGCTCCATGCGTTAGGTGGCTGTCTGGGTCAACATCAAGAAATTGGAATGCAAACCATGAAAGGGATTCAGAAGGAGACGATATATTGTTAAGTTACAACAATCTCTAGTCAAACTTTGCCATCTCAACTTCTGTCACACCAAAATATCAGACCTTTGACAACAACGGTGAGACCACTGATAGGACACAAAGTTAAGAACTAATAACTTACATCAAAAACATAATTGGACAGGAACGAGTTGGATGTCATTGGTGAACTAACTTCCAAACTGAGACATTACTTTTCTTATTTTCTGAGAAAAAAAGTGATACATTTTTTCCGTGAATTAATTTGCCGTTAATACTACTGAAAATATACCTCAATGCACATCAAAATTCCCCTTTTGCTATGACGAAAGAATCAAAGACATACATGCAGCTCTTAAGGAACCAAATTACTTTCTTCTCAGTAGTTTTAGACCAATAATACCAAACATTTGGGATTTTTTTTCGTAGCGCGTACTCCAAAATTACAAGATACATCAAGTTAATAGACAAATGAGAGCGATACATCAAGTTAATAGACAAATGAGAGCAACAGAACTGTAAACAAAAGCAGAGTACATAAAACTCAGAGTTCCCACATCGTCACAAAAGATGAACTCCAAATCACACACCAGATACCCCTATATTTATCTCCACAAACACTAAAATCGTCAATACAATTGTAAAGATGTCACCTTTCACTGACGATTCAAGAATACTTCTGACCCTAAACACCATAAAAGCACCTCCTCCAGGCACACTAAAAACGATCCAACATCGAAGGGACAAGGACCCCGGAATAGCAAGATTGAACCAGCGCAAGAACTCTATAAACTCAAGAAAAGGTTGTATTGACCAATGAAACGGACAAAGAACTAGACATGCCAATCCAAAGATCAAGAAACCGAATCCAAGAAACGTACGAGCAACGACTACCCAAATGCGGGAGCAGATGGAGCCACGGGCGGGCGAATCTGTGCTTGTTCGGATCAGCGGGAGGCGTGGATCTCGATCGCGCCGCTCGTAAGAGGAAATGCCGACGGGTTGGGGAGAAATCGATCGAGGAAGTTTGGTGCTCGCTTGGGGCTCAAGAGAGGCGATAGAAAAGACGACTTTTGAGAGTGTAACTTACTGTGGAGAATAAAGCAAACAAGAAAAAAAGAGCCCATGAAAAAGAGAGAAAGGAAGGAATTGAGGGTAGTTTTGTAAATGTGCCTAAGTTCAAGATCATATCGGAGATCTCCCGTTTAGGATGCAATCGGAGTGGATATGAACGGATATCGCTCGTCTTGTATCATATTCTTTTTTTTTATCGGAGTTAGACATAAATAGTGTCAGATACTCGTTTTTCCATCACGTATTCGCTCCGCAAGCTTTCGGTCGGTTGGACGGACGGAAATTATCCGCTTCTTTTACACCCCTACACATGACATTGGATAGTGTGAGTGTAATCAGAGCAAATACGGAGAGACTAATCGCTGAGATGTCGAAAGAAAAACACTTAGTATCTTCTGTCTACTCAAATGCAGCAATCAGATCACCTATTTGTTATCTTGTTTCTAAGTGAAATCACAACAGGCTTTCCTCGTACCACATAACATACGCACACATACGGACGAATATCGCTCATCATGTATCTTATTCCGTATTTTTCTTCAGAGTCAGACACAAATAGTGTCAAATACCTCATTTCTTCATCTCATATTCGCTCCACGAGTCTTCGACCGGTCAGGAATTATCCACTCTTTGTTGCACCCCTACTCTCCCATTGGTGTCACAGGGCCAGAGCACTTTATGCGTGTTGAAATGACCAAACTACCCTTCTTCCCCCCTTCCGGCGGTTCTCGACTTTCTCTGCCCCTGACGACACTACCGAGCAGGTGGAATGAAAAGGCCAATTGACCAGAAGCTGCAGACCATCCCACCCTAGATCACCGACGAATGGGCCCGCATGTTTTACTGGCCCACGTGACATTCACAGAGGGCACAATCATGACATCATGTCCGGAAACCGCCTGCCGCCGCCCCTCCTCTCCCCGAGCAATTGAATTTTCAAATTAATTAAGGTTATTAAAGTTAAGGTCCTGTTTGAAATGCAAAATTTTCATAATTAAGTTATTGCTCCACTATTTCTCTCCTAATTTCACAAGCAGAAGTAGTAGGCACCAGCAACATCTGTACTCATTTCGACATGGGAAGATGACCTAACCCCTTCCTAGCTTCCAAGTCCAAATTCAGGCGCATCGTACACCGCGATATTTAGACGAGCAGTAGGGTTATTCGATCAATTATTTATATATATATATATATATCATGAGATGCTTGAAATTATTCACCTATGTCGATTTAGAGCGTTGGTTTCTGCTTAAGGAACCAATGGAAATGCGTACATGCCTACGAAGATTTCCTAAGCAATAACGTTTCCTTGGTTGCTAGGTACTCCCTTCGGCTCCAAATATAAATCGATTTAGTTTTGAATACACAAATTAAGGAGTGAGAGAAGTGACATTTGTGTCCTGCATTTATTCTATAGTTTAATGGTTCCACTCTTAAATATATGTTGAGAGGGAGAGAGGGGTTGAGAGATAAACCTCATTTATTCACGATAACATGTGCATTCATTCGGTGAGAGCATAATAGGAAGAAACCGGGTAAATTAAGCTCAAAGTTGTAGATGACTTAATTATATTTAGAGAAGCGTTTTTTTAGAGAATATTTAGAGAAGAGTTAAGAAAACTAAAACGACCTACATTTGGAATAAGAAGAAGCAGATATATGTACTATATATTCAATGAGGAAACGATGGCTATGGCCCTGTTGATTCTACTGAGGCTCCATTTGGAAAGCGTTAATTTCATAGAAAAACATTTCAATTCTCGCAGGAATCGGAGAAAATTCCCGCGTTTCAAACAGGGCCTTAGCTTCTCCCAGCTCTTGCGTCGGAAATTTTTGGAGCCAAGGGCTCACTGGCTCTGGCTTTTTCCTCAGAAGCTGGGAGCTAGAGTCGGGACAAATTAAGAGGCCTCTAAACTAATAATTACATTATTTATAGTAGATGTGTTTGGTCATATATATAGAACATTTCTAGCTTGTGACCAATCAGTTGATACTAGTAAGATATACGTGAGGAGAGCAAAGCCACATGGTCGTTATAAGTACTCATGTACGTACTGCACTGCACTGCACACCAGATTTTTTAATTAATGGATCAGGACTGAATAGATCATGCATTTCAAAGGACAAGATCGACTACTGAAAATTTGCTGGTACATGATTAGTTAAGGCGTGTATGATATGCTTTTGACTTGTTAAGGCGCGTTGCACACTTTTCTCAGCCATACATGATTGGTTCCCTCAATGTTGTAGATCCAGGGGCGGACTCAGGAGAAAAAATATCATCAGGATTATTACAGAAACTCATATCACTAATTTATAGTTTGTAATAAAAGGATCGTATGTTTTCTTATATACTAAGACTGAAGTGACGTTGACGTCACTTTTGACCCGACCCACACAAAAGATCATCCCCGGTAGATCTAGATCTGGATGCAATGCCCATGATACGTGCTAACATGCACACCCATTACCTATATATATCGACTGCTGGATGGCCAACCACAAATATAATATACATCAAACAGACATTGTTTTCCTTATTAATTTGTCTCTCAACAGCTAATTATCCACTCACCATGTATATAACTGTATCATTCCATAATCTTAGGGTAGGGTTCATGCATGCATGTTGCCCCAAGCATTTGACCGAATCCATGATAATTTCACATCTGATATACCTTGACTCATATATATGTAGGGGATGCATGCACATATAGTACATGTAAGTACGAACATTGGCACACGTGGACATGGTACAGTTTGACCACAAAGCCAGCAGTAGTAGTGCTACTGGAAGTTAATCTTTCACATGAAGTGTCCAGCTGAAATGCAAATTGATCTACGGTGAAAAGCATAGGATCACCTCCCTAATTGTAATACGATCGATGCATGCAGAGAGAAAAATCGGAATGGAATCTACGAGGAGTATACTGCCCACACACTGTTTTTTCCTTCTTCTTTTTGTGTTATATATATCATGGTAAATTGGTAATTCAGTATATGGATTGGTTGGTTTTAGTTTAGTTCTCTGTGCCATCATAGATTTAAATCTGGAGTGCTGCTAGCCCAACATGCTATATGTGACGCCCCGTGTCATTACCCTAAGGGTAATAACACTTAGGCACACGGATTACTATTCGTTTGCTCAGTAGAACACTGCTCCAACGAATAGTAAGCCTTCACCAGAGTTACGCAGCAGAACAATAAGATAGAAACTGTCCTTTATTACAACAGTTAGTCACACGGGGCTAAGGTCTTAATACAATATTTATATAAATACCCAAGGGAACTTCCCCGCTTCTCTTGTATACCCTGAAGTACCGCAGCCTATCCGTCCCACAAGCCAAAATAGCTCCCAACTCGCCCTGAGTCCTCTTAGTCCAAGCCTTCTCCTCCAGTTGTTGCTTCTGTACCTGCAAGTCCTTCGTCCCCCTCGGGATAGTTCCCGGTCGGACTAGGATCTACAAAGGAGAATACTAACAAGATTGAGTACACGAATGTACTCAGCAAGCATTAATAGCAAAAGATGCACAGGATGCACTATCTCTATTCATTATCACAATTTCTAAATCATCTCACTTTAGAAAATAGATCTCGACAAAAAGTGGCAAGTTTTAATACTGAAAAACCCTACTAGTCACTCGGAGAGACGAAAGACCCCCTGTGGTTCCCGTAGACTCCAATCCTGGAGATTGGCATGAATTCATGATTTGTTTGGCACTGCGCAGGCTTTGTACCACTTTACCCATAACTATTCTGAACTCTCTGTGAACAGGGTCCACCGCATTACCTTAGATGCGGGTTCGAGATCAGAATACAGAACGTTTTCCAGGTTACGTGATTAATTTCTCCACCCATCACCTTCCGTCGGTGTAGATTTAGTCACACTGCTGACCTCCTCATCCACCGAGTTACGGCGAGGTTGGTTGGCGACTTCTATCTGCACTCAACACTCCACCTTAGCGCTATAGCGCTTGGATCCCCACTTCGGACTATCCTCCACCGGTCCTGGGTTCCTCCATCACAATCACTCACACCTAATACTTACCCGTTGTGGAGAGCATAGTCACGTAACAAGGTAGCATTTTCTGCCCGTTGAAACGGGAAAATGGTTGGCACTGAATTTACGACATCTGACCGAACAAGAGTTTGTTGGTCCTTATATTATAACCATATGTAAAAAGGGGCTCACCTCTTACCTCATCATCAGCATCGCGTTTCCCCAGCCAGGGCCCCCTTTTACCCACCTAGTAAGTCTCATTCTTTCTTAATCATCTTATCTCAATCATTTTCTTTTTGGAAAAACCATTTTGATGCAATACTTATAATAGTGCAAGATAGGGTATATTTTTAAAGTAACTATATTCATGTTCAAGAGGATCGCTTGCCTTCGAGGACGTAGGAAAGGTTGGCGCCGATGAAGTTCTGGTCAGCTGCTCCGGTCTGTGCTGATTCGCCTTCTGTAGCAAACCGGCAACACGAATAATAGTATAAGTAAATACGTAGTTGGTTTGAGTGATAATAGGAATACATAAGTCAGTGACGACTGCCAGTTAGCACATTTTAATTAACTAAAGCATTTTCGAGATCTAGGCGAAGTTAGCACTCCCCTAAAGTCGTCCTACTGTCTACACACACCAACTAGTTTAACAACCATCGAAGTAAAGGATACCCAACTTAATCTAGCAGTCAAACCACTGAGCAACCAGAATCTACAACTTAACTAAAATCGCCAAAACCTAACCTAAACCTAATCTTCCCCTAATCCCTCCTCTCTCTCTCTCTCTCTTTCTCTCTTTCCTCCACCCGGCCGACCCTATGCACACACGCACCCAGCACACAACACTCACACTCCCCTCTCCTGATCCCCTTCTTCCTCCACTCACCTCCAAAGCGTCGCTGCCCCAGCTCGGCTCCTCCCGGCTCCGCTCTCTCCCTCAGCTCCTCGGCCCCCAAACCCGCGTCGTGGCTCCTGCGCCGCCACCACCGGTCCGAGGCTCCCCTGCCAGCCCGGCCGACCCTCGGCGTCCTCCCTCTTCCGCGCAGCCCGCCCGCCGCCGCCGCCGCCGCTTCCTCCCGGCTCGGCGTCCTCACCCGGCGCCGCCGGCCCGACGCCACCTTCTCCTGGCCTGGCTCCTCCCGGCGCGGCCAGAGGCCCGCGCTGCTGCACCCTCGCCTCCCCTCGGCTCAGCTCCGGTCGACCCGGGGCTGCCTTCCCGGCCTCCTCCATGCTTCCACTACATAGATCTACCGGTCCTAGGGACTTCTGCCCGGCCGGCTCGGCCTCCCGGCCGCCGGCGCCATGGCACAGATGCCTCTCCTACTACTGCTCTTCTTAGCTCTAGCTAGATGCTCATGTGCTGATGCTTTCTATTGATGCAAAATGCAGAGCTCAAGGTGGTTGATTTGGAAATGGATGTGGCCACTAGAGGAAACGACTTGAGAATGCGGTTACGGAGGTATGGATTCACCTACTGATTAACATGCTACTTTACCTGATGAGTGGAGACTGAGAAGGTTTCGGGTGGACGACTAGCAGTGGATGATTGGCGATGTTCGTGTTGGTGATGATAGCGGTGGTTCCGGATGGTGCTGGTGCTGCCAATCGCCCTCCTGCCTTGGCGTCGCCGTGCTCCTGGTCCCTGGCGTCGCCGAGCTCCCCTGATCTCCTTCTTCCACTGGCTCCCCGCTTGGCTTGCGGCTCCTTGGTGGCTCCTCCCTTCGGTCTTCGATTGGTAGGGTAGATCCTGGAGGTAAGGCCAGGGAGTGCAAATGGGACTTGGATGGTTGCTATGATGCATGATTGTAGGTCAACTGGTGTGGATCTGAGAGGGGAGATGCTACTAGAGGTAGAAGAAGGCTGCTGCAGAGGTATGAGTACTCACCTAAAGCTTGCAAGTGACAATGCAATTACGTGAAGATTGGAACTGAGATGGGTTGGGATCGATGTAGGAATAGTGGTCGGCGTTGGAGGTGGGGCTGCCGGCGGTGACTGAGGTGGTCGCCTTCGCCGACCTTGGCGTAGCAGTGCATCTGGGCTCATACGCTTCGGTGGAGAGGGTTGGGAATGTGGTGGTGAATGGTGGTTTTGCCTGTAAGGAGAGAATGAATGGGGGGCATTTTGACTGGTGAAATGGATAGGGATGAATGTCTGTTACCCACTGTGCAAATGGATAAGAACGCGCTGTTTGCATTGAGTCTTTCTTCTGTGTGTGGCCGTGAGGGTCTCAAACCGAATAGGAGGGGGGGCAAGGGAAAGGCTCCAGGGGGAATGGTCCTTGGGGCTGCTGCTTAGTATGCATTGAAGAAGAGACGACTACAAGGAGATGCATGGATACTGCCCAATGCAATGATGTAATATGCTTATAGGTTGATTGATGTAAAATGCACTACTATGAATAATGCAATTGCTGATTTATTGTCTAATGCAATTGATAATGCATTCTATTCACCTACTTGATCAAACTGTTGTGCTGAATGACAAATGCATGAATGATGCGAGTGTATGAATGATCGACACGATACGCTTTAGCTAATTAGGAGCGATCTAATACTATCATTAGCTCTCCACTAAGAAAAGCTTAAACGCGGCTAATTCCCGATTACTGCTACGAGATTAGGTCTAAAAACGCGAGCTCTCACACTATAACGTTGGTATGTATTTTAAATGGTATAGCAGTTTTATGGAGTTTTACGAAGTTTCAAAGCACGATATACGTTTAGTAGGTTTCAACGATTCCATATTTCAACTTTTGCGAGTTTCAATGAGTTCCAACGAGTTTCAAGTTCCATATTTCCGAAGGTTTCAGTAAGTTTCAAGTTCAAGACCCAAGTTTCAGCAAAGTTTCAATAAACTTTATGCGTTGGATTTCTTCGGCGGTGAAGGGATATGAAAGTTGATGTTCCAGGATTTGATCACGGAGGATGGGATAGAATACCATAGCGGTAATGTCTGGGTAACGGTATAAGGGTGACCTGAAGGTAAGTCACTAACTTATTAGGAGGTCAATCTGCAAACGGAGAGTGTTGCTTAGTGGCAGACGATGGCATGGCCCGTGCCACCTTGGGTGTTTTGTGGCTGCTCAAAGCAGGATGTCGCTTGAAGCCCGCTTTTTAATTGACTTGTGCTGCTTCCAACAAAACTTGATCTTAATTATAGTAACAAATTGATCGTGTGCCTCAACTATCATCATTCACATATTCATTTAACCTAAGTCTACACCAACTTTTACTTGTCTTTCGAGTTAAATCATGACTAAGATTTATATGGTCAAAACAATACCATAACCTCATTTAAATTGTAATTGAACCTTTGGCTAACTTCCCCAATTCCAATATTGGGGTCACTGCTAAGATCAGTAGGCCAAGCTTCTATATTAGAATCATACTTTCCAAGTCAATCTATTCTGCCAATTTATCTACCACATCATTGCTTACATTAGTCCACCGATAACTATGACTCAATCAAGCACTATTATTCAATTCACTCTACTGATTTCTTCAATTCTGTATAATCCAAGCTATGCACCCAAATTCCAATCACAACTTACTATACTCTTCCAATCCTCCTTTATTCATTCTCTAAACCCGATCAGATTATTAATACTAGATCTCCCACGATCACTAGCAATATATCTAAATCCCATTCCATTATCCAATTAAATCTAACAAATCTGACATAACCAAATTATCCAATTAATTCCATAGAGTTTACTCATATATTAATATTACACTAATTCACCAAAAATTAACCTCAGGTATTGGTACGAAGATCCAACCGTTTCGCCTTTCAATCACTGCCTTTACTGGATCAATTCCTCAGTACTAACTCTCCAATAGTTACCAAAATCCATTTGAATCTGCCAAGATATGTTTACATAATTAGATTAAGATTTATTCCTATATCCCAACAAAGATATACTTCTATAATCCAATCTTAACATACTCTAGTATTCAGCAAAGATATTTCTATAATCCAACGATAATATATTTCTAATAATCCAATCATAATATAATACTATGATCCAATAATGATGAAATCCGATAATCCCACTCCAACAATTATGAACTCCCACAATCCAATCTTCAACCATAATATATCCCATAATCCAATATATCTAACTCCAATAATCCCACAAATTCATTCATATGATCCAATAATGATGAAATCCGATAATCTCACTTCAACAATCTTGAAATCCCACAATCCAATCTTCCACAATAATCTATCTCATCATCCCATACTCCTAACTTCAATAATTCAACAATTACACTCCTATAATCCAATAGCTAGCGTTTATCTATATATCAACAATAATCCAATTATTCCATAATCATGTATCATTACTAATCCCATGTCCATCGATCCAAGCTCCACAACCATTTACTTATATAATTCAACGTTCATTGGTCCACTATCCAATAATCCAATAATAATATATGGTTATGATCCAACATCCAGTATTCAACCATTCTCTATTTCTACAATCCCACATCCAACCATTCATTTATTTAGTATACAATGATAATTTACTTCTATGATCAATATCCCCCAACGATGTGTTTCTAATACTCTAATATTTCCAGTCGTGTAATCCTTTAATCCGATATTCAACAATCGAGCTATCCTTTGCCAGGTGGCGACCTCTACACTTTGCATGACTAGGAGCTACTGCGATATGCTGCTGCTGAATTATGGGTCTCTGGAAGGATGGGTTGAAATTTCTTGGCTCGAGTGGTCTATATCAAGGTGGTGGTTGTTGTGGCATGCTTGGACAAGGTCCATAGGTAGGTGGTGGATGAGGATGGTTGTCTGCTGGTGTTGTGGTTGTTCTGGATTGGCTCGGCGCTATCTCGTTGAGGTCTGCTGGTGGATTTCCCGTTGATGTGTCCCGCGACAATCGTCCAAATCTTATTTCTGAATCTTGAGTGCAGTGTCTTCGTCCTTCCATCCTTTTGCATGGAGATGGATGGTTCAGTACTTCTTGGTGTGCCTGACTTATATTTGGAGTCCTTGATCGTGCTGCTAGAAAAGGTGATAAATTGCAGTTCAAGTCCCGAAGAGATGCAAGATTTGACACCAATAGGTTGTTGTGTGATCGAATGGCTTGCAGTAAATTTGACAGGTGGAAAGAAGGGTTGCTAGAGTGTTTCCTGGTGGAGCCTCCATTGTACTTGGCTGAAATGGGTTTGAATAAGAATGACTTAAGACTGATGGCAGGCTATACTTATAACCCAAGGAATCGTCGAGTACCTCCTGTCTCAAAATGTCAGGATGTGAAACATGGGGTACATCAAGACGCTCCACGCAAGTTCCCATGGTGGTCTCACAGTTCTCAGTGGCTGACGAATTCACTGCATTACGGTCAGAGGAATCTTGACCCCTCATAGGTATTGGATCAAAAGGTACCGATTCTTCAACAATAGGCAACTCCACACTGCTATCGGTGCTCTTTAGTGGGAAGCCCAGAAAATGCACTGGATTTTAAAACTGCCAAAGCTCAATTTGGTCCACTGGGTGTTGGAAATTTGCAAATGATCATGAATTATAATTGTTGTGTTATCCTCGGCTAACTTGATGGCCATTAACTCGTCATTATGTACACTTAGTTCCTGGAGGTTTGCTGCTGGTGACGATACATCCACCTTAGACTCATCAGCTTTATCCTCTGTGTGAGAATGCTGCTGAGCCAGCTAGGTACTCGGGTTCCGCAAAGATCCACCTTTGTATTCAAAATTACCTTCATGATGCTCCAGGTGTCTCTCGGGAGTATTTACTGATCTTAATTATAGTTAAGTTGTTTCCATCTGAATTGAGAATTTCATGTGAGTTAGCCATATCAACAACGTACGTAGATGACTGTGGTGGCACCTCATATAAGGATGGGTCATCCGAAGTCTCAGGGAGGGATGGTTAGTTTCCTGGCGGTGGTTCATCCTGTAGAGACCAATTTTTGTCATATGTCTGTTTGTTGTCAGCGGCTGAGTGACTATGGTCCTTGATTGTAATAGGATTGGCGCTTGGCAAGGGTGGGTATTGTCCAACATATCTTGTATGCTGCAACCACATACAGGCTAGAAGGTTTTCACGAAGTTACTTTGTCGCGATCTTATAATGTTAGTCATTGACAACTGATCTGGCGTCCTGAGGAAAAGTGTTGAGAGACTGGTTGCGTTGGCTCCGCAGTTGCAATATTTTACTTAGACGAGATCTTCCACGGTTGCACGAACTTCCTTGCTTCTTCAGCAATGATTTGAAGTAGATAAGAGGGTATCATGTTTACCTGACAAAGTTAACCCGCGGGTGAGTTGTATTACGCCACACACAGATAATCAAATAACACCAAGAAACATAGAGATGCAAAAAGATCCATATACTATACTACCGAGTCTCGTGCTCGATCCACGCTTGAGATCCCGTTCTCAAGACCGCCCAAACCACGTGTTTGGGACCGCTCAGAGCTTGCCTCTGAGTGCGACCTACACTACCCTGGATCCACGTGCACAGGTACGCTTGAGATCCCGTTCTCAAGACCGCCCAAACCACGTGTTTGGGACCGCTCAGGGCTCATTCTTGGCACGCCAGAGTTCGTTCTGGTGCGCGAGCTACACGCTCGGAGTGCCACGGACCACTCGTCTGGGAAAACTGAAGTGCAGAAAAGAGGATACGACATCTTTTTACTCCATCAGCCGTTATCTTTGTTCTCTTTAAGTAGTTACTGATTTATTGAAGAGGCTGACGTATCACTTTGGTTATAGAGATGAAAAGATAAGGAAGCTAATGGGTATGGTCTAGACTTATCCAGAGGCTGGAAAAGTAGGTCCATACCAGAGTTCTACTGCAAGCCTCTAACCCTGGCATGCAACTTATGATCTTATATTGATGCCTCACCACCTATAGTCTCAAGCATTCTACCCTAGATCGAAATGCTAGCCTAACAGATTATCTAGCAGGAATCAACAACACGAGTCCAATGACGAAGCACACGCTTTTCCCCCGTACTCTATCGGATGGAAGATTTAATCTAAACCTCCTACGAGGGGATGGTTCTATGTTAGCAGGCTGTCACTTTAAAGAAGATGAGGTTTCTAACATAATAGTTTTGAAACGGAACGGAAATAGAAATTGATATGGGGATGAGGTTAATAAGCTAATTATTGCAATATAGCAAAGTAGAAAAGCACACCTAAGTTCTTCCTACAGTTTCTATGTTATTAGCGTGTTCGAACCTATTGCTCGATACCATCTCAGGACGCCCGTGTCATTACCCCAAGGGTAATAACACTTAGGCACACGGATTACTATTCGTTTGCTCGGTGAGAACACTGCTCCAACGAATAGTAAGCCTTCACTAGAGTTATGTGAGAACAATAAGATAGAAGCGTCGCCCTATTACAATAGTTAGCCACGCTGGGGCTAAGGTCTTAATACAATATTTATATAAATACCCAAGGGAACTTCCCCGCTTCTCTTGTATACCCTGAAGTACCGACAGTCTATCCGTCCCACAAGCCAAAATAGCTCCCAACTCGCCCTGAGTCCACTTAGTCCAAGCCTTCTCCTCTAGTTGTTGCTTCTGTACCTGCAAGTCCTTCGTCCCCCTCGGGATAGTTCCCGGTCGGACTAGGATCTACAAAGGAGAATACTAACAAGGTTGAGTACACGAATGTACTCAGCAAGCATTAATAGCAAAAGATGCACAGGATGCACTATCTCTATTCATTATCACAATTTCTAAATTATCTCACTTTAGAAAATAGATCTCGACAAAAAGTGACAAGTTTTAATACTGAAAAACCCTACTAGTCACTCGGAGAGACGAAAGACCCCCTGTGGTTCCCGTAGACTCCAATCCTGGAGATTGGCATGAATTCATGATTTGTTTGGCACTGCGCAGGCTTTGTACCACTTTACCCATAGCTATTCTGAACTCTCTGTGAACAGGGTCCACCGCATTACCTTAGATGCGGGTTCGAGATCAGAATACAGAACGTTTTCCAGGTTACGTGATTAATTTCTCCACCCATCACCTTCCGTCGGTGTAGATTTAGTCACGCTGCTGACCTCCTCATCCACCGAGTTCTGGCGAGGTTGGTTGAGGCAGCTTCTATCCTGCACTCAACACTCCACCTTAGCGCTATAGCGCCTTGGATCCCCCACTTCCGGACTATCCCCCACCGGTCCTGGGTTCCTCCATCACAATCACTCACACCTAATACTTACCCGTTGTGGAGAGCATAGTCACGTAACAAGGTAGCATTTTCTGCCCGTTGAAACGGGAAAATGGTTGGCACTGAATTTACGGCATCTGACCGAGCAAGAGTTTGTTGGTCCTTATATTATAACCATATGTAAAAAGGGGCCCACCTCTTACCTCATCATCAGCATCGCGTTTCCCCAGCCAGGGCCCCCTTTTACCCACCTAGTAAGTCTCATTCTTTCTTAATGTAAGATCGAGTAGGCCGACTAGAGGGGGGGTGAATAGGCGTTTTAAAACTTTTATACGCTAAAACCGATTTCTAATGCGGAAGATAATATAAATACGGTTTTGCACAATTAAGACCTAAAAACCACTAGTCTCAACTAAGTGCTCCAACAATACAAGTCTAATGATAATAATCAATTGAGCATGAACTTGTGAGCAATTCAATTTAGGCAATGTAAAAGACACATAGCTAGGCAATCATTCATACACAATAGATGAGCAACTTAATTATATGAATGTAAATTGCAATAAGGTAAAGCTCAAGAATGCAAACCACAATTGACACGGCGATATTTTTCTCGTGGTGATCGAAGACTTGCCGGTCTCCCCTAATCCACGTTGAGGTAAGTTCAACCTTTTGGATCGGCTCCAAAACGCGAGGCAACACCTCCGAGGTAAGTCCAAACCACTTGGACCGGTTCCAACCGAACCAACACCTCTAAGTGAGTTCAACCGCTTGAACCGACTCCAACTTGAACTTATCACCTCAATCCACTAGAGTTGCTCTTACTCCGCTCCGGAGATGGCGAGCACCAAGCCACTCACAAATCGTCTGGGTCTTCTCACAAGCTTCACTTGAGAAGATCACCGACGCACAATGCCTCCACGCCGTCTAGGTGTCGCAAACACCAAGAGTAACAAGACTCAACTTTCACTTGAACCAATCAAGTGCCAAAGCTCTATGGATAAGCAATCCACAACCTAATGCAACACATGCACTTAGAGTTTGCTCTCAATCACTCACTAAGTGCAACACATGCACACAAGAGTATGAGAGGTTTGCTCTTAGCTCAAAGAAACTCAATGGGGCACCAGCAACACCTTTCTCACACAGCCAAGGTGGGTATTTATAGCCCACACACAAAAACTAGCCGTTGAGAAAAGATTCGGAGAATCTGGACAAAACCGGTCGATCAGCCAACTAATGGCGGTCGGACGCTAAGCGCCAACGGCTATAAAACTAGCCGTTGGACTCACAATCGGTCTGACCGCCAACCAATGGCGGTCGATCGCCACGCCTGCCGATCGCCGAGAGGCGGTCAGACCGCTCGACTGAGCACTGAGCAAAACCAGAAAACAACTCTTCTGGAAAACACGAACCGCCATACAAGATTCGGTACTACCGCACTCCGGTAGTACCGCTTCAAACTCCCGGTACTACCGCACACCGGTAGTACCTTTTCCAAGGGCCGGTACTACCGCAGGTCGGTCAGACCGCCCGAACCACGTCGGTCAGACCGCTCGGTCGCTGACCAAGAAAGTCACTCTCTGGAAAAAGCTGACCGCGACGTTTAACCGCGATCCCGGTCAGACCGCTCACAAGCTGCCGGTCAGACCGCAAACACCGGTCAGACCGCTACCACAGGCGGTCAAACCGCCAACAGTCACCAAGACTGAGAAGACTTTGCACATTTGCTTCAACTCAATTTGTAAAACATATTTGCCAAATTGATGTAACATGTACACAAGAGATGAAAGCTAGATTCTCAACAAGTCACAAAAACACATTTTGCCGACTTTTAGAATCATCGCCACAAGGAATAAGGTACATGAACTTAAACTGTTTGCAAAACACATTCGCAAACTAAAGTCACATGCTACAAGGAATAACCATGAGCCAAAACTATTTGCAAAACGCATTCGCAAATATAGACAACTTGTTAAGTTGAGCTAGAGCAAACACAATGAGCTATCAACACATGACTAACTCAAGTTACTAATTAAGACCCCTCTTAATAGTACGACAACCTATACTAGCAATCCGGTCTCCAACCAAACACCAAGACCGGTAAAAGACTAGGAACAAATTCTTAGCCCTAGCTAGTCATACCTTTTCCTTGCGCAACCACTTGAAGCTTGATGACGCATATCCTTGCTTCAAGTCTTGACATACATCAACTCATGATGCACTCTACACTTGACTTCCATCAACACATGATGGATTCTTCTTGTCTTGATGATCAACTCATGATCATCTCCTTTACTCCAAGCTCTTCACTTCAATATCATCAACTCATGATGATGTTCTTCTCTTGATATCATCAACACATGACGATATTCTTTTCTTCATAAACTTGACTTGATGACGATCAACTCATGAAGTCATCAAAGTCTTCAATCACACGGAACACAACCTATTTATCCATCTCAAGGAGAAACGTTAGTTCCACAATATGATTATCATTAATTACCACATCATACCATTAACTCATAATGGTTGGGATAAGATACCACAATCTTTCCCTCTTTGGTAATTTATGATAACCACTTCAATAGCAAGTAATTGAATGTAATTGGTATGAGTATATATAAACTACATAAGTTATGTATACTCAAAAGATACATGAGCATATATGAACTCCACAAGTCTCATATGCCCATATGAATATATACGAACTACACAAGTTGCATATATTCAAGGATATGAGTATATGAACTCATGCAAGTCTCATATGCCCATCTGGATATATACTGAACTACACAAGTTGCATATATTCAATGATATATTTCAAGGTAAAGATCCTTAATATATGTGGACAAAGGAATATGGATCAATACTAATGAAACCACAAGATATAGATTGAACTCCCCCTAAATGTGTACATACACGAGTGTGTAAATAAAACATATGCACATATACAAGGTTTCCTTTTTGGTGAAGTTCAACCTATATAATGGATCCGAGGAATGCAGCAAGATATAATAAGATGTTGAATGCATACCTCTTTGATCTTTAAATCCAATTGAGACTAAACAATTTGTATGACAATAGAAGTGTTAGTCATATAAATAGATTTGTCATTAATAACCAAAACCCCATTAACGCATAATGGCGGGTCTAGATTCTTCACTTAATCATCTTATCTCAATCATTTTCTTTTTGGAAAAACCATTTTGATGCAATACTTATAATAGTGCAAGATAGGGTATATTTTTAAAGTAACTATATTCATGTTCAAGAGGGTCGTTTGCCTTCGAGGACGTAGGAAAGGCTGGCGCCGATGAAGTTCTGGTCAGCTGCTCCGGTCTGTGCTGATTCGCCTTCTGTAGCAAACCGGCAACACGAATAATAGTATAAGTAAATATGTAGTTGGTTTGAGTGATAATAGGAATACATAAGTCAGTGACGACTGCCAGTTAGCATATTTTAATTAACTAAACATTTTCGAGATCTAGGCGAAGTTAGCACTCCCCTAAAGTCGCCCTACTGTCTACACACACCAACTAGTTTAACAATCATCGAAGTAAAGGATACCCAACTTAATCTAGCAGTCAAACCACTGAGCAACCAGAATCTACAACTTAACTAAAATCGCCAAATCCTAACCTAAACCTAATCTTCCCCTAATCCCCTCCTCTCTCTCTCTTTCTCTCTTTCCTCCGCCCGGCCGACCCTATGCACACACGCACCCAGCACACAACACTCACACTCCCCTCTCCCGATCCCCTTCTTCCTCCACTCACCTCCAAAGCGCCGCTGCCCCAGCTCGGCTCCTCCCGGCTCCGCTCGCTCCCTCAGCTCCTCGGCCCCCAAACCCGCGTCGTGGCTCCTGCGCCGCCACCACCGGTCCGAGGCTCCCGCCCGGCCGGCCAACCTCGGCGTCCTCCTCTTCCGCAGCCCGGCCCGCGCCGCCGCCCGACGCCGCTTCCTCCGGCTCGGCGTCCTCACGCGCCGCCGCCCGACGCCACCTTTCTTCTCGCCTGCTCCTCCCGCGGCGAGGCCAGCTGCTGCTGCACCTCGCCTCCTCGGCTCACCCGGTCGACCGGGCTGCCTTCCGGCCTCCTCCATGCTTCCATCGCATAGATCTACGGTCCTAGGGACTTTCGCCGGCCGGCTCGGCCTCGCCACGCGCGCCATGGCACGATGCCTCTCCTACTATCGCTCTTCTTAGCTCTAGCTAGATGCTCATGTCTTGATGCTTTCTATTGATGCAAAATGCAGAGCTCAAGGTGGTTGATTTGGAAATGGGCGTGGCCACTAGAGAAACGATCGGAGAATGCGATTCTGAGGTATGGATTCACCTCTTGATTAACATGCTACTTTACGATGAGTGGGAGCGAGAAGGTTTGGGTGGACGACTAGCGGTGGATGATTGGCGATGTTCGTGTTGGTGATGATAGCGGTGGTTCGGATGGTCTTTGTCTCGCCAATCGCCCTCCTGCCTTGGCGTCGTCGTGCTCCTGGTCGCTGGCATCGCCGAGCTCCCCTGATCTCCTTCTTCCACTGGCTCCCCGCTTGGCTTGCGGCTCCTTGGTGGCTCCTCCCTTCGGTCTTCGATTGGTAGGGTAGATCCTGGAGGTAAGGCCAAGGAGTGCAAATGGGACTTGGATGGTTGCTATGATGCATGACTGTAGGTCAACTGGTGTGGATCTGAGAGGGGAGATGCTACTGGAGGTAGAAGAAGGCTGCTGCAGAGGTATGAGTACTCACCTAAAGCTTGCAAGTGACAATGCAATTACCTGAAGATTGGAACTGAGATGGGTTGGGATCGATGTAGGAATAGTGGTCGTTGGAGGTGGGGCGCTGCGTGATCGAGGTGGTCGCCCTTCGCGACCTTTGGCGTAGCTGCATCTGGGCTCTTACGCCTTCGGTGGAGAGGGTTGGGAATGTGGTGGTGAATGGTGGTTTTGCTGTAGGAGAGAATGAATGGGGGCATTTGACCGTGAAATGGATGGGGATGAATGTCTGTTGCCCATTGTGCAAATGGATAAGAACGCCATTGTTTGCATTGAGTCTTCTTCGTGTGTGTGTAGGTGAGGTCTCAGACCGAATAGGAGGGGGGCAAGGGAAAGGCTCCAGGGGGAATGGTCCTTGGGGCTGCTGCTTAGTATGCATTGAAGAAGAGACGACTACAAGGAGATGCATGGATACTGCCCAATGCAATGATGTAATATGCTTCTAGGTTGATTGATGTAAAATGCACTACTATGAATAATGCAATTGCTGATTTATTGTCTAATGCAATTGATAATGCATTCTATTCACCTACTTGATCAAACTGTTGTGCTGAATGACAAATGCATGAATGATGCGAGTGTATAAATGATCGACACGATACGCTTTAGCTAATTAGGAGCGATCTAATACTATCGTTAGCTCTCCACTAAGAAAAGCTTAAACGCGGCTAATTCCCGATTACTGCTACGAGATTAGGTCTAAAAACGCGGGCTCTCACACTATAACGTTGGTATGTATTTTAAATGGTATAGCAGTTTTATGGAGTTTTACGAAGTTTCAGTGCACGATATACGTTTAGTAGGTTTCAACCAGTTCCATATTTCAACTTTTGCAGGTTTCAGCAGGTTTCAACGAGTTTCAAGTTCCATATTTCCGAAGGTTTCAGTAAGTTTCAAGTTCAAGACCCAAGCTTCAGCAAAGTTTCAATAAATTTTAAGTTTCAAAATGCCATGTTTCAGCAAGTTTCCAGTTTGAAACATAGTTTTATAAAAAAAAAAAGTTTTAGAAATGGACACATTGAAACTTGAGGTTTGAAGAGTTTCAAAACTGAAACTTCAGTCTTCAAGAATGAATTTCAAGGTTTCAACCAAGTTTCAGCCACGTTTCAATATCGAGTTTGAAGCACATTTCAAAGGGTTTCAAAACTAGAACACAAGTTTGGAAGCTAAAACTTCAAGATCCAGAAGAGTTTCAACCGAGTTCCAATACAAGTCCAATTTTCAGAGAGTTCTGTAAAAGGTTCCAGTAATTAAAGCGGGTATCAAGAGAGTATCAATCAAGTTTCGCAAAAAGAAAAACAAATTTCAATCAAATCCACAAACATATTGGAACGGTTGGAGAGCCGCCAGAGAGCTTGCCGACAACAAGAACACCGGCCGGCCGCACTCTGCCGCACTCGCCTGGGAGGCTGGGACTCCATGGCCGCTCTCGCCTACAGCCTCACGCTCACCACCATGCTCGCCCTGGGCTTTGCGCTCGTCGGGCTGTCGCGGCATGCTCCCCTACGGCCACGCGGCTGCGAGTCTCGCAGATGGGAGGAACACAGCCGCCATCGACTCGCTCACTTGTTGCCGCGCCTCCTCGCCGGCTGCCTGCGGTCGTTGTGAATCGGTCGTTGGTGCTGTGGAGAGATATGGGAATAGGAAGGTCTTGCTGATCCATGGAGAAGGGAGAAATGGCTTGCTGGATCGATGGAGAAGGATGGGGGAGAACTGGAGGAGCATGTAAGTAGGATCGAAATCTAGAGGGATTCTACAAAATATCTAAAAATCTAAAAAGTAGTATTCAATTCTCAACAAAAAAAATCCATGCCAATTTCGTCAAATAGAAACTAAGTTGATATATATTCTATCAGATTTGCTATTTCTAAGTCGTCGGAAATTTTCTTAAGTTTAAGTCAATTGTTGTGACCATTAGATTTATGTAGAGATTGATGTGTCATATGATTGGATATTGATCCAATGGATAAAACATGCGACTTATGCTTAATAAAATTTCAGCCACCTTACGAATAGACAATCTCATATTCTATTTAGAGTCTGGCTAGTTTTAAGTCTTCTGAAATTTTCTTAAATTTAAATCATTTGTTGTGAGCATTGGATTTGCGTAGAGATTGATGTGTTATATGATTAGATATTGATCTAATGATCACAACAAATAACTTATGGTTAAAAAAATTTCAGTCACCTTATAAATAAACAGTCCCTTCTATTTTTCACCACTATATTAGTTAATATGTGCTTGAGATTTACACCATGAGAGAAGATTTACATAGGTGCATACACAGTACAGGCAACCATATATATCTATATACATGCATCATACGTACATGCAGGTATACAATCACACGAAGATCGAAGCAGATGGATTATTTGCGGGATACGTATATAAATCTTTAGTCCTGCAATAAATAGATAATAATAATCTGTATACAGATGTCCAGTTCGCTTCGGTACTTTTCGTCATCATCGATCGGTCGAGGCCATCGTCATCATCAGCACCATCAGAACAGGAACGCCGCCGGTGCGAACGCTGGCATGGACGACGCGCTCTCGACGTGCCTGTATCACGCATGCATGTAATTAGGTTGGATCACAGTACACCATGAGAGAGAGATTGTCCTGTGTTTCTAACTATATCTGAGAGAGAGAGAGAGAGATGACATGCATGCGTGATGCGTCAAATGCATACCGGTATCCATCGCTGTGCGAGCGGCGCCGCACCCTGGCGGCCGGCTTTCCGGCCCTCGCCGGGGCGAGCCCGCCGGCCTTGCCGGCCTCGGCGAGCCCGCCGGCCTTGCCTGCCTCGGCGGTGCTGTACTCCTCATAGATCTCCCCGAGCGAGGGCCGCCACTGCGGCGAGCCCAGCGACCTTGCCCTCCCCCGCCTCCTCCTTGCGCCTCCGTCGCCGGAGGAGCACTTGGCCAGCTGCTGCTCCGCCGGCAGGGCGGCGGGCGGCGCGTCGTCGATGGGTCCCGCACGGCAGCCGCAGGGCACGAACGACAGGAGCCTCATCAGCTTCCTGCGCACCCACCCCGCTATCTTGCCCCTCCCCCCTCCCTCTCTCTCTCTCTCTCTAGATCTCTCCCGATATGATACTATGTCTCTCTCACTCTCTCTCTCTAGGGCAACGGAATGTCTGCGTCTATTTACGGAAGTGCCACTGGCTACGAGTAGCCTGAGCTAGCTAAATCAGCCAACCATATAAGCAGTTGTGTGCGAGATGGAGAGCGTGCCTGCGGTGTCACGTGCTGGGGCTGCTTTTATAGGGCTTGCACGGGTGGGAAATGACCGAAATGCCCTCGGTTTGCACTAGGGTGGTCCAGGGTAGCCTCGGGAACGTGAAATTGTCGACGCATTCGCCAATGCCATGACGTCGATCTCTAGGTATTTCTCCATCATATCGTGTGGTGCAAGTGCAATGCAACTAGTGGCGGAACTACCACCAGGGGATCCATGGCAGTTGCCCCGGATGTACCTAGGGACCTACCCCTAGGTACCTCCGCGACCGCATGCGCATGCGTGAGAAGACAGGAGCTCGGAGGGAGGAAGACGATGGACTCATCAGCGTGTGGGCTAGATCTGTGGGTGGCGTGGGCAGTGGGAGACGATGGACTCATCACCAGGACGATCCATGTGTAGTTTCTTCAATTAGAACTCGAGAATTCGAAGATATTTTAATATAATTAGTTATGTTAAATGCTGAATTTCATTGTACTTCCGTATAAAAGTTTGTCCCGAGTCTTCTAAATTCCTGGCTGTATGTATGTATTCCCGGGCCGCCAAGTGGGTGGTAGTGGTGCCGGACAGGGAAGTAGGGGTCGACGCGGCGGAGGCGTATTCTGTCTGGGTGCGTATATATATACGTACGCTGTTCTCTGGAGTACGTAGGGATTACGGAAGCCTTGGCTTTTTCTCTTTTTCTTTATTAGTATAAAGAAATGGGAGAGATTGGTCATCATGTCCAGTGTCTAATCAGGGATCGGGAAAAAAAATCCATTGATGTTAACGACAACACGTACGGTAATGCTGTGCATCTATACCATGCCCACGTATCGCGACGCCGTGGTTTCCCTGCGGCGCCGGGCGCCTCTCGCCATCTCTCGCCATCTCTCCATGACTCCATGCTTTCAGGCTCACTCCGATTCCCTGAATGATCATCGATGCATCGCCTGGGCCGGGCACCGCGACAGGCCGACGGCGACGACGAGAGAGGGAGAGACTGTGTGGCCACGCCCAGGCCGCGCCTCCGCCTGCGTATCTCAGGTGGATGCATCTCTACAGGTGGAGCAGATATTACGCTGCCACGAGTGCAGCGGCGAGGGAAGGTGTCGCCGTCAGTGATGTCGACAATGGTGGTCGCTGGCTCGCCGGCGTGACCAGACGGGCCGTGGGAACACTCGCGGAGGCGCCGGCCCAAGCGGGCAAGCGCCCAGGCTACAGGTGGACAAATCAACGTAAGAACATGAGACGGGCATGCACAGTAATGCAGACTGCGTCAGGCAAGCAGCACAAGGTTCATGCATGGTACAGGCAATACCTCTGATGAGAAGAATGTGCAACAGAAAACTCGACAAGAACACTATCCGTGTAACTGAAATCTTCAGACTATCAGTAACTGTAAGTACACCAATGGAGGAGGATCCCAGGTGTACCAATGGTAAGAACTAAGAGCATCTATAATAATTTATTTCTTAGTTTGTTACTAATAGGAGAGAGTATTCAATTTAATAAAAAGAAACAAAACTTCTAATAGAATATTTCTTGAGCTTATATCTAAGACTTTAAATCCTACTTTAATTGCTATACACAAAACAGGTTTTTAGGTAACAAACAAGTCTCCAATAACTATTTTATTGTTTATTGTGTCTTGATATCAACAATTTGTTTATTTCTTCATCTAGAAACAAACTTACCTTATCTCCTCCATATCACCAGAATACTGTTGTAATAACCCTTAGTAACAAGTGATATATATTAGTGTGTTAAGTAGCTAAAAAAAAGGCAATTAAGCCGGATCTAGCGCAAAAAAAAAAAACACGTGCAATGTTTAGCCTCTGTGGTGGGATCCACTCGGGAGTAAAAAATGATTTCCTAAACTACTTTCCCCACCGTTTGCAATAATTGATGTCCGAGTTCAACGTATCCAGAGCCGGACCTTGTAATGGAAATATGGAATCGAGTCCAGCAATTTTTTCAAAGACTTGGTGGTGCAAGGTTGGTGTGAGCTCTTAACATCCAAAAAGTAAACTCAGCCTCGACTATCAGGCAACGTTGCACACCCTAAGGACAGGGATACACACAGAACAAACCATATCAAGCAGCACAAGGCTCATGGTAGAGGTGATAATTCTGATAAGAAGATGGCAAAAATCAAATGCGGAGACAAGAACAGGACGCAACACAGGTGCATGCACTGTTGATCACAAATGAATTGCACTGTGCAGGTCAGGGTCACCATCGCCATCAAGGATGACGGATTAATTCAGCTGTACCTTCCCTTACCCTGTGAACGTGTTCTTATTCTGATCTACGAGTCAGTATCCGGCCATTACAGTGCCAGGACATGCCATCAGCTGATAAGCGCCACGACAAGCAGGACAGGGAACATTATTAGCAAAGGTTTGGAGCTGCTTGTCAGTTGTGCGTTGATAGCAATACTTGTTTGGTCCATACTCGGTTTGACAAGCGCTTCTCCATGTGGAAACCATGGATGCGAGTAAATGACCACTCCAACACGATAAGAATATTGGATGGGAAATGGCGTTCACACCTGGGACAAAACGATAGCTATAGACTAACTGTAGAATTGATGGCTTGTTGATCTGCTGTCAGCCCCACAGCCAGATAGTGTGTCCCACGAATGTTTCTTCATCCACTGTGCACCCCAGGAACCGTATGGAGGGCCCCATGATTGTTACGGCTGCGAAGTTGTCTCTGGTTGCTGCGGCGGTGGTCTGGGTCTAGCATATTCGGCGAAAATAACCCATCCATCGAGAAACTGCACAGAAATGGAGCTGTGTCAGAAAAATAAAAGAACCAACATTGTTATACAATGCAGCAAGGCTTTACACAGGAGCCTAAAATGGCTGGGGATCTTCCCCGCAACAGCTTTCAGAGAATTCGACAACATCAAATACATTCATTTTTTTCTTTTTTCTTGAGTCGATATGCAATAGCTTTGGTGTGTCAATTAATTACTCAAAACTAATGAAAGGGCGAAATAGCTCAAGATAAGAATCAAGAACTTAGGCACTCAAGAAAGCATAACTAACATTAAACCTTGGTGGAAAGGGCACCCTCCCCGCGCGGTACACACCACCCCAAAAAAATGGGCTGTCGGATCGTCGCCAGGCGGCTGAGATCGTGTGGAGTGCAGAGGCCCTCCGGATGCGTGCGGATCATCATCGGACGGCAGGCATCACGTGGAGCGCACAAACCCTAATCCCACCCATCTCTCTCCTCCTGTCTGCTCGCTCGATCCCGTTCCACCGCTCCTCCCCTCGCTACTTTCCCCTCCACCCGCCCCCTCGGTCTCCTTCCCCAGTCGCCACCTCGACGCCTCCCTTCCCTTCCGTCCCTTCGCCTTGCGCCCACCTAGGCCACCGCTGCCGGTACCACCGGTCGCCTTGCATTGCGTCGTGTCGCCTGGCCTCCGTCCTCCTCTCCACCTTCTCTCTCCCATGCGCCTCCGGCCCCCTTGGTTCGCCTCGCGTCCAGCTCCTATTCCCTTCCTCTCCCTCCTCTACCGCCCCTCTCCGTCAGTGTCGCTAGTCCCTCCCTATTCTTCCCCCCGCCGCCCCCCTTGATCTCCTTCCCCAGCCGCCCTCTCAGTATCCCTCCCAAGCCGCCGCCTCGGTGCCTCCTGGACCAGCGATGCGCGAGTTGCGGAGGTGAGGGTTCTGCGAGGTGGCACTCCCATTCTCCCCTCCCTCCTGCTCCCCTTCGCCCGGGTGCCGCCGTCGCCTGGCTTGCTCAAGCGCCCCCGTTCCACTGGCTCCCTCCTGATTCGTTCTCCTCGCCCCCTCCTTCACTCGTTCACAGGATTCTATGTGCTCATCTATCTCCATGTTGCGGCTAGGGTTCTGCGCCGTCGGTTTCGCTCTGCGGCGGCTTCGATCGGCGGCGAAGGTTGGGCGCCACACCGATCCCAGTAGAGAGCCTAACATCTTCTTCCTCTGTGGCAAGGGGTTCATGCTCCATTGCCTCAAGTTGATCAACAAATTTATTCTCCAATTCTGCCATGACTTTGTTGATTGTGTGTGTGAGAGATTTTATCCGGGGCAGAACTATGCAATCATATATTACAGAATTCTACAACAATATCTCTAATGTTCCAAGCATTCTTTTGGCGCTTTTTGGACTTGTGAATGCTGTTGGGAGTATCATCTTCCATGCCACCTTGCAACATGTGTAAGTTTTCTTTTAGCTATAGTATTTTTTGCTGCTTTTAAGTGCCACCTTTAATAATATGATTATCATAATAGATACTACAACTACTACCTTAATTTTTTATGTGATTAATCGTACCATTCGCCCCTGGAATGTTGTTCGTTTCTCTAACACGCTTCTTACAGTTTAACTCACTATGATGGGGATATGTTTTTTTGGGTGTTGGAGTATGATGACATTATTGGCCCATGTCATTTTACATAATCTTTTCCTTTATGGAACATATAAGCTTTCTATAGAAAAGTATGAATAGTTTGTTCTCATATAGAATGCAAAACTGATCACTTCAACCTTTTCGGTAATTATTTATGAAACCTACACACACGCAGAGAACAACAACCATTTGGTGCTGGCTAACTTCTAGTAACTAGTTACAGCACGACAGTCATTTGGGCAATAACTTGTCAGAGAATAATTATCCAGAAGGAACGGAACAAAGCAAGATTCCATTAACTAATAGCAACTGTATTCGTTATACATTTGCTTGCATATATGTGTCATACCAGGGATTTCACTAAGAGTTCTAAAAATTGACAAAACCAGTAGAGTATCATTGTTACCAAGAAAATGTACTCGCTGATACATCAGACTGACATCCAGTATATTGTAGCAGTATCAATATAGTCATATATATAATTTTATACAACAAGAATCAAGACACCAGAATGCAAACTTTATACTAAGATTTTAAATACAGTGCAAGAGTACAAATTATTCTATTGTTTTGGGAGAATTCGAGTTAGATTTCATTGTTCCCAATAAACTACCCTCCTACTCCTAGCTGCTAAAATTGCCCCAAATGTGTCAGTCTCACTCATGAGTCATGACTTGCCTATTGCAAGAAAATAACAGTGTCATAGTTATAATAAATCAGCAAAATAATCTAGTTGTACTTGTACCTAGACTGTCATGTGCACATTATGGCCGGCCGGCAGCAACGCCAGCACATGGCAGGAGGTGTGCAGCCCTTTACGGACCATGGAGGTGGCACACCTAGGGGAGCAGCTGCCACAATACTAGGGCCCGCTAAGTAGGCTTAGGGATAAATTTAATTATCCTGGTTAGCAAGATAATATCTTTAAATTAAAATCTTATCTTCAGTAGATGGGAAGTAATCTTATCTTTACATGGAAAGTTTAGATTGAATTGTTAGGTGTTGTCCCTATATAAAGGGCGTATTATCATTGAGCTTAAGCAACCAATGAGTTAAGAAGTTCCTCCTCAAGTCTATCCCTCTCCTAGCTGAGTCCCTTCCTACCTGGCATGAGCCCTCTCCTCTAAGCGCAGTTCTTTCTTCTAACCTTCACTGTTGTTCCGTTTAGATTGAATTGTTAGGTGTTGTCCCTATATAAAGGGAATGAGTTAAGAAGTTCCTCCTCAAGTCTATCCCTCTCCTAGCTAAGTCCCTTCCTCCCTGGCATGGGCCCTCTCCTCTAAGCGCAGTTCTTTCTTCTAACCTTCGCTGTCGGTCTCTCTTCTGCGGTGTTTATCCCCTGATGTACTAGCGTACATCACACAGACATTTAGATTTAAACATAAATCTAAAAAATCAATACTCAAACAAATCATAGTGGTACATCGCTTGATATTCAGCATCTGGTATGTCAGAGAGACAGACTGCATCTGGTATGGACACGAGGCTGATATCTGCATTTTTTTAGAACCATGCCTGTCGTTGTTTTGAATTGTTGGCACATAGACAACTGGTTATGTGCCCTGTGCATGAGTGGGGTGAGCAAAAGTAGCAAGGAGCCAACGATCAATTATGTGTGGAGAATATGACAGACATTTCCAGAGGAATCAAAGATAGATAAGACCTTAGGTAGTTCACAAACTGCAATATCTTTAGCTTAATGGTTTACTCTGCAGTCTGCAGAAACAGTTGTTAGTTGTTACTAATTTTGGAAGTGGGATAGGAGTAGGACATGTCCTATGTGCTTGTGCAAAATCAAAATGGCAAACTTCCACTGAATAAAGGGCAAAATTGGCTACAGGATACTCAACTTTTGCGTTCTTAACTGATGCCCGATGGACACCCAAAAATCGTGTCTCGGCCAAAAGACACTAAAAATTTGTAGCTATTTGCTATTAGATACCCCTCTTATTAAAATAATATATCCGGCTGATTAGGAGAGAGAAATTTTGTAAAATTACCTCAATGCTCCCAATGCAAAGTTGCTGGCTCGATCAGTCGGTCTGGCTACTGTCTACAGTGCCAGGCTCGGTGCAGCACAGTACTGCACATTGACGCAGAGAAAGAGAGAGAGAGAGCAGGGGAGGTGGCGGTGGGTGGTGGCAGCGGAGGAGGCGAGGGGCGACGGCTGTGGTGAGGGGGAGGCGGTGTGAAGAGGAGGACCCGGCGGTGGAGGTAGCTTGAGGGCGCGATGGCGGCTGTATCCGGCGGCCCATGGCCGGATCCAGGCTGGTTCGGCTATGGAGGAAGAGGAGGAGAGGAGACGGATCCAGGCTGGTTCGGCTAGGGAGGAAGAGGAGGAGAGGAAGGAGACCGAAGGGCAAAATGGACATTTCGTATGCTTTCTCTCTCTCTCCTCTCCCACCTGAAAATAATATAATAATCGCCTCAATGTCCTACAACAAATAGACAATTTTAGTACTTTTTGGCAAAGACATGATGATTTTTAGGTGTCTATCAGCTAAGGGTGCAAAAGTTGAATGTCTTCTACCCAATTTTGCCTTGAAGGAAGTATCCAGGTTGATCTCAAAGAAAGCCAAAATGTCCAAAAAACAAGGTGAAGATACCCGCGATGCGTTATATTGTAGTACCGTATAACGCAAAATACACACTAAGCAGTTTAAGGTCACCAAAGTTTTTTTTTTTTTGGGGGGGGGGGGGGCGGGGGGTGGGGTGTGGGAGCTGCAAATATCTTTTTAAAAAGATGCTAAAAAAATGGCTCCCTGCACTCCCTCCCTACCACCCTCTCGCCCTTCGTTCTCTGAATTCCCCAATGCCATCAATTTCCATAATGGATCTACTAACTACTACACACTGCTGCAGTAGAATACATCATCTGATTTCAACATAAATTTGGCTGACTGGCCACCAAACAAAATAACAGGCAGAATTTAAATACCAAAGAGTTACAGATTTTGTTGCATCAGCAGTCCTGGAGACTACAAGGCAGGAGACAAACAAAATACGATTGGAATTTTATTTTTTATCCAGGAATACCAACTAAGCAAAAATAACAGCCGTTTTAACCAAAAACACACATGCATTGAGAACTTAATTGATACATCTGAACACACATATGCATGATGTTCTCATACATTTACTACTTAGCACTTTCTAGTAGTATTATCCAATATATCTGATGACTACATGTGTATATATTGACAGAGAGAAGAGAAAAAAACAGCTAATGGTGAGCAATGCTGCACT
This sequence comes from Ampelocalamus luodianensis, assembly GCA_036346255.1. NCBI lineage: Eukaryota > Viridiplantae > Streptophyta > Magnoliopsida > Poales > Poaceae > Ampelocalamus > Ampelocalamus luodianensis. The sequence goes on along the minus strand of CM070632.1, from coordinate 49,674,244 downwards.
ATGGTCTACAACGACACAAAGCATTATAGGAACAGTAAGACTTCTTCAATAAATGATAATAAAGCAAAATCACAGAACCACCGAAGTAGGAAGACAAAAATATAGACAGTAAAGATGTTACTTTAGAAACCAAACCTTTCCATCCATTCCATCTATTCCTTTTGCCGCATCTTCGACTGTAGCATACCTCACAAAGCCAAACCCCTTAGAGAAGCCAGTGACACGATCTGCAACAACTCGAGCTGCAATTTGGAATACAAGAGAGAACCTTCAAATACAAGGCATGTAAAATAAATAAAATAATGGGTTAATTTCTTATTTGCCACTGAAAGTTGGCCGCATCCCTAAAATGCCATCGTGTAATTGCTCTTCCTTTCATTGCCATCGGTTCTCAAATTCTATCCCGTTTTTGCCACTCATATTAGTCTCGTTAGGTCCAGCCGCCATTAACTGCTAAAAAAGGTCAAAGTACCTATCTTACCCTTCTTCGTCGTGCGAAATTTGGACCCAGACCTTGAAGTTGCCACCAAAAGAAGAGCTCACAGCCATGTTTTTGCCTGGGCAGAAAGCAACAGCAGAAATCCCAGCATCACTGTGAGGCTCATAAATGACAGTGGACAAAAAATATTGTCCTGTGTGAGACCCATGCTTCCAAAATTTCAGTGTAACAAGGCCACCTAATTCTTCTTCAGGAAACTTGGAATCCACAGTGCACATAAAATTGCCATCGATGGACAATGAAACTAAAGAAATGTACATCATGATAACATCAACAAGCTGAAAGTTCCTCTCACACACTTGCACCTCTGAAACCTCAGTGTTCTCAAACAAATTGTAGAACTGTATGCAATAATCTTCTGTTGGTATAGCAACAAGCCTGTTAGTGTAATCAAATCCGTACACATCTCGGTAACTACCACCCAGGTCTGGGGAAGCGATAGGTAGCTTAATTCCAGCAATAGATTTCATGACCTCCATATTAGGCATTTTTAGAAGATGGACTTGATTATTTGTACATGACACAGGAAATGGAAGAGTCCGGAGAATCTACAAAGAACAAAAGAGGAGATCCTAGACGTGGTTTATACCGCCCACCTGTCTTGTTGGCGTCGAGCAGGACGTTGGCGGACTTGACGTCGCGGTGAATGACGGGGGTTCGGCGTCGTGGAGCGCGTGGAGCGCCCTCGTCGTCTGGAGCGCGAGGCGGATGCGGCGTGGCCACCGGGGTTGAAGTGGAGCAGGTCGTAGAGCGTGCCGTTGGGCATGTACTCGACGACAAGGTGGCGCAGGGCCGCGGGCGATGGTGCGCGTTGGCGGGGCCGGAGTTAGAGAAGCTGAGGAGGTTGATGAGGCGCGGGCCCCAGACGGAGGAGAGGATGCGGATCTCGTTGTCCACCTCGGGGCAGCGTGGGGAGGGGCGCTTGACGGCGACCGCGAGGCCAGAGGGGAGAACGTCCCTGTAGACGGCGACCTGCGCAAGATGGGGAGCGGCATGTGGCCATGGACGAGTCCGCACGACAAGAGAGATGGGGGGAGAGAGAGAGGAGGAGGAGGAGGAGGAAGAAGATGGGAGAGGTAGAAGGGTAAATATGTCTTTTTGTACATAATTTGACAGTCAACACATGGTTGACCGATGGAAGTGGAAAAAATGGGATAGAATTTGCGAACCAATGACAATGAAAGGAAGAGTAATTTCGCGATGGCATTTTAGGGATGCGGCAAACTTCCAGTGGCAAATAAGGAATTAACCCAATAAATAATGACAACATTTAAATTTTACAAGAAAATCATACCTTGCACAACTTCCCCAAACTTTGCAAATGTTTCTCTAAGTCCTTCTGTTGTTGTACGCTTGCTTAACCCTATAAATCATTGACGTTACGATGGGATTCCACAGATTGTGTGCACCACAGGATTAAAAAAGGAGCAAAATTATAAACTTAATAGAAGACTTATAAGGCAGGGAAAGCAGTACTACACTACTACTAGCTTTCTTTTAGTAGGTCCAATAAGATTGTGAACTACAAGCTCAAGACAAATTTGCACACATTCGATAAGTTTAAGAGGCACAGCAGTACAACTGCATTTAAATGGTGCTTAGTAGGTTAATTTTCCATTTCATCAGTTTCCTGTTATAGAGTTTCTTATGTGTACATGTAGGATCAAGCAAGAACCAAGATGGCAAAAAGTTCAGCCCCAAGTAGAAATCATTGAAAAATTGCCTTATTGGGCAATGCTTATATGATTTATCACACACTTTCAAAATCATTTTACATTATCCTCGTCAACTACTTGTCTAGTTGCTCGTGGCCAATTCCACTGATCCAATTTCTTGTGCTTAGTTGATCATCAGTTCATCACATTCGCCAACGATGATGGCATATTAAATGAAAATTAAATTGACATCCAGCAGCAGAAGAAACAAAAGATTGAATAAGTCTGCCAAGTAGAGAAGGCGGAAGAAGTACGAGGATTGGTATTATAATCTGAACCAGGATTAGGTAGCCTTCAAACAAGGCTTTTGTTCTGCCGGTTTATCAGTCATCCCATTTGTCTTTCATTTTCGTCCTATAGGCTCTGCTCAAAAAGTTTCATGAGGGGATCTCAGAACAGCAGCCACAACTACTATACAGGAATGGACTGGATCATGTACAAATGTCATGATTCAAACTTCTGTGGTGTTAGCTCAGTCAGAGAACTTTGTTAGCCTATTCCTACAGAAAACCAGAAGAGGGTGCATCCAAGTACAAAATTGAATCGACCAAAATGGTGTGGATTCAAGTACAAGTCCATCATATGTTTTATCTAAGAAACACATGAGTTACTTTTACCTGTTCTAGCGCTCTCAAGAATTTAGATAAATTCCTCACATGTTTCGTAGTTATTCAGGAGTTCACAACGCGAAGGTCATTCACTGTAATGATGCATGTGACACCTTTTATAACTCTTCCGCTAATTATTTTAAGAACCAGTTTTACGATCAGTTCCTTACATGAATATTGTGTCCTAGACTGCTAGACATGAACCGACGTGCATGCTTGGGTTACTCAAGATAACTCATGCCAAGGATTTGCATGAACTTCACACTACCCCCTATCTGTTTTTTACTGTTACCTCTCCTTTTTTTAATTGAACAAAAATGGAAATCGGTATCTTATCTCCTAATTCGTTCCTGCGCATCAAGCAGCTCATATCTATAAAATCACGCAGACAGCAGAGCCCTGAATTGCTTTCCGTCACCCAAGATGCAAAAATTGCGCACAAGCCACAACAAAATTCTGCATTTCCGAGGTGCAAGCTTATAATCAAGCCATCACTAAACAACAGCCACAGCCAAATCCTGAGCTATCTGACCCTAATCGACTGGGGGCAAAATTAAGGCCACAAGAAAACTTCCCCGCGCCCAAGATGCGAGTTTTAGAGCTAAATCTCTAGAAGAGAGCAACGCCTGAGGGGTGTTGCGTTACGGAAAAGGAAGGAAACAGGAAGAGGGGGAGAAAGGATCGCACCGGAGACGAAGAGGTTGGGGGAGGGGTCGGCCTTCGGGGGCGGGGTCGGAGCCTTCTGCGGGGCGAAGGCCGAGATGGAGAACATGCGCCGGAATCCGGACCTTGCCGCAGCCGCCGCCATCGCCGCCGGAATTCGCTGATGGAAAGGTTGGGGAATTAGGTATTTGGTTCCTCTTTCTCCCTGGGATTTAATTTGCCCTTTCAGAGTATTTAATTTGTTAATTTGCCCTTTCAGAGTATTTAATTCATATTTTTATTTTAATGACCCTGGTTCATATATGAAAAGACGCTTTTGTCCCTCTCTCTCTTCTCTATTTCTCTTGGACGAAAGCCCTGTGGAGTCCAACTTCTCAGTGCACACGCTCGCCGCCTCCTCCAACCTCCGCGACGACGATGATAGGAGACAGCTCGCCGAGGCGGGGAGGCGCCGTACGCTCCTCGCTGCACGGCGTCACACTTGCCGAGCAGCTCGTCGCCTCCTCCAACCTCCGCGACGACGACGACGATGACGGGAGACAGCTCGCCGGGACGAGGAGGTGTCGCACGCTCCTCTATGTCATCCGCGACGTTGACCCAATGACATAGCAAGAACTTTCAATCTCACTTCATTCAATGATCCAAAATTGCAAGTCTGAGGAGCACAATGTGAATATCCTTACCATGGATTAAAACCAATTTCAGTTCTATCAAGCTCAAGGGGAACAAATTTCACACGATCAGCAATACAACTAAGATATCACAGAAAATATCACAAGATATTTTAAGAGTAACATTTTAGATAGATCAGGATTTCAGTCGCTGTCACATTCAGATGTCATAGTCAACAGTGATCCAAAATTCCAAATCCAAGCTGCACAGGTCGCTTGCACAGCGCTACATGATATTTTGGGCTGAGGATGAATTTGTCTGTCGAAAAGCTTGCCTACACATGGCGCCAGATGATAGAACTAATGGTGCCCTTTTGTTTCAGTATGTGGATAAATGCCTGCAAAACTGGCACAATAAGGATTTGGGTCAATATACACACCAATCTGTAGCTAAGGGTGGATTTGCACACATTACTACCTCATGAAGATGCTGACTCGGGCTGAGCGGCCTGTTGTCTTGGTCTCCTGCTGGCTGGGGGTCCATCTCTTCGCCTCTCATACCGTCTGCTTTCATACTTTGACGTCCTCCGCTCCTTTGGTTGGTAGGTTGGGTATGTGCATGGAATTATCTCACCGTTTATGTATTTATCACCTGAATGTTGAAAAAAAAGAAGAGTGAACAACATAGTGATAAAGAAGCAATGGGCATATAAATCCGCAGCTGCAGTCTGCAGATAATAGCATTGCACTAACCTCCATAGTCCTTGTTTTTTACATCAATGTAGGAATCAGGGAGCACCCACAGGACACCAGGCAAACCTACAGTCAACGGAAGAACAGTTTGAACCAGGGCAATAAAAAAATGTCTGGAATAACGGTTATGTACCGAACAACCAGTAGATCGAGGATTACCCTTGAACTTCTCTGATGTTTCTTCGTCAACAGTGCACTGGAATCCGGTGTAGGTGGTTGTGCTGAAGGCATACATGTTCTTCTTGGCTTCCTCCATGCTGTGATTGTAACAAAATGCTCAGCCTAGACTCTTACACACATATCCCTTTGGAATTCAGATGTACCTTATCAAGTAAATGAACTAGAGGAGGAAAACTCAAACCTACAGTATATGTTGCTAACCTAACACATATACTCACATCATCAAGACACAGAACTGTTGCTCTTCACATATGTGCAGCAGCCATGGAACAATTAACGTTCTAAGTATATCTAATCAATAGACATTTCCTGTGTCTACACTAGACATTTTGAACCTTGTCAAGTACAAAATATATGTGGTGTGGTCGTGTGTGGCATATCTATCTATGATCTATCTAGCACACACTTGTTCTTCGACGAATTATCTAGTAATACAGCAGTACACACTTGTGCATCTTGTAAAATTTGCATAACAACTTCTGAAGCATGAGATAAACCACAAGAACTAAACCAATGTAATGCCTTTTTCACTCTATCAGAGATGTGTGGCTCCAATTCCGATTGCAATTGCAATTGGCATGCTCCATCCATTGCCTCTTTTCAACTAGTACCGGAACAACATTTCGCTCTTCGATTAGTATTCTTGGCAACGTCTACAAGGAACTAGACCCCGCGCCTAGTTAGCAACCACAGAAGCATCAGCAGGGAGAAAAATTGCAGCTACCTGCCAAGGACGGTGGCGAGGGTGTTGAGGTAGGTGTCGATCATCTGCTCGCGCGTGGGCGCGGGGTCCTTGGGGAACTCCATGACGATCAGCCAGTGGTTGTAGTCGCACCCGGGGAGCAGTATCGTCTCCCTCTGCTCGCTCCCCGCCCCCGCGGCGGCCGGCGGCTTCGGCTGCGCGCGCCGGAGGCCCTGGGCCGCCGGAACTGCGATTGCAGGGAACGCAGCGGCTCGGGGGAGAGCAGCGGCCGCGGGGGCGGAGGAGGAAGAGGAGGGCTTCGCGGGAAAGGCGAAGGCCTGGGCCGCGAGGCGCGCGGCGACGGCGGCGTTCGGGAGGGAGGCCATTGGAGCGCGCGCGCGCGAGAGAGTGAGGTTTACGAGTTGGGGATAAGGTGAGAGAGAGAGTGTGTGTTATAATGGAGGGGAGAGAGGAGATATTTCACGACGAGAGTTTTATGGTTAGCACCCCTATTTATAGTCTACGATCCTGCTAGAGTTTGGGATGAGGAGCTCACCTTGAATCAGGTCTGCCGGCCTGGGTCCGGTTTCTTAACACTCCCCCTTGGGCACTCATCCTTCATGTCTATGCCTCGTCAAAACTCCATAAAACCCATGTGGAAAAAATTTAAAGAAAGAGTACATGATACACGTTCTGCTGTGATGCACGAATTGCCTCGTTAAAACCTTAGCCGAGAAACTTCAGAAAAACTCGTCAAGGGAAAAAGAGTATAATCCACCCAATTTCATTTAATCTCCTGGATTTATTCTTTAGGTACTCGATCTTCATGATCAAGCTTTAATAATGAGTTCGTGAAGGTTCTCCCCCTGAATTCTGCACTTCTCTAAGTCTCACCATTCCAATTCACGTATGCATCTTTCAAAGCTAGACGCTGAAAGTGACTTAGTGAATAAATCTGCAAGATTCTCACATGACTTAATATACAGTACTTTGATTTCGTTCATCTTTTGCAATTCATGAGCATAGAAGAACTTGGGGTTGATATGCTTTGTGAGAGGAATCTTCACATCACCCATCTGTACTTGTGCAACACAAGCTGCATTATCTTCATAGAAAATAGTGGGGGTTTACGCGGTATTCAATCCACACGACTGTTGGATGTGGTAAATCATCCGCTGAAGCCAAGCACATTCTCGTGAGGCCTTGTACAGTGCTATTGTTTTCGAGTGGTTCGTCGAAGTCGATACAAGACTCTGCTTAGACTATTTTCATGGAATTACGGTTCCACCACATTGGAATACATAGCATGTTTGCTATTTGGTTGTATGCGGGTCCTACAAGTACCCGTTATCTGCATTGTCATTCATAGTTAAGTCTTTGTTCTTTCTGTAGAATAGACCAAGTTCTTTGTTTCCTTGGAGGCATCGGAAGATGTACTTTATTCCCTGCCAATGCCTTTGGTAGGTTCTGTACTATACCTTGCTAATAGGTTCACGGCAAATGCAATGCCCGGTCTAGTACAGTTTGTTCAATACATAAGTGTTTCTGTTACACTTAGTGTGGGAATTCCGGTCCCAGGACTTCCCCCCTCTTCTTTAGGTCTGTACATGTCTTTGTCTTGCTGCAAAGATCTCCCGACATTGGCACTTTCAAAGGGTATGCCTTTGCAAAGTCGAACCTTTCTAACACCTTCTGAGTGTAGGCTGACTGATGCACTAATATCCCTTCAGAGGCATGCTCAAGCTGCAAGCCTAAGCAATATTTGGTTTTACCCAAACCTTTCATTTCGGACTCCGACTCCAGGTAAGAGCTTGCTTTCTTAATATCCTTGAGGTTAGATGATATTGAGATCATCTTCATACACTGAGATTATACAAAATCCATTCTGGGATCGTCGTATAAAAACACAGAGATTATTCTCATTGTTCGTGTAGCCTTTCTTGCATAGAAAGTCGCTTCAAGCGATTATATCACATTCTGTCTGATTGCTTAAGTTCGTACAATGACTTTCTGAGTTTCACACTGTACATATTTCTATTTGCTCTGTTTTGATTCGGGACAGTAATACATTCAGGTATCTTCATATAAATGTCCGAATCCAATATTTCATAAAGGTATGCTGGTACCCTATCCATCAATTTCACTTCTAACTTCAAGTTCACTGCCATTGAGATAAATATTTAAAAGGGAGTTCCACCCATGACCGAAGAATGAGTTTCTTTATAATCATCTTCTGGATGTCTAGTGAAACTTGTACAACGAGCCTTACATCTTTTCATTTCTCTTTCGAACAAATACCCATTTATACCCTACGGGATGCACAAGGGGAGACGTGCGGCTTACAGGCCCAAACATCTTTCTTTTATTCGGAGAGAATAATTCAGCTTCGATTGCCTTCTCCCAATCTTCTCAATCTGATCTTTTCTTTCATTTATCGAGCGATGCAGGCTCTGGATCAAGATTGATGATTGTGGCAAGTTTCTTTGCAAAGTAAGTGTCGACATTGGTTGTTTTAATATTCAAAGGTTCTCCCGAGGTCATAAAGTTTATAGCTATTTCTTCAAGGGGCGATTCTTTTAATGCTTCTACTTGCTCACCGCTGCTTTCAATTGTGGGGCAAGTCCCTTTAGTTTTTCAGCTCCGATGTGTGCGCACACATCCATGCTGATGTCTCCCTTCATGGGGATGTTCAATTATGGTATACCTTTTCTGAAGGTTCCATACCGATGCAGTCTCAAGCGGCTCCCCTTCCGTTCGGGCACTTGGTGATCGGTCAGATCAAGTCCTTTTTATCCTTTTTCACCAGCGTCCCGGTTGCCGGATTCGAGGGACCGGAGTTCTCGTCCTTTTATTCTGAAGCCTCTGGACGGGATTAGGGATACCTTCAATGATATTTCAACCCTCTCCGGTGCATTGCTTGCAGGCAAATGCTACTTATTCACGATCTTCAAATCACTAAAGTAGTGTGGCAGTTGATTCGCTAATACTTGCGAATCAATTATCTTTTGGACTTCAATTGTCTTCTAGACTTCAATTCAATTATCTTCTGGACTTCTCTATTTGCTTCACTAGTGCTCGGGTCATATGTATAGATTTCAATTATCTTCTGGACTTTAAATGTCTTCTAGACTTCAATTATTTCCCAACATTATTATCAAGGGTTGATTTCCTCCCCCTAATGACGGGAAATTAACCTCATCTAATGTACTATCAGCGAATCGGGCATTATACAAATCTCCAGTCATATGGTCCAAATACTTGATTATGGATGTTGTCTCATAACCAACGTATATCTCAGACTTTCAGAGAATACCCATTGCAGTTCGCTACGGTGGTGGTATAGGTATATAACCCTTGCAACCAAACCTGCGAAGATGAGAAGTTTTCAGTACTGACCCTTGCGCTAGTTGCATAGTTAGATGGATGTTATAGGCCGACGGTCTAAAATTGATGAGAGATGCTACGAGCAGGACTGTGTGTCCACAACATATAGTTGGTAAATTACAATTCTTCAAAGTTCTGCTAGTCCATTCTGGGTGCGGATGTGCGGTATAGAATGCTCAACTTTAATTCCCATTTTCATACAATAATCATCAGATACCTTCGGAGTACATTCTCCGGCGTTGTCCATTCAGATGGACTTCACGTGATGATCAGGAAAATTATTTTTTAATTGTTAATTATCTGCGATATTTAGCTTTGCAAAAGCATGGTTTCTCATAGACAATAAACATACGTGCGACCATTCCGAGGAAGCATCGATGAGCACCATAAAATACCTAATTGACCCTTACAGGGGCTGTATAGGACCGCAAAAGTTTCCCTGGATACGGTCCAGGAATGCAGGGACATCATCCTTCGCTTTCAGAGCAAAAGGTCTAATAATTAATTTCCCGGTGGCACATGCGGGGCGCACAAAATCTTCCAGATTCGGGAAATTCTTTATATTCATATTATGTCCCTGTGAATTGTTAATTATATCTCTCATTATCCTAAGACCTAGGTGGCATAATCTATCATGCCAGAGATAGATAAGTTCAGAGCTTCTAAATACGGTTTTTAAGGCAGTATAGGCTGCAGGTGCCTTAACATTAATGTAGTATAGCCCAGTTTCATATGAAGGAAGATATTCTAATACTATTTTTCACTTTCTTCATGCTTTGTAGTGAGCAGGTATTCTGTACCATACTCTTCTTCAGTCTCTACATGGAAACTGTTAGCGCAAATATCCTTGAGAGTTCTAGTCGATTCTGGGTACAACAAGTCTTCTCCAATGACTAAAGTTGTGCCCGTTGGGAGTATAATTATGGCCCTTCCTGAGCCTATTATTCAATTATCGCTGCCTGCGATTGTCGTAAGACTACCAGCATTCTTGCTGATTGACTGGAAAATTTCCATTTCTCTCAGGATGGTATTCGTTGTGCCGCTACATGCTAAGCACACTTCCTCCATAGGGCGCTACATACGTTCTAATATAATGTACTTTAATAATATGTAGCAGAAAGCAAGCAACACATAAATAAAATACTTCAGATATTAGAACATAACTTGCTATTATAAAGACGGGAAAAATAAGCCTTGCAGGACTCATAATAAGAATTTAATGTTTTGCTCTCCTAGACCTTGCAACCATTATTCAATAATTCAAAACTCTGCTTCAATTACAAACTGCAAGTTTCTATAAAAGATCCAAGTGCATTTCGTGCACTAGATTGAATCGGCGAAGTATTCAGGAACTTCTGCCTCAATCGGCTCCATGTGCGATCTTCTCCTCTTGGGTAGCTACTGCTGCGACTGCTGCGATATCCAAAGGAGGGATGATGGGGGCTGCTACAGGGCTGTCCACATTCATAAGTGCAAATAATGGATGTGAATCCTCTGTGCCTGCAATGGCGAGGTGTGCCTCATGCTACCATTTGCCCTTCTTCTTAGACTAAAAAACATCAATAACGTGCGACCCGCGACCTTACCCTTCTTGCTCCTCTCATTCGTGAGAGGTTTCATCACCTTGTAGCTGCTAGCAGTGGCTTCATGGCCAACATTACTACTAGGTGGCTGCGAGATGTAGTTCTTTCTTAGAACATCATCTTGAGTTTTCGCAGCTTGCATGATGTCAATTAATTCGGCATACTGCATGTAGCCGTCATGACGATAGTTGCGTGTGGCTTGCACCGCGTTCGGGTGAAAGGTAGAGAGAGTCTTCTCAATCTTCTGCTGCATCCGTGATTACATTACCACAGAATTAAAGACTGATATAAATTCTGGCCATGCTGGGTCAGTTCTTCGAATTCCTAATTCGTGATGCCAGTCATTTTCATATTCATACAAAATTCATAAGATTACTGCTAGTAATCTGCAAAAAATGGTTGCAAAATTCTCAAAATGCTCTTCGAACTCCTGGTTCGTAATCCCGTATTTTTCTATGCATTTTTCATGATTTACTGCTATTTTCAGTGATTAAAAGTAATATAAACAATTACAGATAATCAAAACAGTAAACACAATAAATAAATTGCATAGAAATAACAACAACAAAGTTAAACATGCTTCAAATGCAAAAATTGATTCAAAAATTGAATTCCCGTGACTCTTTTCTACTCGAAAAAGTATTTTCAGCAAATTCTGCAATTTCCAGGGGTTAACACGCAAAATTTTAATACAGAGAAGATAATGCGCGTAATTTTCATAATTTGAGGCATTTTGTTGCAAAATTTCCTCATTCACATAAGGATCCCTGTGATTTTCAGAATTGTGAGGGGCCTTTTTGAAAAAAAATCTTTTATTCTTTTCAGTTTTTTCTTTCTTTTTACCAAATTTCTTTGCTTTCCATGTTTGGGCCAACTGGCCATTCATCTTGGCCCATGCACGTGCCTTTCTTCAATTTGACCCATGCACGTCCCTTTCTTCAATTTGGCCTTGGCCGTGCTTCAAATATCCATTCGGTCAGCCTGTGCTGCAACCTGCAAGGCCCGTTTGGCTAGTTTAAGTGGGAAGGTGCATTAGGTTTTCCCATGCCTTGTCCCCAAAACTGGCGGCGACGGCTCGAGGGGCAGCCATGGCTGCGCATGCGGGCGTGATGGAGGCAGCACCGGTTTCGAGGCGTGGCGTCGCGCACATGCGAGTGGTGCGCGCGCTAGGTGGCATCGGGTGGCCGGCCGGCGGCGCGGGGGTGTTGCGGCGCGCGCGCGCGCGCGCGCGCAGAGCCGCGTGTGGCGGGCCGACGAGGATGCACGGCAAGTTAGCGCGATGGCGAGCGCGCGCCGAGGCGGTGGGTGCGGCGGCTCGGTGGCGCAACCACGAGGCGGCGGCACGACGGTGAGCCGACGGTGCTGCGGCGGGATCGCTCCGCGGCGTCGCGACGGCTCGAGCGGCGGTGCGCTCGAGCGGCGGCGCCCGTGCGGGTCCGACGCCGGAGTCATCTCTCCCCGCCTTTTTTTCTTCTCTTTCTTGGGCGGCGGCCATGCGAGGCTCCGGTGATGGCGCTGCGAGCGCATGCGGGCCGGAGAGGCGGTCGTGCACGGTGAACCGCGTGCTGGCAGCCATGGACAGGGAGGCGGCACTCCAAGGTGGCCGGAGGTGGTGCCGTGCGCAGGCGGTGGTGGCTTCAAGCCGGCCGGGGGGGGGTGCGCTCGTGCTGTGAAGGCTCCAGGCCGTTGGCAAAAATATCTTCATATTTACTGTTCATGCGATACAATGTGTGCTGTTCGTCCAAAAATACTGTTCATGATATCTCGTTCGTGCAATTACCGATCGGTTTGGCCGGCGACTCCAAGTCGGCTCGCGGTAGATTAGAACGAAATTGTAATTTCCAATCTACGGTACAATCGTCATCCACTCTTTCGTGCAATCTACCGATTGACATTGTGCCCGCGACTTTAAGTCGGTTCGCGGTAGATTAGAGCGGATTTGCACCGTAGAAAACCAATCTAGAAAGCAAATTTGCAGAATTTAAAGCAATCTAGAAAATACGATTCAATCTACGAGTGTCGTTCTTCGACGGTTACCTTTTCGATGCGAGGAGAGTTGATCGTGCTGATAACGTGTTGAGGAACCGTCGCTGGCGAGTCCAGTCCGAGCGATTACCTCGTAGACAAACTCAGAATCGTAAGAACAATGCATGAACACAAGAACATAATAAGAGATTGAACACAGAGATATAGGAGGACTTCTTGCTTCTCTTTATTCCTTCATTGAACGATCAATCTTTTACAATGAATAACACCTCTTATTTATAGGCTACGACTCTGCTAGGGTTTGGGATGAGGAGCCCACCTTGGGCCAGGTCTGCCGGCATGGGCCCGGTTTCTTAATAGTTTGGTTGGTGATCTGATTCTATGTTTGAAAAAAAGTGATATCTAAAGGTAATTTAAAAAGTAGATTATTTTTCTCTAACCAGGTAAACCTGAAGATAGCTGTTTGGTTGAAAGTCTATGTCTGATATTGATGAATAAAAAGTAAAATGTTAGATCAAAGTATCAACGATAGATCAAGCAGTCTAGGAGGTCTGACTTTCATGCGCTCATTTTCTTTGTCTGGACTGCCTAAGCCGACCAGGCAACTCTATACCCAGGCTTCCGAGCAAACAGACTCTTAAGCTTTACTCTTTAGGCTTTTGTGAAGTGGGCCCGGCCGGATGATGGCAAGACTTTTCGGCTCTCTTTCTCCCTTGCTTTCATGGGCTGGATAAAATGGGCTTCTAAATTGGAATTCTAAAGGCCCGACTACTGAGTGGGCTGTCCGGGCCTGTGGGCAATTGCCCAATTAGCATTTTAGCAATGACAATTTCCCCCCCAAAATGACAAGAAAGCAAAGCCAGCAGTAGATGTGTCTCTTGAAAGGAAATGGTTTGGAATCGAAAGCATTTGACCTCTCACCAATCAGAGACACAAATTAAGGTACACTAATTTCAGCAAAACCAAATGCCAATCGACTGATACGGTAAATATCTCTGTCTGTCGGCAACTCGCGCAATTGCTTTCAAGGGAAGGATTTTATCTTGGCACACAATGGGAACAAAGAAGAAAATCGATCGTCAGCCCATCTTTCATATGCTTTCTAAGATTTGTATTTATTTTCGATGTAGCTAATTATTTGCCCCGTCTCCCTTTACTATTTGCTAAATCCTTTTCGCATTTTAACCCACGTAAAATAACCATTATGCCCCCTTGGCCCAATGTACATTAGCCAACAGTACATAGACGCCGACTGTACACCAGAGATGAACAAGGTCCCAGTGGTTCACCGGAGATGAACAAGACGGCGGCCCGGCGGTACACCGGAGAAGTACAAGGCGGCGGCCTGGCGATACATCGGAGATGAATGACACGGCGGCCCGGCGGTACACCGGAGATGAAACATGGCGGCACACCGGAGATGAACAAGAAGAAGAGTCACCGATGAGCTTGGGATCTAGAGTACATGGCGGTGGCAGCGCTGTTTCATCACTTATGTTAGAGCAATTACTTTTGTGATATTGAATTGCTAGCTGTCAATTAAATTTTTTGGTAAGTAGTGGAGCTCAAAACCTAGCATATTTCTAAGGAATTGTCACACATAATCTATGATCATACCAGGCCATTAGTGGCGAGGAGGTCTAACTTAATGCTTGAGCAGCCTGACATGTGAGAGCAAATGTTTTAACATCAACTTGAGCTTGTAGCTACTTGCGAGTTGCTTTAGCCCACTTCCTTTTTCTGTACAGCATGATCATGGTGGGCTTGGGGTGCTTGATCTTGATACCATGAATGTTAGCTTGTTGGGTAAATTAGAAAATGAGAATGGACTACGGCAGCAACTCCTTAGGAAGAAGTATCTAGGTAAGACTACTTTATCCCAAGCAGTTAGCAAGCCTGGGGATTCTCATTTTTGGCAAGGGCTAATGGAAGTTAAAAATATTTTCCTCTCTTTCTGTAAGAAGAAAGTGGGGAGTGGTCTTAGAACCAGATTTTGGGAGGACATTTGGATTGGAGACAAACATTTGTCCTGTGCTTTTCCTAGATTGTATAACCTCACTTTCTCTCATAATGTAACTATGGCTAAAGTTTTTGAGTAAGGTTGGGGTTGTATTAAATTTAGAAGGATCCTGTGGGGGGATTTACTTAAGATGTGGCATGACCTTCAACAACTGTGTGAGGGGGTTGCTTTGAATCGAGAAGAGGATAGGTTTGTGTGCACTCTGAGTGCTAGTGACAAATTATCAGTGCACCTTTCCTACTGTGCACTGAAAATGCAAAGTAATTGTTACCCTTACAAGTTTTTGTGAAAGGAAAATGCCACTGAAAATCAAAGTGTTTCTCTGGTTGGTTCTAAGAAATTCTGTACTTACTAATGATAATTTGTTGAGAAGAGGTTGGCATGGGTCGAAGCTATGCCGATTTTGTCGCAGGGAGGAAACTGTTGAACATTTGTTTGTCTTGTCCCCTGTCTAAATTTATATGGACCATTATTGCTTGCTCTTTATGTTTTCAATCGATGCCTGTTGACGTGCAATCCCTCCTTGGATGGTGATATCAATTCCCTAAATCTAAGCGTCTGTTGGTTATTGTTGGAATAGCGGCAGTGATTTGGTCAATTTGGAAAGCCAGGAACCTCGCAGTGTTTCAACCTGTTCTTTCTTCTGACCCTAATGTTTTGATTTTCAATATTTGCTATTGGCTTTAGTTCTGGTCTTTGCTTCAGAAACATGCATATCAAGAGCTCATACGATCAAGGGATCAAGGTGTCGCGGTCTGTGGCGAAGGAGGTGTTTGATAGATCAAGAGGCTGGACCGCTGGAATTCTCAGATTGGAAGATGCTGTGGCATGAAGATTGGCGAGAAGTACTTGTCTTTAGTTCATCTTGCTGGAGTTTACATTGTTTCATCTTGCTAGAGAGTTTTTAGAGTTTTTGAGAGTAGAGTGTTGTGTCCTCTCTATTGTCAATTTGCTCGGTAACCTTTTGTAATGTGATAGTACAAGCTTTGTCCTCAGCTTGTTTTTTCTTCTTTTTGTTAAGAGACATCTATTTAATGCTCACGTAATTTTATTGTTGCTGGAATTATACTTTATTGTTCATAATTAAATCTGGAATTATCCTGAAATATTTGCTGAAACCGCAATGTTTACAACATGTACGTGGTGGCAGCTTAACATGGTGTCTGGTTCACCAAATCTTCCAATCCATGCCAAGCCACTTGCTTCCTTGTCTGCAGCTGTATATCAGAAGCGAACTTTGCAATTTATTAAAAGCATTTGATGCTGAATGAAATGTCCAGCAGAAATGAGGTCATGGAGGCCTCTTCCAAATAGCTACACTACAAGAACACTTACCGAATGTGCACTCAATCATGACAAATCATACCTATGACTTTCATGAACCTAACATCTTGCAAAAGCAACGATTATCTTTTTGATCTTTTCCCTTCTTTTGGTGGCTGTCTAGAAATCTTTAAAGCTCATACTGAATATATGGTGCTGCACTGAGGTTTTTGCTTTTGATCAACAGCAAGCATCTTTAGAAGTATGGGCAGGCAATGAAACTTTTTCTGGAGTTACGGTTAATTTGTCAAATCCTGAAAGGCATTAGCTCCTCGCCCCCTCCCAGCATTTTGACAATCCTTAATCCTTTTTAATTCAAATACAATTTGCTTGATCCTTAACTAGTGGCCATCTTTCTAAGATAGGCATTTGAAGTCTTTAGGGGAATCAGTTCCTCAATTAATCCTCTATTTATTCTCTTGAAAAACTGTTGAGGCTTGAGAACCTCAGTTGTCATCTTTTCCTACTTTATTGCTTAGGTTTGAAGGAACACGGGTAGGCTACACTAGCGTAATTTCAAAAATCTACCGCGCAACCAAGGAACCTCCGCTAGTAATAGATCACGAGATTATCACTAGACGCGTAGATTCGCAGCGGAAGAAAAGTCGATGTAGCGCGTTGGTGCGGTTATAGTCGTACTAGTCTCGCGCCTCCTCCAAGTGCTCCTCGTGACCGTCACAAATTGCGGATCGTCCTAGCGTTGAAGCCTCGCAGCAATGCCTCCAAGGTATCCACACGTACGGAGCAGAAACACTACGTGCCGGAGTGCTAGCGTCGGCTGCACGGTTTTGGGCGAAGGAGGTGTGGTGGCTAGGGTTTCGAGAATTCCAAAATTCACACATAACCCTATGCCACTGCCCCTCTATTTATAGGCATCTATGATAGGTTTTGAACTTTGAGGCATATTAAGAACTCGTGGCTCATAAGAATTCGAATCACCATCCAAAATGTGTCCCAGCCCTTTAAGCGTAAGACCCTATATGTTCACGTACACTTGGACATGGTCCGGGTACTCCTACTCGTCCACTAATCGGTAGTGGCCCCCGGTAGGACATGCCGATTCCCGAGTATATGTAAAGATCACATCGAATAAACCTCAACAAACCTCATATGCATTTTCCTTTGCCTCACGATATCGGTTAAACTCAAGGCAAGTAAGTGCCATCCTCGTTGGTAAGCTCAACCACTCTTTCTCGATCACGTGACTCGAATTCCCTGGCTATGGTTAACTCTTTAACCTCGAGTAGCATGACCATACATTTCTAGAATCCGATCACTCGAGAGGTCTAGAGATATCTCTCCCATTGCATGGAGGGATAAATCCTATCTTGACGCATGTATCATGACAAACCCAAAAGCTATATTTATAACTACCTAGTTACGGAGTCGCGTTTGGCAACCCTAAGTAAGTCACTACACATCTCGAGTACATGCGACGACCTCAAGTTTAAGGATATAGCATACGCATTGTAAATGAGATCAACTGATGACATATAAGAATACAACGTTCTCGTAGTGTCTCATAGTGGGTCGATCCAACCCTATGTTTGCTAACATGTATCCATATTATTAGTTTGATATTTCCATATCTATGATCCGTGAAACATGGTCATCAACCAATACATATGCTAGTGTATTCATATGTGTCATCATATGTTTTCGACTAGGGATTGCTTTAGAATAATCATTGCAAAAAAATAGAGTTTCACAAACAAGTCACATCCTTACTAATAGATATGAACGATATTATTCAAGGAACAAGATAACATATTATCCAATAAATTATGAACATGATAAAATATAATCATCTCCATGATTACCGCTAAGTCATATCTCCAACAAGGTTAACATTTCATTTTTGTTTGCGCATTTCATGGTGTCATAGTGTGGCTATTTTGTACTCCCAAATTTAGTTGAAACATAACATAATTTCTCTCCTAGGTGCTTCTAGAATGTTTTACAGCAATAATTTGTTAAGAGCTCATGCCAATCTTTTCAATCGTTTTCTTTGGAGAGATTTAATATCTGAAAAAGATATGAATCACAATAAATGCCATGTGTCCTCACCAGAAAGGCGAAAAAAGGACCAAAGAGTACACCAACTACTGAACAATTTGTAGTAGTATCTTTATTGAAAAGAAAAGCAGTTTCTTCTAGATTGAAAAGGACTATGTCCCGCTCCTGATTCAACATCCAGCTACTCCTTCCATGTCATGAAAGAGAAGTAAGAGCCATAACACAAGTATACTGTGGAACTTAAGAGATGTTACAGTATATTCACAAGAAAGATGTGAATAGTATCAAAAGTAAACACCACAAACACGCTAAACGATTAAATCGATGTACCTATGTGTTACCTTGTATCACTGCATGTGCATGGCTTCAAGTATGATTATCATATCAGGAACAATTTACAATGTAAGTAGTTGCTCCGCGTAGTTAATTGGGGGAAAAAATGACATGCAAACAGTAGATAACTGATAACCTGGCAGAAAATTAGTCGTTTTACACATGTTGAACTGATATCTTTTTTCTAGAGCCACCTAAAGTGGCAGAACCAAAGGAAATACTCACAAAACTATTCCATTACATCAACCAAAGCCAGGCCTAAATTTAAATCTGTGAGAAGAAAACAATACTGAAGCACTAGAACAATTCCAACATGATGCTGAAACATTTCCAGCTTGAATTCATTGAGGCAAGAAATGGTAAATGACTGTTTATATCATGACAAATTGTTGGAGAACAACCCAAATTTCAATTCCAATTATTCTTTAAGGTCAACTGACAAACTCTGAAACTATCAACTCTAGGGCTAAATTTTATTCCAGGTAGATGGTAGGACAAAGGCAATCTGGGTGATCATGCAGAACCCTTGAGCTTCTTTGCAATTCCCGCAAAGTATTTTCCTTGGTGGAAGGCTTGTTGCAGCTCAAGCTCAGTAGCAACTCTTGATCCATCCCCAGCAAATGTGCCAGAACCATACGGGCTTCCACCCTTCACCTGTTCCATCTCAAACATACCAGCACCAAATGTGTACCCTACCGGAACAAAGATCATGCCGTGATGCACTAGCTGAGTAATTGCTGTCAACCTACACGATCCAAGAGCAGATTAGTATACACTATCTTAGTCTTGAACTTTCAATTGTAAGATAAAACAAGAAACTCAAAGCACATACTATTTTACATGAAAACATGACAGATTCACAAATGCCATTCTTGATGAAGAAAAATGAACTGTAGACTACATCATCAAAGTTTGAACATAATGTGCTGGAACATCTTACGGAGTAGTTTCTTGGCCGCCGCCCTGGGAGCCGGTGGAGTAGAAAATTCCTGCAGGCTTGCCTGCGAGCTGCTGAGTCCTCCATAGGCCACCAGTAGCATCCATGAATGCTTTAAATTGCGCAGCCATCATACCGAATCTCGTTGGGAACCCAAAGATGACACCATCAGCATCTGCAAGCTCTGCAGGAGTGATGACTGGTACATCCTTCTTTGGAGGAGCACCCATCTTAGTGAGTACTTCGTCGGAAAGAGTCTCTGGGACCTATTTAGATGACAGTTTTATCAACAGGTTAAAAAAACATTCAGCAAGTTAAAACTCTAGCAATAGTTCTCAGTCACTAAAACGGTATGACCTGCCATAGCTTGACTTCAACGCCTTCAACAGAAGCAGCACCCTTCTCGATCTCTTCAGCTAGCTTTGCAACATGCCCATACATGGAATAGTACCTGCAGAATATAAACTCACGAATATAATTTTAGGACAAAGATGAGATATGCTTCTGTTTTAGTACAGCGCCCAACCATTTCAACTATTTTATTTTAAAACTGAAAAAAGAACAGTTTGGCTATTGCAATAAGATGTGGATGCCATGATACACTTCCACAAGCCGTTTCTTTGATGTCTTGACCTTAACTAACATAAGACTCATCTTAGGATGCCTTTTCTGTCACTCTTGTCTTGGTGAACCATTGAATAGCAGGTCAAGACAATACAACTTGAAAAGAGTCTGGCATTTTGCTCAGCACATATAATCGCCTAGACAGTGCATCTGAAGAAGCAGTTACTGACGAATTGCACAAACAGTTACTGAGTAGTAAGCAATGTTAGTATACGACCCCAAATTTACCAGTTTCCACAAGAAGTGGTTCTGAAGTCCGAACCCCAGAAGAACAACGAAGCAAAGAAAGTTTAGCCTCTGCTAGTTAGTCGATCCCTCTTACTAAATCTTAGTCGATCCCTCTTACTAAATCAAACTCCAGAACCAACCCATTCCAATATGCTTCCAATATAAGTAGCAGAGAGCCCCAAGCAAAAGTCACCCAAATTTACGTCCCAATTGATGCTAATTACCCCACGGATCCACCCATACAAGAAATCAAGAATATCGCAGGCTTTTTCCCACTCCATCTTTCTCAGTAATAAAATCTTTTGCACTCCATTTCGACCCCATTCACGAAAATTTCACCATAAGAACACCATCTTGCCGCATTCTCCAAGAATTAACGGCCCCGAGTGAACAAGAACACCCGAAAGAAGGGCACCGCAAAACGGTGGAGAAATCAAGAAATTTGCTATACAAAGGGGTAAAAAGGCAAGTGGATTAAGGTAGACTCACACTATGTAGATCTTGGCTGCCATCGAATCGGATTCTTGGTGGGATGAAAGGGAGACGGGAAACGAGAAAGGAGGGACCTCTGAGCTTCTAGTGTGTGCGACGGGGGGTGAGGTCTTCGCTCGCATTTATAGGAGGGAGAAGTCTTCAGCTTCACATCACATTTGGTCAAGACCACTTTTTTTTCCTATTCATTTTATTACATTTTCGAGTATGGATAGTTCTATTCGTATTTCCTTCTCTTTTTTTTTTTGTGGCCATCCAAGAGCCCAATGGGCTCCCCCCAGGGTTTTTAGAATATGGGCGTGTTTGGCATGGCTCTGCTCCTGTGAGCAGCATTCTCTACTCAAAACTCCAGGGAGCGATACCCGGAACTCAAACGTTTTTCTCATAACCAGTGGCAAGGTGGGTAATTACCTTGAAACTCCGTGTCTAGATTCATTTCGAGGATTCCTGGAGTGGGAAAAGAGGTGCTCCACCAAAATGAACTAGAGCTCTACCAACTCCACGAAGAGCAGCTGCTCCATCAATTTATGGAGTTTTGGTGTTTGGCTGGTTTTGGACAACTCCCCCTAGAGTTTTGGAGTGGAGCCATGCCAAACACGCCCATATATATATAGCCCCATCTCACTCAAATTTGAAAAAAAAATAACACCCTCCCAGACCGCGAAAGGAGCATTAGGTGAGGCGTGTCACCAAATGCGATACCAGGCCGCTTTAGGCGCGTGGTGCACGGGAAATGTGCATCATACCACCTATTGCGCTTCTATACCGCAGTAGATGGTCTGCCGCGCTCTCTTACCGCGGTAGGCAGTGCACGGGCAATTTATATATGGACGTAAACTTCATTTCAAGGAAAGAAGAAATAAGGACCCCCCGCCTAGGGCTTGCGTGCTTTATTCCGACCTACCTCTTGAAAACTTAACTTGTGAACCTAATTTACATCACCAATTTGCGTCGATCGCTAGTCAAGTAGTCAGACAACATGTGGTTAAAGTTATGGAAGGGGCTTGGTTGTTGAAGTAAGATTGAGAGTTTTTTCTTTGTCAACCTTTGTTAGGACCCTTGGTTACAAATTCGACAAATGTATGAAACTATAGGGTGACATCTTTAAATGAAAATATGAAATTGATACAAGATTAACCCTATACACAGTACTCTACAACATGTAAGAAATACACCTTATATGCGCAATACCCTGCTTAACTTTAGCTTAATTTGTCTTTTAAATGTTGTTATTTAGTTGGGAGTAACAAACGGCATGTGATTAGGCCACTTTGATTGTGCTACTTGAGATCTACGCTGACTGCAAGGCTGCACACACAAAACGGTAGTATATGTGATGGTCGGTTACTTCTGATAATTTTAGGGTATGTACAATGGTAGACAACTGTTGTTTATAGTATCTCTTCATGTCATCTATAGACAATACTAAAAATAGCTTCTACAATATGTTATTTTTTTTTTACATATCTCTATAGACATATCATCTATGTATAATATGTCTTGTTTCTCGTGTTACAGTCAACTACTGCATGAGATGACCTAATTCTCTATGCTCCCCCTTTCTCATCCACATCATCTCGTGTCCTACGTGGCAAGGCTTACAGACAACTGACATCACACTATTTGCGGGAACCCGGGGTATTTAACTTGTAATACTTAACCATCCGATTGGTCATAGCATTACAAATCAAATATTCTGCGCCTCAGTGTAACATGTACCTCCTAGAGCGGTACAAATACACCATCACAAAATTTGAAGCATCAATTCGATACATAGGTCATACAGAGTCTTCATATTTTACAACATAAAAGACATACAAATTCATATTACAAAAGAAGGGCCGATTGGCCGAAGGTAACATCCAAAAGTACTAAGAGTTTACAGCGGAAACATAACCATAAGATGGCACCAAAAGAAAAATCGACCGGTTTGCCCTTACCCATGAGGCAATCGACCGGACCACCAAGCTAGTCGTCCTGCACGAAGTCGGTCTCACAATAGTCGATCCTTTGGGGATCAACCTCTTCTGCAACAAATAGACAATGTAACTGAGTATAAAATTGTACTCGTAAGACTTACAAATAACAAACCTATACATAACTACATGCAAGTTTGAATCAAAGGACAAGGCCATAGGGTTCATTTGTAGCACAAAGCAATATTTCATTTGCAATAGTGTAATAGATTGAAGGTAATTTAAAAAATCTATTTTTATTTTCGTAAATAACAGCGAGACAATAATTATAAACATAAATAACATCCTGGAGATGACTTCTCAACAGCCACTACAACATAGCATGAATTACCCATTCGTACCATTTGATTTCAAGTTTTAGTGAAAAAGTTATAGTCTAATTCTCACGGGGTGTATCCAAGCGTGTCCATAACCTAGAATGAGGCTATTCAAATAGTTTGAACCCTGCAGGGGTGTACAACTTTACCCACACGTCAGGCCGCCTTTTTGCTAAGCTATAAAGCACACTTCATTAGTTATGTCGGCACAGCTAAGTACTAGAGACATTTTTCAATATCATGTATTAACTATGAGCCGCCCGGATGGATAGAAACTCATACGTTGTCTGAGTCATTGTAAAGCCTCAGTCAACTACCCCTTGGGGTAAAGCCTCGGACAACTACAATGCCCCTCAGTGTTGAGAACTTAGACAGGAACCCACCCCCACACACCCAACAACAACAACACATCTCTTTTTAACACAACACACAACAACCTCCTGCGACTCGGAGCTAACACATGCCAAAGTACTAAGTCAAGAGGGTTCCCATATGCCCTCATGTGGTTGCACGCAAAGATGCTCGGTACGGTGGCGCAAATAATTCAGTCCTTGTTGACTCTGGCACCAAGCGCACACCCAACAGCACACCATCCAACCAATGTGCGCAAGTCTAAAACTTTTTATTTTCAGTTTTAGTTTTTCAAATACCTTTACATACATGAGTACCCTGACCCAAGTAATTATAGTGATGATAGAACGACCATCACCGAAACGATGATCCTCATGCTACTGTTCTAAGCATTGCTAAGCAATACTATATATACTATATATATATATATATATATATATATATATATATATATATATATATATATATATATATATATATATATATATATATATATATATATATATATATGGACTCTAATCAAGCAATAATCTACTTAGGCTCAGTAGCAATGAGGACATTTAACCTACAGATTATGCATATATTCGGATTAACTATCGCTAATCGGGAAATTAATAATCAACATAGCATACATACATACATTTACAAACAAGATAATACATTTGAACATAATAGGAGCAGCATGCATCAAAGGAGGGATTGCTTGCCTTGCTGGAGATATTCTGCGTGCTGTAGAGGATCACTCTTGTACTCAACAAATTCGTCGGAACCTATCGAAAGAATCGAGAAGAAACAATAAGGATGGATAACACCGAATAAACTCCAAAACTTAAAAATCATCTAAAAATCATGGAATTTACACAGAAGATAGATCATGATTTTATAAGAATTTAGAAACAAAAATATCTTGATTTAGATTTCACAAGCAAAAGATATAGCCTAAACCATTTCAGTCGGAAGAGAAAATCCAACAATAAAGGTTTCGGCTACTGCTCAACGGTTCGACTGCTTGAGGTCGGACGGGGGTTCGACTACACCTAGTCGGAAGGAGGTTTGACTATACCTAGTCGGAAGGAAAGTTTCGACTGCACATGGTCGTAGAAGGTTTCGATTAAATGGTCGAAGGTGGTCGTAGGCGGTTGTAAGGTGGTCGTAGAGGTTTACAAGGCGGTCGTAGAGGTTTACAAGGTGGTCGTAGACGACTCGGAGTAGAGGTGGAGCTACAGTGACAACGGCAACAACGATATGGTCACACAATGTGCCATCTAATGCTCGCACTAGCATTGGAGGTGACAAGGACCATACCGAAGTGGGGAGTGGTCAAGGAGCTCGTCGGAGATGGTCCAGCGATGAAGAACCGAGGTGGCGGTGGAGCTTCACCGAGGAGAGGTCAGCTCGAGCTACAAGGAATGAAATGAATGGTCCGGGAAGCTCAGGAATGACTCTGAGATGGAACAGAAGTAAGCAATTGAAGAGTGGAGCGTCTCACCGGAGTTGGGTATGAAAGGGACTAATTTCGGCCGAAGATTGAGAAATTCCAAATTGCGTCGGTTCCTGTGAACCAAAACCCAATAAGTTAGAGGATAGGGTCCTTGTGCTTAGGAACACAAGATGACACGAACAGGAATGAGCAGGAACCCCTGTGGTGGCCGGAACGACGTTTGGGGTGATGGCGGCGTCTCGGCCGTGAGTTAGAGCTCACTCTCTAGCTCTCGGTTCTGAGGAAGAAGAGGGAAAGGCAGGTAGGGAAATGCTTAGGGTGTCAAAAAGGAGAAGAGGGCACCCCAGGGAGCTTCTTATAGGCGCTGGGACGGAGAACTCACGAGGAAAGGCCGGCGAGGTGAGCTTGGTTCATTGTCACTGCCATGGACAAGTTGAGTGACAGGGAGGTGATGGTGGGGCGACGGGGGCATGCTCGAGCACGGAACCGTGGGAAAAACCACTAGCGCTCATAAAAAATCCAGGACGTGGTAGTTGGCACTGACGCACGGGCGGAGCACGCTAGCGAGGGTGCTAGGCGCTGGCAAGGGCATGGCACCCGCGTGGAGACGAAGAACTGCAGCAGGACCCCACTGGTCAGCGGCTCATGGTAAGAAGCTTGAGTTGGTCTAGCTAGGGTTGGGTTGGACCTGGTTGGAGGGACTGGTCGGACGGTCTGTTCGGACCAAGAGATCAGAAGGTCCGAACGTTTCGCTAATTAGTTGGGTCGGACCAAGTCGAAAGGACTGGTCGACACTGATCGAAGGGTCTTGTCGGAGTTGGCCGAACCTGGTCGATATCGAATCAGACCTGGTCGAAATCGACTGGGTGGTTGAAAACAAGTCGGACCTGGTCAAAATCGACTGGGTGGTCAAAAACGATGAACAATACTCAAAGATGAGTAGTATTCGTAGATGAACAATACTCGAAGATGAACAATACTCGTAGATAAACAGTACTCAAAGATGAGCAGTACTCGAAGATGAACAATACTCGTAGATGTGCAGTACTCAAAGATAAACAGTACTCGTAGATGAATAGTACTCATAGGTGAACAGTACTCAAAGATGCACAGTGCTCGTAGATGAGCAGTACTTGAAGATGAGTAGTACTCGAAGATTTCGAAAGGCTGAGATGGTTGCAAATTTTAGATAGAGTTTCGGAGCTCCAAAAATTCTGAAATTTTTATGGGAGGCTTCTGACTCTAAGAAAAACCTTGAATAAATTTTTTAGAGTTTTTCATGCTCTGTGTTTTTCTCTATAAATGATTCAAGGTGCTGACCTAGGGTTTTGACCAAAGATCAAACTGGTTCGACCAACCCCTCAAAAATAGCAAATAAAATCTTTTTTTTTGAAATTTTGAGAGAAGTCACTAGGATGATCCAGAACCTAGAAAAATTATTTCCAGAGGTAGGTCACCAGATTTGATTTAAAGGTTTTCAAGGATTATGCTTCTAGTCAATTGAAGCATTAGCATTTCAAAATTCACCAAAACCAAAGAATGAAAACACCATAAAATACAAATGATAGCATGATGCATCAAAAGTTTTAAAACCCTCTCAAATTTATACCTTTGAAATACAAACCCAAGATTGGGATGTTACACTATTGTACACGCTCTTAGGATCTTGTGTTTGATAAAGTTCAAAGTATACTTAGTTTTGCACTCACGTGCTCATTAGGACCTGTTTGGAACGTTGTGGTTTTCCCGAAAAGTGGCTTCCGACTAGGCTGCAGGGCTGAACGACTGCAGGGCTGAATGGCTGGACTGAAGAGATTTGATGTTTGGCTGTCTGGCTTTTAGGTAGATTAGCTGCAGCTTCCGAGATGGAAAATGTCTGAAATGCTCATGAGGACAATAATGGATTGTTTGATGTCGTTTAATGCAATTAACAACGTTTAACGACAACTAACGATAATTGATGATTATTAACGACGACTAATAAACATTTACTACAATAAATAATTATTAAAAACAATTATTGTAATGAATTTGACGATTTATTGACAAGTGACGATAACTAACGATATTTGACGACAACTAACGGTATTTAACGACAAATTGACCGTAATTAATGTAATTAACAACAATTAACAATAATTAATTATTACGACAAACAATTATTATAGAAATAATTGCAATAAATATTTATTACAACAAACAATTATTGTAGAAATAATTACAATAAATAATCACAATAAACAATTATTATAGTGCATAATTCATACAAAAAATAAATAATTATTAAAAATATTGTTACAGTGAATAATTAATACAACAAATTATTAAAAAAAACACTTGAATAGTGTATATCCTATCTCAAAGTAATAGAGTCCCTATAAGATCATTTTTTATTCAGACTTTAGGGTTCTTAATCCCTCTTGTTAGATGGCAGTATCTTTCCAGCAAGAAAACATGCACATATAAAGGAAATGCAACAAATAAGAGAGGTATAGGTTTTTTCAATCAAGTCACACCTTATATTCACATGAAAACAACTCAACTCACTGGAAAACAGACAAGGAATAGATGCTCAAATTGGAGTCTGGTCGGTTTTCAAATATTCTTGCAATACATTGTTGTATATGTAGTTAACAAAATATTCATGAATATATTTGCATTTTGCAACAAGAATGTGATCGATCATCCCATGCATAATCAATTTCTGATGACTTCTAAAGTAGTGTTAGACTCATATATTTGAACAATCAGCAGAAGATGAAACAAAGATAGTCAAGATTAAAACCATTGTACTGAATGCACATCGGCCAACATAAGATTAAAACCATTATACTGATCTGCTTCCTATATCCAAATATCTTAGTAAAACAAAGATAGTTAAGATTCTTATTACTAAACTTTCTGAATTGACGAACATGACATGCTCTGAACTAACCTAAGATTTTTCAGATGTTAATATATATACAACATGAGGTATTCATTCTTACAGCTGGATCAAAAGCAATACAATTCAAAAAATTTAGGCAGATCGATGTGTGCAACAATGCAGCATCCATGAACCATATGTTAACATCTCATCCGTTAATGCATTGGGCAAACAAGTCAGGGAAAATTAAGAAGATGGAACGATCAGAACTATAACTGAAGTAGTTACTCAAATAGGGAGGAACAATAAAATTGCTTGCATGAGTAACCAAGATGTAAGGATGGGTGGAGGAGGCCGGCGGTGACGTCGGAGCCGGCGGAGGAGGCTCGGGGGAGTACGGCGTGGGCGGCGGTGGCTTGAAGGAGGAGGAAAAGGAGGAGGAGGGGGGGTGGCTTGAAGGAGGAGGAAAAGGCGGAGGAGGGGGCGGCATCGCTCGGGGAGGACGGTAGTGCGTGGGCAGCGGCGGTTGGGAGGAGAAGGGGAGGGCGCCGCATGTGGAGAGGAGGAGAAGAAGGGGGGCGGGGTGCCGCCGCTCGGGAGATGGGTGGCTCGAGGGAGGAGGGAGCTGGGGAGGAGGTGCGCCGGGGAGGAGGGAGGTATAGGAGGGTGCCGGGGGAGATCCAAATCTGGATCTGGGAGGAGGAGGTGCGCTGGGTAGGAGGCCGACGGGGAGGATGGAGCCGGGGGGGGAGGAGGCTTGGGAAGGAGGGCGCCGGGGGAGGAGGAGGAGGCGGGTGTGGGAGGAGGGAGCTGAGTGGGTGGGCGGGGGGGGGAGGGGGTGTCTGGCGCCGCTTTGATGTAGTGGCATTCGACGGGTAATTACCCTGGAACTTCAGGGGTAATTTCGAAACAGAGGCTGCGGAAAGCCGTTGAAGCTCCCCGCGGGCGGCTTTCGACTTCCGCGTGTTGTAACACGGAGTCGCTTCGGAGAAAAGCGGATGTGAAAAGCTTCCCGTTTAGAACGAGTTGCGGCTTTTTCGGACGAAAGCTGAAAGTTGAAGCAGTCCCAAACACCCCCTTAATCAGGCGGTTAGAAAGCCACGAATTCTCGCAATTCGCAAAACAAGCTGCTGTCACTTGGGCTTCCTCTTTTATTCATATCAGTGTTGTGATAAATGGAATATAGTCATTGGACGGATAGGGTACTACTAAACGATTAGTCGAAATACTGGTGATTAATCAGAATTGTGCGAAAAATCTGGCGCTCATGCTAATATAGTGTTTGATGATAATAGTACTTACTAAGATATTTTAACTCATAGTATTGTCAAAATCATCGAACATACTTGTGTGTGGTTCCTTTTCTTTGCACTGGGGTCTAGATCTGAGAGGGAAGGGAGAGAAAGAGAGGGTACCGTCCGATGCGTTGGAGGAGTTGGCCATGGCGGCAGCGGCGGTCGTCGAAGGGGAAGGCGGTGGCGGCGGCGCAGATCCGATGAAGGAGACGGCGGTGGTGCTTCCCGTCGCTTGAGCGCCACCCTCGCAGATCGGGTTAGGGTTTGTAGGTGGGGATGGTGGCGGCACGGTGAACCTCGTCGTGTGTGCCGCCCCGGCCCCCACCTCTATATATGTGGCGCTGGCGACAGGGCCTGACCAAATGGTGGCGCCCGATCGTAGCGCGGTCAAGGGGCTGGCATTTGGTCGTTGGGCCAAATGCCCTGAGATCATTCTAACATTCTCCCCCTTGATCTCAATCTATGCTTTATCTTTAATTACAATTATTTACACATTCCATCACAGATTAGTGTATAGAACATGTCTCATCGTCACGGTCAATCGCCGATAGATTCAACAGCTACAATACACCTCTCTGTTCTGAAATAGTTACTTTAATCTTTTGGACCATCTTTTAGTCCAGGAATCATAGGCTTTCCCTTAAACCCATGCCGGCTACATGTTCTCTGAACACGTTGGGTGGTAAGCCTTTAGTAAGCGGATCCGCTAGCATCTTTGCGGTACTTATATGCTCAAGACTTATAATTTGATCCTGAATTTTATCTTTCACAACATAGTACTTTATGTCAATGTGTTTGGCAGCACCACTTGACTTATTGTTGTGGGCATACGTTACTGCGGGTTCATTATCGCAGTACAACTTAAGTGGTCTATTGATGTCGTCAACCACTTTTAAACGGTATGAACTTCTTTGCAGTTCACCGCCCGTAGCCTCATAACATGCTACAAACTCGGCATACATTGTGGACGATGTAGTGACGGTTTGCTTTGAGTTTTTCCACGATATAGCTCCTCCAGCGAGAGTGAACACATATCCGGATGTAGACTTTCTATCATCTCCCGCAAAATCAGAATCTGTATACCCCACTATATGGAGTGAATCTGATCTCCTGTATGTCATCATGAGGTCTTTTGTTCCTTGCAAATAACGCAAGACTTTCTTTATCAATTTCCAATGTTCTATTCCAGGATTGCTCTGGAATCTGCCAAGTAACCCGGTAACAAATGCTAAGTCAGGGCGCGTACACACTTGAGCACACTGCAAGCTTCCGACAGCTGAAGCATATGGAACCGATTTCATTTGATCGATCTCATACTGGTTCCTGGGGCATTGAAAATCCCCATATCTGTCGCCCTTGACTATAGGTGCAGGTGAAGGACTACATTTATGCATACCAAATTTCTTTAAGATTTTCTCTATGTATGTCTTTTGCGATAGTCCCAATGTCCCTTTGTTTCTATCGGTGAATTTGATCCTAGAGCGAACGAAGCTTCACCGAGATCTTTCATATCAAAGTTTGAGGACAAAAACTTCTTTGTCTCGATGTGAGACTAACATCACTACTAGCTAGTAGGATATCATCCACATACAGGATTAGGAAGATAAACTTTCCATCTTTAAACTTTGCATAAACACAGTTGTCCTCTACATTTTCTTTAAACCCAAATTTTCTTATTGTATTGTCAAACTTCAAGTACCATTGTCTTGAAGCTTGCTTTAACCCATAAATCGATTTCTTTAGGCGGCATCCCATTCTTTCATTTCCTTTCATCACAAAACCTTTCGGTTGTGCCATGTAAATATTTTCCTCCAAATCCCCATTAAGAAATGCCGTCTTTACATCCATCTGATGTAACTCTAAATCATAATGTGCTACTAATGCCATTATGATTCTGAAGGAATCTTTACATGAGACTGGAGAAAAGGTCTCATTGTAATCAATCCCTTCTCTTTGCGTAAAGCCTTTTGTCACAAGTCGCGCTTTGTATCTTTCTACATTCCCTTGGGAGTCAAGTTTTGTCTTCTAGACCCATTTACAGCCTACTGTTTTGGCTCCTTTAGGAATATTTTCCAAGTCCCAGACTTTATTAGCCTTCATGGACCTCATTTCCTCTTCCATGGCCTCAAGCCATTTTGAAGAATTTTCGCTTCTCATGGCTTCTTCAAATGAGATGGGATTATCCTCCATTTGAAATTCCTCTGTATGATAAATCTGATAATCATCAGAAATAGCTGATCTTCTTATTCTTTGAGACCTCCTCGGGGCCTTCTCATTTGGTACATCTTACATTTGAAATTCTTTGTTGCTCCCCTCATCCGTGGCAATGGGTTCTATAGGATCCTGAAGAACAGGTTCCTCATTCTCATTCATTGTTGCCACAGGAGGAACAATAACAGGTGCTGGCACCACAGTGTCTTGCATCGTCGGTGCAGCGACAGCAGGTAGTGTTAAGAATGACTCTTGAATCATCGGAGTGGGCACATACACCCGCTTCTCTTCAAGGTCAATCTCTCGAGCTACCATGCTCCCCCTAATCATTTCATCCTCTAAGAAGACAGCGTGTCTCGTTTCTACAAACTTTGTATATCATGCAGACGGTGAAACGAAAACCTTTTGACTTTTCGGGGTAGCCAATGAAATGACAACTTCTTTTGGGATCAAGTTTCCCAAGGTTTGGGTTAAATACTTTAGCCTCGTGGGACTCCCCACACACGTAAGTGGTTTAGTGAGGAACTCTTCCTGTCCACAACTCGTACGGTGTTTTGGGCACCGACTTACTAGGCACTCTGTTGAGAATATGAATGACGGTTTTCAACGCCTCCATCCATAGACTTAATGGCAGTGTGGAATAGTTCATCATGCTTCGCACCATATCCATCGAGTGCGGTTGCGTCTTTCGGCTACTCCATTTCTTGAGGTTCGCTTGGTGTGGAATCTTGGGCTACTATACCATTTTCTGTAAAACCTTGCAAAGGTCCAAGAACTTGTCCATATGGGGTATGTCATTGTAGTACTCCCCACGGTCGGATCGGACTATCTTAATCTTTAAATCGTGTTGGTTTTCAACTTGACCTTAAATATCTTGAATTTATCCAAGGCTTCATTTCTTTCTTTGATTGGATAAATATATCCATAACAGGAGTAATCATCAGTGAATGTTATGAGCGAGTCATATCCATCCACACTTTTCACGGAAAAGGACCACAAATGTCGTGTG
The DNA here is from genome assembly GCA_036346255.1 of Ampelocalamus luodianensis. Classification (NCBI taxonomy): domain Eukaryota; kingdom Viridiplantae; phylum Streptophyta; class Magnoliopsida; order Poales; family Poaceae; genus Ampelocalamus; species Ampelocalamus luodianensis. The sequence goes on along the minus strand of CM070632.1, from coordinate 49,642,141 downwards.
AATAATTTGTAGAATTCTGTGCTTCTTTTGGCGTCTTTCTTAATTTTCTTTACATATTTTCCTTTAATGCGTCTACGCATTGTTCTAAATCTGAGAACTCTAATGGAGGAAGAATATCATTCTTAACTAGTCTTTCTATTCTCCCCTCGAAATATGGCCTAAGCAGCGGTGCCATAATTTCGACGACGCATCTAGAGTTCTCTTTCGTTTCTGTTTACATTCGTAGGCGAGATTCATTCACTTTCGCACGCGACGTTCCCATTTTCGCATCGACATTCACATCATCACATAATGATAACAAATAAAGCTCATTTTGTAAGATGGCAAGACCAACACATTCTTTATTAAATATTATTTCACACTTGCCATTTCCAAAATGACAATCATAACCATCATTGTCCAAACATGAAACACTAATCAAATTCCTCTGTAAGAGGAACATAAAGAACATCTCTAAGTAAAAGAGTGAAGCCATCAGCTAGCTCTAATGAAAGATCGCCAATGACTTCAACTTTAGCTTGGACTCCATTTGCGACTTTAATGCATCTTTCTTTTCTTTGCGTATTCCTCGTCGAGCGGAATCCGCATATTATTGGCAACATGAGCAGTTGCACTGAATCAATCCACCAAGTAGATTTTGAATATCGTACATACTGAGGACTCATTTATGAAGGTAATAATGTTCTCACCTTTCTTTGCCATTATCATCTTTAAATACTTGGGACAGTTCTTCTTGTAGTGTCCGTCTTCTTCTGATGAAGACAACGATCTTTGTCTCTGCAAACTTATTCTGTTGAGGTGATGGATGAGGCTTTTCCCTTGTTCTTTGAGAAGAAGTTCTTGTTGAAGTTCTTTTCTTGTTGTCCTTCACATAGTTGATAGAACCACCATGTGAGGATTTAAATCTTTCCTCTTCTTGCACACACATAGCTATGCACTTTTCTAAGTCCCATTTCTCAGTGCATGTTGTAGTTGACAACAAAGGTGTCAAACTTTTCCGCAAGGAAGCAAAAATCAAATGAATAAGGAACTCATCCTTGATCGCCAAATCCATTGGTTTAAGCTTGGATGCCAAGTTGCTCATCCTTAGTATGTGTTCTCTTATGCCACTTTGCCACCACCGAGTACCTTTACATCACAAGTCGCTTAATGTTTGTGTAGCATATGTCTTTGAAGAGCCAGTAAACTGACTCTTTATTTTCTTATGGTACTCTGTGACAGTGTCACACTCTGCGATTGAGCCCACAATTGCAGGCTCAATCGTGTTCTTTATCACAACCAAACATTTCTTGTTGGCAGTGACCCACTTTTTATGATCAAGATCATATGCCATTTTTATGGGAGCATAGTCCCTCATGCAGTGCATAGCGGCATCGACCTCATTTTCATCCTCACCGGTGCCACAGGCTACTGTGGGACATGGTGTGGTGACTACCATCCACCTCGGCCAAGATGAAGGCCAGGTCAATCTTTTTCTTCCATTCACCGTAGTTATCTCCTTTGAGAACCGGGATATCCCTGATGTAGCTCATCAAGGAGTATCCTCCTAAAAACACATTCATATTCAGTGAGAACATTTAAACATAATAACAACAAAAAATTATATGCCTTATTTCCAACGTTGGTCAAAATACGACATACAATTTTATCTATTTTATCTATACAGTAAATCTACATCACCGTTGGGCAGAAATAGAAATAACGCATAAAATCATCAATTAAAAAATTACAATATTGTTATTATCAACGTTGGTCAGAAAATAACAATATCATAAATTTCTGGAAATTATATCTATTTTTCCAAAATTAAATTCCCCCGTTGGTTCGAATTTAATAATGAAAAATCAATCAACATTAACTTTTGCAGCGGAAATTGTAATTATTCTAAAATAATTCACTATACAGAAGCATTATACTGTACTCATTTAATCTCTGAAAAAATTAACACGTTGGTGCAAAAATTTACAGAGATTTTGGATCATATTTCAATCAAATTCACTCATAAATGCTTTTGAAAATCATTAAAATGTCTTTTAGTTCTTGTTCAAGCGCCAATCGGCCCATTCACGCGCCACAGTGGCCATTAAAAAGCGTCTTTCTCCTCACCGTCCGTCGCATCCAGCAGATCGGGACGTCCGACCGACCTGTGCGAGGTATCAAAATCCTCAAACCCTAGACCTTGCCCCTATTTCTGCTTCTTCCTCCCGAAGAAAACGGATGGGCGGCGGCGGGTCCACGCGAGCACGCGGCGCGCGGCTCGCGCCGGCGCCGGCCGGCGCCACGCGTCTTCTGCCGGCGATTGGGGCGAGGTCTAGGGGCGAGCGGCAGCGCGTCACGAGGCGGCCTCCGAAGCGGAAGCGGCCAGCGCCGCGAGGCGGCCTCCGAAGCGAGCATGGCGGCCTGCGCGGCGCGGCGGCTACCGGCGCCAGCGGCTGCGGTGCGCGAGCCCGCGATGGCGGCGGCCGGCATAGCGGCCCGGCGCGGCAAGACGGCGGCCAAGCCGGCGGCGACGGCGGCGGCGTCGCAGCGGCGGCTGCGACTCGGTAATGCTCTGATACCAATGTGTGGTTCCTTTTCTTTGCACTGGGGTCTAGATCTGAGAGGGAAGGGAGAGAAAGAGAGGGTACCGTCCGATGCGTTGGAGGAGTTGGCCATGGCGGCGCCAGCGGTCGTCGAAGGGAAGCGGTGGCGGCGCGCGATCCGATGAAGGAGACGGCGGTGGTGCTTCCCGTCGCTTGAGCGCCACCCTCGCAGATCGGGTTAGGGTTTGTAGGTGGGGATGGTGGCGGCACGGTGAACCTCGTCGTGCGTACCGCCCCGGCCCCCACCTCTATATATGTGGCGGCGGCGAGGACCCCCGACCAAATGGGTGGGCGCCCGATCGAGCGCGGTCAGAGGCGGCATTTGGCCATTGGGCCAAATGCCCTGAGATCATTCTAACAACTTGTACCACTCGCAAGTTCATGTCATAGTTCAAAAGCACGCTGAGTGATAGAGGCTGCGGAAAGCTGTTGAAGCTCCCCGCGGGCGGCTTTCGACTTCCGCGTGTTGTAACACGGAGTCGCTTCGGAGAAAAGCGGATGTGAAAAGCTTCCCGTTTAGAACGAGTTGCGGCTTTTTCGGACGAAAGCTGAAAGTTGAAGCAGTCCCAAACACCCCCTTAATCAGGCGGTTAGAAAGCCACGAATTCTCGCAATTCGCAAAACAAGCTGCTGTAACTTGGGCTTCCTCTTTTATTCATATCAGTGTTGTGATAAATGGAATATAGTCATTGGACGGATAGGGTACTACTAAACGATTAGTCGAAATATGGGTGATTAATCAGAATTGTGCGGAAAATCTGGCGCTCATGCTAATATAGTGTTTGATGATAATAGTACTTACTAAGATATTTTAACTCATAGTATTGTCAAAATCATCGAACATACTTGTACCACTCGCAAGTTCATGTCATAGTTCAAAAGCACGCTGAGTGATATAGGCTAGACTAAATATACCGATAATCAAAAGAATAAGTTTCAACTCGAAGTTCACAGAATGATCGATTCACGAGAATAAGCTACACCGCACTGTAGTATACACCTTTGCTACCTTTCACATCTTTGCATCATGACACATGAGCTTCGAGCTTTGACGATTCCTCACACAATCTAATCTGTTTAGACGATTCTTGATGACACATTATGATTATTGTACTCTTTATGCTACTAGTTAAGTACCGTGCGTTGCTACGAAACATCTTATGAATGTAATAGTTTATCAATTAAAGTAGATATAATATATCTCAATTCATCAAGGCGTGCGGAGTAGAGCAGAGCAGTGGCCGAGAGGAGGAAGTGAGGCTCATCCAGATCCGGTCGATAGAAGCGGTGACGCAGGAGGGGGCATAGGTGCGCGCAGAGCAGAAGAGCGGGGGAGGAGACGAGGGCGTAAAGGAGGAGGAAGCGCAGGCGGCGTCACATGTAATGCTGGGAGAGGAGTATGGAGCGCACGATGTGAGAAGATAGTTTGCTTATAATGTGACCCATATATCAATAGAAAGAGACAAGGGTGGAAGAATTGGGAGGATACTAGTACTAGTTATCCAATCATGACAAGATTTTGCTTGCGGCCGTAGGTGGGCTGGGCTGGACGAAAACCAGACTAGGCCCGTTGCGACCTCAGGTAGTGCTACCGTAGTACATTACATTTGGCCCATACGCCGGCCTAGCCATGTTATCTGGTCTAGCCTCTCTTTTTTTTTCTGCGATGCTTGTGTCAGGAAAAAAGTATGCAAGAGATGTGTGCCCAGATATAGCGTATGTAGTTTTATCCGGGTTTGAAGCTATCTTTTTTTTTTCGAGCGGAGTTTGACGAAGAAAAACATTAGAGTTCAAAACTTTTCAAACGGTAGCGGCATATTCGAAAGATACACGCCTTTTGCATTGGAGGGAGAGAGAGAGGGGGGAGTACGGAATCTTGAAATAACCCGTTCAATGTCTCCTTGCGCAAGTTAGGAGAAGAACATTGACTAGGAGGGCTGGAATGGGACCACTAAAGGAAACCCCTGCACCTACCCTCCTAGAAAAACCATCTAGAATCTGTATTGAAGGGCTATGTCGATGCTAACCACAGGGACATATTGAAAATATAATAAAGAGCTTTATTAATATTTAAATAGCTATCTTGTTAAAGAAAACTCTTTAACAAGATAGCTTTATTGCCAAGTAAAAACTCAACATAAGAAAACCTTGGTAAAGAAAAAAGAGTACAACCTATAGCTCTACATACATCCTTGATCTACGTGTCGTTGTGTAGGTACAGATTTTTGAACACCTCCGACAACTCTGGATTTTCCACAGAGTGTTGTGCTCGTGAATCAGCTTATTCTAAGTCCTTCATAGTTAGAAGTATCTCAACCATATCACTTGTGCGACGTGTTCTTCTCTCCTCAAGTATTCTTCCAGAAAGATTGAAAGTAGACTCGGAGGACACCGTCGAGACATGAATAGTTAACACATCACGTGCAAGTATAGATAGTACGAGATATGCTAACTTATGGTCATACCACCAGTGCAAAATTTTGAAGTTTTTTGAGTTGAAATCCACCGTATCGCTATCCAGATAGGAGGATTTTCCCCACTCCTTAGGTGAGAGGTTGGTATTGGACTTTATTGAGAAGGTACCGCTGTAGAAGAAGAAGGTCTGGACCTAGAGGAAGAGCCTGCACCCCAGATCTTGCCCCACAGATTTGTCTTGTGTACTTGAGGTTGGTGCTACTAGAGGTCGTTACGAGCGGACTCTCTGGAACTTATTTTCGTACCTTTGGAAAGCCTCATGTAATCAAGAATAAACATTTACAAAATAGTTAAAATAGTCTAGCCCTGTAGCATCACTAAGAAGATCAAGAACATTAGCAAGTTCGTCAATTTTGGCTCTAGGATCTAAAATAAATACAAATGCATATAGGAAAGGGATTTCTTTCCAATATTTAAGGTATTTAGTTTTCATAGCAAAAATGGCCTATCTTAAAACTGTGTCATTTTCATAGTTTTTTTAAAGGAATAAGTCCATATTACCCCTGAACTTTGGCGAGAGTCCAAAAAACCCTCTAAACTCTAATACTGTTCACTTTACACCCTTGAACTGTCAAAACCAGTCAATACACCCCTCGGGCCAATTTGTTGGGGTGGTTTTGTACAATATAGTATACTAGCCACATACACATGTACAATACAGTATACAAGTCACATACACATATACAATACATCATACAAGCACCTCCTCCGGCCGAAGCTCCCTATGGCGCCTCCTCCTGTGGCCGTCGGCCTTGCCCCGGCTCCCTGCGCCACCTCCGCCACCGCCTTGCGCCCGCGCCCAGTGGCTCACCTCCGGCCGGCTTCTCCCCTCAGGCCACCGGATGCTAGCGCCGCCAGCTGCAGCGCGCCACCGCTTTCGGCCTGGCTCCCCCCTTCCAACGCACTTATCCCGTGCGCGCCGCCGCCTTCGGCCTTGCTCCCCCCTTCGGTATTGGAATTCCTGGGATCGAGCCGATGAGGACTGAGCTCATGCGCGGGCCGTAGAGGTGGTGGCGGTTGCCGAAGGCGCAAGAGGCGGCGGCGCCGGGGTGGAGGCGAGGGGCGGCAGCGCCATAGGGCTGGGTCGACGAACGGCGAGGGAACCGAAGCCAGGTGGCGCGGAGGCCCCGGCTCCCTGCGCCACCTCCGCCGCTGCCTTGCGCCCGTGCCTAGTGGCTCCCCTCCGGCTGGCTTCTCCCCTCCAACAACTGGATGCTGGCGCTGCCAGCTGCAGCACGCCGCTGCCTTCGGCCTTGCTCCCCCCTTCCGGTGCGCTTCTCTCGTGTGCGCCGCCGCCCTCGGCCTTGCTCCCCCTCTTCAGTATTGGAGTTCCCGGGATCGAGGCGATGAGGACTGAGCTCATGCGTGGGCCGTAGAGGTTGCCGAAGGCGCAAGAGGCGGCGGCACCGGGGTGGAGGCGAGAGGCAGCAGCGCCATGGGGCTGGGTCGACGAACGTCGAGGGAATCGAAGCCAGGTGGCGCGGAGGCGAGCCAAGGGGCGCCCGGAGGCACATGAGCGCAGGGCCGAGGGAGGCGGGCGACACCGGGAGCTAGCGGCCAGAGGCCACACCGGCTTAGCCGGAGTAGGAGAGGAGAGCCGGGACCGGGGAGCTAAGCGGCGGGACGCAGCCGAACCAACGACACAGGTGGTGGCGACGTCGACGGCGGAGCTTGAGGGAGACAGCGCCAGGACGGGAGGCCGACCGGAGGGAGGAGGAGGCACCGAAGCTTCACCAGGAGGAAGAAATAGAGAAGATAAAGAAGAAGATGGTATTATGTATTGTTATGTATTTGCATCATTATTTGCACTTGTATTTAGTGTTGCACACATCTCAAAGCATGGACAGACGGCTCAGATGTTTGGAGAATATAAAACCACCCTAGCAAACCGGCCCGAGGGTGTGTATTGGAGTTCAGGGGTTTTTTTGGACTCTCGCCAAAGTTCAGGGGGGTAATATGGACTTATTCCTTTCTTAAATGACTAGCGATCTATAAAATACTATGCACAATAATAGGAGATATTGGATAATTGACAACAGACAAAGCAACAATGGCCTCATATTTTTTTTTTTTAAAAAAACTGAAGTATCTTCTCAGTAACGAACCAATGTTGCTCAGTCAATAGTATACCACCGTCAATGCTCTGATAGTGCGTTTGAATAAAAACAGAAAAATGCTCTTATATGGCAAAAAAACTCTTAAGCATCAGGTAAGTAGAGTTCCATCTTACCTGCATGTTCAAACCGAATTTTCTTGGACGTTCACCCATCGCCCTGCAGAAATTCTTATATGTTGCTATTTTTACGTTAGAATTATTCAAGTAAGATATCACATCGCGAAAAGCTTTAATATACAAATTCAACCTTTTCAAACCACATTTGACTACAAGGTTAATAATATGACAAACGCATTGCTGATGTAGTAAGAAGGAATCGGCATATGTACTCAACACTGGAGTAAAAATATTCATGGTCTTAGAGTTCAAAGCGGCATTGTCTAAAGTAAATGAGAATATTTTGTCTGAAGACCAAAGTCTTTCACGACTTTGATAATACAGTCCACAATATTCTCACCCGTGTGTGCTACATCAATTAATTTGAAACCTATAATTCTTTTTTCCATTACCCAATCGTTATTAACATAATGAGCAACTACACTAAGATAATCCTCCATAGCCCGACCACTCCATATGTCCGAGGTTAGGGCCACCGAAAATATGCATGTACTAAATAGTTCATTTATTTTATTACGGCGTTCATTGTAGTATTTTACTATATCTATAGCTCTTGTCTGTCTAGAAACGATAGAAAATCTAGGATTATACGTAGTCCTAATGTAAGTTTAGAAATCAGCAGACTCCTCAAAGCCTAACGGTAAATCCTCAGAAGCAATTAAACGACAGAGAGATTGATGGGCTACCTCTGGGTCTTAGTCCCAACTACGTACCATATCGTCAAGGTTGTACCGCAGCTGCGTTTGCCTCATCATCAATCCTTGCTTGGCCTTACATCTTGTAGCATGTCTAAGCAAGTACCCCGTTCCACCTGTAGACCTCGTAGACAATTCATTGCGATAAATTTTGTAAATAGCATATGATACCTCATTTCTCTGTGTGTCTGGCTTGGTTGTCATGTCGAAATTCTCCCACACTCCCGATGTAGACAGCCTTGATCTCTTTGCTCTGGTGGTCGCCAACGAAGATGCTGCCGTGGAGTCTGATGACGGAACTCCGCCTTGCATTTTCAGTAACAATTACGGTTAGTTTGAGGCAGCCGTAGCCTCCATGGATGCAACTTTCTTCGGTAAAAATCCGTAATCACCAAGAGCAAAGCTATCATAATTTTCCATAGATGCACGGCCTATCTGGCCACTCTAGCTGGAGCCTGGCTAAACAGGGCTTAACCATATCATATGTTCGCGCCTACTAAAAGACAAGCCAACCACACTTCCCTTGTGCGGGTGCTTCCACGCGCGGTCGTTGACATGTGCGCGGTCGCTGACATGTGGGGCCAGCCAAGCCGTGGATGGCCCATAGGTCAGTGACCGGCCGCATAGCCCAAGCAAATAGGCAGAACAGACATAGCCCCACTCAGACTATGCCAATGACATCCCTCCTAATCCGTGGCAAGGCGACACGTGGCAGGATTAGTAGGCAAAACATACCAAGATCCGACACATTGGGGCCGGCCGGCTACATGCTATAGCTCCCTAGTCCACGTTTTTTTTTTGGTAAGGGATCGATCGATCGATCGGTGCTCTTGGGTCTTGGCCAGCAACAAGCCCAATCATCTAGAACCTTCAATTTGGCAGCACTCCACTTCAGGGGCGGAGGCAGGGGAGGGCCAGCAGGGGCCATGGCCCCACCCAATGTTTGGTGCAAAAAAACTGATACTCCAAATTATGAACTTTGTCGTCGGTTAGTAAAACGAAATCGGATGACTACTATTTGATCGACAGTGCGCATTATACAATATTTAGTTGATTATTTTGTCTTTAAAGAATCATAGTCATGCTTATTCACGATAATATTTTTCCTTGGCAGGTTGATTCGGCTTGTGCTAACTCTACCAGTTTCCACAGCAACGACAGAGCATGCCTTTTCTACAATGAAACTTGTTAAAACCAGGCTACGGAATAAGATGGAAGATGGGTTCCTAAGAGAATGCTTAATAATTTACATTGAAAAGGAGATTGCAATGGAGTTTACAACCGATGAACTTATTGATGACTTCGATGCGATTGACGCGTGAGCAAAATTTAAATGAAAAGTTAGTTCCTTTAACCATTTATGCTTATCGTTATATTTTTCATCGCAAAATTATCACAACATGCATAATTAATTATTTAATAGAGATTTTGGTGTTTCAATATATGATCGAACTCTCTCTCTCTATCTATCTATCTATATATATATATATATATTGAAATTTATGTTATACTATATATATTTGATTGTCCGGCCCCCACTATATATAATTCTTGGCTCCGCCACTGCTCCACTTGGCTACCAAAGTTGTTCATCATCACGTTCCAACATGATGAGGATGGATGGTACTACTTACTACTCCTCTAGTCACAAATACATGTTGTTTTAGACAACGTCACGGTCCTAAAGACGTAACTTTGGCACCAATATCTATTGTAATATAGTTATAACATCCAATGAAATTATACACATCGCTTTAGACATTGCCACGGTCCCAAAAACATAATTTTGACACTAATATCTATTGTAATATAATTATAACATCCAATAAAATTATAATATTATGAAAATACCTTTTGAGTTATATATATATATATATATATATATATATATATATATATACTTTTATTTTTTATGTATCTAATATAAATATTTAAAAGATATCGATAGCTAAAGTTTTGAAAATTTAATTACACGTCTCCCAAAAGGACATGTATCTGTGACATGGAGTACTTTGCTGGTAGTTTGAGATGAGGAAGAGTTAGAAGAGATCAGCAGGAGACATAGTAATGGACAACAATGGCCACCTGATCAAAAGAGAGGTAGGGCACAGGGGAAAAGAAAGCAGCATAATGCATTGGCATCTATGGTTATCCAATGCTTCTGCATGTTCAGCTGAGCATGCATGCCATGCACTGGGGCCTGAACTGAAAAGCTACTATAGTACTATAGCTGCAGACTCCTTGTATGCGCCTCCTTTTGACAACATCTGCTCTCTGAAACTGCTTTGCCAATCCATTCGTTGCTCTCGTCTCCTTTGCATGCTCTCCTCTTTTGTTTGTTGTTTTCCACTGATTGCCATCCATTACCTGAATCAGATTCCATGGCATGCAGTACATATGCTTCTTTCCATGCGTCTCATGATGTTCACATGCGTCAGTCGTCTTTGTTCCCCTGACAGTTCACTACCACACGCATTGAGATTTGATCATTGAGGGGTGTTCGATGTTATGCTACCATTGGCAGCGTTATTTCTCTCCCTCAGCCGTAATCCATTGAAGACAACCGCTAGGGGCACAAAGGATTGAATCTTACAAACCGTCACTGACACAAGGGCCCCACCGAGCATTTCCGACAAGATGACTGTTTGTTGTTTTCTGCTGATGGTTTATACACATCAATCCCCCAGTCATTTAGGACAACTGCAGTGGGTCGATTGCTTATTGTAGAAACTTCAGTCTTTGAGTACAGGTGCCCTCAGTGGTAAACATGGACCACCTGTTCTTATGGTGCAACTTATCTCTTCTGTCACTAGTGTTATGAATCCTACAGGGGCAGTAGTCACTAGTGGCTGAAGCCCAGCAGCTTTGTAGAAAGTTCACAGGAGAGAATTAATCAAAATGACGGAACTAGCTTTACCTTTTCGCAAGATCGATGCTAATGCCATAAGCTTTAACTTCAGTGAAACCATACATGCATCTTTACTTACTGAGTACGATGATGAACACACCGTCCTCTTGCTCGAACTTTGAATGACATAGCAGGGAGCAAAATGCAAACATACATGGATTTGCCACACACCACAAACCAAGAAAGGCACCAAAAACAGGAAATAAGGAAGTGCATTTCAGGAAACATCTGCCAATGCTATCTGCAACATTAGGTACTACTGCAACTCTGCAAGTGCAACCTAAATGGGGGCAGATCCACTGGACGAGGACATCACCGTCACACACCAAAATCTTGCTACAAATGCAAAGACTTTTTGATGATATCATATTTGACACCATTCACTCATTCAGTGTATGAATACTCGACAATACATCTGTATTCAAAAGTAACCGACTAACCCTACCATATGGCATGGTCAAATCGAACTTGCCAGGACCATTTCAAACTGCTCGGTAAAAAATGATGCATAGCGCACGGCCAAATCAGTTCAGGAAAGAGAAAATGAACATGGAAAAAAGCTGTGCGTATCACACAATGTGACAATGCCATGAGGTGACCCACTCAAAGCAATTCAGATGCAGGATAGTTGATGATTGCAATCTGCATGGCTTAATACTGTCCACGAAACAAGATCTCGAATTAGATCCCCGTGTTACATCTTTAAGTAATGGACGCCAATAGACTTTTGTTGGTTTAGAACAAGCCATGCTTCCAAATGGACATACCAACCACCTCCAAGGAAAGTTTGTGGTCAAGGTCAACCCTTATCTTATGGTTAGTATAGGTTTCCATTCAGACATTGTCAACATCAAGGCCACATCACCACTGCATAATCAACTAAGCTTCCTATGCAGTTTCTAGAAAAGCAAAGGGGGTACGCTTATAGCAAATCAAAGAAAAAATATACCTTTTATTGTACTTAAGCATGAAAATAGTAAAGCAATTCATGATGAAAAAAAAGTAAGATCACTAAAAATTCTTCGCTCCCCTCCAAGAAAGTATTAGGAAAAACAATTGCGTAAGCCGTCAATTTCTTAAAGTACTACTTCATTACATTGAATCTTAAGAAGCCCCACTGCAACGTCGCTGACTAACGAGACAAATGTGTGTTTAGACCTTTTCATATTTAATTTGACGTGGAAACTGTAAGTTAGTAGACGTAGCAAAAAAATTAGACCATCTAAAAAAATGAAGATGTCCTTGTCAAACCAAATGACAATCAAAGCTGCATAATAACCACTCACTTCTTTAAGGACTAGAGTGATACAAGCAATCTCGAGAGAATCCCATCGCTCGGTTGCAACATCTCTTAATGGTATAATATTTTTCCACATTAGAGCACTTAGACAGTTTATTCGATGACTGATATATAACTTCATATAGTCTATAGAGTGAAAGTTAGCCTATCACAAAATCTCAGGCCCTCCCCAAATAAAAAGAGCAATAACAGTTGCACAATCCAACGATTAATTTAAGGTCCATGATGATGCAAGCGATATTGCGGGGGTCCTCCAATGATGTGGGATCTCTATTGGCTATATTATATGGACAGCAGTATTCTGATACAAATTATTTTAATTCAGATGTGGAGAACTTAGGACAATGACGAGCTTTAAGTGCACCACTTGCTAAAAATTATCGCACTAAATGTCAAACCTCACCGAGCAAATATCTGATGAAGTACATATCAAGTTAACATGCCCAAACGAATTTTAGAGTAAGCAAGAATTCACAGCCTTTGTATTTCTAATAAATTTCATTTCTTATCATATAGTACATCACAAGGGGATGACAGGCAGATACACACAATCCAATCATCCTCATACCAAAGTATCAAACTATGGCACACAAGATAGAGACAACGAGCAGGGATTGCACTGCAGCCACTTCAAGGCATATGATCACTTGATCAGATGTATCATACTGGTGACATTTCAGATTGGATGATTTGGAATTCGGAGTCCATTCTAAAACACCCAAGCAGTTCATGAACCATGTTTTTCTAAACATATGAACAAAAAACTAAATTCTACTTATTTTTCTTCCTTTCGGCGCCGCTACAACATAAAAAGGGAAGGGGGGATAAACAAAAAGAGAAAAATAAAAAGTTCACCTTTGCTGTTTCTACCTTTGTACACTGAGGCCAACACTGATTTGAAGAGGCGCCGAATCAAAATTATGACAAATTTGATCTTTGGGTGTCTCATTGCTATGCCTTCTCGAGCGTTCGAGCCAATTCCACCGCGTTCTTAGCAAGCTTACAGTTGTCGTCGTTCACCAGAGCCTCGCAGAGGTGGAAAGCTCCCAGCTTTATTGCTTCCATTGCCAATTCGTTGCTCTCCGAGCAAATCCAGTTCAAGACGAGCAGGGCCTGCTCGATTGCGCGGGCGTTGCCGCCGCTGGCGACGCCGGAGAGCACGGGCACGATGTCCGGGATCTTGGACAGCTCCTGGCGCCCCTCGCGGTTCTTCGCGAGGAGGCCGAGCACCTCGACGGCACGGGCGGAACCGGCGGCGGCCAGGTCGGCGAGCGCCGGCACGGCGCCGACGTGCACCGCGCGCCGCCTGTTCTCTGGCAGCTTGCAGAGCTCGTAGAGGGTCGTCGCGGCCTCGCGGCGCTCCCGCGGGCCGCCGCGCCGGAGCAGCGCGGCCAGCGCCGGGATGGCCAAGGGGTGCGCCCCGATGGTACACTTGTTGACGTCCACGGTGGCAAGGCTCGTGAGCGCCGTGGCCGCGAGGGCGGCGGCCGCGCCGCCGCCGGACACCGCGGCGGAGAGGGCGTCCACGGCGCCATCCGCCACGAGCCCCACGCGCGCGTCGTCGCCGTCGAGGCTGAGGTGCACGAGCGCCCTCGCCGCCGCCTCGTCCCCGGCCGCCGCGTGCCGCAGCAGCACCGCCGCCGCGCCGGACTCCAGCACCTCCCTCCGCCCGGCCGCCCCAGACTTGGCCAGCCTCAGCAGCCCAGACACGGACGACGACGACGCCGGCACCACTTCCTGGCGCTCCCCATCCCCACCCTTCTCCACCGCCGCCGCAGACACGGCCGCTATGAGGCGACGCAGCGCGTGGTTGGGGATGAGCGGCGGGGATGGGGGCAGCGGCAGGTTGGTGACCGGGCAGGTAAGGTGCCCCCCGTCGAGCCAGCGCTGGATGCTGCGGCGCTCGAAGGTGTGGCCGGAGGGGAGGATGACGGGGTCCGTCATGACCTCGAGCGAGATGGGGCAGCGGAAGTCTTCCGGCCACGACGCCTGCTCCGACACCTCCATGGGCGTTCTTGGCGTGGGCGCGAGGATCTGCGGCGCGGGGCAAGGGAGGAATGGAATGGAAAGCGCGTGGGACGGAAGCTGCGCTGTGGAAGAGTAAGGAGAAGACGAAGAGGGAGGCTGTTAGTGGGGAAAGTCCCCTTCCGGTGGACGGGAACGGGGTGCTGTGGGGGGAGACCACCCGGTGTGCTTAGGTAGTCTCTCACCCGCCGCGCGAGTCCATTTCCATCTCCATCTCCATCTCCATCTCCATCAAAGTTACTCGAGTTTAGTGAGCAATCTTTGGTAGTGCCACACTTTTGATCTAATCCATCGAAGGATTTGGCCATCAAAGTTTCCATTCTTGTTTCTGCAAGTAAAGAGAGATGTACCTCGCAAAAAGAGAGTAAAGAGATATGTACCTTTTCTTTTTGTGCATGGCTTATTGAATTGTGTATCTTTTTCTGGCATTAGTTGGGAGGTTTTGTGCAATAATTCACGTCCTAAAATCTGTGTCGCCAACTTTTCTAAAATTTGATCATCAATTGCTTTAAAACTATTTAGATTGTTAATAAATCTGTGTCGCCAACCGTTCTAAAATTTGATCATCAATTGCTTTAAAACTATTTAGATTGTTAATGTGAAAATTATACCATTAAATTTGTTATTAAAAATACTTTTATAATATTATAATTTTATTAGTATATCTTAATGTAAAGTTATAAAAGTAATGGTCAAAGTCTATCTCAAAAACCGCAAAAAGTAAAAAAAAAAAACGGCAAGTCTATTACTCTGTTTTAATTTTGTACGTGTTTTATGTTCAGATCTTGGACTAGAAGCACCGTGCTTTACTGTTTTACTAATATGTCCTGATTGCAATTGCTGCATGTGTTTTGCATGGCATTGGGAGTTAATATATATATTTTTGTGGGGACAAAGATAGAGACATGACAACGTACAAGAGCAATCCGATCAGTCATGGGATTATTGGTGCTGACATGTCGGTAAAAAATATTACATGCCTATTACAACAAGTGATGCTCAGGGAAGCATTGCACCAAAAGAAAAAAGAATCAAATTGTGTACCGTGGGACCCGGAAAAATTAATCCTGAATGCCCCTAAATGACACTATTTGAAACCGTATTGGCAAAAATGGTCTCACCGTGGCTGCAAATGCAAAAATTACGCTTAATTCCGTCCCAGGGTCGTATAGACATGTACCGTGCCGCCACATCAGCCCTGTCTGCACCATGGGTGGCCGGACAGGCCTCGTCCGCAGCACGCTCTGTTTGTCCCTCTCTCTCACGGCAATGCCTCCAAGCCCGCTACGTGGCCTTGTCCCTCCTCGTCCATCCCTCCTTGCTGCGGACAAGCCCGCGTCTGTCCCGTGCTGGCGCGGAGAAGACCCGTGGCAGCTTCCGCTTCCGGGCCACCCACGCCAGCATGCGCCACACGGGAAGCACCGCTCCTCCCCAGCTAGGACACGTCGCTTGTGGTCGCTTTCGGCGCCGAAAGCGACCTCTCTCCCGTCACTTTCTCCCAGTCTCATCCATCACGTCGTTGTCTCATCCGCATGTATTGCTAATCACGCTACCCTGTGTGTGTGTAACGCCTTCGCGCCTATAAAACCGGCGCTACGCTCACTCTCGCTATTACTCTTGGATTCGTTTTCATTCTCGCGCTCATCGTTGAGAACAAAGAGAATTGAACTAAAACTTTGTTTGGAATATGTTGTTGAGGAAATAGTGTTTAGAGTAGTGGTTAGGACCATATAAGTACTGTGAGGTTGACATGAAGGCAAGGTAAAATTATTTCGTATGCTTTAGTTGTAATAATTTCTGTCGCAGTTAATTAGCGGTAATTTATTAGTCATAGTTAGTGGTAATTGAGCTGTAGTTTGTAAGTGGTAATTAAGCAGTCATAATTAACTTATAGTTAATTAGGCATAATTAATATTTCGTAATTAATATTCCCATAGTTGAGTAGTGTTGATTACATTAGTGATGAGGACATCACTTCCATACATACAACCAACACTCCTCACAATGGATCTGAATCTATGCCCTTGCAAGGTCTAATTACAAGAGTGCACGTCAATTGAACTATCGGTAATTTCGTTTCTAGGAGTGCATAATTTTGCATTGGAGGATGGATTGCTACCTAAGTCTTGTGATGTTATTTTACTCAAGAACCAAGACGAGGAGAGCAAGCCCAATTCAGACTGTTATGAATATTGTATGCATCTATTCAAGAGGCCCAATGAGCAATATATATAGGGAGTACAAGAGGGTTGCCATATACAGATAAAGAAATACAAAAGGAGTCCTATTCTAACACTCCCTCTCAAACTCATGGTGGATCACATACACTAAATTTGGAGAGAAAATACAAATGTTGTGCCCTAGTCTGTGGCTTCGTGAAGAAGTCAACAACCTGTACTCTGATGGCACAAACTGTAAAGTAAGTACTCCCTCCTACACCTGTGAGCGAGTGTATGAAGCATCCACACTAATGTGCTTGGTGAGCTCATGCTTCACTGGGTCCCGGGCAATACTGATAGCACCTGTACTGTCAGACAAAAGAGTCATAGGTCCCATCACAGACACTCTAAAATCTGCAAGTAACCACCTCAACCAAGTAACCTCTACTGTCACTGCTGCCATAGCTCTCAACTCAGCCTATGCACTCGAACGGAAAACTGCAGTCCGCTTCTTAGTCTTCCAAGCAATCAGGGAGGAGCCATGAAAAACACAGTAAGCAGAAAGAGAACGATGATAAGAAGGATCACTAGCCCAGGTCGCATCAGAGTACACCTGAAGCTGTAGTGAGGTAGAGCTAGGGAAAAACAAATGACGAGAGATAGTCCCACGCAAGTAGCGAAGAACACGAAGAAGGTGACTGTAGTGAAGATGGGTAGGACGAGTCATGAACTGACTCAAGATATGAACAACATAAGCAATATCAGGACGAGTGCTCACAAGATACACCAAACTCCCAACAAGATGGCAATATCAAGTAGGATCCTCAAGAAGATCACCATCAGTGGCACGAAGCTGTAGGGATAGCTCCATGGGAGTATCGGCTGTGCCAGTGTCAGTCAAACCAGATCGATCAAGAAGATTCTGGACATGCTTCTGCTGGGAGAGGTAGCAGCCCTCAGGCATGGAAGAGACCTCAATCCCAAGGAAGTACGTAAGAGAACCAAGATCAGTCATAAAAAACTGCTCACTGAGATGCTTCTTGACATACGTGATGAATGAGGAATCATCACCAGTGATGAGCATATCATCAATATACAGAAGAAGCAGTGTCCTACCTCGAGATGAGACATGGATAAAAGAGCAGGATCATGGGAACTGACAGTGAAACCGACAACAGTAATCACTGAGGTAAAATGCATAAATCAGGCACGAGGAGCCTGTTTGAGGCCAAAAAGAGCACAACGAAGATGACATACATGCCCATCGGGAACAGAATACCTAGGTGGTAGCTGCATGTAGATCTCCTCATGCAAAACACCATTAAGAAAGACATTCTTAACATCCAGCTGAGAGATAGACCGTCGGCGAACAGAAGCAACCGCAACAAGAGTGCGAATAGTCGTCATATGGGAAACAAGAGCAAAAGTCTAATCGTAGTCACGACTGTACTCCTGCTGAAAACCACGAGCCACAAGACGAGCCTTGTAGCGCTCAATAGTACCATCAGACTAGGTCTTAATCTTGTACACTCACTTGCACGTGATCGGACGAGCATGCACATGTTTCGGTACAATATCCTAAGTCTTCGTACGTCGAAGAGCATCAAGCTCCTCTGCCATAGCGAGCTGCCACTCAGAATGAGGAGCATCCTCACGATAAGAACTAGGTTCAGTGACAGAGAGATCATGAGCTATTGGAGAAAATCCAAGACGATCAGGAGGTCGAATGGATGTCCGGTCACGAAGGACGTAACGAGGAGCATCATCAGGAGTACCCAGGTGTGGGTGTTTGCAAGATGCCAGGAGAGGAGACTGGTGAAAGATAAGGATGCCTGGAGTAGTGAATACTAGAGAAACGAGACGGTGGTGCTGCAGGAGGCAGCACCGAAGGTGGAGGTACAGAAGGAGCAACCGGAGACAGACCAGAGGAAGGTTGTGATAGTGGAGAAAAGGGTGAAGTGTCGGGAAGAGACAACCATGAAATCGACTCAATGGTGGAAACAGGAGAAGGAGCCGAATCTTGATAGAAGAAAGGTCGATATTCATCAAAGATAACATCTCGTGAAATCCTGATCCGCCGAGCAGAAGGATCCCAACAGCGATAACCCTTATGCTTAGAACTATAACCAAGAAACACACACTCAATTGACTGGGCTGATAGTTTAGTACACTCACGAGGCTGCTGCAGAACAAAACAAGTACAACAAAAAACACGAAGGTGAGTGTACTGGGGGGCTTGAGAGTAGAGACGCTCTATAGATCTGACACCCTTAAGAGCAGTGGAGGGTTGCATATTGATGAGATATGCAACCGTAGAAACAGTCTCAGCCCAGAACTATGGTGGAACATGAGAGGCAAGGCGAAGAGTGCGGGCAGTCTCAATCAGATGACGATGTTTGCGCTCAGCAACCCTATTCTGAGCATGAGCACCAGGACAAGAAGACTGGTAAAGAGTGCCCTGCTCAGAAAGAAACTGTCTAAAAGCACCAGAACAGTACTCACCAGCAGAATCACATCGAAAAGTACGGATGAGAGAATCAAACTGAGTATGAACCATCGTTGCAAAGCTATGATAGATCGTAAGAAACTGACCACGATTAGACATAGGAAAAATCCATATAAAACGGGAATAATCATCAATGAAGATCACATAAGATTTATGCCCGCCTTTAGAGATAATAGGCGTAGGTCTCTGTACATCTGAATGAACTAAATCAAAAGGATGAGAAGACAAGGACTCACTAGAATGATAAGGAAGTTGTAGCTGCTTTCCCAGCTTACAACCCTGACAAAACATAGACATGTCAACAGTAACACGTCCAAGAACACCCTGACGGACTAATGAAGAAAGACGAGACCCATACAAGTGACCTAGACGATGATGCCACTGTGCAAAAACTCCAGAGGTGGTGATAGCAGCGGCAGTGGATGTAGAGGTGATAGGAGCAACTAAAGTGGAAGCAAGGTGGAGGTGGTCAAGAATGTAGAGACCCTAAAGATCCCTACGGCGCCGACCAGTCCCAAGTACCGTTCCTATCTGTCGATCTTGGAAAAAAAAGGTGTGAGAGTCAAAACCAACCCTACAGCCGAGATCGGTGAGCTAACCCACCGAGAGAAGCTGTATGGTAAGCTGAGGAACATGAGAAACAGCTGGAACCGAAAAGTCAGTGGACAAAAGAGCGCCCTGACTGTTGACAGACAGAGGAGTACCGTCGGCTGTCTAAACTGAGATAGGAAAAATAGGAGGTCCTATTGAAGTAAGAGATGTGGAGTACGGTGTCATGTGGAAAGGGCACCAGAATCCAGAACCCAAGAAGTACCTGGAGGAGACATCTGAGCTAGACTAGCAGAACCTGCTGAGTTGTGAGAGAGCTGCTGAAGTAGAGCCTGAAAGAACTGGTGAACAGAGTCACCTCGCTGAGAAGGTCCTGACGTGTTGATCTATCCTCCCATCGAGGAAGGGCCTCCCTGGCCCCCTTGGATCGTCCAACCCCACGCGTCTTGTTCTGCTTTTTTCACACCGCACAACGCTGATAGTCGTGCTCGAAGTTCTTGCAATAATTGCACTGAACCCCAGTGGGTACAAAAACAGGAGCGAAAATAGACACATGAGGATGGACTGTAGTCGAAGCAGGAACCGTCGATGTAGTCAAAGAAGAAGAGGTAACAAGCACAACCGGAACAAACCGTGTTGCTAATCCACGGCGAAGCTCCTCAGCATGAAGCGTCGAAAGAGCCTCGGTGGTCGCCGGTCGTGGTGGCGGTTCGCGATTGAGTCTGACGAGCTCAAACTCGGGCGAAGCGGCGACGAAGTCATAAAGGCAAAGCGATCACGATCCGCCATATACGCACTTTATGACACTCTGGCGAGCGGAGAAGCGGCTCGTCGGTGGCGCCGAGAGGCGGCGAGCTCGGAAGAAGTCATCGACAGAGGAGTCCTCCTGGCGAAGCATTTCTAACTCACACTGAAGAGAAAAGAATTGAGCATCGCTGCTCTCCTGGTATTGCTCGCGTAAATGCTCCCAGATCTAACGAATGACACGCAGACCAACAATGTCTGGCTGGATGGAGTCGTCGATGCTGACCACCAGGATGGCTCGAACATGGGCCTCATCAGCACACCAGCGCTCAAAAGCGTCTATGGCATACTAAAAGGTCTCATCAGCAACATTAGTGGCCTCTGCCTCCTTTTTGGCAGCCTCATCTTCTGTAGGAGATACAAAGTAGGCTGTCTGGGAGGAGGCTGAATCGGTGATGGTGGACAAGGTTGGGTACCAGTAACATGTCCCTAGAGGGGGAGACCATCTAGTTTGATCTCCATGAGTGAAGACCACAATCTGTAGTTCATCCCATTAAGTTTTATTCCCGAGAATGGGATCGCAGCAGATGGAACGGAAGCCATCGGTAGGCGGTGCTGGATGGCGCGGTGACCAATGCAATGAAGTCTAACAGGCGACGCTGGACGGCGCGGCGGTTAGATCAACGTAATGTTTCTGTTTCTTTTTGTTTTTTTATTTCTTTTTTTGATTGTTTTTTTCGCTTTACTTTCTCGGCTGGGCCAGCAAACTGAATAGCCCACTCAAAATCCCACTTGGGAGAGGGAGACTGAGTGCACGAGGGAACTTAGGGTTCCCCCTACCAAGCGGCGGTGGTAGGAGTGGCGGCAAAGGCGTTGGGCTCGAGTGGCACCGGCGGCAGGAGCGGCGGCGGCGGCGGATCCGGCAAGTGTGGGCAGCAACTTTAGCAAGCGTGCGGTGGCTTCAGGAGGCTGACGTCGGGAGGAGGCTAGCGCCGGGAGGAGACCAGCATTGAGCAGAGGCCGGCGTTGGGCGGGTAGCAGCGGTGGCGGATCCGGCGAGTGTGGCGCGCGGCCGAGCGAAACTCGCCGCCTTGTGGCGAGCGGCGGCGGCAAGGCAATGAGAGCGGTGACCCAAGGAGGGCGGCGGTGGCTTGGCCGTGGACTGGCGATGGCAGCGAGGTGGGTGCGGAAAAACTAGGGTTAGTACCCTAGCTCTGATACCATGTTATGAATATTGTGTGCATCTATTCAAGAGGCATAATGGGCAATATATATAGGGAGTACAAGGGGGTTGCCATATACAGATAAGGAAATACAAAAGGAGTCCTATTCTAACACAGACCTCCCACAAGTCCAATCGAATTTAAACTCAGAATCAACTAAGAACTCACCTCGGGTTCGGTTCGGGACAGCCCACAGGGTCCGTAATAAAAAGGCCATAACTTTCACAAACGGAGTCCGATTCGGGTGTTCTTGTGCTTGATTGAAAGCTAATTCTGAGACCTTTCCAACGGATCTTGCCCTACCTCCAAATTCGTTTGGAGACAAGATGGTGGATAAGGAGATAGAGTTAGGGTTCGACTCCACTTCTTGTGGCCGTCGCCTCTCCTTCAATATATATTGTGTGCATGCCACTTTTAGGGTTTTCAGGTTTTGTTTAGATAAGTTTAGCCCATGTATGCAAACTCCATGTTGTCTCTTGTGTCAATTAGACCAACATATTCGTGTTACAGAACCTCAACTATCATTGTGCGACTTTCATATCTAGTAATTTTTAGGTTGCTCTTTACTTGAATTCTTGCTTGTTCTTCGATTGCTTGCAGGAATTGATCTTTATGATCAGGTCAACCATCGTTCTTAGCGAGGTTGATAACGATAAGAGTGTGGTTTAGTGATTGTTGGATGGTTTGATTGAGTTTCGGCCAAGTAACCTCGTCGTCAAAGTCTCTCTATACAAATCGAATTACCATCCACTAGAAGATTGAGACCAATCTTACATCTAGTGGTATCAGAGCACATAATGCCTAGTGAGATTTAAGTTTTAGATTTGTTTTTCATACCTATAACCAGAAAATTGCCCGACAAAAATATTTCGTTCGTCGAAAATCACCAAAAAACCGAACCCTAGTTGTGCCTTTGCAATTTCAGTTTCAGTTTTGCTGTGTTGATTTTTCATCCATCCCAAGTTCTAGTTGCTGGTCTGAGTCTAGTGCCTTGATTTTAGTTTTGGGTATTGCATCTTAAAAAAAGAAAGAAAAAAATTGGTTAGTTCTGTTTTAGGGTTGGCGACTGGTCTAGGGTTTACCCCTCCCTTGCTGCAGAATTGTGTTCGGTTTCCTTTAGTTTTGGGAGTCCGAATAGAAGGAGAAGTTATGCTACTATTGGGGAGTTCCTTGTTTGAGTAGTGCTCCTGAAACCCTAGCACCCCCTCTCGGGTTGTGAATTTTATTTTTGGGCTGAGTTCAGGACAATTTTGCGCAGTGTTCACAAAAATAGCCATAACTTTTGCATAAGAACTCGGATTACGACGTTCTTTGGCTCATTTGAAAGCTAACAAAAAGTTACATCCAAAAATCCATAAGTCCAACTCTAATGTACTTAGCACTCTAATGTATCTCACAAGGCTCCAAAAAAAGGAAAAACCCTAAAAAAAGGTCGTTTAGGGCCTCAAAACGGCCAAGTTTCAGACTCTGTTTCCGCCTTTGTTCGCCATCCTGTTTGAGTTTTCTTTTATTCCAGATTGTATAATCTTTGTTTCTAGGCCATATTTCAATACGCATGCTGCTTTGAATTTTTTTTAAAAAAAGAAGAAAAGAAAAGTGGCAAGTGCAACGAAAAAAAAGGACAAGAAGAGCCGCACGAGTTAAAAAAGAAGAAGAAAAGAAGCAAGTGCAAAAAAAAGGAAAAGAAAAGAGCCGCATGAGTTTTAAAAAATATTCAGATTTTTTGGTAGCATTGTTCTTTTTTTGATTTTGGAGTTCTTTTTATATAGCCTTTGTGTCATCTAGTGTTGCTTGCTTGAGCTAGGGTCGAGTGCTAGTTTGGGCAAGCTTTTAGGCGAGTACTTTGGACTATTCTTGAGCTAGTGTAATTCTAAAATTGAATATTGCCATTCCTTTGCTACTTATATAGTGCTTGTCCAAGCTCCACCAACTACTAACCGAACATGTCTCGTCGTACCGGCAATTGCTATACTCACCACTCAAGTCAGGTTATCACGAACTAGTCACCGGTTGCACCACCTACTTGCTTTAGTATGAACTTGTAAGAGTCTGGTAAGATCTTGAGCATGTGTGACTTGTAATCTCCAGAACCTAGTAGTTGATAGGGAATTTTATACTCTTGTGTATTTTTCTTGTTGATACTAACAATGGCAGGGTTACGCGAGTCTACACGTGGTGGGAACAACAACAACCACTCTTTGGAGCATGAGAGCGAAGGTCCTCTCACACCTCGCATGAGAGGTATCGTGCAACACTTTGAGCACTTGCTCGGTGAGACCATTCACAATACCTTGGATCAGATCAACAACAACCTCGCGACACTCTGCACACGCGTTGAGCATCTCAAACATCGGCCACTTGCTGCAACCATGACCCATGACAAGCCAAGGGTGGAGGACACTCCTGCTCGCCGCACACCACCTGTTGCTCGCTCTTGGGCAGATGAGGTGGAAGAAGAAGACGCGAACAACTACACTACTGATACGGAAATAGATGGATTCAATGTTCACAATGATCGTGACCATCGTTGGCTTCATCGCAATCGTCAAGGTATGGAAATAAATCAGCAAGAGGTACGTGATCGTGACGACCCACTTTCCAAAATCTAGTTTACAATGCCTTCTTTTGCTGGTAAATATGATCCTGATGCATATCTCACTTGGGAGTTAGCAGTAGACCAAAAATTTGCATGCTATGAGTTTCTTGAAAATAGAAAGATTAGGGCAGCTACTAGTGAGTTCACTGACTTTGCATCAATTTGGTGGAGAGAAGCTTGTAGGAATAAAAATAATATACATAGAGCTTGGGATGCTATGAAACGAATGATGAGAGCTAGATTTGTTCCTTCATATTATGCACATGATTCATTAAATAAATTGCAACGCTCCAAACAAGGTAGTAAATCTGTTGAGGACTATTACCAAGAATTACAAATTGATTTATTGTGTTGTGGATTAGAAGAAACTAAAGATGCTAATATGGCTAGAGTTCTAGGAGGACTTAACCGTGAAATTCAGGACATTCTTAATTATAAAGAATACAACTTTATCACTCGTTTATTTCATCTTGCTTGTAAAGCTAAAAGGGAAGTACATGGATGACAATCAAGGACAAGAGGCAATTTTAGGGGTTTTTCTGCAGGTCGACCGAACCAGCTGCGAAACAGGGCGCCTTCCTCCACTCCTGGCTGTGACACCCCTTCCTCAAGCCGTGTGCGCCCGCTACCTCCACCACTCCCTCGCGTGTTCCCGATGCAAGCAAGTCCACAATGGTGCAAGCTCCTTCTAAATCAGCCCCAACAAAGAGTGCTTCTTCAGTTGCTTCTACAAAGCGTACAAGAAATGGTCCATGTCACAAATGCAAGGGTTTTGGGCACTTCATGCGCGACTGCCCAAGTCAGCGAGCTCTCGTTAGTGATATTGAAGATGAATATGCTTTGGTTGCAAAGGACCTCGCAGGTGATGAACATGAAACTAATGAGGAGAATGAGGAGCGTTTGAGAGCTAAAACTTCTGACAAATACATGAGTCTCATTATGAAGCGTGTACTTAGTGCACAAATGGAGAGCGCTGAACAGCACCAACGCCACAACTTGTTCCAAACAAAATTCATCATCAACGATTGATCATGTCGTGTTATCATTGATGGAGGAAGTTGCAACAACCTTGCTAGCATAAAAATGATCGAGAAGCTTGGCTTGACCACAAATTAGCACCCTCGCCCTTACTATATCCAATGGTTCAACTCCTGTGGTATGTTAAAGGTAACAAAAGTAGTGAGAGTGTATTTTCACTTGGTTCATATCATGATTATGCTGATTGCGATGTTGTACCTATACAAACATGCTCATTGTTGTTAGGTCGACTTTGGCTATATGATTAAGATTCAACTCATCATGGTAGAACTAATCAATACACTCTCATGCATAAGGGCAAGAAAATTGTTTTACTTCCAATGTCCTCTGAAGCTATTTTAAGAGATGAAATTGAATGTGCTGAACGAGTAAATAAGGAGAAAGAAAAGAGTGAAAATCAGATTAAAGCTAAAGAATGTTTTCCACCTAAAAAGAGACACAAAAGAAACAAGTGCTAGGAAGAATGACATAAAACTGAAAGGGACTGCTCTATTAGCTACCAAATCTTATTCGAATGAGCTGGAAGTGAATAATTCTGTTTGCTATGCTCTAGTGTGCAAAGATGCTTTGTTTTCATTTGAGGATCTGCCCGCTTCTTTGCCTCTTGCTATCACTAACCTTTTGCAGGAGTTTGCTGATGTGTTTTTCGCTGAGATACCCCTGGGACTGTCACCTATTAGAGGGATTGAACATCAAATTGATTTGATTCTGGGAGCGTCATTGCGAACCGTGCACCATACGGGAATAATCCAGAGAAGACTAAGGAAATTCAGCATCAAGTGCAAGGCTTGCTTGACAAATAGTATGTTCGCAAAAGCCTTAGTCCATGTGCTGTGCCTATTATTTTAGTTCCTAAGAAAGATGGTTCATGGCGTATGTGTGTTGATTGTAGAGCAATAAATAATATCACTGTTAGATATCATCATCCTATTATTAGGTTAGATGATATGCTTGATGAATTGGGTGTCGCTACTGTTTTCTCTAAAGTTGACTTGCGTAGTAGATACAATCAAATTATAATGAAACTTGGAGATGAATGGAAGATAGCATTTAAAACTAAATTTGGATTGTATGAATGGTTAGTGATGCCTTATGGTTTAACCAATACACCTATTACATTTTTTCGATTGATGAATGAAGTTTTGCGTACTTTCATTGGCAAATTTATGGTGGTTTACTTTGATGATATCTTGATTTACAGCAAGTCACTTAATGAACATCTTGATCACTTGCGTGCTGTTTTTAAGGCTTTGAGAGATGCATGTTTGTTTGGTAACCTCGAAAAGTGCACATTTTGCACTGATCAAGTTGGTTTTCTTGGCTATGTGGTTACTCCACAGGGAATTAAAGTTGATGAAGCTAAGATTGAAGCAATAAAGAGTTGTCGAACCCTGCAAACAGTCACACAAGTGCGGAGTATTCATGGACTTGCTGGATTCTATCGCCGCTTTGTGAAAGATTTCAGCACTGTCGCCGCACCGCTTAATGAATTGACAAAAAAGGAGTTCCCTTCAAATGGGGGCAAGCACAGGAAGATGCATTCAACCTTCTCAAAGTGAAGCTCACAAATGCACCATTGCTCCAACTTCCTAATTTTGGTAAGATTTTTGAGCTTGAATGTGATGCTAGTGGAATTGGACTTGGAGGTTTGTTACTACAAGAAGGTAAACCTGTTGCTTATTTTAGTGAAAAATTGAGTGGGCCTAGTATGAATTATTCTACTTATGGCAAAGAATTATATGCTTTAGTTCAGACTTCAGAGACATGGCAACATTATTTATGGCCTAAAGAGTTTGTTATACATTCTGATCATGAATCTTTAAAGCACATTCGTAGTCAAAGTAAACTGAACCGTAGACATGCTAATGGGTAGAGTTCATTGAATCATTTCCATATGTTATCAAACACAAGAAAGGGAAAAAGAATGTTATTGGTGATGCTTTGTCTAGGCATTATACCATGTTATCTCAACTCGATAGTAGAATTTTTTGTTTGGAAATAATTAAAGAACTTTATGCTCAAGATGATACTTTTACAGATGCCATACTGAATTGTAAAGAGGGAAAGAGCTGGAATAAATTTGTGTTAAGTGATGGATTCTTGTTTAGAGCTAACAAGCTATGCATTCCATCTAGCCCCGTTCGTCTTTTGTTGTTACAAGAGGCGCATGGCGGAGGATTGATGAGACACTTTGGTGTTAAAAAGACTGAGGTCATTCTGGCCGAGCACTTTTATTGGCCCCGAATGAGGTGCGACGTTGAGTGCTACGTGTCTCGCTACACAACATGCCAAAAAGCTAAGTCACGACTGAACCCATATGGTTTATATATGCCTCTTTCTATGCCTAGTTTTCCTTGGGAGGATATTTAAATGGACTTAGTTTTAGGACTACCTAGAACAAAAAAAAGGGAGAGATAGTGTTTTTGTTGTTGTGGATAGATTTTCTAAAATGACACATTTTATACTTTGTCGCAAGAGCGATAATGCTACAAATGTTGCTGATTTGTTTTTCAGAGAGATTGTTTGACTACATAGAGTGCCCAATACCATTGTTTCAGATCGGGATGCGAAGTTTTTGAGTCACTTTTGGTGCACCCTTTGGGCGAAATTGGGGACCAAGCTGCCAATTCGGGTGTTCCTAGACTTGATTTAAAGCTTATTGTGAGACCTTTCTAATGGATCTGGCCCTACCTCCAAATTCGTTTGGAGACAAGATGGTGGATCAGGAGATAGAGTTAGGGTTCGACTCCACTTCTTGTGGCCGTCACCTCTCCTTCAATATATATTGTGTGCATGTCACTTTTAGGGTTTTCAGGTTTTGTTTAGATAAGTTTAGCCCATGTGTGCAAACTCCACATTGTCTCTTGTGTTGATTAGACCAACAGATTCGTGTTACAGAACCTCAACTATCCTTATGCGACTTTTATATCTAACAATTTTCAAATTGCTCTTTACTTGAATTCTTGCTTGTTCTTTGATTGCTTACATGATTTGATCTTCGTGATCAGGTCAACCATCGTTCTTGGCGAGGTTGATAACGACAAGAGCGTGGTTTAGCGATTGTTGGATGGTTTGATCGAGTTTCGGTCAAGTAGCCTCATCGTCAAAGTTACTCTCTACAAATCGAATTAGCATCCATCGGAATATCGGGACCAATCTTACATCAATTAGTGCAAAATAATACCGATCCTCTATTGCGGTCAAACTGAACTTACTGAACTTTGTTGAAAACGAGTGTTTCAAGAAACTCTCAACACCATTGCCAATTGTATCATTATCCTAAGATCATGAGTATATCCCCATGATATCCACAGGGGAAGGCTCCTGCGATTGGGACCGGCCGCCGTCATAGAGTTTCCGGTCGCTCGAGCGCACTTCATATAGAAGACGTGAATTATGTACAATTTGCATCTTGGTTACATTTTTGACTGTACGATCTACTTACATCATGGAATCACAGGACATGGACGACTTCGACACTCGCCACCATCGTGGCCAGTCCCGAGACAAGAGGCATGGGCTATGGCACCGCGAAGAGTAGTTTGCATCCTCCTTTATCCCGATTGCCGTAAACCCACGCGTGTATCATGTAATGCAAGTAACTGAACTGCTCAACATGTAAATAACAAATCACAATGTGCATTTTGAAATGCCGTCAATTTTATCTATCAAAATTTACATTGCATAAAAATGTTGCGCAACAAAATTGCATATCATCTGTGTAGTACAGTTACACACGGGATACAATATGGCTCACTTGTCTGAGCCACTCTCTGCTCGCTACATTTGTGTCTGTGTGTGTGTCATGGTTTTGTGTCGAGCATGTCCCGTGGGATACGCCAGCCGGTCCGGAGAGTGCGTATCCGTTCGGAGGGGGTACGGAAACCGTTGAGTGGGTGGAGGTGCAGCAGTAAGTTGACTCTGGCCTAGCTGAGTCTGTACAATGTCGATGTCGTCCAGCTGAGACATGCCGAACTGGTTTCCACCTGCAATCATGTCACGAATGAAGGACTCCATAAATCCACTCCTGGATGGTCCGACCCCAAGGTACGCTGTCTGCATGTCCAGTCGCACGGGGGAGCTTTGGCCTCTAACATGCGAAGTGCCAGTGACCCCATAGGAGCTCTGTCCCTCATACAGTACTTCGTACATGCCAACATATGTGTAATGCTCCCTAGCAATAACTCGGACAGACATGTCCTCATCGATTGAAGGATGTCCACCACCCCCATGAAGGCTGCAATATGGAATGATGTGAGGGCACCTAAAAATCTGGGATGTGAACTAAACTTCTCGTACCTCCCGTATGTGCAGTACAGATGACCGAGGGGGAGCGCCAGTCTAATGGGGTGCGAACGACAGAAGAGATGCATCCCGACGAACGTGCGACTACAGGACGACATGACGTTGGTACAACATAAGTAGTAATAAAAACAGGACGACCTGCTCTGGATGCTCTGGTGGAGAACAGGATAGTCTGGAGCGCGATCGTGGTACGTACCGCTCCATTTATTGGCGGTACATCCGTACGTCGTACGATCTTTGTTCTTGTATGACCTCGACATGCGCCGTCTCCACCCAAGCCGTAATACACTCATGCTGGACTGCTTGCTAGTCCTCAGCGTGTCAGCCCACCCTCGTTTGCCCCCATTTGAGAAGGATTCATGTCAGAACATTCAACGTGGGTATGTAATGCAAACAATACTTGGATGGAGTTGGACTCACAAGTGGACGGCTCGCTATAGCATCCTGCCGTCGGGAGGGGGCACAACCTGGTACAAATCAAACTGACACATTATGCGCTGCGGCACGCAAGGCTCCACCATGTGGGTGAACACATGGTGGCAGGTCGTCACCCACAATCCGGCGTCCTGTGTGCATTGCACGGACAGTCCGTGCAGTGCTACCTTGTGCACGAACTCTGGGGCCCACAGAGCCCATATGATGTTGTTGTCGTGCAATGACTTGAATTCATTGTGGAACAACGAGTATCACCTCGCTGGTCTGTCCTTGGCCCAACGTAGCCCATAGTGGACCCATCAATCGGGTCGTGCAACTTGGGGTACGGGTGCACTGCCCTCTTGAAGGAGGGCCACCCAACAGGGAAGTGCTCCAAACTCCACAGCTGTAGGATCATGTAGCACACGACAAGGTTCGGTTTCACACTAGCGTGGTGCCACGAAGCATCACACAACCCCTTGTTTGTGGCGCAGAGGACGGTTGACCCCCAATTGTATTGAGGCATGGCCCCAGCCTCAGCATCGGCCAAAGACTTAGCAATACGGACAAAGCTGTGGTACACCCAATTGCCTTGTTTGGTGGGAAACAAGGCCCAACCGAAGAAATGAAGAAGGTACGCGATGAGGTGTGTCCTAACAACCTCGTTAGGTGCATCCAGCGGGCACCGACCAAAGTTCCTCAGCCAGATCCGAGTGACACCACGGGCGTTGTCTGAGATAGGTATGCCAAATCGATGTCGCAACCGAGCTTCCAGTCAGCCAGTGGACGGCCAGGAACAACAGGCTCACCCCTAATCAGGAGTCCAGTCAAGAACGAGACATCCTAGAGAGTGATCGTCATCTCTCCCCACCGAAAGTGGAATGTTTGAGTCTCGGCTCTCCACCTGTTGACATGGGCTAACATCACACTACCGTCTAGGGTGAACTATCATCCGACCGAGAGCAGCCTCGCAAAGGGCAACAAGCCCGTGCCCCGAAATATTGGGATGTAGCAATCATTGAGCTCCGAATAATGCTCTCTCAGATCGAAGCACCAGGGGTGGAGGGCCATCCGCGTCCCAAGTGATCCCTAGCTGGCACTGGTGATGCTCATTGTAGAAGGGTTCCAGTAGCTCTTTTATAGGCATGACTTGCAAGAGATCAAAGACACAGATTAGTAGTGATTTTTTTTTATAATAATGACGATGAATTACTGGAAATTAAAAATAGGACTAAACGCGAACAAAAAAAAACACTAATCAACTCCGACCAAATTAATTATGACTAATTAAGTAGGATTAAATTAATACAAGTATTTAAAACCTCCTAATTAATTCAAACTAATTAATTACCACAAATGAATTACAAAAAGGTAGTTACGACTTAATAATTAAATAAATACTACTAAATTAATTTTGAGTAATTATTTTCCATAGATTAATTACAAATATATAATTAGCACTACATAGAACCACTAAATTAATTACGACTAACAAACTACTATCAAATTAATTATGGCTACTTTAGTGCGACTAATTAACTTCAAGCCATTAATTGCAACTAATTAAGTACTACTAATTAACTAGCTGACACTAACTAATTAGGACTAATTAAAATGTAATTAATTAATTAGGCCATGAATAAATACGTAGGATTAATATAACAACAATTAATTCATTACGACCTAATTTATCACAATAAACTAAATAACACAAATTTAATAAGGACTAAATTAATTACGCCTAAATAACTACAACTAATCAATTACGACTAGTTAACTAACTACACATTTAATAAAGACAATGCATAAAAATTACCTGTTAATATGACCGCTAATGACGGCTCTAAACAACACTTGATCCACTGCGGAAAGCAAACTGAAACTGCGAGAGAGCGTGAGCAAAGAGTCTCGCTCGCAACTCCCCATTTATAGCCAGGATGAGAGAGCAGGATGTCAGGAGGGATTTGTGTGCGGGGGATATCAAACTACATGCATGCACTTGTCGCTTGGAGATAGACCGATGGACAAGACACGACGGGATGGAAAGAGCTTGCTTTCGGCACGTCCAGCTTTCGGTGCGTCCGGGCGAGCGCGGGAAGGATGCGCTCCTTGTCCGAACATGGGAGGGACAGATGAGGTCGTGGCTTGTCCACAGTAGGGAGGGACGGTCGAGGCTGGACGAGGCAACGTGGAGGGCTTGGAGGCATTGCGGTGTGAGGGAGGGACAGATAGAGCTGTCCGTCCCACGGTGCTGCGGACGAGGCTTGTCCGGCCGCCCGTGGCGCGGACAGGGCTGACATGGCGACACGACACGTGTCCGTGCGGCCCTGAGATAGAATTGAGCGTTTTTTTTGCATTTGAGGCCGCAAGGAGGCTATTTTTGCTAACGCGGTTCCAAATAGTGCCATTTAGGCAAAAAAATTCTAGCACACACATATTATATCATTGGATCACATCCATACAAGAGTAAATAAAACATAATACTACATACCATTAAACAGTCATATATATGGGTCTACACGACCAAGTTTTACATGAAGGGCCGACCCGCCAAATAGTTCACATAAAGTGTTTGCAGTGGAAATAAACGATAAGTAAGAGATAATGAGCCCATATGATATGCCTTAGCCCACATGCAGCCGATTGGGGTTAAAGCCCTAGAACTCAGCATTGTCATCGCCAAAATCTGTAGCATAAAAGTATCCGATTGATGGATCATCATCCACATCTTCTGAATCTGTTGAACAAGCATTTGTGAGTACAAAGTTGTACACCGCAAGACTTTATAGCAAAGATTATATAATATGCAAGAATATGTCAAGGGAGGTGGCTATCCTACTAAGGTTTCCCATTTTTGCATAAAGCAAGCTTTCATTTGCAATAATGAGTAATAGATTGCAATCAGAAGTTGTAAAAGCATTTGTCATTGATAAACAACAAACAATAATAATGTATAAATAACATAAATAAACAAGTAGCTTGCTGCCATAACATCAAAATAGTGGCAAAATCCTTTTGCCGAACAAGCTATGCATGGATTACCTATACATACATCACTCAAGCCATTTTACAAAACATATAACTAATCATTGCAGGATATAACCAGGTGATGTCCATAACCGGGGACACGGCTATTTGAATAGATTTACACTCTACAGAGGTTGTACAACTTTACCCACTTGACATAAACATCCCACCATGTCATCCATGTCACACGATATCGATGGTACCCTATTTGAAAGTTCATGGCAAAGATTTTACATTACCAGTCCTCGCAAAGCCCCTACGAACATGGAGATCCTCCACCTTGCCCGCACTAGCCCAACTTCAACCTACAATATGCCTCATGCGGTTTGATTGCTAGTGCATGATAACTTATTATACTAGGGCCTCCCATAAGTCATGTGTGATTGTACGAATTTACTTGGGTCTATGGCACAATAGATCAGTTCTTAGCGACCCAGGCGAGACAACCACAAACCATAGTCTTGTGCACTTACATCGGTCTCTAAAACCACTTGCCCAAGTCTAAAACATGTTTCAATTTTATTTGCTAACCAAAATAATAGAGAAACCTCCTCTAGACCTTCATACATGTGTTTCCCATTTTTAACTAATTTCAGAAATGTTTTCAATCCTAGCACAACTAGTACAAGTAAGCATAGCTAAGCATCAACTAATTTGTACCAACTAAAGTTCCACAATACTTATACCAACAGTGGATAGCATTAATAAGGTGATAACAGTGAGGATATCAATTTATAAAAGTAGGGCTAATGCAACAGTTGGGTATAACTACCAATCTTACCCACATAGCAATTTTTACCGAAATTACATGTATGCATAATAGTTTTGAACACAACATACATAAAAGTGAAAATATGGGATCAATATGGTCAAAGGGAGTGCTTACCTTGATTATTAAACACTTTTTTCTGCTCTGGATCAATATCAAAGAATTTTGGGACGTTGGTATCTAATCAGTAAAAGCCAAGCAACATGAATAAGATCCAAATAAATTCAAATAGAGAGAAAATTCAAATATATTTGTAGATTTCGAAAGTTCATGATTTCATAATAAATAGAGACAATAATTGCTCAATTTGGATTTCAAATGAGAAAGTTACGAGTATTTGAATTTGGTTCGGCTGATAAATATCAGAAAAAGAAAAGAGAAAATACTATGCTGGTGGGGTTATTGCACCATAACCCCAAAAAGGGATAATCCAAATTTATTGTGCTATTAGACTGATAGGTGGGGTCGGGTCTACGATGAACCAAGTTCACATACACGTCTATAGGGCAGTGGGACCCACATGTCAGCAACTCAGGTTTTAAAACTAAGTTAAATTAAAATCTTGATTAATTAACCGGCTGCTCCCACAGGTAAGCGACACAATAACTTAACTACTGCCATTAGCGCTAATCTAATCCTCCCGGCGTGTGGTCCACTTGCCAGAGAGAGGGGAACAGGGGAGGCGACAACGACCATAGCTGAGCTCGCTGGCGGTGGAGCGGCGACGACACGGGCCTAGGAGGCGGCACTACGGCAAAGCTATTGGCAATGATGGCGGCTGGAATGGTGCACTGGTGGGGCGGCGTGATGGCGCTGAGCAATGAGGCGTCTCGGGCTACGACGATTTCTGCGAAAGAAGCTGTCTCTTGCCCAGGGGCTAGGTGCTGCTGGGTTTAGTAGGCAAACGCAAAGCTCACCGGCCGGGCACAGGAACTAATGGCCACTGGAGTCGCGGTGGCGCCATGGGCGGCTACAGTGAAGTTTAGGCAATCCATGCTAAGCTTCAAGTCTAACTAGTGCATGTGCTCTAGGAGGCTACCAGGGCCTCACCGTAGTGGTCTATGGCGATAGAGAAGGTTTGAGGTGTTCGAACGACTGTGAGCAGAGGCGGCGGCGATAGGCTTCACGATGGCAGCGAGCTACGACGAGGAAGAGTCTACAAGGAAACATGCATGCTGAGGATGGTTCTAACCGAAGGAGAAGCACGAAGGCTCGAAGAGCTGTGGGTATTGACGAAAAAGGCATTGGCGGCCAAGAATAGAGACGATAGATCGAACTCGAGCAATCTATGAGTGAAAGATATAATCGAGTGAGGGTTCGTGAAGATGTAGCCTGGGTGCACAATGTGACGTGGTAGAAGAGGGAATGGGCTCACCAGGCAGAGAGTAACACAATAGCTAGGAACGGTGCGCTTACCAAAGTGGAAGAAGATGACGGCGATATAGCTCTCCACGGCTCTAACTGTGAGAACAAGCATGGGAAGGGTCGAGCGATGCTCTAGATCGAAAAGGACACGTGCGTCGACCAAGAAAGCTAACCAGAGAAGGGATGATGCAGTGGCGTGCTCACCGGCATGGAGGAAGACAATGCCGTTCCCAGCAATCCATAAGACCAAGAGCTTCGGTTCTTGGAGAGAAGGCTGGAAATGGCGAACTGGATCGAGATGACGCGGCCGGCTCGGCTTAAAAAGGAAGGAAAGAGCGAGAGAAGAGCGCGATCTCTCGTGAGACTGGCAAGACAGAGCGGTTCGAGCGGTGTGTCTCTCGTTCTCCCTCGTCCGTGCGCGACAAGCAGAGAAGACAAACGAGAAGATGCAGAGCGCGATGACGGGACAGGATGGCGAGGCGGTCAGGAGCGACGGGGTGCAACGCCAGGCGAGCGGAGCGTCTCTCCCCGTGGGCGTGCGAGCGCACGGAGAACACACAGGTGAGAGATGTCGATGAAGGGGTCTGCCACACGGGTCCCGAGCCCACTGGTCCGCAACAGCGAAGGATATCATCATAAATATAGCATAAAGCGAAAGAATATGTCTTCGCACTAGGGAGGCGGAAAGCGGAATGCGGCTTCGGGCGGGAGACAGTGCGTGGGCCGAAAGAGTAATGGTCCAAGCCGAGGGGAAGGAAAGTCAGCAATCCGGATTTTTATTATTTTCTGATTTAAATAATTCCTGAAATCAAGTTATAATTTTTGAAATTAGCAAACCAACTCCAAAAATTATGTAATATTTTGGAGAGTCTCCTGGCACCATCTAATATTCATAAAAATTATTTCCACTATTTTAACATCTTTTAATTTATTTTTTTGCGAAAATTCGTTTGTTTCTGCCTTTATTAGAAATATGATTTGAATAAAAGACCAAAAATGCAGATAAATGTTCCAAAATGCGGAATTTATTTTTTTTAAAGCGTAAATAACAGAGAATACAAATTTTTAGGCTGTTACATGTACCCTTGATATTTTATTGGACTTTGTGGTTTCCATGAGAATGGTATATGTTCACCTATATTATTAATTAGGTCAATCATCTAATTAACACGCAAGCATAGTTCTTTGTAGCCCTTGCACGTATATCTATATATAGGTATAGTTGAGGGTAACAACAGGTGACGTAGAACATGCTTAATTACCAACAATAAAGACGTTAGACTCAATTGTTTCCTAATATTACAGGTGAAATGTTATTGTGGCCTGTTCCATTTGATGCATACCCATCAAGTAATGGATTGGGATGAGTTCCTGATGTACACATGCTTAAATGACAAAACCAAACATTAAACCTTAAGCCGTAATCCTAAACTTCCGCCTTACTACACATAAAAAGGCGACACACTCCTATCTTCACGACCTGAAATTAGTAGAACAAGCCATACAGTTGTTTTGTCGCGCATCATCGACTGCCACAAAAATGTAGAGTATTAAGCTTAGAATTTTGACCGTTCAGGTGATGGTAAGATTTTCAGCCGGTGCTTTACTTTGAGGAGTAAAATAACACGCAAAAATTAATCTGGATTAGGCGTGTGAGATGTTAGCAAATTAAATAGCTAACAAACTAAATAGTTAGCAATTACAAATTACATTAAATAGTTAGCAATCACAAATTACATTAAATAGTTAGCAAACGCAAATTACATTAAATTGTTAGCAACCGCAAATTAAATAGTCATGTAGCCTCCTTCTCCAGCTCGAGACAAAGAGTAAAGATAGATAGAGACAGATTAATTAATATATAATCTAGCATGTGGCGCAATACGTTGTTAAAGAATATCATCCACATTAAACTAATAAATTAACAAAGATTGTCCTATTTGATTGGGATACACGGGATACAATACGGCTTACTCATCTGAGCCACTGCTCTCTGCTCACTGCGTCTGCGTCCGCGTCTTTGTTTTGCGTCGAGCATGTCCTGTGGGATATGTCAGTCGGTCCGGATTGCGTCTGTCGGATCGGAGGGGTTACGAAGACCGTTGAGTCTGTTGAGTGGGCAGAGATGCACCAGTAAGATGAGTTGAAGGAAGTTGAGTCTGGTAAGCATCGATGTCGTCCTGCTGAGACATGCCGAACTAGGGGTCATCTGCAATGAATTCATGAACAACGGACTGTATAAATCCACTCCCATTGTCCGCCCCCAAGGTACGATGTCTGCAACTCCGGTCGTGCGGAGGAGCTCTGGCCTTAGACGTATGGTGTGCCAGCGTATCCAGAGGAGCTCTGGCCTTGAATGTCTGGTGCGCCAGTGAACCTAGAGGAGCTTTGCCCTGCGTACGCTCCAAACAACCCCACGGACAGTCCAAACCAGGCGTACACTTCAAACTCCATGTACTGCTACCCTTGTAGGAGTTGGGAGTCCTGTATCCTCGTCACTGGGCGGATGGCCGTCATCTCCACGGTCAACCGAAGGCTGCAATACGGAACAATGTTAGTTGAAATAAATAGGATGGACGTAAACTGAGAATCTCATACCTCCCAGATGTGCAGTGAAGATGACCGAGGGGGAGCGCTAATCTGTGTACGGGGTGCAGACGACAGAAGTGTTACATCCCGATGGACCTGCGATAAGAGAACGACATGATGTTAGCGGAACGTAAGGCATAATAAAAAACAGAATGTAGATTTGTATGTAACTTACCTCCCCACCAATCTGGCCTGCGGATGAACGATGTGGAGCGCTATGACGTCGGCCGGTCTTGATGGGTCGTGATGACCTAGCAGGTGAGCACAGCCCCCCACTTGGTGCTCGATGCGTAGGACGTCGTCCGTCAAACGACCGCAGCTCAAGTTCTTTATTATGTTCTTCGACTCCGCGAAGATGTACTTCAAAGTTTTTAGTAGCCCCGGTGTTGTGTGTGGACTGCAGATAGCGGTCTCCGACGCACTTGCGATGCGCTGCGCCCGCTCCAACTGAAGTGAGGGACAAAACAGGTTCAGTAACGAAGAGTATAAATGTCATCAATGAAATGACCGGAGGTTGTAAGTGTCTCACGGTGTCATCACGCTGCAAAGCTTTGTATTGATTGTACGAGTGGCTGAGGCGGTGTCGTCACGCTGCAAAGCATTGTATTGATTGTACGAGTGGCTGAGGCTCTCTTGGTGCGTCACATGCTCCGGACGTTCTAGCAGAGTATGGGTGAGTCTGGTGCACGACCGTGGTACGTACCACTGCATGTACTCACGGTATGTCCGTACATCATACGGTCGCTGCTCTAGCAAGACCTCGACGTGCGTCGTCTCTGTCTAGGCCATAATCCACTTGTGCTGGAATGCTCGCGAGTCCTCAGCATGTCGGCCCGCCCTCGATTGCATGCATTCCGAAAGGATTGATGTTAGAACAGAGGATATAGGTATGAAGTGTAAACATTACTCGGACGAGAGTTAGACTCATAGGTAGACGACTCGCAGCAGCAGCCTACCGTTGGGAAGGGGCACGACCTGGTACAAATCGAACTACCGCATTACGCACTGTGACGCATAAGGCTCCACCATATGTGTAAACACAAGGTGGCATGTTGTCGCCCAAAGTCCGGTGTCTTACGTGCATTGCAAGGACAACCCGTGTGGCGCTACCGAGGCCACGAAGTCTGGGGTCCATGGAGCCCAGATGATATCGTTGTCATGCAACGACTCGAACTTGTTGTGCATCGAGTAGCACCTCGTTGGTCTGTCCTTCGCCCAGTGTAGGACAGCGATAGTCTACTAGTAGCCCATGGTGGGCCCATCTATTGGGTCATGACGCGGGGTACGGGTGGACTGCTTTGTGGAAGGACGGTCACCCAACAGGGAAGTGCTCCCAACTTCATAGCTCCAGCAGCACGTAGCGACATGCAAGGCTGGGTTTGACACTAGTGTCGCACCTTGAAGTGTCACACAACCCCCTATATGTGGAGTAGAGGACAGCTGATCCCCAGCTGTACTGAGGCATCGCCCCAGCCTTCGTGTCAGCCAAATACTCGACGATACGGACGAAGCTGGGTACACCCAATTGCCTTGTGACGTGGGAAACATGACTGAACCAAAAAGATATAGAACGTAAGCGATGAGGTGCATCCGAACAACATCGTCGAGTGCATCCTCGAGGCACTGTCTGAAAAGCCTCAGCCAAGTTCGAGGGAGGCCACGGGCACTTTCCCGCACAGGTATGACAAACTTGTTCCCTAGCCTGGCCTTCCAGTCCGCCGACGGACGACCTGAAACAAGTGGCTCACCCTGGATCGGGAAACCGGTCAGGAATGAGACATCCTGCAGGGTGACTGTCATCTCACCCCACCGAAAGTGGAACATGTGCGTGTCAGGCCTCCACTGGTCAACAAGTGCTGACAGCAGGCTGCCGTCCAAGGTGAACCGACGTCCGACGGAGACTAGCATTATGAAGGGCAACAAGCCTGTGTCTCGGAGGATGGGGACGTAGCGAGGGTCTAGCTCCAGCATTCCCTCAAGGCCCGAAGTGCCAGGGGTGGAGGGCCATCCTCGTCCTCGTTGATCCATGACTTGCACCGGTGATTCTTATCGTAGAAGTGTGGCAGAAGCTCTGGTAGAGACATGGCTTGCAAGATATGGAAGAGATAGACAATTATTGAAAAAATAAATTATTAGGGCTAACTAAGGCCACTAAAATAACTAAGGCTAATCTATTGTAAGCATGCACGGACAAGGAAGTGATGGAGGTGACTGATTACAGGGGATGAGGGGATGGGTGTAAAGGTAACTTTTTGACATGATACTATGATTTTTTTTTTATCTCCAGATCATTCCGAATTTAAGTAAACATGCCTTAATTATGCTGTCAACACTTGTATTTGTATATTCTTAAACCATTTGCATATGTTAATAATGCGCTTTGTACTAGAAAATAAAATTCTATTGTCTATTCTGATTTGGTTTGGACCCTTGTCCTCTTTCTTTATAATTAACCTAAACACAATGTTGTTTTAATATTACCAACATATCTTCTGGTAGCACTACAACACAAAATCCCTGTAGAGATGCCTATTTTATGGGTTAAAGACGTTTTCAATCATCTCTATAGCGTCGTAGAGTCGTTTTTTGTAAAGCATCTCTAGAGCGTCTCCTCACGTACCGTGTCAAAGCTAGTAGAGCCGTATTGTTAAGCACGTCTACAATGATATGAGTCGTTTAGACTATGTCTCTACAAGCAGAGACGCTTTCATATATGCATTTCCATATCGTCTCTACTCTCCTTAGTGACGCTTTATTGCATGCCAAGAAACATAGATACGCATTCATAGATGTATTTAGATTGAGCTAGAGACATCCATTTTTATTTTGTTCAGTAGAAATATTTAGAGGGTATAGTATCACATATTTTCATAAGAAGTTTTAGATCTTAGGTAAAACCATTTCAAATTTAGAATTATATTGTCGATATATTAAAAAACCAGAAAAAATAAACATAGACACTATGTTGCGGATTAAATCGAATTAACAACCAAATCTAGCATCCACATACAAAGGTGCAAACACACCGAAAAAAAATTCCTACAAATCCTACAACTGAATCAGGTGACAAGTGGTTAGAGGGCAGCGGCGGTGTCTTTAGGAACAAAGAGCCTAATCCACCTCCAAATAAAAGAGCCTGGTACCTGTTCAGTGATAAACTTGTTTATTATGTCTATTCATGTCTCAAAAAGAAATAGTAGAACTTTAAGCAGAGAGCTAGTAATCTAAGAGCTTTCATGACAAAGCTTCATGTAACTTTGTATTGTTGCACAAAATATATAAATGAATATCATATCAAGTATGTACTTTTGTACTTCCCAGCCCTATCATCAAAAAGAGAGAAAAAAAAACATCTCACTTAAATCCCATGTTTCCCCAGTTTATTTTTGTTCTTATTGTATCTGAACTACCATAAACTAAACAAAACTACAAAAGCAAAAACCAATATAACTTTTCTGTTAATGCAAGTGTTCCATAGTAGAACATAGTAAGTAAAAAAGTATTGCAAAATTAAATTAGGAAACCACCTCACATTGTATACAGGAGTTACTGCTGGCTGAGTGAGTAGCCTTCAATTTCTCAAGTATTCGGTAGAAATAAGCAAAACACAAAACCTGGAAAGATCATCATACTTTGCAAATCAAGAATAGCTAGTAAAACATATAGAATCCAACTCTGCATACGTCTCAGTGCATAACAGAGCCAGACTATGTGCCAATTCTACAAATGAAATGAAAATATGTATACCCATTTTCTTCAGTTGAGTTAGATCGAGGAGATGGTACTAAACTGAAATATATGACTTGAGTATTAAGGCTTGTCAAGTAAGATGGACCCAAATAAGATTTATGCCTATCGAAGAACTTACTAAGATGTTTGAGTAGTAGGGCTTAATCCTGAGCTAGAATGTTGATGACACCCAAGCCTCCCTGCTGTTTAGGGCAAAGAATGCTAAAACGCGAGTAACCAATGATTCCATTCAACTTTGAACTCCACAAATTCAACTTTCCATTAATGATTCAGGGCAACACATGCACCAGTGCACCCAAGTAATGTCAAATATCCAATGTTGTCAAGATAAAAACCAAAATATTCTTAATTTCTAATGCATTTGTCTTGAATGATTGAATCCCTTAGCAACATG
The DNA here is from genome assembly GCA_036346255.1 of Ampelocalamus luodianensis. NCBI lineage: Eukaryota > Viridiplantae > Streptophyta > Magnoliopsida > Poales > Poaceae > Ampelocalamus > Ampelocalamus luodianensis. The sequence continues at coordinate 49,600,495 of CM070632.1, read as the reverse complement.
CCCAAATACATAGTAGAGTAGCTGAGATAAGATTACATGGGACTTTTGAAGAAAATTGTGATTTACAAATCAGATTGCTATAAATTGGAACCAAGCTCGTAGGTGAAAAGACAAGCCATAATAACCACATAAAAGGCACAAGACAAGCATGGTCACAATAAAAGGAAAGAAGAAATTTTCACCTTTGAATGAAGTGACTTATGCAACTGTTGCAAACTTGGGATAAACCTTGAATAGATCTCTATGGCTGCTGCTATCTGCATAACCTGAAAATGTCAACAACTTGAATCATAATGTCTGCAGATGTATGAGTACTGAAATGAAGATCAAAAAGTAGTGAAATATAGATAAACTAATGAAGAAAAATATAGCACAATATATGAACATTAAACTGAGCTCGCAACAATGTTCACATGAGAATTAGCAATGGATTAACAAGATAAACTAATGAAGAAAGTATAGAACAGAGGGAGAGGGGTTTAATTTACCCCACTGTTTGGACACAAGCGGAAAGTGATCATCCAACTATCCATCTACGACCTCCTGAGCTACCTGCATTATTGCCTTCCCAATTGTTGGATCAAGGCCATACTCCATATTCACCTTCAAAAGTCAAATGACCAAGTAATAAGACCTCCAGACATACATGATACTTAAGCATCCTACAAACCACCTAGATGAAATGTTGGAAATGCTCAGAAGACTTCAATCTGCACTAAATAAGATTTCTAATTGTTATTGACAGTGCATCTGAAATTTAGCTAAAACAAAATGTGAAGCATTTATCTATAGGGCATTAAGTTAACAGATGCACAAAACTAGCAGTAAACTGAAACGCTACAGTACAATATTATTTTTTGTGCCATGTAGTAAAACTAGCCTATCTCATTTGTAGATGGGAAATAGGAATATCTTGTGATTCCATAAGAAATAGAAAACCCAAAATGGTAATCTCCTACTCCAAAACGCTATGATAACCACCCCACTGTTTACAGAAGAAAAGAAAATCTGGGCACATCATGCATTTGTTTACTACAACTTTTTCTTCCATGACATGCAGAAATCGCTTTCCAAGCTTGCGATGCTCTACAAGGACAAGCAATCAGATGCATCCATCCACCCCACACACAGACATTAGAAAACAACCTCGCTTTATACCTTAGCGGTGCACTTTTTGAGCACGCCAAAGGCGCGTATGATGGGCACGGGCATCCGCTCGCGTTCGCCGCCGATGTCGAAGTTCTGCAGTGATCTCTACGTCTACGCGCCCCACCTTCTACCAAACAAAACACAACAGCAGTCATCGTCATCGCCAGATCAACCACGAGACCCAAGCGGCCACAGCACGAGCAGATCAAAACACGAGAATGGTACACGCGCGGACGAATCCCATAGATCAAGCAAGCAAGCTCCTAGGTGGACAGGGAGAAACCACGTACTTGTCGTTTGGGACACGGATGGGGCCGAAAGTGTCACGCTCCTCGCAAAAGTCAGTGGAGATCGGGCGGGTCAGCGCCGGAGGTTGGACTTGGGTTTGGGGGTGTTTCGGGTGCCGGTGGAGCCGAGGGTAGACTTCAGCCTGTTGAAGCCTACCCAGTGGATTCGCCGTCGTCAAACCTCTCCTTTCCCCATTGGTTCCCGACGGCAGTGGCCAGCGGCGAAGTGGTGTGGAGTTGGGAGGAGGGCAGCGGCGAGTACACAGGGGAGAGAGACGTGAGGAGGGGAATCGGGAGAATGGGAGAGGAAGAGAAACTTAGACGGATGTGTGGAGGCGAGAGCGCGGCACCGGGCGTGGTGGAAGGGCGCGGCGTCGGGCGTGGTCGCCGGGCGTGGTGGGGGGGGGGGGGCGCGGCGCCGGGCGTGGACGGAGGGCGCGGCGCCGGGCGTGGACGGAGGGCGCGGAGGGAGGAGCGGCCGCCGGGCGTGGACGGAGGGCGCGGACGGAGGGCGCGAGGGCGGCACAGCACCGGCTAGATTGGATTTATGTTGGGAGGTTGAAGAAGTGGGGGAGGTGGAGAGAGAGAGAGAGAGAGGGGCAGAGCTGGCAAATTGGCGGCCTGGCCCGGTACGGCTTGAGCCTGTGGCGGCCTGATCCATTCCAGCCCAGCTCGTGCCGGGCCGGTCCATGGACCGCGGTGACGACCCAGGCACGGTCCAGTGCCCTTTCGTGTCGTGTCGGGCTGGCACGGCCCGTTTAGCCCATCGGGCCAAATGTGGCCAATTTAGCCTATTTGGCTCGACGGAATGAAAAAATTCAAAAAAAAAACTAAAAATATTAGAAAAACGTGTAGAATTCAGAAGTTGACATGAAAATTGAAAAAAATTGAGACAACCATATTGAAAATGTAATAGAATTTTATTAATGTTCAAATAACTAGCTCGTTAAAACATTTGTCATTTAGCTCACAAGACATGAAAAATTGAAAAACAATCCTAGAATATATATATATATATATTTATTTATTTAAAAAAACCAAAATAATTTTGTGTAAACTTATAAAATGAACTATATAAAATTTAAAAACTACAAAATAAAACCATATAAGTATTAAAAATGGAAAAAATCATATAAATATTAATAAATAAACTTATATATCCATATTAAAACAGTATTGTGCCTAACGGGCCGTGCCGGGGTTGTGCTAGGCTGGGCCTGGCACTATTCATGCCGTGCCATGCTGGCCCGTCGTGCTAGGGTGTCGACCCAGGCACGACCCGGGCTATCGTGTCGTGCTGGCCCAGGTCGGACCAACAGTGTCGTGTCTCGTGCTGGCCCATTAGGCACGGCTCGTTTGGCCAGCTCTAGAGAGAGGCATGGGGAGGTGGAGACATGCCTACAGTGAGATTTTGTGGCGTCGTATAAAACATCCACCACGCCCGGCGACCACACCCTCCCTCCGCGCCCTTCCACCACGCCCGGCGACGCGCTCTCGCCTCCACACATCCGTCCAGGTTTCTCTTCATCTCCCATTCTCCCGATTCCCCTCCTCACGTCTCTCTCCCCTGTGTACTCGCCGCTGCCCTCCTCCCAACTCCACACCACTTCGCCGCTGGCCACTGCCGTCGGGAACCAATGGGGAAAGGAGAGGTTTGACGACGGCGAATCCACCGGGTAGGCTTCAACACGCTGAAGCCTACCCTCGGCTCCACCGGCACCCGGAACACCCCCAAACCCAAGTCCAACCTCCGGCGCTGACCCGCCCGATCTCCACCGACTTTTGCGAGGAGCGTGACACTTTCGGCCCCATCCGTGTCCCAAATGACAAGTACGTGGTTTCTCCCTGTCCACCTAGGAGCTTGCTTGCTTGATCTATGGGATTCGTCCGCGCGTGTACCATTCTCGTGTTTTGATCTGCTCGTGCTGTGGCCGCTTGGGTCTCGTGGTTGATCTGGCGATGACGATGACTGCTGTTGTGTTTTGTTTGGTAGAAGGTGGGGCGCGTAGACGTAGAGATCACTGCAGAACTTCGACATCGGCGGCGAACGCGAGCGGATGCCCGTGCCCATCATACGCGCCTTTGGCGTGCTAAAAAAGTGCACCGCTAAGGTATAAAGCGAGGTTGTTTTCTAATGTCTGTGTGTGGGGTGGATGGATGCATCTGATTGCTTGTCCTTGTAGAGCATCGCAAGCTTGGAAAGCGATTTCTGCATGTCATGGAAGAAAAAGTTGTAGTAAACAAATGCATGATGTGCCCAGATTTTCTTTTCTTCTGTAAACAGTGGGGTGGTTATCATAGCGTTTTGGAGTAGGAGATTACCATTTTGGGTTTTCTATTTCTTATGGAATCACAAGATATTCCTATTTCCCATCTACAAATGAGATAGGCTAGTTTTACTACATGGCACAAAAAATAATATTGTACTGTAGCGTTTCAGTTTACTGCTAGTTTTGTGCATCTGTTAACTTAATGCCCTATAGATAAATGCTTCACATTTTGTTTTAGCCAAATTTCAGATGCACTGTCAATAACAATTAGAAATCTTATTTAGTGCAGATTGAAGTCTTCTGAGCATTTCCAACATTTCATCTAGGTGGTTTGTAGGATGCTTAAGTATCATGTATGTCTGGAGGTCTTATTACTTGGTCATTTGACTTTTGAAGGTGAATATGGAGTATGGCCTTGATCCAACAATTGGGAAGGCAATAATGCAGGTAGCTCAGGAGGTCGTAGATGGATAGTTGGATGATCACTTTCCGCTTGTGTCCAAACAGTGGGGTAAATTAAACCCCTCTCCCTCTGTTCTATACTTTCTTCATTAGTTTATCTTGTTAATCCATTAAGCTAATTCTCATGTGAACATTGTTGCGAGCTCAGTTTAATGTTCATATATTGTGCTATATTTTTTCTTCATTAGTTTATCTATATTTCACTACTTTTTGATCTTCATTTCAGTACTCATACATCTGCAGACATTATGATTCAAGTTGTTGACATTTTCAGGTTATGCAGATAGCAGCAGCCATAGAGATCTATTCAAGGTTTATCCCAAGTTTGCAACAGTTGCATAAGTCACTTCATTCAAAGGTGAAAATTTCTTCTTTCCTTTTATTGTGACCATGCTTGTCTTGTGCCTTTTATGTGGTTATTATGGCTTGTCTTTTCACCTACGAGCTTGGTTCCAATTTGTAGCAATCTAATGTGTAAATCACAATTCTCTTCAAAAGTCCCATGTAATCTTATCTCAGCTACTCTACTATGTATTTGGGCATGTTGCTAAGGGATTCAATCATTCAAGACAAATGCATTAGAAATTAGGAATATTTAGGTTTTTATCTTGACAACATTGGATATTTTACATTACTTGGGTGCACTGGTGCATGTGTTGCCCTGAATCATTAATGGAAAGTTGAATTTGTGGAGTTCAAAGTTGAATGGAATCATTGGTTACTCGCGTTTTAGCATTCTTTGTCCTAAACAACAGGGAGGCTTGGGTGTCATCAACATTCTAGCTCAGGATTAAGCCCTACTACTCAAACATCTTAGTAAGTTCTTCGATAGGCATAAATCTTATTTGGGTCCTTCTTACTTGACAAGTCTTAATACTCAAGTCATATATTTCAGTTTAGTACCATCTCCTCGATCTAACTCAACTGAAGAAAATGGGTATACATATTTTCATTTCATTTGTAGAATTGGCACATAGTCTGGCTCTGTTATGCACTGAGACGTATGCAGAGTTGGATTCTATATGTTTTACTAGCTATTCTTGATTTGCAAAGTATGATGATCTTTCCAGGTTTTGTGTTTTGCTTATTTCTACCGAATACTTGAGAAATTGAAGGCTACTCAGCCAGCAGTAACTCCTGTATACAATGTGAGGTGGTTTCCTAATTTAATTTTGCAATACTTTTTTACTTACTATGTTCTACTATGGAACACTTGCATTAACAGAAAAGTTATATTGGTTTTTGCTTTTGTAGTTTTGTTTAGTTTATGGTAGTTCAGATACAATAAGAACAAAAATAAACTGGGGAAACATGGGATTTAAGTGGGATGTTTTTTCTCTCTCTTTTTGATGATAGGGCTGGGAAGTTCAATAGTACATACTTGATATGATATTCATTTATATATTTTGTGCAACAATACAAAGTTACATGAAGGTTTGTCATGAAAGCTCGCAGATTACTAGCTCTCAGCTTAAAGTTATACTATTTCTTTTTGAGACATGAATAGACATAATAAACAAGTTTATCACTGAACAGGTACCAGGCTCTATTATTTGGAGGTGGATTAGGCTCTTTGTTCCTAAAGACGTCGCCGCTGCCCTCTAACCACTTGTCACCTGATTCAGTTGTAGGATTTGTAGGAATTTTTTTCGGTGTGTTTGCACCTTTGTATGTGGATGCTAGATTCGGTTGTTAATTTGATTTAATCCGCAACATAGTGTCTATGTTTTTTTTTTCTGGTTTTTTAATATATCGACAATATAATTCTAAATTTGAAATGGTTTTACCTAAGATCTAAAACTTCTTATGAAAATATGTGATACTATACCCTCTAAATCATTGTAGTTTAACTAGCGATAAAATATTTCTACTGAACAAAATAAAAATGGATGTCTCTAGCTCAATCTAAATACGTCTATGAATGCGTATCTATGTTTCTTGGCACGCAATAAAGCGTCACTAGGGAGAGTAGAGACGATATGGAAATGCATATATGAAAGCGTCTCCTGCATGTAGAGACATAGTCTAAACGACTCGTATCATTGTAGACGTGCTTTACAATACGTCTCTACGATATTTGACACGGTACGTGAGGAGACGCTCTAGAGACGCTTTACAAAAACGACTCTACGACGCTATAGAGATGATTGAAAACGTCTTTAACCCATAAAATATGCGTCTCTACAGGGATTTTGTGTTGTAGTGAACATGCTCAAATCATTTTTCCCACATATAAACATGTTCAAAATTACTCCCTCATTTATTTTTAGTACACTTACCCAAAATTGGGATTTTCTGGATGTTGCACTACACTTTCACTCATGCACTTTTAGGGGGTAATTTTTTTTTAAATTCCTCGTTTCATTGACCATTCAACAATAAAAGGATCTTGCCGAAAGAATCAGCTGCACTTCGAGTGGACGTTGGCAGGAATGTATATAGGTGGCAATTAAGGATACAATAAAAACCATTCAACGGGAGTTTGGCCAGAAACCGGAAAAGCCCATTTTAGTGGAAATAAAATGGGCCCATGTTCTTGCCGAATGAATCTCTGACCCCAATAATCTCTGACTAGTCTAATTTTGCAACTGAATTAAGTTGGATCTACACGGGCGATTATCAGTGTACACGCGTACCTCATAAATAAAAGGTAGATATGAAAGAAGCCATTTGATATCTACAAGGAGCAATACAATACACATGTTTTCTTATTGGAAGGTACATGGGGGCATCAAGACCCTCTAACTTGGTATGGGGTACATATATTATTCCATTATTGAAAGATGATAGCTTCCTAAGTTTTGATAGCTTCCTAAGTTTTGATATATATTGGTTGTAACGGGTACATTCTATTATTGAAGGATTATAAGTACGATATATATTGATCCAACTTTATGTAGTCTTCTGAAATTACTGTGGGAAGCTGTCATGCTGAATCAGTAGATTCAGACTAAGTCGACACATACTGAAGCTATCGTTCTTTTGAGGTTGTGTGGGATGGTGTATGCATCTTCGCATTTGTAAATAAAATCCATTGACCGTCCTAGATTGACCGCTTTCTCCAAAAGCGGCATGGGATGTTTTTGTTCAAGAACCTCTTCAGAAATGTCCATCCATGATTCCTCAATTATCCCTTGAAGCTTTTCATTGGCTTGCTCTACAGTGAACCCATACTCCTTCATGCATGTTTGCACAGTGGATACCACATGCTCTGACTCTTGTTCTCGCTTCAAAGGAAAAAAAATCTGCATCAGTCTAGACCAAAATCATTCTTGAAGTTAAGTATGAACCAGGTATAGAATGGATTAAAATAGCTACATATATCACTAATTCACTATATCTATATCATACAATCTTTTGAAATGTGTCAACATATAATAATTTGTATGTACACTCCTTTCTGTGAATTTGCTAAGTGCTGGAGACATAAATGTTGAACAGCCAACTTCTAAAAAAAATCTGTACATTAGAAAATAACCAAATTTTTTGTTGACTTTACTAAAAGGATGCAAATTAATATTAGAAAACATTCACAATAGCAATAGCTAGAGTATGTGTTACCTCATGTGACATTATGTCGTTACCAAGGCGTCCGATTATGCAGACAGCTCTAACAATTTTTGGATAGGTAAAAACCCAGTCAATATCCTCAGTAGTTGCCATATCTCCTAGAATAAATGCAATGTTCGTTATATGCATACAAGCACTACTGCCCACTGAAAATTGTAGATGCTCCTCAATGTTAGTCGGTACATAACGTTCATCACGCCATTTCACCTCAGCATTGTAACATTTGGCCATATCAATTACCTATATACATGTGGAAAATGTCAAAATTCAAATGTTCAGAATCATGTTTGGTGGCAATCAACTTCTATAGTTTTCTTTCTTTGTGTAAGGAACCCGCTCAGCGTATATTAAAACCATATCATGTTATAAATTTCTGTGGACTAAAAACATTAGAATTAGAACATTGTCATATTTTAGACCAATTTATCATCACCAATTTTGGACACATCAAATGTGTACTCTCTTGGCAAAAAGAATTGTACTACAAATCAGCACGTGTAAGGACAAATTTATTGGCCCACACAGATATTAGGCATCTATGTCAGTTTATTTATATTTATTTACAAAAGATCATGTTTTATCTGTTGTGTTATATGTGGGACTGTAGATATTAGTCATGTTACTATTGAATAATTTCATGTGATAGTCTTAGACTAGATATCTAATTAATATTGTATGGTTAATGATAGCAATGGAAATTTGAATCTGTCTACTTGTGATGCACAATTATAATAATTTTCCCCATGTTTTTTTTGGTTGTCCATTTCCTTTCAGAAGATAAAATTATAAACTGATCTTGCAACATATTTGAGTACTTCCTTACTAACATCATGGGCCCTAAAGCTTCAAAATAACTTTTAAAATTGGTAAATGAAAAAGATGAACCTCGAGCAACAGAAGCTCCTAAGGCCGTCTGGACGGATCTAATATTGACTGACATTTTAATTACGGACTGTATGTTACTATTTTCTCCAATAAATACAAAATTCTGTTGCAGATTGGTTCAGAAGAACAACTTGCCAGCTTTTGGACCAATTCAGCATGTTTATTTTTCTGACGTTTCAGGTCTTCTACAATGGAATTTGTGGTGGTAAATACATTGAGGTAAAAGTACTTTATGCATGCTGGGAGGTGCTCAGCTGCATGTTCGTTCCACCTGCAATTTCAAGCAAAAAAAAGTTTTATATTTCGTACAAGAATAGTTCAAATGCTAGAACTGTGAACTAGATAATATGAAGGGAAAAAAATCCTATTGATACTACATGTAAGTTTGAAACGAAGGCTGCAAAGACAAATCTTCCATGATCTAGACTTTAATTCATGCTCATTAACATTTGTATCTATCAAAATATTTAAATGATAATGTATAATTTTGCATAGTAATGTATAATTCAACTATTCCTGTCCTTGTGACCTTGCATATGAATATAAGGGGTATATGCATATGCATTATCAAATTCATATATGTCTTCCAAAAGGTTTTTGCTTGGAAAAATGGTTGATTGCTTATTATTTTTAACGGATACCTGGCCATTTGAATAATAAATTCACCCTTATTTCTCTAATTCTAGATGTACCAATACAGAGAAGCACAAAAATAGTAGCTAAGATGGAACTTGAAATGTTCATTAAGATGTGTGTTCAATTAAATATGCGGGTGCTCTAGTTTTTGCATGTTTGTTTGCTTACTTCAACGTATAGCAAGGTGAAAGAGGCAAAGAGCTAAATGTAGTTGTATCAATAAAATGGCGTACTTCTGTGGTGCTGTAATATAGAAAAAGAAAGTACGACAGACCTTTCCATTGCTTCAGTGAACATCGTGCTTTCTTCTGTGGTGCTGTAGTTGTCGTAGAGGTCATCAATCATTGAGACAATTTTAATCAGCTTTGTAAGCATTATTCGTGAGCATGAATACTGAGGCTCGAAGTAAACCCCAAGCATCCAAAAGTGCATCTCCACCATCCTATCTCGCGCCCAGGTTAGATGTTTGTTGACATTAATTTCTTTCCACCATCTGTAAATAAATATGTATCAGTAGATGGCATCATATTTGCTAATAATGTAAATAAGCACTAAAAATTGGACTCTACTACTAGAGTGGTGTTTTTACATCGTAAGAGATTTTAGCTCATCGCAGTACAAGTTGAGCAAAATATTGAAGTCCAACTTTGCAAACTCTAGTATGGTCTCATTTCGTGTAGTCTTGTTCTCGTATGTTGAGATGTAGCGCCTTGCTTCAACTCTTTCAAGCCTTCGAAAAAGAGGTGTTTCTAGTGCATATCGCACTTCTTTTGCCCCATCTGTTTCCAAGTGTTCGATCGAAGACTGGAGGCGTTTCTTCGTGGAAATGATAGCACGATCAAGTATCTCTTCCCCATGAATTCTGAGACGTGCAGCATCATATACTCTCAACAAACACTTGATGTCATCACTTTGTACATTTCCTTTCCCATCTATGAACTTCAAAAATACATCTGCAGCATCAGAATTTATTAAGCATTATGAATTATATACTATAGTACTTAATTGTGCCAAAGAAATACTTCAAAGCGACGACGACAAAAAAAAAAGACCTCTATGATAAATGTGCCTTAGGTCAGTCTGCTATGTATTAAGGTCAATCTGCTATGTATTACTAGAGTATCTGCATCATAAATTGTGCACCTTAATCTTGTCCCTTGGTTATCTCAGATGTGTTGGGCAAATTTTGCTAGAGGCATATCTCAATTTATATACTGTGCTAGTAAATATTGCTTTGAAGCCTTACCAGGAGATATATGGTATCCATGCTTCCTAAGCAAATAAAACCGAAGTGCAGTTGTTTCAAGATCGCAATCTTCACCCTGTGCATCATGGATACTGCATAGTAGTTCACCAATCTCCTTTTCGTAGTGATAATCCAGTCCAATCCGTTGCAGTGTGTCGGTGAGCTCTAGCTTTAGAGGCAGATCTGAAGAGCTAGAATCTCGTATGATTTGCCTTACTTCCTCCTTATTAACTTGAGCCTTTTCCTTCATTGATAACAACTGCGATAGGTATTAATTAGTCGTTGAGCATGCAGTTGTATATCAAGACAAAACAAAATGTTGTCGCTTGCCAACCTAAAATATATTCATCTTAATATCCTTCTAATATAACATATAACATATTCACGTACTAATATAATGTGGGGACCCCGGAGTTATCTCCATAAGACCGAGACTAATCAAAGCCTTAGGGACATAACTCTAGGTCTCCCGTGAATGGATTCCAACTTAACTCCATCTAAATGAGAGGCTTAACCCAAACTAGAGCCCCGACGATCATGCGCGCCGCTCCTCTGCGAGCACTACATGATTGTCGGTTCTCCAACAAGTCAAACGCTACACTTAGTGAGTTAAATAGGAAGCCATGAACCGCGAGTACAACTTATATTGGCTCCCAAGATCAGCGACCAATATAGTCATACTCTCATACAACGTTGCTCGCATCCATACAACATTCATACATAACTAGTTCAAAAGACATACAACATAGTTCCAAGTTTACAACTAATACAAGTGGCCGACCGGCCAAATTTAAAAGAGAGTATAAGTAGCAGAGGAAACACATAAATAGACCAAAAGACCAGCAATGGTATGCCCCATAACCCATCGGCAACCAACTGGGAGTTAGATGATAGCAAACTACTCATCGGTGTCGCCTAAATCGACACCGACAAGCTCGTCGGTTTCAATATCCTCCTCACCGTAAAGCCAGAACACCGGCTGAGTACAAAGAGTACTCGCAAGTCTTACACAAAGAAAAATAGTTATGCATAAGGTCATTCAAAGGAAGGGCTCATATTGGCTTAGTTTTGCGAAAGAGACGCAATACTGAACAACCTACACATACTAGTTTTTCAAGTGCCATTTTAAAATCAGATTTGAAGTAGAAGTAAAGCATGTAAATAAGTAATGAATTCAATAACAAATGAATCATATCAACAACAAAGTGGTGGTCCACTTTGATACAACAACAAGCATGAACATCCCATTCATGTCGATACCAAGTTATAACCACAATTTTAATTTCAAGTCTAACAATAGTAACTCCCGAACTCAAGCGGTTGTCCATAACTGCGGACACGGCTATTTGAATAGATTTATACTCTGCAGGGGTGTACTACTTTACCCACACGACTTGATCAGCCCGTAAGCCTCCGGATGCCTCCGAATATAGCATACTTCCTAAGGTATGCGGCCGGTAAATCAAGATATGGTCATTTTGGCAAGAAGATCCCATTGAGCCAAGTCCTCAACCCATGGCTCTAGGAAACACAATACGTTAACGCTCCATCCTATATATCCTAGGAAACACAAGACGTTAACGCCCCATCCTATCGGCCCAAAGGAACACGGGATTTCACGGTCCCATGCCCTTACAATTTCACCACCGTGGGACTCAACACAATAAAACCTTCCCCCTACTTAACCATACGGCTCCCAACCCGCGTGTGATAGCACGATTGTACTTGAATCAACGACGTTACCAAAGTTCGGTCCTTAATTGTCCAGACAAGTCCAACCACATAACCAATTCTCGTGCACGAAGGCACCATCACTAGCCATCATGTAACATCCCCAAATTAATTAATGGGTTTAGTATGCATCTTATCAGCATGCATGAAATTTTGGAGACATTTGCATAAAATATTGCAATTGGAAAATTTAAATCAAAGATCAAACATACACTTCGAATTCAAACTCCAAATGAAACCAGGAACAAAAACATTTGATCATCACCTGGAAATATTTTATTCAAATACTAGAATAATTATCATGAATAAATATAATTTTTACCAAATTTTTTGGAACTCAATTGCACCCTCAGAAAATTCAAACACCATTAATAGACCTAGACAAAGTTTGAATTTAGTTTACACAAATTATATCATGAACAGTATGGTTTTATAATTTTTATGAGTACTATGTCATCCAGGAACACCCTTGATTAATCTCAGAATTTTTAGAAATTTATTGCTATAATTAAAGCCCGGTCAAACTTGTTTTTCTTTGGTCAAACTCGATTTCAAACTTGGCTCGCATCGTTGAACCGACCGGTCCTAACCCAACCGATCAACCCAACCTCCTCTTGACTCGACTCAACCACCTTTTTGCACGGCGTCTGCAGACCGTCCGATCCAAGATCAACGGTCCGGATCTCGTGATCATTCGGATGACTCAAACGGCTCTTTGATCCGATCGCCCATTCAAGATCCAACGGTCTGGATCAACACTTTTCACTTGCACCGCGCCCACTCTTTTCAGTCGCTGCCAAGGCGGTCCCACCGGTCAGTTCCGTCTCCCACCTCAGGTCAGGCTCGCGCAGGAGCACTGCGCCACGCGCCCGCCATGCTCTGCACGACTCTGTCAACGCCGTTCACGCACCACCCTCCATGGCCTATCCCTGAGCTCCGCTCGTTCACGCCGCTCCCTTCTCCGTCTTCAATCTCGCACAAAAGCGCCTCCGAGCCCTCTTTTCCCCCCACTTCTCTTCCCTGCCGTGGGAGAGAAGGAGGCTTTGAGCTCTCCTCCGTCCCGGTAGGCACCACCGCAACCGCGCCGTTCCTTTACTATCTCGTTGCCGTCTCCATTTTCTCTAAACCGAGCTCCCCTCTCTTCTTGTAGCTCCCGAACACGCCGCCTCATCACCGCTTTTGAGCGCGCGGCGCCGCCACCACGCCCTTCGTAATCCGGTGAGCTCCTTGCCACGCCACCTTGTGCGGGAGGTTTTCTCACCACGCTGAGTCACCCCACCTTTTTAATCGCCTTTTGGTGCAGGGAATCGTCGCCGCGGCCTTTTCTTCCCTGGTTCCGGCAGCCACCGCCATTTCCGGTGCCATTTCTTCTCTGCCGATTCTTCCTTCGATTCTTCTCCGCACGAGCTCCCTTGGACCTCCCTCTACCTTGTATCACCACTCACTTGAGCTCTCCCTCTTCGCAGGTCACCGTCACCATTGAACCACCCCGCGCCGCCGCCGGCTCCTGCCGCCAGCCCTCCTCGGACACTCCCCTCCACCGGCGACCACTCCGGTGAGATCCCTACGCTTTGGTGGTGCTCACGCTCCTCCTATTTTAGCCCTTACTTCCCCGAGCGCCACCTTGCCACCTCCACGGCCGATCGCGCTCATCGCCGCCGCCGCCACATTCCCCCTCTGGTCGAGCCACCTACGCACACCGGTTCTTCTCCACCCCACGGTTCCATTTTTGCCATTCGTAGACGCCGCCATCCATCCACCCGCCGGCGGCTTGCATCGCCCTGAGCCACCCGAGCCTCCCCTGTAGCTGCCCTTCTCTGTCGTTCCTAAGCATGAATTGACAAGAGAACTCCCTTGTAAAGTCAATCAAGATTATTGCTAACAAATGATGTATCTATTAATTGGGACACTCTAATGATTTCACGAAAGTAAAAGTTGATTTTTGGTGGAAGTTTAGACAATGGCATTTCAGCTCAGAAGATGTTTCTTTTGTCTGTTAATTGAGCAGTTGTTTGATCTGAAAAGAGTTTAGACGAAAATTGAAAGTGTCAGTAGACCCCAATTGCAAAGCCAACTATCTAATGCTAACCAATAGTTTGAATGTCAGCTAGGTCACTCAAACAACTTAACCTTTTTGAAATTGGTATTTGAAGGAAGAAGCCAGAGGCACCTCAGATCAGGAAGTTGTCTGTTGCCTTATACATAAACAGAGAAGTGTTCATAGGAGGAATCTAAATGACAGTGCACTAATACAACTCATGGAAGTACATTTGACAAAAGGATAATTGAATCAAATGACAAAAACTCATTTAACAGTGCCTTAGTATAGCAAATCCTTTTTATGAAATGAAATGCGTTGGCAGAAAAGATAATCTGAACTAGCTAAGCAATGACAGTAAGCTAGAAAAACGCGTTGTCAGTAAAACCCATTTGCTAAATCAATTATCAAATGATAACAAGTGTTATTATTGTCCATTAGTTCACTGAAGGGCATTAACCAATTTAAAGATTGTTAGTTAAAGAAATTTTAGTTGGCAACATTTCAGTTCAAAAAGCAGTTTTCCTTTATCAAAATTTGAAACAGAGAAGGTGTGTAGTTGAAGATTTGAGTTGGCAGTAGGTTAGTAACATTTTAGTACAAGCAGCTAGTAAGCTAATTAGTCAAGTGAGCATTGTAATTAGCAAATTGGAACTCTGGGCTTGTAAGAAGATTAGTTACATAACAAATCATGTTTTGTGAAATACTGATAGAGAAGATAATCAGTGGTTGATTAAAAAGAACAGTAGGTGAGTGACTTGGTTAATATAAATGGTTGGAGATTTTATTAACTTCTAATAGCCATATGAACTCTAAATGAACTAATTATATCACCTAAATTCACCTAAAATCATGACCTACCTACTGTATAAATTTCATGCATTTTAAGTACTTTGAATTTTTGGCTTTATTCGATATTTATTGCAATATCGTCTTTTATTAGGTTTTCGACGATAACGATACATTCGTGAGAGTATTATGATATTGACCTGAGAATAAACGAGTGATACAGCAAAGGTGCGAGCACCCTCCTCTTGATCATATTGCTCCCAGTGGTTCTTAAATGTTTGGTGTGAGTTTTATTATCGCAATTGCATGCTATTTTGAAATGTATGTTTATGGGTAGAAGTAGTTAATCTCCTAATTGCTGCATTAGCCCTCCTTTGAATGTTGATTACCCTTTTTACCTTGAACGATTAAGAATATATGTTATATGGGCTGTTTGCTAGTTTGTAGAACGATGCTTAGCCATGCTAGTAGTCATAGCCGAGAGTGGTTGATGGAGCTAGTCCATCGGCCGGTGAATCGAATTGAATCTTAATGAAATTTGAGGATTTTATGGATTGGTTTATGTTGAACTTGAGGATTATGTCCAGATCTTCGCATCTGGGGTTTGTGGACATGTTGGGTATGGGTTTTATGTTCTTAACTTGGACGGGTGTAGGTTGATGATGAATTTCTATTGTTGCTTGTTGTTATGGAATTGTGTAGCCCGTCGAGTGTTTAAGGACCGGATGCGTGGTGTGATGAACCAAGTCTTACGTGCAACCACACGCGGGATAATGGCGAAGGCTTGGCTTAATAATTTGTTGTGTGTTAGCTATCAAAACACAATGGGATTGACAATTGTTATTGTTATGTATTTAATTGTTCTCTTGTCAATCTCGTGGGGGCATGTTTGTTGTTCTCTTGATTGCCCTTAAGGGTCTCTTGTTGGATAGGGACTTACTTACACAACGAGGTTCACCTGTGGTGCGAGGCGCTTAGTCTGCTATGGGATGCTGTTCCTCGGGTGGTTTGATAGTTAGGACATGACATTGTAACGGCCTCGTTATGCTACCTCAGTCACACTCCTACGGAAGAGTGCATTGGCCGACATTATGAGGAATGCATATCGTGTGGGTAAAGCTGTACAACTCTGCAGAGTAACTAAATCTATTCGAATAGCCTCGTCCTAGGTTATGGACAACACTTGTGGGAAAGCAGGCACAGTTAGCTTTTTGAGAAATTTAAGTTGGGTCACGGTTGGAAATGTTTTGTCTTTATGTTAGAACCAAATTGTTATCATGAACGCGTTGTTCGCGCGTCAACTTTTGTTGAGGAATGAATTGTGCCACGAACGGACGTTCGTGTTGATTATATTTGGAGATTATACCATTGATGATCATTACTTATCGCTATAAAATGTCTTCTAAATGTTTTACAAATGGCTAGTTAGAATCTTTGTTGTTTATCTATATGCAAAACTTGCTTTATGCTAAAATTGACTAGTGTAGTAGCATTCCTTTGATACTTACATGCATCCTTATTTCTTTTGAAAGTCTCATGAGTACAACTTTGTACTCTAACAAAGGTGTCTATTTATTCAGTGAGACCGACGGTGGAACGGCTTTAACTCCGCTTGGTTGCTTGTGGGATTGTGGGCATACCAACTCGGTTATTCCTTTTTGTTTTTAAGTTACCTTCCGCTGCAATTTATTTGTGTTAATTAGATTTGGCCGATCGGCCCTCTTTTGCAACCTTGCACTACAAGGTTCTATTTAAATGGTGTTGTATTTGATTCTTGTATTCTTGTACATTGTGTATGGAAGTGATTGCAATGTTGTGTACTAGGATATGTGCATGTTAGCCACTGATCCTTGGGAGCTAGCATGTGACACATATCCGGGTCACTCGGAATCGTGTGCGTCTCACGTTAAGTATTGCGTTTACGGCGTAATTACTTAGCTTGATACGGATCCGATTTCGGGGGTCCTCACACATCACTTGTCCAGACCAAAAGCTCATTGAAAATGACAAAAAATTAACTTAGAAAACAGATACGAAGATCTGAAACAAAAGTATATAAAGAGAGTGGTGTATATCCCATAATTGTCGGGTTATTCCCGACAACGAGACTACCGTTTCTAGACTTGCATGGCTAAGCAAACTCGAACAACATTATTTCATACATCCTATCATAAGCATTTCAGTATTGGAGTAATTCATGGATAGCCACAATGACAAGATAATAGGATGTGTCTAACTACTCATTACAAAAATAGCGACATTATAAAACTATCATGCAAGCAATTATCATTGCATCTATCCTAACAAAATTGGGATCAAATATGATGCAAAAAGAAAGTTCAAAGGATGCTTGCCTTGCTGGTAGGCTAATTGCTCTCCCTCGGTAGCGTATGTGTCAATATCGATAAGCTCGGAATCTAGATAAATACAATACCGAATAAACATCGAGAAATACCTCAAAATTCATAATGCTCAAGAATGCATGATTTTTCTACAGTAGCTAAGTCATGATTTTAATTGATTTTTGGTGAAAGAATTATTTCATTTTGATTTAGTATAGGAAAGTTATGGTGGTTTGAATTTCAGATTTCAATATGCCTTCATTTATGTGATTTAATTATGAGGTGAAATTTTGGAGAGCAGTGGTGAGTACAAGGATTACATGGATAAAAAGGCAATATTATTACAAGTTCAAAATAGTTGAGTTTGCTCCAATTGGAGTTTTCATGATTTAGTTATGAACTTTTAAAGTTATCAGCATTTCCTTTTGTAAAAATAATAGTGTTAATAGCTCATTTTCCAAAATAATGCTATATGTTACAGAGACAAGTTTGAAACCAAATTTTAATATAAAGTTCATTAAAAATAAAAATTATCAGAAGTGGTTTCACCCATTTTGGAGTTAAAATGATTTAGTTATGCATTTTAGAAATTAATACCAATACTTAGTGTACAAATTAACATTCTTCGAATTTCATAAAGTAATTGCAACTTTTCCTACCGGACCACACGCTAGCTGCGGTGGCTGTCATGCGGGACCATAAACAGTGCCATTTCCTTATTAACTCAGATTTTAAAATCCGAACTGACACGTGGGTCCCGTCCGTCAGAGGCTCGGTCCACGAGACTTGGTCTAACGACACAAGCGCACGGTGCACGGCTTAAAGACTAGGCCCACTGGTCAGTCACTCTTTGCTAAGATTTAATTCCGCCATTTTCTGTGCTCGGGGCCCACGTGTAAGTGACCCATTACTACGGCTAAGACATCATTTATGACTAATGATTGGAGTTAACGTTTAATGACGTTGCTACAGTGGCGGTCGGCGTACGACAACGGGATCTTGCTCCCGCGCGTTTCACCGGCGGCTCGCCGGCGCTGTGCGCCACGGCGACGTGAACCAAGGGCAGTTTTAGGTGCACAATAGCATTGCGCTCCCCATGGAAGTGATCTCGACGGCTGAGCTGGCCTGTACCGGCGGCTAGCCGGAGGTGAGCGACGTCAAACTTACGGCAAAACCGCAACAAGCAAAAGAGAGCTTCGCAACGCAAACCAGCGGGTGCCTGAGGTCCTAAGGACTATGAGTAAGCTACCTAAGCTAGGAGAGGGCCTGGGGAAGCTTGGGGATGCTGGAGCTGCGCCGGCGCCGGAGAAGAAAGATGGTGAGAACACGGCTCCACGTGGATAGGATACTGGAAGCAAAACTAAAACAAATGAATGCTCGGGATAGTTCGAAGATCCTATAAGGATGCTGTAATAGCAAGGAATCGACATAAGCCTTACCGAAACAACGTGGGAGTTGAAGGGTTTGTTCTTCGACCGAAAGCCCAATTTCTTCAAATCCACGAAGTGCTGCCGTGCATTGTTGAAATAAGTTTAGGGGTTATCATAACCATGCTATAAGGCACTATATGACTCGAAAGAAAGTCCAAGTACCTCACCGGAGACGAGGATGGCAAAAAGATGTCCCCGAGTGCGCGCTCTGGACGTGAACCGGAGCACGAAGATGGTCCAAGAGCTACAAACAATGAAGTAAGCTCTCATTAGCAAAAATGGAGAAAGCATCGAGTAGGGTATTGAAGGCTACCACCCGGTGGAAGCTTACCCTAGAGATGCCGAGGAGAGAGCTTCCTTTTCCTCAGCCACCGAGAGGAAAAGTGAGGAATAACGGGGTGTTGAGGGGGTATTATCCTCGGGCGATGACGGCATCGGAGGCGGCGTGAAGCGGAGAACGCTCCGGAGTGGTGGATGGAGGCGGTGGATTGACGGCGTCGGAATCCCTCAACGGCTCGGAGCAGGTTGCCTCGGCCGCGTGGAGCTCAGCTCCTGCGCGAGGTCGAGGACGGTCGGCGGCTTGGGCCCACGTCATCAGCGATACAAGGCGGCGCGCGCGATCGTGAGTTAAGTGATTCGATGCGCACCGTTGGATCTCGGCTAGACGGCTGAGATTAGGGAGGTGCTCGGACAGGTCGGAAGGGGTACGCGATCTAGGTCGTTGGTCCATAATCCGACGGTTACATGCGATGGTGCTGTTAGGGGGTTGGGCTGAGTCGGCTCGCCGAGTCGGACTCGAGCCCGAGGAAGAGTAGCCTGGTTCGGTCTGAGTTTGACTGAGAATTAAAATAGTTTCTCCACTTTGACCAAGGGCTTAAAAATAGAAATAAATTTCCTAAAATCATGAAATAATTTGTGGAGGTTCCTGGGATAACCTAATGTCCATAAAAATTATTGAACCCTACTGTTCATGATGTATTTTGTTATATATAAATTCAAACTTAGACTAGGTATTTTAATAGTGTTTGAATTTTCTTAAGGTTCAAACCAGTCCCAAAAATTTGGGAAAGAATATATTAATGCGTGATAATTAATATAGTATTTGAATAAATTATTTCCACAGATACTTTAGTAGCATTTATTTCAGTTTTAAGATTGGAGTTCAATTTAAAGTGGATGTTTCATAAGTATTTTGAGATTTTCCAAGTACAATATGTAATTAAAAAGTTTCAAAACATGATGCATGCTAATGAGATGCATAATAAACCTCTTTATTAATTTGGGGATGTGACATATAACATATAACATATTCACGTACTAGAAGGGTTACACCACTCTCTCGATATATGTATGTCCTGCTTGAAAAAAAAGCAGAATCCCTCGAGTGACAAATATTAATTCCAAATTAGAACGCACGAACACATGCATGATCAGATTAACATCATACGATCATCAGCTAATTATATATTTGTTTGGAGATCGAGTGTTGTTACTTGTGATGGAGTGCAGGGCCTGCAGTGAAGGAAGAAGTCACCCCAAAGGCTGGGATGGTGGAACCGGGGCTTGTGCGCGGCGTTGCTGTCGGCCTCACAGAGCCCCTCATGGTGGCTTGCCATCATCGCCATGGATCGATGCTTTTCTTCACTTGCGCTCTCTCTGCAATACCTAGCTGCTAGCACTGAGGATCGATGCTGCTAGTGGCTAGCTCTTGTGCTGGATGGCCTCTCATTCCTGGGCTTTATATAGGAGTCTTATCACTCCCTCCATTTTAGAAAGCGTACAGTCAAACATCATTAACTTTGACCACTAATATATAAAAAAGGTACCATATTAATGAATAATGGAACAAATTGCATTCTTACATTACATGCACAATCATTGCATAATAGAGATCACTTACGGTAAGCATATGATATCTACCTTGGTGGTAGAAACTCTACGGGAATGGAGAGGCCCCCGGTTCCTCGTTGGATGGGCTTGAGAAAGGGTGAACACTGTCGCGGGTGTTCACTCATGCTATGCCGGTATGAGCTATAGGGATGAGCAAATGAGCATAGTTCCGGTATTTCTTGGGTGCGTGCGTCCCAAGCGTTTCTTGAGCGCATGTGAGATGAGCATTCTTAGCGCGTGTGACCAAGATAGGAAGGTTAATCTTTTATGCATTTATATTGTTTAGTTTGTTGTTTAGTGACCCGTTGTGGGGCTTTATTCCATGCATAGCTTACTGGAATTATTGATAAATACGGTTTAAATTGGTAGTGAGAATGATTTAGGTGGCATTCTGAGCTCAGTGTTGGGCCGAGGTGTTATAGCTGGCCACCTTAGGCTCATCCGTGCCTGCCTGGCCCTCCAGATTGACATGTTACATTGTCATGTGAGACCAAGTGACGATGGCCTCCCTCGGTCGCGGTGGCCCGCTCACAGTCGGAGGAGGTTGAGGAAGAGCGAGTAGAGAGAGTAAGAGGAAGAAAAAGAAGGCAATGGCAAAATGGTATTTGCATAACCACTTCACGACTTGACTGGTCAACAATGATATAAAACGGTATGGTTTCGATTTTGCAGCTGCATGTAAAGGACAACTCACTTTGTAATGGCAGATGATGCATCCGGAATATTTGCGGTGGCATATAACTTTTTCCCTATTTTAAGCTTAGCAAACAATGTATGTGCCTAGCCTATTATTTTTAATTAATTACGGCATGAAATGGACAATTTTCTTTTCTAATATCCTGAAAGTGATTTAACTGGCAAACTCTCGATCGCCAATTATCAATCGAGTGGCAAATGCACCCACACACAGAGAAGTACAAGTTAATTATTGGACTGAGGTGGTTGTCCGAGTCATCCATACCAGACCTATGTACGTTTCGTGTGAATATTGTCAAGTTTCTCGTGCGCATTGTCATGTTGTCCGAGTCATCCATACCAGACCTATGTACTGGTCGTTTTCACGTACACGTTGCATTAGTAACGCAAACAAATTGTGAATACTGTCATGTTTCGTGTGCGCACATTTGGTACAAAGAACGTGCATGTGTTCATTGTGAGGCTAATTCATTTGGTAATGTCCTGATCAGGAGAGCAGCAGAAAAAGCCTGGTTGCACGGATTCGTCGATAAGGAACCACGTAATAAGGGTGGTTAGCTCGAGAGCGCTTCGTGGTTGTAGAGACGCCGGAACGTCGTCCTCTCCCATCAAAAAAACTTAGCGTTCGAGACAGGGCTCGTGAGCTCTTTGTGGTTGTGGAAAGGCTGGAGCGTCACCGTCTCTTATCAAAAAAATTTAGCACTCGAGATGGGGCTGGAGAGCGCTTCGTGGTCGTGGAGGGACCGGAACGTCACTGTCTCCCATCAAAAGAACTTAGGGCTCGAGACGGAGCTCAAGAGCACTTCGTGGTCATGGAAGAGTCGGAACGTCACTGTCTCCCATCGAAAAAACTTAGCGCTCGAAGCCTGGGGTGGCATGAGCGGTTCGGACGGCAAGATGGCGCAGGGTGGCAGTGTCCTGGGTGCACACGAGTGTGCTAGCAGCGGCGGCAGCTGCAGCTGGGCCATGCGGCTCGGGAAAGGGATGTGGGCCGGAGGGGAGAGAAAAGGCAATGGACCAAGCCAATTTGGCCCACAGGAGAAAAAGAAAAAGAGAATAGATTTAGGAATTTAGAAAAAATTTAGAAATTCAAAAGAGGTAAAATAAATAACAAATAAATTCAGAAAAATCGAAGCAAATACAACAAATATATATATATATATATAGACACACACACGTCGTCCTTGTGCATGCATGCGTAACGCATGACTGCCAACGAGTTGCATGTGCTGCCTGGCAGTCAAACCGGTGGTCTCATTTCGTGTAGTCTTGTTCTCGTAAGTTGAGATGTAGCGCCTTGCTTCAACTCTTTCAAGCCTTCGAAAAAGAGGTGTTTCGAGTGCATATCGCACTTCTTTTGCCGCATCTGTTTCCAAGTGTTCGATCGCAGACTGGAAGTGTTTCTTCGTGGAAATGATAGCACGATCAAGTATCTCTTCCCCATGAATTCTGAGATGTGCAGCATCATATACTCTCAACAAACACTTGATGTCATCACTTTCAATATTTCCTTTCCCATCTATGAACTTAAAAAATACATCTGCAGCACCAGAATTTATTAAGCATTATGAATTATATACTACAGTACTTAATTGTGCCAAAGAAATACTTCAAAGCAACGACAACCTCTATGATAAATGTGCCTTTGGTCAATCTGCTATCTATTACTAGAGTATCTGCATCATAAATTGTGCACCTTAATCTTGTCCCTTGGTTATCTCAGATGTGTTGGGCAAATTATGCTAGAGGCATATCTCAATTTATATGCTCATTCAAAAAAAATATCTCAATTTATATACTGTGCTAGGAAATATTGCTTTGAAGCCTTACCAGGAGATATATGATATCCATGCTTCCTAAGCAAATAAAACCGAAGAGCGGTTGTTTCAAGATCGCAACCTTCACCCTGTGCATCATGGATACTGCATAGTAGTTCACCAATCTCCTTTTCGTAGTGATAGTCCAGTCCAATCCGTTGCAGCGTGTCGATGAGCTCTAGCTTTAGAGGCAGATCTGAAGAGCTAGAATCTCGTATGATTTGCCTTACTTCCTCCTTTTTAACTTGAGCCTTTTCCTTCATTGACAACAACTGCGATAGGTATTAATTAGTCGTTGAGCATGCAGTTGTATATCAAGACAAAACAAAATGTTGTCGCTTGCCAACCTAAAATATATTCATCTTAATACCCTTCTAATATAACATATAACATATTCACGTACTAAAGGGTTACACCTCTCTCTCGATATATATATGTCCTGCTTGAAAAAAAAGCAGAATCCCTCGAGTGACAAATATTAATTCCAAATTAGAATGCACGAACACATGCATGATCAGATTAACATCATACGATCATCAGCTAATTATATATTTGTTTGGAGATCGAGTGTTGTTACTTGTGATGGAGTGCAGGGCCTGTAGTGAAGGAAGAAGTCACCCCAGAGGCTGGGAAGGTGGAACCGGGGCTTGTGCGCGGCGTTGCTGTCGGCCTCACAGAGCCCCTCATGGTGGCTTGCCATCATCGCCATGGATCGATGCTTTTCTTCACTTGCGCTCTCTCTGCAATACCTAGCTGCTAGCACTGAGGATCGATGCTGCCAGTGGCTAGCTCTTGTGCTGGATGGCCTCTCATTCCTGGGCTTTATATAGCAGTCTTTATCACTCCCTTCATTTTAGAAAGTGTGCAGTCAAACATCCTTAATTTTGACCACTAACATATAAAAAATGTACCATATTGATGAATAATAAAAAAATTGCATTCTTACATCATATGCATAATCATTGCATAATAGAGATCACTTACGGTAAGCATATGATATCTAGCTTGGTGGTAGAAACTCCACGGGACTGGAGAGGCCTCCAGTTCCTCGTTGGACAGGCTTGAGAAAGGGTGAACACTATCGCAGGTGTTCACTCATGCTATACTGGTATGAGCGATAGGATGAGCAAATGAGCATGTAGAAATGAAAAGATAATATATCGTAAACACAAGAATGATGATGATATTAATGATTATGGTTGATATACTACTTGTTTATTGTTTTACTATGTAAATGCTCAGTCGTGGACTCCCTCTTGCTTTGTTGTTGCTTTGCATCATGCATGGAATGGAGTAGCACATGTGCATCACATGCAAACACTACACAGACATTATTTATTTTAGTGTGCTTTCATTAAATCTAGCTTCATGATAATTCCCTTTAGGATCTATTAATAGACTTGGTTATTATTAGTTTGATGGTTTGGAACTTTGGTTGATTTAATAATAGTTTGATTTATTATTACTTATTGCCATCCTATGTACCTGGAGCATGGTTCCAGCATTTCTTGGGTGCGTGTGTCCCAAGCGTTTCTCAAGCGCATGTGAGATGATCAGCGTTCTTGGCGCGTGTGAACAAGGTGGGAAGGTCATTCCTTTATGCGTTTATATTGTTTAGTTTGTTGTTTAGTGACCCGTTGTGGGGCTTTATATTCCATGCATAACTTTCTGGAATTATTGATAAATACGATTTAAATTGGTAGTGAGAATGATTTAAGTAACATTCTGGGCTCAGTGTTAGGCCGAGGTGTTACAGCTGGCCACCTTGGGCTCATCCGCGCCTGCCTGGCCCTCCAGATTGACATGTTACGTTGTCATGTGAGACCGAGTGACAATGGCCTCCCTCGGTCGCGGTGGCCCGCTCACAGTTGGAGGAGGCTGAGGAAGAACGAGTAGAGAGAGTAAGAGGAAGAAAAAGACGGCAACGGCAAAATGGTATTTGCACAACCACTTCACGACTTGACTGATCAACAATGACATAAAACGGTATGGTTTCGATTTTGCAGCGGCATATAAAGGAGAACTCACTTTGCAATGGCAGATGATGCATCTGGAACATTTGCCAGTGGCATACAACTTTTTCCCTATTTTAAGCTTAGCAAACAATGCACGTGCCTAGCCTATTATTTTTAATTAACTACAGCATGAAATGGACAATTTTGTTTTCTAATTATCAATTGAGTGGCAAATGCACCCACACACAGACAGGGGTACAAGGTTAAACCGTATTTGTCAATAATTCGAGATGGGTAACATGGGGTTATTGGACTGAGGTGGTTGTCCGAGTCATCCATACCAGACCTATGTACGTTTCGTGTGAATATTGTCATGTTGTCCGAGTCATCCATACCAGACCTATGTACGTTTCGTGTGAATATTGTCATGTTGTCCGAGTCATCCATACCAGACCTATGTACTGGTCGTTTTCACGTACACGTTGCATTAGTAACGCAAACAAATTGTGAATACTGTCATGTTTCGCGTGCGCACATTTGGTACAAAGAACGTGCATGTGTTCATTGTGAGGCTAATTCATTTGGTAATGTCCTGATCAAAACAATGTATGAATCACAAGAACAAAATAAGAGATCTAACACGATCAATGTATGAATCACAAGAACAAAATAAGAGATCTAACACAGAGAGGTAAGGGGATTTATTGCTTCTCTTTATTCCTCCATTCAATGATCAGCCTTTACAATGACTAGTACCCCCTATATATAGACTACAACCCTGCTAAGATTTGGGATGAGGAACCCATACATGAGCCGGCTTCCGGGCCGAGTCCATAGTTTCTTAACAATCCATACCAGACCTATGTACGTTTGGAGTGAATATTGTCACGTTTCGCGTGCGCATTGTCGTGTTGTCCGAGTCATCCATACCAGACCTATGTACTTGTCGTTTTCACGTACACGTTGCATTAGTAACGCAAACAAAGTGTGAATACTGTCATGTTTCGTGTGCGCACATTTGGTACAGAGAACGTGCATGTGTTCATTGTGAGGCTAATTCATTTGGTGCTGACAAAACCGGAGGCATCAATGTTCAACACCGGCGGGGCGCCCCGATGATGGCTACCCGCTGATGGTGCGCGTGGACGCGTTGGTTCACTGTGAGGCTAATTCATTTGCTTATGTGGTGGGACCTGGTAGCCAGGCTAATTCTTAAAAAATTACACAAACAATTAAACTAGCTATGTACGTTTCGTGTGAATATTGTCAAGTTTCGCGTGCGCATTGTCATGTTGTCCGAGTCATCCATACCAGACCTATGTACTGGTCGTTTTCACGTACACGTTGCATTAGTAACGCAAACAAATTGTGAATACTGTCACGTTTCGCGTGCGCACATTTGGTACAAAGAACGTGTGTTCATTGTGAGGCTAATTCATTTGGTAATGTCCTGATCAGGAGAGCAGCAGAAAAAGCCTGGTTTGCACGGATTCGTCGATAAGGAACCACGTAATAAGGGTGGTTAGCTCGAGAGCGCTTCGTGGTTGTAGAGACGTCGGAACGTCGTCCTCTCCCATCAAAAAAACTTAGCGTTCGAGACAGGGCTCGTGAGCTCTTTGTGGTTGTGGAAAGGCTGGAGCGTCACCGTCTCTTATCAAAAAAATTTAGCACTCGAGATGGGGCTGGAGAGCGCTTCGTGGTCGTCGAGGGACCGGAGCGTCACTGTCTCCCATCAAAAGAACTTAGGGCTCGAGACGGAGCTCGAGAGCACTTCGTGGTCATGGAAGAGTCGGAACGTCACTGTCTCCCATCGAAAAAACTTAGCGCTCGAAGCCTGGGGTGGCATGAGCGGTTCGGACGGCAAGATGGCGCAGGGTGGCAGTGTCCTGGGTGCGCACGAGTGTGCTAGCAGCGGCGGCAGCTGCAGCTGGGCCATGCGGCTCGGGAAAGGGATGTGGGCCGGAGGGGAGAGAAAAGGCAATGGACCAAGCCAATTTGGCCCACAGGAGAAAAAGAAAAAGAGAATAGATTTAGAAATTTAGAAGAAAGTTAGAAATTCAAAAGAGGCAAAATAAATAACAAATAAATTCAGAAAAATCGAAGCAAATACAACAAAAATCCTTGGAGCAAAGGGATCCGCCCAAGCATACAAATATATATATATATATATATATACACGTCGTCCTTGTGCATGCATGCGTAACACATGACTGCCAACGAGTTGCATGTGCTGCCTGGCTAGCAAAT
The DNA here is from genome assembly GCA_036346255.1 of Ampelocalamus luodianensis. Taxonomy (NCBI): domain Eukaryota; kingdom Viridiplantae; phylum Streptophyta; class Magnoliopsida; order Poales; family Poaceae; genus Ampelocalamus; species Ampelocalamus luodianensis. The sequence goes on along the minus strand of CM070632.1, from coordinate 49,573,055 downwards.
TAGTAATTGTACTAGCTTGATTGCGCGGCCGTCACTCGATCGTTGGCTGGTGGTCGAGATGCTTACAGAGATCGATTGACCATATGCATTGTCCATGTCGATTAGCAATTGATCGATTAATTTGTGTCGTTCCACATTTTCAGTACTAACTAAATTGTGGCTAAAATCTTCTTCTTAAAAAATTTACAGACCGGGTGGTTTGGTCCTAGTCTAGGTAATAGACAATTGACATCATTGTCAAGGAGTTTAGAGGGTGAACTCTCTATTTTGCAAATTGTCGGATTACTATCAGGCATCAAGCTGTCTGACCGGCCCTACAGGGTGGTTTGACCGGCCATGGGAGGCAGCTAGACTGGCAGTGCAAGAATGTGTCAAACAATTATGTGGGAGTGTTTGGGGATATGTCTGCACCATGTGTTATTGAAAATAGAAACTGAATGAGAAACTACCTATAGATTATCTGAAAAATTCATAGAGGGGTGTTTTTTTGTTTTTGTTTTCGGAAGAGGTCTGACAGGATACTCCATGGCAATCAAACCGGTGGCGGTCAGACCTGTCCCCTGTTATCGGGGAGCGCGGTCAGACTGGTTAGGGCAGTCTAACTGACCTGTTGGCGGCGATCTGACCAGCCTGGTGGCGACGGTCTAACCGACTGTGATGTTTCAGTGCACAGAGAGGTGTGATGAATTTGGAGAATTGACCTAGGGTCATGGGATTGGTGCATATGTTTGCATTTTACTCTTTTGGACTAATGTGGGTCAGGTTGTGAAGAACTTGTGCTCGAAAATGGATACTTGGTCTGTTATTGTGCAAATGGTTTGGAGTCAACTATGGTCAATCTAAACCTTCTACTAGCACAACTAAGAGAATTGTAAACTCACGATGCGGATGGCCTTCAAAGCCACTGAGAAGAAGTCAGGCAAGGCACGCCGAATGCGCTGACTCGGAAAACCGATCGCCTCACTGTGCCGTGAAGAACGGGTGAGGTAATCGGAGACACAATACTAATTCACAAACCGTGCGCGACCGTGGTACGTACAACTACATATACTCACGGTATGTCCGTACATCGTACGGTCGCTGCTCCAGCAAGATCTCGATGTGCGCCGTCTCTGTCCAGGCCATAATCCACTTGTGCTGGAATGCTCGTCAGTCCTCAGCTAATTAAGTGCCCCTCTTTAGACTTTTTTTTTTCTTCCCCAAAGAGGATTCATTCATTCTCCACATTATCACCTACCTAGCTAGAGCTAGGTATATATATATATCATATCTGAGGGCTGAAGTAGTACTGTTCATGCTCCATGTTGATCTATCACAGGATCCCTGTGTACATGTTAATGTATCGAATCTACGTATAAGGAATCTAATGTGGCTTTGAGCGCTTGTGGAACAGTGTACGCGTCTTGATCCTTGTACAGGAAATCCAGAATGCGTGTCGCATTGACCACGGCCTCCAGCAGCGGCGCTGGCTGCTGCTGCACTGACGGCGGCGGCTTGAGGCGCTCGGCGCTGATGTCCATCCATGATTCCTCGACGACTTCTCTGAGCTTCATGTAGGCTTCTTCCTTGGTGATCTTGTGCTCCCTCATGCAGGCTTCGACCGTCGATATGACATGTCCGGGCTCATCTTGTTCTCGCTTTTCAAGAAACAATTAAAAGCAGACAAACAATTTTAGCAGCTATAAGTACCCTTGCGTTTTATTAGTGATTTGCAGTTTATACGAGTAATTGTAAGCCCTAAATTAATTTCTGTTCAGTTAGCTAGAGATCGATCGAAGAAATATGACGTGGACTAGTAGGTGATCAGTGTATATACAAACCTCGTGTGACGCAATGTCGTTGACCACACGGCCAACGACGCAGGAGGCTCTGATGATGTTAGGGTAGGCCATACCCCACTCGATCGCATCGCTCGTTGCTGTGTCTCCCATCGAAACGAACGCGTAGACGGGCACATGCATGCAGCAGCTGCTGGGCACTGAAATCTTCAGGTGCTCCTCAACGGTTGCCGCCGCCGCGCAACCTTGTTCGCGCCATATCACCTCGTTGTAGTAGCATCTGGCGGCATCAGTTAACTGCATGCGCACAAATCAATTTTGTAGTGACTTGCACTCGCTTCTTTGAGACTCTGAAGCTTGAACCATTGGACACATCTTAAATCCCAATCTAAATTAGGTTTTTCGATCAGACGACACGAGCTTACTAGTTTTCTGACGTAGACGACATGCTTGTTTCCTTGGAGTTTCAGATCTCCTTCGATGGCCTTTATGGTGATCAGAACTTTCTTGTAGAGGAACCTCATGTACCCTGGGAGTTGTTCAGCGGCTTGCTCATCCCATCTATGCATGCATACAAGGTTGAAGAAGACAGGCTCAATTTAGAATTCCATATATACTTAAAATGAAAATTATGATAAACATGCACACTAGGCACTAGCAAGGTAATTAACCTTTCCATTGCTACGGTGAACAGCTTGCTTTCTTCTAAGGTGCTGTAGTCGTCGTAAATATCATCGAATATCGACACAAATATGAACAACTTTGTAAGCATGATTCGCCCATATGAATACTGAGGCTCGAATAGAACTCCAAGCATCCAAAAGTGCATCTCCACCATCCTATCTCTTGCAAAGCTTAGATGATCCTGGAGTTGGAGTTCTTTCCACCACCTGCGAATTAAATTAGTTGCTACCTAGCTTTAAGGGCTTAGGCTAATTAATTTAGGTAATTAACATTAACAAGCTTGGAGCACTTACGCCGTGAGAGCCTTCAGCTCCTCGCAGTATAGACTTTGCAGGATCCTAAAGTCGAGCTTTGCAAACTCCAAAATGGTCTCATTTCGTTTAGTCATTTTCTGGTAGACTGAGATGTAGCGCCTCGCTTCAACTCTTCTAGGCCTCCTGAAAAGAGGCGTTTCTAGTGCGCGGCGCACCTCGTCTACCATTAATGGTGATTGCAAATGTTCCAACGCAGACTGGAGATGGTTCTTGGTGAAGACGATAGCACTGTCAAGTGTTTCCTCCCCATGGACCCTAAGGTGCGCAGCATTGTACACACTCAACATGCTTCTTGTGTCGTCCTTGCACGTGAAATCTCCCTTCTCATTTCTGAACTTCAAGAATACATCTGCATCACGACAATATATAGGTTAGTAATCTTTGTGTATATGGTATATCTAGATTTTACATAGAATTTGTTTACGTAGTCCTATAGTATTTATAAAGTATTCATTATGGATACTAGAGTTTGTTTGGTATCCCTTCGGGATACGTAGAATTCTTTCTGGATACGAATAATCATTTACACTCAATAAAGGGCATCCTTGTAATCAGATTTTGTGAACAAGAGCAATATAGCAAGAGAAAATCAGAAAAACTGTTGTTGTTCTGGCGGCACAATTTTTTTTCTTGTGTTCTTGCGTTCGCTATCTAGGGTTCCACTATATTCGCGTGTGTTCGTCTTTGGTTTGGACCAACAATTAATATCAGAGCTCCAGGTTCGAAACCCTAGCTGTTGCCCTGGGAGGGGTGATCTCGACTCCTTGGGTGGCATATATGGCATGGCGGCTAGCTGTGCCATGGCGCGGCGCAGTGCTCGGTGGCGACTCGGCAAGAGAGCAGCGCGGCGGGCGTGCGAGCGACCAACGGAGCGGTAGCGTGGGTGCTGCCACGACGCTGGCGTGGCGTAGCATGGCAGAGAGGTGGGCTCCCGTAGCGCGCACACGATAGCTCCCAGCGGCGTGTCGACGAGGCAGCGCTGGCGCGGTAGAGCTACACGGCAGGCACAGGCAACCGGATACGCGGCGCGGCTAGCGGCTTTGCGTGGGCCAATCTCGACTGGTCGATAGCAATGCTGGGCATAGCGGAGCTAGCAGTAACCACGCAGCGCAATCTCATTGGTGAGCGCATGCATGTAGTTGACTCCATGCATGTAGGAGCTGCCGAGTCATGTGTGTGTGCATGTTAGCACATTGAGTTGTTTGCATGCATGCGTGCATGTGCATGTGGAATAGATAGTGGTGCACGTGGGTGGAACACAAGATGAGTTGTGCGTTGCCAAGGTGAAAGCGTTGTGTTGGTACTAGGCGATTACGATGTTGTATTTGTGTGTGTGTCTGCAGGTTGAGTCGAGGCGTTTAGGAGATGTGTTCGCTGTCCTGAGTCGAATCCATGGAGTTTAGTCAGGGACGTTGAGGAGATGTGTTCGTCGTCCTGTATTGTGTAACAGTTGGGCAAGTCGTAGTTGAGACCGGCTACCTTAATAAGTAAGTGCACAAAGATTAGGGAGTGATTTGTTAGTAATCTTTGTACATATGATATATCTAGATTTTATGTAGAGTTTGTTTACGTAGTCCTACAATATATAGACAATATTCATTATTGATACTAGAGTTTGTTTGATATATCTTCAGGATACGTAGAATTTTTTCTAGATACGAATAGTCGTTTACTCTCAATAAAAGGGTATCCCTGTAATCAGGATTTGTGAACAAGAGCAATATAGCAAGAGAAAATCTGTTGTTGTTCCGATGGCACAAAAAATAATAATTCTTGTGCTTTTGCGTTCATGTTCTAGGGTTCCATTGTGTTGACATGTGTTCGTCTTCGATTTGAGCCAATAATATATTGATGCATGCTCGATTAATCAGTTAGTTTTCCTTCAGAATTAGTTGTATAGCTTGACGTATCAAGTGGTACATGCACGCATGTACTGTCACAGTGGCAGATGTTTTGCAATTTGCACGCTTTATAAGTTTGTTATATTTTACCTGGAGAGACGTGGTATCCATGCTTCCTGAGCAAATAAAACCGGAGAGCTGTGGTGCGCAGGTCACAATCATCCTTTTCGCCAGCCTCGTGAATCCCGCGCAGTACATCGTCAATCTCCTTCTCGTAGTGATAGTCCACGCAAAGTCGCTCCAACGTATCGACGAGCTCAAGTTTTTGAGGCAGAACGGCAGAAGCAGAATCTAGTATCATTTTTCGCACCTGTTCCTCCACAACTTGAGCCTTGTTCGTCATGGACAAAATCTATACACGACAAGCACGCATGCCATATGTCAAGCCTGAGCTTGTTCTTCATGGACAAAATTAAATTAAAGGAAATTAGATTGATTCTTAACTACCTGTGATGCAGTGCATGGCCTGAAGGTGAGGAAGAAGTCACCCCAGACGTTATCAGGATGGTGAAACCTGGGCTTGCGCAGGTCGTCGTCCACCTGAGAGGCACGAATGTTTGCACTTGTCGCCATGGTTGCAGACGGAACCTTCTCTCTCTCTAGTCACCTGCCTATGCCTACCTCTCGTACTACGTACTCAGGTTGCCACGAGGCTTGGCCTTCCTTCTCGACCGGTAGGCTTTATATAGACTGAGCATGGTACTTCCTCAGTTTCGCAATGCAATATAAGTCCAAGCCTATTGCACACACAGGATCCTAAGAAAGTAATAATTATAAGAAACTGTTAAAGGGATTGGACTATATAAACATACCCCTATTAGCTAGATACTATCGTTCAGCTACTTTAATTTAGGCACCTTTTCTTCTTTGTTCCTTGACGCCCATGTTAAGTGACGGCTAGAGTTTTCGGCTAATGTAGCATTGCTTGCGTGTGAAATAGTAAATTTAGCTCTCTTCGAAGATCAAAATCAAAAAAGGCATCACAGACTCGCTAGCACGTGATATGTGTCAAGTCCCTACCTCAGAGGAGAAGACTTCCTAAGTCCCCTCCCCAGGAGAAGGGACTTCCCACGTCCGTTTCACAGGGAAGGAAACTTCTCTAGTCCACACGATTTAGTTGTAATCCCTGATCCGGACACCCATGTTGTAATTAATTAGTCGTAATTAATTTAATTATAATTAATTAGTTGTAACTGATTAGTCGTAGTTAAATATTATTAATTAATTAGTCATAATTAATTTAGTTGTAATTAATTAATCATAATTAATTTAGTTATAATCAATTAGTCGTAGTTAGTTGGTCTAAATAAATTAGTAGTAATTATTACTTATAAATTAATAATTAATTATGACTAAATTAATAATACAACCTGATTTCACGTGCCCTGATTTTACAATAAGTTGGAGAGAGAGTAGGGATGACAATCGGGCGCGGTGGGCACAGGTAGTGCTCGCCCATACCAATACCTGTAACCCCGATTTTCTCCCACGGGCGTGCCTACGAAAGACGACGGGTGAAGAACCTCGTCTATACCTATCGCCTACGAGCATGTCCGTGTATCTGCGAACAATGCATGTCAAATTTCATGTCAAATTGTCAACTAATGAACCAAAAGAACAAAAGGAGAGACATACTCAACTGAGCATCCACTTGTGAGAAACAAGAGGTGTTTATACGGCAGCTAATCCAAATACTCGGTTCAGCATGCAGAGCATCCACTGCAGAACAAGTGGCGAGGAAAGTAGGAGGATTTTTCTGTTCTTTCAAGTTATGGCCCTCGCTTCTGACCAGACCTGCGATAAAGCAAATACTAATTTTTGTAACAATCTACAGGTATAAAGGAAATATCAGAAACCAGTAAATGGTTAGGTCCTCCTAACCTTGTGCAGCATCAAGGGAGATCTTAAGACGTTGCTCCCAAGTGAGTGGTTTACTAGTAGAAGTAGCTTGTAGTGTCAACAGAAATTGAACATAGTTCAAAATTTTTGTTGGAGAAATTCATGGACTTGATACTTTCTAACATAAATATGCATCTACGCAGTTAGTAACCACTGCTGCTTTAGGCTCTATGCAGTTCTCCTTTGAGAAAATGTAGTATTCCTCTCTAATCTGAATTTCAAGATATAGCACATAGCTGATCTAATCTAGGACACCTAATTTTTTTTGATTAATTGATACAAGCATCTATGTTGGAATAGCTAAGATGAACAACCTCTCGGATGATCCTGCAGGTTCCCTTCAGGCATATACTCGTAAACAAGGGCCAAATGATTTTTGTCCTTGCAGTAGCCGACAAGGAAACCAAATTCTTGTGATGAATCCTTGTCAGGTGTTGAGCCTGAAACATAACTTGCAGAACTGTTCAGAAAATTTAAGCAGGGCATATAATGAGAATGATTAGCAAGTATAATTTTATCTACAAACCCACAAAAACAAATCTCGGAACTGCTTGTTCATCAGTGTTAGCGATATGGGCTTGTCCAAAGAAAATTGAATCTCTACTAGCGGTAGGGAGGGATTCAAGAGGAAGGATTGAATCTCCACAGCAGCTACCTCGGTTCAGTAGAGAAGGTCGGCCGAGCGTTGAGGAGATGGCTGGGCACGGGCGCCCAGACGGGAGGAGGGAGTCGGGCCGACATTGAGGAGGAGGCCAGGCGGGAGTGTGATGCCCCTTTTCTCCCCCCTTCCCGGGTCAACCCCTCGCCGGGGCCCCCTTCGTTCCCCCGGCCGGACCGGACCCCCCCTCTCCTCCCTTCCTCACCCGCACTCGCGTGCACGCCACCGTCTGGCGCCCTCCCGCACGCCTCCTCGCCGCAATCATGCCCGCCGTGCGCACGCGCGCGCCCGAGCCGCGCCGCTCACCGGACCCCCCCTCCTCGCGCCGGCTTTAAAACCCCCCCCGGTGCCCTTCAACCCTCCCCCACCCCCGAGCAAGAAGAAGAAGGGCCGAAGCCTACCTCCTCGTTGCCGCCGCCGTCGTCGTCGTCATCTCGGTGCGCCGTCGCCGCCGCTCGTGGCGCCGCCGCCGCGCGCCGCCCCTCCATCTCCCTTCGGTCGCCGTGAGCCGGACCCTCCCGCCGCCGCCGTTGTCACCGCGCCGCGCCCTTTCTTCCCCCTTCCCCTCCGGCCGCGCCTCCTCTCCTCCACCTCGGCGCCGCCTCGCTCTCCCCCGCGCGGCGTGCGCCGCCTCCCCGCCTCGCGCCCCGCCCGCTCGGCTTTTAGGGCGGCGGCCGCCGTGGGCGCGCCTGCCCGTGGGCGCGCCACGCGCAGCGCGCTGCGTCTTAGCCTGTGCCTTGGGCGGGCAGTTTTGTTTAATGGGCGCTTTTGTTTTCTTTTATTTCGTGATTTCAGTTCCTTTTTCTATTTTAATTCAAAAGCTAGACTCTAAATATTAATATCTCCTCTTTTCAACTCCAAAATTATGAAATAAATTTCTAAAAATTTCTAAAATCAAGATCTTGCTAATGGCATAGGTCTTGTTCAATTTGGAGTTCTTTTGTGTATTCTTGTGTATTTATTAGTCCTTTTGCCGGTTGTGTCTTTTTCCGGTACTTCGCCCGCGTAGATTTGGAGGAGCAGGAGACCTCCACGTCGATCAAGGACAAGACTACTCGGACTCTCTCCCCGACAACCAAGCGAGTCAATACTTTGATCATATTGAGCCTACATTTTATGCAAATTATATTCTTTTAAAATAGCAAATTGCATGCTTTAATTCTTTAATCAAATGTATGTTAAAGCTTAAGGTAGTTAATAACCATTTGTTGAATAATTAATTACTATGCCATCCTTGACAACTTGAATCCCTTAATTCCATTGTCACCCTAGTAATTATATGGTAATACTAGCTATAGGTTGTACTTAGCGACATGCTAGACTTGCTTAAGTACAGGGACATTAACGTGTCCTAATCATCATCATTTCAAACATAAAATGATTTGGGCGGTCATTGCGGGTAAATGGTGAGATGGTTGAATTGTTGTATTTTACATCTCAAAACCCTAAAGCGCTAATACCCGTGCAGGCGGATGGTAAGATGGTGGGTGCGGATGTAGCACGAGAATGGTGGGAATGTGGTTGAGCCGTCCGAGACAACCCTAAGGACTTAATCTTGTCACGACCTCTGTGTATAACAAGTACAACCACAAGTGCGCAACAAGCTGCGACTTGGCTTAGTACATTTATCAAATCCGAAAATCATCTCCTTTGGAGGGTTAAAGGAGGCACAAGCTCTGGGTATGTCGGGCTTGGATGGGACACCGAGTCAAGGGTGAAGTTCGCGATCGGCGAGGTGTAGCCACGCTCGCCGATCGGCCGAGGTGGACATCCGCGCAACGTATGGGCATAACCCCATATGGGTGAGGCGAGGAAGGCGAGATATTTAGAAAAGTTATTGTGACAACCTCTCGACTACACGACTACGGAATCGTGTAGACAACGAGTTAATTGTCTCTTGTGGGTAAAGTGTACAATCTCTGCGAGTTATAAAGCTGTTTAAGCAGTAGTGCCTATGGTCAAAGGCGGACATGGGAACTTAACTTGAGTTAGTTCTATTTCAAAAACCTTGTTGGGTGGTATGAAAATTGTGGCGGGCTCACCTAGCCCTGAGATTGGTTATTCCTGGGTCTTTGTACCCAGTGTCGTTTAGTGGTGGATGTAACCACAATCAAAATAAGCATGAAGGTGGAGGTAACCTCTGCTGATATAAATATTGCACAATTTCTCTCTCTAACTAAAATAAAATTGTTAAAAATGCTAAGTGCTAGGAATTTGTACTTATGATATTTAAAAGTATTGCTTTCGCAAATAAATAGAACCGAGCCATCCTTGTAAGCCTTGCATGTATACCATTGCATTGTGTATTGGCTCATGAGCACGGTAGTTGTGCTCATCCTCGCTCTCCCAAACCCTTGGATGGCGATGGAGGAGACTATGCTTACTACGAGGAACCAAAGTTGATGGACAAGGAAGCGACGAAGAGTAGTCTAGGATCGTAGTCTAGGCCTCGCGCAGATCTAAGTTGACTCCTTGGTACTTGCGTACAACCGATATTATCGGGTCCTTGGGTAATATCGATCGTACCTGAGTTGCCCGATCGCTTACTGTGAAGAGATGAGCTCTACCCTTTGCTTCCGCTTATCGCATTCGGTGTTACGTATTGTAATCAATTTGGCTTTGATCATTTTGTTGTAAACTTCGACCGGCGTGGTCTATGTCACTCTGTTGATTGTAATAATGATACTTTAGTTCACGCCATGTATGAATGATTCAGCAATGCACGTGAGTGCTATCTCGATCGAGGAATAGCACGGCGTTTTCCTGAAGGATTCGGATTAGAAAATCGGGTCCGGCAGAGTGGTATATCGAGCATCGACCGTAAGAGTCTTAGTTAGATTGGTCGTTGCCTTAAGGACTTGGATCTTATTTTGAAAACTAAGAAAAAGCTTTGCTAAAAATATAGAGTATTTATTGCTTCTACTCTTCACTCCTAGTCCTGTGCTTATCCTTATTTCACTTGAGTTTTACCACTGTCTTGACCTTTTCTGTTTTCAAAATTTGTAGATGGCTACCCGTCGTCGGATGGCGTGGGATCTCCTCGTTCACGGAGAAAGCGAGGAGGCTTCGCGGACATACTTCGCCGGTGATCTTTGTACCTTTGTTTTCCCGTCGGCCTCGTTCCGTGGTAGGATGGCGAGGATCGAGACCGCGAGTCACGGGCGATGGAGGTGTACCTCTCGCCGGGTTGGCGAGTTCACTTCCTACCTCTTGGGGCGAGGCACCCGGCGTAGCCGTCATGGCGCCATTCGGGGCGCGCGCGCGTCGCTTCCACCGCTTGTGTTGGAAATGCGAGGATCTCTTCTTGAGGTCACCCTTACGCTTCTACGTACCTTCCGGATGAGGCGTGTCGGCAATTTTCGACACGAGAGGCAGCGACCCTCGCGCAGCGCGGCGAGTCCAGCTACGCGGCGATGATAGCCACCATCACCGGCGCCATGGATGAGATCGGCGGTGCGGACACTCCTCACCGGCAGCTATGCCCACTCAGACACCCGCCGAGCAACATGATCGGGAGTGATGAAGCTCACTCCGCTGCGATCTGAGAGAGGATCTGCGGTGCAGAGAGGGGCGCCGCTCTTGCGAGTTGGCGCGTCTCGAGCGCGCTCGGTCCTCGCCCGGCCCGGTTGCACCTATCGTCGCCCCGTCCTCCCGGTGCGAGCCGGCGTTCCCGCCTGAGGACCCGTCTCGACTCACGGCCGCGCAGCGAGTGCGCCCGCCGCCGTCCGGCCGTCGCCTAGGAGAGTCGGCCGTGGAGCGCGCCCGACCACCGCGCTGGTTTGGCGAGTCGATCGCGGGCGCCACCTCGGCCGTTCACGTTCTGCTCCCGTTCGCGAGCCGATCGAGCCGTTCGTTCGCTCCCGAACAGCTATCGCTTTGTGGTCGATCCCGGTGCAAGCATTGTCGATTAGTTTAGGTTAGCTAGCGATTGCTTGGCGGCGATCTTTTAGGTTGCAAGCACTTTTGTTTCTTTCTTTTGTAGACGATGTGTTTGTATTACGTGTCATGACTTAGCTTAGTGTATAAGCTTTGTTCGAGAGTCATGTAACACTTAACCCCTTATTATAGTATAGCCGCTCTAGGCTTTGTATTATGCTTGCCGTTCTTTTTTGGCTTTGTTCTTGTCTGTGTGTGCCTTAGAGGGCTAGTGAACCCTCATATACTCCTCTAGTTCTAAGCTTGAGTTCCTTGAGGATGCCGCCAAGAAGAGTGTCGCCTGATCAGTGGAGCCTTCGCCGCGAGCGAGGAAGAGGTCGTGGCCGTGGTCGTGGCCAAGGCCGAGGGCGAACCGCCTCCTCCACCACCAACAAACCCGACAATGACCCAAGTCATGTTTGTGATTCAGATTCTCGAGCGTTACTAAACAATCGTGATGGACCGACCGATCGCAACTCAAGTGGCGATTTTCTCGGGACCCGACCTCTCACCTTTGCTGCGGCCAATGAACCGCTAGAAGCTGAAGACTGGCTCAGGGACACTGAGAAGAAACTCCGTCTTGCCCGCTGCCCAAATGAAGACAAGGTGGATTTCGCCACCCATCAGGTGAAAAGCGCCGCCGCCGCCTGGTGGGAGAATTACCTCGCCGCCCGAGGTGATGAGAATCTAGAGGAAGAAGAAGCAGGAATAGCGGAAGTCGTAGCATCTACGATTGGAGCCCCACAAGATCCATTGCCTCTGCGCGCAATGGAAGAAGTTGCGGAAATACAACAAGCTGAAGTTGAACCCGCATGGCAGCCGATTCTCTGGGAGGAATTCAAGGCCGCTTTCAGGGCCAACTTCGTGCCAGCTGGAACAATGAGATTGAAGAAGAACGAATTGAGCTCTCAAGCGGTCGGATGTCGATAAATGAGTATCTAACCAAGTTTAACCCGACTTGCTCGCTCGCCCCAATGATGTAGTGATGAAGAAGAGAAAATCGACCGCTTTGTTGAAGGAATGCGTGAAGACATGAGAGGACAGCTTATCCTCCATGATTACTCTAGCTTCCAGATTAGTTAATAAAGCCCTCATTTGTGAAAATGAGAAGAAAGCATGGAGATTAGCGCAAAGGAAGATGTCATTTGAGAGGCCACAAGGTAGCTATCCCGAAGCCTACATTCCAAGGCGGCTCATCTTTGAGATCATCTGCGGCCTCCTCTCGAAAACTCAAGTTTTCACCCGCGTCCCCAAGGAAGTGGATTGGTGCTCTCCGCCCGGCCAACGGCGAGCCAATCAAAGAACAAACCTCCTTTGCTTCGCTTGTGGAGAAAAAGGACACTTCGCCAATCGTTGTCCTACCGTCGAATGCTCGGCAAGACTCAACACAGAATAACGCTTGATTCAAGGCGGGACCCACCCAAGCAAGAGTCACCGGACTTCACGGGCATCAAGGTCTACACCAACGCAAAGCCATGGCGTGTGAACCACGTCACGGCCGAGGAAGCTCAAGGTGCCTCGGGAGTACTAATGGGTGCGTTCCTGTTAATTCGATACGCACAAGTTTTGTTTGATTACGGAGCTTGCACTCTTTTATTTCAAGAAAGTTTGTTGAAAGGCTTAAGTTGCCAACCTATAAGTTAAAGAAACCCGTGGTACTTAGCTCACCAGGGGACCCCTTTTGCTACCTCAGTCCCCAGGTAGAAATTGCTATGGAACATTCAGATTCCTAGCAAACCTTACGGTGCTAGAATCTCAAGCTGGATATCATCCTAGGGATGGATTGGTTGGCCAAATATCAAGGATTGATAGATTGTGCCAATGAGAAAAGTGGTGCTCACCAAGAACCCAGAGACCACAATAAGAGTTAGTGTGGATCGCTCCTCTCCTTTGAATAGAACAATCCACCACCTTGGAGAGTTGTCCCTAGAGACAACGCATGTAGTTCAAGCTTACCCCGATGTCTTCTCAGAAGAATTACCAGGCATGCCACCAGACAGAGATGTTGAGTTTGTCATCAACTTGAAGCCAGGGACAGCCCCAATTGCTAAGAGACCATACAGAATGGCCGGTGACGAGCTTGAAGAGCTTAAGACACAAATTGAAGACTTGCAAGACAAAGGTTTCATTAGACCTAGTTCTTCTCCTGGGGTTCTTGATTCTCTTTGTGAAGAAGAAAGATGGCACCGCTTGGTTGTATGTGGACTCTGAGCACTCAATGATGTGACCATCAAGAACAAGTATCCCTTACCTCGCATTGATGACTGTTCGATCAATTGGCGGGAGCATCAGTTTTCTCCAAGATAGACACGAGGTCGAGGATACCATCGACTTAAGATCGGGAATGAGGATATTCCTAAGGCGGCTTTACCACCGGTATGGCTGTATGAGTTCAACGTCATGCCGTTTGGCTTGACCAAGCGCCGACCTACTTCATGAACCTCATGAACAAAGTATTCATGGAATACTTAGACAAGTTTGTTGTCGTGTTCATAGACGACATCTTGATCTACTCAAAGACCGATGAAGAACATGCGAACACTTGCAATTGGTCTTAGAGAAGCTTAAAGAGAACCGACTTTATGCCAAATCTGATAAATGTGAATTTTGGCTTCATGAAATCAGTTTCCTCGACACATTGTATCCATTGGAGGAATTGCAGTTGATCCATCCAAAGTAGCATTTGTAATGGAATGGAAACAACCCACATCGATAGCGGAAGTGCGTAGTTTTCGGCTTGGCGGGTACTCTGAGCGCTTCATTGAAGGATTCTCCAAGCTTTCCAAACCGATGACCCATCCGCTTCAAAAGGAAAGGAAGTATGATTGGATGAAGCTTGCGAAAAGAGTTTCAAGAATTGAAGAAAAAGTTAACTTTTGCACGATATTGATCTGCGGACATTCATCAAGACTTGAAGTCTATTGTGATGCATCGCGCCAAGGTCTTGGTTGTGTGCTCATGCAAGGAGGAAAAGTTGTAGCTTATGCTTCGGACAACTCCGTCCTCACGAAGACAATTATCAACCCATGATTTGGAGTTAGCGTGATAGTGCACGCCTAAAAATTTGGCGATACTATTTGATTGGAAATCACTGTAATGTCTACACAGACCACAAGAGTCTCAAGTACATTTCACCCAATCGGACCTCAACCTCCGACAAAGAAGATGGTTAGAGTTAATAAAGGATTATAACTTGGATGTCCATTATCATCCTGGAAAGGCTAATGTAGTTGCCGATGCATTAAGCGTAAATCCTCTGCAGATAATGTCATGATTCAAGAACATCAACTTTGAGCTCTGCAAGGAATTTGAAGCCCTCAACCTTGAGTTAATAGAGCAAGGCACACTAGCCACATAGAAGCGTATCCAACTCTAGAAGAGCGGATCAAGGCCGCTCAAGAAGGACATCACGAGTCAGATTCAAGCATCTCATGGTAAAAGGAAAGGCCCTAAGATGTCGAGAAGATCGTGAGGAATCCTATGGTATGGGAAGCGTCTCTTTGTTCCCCACGGAAGGAACTCAAAGATCGATTCTAAAGGAAGCTCACGTTCGCTTACACCTGCACCAGCGGCACCAATATGTACCAAGACATGAAGATTTTGTATTGGTGGCCACGAATGAAAAGAGATATCGCCGAGTATGTAGCTTGTTGTGATGTATGTCGTGAATCAAGGTGAACATCAAAGACCAGTAGGATTGCTACAACCCTTACAGATCCCTCGGTGGAAATGGGAAGAAATCGAATGGATTTCATTACGGTCTACCTCGAACTAAGTCCGGATGTGACTCGGTATGGGTTATAGTTGATAGATTGACTAAAGTCGCCACTTCATCCCTGTGAAGACAACTTACAAGGAGACAAGTTAGCGAGTTATACATGGCTCGTATCGTGTGTTTGCATGGAGTACCCAAGAGAATAGTCTCCGATCGAGGTTCTCAATTTACCTCGCATTTGGGCTAGTTTGCATGATGCCCTTGGAACACACCTTACCTTCCTGACCTATCATCCATGAGACCGATGGCAGACGGAAAGAACAAATCAAATCCTAGAAGACATGCTTGAGCTTGTGCTTTGGAGTTTACCGTAGGATTGGGAAAAATGTCTACCGTATGCCGAGTTTGCATACAATAATAGTTATCGATCAAGTTTGAAAATGTCCCCATTTGAAGCACTCTATGGAAGAAAATGAGAACTCCTCTGCATTGGTGAAATCAGTGAAGGATATGTCTTGGACCGGATACTCTCAAGCAAGTGAAGAAAGTTCGACTAATCGAGAGATCGCCTTCAAGCGGCTCGGTCTAGGCCAGAGAAGAGTTATCGCGACAACCGTCGAAGAGACTTAACCTTGAAGTTGGAGATCTTTGTGTATCTCAAGGTATCGCCACCGTGGAACCGAAGATTCAAAGTTAAAGGCAAGCGTGCACCAAGATACATAGGCTGTTCCGATCACCGCTAAGCGTGGAGAAGTTGCCTATCGGCTAGAGCTACGAAAGTTTGTCGGCGTCCTAGCGTGTTCCATGTCTCTCAACTAAAGAAATGTCTCGAGTACCGAAGAGTAGACTCTGTCGAAGCCATCGCGCTTGAGAAAGATTTGACTTATCCGAGCACCGATCAAGATCCTCGGCGTCGTCGAAGCGGACAAGACGTCAAGTCATCCGTCTTTGTAAGGTTGATGGAGCCATCACTCACCAAAGAAGCCACCGGGAGCGAGAAGATCAACTTAAGGTGGATTTCCGTCCCTGTTCTCGAGCGACTCGAATCTCGAGGTCGAGATTCCGTTTAAGGTGGGTAGGATTTGTGATGCCTTTTCTCCCCCTTCGGGTCAACCCCTCGCGGGGCCCCCCTTCGTTCCGGCGGACCGGACCCCCTCTCCTCCTTCCTCACCCGCACTCGCGTGCCACCGTCTGGCGCCCTCCCGCACGCCTCCTCGCCGCAATCATGCCGCCGTGCGCGCGTGCGCGCGCCAGCCGCGCGCCGCTCACGGACCCCCTCCTTGCGCGGCTTTAAAACCCCGGTGCCCTTCAACCCTCCCACCCCGAGCAAGAAGAAGAAGGGCGAAGCCTACCTCCTCGTTGCCGCCGCCGTCGTCGTCGTCGTCGTCATCTCGGTGCAGCATTCGCCGCCGCTCGTCGCGCGCGCCGCCCTCCATCTCCCCTCCGGTGCGCCGTGAGCCGGACCCTCCCCGCGCCGCCGTTGTCACCGCCGCCGCTGCGCCCTTTCTTCCCCTTCCCCTCCGGCGCGCCTCCTCTCCTCCACCTCGGCCGCGCCTCCTTTCTCCCCCCCCGCGCGCTGTGCGCCGCCTCCCCCTGCCTCGCGCCCCCTACCCGCTCGGCTTTTAGGGCGAGCAGCCGCCGTGGGCGCGCCTGCCGTGGGCGCGCCACGCGCGCGCTGCGTCTTAGCCCGGGCCTTGGGCGGGCAGTTTTGTTTAAGCTGGGCGCTTTTGTTTTTCTTTTATTTCTGTGATTTCAGTTCCTTTTTCTATTTTAATTCAAAAGCTAGACTCTAAATATTAATATCTCCCTCTTTTCAACTCCAAAAATTATGAAATAAATTTCTAAAAATTTCTAAAATCAAGATCTTGCTAATGGCATAGGTCTTGTTCAATTTGGAGTTCTTTTGTGTATTCTTGTGTATTTATTAGTCCTTTTGCCGGTTGTGTCTTTTTCAGGTACTTCGCCCGCGTAGATTTGGAGGCAGGAGACCTCCACGTCGATCAAGGACAAGACTACTCGGACTCTCTCCTACAACCAAGCGAGTCAATACTTTGATCATATTGAGCCTACATTTTATGCAAATTATATTCTTTTAAAATAGCAAATTGCATGCTTTAATTCTTTAATCAAATGTATGTTAAAGCTTAAGGTAGTTAATAACCATTTGTTGAATAATTAATTACTATGCCATCCTTGACAACTTGAATCCCTTAATTCCATTGTCACCCTAGTAATTATATGGTAATACTAGCTATAGGTTGTACTTAAGCGACATGCTAGACTTGCTTAAATACAGGGCATTGCGTGTCCTAATCATCATCATTTCAAACATAAAATGATTTGGGCGGTCATTGCGGGTAAATGGTGAGATAGTTGAATTGTTGTATTTTACATCTCAAAACCCTAAATGCTAATACCCGTGCAGGCGGATGGTAAGATGGTGGAGTGCGGATGTAGCACGAGAATGGTGGGAATGTGGTTGAGCCGTCAGGACAACCTAAGGACTTAATCTTGTCACGGCCTCCTGTGTATAACAAGTACAACCACAAATGCAACAAAGCTGCGACTTGGCTTAGTACATTTATCAAATCCTGAAAATCATCTCTTTGGAGGGTTAAAGGAGGCACAAGCTCAGGTATGTCGGGCTTGGATGGGACACCGAGTCAAGGGTGAAGTTCGCGATCGAGGTGTAGCCACGCTTACGCCGATCGTTGAGGTGGACATCCCGCGCAGCGTATGGGCATAACCCCATATGGGTGAGGCGAGGAAGGGCGAGATATTTAGAAAGTTATTGTGACAACCTCTCGACTACGACTACGGAATCGTGTAGAACCTTGAGTTAATTGTCTCTTGTGGGTAAAGTGTACAATCTCTGCGAGTTATAAAGCTGTTTAAGCAGTAGTGCCCTACGGTCAAAGCGGACATGGGAACTTAACTTGAGTTAGTTCTATTTCAAAAACCTTGTTGGGTGGTATGAAAATTGTGGCGGGCTCACCTAGCCCTGAGATTGGTTATTCCTGGGTCTTTGTACCCAGTGTCGTTTAGTGGTGGATGTAACCACAATCAAAATAAGCATGAAGGTGGAGGTAACCTCTGTGATATAAATATTGCACAATTTCTCTCTCTAACTAAAATGAAATTGTTAAAAATGCTAAGTGCTAGGAATTTGTACTTATGATATTTAAAAGTATTGCTTTCGCAAATAAATAGAACCGAGCCATCCTTGTAAGCCTTGCATGTATACCATTGCATTGTGTATTGGCTCGCGAGCACGGTAGTTGTGCTCATCCTCGCTCTCCCCAAACCCTTGGATAGCCGATGGAGGAGACTATGCTTACTACGAGGAACCGAAGTTGATGGACAAGGAAGCGGCGAAGAGTAGTCTAGGATCTGTAGTCTAGGCCTCGGCGCGATCTAAGTTGACTCCTTGGTACTTGCGTACAACCGATATTATCCGGGTCCTTGGGTAATATCGATGCGTACCTGAGTTGCCCGATCGCTTACTGTGAAGAGATGAGCTCTACCCTTTGCTTCGCTTATCGCATTCGGTGTTACGTATTGTAATCAATTTGGCACGATCGACCCTGTTGTAAAACTCGACCCGGCGTGGTCTATGTCACTCTGTTGATTGTAATAATGATACTTTAGTTCACGCCATGTATGAATGATTCAGCAATGCTGTGAGTGCTATCTCGATCGAGAATAGCACGGCGTTTTCACGAAGGATTCGGATTAGAAAATCCGGGTCCGACGAGGAAGCGAGTGGCGTGAGGAGGCGGCGGGAGGAGGCGGGGCGCGGTCGGCGGGACACAGACGAGGCGGATCGGATCTGGATTCTGGAGGTGGCTTGAGTCCGGGAGTGGTGGTAGCCGGGTGTGAGAGGGTGTGGTGGGCGTAGGAGGAGCGCGGGGCGGGTGGGTGGGCGGCCGGCGGGAGGAGGATGAGGGCCGGGAGGCGGATTTGGAGTGGTTGGCGGCTGGGAGGAGGACGAGGGCTTCGCGTGCGTGTTGGTGGGGTGGCTAGCGGCTGGGAGTTGGGACCTGGGGACAGTGGGGAGTGACTATGAGTGAGTGTTGAGTCTATGTTGACTGTGGGCCACATGTTAGTGTATGTCACGAGTAAACAGGCGGAAACAACTGCATGCCGTTACCCAGGCGAGTGTTTTCCCATTTCCATGCACGTGGGCAAAAAACAACCCATGCCCAGCTCCATTAGGGCATTTACTGTGGGCACGTGGATGTCGGGCACAATTGGCATCCCTAAGAGAGAGAGAGAGGGAGATATGAGGACAAAGCCCTTTTACGGGTAGATATGTGTGCTCATCGACTCTAGTTGCATGGTGAATAAGCTATATATGCACATGTGGATCCCATGTGATCAAAACCTGAACACGTAGATGCAACCTCGGTAGAAGCAAGGTAGTTTTGGGTGCGGGGTGAATTACAGTTTTGCTAGTTCGGGGCTAAAGCGAATGATATGGTTTTGTCGTTCATGGTGTTATTCGGATTTGAGGCATAAGTTGGAGGGTGGGGTAAAGCTGACTTCATCCTATTTTATTTAGTGGTGGGTCCGCCTTAAGAAGGGAAGGAGGTGCTAAGCGTAGCGATGTAGCTAAAAGTAAATCTATCACATGTGTAATGTGATAATAAGGTGCGAGCTACATGTGGATTGCCTAAGGCGTTGGTAGACTAGCATCCCGAAATTAAAAGGTTTGTAATTTTCTTTTCTTTTCACGTACGTTGCATTAATAACGCCAAACAAAATGTGAATCTTGTCATGCTTCGTGTGCGCACGTTTGGTCTGAGAACGTGTGTTGGCGACAACCAAAGACTCCGACAAAACGGAGACATCAATGTTCAACATCGGCGCCGGGGTAGGGCATGATGGCTACCGTGATCGGCAACATGGTGCACGTGGTCAGTGTTGGACCTCGGATTTTGAATACTTAAAACCCTCCTCTATGTATCGTACTAGTCACATGATCAGTGGTTACTACACACAACCACAATATTGATAATCATATACATACATTCATACATACAGAATAAAGTAAAATGTGGTACATAACTTAAATGATTACATTATTTACACCATAAAGGCTTACCGACCAAATAAAAGCTAAAGTGTCTGAAGTAGCAAAGTAACAACAGAAGAAAAATAGGTAATAGATCCAAAATTCCAGCAGCATGCCCATCCGAACTCTTAGACAACCGACTAAAGACAAAGTCCTAGAAAGACCCGTCACCGAACCCACTAATTCCGGGTGTAAGAAATCGTCATCTGGCGTGGAATTGTCCTTTAACTCTGAACAACAATTTAAGCAAGATTGAGTACATTGTGTACTCAGCAAGACTTATAGTGTATCACAAAATTTATATAAATGCAATGCTAACAAGAGGTAAAGTTCTATGCTACAAGTTATTTTCAGCATTAAGTATGTTTTGTTTGCAATATCAATATGTAGTATTTTGTAACACAAGTTTAAAGAGCAATTAAATAAGTAAAGGACATCAAGTAAGTAACTGAATAAATAATAACTTGCAACCCTTCTCGGCTGCGAGTAATATCTCATTTTCAGCTATATACATGGCACTCAACTCAAATATAAATCAACACAACATTTCCCATGTTTTTCAACGAAACTGTTTTTTACGAAAATCAAGACTGTACCTATCGTAACGTCAGCGTGGGAGACGAAGAGAAGCATCGCGCAGGAGCCAAAGCGGCTTGAACATATCACAGACGGTTGCAACCACAAACCATCTGCGATACATATCACAAGCGGTTATATTTAAAACCGTATGCGAAGTCTTCATTAGCAGATGATTCTTATTAAAAATCGTCGTGATAATTATATATCCTGCATCGTTGTATTTTAAAACCGTCTGAAATACATATCTAGACGGTTCGTTCCACTAAATCGCCTTTGATAATTCTTTCTATAGATAAACACGTTATTCAGTAAACATGTTCAATATAGACAGTAACTTAAACTCCAAACTGTATTTTTTTATATCATTTTTTGTATTTACATATGGCCAAACAACGTGACCAGTTGATTCTTACAAAATATTTTCTTAAAAAAGAAGAAATAAAAAAGATCAACTTATTTCCTACGGCCCAAGTAAACTGCTATCTCCGTCTTCAATTCTTCGTAGGCGATGTGGTCGGCATCGGAGGGTTCGGGGTTAGCGTAGGTTCCCCGAAACACGTCCACTCGTTGACGCGCTCGTTCGAGTGTCTCCTGAAAACCCTCCAACTGCTGAATCAAGAAGAATTGAGGCCATAGGCTCTCTTCCTTTGCTTGAGGGGTCTCGACAAGGTCGACTCAGTCGCCTGCCGCCTCGATTAAGCTATCCAAGCGACGGCAAGCCTCTTGGAGACGTGTAACGTCTTCCTCGAGGACTATATTGATGGCGATGTTAGCCCGTCGGAAGAGGGAGACCACCCTAAAGACGTGACGGAGGAGGATGTTTAGATGGCAGAAGGTGGCCATCACATGCTCCGGCATAACCTCGGTCGGAGGAGGAGGATCTTGTTCATACGTTGTCCTTCGCGGCGATTCGCCAACGTACGGTCGGCGAGGTGCTCGTACAAAATGGCTAAGTAGGCTATCAGCGTCAGCGTCGGGAGAAGAGTGGGGTGCCATTGTTTTTTAACTCTATTAGTTGTTGATGGAGGGTGCGAAAGAGAGTATAGCGATGTGGGGATTCATCTTCGGTGGCGGATGATCATTCTTATAAAACCATCGACGCGTGGCACGAAGAGACGCATCGTAACATCGGCACGCGAGACGAAGAAACGCATCGTGCAGGAGCCGGAGTGGCATTGAATATATCACAGACACTTCCAACCACAAACCGTCTGTAATACAAAATTATCATAGACGGTTTGTGTTAAGAACCGTCTGTGAATTATCACAGACGATTTTTAACATAAACTATCTGTGATAAGAGGAAGAAAAAGAAGGCAATGGCAAAATGGTATTTGCATAACCACTACACGACTTGATTGGTCAACAATGATATAAAACGGTATGGTTTCGATTTTGCAGCTGCATGTAAAGGACAACTCACTTTGTAATGGCAGATGATGCATCTGGAATATTTGGGGTGGCATATAACTTTTTCCCTATTTTAAGCTTAGCAAACAATGTACGTGCCTAGCCTATTATTTTTAATTAATTACGGCATGAAATGGACAATTTTCTTTTCTAATATCCTGAAAGTGATTTAACTGGCAAACCCTCGATCGCCAATTATCAATTGAGTGGCAAATGCACCCACACACAGAGAAGTACAAGTTAATTATTGGACTGAGGTGGTTGTCTGAGTCATCCATACCAGACCTATGTACTGGTCGTTTTCACGTACACGTTGCATTAGTAACGCAAACAAATTGTGAATACTGTCATGTTTCGCGTGCGCACATTTGGTACAAAGAACGTGCATGTGTTCATTGTGAGGCTAATTCATTTGGTAATGTCCTGATCAAAACAATGTATGAATCACAAGAACAAAATAAGAGATCTAACACGATCAATGTATGAATCACAAGAACAAAATAAGAGATCTAACACAGAGAGGTAAGGGGATTTATTGCTTCTCTTTATTCCTCCATTCAATGATCAGCCTTTACAATGACTAGTACCCCCTATATATAGACTACAACCCTGCTAAGATTTGGGATGAGGAACCCATACATGAGCCGGCTTCCGGGCTGAGTCCATAGTTTCTTAACAATCCATACCAGACCTATGTACGTTTGGAGTGAATATTGTCACGTTTCGCGTGCGCATTGTCGTGTTGTCCGAGTCATCCATACCAGACCTATGTACTGGTCGTTTTCACGTACACGTTGCATTAGTAACGCAAACAAATTGTGAATACTGTCACGTTTCGCGTGCGCACATTTGGTACAAAGAACGTGCATGTGTTCATTGTGAGGCTAATTCATTTGGTAATGTCCTGATCAGGAGAATTTTTTTTAGAAATAATATATTTTTAAATTTTTTTACAAAACTAGGTCATCACTTCCAAAAATTGCAAAAATAGGCTCCTGTCGCCAGTTCATCTGGCGACAGGTTCCTATCGCCATTGAAGCTGGCGGCGGGAACCTCATGCAATGAGGCGAGTTCTGTCGCCGATTCAATCAGCGACAGAATCTATGAATTTTTAAATATAGCAAATAAACTTAAAAAATTATAAATATTTTTGTGGAGCATTCTGATAGAGTTTTCTTGCTTGTGTAATTTTTTTCATAATTTTATCCATTATAAATTTGGCTCTAAAATTTATTTAAGTTTATTATTTGTAGAATTTTTAAATATACCATATAAGGTCCAAAAATTATGAATTTTTTTGTGAACTCTCCTTACATAGTTTAATTGTTTGTGTAATGTTTTCAGAATTTTATATACTGTGAAATTGTCTCTAAAAATAAGGGTATACAATCAAGTACACTGTATTGGAAACCTAAATTCAGAATTTTAGAGACCATTTCACAGCATATAAAATTCTTAAAAAATTACACAAACAATTAAACTATGTAATACGCGTTCACAAAAACTTTCAGAATTGTTGGACCTCATATGGTATATTTAGAAATTCTACAAATAATAAACTTAAATGACTTGTGTAGACAAATTTATAATGGATAAAATTATGAAACAATTACACAAGCAATAACACTCTATCAGAATGCTCCACAAAAAAATTTGTAATTTTTTAAGTTTATTTGATATATTTAAAATTCATAGATTCTGTCGCTAGATTCAATGGCGGCAGAACCCCCATTGTCTGAGGTTCTGCCGCCGTTCAATCGGCGATAGGAACTGCCGCATGATGAACTGGCGACAGGAGCCTATTTTTGCAATTTTTTGAGATGGTAACCTAGTTTTGTAATTTGTTTTAAAAAATATATTATTTTTTTAAAAAAAATCCTGATCAGGAGAGCAGCAGAAAAAACCTGGTTGCACGGATTCGTCGATAAGGAACCACGTAATAAGGGTGGTTTGCTCGAGAGCGCTTCGTGGTTGTAGAGACGCCGGAACGTGGTCGTCTCTCATAAAAAAAACTTAGCGTTCGAGACGGGGCTCGTGAGCGCTTTGTGGTTGTGGAAAGGCTAGAGCGTCGCCGTCTCCTATCAAAAAAATTTCAAGTCGGCTCGCGGTAGATCAAAGTGAATTTGCACCGTAGAAAATAATCTAGAAAGCAACAATTGCGGTATTGAAAGCAATCTAGAAAATGCGATTCGATCTACGAGTGTCGTTCTTCGACAGTTACCTTTTCGATCCGAGTAAAGTAGGCCGGAGTCGATCATGCTGATAACGTGTTGAGGAACCGTCGCTGGCGAGTTCAGTCCGAGCGATTACCTCGTAGACAAACTCAGAATCATAAAAACAATGCATGAATCACAAGAACAGAATAAGAGATCGAACACAGAGAGGTAGGGGGATTTCTTGCTTCTCTTTATTCCTCCATTCAATGATCAGCCTTTACAATGACTAGTACTCCCTATATATAGACTACGACCCTGCTAAGATTTGAGATGAGGAATCCATACATGAGCCGACTTCCGGGCCGAGCCCATAGTTTCTTAGGCCAGTCTCAATGGAGAATTTCATGGCGTTGTTTCCAAGACTGCCATGTCATATGAAATGAAATGAAACTCGAATGAAATACCCACTCTCAATGGAGAGTTTCATTCTACAGTTTCATATGTATTTAATTTCATGACTCAGAGGGAGTTGGTATTCGTGCCAAGAGAGTTTCATCTAGATGAAACTCATTTCTCCTCTCTCTTCTTAAATACACTGCCATGTCATCTAAAATGCCTATGTAGCAACACATTTAATGAGAATGAAACTCTAATGAAACAATCCATACCAGACCTATGTACGTTTGGAGTGAATATTGTCACGTTTCGCGTGCGCATTGTCGTGTTGTCCGAGTCATCCATACCAGACCTATGTACTTGTCGTTTTCACGTACACGTTGCATTAGTAACGCAAACAAAGTGTGAATACTGTCATGTTTCGTGTGCGCACATTTGGTACAGAGAACGTGCATGTGTTCATTGTGAGGCTAATTCATTTGGTGCTGACAAAACCGGAGGCATCAATGTTCAACACCGGCGGGGCGCCCCGATGATGGCTACCCGCTGATGGTGCGCGTGGACGCGTTGGTTCACTGTGAGGCTAATTCATTTGCTTATGTGGTGGGACCTGGTAGCCAGGACTAGGGAAGTTAATTATACACTTTCCATCTTGCAAGAAGAGCATGGCAACCGGTAGTAGTAGGTAAGCCAAAATTTACACATAGTTACTCCAAACGTAGGGTGGTCTATATTTGCCGGCTCCTCTGCCTTTCGAGGAGGCTATTTTTTAGATAATGGAAGAGAAAAAATCTCTTCCGGCCTCTGCATCGAAGATACACACAACTCATTTATTAAAAGAACAAAAATACCAACATAACCAAAGTTGCTAAAAATGGCTAGAAGCCTTACAACCATAAATAAACAATTGAAAACTAAATGATCAATTGTCAATCCGGTGACTAAGCCTCCACCCATGAGAGTTGAGGAGTTGCTTTGCTACAAACTCCAATCTTAGGCTTTCATCCACTATATACTCCTTCTGGGCCGATTTCTGTAAATTTGCCCAAGCACGCAACCAGAATCCACACAAGAAGATAACCTGCAAAGAATTAGTGATCCTCTTTTTGTTAAAAACAACATCGTTCCGACAACCCCAAATAGACCAACATAAGGCACTAGCTCCTACCAAGAGTTGTGACTTTAAATTTATTGGAATACCGGCTAACCAATTTCCGAACATGTTTGTTATGCTCAAAGGGGGAGATAAATTAAACGCGCATCGAACAACCCACCATGCAAGACGTGCAACTGGGCAATCAAAAAAAATGCCAAATTGTTTCATCTTTAATACAGAAACAACACTGTTTGTTTCCCCTCCAATTGCGTTTAAGCATATTATCTTTAGTTAAAACAACTCCTCTTTTAAGATACCAAAGGAAAATTTGCACTTTTAAGGGAATTTTAATTAGCCAAAATAAGTTCCTAATAGGGACTTGAAAATTGTTAATAAGTGCCTCATAGAAAGACTTGACCGTAAACAAACTAGATCTATTTAAATTCCACTTAAAGATGTCCTTTTGAGAGCTTAACTGTAAATTCACATTTCTCAAAATTAACTCATTCCAAGCAATTAACTTGGATCCAATAATAGGTCTTCGAAAGAAAATATTTAAAGGGGTCGATCTCATAATAGTTGCCACAATATCATCCTTTCTCCTTACCACATTATAAAGGGTAGGGTATTGTCTTTTCAACGGAGAATCTCCTACCTAAATATCTTCCTAAAACCTAGTTTGCATCCCATTTTGAACTTGAAAAGACCCAAATCGAAGAAAATAATCTTTAATTTTCATAAGCCCCGACTAAAAATGGGAAGTCCCAGGTTTATTAACCACTTGCGAAAGACTCTTGTCACCCAAATACTTCCTAGTTAGCAAAGATTGCCAAACCCCTTCTTCATTAAGCAATTTAAATAACCATTTTCTAAGTAAGCTTTTATTTTTTGCGTCTAGGTTCTGAATACCAAGACCGCCCTGCTCTTTGGGTGAACAAACTAGAGTCCATTTAGTAAGCCTGTACTTACGTTTATGATTACCGCCCTGCCAGAAGAATCTAGATCGATAAAAGTCAAGTCATTTGAGAACTTGTCTAGGAACTTCGAAAAAAGAAAACATAAACATAGGCAGACTGCTGAGTACTGAGTTAATAAGTACTAACCGTCCCCCCACAGACATATTTTTTCCTTTCCAACTACTAAGTTTTTTCTCAATTCTATCCTCCACTCCTTTCCAATCACTATTCCTCAACTTTTTAAAATTAATTGGGATGCCTAAGTACCTGAAAGGAAAAGTACCCACTTCACAACTAAATAATTGTGTATACTAATGTTCAGCAGCTTTGGCGGAGCGAAAACAAAAGATCTCACTCTTATAAAAATTAATCTTTAAACCCGATAACTGTTCAAAGACACAAAGAATGAGTTTCAGATTCTTGGCTTGTTCCAAATCATTATTTAAAAAGAGAATAGTGTCGTCAGCATACTGTAAAATTGACAACCCATCATCAATCAAGTGAGGAACTATTCCTGATAAGAGTCCTACTTCTTTAGCACGAGATATAAAAATGGCAAGCATGTCCCCTACAATGTTAAAAAGAATAAGGGACAAAGGATCACCTTGCCGAAGACCCTTCTGAGTTTGGAAAAAGGAGCTAAGATCATCATTCACTTTTATTCCAACACTCCCTCCCTTAATTACGCTATTTGGTGTATATCTTAATTAGATACCAATTATTTGCGTTTGGAGCTTTTCTCTAAGGGCAGATACATTGTTTACCACATATTTCATCTCTAGATGATGCGTACAGATGCATATATACGTCATCCTTGTGCATGCATGTGTAACGCATGACTGCCAACGAGTTGCATGCGCTGCCGTCACTGGATCGTTGGCTGGTGGTCTAGTTGCTTACAGAGATCGATTGACCGTATGCATCGTCCATGTCGATTAGCAATCGATCGATTAATTTGTGTCGTTCCACATTTTTAGTACTAACTAAATTGTGGCTAAAATCTTCTTCTTAAAAAAATTACAGACCGGGTGGTTTGGCCCTAATCTAGATAATAGACAATTGACATCGTTGTCAAGGAGTTGGAGGGTGAACTCTCTATTTTGTAAATTGTCGGATTACTATCAGGCATCAAGCTGTCTGACCGGCCCTACAGGGCGGTTTGACCGGCCATGGGAGGCAGTCAAACCGGCAGTGCAAGAATGTGTCAAACACTTATGTGGGAGTGTTTGAAGATATGTCTGCACCATGTGTTATTGATGAGGACATCAACCCGCCAGATACGAACGCTACTCCATCTCCAACCGTGCTACTCGGCTGCGTCAAACTCTACTCAAACGGACCGACGGAGACAAATTTACTTCACTTATATCTAGTGCTGCGCCACTTCACATTAGGCCAAGGGCCTTGTATCAATTATTAGATCCAACAGACAGCCATCACTTTAGGGTATTTGGGGCGGCCACCTCCCTGGCCCATATGACCACCTAGGGTTTGGGGGTACTGTTCATGTGGTACTATTTACACATGAACAGTGCTGCCGCCCCTCCCTCTTCCTCCTTTAAGTTGTGGCTGCCTCCCTTCTAGTTTCGGGGATTTTGTTTAGTTAAAAGTTAGCTTCCATGCAACTTCGTGTATTAGCTTGTGTCGACTAGACCAACCATAATACCGCTTCAGAATCCCAATTTATCAAGTATTTCATTCATATTCGCAATTTCAGATTGCTTATTTATCTTGTTCTTGCGTGCTTCTTCGGTGTATGCAGGAATCGATCTTCGTGATTAGGTCAACCGGGTATTCGTGCACGGTTGATAACGACTTGTCGAGCAATTCAGCGATTGCGTGGTTTCGAGCCTTGCGAGTTCGTAGCCAGGATCGTGAGAGTTGAGCGACTACCACTGAATGTATCTTTTCACCGAAAGATCGGGCCAAAATTAGGAACTTCGTGGTTCATTAAGTGGTATCAGAACTACAGTTTATTGGTGAGAATTTTTTTCCTACAGTCCACAAGCCAAGAAAACATATATAGGTTTAGTTCATCGTCCAAATCAATCTGTGCTTTTGCAATTTTTTCTTTTTAGTTTGCGTTATTGAATTTTCGTTGCATCGTTGAGTCTTTGTGCTGATTTTCTGTCTAGATTGGTCTAGTTTAGAGTTTCTTGCAAGTCGTTTAGATTAATTTGCCGCGCCAGCATCAGCAATCTTGCCGCGCCAAGCAACCCCTGCCACGCCCACCAATTTCTGCCGTGGGCAACCGTCGCGCCTTCGCCGCGCTCGGTCTCTCGTCGCACGACCCTCCCGGCGCAGCATCGCTCCTCGCGTGTTTCCTCGGTGCGTCATCCGCTGCATCCACTCGTCCACCATCCACAGTCGAAGTGGCACCAGCAATGCCGAGACCGTCGAGTCCAGCGTGCGGGCTTAGCAGACAGCAAGTGACAAAATCAGCAAGCCACAACAAGTAGCGCCGAAGTAAAAAAAAAACGGTACTGTAGCACAGTTTTGTGTAGTGCTTTAAACTTAGGCTAAACATGATCTTAATAGATGAACCCTAGTCTCATTCTTGAACACCTACAAAACTTAGAGTGGAAGCGTGATTGTCACATACCCGAACCAGATGAAGCCATGAGGATGGTGATGAGTCGGTGAAACGGCCGGGATGTAGTAGCGGTCGTGGTCGGCGGCCGTAGGGATGGCGAGGACGAGGGCGTTGAGGTCACGGTCTTCGCCCACCTTCGCGCACACACAAGATCGGGTCTGTTGGGGGTCGTTTTGCTAAGAACAACTCACTGCATTTAGCCTGCCGAAACCCCATCGTTTTTGTAGCGCGGTGAACGGGACCAAAACCAACACGGGTGGCTGCGCCCCCGATCAGGGCGCGAGTGGGGCGTGCCCCCTTGAAACTCGGAAGTAGTTAGCCGAGCAAGATCAACCCAACATTCTCCCCTTTGATCGTAAGGCTAACATCATAAGCCCATTCTCAATAAAATAGCATACCAAGATAATGCGTCGCATGACCAATGAAGTGCCATACAACCTCAGTATCTATAGTGTACTATCTCATCTTAAAATGGATACACATTATACTTAATGGTAGTTGGTTTACTTTAAGGTCCTTTTATCCAGAATCAGAGGCTCTCCAATAAACCCATGCCGACAACATGATCACGAAAAATATTGGGTGGTAAGCCTTTAGTAAGCGGATCCAAGCATTGACTTAGTACTAATATGCTTGATACGATGGTTTGATCTGGATTCTATCTTTCACAACATGATACTTAATGTCAATGTGTTTGGCAAGCACCACTTGACTTGTTGTTACTCGCATAAAGATGCGGGTTCGTTATCGCGATATAAGGTG
The DNA here is from genome assembly GCA_036346255.1 of Ampelocalamus luodianensis. Classification (NCBI taxonomy): domain Eukaryota; kingdom Viridiplantae; phylum Streptophyta; class Magnoliopsida; order Poales; family Poaceae; genus Ampelocalamus; species Ampelocalamus luodianensis. The sequence goes on along the minus strand of CM070632.1, from coordinate 49,543,169 downwards.
AGTGGTTTTGAGATCTTGTCTACCACTCTAAGTCCGGGATAAAATTCTTAAGCCATACACTGCCGGTGGCCTCATAACATGCCACAAACTCGGCTTGCATCGTTGAAGATGCCGTAAGGGTTTGTTTGGAGCTTTCCACGAGATAGCTCCACGGCGAGTGTGAAGATATAACGATGTGGATTTCTTAGTATCAACACATCCGCAAAATCTGAATCGAATAACCAATAACTTCAAGGTTATCGGAATTCTTATATGTGAGCATGAAATTCTTAGTAGCTTGCATATAGCGCAAGACTTTCTAACGGCCTTCCATGGTCGGTCTGGATTTGACCGATATCGCCAAGCATCCGGTTACAAAAAGCTAAATCGTAGCGTGCATACTTGAGCATACATAATACTTCCAACGGTGAAGCATAAGGAACCGACTTCATCGATTAGTTTCATATTGGTTCCTTGGACATTGAAATGTCCCAAACTTATCGCCTTAACAATAGGAGTAGGCGAGCGAGCACTTATGCATATTGTATTTCTTGATGACTGTCAACGTATGCCTTACGAGATAAACCTAATATTCCTTTGGACCTATCTCGGTGAATCTCAATGCCAAGAACGTAAGAGGCATCACCAAGATCCTTCATATCAAAATTAGATGAAAGAAATCTCTTGGTCTCAAACAGCATATCCTTATCATTGCTGGCCAATAAGATGTCATCCACATAAAGCACTAAGATGGTGAATTTACTCCCCTTGAACTTAACATATATGCAATTATCAACTTCATTTTCTTTAAAACCAAAATTTCTTATTATTTTATCGAATTTGAGGTACCACTGCCTCGACGCTTGTTTCAAGCCATAAATTGATTTCTTAAGTCGACATCCCATATGCTCCTTGCCTTCCACGACAAAACCTTCCGGTTGAGCCATGTAAACATTTTCTTGCAAGTCGCCATTAAGAAATGCCGTTTTAACATCCATCTAATGCAGCTCTAAATTATAATGAGCTACAAGTGTCATAACTATTCTGAATGAATCTTTAGTTGAGACAGGAGAAAAGGTGTCATTATAATCAATCCCCTCTCTTTGTGAGAAGCCTTTTGCTACAAGCCTTGCTTTGAACCTTTCGATATTTCCCTTAGAGTCGTGTTTGGTTTTGTAGACCCATTTACAGCCTACTGTTTTGACTCCGTCAGGAATTTCTACTAGGTCCCATACATCATTAGTGCTCATAGACTTTAGTTCATCCTTCATGGCATCAAGCCACTTAGGAGAATGTTCACTCATCATGGCCTCCTTATAAGAGGTGGGATCGTCTACCTTCCCTACATCATTAATATCCTCATTCATATATACAACATAATCATTCGGGATGGCGGATCTTCTCTCCCGCTGTGATCTTCTAATAGGTTCATTAGCTATAACAGGAGACTGCTGAGGCTCATTATTAGGTGCAACATTAGGAATTTCAGATACCTCAACAGCGGGTACTACAACAGTATTTTCTACTTGAGGTGCAGTCATCTGAGGCACAGGAATAAAGGTCTCTAGGATGAGCGGTGAAGGAACATAAACCCGCTTCTCCTCAAGATCTATTTTCCTGGGCTCCAGCTCCTCATTATTTTCTAAGAACACAGCGTGCCTTGTTTCTACAAACTTAGTTGTCCTATTAGGACAATAAAAACGATACCCTTTGGATCTTTCAGGGTACCCAATAAAATGACAACTTACTGTTTTAGGGTCTAATTTCCCAATATGTGGATTAAAAATCTTAGCTTCAGCACGACAACCCCACACTCGTAAATATTTCATACTCGGTTTTCTCCAGTCCATAATTCATAAGGTGTCTTAGATAATCGATTTCATGGGAACCCGATTAAGAATATGTGCATTGTCTTTAGTGCTTCCATCCACAAATTAATGGGTAAACTAGAGTGGTGAGCATGCTCCGCACCATATCCATAAGTGTACTGGTGCGTCTCTCGGCTACTCCATTCACGAGGTTCACCGGCATAGAATCTTGGGCAACAATGCCATTTTCTTGAAAAACTTAGCGAAAGGGCGTGAATTTGCCCATAAGAGGCATGTCTTCCATAATATTCTCCCCACGGTCCGATCTTACCACTTTAATTCTTAAGTTGTGCTGATTTTCAACTTCACCTTAAATATCTTAAATTTATCAAGTGACTCGGATCGGTCTTTAATGGGAAAGATATAACCATAACGGAGAATTCATCGATGAATGTTATAAAAGAATCAAAACCATCCACCGATGTCACAGAAAAGGACCACAAATATCGGTATGAATTAATTCTAAGAGTCTGTCTTTGAGTAGCTCCTTCTTTATTTGTTTCACATATTTTCCTTTAATGCAATCAATGCAGTTGGTCCAGTCGAGAAATCTAATGGGTGGAGAATCTCTTCCTTAATGAGACGCTCCATTCTCCCCTTGAAATGTGGCCTAAGCGACAATGCCACAATTTCAAGAAGTCTCATTATTCTTTTACCCTTAGCATCACACACATTCAAGGATACAGAGATTCATTAAGGGAAAGCATATAGAGTTTGTCTCGTCTAAAAGCAAGACCAATATCATTAGAATCAAACGTAATAATACATTTATTATCACCAAAAGTACACTTAAAACCTTCATCGTCCAACAAAGAAATCGAAATCAAATTCCTCCTAATAGAAGGAACATAAACTACATTATTGAGACGAAGTGAGAAGCCGTTGTCTAAGACTAATGTAATTGATCCTATTGATTCCACTTCGCTTCCTTTCCATCCGCGACTCTAAGGCTTCGCTCCCCTTTCTTAGGGTTCTCGCGGTATGGAATCTCAGAAGAATTAGTAACGTACGATTGCACCCGAGTCAATCCACCAGAATTAATGGAAAAATTAGCATAAAGTGTTTCATCAACAAAAGTTATTGTATCATTACCCTTCTTTGCGAGCCACTTTAGGAATCAGGCACAGCCCTTCCGAAAGTGCCCCGATCGCTTGCAAAATGACATTCACCCTTTAGGTGCTCCGGTAGAGCCACATGAGGCTTAGGTGCAAGATGCACTTTAGGCCCCAACTTATCAACATTGGGGAGAACGCCAACTTCTTCTTAGACTTGAAGTCCCTTGGAACTTCCTTTTATTGGAGCCACCAACTTGAAGTGCAAGATCCCTCTTTTCCGTCCTAATTCTTTCCTCCTCCTCGAACACACATGGCGATTAAATCGCTCATGTTCCACTTTTCTTTCGAGTATTATAGTTGATCTTGAAAGTCAGATACTCGAGAAGGAGAGAGGTCATAATGAAATGGACTAGGAAACCATCGAAATCTCCATGTCCATTCCCTTAAGTTTTAAGCCATATCGGTCATCATCATTATGTGTTCTCTAATACCGCGGATCATCATACTTAGTTGTCAAGAGCCTCAGATCGAGTATCGCATAAACTTTTGTGGAGCCCTTAAATTTTTCTTCAAGCGATGCCGATACTCAGTAGCTTTTTCAGAATCGGGGATTGCTCCCCTGATCCCAACTGAAATGGAGGTCTTCATTATCATAAGTGATGACGGTTGGACCGCTCCCATTTCTCAAGATTAGTTTCATAAATTTTCTTTTGTCATCATAATTTTCCTCACCCTCGAGGGGGAATGGAGCCGCATCCTTAAAGCATAATCGAGATCTAATACCCCAAGGACAACATGGATCCTCTCCTTCCAGGAGGGAAAATTACTCCCCGTAAGCTGTTCAATGTTGTCGATGGTGGCAGCGACATTTGATGCATTTATTGCTGAATATCAAAATATAGGGCATAAATTAGAATTAATCATAAGAATATGTTGTATGCAATTAATCCTACGTTGGTATGATTAATAACACACAAAAACTATAGTTCTAATTCACATCACCGTTGGGCAGATAATGAAAAAGAACTAAACAATTAATATGGCTACATATAATTATAATCAACGTTGGTCAGAATATAATCATATGCATATACATAATGCCAAAAACATAAAATGTAAAAGTCTCTAATTAAAATATCTCGTTGGTTCAAATTTAATAAGAGATTAAGCATAATATTGGGCAATAATACATTATTCATGATATACCATAATTTTGGGCATCAAAACAATAATTAAATCAGTGCATTAAGACTTAATCATAAAAGAAAAGCACTGAAAATAAAAGAAAAGGAGAAAACTACTATTCAGCCCAAAACTAATACGCGGCCCAAAACGAGCGCGGCCCAACACGCGCGCGCGCGGCCCAAAACGGCTCGGCCAGCCCGAGATCCTCAAGTGCCGTCCGATCTAATCGGACGGCCGAAAATCGTTCGTCCCAACATCTCTCGCCGGCCTGCTAACCTCAGCTGCCGTCGGATTCACTCGGACGGCCGAGATCCTCTCGCGGAAGGTTCAAAAAAGCCGAAAACCCTAACCCTAAGCGTCATTCGCTCCTTCCTCTCCCCGGTGCGAGCGGCGGCGCATCGCGTGCGGGAGCATGGAGCGGCGCTGACGCCGCGATGCCGCGCGCGCACACTGCAGCGACAGCGCGGGAGAGTATCGCGGCAGCGGCGCCTGAGGCGGCGCCGTTGCAGCCCCTCTCGCCGGCGCGTGCGTGCGACTGAGGTTGCGCGCACCGCCGTCGAGTGGAGCCGCGATGGCGCCCGTAAGCGGAGAAGACCCGGCGATCTCCGATCTCCAAAAGGTAAGTTCCGCCGCATCAATTCTTAGGGTTTCTATTTGGGATTTAAGGGTTCGGGTGGGACGGATTTGGGGATTTTGTTAGGATTTTGTAATGATTTCTTGAGTCCCCTCCTTCTAAATGCTTGATTGAACCATAAAATGATAGATCCGAGCCTCCAATCCTTAGAACTAAAAGCTTTAATCACTAGATCCAGTCATGAGAGCATCAAATCGGGCTAGTACAAGTTCGGTTTGAGGCTAATTAGGGTTCAAGGAGTCTAGGATGTGCTCTGATACCAAATGTAGTGCTTTAAACTTAGGCTAAACATGATCTTAATACATGAACCCTAGTCTCATTCTTGAACACCTACAAAACTTAGAGCGGAAGCGTGATTGTCACATACCCAACGGATGAAGCCATGAGGATGGTGATGAGTCCTGAATGCCGGATGTAGTAGCGGTCGTGGTTTGGCCGTAGGGATGGCGAGGACGAGGCGTTGAGGTCACGGTCTTCGCCCACCTTCGCGCACACACAAGATCGGGTCTGTTGGGGGTCGTTTTGCTAAGAACAACTCACTGCATTTAGCTTGCTGAAACCCCATCGTTTTTGTAGCGCGGTGAACGGGACCAAAACCAACACGGGTGGCTGCGCCCCCGATCAGGGCGCGAGTGGGGCGTGCCCCCTTGAAACTCGGAAGTAGTTAGCCGAGCAAGATCAACCCAACATTTTGGGCACTGTAGCAGCCGAAAAAAACTTCCTTGTGGTTCCCTGTAGCTTTCTGAGGTAAAAAAAGGAAAAAAAAGATAAAAAAAGAGCTTAAAAAAGAGATCGGGTTACACATCGCTATAGTAGAAAATTGGTTACTGTAGTAGCCCGAAAAAGCAAACTGAGTCGGTTCACGTGATGCTACAGTAGATTTGGCTACTGTAGTAGCCGAGATAAAAAAAAAGCCCGATTCTCAGTGGCTTTCTGAGGTAGAAAAAAAAAAGAAAAAGAAAGAGAAGAAGAAAAACGAATGAAAGAAAAAATTCAGAGCCGTCTCCCTTCTTGATTTTTCTCTTGTTCAGTTTAGCATAGTTCATCCATTGCTTGCTTGCTTTCATAGTTCTTGTGCTAGTCTTCCGTTGTTGCTACTAGTCGTTCTTGTGGGTTGCTCTAGTTAGGTTTGGTTTAGACTAGGACCAGCACTTGTGACTAGTACTTTGAACTACTTTTCAACTTTGCATACTCATTTGAACAATTGCTACTCCTTTGCTGCATACTAGCCTTTCGAGCTCCGCTTCCTACTAACTCAACAGGTATCGTTCCTCGCAATCGTTGGGCTAATCGCAGTGAGAGTATCACGAACCACCACGGTTGTACAACTTCTTTGCTACATTGGTAAGATCTTGCAAGAACTTGGTATAAGCTTGAGTGTGAGCGCTGTTGAAAACTCTAGATCCTAGTAGTTGATAGGAACATATACTTGTGATTTGTTCCTTGTTTTCTACTAACAATGACAAGGTTAGTTGAATTTGGTCGACTACGATGTCATCGCAGCAGGATTTGAACTCAAAGGGAAACAACTACCTGATACATATTGCCACTCACCGCTGCGAGTACGTCGTCGGATTACTTCATGTGGGTTACTATATTGGAAAGCTACTTTGAAAGACAAGACCTTGATCCTTATGAGAAGATGATCATAGCACGGATGACACTGATCGGTGATGTTCAACATTGGTGATCGAATCTGGAGTACCACTTCATGTACACATGGGAGCAGATGAAGAAGAAATTGCAACGTCGTTTTGTACCTCCACCATCCACAGTCACAAGCGAGGTGCAACCTAAGGTAACTGAAAATGCTAATATTGTTTTAGCTCCTACTTCATCTCCAGAGACCGCCGAGACGCTTGAAGAAATGAAGTTTGAGGTACCTACAGTATCTGATATGGACGACAATGACAAATGTACTGACTTGGTGCTACAGCAAGACATAGAGCAACTTTGTGAGTATATACCTGCTGTAGTGCAATCTTTTGATATTCCTTGTGTTGACTTGAACGAACCATGTGCTGATCTAAATTCTGATAATTTTGCACATGTCGAATTAATTACACATAAGGAAGTGCTTGATAGAATATCCCTTACTGATGCATTGTGCTATACTATGCTTAATGACTTAGTTAGTTTGGAATGTGCTATGGAGAAAGTTTCTGAACTTTCATCTCTAAATTCTCTTTCTAGCATCTACACCTATTATTTTAAATTAATTGGAGATTATGGTGCAGACAATCAATTTCTGGTGTATCGAATATGCATAACTTGTGATCACATGGATGAATTGGAGCTTAGTGTTTTGGACAACACTTCTTGTGTGCTGAATCTTGTTCAATATGAGAGGAAAATAAAATTTAGTGCTCATCCAATGCCTATGTGTTCACCTCTTATTGCACAATCTAGTATGAACAATCTGAATAAAAATGTTGACTTATGGAAGAATTTACAAATCTTTTCATCCTAGAATTTACAAATCTTTTCATCCTTGCTAGATGAATTTACTGTTGCTCAATTGAAATATGATTATATGAATGACTTGTGCACTTCGAATTCAACCATCAGATCGCCCATTCACAGAGCAATGAATAACTCTACTATATACTTCACTTATACTTGCAATTTGATTTGCAAACTAAATGCTATGAGAAAATATACCTGTGCTGATTTAATGCCACCTGCTATTGCTGTCAAAGCTTTCTCTATTTCTTTGCCACATGCTATTGTTAACATTTTGCGAAAAGATGAGAATGCGTTATCAAAGCTTTAAAACTTCTCTGCCGTTGGAGGATGAGCGTGAGTCGAGGACGACTCAAATGCAAGAAGGGGAATTTGATGAGGACATCAACCCACCAGATACGACTGCTACTTCATCTCCAACCGGGCTACTCGACTGTGTCAAACCCTACTTGAACGGATCGACGGCGACAAATTTACTTCACTTATATCTAGTGCTGCGCCACCTCACATTGGGCCGAGGGCCTTGTATCAATTATTGGGTCAAACGGACAGCCATCACTTTAGAGTATTTGGGTCGGCCACCTCCCTGGCCCATATAGGGCTGAAAAAATAACTCAAGGCTTGTGAGCCTGCTCGAGGCTCGTGTGAGCCGAGCCGGCTCTAGCTCGAGCTCGTAATTTTTGAGTCGAGCTGGGCCCTCTGTCCAGCTCGCAAAGCAAACGAGCCGAGCCAGAGCCGGCTTGCGAGCGGCTTGTGAGCCACATTCGGCTCGGCCCACGAAGGCACAATGGCAAGCTGGCAACCCCAAATCCCCCTATCCCCCTTTCTCTCCCGAACCCAAGTCCCTCCCGACCCCTTCCCCTTCCACCTCCCATTTCCAAATCCCCTTCCCCTCTAGTCTCCACCGCGGGACGTCCTTCCCCTTCCCCTTCCCATTCCACCTTTTACCGGCCACCACCGCGCGGGACGCCCGCCCTCACCGCCACCTCCACCCATGCCGTCGCTCTACCAAGTTGCCCCGACGCCGATCCCCTCCCGCCTGGCCGCTTCCCATCCTACCTCCCGAAGGAGAAGGACCGGGTGTCCCGAACCCACTACCAGCGACCGCCAGGAGCTCGGGGCGCCCTCGCCGCCGCCTCCACTCACGCCGTCGCCCCACGGAGCTGCTCCGAGCCTCCGACGTCGACCCCCTCCGCACCTTTCAAGATCGACCTTGCCGCCGCCTCCTCCTCCTCCCCTTCCTCCCGTGGTGACACGGTCCCGCCCCACCTCCCCTTCCTCCACCCCGCATCTCAAGATCAGACAACCAGTGGTGGTGGTTAGCGCTGGCCGAGCACTCCCCGGAGGCGCTACTGCTCATCGTGTCCAACCCCATGGACGTGCTCACCTACGTGATGTGGAAGCTGTCGGGGTTCCAGGCCAACTGCGTCATCAGCTCCAGCACCAACCTTGACTCCTCCAGGTTCTTCTTCCTCCTCGCCGAACACCTCGACGTCACCTATGCAACCAGTGGTGGTGGTGGCTGAGGAACAGCGCCCGGTCGCCGAAGGCACGCACTTGGGTCAAGCACTCAAGTCTCAAGCCCCGGTGGTGGAGATCCACCTCGAGGTCCTCGACGAATGAGAACGCCAGGGGTGCCTCTGTGGTCGCCCACCCGTTCTTGACCGCCTCCGCTGCTGGCCCGTGAGCCCATTCGAGCCCGCTCGAGCTTGGGTTCGAGCCGAGCTGAGCCTCTCTTCCAGCTCGTCTCTGAATCGAGCTGAGCCGAGCTTACTGTTCACCCGAGCTTGTGCGAGCCTGGCTCGGCTCGGCTCGTTTCCACCCCTAGGCCCATATGGCCACCTAGGGTTTGGGGGGTACTGTTTATATGGTACTATTCATGCATGAACAGTGCCACCGCGCCTCCCTCTTCCTCCTTTAAATAATGTCTGCCCCCCTCTAGTTTTGGGGTTTTTGTTTAGTTAAAAGTTAGCTTCCATGCAACTTCGTGTATTGGCTTGTGTCGACTCGACCAACCATAATACCGCTTTAGAATCTCAATTATCAAGTATTTCATTCATATTCGCAATTTTAGATTACTTATTTATCTTGTTCTTGCGTGCTTCTTCGGTGTATGCAGGAATCGATCTTCGTGATCAGGTCAACCGGGTATTCGTGCACGGTTGATAACGACTTGTCGAGCAGTTCAACAATTGCGTGGTTTCGAGCCTTGTGAGTTCGTAGCCAGGATTGTGAGAGTTGAGCGACTACCACCAAACGTATCTTCTCATCGAAAGATCGGGCCAAAATGAGGAACTTCGTGGTTCATAAGTTATTGAAAATAGAAACTGAATGAGAAACTACATATAGATTATCTGAAAAATTCATAGAAGGGTGTTTTTTTTTGTTTTCGGAAGCGGTCTAACAGGCTACTCCATGCCAGTCAAACCGGTGGCGGTCAGACCTGTCCCCTGTTACTAGGGAGCGTGGTTAGGCGGTTAGGCGCCTAATCGACATGTTGGCGACGATCTGACCAGCCTGGTGGCGATGGTCTAACCGACTGTGACGTTTCAGTGCATAGAGAGGTGTGATGAATTTGTAGAATTGACCTAGGGTCATGGGATTGGTGCATATATTTGCATTTTACTCTTATAGATTATGTAGGTTAAGTTGTGAAGAATTTGTGCCCGAAAATGCATGCTTGGTCTGTTATTGTGCAAGTGGCTTGGAGTCAACTATGGTCAATCTGAACCTTCTACTAGCACAACTCAGAGAATTGTAAACCCACGATACGGATGGCCTTCAAAGCCACTGAGAAGAAGTTAGGCAAGGCACGCCGAATGCGCTGACTCAGTGATCGCCTCACTGTGCCGTGAAGAACGGGTGAGGTAATCGGAGACACAATGCCAATTCACAAATCGAGACATACCAATTTGCGATTACCAATTTGCGAAGTCGAGGCTGGCCCATTGAGTTGTTTGATGCAAAGCACCCCTGCTCAACAAGTACGTTACGTACTGGGCTCGATCAGTGGGCTGTGTCTTCAGAAGCCCAGCCCTATTTGAGGCCCAGAAGATGCTGTGGCCCAATATGAGAACGTTAAAAAAAAATGAGAGCATTGTTTTTTTTGTTCTTTTTGAAGCATCTCTTCCCATGCAGGGTGAGATGAGAGCATTGTTGTAACTTATTTCTTAAAAAAAAAAAGAAACAAAACAAAAAGCAAAAAGCAAAAAAAAAATTGCACCTAGTTAAAAAATGTAAATTACTTAAGTTAGCTAAATTTTTTTAAGGTCAAATCACCGGAGCTTTATTGCATCCAAGAGAAAGTCCGGGATGCAATTAACCCAAGTACACATAGGTTTGCTAATTAAGTACCCCTATTTAGACTTTTTTTTTATTCCCCAAAGAGGATTACTCAAAATAACCCTTATTTTTCATCACCGTTTCATTCAACTCATATCTGAGGGCTGAAGTAGTACTGTTCATGCTCCATGTTGATCTATTACAGGATCCCTGTGTACATGTTAATGTATCGAATCTACGTATAAGGAATCTAATGTGGCTTTGAGCGCTTGTGGAACAGTGTACGCGTCTTGATCCTTGTACAGGAAATCCAGAATGCGTGTCGCATTGACCACGGCCTCCAGCAGCGGCGCTGGCTGCTGCTGCACTGACGGCGGCTTGAGGCACTCGGCGCTGATGTCCATCCATGATTCCTCGACGACTTCTCTGAGCTTCATGTAGGCTTCTTCCTTGGTGATCTTGTGCTCCCTCATGCAGGCTTCGACCGTCGATATGACATGTCCGGGCTCATCTTGTTCTCGCTTTTCAAGAAACAATTAAAAGCAGACAAACAATTTTAGCAGCTATAAGTACCCTTGCGTTTTATTAGTGATTTGCAGTTTATACGAGTAATTGTAAGCCCTAAATTAATTTCTGTTCAGTTAGCTAGAGATCGATCGAAGAAATATGACGTGGACTAGTAGGTGATCAGTGTATATATAAACCTCGTGTGACGCTATGTCGTTGACCACACGGCCAACGACGCAGGAGGCCCTGATGATGTTAGGGTAGGCCATACCCCACTCGATCGCATCGCTCGTTGCTGTGTCTCCCATCGAAACGAACGCGTAGACGGGCACATGCATGCAGCAGCTGCTGGGCACTGAAATCTTCAGGTGCTCCTCAACGGTTGCCGCCGCCGCGCAAACCTTGTTCGCGCCATATCACCTCGTTGTAGTAGCATCTGGCAGCATCAGTTAACTGCATGTGCACAAATTAATTTTAAAGTGACTTGCACCATCGATCTGACGACACGAGCTTACTAGTTTTCTGACGTAGTCGACATGTTTGTTTCCTTGGAGTTTCAGATCTCCTTCGATGGCCTTATGGCGGTCAGAACTTTCTTGTAGAGGAACCTCATGTACCTTGGGAGTTGTTCAGCGGCATGCTCATCCCATCTATGCATGCAAACAAGGTTGAAGAAGACAGGCTCAATTTAGAATTCCATATACACTTAAAAGAAAAATACGCTAAACATGCACACTAGCAAGGTAATTAAGATCCCAAATTAACCTTTCCATTGCTACGGTGAACAGCTTGCTTTCTTCTAAGGTGCTGTAGTCGTCGTAAATATCATCGAATATCGACACAAATATGAACAACTTTGTAAGCATGATTCGCCCATATGAATACTGAGGCTCGAATAGTACTCCAAGCATCCAAAAGTGCATCTCTACCATCGTATCTCTTGCAAAGCTTAGATGATCCTGGAGTTGGAGTTCTTTCCACCACCTGCGAATTAAATTAGTTGCTACCTAGCTTTAAGGTCTTAGGTTAATTAATTTAGGTAATTAACATTAACAAGCTGGGAGCACTTACGTCGTGAGAGCCTTCAGCTCCTCACAGTATAGACTTTGCAGGAACCTAAAGTCGAGCTTTGCAAACTCCAAAATGGTCTCATTTCGTTTAGCCATTTTCTGGTAGACCGAGATGTTAGAAAAAATAGGGACAAAAGAGACACAAATTTTTACGTGAAAAACCCTTACAGGAAAAAAATCATAGGCGCCAACCGGCGATGATCACTATATGATGAGTGTTTACAAAATACAGGGAAAATACAATGAGGCACCTTCTCTCCCCGTGCAGCTTACAAGAGATATATAAAGGGGGTAAAAGGACTTGAGTCCAAGTAAGAAACTAATCTGCTAATATGACAAGTTTGGATTCGATCATATTAGAAATTCGGATCACATATCTCTACAATCTCTATCTTGAGACGAATTTCCTCTTGTAGCATAATAAAAAATTATCAATCACCAAAATAACTCCACAATAAGATAAAAATCACCATACACCAACTAGTCTCTAGGACTAAACTGCAACACTAACAAAGCTTGAGCAAAGCTCAAACTTAGTAACAGGAACGGACTTTGTCATCATATCAGCTGGATTATCATGAGTATTTATCTTGCACACCTTGACATCACCTTGAGCAAAAACACCTCGAATAAAGTGATATCTCACGCCAATATACTTTGTTCTCTCATGGAACATCTGATCCTTTGTAAGACATATAGCACTCTGACTATCACAAAATATAGTAGTGCAAGAATTATCTCCAAAAAGCTCAGTGTATAAACCTCTAAACCAAATAGCTTCTTTATAAGTTTCAAATAGCCATATATTCCGCTTCAATGTAGATAAGACAACAAGACTTACAAACTTGCCTTCCAACTAATAAAGACAACCACCAATGGTGAAAACATAACCTGTGAGAGACCTCATCTTGTCCAAATCACCAGCATAATTAGAGTCAACATAACCAACAAGTTCATATCTAGAATTTCCAAACTGCAAACAAGTATTAGAAGTGCCACGCAAATATCTGAAAATGCTTTGAACTATTTTCCAATACTCTTTTTCAGGATTAGCCATGTATCTACTAACAACACTTAGTGCATGAGATAAATCAGGAAGAGAACAAACCATGACATACATAAGAGAACCAACTGCACTGAAATATGGAACTCTAGACATGTAATCAATATCATAATCTGACTCAGTACATAAGGGTGAAGATAATCTGAAATGCGAAGCTAATGGAGTACTCACTGGTTTTGCATCATGCATATTAAAACGACGATGGACCTTCTCAATATAACCTTATTGACTAAGGTATAACATGCCAGATTGCCTCTCTCTAATAATCTCCATACAAAGAATTTTCTTTGCTGCACCTAGGTCCTTCATCTCAAATTCATTACTCAATTGTGCTTTCAGTTTTCTATTTCTGACTTATCTTTTGCATCAATCAATATATTATCAACATAGAGAAGTAAATAAATAGCTGAACCATTAATGGTCTTTAAATAAATACAGCTATCATAATCAGATCGCTTAAAATTATGAGAGAGCATAAATGAGTTAAATCTCTTATACTTTGCCTAGGAGATTGCTTCAAACTATAAAGATATTTCTTTAATCTACAAACAATGTGTTCTTTTTCAGAAATAACAAAACCCTCAGGTTGGTCCATATAAATGTCTTCTTCCAACTCTTCATGTAAGAATGCAGTTTTAACATCTAATTGCTCAAGTTCATAATCATGCATAGCAACAATACTGAGTAAAGTGCGAATAGAACTATACTTCACAACGAGGGAAAAGACATCATTAAAATCAATACTTGGAATCTGGAGACTAGTAGCAGTACGTAAATGAGCTCTGTTTGAATTTGAGCACTCTGGCGACTTTCCTGGCGTCCAGCGCCCCTGCTCGATCTCCTCGCCGGTGCCATCCGGGCACCGGCGATCAACGCCCAAGGTGTGTCTCCTCTCTCACTAGATGGCTTTGGTACTTGACAACAACCCGGGGCTAGATCTCTAACAACAGATCTGGAAACATTTTGGCTCGCCGGTGGTTGACTCCGTGAGTTCTTCCTCGTGGCCTCCTTTGGTCGATCTTGTTTTTGATTGGTTGAGGAGAAGGTTGGTGCCGCACTTCAAGCTTGCCTGGGTGGAAATGCAAGGGACTTCAGGATTACCAAGCTTTATGCATCGGGTTTTAAGTTCTCTGTTGCCTCCAAGGATGTTGGCTTGTTTATCTACAATCTTAGAAGCTATTCGTGCAAAGAATTTGCGATTTTCTTCAGCCTTTGGGGTAATGGAGGGGCTAATTGGCAGAGAGAACATCGTCTGTGGTTGGAGGAACAAAAGAACGAATGGACCATGGTTCAAGGAAAGAATAGAACTTTTGCGGACGTTGTGTGTTCGAGCCTTAGAAAGGAGTTCTCACCCCGCTCGGGCGCCAATTCACAACCTTGGTCCGATTCTTGGAACGCCAAGCAGACTACAAGCTCTTCCGATCATTCATCCAAGACTTTTATTCCAATTTCTCAGGTCTTCAGTCGTCTTAAAGTGCCATTTCAGAAATCCCTACCTCGACAAGCTGCCCGGAAGAAGACTATTGGCCTTGCGTCCAGCTCTGGGGATAGATGGAGGTTTGGTGTGTCCAACTCACCAGTCCCAGCTAGCCCTCCTATTGCTAAACCTGAACTTCCTCAATCAGGCCCCTGCTCGCCGACCTGTTGTTCCAGGTGTCTCCTACCGGGGCATGCCAGACGCAATTGTCGTAATGCCATCCGCTGTCACAATTGCAAAGCCCCAGGTCATGTGGTGAATTCTTGTTCAAAGAGTTCATTTAGCTCTGGATTTGTCCCTAAGCCTTTCTTCTCCTCCTCTGTTAAAGATTGGGACTGGTCAGGCCTAAATTGCAATGCTTGGTTCAAAGGTGCGGGTCAGACCACATAAGCTCGCTTCTCGGAGCCATTATTGTTTCAATCATTTCGAGGCCTTGAGGTTCATTTCTTTGGGCTTCCGCGAGATGCTTCGTCTCCCCCGAGGTGCAACTGTTCGGCGGTTCCACCCCTGCCATCTCCAACGCGATCCACTCGAGCGCCTTCTCCACCTCCCCCTGACTGGGTGATCGTCCCCTTCGACGCCATGGCTAATTTCGAAGGCGATTACCAGCCCTTGCTGCCTCGCGGATATGATCTCCAGCAAGTGGAAGGTAGACCCAGTCGTGCTCGGGTGATCTGTGGACACGCTCCGTCCAATAATGAAGACTGGGCCATTACAAGAATTGATCCCATGCCGCCAGGTCAGGTCCCCTTTGCCAATGTGGAAGAAATCCTCTCTGAATTTCTTGTAGATGTTCGGAGAATTCGCATTCGCAGCATCCAACCTTGCCCCTTCGGGGCAACATATGTGAGATTCAATAGTGTTCATTCACGTGAGGCGATGATCCAGGCTAGTCCTCATCAATTTCAAGATGTCCAAGTCTCTTTTTTAAAACATAATGAGGGTTTAAATTGGAAAGGTGTTAACTTCAACAGAGAATGTTGGCTCATGCTTGTGGGTTTCCCTTTGGACTACTGGAGCCTGTCATATATCCAAGACGCCATCAAAAGTTTTGGCAGACTACTTGTTTGGGAGAAAGATCTGACCAACCTTTCTCGGATTATCATCAAAGCTAGAGTCATTGATTTAGAATATGTTCCAAGAAGCCTTCAGATTACAGATGGCGAGGATTTCTTGAGTGAATCCTGGACGGTAGCATGTGAGATCATTGCCCAGAAGTTGCTGGGTGCTGGACCGCCAGATGAGGATGATCCACCTGATGAGGGTGGGAACCCTCATCCTCTCCCTATCCAACTCTGGGACCAACCACCGCATGAACCTGTACATTTATTTCCCAACAATGGTGATGCAGGGCAGCAGGACACCATGGGAGGAGCACCCAATGAATTGGACCCTCACCCTGTACACCAGATGTTCAATGCTGTTAATGCCGACAATTGGTTGCCTTGGCCTCAACCTGTGCCACAACTACCTCTTCAGGAGGACCCGATGGAGATAGGAGACCACAATCCCCCGGGTTTATTGCCTCCAATTGCTGATCTGCCCGCTATTGTTCACATGAGCATGGAGTTCTCTGACCAAGCCCCTTCATCCACCAATTATGTCTCGCAGAGCACCTGTGGGGTGCAGGGTTTATCGGACCAGCGTAGTCCACAGCTTGCTTTGATTTCGGATCTTAACCTACCGGTTAACCAAGTGGATGGGGGCCTGCTTATTCAACCACCTATTGTCAACCAACAATTGGCGAACCCGGGTCAAATGGACTTAAACTTGCAGCTGGGAATGGTCCTGCTACCAGATTTAGAGAACAAAGCATGTGATGCTGTTGCGAGCAACCCCCCTATTGCCTACCCCGCATTTGAACCCTTGTCTTGGCCCAATCACTTTACTCCACAGGCCGTTCAGCATGGGCAAACAGTGGTGGACATGCCCATTGAATGGGCTGACTTCTTCTCTTCCCTGCTTTGCTCACCAGACAACTTCTCTTTTGCTAAGAATTTTTTGACTTCTGGCATGTGGTCAGCCATCACTAAATCCGGGGAGCAACTGGATAGAAACAAACCTTTTGTGATTCCTACAAGTTGTCCTGGGCCGTCGGAAGTAGTACAAGATCAATCAGCTGAATCGGAGTTCCCGCTCTCCACCTACTCAGGCTCAGGAAAACCTTCAACAGAAGATGTGGAAGTGCCAGAGAATGCATTGAAATTTCACGTGCCCGCCACTCCGATTGCGCCACAGAAAGTGGCCTCCTCAATTGGATCCACCTCAGACATTCATCTCAAAAAGAAGATCGCCAAGAGGTCCACCCCTTTGGTGGAAACTGAGGTCCGAAGAAGCACTAGACTAAAAGCACTTAAAGGAGGTTTCATGCGTAAGGCCAGCATGAACAAACATCCCACGTCTGAGGGAGCAACCCCACCTTACCTCTCGACCAGAATCATTAAAAAACTTTGTTTAAACTACTGCCAAGTGCCTTCAGAACAAGTCTCGGATGACAGACTACGGAAGGTAGCGCATAAGGCCAAGAAGAATGAAGAGAAGGCACCGGATGTTGAAGATGACGTGAAGAACTAATGATTGGAGGAAGTCGGAATGCAGAAGCTTTTGGACTGGTGCTGTCTGCTGTAGTACTCTTTCCTCTTGGACCCCTTTTGTATATGCTGCCTGTGTTCCATCTAGCTGCTCCTTCTTTTGTTGGGTCTTCTTACCTTTTTGGCTTGGCGCCACAATGCTTCACTCTAGTGTATCTGGTATAGGCTAGATCAAACTGCTTTTCACTTCTGATTATGAATAGACAATGGAAAATCTTGTCATGGAATGTTAGAGGACTCAATCAGAATAAAAATGGAGGCCATTCGTAATAAAATTGAAGAAAGCAATTGCGATATTTTTGTTGTCAGAAAACTAAGATTCAAAACCTTGACGTGGATTTTTTGGCTAACTTTTGCCCTAGACGCTTCAACTGCTTTGCATATCTCCCTTCGATAGGACCCTCGGGAGGACCCTCATTGTCTGGCAAAGCTCTTGGTTCTCCGGCCATACCACTTCCATTAATGAATTCTCTATCACGGTCGAACTGACTTTAGTGCACTCGGGCCATACTTGGTCTCTTACCAATCTCTACGTCCCTCCTAGGCCTAAGACTAAAGGAAGATTTCTCGACTGGTTTGCAAACATTGCCATCCAGCCTTTTCAAGACTGGCTCTTTGTGGAGATTTCAACTTCATCGAGTCCTCCGACAGAATAAGCGGAAGGAAGTATTAATGACATGCTCCTTTTAATGCGCCAATAGTGATCCGGGTCTTGTGGAATTACCGTTAAAGGCGATCCTTTACTTGGAGCAACATGCAAGGTGATCCTCATCGAAAAGCCGGATGGATTTTCACTTCTCACTCCTGGACACTCGATTCCCGAATACTTGGGCCTTTCCACGGCGAACGATATCGGACCATGTACCCGTGTTGTACAAGTTAGCTCTTGAATTCCCAAATCAACCATCTTCATATTTGAAAATCATTGGATGGAGCACACGGATTTTGAGAACCTCGTTAATCGTGTTTGGCAAGTTCTCGCTTTCCTAACGATCGCCGCATTTAATTAATCGTAAATTCAAGACTCTCGACGAACCCTCAAAATTTGGTCTAAACACCTTTCTAACCTCCGGATTGTCATCTCCAATTCGAATGAAGTGATCCTTTTCTTGGATACGTTAGAAGAATGGAATGCAAGGGATATAATAAAGGAGCACCTCAACCATCTCTTATCATCGCAACATATTTATCGAAACAACGTGGTGCCATCAAATGGGCTAAGTCGAGATGAAAACACCAAGTTTTTTCATGCCAGAGCAACCATCCGATTTAGATCCAACTACATCACTAGTTTACAGGACTCCCTTGGGAACGAAATCAAGGATCACCACGGCAAAGCATCTCTTATTTGGGAGGCCTACAAAGAAAGATTAGGCTTCTATGGAACCTACCATGCACTTCAACCTTGCTGACCTTATCCACCCTCACCCCAACTTAGATTGGTTAGAAGGATATTTCGATCACCACAAGATCGATGAAATTGTTAAACTCCTCCCTCCTGACAAATCTCTGGGACTAGATGGTTTTAATGGACATTTTGTCAAGAACTCATGGCCCATCATCAAACAAGACTTCTATGACTCGTATGAGGCCTTCTTTAGGAATGACCTCAACCTTCAATCCATCAACTCTGCTCTCATAGCACTGATTCCCAAAAAGGACAATCCGGTGGGAGTTAATGTGTCGAACCCGGGAACGAAGGATCCCAAATTCTCTGTGTTCATACACTAGTCCAGATTTCTAGTGTACACAAGTTAAATAAAAAGTGATAGCACAATCATATCACGAGTTTATTGATAATAATTCAAAGTTTATTACAAAAGGGCTCATGCCAAAAGAAAAGAAATAACACAATGGAAGAGTAGTAGAAATAGTAGGCCACACGACTTGCCACAGCAATCGTCTGGGACGCAATTTATTCGCCAAGATCCTCACCGTCTGGGAAAACGCCTTCTCCGAATAAGATTTATTCAGAAGAGTGAGCACTACTACCGTGCTCGCAAGTCACACCAAATATAGAAAGTTTAATGCATGCATAAGGTAAACAAAGGTAATGGCAAGGTTGTTTTGCATAAACAGCATTTTCGATTATATTGCTAATTCTTTTGTAAGACCAATTTTAATAATTCGAATAAAGATAGTGACAAACCGACAACGAATATTGATGACCTCCACTAGTTGATTATTGAAGGATATCCTCCTAACACTTGGCTAACCACCCAATTTTTTTCATAGGACTATCCATCCTAAAACATCTGTTGAACACATTTTATAAACCAAAACAATTCTAACTTAGAGTGGCTTTGCTAGCATGTCCATGATCATGATGCGCTATTCGAATAGTTTTACACTGCAGAGGTTGTACAAGCTTTACCCACACGAGATAAAATACTTTTAATGTCGCCAATGCACGCTCCGAAGGCGTGTGACTAAGCAATTATCATGAGGCCGTTACAAAGCAAAGGTCTCATCGTATTCATGCCCGCTAAGGTTTCGCTACCTTTGACTATCCATCCTCCTAAGCCCTCTTGCGCCTGTGGGACTAATGTCCACCAACGCCACACATACAACATAGCACAAATAACACTAAGACACTACAGATTATTTAGCCAAATCCCGCCCATACAGACATGTGGTGGTACGGTAAGGCGTAGCAAAATACGCCAAAGACCGGTCCTTAATCGACTCGGGCGACTTCCAATTTAAAACCCTGGTCGTAATCCTAACTGATTAGACCTGCATGAACTCGCACTCCACCATCCATCCATCTCGCCAAGTCCAAACCCATTTTATTTTATTTAGAGTAAAATCCTTTCGTGATAAAACAATACCACAGAACACATTTAAATTACATTGTAAAGATTTGACTAAAATCTCCCAAATTTTTAAATATTATCTAAGCAAGACTAAGCATTTGACAAATTTTATCTAAGGTGTCAAGGTATTCAGGTTTGATAGTCAAATTGGCCATACCAAGGAGTTTGGAACAACTATATACGAAATCAGATATTCAGATATTTTTATAAACATATGCATGCAATAGTAAATTGTAAATAGTAAATAAATACTTAAAACAATAGGAACAATATGATCAATAGTGTAACTTGCCTTCGTTGAAGTCTTGGAACTCTAAATCATCTAAGGATCTAACTCTCCGAGTCGTCAAGTCTATACGTGAAAATACGACAAATTCAACTCAAATTTAAATAAATTCAAAACTCAAACCAAACTAACTCCAAATTGAAATATTTTGCTTTAGTTAGCTAGATTATGATTTTAGACAAATTTTGCAATTTGAACCACTCAATTTGGAGTTCAAATGCAAAGATATGAATTTTAGAAGTTTAATATAAAACTGAATTTAATTAAATTCTCTCGAATTATTTTTCTAAAGGAAATTCTATTTATTGCGCAATGTGACGTCACGCTGATTTTCAGATTTTAATTTTATTTTTTCGACGTGTGGACCCTACGTGTCATAGACACGGCTCACATGAACCAAGTCCACGGACTTTCGGCTTTGAGGGAAGGGTGGACGTGGCTGAGGTGGCCACCACGTGGGCAGCCACGCAGCCTTTGGCGCCGAGGTGGCTCAACAGATGGCGACACGCGGTCGCCACGTAGGCCCGAGGCCGTGGTGCTCGGTGGCGTTCTCGCGGCGTTCTACGTCGCGGCGAGCTAAATGGATGTGCGCAAATTGAAGAGGGACAATTGCGAACACACCGTTACCAAAACGGCGCGAGCGTGATCGAAGGTCGCTCGGCGACGAGTTTGCGCGGCGCGCGCACGTCGCCGACGGCGTAGGGGTTCCGCGATCCTCCGAGGAAGTGAGTGGTGGCAGCAGCCTTCGACGGGTGCGGTGATGCCGATGGTGCCGGCGCGGGACGAAGGAGCTACGCTGGCGCCGAAACGGAGAAGAACCGAGGCGCCACGGCGGGATCTTCGAATTAGAGCGCTACGCAAAGAGAAGGGTACCGGTGGTGGAGGCGTGTTAAGGTAAGGGAGGTGCTCTTTATAGGTACGGGCGTGGTTGAAACGCAGCGCGACGCCGAAGGTCATGCGCGACGGTAATGATGGTGTTCGCGATCGTGGGCATGAGAGAGGGGAAACGGCCGAAGTGTGGCGCGTGATGAGTGGTCTTCAATGCGCACGATGGCGCAGGGTAGTGGGGAAGAGAAATGGGCGAGCCGAGCTCGGTGGTGGGCTTTAATGGCGGCGGTTATCATTGCGGCAGGCGGAGAAGACGACGCGAGACGATGACGAGGGCCGTGCGATTTTACTCTGACGGTTGCGATTAGATTGGTGAAGCGGTAAGTTCACAATGGCGCAACTACCGGATTTTAATACAACGGCCGCGATAGAACGAGTGGACGGCGAGTGAACAGCTAAGTGACCGATGCACGAGGGTCGTTGGATGTAGATCTCGACGGTCACCGTTGTTGGGATGTTCGAGTCGTCCAATGCCTCATTGACTCGACCGCTGGATTTAGATCCAACGGCCGGTAGCGACCGGCGGCGCGAGAGTAGAGAGAGGAGAGACCGATGTGGGTCTCGCTGCCGCGAGAGGGTGGAGGCGCGGTTGAGTGGGCCCGCAAGGAAAATGGAAGTGGGCTGGTTTGAGTTTCGCCTGCATAATCGCTTTGGAGATTTCTTTCTATTTCGATTTAATTAAATGCCGATAATTCATTTAGGCTTTAGAATATAGCAAATTAATTCCAAAATTATGAGAAAATTCACAGAAATTCTCTGAGCATTTAGGATTTAAGAAAATATTTCACTATTATCCGATAATAGATTTTGCACAAAATTTTGTTTTAGCTTTAATTTGTTAAGGAAAAGCTTTAAAATTCCACAAAAATCCAATAAAATAATTAAACTTTATTTTCAATCGAAATTGAAATTTGGGCTGTTACAAACCTACTCTCTTAAAGGGAATCTCGACCCTAGATTCGCACTTGGTTAGCAAAAGATCGGGGTAGTTGGCCTTGAGTTCTTCTTCATTCTCCCATGTGGCTTCGCTCGGATGGTGACTCCACCGCACCTTGTACGATCCGATTATTCTCGCTCGTAACACGCTCGCGACATCTATAATTTTAATCGGCCGCTCCACGAGGTGAGATCTTCTTGAAGGTCAAAGCTTTCGTAAAGGTATGGTCTTCCGGTTCTTGCTGCATTTCTTTAATTGCGACACGTGAAAGACGTTATGTATCACGACAGGCTTCGCAGCTCTAGCCGATAAGCTACTTCTCCACGCTTTTGCCAAGATCTTGTATGGCCCAATATACCAGTTGCGAAGTTTACCTTTGTCCGAATCTCTTCACACCTCCGAGTGGGGTTACTCGAGATAGACAACATCTCTTACCTCAAAACTTAATTCTACGGTTATCGGCATAACTCTTTGTCGGGATTGGGCCGCTTTGAGGACGCTCCGAATAGTTTTCACTTTACTCTCGCCTTCTTTGATCAACTCAGTCCAAGGAGCCGACGCTCCTACCTCATCCCAAAGAAGCTGGTTCGCATTTCTGCCATACAGAGCTTCAAATGGAGCCATCTGCAAACCGGCTTGATAGCTATTATTGTATGAGAACTCGCATATGGCGATCCTTGTCCCAACCTTTTCCAATTTAAGGCACAGCTCAAGCATATCTTCGAGAACTTGATTGTGCGCTCATTCGACCATCGGTCCGGGATGATACGCCGTGCTAAAATTGAGTCCTGTTCCCAAGGCTTCATGCAGCTTTTCCAAAACCGAGAGGTAAATTGGGAACCTCGGTCCGACACAATCTTTTGGGTACTCCGCAGGCGCACGATCCCGCCATGTACAATTCGCTAGTTTATCGCTCGTAGGTGGTCTTGACAAGAATAAAGTGAGCGACTTTAGTTAACCGGCCAATTACTACCGGATGGAGTCATATCCCGATTGGGTCCTGGGAGTCCAAAGGATGAAATCCATACCGACTTCTTCCCACTTCCACTCGGGAATTGGTAATGGTTGCAACAGACAGCGGGTCTTTGGTGTTGTGCCTTGACTCTTTGACAAACGCCACAACGAGCGACGAAATCAGCAATTTCACGCTCATGCCGACCCACCAATATCTTTCTTTAGATCCGGTACATTTTGGTGCCGCCAGATGAATGGAGTATGGCGACTCATGAGCTTCTTCGCACTGAGTCTTTTATCTCCCGCTGTTAGGCACACGATGCGGTCTCCAACCACACCGTCCCTTGCTCATCTTGAGAGAAACTCGGGCTTTGCCTCTTCTCATATTTTTCTTGATTTCTTGTATATCTTCATCTTCCAACTGCTTTGTTCTAATCGATCCTCAAGAGTTGGTTGAACTTCTAAAGCGCCATACACCTTGGTTGACAATCTCCGTGTTGAGGTGCTTCACTCTTCATACACTGGCTGATTTTGTTGCACCATGATGGTGTTGCAATATGCTTTTCTCGCTCAAGGCATCGGCTACCACATTGGCCTTGCCCTGATGATAATGAATTCGAGATCATAATCCTTTATTAGTTCCAACCATCTTCTTTGTCGGAGATTGAGCTCTGATCGCGTGAATATGTACTTCAAACTTTATGGTCCGTGAAAATCTCACAATGTTACCAATGAGATAATGCCGCTAGATTTTCGTAGAGCGCACAATTGCCGCTAACTCCGCATCATGAGTCGGGTAATTCCTTCGTGGCCTCAAGCGCCGGGATGCATAAGCTACAACTTTGCCTTCCCGCATCAATACACATCCGAGGCCTTGACGGGATGCGTCACAAAGATCTCAAGATCCTTGCGATGTCCGTAAAATTAACACGGTGCCGAGACTAGCCTCTTTTTCGCTTCTGGAAACTTTCTTCACAGCGCTGACCATTCAAACTTCTTTTCTTTCTTCAAGTTGAGTCATGGGTTTGGCAAGTTTAGAGAAACCTCAATAAACCGACGATAATGGCTCGCCACCCCGTAAAACTTCTCACCTCGGTGATCGATTTGGGCTGTTTCACCCATTATCGCTTCAACCTTGGCGTGGTCTCATCGCAATCCTCCTCGCGGATACAATATGTCCAAGGAATGCAACTTGTCTTAGCCGTAATTCACTCTTGCTGAATTTGGCATAGAGTTGGTGCTCCTCGAGCTTGTCTAGGATCATCCGGAGATGCTCTTCATGTTCTTTTTCGCTCTTCGAGTAATGAGAATGTCGTCAATAAAGACGACTACGAATTTATCCAGGAATTCCATGAACACCTTGTTCATCATATTCATGAAATAGGCAGGGGCGTTGGTCAATCCAAATGACATTACTGTGAACTCATATAGTCCATATCCGTAGTGAAGGCGCTTGAATATCTTCCGTCGATCTTTAATTGGTGATAACCGATCTCGACGATCTTTTAGAAAATACTTGCTCCCTTTAACTGATCAAACAAATCATCAATTCTGGGCAATGGGTATTTATTCTTGATTGTTACTTCGTTGAGTGATCTATAATCGACGCACATTCTCATGCTATTGTCTTTCTTCTTGACAAATAGTATTGGGGCTCCCCATGGTGAGGAACTGGGTCGAATGTACGCTTTTTCTCGTAGTTCTTCAATCTGTTTCTTCAATTCTGCTAACTCGTTGGCTGGCATTCTATAGGGTCGCTTTGAGATCGGAGTCGTCCTGTGGACTAGATCAATTAGGAACATGATGTCCCTATCCGTGGCATACCGTAGATCATCCGAAAGACGCGGGATACTCTTGTGCCACGTATATCTTCAAGTTTCACTTCCTTCAACTGTAAGTATGGAACTTCCTCCGATTCGAGTCTCGTGTTTGAATTCAAAGCACACACCTTGTTCATTAGTGAGGGTGATGGATCTATTGGCACGCCTATTTGACCGTGATTTTGGCTAGCTACCCATTCCAAGTATTACATCCAAACCTTGGGAGTGTAAAACTATCGATCTGCTAGAAAAGTTATCCGGATATCTCGAGAGTGAGATTAGGCATAGAGAATTGGTTCTCATTTGAGCCCGGGAATGAATTATCATGGGAGTAGCTAAAGAGGATATAGGTAACCCATATTTTCCCACAAACTTATATGACACAAAAGAGTGTGAAGCTCCATAATCAAATAGGACAGATGCTGGTACTGAATTAACGAGGAACGTACCGAGAACAACATCCGTATCGCTCGAGCTTCCTTGGCGGTGACATGGTTCACCCGCCCCTTGGTGAACCGTTTGCCGGTCCGTGGTGCCGCCAGAGCTTGAACTCCTGAGGTTGGCCTTGTTGGTGCCCAACCTTGTTGCTTCTTTGGACATTTATTGGCATAATGCCCGGTCTCGTTGCAGTGGAAGCACGTGACTCGTAAGTCGAGGAGGTAGAGTGCTTGCTGAAACCGCCCCCGATGAAGTGCCACGAAGTTGGAGGGGTTGGAGCGCCGTGGCGGTGCCGAGTACGAGACGTGGAAGATTGAAACTTCCCACGTTGTCGCGATCGCGTGTGGTGATGCGAGGTTTGGGCGCACCTCCGCGTTAAACCTCCGGGCGCCATCCTCCGCTTATGTTCTCCATTTCGCGTGTTTAGCCTCCGCTCGATTGCTTTATCCACCAACCGGAAGTCGGTGAAATTCGAGAAATAAGTTGGACGAGATATCGTTATTCAATCCATCCAGAACCTTTCCGCCTCCTGTCCTCATCTCTCGCCACGCCGGCCGGCGCGAAGCAAGTTGGTTAAAGCGGTGAAGGTACTCATTCACCGCATGATTGCCTTGTCGAGCGCGTGGAACTCCTTCTTCTTGAGCGCCATCATCCCCGCCGGATATGTGCATGACGAAAGCTCGCACGGTCGGCCCATGTGATGGATCGAGCATCATTGTGTGCGATGCAAGAGTTGTCCCACCATTCGATGCGGGCCATTCGGCTGGTGAGAGGCAAACAGACCTCTCACGGCCGTAACACCGACTAATGTCCAGCTTTCTTTCCAATAGCCCGGCCGCCGTCGGCCCATTGGTTCAAGATTATTTGAGAATGTCGCGACGATCCTCATAAACTCGGACATAGTCGCCTTTGGTTATGCGGAGGTGGAGCCGAGCCGTTGCCGCCAGAGCGCCCGAGTGTTTCGAACATTCGCAGTGGATCGGGCAAGAAGGTCGATCAAATGAGTCTCGATTCGCCATCATCCGCGCCATCGGGTCCTTCGCGGCGGTGGTGGCGGCCGCGAACGTGGTTATCCCGGTGATCCGCCGATCGTTTCCTTGTCCGCTGGCACTCATCTGCGGCATTGCCGTTTCTACGGTGGTCACCATCCGCGGAATCCTCCAATGATTTAGAAGAGATAGCGAGGAATTCTATGGGGATAAATCTAAAATAGCCCAAGAACGAAAAGCACACAAACAAAGAATCAACTTTTCAAAATGGTTTCTTTATTCATTTATTTTATTAATATATTATGGCTATCACATGAGTAGTTGATAGCTCATAATACGAGCTAAAGTACGGATGATAAAAAAATAAACATCTATGGGGTGGATGGGGTGTATTCGGGAATTGGCTGCATCGCCTTGGCCCGATTTGTAAATAGCCGCTCCTCTTCGATCGCTTTCGCCTCGCCTCAGATACTCTAGACTATCCCGAGTGGTACGCAAGTCGCCCAAGGCGTTTCCATAGGCGTAGTCCAAAGGCCTTTGTCAGTCCACTGTGCGCCAACTCGGGGAATCTTCCTCCTCGTGGCGGAAGACATCGCAAGTTCGTTGGAAGATGCATCGGAAATAGTGAAACCCGTGCCGTTGAGGTGGCGGTCGAAGTATGGCGAGTCGACGAACCGCTTTCTCGCTGCATCCCGAATGCCATCGAAGGTGTCGCGCCGGATCGGGCGTGGAAGGTATGGAAGACGGTGTTTGGCATGTGTCGAGTAGATTAGTACTTCCACTCTCCGAGACGCCGTTCTCCCAACTTGTACCGTAGCCTCAAACGTTGGCCTCTTCTTGTAGTCCAAGTGTCGCATCACTTCCCGCAGAAGTTCAAACCGTTGTCCAGAATGATTCCGTGAGAGATAGCATCCCAGATTTCGCCATCTAAAATTTTGAGGAATAGACAAGTCAAGAATCGCTTTTAAAGAGAAGGGTTTGAGATGACTCGTTAGACTCAAAATAGTTTTTAATTTTTGCAAATGAGTCCTTAGGACATTTGTGGGGCCACGACTACAAATGATATGGCTCGATACCACTTTTGTCGAACCCGAACGAAGGATCCCAAATTCTCTCGTGTTCATACACTAGTCCAGATTTCTAGTGTACACAAGCTAAATAAAAAGTGATAGCACAATCATATCACGAGTTTATTGATAATAATTCAAAGTTTATTATAAAAGGGCTCATGCCAAAAGAAAAGAAATAACACAATGGAAGAGTAGTAGAAATAGTAGGCCACACGACTTGCCACAGCAATCGTCTGGGACGCAGCCTTATTCGCCAAGATCCTCACCGTCGTGGAAAACGCCTTCTCCGAATAAGATTTATTCAAAGAAGAGTGAGCACTACTACCGTGCTCGCAAGTCACACCAAATATAGAAAGTTTAATGCATGCATAAGGTAAACAAAGGTAATGGCAAGGTTGTTTTGCATAAACAAAGATTTTCGATTATATTGCTAATTCTTTTGTAAGACCAATTTTAATAATTCGAATAAAGATAGTGACAAAACTGACAACGAATATTGGATGACCTCCACTAGTTGATTATTGAAGGATATCCTCCTAACACTTGGCTACCCACCCAATTTTTTTTCATAGGACTATCCATCCTAAAACATCTGTTGAACACATTTTATAAACCAAAAACAATTCTAACTTAGAGTGGCTTTGCTAGCATGTCCATGACCATGACGCGCTATTCGAATAGTTTTACACTCGCAGAGGTTGTACAGCTTTACCCACACGAGATAAAATGCTTTTAATGTCGCCAATGCACGCTCCAAGGCGTGTGACTAAGCAATTATCATGAGGCCGTTAAAGCAGTTGTCTCATCAGATTCATGCCCGCTAAGGTTTCGCTACCTTTGACTATCCATCCTCCTAAGCCCTCTTGCGCCAGTGGGACTAATGTCCACCAACGCCCACACATACAACATAGCACAAATAACACTAAGACACTACAGATTATTTAGCCAAATCCCGCCCATACAGACATGTGGTGGTACGGTAAGGCGAGCAAAATACGCCAAAGACCGGTCCTTAATCGACTCGGGCGACTTCCAATTTAAAACCCGGGTCGTAATCCTAACAGATTAGACCCTGCATGAACTCGCACCCACCATCCATCCATCTCGCCCAAGTCCAAACCCATTTTATTTTATTTAGAGTAAAATCCTTTCGTGATAAAACAATACCACAGAACACATTTAAATTACATTGTAAAGATTTGACTAAAATCTCCCAAATTTTTAAATATTATCTAAGCAAGACTAAGCATTTGACAAATTTTATCTAAGGTGTCAAGGTATTCAGGTTTGATAGTCAAATTGGCCATACCAAGGAGTTTGGAACAACTATATACTAAATCGGGATATTCGATATTTTTATAAACATATGCATGCAATAGTAAATTGTAAATAGTAAATAAATACTTTAAAACAATAGGAACAATATGATCAATAGTGTAACTTGCCTTCGTTGAAGTCTTGGAACTCTAAATCGTCGGAAGGATCTAACTCTCCTGAGTCGTCAAGTCTATACGTGAAAATACGACAAATTCAACTCAAATTTAAATAAATTCAAAACTCAAACCAAACTAACTCCAAATTGAAATATTTTGCTTTAGTTAGCTAGATTATGATTTTAGACAAATTTTGCAATTTGAACCACTCAATTTGGAGTTCAAATGCAAAAGATATGAATTTTAGAAGTTTAATATAAAACTGAATTTAATTAAATTCTCGAATTATTTTTCTAAAGGAAATTCTATTTATTGCGCAATGTGACGTCAGCGGCTGATTTTCAGATTTTAATTTTATTTTTCTGACGTGTGGACCCTACGTGTCATAGACACGGCTCACATGAACCAAGTCCACGGACTTTCGGCTTTGAGGGAGGGGTGGACGTGGCTGAGGTGGCCACCACGTGGGCAGCCACGCAGCTTTTGGCGCCGAGGTGGCTCAACAGTGGCGTACACGTGGCCGGCCACGTAGGCCCGAGGCCGGTGGTGCTCCAGTGGGTGTTCTCGCCGGCGTTCTACGTCGCGGCGAGCTAAATGGATGTGCGCAAATTGAAGAGGGGACAATTGCGTAACACACCGTTACCAAAACGGCGCGAGCGTGACCGGAAGGTCGCTTACGACGAGTTTGGCGGCGCGCACGGTCGCCGACGGTAGGGTTCCGCGATCCTCCGAGGAAGTGAGTGGTGGCAGCAGCTTCGCACGGGTGCGGTGATGCCGATGGTGCCGACAGCGGGGACGAAGGAGCTACGGCGGCGCCGGAAACGGAGAAGAACCGAGGCGCTTCGCCGGCGGGGATCTTCGGAATTAGAGCGCTACGGGCAAAGAGAAGGGTACCAGGTGGTGGAGGCGTGTTAAGGTAAGGGAGGTGCTCTTTTATAGGGTACGGGCGTGGTTGAAACGGGCGCGACGCCAAGGTCATGCGCGACGGTAATGATGGTGTTCGCGATCGGGCAGGAGAGAAGGGAAAACGCCGGCGTGGGCGGCGTGATGAGTGGTCTTCAACGCGCACGATGGCGAGGGTAGTGGGAAGAGAAATGGGCGAGCCGAGCTCGGTGGTGGGCTTTAATGGCGCGTTATCGTTGCGGGTATGCGGAGAAGACGACGCGAGACGATGACGAGGGTCGTGCGATTTTACTCTGACGGCTGCGATTAGATTGGTGAAGCGGTAAGTTCACAATGGCGCGAATACCGGATTTTAATACAACGGCCGCGATAGAACGAGTGGACGGCGAGTGAACGCTAATGACCGATGCACGAGGGTCGTTGGATGTAGATCCGACGGTCACCGGTTGTTGGGATGTTCGAGTCGTCCGAATGCCTCTATTGACTCGACCGCTGGATTTAGATCCAACTACGGTAGCGACCAAGCGGCGAGAGAGAGAGAGAGGAGAGACCGGCGTGTGGGTCCTCGCCATCAAGTGAGAGGGTGGAGGCGCGTTGGAGGGGGCGCGTGCACAAGGAAATGGAAGTGGGCTGGTTTGAGTTTCGCCTGCATAATCGCTTTTGGAGATTTCTTTCTATTTCGATTTAATTAAATGTCGATAATTCATTTAGGCTTTAGAATATAGCAAATTAATTCCAAAATTATGAGAAAATTCACGTAAATTCTCGGAGCATTTAGGATTTAAGAAAATATTTCCAGCTATTATCGATAATAGATTTTGCACAAAATTTTGTTTTAGCTTTAATTTGGTTAAGGAAAAGCTTTAAAAATTCCACAAAATCCAATAAAATAATTAAACTTTATTTTCAATCGAAATTGAAATTTGGGTGTTACAAACCTACCTCTTAAAGGGAATCTCAACCGAGATTCGCACTTGGTTAGCAAAAGATCTGGTAGTTGGCCTTGAGTTCTTCTTCATTCTCCCATGTTGCTTCGCTCGATGGTGACTCCACCGCACCTTGTACGATCCGATTATTCCGCTCGTAACACGCTCGCGACATCTATAATTTTAATCGGCCGCCCACGAGGTGAGATCTTCTTGAAGGTCAAAGCTTTCCGTAAAGGTATGGTCTTCCTGCTCTTGCAGTGCATTTCTTTAATTGCGACACGTGAAAGACGTTATGTATCACGACAGTGGCTTCGCAATTTAGCCGATAAGCTACTTCCACGCTTTGCCAAGATCTTGTATGGCCCAATATACCGTTGCGAAGTTTACCTTTGTCCTAATCTCTTCACACCTCGAGTGGGGTTACTCGAGATAGACAACATCTCTTACCTCAAAACTTAATTCCCTACGCCATGTTATCGCATAACTCTTTGTCGGGATTGGGCCGCTTTGACGCTCCCAATAGTTTTCACTTTACTCGCCTTCTTTGATCAACTCAGTCCAAGGAGCCGACGCTCTCTACCTCATCCCAAAGAAGCTGGTTCGCATTTCCCGCCATACAGAGCTTCAAATGGAGCCATCTCGCAAACC
Source organism: Ampelocalamus luodianensis (assembly GCA_036346255.1). NCBI lineage: Eukaryota > Viridiplantae > Streptophyta > Magnoliopsida > Poales > Poaceae > Ampelocalamus > Ampelocalamus luodianensis. The sequence continues at coordinate 49,511,884 of CM070632.1, read as the reverse complement.
GGCTTGATAGCTATTATTGTATGAGAACTCGATATGGCGATCCTTGTCCCAACCTTTTCCGAATTTAAGGCACGTGCTCAAGCATATCTTCGAGAACTTGATTGGTGCGTTCTGTCTGACCATCGGTCTGGGGATGATACGCCGTGCTAAAATTGAGTCTGGTTCCCAAGGCTTCATGCAGGCTTTTCCAAAACCGAGAGGTAAATTGGGAACCTCGGTCTGACACAATCTTTTTGGGTACTCCGTGTAGGCAGACGATCCTGGCCATGTACAATTCTGCTAGTTTACTGCTCTGGTAGGTGGTCTTGACAAGAATAAAGTGAGCGACTTTAGTTAACCGGTCAATTACTACCCAGATGGAGTCATATCCCGATTGGGTCCTGGGGAGTCCAGTGATGAAATCCATACCGACTTCTTCCCACTTCCACTCGGAATTGGTAATGGTTGCAACAGCATCTGGTCTTTGGTGTTGTGCCTTGACTCTTTGACAAACGCCACAACGAGCTACTAAATCAGCAATTTCACGCCTCATGCCGACCCACCAATATCTTTCTTTTAGATCCCGTACATTTTGGTGCCGCCAGATGAATGGAGTATGGCGACTCATGAGCTTCTTTCGTAACTGAGTCTTTTATCTCCCGCCTGTTAGGCACACAGATGCGGTCTCCGAACCACACCGCCCCTTGCTCATCTTCAGAGAAACCCGGGCTTTGCCTCTTCTCATATTTTTCTTGATTTCTTGTATATCTTCATCTTCCAACTGCTTTGTTCTAATCTGATCCTCAAGAGTTGGTTGAACTTCTAAAGCGCTTATACACCTTTGGTTGACAATCTCCAAAGTTGAGGTGCTTCACTCTTCATACAACTCGGGTCGATTTTGTTGCACCATGATGGTGTTGCAATATGCTTTTCTCGCTCAAGGCATCGGCTACCACATTGGCCTTGCCGGATGATAATGAATTCGAGATCATAATCCTTTATTAGTTCCAACCATCTTCTTTGTCGGAGATTGAGCTCTGATCGCATGAATATGTACTTCAAACTTTTATGGTCTCGTGAAAATCTCACAATGTTACCAATGAGATAATGCCGCTAGATTTTCAGAGCGCACAATTGCCGCTAACTCCGCATCATGAGTCGTAATTCCTTCGTGTGGCCTCAATCGCCGGGATGCATAAGCTACAACTTTGCCTTCCCGCATCAATACACATCCGAGGCCTTGACGGATGCGCCACAAAAGATCTCAAGATCCTTGCGATGTCCCAGTAAAATTAACACCGGTGCCGAGACTAGCCTCTTTTCGCTTCTGAAACTTTCTTCACAAAGCGCTGACCATTCAAACTTCTTTTCTTTCTTCGAAGTTGAGTCATGGGTTTGGCAAGTTTAGAGAAACCTCAATAAACCGACGATAATGGCTCGCCAACCCCGTAAAACTTCTCACCCGGTGATCGATTTGGGCTTCACCATTATCGCTTCAACCTTGGCGTGGTCTCATCGCAATTCCTCCCGCGGATACAATATGTCCAAGGAATGCAACTTGTCTTAGCCGTAATTCACTCTGCTGAATTTGGCATAGAGTTGGTGCTCCTCGAGCTTGTCTAGGATCATCCGGAGATGCTCTTCATGTTCTTTTTCGTTCTTCGAGTAAATGAGAATGTCGTCAATAAAGACGACTACGAATTTATCCAGGAATTCCATGAACACCTTGTTCATCATATTCATGAAATAGGCAGGGGCGTTGGTCAATCCAAATGACATTACTGTGAACTCATATAGTCCATATCTGGTAGTGAAGGCAGTTTTCGGAATATCTTCCGGTCTGATCTTTAATTGGTGATAACCGGATCTCAGATCGATCTTTTAGAAAATACTTGCTCCCTTTAACTGATCAAACAAATCATCAATTCTGGGCAATGGGTATTTATTCTTGATTGTTACTTCGTTGAGTGATCTATAATCGACGCACATTCTCATGCTATTGTCTTTCTTCTTGACAAATAGTATTGGGGCTCCACATGGTGAGGAACTGGGTCGAATGTACGCTTTTTCTCGTAGTTCTTCAATCTGTTTCTTCAATTTCGCTAACTCGCTGGTGGCATTCTATAGGTCGCTTGAGATCGGAGTGCCCTGTGGACTAGATCAATTAGGAACATGATGTCCCTATCCGGTGGCATACCTGTAGATCATCCGAAAGACGCGGGATACTCTCGTGCACACGTATATCTTCAAGTTTCACTTCCTTCAACTGTAAGTATGGAACTTCCTCCGCTCGAGTCTCGTGTTTGAATTCAACAGACACACCTTGTTCATTAGTGAGGGTGATGGATCCATTGGCACGATCTATTTGACCGTGATTTTTGGCTAGCTACCCATTCCAAGTATTACATCCAAACCTTGGGAGTGTAAAACTATCGATCTGCTAGAAAAGTTACTCCGATATCTCGAGAGTGAGATTAGGCATAGAGAATTGGTTCTCATTTCGAGCCTGGGAATGAATTATCATGGGAGTAGCTAAAGAGGATATAGGTAACCCATATTTTCCCACAAACTTATATGACACAAAAGAGTGTGAAGCTCCATAATCAAATAGGACGAGATGTCGCATCGAATTAACGAGGAACGCATCGAGAACAACATCCTGCATCGCCGAGCTTCCTTAGCGGTGACATGGTTCACCCGCCCTTGGTGAACTGGTTTGTCGGTTCGTGGTGCTGCCGGTAGCTTGAACTCCGAGGTTGGCCTTGTTGGTGCCCAACCTTGTTGCTTCTTTGGACATTTATTGGCATAATGCCCGGCTCGTTGCGGTGGAAGCACGTGACTCGAGCCGAGGAGGTAGAGTGCTTCACAAACCGCCCCCGATGAAGTGCCACGGAAGTTGGAGGGGTTGGAGCGCCGTGGCGGTGTCGAGTACGAGACGGGAAGATTGAAACTTCCCACGTTGTCGCGATCGCGTGTGGTGATGCGAGGTTTGGGCGCACTCCGCGTTAAACCTCGGGCGCCATCCTCCGCCATGTTCTCCATTCTCGCGTGTTTATCCTCCGCTCGATTGCTTTATCCACCAACCGGAAGTCGCTGAAATTGAGAAATAAGTTGGACAGAGATATCGTTATTCAATCCATCCAGAACCTTTCCCGCCTCGTCCTCATCTCTGCCACGCCGGGCGGGCGAGCAAGTTGGTTAAAGCGTGAAGGTACTCATTCACCGTGACGGTTGCCTTGTCTGAGCGCTGTGGAACTCCTTCTTCTTGAGCGCCATCATCCCCGCCGGGATATGTGCATGACGAAAAGCTCGCAGACGGTCGCCCATGTGATGGGATCGAGCATCATTGTGTGCGATGCAAGAGTTGTCCCACCATTCGGCGCGGGCCATTCGGTTGGTGAGAGGCAACAGACTCCTCTCACGGTCGTAACACCGACTAATGTCCGATTTCTTTCCAATAGCCTCGCCGCCGTCGGCCCATTGGTTCAAGATTATTTGAGAATGTCGGCGACGATCCTCATAAACTCGCATATAGTCGCCTTTGGTTATGCGGAGGTGGAGCCGAGTCTGCCGCCAGAGCGCCCGAGTGTTCGAACATTCTGCAGTTGATCGGGCAAGAAGGTCGATCAAATGAGTCCGATTCGCCATCATCCGCGCCACGTCCTTCGCCGGCGGTGGTGGCGGCCGCAAACGTGGTTATCCCGGTGATCCGCCGATCGCTTCCTTGTCCGCTGGCACTCACTGCGGCATTGCCGCTTTCTACGGTGGTCACCATCTCGCGAATCCTCCAATGATTTAGAAGAGATAGCGAGGAATTCTATGGGGATAAATCTAAAATAGCCCAAGAACGAAAAGCACACAAACAAAGAATCAACTTTTCAAAATGGTTTCTTTATTCATTTATTTTATTAATATATTATGGCTATCACATGAGTAGTTGATAGCTCATAATACGTAGCTAAAGTACGGATGATAAAAAAATAAACATCTATGGGGTGGATGGGGTGTATTCGGGAATTGCTGTAACGCTTGGCCCGATTTGTAAATAGCGGCTCCTCTTCGATCGCTTCGCCTCGCCGTGATACTCTAGACTATCCCGAGTGGTACGCAAGTCGCCCAAGGCGTTTCCATAGGCGTAGTCCAGCCTTTGTCAGTCCACTGTGCGCCAACTCGGGAATCTTCCTCCTCGGTGGCGGAAGACACCGCAAGTCTCGTTGGAAGATGCATCGGAAATAGTGAAACCCGGTGCCGCTGAGGTGGCGGTCGTAAGTATGGCGGAGTCGACGAACCGCTTCTCGCCGCATCCCGAATGCCATCGTGAAGGTGTCGCGCCGGATCGGGCGTGGAAGGTATGGAAGACGGTGTTTGGCGGCTGTGTCGGAGTAGATTAGTACTTCCACTCTCCGAGACGCCGTTTCTCCCAACTTGTACCAGAGCCCTCAAACGCTGGCCTCTTCTTGTAGTCCAAGTGCCGCATCACTTCCCGCAGAAGTTCAGATGTCCAAAGAATGATTCCGTGAGAGATAGCATCCAGCATTTCTACCATCTAAAATTTTGAGGAATAGACAAGTCAAGAATCGCTTTTAAAGAGAAGGGTTGATGATGACTCGTTAGACTCAAAATAGTTTTTAATTTTTGCAAATGAGTCCTTAGGACATTTGTGGGGCCACGACCTACAGTCGATATGGCTCTGATACCACTTTTGTCGAACCCGGGAACGAAGGATCCCAAATTCTCTGTGTTCATACACTAGTCCAGGATTTCTAGTGTACACAGTTAAATAAAAAGTGATAGCACAATCATATCACGAGTTTATTGATAATAATTCAAAGTTTATTACAAAAGGGCCTGCGGCCAAAAGAAAAGAAATAACACAATGGAAGAGTAGTAGAAATAGTAGGCCACACGACTTGCCACGCATAATCGCCTAGGACGCACCTATTCGTCAAGATCCTCACCGTCGGAAAACGCCTTCTCCGAATAAGATTTATTCAAAGAAGAGTGAGCACTACTACCGTGCTCGCAAGTCACACCCAATATAGAAAGTTTAATGCATGCATAAGGTAAACAAAGGTAATGGCAAGGTTGTTTTGCATAAACAAAGATTTTCAGATTATATTGCTAATTCTTTTGTAAGACCAATTTTAATAATTCGAATAAAGATAGTGACAAAACTGACAACGAATATTGAATGACCTCCACTAGTTGATTATTGAAGGATATCCTCCTAACACTTGGCTAACCACCCAATTTTTTTTTCATAGGACTATCCATCCTAAAACATCTATTGAACACATTTTATAAACCAAAACAATTCTAACTTAGAGTGGCTTTGCTAGCATGTCCATGATCATGACGCGTTATTCGAATAGTTTTACACTCTGTAGAGGTTGTACAGCCTTTACCCACACGAGATAAAATGCTTTAATGTCGGCCAATGCACGCTCCAAGGCGTGTGACTAAGCAATTATCATGAGGCCGTATAAAGCAAAGGTCTCATCAGATTCATGCCCGCTAAGGTTTCGCTACCTTTGGACTATCCATCCTCCTAAGCCCTCTGCGCCAAAGGGACTAATGTCCACCAACGCCCACACATACAACATAGCACAAATAACACTAAGACACTACGATTATTTAGCCAAATCTCGCCCATACAGACATGTGGTGGTACTGCAAGGCGAGTAAAATACGCCAAAGACCGGTCCTTAATCGACTTCTGCGACTTCCAATTTAAAACCCCGGGTCGTAATCCTAACAGATTAGACCCGTGCATGAACTCCGCACTCCACCATCCATCCATCTCGCCAAGTCCAAACCCATTTTATTTTATTTAGAGTAAAATCCTTTCGTGATAAAACAATACCACAGAACACATTTAAATTACATTGTAAAGATTTGACTAAAATCTCCCAAATTTTTAAATATTATCTAAGCAAGACTAAGCATTTGACAAATTTTATCTAAGGTGTCAAGGTATTCAGGTTTGATAGTCAAATTGGCCATACCAAGGAGTTTGGAACAACTATATACTAAATCGGGATATTCAGATATTTTTATAAACATATGCATGCAATAGTAAATTGTAAATAGTAAATAAATACTTTAAAACAATAGGAACAATATGATCAATAGTGTAACTTGCCTTCGTTGAAGTCTTGGAACTCTAAATCGTCGGAAGGATCTAACTCTCCTGAGTCGTCAAGTCTATACGTGAAAATACGACAAATTCAACTCAAATTTAAATAAATTCAAAACTCAAACCAAACTAACTCCAAATTGAAATATTTTGCTTTAGTTAGCTAGATTATGATTTTAGACAAATTTTGCAATTTGAACCACTCAATTTGGAGTTCAAATGCAAAAGATATGAATTTTAGAAGTTTAATATAAAACGGAATTTAATTAAATTCTTCAATTATTTTTCTAAAGGAAATTCTATTTATTGCGCAATGTGACGTCAACGGCTGATTTTCAGATTTTAATTTTATTTTTCTCGACGTGTGGACCCCACGTGTCATGACACGGCTCACATGAACCAAGTCCACTGACTTTCGGCTTGAGGAGGGTGGACGTGGTCGAGGTGGCCACCACGCGTGGCGACCACGCAGACTTTTGGCGCCGAGGTGGCGCCGATGTGGCTCAACAAGGCGCACACGTGGCCGCCACGAGGCCCGAGGCCGGTGGTGCTCGGTGGGTGTTCTCGCCGGCGTTCGACGCCGTGGCGAAGCTAAATGGATGTGCGCAAATTGAAGAGGGACAATTGCGAACACACCGTTACCAAAACGCGCGCGGAGCGTGATCGGAAGGTCGTCGGCGACGAGTTTGGCGGCGGCGCGACGGTCGCCGACAAGTAGGGGTTCCGCGATCCTCCGAGGAAGTGAGTGGTGGCGCAGCCGCGACGGTGCGGTGATGCCGATGGTGCCGACGGCCGGGACGAAGGAGCTACGGCGCGCCGAACGAGAAGAACCGAGGCGCCACGGCGGGGATCTTTGAATTAGAGCGCCACGCAAAGAGAAGGGTACCGTGGTGGAGGCGTGTTAAGGTAAGGAGGTGCTCTTTATAGGGTACAGCGTGGTTGAAACGGCGCGACGCCAAGGTCATGCGCGTGGCGGTAATGATGGTGTTCGCGATCGTGGGCATGAGAGAAGGGAAAACGCCGGCGGGGCGGCGTGATGAGTGGTCTTCAATGCACACGATGGCGAGGGTAGTGGGAAGAGAAATGGGCGAGCTGGAGCTCGTTGGTGGGCTTTAATGGCGGCGCGCTTATCGCATGGCGGCCGCGGCGGAGAAGACGACGCGAGACGATGACGAGGGCCGTGCGATTTTACTCGGACGGTTGCGATTAGATTGGTGAAGCGGTAAGTTCACAATGGCGCGGCTACTGGATTTTAATCCAACGGTCGCGATAGAACGAGTGGACGGCGAGTGAACGCTAAGTGACCGATGCACGAGGGTCATTGGATGTAGATCTAACGGCCACCGTGGTTGGGATGTTCGAGTCGTCCAATGCCTCATTGACTCGACCGCTGGATTTAGATCCAACAGCGGTAGCGACCGCAAGCGCGAGTAGGAGAGAGGGAGAGACTGACAGGTGGGTCCTGCTGTCAGTGAGAGGGAGGAGGCGCGGTTGGAGTGGGCTGGCGCGCGCGGAAAATGGAAGTGGGCTGGTTTGAGTTTTCGCCTGCACACTGCTTTTGGAGATTTCTTTCGATTTTCGATTTAATTAAATGTCGATAATTCATTTAGGCTTTAGAATATAGCAAATTAATTCCAAAATTATGAGAAAATTCAGAGAAATTCTTCGGAGCATTTAGGATTTAAGAAAAATATTTCCAGCTATTATCGATAATAGATTTTGCACAAAATTTTGTTTTAGCTTTAATTTGGTTAAGGAAAAGCTTTAAAAATTCCACAAAAATCCAATAAAATAATTAAACTTTATTTTCAACTGGAAATTGAAATTTGGGCTGTTACATAATGACTACAAACCGATCTCCTTGCTGAACACGTCCTTCAAAATTCTTACTAAGCTCCTTGCGAACAGACTGCAGATGGTTATCTTATACCTTGTTCATGCCAATCAATATGGGTTCTTGAAATCGCAGACTATTCAAGACTGTCTGGCCTGGGCTTTTGAGTTGTCGAACCCGGGAGCGAAGGATCCCGAATTCTCTGTGTTCAAACACCAGTCCAGGATTTCCAGTGTACACAGTCTCACAAAAATGAATATCACATTCATATCACGAAAACATAAATGGCATTAAATAAATAACTGTTTAATACAAATAAGTCTGAATAATAATATCAAATGTCAAATGATAAACACAATGGAAATAACATAATAGTGGGAGCCACACGATGCGCCACGTGCAATAAATGCTGGTCGGAAGGCCTACTCGTCAGGGTCCTCACCGTCAAGATAGTGTCTTCTCCGAATAAGATTTATTCGGCAAGAGTGAGCACTACTACCGTGCTCGCAAGTCACACCCAATATTGAATTTAAATGCATGCATAAAGAAACAAGTGAGTATGGCAGGGTTGTTTTGCATAAACAAAGATTTTCGATTTGAATAAGCATAGTAGTTTCTAAGGCAATTTTATACTATGGATAAAATCATATTTTGAAATAACAATGATATAATGTGGATAACCTCCAAGGATAAAGTGAAGGATCCTCCTAACACTTGGCTTCCCGCCTTAAATTTTCATAAGGATTAACCATCCTCACATTTAATAAAGCATTTTAAAACCAAAAACAATTTAACTTTAAGTGGCCCTCGCTAGCATGTCCATGATCATGACGCGCTATTCAAATAGTTTCTATTCTCGCAGAGTTGGTACAACTTTACCCACACGAGGTGACATGCTCGTTATGTCGCCAATTCACGCTTCCGTAGGCGTGTGGTGAGCAATTACCATGAGGCCTTTACAATGTTTTATCCTAGTACATTCATGCTCGCTAAGGTTTCGCCCCTTTGACCGACTAGCCCTCAGGAAGCCCCTCTGCGCCAAGTGGGAATAAAACGCCTAACCGACACCCACAAAATCACATGACATAAATATACTAGGACATCACAAATTAGTTAGCCAAATCCTGTCTATACAGGACATGTGGTGGTACGTTATGGCATAGCAATAAGCGGCTCAAAGACCGGTCCTCAATTGACTTGGGCGCCATTCCTACAACCCATGGGCCTTGATCTTAACCAGATCAAACCGTGCATAAACCTGCACTCCACCATTCACCATTTCGCCAAGTCCAAACCCATTTTAATTTTATTTTGAATAAAAACTTCATTTTTAAACTCATGTGGTAAGACAATACCACAATGTCAAGTTTGAAAATAATTTGTAGAAATCTGGTGTAAACCTTCCCAAATTCTGTAAATGTGGACTAAGCTTGGCTAGCATATATTTGAATTTTGTAATATCTTGCCTATGGTATCAAGGTAGTCGATACAACATTCAAATTTGGCCATACAATAACATATGGAATTAACTATATGTAAAACAGATATTAAAATATTTATAACAACATATGCATGCAATAAGGAATTTAAGAACTGAAAATAACTTAAAATAATAGGGGCAATATGGTCAATGGTGTAACTTGCCTTGGTCGATGTCTTGAAATTCTAAATCTTCAGTTTGATCGAACTCTCCGGAGTCGTCGAATTCTATACGCGAAAATACGACAAATTCAAAATACAAATTCAAATAAATTCAAAAACATAGCTCAAATTAACTCCAAACTAAAATATTTTGGTTTAGTTAGCTAGATTATAATTTTATACAAATTTTGCAATTTGAATCACCCAATTTGGAGTTCATATGCAAAAGTTATGAATTTTTGAAGTTTATATCTAAATCTGAAATTTTATTGAATTTCCAGAATTATTTTTCTACTGAAAATCCATTTATTGCGCAATGATTACATCAGCTACAGTTTTTCGGAAAATAAAAGATTTAAAATTCATTTATGACAGGTGGGCCCCATGAGTCAGTGACTCGTCCCATGTGGACCAAGCCCACCGAACGTTGGAGGATCGCACGGTGGACCTGCCGCGTGCGGCGCGCGTGCGTGGCGCCGACGCGGCGCCACACGGTCGTGGTCGCAGGTGGCGCCAGTGGCGACACGTGCGCCGCGGTGGCGCCACGTCGGTGTGATGCCGTGGCGGCTCGGCAATCACCTCGCCGCGCTAGAGGTCTCGGCGAGGGGTGCGGTTGATACCAAAAGGAAGAGTGAGCGATGCCGAACGTGGTGCTCACCGAGGTTGCGAGAAAATGCGGCGGAAAGGTCGTCGGCGCGAGCTCGATGCGCGGTCGCGGACCGCGTCGGTGAAGAAGGTCTGCCGCGATGGTCCCCGGCGAATGAAGGTGCGCCCGTGCCGCGAGGAGGCGACGCGATGGTGACGGCGGTGAGGATCTTTGCGTGGACGACGGCGACGGAATTGGCGACGGCAACGTGCGGTTTGGCGCGACAAAACCTCGGAATGCGACGAACTCGCGGCGGGAGGGAGAGATTGAGTGAGGAGAGATGGTTGAGGAGGAGAAGGGGTCCAGGGCTCCCTTTATATGGCGCGAGAGGGTTTGAGGCGGCGTGGGGATGGTGGAGGTCGTGGCGCGCGGTTGCGGTCGCGGTGGCGGTTTCGGCAAAGCGTGCACGAGGAAAGAGGGGTTGAGGGAAAGTGGAGTGCGGTATGAATTGGTGGAGTCGTTGCGCACGATTGCGGACGAAGCGAGCGAATAACGCAGCGGGAACACGGAGCTCCAAGACTTAGTCATGGCGGCGGTTTCGCGCGGCGCTGCGAAGAAGAAGGGGAAGGAAGGAGAAAGCGGCGGGCGGTTGGATGGCGATCCAACGGTGGAGAAGAGAGGGAGACGTGGGAGGTTGGCAGCCGTCCGATTTTAATCGGACGGTGGAGAAGGGTGAGGCGGGCGCGAGTGCGGCCGATGGGCCGTCTGTGCGTGTGAGGTTTGGGCCGAGGCCGGTGGGTTTCGGCCCAAACAGGGTTTTCTATTTTCATTTCATTTTCTAATTGATTTAATTCTGGTAATTCATATTAGCTTTAGAAAATAGCAACATACTTCCAAAAATTATGGAAAAATTCACAGAAATTCCCATATTCATTCTGGACTTAATAAAATTATTTCCAACTATTTGTTGGCTTTTAATTTTGCAAATAAATTTGTTTTAGCTTTAAAATATTTATAAAAAGCTTTTGAAAATTCAGGAAAAACCACAAACATAAATAAGCTTTTAAATTTTATCAAATTGAAATTTGGTACATTACAAACCTACCCCTTAAGGGAATCTCGACCGGGATTCGGGACTGGTCAACAAAGAGATCGGGATAGTTGGTCTTGAGGTCTTCTTCTTTTCCCATGTGGCTTCACTTTCGGGTGATGACTTCACCGCACCTTGTATGATCCGATGATTCTACTGTGACTCGCTCGCGACATCCGTAATCTTGATTGGTCGCTCACGTAGGTGAGATCTTCTCGAAGATCGAAGCTTTCCAAGAAGGTATGGTCTTTCGCGCTTGCAAGCATTTCCTCAATCAGGATACATGGAAGACATCGTGCACGGTGACAAGGCTTCAGTAGCTCAGCCGATATGCCACTTCACCTCTTTTGGCTAGAATTTTGTATGGCCCCACAAATGCAGGTGCGAGTTTTCCTTTTGTTGGAATCTTCTTACTCCTCCGAGTGGAGTGACCTCGAGATAGACCAAGTCTCCTACCTCAAAGTTTAGATCCTCCGACGGTTATCGGATAACTCTTTTGTCGGGTTTGTGCCACTTCGGATGTTCCTTATAGCTTTGACCTTACTTTCTGCCTCTTTGATTATCTCAGGTCCAAAGAGCTGATGCTCTCCTACTTCATCCCACAGAAGTGGAGTTCTGCATTTTCTGCCATACAATGCTTCAAAAGGAGCCATTTGCAAACTAGCTTGATAGCTATTGTTATACGAGAATTCTGCATATGGCAAATTCTTGTCCCAACTTTGTCCAAATTCCAGGGCACAGGCTCGGAGCATATCTTCGAGGACTTGATTGGTGCGTTCCGTCTGACCATCTGTCTGAGGATGATAGGCTGTACTGAAGTTGAGTCTGGTGCCTAAGGCTTCATGCAGACTCTGCGGAATCTTGATATGGCGAGAACCTCTGCCGGACACGATCTTCTTGGGTACCCGTAGACAAACAATCCTAGCCACATATAACTCGCCAACCGGCCATACAGTATGTAGTCTTTGACGGAATGAAGTGAGCTACTTTGGTCAACCGATCAACTATCACCCGATAGAATCATATCACGATTGGGTCCTAGGAAGTCCGATGATGAAGTCCACGCCAATCTCTTCCCACTTCCATTCTCGAATCGGTAGTGGCTGCAACAATCCAGTGGTCTCACGGTGTTCTCGCCTTAACTCACGACACATCACAATGCGGCCGAACTCAAGCAATTTCTCGCTTCATGCCGACCCACCAAGATTTCTCCTTGGATCTGGTACATCTTGGTGCTTCCGGTGAATGGAGTAAGGCGTTTCATGAGCCTCCTTGAATTGATTGTTTTAACTCCTGCGGTTAGGTACACAAATGCGGTTCCCAAACCACCACGTTCCTTGTTCATCTTCAACGAATCTGGAGCCTTGCCTCTTCGCATATTCTTCTTGATCTCCTTGATGTCATCATCTTCTAGTTGTTTTTCTCGATCGACTTTGAAAAGTCGGTTGTACTTCCAAAGCATTCACACAACCTTGGTGACAATCTCCAAGTTTAGGCGTTTCAATTCTTCATGTAGTTCTATTTTGTTCATACGCACCATCATGGTATTGCAATAGGCCTTCTCGCTCAGGCATCCGCAACTACATTTGCTTTGCACAGGTGATAATGGATTCCAAGATCATAATCTTTTATCAACTCTAACCATCTTCTCTGCCGAAGGTTTAATTTACTGTGTGAATATATACTTCAAACTCTTGTGATCCGTGAAAATCTCACGGTTACCAATGAGATAATGCCGCGAGATCTTCAAGGCATGCACAATCATTGCTAACTCGGATCATGGGTTGGATAATTCCCTTCATGTGGCCTCAATCGCTCGGATGCATACGCTACTACCTTGCCTTCTGCATCAATACGCATCCGAGACCTTGGCGGGATGCGTCGCAGAAGATCTCAAATCTTTACGGATATCGTAAAACTAACACAGTGCTTTGAGACTAATCTCCTCTTGAGTCCTGAAAACTTTCTTCACGAGCATCTGTCCAATCAAATTTCTTTTCCTTCTTGAAGTTGAGTCATGGGTCTTGCAATCTTAGAAATTTTCAATGAACTGCGGTAATAACCCGCTAGTCCAAGGAAACTTCTCACTTGGTGACCGTCTGGGTTGCTTCCAATCGTCGGCTTCAACCTTGGCGGGATCTCTGCGATTCCTCCTATTGACACAATATGCCCAAGGAATGCCACTTGACTTAGCCAAAATTCACTTTTGCTTAATTTGGCATAGAGTTGATGCTCCCGAGTTTGTCCGATATCATCTCGATATGCTTCGTGTTCTTCTTCATCCTTCGAGTAGATGAGAATGTCATCGATGAAAACAACCACAAACTTATCCAAGAATTCCATGAACACTTTGTTCATCATATTCATGAAATAAGCGGGCGTTCGTCAAACCGAAAGACATCACTCAAACTAAATATCCATATCCGGTGGTGAAGGCTGTCTTTGGAATATCTTAGTGCGATCTTTAGTTGGTGATAGCGGATCTCAAATCAATCTTGAAAAGACACTTGCTCCTTCGGTGATCAAAGCGGATCATCTATCACGGGTAAAGGATATTTGTTCTTGATCGTCACCTCATTGAGTGATCTGCAATCAACACACATCCTCATGCTATTGTCGTTTTTCTTGACGAACAAAGATCGTGCTCCCAAGGTGATGAACTGGGTGGATGTAACCTTTGCTTCAGATTCTTCAATCTGTTTCTTCAATTCCGCTAACTCATTATTTGGCATTCTATAGGTCGCCGATATTGGAGCCGCCCAGGACTAAGTCAATTAAGAACATGACGTCCGATCCGGTGGCATGCCGGTAATTCATCGGGAAAGACATCAAGATATTCTCGGACTACGGGTATGTCTTCAAGTTTCACTTCCTTCATCTTTGGTGGGATAGAACTTCCATTGGTGCAGGTCTTGGGTTTGAACTCAACTGAAATTCCTTCTCCATTTGTGAGAGTGATAGACCTATTAGCACGTCTATTTGTCCATGATTCTTGGCTAACCAGTCCATTCCAAGAATAACGCCGGACCTTGGGAATGCAAGACTATCAAGTGCGCTAGGAAGGATACTCAGGATATTTCAAGGGTGAGGTTGGGCATAAATAACTAGTTCTCATTTACGAGCAGGGAATGGATTATCATGAGATTTGCTAAGGAAGATATTGGTAACCCATATTTGCCCACAAATTTATTTGACACGAAAGAATGCGAAGCTCGGAATCAAATAGCATCAAGCTGGTATTGAATTGACAAGAAACATACCAAGCACAACATCCGGTCTTGCGCAGGCTTTCTCGGCCGTGGCGTGGTTCACACGCCCTTGATGAACCGGCTCGACGGCTTTGCGCGCCGCCTGATGTTGTAGCTCTGGTCTTTGGCTTGGAAGACGCTTGCTGCGCCGCTTCTTGGGGCATCTGTTGGCATAGTGGCTTGTTTCATTGCGGTGGAAACGAGTCACTCCTGCGAGGAGGCGGAGCTCTTCTCGAAATTGTCCTCCGGTTGATGCGCTGCGAAGTTGGAGGTGTTGGGGCGCCATTCTGCACCGGCTCGGATGTGGAAGGCGGAACTTCCACGCTGCGGTGGGCTGGTGAATGAAACGAGGCTTGGGAAAGCCTCTGCGTTGAACTCGGGCGGCCATCCTCCGCTGCGGTTCTCCATCTCGTGATGCTTGGCCTCTGGCGGATCGCCTTGTCCACCAACCGTTGGAAGTCGGTGAAGTTCGGGAGATGAGTTGGGCAGAGATATCGTCGTTGAGTCCCTCCGGGAACCTTTCTTGCCGTTCTTCATCTCGGGCCACATCGGTAGGGGCATAGCGAGCCAACCGGTTGAAGCGGTGGAGATACTCGCCACCGAAGCGATTGCCTTGGCGAAGGGCATGGAGCTCCTTCTTCTTCAATGTCATCGGCGGCGGGAATGTGTGCATGACGGAAGGCTCGACGAACTCGTCCCACGAGATGGCACAGGCGTTGGCGTGTGAGATGCGAGAAATTGTCCCACCATTAAGGTGGTCCGTTGAGTGATGAGTTGCGAGCAGGACCTCTCGCGATCGTGCATTGCGCGATGTCGATTTCTTCCGATGGCACGAAGCCAATCGTCGGCATCCATCGGCTCGGTCTTTGCTTTTGGAGAATGTCGGAGGACGCATACGCATGAACTCCGACATGGTCACCCGCTGAGAAAGGTGTGCCGGTGCCTGAGTTGCGGCGGTAGCTGCTGTTGACTGGTTGTTCTGAGCGTTGTTGAGCGACTGAGCCAACAATTCAATAAGGTGAGTTTGATTGGCCATCATCCGTTGCCAGTCGGTCCACTCATCGGTGGTGGGGAGGTTCTTGAACATCTTGCTCCCGATGGTCGGTATTTCGTTGTTTCGACCACGATCTTTGCCATTTCTGTGCGGTGTTCACCATCCGCTTGAATTTTCCAAAGACTTAGGAAAGGGAAGAAAAGGTTGCACTAAGGGAAGTAGATTTATATTAGCCCAAAAGCACACCAATACAAGACAAAGAATCCAAATTTCTTTTTCAAAGTAGTTCTTTATTTTATTCATTTGATTATGGCTACCACAAAGTTAGTAGCTCATAATTAGCACTAATCGAATAACTAGGGAAAGCAAACATCTAAAATGGTGGAAGTAAAACATCTATGGGGTGGATGGGGTGTAGTCGGGAGTTGTAGGTCTTGCCTTGGCCTTTTTGTCAGAGCCAATTCAACCTGCGCCTTGACCTCTCCTCTGCGGCCTCTAGCCTCCCTGAGCGAGATCTGACTCGTCCACGGTGTTGCCATAGGCGTAATCCATCGCCTTGGCTAACTCCACCGTGGGTGATCTCGGCATATCCTCATTCTCGATGAAATGAAGGCACCGCCAGCCGAGTGGGGATGTGCATGGGATAATCTTGGAATCGATATCCGAAAATGGGCGTCGTAGGTGTAGCGAAGTCGGCGTCACGGCTTCTCTTGCCGCATCTTGGATGCCGTCCTCGAAAGTCTCCCGGCGCATTGGGCGTCGAAGATGTGGAAGGATGTATCCGGCGCTAAGTTAGAGTAGAGGATAACCTCCACTCTCCAGCGCTCCTGCATCCCACGATATACTTGTATCCTTAGTATGTGGGTCTCTTCGTGAAACTCGAATCTTGCATCATCTTCCATAGGATATCCGCCCATTCTCTGCGTGAGACTCCATGGGAGATACGGTCGGTCTCTCGGCCATCTACAATTTTAGAAAGGACAAGAGTTTAGAAATCTTTTAATAGAGAAAGGAAGAGTAAGACTACGGAAGAGGTAAATAGTTTGTAAATTTTTGAAAAATAGTCCTTAATGGTTTTACCAATTCTACAGTGGGCCATGACCTCACAGTCAACTTTGGCTCGATACCACTTTTGTCGAACCCGGAGCGAAGGATCCCGAATTCTCGTGTTCAAACACGGTCCGGGATTTCCAGTGTACGATCTCACAAAAATGAATATCACATTCATATCACGAAACGTAAATGACATTAAATAAATAAATATTTAATACAAATAAATCGAATAATAATATCAAATGTCAAATGATAAACACATGAAATAACATAATCGGGAGCCACACGATGCGCCACGTGCAATCGTGCAGGTCGAGAAGGCCTACTGTCCGGGTCCTCACCGTCAAGATAGCAGTCTTCTCCGAATAAGATTTATTCAAACAAGAGTGAGCACTACTACCGTGCTCGTAAGTCACACCCAATATTGAATTTAAATGCATGCATAAGAAACAAGTGAGTATGGCAGGGTTGTTTTGCATAAACAAGATTTTCAGTTTGAATAAGCATAGTAGTTTCTAAGGCAATTTTATACTATGGATAAAATCATATTTTGAAATAACAATGATATAATGTGGATAACCTCCAAGGATAAAGTGAAGGATCCTCCTAACACTTGGCTTCCGCTTAAATTTTCATAAGGATTAACCATCCTCAACATTTAATAAAGCATTTTAAAACCAAAAACAATTCTAACTTTAAGTGGCCCGCTAGCATGTCCATGATCATGGGACGCTTATTCGAATAGTTTCTACTCTGCAGAGTTGGTACAACTTTACCCACACGAGGTGACATGCTCGTTATGTCGGCCAATTCACGCTTCAGTAGGCGTGTGGTGAGCAATTACCATGAGGCCTTTACAATGTTTTATCCTAGTACATTCATGCTCGCTGAGTTTCGCCCTTTGGATCGACTGTCCTCAGGAAGCCCCTCTTGCGCCAAGTGGGAATAAAGCGTCTAACCGACACCCACAAAATCACATGACATAAATATACTAGGACATCACAAATTAGTTAGCCAAATCCTGCCCATACAGATATGTGGTGATGCGTTATGGCATAGCAATAAGCGGCTCAAAGACCGGTCCTCAATTGACTTGGCGTCATTCCTACAACCCATGGGCCTTGATCTTAACCAGATCAAACCGTGCATAAACACTGCACCCACCATTCCGACCATTTCACTCAAGTCCAAACCCATTTTAATTTTATTTTGAATAAAAACTTCATTTTTAAACTCATGTGGTAAGACAATACCACAATGTCAAGTTGAAAACAATTTGTAGAAATCGGTGTAAAACCTCCCAAATTCGTAAATGTGGACTAAGCTTGGCTAAGCATATATTTGAATTTTGGTAATATCTTGCCTATGGTATCAAGGTAGTCAGATACAACATTCAAATTTGGCCATACAATAACAAATGGAATTAACTATATGTAAAACAGGATATTAAAAATATTTATAACAACATATGCATGCAATAAGGAATTTAAGAACTGAAAATAACTTAAAATAATAGGGTCAATATGGTCAATGGTGTAACTTGCCTTGGTCGATGTCTTGAAATTCTAAATCTTCAGTTTGATCGAACTCTCCGGAGTCGTCGAATTCTATACGCGAAAATACGACAAATTCAAAATGCAAATTCAAATAAATTCAAATAAATTCAAAAACATAGCTCAAATTAACTCCAAACTGAAATATTTTGGTTTAGTTAGCTAGATTATAATTTTATACAAATTTTGCAATTTGAATCACCCAATTTGGAGTTCATATGCAAAAGTTATGAATTTTTGAAGTTTATATCTAAATCTGAAATTTTATTGAATTTCCAGAATTATTTTTCTACTGAAAATCCATTTATTGCGCAATGATTACATCAGCTACAGTTTTTCGAAAAATAAAAGATTTAAAATTCATTTCTGACAGGTGGGCCCCATGAGTCAGTGACTCGGCCCATGTGGACCAAGCCCACCGAACGTTGGAGGGACTGGCACGGTGGACCCTGCCGCGTGTGCGCGTGCGTGGCGCTGACGCGGCGCCACACGGGTCGTGTCGCAGAGGTGGCGCCCAGGTGGCGTACACGTGCCGCCACGGTGGCGGCCACGTCGGTGTGATGCCGGCGGCGGCTCGGCAATCACCTCGCCGGCGCTAGAGGTCTCGGCGAGGGGTGCGGTTGATACCAAAAGGAAGAGTGAGCGATGCCGAACGTGGTGCTCACCGAGGTTGCGAGAAAATGCGGCGGAAAGGTCGTCGGCGACGAGCTCGGCGGCGATCGGGCCGCGTCGGTGAAGGTGTCGCGATGGTCCCCGGCGAATGAAGGTGCGCCGGGCCGCGAGGTGGCGGCGGCGATGGTGGCGACGGTGAGGGCGCTGCGTGGGCGATGGCGGCGGAATTGGCGGCGGCAACGCGCGGCTTGGCGGCGACAAAACCTCGGAATGCGGCGAACTCGCGGCGGGAGGAGAGATTGAGTGAGAGAGATGGTTGAGGAGGAGAAGGGGTCCAAGGGCTCCCTTTATAAGCGCCGAGAGGTTTGAGGCGGCGTGGGGATGGTGGAGGTCGTGGCGGCGGTTGCGGTGCGTGGCGGTTTCGGCAAAACGTGCACGAGGAAAGAGGTTGAGGAAAGTGGGTGTGGTATGACATGGTGGAGTCGTTGCGCCACGATTGCCCGACGAAGCGAGCGAAGCAGGCCGCTGGGAACACGGAGCTCCAAGACTTAGTCATGGCGGCGGTTTGGCGGCTGAAGAAGGGGAAGGAAGGAGAAAGCGGGCGGTTGGATGGCGATCCAACGGTGGAGAAGAGAGAGACGTGGGAGGTTGGCGGCCGTCCGATTTTAATCGGACGGTGGAGAAGGGTGAGAGGCGGTGGGCGAGTGTGGCCGATGGGCGTCTTGTGCGTGTGAGGTTTGGGCGAGGCGGTGGGTTTCGGCCCAAACAGGTTTTCTATTTTCATTTCATTTTCTAATTGATTTAATTCTGGTAATTCATATTAGCTTTAGAAAATAGCAACATACTTCCAAAAATTATGGAAAAATTCACAGAAATCCCCATATTCATTCTGGACTTAATAAAATTATTTCCAACTATTTGTTGGCTTTTAATTTTGCAAATAAATTTGTTTTAGCTTTAAAATATTTATAAAAAGCTTTTGAAAATTCAGGAAAAACCACAAACATAAATAAGCTTTTAAATTTTACTGAAATTGAAATTTGGGCTGTTACATGAGTATCTCCACATTTGTCACTCCTCGAAGAAGGAGATTATAGTACTCAAATTGGACTTCGAGAAGGCATTTGACAAGGTTGAGCACAACACCATCCTAGCTATCATGGAGCATAAGGGTTTTTGACCCAAATGGATGTCTTGGATTGCAGATATTCTTAGCACTGGAACTTCTTCCGTTCTTCTCAACGGGGTACCTGGCAAAATGATCCATTGCAGAAGGGGTGTTAGGCAAGGAGATCACTCTCCCCACTATTATTTGTCTTGGCAGTTGACATTCTAGAGTCATTACTCAACAGGGCGAGGACTCTAGGGCTACTGAATTCTCCGGTGCATTTTCAGGCTTGCCCAGATTTCCCAGTGATACAATTCGTGGACGACACACTCATCATCATGGAGGCCTGTTCGAATCAATTGTTCTTTCTTAAGGGGATCCTTAACTCTTTTTCAGAATCAACTGGCCTTAAGGTGAATCTGGATAAATCCTTTATGATCCCTATCAATGTTGACCCAGCTAAGATGGATATCCTCTCTCGCACACTTGGATGTCAACTGGGCACCTTGCCATTCACCTACCTGGGACTTCCCCTGGGAGCGACCAAACCCAATATCAGAGACTTTCTCCCGCTCATTCAGCGTGTGGACAGAAGACTAGCCAGCTGCTCGGCTTTCCTCTCCATTGGAGGCAGACTAACTTTGGTGAACTCGGTCTTCTCACAACTTTCTTCATGTGCTCCCTCAAACTCCCAAAGGGAGTCATCAGACAAATTGATAGATACAGAAGGAACTGCCTTTGGAGAAACACTTCACTGGATGCTCGTGGAAAATCTTTGATCTCTTGGAAAGAAGTCTGCAATCCAAAACTTAGGAGGTTTAGGAGTCCTAAACTTAGGCATTCAAAAGCAGGCCTTTTGCTCAAGAATCTCCACAAATTCTTTAACCATGTTAGTCTTCCTTGGGTTAACCTGATTTGGGAAGCTTACTACCTTAATTCTTTGCCCTCGGCTCATGCGAGAATAGGCTCTTTCTGGTGGAGAGATGTCCTCAAGTTGCTACCACAATATAAGGGCCTAGCATCTTGCACGGTAAGCAATGGCCGTTCAGCGTGCTTCTGGAAGGACCTTTGGAATGGGAATTTGATTTGTCTTCACCAACCTGAACTCTATTCCTTTGCCAAGTCGGACCTCTGCTCGGTGGCAGATATCAAACAAGCGATGGATTTCCAGTCCCTTTTTCACCTTCCGTTGTCGACTCAAGCCCACCAACAATATCAGCAGGTGTTACTTCTCATTCAAGAACTGGTCCTCACAGCTCAAGAGGATTCATGACATTACATCTAGAATTCTCCGCGGTACTCTTCAGTCAAAACCTATCATTTGCTCATGGGTCAACAACTAGTACCAACTTACTACAAGTGGTTATGGTCTTGCACTTGTCAAAGACGTCATAAAATCTTCTTACGGCTCTTGCTAAAAGATAGGCTCAACACCGGGAACCTCTGCGATGAAAGAAGCGCCTTTGGATGACTTCTCCGCACCTTGTGCGATCTTGGAGCGAAGAGTCACTCGGCATCTTTTCGAATTGCCCATTTGTAGAACAATGTTGGGACCTAGTCGTCCACAAAGGTCTTGACTCACCATGACTCATCAAGCGTTATTTCATCTCAAAGGCAAATTCAACAATAGTTTTTCATAGAAATTATTGTCCTTGCTGCCTGGGCCATATGGATCACAAGAAATAACTGGATCTTCAATAACAAGCTCCCAAGCATCTCGACTTGGCGTGCTACATTTACCTGAGAACTAGCCCTGCTGATTCACCGAGCCAAACCGTCCACTAAGCTCTTGCTCTCTGCATGGCTATCCAACTTGCTGTAATTTGTATTTCAGGCAACCGTAGGTTCGGAAGGGTCAACAAGTTTATGTCCTTTAGTCCAGTGTAGATTGTCCATTCCTGCTATCTAGGCCGGCCCTATTTGTGAGGGCTGACTTTTCTTTCTCTCTTCTTTTTCCTTTTTTTCCCCTTTTCTTCTCCCTACTCTATTTGTTCCTTCTCGGTTTACTGTATTTTCTTTCTCCTTTTAATAAATTGCACAGTAGAGCTCTCTCTACTGTTTTCGGTCAAAAAATACTTGGAATCTGACTATAACCTTTAGCAACCAACCTTGGTTTATACCTTACTGGTTTAGTAGGAGAAATACCTTCATTTCTTTTGAAAATCTACTTGCAATGAACAGGCTTCTTCTCCTTTGGCAATTTCACTAATTTCCAAGTGCCATTCTTTTCAAGTGACTCCATCTCATCATGCATAACAGTTATCCACTTATTACAATAAGTGGAGTCAATAGCCTCAGTATGATGAAGATTCAGATTACCTTCAATTTCTTACCTTACACTCAAAATATAAGCAACAATGTTAGCTTATTCAATCAACCTCTTGGGTGGATTAATCTCCCTCCTAGGCCTGTCAACTGTAATGGACCGTTGTGGTGGCTTCTCAACAATAGGAGATTCCTCAACAATCGGTGCAACATGAATAACAATATTTTTCTTACGATGTGTCATCGAGCCAACAAAATGGTCCACCTAAATACTTGAATTCTGCTCCTCTCAACGTAATCATTAGTGGCGATTTATCATGAAGTATAGAAGATTCATTAAAGATAATATTTTTGCTAATCACAACCTTATTTGTTTCAGGATTCCACAACTTATATCCTTTAACATCAGATTTATAACCAAGAAAGATGCACTTAACATGAGCATAAGCAGTACAATAAAAAACTCTCAATTTTGAATAATTGGCTGGGGAACTAGACCATACCTCAATTGGAGTTTTCTTTTCAATTGCAATAGAGAGTGACCAATTAATAAGGTAGCAAGTAGTTGAAGCGACTTCAGCCCAAAAACGCTTATGTAAGCCTGCATTTGACAACATGCAACAGGCCTTGGAAATGATGGTCCTGTTCATATGCTCAGCTACACTGTTTTGTTGAGGAGTATAGAGAATGGTGTAATGCCTAACAATGCCTTCAGTCTTGCAATATGATTCAAATTTATTAGAACAGAATTCCATCCCATTATTAGTGCGAAGCTTCTTTATCTTTTTTCAGTTTGCCTTTCAACTATAGTCTTCCACTCTTTAAATGCTGAAAATACTTCTGATTTATGCTTCAAGAAATAAGGACACACTCTTCTATAGTAATCATCAATAATTGTTAACATTTAACGAGCACCTCCTAGCGATGTCGTGCGAGATGATCCCCATAAATCAGAACGCACATAATCCAAAATATCTTCTGTAGTATGAACTGAAGTATTGAACTTCACCCTCTTGTGTTTGCCAAACACATAATACTCACAAATTTTTAGCTTGCCAATGCTATATCCATCAAGAAGTCCTCTCTTGCTTAATTCTGCCAAACTAATTTCACTGATATGCCCAAGACGCATATGTAAAAGATTAGTAGCATCGAAATCAGATAATAAACTTGAAATTATAGCAAAATTTTCTAATAGTATAGTACCTCGCAAATGGTACAGATTTACAGATTTAATATCAGCTTTCATCACAACAAGAGAGCATTTTGATACCTTCAAAGCTCCACCTTCACCAGAATACTTGTACCCTTTAGCATCAAGAGTACTAAAAGAGATGAGGTTCCTTTTCAAATCTGGAATGTGCCTCACATCTGCCAAAGTTCTGACAATGCCATCAAACATCTTGATCTGAACTCAGCCAATTCATGCAATCTTATAAGATGAGTTATCACCCATCAACATAGTACCACCTTCAACAGGTTCATAGGTGGCAAACCAATCCCTATTAGGACATATATGAAAAGTACAGGCAGAATTAAGAATTCATTCATCATTAGTCTTAGCACATCCAGCAAAGGCAACAAGAACTTCTCCATCAGAACTATCATCAGCAGCAAGGGAGACTTTACCTTCATCATCTGGTTTACCTTTGGCTTATAATAGCCGTTCTATTTTCTTTATTCTACAACTTCCAAAGATTCGAGAGATATCGTGCCACTTTTCTTGCAATATTTGCACGACTTGTACTTGCCTCTAGATTTCAACCAGTTCTTATAGCCGCTTGAACTTTTGCCTTGAGATCCATTGTTTGAGTTCTTCTCCTTTTGCTTGCCACGAACAAACAAGTCTTCTCCTTTTGAACTTGAATTTTTAGAAGGTACCATCTATTTTATCTTCTCCTTAGCATGCAAAGCTTCATAAACTTCATTAAGAGTGAGAGTATCTCTACTATATAATATGATCTCTGAAATTTTAAAAAGAACTAGGCAGGGAGCACAAAAGAATAAGACCTAAATCCTCATCCTCATATTTTACCTCCATCGACTCTAGGTCGGCAACGATCTCCTTAAACCAGATCCACCTTCTTGCAATTTGTGATAGTACAACACGCTTGAGATGCATCTTCTTTGGTGAGATCCTTTGCCTTACAAATTTTTCTAGCTTTAGTCATAATACAACAGATGTCTTCTCCTTCAAAACCTCATACAAAATATTATTTGATAGATGAAGGTGAATATGAGATAAATCCTTCTTGTCTTTATGCTTATCATCTGCGATCCATGTGGTAGGTTGTTTCTCAAATCCTTCCAATGCATCATCCAAATCCATCGTGCCGGCCACGACCCTCATCTTGACTTACCAAAGTGAAAATCTTGTGCTCTGATACCACTTGCGAAAGGCGCGATGTGTGTGATGGCGGCCCAGAATAGACCTATTTTTTTCGTATCTCTCAAAACCCTAATCTCATGTGCTCTGATACCACTTGTTAGGAAAAATAGGGACAAAAGAGACACGAATTTTTATGTGGAAACCCTTGCGGAAAAAACCATGGGCATCAACCGGCGATGATCACTATATGAGGAGTATTTACAAAACGCAAGGGAATTACAATGAGGCGTCTCCTCTCCCTATGTGGCTTAGAAGAGATATATAAAGGGGTAAAAGGACTTAGAGTCCAAGTAACAAACTAATCTACTAATATGGAAAGTTTGGATTCAACCATATTAGAAATTTGGATCACATATCTAAACATGAGATGTAGCGCCTCGCTTTAACTCTTCTAGGCCTCCTGAAAAGAGGCGTTTCTAGTGTGCGGCGCACCTCGTCTACCATTAATGGTGATTGCAAATGTTCTAATGCAGACTGGAGATGGTTCTTGGTGAAGACGATAGCACTGTCAAGTGTTTCCTCCCCATGGACCCTAAGGTGTGCAGCATTGTACACACTCAATATGCTTCTTGTGTCATCCTTGCATCACGAAAATATATATTGATGCATACTTGATTAATCAGTTAGTTTTCCTTCAGAATTAGTTGTCAAAATTTGATTTTTTCGGATTTTAAATAAAAAAAATAAATTCAAGCAAAATTAAAACAAATTCGATTTATTTGGACAAAATTCTTCCAAACTGATTTTTTAAGAAAGGTTTTTAACTACTACAGAAAAGGTCTTCACAAATAGCTCAAAAACATCATCACAGATGGTTTCGTGAACCGTTTTGAGATTATGGGTCAGTGATGACATGAGGTCATCACCGACGGTTTTCGAACCGTCTGTGATGCATACTATCACAGACGGTTATTAACTTAGAACCATCTTATTAACTCAGAACCATCTGTGATAGTTGCTTATCACAGACAGTTTATAGATGAAATCATCTTGATAGTAAAACTATCACAGACGATTTGTAGATAAAACCTTCTGTGATAGCTTTGTGATGATCTTTCTCTATAAAGTCTCCAAGCAGTGGCTGCTTGTGCCTTTGGTTCGTAGTCCCTTGTTAGCTAACTCGAGGCCTGAATTCAGCTAGCTAGCTCGCTCTTTGGGCGTTCATATCCTAAACGTATAGGTGAACCACAGTCTACTTCATCGAACCTGACATACTCGAGTGTGTGATTTGCTTCATATAAAGCCAGCTTTAAAGGCAAAAGCAGCCACTACTTAGAGACTTTATAGAGAAATGAATAATATGCACAACATATACCACATGTATACTAATGAAATCAGCATAAAGCTCACACTTTGAGCTCAAAATTTAATGCTTTACTAATGTGTCAAGAACTATCTCTGGACAGCCAATTAACCTTTCAGTGAACAAAGGAACTTTTGATTAACAGTGCAAAAGACACTATCTCAAAGATATTTAATTTACGGTACACTAATTAATAAATAATTTCTATGTTAATTGCAGCTTTACAAATTAACCTAACCTTTACAAATATGAAAAGTTAATTGCAGCTTTCAAATGCAGAATACCATATAGGAACATACATGTCATGAACCAACATCATACACAGAGAACCCACCCATATCATCCAACCATCACAGAACACCCACCATAGCCCACATCATTCATCACCCACATCACAGAGCAAGGGGAGGGAAAGGGATAGAGAGTAAAGGGGAATAGTTACCCCAGTGCAAACGACAAATCGACCACCGGCAGTAGCTCACCACATCCATCTCCTTCATGTTAGTAACAACAACCCACATCAGTAAACAAGTCAAACTCAAACAAAAAAACTGAAGCAACAGAGAATATAAACAACTCAAACTCAAATGTTGGGGGGAGAGGACGAGGTCTACATCGCCAGTGTCGGTGGTGAGGTAGCCGAGGCCGAGGTCGGTGGAGAGGTCGGCGATGGGAAGAAGGGCGGCGACGGGGTCGGGGAGAAGGCGCGACTTGGGGGCGAACATCGGGGAGGAGGATTTGGGCGGCAGTGGCGGCAGTGTCACCATAGTTGTGGCATGACAGTGACACAGAACAAGATACTCTTATCGTAAGTGTCTTATGCAGTGAACCGTGATGTCACAACTAGCGCGCGGGGAAGAAGGCGGCGTCGGTGATGGGGTTGGGGAAAAGGCGTGACTCGAGCGACACCGATTGATGTCGGGGGCGGCGGCATTGAGGTCGAGGCTATAGGGAGAGTAAGGGCGCTGGGGAGTGACGAGTTAGGGCACAAACCCTAGCGGACTCCTATTAATAAAGGGATATCACAGACGGTTCGTGTTTAGAACCGTCTGTGATAAATAAACATCACAGACGGTTCCAATATAGAACCTTCTGTGATAAATACACAATAAATAAGGTACCTATTTTGTAACAAATAAGTAAATTCTAAGGTAATAAACAGTAAAATTGAAGACAAGGGGATATACTTTTTTTTTCATCGGACAATAATTAATGCCGTCCTGTACACTATATTTAATTTTATGACAAGTAGTTTAGCACTTGTTCAAAGAACTTGGCATACTTCATGCCTGATCCTGCAGTCGTCACTACAGAAGATGACATAGTCGTCCCACCCTTCCGTCACGCCGCATCTGGTGCTCGTGCACTGGTGGTTGTCCTCCAACGGCGCCAACACCCGGCCCAGTGGCCAGGCCATCTTCTTCGACGCCGCCGCCTGGACCATGTCCGTGGCGAGCCTCTGGCACTGCCTACACTCCCAGTTGGTCCTCTTGGCCGTCTCGCACCCACTATCGATCGGCTCGCCCTCGACTTGGCTAATGCAGTGCTTCCCAACGTCGCACGTCTCGCCAGCCATGTAGAGGAGGAGGTTGAGCATGTAGGCCGTAGCCTTGTGGCCGGCGACAACCACCCGTTCAAGGAACATGAGGCCGCGCTACATGTATTGGGGCGCGAAGACAAGCGCGAGGCCAACGATGAAGCATGCCTCCGGGTTGCCGGCGTCGGCCAGGTGGTTCACGACAGTGAGGTAGCGCTCATTGTCCTACCACTTCATCGCTTCCTCCCGTCCAGTGCCACGCGCCTCCCCATGGCGTGCTCCTTGGACGCCTTGTATATGGCCTTGCAACTAAAATTTTAGACGACGGAATCTTAATACAAGAATTTTTTCATAAGAGAAAATTAAAAGGCCAAAGTAAGGTCGTTGTTGCTAGTTAAATTCAGTTCAGAACTGGATATTGGACACAAAACAAAATCAACAAGAGATTTTTTTTGCACCGTATCAACTGATATGACTTTTCGGTTTTTCTCCTTTTTATAGATTTTCATAGGAATTACAATCAGGTTCTCTATCAGAACTTGAAACCGAAATGAACACCTGAAGCGCTTTTTGACAACTAGGATGATACACTACAGCCATCTTCAGAAACTAACTCTAACCAAAAACATAACAGAATACTGACTCTGAAATTTCAGACCTACCAAAACCAAAAGAACAAAATACGTTCGTGGCTCGTAGGCTGCAGAGGTCAGCCATGGGCTGAGGAGAGCTTGCAGCCACGAGGCCGACGATGTAGACGACGACATCGTGAGGAAGAGTGGACGGCGATTGCCGACC
The DNA here is from genome assembly GCA_036346255.1 of Ampelocalamus luodianensis. Classification (NCBI taxonomy): domain Eukaryota; kingdom Viridiplantae; phylum Streptophyta; class Magnoliopsida; order Poales; family Poaceae; genus Ampelocalamus; species Ampelocalamus luodianensis. The sequence continues at coordinate 49,483,758 of CM070632.1, read as the reverse complement.
TCCTTGCCTTGGTCCTCATTGTCATGCTCGTGTGCTCACCATGGCGTAATACGTATACAATACCATGCGTGCTCACCATTGCGCGCGATGATAATTCTTATAAAATGTCGAAGAGATGCATCGTAACGTCAGCGCGCGAGACGAAGAGACGCATCGCCCGTCGATGTGTGAGACGAAGAGATGCATCGTATGGGAGCCGAAACATTGAATTATCACAGACGGTTCTTATTAAAAATCGTTTATGATGAGCCCTAAATCTGATCGCGCGGGAGCCGAAGCATTGAATTATCACAGACGGTTATATTTAAAAACTGTCTATGACGTATGTAATCACAAAAAGGAGTGTCAACTGTATTTATGAAAAATAATTCCCGAAAAGACGGTGATGCTTTGATTCCGTTTGACTTTTGTCTTTATTCGTTTAATCTTGCAACAAGTTGGCCTATAAATAAACCATCAGAAGGGCAGAACTAAGAAAAAATCACTCACAATCCCATCTTTTCTTACTTCCATTTCTTCTTAAAGTTCTCATCTCCATACCCTTCTACTAAGACAAAATTTACAGAACAAATTGACTTTTTCGACCACCGTGCATGGAAAGAACAAAATCCATGGATGATCGATCGACTACTATACTTCAATTTAGTTGTTGGAAAGTCAATTAATTTGGTCTATAGATTTGAAGTGTCTTCAAGATATTGGTACAAGATCATTTCCCTATACGATCAGTTGAGCACGTCACAGTCTATGATGTGTAAGTTCCGATCGATCGATCACGTGAAGTAATTCATGTATTCTTCGTTGATCGATCGGACGTTACCGCCAAGACGTGAAGTTACACATGATCTGGAACAAAGGTGCGCACCTACCGGATTACATATCTTGATCTACTTTCTTCTGTTGGGGAAATCAGCTTCAATTCGACCACTTTAAAAGATCAATCCGGCCCGACCAGGAGTGGTCGGAATCGGCTATAATTAGTTGTTTCTAATTACAGACGGTTCCAATAAATAACCGTCTATGAATTTAGTATTATCATGGACAGTTCTTATTTAGAACGGTTCGTGACACTTCACAGATGGTCTTCAATATGAACCGTCTGTGATATTACCTCTTAACAGACGATTTTTAACGTAGCCAGTAACACAGATGGCCTCTAAACCAAAGCCGTCTGTGATTGCATGTAATACAGATGGTTTTGGTCAACCGTCTGTGATGAGGCGTCTAGTATTAGCCTTTTTGTAGTAGTGTTTATTCCTACTAGTCCCCATAGGTAAAAGCAAATTTTCCGATTTTCGGCCAAAATTCTGAACACTGAGTACATGCACGCTTGTATTGTCACAGTGGTAGATGTTTTGCAATTTGCACGCTTTATAGGTTTCTTATATTTTACCTGGAGAGACATGGTATCCATGCTTCCTCAGCAAATAAAATTGGAGAGCTGTAGTGTGCAGGTCACAACCATCCTCTTTGCCAGCCTCGTGAACCCCCCGCGCAGTACATCGTCGATCTTCTTCTCGTAGTGATAGTCCACGCAAAGACGCTCCAACGTATCAACAAGCTCATGTTTTTGAGGCAGAACGGCAGAAGCAGAATCTAGTATCATTTTTTGCACCTATTCCTCCATAACTTGAGCCTTGTTCGTCATGAACAAAATCTATACACGACAAGTACGCATGCCATATGTCAAGCCTGAGCTTGTTCTTCATGACAAAATTAAATTAAAGGAAATTAGATTGATTATTAACTACCTGTGAAGCAGTGCATGTCCTGAAGGTGAGGAAGTAGTCACCCCAGACGTTATTAGGATGGTGAAACCTGGGCTTGCGCAGGTCGTCGTCCACTTGAGTGGCACAAATGTTTGCACTTGTCGCGGTTGCAGACTGAACCTTCTGTCTCTCTCTCCTCTAGCTTCGTACCTATGCCTACCTCTCGTACTACGTACTCAGGTCGCTACGAGGCTTGGCCTTCCATCTCGACCGGCTGGCTTTATAAGTCCATGCCTATTGCACAAACAGACCAAGAAATTAATAATTCTAAGAAACTGTTAATGGGACTGGACTATACATACAAACCCCTATTAGCCAGATACTCTCATTTAGCAAAAAATGGCGCCACGGACTCGCCAACAGGTGACATGTGTCAAGTCCCTGACATAGGGGATGAGACTTCCCTAAGTCCCCTCCCCAGGGGAGGGGACCTCCCAAGTCTGTTCCCTAGGGAAGGAGACTTCCCTCGTCCGCACGATTTAGTTGTAACCCCCCATTGTAATTAATTAGTTATAATTAGGTAGTCATAACTGATTAGTTGTAGTTAAATATTATTAATTCATTAGTTGTAATTAATTTAGTCGTAATTAATTTAGTTATAATCAATTAGTCGTAGTTAGTTAGTCCAAATAAATTAGTTGTAATTATTACTTCTAAATTAATAATTAATTATGACTAAATTAATAATACAACTTGATTTCACACGCCCTGATTTGACAATAATGTGGAGAGAGAGAGAGAGAGAGATGAGGAAGAAGCCCTTTTACGGGTTGATGTGTGTGCCCATCTGTTCTAGTTGAATGGTGAATGAGCTATATATGCACACGTGGATGCCATGTTGTCACATCCCTAAACTAATAAAGAACTTATTATGCATCTCATTAGCATTCACCATGTTTTGAAACTTTTTATTTTAAATTTTGCACTTGGAAAATCTCAAAATACATTTGAAATCTACACTTCTAATTGATCTCCAAACTAGAAACCGAAACTAATGCTACTGAAAAACCTCTGGAAATAATTTATTCAAATACTATATTATTTATCATGAATTAATATAATTTTTCCCAAATTTTTGGGACTGGTTTGAACTCTAAGAAAATTCAAACACTATTAAAAGACCTAGTTTAAGTTTGAATTTATATATCACAAATTATATCATGAACAGTAGGGTTCAATAATTTTTATGGACACTAGGTTATCCCAGGAACCCCCACAAATTATTTCATGATTTTAGGAATTTTATTTCTATTTTTAAGCCCTGGTCAAAGTAGAGGAAGTGATTTAAAATTCAGTCAAAACCCTGGACCTAAACCACTGCCTCTTGTTCCTTGGGCTCGAACCCGACTTCGGTCACTTGACTCGGTGGAGTCAACTTATATAACTAATCTTACCACGGGATAAGTTAGCCAAGCTTTATATCTCCGAATTGTTTGTCTCCATGGTGTACCAAAAGTCATCGTTTGGATAGAGGTCCTCGGTTCACATCTTACTTGGAAGTGCTTACATAAAGCGTTGGGGACCAATCTATCTTTCGTTCCGCTTACCACCCACAAACCGAAGAGCGGTGAAAGGGTGAATCAAATTTTGGAAGACCTTCTCCGAGCATGTGTGCTGTCCTATAGCAAGAATTGGGAGAAATGCTTACCGTTATGGAGTTCTCCTACAACAACGCTTTCCAATCAAGCATTCAAATGTCACCCTTGAGGCATTGTATGGGAGAGCTTGTAGGACACCCTTGAACTGGTCAGAAGCCGGGAGAGGCCATTTATGGTCCAACCTTGGTAGAGGATGCGAGAAGAACAAGTTCGTGTCATCATGAACGGCTTCGGACGGCTCAATCTCGTCAGAAGTCCTATGCCGACCATCGTCGTCGTGAGTTGAGCTTTGAGGTGGATGATCATGTCTATCTTAAGGTTTCTCCAATGAAAGCAACACATCGTTTCCAAGTCAAAGGCAAATTGACACCTCGCTACATCGGACCTTTCCGAATTCTAGCAAAGTTGGGACCGGTGGCTTATCAAATAGAATTGCCACCATCACTTGTGGATGTACATGATGTCTTCCATGTTTCACAATCGAAGAAGTGTCTTCGCATCCCAACCAAAGCAAGCGAACTAGAAAACTTGACCTCCAACCCGATCTTTCTTATCAGGAGCACCCGATTCGAATTCTTGAAGAAAAGGAGCGCAAGACACGTAATCGCAATATCAAATTCATCAAGATTCAGTGGATCAATCACACTGAAGATGAAGCAACATGGGAGTGGGAAGATCAAGTGTGGGCCAATTATCCAGATCTTTTTCCTTCTACTTAAAATGTCTTCGAATCAAGAAAGGAAAGTTTAAACAAAGCAATGGGAAGAAAAATGTAGCAACCATTCCTTGTAACCTTACTAAGATATCATAGTACTATCTTTGAAGGAAATCAAGACAACAGATGTAATGTCTTCCTGTAAAACTTTTCTATTCAACTTCCACCCTATCGATCTCGGGGTCGAGATCTTTTGTAAGGGGGGGAGGTTTGTCACATCCCCAAACTAATAAAGAACTTATTATGCATCTCATTAGCATGCACCATGTTTTGAAACTTTTTATTTTAAATTTTGCACTTGAAAAATCTCAAAATACATTTGAAATCTACACTTCTAATTGATCTCCAAACTAGAAACTGAAACTAATGCTACTGAAAAAATATGGAAATAATTTATTCAAATACTATATTAATTATCATGAATTAATATAATTTTTCCCAAATTTGTGGGACTGGTTTGAACCCTAAGAAAATTCAAACACTATTAAAATACCTAGTTTAAGTTTGAATTTATATATCACAAATTATATCATGAACAGTAGGGTTCAATAATTTTTATGGACACTAGGTTATCCCAGGAACCCCCACAAATTATTTCATGATTTTAGGAATTTTATTTCTATTTTTAAGCCCTGGTCAAAGTAGAGGAAGTGATTTAAAATTCAGTCAAAACCCTGGACCTAAACCGGCTGCTACTGTTCCTTGGGCTCGAACCCGACTCGGTCACTTGACTCGGTGGAGTCAACTAGTTGCACCTCCGCATGCAACCCTTGGATCATGGATAGCGGCCCAGATCTCCTCGGTCAATCGACATGTCCGAACCCCTCCCTGATCTCGTCCGTCCGTTCGCAATCCAACGGCCGATCAAAAATCACTTAATCTCACCTCGCCGAGTCACTGTCAGCTCGGGCCCACATGACAGAGTCGTCTTCTTCCTCGGGCAGGCGCGTGCGCAGGAGCCGAGCTCCACGCAGCCGCGAATCTCTTCATGCACCGGTGACACCGTCAATCCGCCGCTGCCGTTGGCCACTCCTGGAGCTTCTGCACTTCACGCCGCCTCCATTTTCGTCATTGCCCGAGCTTAATACTCCCTCGACACCCCGTTTCTCCCTCACTTCTCCTCTGTTGACCGAGGAGAGGGAAGCTCGTTCTTGCTCCCTACGCAGGTAAACTCCCACCGGGGGATGTCATTCTTTTCTTTGTTCCATGCCTTCTCCATTTTTGCTAAGCTCAGCTCTTGTTCTTGCTTGTAGCCTCTGGTTCACCTTCGTGCTCTAGTTCACGTCCAGAGCACGCACTCGGGGACATCTTCTTGCCATCCTCATCTCCGGTGAGGTACTTGGACTTTCTTTCGCGTCATATAGTGTCTTATAGCATGGTTATGATAACCCCTAAACTTATTTCAACAATGCACGACAGCACTTCGTGGATTTGAAGAAATTGGGCTTTCGGTCGAAGAACAAACCCTTCATCTCCCACGTTGTTTCGGTAAGGCTTATGTTGATTCCTTGCTATTACAGCATCCTTATAGGATCTTCGAACTATCCCGAGCATTCATTTGTTTTAGTTTTGCTTCCAGTATCCTATCCACGTGGAGCCGTGTTCTCACCATCTTTCTTCTCCGGCGCCGGCGCAGCTCCAGCATCCCCAAGCTTCCCCAGGCCCTCTCCAAGCTCAGGTAGCTTACTCATAGTCCTTAGGACCTCAGGCACCCGCTTGTTTGCGTTGCGGAGCTCTCTTTTGCTTGTTGCGGTTTTGCCGTAAGTTTGCCGTCGCTCACCTCCGGCTAGCCGCCGGTACAGGCCGGCTCAGCCGTCGAGACCACTTCCATTGGGAGCGCAGCGCTATTGTGCACCTAAACATGCTCTTGGTTCACACCGCCGGGGTCGGAATCGCCGGCGAACGGTCGGGCAACCGCGCGGGAACGTGTCGTACTCCGACCGGCACTGTAGCCGGGAGTTTACGGCAAATGACGGCCATTAATGCCTAATGATTAGATTAGCCATAAATTGTTGTCTTAGCCGTCCTAATGTTTCACTTACGTGTGGGCCCGAGCACAGAAAACGGCGGGAGTTAAACCAGAGCAAAGAGTGACTGACATGTGGACCTTAAGCCTTAAGTCCCGTGCGCTGTGCGCATGCGTCGGTGGACCAAGTCCGTGTACGTGTCGCCGACAATGGACCCACCGTCGAACAAAAATTAAATCGAGCGAAACGAAAAATGCAGCATTCACGGCCCACGGGTCATTGACGCGCTAGGCTAGCGCCGGTGAGAAAGGTAGTAAAACTTTATGAAATTCGAAATCTGTTATTTTCCACTTTGAAAAATATGTATAACTTCTAAAATGCATAACTAATTCATTTTAACTTCAAAATGAGTGAAACCACTTCTGGTAATTTTCTTATTTAATGAACTTTATATGAAAATTTGTTTCAACCATGTCTCTGTAGAAGAGAGCATTATTTTGGAAATAAGCCATTAACACTATTATTTTTACAATAGAAAAGGGCTGATAACTTCAAAAAAATTCATAAGTAATTCATGGAAACTCCAATTAAGGCAAACTAAACTATTTTGAACTTGTAATAATATTGCCTATTTATCCATATAATCCACGTACTCGCCACTTCCCTACAAAATTTCACTTCATAATTAAATTACATAAATGAAGGCATATTGAAATACGGAAATTCAAACCACTATAACTTTCATATACTAAATCAAAATGAAATAATTCTTTCACCAAAAATCATTTAAAATCATGACTTAGCTACTGTAGAAAAATCATGCATTTTTGAGCATTTTGATTTTTGAAGTATTTCTCGATGTTTATTCGGTATTGTATTTATATAGATTCCGAGCCTATTGACGTTGACTCTTACGCTACTGATAGTGAACAACTACTTTATCAGCAAGGCAAGCATCCTTTGAACTTTCTTTTTGCATCATATTTGATCCCAATTTTGTTAGGGTAGATGCAATGATAATTGCTTGCATGATAGTTTTATAATGTCGCTATTTTTGTGATGAGTAGTTAGACACATCCTATTATCTTGTCATTGTGGCTATCCATGAATTACCCCAGTACTGAAATATTTATGATAGGATGTATGAAATAATGTTGTTCGAGTTTGCTTAGCCATGCAAGTCTAGAAACGGTAGTTTCATTGTCGGGAATAACCCGACAATTATGGGATAAACACAACTCTCACTATATACTTTTGTTTCAGATCTTCGTATCTGTTTTATAAGTGAAATTTTGTCATTTTAAATGAGCTTTTGGTCTGGACAAGTGTTGGTTAGTGATGGTGCCTTCGTGCACGAGATTTGGGTATGTGGTTTGGCTTGTCTGGACAATTAAGGACCGAACTTTGGGTTGTTGCGATTCAAGCAAAACTCGTGCTATCACACGCGATATATGGGTGCCGTATGGTTAAGTAGGGGGAAGGTTTTATTGTGTTGAGTCCCACGGTGGTGAAATTGTAAGGGCATGGGACCGTGAAATCTCGTGTTCCTTTTGGGCCGATAGGATGGGGGCGTTAACGTCTTGTGTTTCCTAGGATATATAGGATGGAGGCGTTAACGTCTTGTGTTTCCTAGGAGCCATGGGTTGAGGGACTTAGCTCAATGAGATCTTCTTGCTAAAAACAACCGTATCTTGATTTACCCGGCCGGCATACCTTGGGAAGTATGTTATATTCGGAGGCATCTGGAGGCTTACGGGCTAATCAAGTCGTGTGGGTAAAGTAGTACACCCTGCAGGGTATAATCTATTCGAATAGCCGTGTCCACGGTTATGGACGACCGCTTGAAACCTGTGGCTGCTTATTGTTAGAATTGAAAATGAAATTGTGGTTAACCTCGGTATCGTCATGAATGGGATATTCATGCTTGTTGTTGTATCAAAGTGTACCGCCACTTTGTTTGGGAATGATTCATTTATTATTGAAATTATCACTTGTTCACATGCTTTACTTCTACTTCAAATCTGATTTTGAAATGGCACTTGAAAAACTAGTATGTGTAGGTTGTTCGAGATTATGCGTCGTTTCGCAAAACTAAGCCAATATGAGCCCTTCCTTTGAATGACCTTATGCATAACTATTTTTATTTGTGTAAGACTTGCAGTACTCTTTGTACTCGGCCGGATGTTCTGGCTTTACGGTGAGGAGGGTAATGAGACCGACGAGCTCGTCGGTGTCGATTTAGGCGACACCGATGAGTAGCGTGCTATCTTTTAATCCCAGTCGGTTGCCGATGGGTTGTGGGCATACCACTGCTGGCCTTTTGGTTTATTTGTTCGTTTCCGCTGCTACTTAATACTCTTATGTTAATTTGGCCGGTCGGCCACTTGTATTAGTTGTAAACTTGGATCTTTGTTGTATGCCTTTTGTACTATTTATGTATGGTTGTTGTATGGATGTAATCAACGTTGTATGAGAGTATGAATTTATTGGTCGCTGATCTTGGGAGCCAATATAAGTCATACTCGCTGTTCATGGGTTCCCATTTAACTCGCTAAGTGTCGTGCTTGGCTTGTTGGAGAACCAACAATCATGCAGTGCTCGCAGAGGAGCGGCGCGCATGATCGTCGGGGCTCTAGTTCGCAGTCAAGACTCTCATTTAGACTGAGTTAAGTTGGAATTCATTTACCGGAGACCTAGGGTTATGTCTCTAAGACCATGCTTAGTCTTGGTCTTACGGAGATAACTCTGGGGTCCCCACACATGTGATCCAAACTTGAACATGTAGATGCCGCCTTAGTCAAAACCGGGGTTGTTTTGGGTGCAGGGGTGATTTACACTGGTTTTGCTAGTTCAAGGGGACAAAGCGAATGATTTTGTAGTTCAGGGTATTATTTGTGAAGGAACACGGGTAGACTACACTAGCGCAATTTAAAAAACCTACCCCACAACCAAGGAACCTCCGTTAGTAATAGATCACGGGATTACCACTAGACGCGTAGATTCGCAGCGGAAGAAGAGTCGATGTAGCGTGTTGGTGCGGTTGTAGTCGTACTAGTATTGCGCCTCCTCCAAGTGTTCCTCGTAACCGTCACAAATTGCGGATCGTCCTAGCGTTGAAGCCTCGCAGCAACGCCTCCAAGGTATCCACACGTACGGGACAGGGACACCATGCGCCAGAGTGCTAGCACCGGCTGCACGGTTTTGGGCGCGGGAGGTGTGACATGTAGTAACGCGTTTCAGCATGGGAGCAACTCACTGCTTTGGCTAGAACGTCGGGTGGAAGCGGCGGCAGCGTACAGAGTGTCGCCGGACGCGAAGAAGAAACAGGCGTTCCTAGGGCTTTGGCTGCTAGAGAGAGAAAGGTGGTGAGGGATAGAAAGAGGACATTGATGAGGTATAAAGGGACATGAAGAAATGGGCCGAAGTCCATCAATGCGACCGGGAGGCTTGGCAAGTGGCGGCGGCCATGGAGAAATGGAGCTCAAAAGAAGCTCAGGGAAGGGAGAAATGGAGAGGGGAGGTGAGGGAAATGGATAGGGGGAGATGACACACTGGATGCTCGGGTTATATGGGGTGAGAAGGGCTGAGTAGTTACGAGAGCTGGGTTATATGGGGTGAGAAGGGCTGATAGTTGGGGGTGGCAACTCCAGTTGGTATGCTACTTCGCCTTTTCTCTCGATGATTCGATATGGTCCGATGTACTGAGGTGCTAATTTTTTGTGGACTTGGAAATGACAGATACCTCACAGCGGTAAGACCTTGATATAAATGTAGTCGTTTGCTTCAAAGCTTAGCTCATGGCGGCGATGGTTGGCATAGCTCTTTGACGCTACTACGCTTCTTTCAAGCGCCCCTTTATCGCGTCGATGTGCTCTAGTGCTTCTTGGATGATGGTCGGTCCAAAGAATTGTCTCTCGTTGACCTCGGGCCACCAGAATTGTTTCCAGCGATCTCGATACATCTTGGTACTCCTGGGTGAATGGAGAGTGGTGAATCGTGAGCTTCCCTGAGGATTAGCTCCTTGAATTCATGACTATCAGGCACATAGAGTTGTTTTGCATGCATAACCAATCCACTTAGGTTCTCAGTGAATTATGATTCCCTACCATTCTGCAATTCATGCTAGATTTCGGCGATCGCTGGATCCTTGAGTTGAGCAGCTTGGATTTGAGATTCGAGGGTAGGTTGTAATACTGGGGCAGCAACATAACCTTCCTCGACCACTTCTAAATTTATCTTTCAAAACTATTCATGCAACATCGGTTGATTTGCATCAATCGAAACATTTATGCAATGAAGTTTTTGGCTAAGGGCATGGGCTACAACGTTGGCTTTACCGGGGTGGTAATGGATGCCAAGATTGTAATCCTTGATTATCTGAAGCCATCTTCATTGTCTTAGGTTTAGATCCGGTTGTGTGAAGAAATATTTCAGGCTTTTGTGATCGGTGTAGATTTCGCACTGATTGCCGATGAGGTAATGCCTCCAGATCTTGAGAGCATGAACCATGGCGACTAATTCCAAGTCATGAGTTGTGTAATTAGTCCCATGGGGTCGCAATTGACGCGAGGCATAGGCTACCACCTTGCCCTCTTGCATTAGTACACAACCGAGGCCGTGGCGGGATGCATCACAATACACAAGAAAGCTTTTGTGTATGTTGGGTAGAGTAAGCACTGGGTCTATTGTGAGCCTTTTCTTCAATTCTTGAAAGCTCTCATCACAGGATGCTGACCATTCGAACTTCTTCTTCTTCTTCAGAAGTTGTGTTATTGGTCTTGCGATTTTGGACAAGTTCTCGATGAACCGACAATAATATCCGGCCAGACCGAGGGAACTTTGAACTTTCGGAATGGTGTGGGGCTGTTCCCAAGCTAGGACATCTTGTACTTTGCCCAGGTCCACTGATATACCTCCTTTAGATAGAACATGACATAAGAAACTGACTTCTTTTAGCCAAAATTCACACTTGCTAAATTTTGCATACAACTGATATTCGCGCAGTTTGTCGAGCACCATACAAAAGTGTAGCTCATGTTCTTCTGAGTCCTTAGAATAGATAAGAATGTCATCGATGAAGACCACCATGAACTGATCCAAGTACTCCATAAAAATCTTGTTCATAAGGTTCATGAAACTTGAGGGAACATTGGTGAGTCCGAATGTGTACAAGCCGTAACGGTTAGTGAATGCAGACTTTGCAATCCCTTTTGGCACGATCTTGAGTTGGAAATATCCGAACCTCGGTTCAATCTTGGAGAAGACACAAGCACCATTCATTTGATCAAACAAATCATCAATCCTCAAGAGGATATTTGTTCTTGATGGTGACTTCGTTTAAAAGCGGTGAGTCGACACACATCCTTAGACTATCATCTTTCTTCTTTACGAATAGCGGGGCTTTCCATGGTGATGGTGGGATGGATGAATCCTTTGTCCAATTGCTCCTTGAGTTGTTGTTTTAATTCAACCAACTCATCAGACTCCATTCAATAAGGTCACTTGGATATGGGTGTTGTCCCAGGTAGCAAATTGATAACAAACTCTATGTCACGGTCTGGCGGCATCCCTAGTAATTCATCTGGAAACAAGTCAGAATATTCACATACCACGGGCACCTGACTAAGCTTTGGGATTAAGATGGAGTTGAGTGTGGGCTACTACGATGGAGCGGCATATGTGGAGGAAAAAACAACCCGTTCCCCGTCAGAATTGACAAGAGAAACGACTCGCTCTGCACAATCAATTACTCCCTTGTGTTTGGATAGCCAGTCCATCCCAAGAATTATATCTAACCCAGGGGTATCTATCATAATGAAGTTGACTTCGAATCGTACCCCATTGATTTCAATTCGAACATCAAGACATCTGAGTTTTGCCCTCATGACAGACCTGGGTGAGTGAACTAGTATGATGCTTTCTAGGGATGTAGTTCTTAATTCTTATTGCATGGTGAACTTTTTAGAAATGAATGAATGAGAAGCTCCAGAATCAAATAACACCAATATAGGTACTGAGTGGATGAGAATAGTACCCATCACTACATCAGGCTCTGCATTGGCCTCCTTGGCGGTCGTATGGTTTAGACAGCCACGCCCGAAACCTTACGTCGATTTGGGGGCTTGCTGCCCTCCTTGTCCTTGTGCAAGGCCCTGAGGTCATTGTTGGACGCCATGGGGTTGAGGTTGAGGCGCTAGAAAATTCTTCTTCGGGCATTCCATTGCATAGTGCTCATGTTCTCCGCAACCATAGCAGGTGACGACTGCTGCCTGGTTTTACATACCGGACGGCTGTCCTCCATGGTTACATTGCTGAACCAGAGCCTGCTGTGGGCGAGGACCTTGGGCATGGAACCTCGGAGGTGGTGGTGCCGAAGGATGTGTGTTTGATGGTTGCCAAACGTGTGGTCTTGGTGTGCCGCTGCTTGCTGATTTTTGTGCAAGCCACTTGTGCTTGCGGCTCTCCACCACTGTTCGGGTGCTATCTTCAGCCCAGATGGCCTTGTTGATCATGGTCTGGAAGTTGGGGATGTCATGGGAAGCAATTAACCACTTCATCTTATCGTTGAGGCGTTCCCAAAAAAGAGCAACCTTCCTTTCTTCGTTCGGTATCTCGAACGCAGCATAGCGAGCAAGATAGTTGAAGTGATGGAGGAACTCCATCACCACCAGGTTCCCTTGCCGGAGTTCATAGAATTCCCGCTTCTTGATGTCCATGAGGCCCGAGGGAACATGCACATCACGGAACGCCTTCTTGAAGGCGGTCCATGTGAGAGTCTGGCCTTCTTCCATAATGGCCTGATGGTTCTTCCACCAAGTAGCTGCAGCTCCTTGTAGTTGATAAGATGCATATAGCACCTTCTCCTCGTCATTGCACTGGGCAATGACTAGCTTGCTCTCGACAGTGCGAAGCCAGTCGTTAGTGTTGAGAGGGTCAACTGCCGATGAGAAGGCCGGTGGCCGAGTTCGCATGAACTCACCCATCTTGGACTGCGATTGGTTTGTAGCAGCTCTGCTTCCTCTGACAATAGTGCCAAGGGTAGCGGTGTTCTGCACCAACTGTTCGAGCAGTAGAGTGTTCGTCTATCACCCCTGTCCAATCATGGCTAACACTTCTGCCATGGTGGGCGGTGGTGGCAAAACTTCGGGTTCTTCGATGGAAGCAGGCTGAGGTGGCTCAGCTTGTGTCGCTAATGTAGAAGGATGTAACGGGTTGGGTCGTGGAGGATTAGGAACCTCGCCTCCCTGTTGCCATGATTCAAAGGTAGCTCCCGTTGCCATGAGTTGACGAACGGAGTGTGTTACTGGCATCTTATTCATACATCGCATAATTTGAACATACATGCGTACGGTAAGGGGGGAATAAGCATAAGTTAAGTGGGTCGGCAAGTAACATCATCTCATGCTAAAATAACTTGTCTAATTTGAAAATATGCTTGTTTTTAAACCATGAGGGCAGCACACATGAATTTCAACATACTAGTAAATTTTACATGGTGCATATGCCCGTTGCTTACACATTAAAAAATAAAGCAACTTAAACCATCATAAGTATAAAATTACAACCATGATACATTAATATGCTACATAAATTTGGGCATAAAAAATACCCAAAATGCTCACACTAACGTCCTACAAGTGAGCTCTCAACTGCTTGTTCTCATCTAGTCGTCGTGTCCGCGCCGTGCAGTGGTTGTCGACTCCGGGGCCGCGGAGGGGGAAGGGTCAAGGTACTCGTCCTCCTCGCTCTCTTCATGGAGAAGATGGTGTCGCTACACTGCTCATGGCAGCTCTTCTGCATCCGACTAAGTGGCCATCATTCAATGGCAGTGACCGATAGCCGACATGCGGGGACGTCAAGCACCTAATCGGATACGGCTGGTGGGCTCTGGTAACTCCTCAGCGGGCACCAGTACAGCATCCTCCCTGTACAGTAGCTCCCATGAGAATAGTCCTTGAGCTACCATTGGAGCGATGTTGTCCTCGAAGATGGAGATCCTCCATCGGGCTTCTAGCAGCTCGCGAGTTACGCGACAGAGGTATCCGTCGAGCAATCTCACGAGACTAGCAAGGTGCAGGTGGGGAGTGAGGAACGACCTTCCCTCCACCTGATATATGTGCTCCTTCCTATCCACCATCCGTGCGGGTAAGTGGAAGAAAGGGTCCTCTAGCTCCAGCAGCTCATGTCGCAGACGCATGATGGCGACATAGGCTGCATCGTAGAGCGACATCAGGATAGTAGAGCCCCTCCCAAATTAACGGAAGGTGGGGTCTCCAAAGAGACATCCTTGCATGAGCAACTGGGTGAGGTACTCTGTTGACGCCGCACTGGAGGGCGTGCTAAAGACCGTATACTACGGCGTGTACGGTCAGTCAACGTGCTGTAGCATCACCCATAAGGTGTGTTGCAATATACCCTCCTCGAAGGCACTCGTGCGGTATTGTGGCTCCCAGTAAGTCGGCATCTATATGTTATGAAAGAGGAAAGTTAGTGATCATGTAATAAGAGGCATGGATAAGAAATGACATTAGACAAGAAAAGAATTGTAGCACCACTTCTTATTCATTCTCTACGTTACTTAATCAACACCTATGGCTCATTTTTGGGTTATACTACCCCTTGGTCTTTATATACGATTAGACCTTATAATACCAATCAATTTAACACCAAATGAAGGTAGGAGGGGTTTAAATAATAGTACATTACATCATTTTTTAGAAAGTACTAGGTTTTGAAATTTTTGGAAAACTATCTAGAATGATACACTTATTAGTTTAATATTGAAATTTCCAAAAGAACTTCGTGTAGGATGTTTTATGGACTTTTCCTAAACACTTTGGCTCTGTTTTCATGTCCTATAAGTGATTAAAAATATTTATTTTCAGAGAGCACACTGTCTCTCAAAACTAGGACTATTTTGAAAGAGATAAGGGGAGATGACCAAAAGAGTGACTTCGATAAGAGGAGAATGCTAAGAGAGGTAAGATTGGCAAAACTCCTAAATTTCCAGATTCATTTTCAAGACTAAAATAGGTTACATTTTGAAAACTAAGTCCTAATCTAACAACCATGCTATCTAGGGCTTGTCCTATAGTCAGTATGGCTCTGATACTAGTACTGTTGGACCCCGAGCTTTGAATATCCGAAGCTCTCGTCTGTGTACCGTACTAGTCCTATGATTAGTGGCTAGTACACACATCGAAAACATTGATAATCATATCCATATATTAAAACATACAGAATAAAGCAAAATATGGTACATAACTTAAGCGATTACATTAATTACATCACAAGGGCCGACCGGCAAAATAAAAGCTTAAGTGCCTGAAGTAGCAAAGTAACAGCAGAAGTAAAATAGGTAATAAGTCCAAAATTCCAGCGGCATGCCCATCCGAACCCTTAGGCAAATGACTAGAGAAAAGTCCTAGAAAGACCCGTTACCGAACCCACCGGTTCCGAGTGTAAAGAAGCCGTCGTCCAGCGTGGAGTCGTCCTCTAACTCTGAACAACAATTTAAGCAAGATTGAGTACATTGTGTACTCAGCAAGACTTGTAGTGTATCGTAAAATTTATATAAATGCAAGGCTAACAAGAGGTAAGGTTCTATGCTACAAGTTATTTTCAGCATTAAGAAAGTTTTGTTTGCAATATCAATATGTAGTATTTTGCAACCAGAGGCGGTGGCAGTGTGAGGCTTGCTCGCCGACGTCGAGAACGTTGCTCGTTCCCAGGAATCAAGGAGCGAGAAGCTCTGATTCTTAGCGGTAGGCGAGAATGGCAAGCTAGGGAGTTTGTGACATGGTTGATTGCTTAAGTACAACTAAGAATGGCACAACAAAGACGGCGAGAAACTACAGCCGCGACTAGAATCTCGCGCTGGCTCTGGTCTCTCCGCCCGTGCGAGAAAAGGGCGCCGATCAAGGGTTGCTAGCATGGGCAAGGAGCAGGTGGATGCGATGAGGGTAGTTGGGACGCGAAACCGTGGGCGATGGTCGCGAACTAGGGGTGGAGTAGGCATGGTCGCAGGCGTGCTGGCACGCGGGCGCGAGGTGGAAGAAGTCTCCTAACGCGCAGGCTCGGTGTGTCAGCGAGAGGAGAGCGAGGGCGAGCGAGGCGAGCTGTGCTGGGCTGAGGTGAGGCGCAGAGGAGTTGGGCCGGGCAGATTCGGCCCAATAGGGTGAGCAGGAAATTCAAATGAGTTTTGAATTTCCGAGAAAAGGCTGATAGTTTGATGAATTTTTAAATGTAGTAAATGGGCTGCAAAAATTATTAAAATTGTTATGGAGGCTCCTGACAAGGTATGATTTATTGTATAATTTTTCCAGAATTTTATCTATTCTTAATGTTTCATGAAAAATCATCCAAGCTGCTGTTGGTATGTGAATGCAATAATTGTTTTAAAGAAAACAAAATTAAAAAACATGCTCAAATCATTTTCCCCACATATAAACATGTTCAAAATTGTTCCCTCATTTATTTTTAATACACTTACCCAAAATTGGGATTTTTGGGATGTTGCACTCCTTTCACTCATGCACTTTTAGGGGGTAATTTTTTTTAAAAAATTCCTCGTTTCATTGACCATTCAACAATAAAAGGATCTTGCCGAAAGAATCAGCTGCACTTCGAGTGGACTTTGGCAGGAATGTACATAGGTGGCAGTTAAGGGTACTGAGTTTGGCCAGAAACCGGAAAAGCCCATTTTAGTGGAAATAAAATGGGCCCATGTTCTTGCCGAATGAATCTCTGACCCCAATAATTTTATTTGACTAGTCTAATTTTGCAACTGAATTAAGTTGGATCTACACGGGCGATTCTCAGTGTACACGCGTACCTCATAAATAAAAGGTAGATATGAAAGAAGCCATTTGATAATACAACTTTTCAACCGTAGTAAATGTTTGTAGCTTACAAGCTCTACAAGAGCAATACAATATACATGTTTTCTTATTGGAAGGTATATGGGGGCATCAAGACCCTCTTAACTTGGTATGGGGTACATATATTATTCCATTATTGAAGGATGATAGCTTCCTAAGTTTTGATATATATTGGTTGTAACGGGTACATTCTATTATTGAAGGATTATAAGTACGATATATATTGGTCCAACTTTATGTAGTCTTCTGAAATTACTGTGGGAAGCTGTCATGCTGAATCAGTAGATTCAGACTAAGTTGACACATATTGAATCTATCGTGCTTTTGAGGTTGTGTGGGATGGTGTATGCATCTTCGCGTTTGTAAATAAAATCCATTGACCGTCCTAGATTGACCGCTTTCTCCAAAAGCGCCATGGGATGTTTTTGTTCAAGAACCTCTTCAGAAATGTCCATCCATGATTCCTCAATTATCCCTTGAAGCTTTTCATTGGCTTGCTCTACAGTGAACCCATACTCCTTCATGCATGTTTGCACAGTGGATACCACATGCTCTGACTCTTGTTCTCGCTTCAAAGGGAAAAAAAAATCTGCATGAGCTAGCCTAGACCAAAATCATTCTTGAAGTTAAGTACGAACCAGGTATAGAATGGATTAAAATGGCTACATATATCACTATAATTCACTATATCTATATCATAAATTATTTTGAAATGTGTCAACATATAATAATTTGTATGTACACTCCTTCTGTGAATTTGCTAAGTGCTTGAGACATAAATGTTGAACAGTCAACTTCTAAAAAAAAATCTATACATTAGAAAATAACCAAATTTTTTATTGCCTTTACTAAAAGGATGCCAATATTAGAAAACATTAACAATAGCAATAGCTAGAGTATGTGTTACCTCATGTGACATTATGTCGTTACCAAGGCGCCCGATTATGCAAACAGCTCTAACAATTTTTGGATAGGTAAAAACCCAATCGATATCCTCAGTAGTTGCCATATCTCCTAGAATGAATGCAGTGTTCGTTATATGCATACAAGCACTACTGCACACTGAAAATTGTAGATGCTCCTCAATGTTAGCCGGTACATAACGTTCGTCACGCCATTTCACCTCAGCATTGTAACATTTGGCCATATCAATTACCTATATACATGTAGAAAATGTCAAAATTCAAATGTTCAGAATCATGTTTGGTGGCAATCAACTTCTATAGTTTTCTTTCTTTGTGTAAGGAACCCACTCAGCGTACATTAAAACCATAGCATGTTATAAATTTCTGTGGACTAAAAACATTAGAATTGGAACATTATCATATTTTAGACCAATTTATCATCACCAATTTTGGACACATCAAATGTGTACTCTCTTGGCAAAAAGAATTGTACTACAAATCAGCACGTGTAAGGACAAATTTATTGGCCCACATAGATATTAGCCATCTATGTCAGTTTATTTATATTTATTTACAAAAGATCATGTTTTATCTGTTGTGTGATTTGTGCGACTGTAGATATTAGTCATGTTACTATTGAATAATATCATGTAATAGCCTTAGACTAGAAATCTAATATTGTATGGTTAATTAATGATAGCAATGGAAATTTGAATCTGTCTACTTGTGATGCACAATTATAATAATTTTCCCCAAGTTTTTTTTGGTTGTCCATTTCCTTTCAGAAGACAAAATTATAAACTCTTGCAACATATTTGAGTACTTCCTTACTAACCATCATGAGTCCTTCAAAATAACTTTTAAAATGGTAAATGAAAAAGATGAACCTCGAGCAATAGAAGGCTCCTAAGGCCCTCTAGACGGATCTAATATTGACTGACATTTTAATTACGGACTGTATGTTACTATTTTCTCCAATAAATACAAAATTCTGTTGCAGATTGGTTCAGAAGAACAACTTGCCAGCTTTTGGACCAATTCAGCATGTTTATTTTTCTGACGTTTCAGGTCTTCTACAATGGAATTTGTAGTGGTAAATACATTGAGGTAAAAGTACTTTATGCATGCTGGGAGGTGCTCAGCTGCATGTTCGTTCCACCTGCAATTTCAAGCAAAAGAAAAAAAAAAGTTTTATATTTCGAACAAGATAATATGAAGTAAAAAAAAAAATCCTATTGATACTACATGTAAGTTAGAAAAGAACGCTGCAAAGACAAATCTTCCATGATCTAGACTTTAATTCATGCTCATTAACATTTGTATCTATCCAAATATTTAAATGATAATGTATAATTTTGCATAGTAATGTATAATTCAACTATTCCTGCCCTTGTGACCTTGCATATGAATATATATAAGGGGTATAAGCATATGCATTATCAAATTCATATATGTCTTCCAGAAGGTTTTTGCTGGGAAAAATGGTTGATTGCTTATTATTTTTACCGGATACCTGGCCATTTGAATAATAAATTCACCCTTATTTCTCTAATTCTAGCTGTACTAATACATGAAATAGTAGCTAAGATGGAACATGAAATGTTCATTAAGATGTGTGTTCAATTAAATATGTGGGTGCTCTAGTTTTTGCATGTTTGTTTGCTTACTTCCATGTATAGCAAGGTGAAAGAGGCAAAGAGCTAAATGTAGTTGTATTTATAAAATAGCGTACTTATTTTGACCTTACATAATGTAATATAGAAAAAGAAAGTACGACAGACCTTTCCATTGCTTCAGTGAACATCGTGCTTTCTTCTGTGGTGCTGTAGTTGTCGTAGAGGTCATCAATCATTGAGACAATTTTAATCAGCTTTGTAAGCATTATTCGTGAGCATGAATACTGAGGCTCGAAGTAAACCCCAAGCATCCAAAAGTGCATCTCCACCATCCTATCTCGCGCCCAGGTTAGATGTTTGTTGACATTAATTTCTTTCCACCATCTGTAAATAAATATGTATCAGTAGATGGCATCATATTTGCTAATACTGTAAATAAGTACTAAAAATTGGACTCTACTACTAGAGAGTGGTGTTTTTACATCGTAAGAGATTTTAGCTCATTGCAGTACAAGTTGAGCAAAATATTGAAGTCCAACTTTGCAAACTCTAGTATCGTCTCATTTCGTGTAGTCTTGTTCTCGTATGTTGAGATGTAGCGCCTTGCTTCAACTCTTTCAAGCCTTCGAAAAAGAGGTGTTTCTAGTGCATATCGCACTTCTTTTGCCCCATCTGTTTCCAAGTGTTCGATCGCAGACTGGAGGCGTTTCTTCGTGGAAATGATAGCACGATCAAGTATCTCTTCCCCATGAATTCTGAGATGTGCAGCATCATATACTCTCAACAAACACTTGATGTCATCACTTTGTACATTTCCTTTCCCATCTATGAACTTCAAAAATACATCTGCAGCATCAGAATTTATTAAGCATTATGAATTATATACTATAGTACTTAATTGTGCCAAAGAAATACTTCAAAGCGACGACGACAAAAAAAAAGACCTCTATGATAAATGTGCCTTAGGTCAGTCTGCTATGTATTAAGGTCAATCTGCTATGTATTAGTAGAGTACCTGCATCATGAATTGTGCACCTTAATCTTGTCCCTTGGTTATCTCAGATGTGTTGGGCAAATTATGCTAGAGGCATATCTCAATTTATATACTGTGCTAGTAAATATTGCTTTGAAGCCTTACCAGGAGATATATGGTATCCATGCTTCCTAAGCAAATAAAACCGAAGTGCAGTTGTTTCAAGATTGCAATCTTCACCCTGTGCATCATGGATACTGCATAGTAGTTCACCAATCTCCTTTTCGTAGTGATAGTCCAGTCCAATCCGTTGCAGTGTGTCGATGAGCTCTAGCTTTAGAGGCAGATCTGAAGAGCTAGAATCTCGTATGATTTGCCTTACTTCCTCCTTTTTAACTTGAGCCTTTTCCTTGATTGACAACA
Organism: Ampelocalamus luodianensis; assembly: GCA_036346255.1. Lineage (NCBI taxonomy): Eukaryota > Viridiplantae > Streptophyta > Magnoliopsida > Poales > Poaceae > Ampelocalamus > Ampelocalamus luodianensis. The sequence goes on along the minus strand of CM070632.1, from coordinate 49,462,912 downwards.
ACTGCGATAGGTATTAATTACTCGTTGAGCATGCAGTTGTATATCAAGACAAAACAAAATGTTGTCGCTTGCCAACCTAAAATATATTCATCTTAATATCCTTCTAATATAACATATAACATATTCACGTAGTAGAAGGGTTACACCTCTCTCTCGATATATATATGTCCTGCTTGAAAAAAAAAGCAGAATCCCTCGAGTGACAAGTATTAATTCCAAATTAGAATGCACGAACACATGCATGATCAGATTAACATCATACGATCATCAGCTAATTATATATTTGTTTGGAGATCGAGTGTTGTTACTTGTGATGGAGTGCAGGGCCTGTAGTGAAGGAAGAAGTCACCCCAGAGGCTGGGAAGGTGGAACCGGGGCTTGTGCGCGGCGTTGCTGTCGGCCTCACAGAGCCCCTCATGGTGGCTTGCCATCATCGCGATGGATCGATGCTTTTCTTCACTTGCGCTCTCTCTGCAATACTAGCTGCTAGTACTGAGGATCGATGCTGCCAGTGGCTAGCTCTTGTGTTGGATGGCCTCTCATTCCTGGGCTTTATATAGGAGGATCGGCCAAGCTCTGTCCTTGCATGCATGTATTGAAGCATAAAGTATACTGTACTTCGAACATAGAGAACGTCATATTCCAGTGTGGTTAATTACTCTTTATGTCAACTACACAGAAAGCTACATGTTTTGACTAGAGGAAAAATCCGTGAAAGCTACGAATGCATCTTGGAAAGTTGTCAAGAGGAAAATCCATGAAATTAAGCTACATGTTTTGTATTGACCATTAGTTTGGTTGCAGCTTAATTATTCGGCTCTATTGGGATCGCGAGAATAAATTAAATTAATCCCGTGGGAATGTGTGGATATCATGGGGATATGCTCATGATCTTAGGATGATGTGACAATTGGCAATAACATTGAAGGTTTGCGGAAACACGCGTTTTCGGCAAAGTTTAGTTGTTGTCAGGCTTTAGGTGGTTAGACCGGCCAGGGTGGCGGTCAGACCGGCCACCTCTGGCGGTCTGACCGGTTTTGCTTCGAGCGTAAGGGCTGGCGGTCCGACCGGCAAATGGTTGGCAGTCTGACCGGCAAGGAGAGCGGTCCGACCGGCCATACTAGCGGTCTGATCGGTTTTGACTTAAGTTGCTGGCCTTCTTGGCAGCGATGTGTTGGTTGTTAGGTCAATCTCATGGGTTTCAATGCATATGTGTTGCATGATGCATGTTTTGACTAACGTGGGTCAAGTTGTGAAGAACTTGTTCCCGGATTCGATTTGCTTGTCTATTGTTGTGCAGGTTGCTTGGTGATCAACGACGGTCAACGGCAAGGATGGTCGGGACTAGGCTTGGAGAGCTAAGGTTCAGAACGATCGACGATGCCGGGTGAAGTCATTGGACTTAAGCATGGTGCAAGATGGACAAAGGTGACCGAACGGGCAGTTCGGTGCGACTGGTTGATCAAGAGGCGCGGGGGTCGGTGCAAGTGCCATGGTGGTTTCGGTGGGAGCCGGATGGGAGAGACTTGCCGACATGATGAGAGCCGCTGGATCAACCTACACGTGGCGGAGCATGCGACTACTTCGCGAAGATTAGACTCGGTCTTTGAAGAAGGACCGAGAAGGGGTATTTTGGTAATCTTACCAAATACCGCCCTGTCTGACCGCTGGTACTGTTCATTATGCTGATTCTTGAGCTTTTGTTGCTTTTGCTGGGGTTTTGATTGGATTCAATACAAGTCTTCCGCTGTGCCTGATTGATTGATCTTCATAGCTTTCATAGCTATTGGAGTGAGATTCGTATTGAATTTGATTTGGGAGAAAAACAGTTTGTGCTCCTATTCAACACCCCCCCCCCCCTCTAGTCGCCTTTTCGGTCCAACAGAATGAATCCGGAGGGACCCTCTTGATTTCTACAAAATTCACGTGAAAATTGCACAAAATTCCCACATATATCGATCCCAAACAGACAGTAACAAGCATGTAGGCTGGCTCGTGTTTTCAAAATACTTGCTACTCACTTTGTTCAAGAGTATATGATATTTTAGACATCGATATAATCTCCAATATTATGTAACTTTAACTATTACTTTTATATGAATGTGTTCATAACATAACATAAAATTATTATATTATAAAAATATTTTTAATGACTAATCTAATGATACTATTTCTACGGGACTAATACAAATAGTATATATATATATATATATATATATATATATATATATATATATATATTAATAGTTAAAGTTAAAGTTAAAAAGTTTGATTATGTATTTTCTAAAACATGGTATGTTTCTAAACGGAGCGATACTTTGTAATTTGCTTGGTGCGAATGCGATGATACGCACAGCATGCAGGGCCAGAGCATTATTACTCGCAAGACATTCTTTGCAGCGACGTTTGTCACATCTCTACGAGCAATTAAATTCTTCCAATATACATGACTAGCGGCGCATATGCACTCCCGGTCCAAGCACATGTAAAGAAATTCTTCCAATCCCTCCTGACTAGCGGCGCATATGCACTCCCGGTCTTGACTGAATTACCTTTTCACAAAAAATATATATGATTTTTTTAGACCAACAAGCTTTTTCCAAGCACATGTAAAGAAATTCTTCCCATCCCTCCTGAGTCCTGACTAGTGGTGCACATGCACTTCCGATCTTGACTGAACGAATGACTTTTTTTTAGAAGAATATGTCATCAGTTATACCAGGGAAAAGGAAATAAGCATGTACCTTAGGTGATGTGGCGACATGCATATGCAACAAGTCGAAGCTCTTGTACAAGCCATGCTTGCATGTGCACAAGGCATGTGTGCAAATTAGGCAGATGTTTACGCAGTACATCTCCGAGTACTACGACATGCAGCACCTTTTCGGTACATAGAGTGCAGAGTTTCACTTGTACGGCTTAGACACGAACTACAGGGATCTTTGACTGGACATGATGCAATGGGGACCAAACAAGGCCTTGAAGACAACAGGAAAGGGACAATGGTAGACGTGGCGCTTTCGGAACGACATGGATGTCAACCAATGTTGGGGCCTGAGCCGCACAATCAAGTGCATGATATGCAAGACCCTTGGGCACTCAATAAAGGATTGCCCTAACAGACTGTGCTCGTCTAGTCATCATTCAGTGTCGTAATTTAATATATTATGTGCCTTGTTTTGTTCTCTATAGCGAAACATTTGGTGGGACTAGAATATGTCGAACTCATCGGCCAACTTCTACGCGAAGATATTGCAGAAACGCAAGTGGCTTGCGAAGAGAGCTAAACGATACCCAGATTTTTCAATGAAGGATGCACCGGTACCACCAAAGTTTCTATGCCCGTAGTGTGTGTGCGAAGAGCCAGTGAAGATCATTCAGTCGACACACCCGGCCACCTCCGCCTGGGCTACTACATGTGCGGGCACCACCTCGAAAGCGTATCTTGCGTACACATCGATTTTGCACCCTCTATGTTGAATTCCATAAATTTTTAACTTCATCTGCGTGTAATGGTAGCCCGAGAGGCACTACAACTTCTTTCAGTGGATTGATGGCCTGGAGATATACGATAAGGCGTTCATCGAGTAGAAGTACATGTTGAACTACGCGATGTGGGCTGAGACCTTCGTGCGATGAAAACCTTATGTACCAGACCCTATTGAGAAGGCACCAGAGGAGCCCAGGATGCGCCTGACGGACAAGGGGAAGGCTTCTGCTACTGTGATCGGCGGCCATCGTAGCTTCTCCCGTCGCCCAGGAGCACTCCATATCGAAGAGGTGAGTTATGTACAATTTTGCGTCCTAATTTTGTATTTGGCATTTGGTTCTTCTAGCATCATGCAATCGTCTAGCCCGTATCGTAGAACATGGAGGGCATCGACACACGCCACTGATGTGGGCAGTCCCGAGACAAGGGGAAGGGAAGGCTCCTGTGACTGAGATCGGCTGCCATCGTAGAGTTTTCGGTCGCTCGAGCGCACTCCACGTAGAAGACGTGAATTATGTACAATTTGCATCCTGGTTACGTTTTTGATTGTACGGTCTACTTACATCATAGAATCGCAGGACATGGACGACTTCGACACTCGCCACCACCGTAGCCAGCCCCGAGACATGGGGCATGGGCTATGGCTCTACAAAGACTAGTTTGCATCCTACTTTATCCCGATTGTAATAAACCTACACGTGTATCATGTAATGCATGTAATTGAACTGCGCATGACATGTAAATCACAAATCACAATGTGCATTCTGAAATATCGTCAATTTTATCTATTGTAACATCCCTAAGTTAATTAATGATAATTAGTATGCATCTTATCAGCATGCATGACACTTTGGAAACTTTTGCATATTTTATTTCACTTAGAAAATCTCAAACAAAGTTAAACCTACAACTTAAATCTAAACTCCAAGAGAAAACAAGAACGAAAACTCTTGTTCATCTTCTGGAAATAATTTATTCAAATAATACAATAATTATCTTGAATTAGTATAATTTTTCCCAAATTTTTGGAACTTAAATTGACCCAAAGAAAATTCAAACTCAAATCAATAACCTATTCCATGTTTGAATTTAATTTATTCAAATTAAATCTTGAATACTGAAGTTTAAGACTTTATTTGAGTACTAGGATGTCCCAGGAACACCTCCGAATTGTTTTAGAATTTTAGGAATTTTATTTCTATTTTTAGAGCCCCGGTCAAACCCTTTGCTTCTCGGTGAAATCTGGAATTCAAATCCTCTACACTGTTGCTCCGCCCGGACCAGAGCCTGGCTCAAATCCGACACCGCCCGAGCCACTTTCCAAATGGTTCAACCCAACCAACTAGAGCGTTGGTCATCCGATCACAAGCGGACTGCCCTGATCAGTTAGACCGATCGGACCAGTCTGAACGGCCACAAAATCTCAACCGCCCAATCTTGATCGTGTGGTCCAAATGCGGCCGCACCCAACCCCAACTCAACACTGTTCTTCTGACCTGAGCCATTCGCTATTCTGACCCGACCACTTTGCTTCCACTCGACTCGATTCAACCTGCTCGCGCCTTGTGTCTCCGACCAGCGGGCCCCACCGCGTCAGCTCCTTCTTCTACCTCGGGCAGGCGCAGCGCAGAAGCTTCACTCCACACGGCGTCCCCGCTTTGCTGCTGCTCCGTCAATGCCGTTACGCACCGCCCTCCTTGGGCAATCCCTAAGCATCGCCGTATGACACCGCATCCATTCCCGTCATCCCTTCAGCTTAAACCCCATCCTGCTTCCCCATTTCGCTGCACTTCTCATGTCCGAGAGGAGGAGGATGCTATTCTGTGCACATAGCTCAGGTAAGCTCCTCTCCCAAGCGTCCTCTCCCTTCTACGTCCAACACCACCTCCATTTCCTCTTACCAGCGCTTTTGTCTTCACTTGTAGCGCTCGGAACTCCAAGGTTGCCTTCCTCGGCTCTAGTGCACGCACCTGAAACGCTCCGCCGTGTCTTTTCTCCTCCAGTGAGTCTCAGGCCCTCCCACCTTGTCCTGTGGTTGCGCATCATCACTATGAACTCACATGTGCATTTAATTGCTCTTTATCGCAGCAACAAGGGAGAGCTGAGGGCGCCTTCCTCATCTGCGGTGAACCGCCACCGCCGAGCAATTCATCTTCTCCGGTGAGCCTCCTCCCTAAATGGTGCGTTCATTAGGTTCCTGAGGGTCTTGTATATCGACCCTAAACTCGTTGCCTCCTGCGGTTGTCAGGATGTCGCCGTCGACGTGGCGCTCCTTCGCCGCACCGCCGTTGTTCCTGTACCGGGCACCACCATCGTCCTCCGTCATCACCGACCCAAGATTCTTGTTCCTAGTGTCGTAAGGATCCCGACGAGCACCTCCCCGAGCTCCCTCGTTGTCCGTAGCGTCGCCTCCACGTGAGCCACCCCTTCGGCTCCGCCTCCGTCGTCGTCAGCTCGTTCCGGTCACTCTCCACCATCGCCGGCTACTCCAGCGTGTTCCAGGTAACCTACCGGTAACCGTGTCTTTGACAATGTTTTAAAAAAAATTCGGTGTTTAATTAAAATGTTGCTTCTAAAATCAAATCGAATTGTTCGAAAGACTGCATTTAAAAATTTAAATTATTTCGACTTCTTGTTTTAGCATGTATTTCAAAACTCATGACATGTCATTCATTTAGATCATTCTTTGCCGCTTTCGATTCGACCGACCGTGGCGAGGCGCTCGTGTGTCCTTTCTTTTCCCTAACTTCTCTCCTCGCAATCACAACCAAAAACCAAAAATCTTGCAACGCATGTTATACCATTGCGATCGTTGTATCGAGAGCATTCCATTTTAGCGACTAGCTGATGCATGCGAGGTTGTTTGAGCGGGTTGTAGAAAAGGTGGAAGAAATGCTGATATTTATTCCACTGTCAATTTTTATTTCCTTGTGGCAGCCGAACCACACACTTCATTTCTCTTCTCCCAACCTAAGCAACTCATTGCACAGATTCTTCCCATTTCTTTTATTCACCCAACCAAAGTCACCACACAGCCCACTGCCATTTCACTTCTCAAGGTGTTGTACACTGCCACCTTTCCCATTCTTTACTCAATACTTTAACCAACCATTCTACACAGCTATCTTTCTTCTCCACGCCATGTTCTTCTCCCCAACATAGAACAGCCATTTCTCTTTCTTGAGCTCAAGCCAAACCACTTCTCTCCTTCCAAACCCCACCAAGAACCGAAAATTCCACAATGCATGCTAGGCCATCGCAATCCCCATCATCTAGGCTTCCCACTGATCCAATTAGTTTTTACATGCACAACCTTTTGAGCTATTCGTGTGGCACAAGCTGTTCGGTTGGGGAGTGAGCTTGAGCTAGTGTTCCTGTTCGGTGGGAGAAGAAGTAGTGTTGGTTTGGGCATGAAGGAGCAGCAGCAAGTAGCACGGAGGTGGCCGGGCAGCAGCTCGGCAGGGAGGAGCTCCCGACTAGGACGGTGTCATGAGCACGGCGTCGCAGCACCATGGATGAGGTCGAGGCGCATCATCGGGCGGCGGCGCACCATTGGCGGCCAGCGACTTGACGGCAAGGAGGTGGCCGAGGGCGCCGAGGCGCTGCACTGCAGCGGCGACATCACGAGTATCGGCAGTGGAGGCACTGTCCAGCGAGCAGGGAGACGAGGCGCTGCAGCGCGCGGCCCAGCCCGGGCGGCGCATGTCGAGGCGAGCCGAGGCATTGGGCGCTACGGCGCAGCCCGATGGCGATGGCGCCCAATGCGCAAAAGTCGAGGACGTGGTGAGGCGGCGCAATGGAGGTAGCGACGCGGTGGTGCGGCCGACGCGTGAAGATGAGGGCACCGAGGTGCTGTCCATGCGGTCTGCAGTGCAGCGCGGTCGGGCAGTGCGGCCGACGATGTACACGACGTAGAAGCGACGAGGTGGCTCAATGAGGCGCTGCAGGCATGCAGCCGGGCTATGCATGCACGCGGCCGGGCTCGACGGCATTGAGGTGCATGCATTCGAGCGGCGGCTCCGTGGCCGAGGGCGACGGCACCGATGCGGAGAGCGAGGGCTATGCATGCACGCGGCCGGGCTCGACGGCATTGAGGTGCATCCATGCGGCGGCGAAATACACGGCGTGGCACCGAGGAGAGCATGTTGGATTTGAATCACTAAACTCCTTTTTCTTGATGTGCTTCACACACCCACATTTCCACCGTGTCTACATGCTAGGAAATCACATACCATTATCTCTCTCCCTAGTTGGTTTTCTCACGAAGAGACACTCACACGCACAATTGGAAAAAAGGCACTCACCGGTTTTCTCTCTCTACTTGTTTTTGTCAAAGACATGCATACTTGCATATGAGTAATGAGATACACACGCACGGGAGCAACTGGACTCTCCAAATGACTCGTTATTTCAACCACAAGAGCAGCTACTGATACAAAGACTAAGTAATACATTTGCTAACCACTTCACTAGTTCTTCTACTATGTACCTCCACATCTACTGCATGTTGGCGTCACCAACAACTCTTCGAACTCACCACGGTGTCACACTTGTACGTTGTCTAGATCGACAAATCACGCCTTGCTCGCATGCCTCCACAAGTGCTCCACTAACACAAATACATGCATATGCAGCTAGATAAGCGGAAGGGAGTGCCATGCAAACTTATCTAGACACATGCATCAAGCCCTTGCACACGACCACACCACATGCAACAAAATTAATATCCAACAGTGCTGCAATGCATGCATGCGACGGTGGTACGACCCGCTGAGGCACGGAGGATGGCGAGGCGTGGATGCGAGCGGCGGCGGCGACTTACGCCGGGACGCGGATCTCGAGACGACATCCGGTGATATTTCACACGTCTAGTGCCACGGTAAAAATCTTTTGTGTTAAATCACGTTGACGATATTTAATCGTGCATGTTCCATATTAGTCATAAGAATGGCATCTATTTATGCATGTTTAGGTGTAAAGTTGTTTTGGTAGGTTAAGACCGTGTAACTCTCGGTTAGAACTTATTTGTGCGTAGGCGGGATCATGTGATTAAATATTGTGGATGCGAATGTTTAGATTGTTGTAGTGAATTTGTGTATTGTTGCTCGATGAATGTCGGATTAAGTATATTATTGGATTGTTAATCGGATAATATTATTTTGAGAGACATGGAAAATTTGTGGTAATCTTTGGAGGATAAATTAATTGGAGGTTTCTTCTCACATTGGATTAGTAATTTTTGGAGTTAGTACACATAAGGATTTTACGATTTATTACTTGTTAGATGACTTATGTGTTGATGATTAATGAGATATGGAGGTTGAATCGGGTGATTTATTTAATCATGAGCAAATTGATCGGGTGATTTTAGCGATAGTGCGTGAGTCATATATGCTAGAATTAAGAGAAGGAAACAATATATTATTTGAGTGCGGATAAATGATTGGATTGCTATGTGATTAGTAGATAAGTCTATGTGCCGAGTTGATAGATTTGTACCCTCATTTGAGTTAGTGGATAAATGATTATTAGTCGATCGTAGAGGCACATATGTGATTGGATTAGTAGTTGTCGTACACGACTAGTCCGGTGAAATGGATGTAAGTTGATTTATTAGTGAGCTATTAAATGTTGAATGTGTTCTTAAATTGTAAAGTTTATTAGGTATCGGTTTGTCAATTTAACCTTGATCGGTGGAAAATTGAGTGTATGCGATTGTGATTTGCCGGCGAGACTAGTAGAGCTAGATAGTTAGCATTAGCTTAAATAGTATATCGGAGAACGATCGATGGATTCAATCATGGTCATATGCCCATGAGTCGGTGGATTTCGTGTAATTATCGGATAGGTTGTATATTTGGAAGATCGTGAGTTCGGGCATCACTCGATGGATTGACTACCTTGATAATGTCTTAGTGGAGGTTAGTACGGGATTTAGATCAAGATATGAGAATATGATTGGGGAGTGTTATGCATGTGTTTGGATTCAACACCGGAGAATCGGTTAAGTATATGATTATGAGAAGATTAGATTGTCGGTAGATGTTTTCCTTTAGAAAATAAATGGAAAATAAAATAAAATACAAGGGCCCTATCTTTCATTGACGGAGGCTAGGTCAGCCCGTGTATAAAAATGATTTAATTCCAATTTAAAATGCAGAAAAGAATTATTTTTACGCTAGAAATTGAATTAACTTTGAAAATTCTTAGAAAATTCATATGAACTCCAAATGGGATAAATCCAATTGGGTTGTCCATAAAATATTATTCTATATTTAACCTTGTAGTTTTTATCTCCACTAGAATTCTGCAATTTTTCACAAAATAATTAAATTCGGGTGAACAATAACAGAGCATTGATTTTCAGCATTTTCTGAAAAACTGATTTTCAAATTGCTATAACGTTCACATATTAACTCCAAATGAAATAATTCTTTCACCTAAATTAATCTAAAATCATAGTCTAGCTACTGTAAAAAATTTCATGCATTTTTTAGTACTTTGAGTTTTTGACTTTTTCTCGATGTTTATTCGATATCGCTTTTCTTTAGATTCCGAGTTGCCGGAAGTATGAGAGTAAATAACCGAGAGTGAGCAAGTGAACTACCAGCAAGGCAAGCATCCTTTGAACTTTTTTTTTGCATTATATTTGATCCCAATTTTGTTAGGGTAGATGCAATGATAATTGCTTATATGATAGTTTTATAATGTCGCTATTTTTGTGATGAGTGGTTAGACACATCCTATTATCTTGTCATTGTGGCTATCCATGAATTACTCCAGTACTGAAATGGTTATGATAGGATGTGTGAAATAGTGTTGTTCGAGTTTGCTTAGCCATGCAAGTCTAGAAACGGTAGTTGATTGTCGGGAATAACCCGACAATTATGGGATTAACACAACTCTCATTATATACTTTTGTTTCAGATCTTCGTACCTGTTTTACAAGTTAAATTTTGTCATTTTAAATGAGCTTTTGGTCTGGACAAGTGTTGGTTAGTGATGGTGCTTTGTGCACGAGATTTGGGTATGTGGTTGGACTTGTCTGGACAATTAAGGACCGAACTTTGGGTTGTTGCAATTCAAGTAAAACTCGTGCTATCACACGCGGTATATGGGTGCCGTATGGTTAAGTAGGGGGAAGATTTCGTTGTGTTGAGTCCCACGGTGGTGAATTGTAAGGGCATGGGACCGCGAAATCCCGTGTTCCTTTTGAGCCGATAGGATGGGGGCGTTAACGTCTTGTGTTTCCTAGGAGATAGGATGGAGACGTTAACGTCTTGTGTTTCCTAGGAGCTATGGGTTGAGGGACCTAGCTCAATGGGATTTTCTTGCTAAAAATGACCATATCTTGATTTACCCAGCCGGCATACCATAGGAAGTATGCTATATTCGGAGGCATCTGGAGGCTTACGGGCTAATCAAGTCGTGTGGGTAAAGTAGTACACCCCTGCAGGGTATAAATCTATTCGAATAGCCGTGTCCACGGTTATGGACGACTGATTGAAATTTGTGGCTGCTTATTGTTAGACTTGGAATTAAAATTGTGGGTAAACTCGGTATTCGTCATGAATGGGATGTTCATGCTTGTTGTTGTATCAAAGTGGACAGCCACTTTGCTATTTGTATGATTTATTTGTTATCGAATTCATTACTTGTTCACATGCTTTACTTCTACTTCAAATCTGATTTTGAAATAGCACTTGAAAAACTAGTATGTGTAGGTTGTACCTTGTTGCGTCTCTTTTGCAAAACTAAGCCAATATGAGCCATCCCTTGGAACAGCATTATGCATAACTAATTTCTAATTGTGTAAGACTTGCGAGTACTCTTTTGTACTCAGCCAGATGCTTGCTAGCTCTTACAGGTGAGGAAGATATCGAGCCCGACGAGCTCGTCAGTGTCGATTTAGGCGACACTGATGAGTAGTGCTATCATTTAACTCCCAGTTGGTTGCCGATGGGTTATAGGGCATACCACTGCTGGTCTTTTGGTTTATTTACTTGTTTCCGCTGCTACTTAATACTCTTATTTGAATTTGGCCGGTCGGCCACTTGTATTAGTTGTAAACTTGGAACTTTGATGTATGACTTTTGTACTATTCATGTATGAGTGTTGTATGGATGTGATCAATGTTGTATGAGAGTATGGTTATATTGGTCGCTGATCTTGGGAGCCAATATAAGTCATACTCGCTGACCATGGCTTCCTATTTAACTCACTAAGTGTAGTGCTTGACTTGTTGGGAGAACCGACAATCATGTAGTGCTCGCAGAGGAGCGGCGCGCATGATCGTCGGGGCTCTAGCTTTCAGTTAAGCCTTTCATTTAGATTGAGTTAAGTTGGAATCCATTTACCGGAGGTCCAGAGTTATGTCCTTAATACCATGCTTAGTCTCGGTCTTATGGAGATAACCCGGGGTCCCAACAATATATGTCACGAACGGAAGTTCGTGTGTTGTTATTGGAGTATCTACTGATTGTTGATTATGAAATGGAGTACCTACTATTATATAACATTTCTAAAATGTTTTACAAATGGCAATTTGAATCTTTATTGTTTATCTAAATGAAAACTTGCTGTAGTAGCCTTCCTTTGACACTTACATGCATCCTTTTTTTTTGAAAGTCTTGCGAGTACAACTTTGTACTTTAATAGTGTCTATTTGATCAGGTAAGAACGATGGGTGCAACGGTTTTAACTCCAGTTGGTTGCTTGTGGGTTGTGGGCATGCCAACTCGGTTATTCCCTTTTTTTACTTTAAGTTTATCTTCTGCTGCGATTTATTATTCGATAATTACTTTTGGCCGAATGGCCCTCTTATGTAACCTTGTACCTTAAGGTTCTATTTAAATGATGTTGTTTTTTATTCTTTTCTCTTGTACGATTGTGTATGGATGTGATTGCAATGTTGTACTAGGATATGTGCATGTTAGCCACTGATCCTTGGGAGCTAACATGAGACACATATCCGGGCACTCGGAATCGTTTTTGTCTCAAGTTAAGTATTGCGTTTTCAGCGTAATCACTTAGCTTGGAACGGATTCGATCCCGAGGAGGCCTCACATCTATCAAAATTTACATTGCATACAAATATAGCGCAACAAAATTGCATATCATATGTGTAGTGCAGTTACACACGGATACAATATGATTCACTCATCTGAGCAATTCTCTGCTCGCTGCATCTGCGTCTGCGTGCGTGTCCTAGTTTTGCGTCGAGCATGTCCTGTGGGATACGTCAGCCGGTCTGGAGAGCGTGTATTGGTTCGGAGGGGGTACGGAGACCGTTGAGTGGGCGGAGGTGCACCAGTAAGCTAACTCTGGCCCAGCTGAGTTTGTCCAACATCAATGTCGTTCAGCTGAGACATGCCGAATCAGTTACCACCTACAATCATGTCATGAATGAAGGACTCCATAAATCCACTCTTGGATGATCTGGCCACAAGGTACACTGTCTGCATGTCCAGTCAGGCAGAGGAGCTCTGGCCTCTAACGTGCGAAGTGCCAATGGCCCCGTAGGAGCTCTGGCCCTTATACGGTACTCCGTACTGGCCAACGTATGAGAGGGGTGGTTGCCTTGGGTGCCATGGTCTAAACCCTTGCGCTGTGTAATGCTCCCTGGCAGTAACTGGGATGGGCATGTCCTCATCGGTTGAAGGATGTCTGTCACTCCCATAAAGGCTGCAAGATGGAATGATATAAGGGCACATAAAAATCTGGGATGTGAAATAAACATCTTGTACCTCTCGGATGTGCAGTTTGGATGACCAAGGGGGAGTGCCAGTCTGACAGGGTGTGGACGACAGAAGAGACACATCCCAACGAACATGCAGCAATAGGATGACATGACGTTGGTACAACATAAGGAGTAATAAAAAAATAGGACATAAATTTGTACATAACTTACCTCCCCTCTGATCTGCAATGCGGATGACCGACTGGGAGCGCTAGGACGCCTGCTGGTCTGACTAGGCCATGACGACCTAGCGCCGCTAGGGGTGGAAACGAGCCGAGCCGAGCCGGCTCGAGCTCGGCTCGTTTCTTCTCGGATGAACAGTGAGCTCGGCTCACCTTGGCTTGTTTCCGAAATGATCCAGGAGAGGGGCTTGGCTCGGGCTCAGAATGGAGCTCGAGCTGGCTCGAGCGGCTCGCGAGCCCGAGCAAAAAACAGCATCAGACCATCAATTCGGCAGCATCAGTTTGGTTCAACATCCGCATTGCAAATTTGCAATCAACTAATCCATTCACAGAGCAAGAAATAATCTATCATCCATTCACAGAGCAAAGAAAACAGAAGCAAGCATTCATCGCAAGAACAAACAAGCAAATTGCAAGATCAAGCATTCAAGCAGGCTCCTTCCTGATCTCCTCCATCCTCCTGGCATTGACGCTGGCGGCTGGATAGTGACATAGTGGAAGGAGGCGGTGATGGCCGCCTCGCCTCGATGGCCTCAGCGGTAGGGAAGCAGGTGGAGGTGGAGGCGTGGAGCACTGGGCGAGGCGGTGGCCGGTGGGTGGCGGTGTGGGGTGGGTTTGGGGAGAGCCGAGAGGAAGGGAGGCGGCATGCGAGTGGGCGGGGATGGGGAAAGGGAGGCGGCAAACGGAGCTACCATGGGGGAAGCGGTGGGTGGAGGAGTGGAGGCGATGGGCCGGGGAGAGCCGGAGAGGGAAGGGGAGGCGGCGAGCGGAGCTCGTCGAGGGGGAAGGGCAAAGGGAGGCGGCGGGCGGAGCTGCCGAGGGGGAGGCGGCGAGTAGAGGAGACAAGGAGTGGAGTGGAGGCGATGTAGAGGAGGACCGAGCGGCAGCGCAAAGGAACACGGGGCGACGGCGGCGAGGAGAAGAAGGGGATGGGAAGAAATGCCTTCGTGTTTGGCCGTTTGGGGCGACTGAGGGGACTTAGGGTTGGGAGTTAGGGTCTTAGGGACTAGGATCGGTGCTAGCCAGGCCTCCTGGGCCTTCGTGGGCTGAGCTCGTGAGCGGCTCGCGAGCCAGCTCGGGCTCAGCTCGTTTGGCTCGTGAGTTGAAACCCAGGCTCGGGTCGGCTCGAAAATTCATGAGCCCGAGCCGAGCCGAGCCGAGGACATTCTTCGACTCCATGAAGATGTACTTCAAACTGCTTAGCTACCCCAGTACGGTGTGCTCTGGGTTGTGGATGGCAGTCTCCGATGCGCTTGCGATCCACTGCAGCCGCTCAAAATGAAATGATAGAGAACACATGTTCAGTAACAAACAGTACAAATGTCATCAATGAAATGAGCAAAGATTGTTAGTTCTTACATTTTCATCTCGCCGCGCGGTGCTATGACGATTGAATGAGTGGCGGAGCCTCTCTTGGTGTCTCACCTCCTTCGGATGCTCTAGTGGAGAACAAGTCGATCGAAGTGCGCGACCGAGGTACATACCACTCCATGTATTGGCGGTACATCGTATGTCGTACTTTTTGCTCTGTCGACCTCGACATGTCTTTGTCTCCACCCAAGTCGTAATCCACTCATGTTGGACTACTTGCGATCCTCAACGTGTTGGCCCACCTCGTTTGCCTGCATTCGAGAATGATTCATGTCAGAACATGCAACGTGGTTATGAAATGCAAACAATAGTTGGATGGAGTTGGACTCACAAGTAGACGGCTCGTTGTAGCATCTTGCTATTGGGAGGGGGCACAACCTGGTAAAAATCAAACTGACGCATTCGTGCTGTGGCACGTAAAGCTCCACCATGTGGGTGAATTACACCAGGTGGCAGGTAGTCGATCACAATCTGGCGTCTTGTGTGCATTGCACAGACAGTCCGTGCGGTGCAATTGTGTGCACGAACTTTGGGGTAAATGGAGCCCATTTGATGTCGTTGTCATGTAGAGACTCAAACTCGTTGATCGAGTCGTGCAACTCGGGGTACGGGTGCACTGCTCTCCTGAAGGGGGGCCGCCCAACAGGGAAGTGCTCCCAACTCCACAGCTGCAGGAGCACGTAGCACATGGCAAGGTTCAGTTTTACATCTTTGTGGTGCCGCAAAGCATCACACAACCCTGTGCATGTGGCGCACAGGACGGCTGACCCCCAACTGTATTGAGGCATGCCCCCAGTCTTAGCATCAGCCAAAGACTCGGCGATACGGACAAAGCTGGGGTACACCCAATCACCTTGTGTGGTAGGAAACAGGGTCAAACCGAAGATATGGAGAAGGTACGCGATGAGGTATGTCCTAACACTACTACAAAAAACCTCATCACGAGCGGTTTTGAACCAAATGCGAATTTGTATGTCGTGATACGCATATTATCACGAGCGGTTTTTGAGCCGTCGTGATAAGGCATAACAAAAGCGGTTTTTGGTTAAAACCGTCAGTGAAGGGCTACTATCACGAGCGGTTTCTACAAAACCGTCTACGATATGTAGGATATCACGACGGTTATGTTTACCAACCGTTTGTGATTCCATACATATCACGAGCGGTTAGTGAATAGAACCATCGTGATAGCCGACATATCACAAACGATGTTGGTGAAAGCATGCGTGATAGTATCCCTTCACAGACGGTTAAAGGATAAAACCGTCTGTGATAGTTCTTTATACCTAACTATTTTTTATTTTCGGCTAGCCTCAGGAATTGCTAGCCATGCCCTCTGAAAACAACCAGGCATAAAATAGATACATCACAGATGAATCAATCGTTGACAACTCAAAGTGATCATTTACAACTCAAAATCAATTACAAAAGAATATGTTCAAGTATTGTCGCTAGAGTTACAATTAAATTACAACTACTCAAAGTGAATTACAATTGAATCAATTGTTTGAAGGTCACTCAGCGGTGTCGAGGGAGTGAAACTCTCCGTTAGTGTTAACGATCTGCGTCTTGATGAAGCTGCAGAGCGGTTCTCGAACCTCCGAGATCTTGGTCATAGTGAATGAATCTAAATCGAGTATCATACCCTGTCGCTAGCAGGAGTAAAGTAGTAAGCATATATAGTTAAATTTATAATTAGGAAATAATTATTGCGAGATGGCAAACCTCTGGATCCTTCGTCTTAGCACCTATGATTTGTTGCATATAATGGCAAACGTAGAATGCACAATGATCTTGTTTTTGCTAGTGGCACTGCAAAAATAGAATTACATATATAGGTATAGTCAGGTCGAGAGACATTATTACGAAGTGTGATATAGGATTATTGTGTTGTAGCTCGTACCGGAAATCGCTTCCTGTGTAGTAGTGTGGCGCTCGATCCCTTGTATGACCCTCCATCAGTAACATAGGCGATGAATGCCCTACATAATTCTAAAAAGTTATCCTTGGCCATTTCAAACAAAGGAAGACTACAATAGAGTTATGTATGGAGGAAATGAACATACCTGTCGAGTATTCCTTTCACAAGGGTGAAGTCATGCTTTTTGTTGTGTAGGGAATCAAGGTATATTACCTTTTTCCTCTTTGGTACAATGACTAAAAGGATCCAGTAGTACCTACTCATGTATGTTGCTATAGTCATTAAATCTAAGTTCGTGTTGCGTATAAGTACAAATGAAATTTGGATAGCAAGTAGTGAAGCACTTACTACTGGTTGTAGAGCACTAGTATATAGTCCTTGTCGTCCTAAGCAAGCAATCCCGTCGTTATGTATTTCTTGACGTAGGATGCGTCTGCGGTGATGCTTTGCTCAGAGACCACGTGTGGGTCGAGGAAACCCATCGGTTCTCACCTTTCCTGGGCATTTTTCATCATGTATCTATACATAGGCAATTAATTGTGACATTTATCGGTATGATGTGAATGTAGAACTTGATTGTACACACTTACAGTGTCTAGCATCGTAGAAGTGAGGCGTTGAGGGCAGTGAGGTTGAATAGGTCAAATAAGTCGTCGAAGCCCACGACGAAGGGGTTCGGCTAGTGGAAGAAATGCTCCTTCGTGTATCTGACGGTGATTCCAGTATCACACCCTTTCTCTTTAGTCTGCTGCACGTACCAGACATGGAAAGATAGGCAACCTAATCTAGTGTGAGCTAATACTTTGTCGAGGGCCAACGGACTTCCGAGGGAGTATGTCCCAGGCTTGGGAGGCGCCTTAATGTTCTGTGATTTTAATTTGGCCTGAACGACTTGCCCGCTACTCGTCTTCTTGTGAGATGACTCGGGAACCGATAAGGCGACACACTTTTCTTGTTCCTTCGGCGTCTTCTCCATGGGAACCGATGAGGCGGCCTTCTGAAGCAAAGGTTGAGGTGGAGTCATCGAGGGTCCTGTTGGAGAGGCATGGTCGTGTCGAGATCGCAGCATTGTAGGGTCCAGGGTGATATCCTTCTTGGGCCACTGGATAAAAGTGTGCTAGGCATCCCCTAGTGTTTTGATGTCTTCGTTCGGGCGATTCTCCAGTGAGACGGTCATGAAATTGTCATGTACCATGTCCACCTGGACCTTGGGGTAACCCTGCGCCACCTGGGCACCGTGTTGCACTATCCCTTCTTGGTATGGATACACCATCCCCCGCCCAGCCTCAATATAAATGGACCCAACCATTCTCACTTGGAGCTTCTGAGGCGTGGCTCCTACA
The DNA here is from genome assembly GCA_036346255.1 of Ampelocalamus luodianensis. Classification (NCBI taxonomy): domain Eukaryota; kingdom Viridiplantae; phylum Streptophyta; class Magnoliopsida; order Poales; family Poaceae; genus Ampelocalamus; species Ampelocalamus luodianensis. The sequence continues at coordinate 49,444,866 of CM070632.1, read as the reverse complement.
AAACGATACACAATTAGCTAAGGCGTCTTAATGGTCTATCTTTGGAGCATTCCAGAGATGCATATTACCTTGATGTCATCTATAGGTAATTGGACGTCGTGATGTTCATAATTTTGCGTGGATGCGACGCTACTCCCATGTTGAGGAGGACTGGCTCCCAAAATAACAGGGCGGCTTGCGACTGGTTGAGGAGTACTTGATTCAGTTGATCCTGCAATCTTGCTATCTGTCCTTGAAATTTTGCAGTAAGCACCTGTTCCAAACGGTTGTCATACTCGACCTTGGATCTCTACTCTTGGAAACATATTTTATACAGAAAAAATAGAAGTTACCTAAGCAATTAACTAAAATTGCCTTGTAAACAAATTAATTATATAAACAAATAGAAGTATGATTAGGACTTAATAACAAAAATTATGCACGAAGCATACGACTGAGGCACAAATACCATTAATATTGAAGAATTTGCACATAATACGGATACGACATAAAAATTCCATAAGGGTAGTAAAATAACCTACATATAATACCAATAATTGGCATACGCACATAGGGATGGCAGCGGGGCCATTCCCCGCTAATAGTTCAAATGAGCTAATAGATCCCAAACAAGCTCATATACACAAATCTGGATATGAATTTAACAAAATCTCATATACCACAAGTTCATATACACTAGTACCAACAGAAGTAGAATCTGGATATGAATCTAATAAACCCTCATATACCACAACCTTGGGAGGTGTCTTTGGATGGTGGTAGGGAGGAAGGAGGAGGAGGAGGAGGCCGTGGCGGCGTCGAGGTCGGGAGGTGGCCGGAGGCATCGGGAGGAGGCTTCGGGCGGCGTCGAGGTTGGAGGTGAACAAGCATGTCGGGGAGGGGGCTCCGGGCGGCAGCGTCGAGGTCAGAGGCGAACGAGTGCGAGCAATGGGCTAAGGCGCCGGGAGGTGAGCAGGCGAGTAAGGGAGAGTGGCGAGTAAGGCGCATAAATCCTAGCGGTTTCCTCCTTATAAAGGAATATCACAAAGGTTCTATTATAAAACCGTATGTGATAAGTCATCACAGACGGTCCTATTTTGGAACCGTCTGTGATATGAACATATCACAGACGATCGCACAATAGAACTGTTTGTGAGATGTTCATATCACAAACGGTTCCATAATAGAACCGTCTGTGATGACTTATCACTGACGGTTCCATAATAGAATCGTCTATGATATGCCATGGTTCATTCTATTTATCCATATGAACCTAGTGACAAGTCCATAACATAACTCCAAATCATTTGGCTAAAAATTCATTTGACTTCAGAAATTCATATCTAATTCAACTCAACTCCAAATGAAGTGAAACCAATTTTGATACTCCACATTACAATGAAGTCCACATTGACATCAATATCGAGATGACAAGTCCATAACACATTAACACATGATAATTCCACGTTGACATCAAAATAAGAGATTACAAGTCCATAACACATGACAAGTACACATTGACATGTCTCATGTTTTGGAATAAATTCTTAATTAAAATATAGCCCTTCATGATGATCGACGCGCATATAGCTAGCTTCATCATCGAGTTCTTCCTCGAGCCCGATCTTTGTCTTGAAAGGAGCAACTCGTCAAATTGATTGTACTCTTCCTCATCCACGACATTCTCAACTCCGATAATCCTTCTTTTCCATGAAGAACTACGTGGCGGTTCTTATTTGCTGGGTCTAATACATAAAAAACTTGAACAACTTGCTTAGCGAGTATGAATGGTTCGTCCTTGTATCTGACACATTTGAGATCCACAGTAGTGATGTCGTACTTGTCGACCTACACGCCCTGTGGAAGTTTAACCCAATGGCATCGAAATAGGGGGATCTTGAAAAGTACGTAGTCAAGCTCCCAAATCTCATGTACGAACCCATAGTAGGAGTTCAACCCACATGCCCCGGTGGTATCGAACTGCTCGTGAAACGCATCTATGCGGACACCGCTGTTCTAGACTGTGCTCTTCCTATCCTGAGTTACCGTATAAAATATGTACTCATTTATGTCGTATCCTTGCCATGTCATAATTGTAAATTTTAGCCCTTTTGCCAACCATAGCGTATCATCACTTGATGACCTCCGATGAATCGCATCATTAACCATTCGTTGAACCGATGGTTGTGCTCTCGTGATCCAAACCTCGACGGTTTGGATTACGTTGGCATACCATGTCTTTTGTGCTCGTCGATGTCGGGGACACTTGGGTCATGTGTTGCAAGATCGTGAAATGGGCTTGAGCGTACGTATCCAGATTGGGAGTGTTTGATTTCCTTCCGATGGTCCTGATACCCTCCAGTTTCCCCTCATGACGAGATAGAGACACACCTATCAGTTTCACATGAGCCATGTAGTCGACGCCAGAACTCAATGATCTCTTCGGTTGCATAACCTTCGATGATGCTACCCTCGTTCGAGATCGATTCCATATGTAGGACTTGAGAATTCCCATGTACCTCTCGAACGGGTACATATGACGTAGGAACATAGGGTCGCATATCTTTATCTCTTTCAGAAGGTGAACAATGAGTTGGACTATGATATCGAAAAATGACGGAGGAAAATACATCTCAAGATGATATAGAGTCGTCACCACCTCGGCCTGTAGAGCATCTAGTCCTTCGAGATCAATGACCTTCTGAGCAATTGAGTTAAAAAAATAACACAGCCTGAAGATGGCCACTCGGACCTTGTTCGGCAAGATACTCCTAATTGCAACAGGAAGTATTTGTATCATCAGCACATGACAATCATGAGACTTCATACCAATTAATTTTAAATCTTCCATGAAAACAAGTTTCTTAATCTTGGCGAGTAACTAGATGGAACTTTCACACCATGTAAGCTCTAGTACGATTATTTCTCTCGACCTTGGACATAGTGTAGCAAGTTGGGGAAAGATGCGTTCGTCCTTTATCGGTCTCTTTCGGTGCTAACTCGATCCTTATGCTCATATCAACCAAGTCACATCGATGCGTTAACACCATACTTTGTTTTGCCACAATTGTTGAAGAAGAGACCAATCAAGCTATCACATACATTCTTGTAACATCCCAATTTTACGAGCTTTAAAAATCTTTTAAATAGTTAGTAGGGAAAAAGTCACCATTTGGATTTATTTGAATTTTAATTCAAAAGCTTAATATTGGACTTTACAATAAAAAATATTTAATGTGAATAATCCCAACATGAACAATAGCCAAAACTATTTTATTTGGGTTCTATGTGCTCAGATATATTTTCTAGAATTTTTCTGAGTTCATTTGCTATTTTCTATTCCTATTTGAATTTCTGGTAATTTACAAAATAGAAAATCTATTTAAAATCTCATAAAACCCTTCGGGCCAAATTCCCTAAACCCGGCCCATTACCCCCGCTTGACCCAATCCGCGTGACTTTCGCTTGCCGCGTCGCGTGAACCGGCCGACATGCGGGCCCCGCATGTCAGCCTCGCCGTTCTCTCTGCGAGCGCCCCGCTCGTTCTCCTCCGTTCGATCAAGGATGGATGGCTAGATGCGCCTGATCTGTTCGGAGGTCTGATCGTCCATTTGATTGTGGACCGTTAGATCTTGGACGAACGGTTAGATCTTCGGAGTCCGTTTCGTAGCCGTGCCACTTCGCACGTGCCTGCGCCCGATCCGCCGTCGCTGACAGGTGGGCCTCGTCCGCCACGTCATCGTCTTCTTTGACGCGGACTCCACCTTCCCTCCGAATCTTCGCGCGCGCGCGTGTTCATCGCGGACACGCCTCCGGGGCTTTTAAGGCCGAGGACCCTTGTGCCTGCACCGCCGTGACGTCGCCGCCGCAACCCTAGCCGCGCCTCGATTCGTCACTGGAGCCCTAGGCGCCGTCGTCGTCTTCATCTCCGGCCAAAGGACCCCATCGCCATCGTCGCCGTTCCGGTGCCTCGTCATTGTTGGAGGTCATCTTCGGGATCGCGCGTCGCGCATCTCGGAACCACCTTCATCTTCGTCGGAGGACCTCTCCAACGCCGTCGCCGTCGAGCCGAGTCCGAGCCTCAACCTCGCTTTGACCTCGCCGCGGCCACCTCGTCGTCCTCGACCACCGGACCTACCTCAGCGAGTTCACAATAGCGAGCTACTGGTGGTACCACTCACCGCCGGTGGATCGCCGCCGGTCGCCGTTGTCGTCGGTTTCCGAGTGTCGCCGTCTCCGGGTCCGACGTGGACACCACATCACCCGCCACCTCATCCCGTGCGCTGACGTGCCGCCTATGTGTCTGCCGAGTCGCGACCACGCGCTTGCGCGTGGCGATCCACCGGACTTCAGATCTATTTGGCTCGGTGGGCTTAGTCCACCGTGAGCCGTGTCTCTGACATGTGGGTCCCACATGTCAGCGTTTTCTTTTATTTATCTTTTTCCGAAATCCTGAGGGTTGACGTCAGCATTGCGCAATAATCCGATTTTTCTGTTAAGAAATAATTCGGAAAATTCCAGAAAATCCAAATTATGGTTTCTTTAGATTTTCAATCTTCCAGATCTGATAACTTTTGCATCCTAACTACGATTGAGCCCATTCAAATTTCTAAATTTATCTAAATTCGAGCTCTATTTGTCTGAGATTTTTATTTAATTTTTGGAGTTCGTTTTACCTCTGTTATTTATTTGTTTTGTTTATTTGTCTTGTTTGCTAGTAGACGTCGATTCGTCGGGGAATTTTGTTGAAGAAGGAGCACCCCAAGATCAAGACCAGTACATAGACCTTTTCCAAGGCAAGTCATACCTTTGATCATCTTGAACCCAGTTTTCAAATTACTTTGTTTCAAAGTATTGCATTCTACTTTAATTATTTATTTAAATATTTTGGGTGTAGTTATTATCCAAATTGTTATCACACCTTGGCCTTATATATCATATTTCCTTGTCACCTAGATTGGTTTATTAGTTGGTAATAGTATAGAACCAACGTGGGTTGGTTAGATGAGAGTACAATTGCTTAGCCATGCTACGAGTCTCACATCTCATATAAGTTGCAAATATTCAATTGACTAAGTGACTATGGAACTTTGTGTAAAAGCTGTGTGCTATGTGTTATTACTTTGTGATAGCATGTGTTGCACTAAACCAACTGGGTGGCAAAGGATTTAGACGGAGGCAAGTGGTGGATACTTTGTGATATGGTGGACTTTGTGATAATCTTTGTGATCTAGTTAGAACATGGAAGTCTTGCCTTGGTCAATTAAGGACTTTAATTTGTGCGCCATTGAACTGAGCTTTACTGTACGACCACATGCCTAGTATGGGACGGGCCTAACTTAGTAAGTTATGGATTCTCGGTATTGATGTTCAGGTGGATAGGTTAGGCTTTGTGACAGGGTGGAGGTGTGACTACTTGGTGGTTACATCGCGGGACGGTTCGCCGCATCCCTGTCCAGCGGTGTGTGTTATACTAGTTCTTTGTGAGCTGGTCTAGCGGGAAAGCACATCGGGAATGTCAATGTTCGAGATGAAGTTTCCGAACTGTTTTGTTATGATTAGTGCTAGCTACACTAGTTCTATCTTGTGGGTAAAGTGTACAACCTCTGTAGAGTGTTAAATCAATCTATTCGAATAAGCGCGTCATGATCATGGACATGCTCGGGATTTCACACGACGGGTAGTTTTCATAAAATGTTAGGATGGGAGCTATGTGATCTAAGTCATGTGGCTATGTGAAACAATCAGTATAGCTTTGTGTCTTTGTGAAAAGAAGCATTAAATTATTATCGTCTATTTGTTTGAACTATGCTTTCAATCTATTATTGTATTCAATTGCAAAAGTTGCATTTACGCAAAAGAACCACGAAGCCTTTTCTTTTGGAATAAGTCTGCATCTATAAATTGCATTATGTGGTATGATTTGCAGTGCGGTTGTGTACTCACGCTTGTTGTAAAACTTACGCCCAAACCTAAAGAAGAGGAGGAGTCTACGCCGCTTTCGAGGAGGAGTTCGCGAAGGTTGCCGATCGTTGAGGTGCGGATCGATCGATTACTGTGGTGAATTGATGGGATCTCGTTGAAGTTATTTACGTTCATTGCTATTTTATTCTCTGTTAGCCTGCGTGGCTCAATAAGTGTAAACTCGACCATAAGGTCAAAACCCTTATTTGTTATTCAAACTAATCGTTTACTTTATTTATCGCTTGTGTGGATCGATATTCACCTGTGTTGACACTCTGTGCACTAGCGTGATCCTGGACTAGTGCATTATACACAGAGGGTTCCAGAATCGTAATTTTGGGTCCCGACAATTCTTCTTCACGTGCATGATGTCGATGTAGTGGTGAACTTCTAAGTGCTCCCAACAAGGCAAGTCCCAAAAAATTGACCGCTTCTTCGAGATGTTCTTCTGACAGGTCCGTAATTTACGTCTCTTCCCAAGCACAACATCGATATCCTTAACCATATCATAGATCTCTTTCCCTTTAAAAGCCCTTGGAGCTGAACCATTCTCCTTATTTCCGTCGAATTGTTTCTTCATCTTGCGGTATAGGTGAATCTTGGGAAGGAACCTACGGTGACGCATATACATAGTTTTGCGCGAGTTGTTCATCCATACACTCTCCGTATCATCTAAGCAGTGCGGACAGGCTTCGGCTCATTTTGTCCTGAACCCCAACAGGTTACCAAGGGCAAAAAAAATCATTGATGGTGCGAGAATAACATGGCGTGTAAAGTGAAGTTCTCTCGTTTATGCGCATCCCATACTTGTACCCCTTCGTTCTACAGTGTCACAAGATCTTCTAGCAATGGTGCTAGGTACACATCAATATCGTTCCCAGGTTTCTTCGGCCCTTGGATAGGCAGTGACATCAAAATGTACTTTCGCTTCATACGACCAAGGAGGAAGGTTGTACATACATAGATTCACGGGCAGTGCTATGTCGGCTGCTCATGTTACCGAAAGGATTCATTCTATCTGTACTCAACCCTAACCTTATGTTCCTCGGTTCCGCACCGAACTCTTGAAGCTCCGATCGAAGTTTCTCCAGTGGGTAGGGTGTCTTAGCTTTCTGTCTTTCTTATGCTCCTCTGAGTGTCAATGCAGCAATCTTGCCTCCTTTCGGTTCGCAAATAAATGTTTCAAACGTGGGATCACAGGCAGATACCACAACATCTTAGTAGGAGGTCCTTGCTTGACCTTAGTAGTATTCTTACGCTTGTATCAGGATGCTTTTGCACACGAGACATACATGCATGTCTACATACTCTTTATGGTAGAGGATACAATCGTTCGGACATGCATGTATTCTTTCTACTTCTATTCTTAATGGAAAAGAGCCTTCTTTGCTTGGTAGGTGGTGCTGGGCAACACATTTCCCTCCGAAAGGATGTCCGCTAGGAGACCTAACAATGTCATGAAACTTTTGTCGGACCAACCATTGCTTGCCTTCAATTTCAGTAGTGCAAGCATGGTTGACAACCTTGTGTATTCTGGCTTGCAGCCAGGGAACAAAGGTTTCCCCGAGTCCTCCATTAAGCCCTCAAATTTATAAAACTATCTCTCACTGTGTTATCTTCTGCGTTGTGTAGCATCTGATCCAGATTGTCACCGTGTGACCTATCCTCATCAAAAGCATAGTCCACATTCGGCATATCGTTGACTTCCTCGGCGATGTTGTCATTATTAACTTCTTGTATAATCTGCTCTTCACCGTGACTGGTCCAACATGTATACCTTTTTTTGAAACCCCTTCGAATCAAGTGTGCTTCGATCTGCGCTGGGTTGTTAAATATCTTCAGATTACCGCAATCAATGCATGGATAGTATATAAATTTTATCCCCTTTTTCAATATATCCTGCTCGGCAGCTCTTCTAAAAGCAAGCACGCCATTAATGTACTCTTCACTTACACGGTTTGCACCGTACATCCAGTTTCGGTCCATCTACACTACGCACATAACAAATTAGTGTTAAATTAGATTAATAAACCGCAAGTACTTTTCCTACTAACCAAACATACTAAAATTGATTAGTGATTAACCTAGAGCAAATATAAAGGGTTACAGATCGTTACCCTCGGAGCTCACACCGAAAATCCCAAATATCGCGCGAGATTCTCCTCTCGTTCTTCCTAATCTCCTTCTCCCTTTCTCCTCTCTTTAGCTTCCTCCTTTCCTTCTCCTCCCTACCTCCTTCCTTCCCTTCCTTCTCCTCTCTAAGGTAGCGCAGTGGGGCGAGAGGCGCAGGTGGCGGCTCAAATGGGAATGGGCAAGGGGTCTAACGGGACAAGGTATTTATAATGCCGAGATATCATAGACGGTTCTTATTACAATCCGTCTGTGATATGGAACTATCACAGACAATTTTTAAATAGAACCAACTATCATAGACAGTTTTTAATAAGAATTGTCTGTGATGATTGATATTATCACAGATGGTTCTTTTTAAGAACCGTCTATGAAGTATCACAAACGGTTCCATTTAAAAACCGTCTGTGAAGTATCACAAACGGTTCCATTTAAAAACCATATGTGATAGTTCCATATCACAGATGGTTCTTTTGGAACCGTCTGTGATAGTTACATATCACAAACGGTTCCAAAAGAACCGTCTGTGATGAGGCGTCTTGTATAGCCTGTTTTGTAGTAGTGTAAGAACCTCGTTAGGTGCATCCAACGGGCACCGACCGAAGTTTAGAACCGTCTGTGATGAGGCGTCTTGTATAGCATATTTTGTAGTAGTGTAAGAACTTCGTTAGGTGCATCCAATGGACACCGACCGAAGTTCCTCAGCCAGGTCCGAGTGACACCACGGGCGTTGTTTGGGACAGGTATGCCAAACCGATGCCCCAATCGGGCACTCCAGTCAGTCGGTGGATGGCTAGGAACAAGTGGCTCACCCCTAATCGAGAGTCCGGTCAAGAATGAGACATCCTGGAGAGTGACCGTTATGTCTCCCCACCGAAAGTGGAATGTGTGAGTCTCCGGTCTCCACCTGTCGACATGGGCTGACATCACACTGCCGTCCAAGGTGAAGTATCGTCCGACCGAGAGCAGCCTCGCAAAGCGCAACAAGCCCATGCCAGAAGGATTGGGACGTAGCGATCATCGAGCTTTGAATAATGCTTCTCAAATCAAAGCGTCAGGGATGGAGGGCCATCCACATCCCCGGTGATCCACAGCTAGCACCGGTGATGCTTGTTGTAGAAGGGTTCCAGTAGCTCTGGTAGAGGCATGACTTGCAAGAGATCAAAGATACATATTAGTAGTGAAAAAAATAATGACAATGAATTACTATAAATTAAAAAATAGGACTATAAACGGACAACAAAAAATATACACTAATTAACTACGACCAAATTAATTACAACTAATTAAGTAGGATTAAATTAATATGAGTATTTAAAACCTCTTAATTAATTCAAACTAATTAATTACCGCAAATTAATTACAAAAAGGTAGTTAAGACTTAATAATGAAATAAATACCACTAAATTAATTTTGAGTAATTATTTTCCATAGATTAATTACAAATATATAATTAGCACTACATAGAGCCACTAAATTAATTATGGCTAACTAACTACGATTAAATTAATTATGGATACTTTAGTGCGACTAATTAACTACAAGCGATTAATTGCAACTAATTAATTATAACTAATTAAGTATCTGACACTAACTAATTAGGACTAATTAAAACATAAGTGATTAACCAGGCCACAAATAAATATGTACGATTAATATAACAATGATTGATTCGTTATGACCGAATTTATCGCAACTAACTAAATAACACAAATTTAATAAGGCCTAAATGATAGGACTAAATTAATTATGCCTAAATAACTACAACTAATTAATTATGACTAATTAACTAACTACTCATTTAATAAAGATAATACAAAAAATTACCTGTTAATATGACCGCTAATGATTGCTCTAAGCAACACTTGATTTACTACGCGAAGGAAACCAAAACTGCGAGAAAGCATGAGCGAAAATGACTACGAGCGAAGAGTCTCACTCGCAATTCCCCATTTACAGCCAGGATGAGAGAGCAGCACGTCGGGAGGTATTTACACACGAGGGACAACAAATTGCATGCATGCGCTTGTCGCTTTGGAGATAGACTGATGGATAAGGCACGACGGGATGGAAAGAGCTTGCTTTCAGCATGTCCTGCTTTCGATGCGTCTAGACGAGCGCGGGACGGATACACTCCTTGTCCAAACATGGGAGGGATGGACGAGGTCGTGGCTTGTCCGCAGCAGGGAGGGACGGTCGAGGCTGAATGAGGCCACATGGAGGGCTTGGAGGCATTGCCATATGAGAGAGGGACGAACAGAGCTGTCTGTCCTAGGGTGCTGCGGACGAGGCCTGTCCAGCTGCCCGTGGCGCAGATAGGGTTGACATGGCGGCACGATAAGCGTTTGTGCGGCCCTAGGATAGAATTGACGGCTATTTTTGCATTTGAGGCTGCGAGGAGGCCATTTTTGCTAACGTGGTTCCAAATAGTGCCATTTAGGTAAAAAAAATCTTGCACACACATATTACATCATTGGATCATATCCATACAAGAGTAAATAAAACATAGTACTCCATACTATTAAATAGTCATATATAGGTCTACGACCAAGTTTTACATGAAGGGTGACCAGCCAAATAGTTCACATAAAGTGTTTGCAGTGAAATAAGCGATAAGTAAAAGATAATGAGCCTATATGATATGCCTCACCCCACATGCAACTGATTGGGGTTAATGCCCTAGAACTTGGCGTTATCATCGCCAAAACCTATAGTGTTAAAAGTATCCGATCGACGGGTCGTCATCCACATCTTCTGATTCTATTGAACAAGCATTTGTGAGTACAAAGTTGTACACCGCAAGACTTTATAGCAAAGATTATATAATATGCAAGACGATGTCAAGGGAGGTGGCTATCCTACTAAGGTTTCCCATTTTTGCATAAAGCAAGCTTTCATTTGCAATAATGAGTAATAGATTGCAATCAAAAGTTGTAAAAATATTTGCCATTGATAAACAACAAACAATATTAAAATATAAATAACATAAGTAAACAAGTGGCTTGCTGACATAACATCAAAACAGCAGCAAAATCCTTTTGCCGAACAAGCTATGCATGGATTACCTATCCATACATCACTCAAACCATTTTACAAAACATATAACTACTTATTGCGGGATATAACCAAGTGATGTCCATAACCGGGGACACAGCTATTCGAATAGGTTTACACTCTGTCGAGATTGTACAATTTTACCCACTCGACATAAACATCCTACCATGTCATCCATGTCACGCGATACTGATGGTACCCTATTTGAGAGTTCATGGCAAAGATTTTACATTACCGGTCCTCGCAAAGCCCCTACGAACATGGAGCTCCTCCACCTTGCCCGCACTAGCCCAACTTCAACCTACAATCTGCCTCATGCAGTTTGATTGCTAGTACACAATGACTTATTATACTAGGGTCACTCATAAGTCATGTGTGGTTGTACGAATTTACTTGGGTCTATGGCACAATAGATCAGTTCTTAGCGACCCAGGCGAGACAACCACAAACCATAGTCTTCTGCACTTGCACCGGTCTCAACAACCACTCGCCCAAGTCTAAAACATGTTTCAAATTTATTTGCAAACGAAAATAACAGACGTACCTCCTCTAGACCTTCATACATGTGTTTCCCATTTTTAACTAACTAGTAGCCTGTCGCGCGCCTTGGCGCGCCTGGAAACGTGAGAGCTAATAATACGGTGCACAACATAAGCTGTAGTTTGTATGAATCTCTAGTATAAGCAAACAACGTAGTGGACAACATAACCAATTTGTATCATAAATCCGAAAGTCTGTATGTTAATCAGATTGTAATGCATACACAGAGACATAACATATAATCGTTTCTGTAGCTCAACCAAAGGTCCACTGTCATTTCAGCGTAGATATATATGTTTGCTCAGATTTAGTAAAAGGAGAGAGCGTGCAATAACAATCACGAGTAGAGATAGATAATATGATGTTCTAGGGCAGACTGTATTACATATGTATAAATACATATGAACGAACAAACAAAAAAACCTGTTATTCCCTTTTGTGGGCAATACTCGGCGGCAAATCGAATGCAGGCTGAACAGAATATGCACTCAACAGCAAGCCGAGTAAGGGCAAAAAGAAAGACATTAAAGATTTTAGACAAGACGATGCAATTGAAAATATTGGTGAAGTAGAAGTTGAGATATCTGGGATGAAAAAACTTGCTATTGACTATTTGCAACTAAGCGAAAATATACAGAATGTGTCTCATGATGTTTACTGAGTATACAAACTACAGTGGGAAACAAAGTGGTTCCTTTTAAGGATAAGGACATGGTCGACCAGTAACAAACCTTCTTTTGGTATGTCGAGGCATCATGGGCACCTTTTGGTGATTCACTGCAGAACAGTGAAGAACAGTACTTCAGTAAAAGGTAAACCGCAGAGAATTTGTAGAGTTGTTCAACAACAATTTTTAGGAAGCAGTAAGCAAAAAAACTGAAAGCTCAATGTGACATAATGGAAATCTAAGACTACCAGGGTGGAGTTCACAGGACTCAAGGTCAATCAGCATACCTTTCTCTCCACTAAAGAAGAGCGTCCAAAAGAGGCAAAGGTGTGTGCCTAGTGACCATGGCTAGTGAATCCAATACTTGCTCATAACTTGGATCAGATGGCCGGAGGTATTGCCCATCCTGCTTATTTGTCAAAAATAGAAATTTAGACTTGGATATAGTTTATGTTACACCTATAGCATTTTCCCTGGTGAGTAGTGACATAGCTAGTATAATTTGACATCATGCTCGTCTGGATGGTACAAACATGCGTAAAGAAAACAAGACGATATCGAGCCAAGTTGTGCTTCTATGCTCTCTAAAAAAGTGAAAAGCACAAATCCTAAAGTTGTATTGTTAGCAGTGGTGTACATCGCGACAATCTAAAGTATTGACAGCTACACAGTAGTGGGGGAAAAACTTATGAAAGAAACAACACCGTGCCCAAAGAAACACGAACAACGGAACAAATAATCAGCATTCTCTAATACCACCAACATCTATGAATATGTGTTGCCAGAGCATGAATGAGTATTAACCCGCCCAGCCAAGCTGAATAAAATCTCGATGTGTGCATGCTGTGGCACAAGCCCTCATAAGCAATGCTCTGAGAATTACGGTAAGATATTTTTTTGTTCATAGTTGGTCAGGAAAAACAGATATTTAGCTAGACCAGTAGATTGTGTGCATCACATGCGAAGACACACCAAAGTAGCATGGACAAACGGTGTAAGAATGTTTAGATACTTTTCAATATGGCAGAATGTACGGCGCTATGTGTAATGTGTAATAGAAAACAATAATCTAGTATACTATTGTGCACTACAATAAAAGGGCTCATATGTTTCAAAAGCACAGAAGGTAACAAAACGCAAAGCATCTAACATTAGTAGGTATACTATAAAAGCATAAAAATAGGTATCAAGCCTGCAAAATTCAGAATGTGTGGAAGAGACAAATATATATCATTCTGATGGAAAGCACTTAACTAAGTCTGTGAACCTCAGAATAAGAATTTAAAAATTGAATTTGATATCCGTCTCCAGGAGAACAGTTTCTCACCAAGTTTGCTTTCTGATGCACAGCCTCACATTCATCAATGGGTCTCTGAATGAGATATGTCCCTTCCAATAATGGCGTGACCTAGAAAGCATATAAATATCTTTGTCATTTATTTATATCACATAGTTCGCTTAAATTATAAAAACAAAAGTTAAAAGTTCCTAGACACCTAAAGATGATCTCCGGTCTTCACAATCTTTCTATATAAAAGCTGGCGAACTTGAGAGCTAGGGAGAGTGGCCACGTCGATTTTTTTTTAATGATCGTCTGATTTCCGTTCGGCTGATTCCTCGCCGTCCGATCGGGCTGAGGATTTCTCGCGTCGTTCGTGTTTTCTTGCGCGGCCTCGCGTGCTTCCGCCTCGGCTCTGCCTCCATCCACTTTTCCCTTAGCTTCTCTCGCTCTCCGCCTCGGTTTCGCCGTATCCCATCCTCCTCCTTCGCCGCTCCTCCCGCTCCTCCCGCTCCCCTTCCTCACGCTGCCTCTTTGCTCCGCTCGCCACGAACCCTGTCCCTGCACGTCATCCTCTCTCTCGATTCTTCCTCCTTCGCTGCTCGCCCCGACACCCCGCCCCTTCCTCTTCCCCACGAGCTCTCCCTCCCCTCCCCTTCCCCTTTCCCGCTTCAATCGCCTCCCCGCTCCGAGCGGCGGCTTCCCATCGCCCACCGCGACGCGCGAAACCTAGCCGCATTCGAGGCGGCGGCGATGTCGAACCCCTGTACTGCAGACGTGCGCGCGCGGCGCAGCGATAACGCTGGCGTCGGGTACTCGTCCCACGAGATCGACCTCATCGCGGCTCGCCGCGACCCGCTCCCCTACCCCTCCGCCGCCGGCGCCTTCGACGTGCAGGTGGCCACGAGGCGATCCGCCGAAGGTGAGAGCAGCCCGTGTCCTGTTTGGTTAATTGGTTGGATTCTCTTGCGTTTCCTACTAGATCGACCTCATCGCGGCTCCCTACGCCGGCGGCTCCTTCCTCGCCTCCGCCGCCGCATGCGCCTCCGCACCCTCCTCCCCGCGCCGGTCCCATCCTCCCGCGCCGCCTCCTCCTCCTCCTCATCACGCCCGCCTGTCCCTCCTCCTCCTCCACCCATGCCGCCGCCTCCTTCCTCCCGCGGCGCCGCAGCTGCCCTCCCTGCTCCTCCCGCGCGGACGCCGCCGCCCTCCTCCCTCCTCCCGCACCGGCGTCGCCGCAGCCGCAGCCGTCCTCCTCCTCCCCCGAGTGAAAATGGAGTGGCCACTGATCAAGCTCTGGATCCCAATGTTATCTCTCGGCTCAAACAGTTCTCTGCAATGAACAGGTTAAAGAAGTTGGCTCTGAGAGTGAGTGCTTTATCTACTTTTACACTTTCGTATTTCTGCTATAACATTTGTTGTAACTTTATCATCATGATCAAGTATGCTTGATTTGTCATCAGAATATCTCAATATGTCAGGATATTTGTCCTCTGTGTATCCTTGTATCCTTACAACAGTGAAATAGCTCAAATTTTGGACAATTGGTGTTATCCAGTTTAGACTTGTCCTGAGGAGGAATAAAAGGAGGAAATCACGTGCGCTTAAGTAGAATATAGTTGGTGGTGATGATTCTGTCAGTTCCTTATTGCTACTGAATTGCTACCTACAGGCCAAGTGCCGCCTTTTTACTAACCTTTTCCAATATACTTTTGTAGTCCTGTTTGTTGCGTTGTTCTCAGTATTCTTGCGATATGTGCTATATATCCTCATTTACGTGCTATCCAGAATGTTACAATTAACCATGGGCTGTTATTTTATTACATGCTGTTGTGCAGAATCACATAAACTCATTCCTGTACAGTATATGCCTCAACTATATTGGTAAGCATAAACTAAATAAATGATGCAAAAAAAGATTTCCAAGCTTCATAGGTTCTTGCCTCTTTTTTTTGGTAAAATAAATGAATGTCAATTTAAAACCATGGATTAGATATAGTCTAGATTTTACTAATATACGCGTTCTAAAGTTATGCACACTTTATTTGGAATTTGGTAATATATGACAACATTTAAAAAAAAACTCCTCTCCATTTCAGCATCCAACCCAACAAACTCACACAGATGCCTGTGTGTGTTTGATTTCTCAGCTCTGAATACAGGACCAACCTCGAATACACGTTCGAACCCACTACAGATAGCCATCTGCTTGTATAATTGAGGAGATTGTGCTAAACAAGCAGGCTGTCTATTGTACTGTAGCCTGAATACAGATGCACCACCTTCACTCGATCCAGCAATCAGCTTTGGGCTGTAGATCCCAACAAAACTATTTGACAACAGAAATTCCCTGAATTTCTGCATATGATAATATGCAACAATGGTCTACATTTTTGAACCAATAAAAAAACATTACATTCTATAGGAATATACATAATAAAAATCCATTTCTTGGAGCATCCACATAGCAGTATACATATTAGTATATTATGTAAGATGGAGACATGAATCTAAACTACATATGCATGATCTTGAGAAATCCACAATTCACAGTGAATGTTAAACTCAATTTGTGCAATAGTGCAACCAGACAAAATTGCATGGCACAAGTTATAGGGTAAAAATGTAAGGATCACTGGATCAGAGTCCGTAAACAACAGCAACAGCTTATGCAATTTAAGCTTGGTGCCCAAGACACGGGGGGCCTTTTGCTGGAATATAATGATTCTGTGATGAAATTATTAAGGTTCTACAGACTCAGCTTTTATTGAATGACAGATTACAAGGTGCTAGCTGAACCATAGAATCATAGATCATGTTGCTGAATCATAGCTCTATTTGGAATAGCACTATCCATTAATGCATAAATGATAGCAGTCAATAAAAACAAGGTCAAAGACTCACGTTTTCAACCTGACATTGATTCAGAATATTGCTTGATTCGAGGAGTCCACAGATCAATAGCTCTATAATTAAAGTAGGTATCTTGGCCAACACGAACAAGTTTCTCTCCAGCCTGCAAGCATGGCAAGATCAATCCCTTAAACCACAATAAGATTCTAAGAATCATAGGCAGGAAAGCTGGAGCACAAAATTGAGTGCTTCCTGAAAAGGGAAGCAAGCAGAAAACAGTATTTGCACAGGGCGTACTTGTTCAGCCTTTTGAAATTATGCTTCACTCCTTGCTGCATCCTCAAGATTAATAGGAAGGGTTGGGATCAGGGTTAACAATTTCGGCGAAATTTCGCCGAAATCTCCGAAATTTCGTTCATTTCGTCCACATCCGAAAGAAATTCAATTCGTTCAAAAATTTTCGGTTTGTTTGAATTTGAAGGGATTTGGCAGGGTTAAAGCTCGTAAACACAAAGAGGGAAACATGAAACCAAAGATAGCTTGGTGGCTTGTCCTCCCTGCTGGTTTCCAGGACGCCAGGGATCAAATCCCACTGAAGGCATTAGTTTTTGTGATTATTTTAAATTTTAAATTCAAATTTGATTCAAACCAGTTTGAAAACCCACCGGAATTTCGGACCGAAATTCCGAAATTTCGGTAATTTCGGTTGTTTCGCCCCCAAACGAATTTTTCTCAAAAACGAATTTGTGAACCCTGGTTGGGATCGGCCTATCGATGCAATAGATCTTCCAAACCTGAATCTCCACCTGCCAGTCAAAACGAACACATAAACAATTCATCAGATACAGACAGGATAATATCTCAAGCAAACCAGACTTGCATCATGCGTGTGCTTATGCAGTATGAATTAGGCGACAGCAGTAAACCTAGCTTATTGTGACAATAATTCAAGGTAGTTGGAACTTTAAAACCCTACGAAATCACCATCTCACATGATTATTCGGCATCCTAGAGCTACCAGATGGTTACACGAAGACTATACGAACGTGTAATCGAAAAGATTGCCGTCTGATGGCTGCTACTGATAAAAAGACATAATCATATTGCCTTACAAAGTTACAAGAAAGAATTCCAAAGATACGGACCTGTTGTGTGGTGGCCTTGAGGGGCTCCTTGAGGAGGGAGACGACGCCCTCGACGTCGACGGTGCTCTCCTTGCTGAGGGAGGTCGCGAAGCGCACCATCTGCGTGCTGACGCCGGCGTCAGCGCTGGTGACGAGCACGCACTGCACGGTGCTCATGCTCTGCCGCAGCACGACAAAGGTCATCTTCTCGCTGACCGGGCGGATCGCCTGCGCTGCGCCGCCGATCAGCACGGACCGTCCCTCGGCGGACTCGTGGAGGTCGCCGACCCCGGCGGAGATTCAGGCGAGGGGAGGGGAAGGAGGAGGGGATGGGGCCGGGGGCCGGGGAAGAGGAAGGTGGAGGGGACTGAGGCGAGGGGCGGGGAGGGGAGGGGAAGGGAGGAGCGGCGGCAGAGAAAGCATGGAGGGAACGGATGGAGAGACGGAGGGGATGAGGATGAGAGCGAACCGAAAATAAAATCGCACGATCGTGAACAGCAGCGGGGAATCGGACGGTACAGGAAAAAAGAGCGACGTAGCGTGTCTGGAATCGCCCCGAGACTCCCACGATTTAACCGGTAGGATTTCACAAATGTTTTCAATCCTAGCACAACTAGTACCGGTAAGCATGGCTAAGCATCAACTGATTCGTACCAACTAAAGTTCCACAATACTTAGACCCACAGTGGATAGCATTAATAAGGTGATAACAGTGAGGATATCAATTTATAAAAGTAGGGTCAATGCAACAGTTGGGTATAACTACCAACCTTACCAACATAACAATTTTTACCGAAATTACGTGCATGCATAATAGTTTTGAACACAACATACATAAAAGTGAAAAATATGATATCAATATGGTCAAAGGGGGTGCTTACCTTGATTGTTGAACACTTGTTTCTGCTCTGGATCAACATCGGAGATTTTCGGGACGTTGGTATCTAATCAAGAAAAGCCAAGCAACAAGAATAAGATCCAAATAAATTCAAATAGAGAGAAAATTCAAATATGTTTGTAGATTCGAAAGTTCATGATTCCATAAAAATAGAGACAATAATCATTCAATTTGAGTTCGAATGAGAAAGTTATGAGCATTTGAATTTGGTTCTGCTCATAAATTTGAGAAAAGAAAAGAGAAAATACTATGCGGTGGGGATATTGCATCATAACCTAGAAAAGAGAAAATCCAGATTTATTGCGCTATAAGACCAATACGTGGGTCAGTCTACGATGAACCAAGTTCACGGACACATCTATAGAGGCGGTGTGGTCCACTTGCCGAGATAGGGAACAAGGGAGGCGACAACAACCATGACCGAGGTCGCTCGCGATGGAGTGGCGACGACATGGGTGTAATATCCCCAAATTTAGGGTTTGTATTTTAAATGTATAAAAATATGATCTTTTTAAAACTTTTGATGTTTTATCTTGTCATTTTATTTATCTAAATTTCTATTCAAGATTTTGTTGATTTTAAACTTAAACATCAAATTATGGAAAACGTAAACCTAATGAATAAAGAAGACAAAATGAAGTGAAAATTTATAATTAAATCCAACCTTAGCATATTGCACCTGAAATATAAAGGAAATAACTGAATCATATTCTACAAATTTTTCTCAAATCAAATGATGAAATTTCAAGTAAATGTAAAATTCAAAGGATTACAGAGAAAATGTAATACATGTAAAACCATAGAAAATTACACAATAGCCTCACGCAGTATCATAAACCTCCTTAAAATTTCATGAATTGTTGAGCTCGGAAACTACATTTAAAAATCCACCAAATGTCTCAACCATTTTCGTAAAATCGAAATCATATTCTAACTTACCTCTCACGACGGCGGACCCCACCGTCAGTCCACTATTCGTCGGACCGAACCATGTTGCGACCGAACCACCTGGCGCAGCCCACTTCCCACCCTCACGACCGGGCCTCACCGGCCGCCTTCTTCTCCCACGCGGCGCATGCCCGAGCGCTAGCTCGCCGCGCATGGAGACGCCGCCCAGCCACCACGCCGAGTCTTCACGAGTTCATCGCTGGTTTTAAGCGCGCCCATGGTTTCCCTCTCTCGGCCGCATCGGACACGCCTTTAATTTCGGTCAATTCTCTCAACGCCGCCACTCATGTCCCGTCACTTGTCGACGCCCATGCCCGCGCCGTGCCTCCTCGTGAGTTCATCGCCCGACACCTATAAAATGCCATCCAAGCCCTCCGCCTCATTTCCTTTACCACCCGGTCTCTCCTTTCCTTCCTTTTTATGCTACCGACCCGAGCCCAAAAGAAGCTCTCCATTTCGGCCGTGCCTACCTCACCGCTCCGGCCGCTCTAGTGATCCACTCTCCCGCCTCTCACGTAATACCGTGTCCGGAGCTCAAGCAACGTTTCCTCTATGCTAATTTTATCTTCCTCCATAGGAACTCGACATCGCTTTGGTTATTCCTCGGCTCCGCCAAAACAACCATCTTTGCCGCGCACTATCTCTAGTGGAGCCTGGTCCAATTCACGGTGTCCAAGCATTGTTAGGTAATCTTTATATTAGTTTCTTTAGGTGTTTCGAGTCTGTTTCCAAATAGAATCCGAGTCGTAGAGTTGTCTTTGTTTCCAAGTTACATACGCACGCGCTTGACTATATAACAAGTACGAGCTATGTAATAAGTAACGAGCTAGCAATGTAACGTGAGAAGCATTGTGACGTGAAGAAGCAATGTGAGTTGAGTTAAGCAATAGAAAGAATCGGTTTCAAGCGTGATTTTCAGCACCAACATTGAAGATTGAGTTTTTCCCGCGTGATTGCTAGCGCCTTGTATTGCTTCGTGAACTTAGGCTATTTTTCGATTTGCTCCAACAATTGGTATCGAGCTCTAGGTTCGAAATCTTAGTTGCTACCGGGAGGTGATCTCGACTCCGAGTGGCATATACGGTGGGAGTGCGCACGTGGCGGATCCGGTGGCGCATCAAGCGCGGCAGCGCCAGAGCGCACAACAGGGTGCGGCGGCGAGACCGATGCACTGTACGGTGCATGCGGCTTCGTGACGAGGAGGAGACTGAGTTTTTGATTTGTGCTCAAGATTATGTCGCGTTATCCAGGAAGTTGTGTCACCGGTGACGAGGCAACGTCTATGTGCGCAAGGATCAATGGCATTAGCGACTATCTATGGAGGCATCTCGGAGGAAA
The DNA here is from genome assembly GCA_036346255.1 of Ampelocalamus luodianensis. NCBI lineage: Eukaryota > Viridiplantae > Streptophyta > Magnoliopsida > Poales > Poaceae > Ampelocalamus > Ampelocalamus luodianensis. The sequence continues at coordinate 49,424,092 of CM070632.1, read as the reverse complement.
CGCTCTTCCTACTGGTCGAAAAAGAGACGGCCATAGTTGTGTGGAAGACGTTGAAGACGATGATGCATCTTGCTGCTGATCATCGAAAGGCGAAGGCGAGGGACGTTGAGAAGATGTGTCGCCATCTTGAGTCCAATCTGTGTGTTACTCAAGTTGAAGTTGTGACCAACTTGAAGTCTGAGTACGAGTTGAGGTGCAAGTCATAGTTGAGACCGACTGCCTCAATGAGTAAGAGTCCAAGACGTGTTCGAGTTGTGCCACCGTCTTTGGACAAGTAAGTGTGAGCCAAGTTGAAGTTGTGTCCAACTTGGAGCCCAAGACGTATTTGAGTTGTGCCACCGTCTTCGGCCAAGTGTGTGGGAGTCGTGTTGAAGTTGTGTCCAACTGGCAACACACAAAATATAAGTAAGTATACAAAGATTAGGGAGTGATTGTTAGGTAATCTTTGTATTTGTTTCTTTAGGTGTTTGCTGAGTCTATTTCCAAATAGAATCCGAGTCGTAGAGTTGTCTTTGTTTTCGAGTTACATACGTACTCGTTTGACTATATAACAAGTACGAGCTATGTAATAAGTAACGAGAGCTAGCAATGTAACGTGAGAAGCATTGTGACGTGAAGAAGCAATGTGAGTTGAGTAAACAATAGAAAGAATCGGTTTCAAGCGTGATTTTCAAGACCAACATTGAAGATTGAGTTTTTCCTGCCGCGTGATTGCTAGCTGCCTTGTATTGCTTCCGTGAACTTCCGGTTATTCTTCGAGCTGTTCCAACAATTGGTATCAGAGCTCTAGGTTCCAAATCTTAGTTGCTACCTCGGGAGGGGTGATCTCGACTCCCGGGGTGGCATATACGATGAGTGCGCGCGCGCGATCCGGTGGCGTATCAAGCGCGGCGCGAGTGCACAACGGTGCGGCGGGCGAGACCGGCGCATCAGACGGTGCATGCGGCTTCGTGACGAGGAGGAGACTGAGTTTTTGATTTGTGCTCAAGATTATGTCGCGTTATCCAGGAAGTTGTGTCACCGGTGACGAGGCAACGTCTATGTGCGCAAGGATCAATGGCATTAGCGGCTATCTATGGAGGCATCTCGGAGGAAACGCTCTTCCTACTGGTCGAAAAAGAGACGGCCATAGTTGTGTGGAAGATGTTGAAGACGATGATGCATCTTGCTGCTGATCATCGAAAGGCGAAGGCGAGTGACATTGAGAAGATGTGTCGCCGTCCTGAGTCCAATCTGTGTGTTACTCAAGTTGAAGTTGTGACCAACTTGATGTTTGAGTACGAGTTGAGGTGCAAGTCGTAGTTGAGACCGACTGCCTCAATGAGTAATAGTCCAAGACGTGTTCGAGTTGTGCCACTGTGTTCGGACAAGTAAGTGTGAGCCAAGTTGAAGTTGTGTCCAACTTGGAGCCCAAGACATGTTTGAGTTGTGCCACCGTCTTCGGCCAAGTGTGTGGGAGTCATGTTGAAGTTGTGTCCAACTGACAGCACACAAAATATAAGTAAGTATACAAAGATTAGGGAGTGATTGTTAGGTAATCTTTGTATTAGTTTCTTTAGGTGTTTGCTGAGTCTGTTTCCAAATAGAATCTGAGTCATAGAGTTGTCTTTGTTTTCGAGTTACATACGTACTCGTTTGACTATATAACAAGTACGAGCTATGTAATAAGTAACGAGAGCTAGCAATGTAACGTGAGAAGCATTGTGACGTGAAGAAGCAATGTGAGTTGAGTTAAGCAATAGAAAGAATCGGTTTCAAGCATGATTTTCAGCACCAACATTGAAGATTTAGTTTTTCCAGCGCGTGATTGCTAGCTGCCTTGTATTGCGTCCGTGAACTTCCGATTATTCTTCGAGCTGTTCCAACAAGCATCACGTGGACGTCCCGAATCTTCCCCAAGTGTCGCCAAGGATCCTCTTCCCCTCCAGCAAGCTCCCCACATTGGCCGCCTCACCGCCGCCTCCGCCGCCCTCAGCTGCCAGCTCAATTCTGGATACCTCTTTCCAACCGCGTCACTCCGGTAGGTTCCTAGTAGCCTCTAGTCACTCATGCGTGCGATAATCAGTTCAATGCAATGTCGGTTTCGAAGTTCCATGTTTGTCGTAGTGCCACCATCGTCTAACCTCGCTGCGCCGCCGCTACCGAGCACTCCGGCCATTGCCGTCGGCACCATCGGGTGCGTGAGGGCTCAAGGTGTCCATTTTGACCAACCATCCGTGCCGCCATGCTCTCTATCGCCGGCGATTAGCCAGAGAATCCAGTGGCCGGGTCGCCCTCTGCATTGTCTTAAGGGTTAACCCATGATTAATGTTTGGTTTAAATACTACTAAGTTCAATGACGTGTGGACCCGAGGATAGTTAATGAGGTTTAGTACTCAAGTTTCCTCACTGATAGGTCAATGGCATGTGGGCCCAAAACTTTAAAGCACCGTGGACTCTAAACCATGGACCAAAGCATTGTACACGTAGACCATCGGTCCATGCACTATTGGTTTGGACCTAGTCTACGACAATGGGACCCACATGTCAGTAAGTAATTCCTTTAGAAACTAAAATAGAAAAGAAAATAAAATGCTAAAGGGCCCACCTGTCATCCTCTGGGTATTTTTGATCAAAAATAAATCAAAAGAAAAAAGGGCTACGGTCCCACAGAGTGGTTTCTCTCTCCCCTTTTCTTTTTCCTGGATTTTTCAACCAAGCCAACTTCAAACCTTAATAACTTTTGCTACAAAACTCCAAATGAGTTGATTTTTGTGTATAAATTTGTATAAAATCATAATCTACTTGAATATGCAAAAATATTTAAATTTTGTTACTGTTTGAATTTATTTGCCTTATTTAATTGGTTTACGCTCTTTTGCAATAAATTTCGATTGTATGAAGAAATCTTGACGACCAACCAATCTTATATTCATAACAACGAAAACAAGGCAAGAATCCCTTTTGATCATATCAATCCCATTATTTTACTTATTGTACTTGGTTTTGCAAATCTATTATTGCATGCGTGTATGTTCAATATTAAACTGCTATATTGGGATGTTGGTAGCTGTAAATCCTAATTGATGCATGAATTCCCTTGATATGTTGATGTCCTTGCTGTTGTAGTCAATAAGATATGGAGTAGACAATATATAATGTCATTTGGGAGTTGGAGTGCGAGTCATATGCTTACTAGAACAATTGTTTTCCGGAAAGAGATGTAAAAGGACAATATGATAAATGTGAATTTAGGAGATTTATGAAAATATCCAGAGGGGTGTGCCTCTGTTATTTTGTATAAAAATAAAATGCAAAACCTAGTTTTGGATGCGGGCAAGATAGCCCTGGCACAACATCTTTTATCACCAATGGCCGTGTCACGATTCCATAATTCCTTTAGTCATGTTTATTCATACGAGCATGTGATCGTGAGTCCCAACGTACAACTATAGCATGGCTAAGCATATTACGATACCCGTGTTGGTAATTTATCAATGTCTAACTAAAATAACCCATCCTATGGTGTCCAAAGGTTCATGTAATTCAAGGATACATGTCATTTGCAATTTATCAAGGAGGCATACATCAATTAGGCAATTATCTATTCCCGAAACCATTTAATATAAAACTAGCAATGCATATTTATATCAAACAATATAGTTTTGAAAAAGGGGGTTCAATATGATCAAAGGTCTATGAATTGCCTTCATTGAAGAGTTGAGGAGCTTCGGTCGTCGGGTCCGAGAAATCTTCCGAAACGCCGGAATCTATACGTGCGAAAATAGCTAAATAAATAAAACAACCCCAAATAAATTCCAAATAAATACCAAATTAGCGCTAACAGAAAGTGGAAGATTTTAGATGAATTAAAAATTTTGAATCACTTGAATCGGAGTTCGAACGAAGAAGTTACGATCTTCCAAAGTTGGAAAAAGACATGAAATGATAGAATTAGGATTTTCCTCAATTTCCTGATTTAATTTTGTAAAGGAAAAGGCAACTATGACGTCAGCTGACGTCATCAGAGGGAATTTCGGCTGAAAGAAAATAAAAGAAAAGAAATTGACATGTGGGGCCATTGTTAATGAGAGGGTGCACGTGGACTGGGTCCACCGAGCTTTGGAAGGGTGGGAGGTTCGGAGTGCCACGTGGGCGGACGACGTGGACTGCCATAGGGGCTAAGGTGCTGGGGTGGCGCTGAGTTGGAGGTGAGGTGGCAGCGAGCTGGAGCCACGTCAGCGTGGCGGCAGTGGCGCTCGGGGCAGCGTGGGCTGTGCGGCTCGCTGGCGCTTCGCGCCGTGGCAAGCCCGGCGAGTCTTACCGAAGTGAAGAGGAGGGTGCGAGGATCCCAAGGCGCACCAAAATGGCAGCGGTTGTTGAAGAAGTGGCCGGCGGCGACGATCAGAAACGGCGGCGGCGACGGCCGAAGGTGGAGGCGGCACTACGGGGATGGTCCGGGGACAGGGAGGCGCGCACGAGGTGCCCCTCGGTGCAGCGATGCCGAAGGTGTGGTTCGTGGCGTTAGAGGATGCTCGACGGCGGCAGCGGGTGCGGCAGAACGAAGCTCGACGGCGGCGACTCGAGCTCGAATTACGGCCGAGCTAGGACGAGGGAGAGAGGGGAATTGGGAGAAAATGGGAGAGGAGAGGGAGGCGCGTCCGGTGCTCGCTTTAAATAAGCGCGGGGAGGGCTGAGAGGGGGAGACAACGTCGGCGGCTTTCGCGGCGGCGAGGATGAGGGCGGCGTGGGAAAAAGGAGCGATGGGACGGGGAAATGGTAGCAGCAGCGTGCGTGGTGGAGGCGGGAGGTGACGGGGAGGCAACGTGAAGACGCAGAGGCGACGGCGTTGAAGTGGAGCCAGCGCAAAACGCGGCGCAAACAGCGCGAACGTGCGCGTTGACGCACGAGGAAGACGACGAATCTGACAGGTGGGTCCCGCCTGTCAGCGAGAGAGAGAGAGAGGTGCGCGGAGGCTGCGAAGGTGAGCCGTTCAATTTAGATCGGACGGCTCACAGCGAGTGAGACGTTCGGACCGCCGAACGGGATAACGCGATCAGGGTCGTTGGATCTTGATCGGACGACTTACGAGGAACGGGAGGCGCGGCGTGCTGCGATCTGTCCTATTTCGATCGAACGGTGCCGAATGGAGGGAGGCGCGGGGCTGCGCTCCGAAGTGGGCCGTGGGGCTGGGCTGCGCGAGGAAAAAGGAGGGATGGGCCGAGTGAATTCGGCCCAAAGCTGATAGGGAATTTTAAAAGGATTTCCGATTAAAGAAATCCCGAAAAAGCAAAAATACTTTTTAGAAAATAGCTAATAGAGTCTAAAAATTCTAGAAAAATTCACAGAAGTTCCTTAAATTATTTAGAACTTAATAAAAAATACTTTTAACTATACTTTAGTACCTAATTTTGCAAACACAATAGATTTTGACTTTTCGGACAAAAGGAAAAACCAAATTAAAATCCAGAAAAAAACAAGAAAAGATTTAAAATACAAATAAAATCCAGGAAACTCAAATAAACTAACTTTTTAATTTAATTGAAGTCGGATTAACTCAATTTAAATGGTTTTTAATTTTCTAAATTTCAATTTAAGCTTATACAACTCAATAAAATCAACTGGTTATTTCTACTTTGAAAATTTTCAAAAACTCTGCAAATTAGGGATGTTACAGATGTGTATGTCCCAAACCAACAGTGAACTAATGACTTGGCTAATATGCATTTTGACTGACTGCTGGATTACTCAAATTAATTAACAAATAGTGAGAAGATGAGTTGACAAAACAACAGAGTCCTTCTTATGATATGATGATCAGAAAAGGCAAACTAAGGATGATTATACAAATGACAGTGGGTTTATAAACCTGTTGAATGACTAATTGATCACTTAAAAGCATTGTTTAAATGGATGTTTGAATTATTTAACCACCACTCATTTTCATAATAATCCATCATTCTAGATGAATGAACAGAGAAAAGCTATAGGTGAAGAATTGAAATATCATTAGAATTCCCTCTTGTTAATCAAGACATCTAGTGCTAACAAGACTTGTGGATGTCATTTAGAACACTAAAGTGATTTAACAACTTTGAAGTTGAGATTTGTAGGAAGTAGTACTTCAGTTCAGATTTTATCCTTTTGTAAGATATGAACAGGGGATAGGATCTAAAAATAGCTAAAGGAAACAGTAGGCTAATATCATGTCTAAACCAAGTAGTTAGAAATTATCTTGAATCAATTAGCCTCTGGTCATTCATCTAACCGCAGTAACTAATTCCGAAAACAAGCATGAATATGACTATCCAAAACCAACAATGAACAACCAATGGTTTAGTAAACTAATTTATCAAAGAGAGCTTGGACTAGGCAAAGGCTTAATAAGATGAAGGTACAGTAGTAAAGACGTGATTAGGTCAGTGAGACATCGTCATGGCAATTGCTAAAATAATTGTTTAGAAGATATAAAAATGACAATTAACTTAAAGGAGTAAAGCTGATTAGGAATTAAATCTTGGCATGTGGTCAGCTAAGCAAATAGTAGGCCTTATGCCATGAATAGGATAATAATAATAGTAGCACTAGGTCAATGAGATGGTAAATGATAGTAGGCCAATTTGAGATTAAAAATCATTAGTATATACTTAGTCAATATCATTAATGTCTAGGTTAAAATGGATGTCTCAATCGAACAGTAACAATTCGACAACAAGTCGAAGCAAATCCAAAACATTAATAACTTTTAACACACGTACTCGGAATCAAATGAATCTTTCTGCTAAATTCATATAAAATTTTTCTCTGTAAGAATATGAAAAAATATTTGGATTTGCTTATTATTAGATTTATTTCTCCATTTGTGTTTTGATTCTGGTTCTTTTGAATAGACGCTAGAATTTGCGAGCAAGATTAACAACAATCGAGCGACTTCACTCTCTGAACAACTAAGCAAGGCAAACACCCCCTTTGATCATATTGATCCCAGTATTTTACTTACTGTACTTTGCTTTGCAAATCTATTATTGCATGCATGTATGTTTGATATTAAACTGCTATGTTTAGGATGCCGATAGTTGTTAATCGTACTTGATGCATGAACTCCCTTGATATATGGAGGTCCTTATTGCTGTAGACATTAGGATATGGGTTAGACAATATATAATGTCAACTTGGGAATTTGAGTGCGAGCCATCGCACAACGGCTTACCAGAACGATAGTTTTTCCTGAAAGAGATGCAAAAAGGATAATATAATAAATGTGAATTTGGGAGATTTATGAAAATATCCAAAGGAGTGTGCCTCTATTATTTTTGTATATAAAAAATGCAAAACCTAGTTTTGGACGCGGGTGAGTTATATTATATTATGAAAAGGGTGGGGAATGAAACTCACTCGTAGATAGGGGGGATTCTCGCCCGGGTTAGTTAAGGACCAGAAGCTAGCAAATCCAGATCTAAGACTTTTATACAACCACATGTGCTACTTATGGGGTGGCCTTAGCTAATTAAGTCATCAAAAAACTAGCCTTGCACGTAGGTAGGCTGAAGAGTGCGGACAAGGCCAAAAGGACCGGCATGTTCGAAGGGGCTCCCATCCCTGAGGGGGTGGGATAAAGCCTTCTGACTGCGAATGCCTCACTCAATGGGAGCAAATCCAGGCAAGTAAAGGAACCTCATTCAATGGGAGTAATCCGAGTAAGTGAAGGATAAGATCCATTCGCTAGGCTAGTGCAAGGTTAGGGCTAGATGATGTAAAGGCTTCAACGCGTACTCTAAACTACTTACCTAAGGAAGTGAGCGGTCGCACCGACAGGTAACAAACTAGAGAATTCGCATTATGTGGGTAAAGCTATACAACCTCTACAGAGTGTCAATCTATTATAATAGCCGTGCTCGCGGTCATGAGCGTGCTTAGTGCAGACGGTATGGGTTTAGTGTTGATTTTCACAAAAATTGTCTTATCGGGAAAACATGGGAAATGGGTTGTGATTTGTTGAGTTAACTGCCGAGTTATGGCTGTACCGAATTGTTGCTCTCAACGAAGGAAGATTGTGAGCTGTAGTTGTTATTATTGTTGGATCAATCTGTAACACCCCAGCCTCAACGGCAGGCTGAAATGCTACCCAGGTAACTATTGATAGATTAATAGAATAACAATTTACTCAAATCTGGCAGCATCTTCTTTGTTTCTTCAATAAAACTAGGAGGTTCAATACGAGTAAATATCAAACTAAGGAAATTCCACTCGCTAAATAACAATAGGCATCATGATATATCAAAAGTCTAAAGTCTAAACACAATTAACCAAGAGGATATGCTACCAACGTTATTACAAATAATCCAACAGGTATTTGATTCAGCTACATGACCACAATATACTCATTCACCATACTTTAACTAATTGATCAAGATTCAAACGTACTCAGTCACTAACATTAATAAATAAATATATATATATATATATATTCTTGACCATGCTATCTTTAGAGATAATCTAATTCCCTTAGGGCTAATCACTGAGGCAAGTCATACTTGACAATTACTTAACAATTCTTGCTATCTCATTGATTAACACAACTAATAGATTTCTCTACATAGCTACTATCATTAACTTCACCATCAAAACTCTTTTGCACAATATTACTAAGTATCCAATTGCGATACTCTAATAAATTTATCAAGAGTCCATACTTTTGTTAACTCCAACATTCCCACATAGACAAAGGTTATTGGATCATAATTCGCCATAGGTTCTACTAGTTGTAATACTAATCAATTTTATTTCATCGCCAAAACATTCCATCGAATCCCCTCCAGGTGTTAAAGGTCAAAACCAATCCACTGTCTACTGCTCTTCAAATAGTTTGGTTCCCAAAATTTCACCACTATCATATACTTGTCCACCACCAACCAGTCGCCAAATTACACTTTAGAAGACTTGACATCATAAGTTGGTTAATTCCTTTCTCAAAAAGGAAGAGAGAAACTAATACAAGTTTCAACACACAAGAAAACGTTGCTCCTCGGAGTGAGCACGAGACCAATAAGAACAATCCAATAGCAATGATCTCGGAAAGCAAAATACGAGTCCACAGCTGAGGGCACATGTCCCACAAGAAGGAATATCAAACCTCCATAAATCATGATAAAACATTGCTATTGAAACTCAAGAAACTCTTAAGCTGTAACAACAGAAAAGTTGTAGATTATAACTCTTAACTCCAACCTCAAATATTGATGGTACACATTTTCCACTAACAAAGAAAGCAATTTTTTTATTACAATATTACTTGCCAACCCAAACAAGAAATGCATTTAAAACCAAATCACATTAACCACCTAGGAACCAAACAAAACCTTTCCATTTTGTCACATTGCTCAATTAATTCCATCTACTACATAAATCGTGAACTCCCAAAAGACCACGAATACAAAACTCCAAACATTTCATTTAACTGATATTAAGAAAGGCAATTAACTTACTTTCTCTCTAGAAGAATCATCACCACTACGACGAGTCAGAATCTCTTGTGAACAATCTTACTAACATCAAGAATAATCTACCCTTAACAAGATTTGTTATCATCAACTCTTCCTTTATTAAGCCCCCAAAGGCTCACTAGAATGTTACATACCTCTTTATCATCTCATCCTCAATTGAGTGTATACCAAAATCTTATACTCTCACTACAACAACCACTTAATTTTTGAGGAAAACTACTACACAAATTAAAAGGTTATTCCAAAACCCTCTCATCAAAGACATACTATTATCTGATAGTTTTACCATCATGTAAACATTGTTCATATGACTATTTCGCAACCATATCAGCGTAAGCCATATATTAACTCACATGAGTTCAACTTTTATTGATGCTCAACACCACACGTCAACCCACAACGGTTGCACTCCAACCCTTGTTGCTACCAACTGGCTTCATCAAGAAATCTATATGCTACCTACTTTCCTTGCCAAATCACCTGAACAATTACCACAACATATTCAATTATTCTACCTCACATTCATAATTTGGTACCAAATCACAATAAAACTTTGAGAATCGAAATCTTACATCATTCAAGAATCTCAGCAACAAAACAACCAAATTCATCACATCGTTCTTTATAAAAGTGCTATCTAGAACTCTTCCCATAATATTCTACATCCACTAGTTTCTATCCCTTCAATTTTGTAGGCAAAACCAACATTTAATCATGGTAAGGAACATGTAGACCCACTAACTATATATGATCATCATGTATCTATAGAAAGGATAATTCCCAGTTTAATATCCACTAAAGCAATAATCTAGCTTCTCCTCAACTTATCCTTTGCACCTCCGTTAATTTCATCCATTAAAACCAAATAATCCAACAAGGTTAGTAGACTAAACAATTTTTAGTGGTCAAACCAGTTCGTTAAATTTCCACACTTATTAATAACTCCTTTAACTTCAATTAGGTATAGCCATACCCTTAATCACAGTTCATCAAAAACTACTACAAGACATTTTCCAATTAATCAACTTTCCTTTCAAGGATCCTAGTTAAGATCGATCATGCACACACTGCAGACCCAACCTGATAATCCATATTATATCCATTAATAGCTTTAATTATAATCTCTCACTTAACCAAGATGAAACATCGCTAATGGGTTTAACATCTTCTTTCATAAAAGAGAACCGATAATCTTCAAAACTCAAAATACCCAAGAGAAATACATTGAGTCAAAGCCTCTACATACTAAAGGACTTGCAAAAGGAAATTTTCATTAACCAAAAACATCAACCGAATAAATGGGTCACGCTTTCCAATGAGAAAGACAAAACTCCAAAATAAAAGTCAAACTTGGCAATCAACTTAGTTCACCAGCCGCAGGAATAACTCAACGGCTGGGAGAACAACGATTGCTTTACAGGACAAAGTTAAACCAAAGAAAACACACTATTTTTTTTCCAAAGCAACCCATCAACCGGGATGAACTAATAACCCAAGGAAAAACTCATCAATCACCACAACATGAGAGTTGACCAAATCAAATTCAAGGAAGAGAACAACTCTTCTAGAGATACACACTATTATAATACTACTAACAGGGGTGTAACCTAGTAAGCGCAGAGCCACAACCACGACCTCAACCTCTCAACATGGGTTATCCCCCACACATAATTACCATAGTATTATAATATAAATATATCAGATCATCTCATGACAAAAATCATCAATACAACTCAACGGAAGCGTAAATGCAATGCAAAAACTCATTCCCAACTACTGTGCTTAGTGTGTCAAGTTTAATAATTCAACTACCACGGACCTACAGCCTGCTCTGATACCAACTGTAACACCCCAGCCTCAACGGCAAGCTGAAATGCTACTCAGGTAACTATTGATAGTTTAATAGAATAACAATTTACTAAAATCCGGCAGCATCTTCTTTGTTTCTTCAATAAAACTAGGAGGTTCAATACGAGTAAATATCAAACTAAGGAAATTTCACTCGCTAAATAACAATAGGCATCATGATATATCAAAAGTCTAAAGTCTAAACACAATTAACCAAGAGGATATGCTACCAACGTTATTACAAATAATCCAACAGGTAAACGTAACCATAATACATCACTTAAGCAGTTTGCTCATTTGTCAATGTGCGATCTAAAATTTTTAATCATCTATCAAAGCTTCATGGCATTGTGCGTGTGAACCAAAAACTACTCCCTCCCATGCATGTCGATCTTGGATTAGGTACCTAAAACAACAACAACAACAACAAGGGTGAGTCCACAGATTCAGCAAGTACATAATAAAGGCATACAGTACAAAAGAAAAACATAACATAAGCATCCACTATCAGAAACATATCTTAAATCATTCCATAAGCATATGCAATGCTCAAGGATTCCTTCTCTTTATCTCTTTTTGCATCTTACCGGTAATGCAAAGTATGCAACCGTCGCTGCATACGCATGCCTGTGCTCACAAGCGCATGGACCAATTGCCCAATACTCCGCAAGTAAAAGGGACCTCAAGCCCACACTCCACAAGTGTGGGGACCTCAAGCCTATCACATACATGACGGGGACCTCAAAGGAGTGCATGCTTGGTCATCACAAGACCAGGCCTCAACATGATATCAATATGCATATGCACCACCTCTATTCATCATCGAAGTACCAAAAACAATAACAACATTCATGAATAGAGCATAGCCATACTTTGGACATTCACCATTCTTATTATGCACACATGCCAACAGCCATACAACACTAACATGTATCAAACACGCATTCATGTCCAAGCAATCACAAACAAAGTACAAACAATGCACTTGCCTTAACCGCGAGAGAGCGAGGGATGTGCAGAAGGGGCTGCCTCCGGGATCAAACCACCACTTGAACATATTTATAACGCACGCTAAGATAATAGTAGTAGACCAAACAACTATATAAAAACAAACACTAACTCGCAAAAGCGTCTAATCCGATCCCAACCCAAATTTCCTACGCGTCAATTCTGTCTCCTCGGTGGACAACTAAATACAAAAATCCATATCTATTAGCACAGGAGCCCAAATGAGTTGTTCTTGGACTTTCTGGAAAGGTAATTAAATTTCCCAACTAAACCTAGTTGAGTGGCCCTTCTAAATCGGCCATCTAATGCCCCTACTAAGCCAAATTAAACGACATCAATATTCACGTCGGTTTTCTGGACAGTACACTAAAACCACTATAACGTTTGCTACGAAAGTCCAAATCTTGCGTTCTTTATCTCTCTAAACAAGTATGGAAATTACCTACATTTTTTTGTTATATCGAGATCCTCTGATTTCGTCTTTAACTAATGGCTTAACCCAGTTTCCTCGAGACTGTCCGAATGCTGACAGATTAGCAGGACAGCGACACTAAAAAGTTCATAACTTTTGATCCGTACGTCGGAATCAGGTGAACGCGGCGGACACCGAAAGCTAAGAACATAATATAAATAACTCCAGGAGATCAAAACTCCTAATTTGGCCTCTAAACACACGAAACGGACCACGGAAGAATCTGGACAGAATTGAATCTATAGCAGGCAGACTTCGATCCAACCAAAACTAATCGGTTTCACTTCTACGACTAATCACACGACAACAACTGATAAACATTACCCTTGGAGCTCCGCTGTAGATCGCGACGAAGCCCGCGAACCTTCCCTTCCCTGTCTTCTCCTTCTCCCTTCTTTGGCCAGCAACCGCAGCGGGGGATGGAGGCAAGGGCTGCCATGGGGAGGAGACACCATGGTGGTGCTACAGTAGTGGTGTGTACTGTAGCACGCACGCTACAGTAGATATTAGGGTTTTACTCCTCCTTTTATTTGTGGCTAGCCCCTCATGGGCCTCCTGGGCTAAGGCCCGAGGCCCAGGTTGTCCCAATTATGCTGAAAACCCCCTCTCTAACTGCTGATTAAACTATTCTCTATTTGATCCCCCTCCTAATTCGAATGGTCTCTTCCGAATTAATTTGGAGTATTACACAATCAAATACTTATTACTGTCCAGTATCCATTTAAAATGCTCTTTCAAATTCTGTTACAAAGTATTACTTATGAATATTGCAAATAAAACCTGCTTAATGCAAAATAACTTGTAGCATAGAGCCTTTCCTTGATTAGCCTTGCATCTAATATAACTTTTGCAATACAATACACATCTTGCTGAGTACACAAGTACTCAATCTTGCTTATGCTATTGTTTTAGAGTACGAATATGAACCTACGCTAGGCGACACTCTCTTCGCACCTGAATCTGGAAGGTTCGGTGACGGGCCTATCTAGGATCTGTTCCTTGTCAGTTGCCTTTGGGTATGGATGGGCACACCACTGGAATTGGTTTACTTTCACCACTTTAATCTTCTGTTGCTATTTCTGTTACTCTGTTACTTCTGGTACTTAGGTCTCATTTGGCCGGTCGGCCTTTGTAATGTAAATACTGTAATCGCTTAAGTACCATTTTGCTTTACCTTGTATATGTAAATGTATGGTTGTCAATATCAAATGTTATGAATGTGTGTGCTAGCTACTGATCTAGGGATTAACATAGAATACACATAGGGTCTTCGTGATGAGGACATCACTTCGACTGATATGAACACTCCTCTTGCTACTACCATGAATGATGTCCAGGGTCCAATTACTCGAGCACGTGCTCGTCAACTAAATTATCAAGTAAATTCGTTTCTAGGGTTGAGTGTATCACTTAAGAACTCTATGATGCCGCTATGGAGATGAATTGCTTGTGCTTAGGAATCTAGGACGGGACAGAAAGGAGTTGATGATATGCATATCAAGGAAGGAAAAGGCAATAACAATGGCGAAAGGAGATGAAGAATTTGTGGCCTCTAACTCAAAGAGCTTCGGCCACCCTTTACTTGGTGTTGCGTCACCTTTTCTTTAGCCTACAAGGCTTGTATCCGAGTCCTATGGGCTGACTTGGCCCATATGGCTCATATGTGGAACAGCCACCCTTGGGCCTGTTACTTTTCACGTGAACAGTAAGATGGCCACGTGAACAGTACCTTGCCTAGGGTTTCCACCTCCTAGTTGCCCTCCTCATATAGGAGCCGTCGCCCTTTAGTCTAATTTGAGTTTTTCTTCTAGAATTTTCTACCTAGCAGTTTTCGCCGTTCGTTCGGTTTGAGGAACCCCAACTTTGTGAGCTTCATTATTATTCACAATACAATTTTCAGATTGCATCTTCTACTCTCTTGCTTGTGTTCTCGATTCGCTTGCAGGAGATAGCCTTCTTGGTGAGGTCAACCGCGTTCGGCACGGTTGATAACCAACGGAGCAGTGGTGTAGTGATTACGAGGGGTTCGATCCATTCGGGTCGGAGCCTTTGGATCATCAATGTCGTGTTCTCCACAATCGACTTATCAGTACCTTTCGGAAGATCGGGCCAACACTCACATCAGGAGGTATCAGAGCAAAGGTTGCCTGTTAGGTAATCACAATTCATCCCTTTTATATTAGTTTATGTTCAACGTCCTAAAAACTCCAAAAAATTAGCCCCACAAAAATAATTTGTTCGTAAATGCCTCGCATTGTCCCATCACCCCTTGTGCCTTGCAATTTTCTTTTGATATTTTGCTTGTTGAATTATTGTTACATCGTCGAGTCAGTTGCTGGTCTAGTCTAGTTAGAGTCTAGTTCATCGTTGTCTAGTTTGCATCATGTTTCCTTCGCGTAGCTTGTTCTAGTTCCAATCTGTTCTTGTTCCGCGCCAACTACGACCCCCTATCGCGCCACCACCTTCCTACCGCGCCACCAATCCCTACCGCGGCAGCCCCACCACCTTGTCTCGTGCCACCGTAGCAAACCCTAGTTGGTTTCGGGTTTTCACTAGTAGAAAAAAAAAACAGAAGAAAAAAAAGAGAAGAAAAACAGAAAAAGAGAAGAAAAATAGAAAAGAGCGTCTCTCTGTCCGAAATTTGAAAAGCTATCAAACCTTCGCCAAATTTAGTGAAATTTGGTGGAGCCCTTCTTGACACACCCACAAGCTGCCAAAAAAAATTGAGCAAATTTGGCCCATGGAATCAAAAGTTATAGCAATTTCAATTCGAGGCTAGTTCGTTTCCGGCACACCTTCAGTAAAATAGGCATAATTTTTGCATACAGAGTCAGAATTTGACGTTCTTGTGCTCGTTTCGAAGCTAACGACGACGCACATCTGAAAAATCCAACAAGAAAAGTGCTTGTATCCCTCAAAGACCCTCAAAATCGGCCATCTTTAGCCCCGAATTCGCGTTGCAAGCTTTTGGGTTTCTATTTTTGGCCTTTGTTTTCGTCTTCCCTTCGGAATTTGGGATTCGTCCAGTTGAGAAAGTTGTAGATCTCGTCGAAACCTTTCAAACGAGTATATATAAGCCATATAAAACTTTGTCTGTTCATCGTTTGAGACTAGCTGTTGTTTCTGCTCAATCTAGAGGGCTTTTTTGTGTTGCACTGATATTACTGCTTTGTGCTCTACATCGCACGAATAATCTTATACCCTTAGAAATAAGTTTGAGTAGTGGGCTAGCGTCTCTCCTAGCACTTGTTGTGAGGTTCTCCTTTGCTTACATCAAGTCACATTAATCGTTGCGTGTACGTAGATACACTTCTCTGCATAGAGCTTTGATTAGCTAGCTGTGATTAGGTTAGGATCAGCAACTTTTGACGAGTACTCTGAACAATCTTTCAACTTGCAATTACTGATTTGATTATTGCTGATCCTTTTGCTACCATATTGTGCCTTCCGAGCTCCACGCTCGACACGGTATCACGAACCAACCACCGGTTGTACCAGCTGCTGCATGCTTTGGTAAGAACACTTGCAAGAGTGTGGTAAGACGCTTGAGAGTGTGTGATCCCACCTTTCATCACCTAGTAGCTGATAGGGATAATACCTTTCTGTTGTCTTTTGTTTTCTACTAACCATGACAAGTGACTAGTGAATTTAATGCCCATCTAGTTCTTGAAATACATAGAGTTAAGCAAGCTACTAGTGAATTTAAAGATTTTGCTATCATTTGGTGGAATCAAGTAGTTAATTCTGGCTTAACACCTGATACATGGGATAGATTGAAGGTAGCTATGCGTGCTAAATTTGTTCCTCCTGCTTTTAAACGTGATATGCGTAAGAAATTATAGCGCTTAGACCAAGGTAATAGATCAGTTGAGGAATATTACCAAGAGTTACAAATAGGAATGCTGCATTATAATGTTGTTGAGGATGAGGAGGATAAGATGGCTCGCTTTTATGGGGGCTTAAGGTGTGAAATTCAGGACATAGTTGATTAGAAAGAGTATAATGATATCAATAGGTTGTTCCAGCTTGCTTGTTTAGCAAAAAAGGAATTGCAGGGAAGACAATAAAGGACCAGGAGTAACTTTGGAAGTACGTCTATATCGAGATCGACGCCGGGGCAAGCCAAGACAGCCCCACCTCCTGCTTTTCGGTATGCTGCCTCCTCCGTGAGTAGGGCGCGTTCAGTAACACCGCCACCACCGTCACGCGCACCCGAGACGAGCAAATCTACTAGTGTGCAAGAACCAGCGCAGAGCTCTTCATCGGTTGCTTTCACAGGTCGTACAATGGGGATTATATGCCACCGTTGCAAAGGGATGGGACACGTCATGAAAGATTGCCCAAGTCAGCGAGCGTACATTACGACAGAAGATGGTGGTTATGTAAGTGCTAGTGATGTTGAGGATAAATATGCTCTTGCAGCTAAACTTGCAGGTAATGATGATGATCAAGAGGAACATAGCGAAGGGGAGGAAATTTAAGGTGCCGCTGCTACGAAGAATTATAGGACCATAATTGTCCAGCGAGTGTTGAGCAGTCAAAGGGAGCAAGCGAAGAAGCTACATGTAACATCCCATGTTTTGGACTTGTGTTTCAAATGTAAGAAAATGAGTAGAAATTAAAACTTTTTCTTACATCATGTATTTCCTGTATGTTCCAAACAATTCTTGTACAAGAATTATTGAAATACAAAGTCACAAGTCTGTTGATCCAAAACCTTATCTTCCAAAAACAATCTTGTCAAACCTTTTGATCATCTCTTGAAAATATTTTTCCTAAGTTCTTGGGAAGGTATGTGACCCCTCTGGAAAATTTCACAATTTTTAGAAATTGTTTGAATACTCTTAGAGGGCAGTCAAACCTGTTTGACTTTCGGTCAAACCCTAAACCAGAACCTTGCAGAATTTTTGGGAAAAAAATGTACTGCATAAAAACCTCTGAAAATTTTATACAAGGTTAATATCTAAGTTAGCAAACACCTGTAAAAATTTCAGAATTTTTGGAGTTGTTTTGCTATCTTGAACAATTCCTCAAAGTCTTAGCTCAAATTAAAAACCCAAAACCTAGTTTCACTGTTCTTTGGGTTCGAGTCAGACTCGGGCTCGAGCCAGTTGACTCGATCGAACCAACTAACTGCACCTGGGCTCACTTAATGCGCGTCTCTTTTCAGCCGTTAGATTGAAATCGAACAGCCCGTGTTGATTGGGCCGTTCGAACTCGCGACGCGCATGCATCTATCTGCACCGCTGGATTAAGATCCAACCGTCCCGATTCGATGGTTTATTGGTCACTCGAATGTCTCAATTGATCTCAGCCGTTCATTCTAGATCGGGCCGCCCTGATTGGCTTGAGTGTTAGAAACCCTTAGCCGGCCCCATTTAATCGTGACCGTCCATCTTTGATCCGACGGTCACGGATTATTCCGCTATTCTTCTTCCTCCTCGCGCGCCTGTACGCGCGTGCGAGCCATGGCAGAGAGAGCAGTTTCGCCTTGTCATTTCAAGCTCGTCCTCGTCAACATCTCTCTGCTGGGCATTAAATGCGCGTCCGGGCTCCTCCTCCAAAGTCGCCGTTCTCACTTGCCCCCGTCATTTCTTTGGTCCATAGCAGCTCCATGAACCGAGCTCATCATTAAGCTGGGTGTAACACCCCAGCCCCACACGAGCCTGGAATGCTACTAAGGTAACCTTACACAAATATAAGCTAAAATAATTTACTAAATTTCGGCAGAACCTTCTTTATATTTCTAACTTCACAGGGGTTTCAACAGATAAAAGGGTTTTATAACTAAATATTGCAACATTCAAAATCATCAATAAGCGAACAGGAACTTGCTAATCAACTAAACAAATCCTCAAGCATCCAACTATGCTACTCATCATTATTACAAATAAATCAATGCGGAAACATAATCATGAAGAATCCTTTAAGTAGTTGCTAAATTATTAAGGCATAGTCTGAGAATTAAGGTTCATGGCAGTGTGCGTGAGATCATAATGCTACTCCCTCCCATGCATGCTTTTCTTACTCTGGGTACCTAAAACAACAAAGAAAGCAAGAGTGGGTCCACAGACTCAGCAAGTACATATAAAAAAACATAATTCAAAATCACCACATCAGCATCCATTTTCAGAAGCACGACATTAAATCATTCCACATGCATATGCAATGCTCAAGGATTCCTTCTCTTTATATCTTTTTGTATTTTACCGGTAATGCAAAGTATGCAACCGTCGCTGCATACCCATGTCTGTGCTCATAAGCGCAGGGACCAATTGCCCAATACTCCGCAAGTATTGGGGACCTCAAGCCCGTCACATACATATGCACCATCTCTATTCAGCATCAAAGTACCAAGGGCAATAACAACATTCATGAATAAAGCATAGCCATACTTTGAACATTCACCACTCTTATTATGCACACTTGCCACCAACCATACGACACTAACATGCATCAAACACGCATTCATGTCCAAGCAATCACAAACAAGGTAACAACGATGCACTTGCCTCAACCGTGCGGGAACGAAGGACGCGAAGAGGGTGCCGCCTCCGGAACCAGTCCCCCACCTAAATTCATTTAATAAAATGCTAAGAAAACAGTAATGGACCAAACAAACTATAAGAGTAAACACGAACTCGCAATAGTTCCTTTAGCGCGAACCCAACTCCAATTCCTAAATATTGTTCTGTCCCCTCTGTGGACAGTCACGTTCTAAAATTCATAACTTTTAGTACAGGAGTCCAAATGAGGTTTTCTTAGACTTCATTGAAAGGTTATCAAATTATCCAACTAAACCTGGTTGGTGGGCCTTCCTGATTCGGCCATCTAATATCCCTTTTATGCTGATTAACAAAACATCGATTTCACGTCAGGTTCTCTGGACAGTACACTAAAACGACCATAACTTTCAGCTCGTTTATCAAAATTTTGTGTTCTTGTACTTCCCTGAACGCTACGACAATTATCTACACCTTTTGTTATACTAAGATCCTCTAATTCTCCATTTAACGGATCGCTTAAGTCAGATTACTAAAACCTGTCAAAATACTGACAGATCCGCAGAACAGTCGCACTAATAAATTCATAACTTTTGCTACAGAGGTCCAAATAATACGATCTAGCACTTCATCGAAAGCTATTGACGTCCTCTACAGCGCTCTAGGAGAAGCCCAAGACTGAATCCATTCTTAACTACATGAAAACGTCTGTCTAACGCGATCTGTCCTGAGGAGACAGAAATACCGACATTGATTAACTATCCAAAAACGCATCGGATCAAAGGGGAATTGAGGTTACCCTTGAAGAATCGCAGGGAGATGACGAACCACCCCTACAAAGAAGATCCTCTCCCTCTTCCCCTTCCCCTTCTTCTTCTTCTTCTTCTTCTTCTTCTTCTTTTTCTTGGTCGGCAGCACCCGAAGGAGACGGCGCAAGGAGGCGGGGGTGGTGCTGTTGGGGATCAGAGCAGTGGTGGCTACTGTAGCACGCCATGCTACAATACCACCCTAGGGTCCCCCCCTCTTTTTATTGGTGGCCGGCCCCTCCTGGGCCAAAGCCTGAGGCCCTGGTTGTCGAATAATTGAAGAAACCCCCTCTAATCCTCTGTTAATTTTTTTTTTCTAGTTGGTTCTTCTCTCTAATTCTTTCTTTTCACTTAAATAGACTTGGGGTATTACATTCTACCCCCTTAAGCAGAATTCAACCCCAATTCTTCTCACCGATCCACTTGAATGAGCACCAAACCGAACTTAACAAGCGTTAACACATACACGGCGTGAACGACTCTGCACAAGGCTCGCGTATGCGAGACCTCTAGCTTCCAAGTCATTTTCCTCTCGAACATATGGGACCACCGCACCTTGATGCAATTGACATATTACGCCTCATTACACTTGCCGACCTGACCAGAACCACTTAACGGATAGGACTTGAAGATGCGACATTACTCACGTTAATGATCTTATGAAACCTCACACTCGAAATACCTCAAGCCTCCTCTGAACAGTAGGTCATACAAAACGTTATATTCCTCGCTCCAGGACTCGAGATAGTTCTAGCAATTTTCCATCTTCCAATATCCCCACATCTTCCAGAACAACCAAATATACTTTAGGCTATCTATCTCTTCGGGTCCAAACCACAAAAATTGCACGTAAACATATAGAACTCTTGTTCCATCGCTCATCGACCTCTTCATCATAACAAGTAGATCATCCATTAGCGGGGACACGCAACAAAACTTATTTTAGTCAAGTTTAAATAATTAGATTCAATCAAAACAGAGGTTTCATAATGTAATTCCAACTTTCCTCCAAAACACTCAAATCCAAAATTAGAGATTCTTCACAAAACCTTCAATCCTTCCAACTCGCAGGTTTGCAATTGAGCACCACATAAGCCAAAAGAGAATTCGCTCGAATGCCCAAATCAAACACTTTATATTTTTTTTCTTGAATCGAAAAGAACCACCTTGCCAACAAAGAGGCAACTCAAATTGTACATGTTCTCTGTCATAAAACCCAACTCAACCAAGAACCACTAGAGCACTTCTCTACTCGAGAGAACATTCTTTTCTCAGATGTTCTTTTAAGAAACAAACCCTTTTCCGAATCATGGGTGTCCAGAACTATCACACTAACTCCTTCCTCTTAACCGACAATCCCAAAATGATCCTCAAACCAAAAAAGACAACCATACTTATTTAGAGAGACTCTATTAATCCACAAAAGGATTCTCTAGTCCACTTCTATTCCAAAGGAATTTTCTTGACAAAAGGTTGCGAACACCTCAATAAAGATTTTTCACCCACAACCCCATCATCTCATTCTGTTAAAGATAATCAACTTCAAATTCTCAGCACACACACACTCTTTTACTTTACCCAAAGTATTCTATAAAAGATCAACACACTATTCAAAATTCGCTCTTGTTCATCTACCTCTACACATAATATTGGGTCTCCAAGATCCTAGCATAAAATGCAAAGCCCAAAACCAACCTTCAAGTCTCCTACCATGAATCTCTGGTGTAATCGACAGAAAATCCTCAAATTCGTTTACTAAAATTTCACACCGCTCAACTATAACCTCAGTCATTAATATCAGGATTCTTCACTAATCAAGTAACCGCCCCAAGGCGATTTATTTCACCAATCTTAGACATTCTCTTATCCACACCAATCTAATTCAGTCGCACAACCACAATATAATCGTTCGCAAAACCTTAACTAATTGACCAGGATTCAAACATACTCAATCACCAACGTTAATAAATGAATATATTCTTTGACCAAGATATCCTTAGAATTAATTTAACTCCCATAGGGTTACTCATTGAGGTCGGGTCATACTTGACATTAGCTCAACAGTTCCTGCTATCCCATTAATTAGCACGACGCTTAGGTTCCTTCACACCGCTACTTTCATTAAACTTCACCACCATAACTTTTCTGCACAATCATACTAAGTATCCAATTGCGATACTCTAATAAGTTTATCAAGAGTCCATAATTTCGATAATCCCAATATTCCAACATGGACAAAGGTTACTAGATCATAATTCGCCATAGGTTCCACTAGTTGTAACACTAATCACTTTTATCTTATCGACAAACTTTCCATTTAAATAGAATTCTCTCCAGGTGTTGTAAATCGAAACCAATTCACTTTATACTGCTCTTCAAATAGCTTGGGCCCCGTATTTCAGAATGCGATCATTTACTTGACCACCAACCAATCACCACATTACACTCTAAAAGACCTTGTAACCCAGGTCGAATAATCTTTTCCCAATAGGAAAGTGCAAACAAATACAAGTTTTAACACATGAGGAAACACTACTCCTCATAGTGAGCACGAGACCAAGAGAAATAGTCAAATAACATTGATCTCGAAAAACAAAGGACAAGACCACAATTGAGGGCACATGCTCCACAAGAAGGGAGTTTCAAACATTAATAAATCACAATAAAACATTACTTTTGAAACTCAAGAAACACTTAAGCGGCAATGACAAAAAAGTTGCATATTACAATTCTTATCTCCAACCACAAATACTTATGGTACTCATTTTCTGTCAACAAATAAAGCAATCTCTTTGATTACAACATTACTTGCCAAACCAAACAAGAAATGCCTTTAATACCAAATCACATTCATCACTTCGGAACCAAACGGAACCTTTCTATATGTCACATTGCTCAACTAATTTCATCTACTACATAAATCATGAACCCCCAAAAGATCACGAATACAAAACTCCAAACATTACATTTAACCATTATTAAAACAATCAACTTACTTTCTCTCTAGAAGAATCATCACCACTCCAACGCGTCACAATCTCTTGTAGGCCTTATTACTAACATAAAGAATAATTCACTCTTAACAAGGTTCGTTATCATCAACTCTTCCTTTATAAAGTCCCCAAAAGCTGACCAAGCTGTTACATACCACTTTATCATCTCATCCTCAATTGAGAGTATACCAAATTCTTACAACCTCACTATAACAACTACTTTATTTTTTTTAGAGGGAACCTACAACACAATATAAAGGGTTACACTAAAACTCTTTCATCAAAGGCATACTATTATCCAACAATTTCACCATCATGCAAACACAGGTCACCTATTAAATCCCATCATAAACCATTGATGATTATTAAATCATAGACAAAATTGATGGTCCTTTCTCTATTTGTTTTCCCATGAGCAAAAATAAGATCATCAAATAGTCAATTAAAGAAAATTCGACATTATCATCTATTAAGACAACGATCGAACACATCCTTATATTTTTCTTCCTACACAGTTAGATTAATCCATTAAGATCAAATAATCTAACAAGTTTAACAAACTAAACAATTCTAATGATCAACATTTTCATCAAAATTCCACACTTCTTAATAACTCTGTTGATTCCAATTAGGTATAGCCATACCCTTAATCACAGTTCATCAAGAACTACTACATGACACCATCAAATTAATCAAATTTCCTTCCAGGGATCTTAGTTAGGATCGATTATACACCACACTACAGACCCAACTTGATAACCCATTTCATATCCACTAATTTCTCCGATTATAACCTCTCACTTAACCACAAGACGACAAAACTCCAATACAAAGGTCAATCTTGACAACTAACCACGTCCACCAGCCGCAAGAATAACTCAACAGTTGGGAAAATAGAAATCGCTTTAAGGGACAAATTAAGCCAATGCAAACACATCAACCCTTCTCAAAGAAACCCATCAATTGCAATGAACTACTAACCTAAAAGAAATTCATCAACCACTCTTTGGACAAGGGGTGACCAAATTCGAACTCAGAAGAGAACGACTTTTTTTAATATACTCACTATCGACACCTGTACTAAGACTTCTGAGGTAACCACTTCCTTATTCTCATACCACGAAAGATGGTGTGACCTAGTAAAGCCCAGGGCCACAATCACGACCTCAATCTCCCAACATCGATTATCTCCACACAACAATCATATAATTAGTTATTAAGCAATCATACTCAATTCATATCAGCAATCATCAATATGAAATAACAGAAACGTAAATGCAATGCAATAACTCAATCCCACCTACTGTGCATAGTGTGTCAAGTTTAATATTTCAAATACCACGGACCTCCAGCCCGCTCTGATACCAACTGTAACACCCCAGCCACACACGAGCCTGGAATGCTACTAAGGTAACCTTACACAAATATAAACTAAGACAATTTACTAAATTTCGGCAGAACCTTCTTTATATTTCTAACTTCAGAGGGGTTTCAATAGATAAAAGGGTTTTATAACTAAATATTGCAACATTCAAAATCACCAACAAGCGAACAGGAACTTGCTAATCAACTAAACAAATCCTCAAGCATCCAACTATGCTACTCATCATTATTACAAATAAATCAATGCGGAAACATAATCATGAAGAATCCTTTAAGTAGTTGCTAAATTATTAAGGCATAGTCTGAGAATTAAGGTTCATGGCAGTGTGCGTGAGATCATAATGCTACTCCCTCCCATGCATGCTTTTCTTGCTCTGGGTACCTAAAACAACAAAGAAAGCAAGAGTGAGTCCACAGACTCAGCAAGTACATATAAAAGAACATAATTCAAATCACCACATCAGCATCCATTTTCAGAAGCACGACATTAAATCATTCCACATGCATATGCAATGCTCAAGGATTCCTTCTCTTTATATCTTTTTTGTATTTTACCGGTAATGCAAAGTATGCAACCGTCGCTGCATACCCATGCCTATGCTCGCAAGCGCAGGGACCAATTGCCCAATACTCCACAAGTATTGGGGACCTCAAGACCATCACATACATGACAGGGACCTCAAAGATGTGCATGCTTGGTCATCACAACACCAGGCCTCAACATGATATCAATATGCATATGCACTATCTCTATTCAACATCAAAGTACCAAGGGCAATAACAACATTCATGAATAAAGCATAGCCATATTTTGAACATTCACCACTCTTATTATGCACACTTGCCAACAACCATACGACACTAACATGCATCAAACACGCATTCATTTCCAAGCAATCACAAACAAGGTAACAACGATGCACTTGCCTCAACCGTGCGGGAACGAAGGACGCGAAGAGGGTGCCGCCTCCGGAACCAGTCCCCCACCTAAATTCATTTAAGAGAATGCTAAGACAACAGTAATGGACCAAACAAACTATAAGAGTAAACACGAACTCGCAATACTTCCTTTAGCGCGAACCCAACTCCAATTCCTAAATATTGTTCTGTCCCCTCTGTGGACAGTCACGTTCTAAAATTCATAACTTTTAGTACAGGTGTCCAAATGAGGTTTTCTTAGACTTCATTGAAAGGTTATCAAATTCTCCAACTAAACCTGGTTGGAGGGCCTTCCTGATTCGGCCATCTAATATCCCTTTTATGCTGATTAACAAAACATCGATTTCACGCCAGGTTCTCTGGACAGTACACTAAAACGACCATAACTTCCAGCTCGTTTGTCCAAATTTCGTGTTCTTGTACTTCCCTGAAAGTTACGACAATTATATACAACTTTTGTTATACTAAGATCCTCTAATTCTCCATTTAACGGATCTCTCAAGTAAGATTACTAAAACCTGTCAAAATACTAACAGATTCACAGAACAGTCGCACTAACAAATTCATAACTTTTGCTACAGAGGTCCAAATAATACGATCTAGCACTTCATCGAAATCTATTGACGTCCTCTACAACTCTCTAGGAGAAGCCTAAGACTGAATCCATACTTAACTACATGAAAACGTCTGTCTAACGCGATCTGTCCTGAGGAGACAGAAATAACGACATTGATTAACTATCCAAAAACGCATCGGATCAAAGGGGAATTGAGGTTACCCTTGAAGAATCGCAGGGAGATGATGAACCACCCCTACAAAGAAGATACTCTCCCTCTTCCCCTTCCTCTTCTTCTTCTTCTTCTTCTTCTTCTTGGTCAAAGCACCGAAGGAGACGGCGTAAGGAGGCAGGCGATCTGTTCACGGGGTATGTAGAGATGGCGGCTCTTGTAGCACAATGTGCTACAGTACCACCCTAGGGTCCCCCCCTCTTTTTATTGGTGGCCGGCCCCTCCTGGGCCAAAGCGTGAGGCCCAGGTTGTCGAATAATTGAAGAAACCCCCTCTAATCCTCTGTTAATTATATTTTTTTTCTAGTTCGTTCTTCTCTCTAATTCTTTCTTTTCACTTAAATAGACTTAGGGTATTACACTAGGTCCTGGCTCAAACCCTAGTTTGTCAGCTATATAAAGCCCCCAGAGCCCCTCCTGGTGTTCCTTTACACCACCCCTAGCTTCTTCTTTGTTTTTGGAGCTCAACACCACTGAAATTCTCAAATCACCATTGGAGGCCGTGAAGCTCTGTTGGTGGCTTGGGTGCTCCAGTGGTTCATCTTCATATCTTTTTGCACCCTTTCGAGCTCCTTAACCTCCTTTGCATTTCCCCTAACTTAATTTGGTTTGACATTCTCAGGAATTGTCAAATTTGGGGTTTGTTCAAATTCGGCTGAAATCACCCCCTTTCTTCCTCAGCCCCGGTAAGTGGTTCTTTTGGCAATTATTTGCTCATGGACCTTCTGTGGGTCTTATTGTAGCTATTTTGACCACCTGGTGGTGTTCATTTTTGCTCAGGACCTTATTTTCACTTCATCTTCACCATCTCCGGTGGGCTTATCCACGGTCAAAGCTTCTCCGGCCATCTTTGAAGCTCTCCTTGGTCAAGGTAGCTTATTATTAGTCCTTAGTTGTTGTGGCACCCGCTTCTTTGGACAATGCGGAGCTTTTTGGCTATTTTTATTTTCGGCCAATTTGGTCACCATCTCTATTTTCTGGCTCGTCGGCGTTTTAGGCCACCGCCGCCGGCGAGGTCATCACCATTGGGACCGCAAGCCTATTGCGAACCCATTTTAGCCTTTAGGTCGTGCCGCCGTGGCCAGAGCCGCTGGCGGCGAGCCTCTTTTCTCGCTCGGGTTTTGCCGGACGGGAGTTCCTCTTTGTGTCGTTGCCGTTCGGACATCATTAATGTGCTAATGATTGTTAATTATTGTTAATGATTGGTTAGCATTTAATTGGTGTCTGAAATACCTTAATGGGTCACTGCCATGTGGGCCCAAACCCCCTTAAACACTCTCTCCCGCATTGTGCGTCAGCATCTCGGACATCATTAATGCTAATCATTGTTTAGCATTAACGGCTGTCTTAAGACGTTTAGTGTCGCTGACACGCGGGCCCCCAGCCGCTTAAACCCTCTCCGTGCGAGAACATTAGGACATAATTAATTCTAATCATCACTAATCATTGGGTTTAGCATTTATTAGCTATCCTAATGCGCCCTCTGTCTCACTGACATGTGGGCCCATGCACTTAAACCTCCCCCGCATTTAAAATCCACATGTGTAGTTTGCGCTAATCGTGGACCGTCGATCTTGTGATCAACAGCCAAGATCTGTGGGACTTTCGGACCCCCCAAATGTCCCAATCACTCGGGGTCGTCCATCTTTAGATCTGTGGCAAGATGCGTGTGCTGTTCGGCCCCCCCGAAGGGCACAGCGCTCTGAGCCCTTCATCTCCAGATCTACGGCCGTGGTTGATCAAGGCATCCGCGTCGCCCGAACGACCCATTTCGCATGGACCGTTGGATCTAGATCCAACGGTAAGCCTCCGTAGGATTGCGCGCGTGCGCTATTCTCCGTGCGCGTGGGCCGTTAGATTTTGCTTCAAGGACCCACGTTCGTCCACGTCACTTTATTTACGATAAGGTTGATTGTATTTCGGTAAGTCTTTACTTATCAACTGAAAATTGTATTAAACTTTGAAAACTCATAACTAATTCAATTTAAATCCTTTTTAGATGGTTCCAACTGGAATAAATTCATGTTTAACTAAAGTTTTATATAAAAATGCATTTAGACATTGTTCTGTGCCAGAAAATTTTGTAAATAATAATAACCTGATTTCAGCCATTTTAGAATATTCCAGAAATTGAATTAAAACTTGTAAAATGCATATATTTTTCTGTATAACTCCAAAATGTGCAAACTCAATTTTTTTAAATTCCTCTGTTAGCAAACTTTAATATGAAATAGGTTTTGATCATGATTTCATTTCTGCAAAGTAACATGTGCTAGGTTTACAACTTAGAAAAATCATAAGTAAATCATTATAGCTCCAAATTTGGTAAACTCAACTTTGCTGACCTTAGGATACCATTATCTACCTAGCATAAACATTTCAGACCTTAGATCATTCTGGAAATTTTTGCCATGAACAGTACTAGTAATTAATTTCATATGAATTAACAGGCTGAGAGAATTTGTGTTAGCCATAACTTTTCCGTACTTAGTCCAAATGACCTGATTCTTGTTTCTAAATTCATGTAAAATCTTAACCTTGCTTTTGTATGAATTTCATAAGATTTGGGTGACTTTTGCTGTTGAGTTTTCTTTGATGCTCTTCGTTCTTATTGGTTTTATAGCATTTTTGCGTTAGGTTTCGAAGAAATTATTGATTCGTGAGTGATCCTCTGCAGCATATTAAGTATCTTCAGCAAGGCAATCAGTGTAACGTCATTTGATCATATTGCTCCTACTACTTTTAAATTTTAATATCTTGTTTGTAAAAACTAAGTATGCATGCTTCTTGTGTCAAAGATAATTTTGTCGATTAGAGGTAGCTAAGCCTATTGCATTGTTGCCTTGAAATTGTTCACCCCTGCCACTGCCATAGGTTATTATCCTCCTTTGGTGAATTAGAGCCCGTGAATGATTTATGGTTTTTGTTTGTGCATGCGATATGATGCTTAGCAATGCTTAGTTACCGGTAGAATTGGGCGGTTATCGACTTGTCGATAACCTTGATCACACAAAACTTACTATGATCTTTATGTGTAGCCTTTGTGTTGTGTTTACTTGTGAAAAGTGAAAACAAATGATTTGGACTTGGGCACAACGGTATGTTGGTGTGCTTTTGGGTGTGACTGGAATGGTGCCCGAGTCAGTAAGGACCGAATACTTGTGCCATTGATCCAAGCATTTTTGCGTGCTAACCACACTAGGGGCATATGGAACCCCTCTTGGCTAAGTACTTTGGGAGGTGTTAGTTAAGGGTCGCTGGTGAGTAAAACTGTTTTTATAGAGGAAGAGCTCCCGTAGTTCCTTCGGCTGGGCCGGTGTCTCCTACTCTCTGGGTTGTGCGGCTCTTAACTAGCATCATTCATTGGAAATGTCTCGTAGGACTTAGCCGTGCCGGCATACCTTAGGAAGTGTGCTAAATAGCTTGGCGAAAAGGCGGTCTGAAGTGTGGGTACATTGGTATACCCCTGCAGGGTTTGATCTATTCGAATAGCCTCGTCCTAGGTTATGGACACGCTTGGTTATTTCCCGCAAGCATTAGACTACAACCTTTTAAATTAAAACTTGATATGGGTGGTACGAATGAGTAATTCGTGCTATGATTGTGATGGCTATTGGGTTGGTCATCTCTAGAATGTCTTTATATCTACTACTTATTGTCTCTCTGTTATTTATGCAAATAAAATTCAGATTATCAAAAGCGCCTTCAAACTATTACTTATTGCAAATAAAACTTGCTTTATGCTGAAAATTAACCTTGAGCCTTCTCCTTTGAATAAAGCCTGCATGTAGTAGTAACTAGGTTTGTTACCCGTAAGTCTTGCGAGTACATTTTTGTACTCATTTTTTTTGCTTAATTGTTGCAGAGAAAGAAGGTTGATCCCCAAGGGATCAACTTTGGTGAGTTTTGCTGCGGTATGGACGACTAGCTTGGCGGCCCGGTCGGTTGCCTTGTGGGTTATGGCTAACCGGTTGTATTTTGGTTAAAGCCATCTTATGGCACCTTTTGCTTCTGCTGTTAATTATTACTTGTTGTCATTTTGGCCAGTCGGCTCCTTTGTAATAACTTTATATTATGTATGTCTTTTGGTAGACTTGTTATACTAAGATGTATGGAATTGATGCATGATTTTGTAATGGGGTGTGTATACTGTATTTCTGGGAAGTATACATATCTCGAGACTTGGTTTATTTGCTTTGTAATGCTAGGGTTAATGGAAGGCTAAGCATTACAAGTCAAATAAATCGGGGTCCTCACACTACAGCGCCATAATTTGTTTCAAATGCTCCTCATCGTCAAGCATTGCCATGTTCGTGTCATAATTGATGGTGGGAGTTGTAATAACTTGGTGAGATTAGATTTGGTCAAGAAGCTTGGCTTGACCACATATGCATATCCTCATCCATACCACATTTAGTGGTTCAACAACAGCGGTAAGGTGAAGGTAACACAATCTGCGAGAGTGCATTTTTCCATTGGTTCCTATCATGATGTTGCTGATTTCGATGTAGTGCCTATGCAAGCTTGCTCACTTTTATTAGGTCGTCCATGGGAATTTGATACCAATGCAACTGATCATGGTAGAAGTAATAAGTACTCTCTTATGCACAAAGGAAAGAAAATAATTTTGCTACCTTTGACACCTGGTGAAATTGTGCAATGTGAAAAAGAGATAGCTGCAAATGAGAGAAAAGAACATGAACATGAATCTGAAAATCAGCAAGTAGTAAAGAACATTTTCCCACCTAAGAAAGAGAAGTTGGCACCTAGTTCTAGGACTGAGGGAATTAAATTAAAGGATTGTGTCATGCTTGCAACCAAAACTGATCTTGCTAAAATTGTCGATAATGATATGCCATGCTATGCTTTGATATGCAAAGACGCTTTATTTTCACTTGATGATATATCTAGCTCTTTGTCGTCTGCTGTCACTAACCTTTTGCAGGAGTATGAGGATGTGTTTCCAGCTGAACTACCCCCGGGATTGCCACCTATTAGAGGAATTGAACACCAAATTGACTTAATTTCGGGAGCGACTTTGCCAAACCGTGCGGCGTATAGAACCAATCCAGATAAGACTAAGGAAATTTAATGACAAGTCCAAGATCTTTTGGACAGAGGATATATACGGGAAAGCCTTAGTCCTTGTGCTATTCCTGTTCTTTTTGTTCCTAAGAAAGAAGGTAGTTGGCGTATGTTTGTTGATTGTAGAGCCATTAATAATATCACAATACGGTATCATCATCCTATTCCTAGGTTGGACGACATGCTAGATGAGTTGAGTGGTTCTATTATTTTCACAAAGATTGACTTGCGTAGCGGGTACCACCAGATTAGAATGAAATTGGGAGATGAATGGAAAACAACTTTTAAAACTAAGTTGGGTCTATATGAATAGTTAGTGATGCCTTTTGGTTTAATTAATGCACCTAGCACTTTCATTCGTTTGATGAACGAAGTTTTGTGTGCTTTCATTGGAAAATTTGTGGTAGTTTATTTTGATGATATTCTGATATATAGCAAGTCATATGAAGAACACCTGAATCATTTATGAGCTGTTTTTAATGCTTTGCGAGATGCACGTTTGTTTGGTAACCTTGAGAAGTGCACCTTTTTGTGAGGACCCCCGAAATCGGATCCGTGTCAAGCTAAGTGATTACGCCGTAAACGCAACACTTAACGTGAGACGCACACGATTCCGAGTGACCCGGATATGTGTCACATGCTAGCTCCCAAGGATCAGTGACTAACATGCACATATCCTAGTACACAACATTGCAATCACATCCATACACAAGGTACAAGAATAAAAGAATCAATTACAACATCATTTAATTAGCACCTTATAGTTCAAGGTTGCAAAAGAGGGTCGATCGGCCAAATCTAATTAACAGAAATAAATTGCAGCGGAAGATAAACTTAAAATAAAAAGAGAATAACCAAGTTGGTATGCCCACAATCCCACAAGCAACCAACTGGAGTTAAAGCTGTTGCACCCGTCGTTCTCACCTGAACAAAATAGACACTGTTAGAGTACAAAGTTGTACTCGCGAGACTTTGAAAAGAAATAAAGATGCATGTAAGTATCAATGGAAGGCTACTACACTAGTCAATTTTCAGCATAAAGCAAGTTTTACACATGGATAAAAGCTTCTAACTTGCCATTTGTAAAACATTTAGAAAACATTTGATAACAGTAAGTAAAGATCATCAATGGTATACTCTCCAAATATAATCAACACACGAACATCTCATTCGTGGCACAATTCATTCCTCAACAAAATTAACGCGAACTACGCGTTCATGAAATCATTTCAGATTTGAACAAACTAACATAATGACATAACATTCCTCACCATAACCCAAGCTTAATTTCCCAAGAGCTAATTGTGCCTGCTTTCCCACAAGTGATGTCCATATCCTAGGACGAGGCTATTCGAATAGATTTTAGTTCTCTGCAGAGTTATCTGACTTTACCCACACGATATGAATACCTTATATTGTCGCCATGCACTCTTCAGAAGGAGTGTGACTAAGATATCATAACGAGGCCTTTACAATGCCATGTCCTAACTATCAACCCACCCAAGGCAGAAAACCCCATGGGAGACTAAGAATCTCCTGACCACAGGTGAACCCCGTTGTGTAAGTAAATCCCTTTTCAAACAATAGACCCTTAAGAGAAAGTAAGACAAAACTTAACATGCCCCACCAGATTGACAAGAGAACAATTAAAAATAACAATAACAATTGTCAACCCGATTGTGTTCTGATAACTAACACACAACAAATTATTCAGCCAAGCCATCGCCCATAAACCCGGCGTGTGGTTGTACGTAAGACTTGGTTCATCACACCACAGACCGGTCCTCATATACGGGACGGGCTACGAATCAGGACCACCCCTTCATCACCCTATCACCCGTCCAAGTCCAACACACAGCAATAACCCACCTAACCAGTCATCAATAACCAGATTTGAAGATCTGGAAACAAACCTCAATATCCATATAATTCAATCCATATAATCCTCAAATTTCATCAAGATTCAATTCAATACACCGGCCGATGGACTAGCTCCATCAACCGCTTTCGGCTATAACTACTTGCATGGCTAAGCATCATTCTACAAACTAGCAAACAACCCATATAACATATATCCTTAATCATTCAAGGCAAAAGGGTAATCAACATTCAAAGGAGGGCTAATGCAGCAATTAGGAGATTAACTACTTCTACCCATAAACATACATTTCAAAAATAGCATGCAATTGCGATAATGAAACTCACACAAAACATTTAAAAATCACTGGGAGCAATATGATCAAGAGGAGGGTGCTCACACCTTTGCTGGTATCACAAGTTCATGCACAGGTTACACTTAATTTGATCTCACGAATATAATGGTATCGTCGAAAACCTAATCGAAAAACGATATTGCAAAAAAAATATCAATTAAAGCCAACAATCCAAAGTACTCAAAAATGCATGAAATTTATATAATAGGTAGGTCATGATTTTAGGTGATATAATTAGTTCAATTAGAGTTCATATGGCTATTATAATTTAATAAAATTTCCAACCATTTATATTAACCAAGTCACTCACCTCATTCTTTTAATCAACCATGATTATCTTCTCACATCGATATTTCATAAAACATGATTTGCTGTTTAACTAATCTTCTTACTAGCCCAGAGTTCCAATTTTCTAATTACAAAGCTCACTGGACTAATTAGCTTACTAGCTATTTGTATTAAAATGTTATTAACCTACTACCAACTCAACCCTTCAACTACACACCTTCCCTGTTCAAATTTTTGACAAAGGAAAACTGCTTTTTGAACTGCAATGTTGCTAACTAAAATTTCTTTAAATTTCAATCTTCAAATTGGTTAATGCCTTTCAGTGAACTAATAGACAACTATAACACTTGTTAACGTTTGATAAATGGTTTTGCAAATGGGTTTCATTGACAAAGCGCTTTTCCTAGCTTACTATCATTCCTTAGCTAGCTCAGATCATCTTTTCTGTCAATGCATTTCATAAAAAGGATTTGCTATACTGAGGCATTGTTAAATGAGTTTTTCTCATTTGATTCAATTATCCTTTTGTCAAATGTACTTCTATAAGTTGTATTAGTCCACTGTCATTTCAATTCCTCCTATGAACACTTCTCTGTTTATACATATTGCAACAGACAACTTCCTGATTTGAGGTGCTTCTGGCTACTTCCTTCAAACAACAAAATTTCAGATTTGGCTATTTCTGTTAGGTAATTGCAAACTAACTAATTGAATTAAACTCTAACTACTAGGGTTAGCCATGTTATTAACCCTACTGACAAAATAACTTGTCACCCAATAGCTTCTCTTATCCTTTTATTCTCTCAAGTAGTTTTTTGATTTAATGTGCCGTAAAGCAAAACTTATAGATAATTCATACTTCAAATTTTTGTTAACTCTTTTGAGCGGTTCAACAACGATCACAAGATGGTTAGCATTATAATCTCTGCTAATTTCATATTTCCACATAACACACTACTGTTCATATAAGCGACAAATGAAGTGCCCTCTGAACTACAAAAGGTGCTAACTAAAATTTCTCCAAACTTCAAACTTCACAAAGGTTAATGCATTGGAGTGAACTAATGGACAGCAAAGAGATTGTTACTCTTACAAGTGGGTCCCAAGTTTTTAGTGACAGAGGTTCATGAACAGAGACAACAGAGAAGGCTGTCACAGGAGAGGTCCAGGGTGGTTCGGGCGTGATTCGTCGCCGGCGAGGAAGCGGCGGCGTGGCGGAGGCGACCACAAAAACGGAAAGCCTGGAGAACAAGGAGGCTAGGGTTAGCGGTTTTGGAGCTCAAGCGGCTCGGTGGTGGCTCGCCATGGGCACGGGGCGGCCGGCCGTGGAGGTGAACCATGGCGATGCTACCCGGGTGGAAATGGAATAGAGGGCAAAGTAGGAGGAGCGTGAGCACAAGGGTGCTAAGGGGAACTCACCGGAGTACTTAGTGACAACGGGGAGTGGCCGAGGGATTCCGGCGACGCGAGCCAGCGGTGGCGCGACGAGGACGTCGTGGAGGCAGCAGCCGGGTGGCGGAGAGCTCCAGTGGGAAGTTGGGGAAGATAGAGTAGGCTGCGGTGGTGCTCCGGGCATGCAGAATCGACACGGGGCTCGCCGGGGATGGTGTTGTGGTGCAGGCGGCACTTAAGGCCGGGGTCGAGGAAGACAGAGGCTGCGATGGCGATTTCCTGCACCAAAGACTAATTAACTAGGTGGGGGAACTGAGTGAAGCGAGGGGAAACTCCCAGACATGATGCATAGGCCAAAAGCTCACCGGAGCACGTAGATGACGAAGATGTCTACGACGGTGGAGCTCTGGCCACGCTCGAGTCGGAGAAGACACAATCACGTTAGAGGCTACAACACGAAGGAGGAGCCGGTCGGCAAAAATGGAGACGACAGAGAGATTAAACTACGAGGACAAAAAGCGAGGAACCTACCCGAGAGCAATGGCGGCTAGAACATCCTCCTCTTCCTCGGCCGGGAAGAGAAGTGAAGGGAGAAGAGAGCACGGAGGCGGTTTTGTGCAGGACTAAGGGCGGGAATGAAAGCGGCGTTAGAGGCGATGCTCGAGGATTGGTCGACGAGGGTGGTGCATCACGGCGAGACGGAGCGATCTGAGCTCGGCGAGCGCGTGGCGCGCGGCGTCTGTCGCGAGCTCGCCGAGTTGAAGATGGCCTGTCGCGCGGGCCCGCTGCGGCGGCACAAGATAAGTGGGCGGTGGCAAGATGGTCGGTCAAACCAAGTGGCGCGACGCTGGGTGGGGGCCCAGTGCGACTCGAGCAAGAGTGCGGTGCGGGTGGTTCAGTCGGGTTGGACCAGTCGAGCGATCTTGAGTTTTATTTGATTTCGGTTTGTGAGAAACAAAGGGTTTGACCGAGGCTTAAAATAAAGAAATAAAATTCTATAAATCCTGAATTAATTCATGTGTGTTCCTGGAATGGTCTAGTTCTCAAATAAAATATTAAACCTCATTGTTCAAGATATAATTTGTATAGTTTATATCCAAACTCGGAATAGGTCTTTAAATTGTGTTCGAATTTTCAGAGGGTTGAGTTGAGTTTCAAAAATTTTGGAAAAATTATATTTATTCAAGATAATTATTATAGTATTTTAATAAATTATTTTCAGATGATGATCAAATGTCTTTGCTCCTATTTTAAGTTGGAGTTCAAATTTGAAGTGTATGTTTAATCCTTTATTTAGATTTTCCAAGTACAATAATTGATGCAAATGATTCCAAAAAACCATGAATGCTGATAAGATGCATACTAATTCCCATTAATCAATTTGGGGATGTTACACTTTTGCACTGATCGAGTATCGTTTCTTGGCTATGTTGTTACTCCACAGGGCATTG
Organism: Ampelocalamus luodianensis; assembly: GCA_036346255.1. NCBI lineage: Eukaryota > Viridiplantae > Streptophyta > Magnoliopsida > Poales > Poaceae > Ampelocalamus > Ampelocalamus luodianensis. The sequence continues at coordinate 49,387,442 of CM070632.1, read as the reverse complement.
AAGTTGATCAGGCCAAGATCGTCGCTATCGAGTTGGCCGTCTCTAAAGCGGTCACACAAGTGCGGAGTTTTCTCGGGCTCATTGGCTTCTATCGGTGTTTTGTTCGAGATTTCAGCACCATCGTTGCCTTCGCTTGAATGAGCTTACAAAGAAAGGTGTTCCTTTTACTTGGGGCACCATACAACAACAAGCTTTCGACGCTCTCAAAGATAAGTTGACACACGCCCCTTTGCTTCAACTACCTGGTCTTGGTGGTGTGTTAATACAAGAAGGAAAACATGTTGCTTACTTTAGTGAAAAATTAAGTAGGCCTAGTTTGAACTATTCTACATATGATAAAGAATTATATGCTCTAGTTCGAGCTTTGAAAATATGGCAACATTTTTTATGGCCCAAAGAGTTTGTAATACATTCTGATCATGAATCATTGAAGCATATTCGAAGTCAAACCAATCTGAACCGTAGACATGCTAAGTGGGTTGAGTTTATTGAGTCTTTCCCTTATGTCATGAAACATAAAAAGGGCAAAGAAAATGTAATAGCTGATGCATTGTCTAGGAGATATACCATGCTTTCACAACTTGACTTCAAAATATTTGGATTAGAGACAATAAATGAGCAATATGTGCATGATGCTGATTTTAAAGATGTGTTGCTAAATTGTCAAGAGGGAAAGGGTTGGAATAAATTTGTGGTGAATGATGGGTTCTTGTACCGTGCTAACATGCTATGCATTCCAGCTAGCTCTGTTCGTCTTTTGTTGTTACAGGAGGCGCATGGAGCAGGATTAATGGGTCACTTCGGTGTGAAGAAGAAAGAGGACATTCTGACCCACCACTTTTATTGGCCAAAGATGAGGCGAGACATCTAACGCTTCATTGTCTGCTGCACCACGTGCCAAAAAGCTAAGTCACGACTTAATCCTTATGGTTTATACATGCCTCTTCCTGTTCCAAGCACACCTTGGGAAGATATTTAAATGGACTTTGTTTTAGGTCTGCCTCGAACAAAGAAGGGGAGGGATAATATTTTTGTTGTCGTGGATAGATTCTCTAAGATGGCTCATGTTATACCATGTTATAAAAGTGATGATGCTACAAATGTTGTTGATTTGTTCTTTAAGAAAATTGTTCGCTTGCATGGTATTCCGAATATGATAGTTTCCGATCATGATGCTAAATTTTTTAGTCATTTTTGGAGAACTTTGTGGGCTAAATTTGGGACTAAGTTGTTATTTTCCACTACTTGTCATCCCCAAACCGATAAACAAACTAAGGTAGTCAATAGAACCTTGTCTACTATGTTTAGGGATGTGCTTAAAAAGAACTTAAAAATGTGGGAAGAATGTTTGCCTCATGTGGAATTTGCTTATAATCGCTCGCTGCATTCTACCACAAAGAAGTGCCCTTTTGAGATTGTTTATGGTTTCATCCCTCGTGCACCTATCGACTTGTTGCCTCTTCCAGCTTCGGAAAAGGTAAATCTTGATACTCAACAACGTACTAATTTGATACTTAAGATGCATGAGACAACTAAAGAGAACATTGAGTTTATGAATGCTAAATATAAAGTTGCTGGTAGTCAGGGACACAAGCATGTTACTTTTGAACCTGGTGATCTTGTGTGGTTACACTTGCGTAAAGAGCGATTCCCTGAATTGAGAAAGTCTAAACTCATGCCTCGTACAGATGGTCCTTTTAAAGTGCTTGAACGTATTAATCATAATGAATATAAGTTAGACTTGCTTGTAGATTTTGGGGTTAGCCCCACCTTTAACATTGCAGATCTACGACCATTCTTCGGAGCGGAGGATGAGCTTGAGTCGAGGATGACTCCAATTCAAGAAGGGGAGGATGATGAGGACATCAATTGGAGTGATATGAACACTCCTCTTGTTACTACCATGAATGATGTCCAAGATCCAATTACTCGGGCACATGCTCGTCAACTAAATTATCAGGTAAATTCGATTCTAAGGCTGAGTGTATCACTTAAGAACTCTATGATGTTGCCTAATAGAGATGATTTGCTTGTGTAGGAATCTAGGACGGGACGAAGGAGTTGATGATATGCATCAAGGAAGGAGAAGGCAATAACAATGGCCAAAGGAGATGAAGAATTTATGGCCTCCAACTCAAAGAGCTTCGGCCACCCTTTACTTGGTGTCGTGTCACCTTTTCTTTAACCTACAAGGCTTGTATCCAGAGTCTGTGGGAACGACCACCCACAGGGGCCATTGCATTCATGTGAGCGATGAACACGACCATGTGAACAGTACCTCGCCTAGGGTTTCCACCTCTGGTCGCCCTCCTCATATAGGAGCCGCCCTTTAGTCAATTTGGGTTTTATTTTAGAATTTTTGCATAGCGTTTTCACCGTTCGTTGATTTGAGAACCCCAACTTTGAGAGCTTCATTATTATTCGCAATACAATTTCAGATTGCATCTTCTACTCTCTTGCTTGTGTTCTCGATTAACTTGCCAGGAGATAGCCTTCTTGGTGAGGTCAACGCGTTCGCGCGGTTGATAACCAACGAGCGATGGTGTAGTGATTGCGAGGGTTCGATCTGTTTGGGTCAGAGCCTTTGGATCATCAACGTTGTGTTCTCCACAATTGACTTATCAGTACCTTTCAGAAGATCGGGCCAACACTCACATCACTTCGGGTATTACACGCCCGGGGGGTCCGACAATCATTGCATATTAGAAGGTGATCATGTTGATCACAACTCCACGGGAGTGGAGAAGGTCCCCGATCCTTGAAGAGGATGGGCTTGAAAGTGAATATTGTCGCGAGTGTTCAGTCACGTTATACCGGTATACACAAAAGAAATGCATGTGGACATGTAGTGTAGAGATGCATCGAATGAAAGGTAGTTGATGATTGTGTATGTGATTAAAGAAAGAGAGTTGAATGATTGAGCGTGAGAATAAAGAAAAGAGAACGAATAATGTTGATGATGATATTGTGTACTGCTAATTAGCATTGTTCATTGCTTACTTTTGTACTTGCTGAGTCGTCGACTTACCCTTGCTCTATTGTTGATTTTAAGTGACCGTTCGCGATGTTGTATGATGGGAAGGGCTAGAATTCACTTGGCTTCATGTCATTTACTCAATCACTAGAACTACTGATCATGAGACATTTTATTTAGTGTGATAAATTATTTCACAAATGGATATTATTGCTTAGCTTAGATGATTATTCGTTAAATAGACTTGATTGGTTGGTTTTGTGTTAATCTTGGTTTATTAATTTGGCATGCTTCCAATGTATTATTTATCCATGATTTCTTTATAGTTATTCTTGTACTTTTGTGACCCGTTTACGGGTTTTACTTTGATATGCTTTCTGTAAATTACTGTTATTTGTTGTTAAAATTGATAGCTAGGTTATGATGCGACAATGGGTGTTCTGATCTTTCGATGAGAAGGATAACTTGATTTGGTGGAGACGACTCTCATGATTCGGCTACCAATCGTACCACGACCAATATACCCGGCAAGAATTGAACCAACTCTATGATTGTTATCAACCTTACTAGAAGCATGATCGACCTAACCACGAAGGTCTATTCCTACATACAATCGAAGAATAAGCAAGAATAAGATAATAAGCAATATGAAATTGCAAATAGGATTGAAGTACTCAATAAGGTCGGATCAAGTGGTATTATGGTTGGTCTAGTCAACACAAGTCAATACACGAAGTTGCAATGTAGCTAACTTTTAACTAAATGAAATCCAAACCCTAAAGTGTCGTCCACATGAGTATATATGACTGTGATGGCCAGGGGGTGGCAGCCAGGGGGGTGGACGCATGCCTCTAGGGTTACAAGGCCCATTGGCCCAAGGGGAGGTGGCACAGTACCCTTTTGCCTTGTTTTGGCGATTACAGCACACACGGAAGGAATTTGGAGGTGGGACTGGATCCGTTCGAAAGAGGACGAGATAAGCTTTCCATCATGTACTCAAACAACTCAAACGGAGTCCGTATGCGAATTCTTTGCACATTTGAAGTTAGTGCTATCTTCGTAGGCCGAATTGGATTCCAGAATGTGTCTCACTAGAACTCTTGCTTGACATGGAACCAAAATGACGTGGAGACCTTCCTTGTACCATGAATTGGAGTAGAGGTCATATCCGGAGGGTCGATGTCCTCATCAGGTTAGGTCAATGGTATTCTGGGCTCCGTGTTGGGCTGGGGTGCTACAGTTGGTATCAGAGCAGGCTTTAGGTTCGTGGTGAATAGATTGACAACTTAAGTAACCTAAAATTGCTAAAATTTGTTTTAGGATTAATAAAATTAACTAAAATTTGCTAATGGTTAACTAACTTAAAGACTTGACACACTAGTGCATAGTAGGATGGGACTGGGACAAGTATAGTATTTACGCTTTCGATATGTTGTAATTCTGATGCATGAGTTGACATTGATTTTTTGAATTTGTTGTGTGTTGTTGATTATGGTTGATAGCAATGCCAAGAGGTAGAGAGCATGGTTGTGGTAGCCGCGGTCGTGGAGGCCATGGTAGAGGTCATGGATGTGGGATTGGTCCCATGGAGCCACCGCCTATAGCAGTTGAGTCTGTAGCTGAGGGGAATGGTACTACTACTGAGGGGGTTGCTGTTGACCCACCTCTAGTTGGGGGCTAGGATGAGATCCTCTCTCTCTCGCTACCAGTGGGACCCATGTGTTTAAATGTACTAAGTCAATGATAGGTGGGACCGGCTGAAAATTTAATCAAAAATATAATTTTGAATGTGTTTAGTAAATGAGTCACTAACATGTGGGACCACGCACTATTCTCGGTTTTAAAACATGTTTTAAAACCTGAGAGATTGACATGTGAGCCCTAGCTAAGAGTTAATTAAAATCATAAATAGGTTTAATTATTAGTTAATAAATAATGAGTCTATGATATATGGGACCGCCTCTGGTTTATAAATAAGATCAATAAAAAAATATGAGTCACTGACAAATAGGCCCCATATGTAAGTTAATAAAAATAAAAAAAAATGAGAAAAGTCACTTTTAGTTAGAGGAGAATACACTTTCTCTGTTGGAAAGCGTAAACCTCAGTAGAACTCAGAGGAAAATACTTTTTCTCTTTTGGAAAGCGTAAACCTCAGAAAATACGCTTTCAATGTTAGCACTTTTCTAATTTCTGGAATTTTCAAAAGAAGCAAATTAAAACGTTAATAACTTTTGCATACAAACTCCAAATTTAATAAATATTTTTTCTAAATTCATATAAAATCACACTTTACCTAAATATGCAAAAATATTTGAATTTTCTTACTATTTAAATTATTTGGCCATATTTAATTTGCTTTTGGCTCTTTTGGTTAGACGTCGATTGTTTGAGTGAATTTTACAATGATCCTCCATCCTCGTATTGAGCAACGATTGCAAGGCAAGAACCTCCTTTGACCATGTCGATCCTACTAATTTAATTATTGTACCTCTTTTGCAAAATCTATTATGCATACGTGTATGTTTGACTAAAATTGCTATATTCGGGATAACGGTAGTCGTAATCCTATTTGATACATGAACTTCCTTGAAATATTGATATCCTCACTGTTGTAGCCATTAGGATATGGTATAGACAATATATGATGACAATTTGGAAATTTTGAGTGCGAGTATATCACAATTGCTTAGTCAAGTTATAGTCTTTGCTAAAATTTGCAAAAAGGGATGACATGACAAATATGAAATTGGGATTTTGAAATGATGGTCTAGAGAGGTTTACCTTTGTTATTTTGTATAAAAATAAAAATAAAAACATAGTTTGCGACGTGGCGAGTTATATTATATTACGAGAAGTGTGAGAGGTGTATCTCACAAGTAGATAGGGGAGATCGTGCGAGTCAATTAAGAACGAGCAGCTGGCTAGCCCAATCTAAGCCTAAGCGTACAACCACATATGCATGTATGAGATGATATTAGCTAATTAAGTCATTAAAAACTAGCCTTACGCGTTGGTAGGCCGTAGTAGTGCGAGCATGACCGGTGTAAACATGTTCGAAGGGGATCCCTTCACTGAGGCGTTGGGAACAAAGCCTTCTGACACAATGGTGAATGCCTCACTGAGATGGGGGTGTACTCGGGTGAAGTGAGGGTGTTCATTTGCTAGGCTAGTGCAAGATTAGGACTAGGTGATGTAAAGACTTCGACGCATGCTCTAGATTGCTTATCAAAGGTAGTAAGCAGTGGTATCAACGGATACCAAACAAAATAGAGAATTAGTGTGTTCTGGGTAAAGTTGTACACCTCTGCAGACTGTAAATCTATTTAAATAGTCATGCTCACAGTCATGAGCATGCTTAGTGCAGTCTTATGGGTATAGTCTTTGCTTTCATAAAAATAGGTTTGTTGGAAAATGTGGAAAATGGTTTATTGTTTTATATTTGAGTTGAGTGCCATGTTTATGACTGAAAATAGGATGTTGCTTGCAGCCGAGGAGGGTTGCGAGTTGTTATTTATTGAATTACTTACTTGTTGTCCTTTATCTATTTAACTGCTCTTTAAATTTCTGTTGCAAAATACTATATATTGATATTTCAAATAAAATTTACTTAATGCTGAAAATAACTTGTAGCATAGAGCCCCATCTCTTGTTAGCCTTGCATTTATATAAATTTTGCGAGAAACTACAAGTCTTGTTGAGTACACAATGTACTCAATCTTCCTTAAATTGTTGTTTAGAGTTAGAGGATGATCTTACGCTAGACGATGTCTTATTTGCACCCGGAACAGATGGGTTCGGTGACGGGTCTTTCTAAGACTTGTCTCTAGTCGATTGTATAAGGGTTCATATGGGCATGCCACTAGAATTTTTGACTCATTATACCATTTTGCTTCCGCTATTACATTTGCTACATCTAATACTTAAACTTTTATTTGGCCGGTCGGTCCTTGTAATATAAAGTTTGTAAACGCTTAAGTTACGTACAATATTTTGTTTCATTTTGTATGTATATGTGTATGGATATGATTATCAATGTCGTGGATGTGTGTACTAGGCAACCGATCATGGGACTAGTCACGGTACACACACGAGGCTTGGGTATTCAAATCACGGGTCCGACAACAATTCCCAAATGAGACTCGACGCGGATGGCGATGGGGCGGTGGTGCTCTGTGGATGGGGCTGTACTTGCAGGAGACGGCGTGGTGGCCACTTCAAAGGCAGCGGAGACACTTCACCGGGTCTCGGCACTAAGAAGCTTTGTGGTCGTTGCCGAGACAATTGTAACACTAGCCTTTGGTCTTGGAGAGGAGGTATAGAAAGCCGGATTGTTGAAGCGCTTTTGAGGAGGGCTGTGGCTCCGATGCATGGGAGTGCGGTGCCCCTCCTGATGCAACCAGTAGCTCTTCCTCACAACCTACCAGTCGCCCCTCTCAACGCACCTATCGGCTTGCGCGTCAGGAGCTCATTTTGCCGTTGTCTCGACAGCAGTGATGGTGCCATGCCGATTAGATGGGCACTGAGCTACTGAAGTAGGCCTGCCGTGGGGCGAAGGTGTCCATCCCCGTGGAGGATGTGCCGATGGGACGTTTGTGTGTGCGAGAGACGTGGGCTGCAGCAAGGGGTGCACATCTTGTTGTGCCTTGCATCGTAGGATGCGAGGAGTGGAGCACACCTTGAAGAGGGGTGGCTGGCGGCGGGGGTGAGGGTAACTGACCTTTGATGAGGAATCCGATTAGCGCGAGGGCACCCGGATGGCTGTGCTGAGGTCTTCCTGAAGGCTGGGGGGAGTCTCCAGGACCTCGTCGACCTCCTCTAGTGGCACGAGCGGCCGTGGCACCGACGATGTAGGCAGCCCTCGCCGGAGGGGTCAATCCAGCGGGGAGAGTAGGGGGCGGCAGGATGGGAGAGCGGGCGGGCGGCACCGGGGCGAGTGATTGTGGGGTGCTGGCGGTTGGGCGGGAGGGAGGAAGAGGAACGGCGGGGTGGGGCGGAGCCTCGTGGGGGTTCCCATCCTTCGCTCATCAGGACTAAACAATGAACTGTGGTTGTCTACTTGTCATGTGTGCTATGCTCAATCACGCAATTATAATACAGCTTTTGAACCGTAGTAAATGTTTGTAGCTTACAAGCTCTACAAGGAGCAATACAATATATATGTTTTCTTATTGGAAGGTACATGGGGGCATCATGCCCCTCTAACCTGGTATGGGGTACATATATTATTCCATTATTGAAGGATGACAGCTTCCTAAGTTTTGATATATATTGGTGGTAACGGGTACACATTCTATTGTTGAAGGATTATAAGTACGATATATATTGGTCCAACTTTATTTAGGCTTCTGAAACTAGTGCGGGAAGCCATCATGCTGAATCATAATATTCAGACTAAGTCGACACATACTGAAGCTATCGTGCTTTTAATGTTGTGTGGGACGGTGTATGCATCTTCGTGTTTGTAAATAAAATCCATTGACCGTCCTAGATTGGCCGCTTTCTCCAAAAGCGGCATGGGATGTTTTTGTTCAAAAATCTCTTCAGAAATGTCCATCCATGATTCCTCAATTATCCCTTGAAGCTTTTCATTGGCTTGCTCTACAGTGAGCCCATACTCCTTCATGCATGTTTGCACAGTGGATACCACATGCTCTGACTCTTGTTCTCGCTTCAAAGGGGAAAAAAACTGCATCAGCCTAGACCAAAACCATTCTTGAAGTTCATGAACCAGGTATAGAACGGATTAAAATGGCTACATATATCACTAATTCACTATATCATAAATTCTTTTGAAATGTGTCAACATATAATAATTTTATGTACACTCCTTTCTGTGAGTTTTCTATAAGTGCTTGAGACATAAATGTTAAACAGTCAACTTCTAAAAAAAGAAAAAACATCTATACATTAGAAAATAACCAAATTTTTTGATGCCTTTACTAAAAGGATGCCAATATTAGAAAACATTCACAATCGCAATAGCTAGAGTATGTGTTACCTCATGTGACATTATGTCGTTACCAAGGCGCCCGATTATGCAGACAGCTCTAACAATTTTTGGATAGGTAAAAACCCAATCAATATCCTCAGTAGTTGCCATATCTCCTAGAATGAATGCACTGTTCGTTATATGCATACAACCACTACTGCCCACTGAAAATTGTAGATGCTCCTCAACGTTAGCCGGTACATAACGTTCATCACGCCATTTCACCTCAGCATTGTAACGTTTGGCCATATCAATTACCTATATACATGTGGAAAATGTCAAATTAAATTCAAATGTTTCGAATCACGTTTGGTGGCAATCAACTTCTATAGTTTTCTTTCTTTGTGTAAGGAACCTGCTCAGCGTATATTAAAACTCTACCATGTTATAAATTTATGTGGACTGAAAACATTAGAATTGGAACATTATCATATTTTAGACCAATTTATCACCACCAATTTTGGACACATCAAATGTGTACTCTGTAGGCAAAAAGAATTGTGCTACAAATCAACATTTGTAAGGACAAATTTATTGGCCAACATAGATATTAGCTATCTATGTCCGTTTATTTATATTTATTTACAAAAATCATGTTTTATCTGTTGTGTGATATGTGCGACTGCAGATATTAGTCATGTTACTATTAAAAAAGTTCATGTAATAGTCTTAGACTAGATATCTAATATTGTATGGTTCATGATAGCAATGTAAATTTGAATCTGTCTACTTGTGATGTACAATTACAATAATTTTCCCCAAGTTTTTTTTTCGGTTGTCCATTTCCATATAGAATACAAAATTATAAACTCTTGCAACATATTTGAGTACTTCCTTACTAACCATCAGGGGTCCTAAAGCTTCAAAATAACTTTTAAAATTGGTAAATGAAAAAGATGAACCTCCAGCAATAGAAGGCTCCTAAGGCCCTCTAGACGGATCTAATATTGACTGACATTTTAATTACGGACTGTATGTTACTATTTTCTCCAATAAATACAAAGTTCTGTTGCAGATTGGTTCAGAAGAACAACTTGCCAGCTTTTGGACCAATTCAGCATGTTTATTTTTCTGACGTCTCAGGTCTTCTACAATGGAATTTGTGGTGGTAAATACATTGAGGTAAAAATACTTTATGCATTCTGGGAGGTGCTCAGCTGCATGTTCATTCCACCTGCAATTTCAAGCAAAAGAAAAAGAAAGTTTTATATTTCGTACAAGAATAGTTTAAAGGCTAGAACTGTGAACTAGATAATATGAAGTAAAAAAAAAAATCCTATTGATACTACATCTAAGTTAGAAAAGAAGGCTGCAAAGACAAATCTTCCATGAGCTAGAATTTAATTCATGCTCATTAACATTTGTATCTATCCAAATATTTAAATGATAATGTATAATTTTGCATAGTAATGTATAATACTACTATTCCTATCCTTGTGACCTTGCATATGAATATAAGGGTAAGCATATGCATTATCAAATTCATATATGTCTTCCAAAAGGTTCTTTCGGGGAAAATGGTTTATTGCTTATTATTTTTACCGTATACCTGGTCATTTGAATAATAAATTCACCCTTACTTCTCTAATTCTAGCTCTACCAATATAGAGAAACACAAAAATATGCAGCTAAGATGGAACTTGAAATGTTCATTAAGATGTATATATGTTCAATTAAATATGCAGCTGGTGTTCTATTTTTTTGCATGTTCGTTTGCTTACTTCAATGTATAGCAAGGTGAAAGAGGCAAAGAGCTAAATGTAGTTGTATCAATAAAATAGCATACTTATTTTGACCTTACATAATGTAATGTAGGAAAAGAAAGTATGCGTACCTTTCCATTGCTTCAGTGAACATCGTGCTTTCTTCTGTGGTGCTGTAGTTGTCATAGAGGTCATCAAACATTGAGAAAATTATAACCAGCTTTGTAAGCATTATTCGTGAACATGTATACTGAGGCTCGAAGTAAACCGCAACCATCCAAAAGTGTATCTCCACCATCCTATCTCGCGCCCAGGTTAGATGTTTGTTGACATTAATTTCTTTCCACCATCTGTAAATAAATTTGTATCAGTCGATGGCATCATATTTGCTAATAACGTAAATAAGTACTAAAAATTGGACTCTTCTACTAGAGACTGGTGTTTTTACATCGTAAGAGATTTTAGCTCATCGCAGTACAAGTTGAGCAAAATATTGAAGTCCAACTTTGCAAACTCTAGTATGGTCTCATTTCGTGTAGTCTTGTTCTCGTATGTTGAGATGTAGCGCCTTGCTTCAACTCTTTCAAGCCTTCGAAAAAGAGGTGTTTCTAGTGCATATCGCACTTCTTTTGCCGCATCTGTTTCCAAGTGTTCGATCGCAGACTGGAGGCGTTTCTTTGTGGAAATGATAGCACGATCAAGTACCTCTTCCCCATGAGTTCTGAGATGTGCAGCATCATATACTCTCAACAAACACTTGATGTCATCACTTTCAACATTTCCTTTCCCATCTATGAACTTAAAAAATACATCTGCATGCAGCAACAGAATTTATTAAGCATTATGAAATATATACTAAAGTACTTAATTGTGCCAAAGAAATACTTCAAAGCGACGACGACAAAAAAAGACCTCTATGATAAATGTTCCTTAGGTCAATCTGCTATGTATTACTAGAGTACGTGCATCATGAATTGTGCACCTTAATCTTGTCCCTTGGTTATCTCAGATGTGTTGAGCAAATTATGCTAGAGGCATATCTCAATTTATATACTGTGCTAGGAAATATTGCTTTGAAGCCTTACCAGGAGATATATGATATCCATGCTTCCTAAGCAAATAAAACCGAAGAGCGGTTGTTTCAAGATCGCAATCTTCACCCTGTGCATCATGGATACTGCATAGTAGTTCACCAATCTCCTTTTCGTAGTGATAGTCCAGTCCAATCCGTTGCAGCGTGTCGATGAGCTCTAGCTTTAGAGGCAGATCTGAAGAGTTAGAATCTCGTATGATTTGCCTTACTTCCTCCTTTTTAACTTGAGCCTTTTCCTTCATTGATAACAACTGCGACAGGTATTAATTAGTCGTTGAGCATGCAGTTGTATATCAAGACAAAACAAAATGTTGTCGCTTGCCAACCTAAAATATATTCATCTTAATATCCTTCTAATATAACATATAACATATTCACGTACTAGAAGGGTTACACCTCTCTCTCACTAAGTCCTGCTTGAAAAAAAAAACAGAATCCCTCGAGTGACAAATATTAATTCCAAATTAGAATGCACGAACACATGCATGATCAGATTAACATCATACGATCATCAGCTAATTATATATATGTTTGGAGATCGAGTGTTGTTACTTGTGATGGAGTGCAGGGCCTGTAGTGAAGGAAGAAGTCACCCCAGAGGCTGGGATGGTGGAACCGGGGCTTGTGCGCGGCGTTGCTGTCGGCCTCACAGAGCCCCTCGTCGTGGCTTGCCATCATCGCCATGGATCGATGCTTTTCTTCACTTGCGCTCTCTCTGCAATACCTAGCTGCTAGCACTGAGGATCGATGCTGCCAGTGGCTAGCACTTGTGCTGGATGGGCTCTCATTCCTGGGCTTTATAGGAGGCTCGGCCAAGCTCTGTCCATGCATGCATGTATTGAAGCATAAAGTATACTGTTATGACTGCATGTTTTGACTAGAGGAAAAATCCATGAAAGCTACATGTTTTGGATTGACCATCAATTTTGTTTCAGCTTAATTATTCGGCTCTCTTTGGAACTTGAGAATTAATTAAATTAATCCAGTGGGAATGAATCCCGAGGGACCGTCTTGTTTTCTGCAAAATTCACGTAAAAATCGCACAAAATTCCAACATATATCGATCCCAAACAGACAGTAACAAGCATGTAGGCTCTGGCTCATGTTTTCAGAATACTATCTACTCATTTTGTTCGAGAATATATGATATTTTGGACATCCATATGTTCTTCAATATGTAACTTTGACTATTATTTTTATATGAATGTGTTCATAACATAATATAAAATTATTATATTATGAAAATATTTTTCATTACTAATCTAATGATACTATTTCCACTGGACTAACACAAATGATTTTTTTATATATTAGTGGTCAAAGTGAAAGAAGTTTGATAGCACGCTTTCTAAAACATGGTATGTTTCTAAACGGAGTGAGTGCTTTGTAATTGGATGCGCATCAGCAATGTCATGCAAAGTATTGTAATTGACCCGTAACAGTTGATCTAGTCCGTTCTTCCTGAATCAGACACCTCCGATCGTTGTATTGTCACGGCACTATTGCTCTCTACCATTTACTTTGCAATGTGCGCAGACCGACTAGACAAAAAAGCCTCTTCCAAGCACATGTAAAGAAATTCTTCCCATCGCTCCTGACTGGCGGTGCACACTCTTTGCAGCATGGAACGTTTGTCACGTCTGTACGAGCAATTAATATGGCCATTACTCCCGGTCTTGAATGAATGTAGAAACTATGGTTGTGAGTGAAGGTGATGGGGCGGACTGCGGTGAGCTGGTCGCTGGCGGCTGCCGACCGTCGATGGTTGGGGGCATTAAGGCTGAGAAAGATGGGCGAAGGAGTAGCAAATGTGGATGAGAAAAGGTATTAGCTGTGTCTTAGATAGATATAGATTATCTTAATTCTTAACGAACTGAGGCATATATATGAAAAAAAAGTTAATCATTTGGTTCAATCCATAAAAAGGGCCATTCGCCTTAAGCCCACCAGTCCGTCTCTATCAATAGTTTAGTATCGATCTTAAGAGTGAATACCGGGGATTTCCTTGAATTAGACCACACAAAAAAAGACACGGGGATTTTATACAGGTTCGAGCCTTCTCCGGAGATAATAATAACCCTACTCCTATGTTGCTGTATTGACTATGCTTTTACAACAGAGAAGAAATCACTAGAACTAGGGCTTAATGCCTTCTGTCTGTCGATGTTGTCGTTCTTGTACACATTGTCCTCCTCGTCCCTTGGCTTTACTCCTTATATAGCACGTGAAGGGGTGGTAATTGTAATATCCCGATTTTCCGAGCTCTCTGAAAATTTTTAAAATAAAAATAACAATTTGGTTTGTTGAATTTCTAAAGCTTAACTTGAGATTTTATAAATTAAAAATGATTTAAATAACTAAATCAAACTTCAACTAATTCAAAATTTGGTTTATGTTGAATTTGCTGGAGTCTCTAGTGTTTAAAGTCCCCTTTCTCTGTTCGTTCCATTTTCCCCTCAACCCATCTCTTTTTCTCTCCCCGCGTGTCGACTAGTCTTTCGACCACCCTCTCAGTTGGACCACCTTTTCGGTTTTGATCACCCTCTCGATTGGACCACCCTTTCTGTTTCGACCACCCTCTCGGCTTCGACCAGCCGCTCGGTTTTGACCGGTCCCGCCTGCCAACCTCCTGCTCGCCTGGTTATAGTCACGGTGGTCGCAAAAGTCCTCGCGCACTTAATGCCATGAGTGCATTAAATGCCATCACCGTAATATCCCGATTGTCATTAAAGTGTGCAATAAAAAAAATTAGAAAGTGGTTTTAGTCTTTCGGGGTTTTGGCTCTCGGCTGGCGGCGGCAGGGAATGAAGGAGGGCAAGCGGCGGCTTGGTTGGAGCGGCACAGGGGAGACGTGCACTGCTTTTGAAGGTGCGGCGGCCACTGGAAATCTGCCAGGGGCTGGCGGTTGCTGGTGGTTCTCTCTCCTAAAAACCGATCTAGGTAAGGGCTTGTGATTTGGTAGGAGACAACGTGCTTCGGCAGGTATGCTGGAGATTGATTTTGAGGCATTGAATTCATGTGCTGGCTGATTAATTAATTAGGGGTGCATCGGCAGTTTTGTTGTTGGGATTAGTTAGTTGGTGCACTGCTAGCTAGGAATATTTAATTGGGATTGAGATTAATTTATTAGTGGTTACTTTAATAGGGCTGCTAGTGATAGAATTTTTGCAAGACCTTTTGTTTGCAGCGGTGGCTTTAGTAGTTGACTAATTATTGGAGTACTACTTCTTTGATTATTTAATTGGGATTTGCATGCACGTGCATAAGTGCTACTAGCAAAGTTTGCCTTAGGCTGAATTAGTACTAGAGCCTGGCGCGCGGTTATGCGCGCGTGTAGCAGGTGTGGTGTTTTTACCCCTTTATAGTTATAGAAGTTAGGTCTAGGATTCAAATGTTCTGTGCATATATATGTCTACATCAGCGATGTTAAGATATGTAGTGTTCTTGGATGAGTGTTACTAAGATAAGAAAAAGTAACGTAGATACGAAGACACAATCTTTATGTACATACATAGCATAATAGCCATCAAGACTTCAAATGTCAGAAGATGACAGGATGGATGACGAAATGTTTAGTACAAAATATTGACCTGGCATGTTAGTGTGCAGTACAATAGTAGGACGCATCTGATTGTAGTATACAAAAGGAATGTTTTTTCTAGCTGATTAATCTGTAAAACCTTCTTTTTTTTTTGTATAGGAATGATCTCTGGCTGTTATGACTATATATACGTATCATCATGCATCACATGTTCTGCCTAAGACCTTACCATGGAGATAAATTAGGTATAGAAAAGGGAACTCTACATGATGCATGAAATGAGGAGGACATTGCATGTTCTGCCTAAGACCTTACCCTGGAGATAAATTAGGTATAGAAAAAGGAACTCTACATGATGCATGAAATGAGAAGGACATTGTATTACGGTTAGGTAATTATTTAAGTTTTTTGAACAGTTCAGCCTAGAGCAGCCAGCATTTAGGTTGCACACACACCGTAAAAATGGAAGGTGGTATAAACTATATCTCACAGAAAAACTAAATGCAGGTTGAGCATTTAAGTATCAAAAACATAGCAGCGCTTGTCCATCTGCAGTGCAAGAAATATATAAATAACTCTACATGATTTTTTGCATCGCTAATGCTTTTTGCTGGTTGGTAGCAACTACTATCCAATCCTTAAAATAGAACAGTGGAATTGGGGCCCCATAGGCACATAAACTAAAAGAGGTTTTTTTTTTTACATAAACCATAAGAGCTATTTACTCAAATTAAAAGGTTCAAAAAGGAGTTTCAATTTAGTGGAGTAACATATAAATCGATAGCATGTACATCGAGTCAAATATTACTAACAAAAAAAAGTGCAACGAAATCATAAATGCATATCTGTATAAGATGCAACAATTTTCTCATCCCATCTCAATTACAATTTAGAGGGAATTCTCAGTGTGTAAATAGGGACGGAGTGTGAAGGAAAACACCATTGCTAAAGATGATATGCTCTAATTGAATTAAGGGTTCCAAAAGGAAAATGCAATAAGCTCTTCAGGAATTCAAGATTTTAAGCCATACCCCAAGTCCCAACTTCAGGATCTATAATGTCCAAATCGTCACATAATGTCTTTGCAAATTCCTCAGGATCAATTTCAAGGTTGCCTATATCCAGGTAGCTAAAAGCTGATTTAAAGCCACAAAAAATTACATAGTAGTTAAATAACACATTTAAACAACTCGATAAGCAAAGAAACACTCTACATAAACAAGAGAATCGATGGAATCTACAAATGTACAATTACCCAAAAGAACTGATCTCTAACTACAGTAGTGCTCACTTAGAGGTCAATCTGCACATTCACCATAGCTATCACCTCACTACAGTCCATTCATGTGATTGAAACTAAAGGTAACGAAATAGTATGCAAATCTGCAACACAACACTACGGACTCGGGCACTTTGCCGAGTGCCTCGTGCACTAGGCAAAGGCTCCTTTGCACTCGGCAAGGCTTTGCCGAAGTCGCGACACTCGCAAAGGGCACTCGGAAAAAATTAATCGGCAAAGCATCCTTTGCCGAGTGTATTTTTCGGGCACTCGGCAAAGTCTTTACGAGTGCCGAGTCAAGACTCGGCAAAGAAAGGACGATTCTGGCGCCGGCCCGTTGTGGCCGCTGCGAAGTGCCAACCAGTGACTTTCGACAGCGATTTTTAAAAAAATGTCTTTGCCGAGTGTCGAACGACGGCACTCGGCAAGGTTTAAAAAAATTGAAAATTCTTTGCCGAGCGCGCGGTTTGGCACTTTCGGCAAAGTTTTAATTTTTTAAAAAATATTCTTTGCCGAGTGCCATGGTCATGGCACTTTCGGCAAAGTTTTAATTTTTTAAAAAATTCTTTTGAGAGTGCCATGGTCATGGCACTCGGCAAAGCCGAAAAGCTGGATTTTCGGTGCCACATTCCAGCTTTGCCGAGTGCCATGACCATGGCACTCGGCAAAGGACCTATTTGCCGTGTGTTGCACTCGGCAAAGTGACCCAAAGCTGCGTTTTTATTTGTTTTTACATTCCATCACGACAAACAAATCTATCCAAACATATATCAGATCCATCACATATATATCACATCCATCACATATATATCTCATCCATCACATATATATCATATCCATCACATATATATCTCATCCATCACATATTTATCACGTCCATCACATATATAACAATAAGTGTTCAAGTCCATCCAAACAAATCCACAAGTTCATCACGATGACAAGTGCATCATAAGTATATCACAAGTCCATCACCAAGTGAACAACAAATGAAAATACAACTACCATTCATCTCGAAGGTGGCCATGCGATGTGTGGTGAAGGAAAAGCTCCATCATTCGGGCGCATGAGGTGGATTATTCGAACTCCGCCGATTGAGGTGCACAAAGGAGAAGAGATTGCATGTGAGACAAGATTACATTAGATACCTAATCTAGGAAGGTAGAGGTTATACAAGCAAAGCACAAGCGAAAGCAAATAACTTTCGGACTCACGGGAGTAGCTGCGGTGCGGGGCGCGTAGGCGGAGGTTGAGCGAGCGACCTAGCCGGCATAGCGAAGCCCGTATGTTGCCCAAGACCTTGTAGGAACTCCATCATGTCCGCCGACCTCTGCGTGCGGGCTGCCGCTCGGCCGCTCGGCCTCGGTGGCCGACATCCTCTCTTGCTCGACCTCCGGCTCACAGCGTTGCCTCATTTCTTGTTCAGTAGGCCTGCAATATTTTATTCCAATGTTTGATAATGCAAAGCTAATAAAGGTGTGTAAAGATCAATGTACGACGAGTAAAATAGGAATAACCTCGAGTCGCGTCGACCGGTCTTTGTCGTGATGCGCGCCGTGGCGTATGGCGGGCTCTCGCTCGTGCTCGTGCTCGGATCTGGGAGAGATGGAGTAGAGGCGTGTCGATGAGGCGTCGCCAAGCTAGAACCGCCCATGCTTCTTGCCTTGTCCCACCTCATGGCGATCTCTCCATCAAAGTCACGGGTGCTCGGATCATGGTGCGGCCCATGGACCGACCTTGCGCCGACGTGTACTCACCGATGCGGTGTGGATGCTCGGGTTCGTATGCGCCTCGGGCGGTCCTCGAGTTGAAGGAGGCGTCGGACGTCGCCTTGCCCTTGTGGGCCATACACCATGCTGGAAGTCCGAGCAAGGTGGGCACTATGTGACGTCATTGCGAAAGACAATAAGATAATTAGAAATCGGCGAATTGAGCGTCACAATAGATAAATGAATTCGTGTACCCATGCTTGTTTGTATGCGGAGAGGTGCGGCTGCCTTGATGGTGTCTTGGACCTTGCATCATCAAGCGGCGGTCCGGGCATCACTGTGCATCCGGAGATACTCCTCAGTGAACCACTTGTCCACGATCATCGCCAAAGACTCGGGATACGATTGGCACCACGGGGAATCATCTACGTCATCAAGTATTTGACATATAAGAAGATCAAATTAAGCGTGCTTAATCTCAAAGCGAATCAATATTAATGTTCTTCATCTACCTCAAAGTCTTGCTCCCGGTCGTCGTCATGTTTCTTGCGTCTTTCTTGGTGACCTTCTCTCCAAGCTTCGACCGTGGTAGCTACGATGGCTGGATGCGCACCTCGTGATGCATGTCGGTGATGAGTTTTCTGAGCTTTGGTAGCCACTGGTCGCCCGGCCTCAAATCCTCATCGCATCTGAAATAAGTGCGCATACAAGCGCGATGTATCCATTCATTATTTCAAGAAAAGTCCAATGAATGCGATGTATTGAGCAATGTTGTGCGAGGAGACTTACCCAAAACTCCGCCTTCACCGCGCGCCTTGTTGGGGTACTCGCGCCGGGGCGGCGACGTAGTGGTCAAGCGAGTAGGCGGCTCCGCCTTCTGGCGTGCGTGACAATGCGGGGTAGTGTTGCTGCACTGAAGACCCAGGATGCCATTGGGGCGTGCGCCACCACGACACAACCACCGGTTCTGCACAAGTGATTAAGAAAAATTATTAGTTTCTCTTTTTTCAACATATCATATGAAGTAGTGGTGACAACATCTAAAGTTACTTACTTTTGCCCTTTGGGCGAATCACAGGCGTCGGTGAGGATGCGGAACACGAGGAGGCTCGCGGGACCTCGCAAGTAGACACCGAAGAGGCGGAGGAGGAAGCGGAACCGTGCCTACCGCCTCGTCGTCGTCCTCGTCCCCCCCTCCTCGCCCGTCTGCCGAACCAGCTCCTCGTCCAACTCGTCCACGGCGCCACCTCCTCCTCCTCCTCCGGCACCTCCTCACGCGGCGTGGGAGAGCGGCCCCCTCTGCGGCCGGCGGTCCTCTTCCTCCTCCTCTGTCCGACCCCTCCGCCCCCTTCTCGCGGTCGTGGTCTGCAAAGCGAGGACACGTTCGACGGTTCCGCCATCTTTGTTCACTCACCGCAATTAAAAAGAATAAGCAAGGCGTAATTAGAAATAGATGCAAAATGAACATAACATAATTACAACAAACATAGTAATACATGTATTAGAAATAGATGCAAAATGAACAAAACATAATTACAAAAACACGATATTACATGTATTAGAAATAATCTTCATGATTGGGATTATTTGGATCATAGGTCTCGTCATCACTATCAACATTGTCCAAATCATCAACACTATCCGAAGGAGGAATGTTGTCTTCATTGTCATTGCCTAAGCGTAATCGCTCAAGCATTTGTAAGCATCGTGCGTGACAACATGCACGAAACCTTCTCAAAATTTTATCACAGCCTCCACATATGATATCATGACATCTCCACAAGTTTCATAATTTTGGACTTTGTTTGCTTTTTATAGAATTTAAAAACACTTCGCGCAAGTTCACGGTCATGTTTAAGTCAACAAGATGTCCAGAAATTTGGGTCCGTTCTGAATACGACCTCACACTACACTCAATAACATGACTATCATTTTTGAATCATTAAATTCCATTATTCGATGCACGTGCGGTTCAAATTTGCATTTTCCAAATAATTATAGTAAATGAAATAAATTAACTAAGTATAACAAAAAGCCACAAAAATGTACCAAATCATAACATAGAGTACGACATCTGTAGTAGGGCTGCAAAAAAATTTGGAGGCCAAAAAAATTCTTTGCCGTGTGCGGGGACACGACTCGGCAAAGGGGTCTTTGCCGAGTGCCGCAGACGACACTCGGCAAGATTTATTTTGCCGAGTGCCAAATGGCGGCGCTCGGCAAATTTGACGTCGGCGCAGCCGTTACCTCAGCCGCCTTTGCCGAGTGCCCCTTTGCCGAGTGTCGGGCACTCGGCAAAGGTTGAATGTACCGAAGTGTTAAGATTTGCGAGTGCATGGCACTCGGCAAGAGGATTTGCCGAGTGTTGTTCTTTGCGAGTGCGACACTCGGCAAAATATCTCTTTCCGAGTGCCGATATTTGGCACTCGGCAAAGATTTTTGCACTCGGCAAAGGGTTGTGTCGGTAGTGAAGTAGGCAGCGAAGCAAACATTGAGGGGCACAATCTTCTCCCTGATCTGCATCTCCGCCCACTCGGAAGCAATGTGATGAAAAAGATTGTAGAATAACTCAAAAGCTTACATTGATAATCAGGTTTGTAGGATCGTTAATGACAATCGAGAGGGTGAATGATTGTGAAAGATTTTCGCACCCTCATGACAAAGCGCTTCCTAGTGAAAGCTCGAGAGAACTTCTTGGCAAAGCGGCAGCGATACCTCGTCGAAACCAATCGGAGAACCAAGCGGTGCTCGGTGTAGCGACGCTGGACACCGATCCGAGATGAACACACGCGCACGTCGCTGAAACACGGAACCTCACGTATGCAATATCTGCAGCCACTAGCACCTCACGTCGGCGTCAAGCGGTGCGACAAATAGCCACCGCAATGCGCTATGCATTGCTAGCACAAGTCCCTATCAAAAGAAACAACCCGCCTCCATCTAATCACGCACAAAGCAAAAACAATAGGTGCTAGCAATAAACAAATCCAAAAATACTCAAGCCTCATGCACATAAAAAAACTTTATGAATCAATCAATGCAAAAACCATGTGATGACTAATACCATGTCGATGCGTGGGCGACATTATTCAACCTGTACTAGCACCATGTCCGAACTTTCATGTAGACACAGGAGCCACTACGAGGCAAGATCGTATGCCGCCACGACTGACGATTTTCTAGTGTTCTTTCCTTGATGCAAAACCTAATCACCCCACGTGCACAGCCCTTGGGGCTTTTATACTACGTAAATCAGGGCCAAAGGCCGTACCTACATGGACACGAACTCGACCCAAACACCTCACTTCAAGCCCATACATGCAGCCCAAAGTTCTAGTTTTCTAATTTTCTTAGCTTTCCAATTTTGGACATCCCAAAATTGTCATGTGTGTAGCCTCGGACCGGACCTCCGTAGCTCAACATCCATCATCTATCTTTGATCTCCATGCGCTCCAACTCGAGCCCGACCGTCTCCTCCGGCATTCTCGACCCTCGGACAATGACTTCGCACAAGTCATCTCCGGTCACCGCCGTAGACCACAATCGCCTCCGAGTTACCCCGCACATGCAAAGACCAAAAACAACATCTTTTTCCGGCACAAGTTCGTCCCAACTTGACCGATATAAGTCCACACACGCCACACGCCTCAAATAACATCAGTACCTAACATTGTCAATTTTTCATCACTAAAATATTCTAGTCCTGGCCACATGGTCTAACAATCTCCCCCTTGATGAATACATTGACAATATTTCAAGATTGCATAATGAGTTGCATAATGAGTAATAGGAAAATGGAGAAGCTTCAAAACAGATATAAGTGAAGAACTAAAACCAAAATGCCAAAAAGCCAGAAAAGCTCCCCCTTAACACAAGGAGCTGAAAAAAAAATCCCTCTCAACACAAGGGAAGCGAAGCAAATTTCTCTTATTTTTCTCCCCCTTTGGCAATGTAATCATCAAGAACTTCAGAGAAAGAATAATTCCAAAAAGGAGCAAGGAGAGTAAGAATCAAGAAGCTTTATAGATTATCCAAGTCACTTTGCACTGATTTAGTAAATTAACCAAGCCATCTTTTTTAGTAGAGCTATCTGGATCATATAAAATCATATACCATATAGCAAGGTCAAGACAAGTCTTTTAGAATGATTAAGCAATTTAAATTTATGACAGGCATCTCAACAATGACTAAACAGATTATAAACACCACAAAGAGATATCATCATGAAAAGTTAAAGCCTAACAGTGAGGCAAATTTTAAATCTAGATGAGCTATCGGTCTTATGTAACAACCTATTGCTCCACTTTCAATTCTTCTTTGCATGTGGCATGCTTGCGACATACTTCTTTTCAAGGGTGGCATGCTTGAAGCATACTTCTTTTCATTGGAGCACTTTTATGTGCATTTTTTTTCTTCTTTTGAATACATAGACATGTATGGCATGCTTGAAGCATACATCTTTTCAATTTATTTTTTTTTCAATATTTTTATTATGACATGCCAAATTGAGTGAGCATAATAGGGTTGTAATGAGAGACATACTTGCTTCAAATCCAAGATTTAAAATAAGAATCACAAACAAGCTCATCCTTTTGATGGACATCACAAAGTGATAACAATAATCAATCTAGTCAAAGTTTTCACCATGTCATGCTTTAGTTCTAATGTAGCAAATTAATTATAACCAATCAAGAACACAGCTACACAGCACATGAATAAATATGATAAAGAAGGCTCTACAACTCATTTGATTTCAATGGCTTGAACTTGAAGAATTGTTTGACAAGTATAATAAACAAAGCTTCTGAATTGTTAAACAACAAGCTCCCCCTCAGAATAATCTTATAGGATGCAACACACCCAACTCACTTCGCAAAAGGGCAAATCGTGCAGAATCAAGCGGTTTGGTGAGAATATCAGCAACTTGAGAATCTGTATCAATAAAATGCAAAACAACATCCCCCTTTTCCACATGGTCTCTAAGAAAGTGATACCGAATATCAATATGTTTGGTTCTTGAATGTTGCAGAGGATTTTTAGCAATACTAATAGCACTAGTGTTATCACAGTAAAGCGGTACACTATCCAATTCTAAGCCAAAATCATTAAGTGTAGATATCATCCAAAGCAATTGTGAGCAACAAGAAGCTGACTACATATTGACCTCGGTAGTGGAAAGTGCAACAGACAACTATTTCCTAGAAGCCCATGAAACAAGAGATGTGCCTAAAAAGTGACATGTGCCAGAAGTGCTCTTTCTATCAATTCTACAACCCCCAAAATCCGCATCTGAATAAGCTCTAAGGGTAAAGCATGATGAAGAAGAATACCATAAACCAAATTCTAAAGTTGGTGAAGATACGAAAATTCGCTTAAGCACTTTGACGATGTGAAGTGCGTGGGAAGCTTGAAACGAGCACACGGACATACAACAAAGTGAATATCTGGCCTTGAAGCAGTGAGATATAGAAGTGAACCAATCATGCTTCTGTATTCTTTTTGATCAACAGGCTCTCCATCCTCGTCAGGGTCTAACACTGCAGTGGATCCCATTGGTGTGGAGGCGGTTTGCTTGTCCCCATGTCGAAGCAGCAGTAGATCCTTGGTGTACTTGGTTTGATGAACAAAAATACCCAGCTTTGATTGTTTGATTTGAAAGCCTAGGAAGAACGTGAGTTCTCCCATCATGCTCATCTCAAATTCCCTGCTCATAGTATCTGAAAACTTGGAAACAAGAGCATGAGAGGAACCACCAAAGATGATATCATCCACATAAATCTGAACGAGTAAAAGATCATTGCCATACTTGAGAGTAAACAGTGTTTTATCTACCTTGCCCATTTGAAAGTCATTTTTAAGAAAATATGATTTAAGCCTATCATACCACGCTCTCGGAGCTTGTTTTAAACCATATAAAGTTTTGGACAATTTATAGACATGATCAGGAAAATTGGGATTTTCAAAACCGGGCGGTTGTCTTACATAAACTTCTTCTTCAATATAGCCAATAAGAAAAGCGCTCTTAACATCCATTTGATACAACCTAAAGCCCTTAGATGCAGCAAATGCTAAAAGGATTCTAATGGCTTCTAACCGAGCAACATGAGCAAAAGTTTCACCAAAATCAAGACCTTCTACCTGGGTAAAACCCTGAGCCACAAGTCTAGCCTTATTTCGAACAACAACACCATCCTCACTTTGTTTATTCTTAAAAATCCATTTAGTTCCAATAATATTATGGCCATGAGGAGGTGAAACTAAAATCCAGACTTTATTACGCTCAAAATTTTCCAATTCCTCATGCATGGCATTAATCCAAGACTCATCGGATAAGCGTGACTTACATCTTGGGGTTCAAAGAGGAAACAAAGCGGCATGAGCATATGAGGCATCGGAGTTATACTTGTTGCGAAGCACTCTCTTATCTAACTCACCAATCATTTGTTCAGGAGGATGACGTCGTTGAATATGCAGAGGAGCTTGTGGGGTCATTGATGACATATGTGCGGTAGTAGTGACCTCTACCTCATTGGAGGTAGGAGCGAGCCACTAGGTGTAGACACCATCGGTGTAGATACTTGTGTCGTAGTGTGAATCGGTGTTATCCTTTCATCGTCATCGAGTCATAGAAAATGTCTTGGTGCGTCATTTACTGTATACACGCATTGTCGGATCTAATACGGGACTAGCTTCATCAAAAGTGACCTCGCGAGGTTTACGCAATTTTGTTAGTTTCTAAGTTGAATACACGATAACCTCGAGTATGTCTTTGCATATCCAAGAAAAATACCATCGAGGATCTAGATTCAAACCTATCAAGATTTCCATGTTTAAGAATGAAACATCGACAACCAAACACTCTCAAATGAGAAATATTAGGAGAACGACCAAAACGAAGCTCATAGGAAGTCTTATGCAATTTAGCTCGCAAAAATACTCTATTAGAAATATAGCAAGCAGTAGAAATAGCTTCAGCCCAAAACTTCCTAGGAGTAGCATGTTCATTTAACATTGTTCTAGCCATCTCAACCAAAGTTCTGTTTTTTCGTTCTACAACACCGTTCTGTTGAGGCACACGAGCTGAAGAGAATTGATGATCTAAACCTGTAACAGCCCTAACTTAGGGTTTGTATTTCAAATGTAAAATTTTGAGGAGGAATAAAAACTTTTGTTGTCTCTTCAAATCATTTGGAAGTTTTCCAAATTTTCCTAGCAATTTCCATTTTCTAGAATTAAATTCTTGTGAATGGAAATTGTTGTCAACTAATTCTTGGCTTTCAAACTTGTGATCATCCTCTGCAAATATTTTTCCTAGCATCTTGATCATCCTAGCTACCTCTCTGAATTATTTCACAATTTTTAGATTTTGTTTGCTATTTCAAATGACCAAGTCAAACTAGTTGAAAACCTGGTCAAACCCTAGGTCAGCATGCTTGTGAATTTTCTGCAGAACTTTTCAGTGCATAGAAAGTTCTGGAAAGTTTATGCAATGTTGTTCTCTGTCTCTAGTAGCTACCATAAAATTTCAGAAATTTTTGGAGCTTAGGAGCTACCTCTAAAAATTCCCAAAACCTTCTCTGTCTTTTAAATCAAATTCTAAAAATCTTTGTTCCTCGGGCGAACCAACTCGGGCTCGAGTCCGGCTCGCACATTTGGTTCGGTCGCGTCAACTAGCTGCACCGCGCGAAGTCCAATCGATCGTAACCGTCCGATGAAGATCGAGCGATCGCGTCTTGCGCGCATGCAACCGACTGTCGAATGCATACACTAATCCCGGTAGTCCATTTGGATCCAACGGTCGGACGTCGTCGATCAAATCAAACCACCGGTTCGCACCGCCATTGTCGGTCGACATATGGGTCCCACACGTCGGGTTCTTCCTCGCCGACTCGCGCCTACCGGAGCTCTGGCGATCAGCGCATGCGTGCCCGCGGCTCGTCGTTGCCACGCGGGGACGCGTGTGCGCCTCCGGAGGATCGCTGAAGTCCATCTACCTCATAGGGTCGTCCATTCCTTCGCGACCATTCTTGCGCCCTCCGCCCATTTCTTAGCCCGGTAGGAGAAAAACTTCGGCGTAGCGCCGCCGTTCGAGAGCCGCCTTGAGCGGCGGCGCACCATCGTGTTCCTCTTGCCTCGCGCCTCCATTTTGCCTATTCGGGTCCTTGGCGTCGATGGATCACCAAGGGTGGTATCGTCGTCTCCGCCTCGGCGATCTCGATCCGTGAGCTCGTTTGCGACTGGTGAGTTTCGGCTCCGCCACTTAGTCCCTTAGGATCGCATTGATGCGCGAGTCTAACGGTGGGCTTGTTTACGCCTTTGTGCATCGTTGCGGGCGTGCGACCAATTCTTCTCAAGCTCGGTTTTCGCGCGTGGAAATTCCGGTCACCTCGAGCTTTCTTCGTCGGCGTTATCGTGTGCTTCTTGCTCTGGTGTTGAGGCGGCTTAAGCACACCTTCCGAGTCTTCTAGAAGTCCGTATCGCCTTCTCGCGTGGGCGTGCTTTCTTCTCGCCTCGGTCGTCGTGAGCTCAACTCCGGTGACCATCGGACCCGCGTCGCCACCACCGGGTTCGCAAAGTCTCGTGAACCCGAAGGTATCACTCACTCGTTTTGAAACTCACCGGTTTGCGTGATCCGCTGCGGCGCGCCGCGCCGTCCCGTCTTGTGCGGTGAGCGCCGGTGGAGTTAGTTTAACTCTAATCATGTCTCGTTTGAGTCTCGACTTGTGGGCCTATTGGCTAATCCGTTTAGAGAACCTTTAATCCGGCCCGTTATATTTCCCTGCAATTCATTTGTCATGTGGGTCCATCTTTGTCGATTAAGGGTTGTGTAGTTCTGGTTATACGTTTTCTCTGTTTGGAAACGTATTTATCTGTGAGTATATGTTAGAAGTACACTTTGATGTGTCAAAGACGTATTCTCGAATCGCCGACGTCACTTTGCGGCGGGTACATTACAGTCGACACTTTCGCGCGGCCCATCTGTCGATTGTGCGGGGCTAGATAGCTGTGGGTAGAAAAGGGAATAAATGCTTTAGTATTTCTGTAATGTGTTTTCTGTTGTTCTGTTAATTCAATTAAACTTAGAAAATGCATAACTAATTCAATTTTATCCAAATTGCATGAATCGATCTTTGTTTATTTTCATTTCAAATGTATTATTTACTAAAATTAGTTTCATCCATGTCTCTGTAGCAAAAATCTGTTAATTAATAAAATGATGTCTTATGTATCTTCTAGATTAGAAAATGCATATCTCTTTCAATATTTGTCCAAATCCGGTGAAACCAATTTTGTAATTTGTCATTTTTAAATGTACTAATTATTAGGATAGGTTTTATACACTGTTTACATTCATGAAAATTTGTTAAGTTATTAACTAGTGTTTTGATGTGTTTTTAGCTTAGGAAATTCATAGAAAATTCTTAATAACTTAAAGTGAATTCGTTCTCTGTTTCGAAATTTTGTTATATCAAGCTTAGGCTCTTGTGAAAAGTTTAGTGTGTTTTGTTGTTGTTGTATTGTTTGAGTTTTGTCGGTGTTTTCGTTCTTATTTCTTTGTTATGTTCGATCGTTAGGCTTCGATATTTGCGGCAACCACGAGGGCGATCCTCCGCAACAACTTGAGCAACAGCGAACGAACAAGCGATTTGATCATGTTTAATCCTAGTATTTTAAAGATTAATATTTTGTTTCATTTGTATGTATGCATTGCTTAATTTGTGTTAAATTGATTAGTTAAATCGTAGTTGCATATCCTGTAGGCAAAATATTGATCTCTACTACTGAGCCTAGGTTATTTCTTTGTGATTAGAGATCATTTGGATGATCTCTTATCACTTAGTAGATCCGGTCAACTTGCTTAGACATGCTTAGCTATCGGTGAAGCTAGGCGGTTATCGACTTTAGTCGGTAACATTGATCACACGAAATTTACTATAGCTTTATGTTTTAGCATTCTGCTATGTTTAATTGCAAAACTAAAAAAAAATGAAAACAAAATAATTTAGACTTGGGCACAATGGTAAGGCGGTGTGATCTGTTGGGTGTATTGGAAAGGTGCCCAGTCGATTAAGGACCGAGTTACTTGCGCCACCGTCTTGAGCATTTGCGTGCTAACCACACTAGAGTATATGGGACCTCTCTTGACCTAGTACTTTGGCGTGTATTGGCTCCGGTCGCGGGGAGGTCGCGAGGAGGGACGGAGGTGGGAGCATGGTAGTTGTCCAAAAGCTTTATCTGAGTGGGTAGTTGTCTTTTCGGCTTTACCATGTAAGCGTATGGGTTTCTATCCATACTGGCGGCTCGGGTTGATACACAATATTGGAAAGCAGATCTCGTAGGACTTAGCCGTGCCAAACATACCTTGGAGTGTGTTT
The DNA here is from genome assembly GCA_036346255.1 of Ampelocalamus luodianensis. Taxonomy (NCBI): domain Eukaryota; kingdom Viridiplantae; phylum Streptophyta; class Magnoliopsida; order Poales; family Poaceae; genus Ampelocalamus; species Ampelocalamus luodianensis. Next base: position 49,358,775 of record CM070632.1, on the reverse strand, counting down.
TGGCTTAAAGCGATGCAAGTGTGGGTACATTGGTACACCTGCGAGGTTAAAACTATTCGAATAGCCTCGTCTGGGTTATGGACACGCTTCGGATCATAGTAAGAACTAGACTACAACATTTAAATTAAAACTTGATGGGTGGTGCGAATGCAGGATTCGTGCTATTGTTGGGGTGACTATTGGGATAGTCACTTCTAGGTTGTTTATCTTTCGCTTTTGTTATTAATATCAAATCTTTGTATTTCAATCTTAAAAATGAATTGCAAACTTGCCTTTAAAGCTGTATTACCTTATTGCAAACAAAAATTGGCTTTGTGCAAATAAAACATATGGCCTCCACTAAACAAGCTTTGCATGTAGCATATGAGCAGTGCGCTAGTTCACACGTCGATCTTGCGGTACAAAGACAATCTTTGTACTCTGTGCTTTGCTTAATGTTTTGTTGCAGAGGAAGAAGGTGAGCCTCGGGGTCCTCACGTGAGTGTCTTTGTCGCCGTGGGTGACGACTAGTCTTGGCGGTCGGTCGGATGCCTTGTGGGTTGAAGGCACACCGATTGGCTTTGTTTATAGCCATTTTATGGCACTTTGCTTCATTTGTCTTTTGTTGTTATTTGTGTATCTTGTGGCGATCGGCCATTGTGCATAATATCTTTGCTATTTGTTTATCTTCCGTTTGGAAGTGTGGTGTTTGGACTCTATGTGTGGAATGGAGTTGATGTCTAATTTTGTGCAGGGTGTGTATCTTTGCTTTGGGAAGTATACATATCTCGAGGATCGATTATTTGATTTGTGATGCTAGGACCGGTGGTTGGTTAAGCATTACAAACCAAATAAGCTGGAGTCTCTAAAACCTTTTTCACTTTCTTAACACGTCTAAAGCAAAATTCATGCAAGTGTCCATCTCTACCACAATAGGTGCAATAAAATTTAACATAATCGAATTCTTTTGAGATGATAGTGACACCAACAACATTACTAGAGGAGCTTTGCACAAAACCAGTGATTTGAACACGGTTTGTTTTGGTTCGATTTTACTTCAAATTTTCGAGTTCAAGAAACTTAGCAACCAGTAGGAGGATTATTCTTGGCATGCTCAACAAAATTAAATCCTAGACCATGATTTTTAACACTTACTTTTGACTTGTCTAGAATCATATTCAAAATTTTCTTGCCAAAAGAAAATCTTTCTAAAGTGTCCTTCGGATACTCAATTTCTTTAGTTAGAGTAGGACAAACTGTGCATGTGATAGATTCATTCACAATCTTCTTAGAAGCACTAGACTGAGCCAACTTTTCTTTTTCAGCAAAATCATTAAGTTGTCTAGTCAAAGCTTCTATTTCTATGGTGAGTTTAGGACAGTTAGAGAAAGAAGCTATATCATGATAGAGCATCTATTGAATTGTCTCTTTTGATGAATTAAGTCTAGCTTCTAGCAACCCACAATTAGAGCAAGTTTTAATTTGAGCATTTGAAGTACTTGACTCTAAACATGTAAGAGAACTAAACTTGAGATTTTCAATTTCACTATTTACAAATTTTAACTTTTCATCACAAGAATTGTGGGGACCCAGTAATTATCTCCATAAGACCGAGATTAGACAAGGTCTTAGGGACATAATCATGGTCTCGATAAATAATTCAATTTAACTCTATCCAAGTGAGAGGCTTAACCGAATACTAGAGCCTCAACGATCATGCGTGTTGCTCCTTTGCGGCGCTACATGATTGTTGATTCTCTTCGATCTGAAGCACTACACTTAGTGAGTTAAATGGAATTCATTAACAACGAGTATGACTTATATTGGCTCCCAAGATCAACGACCAATATACTCATACCCTCATCCAACGTTGATTACATCCATACAACGCATACAACAAGAGATTAAAAGACATCTTGCATAATAGTTAAGGTCTCTGACTTATTACAAGCGGTAGGCCATGGCCAAATTCAAGTAAAGTATCAAGTAGCGTGAGTAAATAGATAAAGCAAAGACCAGCGATGGTATGCCCATCACCCATCGGCAACCGTGGGGTTAAATGATAGCACACTACTCATTAGTGTCACCCAAGTCAACACTAACGAGATCGTCATACTCATAATCTTCCTCACGAAAAGGCCAACAAACATCTGGTGAGTACAAGTGTACTCATAAGTCTTACACAAATAAAAATAGTTATGCATAAGGGTCATTCAAAGGATGGCTCATATTGGTTTAGTTTTGCGAAAGAGACGCAACAATTAACATCCTACACATACTAGTTTTTCATGTGCCCATTTAAAATTAGATTTGACGTAGAAGTAAAGCATATAGTAAAGCATTTCAGTAATAAACAATTGAATCATACAAAGTTCAAAGTGGCAGCCCACTTTGATGTACTAAACACATGAACAACCCGTTCATGACGAATACCAAGTTCAACCACAATTTTAATTAAAAGTCTAACAATAGTAACTCCCTGTGGGGACCCCGGAGTTATCGCCATAAGACCGAGACTAATCAAGGTCTTAGGGACATAACTCTAGATCTCCGGTAAATGGATTCCAACTTAACTCGATCCAAATGAGAGGCTTGACTATTGCTAGAGCCCCGACGATCATGCGCGCCGCTCCTCTGCGAGCACTGCATGATTGTTGGTTCTCCCACAAGTCGAGCACTACACTTAGTGAGTTAAATAGGAAGCCACGAACAGCGAGTACGACTTATATTGGCTCCCAAGATCAGCGACCAATATAGTCATACTCTCATACAACATTGCTCACATCCATACAACATTCATACATAAGCATTACAAAGTGATACATCCAAGTTTCAAGTTTACAACTAATACAAGTGGCCGACCGCCAAATCCAAATAAGAGTATTAGGTAGCAGCGAAACAAGTAAATAAACCAAAGACCAGCAGTGGTATGCCCCATAACCCATCGACAACCGATCGGGAGCTAAAGATAGCACGCTACTCATCGGTCTCATTATCTTCCTCACTGTAAAGCCAAGAAACATCCGGTGAGTACAAAAGAGTACTCATAAGTCTTACACAAATAAAAATAGTTATGCATAAGGTCATTCAAAGGAAGGGCTCATATTGGCTTAATTTTGCGAAAGAGACGCAACATTGAACAACCTACACATACTAGTTTTTCAAGTGCCATTTAAAAATCAGATTGGAGGTAGAAGTAAAGCATGTGAATAAGTAATAAATTTGATAACAAATGAATCATACCAAAAACAAAGTGGCGGTCCACTTTGATACAACAACAAGCATGAACATCCCATTCATGGCGATACCAAGTTATAACCACAATTTGAATTCCAAGTCTAACAATAAGCGACCACAGGTTTCAAGCGGTCGTCCATAACCATGCGGACACGGCTATTCGAATAGATTTATACCTGCGGGTGTACTACTTACCCACACGACTTGATTAGCCCGTAAGCCTCGGATGCCTCCGAATATAGCATACTTCCTATGGTATGCGGTGGGTAAATCAAGATCGGTTGTTTTTAGCAAGAAGATCCCATTGAGCTAAGTCCCTCAACCCATGGCTCTAGGAAACACAAGGCGTTAACGCCTCCATCCTATATATCCTAGGAAACACAAGGCGTTAACGCCCCATCCTATCGGCCCAAAGGAACACGGATTTCACGGTCTCATGCCCTTACAATTTCACCACCGTGGGACTCAACACAATAAAACCTTCCCCCTACTTAACCATACGGCACCCATATACCGCGCGTGATAGCACGAGTTTTACTTGAATTGCAACAACCCAAAGTTCGGTCCTTAATTGTCCAGACAAGTCAACCACTTACCCAAAGCTCGTGCACAAAGCACCATCACTAACCAACACTTGTCCAGACCAAAAGCTCATTTAAAATAACAAAATTTAACTCATAAAACATATACAAAGATCTGAAACAAAGGTATATAATGACAGTTGTGTGTATCCCATAATTGGCGGGCTATTCCCGACAATCGAGCTACCGGTTCTAGACTTGCATGGCTAAGCAACTCGAACAACAGTATTACAAACATCCTATCATAATTATTTCAGTACTGGGGTAATTCATGGATAGCCACAATGACAACATAATAGGATGTGTCTAACTATTCATCACAAAAATAGCGACATTATATAACTACCATGCAAGCAATTATCATTGCATCTACCCTAACAAATCTAGGATCAAATATGATGCAAAAAAAAAAGTTCAAAGGATGCTTGCCTTGCTGGTAGTTCACTTGCTCACTCTCGGTTACTTACTCTCATACTTCCGGCAACTCGGCATCTAAAGAAAGGCGATATCGAATAAACACCGAGAAATAGCCCAAAAACTCAAATTGCTCCAAAATGCATGAAATTTATACAGTAGCTATATTATGATTTTAAATGAATTTAGGTACAAAAATTATTTCATTTGGAGTTTATATGAGAGAGTTATAGTAGTTTGAAAATCAGATTTTTGGAAAATGTTGAAAATCAATGTTCATTCTTGTTCATCCGAATTTAATTGTTTTGCGAAAATTTGTAGAACACTGGTAGGGATAATCTTTACATGGCATGAAAGGTAATTAAAATTTATGATCAATAAAAATTGAATCACCTCATTTAGAGTTCATATGAATTAGTTATGAATTGTTGAAGTTAAAAGACTTTTAGTATAAAAATAATTCTTTTCGATTTTGCTTTGCATTAAATAATTTTTATAGGTAGGATGACCTAGCCTCTGCCATTACAAGTGGGGTCTATGCATTTTATTTTCTTTTCAATTTATTTCCTAAAGGAAGAACATTTCTGACAATCTAACTCTCTCATAAGCATATATTTAACCGATTCTCGGTGTCGAATCCAATCACATGCATAACACTCTCCAATCATATTCTCATATCGTGATCTAAATCCCATACTAACCTCCACTAGGACATTATCAAGGTAGTCAATCCATCGAGTGATGCCCGAACTCACGATCTTCCAAAATACAACCTATCCGATAATTACACGAAATCCACCGACTCATGGGCATAAGACCATAATTGAATCCATCGATCGTTCTCGATATACTATTTAAGCTAATGCTAACTATCTAGCTCTACTAGTCTCGCCTCGGCAAATCACAATCGCATACACTCAATTTTCCACGATCAAGGTTTAATTGACAAACGATACCTAATGAACTTTACAATTTAAGAACACATTCAACATTTAAAAGCTCACTAATAAATCAACTTACATCCATTTCACGGGCTAGTGGTATGCGACAACTACTAATCCAATCACATATGTGCCTCTACGATCGACTAATAATCATTTAGCTACTAATCCAAAAGAGAGTAAAATTGCATCAACTCGGCACATGGGACTTACCTACTAATTACATGGCAATCCAAATATTTATCCGCAATCAAATAATCCATTCCTACCTTCTTCCAATTCTAGCATGTACCACTCACATAAATATTACTTAAGGCATCCTACCAACTTGCTCGCGATTAAATAAATCGTCGATTCAAAATCCATATTTCCATAAATATCATCACAAGAGCTATCCATCAAGTATTAATTCATAATATCCTTATCGTCCAAACTCCAAAATTACTAATCCAATGAGAGGATACTCTCCAATTAATTTATCATCTAAGATCACCACAATTTCCATACGGCTCCAAAATAATATTGTCCGATCAACAATCCCACAATATACTTAATCCGGCATTCATCGAGCAACAATACACAAATTTGCTACAACAATCTAATCATTCGCATTCACCAATATATATATATCCACTCATAATCACGCCTCGTACCAATAAGACATAACAGGAGAGTTATATCGGTCTTAAGCTACCAAATCATTTTACAAATAAACATGCATAAATAGATGTCAAGCACATGACTAATATGTAACATGCACAACTAACATCATAGCGGTAACAAAAATAATACTAAAGATTTTACGCAGCGCTAGGCGTGCGAATCACCACCGAATAGCGTCTTCGGCTCCGCGTCCCGTCCACCGTAGTCGTCGCCGGGATTCGTTCGCGTCCGTCATCCGGTGCTGCCGCATGCACCGTGCCGTCGCCGTCTCGCTCCTCCCCTCAACGCCACGTCCTCGAGCGATGCGAGCCTCGTTGGACGTCGAAGTGCCGTGTCGCATGCATGTCGTCTTTGCCGGCGCCATCGAGGCGGCCACTCGCATGCACTGCCGAGCCGTCGCCTCTCCATGCATGCGCCGCGCCACCTCGCCACTCACACGCGCCACCTGCTTTTTCGGCGCCACCGTCTTCACGGGACCACACCACCAAGCCTAGCGTACTCGACTCGGCGCCTCCACCTATGTGTCGCGTCGCCGCCGCGCGTGCCACAAAGCCGGCGGCACCTCGTGCTCGCATCCATGGCGCCTCGACATCGTCGCCGCCCTCGGATGTCGCAACGCTCTGCTCATTGGCACTTAAACACTACCGTTGATGCCGCCGTGCATGTCGTGCTCTTGGGCTGCGCCGCAAGCGCGCCGACCGCCTTAGCGCCGCCGGTGTGCATGCGTGCTTGTGCACCAACGGCCGGCGTGCCCTCCTAGCACCGCGCGCCGGCTGGCGTTGCTGCGGCGGTGAGCCTAGTGCCCCATGGCGACCACATGGAGCCGCCCAGCCGCGCATGCATGGCCGCGGCCTCGATGCCGTCCAGTGCATCAGCCCGACCGCAGCCATGCCGACGCCGCCGGCCACCTTGCTCCTCTGCGCCTGCGCCCAGCCTTGGCATCGCGGAGCTGCCTTCATGCCGCGCTCTTGCCGGCTCCTCCACGCCGCTGCTACCTACACGCCTGGTGCCTTGCCACTGCAGTTGCTGCATGCTAGCTGCCACGCTGGGGCTGAGCCTCGCCGGCTGCTACCGGCCTTGGCCACCTCCGCCTCGGCATGCCTGGCTGCACCATCGTCTCTGTGCTTCCTTCCTTCTTCTCTCCCTCTTGGCTGCATCAAGCCCCCACCACCAGAGCTCCTCCTCACTGCTGCTACTCCTCCCTTCTTCTTCAAATTGCTCAAACAATTGTGCATGCGCAAACTAGTTGCATGAATAGAAAGCTTGTGTGATGAGGAAGGTGATGGTATGACATGCATGGGTGGATTCTTGATTTTTGGGAGGGATTGTGAGGAGAGAAAATTGTTTGGGTTTGAGATCAAGAAGGAAAGAATGCACTGGGCAGTGTTAGGTTTCTTTGGGAAAAGAGAAATGGCTTGGAGTGGATGGAGTGGTGTGTGTGTTGGGAGAAGAATGATTAGAGGTGAGGCTTTTTAGATGGAGTTAGCGGGGAGAGAGCTTTGCATGTTGGTTGGTGGAGTGGGATGAAATGGGCGTGGAGAAAAGTAATAAAAGAAAGGAAAGGTGGCAGCTCTGTTGGGCGGAGAAATGGCAGTGGGAGGTGTGGTTCATTGGGCATAAACAAAAGTTGGTCAGTGGGGTGGAAAGGGGATGGTAGTGAGAGAAATTAGCAGTGGAATAAATAGCAGTGTATTTCTCCCACATTTTCCAACTTGCTCAAATGACCTTGCATGCGAAAAACGATTGCGAAGCGGGCGCCCTCGAGGCGATGATCGCAGCGGTATAACATGCGTTGCATGATTTTGGTTTCGGTTGTGATCGCGAGGAGAGAAGTTGGGGAAAAAATGGACACGTGGCGTCTCGTCTGCGGTTAGTCGGACTAGAAAAGAGCGGCGATACTAACGCATGCAAGTTGACATGGTTTTGGAAGGCATGCGAAAACAAGAAAATAAAAAATAATTTAATTTAAATGCGGTCTCTCGAACAATTCGATTTAATATTATTGGTCATTATTATTATTATTATTATTATTATTTTCATACGACTTTTAAACAACTCGATTCGATTTTAGAAGCAACATTTGAATTAATAAGGAAAATTTTATAACATTGCCAAATATTTATTAGATCGCCTACTTAAATATTAACATCGATTCTAAAAATCGGGATGTTACACTCGAACTCAAGCGGTTGTCCATAACCGTGGACACGGCTATTCGAATAGATTTATACCTGCAGGTGTACTACTTTACCCACACGACTTGATTAGCGTAAGCCTCGGATGCCTCAGAAAATAGCATACTTCCTATGGTATGCGTAGGAGTAAATCAAGATATAGTCATTTTCAGCAAGAAAGCCCTATTGAGCTAAGTCCCCTTGTGAGATGGTTCCTTGCCTAGTACAAGCGTCGATAGCACTTGTTAGGGGCTCACAAGTTATATCGAAATCTGATGCAATCAAAACAAAAGAATTGGCGCTCCCTTGCACACTATAAAGGATTACATCGGCTCCTAAAGAACATAGGATTTCACGGTCATTGTGCCTTACACCACCAAGGACTTAACACAATAAAACCCTCCCCTACTTAACCATCGGCTCCCAACCGCGTGTGGCGACGACGAGTGTACTTGAATTAACGACGTTACCAAAGTTCGGTCCTCAATTGTCGGACAAGTCCTTCCACTTACCCAATGCTCGTGCACAAAGCACCATCACTAACCAACACTTGTCGGACCAAAAGCTCATTTAAAAATAACAAATTTAACTCATAAAACAGCTACAAGATCTGAAGTATAAATCATAAAATGAGAGTTGTGTTTATCCCAAAACCCATGTGTTATTCCGACGATCGAACTCACCGTGTCTAGACTTGCATGGCTAAGCAATTCTATAACCCATAATTCACACATCCTATCTTAAGCATATAGGAGTTGGCATAATTCAAGATTAACCTCAAGCATAGGACATAACTAAACTACACATCACAAAAATATTGTCATAATCAAAATAGCATGCAAGCAATTATCATTGCACTATCTTAACCAAAGCGGGATCAAATATGATGCAAAGAAAGTTCAAATGATGCTTGCCTTCTTTGGTACAGTAGCTGCTCGCTCTCGTTAGCGTAAGTGTCGATATCAATATGCTCGGGATCTATATAATTATAACATCAAATAAATCTGAGAAAACAACTCAAAAATCAAAATACTCAAAAATGCATGATTTTTCTACAGTAGTTAGGTTATGGTTTTAAATGATTTTGGTAAAAGAATTATTTCATTTTGATTTAGTGTATGAAAGTTATAATGGTTTGAATTTGAGTTCAATATCATAGTCATTTATGTAATTTAATTATGAAGTGAAATTTGTAGAATAGTAGCAGTACATGGATTACATAGATAAATAGGCAATATTATTATAAGTTAAAAACAGTTGAGTTTGTCCTTTTTGGAGTTTTATGATTTAGTTATGTATTTTCAAAGTTATCGACCTTTTATAGTGTAACAATAATAGGGTTTAATGATCATTTCTCCTAAATATAGTTTCTGTGATAAAGATAAGAGGAAACCATTTTTAGAAATAAGTATACTGAAAGTGAAAATTACAAAGTAGGTTTCACTGTTTTGGAGTTCCCAATATTTACTTATGTATTTTTAAAGGTTTCAGTTCTTTTCTATTGTAAGAATAATGGTTTTAATGGGTAAATCTCCAAATAATACTTTCATCTCAGAGACATGCTTGAAACCAATTTTCATATAAAGTTCAGTAGAAATGTAAATTTTGAAGTGGTTTCATTAAGTTTGGAGTTGAGATGAAATAGTTATGCATTTCTAAAGTTATTCTCAATTTTAGGTGTATATATAAACTGATTTCGAATTTCATAATGTAATTACTACTTTATCTACGAAGCATGTGCTAGCCACGATCGTGACTGCGGGCCCAGTGAAATAGTGCATTTTCCATTTAACTCTTATTTAAAGCTGCGTCTTGTGAGATGGGACCCTTTGTCGGTGGGCGGCTCACGAGGACTTGGTCCACGCATTGCGTCGCGTGTGCGTCTGGGGTCAATGGGCTAGGCCCACTCGTGACCTCTCACTCACCTCTCTCACCCCGCGGCTTTACGTGCATGGCCCCACACGTCAACGACTCAACTCGGCGGCTAAAGCGGCCATTGAATGCCAATCATCGGTGCTTAGCGCTAATGGCGAGCTCGATGCTGTCCCTGTACGGCGCGGCAAAACGCCACCGTCCGCTTGCGGTGGCTCATCGGCGCTTCAGCGCCATGGCGGAGCTGCGGTGCTGCGTTAGCCGTAATAGCATTGCGCGGCTAGGGTAGTGGTCTTAGTGCTAGAGGTGGCGTCGTGGCTGGCCGGAAGTGGCGCGGCGCCCATCACGACAAATGCACAACGCGAAGGTAAAGCTCGCGGCTCATACAAGCATGTGCCCAAGTCCTAAAGGCTACAAGGAGGTCACACGAGCTAGGAGAGCTTGAGAAGCGTGAAGTAGGCGGAGACTTGGTCGGCGGAGAAGAAGAGGATGGCGGCACGGTTCTGCGGGTAGAGGAGCCCCTGAGCAAAACCAACTCAAGTGAGTGCTCGGGATAGCTCGAAGGTCATACTAGGAAGCTGTAAGAGAAAGGGATTGAGGAAGGGCTCACCGGAGCAAGGTGGGAGATGAAGAGTTGCTCGAGTCAGGAAATGATCAATCTTCTAATACACGCACATCATCATGCATTGTTCAAATAAAGTGAGGTTTTGGTTAGAAAGGTAAAGCATGCACGGTGTGCGGTGGAGTGAGGATAATTACCTCTCGGACATGAAGAAGACACGAGGTGTCCTTCGGACGTGCTCTGGTACCAGAGCTAGAGCACGACGATGGGCGGATGCTACAAGCAAAAGCAAGAGTTCGCTTGAGCAAAAATGGAAATGCCAACAAACATGGAGCGGAGGAGCACCACACGGTGGAAGCTTACCCAAGTAGAAACGAGGCAAGGCTTCCCTCTTCTCCATGACGGGAGAAGAAGTGAGCGAAGTAGGGCAAGGAGGCGGTTTTAACCCGAGTGAGTGACGGTGATGGGCGGCGTTAGGCGGGGGCGGCAGGGATTGGCTAAGAGGCGGTGGATCCACGGGGTGAGAATCGCCTCAGCGGCCGAAACAGGGAAGTTCTAACGCGTGGCGTTGGAGCTCTGAGTCGGAGGTGATAGGAGGAAGGCGAAGGCGACAAGCGGGGCCCTTGGTCGGCGGCTCTAGCGGCTGCGAGAGCGAGTTAAAAGATTTGAGGCGCACCGTTGGATCTCGGCTGGACGGCTGAGATTGAAGAGGCGTTCGGACGATCTGGAAGGGTTACGCGATCTGGGTCGTTGATTTCCCATCGGGCGGCTCACGTGCGGTGCACTTAGTGGACTCGGCCGCGCCGGCTCGCTGGTCGGGCTTGAACGAGAACGATGGCGGTCTGGTTTGGGTGCGAGTTTCACCGAGATTTAAATGGTTTGCCCTACTTTGGTGAGGCTTAGAAATAGAAATAAATTTCCAAAAATTATTAAATAATTTGTGGGGTTCCTGGAGTATATAGTTCCCATAAAATTATAAAACCCTACTGTTCATAATATAGTTTGTGATATTTAAATTCAAACATGTTGTATGTCTATGAATGTTGTTTGAATTTTAATGAGGTTCAAACTAGTCCCAAAAATTTGGGAAAAATTATATTAATTCCTTATAATTAATGTAGTATTTAAATAAATTGATTTCAGATGATGATCACAACTTTTTATTACTGATTCGAAGTGAAATCTGAATTTTGATGTGTATGTTCACCTCAAATTAGATTTTGCAAGTACAATATATTATGGAAATATTTTGAAATCAATCATGCATGCTAATGAAATACATATTAATCCATTTTAATTATTGGGGCTGTGACAAACCTCCCCCCCTTACAAAAGATCTTGACCCGAGATCTGGGTGGAGAAGATTTAGAAAGTTTTCATTAGAAGTTATAATTTATGCTGTCTTGATTTCCTGAAAAGATAGTGTTGACATGTTATAATTATACTACAAGAATGAATTTTTACATTGATAGGTTTTACCTTTCCTTTCTTGATACGAGGGCACTTCATGTAGAGAAGAGGTCTGGATATGCCGCTCGCATTCGGTCTTCACGTTCCCAAGTTGCTTCATCTTCCGTGTGGTTGCTCCATTGGACCTTGACGAACTTAATGTCACGATTCCTCGTCTTGCGCTCGGTTTCTTCAAGGATACGAATCAGGCTCTCTCGATAAGATAGATCGGGTTGCAAGTCGAGTTTGTCCAACTCGGTTGCTTCAGTTGGGACTCGGAGACATTTCTTGAGTTGGGAGACATGGAAGGCGTTATGCGCGTCGAAAGTGATGGTGGCAACTCCAAGCGGTATGCCGTGATCCCAACTTAGCTAGAATACGGAAAGGTCCAATATAGCGAGTGCTAATTTACCTTTAATTTGAAGCCAACAATCCAAAGTACTCAAAAATGCATGAAATTTATATAATAGGTAGGTCATGATTTTAGGTGATATAATTAGTTCAATTAGAGTTCATATGGCTATTATAATTTAATAAAATTTCCAACCATTTATATTAACCAAGTCACTCACTCTTTGTTCTTTTAATCAACCATCGATTATCTTCTACATCGATTTCATAAAACATGATTTCTTTGTTTAACTAATCTTCTTACTAGCCCAGAGTTCCAATTTTCTAATTACAAAGCTCACTGGACTAATTAGCTTACTAGTTGTTTGTATTAAAATGTTATTAACCTACTACCAACTCAACCCTTCAACTACACACCTTCCCTGTTCAAATTTTTGACAAAGGAAAACTGCTTTTTGAACTGCAATGTTGCTAACTAAAATTTCTTTAAATTTCAATCTTCAAATTGGTTAATGCCTTTCAGTGAACTAATAGACAACTATAACACTTGTTAACGTTTGATAAATGGTTTTGCAAATGGGTTTCACTGACAAAGCGCTTTTCCTAGCTTACTATCATTCCTTAGCTAGCTCAGATCATCTTTTCTGTCAATGCATTTCATAAAAAGGATTTGCTATACTAAGGCATTGTTAAATGAGTTTTTCTCATTTGATTCAATTATCCTTTTGTCAAATGTACTTCTATAAGTTGTATTAGTCCCTTTGTCATTTCAATTCCTCCTATGAACACTTCTCTGTTTATACATATTGCAGAGACAACTTCGATTTGAGGTGCTACGGCTACTTCCTTCAAACAACAAAATTTCAGATTTGGCTATTTACATTAGGTAATTGCAAACTAACTAATTGAATTAAACTCTAACTACTAGGGTTAGCCATGTTATTAACCCTACTGACAAAATAACTTGTCACCCAATAGCTTCTCTTATCCTTTTATTCTCTTGAAGTAGTTTCTCTGATTTAATGTGCCGTAAAGCAAAACTTATAGATAATTCATACTTCAAATTTTTGTCAACTCTTTTGAGCGGTTCAACAACAGTCACAAGATGGTTAGCATTATAATCTACTGCTAATTTCAGATTTCCACATAACACACTACTCTGTTCATATAACTGACAAATGAAGTGCCCTCTGAACTACAAAAGGTGCTAACTAAAATTTCTCCAAACTTCAAACTTCACAAAGGTTAATGCATTGGAGTGAACTAATGGACAACAAAGAGATTGTTACTCTTACAAGTGGGTCCCAAGTTTTTAGTGAGAGGTTCATGAGCAGAGACAACGAGAGAAGGCATCACGGGAGAGGTCGAGGTGGTTGGGCGTGATTCGTCGCCGGCGAGCGGCGGCGTGGCGGGCGACCACAAAAGCGGAAAGCTTTGGAGAACAAGGAGGCTAGGGTTAGCGGTTTTGGAGCTCAGCGGCTCGGTGGTGGCTCGCCATGGGCACGGGGCGGCCGGCTGTGGAGGTGAACCATGGCGATGCTACCCGGGTGGAAATGGAATAGAGGGCAAAGTAGGAGGAGCATGAGCACAAGGGTGCTAAGGGGAACTCACCGGAGTACTTAGTGACAACGGGGAGTGGCCGAGGGATTCCGGCGACGCGAGCCAGCGGTGGCGCGACGAGGACGTCGTGGAGGCAGCAGCCGGGTGGAGAGCTCGGTGGGAAGTTGGGGAAGATAGAGTAGGCCGCGGTGGTGCTCCGGGCATGCAGAATCGACACGGGGCTCGCCGGGGATGGTGTTGTGGTGCAGGCGGCACTTAAGGCCGGGGTCGAGGAAGACAGAGGCTGCGATGGCGATTTCCTGCACCAAAGACTAATTAACTAGGTGGGGAACCGAGGAAGCGAGGAAACTCCGGACATGATGCATAGGCCAAAGCTCACCGAACACGTAGATGGCGAAGATGTCTCACGACGGTGGAGCTCGCCACGCTCTGAGTCGGAGAAGACACAATCACGTTAGAGAGCTACAACACGAAGGAGGAGCCCGGTCGGCAAAAATGGAGGCGGCAGAGAGATTAAACTACGAGGACAAAGAAGCGAGGAACCTACGAGAGCAACGGCGGCTAGAACATCCTCCTCTTCCTCGTAGGAAGAGAAGTGAAGGAGAAGAGAGCACGGAGGTGGTTTTGTGCGAGGACTAAGGATGGGAATGAAAGCGGCGTTAGAGGCGTGCTCGGGGATTGGTCGACGAGGCGGTGCGTCACGGCGGAGAGCGGGGAGCGCGAGCTCGGCGGGCGCGTGGTGCGCGGCGTCGTCGCGCGAGCACCTGCCCGAGGTTGAAGATGGCCACTGTCGCGCGGGCGCGGCGTCGGCACAAGATAAGTGGGCGGTGGCAAGATGGTCGGTCAAACCAAGTGGCGCGACGCCTAGGTCGGGGACTGGTGCGACACGAGCCAGGGTACGGTGCGGGTGGTTCAGGTCGGGTTGGACCCAGTCGAAACGATCTTGATTTTATTTGATTTCGGTTTGAGAAACAAAGGGTTTGACCGAGGCTTAAAATAAAGAAATAAAATTCTATAAATCCTGAATTAATTCATGGGTGTTCCTGGAATGGTCTAGTTCTCAAATAAAATATTAAACCTCATTGTTCAAGATATAATTTGTATAGTTTATATCCAAACTCGGAATAGGTCTTTAAATTGTGTTGAATTTTGAGAGGGTTGAGTTGAGTTTCAAAAATTTTGGAAAAATTATATTTATTCAAGATAATTATTATAGTGTTTTAATAAATTATTTTCAGATGATGATCAAATGTCTTTGTTCCTATTTTAAGTTGGAGTTCAAATTTGAAGTGTATGTTTAATCCTTTATTTAGATTTTCCAAGTACAATAATTGATGCAAATGATTCCAAAAACCATGAATCTTGATAAGATGCATACTAATTCCCATTAATCAATTTGGGGATGTTACACTTTGCCTTGATCAGTATCGTTTCTTGGCTATGTTGTTACTCCACGGGGCATTGAAGTTGATCGGGCCAAGATCGTCGCTATCGAGTTGGCCGTCTCTAAAGCGGTCACACAAGTGCGGAGTTTTCTCGGGCTCGTGGCTTCTATCGGTGTTTTGTTGAGATTTCAGCACCATCGCTGCACATTGAATGAGCTTACAAAGAAAGGTGTTCCTTTTACTTGGGGCACCATACAACAACAAGCTTTGACGCTCTCAAAGATAAGTTGACACACGCCCCTTTGCTTCAACTACGGTCTTGGTGGTGTGTTAATACAAGAAGGAAAACATGTTGCTTACTTTAGTGAAAAATTAAGCGAGCCTAGTTTGAACTATTCTACATATGATAAAGAATTATATGCTCTAGTTCGAGCTTTGAAAATATGGCAACATTATTTATGGCCCAAAGAGTTTGTAATACATTACGATCATGAATCATTGAAGCATATTGAAGTCAAACCAATCTGAACCGTAGACATGCTAAGTGGGTTGAGTTTATTGAGTCTTTCCTTTATGTCATGAAACATAAAAGGGCAAAGAAAATGTAATAGTGATGCATTGTCTAGAGATATACCATGCTTTCACAACTTGTCTTCAAAATATTTGGATTAGAGACAATAAAGGAGCAATATGTGCATGATGCTGATTTTAAAGATGTGTTGCTAAATTGTCAAGAGGGAAAGGGTTGGAATAAATTTGTGGTGCATGATGGGTTCTTGTACCGTGCTAACATGCTATGCATTCCAGCTAGCTCTGTTCGTAATTTTGTTGTTACAGGAGGCGCATGGAGCAGGATTAATGGGTCACTTCGGTGTGAAGAAGAAAGAGGACATTATGACCCACCACTTTTATTGGCCAAAGATGAGGCGAGGCATCTAACGCTTCATTGTCTGCTGCACCATGTGCCAAAAAGCTAAGTCACGACTTAATCCTTATGGTTTATACATGCCTCTTCCTGTTCCAAGCACACCTTGGGAAGATATTTCTATGGACTTTGTTTTAGGTCTGCCTCGAACAAAGAAGGGGAGGGATAATATTTTTGTTGTCGTGGATAGATTCTCTAATATTTTTTATACCATGTTATAAAAGTGATGATGCTACAAATGTTGCTGATTTGTTCTTTAAGAAAATTGTTCGCTTGCATGGTATTCCGAATATGATAGTTTCCGATCATGATGCTAAATTTTTTAGTCATTTTTGGAGAACTTTGTGGGCTAAATTTGGGACTAAGTTGTTATTTTCCACTACTTGTCATCCCCAAACCGATAAACAAACTAAGGTAGTCAATAGAACCTTGTCTACTATGCTTAGGGATGTGCTTAAAAAGAACTTAAAAATGTGGGAAGAATGTTTGCCTCATGTGGAATTTGCTTATAATCGCTCGCTGCATTCTACCACAAAGAAGTGCCCTTTTGAGATTGTTTATGGTTTCATCCCTCGTGCACCTATCGACTTGTTGCCTCTTCCGGCTTCGGAAAAGGTAAATCTTGATACTCAACAACGTACTAATTTGATACTTAAGATGCATGAGACAACTAAAGAGAACATTTGAGTTTATGAATGCTAAATATAAAGTTCTTTGGTAGTCGGGACACAAGCATGTTACTTTGAACTGGTGATCTTGTGTGGTTACACTTGCGTAGAGAGCGATTCCACGAATTGAGAAAGTCTAAACTCATGCCTCATCTGATGGTCCTTTTAAAGTGCTTGAATGTATTAATCATAATGAATATAAGTTAGACTTGCTTGTAGATTTTGGGGTTAGCCCCACCTTTAACATTGCGAGATCTCGACCATTCTTGGACGGAGGATGAGCTTGAGTCGAGGATGACTCCAATTCAAGAAGGGAGGATGATGAGGACATCAATTGGGTGATATGAACACTCCTCTTGTTACTACCATGAATGATGTCCAAGATCAATTACTCGGGCACATGCTCGTCAACTAAATTATCAGTAAATTCGATTCTAAGGTGAGTGTATCACTTAAGAACTCTATGATGTTGCCTAATAGAGATGATTTGCTTGTGCTTAGGAATCTAGGATGGGACAGCAAGGAGTTGATGATATGCATCAAGGAAGGAGAAGGCAATAACAATGGCCAAAGGGGATGAAGAATTTATGGCCTCCAACTCAAAGAGCTTCGGCCACCCTTTACTTGGTGTCGTGTCACCTTTTCTTTAACCTACAAGGCTTGTATCCGAGTCCTGTGGGAACAGCCACCCCTGGGGGCCATTACTGTTCATGTGAACAGTAACACAGCCATGTGAACAGTACCTCGCCTAGGGTTTCCACCTCCTGGTCGCCCTCCTCATATAGGAGCCGTCGCCCTTTAGTCCAATTTGGGTTTTTATTTTAGAATTTTTTGCATAGCAGTTTTCACCGTTCGTTCAGTTTGAGGAACCCCAACTTTGAGAGCTTCATTATTATTCACAATACAATTTCAGATTGCATCTTCTACTCTCTTGCTTGTGTTCTCGATTAAACTTGCAGGAGATAGCCTTCTTGTTGAGGTCAACCGCGTTCGGCCCGGTTGATAACCAACGGAGCAGTGGTGTAGTGATTGCGAGGGGTTCGATCTGTTTGGGTCGGAGCCTTTGGATCATCAACGTTGTGTTCTCCACAATTGACTTATCAGTACCTTTCAGAAGATCGGGCCAACACTCACATCACTTCGGGTATTACACGCCCGGGGGGTCCGACAATCATTGCATATTAGAAGGTGATCATGTTGATCACAACTCCACGGGAGTGGAGAAGGTCCCCGATCCTTGAAGAGGACGGGCTTGAAAGTGAATATTGTCGCGAGTGTTCAGTCACGTTATACCGGTATACACAAAAGAAATGCATGTGGACATGTAGTGTAGAGATGCATCGAATGAAAGGTAGTTGATGATTGTGTATGTGATTAAAGAAAGAGAGTTGAATGATTGAGCGTGAGAATAAAGAAAAGAGAACGAATAATGTTGATGATGATATTGTGTACTGCTAATTAGCATTGTTCATTGCTTACTTTTGTACTTGCTGAGTCGTCGACTTACCCTTGCTCTATTGTTGATTTTAAGTGACCGTTCGCGATGTTGTATGATGGGAAGGGCTAGAATTCACTTGGCTTCATGTCATTTACTCAATCACTAGAACTACTGATCATGAGACATTTTATTTAGTGTGATAAATTATTTCACAAATGGATATTATTGCTTAGCTTAGATGATTATTCGTTAAATAGACTTGATTGGTTGGTTTTGTGTTAATCTTGGTTTATTAATTTGGCATGCTTCCAATGTATTATTTATCCATGATTTCTTTATAGTTATTCTTGTACTTTTGTGACCCGTTTACGGGTTTTACTTTGATATGCTTTCTGTAAATTACTGTTATTTGTTGTTAAAATTGATAGCTAGGTTATGATGCGACAATGGGTGTTCTGATCTTTCGATGAGAAGGATAACTTGATTTGGTGGAGACGACTCTCATGATTCGGCTACCAATCGTACACGACCAATATACCCAGCAATCGCTGAACCAACTCTGTGATTGTTATCAACCTTACTAGAAGCATGATCGACCTAACCACGAAGGTCTATTCCTACATACAATCGAAGAATAAGCAAGAATAAGATAATAAGCAATATGAAATTGCAAATAGGATTGAAGTACTCAATAAGGTCAGATTCTGAAGTGGTATTATGGTTAGTCTAGTCAACACAAGTCAATACACGAAGTTGCAATGTAGCTAACTTTTAACTAAATGAAATCCAAACCCTAAAGAGTCGTCCACATGAGTATATATGATGGTGATGGCTAGGGGGTGGCAGCCAGGGGGGTGGACGCATGCCTCTAGGGTTACAAGGCCCATTGGCCCAAGGGGAGGTGGCACAGTACCCTTTTGCCTTGTTTTGGCGATTATAGCACGCACGGAAGGAATTTGGAGGTTGGACTGGATCCGTTCGAAAGAGGACGAGATAAGCTTTCCATCATGTACTCAAACACCTCAAACGGAGTCCGTATGCGAATTCTTTGCACATTTGAAGTTAGTGCTATCTTCGTAGGCCGAATTGGATTCCAGAATGTGTCTCACTAGAACTCTTGCTTGACTTGGAACCAAAATGACGTGGAGACCTTCCTTGTACCATGAATTGGAGTAGAGGTCATATCCGGAGGGTCGATGTCCTCATCAGGTTAGGTCAATGGTATTCTGGGCTCCGTGTTGGGCTGGGGTGCTACAGTTGGTATCAGAGCAGGCTTTAGGTTCGTGGTGAATAGATTGACAACTTAAGTAACCTAAAATTGCTAAAATTTGTTTTAGGATTAATAAAATTAACTAAAATTTGCTAATGGTTAACTAACTTAAAGACTTGACACACTAGTGCATAGTAGGATGGGGTGGGACAAGTATAGTATTTACGCTTCGATATGTTGTAATTCTGATGCATGAGTTGACATTGATTTTTTGAATTTGTTGTGTGTTGTTGATTATGGTTGATAGCAATGCCAAGAGGTAGAGAGCATGGTTGTGGTAGCCGCGGTCGTGGAGGCCATGGTAGAGGTCATGGATGTGGGCTTGGTCCCATGGAGCCACCGCCTATAGCAGTTGAGTCTGTAGCTGAGGGGAATGGTACTACTACTGTTGCTGTTGACCCACCTCTAGTTGGGGGCTAGGATGAGATCCTCTCTCTCTCGCTACCAGTGGGACCCATGTGTTTAAATGTACTAAGTCAATGATAGGTGGGATCGGCTGAAAATTTAATCAAAAATATAATTTTGAATGTGTTTAGTAAATGAGTCACTAACATGTGGGACCACGCACTATTCTCGGTTTTAAAACATGTTTTAAAACCTGAGAGATTGACATGTGAGCCCTAGCTAAGAGTTAATTAAAATCATAAATAGGTTTAATTATTAGTTAATAAATAATGAGTCTATGATATATGGGACCACCTCTGGTTTATAAATAAGATCAATAAAAAAATATGAGTCACTGACAAATAGGCCCCATATGTAAGTTAATAAAAATAAAAAAAAATGAGAAAAGTCACTTTTAGTTAGAGGAGAATACACTTTCTCTGTTGGAAAGCGTAAACCTCAGTAGAACTCAGAGGAAAATACTTTTTCTCTTTTGGAAAGCGTAAACCTCAGAAAATACGCTTTCAATGTTAGCACTTTTCTAATTTCTGGAATTTTCAAACCGAAGCAAATTAAAACGTTAATAACTTTTGCATACAAACTCCAAATTTAATAAATATTTTTTCTAAATTCATATAAAATCACACTTTACCTAAATATGCAAAAATATTTGAATTTTCTTACTATTTAAATTATTTGGCCATATTTAATTTGCTTTTGGCTCTTTTGGTTAGACGTCGATTGTTTGAGTGAATTTTACAATGATCCTCCATCCTCGTATTCAGAGCAACCAGTGCAAGGCAAGAACCTCCTTTGACCATGTCGATCCTACTAATTTAATTATTGTACCTCTTTTTGCAAAATCTATTATGCATACGTGTATGTTTGACTAAAATTGCTATATTCGGGGATAACGGTAGTCGTAATCCTATTTGATACATGAACTTCCTTGAAATATTGATATCCTCACTGTTGTAGCCATTAGGATATGGTATAGACAATATATGATGACAATTTGGAAATTTTGAGTGCGAGTATATCACAATTGCTTAGTCAAGTTATAGTCTTTGCTAAAATTTGCAAAAAAAGGGATGACATGACAAATATGAAATTGGGATTTTTGAAATGATGGTCTAGAGAGGTTTACCTTTGTTATTTTGTATAAAAATAAAAATAAAAAACTTAGTTTCTGACGTAGGCGAGTTATATTATATTACGAGAAGTGTGAGAGGTGTATCTCACAAGTAGATAGGGAGATCGTCGTAGAGTCAATTAGAACTGAGCATTTGGCTAGCCCAATCTAAGCCTAAGCGTACAACCACATGTGCATGTATGAGATGATATTAGCTAATTAAGTCATTAAAAACTAGCCTTACGCGTTGGTAGGCGTAGTAGTGCGAGCATGACCGGTGTAAACATGTTGAAGGATCCCTTCGAGGCGTTGGGAACAAAGCCTTCTGACACAGTGGTGAATGCCTCACTGAGACGGGGGTGTACTCGGGTGAAGTGAGGGTGTTCATTTGCTAGGCTAGTGCAAGATTAGGACTAGGTGATGTAAAGACTTCGACGCATGCTCTAGATTGCTTATCAAAGGTAGTAGCGATGGTATCAACGGATACCAAACAAAATAGAGAATTAGTGTGTTCTGGGTAAAGTTGTACACCTCTGCAGACTGTAAATCTATTTAAATAGTCATGCTCACGGTCATGAGTATGCTTAGTGCAGTCTTATGGGTATAGTCTTTGCTTTCCTAAAAATAGGTTTGTTGGAAAATGTGGAAAATGGTTTATTGTTTTATATTTGAGTTGAGTGCCATGTTTATGACTGAAAATAAGATGTTGCTTGCAGTAGGAGGGTTGCGAGTTGTTATTTATTGAATTACTTACTTGTTGTCCTTTATCTATTTAACTACTCTTTAAATTTCTTTGCAAAATACTATATATTGATATTTCAAATAAAATTTACTTAATGCTGAAAATAACTTGTAGCATAGAGCCCCATCTCTTGTTAGCCTTGCATTTATATAAATTTTCGAGAAACTACAAGTCTTGTTGAGTACACAATGTACTCAATCTTCCTTAAATTGTTGTTTAGAGTTAGAGGATGATCTTACGCTAGACGATGTCTTATTTGCACGAGCAGATGGGTTCGGTGGCGGGTCTTTCTAAGACTTGTCTCTAGTCGATTGTATAAGGGTTCATATGGGCATGCCACTAGAATTTTTGACTCATTATACCATTTTGCTTCCGCTATTACATTTGCTACATCTAATACTTAAACTTTTATTTGGCGGTCGGTCCTTGTAATATAAAGTTTATGGCACGCAAATTACGTACAATATTTTGTTTCATTTTGTATGTATATGCGTATGGATATGATTATCAATGTCGTGGATGTGTGTACTAGGCACGATCATGGGACTAGTGCGGTACACACGAGGGCTTGGGTATTCAAATCACGAGGTCCGACAACAATTCCCAAATGAGACTCGCGCGGATGGCGATGGGGCGGTGGTGCTCGTGGATGGGGCTGTACTTGCGGGAGGCGGCGTGGTGGCCACTTCAAAGGCGCGGAGACACTTCACCGGTCTCGGCACTAAGAAGCTTTGTGGTCGCGTTGCGAGACAATTGTAACACTAGCCTTTGGTCTTGGAGAGGAGGTATAGAAGAGCCGGATTGTTGGCGCTTTTGAGGAGGGCGTGGCTCGATGCATGGGAGTGCGGTGCCCTCACGATGCAACCGTAGCTCTTCGACAACCTACCGATCGCCTCTCTCAGCGCACCTATCGGCTTGCGCGTCGGAGCTCATTTTGCCGTTGTCCCGGCGGTGATGGTGCCATGCCGATTAGATGGGCGCCGAGCTCATCAAGTAGGCTGCCGTGGGGCGAAGGTGTCCATCCCCTGTGGAGGGGATGTACCGATGGGACGCTGTGCTATTGCGAGAGGCGTGGGCTGCGGCAAGGGTGCACATCTTCTTGTGCCTTGCATCGTAGGATGCGAGTGGAGCACACCTTGAAGAGGGGTGGTGGCGGCGGGGTGAGGTGCGACCTTTGATGAGGAATTCGATTAGCGAGGGCACCGGATGGCTGTCTTGAGGTCTTCTGAAGGTGGGGAGTCTCCGGGACCTCGTCGACCTCCTCGATGTACAGCGAGCGCGGCACCGGCGATGTAGGCAGCCCTCGCCGGAGGGCCAATCCAGCGGGAGAGTAGGGCGGCGAGGATGGGAGCGGGCGGGCGGGCGGGGAGGCGAGTGATTGTGGGGTGCTGGCAGTTGGGCGGGAGAGGGGAAGGGAACGGCGGCAGGGGTGGGGCGGAGCCTCGTGGGGTTCCATCCTTCGCTCATCAGGACTAAACAATGAACTGTGGTTGTCTACTTGTCATGTGTGCTATGCTCAATCATGCTGAACCGTAGTATTCAGGACTAAACAATGAACAAAAATACAGCTTTTGAACCGTAGTAAATGTTTGTAGCTTACAAGCTCTACAAGGAGCAATACAATATATATGTTTTCTTATTGGAAGGTACATGGGGCATCATGCCCCTCTAACCTGGTATGGGGTACATATATTATTCCATTATTGAAGGATGACAGCTTCCTAAGTTTTGATATATATTGGTGGTAACGGGTACACATTCTATTATTGAAGGATTATAAGTACGATATATATTGGTCCAACTTTATTTAGGCTTCTGAAACTAGTGCGGAAGCCATCATGCTGAATCATAATATTCAGACTAAGTCGACACATACTGAAGCTATCGTGCTTTTGATGTTGTGTGGGACGGTGTATGCATCTTCGTGTTTGTAAATAAAATCCATTGACCGTCCTAGATTGGCCGCTTTCTCCAAAAGCGGCATGGGATGTTTTGTTCAAAAATCTCTTCAGAAATGTCCATCCATGATTCCTCAATTATCCCTTGAAGCTTTTCATTGGCTTGCTCTACAGTGAGCCCATACTCCTTCATGCATGTTTGCACAGTGGATACCACATGCTCTGACTCTTGTTCTCGCTTCAAAGGAAAAAACTGCATCAGCCTAGACCAAAACCATTCTTGAAGTTTATGAACCAGGTATAGAACGGATTAAAATGGCTACATATATCACTAATTCACTATATCTATATCATAAATTCTTTTGAAATGTTTCAACATATAATAATTTTAACACTCCTTTCTGTGAATTTTCTGATAAGTGCTTAAGATATAAATGTTGAACAGTCAACTTCTTAAAAAAAACATCTATACATTAGAAAATAACCAAATTTTTTGTTGCCTTTACTAAAAGGATGCCAATATTAGAAAACATTCACAATCGCAATAGCTAGAGTATGTGTTACCTCATGTGACATTATGTCGTTACCAAGGCGCCCGATTATGCAGACAGCTCTAACAATTTTTGGATAGGTAAAACCAATCAATATCCTCAGTAGTTGCAATATCTCCTAGAATGAATGCACTATTCGTTATATGCATACAACCACTGCTACCCACTGAAAATTGTAGATGCTCCTCAACGTTAGCCGGTACATAATGTTCATCACGCCATTTCACCTCAGCATTGTAACGTTTGGCCATATCAATTACCTATATACATGTGGAAAATGTCAAAATTCAAATGTTCAGAATCATGTTTGGTGGCAATCAACTTCTATAGTTTTCTTTCTTTGTGTAAGGAACCCGCTCAGCGTATATTAAAACTCTACCATGTTATAAATTTATGTGGACTAAAAACATTAGAATTGGAACATTATCATATTTTAGACCAATTTCTCACCACCAATTTTGGACACATAAAATGTGTACTCTCTTGCCAAAAAGAATTGTGCTACAAATCAACATTTGTAAGGACAAATTTATTGGCCAACATAGATATTAGCTATCTATGTCAGTTTATTTATATTTATTTATAAAAGATCTTGTTTTATCTGTTGTGTGATATGAGCGACTGCAGATATTAGTCATGTTACTATTAAAAAATTTCATGTAATAGTCTTAGACTATATATCTAATATTGTATGGTTCATGATAGCAATGTAAATTTGAATCTGTCTACTTGTGATGTACAATTACAATAATTTTCCCCAAGTTTTTTTTTTCGGTTGTCCATTTCCATATAAAATACAAAATTATAAACTCTTGCAACATATTTGAGTACTTCCTTACTAACCATCAGGGGTCCTAAAGCTTCAAAATAACTTTTAAAATTGGTAAATGAAAAAGATGAACCTCCAGCAATAGAAGGCTCCTAAGGCCCTCTAGACGGATCTAATATTGACTGACATTTTAATTACGGACTGTATGTTACTATTTTCTCCAATAAATACAAAATTCTGTTGCAGATTGGTTCAGAAGAACAACTTGCCAGCTTTTGGACCAATTCAGCATGTTTATTTTCTGACGTCTCAGGTCTTCTACAATGGAATTTGTGGTGGTAAATACATTGAGGTAAAAGTACTTTATGCATTCTGGGAGGTGCTCAGCTGCATGTTCATTCCACCTGCAATTTCAAGCAAAAGAAAAAAGAAGTTTTATATTTCGTACAAGAATAGTTCAAAGGCTAGAACTGTGAACTAGATAATATGAAGTAAAAAAAAAATCCTATTGATACTACATCTAAGTTAGAAAAGAAGGCAGCAAAGACAAATCTTCCATGAGCTAGAATTTAATTCATGCTCATTAACATTTGTATCTATCCAAATATTTAAATGATAATGTATAATTTTGCATAGTAATGTATAATACTACTATTCCTATCCTTGTGACCTTGCATATGAATATAAGGGGTATAAGCATATGCATTATCAAATTCATATATGTCTTCCAAAAGGTTTTTTCCGGGAAAAAAGGTTTATTGCTTATTATTTTTACCGTATACCTGGTCATTTGAATAATAAATTCACCCTTATTTCTCTAATTCTAGCTGTACCAATATAGAGAAACACAAAAATATGAAGCTAAGATGGAACTTGAAATGTTCATTAAGATGTATATATGTTCAATTAAATATGCAGGTGTTCTATTTTTTTGCAAGGTGAAAGAGGCAAAGAGCTAAATGTAGTTGTATCAATAAAATAGCATACTTATTTTGACCTTACATAATGTAATGTAGGAAAAGAAAGTATGCGTACCTTTCCATTGCTTCAGTGAACATCGTGCTTTCTTCTGTGGTGCTGTAGTTGTCATAGAGGTCATCAAACATTGAGAA
This sequence comes from Ampelocalamus luodianensis, assembly GCA_036346255.1. Lineage (NCBI taxonomy): Eukaryota > Viridiplantae > Streptophyta > Magnoliopsida > Poales > Poaceae > Ampelocalamus > Ampelocalamus luodianensis. Next base: position 49,332,718 of record CM070632.1, on the reverse strand, counting down.
AATTATAACCAGCTTTGTAAGCATTATTCGTGAACATGTATACTGAGGCTCGAAGTAAACCGCAACCATCCAAAAGTGTATCTCCACCATCCTATCTCGCGCCCAGGTTAGATGTTTGTTGACATTAATTTCTTTCCACCATCTGTAAATAAATATGTATCAGTAGATGGCATCATATTTGCTTAATAACGTAAATAAGTACTAAAAAATGGACTCTTCTACTAGAGAGTGGTTTTTTTTACATCGTAAGAGATTTTAGCTCATCGCAGTACAAGTTGAGCAAAATATTGAAGTCCAACTTTGCAAACTCTAGGATAGTCTCATTTCGTGTAGTCTTGTTCTCGTATGTTGAGATGTAGCGCCTTGCTTCAACTCTTTCAAGCCTTCGAAAAAGAGGTGTTTCTAATGCATATCGCACTTCTTTTGCCGCATCTGTTTCCAAGTGTTCGATCGCAGACCTGAGGCGTTTCTTTGTGGAAATGATAGCACGATCAAGTATCTCTTCCCCATGAGTTCTGAGATGTGCAGCATCATATACTCTCAACAAACACTTGATGTCATCACTTTCAACATTTCCTTTCCCATCTATGAACTTCAAAAATACATCTGCAGCAACAGAATTTATTAAGCATTATGAAATATATACTATAGTACTTAATTGTGCCAAAGAAGTACTTCAAAGCGACGACAAAAAAAAAAAAGACCTCTATGATAAATGTGCCTTAGGTCAATCTGCTATGTATTACTAGAGTACCTGCATCATGAATTGTGCACCTTAATCTTGTCCCTTGGTTATGTCAGATTTGTTGGGCAAATTATGCTAGAGGCATATCTCAATTTATATACTGTGCTAGTAAATATTGCTTTGAAGCCTACCAGGAGATATATGATATCCATGCTTCCTAAGCAAATAAAACCGAAGTGCAGTTGTTTCAAGATCGCAATCTTCACCCTGTGCATCATGGATACTGCATAGTAGTTCACCAATCTCCTTTTCGTAGTGATAGTCCAGTCCAATCCGTTGCAGTGTGTCGATGAGCTCTAGCTTTAGAGGCAGATCTGAAGAGCTAGAATCTCGTATGATTTGCCTTACTTCCTCCTTTTTAACTTGAGCCTTTTCCTTCATTGACAACAACTGCGATAGGTATTAATTAGTCGTTGAGCATGCAGTTGTATATCAAGACAAAACAAAATGTTGTCGCTTGCCAACCTAAAATATATTCATCTTCATATCCTTCTAATATAACATATAACATATTCACGTACTAGAAGGGTTACACCTCTCTCGATATATATGTCCTGCTTGAAAAAAAAAAGCAGAATCCCTCGAGTGACAAATATTAATTCCAAATTAGAATGCACGAACACATGCATGATCAGATTAAGATCATACGATCATCAGCTAATTATATATTTGTTTGGAGATCGGGTGTTGTTACTTGTGATGGAGTGCAGGGCCTGTAGTGAAGGAAGAAGTCACCCCAGAGGCTGGGATGGTGGAACCGGGGCTTGTGCGCGGCGTTGCTGTCGGCCTCACAGAGCCCCTCATCGTGGCTTGCCATCATCGCCATGGATCGATGCTTTTCTTCACTTGCGCTCTCTCTGCAATACCTAGCTGCTAGCACTGAGGATCGATGCTGCCAGTGGCTAGCTCTTGTGCTGGATGGGCTCTCATTCCTGGGCTTTATAGGAGGATCGGCAAAGCTCTGTCCATGCATGCATGTATTGAAGCATAAAGTATACTGTTATGACTGCATGTTTTGACTAGAGGAAAAATCCATGAAAGCTACATGTTTTGTATTGACCATCAATTTTGTGGCAGCTTAATTATTCGGCTCTCTTTGGAACGCGAGAATTAATTAAATTAATCCAGTGGGAATGAATCCCGAGGGACCGTCTTGTTTTCTGCAAAATTCACGTGAAATTCGCACAAAATTCCCACATATATCGTTCCCAAACAGACAGTAACAAGCATGTAGGCTGGCTCATGTTTTCAAAATACTATCTACTTATTTTGTTCGAGAATATATAATATTTTGGACATCGATACGTTCTTCAATATGTAACTTTGACTATTACTTTTATATGAATGTGTTCATAACATAATATAAAATTATTATATTATGAAAATATTTTTCATTACTAATCCAATGATACTATTTCCACAGGACTAACACAAATGATTTTATATATATATATTAGTGGTCAAAGTGAAAGAAGTTTGTGCACGCTTTCTAAAACATGATATGTTTCTAAACAGAGTGAGTACTTTGTAATTGGATGCGCATCAGCAATGTCATGCAAACTATTGTAGTTGACTTGTAACAGTTGATCTAGTCCGTTCTTTCTGAATCGGCGCCTCCGATCGTCGCAATATCACGGCACTGTTGCTCTCTACCGTGTACTGCGATGTCGGAGGATCTGAACCCTTTGCGTAATTTGCTTGGCGCGAATGCGATGATACGCACAGCGTGCAGAGCCAGAGCATTATTACTCGCAAGACATTCTTTGCGGCATGCAACGCTTGTCACGTCTCTACGAGCAATAATTAATACGGGCATTACTACAATTTTCCATGAAGACGCAGTATGCCGTATGCGTGTGCAGACCGACTAGACAAAAAAACCCTTTTCCAAGCACATGTAAAGAATGCGTGTGCATATTCTTTGCATGCAGCATGCAACGTTTGTCACGTCTCTACGAGCAACTACTATGCAACAACGTTTGTCACGTCTCTACGAGCAATTAGTATGGGCATTACTTCCGGTCTTGACTGAATGTAGAAACTAGGGTTTGGAGGTTTCCGACACGTTTTAGTTGTGAGTGAAGATGGTTGGGGGCAAGGCTGAGAAAGATGGGCGAAGGAGTAGCAAATGTGGATGAGAAAGGGTATTAGCTGTGTCTTAGATAGATATAGATTATCTTAATTCTTAACGAACTGAGGCATATATATGAAAAAAAAGTTAATCATTTGGTTCAATCCATAAAAAGGGCCATTCGCCTTGAGGCCCACCTGTGTTCGACTTCTCAGTCCCGGCAACACTCTGTTTGCAGCCCGTGAAATATGGCCGAGCTGACACGGCATAGCCAGTGTGTCCTAGTCACTCATGAAACAACTCTCGTTCTTCACTCAAAACGTCACCATTTGTGTCGTAAATTCACTAGCTTAAAAAAGGCTGTCAATTGGTTCCTTTGCACTGATATTATTCAACTAACATACATTTTTATTGGAAACATAGCAATTGTTTTGAGTTTACAAGCACTCCATTATTAATTGGATCAAGAACATGAGTGCACATCCGAGAGAAACCGAGGGCTATAAATGGAGGCCCTTGGACACACCATAAGACATAAATCTCCCATTTTACAAGGATAAATATGAAGGGATACGGGTAGGTTACACTAGCGCACAATTTAAAATTCCGCCACGTAAACCAGGAGCAATACGCAGCAGCACTTCTACGGTATCCACACGTCCAAGGATGGAATGTTGTGCGCTGGTGTGCTAGCACTAATGCTGCAGCAAAGCCTTCGGGAGGTGGTGGCTTGGGTTTCCATGGATGGTGTAGCTCGTATGTCTAAAAGTCCACACACCTCACCTTATAAAGAGCCCATAACGGATCCTATCTGAACCAATTTGTTCCAACCCATTAAGTGTGTGATCCTGTAGGTTCATATGTAATCAATCGTGACCTAGAAACTCTTTTCAGATCACAAGTCGGTAGCGGTTCCTTGCAGGACATAGCAACTTCCGAATACACATAAAGATTATATCGGATGAACCTTATGGAATATGATTTGCGACCAGGTCCTTATTACTCACGACTAGTTTGTAACTCCTTACGACTAGTTGCGCTCTTTCACTTGCGCTCTCTCTGCAATACTAGCTGCTAGTACTGAGGATCGATGCTGCCAGTGGCTAGCTCTTGTGTTGGATGGCCTCTCATTCCTGGGCTTTATATAGGAGGATCGGCCAAGCTCTGTCCTTGCATGCATGTATTGAAGCATAAAGTATACTGTACTTCGAACATAGAGAACGTCATATTCCAGTGTGGTTAATTACTCTTTATGTCAACTACAGAAAGCTACATGTTTTGACTAGAGGAAAAATCCATGAAAGCTATGAATGCATCTTGGATAGTTGACAAGAGGAAAAATCCATGAAATTAAGCTACATGTTTTGTATTGACCATTAGTTTGGTTGCAGCTTAATTATTCGGCTCTATTTGGATCGCGAGAATAAATTAAATTAATCCCGTGGGAATGAATCCGGAGGGACCCTCTTGATTTCTACAAAATTCACGTGAAAATCGCACAAAATTCCCACATATATCATCCCAAACAGACAGTAACAAGCATGTAGGCTGGCTCGTGTTTTCAAAATACTTGCTACTCACTTTGTTCAGGAGTATATGATATTTTGGACATCAATACAATCTCTAATATGTATTTTGACTTTTATATTAATGTGTTCATAACATAATATAAAATTATGATATTATAAAATTATTTTTATGACTAATCTAATGATAATATTTCTGCGGACTAATACAAATAGTTTTTCCAAGCACATGTAAAGAAATTCTTCCCATCCCTCCTGACTAGCGGCGCATATGCACTCCCGGTCTTGACTGAATAACCTTTTCACAAAAAAATATATATGATTTTTTTAGACCAACAAGCTTTTTCCAAGCACATGTATAGAAATTCTTCCCATCCCTCCTGAGTCCTGACTAGTGATGCACATGCACTTCCGATCTTGACTGAATGAATGATTTTTTTTAGAAGAATATGTCAACAGTTATCACAATTTAAAATTCTGCCACGTAAACCAGGAGCAATACGCGTGGCGCCTCTCACGGTATCCACATGTCCAAGGATGGAATGTTGTACGCTGATGTGCTAGCACCAATGCACACGGCAAAGCCTTCGGGGAGGTGGTGGCTTGGGTTTCCATGGATGGTGTAGCTCGTATGTCTAAAAGTCCACACACCTCACCTTATAAAGAGCCCATAACGGATCCTATCTGAACTAGTTTGTTCCAACCCGTTAAGTGTGTGATCCTGCAGGTTCATATGTAATCAATCGTGACCTAGAAACTCTTTTCAAATCACAAGTCGGTAGCGGTTCCTTGCGAGGATATAGCAACTTCGAATACACATAAAGATTATATCGGACGAACCTTATGGAATATGATTTGCGACCAGGTCCTTATTACTCACGACTAGTTTGTAACTCCTTACGACCGGTTGGTATCTAGTCACAACGATTCGTAACACCTTACAACCAGATTTGTGATCATGTACGACCAGTTCACAACCAGTCTATATCTTTATCGATGGTTTAGTATCGATCTTACGAGTGAATACCGGGGATGTGTTACTGTATTGACTATGCTTTTACAACAGGGATCACTAGAACTAGGGCTTAATGCCTTACATCTATCTCTATTGTCGTTCTTATACTCGTTGTCCCCATCGTCCACGGCTTTATTCCTTATATATGCACGTGAAGGTGTGGCGATTGTCCCATACTAAGAGGTGTCTTAACGTTTGATGAAATGCACACATCTCGTGTGATTATTGTCGGATACTAACTCTCCCCACGTCGTCTTGCGGTTATGTCAAAAGCAGAAGCTTAATACACATGGTTATCCTTGAAGAATAACAACACATATTAACTACTTTGTATATTAAACACAGCGCATAAGTGTCCCTAGTCGATTGGGCCTACATGAGTGTAGGCTTTGTTGACTATAGGGTGGTCGAAGTTGACCTGGTCGTAGTAAGGCTTACGACTATGAGATGATCATAGTAAGGCTTACAACTATGAGGTGGTTGTAGGAATTCTTACAACCACTAGGTAGTCGTAGAAGCACTTACCACTATATAGAGTGGTCGTAAAAGGTTTTACGATTACTTCGCTAAACTTCTCCTTTATTAATGGTAAGGGGTATCCTTACAAATAATATAAAGATATTGCTATCTATATGTTAGATCCTCGGGCGTACAATACCCAAAGACTCTATGTGTATAGCGTGCTAGTCCCAAGATTAGTGGCTAGCATACGCATTCACAACATTTGGCATTTACAACCATACATACACATACAAAAGTAAAGAAAATGGTATTCTACTTAAGCTATTATAGGATTATTACAACAGCGGCCGGCCGGCCAAATAAAAGCAGTCATCAGAATAAATATAAAGCAGCGAAAGACATAATATAGTAGCGAAAATCCAGCGGTATGCCCATCCGATCCCGCAGGCAACCGACAAGGAACAAGGCCTAGGTAGACCTGTCACCGAACCCTCCGGTGCTGGGAGCAAAGAACTCATCGTCTAGCATCTGCTCATCTTCGATCTCTGAACAATAATATTAGCAAGATTGAGTACTTGTGTACTCAGCAAGACTTGTAGTGTATCGCAAAAATTATATTAGATGTCAGGTTATCAAATAAGGAGGCTCGATTCTACAAGTTATTTTGCTTAAAGCCATTTTTATTTGAAATATCCATAAGTAATAATTTGCTACGAAATTTGAAGGAGCAGTATAAATAAATCTGAGACGATAAGTAAAGAACTGAGCAACTAACAATACCCGCAACCCTAATCGGTTGAAAGGAAAAATATATTCATATTCAACCATAGACATGGCACTGATACATTCATGTTCAGCCATAGAAATGGCAGTCCTGCTATAGACATAGCAATGCTATAAACATAGCAGTGCAACCATAGACATGGTAGTTAACTCAACAAATAGAAACCCCATGTCATCACCCAAGTTTTGTGACAAAACAATTTTGGAAAAACAAGACTACCATCATACCAGCAGCACTAAGCATGCCCATGACCGCGAACGCGACTACTTAAATAGATTTTCATTTTGCAGAGGTGTACAACTTTACCCATAATGCATAAATATTTGGTTGCCTAGAATTCTCTAGTTTGTTCGGCATCCGTCGATGCCACTCATTCTCTCGTAGGTAAGCGGTTTAGAGCTCGTGACGCAGCCTTTACATCATCTAGCCCTAGCCTTGCACTAGGCCTACGAATCATTATCTCATTCATCTGGATAGACACCCTTCGAATGAGGAGCCTCACTCACCCAGATTGAAACCCGTTGAATGAGTGTAACATCCCGTTTTTAGACGAGTATTAGTATTTGCTATTTTGGGTTTTCGGTTTCCTTCGTTTGTTTTTTTTATCCTTGGTCTCAAATCTTCCAGCTTCTTTTTAAGCTCGGGTTTGTGTTTCAAACATCTTTGTTTTCTAAAATACAAATGTAGGTTTGAATTTCTCCTTCAGCCCTCCTTGTCTTTTTGACCTTCCTCCTTTTGGGCTTAGCGTTCTTCCTCCCGTGCGCCGCGCCTTACACCTTGTGAGCCGTCCGATTGTATTTGAGCGGCGATCCTGGTTGCATGTTCGTTTGGTCGAGCGTCCCACTCCTTGTGAGCCATCCGATTGTATTTGAATGGCTCGATCCTGGTGGCACGTTCGTCCGGTCCCAACGTCCCACTCCTGGTGAGTCGTTCGATTGTATTTGAACGGCCCGATCCTGTTTGCATGTTCATCCGGTCCGAACGTCCCACTCCTTATGAGCCGTCCGATCTGAATCGAACGGCCTTCCTCTATCCGCTGTCCCTCGACCTCCTTTTTTACAAAGACCACCCTCTTTGATCTCGACCACCCTTTTTACAAAGACCACCCTCTTAGTCGCGACATCCCTTTTTGCAAAGACCACCCTCTTTGGTCACGACCTCCCTTTTTGCAAAGACCACCCTCTTTGGTCACGACCTTCCTTTTTGCAAAGACCACCCTCTCAGTCACAACCTCTCTTTTTGCAAAGACCACCCTCTTTGATCACGACCTCCCCTTTTGCAAAGACCACCATCTTTGATCACGACCTCCCCTTTTATAAAGATCACCCTTTGTGATCACGGCCTCTCCTTTTGCAAAGGCCACCCTCTTCGGTCCCAACCTCCCCTTTTGCAAAGACCACTCTCTTCGGTCACGACCTCCTCCTCCTCCTGGACCTCCCCTTAGGACCTCCTCTAGGACCACCCCTTAGGGCCTCCTCCTGGACCTCCCCTCAGGACCTCCTCCTAGACCTCCCCCAGGACCAGTTCAGATTTCCTTCTACGACCAGGTGTGGTCGTAGCTCCTTCGAGCACCTGTGGTCGAAACCTCAGTTTTGTACTTGTGCTGAGCAAGGGTCAAATTGAGCAGTTGTTCTTCTCAACTCACGACTACCCCTCGTGCTCTCTGCTGCACCGCACCCACCCCCTCTACACCACCAACTCCCTACCATTTTTGCGCTGCACCCACTCCCTTGACCTCTGCGACTTCGGCACCTTTCCTCGCCCTATCGTTTCACCCATGAGTCATCTCTCCACCGCGCACATGCCCTGGCTGTCCTCACCGCACCAGCGCGCTCGGTCCAAGCTTTGCGCCTGCGTCAGCCGACCCTTCAAAGTCACCGCTCCTTCAAAGTCACCGCTCCTCTGACACCTTTCCTTACAGCCACCTGCCTCTCGCCCTGTTGCCTCCAAGCCACCTTGGCCACCTATAAAAGGGCCCATGTACCCCTTGCTCTTCCCCCACGACGCTCCCTTGCTTCCAGGTAAGTCCACCAAAAAGCCACCACCGTTCCCCTCCAGCGTTTCTCTCGGCCCTAGTGAGTTTGCCATGCTGGGATCGACCTCCTTCTCCGTTGGACCTCCCTCTCAGTTGAACCTCCCTCTCTGTTGAAACTCTATTTTCATTGTTTCTGGTTTCTTGATTTTGGCTTAGATCTTGTTAAGTTGGAGTTCATTTGTTGTTCCTTTGGTATTAATTTATTCTCTCTGTTTGTTGCTCCTCTTTCCAGTACGTTCATTCGAGTAGAGTTCAATGAAGCAGGAGACCTCCAGTGGAACCAAGCACAAGACCTCCAAGACCCTTCTGCCTTTAACCAAGGTGAGTTAATACTTTGATCATATTGAACCTACATTTTATACAAATTATATTCTCTTAAAAATAGCAAATTGCATGCTTTAATTCTTTAAGCAAACATATGTTAAAGCTTAAGGTAGTTAAATACCCATTTGTTGGTTAATTAATTATTATACCATCCTTGACAAATTGAATCCCTTATTCCTTTGTCACCCTAGTAACTATGTGGTAATACTAGTATAGGTTGTACTTAAGCGACATGCTAGTCTTGTTTAAATAGCCGTGCCTATGATTAAAGGCGGACATGGAAACTTAACTTGAGTTAATTCTATTTCTAAAACATTTGGGGTTGGGATAAAAACTGGTTGGATGGAGGTAACCTGGCCTTTAGATTTCTCCTGGGTGGTCGTACCCAATCTTTGTGTAATGGTGGATGTAATCATAATCAAAATAAGTATGAAGGTGGGGTAACCTCTCTGTGATACAAATATTGCACTTATACACTCTTTAATAAAAATACAATTTGGTAAAAATGCTAAGTGATAGGAATTTTGTAAGTATGATAATTGAAAGCATTGCTTTAGCAAATAAAGAAAGAGCCATCCTTGTTAAGTCTTGCATGTATACTATTGCATTGTGTATTGGCTTGTGAGAATAGAAGTTATGCTCATTCTCGCTCTCTCCCAAACCCTTGAGATAATGTGGATGAAGAAGACTATGCTTTCTCGAGGACCCGAAATCGAAGGGCAGGAAACGATGAAAGTAGTCTAGATTCTATAGTCTAGGTCTGCGCTCGGTCTAGTGGACTCGTTGGTACTTGTGTACAACCGATATTATCCAATCCCTTGGTTAATATCGATCATTACTGAGTCACCCGATCGCTTGCCTATGAAGAGCGAGCTCTACCCTTTTTGCCTGCTTTGTAGTTTATGTTGCTTCCTTGTAATGTAATCAATTTGACCTGTTTGACCCTTTTGCAAAACTCGGCCCAATGTGGTCTATGTCACTCTGTTATTTGTAATATATTTGAATGTTTTAGTTCACGCCGTGTATGAATGATTCAGCAATGTGCCTGTGAGTGCTATCTACTGATCCAAGGAATAACACGGTGTTTTCATACAGGATTTGGATTGAGGAAATCCGGGTCCGACAGAGTTGGTATCAGAGCATACGACTATAGAGTCCTTAGTTAGACTGGTCGTTGCCTTAAGGACTTGGGTCTTATTTGCAAAACTAAGAAAAATTTGGGCAAAATATAGCATACTTACTGCTCCTTCTTACCACTCTTAGTTCTAAACTTACCTCTACCTTCGTTAAGTTTTTTGACTCTCCTCTGTTCAAAAATATAGATGGTCGTACCATCGTCAGATGGTGAGTCGTGGACCTCCTCCTCCAGTTTGGTGAGGCACCTGGCCACCGTCACAAGCCTATCCTCAGGAGCCGGAAGACTAGATGCGCATAGACCTTCTGCTAATTAAGAGTACCCTCCTGTAGACGTTGTGGTTTGTATCTGGTGCCGTGGCTTAGCGTGGCCTATATGCTATGCTTTAGAAATCATGTAATACCTAGCCCCTTAATATAATGCGACCTTTTAGGCTTTGTTTTGTATTGATCATTTTCTCGTTGGTTCATGTTCTTACATTTGTGCTCTAGAGGGCCTTTAAACCCTCATATACCCTTCTAGCTCTAAGCCACGGTGTTCCCGGATGCCTCAAGAAGAGCCGCGCCCAAGACTTAGTGCCTATGCAGCAGTCGCGGAAGAGGTCATGGTCGTGGCGGGGCCTACCTCCTCAACCACCCGACAAACCCAACAATGGCTCAAGTCATGTTTGTGACTTCGGATCCTTTAGGCCTTGCTAACCAACCAGATGGACGGTAGGCCGCAACTCCAAGCTTGCGAGACTTCCTCGAGCGGACCCCTCACCTTTGTTGCACTAATGAACCCTTGGAAGCTGAAGATTGGCTCGAGATCTTGAGAGAAGAAACTACGACTTTCTCTTGCCGGATGAAGACAAGGTGGACTTTGCCACCCATCTATCGAAAGGAGCTGCGCGCTTGGTGGGAGAATTACCTTGCTGCCGAGGTGATGAAAGACCAGTTGGAGAAGAAGAAGAAGAGGCGGAAGTACCAGAAGCACCAGAAGCCACAGCATCTGTGACCGGAGCTCCACCAGCCCCCGCTGATGAGCACATCAACCCTAAGGATGCAACCACTGCTTTGACCTGCTACACGGCATCCTCTACTTCAACCACATCCGCTCTGATAGGACTTTTCGCCTCTTTGCACTACCATATTCACGGTTGGATCGAGCCACATCTACTCATACGAGCAACCGTCTACATGCCATGGTGCGGTGTCTACATTCCATGGTGCGGCGTCTACATGCCATGGTCTTTGTGTCACCAATTGTTGGACCATGGGCTTTGTAATAAATGGGCTAGTTTGGCGATTTGGCCCATATGGCTAGGAGTTGCAGTGCTTGTTCATGTGGTAATATTCATGCATGAGCAGTACACGCACCGCCTCCTTCTCCTATACATAGTGGCCACCACCCCTCTAGTTCCTTGGGTTTCTTTTAGATTATTCTGCATACGGTTTCACCGCTAGTTCGGTTTGAGAACCCCATTTTTGTGAGCTTAAATCTTTATTCACAATACAATTTCAGATTGCATCTTCTACTCTCTTGCTTGTGTTCTCGATTTGCTTAGGAGATAGCCTTCTTAGCCGAGTCAACGCGTTCGGCATGGTTGATAACCATTAGAAGCGATGGTGTAGTGATTGCGAGGGGTTGGATCTGTTTTGGTCGGAGCCTTTGGATCACCAACATCGTGTTCTCTACAATCGACTTATCACTACCTTTCGGAAGATCGGGCCACACTTACATTAGGTGGTATCAGAGGGAAGGTTGCCCGTTAGGTAATCACAATCTTCCCCTTTTAGATTAGTTGATGTTCATCGTCCTAAAACTCCAGAAAATTAGCCCCACAAAAATAATTTGTTCGTCGTGTTCTTCTGCTGTCCCATCACCCCTTTGAGACATTGCAATTTTTCTTTCGGTATTTTGCTTGTTGAAATTTTTGTTGCATCGTCGTGTCAGTTGCTGATTTCTAGTTTAGTTGGAGTATAGTTCATATTTGTCTAGTTGCATCGCGTGTTTCCTTGAGTAGCTTGATCTTGTTCCAATCTGTTCTTCGCGCGCCAACCCCAACCACCTACTGCGCCACCACGCCCCCTGCTGTGCCACAACCTTCCCTACTGCCACCAATCCCTACCGCGGTATACCTCCCTGCGACCACCAATCCCTCTGTGGCACCACCCTCCTGCCGCGACCACCAATCCCTACCATGACCACCAATCTCAGCGCGGTAGCCACCATCCCCTACCGCCACCTCCACGACACTGCTGGTACCATCATCAATCCCTGCCGCATCTACCCTCTCTTCTCTGTGGCAACCCTTCCATTGCTAATCATCCTGTGTGCCACCACCTTTCCCTATCAGACCCGACACCTTGCTACATTGCCCTTTTGCTTCCACGGTAGTCCCACCAAAGGTTCTGCCGCACCACTACATCTCCCTACCGCATAGTCACGTAACAGCGCCTCTGCCATCCTATTGCCTCGACATCCTCACCTTGTCACTGCCATAGCAAAGAAGCCCAAACCCTAGATCGGTTCGGGTTGTAAAAGAAGAAGGCAAAAAAAGAGTTTGGTTTTGGTTTAGGAGAGGAGAAAAGATTTGACCACAAACCTAGAGTTAGTTTGAATCAAAACAAAAGAGAAGAAAAATAGAAAAATAGAAAAAATAGAAAAGAGTGTCCTTTGTCCAAAATTTGAAAGCCACCAAACCTGCGCCAAATCTAGTGAAAATTGGTGGAGCCCTTCTTCATACATCCGCAAGCTGGCACAAATAATTTGGGCACATTTGGCCCACGGGATCAAAAGTTATAGCAGTTTCAATTTGAGGTCGAAATGAATTCGAGTCTGTTTCCGACACACCTTGAGTAAAACGGGTATAACTTTTGCATACTGGTCGAGTCGACATTCTCAGACTCGTTTGAAAGCTAACGACGACGCGCATCCAAAAAAATGATGGGCTTATGCCAGTTTCCCTCCAGGGCCCCCAAAATTGGCTATCTTTGGCCCTAAATTTGCATCGCAAGTTTTTGATTTCTGTTTTTGACGATTCTTTTGGTCTTCCCTTCGGAATTTGGGGTTGTAGATCTTGTCGATCTTGTAGAAACCTTTCAAACGAGTATATATAAGTCATATAAAACTTTGTTTTTTCATCATTTGAGACTAGCTATTGTTTCTGCTCAATCTAGAGGGATGTTTGTGTTGCACCGATATTGTTGTTTTGTGCTCTACATCGCGCGAATAATCTTGTACCCTTAGAAAGAAGTTTGAGTAGTTGGCTAGTGTTTCTCCTAGCACTTGTTGTGAGGTTCTCCTTTTATTACATCAAGTCACATTGATCGTTGCATGTGCATACATACACTTCTCTTAGTAGGGCTTTGATTAGCTAGCTGTAATTAGACTAGGATCAGCAACTTTGATGAGTACTTTGAACAATCTTCTAACTTGCATTAACTGATTTGATTATTGCTAATCCTTGCTACATATTGTGCCTTCTGAGCTCTACCTACTCTTGATCGAAACGGTCTCCTCTTGCAATCGTACCACGCTCGACACGGTATCACGAACCGACCACCGGTGTACCACCTCCTGCATGCTTTGGTAAGAACACTTGTAAGAGTGTGGTAAGGCGTTTGAGTGTGTGATTCCACTTTCCATCAACTAGTAGTTGATAGGGATAATACCTTTGTATTGTCTTTTGTTTTCTACTAACCATGACAGATGACTCATCTAATGAGAAATAGTGTATCTTAAAGGAGAGCTCATGATGCTCTTGGATGAACAACACACTACCATTAATGAGGACATCGACAAGCATTGCGACTCTCAATCAATGATAGTATTGCAACGCTCACTACATGCCTTGAAAGAATAGTGAATCGGCCACCGAATAATGGGCGCGAGTATGATCACGATGCGGCCCAAGATCTTGAGGAGAGATGTGATAATGAGAGGCAATACCCGACACCGCAGCTGCTCTTGCTACCCAAGATGCGTCAGCGACACCATCTACACCACAACAGTCACGGTATGGGAGGTCATAATTTTCAGCACCACAATGCTTGTGTTAATGATGACCTTGTAGCTAAAGTTAAATTTACCATTCCATCTTTTCTTGGTGTTTATAATGCTAAAATTTATCTAGATTAGGAGATGACAGTTGAACAAAATTTAATACCCATCTAGTTCTGAAGTGCATAGAAGTCGGGCAAGCTACTAGTGAATTTAAAGATTTTGTTGTCATTTGGTGGAATCAAGTAGTTAATTTTGGTTTAACACCGATACATGGGATAGATTGAAGGTAGCTATGCATGCTAGATTTGTTCCTCACGCTTTTAAGCGTGATATGTGTGAAATTACAGGCGTTTAGACCAAGGTGTCGTTCTATCGAGGAATATTATTAAGAACTACAAATAGGCTTCTTTGCGTTGTGATGTTGAGGATGAGGAGGATAAGATAGCTCATTTTTATTGGGGCTTAAGGTGTGAAATTCAGGACATAGTTGATTACAAAGTATCACGATATCAATAGGTTGTTCCAGCTTGCTTGTTTAGCAGAATAGGAATTGCAGGGTATGCGACAAAGGACAAGGAACAACTTTGGAAGTACGTTTACATTGACCAATGCCAGGACAAGCCAACACAGCCCCACCTCCTATTGTTCGATGCGCTTCCCCTCGTGAGTAGGTGCATTCATTGACACCGCCACCACCGTCACGCGCACCCGAGATGAGTAAATCTACTAGTGTGCAGGCACCAGTGCAGAGCTCTTCATCAGTTGCTTCCACGGGTCGTACGATGGGAATTGTGTGCTACCGTTACAAAGGGATGGGCCACGTCATGAAACATTGCCCAAGTCAATGAGCGTACATTGCGATAGAAGACGGTGGTTATGTAAGTTCTAGTGATGTTGAGGATGAATATGCTCTTGCAGCTAACCTTGCAGGTAATGATGATGATCATGAGGTAGGTAGCGATGGTGAGAAAATTTTAGGTGCCACTGCTACAGAGAATTATAGGACCCTAATTGTGCAGCGAGTATTGAGCACTCAAAGGGAGCAATTGGAGAAGCTACAGCGCCATGATTTCTTTCGGATGTTCCTCATCGTCAAGGATTACCGTGTTCGTGTCATAATTGATGGCGGGAGCTGTAATAACTTGGTGAATTCAGGGTTGGTCAAGAAGCTTGGCTTGACCACATGTGCACATCCTCACTCGTACCACATTCAGTGGTTCAACAACAGTAGCAAGGTGAAGATAACACAATCTGCGAGAGTGTATTTTTCCATTGGTTCCTATCATGATGTTGTTGATTTCGACGTAGTGCCTATGCAAGCCTGCTCACTTTTATTAGGACATCCTTGGGAATTTGATACCAATGCAACTCATCATGGTAGAAGTAATAAGTACTCTCTTATGCACAAAGAGAAAATATATTTTACTACCTTTGACACCTCTGAAATTGTGAAATATCATAAAAGATAAGAAAATGAGTGGAAAGAAAGTGAACATAAATCTAAAAATCAGCAAGTAGTAAAGAATGTTTTCCCACCTAAAAAAGAAGTTGGAACCTAGTCTTAGGACTGAGAATTGAATTAAAGGGTTGTGTCATGCTTACAACCAAATCTGATCTTCTGAAATATCCCAGGACTACCACATATTAGAGGATTAAAGACCAAATTGACTTAATTCGGGAACAACTTTGCCAAACCATGTGGCGTCTGAGAGATACTTTAGATGATATGCATGTTTCTTTGCCTCCTATTGCTACTAACCTTTTGAAAGTGATTTAGGGACAACGATTGAGTCAGGGACAACTCAAATTCAAGAAAGGAGGATGATGAGGACATCAACCCTAAGGATGCAACCACTGCTTTTGTCACAGCCCCAAACTATTAAAATGGATTATAAAGAATCTCACTAACATGCATTATCAAATTCAAATCATTTCAAAATATATTGTACTTGGAAAATCTCATTTCATATAAACATACACTTCAAATTTCCGTTTTCTTTTAGCATCTGTAATAAAAAGTTGTGATCATCATCTGGAATCAATTTATCTAAATACTAAATTATTTCTCATGAATAAATATAATTTTTCCAAAATTTTTGGGACTAGTTTGAACCTAATTAAAATTCAAACAACATTCATAGACATACAACATGTTTAAAATTAAATGTCACAAATTTTAATATGAACAGTGGGGTTTCATAATTTTTATGGAACTATATACTCCAGGAACCCCACAAATTATTTCATGATTTTAGGAATTTTATTTCTATTTTTAAGCCCTTGGTCAAAGTGGAGAAAACATTTAAATTCTCAGTCAAACTCGGCCGAACAGGCTACTATTCCCAGGGCTCGAGTCCA